>CM077026.1:13212697-15712697 GCA_039090855.1 Macrothele yani | reverse complement strand
GTTCTTCAACCATTAGTTCCTTTTTGTTTTATTTGGGGGTTTAACGACCACTGTGAACAGCTCAGTGGGCTATAAGCTGTCGCCCATCCCTGATTTAGGGCCAGTGGTTCCACGAAAAGGATACAGCCAGCGCCGTAAGACAACCCCAACATCCATGCGTCGGGATAAGTCTTAATTTCCGCTTCTGATGTATTTGTAGTAAAATATGAGCTTCTAAAAACTCGATTGAAAAAAAGTAGTTTGATGACTGGTACTTCACCTGTCGACAAACCTTTTAGGAACATTTTCTTCTTGAAATAATGCATTTTTTATACGCTAGAGGGCGTAGATGTATATCTTATTTTTTGTCAATATCTCTACGTCTGAGAGTCCGATTTGAAAAATTCCTCCTTTGTTGGATAATGTTTCCGATGCGAAATGTTTTCCTTATAAATTGATAATTTTCAAGTAAATCATAGACTTTCCGCTAGGGGGCACAAAGGTAAATTACGTTTTCTGTGTTATTTCTGCTTTTAACTATTCCTGTATCGCATACACAACCTGCTGGGAAATATTTTCACATAATTTCTAATGTTTGGTAAAGAATGGTTAGGCCACCAGGGGGCATAAGAATTAATTTCTGCTTCAGATGTATTTATAGCAAAATCTGGACCCCTGAAAACTCGACAATTTTTTTTCCTTGGACTGATACTGCTTATATGGAAAAGCCTTTTGAGAATACTTTCTTCCTAATATAATTCATGGTTTTCCCACCAGGGGACGTAAAGTCACATTTTATTTTTGTCGATATCTCTGTTTCTAAGAGTCCGAATTAAAAAATTATTTCTGTGTTGGAGAGCTTTTCCGGTGAAAAATGTTTCTCATATAAATTCATATTTTTCGTAATGCACAAGTCTGCAACCAGAGGGGTATGATCACGATTCCTTTTACAGCAATAGCTGAGGGATTAAAAACCCTATTGAAAAACTTCTTTGTTCCGTCAGATATTATTGTTTTCCATACCTGTTCCATTGACTTTGAATAGCTTTGATAACTTTAATTTGCGTCTGAACGGATTCAAAAGATGTGCTTATTACACCCAAAAATTCGGTGTCATCTTTCTTGTTTGACTTGTTGTCAGCCTCTGTATGTTTTAACTATATTGTTCCATCGATTAAAGTCTTTTCATTTCAGAGTGGCTCAGTTCTGGAAAAGTTCCACCGCACCAGTCTTTAATATCGTCAGCCCACACAAGGTGAGGGCATTATGACGAAGCAAATTTCTCCGTCATTTTTGTCCACGCCGGACATCGAAGCCGAGTCCCCTCACTCCGGAGTTAGTCGCTCTCCCAACTGAGATACGCGGACATGTTCTCTCGATGCTATCTGCTTTTATCTCATGTGCGTCACAACATCCTCTTGCATGCCTTTCGTTCATTAAGCCAAACACCAATGCCTTTATCTGTCTGTCAGTTTTAATTCTGCAGATCTGTCCAATCTGTCTTAGTTTGCTCTGTATGATTTTGTTGGAACAGGGTCACTTTTAGTTGATTTCTTCTACTGTACACTTATTAATTTCTTATGCTCTGGGACCTTTCGATTCCTAAAAATTTACGATAGCACTTTCTTTCAGAAGCAAGTATCCTTCTCTCTGATTCCTTTGTTAATGTTCAGGTCTCGCATTCATATAGCATGATGCTGAAGATGCGTGTCTCGAGAATTCGTAACCTAGTTTTTAGGTCAATAGCTCTGCTTTTCCAAATTTTATCCAGCCGCGGTGGCGCAGTGGTCGTTGAACAGGCAAGTCGCATTGTTTTCGGCTCCTGCGTAGAAAAGGTTCGTTTGTTTACTTGTTCCTTTTGTGGTATTTCGTCGTTTTGTGTTTTGGTTGCAGTGTTTCGTACCCTTGCGTCACGAACAGTGAAGCTGAGTACCGAGTGGGTGCTCATTTTTTTTTTTTTTAATTTTCTTGTGTCGTCAGTTACGACGCATGAGTTTTGGTGGGCCAGTAGTCGAGAATGTCCACTACCACTGTGAAAGGGTCACTGTCGTCTACAGCTGCTTCGTCGACTGCTGATATGTCTTCGTTTCACAGTTCTGTGTCTCCTTCGGGGAATGTTGCGTCGATTAGTGCTGCTGGACTTCCAGAGACCGTGCTTCTGGCCACCCGTGTGACGGCTGAGTCTAATATTTCTGGTTCTGCTAGTTCTACGTCAACGTCCTTCGCACAAGCTGTGGGAAGTACGTCATATGTTTCTAGTGATTCTGCACCACATTTCAAATGTGTAGCTTCGGCGTTGAAAATTATTCTTCCAAGTGATTCACCGCAAGGTAAGCAATTGTCGTCTGCCTAATTATTAAGTGTTTTCATTCCTGCTTTCCGTGACACCCCCACCCCAAGTATCTGCATGCTGTGTCGAAGGTAGTTCCAGCCGAAAGCATTGTGTCCATTATTCGCTTGGGTGGAGGGTAGTTGTTCACTTCACCCACCAGCAAGCACTAGATTTAATTATAGTTTGCGGCCCCGGTGGCGCAGTGGTCTAAGGCGCTGGCCTCTGATCATTCGACCGTAAGGGGTCCGGGTTCGAATCCCGGTCAGGCATGGATGTTGTGTTTGCCTTACGGCACTGGCTCTCTCCCTTCCCTGGAACCAGTGACCCTAATGTAGGGACGGGCGACTGCTTATAGCCCATTGAGTTGCTCATGGTGGTCGTTAAACCTCCAATAAAAAAAATATATAGTTCATGGGGTTGATATTGGGTCCTTTCATCTACAACCTGTCGCTGCAGCCCAAATACCAGTTACGGTGACCCTTTCCCTTGTACCAACGGATGTTCCTGTTTCTCGGTTGATTGAAGCCCTCAACACGATAGGTCGTGTTATGGGAGTGACCAAGGTTCTTCCAGCCACAGCCCGTGATTTCTCCCTGAAGCATGTGCTGGGAGGGCGCCGTCCGTCAATATCTGGTAATTTTCCCGACTTCTCAGTCAATTGCGGAACGCCCTGCGACTCTGGAATTAGTCACTGATACCCGGACGTACATTTTCCATCTTTTTGCAGGGGTTCAATGCTCTCGCTGTAAAGGAGAAGGTCATCCCGCTTCTGCTTGTCCCCATGCTACTACTGGGGCAAGATCTGATTCTTCATTAGCTGCTACTGAAGTTACGGTGGCCGCAGCCCCTGCGGATGTTGTGCAGGCCGCTGAGACCCCTGCTCACATTCTTCCTTCATCAATTTTGCCTGCTGTTTCTCCAGTCGTTCCTTCCCTCTCGGTTCCTGTCGTCGTACTGGATGTTTTGGAGTTCTCCAATGAGGATTTTCCATTGCTGAAAGTGTCTGCGCCTAAAATACAGCGTAAACGCACTAGCTCACCTGGTGTTTCTACTCGCTCTTCCCGTTCGTCTCAACGTCTACGGTCCAAGAAAACAGCCCATACTACCTCGGGTTCACCTAGCCATCATGAGCCAAATTCTCAAATACTAGTTTCGAACCGTTTCGCATGTCTCCAAGATGATAATGTTATGGACACGGTAGACCCTGATCCTGATGACACTGCAATGGCTGACTCTGACGATGATTCTCCTTCTCCTACACTTCTTGACCTTTCTACTATCTTTGTAGAACTTGCGGTGCCTTTGCATCCTCTTACCTTCACTGATCTCTGTGCATTTACCACTCGCCCACGTAAGGCGAAGTTGATAACATTACCTTGCATTAAGGGTAAGCTTCACTTGCTGCCTGAAATGATTGCACAGCTAAACAGGTTCCATGCATTTATTACTAATGTTAACCTGCCTGGCGGGACTGAGCAATATGCTCGCCGTCTGGGCTACTTACTCAAGATTTTGAGGGCTGAACTGGAAGGCTGGATGGAACCTACCAGTGATGTCCTTGTTAACACTATTTAGCTTAAATTGTAGAGGGCTTTCATCTTCTGCGGCGAATGCTTTGGTCTCCGAGGACGTTCGTTACCTGGGAGCTAATATCCTCCTCCTCCAGGAGACGAACTGTTCCTTGTTGACAGGGTGTTCCCGCTGGAGACACTGGCCATAAGTTTTTTATCATAATTACCGGACCCATCTCAGGTCTGGTACCGCTATAGCGTTTCATGTACGTTTTCATTCTTCCCTTTCAGATCTTGTTGAGTCACACAGTTTGCTGGATTCTTTTCAACATATTTCTTTTTGTTTTTGTTCTAAACGTATTCATGTTTTCAATATCCATATTCCGCAATCTGCTACGGATGCAGAAACTCTCCTCCAACATCTTTCTTCCATCCTTTCGACCCTCCATCCAAATTATACAGTCATTGTTGCAGGCGATTTCAATTGCACTTTGCAACCCGATTTTGACCAAGATGGTTCAACCGAAAGCCGTTCCGACCTTGTTTCCAATCTCACTCAAATCGTTGTTAATTATGATTTGATTGATGCTTTCCGTTCCTTCCGTTCCCGGTCCCAGGAATTTTCCTGGTTCCCCCGGCTGCTTCACACTGTGTCGCAGCACGCCTAGATAGATTCTATGTTGCTAGTTTTCTCCATTCCTCTCTAGTTGAAGTTATTCATCACCCTTCCGTTTCGTGAGATCATCGCCCCGTTCTTTTAAAAAATTTGTAATCTTCCGCTGTTCCCCCTTCCCCAGTCTGGTCGCTCGACGATTCAGTTTTAACTGATCCTGTTTTCTGCGCTGAAATTCACTCTATGATTTCTTCTTCTGTGCAACAACTTTCTTTGTCTGACGACCCAGTGGCACTGTGGCTTTCCACGAATATTTTGATTATTTCTTTCGCACGTTAGTTTTCTTTCTCTTCCCGTACTTCTCGCTTTCAAGATATTGATGTTCTCCGTCGTAAATTTCAGACTATTTCTCCTTCTGATCCTTCTTTTCTCGTGTTTCAAGCTCAACTTCGTCGTATTCTGTTTACTTCTGCTTCATCAGCCATTACTCGTCTGAAAATCACTCACTTGCGGTTTCACGGCGACCCCTTCTCTAGTTTGAAATCCCTTGAGGAGTATCATGTTAAAAGCAACACAGTTTTCTTTCTTTCACTACCTGACGGATCTACAGTTACTGACCCTTTTCGTATCTGTGAACTTACTTTTCCCCATTATTCTGATCGTTTTGAACACCGATTCCTTTCTCCTGCAGCCACCTCTCCTCTTCTTCCTGACCTCCCTCAGGTTCCACATTGTTTGTTTGATTCTCTTGTTTCTCCTATCTCTCCATCTGAATTCCGCTCTGCAATTTCCAGTCTGAATGACCGTTCTTCTCCTGGCGCGGACGATCTTCGGCTCTCATTTTATAAGAAGTTTTTTCCATCTCTCCTCCCGCTTCTGGCTGCATGTTTTAATGCCGTTTTTACTTCTTCAAATTTTCAGTCTTCTGATTTCACTTTTGCTAATCTCCGTCTCATCCCCCAAACCGGAAACCTTAGTCTTTTTTCTAACTGACGTCCTATCTCTATTCTTAATACTCACTATCTCTATTCTTAATACTCACTACAAAACCTATGCTAAAATTCTCGCTTTTCGCCTCAATCCCGTCTTGCAACATTTAATCCACCTAGATCAAACTTACACTATTCCCTCCCGCTCGATTACTACCAACATTTCCACCATTCGCAACTTATATTTTCTTGCTTCCCATCTTTCCGAACATCTCGCAAATTTTAATATTGATCAGAAACAAGCTTTTGACTCCATTAATCATTCTTATCTCATTGCTGTTCTTCGTCATTTTGGCTTTCCTACTCTTTTCTCTCAAGCTCTTTTTAATCTTTACTCTAACTCTTCTTTCCGTATTCGCACTTCCGCATTCATGACAGCTACCATCCCCTTTGACAACGGGATCCCGCAGAGTTGTCCCCTGTCGGGTCAACATTTTACGCTTGCATTTGAATCTCTCTTAATTTGTCTGCGTTCTCGTTTGTTTTCTGTGATTCCCTGCAGTATTGCTCCAAATCGTCACCACCGCACAGTGTTGTCTACATATTCTGATGATCTCACTCTCTTTCTTCGCTCTGAACGTTCTTTCCGGGTTGTCATTTCTGCTTATCGTGGGTATGCTTCAATTTCCAGGTCCGAACTTAATCTGTCTAAATCTGTCGGTCTGTGGGCCGGATCGTGGGTGGCACACGGTGATCGCCATTGAGGCGCCCGTTAGTCATCCTCGGTCATTAAACTTCTTGGTGTGTACGTTGGAAATCCCGTGGCGGCCACATGAATTCCTTTGCTTCAGCAGCTCAATCGCCGTCTTGCTCCTTTTTGCCGGTTCAAACCTTTTTTGTCCTTTTTTAGTAGAACACATCTGGTTTCTTCTCTTCTTCTTCCCATTCTGACACTTTCGTGGTTCGCATATTTTTCCTCGCCCATTTTTCTCCAATCCGCTCAACACTTGATTACTGATTTCATCTGCAATAAAGTTCACTGGGTTCATCGTTCTACTCTCGTCCTTCCTCTGTCCTTTGGAGGTCTTGCCTTCCCAGATCTTTTTCAAAAACCTAATGCTATTCATCTTCAGACCTTTCTCCGTTCTTTTTCTCATCCTCAGATTTCATCGATTACTATTGTTGATACTTTACTTTACTCTCGCAGTCCGTTTCTCACTCTCGCTACTTTCCTCCGTATGGATCTGTTCCTCCTCATTCCAGATCACTTTCCCGATATTTATCTCACCGTCTTTTCCCTCTGGCATTCCTTATGTCCCGTCCGTCTCCCACCTACCTCAACTAATGATCTGCTTGCGGAACCTCTCTTATACTCTTCTGCACTCCGTTCTACCTCTTCACCGTACCTGTGCTTTTCCACCTGGTTCGCCAGTGGGGTGGTGCAGGTATCCCAACTTGTAGATGATTCCTTTCGCTGGAAGACTCTTTCCTAAATCAACGCCTGTCTTGCTGACACTCCCTTACATCACGCTCAACTCCGGTTGCTTCATTTTCAGCTTCAACGCCTTTACCCGTCCCTCGTGAATTCTTTTGGGTTAATTGTTTCTTCTTCGGCGTCCCCTTGCCTTCCTTTTCTGGTTTATTTGAATGATGTTCCCTTTCTGGTGCATCAAATTACTGCAAACCACTTGTATCACCACTTTCTTACTAACTTTAGAGCACCTGTCGCTATTCCTTTTGTGCATCCTGATGAAACCTCTCAGACTTGAATCGATTCTCACACTTCCCTGGCTTCCCAAAAGGCAACTGATATTTATTAGCTCCATCTTCATCGTCGCTTGCTCACACCACGGACTCTTCATCGTTTTGGTCGCCTGTCTTCTCGCTTATGTTTTTTCTGTTCAACGCTCGGTGATGTTCATCACGCATATGACTCCTGCTTAGTTTTACAGCCTCGTTTTTCATTGATGTTTGCTCTTCTCTCCAAGATCTGCCCTTCCTTTCACTCTGTTTCACATTACTATTTTCTTCGCCGTCATCATCCTTCCGCTGCTGTTCACAATCCAGTTTGGGCGTTTTTAATTTTGCAGGCCAAACTGACTATTTATTTATACTATCATACCATTGTTGATCGGCCTGCTCTTCGTCGATATCATCCTGCGAGAGTTTTTCTGTGCCGTAGGTTTCGTTCCTCGATCAAGTCCGTCATCCAACTTGAGTACGAGGTAGCTCTGCCCGGCAGGCAATTCCTGCCTTCTTCTCGATCTGGTCCCCCCACCTCCCATGGTTTCGGGTTGAGCATGGTTTGATTAAATTCGTTTGATCAGTTTGTTTTGTTGTTTTTGTTCTGGTGTACTGTTCTTTTTCACCTTGTTTATTTTTGCTTTCCAGCGACTCTTTCGGTTTGCTGTTTTGTTCTATTTTTGATTGAGCGGCAGGTCCCCCCCCCTTGTGTTCATTCTTTCCCTCTAATCCTGTTTTTTTTTTTTGCGTTTTGATTTTTTACCTTGTTTTCTTTTTTTTTTTTTTTTATGATGGCCCTTTGGTAAAGTTGTGCTGTTTGCTTTCTTGAGATTCCGGTCTTTTTGTTGTTTTTCCCACTGTGCTTTGTTAGCTTAATCTACTGCTCGGTATATTCTTTCTTGGACAGTGTTTTTCTTTACTTTTCCTCTTAGTAGTGGCCTCGGCCTCTTTGTCTGAATTTTTTTGTCGTTTTGCGCTGTGATTGGATGTTTTACACCTAGTTGCTTTGACTTTTTTCTGTTCGGAGTTCGTGGGCATTTGTGTTGCTGTGTTCTGTGTATATATGTTTTTTTTGTTCTTGGTGGTGCTGTGCAATCGGTTATTGTTTTTTTGTGCACTGTGAATTACTTAGTGTGGCCCTGCTGGTCTCGTTGTGTTTTTCATTGAGTACTCAGCCTTATCTCTCGTTTTCTATACAGTGTGCTTCTCGTGCGTATCTTGCCTATTGGGTTACGTTGACCCACGGATTTGGTCAACGCACTATTTCAGGTTTGTTTCGTTTTCGTGTTGACTGTGCAATGAGGATTTCTTTTTTAGGGATTCTCAAGTTGTACTGGTTGGCCAACAATCGTTTGTGATCAATGTTATTGTTGTAATAGTGGATCCTTTGCCTTGTGCTCATTTTTACTGTGTATCTTGTGTTTTTCCTTGACTGTGTGCGACTACACGTGTAGTGAAGTAGTCAGTCAAGGCAGTTTTGTCATTGATTATGCTTTGAGTGCACTTTTTGTGTTTTCGTTTTTTTTTTTTGTTTCTTTGTACTCAATCTCGGGTTCTACGTGTTGCTTTGTGTTTCTCCTGTCTGGGTTTTTACTGTGATATTGTATTTTTTCTCGGCCCAGCCTTCTGTTGCCGTGCACGATTGGACGTACTTTGTGTTGTTTTCAATGTGTTATGGTGCTTTGTGCTCTTGTTTCCGCGTGATTCTCTCTATAGCGCTACGTCAGCTTTTGGATTTTGTCAACGCGCGATTTTTTGTTTTGAGTGTGGAAATTTGAATTGAGTGTGATTTTTTTGTGAACTTCGTGTGCCTTTTTGGCTACATTTATTTGTCTGATGCGGTGGTTTTCCCCCTTATTATCATGTATTCTTCTGTATAGTGTTCCTTCTGACATACATGCGTCACTTCGTATTTCGTTTTTAGTTATAGCGGTTGGTTAACACCCCTTTTTATGTGCACCGTTCTTTGTTTTTTATGTACTTCTTGTACTAATGTTTTGGCCGCTGCTGCATGTTTTCAGTAGTACAGATTTGTTTCTCCTGTCGCTGTCTTGCAGTGTCAGTCGATTTGTGTTGTGTTGTATTGTTGTTGTGTTTTTTTACCTGTCACTTCACTGTTTCCATTGCATCTCACATGTTATTTCTCAGTGTCGTTGTAATTCCCATCCTAACTGCCTGCCTTTGTGTAAAACTGGGATGAGAATGTGCTTATATTTAATTAGGGTGATTTGTTCTGCGTGTTTCTTCGGCTATGAGCGTTGTTTCTTCTGTTGTGTCACGACGACCAAGAACGTTGATCAACTCACCTCTTTTGTATGTGACACTTTGTCTTGAGTGTGATCTTCAGCCTCACTTGTGCAAACTTTTCTGCATTCATTTGTCATGTGTTTAATTTCCTTTTTTCTTCGGTGTTTTTTTTATGTAGTGTTTTCTATGATTTTGTTAATGAATTGTTGGGTCATACTTCCGTAATAGCAGTTGATTGCAGTCCTGCTGTTTCGTAACTCACATGTCACTTTTATTAGGTTTTGCATTCCTTACCCTCGATTCTTGATTTAGTGCAGGACTGGTACTATCTAGTGACTTTATTTAATATAGTTATTTGTTCTGTGTACTTTGAAGGCTCTGAGTGTTGATCTTCTGTTGTGTCACGCAGACCTAAGGAGTTGGCCACAGCGTTTACTCTTTTGTAATGTGCATGAAAATTTGTTTTGAGAGTGTGGTTTCAGTTTTGCTTGTACACACCTTTTTCTGCACTCCTCTGTCTTGTGTTTTACAAACAAAAGAGGTGATTTTTTTTATTCTTCAGTGCTTTTCCTGTATTGTTAGTTATCTGAATTAGATTGTGAACTTTTGGGTCATAAATCAGTTACAGTTTGCAGCTATGCTTGGCCCTTGTTTTTTGTTATTTACAGTTCTATTGTGTGTTTCCTATTATTGTTTTTTTCAGGATTTGTCACACCATGTGTTTGCGTTCGCACTGCTATGTACTTGTCTTTGGAATGTGTTTTCTTTCCTCACTCTAGGGTTTGAGTTTTGTGACGTGTTTTTTTTTTGTTTTCTGTGTTTCTTTTTTATCTGTATATATTTTAATCTTCTTCTGATGTTACCAGTTTTCTTTCCTCCTTTCTTTTGTGTTGAGACTTCTTGGACTCGTCTCTTGTAATAGAGTCTCATGTGACTGAAGCGTATTACATGTACCTTGCTTTTAGACTAATAAAGGTTTATTTTGAAGGCAGTGGTCTAAGCTATGGCTTCAGATCATTCGTTCGAACGGGGATCGGGTTCGAATCCCGGTGAGGCATGGATGTTGTGTCTGTCTTATGGCATTGACTTTCTCCCATCCCTGGAACCGGTGGCCATAAATTAGGAACGGCAGATTGCTTATAGCCCATTGAGTTGCTCACGGTGGTCGTTAAACCTCAAATAAAAAAAAACAATATCGATGTCTTTTACCAGTGATTTGCAATTCTCACTAAAATTTATTTTTTGCTGTTTAAATCACATGTTGTACAGCCTCCGAGACAAATGAATTTTTCCACATTTTCAAGTTCTTTGCCTTCCAGAATGATCATTTCCCTGATCTCTTTTGCGCCAAAAAACCATTGTTTTGTCTTTTCTATGTTCGTATTTAGTCCATATCGTTTACCCTCTCTGTTCAGTTGTTGTACCCTTTGATTCAGTTTCATTTCATCTTCTTCAATCAGTACAATGTGAACTGCGAAAAACGATCCATGAAACTGATCCTAAAATAAGTACTGGACGGATTCATTGATTAAAGGCTTTTCCTTTAAGAAATAATGGCATATTGCTTTCCAAAATTGTTCTTTTTCTTCCAATTGCAATACTGCCAAGTATTATACACCTATTATCTTCAAGGGAACTTTAGTTGATGTTTGTTGTAAAGGTAGCTGTAGGCATCTTGTTTTTTTATTTATTTGGGGTTTAACGACCAACGTGAGCAACTCAATGGGCTATAAACAGCAGTCGCCTGTCACTAATTTAGAGCTACTGATTACAGGAAAGACAGAGAGCTTGTACCGTAAGACAAACTTAACATCCATGCTTCACTAAGATTCGAACCCGGACCTATCTCGGACGAATGATCATAAGCCAGCGCTTAAGCCACTGCTCCACCGGGGCTGCATGCAGGAATGAGTTACTTATAAAATTGCCCCATCGACCTCTACATGTTCAGTTTCTTCTACATCAGAGAAGGTTTCTTCTGGTAAGGAACAAAGAACATTAAAGAGACATAGAAAATGCGAAAAGAACAAGTTCAGAATTATATTTCTAACGTAATTATAAATGCAGCACACTGTAAACACTCAAGAGACGCATATAGCGTAGTAGGCACAAAATTCGCCAAGATTTTGCACTCCACTGGGAGGCTTTTTCAAGGCGATAGTAGACATAAAATGCATTTTTATGCATTTTATGTCTAACATTGACTTAAAGAGCCTTAAAAAAATAAAAATGCATTTTTACGTCTACCATTGCCCTGAAAAACCCTCCCAGTGGAGTGCGAAAGCTTGGCGAATCTTTGTGCTTACTACGCCACAAAAATAAACGGATTTAATACGCTATATGCGTCTCTTGATTATTTTTCTACTTTCGTAACCAATTTTTAAAAAGTGTGAATTAGATAAATCAAAAATGGTATGAACGCAGAATCAACAGGTCTTTTCACCTATGCTAGCACGTCATGTTGACGCATTAATTAATGAAATCATGCATCTTGAAATTGAAATGGGTTAACCGATAATGAAAGTGGTCGCTAATTAGGTGTTAAATGGGAAAATCTTAATTGACTGGAATTAATGCAAAAATAATATTATCGATGTTTACTTATTCAAGGGTCTCGCTTGTTTAATTTAATATAAAATCTTCGGGAAATTATGTTGCCTATATTATTAACCAGGTATGTAAGAATTTGTGTAGAACGCGAAATCTTTAATATCTTACTCCCTTCGTGAAGACTCCTTTACAATTACGGATAGTAACATCTGCGGAGGTTTCATCTCAGCACGACAATTACCGAATAGTAGCATCATTAGCGAAACATCAAAACGAAACCAATTTCCAAAGTGGCTTAATGGATGATTTTCCATATGTACTTGCTTACCTGGCTTCCTAAGACTCTAGGGGAGTTTGCGCAACGTAATCAAGGCTTTTCCGTAATTTGCATTTAATAACAAATTCGCGACGTAGTTGATAAACTTACTGTGCTTGTTTCGACCATGAGAAAAATGTTTGTCACATGTTATTGGAATATCTCCCTGAGTTTAGTTTACGGGGTTATTAAACATTCAGAAAATAACTGCGGAGTGTTTCTAAATATAACTTATCTGAAGACAGGAACAGCTGATCTTTGTTTTGCCGAATATTTCAGAAATGCTAGAAACAGGGTGCAGACTGAAACATCCCATTAGATTTAATGTAGAATTTGTTTTGAAATTTTGTGAAGAACGAGTTAAAATATGAAAGTCCTCATGTAGATTTAAATTTCAGAAATACTTTTTATTCATTCTTAGTGCTTCTCTCAATCATTACGTGCTAATTTAATTAAATGTTCGATATTTCGCTGCCACCACCTTTGCGCAGTGGTCTAAGCGATGGTTACTGATCATTCGTCCGAAAGGGGTCCGAGTTCGAATCCCGTGAAGCATGGATGTTGTGTTTATCTCACGGCACTGACTCTCTCCCTTCCCTGGAACCAGTGGCCCTAAATTAGGGACGGGCGACTGCTTACAGCGCAATGTGTTGCTCACGGTGGTCGTTAAACCTCATAAAAAACAATTCGCTTTGGTTTTATGAGGAGGGAATTTTGTATATTAACTTCATTCTTTTTCTGAAGGAAAACTCACATAATCGCGTTTGTATATGCAACCATGCTGGGTATAGCTGTATCTATAGGAGATTTCTACCCAAACCCACAAACATTCATGAAAGCGAATTACAAAATTTCGAAAGCAATGACCATGCGATTCCTGCTGAGGTTTTGAAATGGCTTCGGTGCTATTTAGAATTTAAATATTGTGTAATTCAATTGAGCTTTCCTTAACTTCGAAGAATACGGTTTCCTTCATGACTTCGCACTACCTACACCTCTTTTCTTCCAAGTAATACTACCATAAGTTTTATGAATCGACTAAATGTTTTTCACACTCTTAGTTTCAGAAAAAAAGTGTCATGTTTCCTGCAACACAGGTATCTTCTTTTTTCGGTTTTTAGAGAAAACGAATTCAATTTTTTTCTGGAAGATGTTGGATTAGAAAAAGTATTATTATGCTTGTTGTTGCCGTCGATTTACACAGCGAAGATGGTAAGCAAAAGGCAGACATATTCATAATTCCTTGAGATTTTTCTCGGAATGTTATTTCGAATAACTGGTTGGAGACTTGAAAAATGACAAGATCTGTGGTATGGTTTGTTTCCTGATCATTTGGATTTACATTCCCAAGTTCTCATATTTCGAGAATTTTTGAGGATGTTGTCATAAGTGGAAAAAGCTACATCTATCAATTGTGACTTCTTCAGCTTTTCGTCTACGGTTACAATGTTAGGCTGATTGTGGCCAATGGGACTTGTATGTAATGATATATGGTTTCATTGCCTTTTATACACATTCTACATACACGATATTGACAAAAGTAACAGGACAACCTTTCAAAAGCAAATGAACGGATCATCTGCGTTGTTAAGATGCGCGGTACAGCTGCAAACGGTATAAAAACAAGCCTGTATCTGACCGCGATCATATCGCGCTGTGAAGTTGAGTAAAAATGTCGCAGCCGGAGAGAACTCACTTTGAGAAAGGAAAGATTGTTGCGTGTTATATTAGTGGGTTGTCCATAAGAGAAAACGAGAGGCATTTATACATACTGTAATCAACTGTTTTGGATGTACTGGATAAGTGGTAGACACATGGCGTGCCTGAAGCATCACAACGTACCGGCAGACCAAAGAAAATCAGTGATAAAAGACGCCGAAGTCTTAGGAGAGTCTCTACAGCTAATCGACGGAGTACTGCCCAATACCTCAGTATACAGGTGAGTGAAAATGCTGGAACCTCGGTATGTACACTAACCATTCGCAGAGAACTTCCATACATGGGTTACCGTGCTTGCGGCTGCTCATAAGCCTTTCATCTCCACTCGGAATGCTACTCATCGCTTAGCATGGTGTAAAGAATATTTATCGTGGACCGTAGATCAATGGAAACTGTTCCTATCGACTGATGCATCCAGATACACGATCCATCAGTCTGATGGCCGTGTGTGGGTATGGAGGCAGCCGGAGGAACGCTATTTACCACAATGTACGGTTCCTACGGTCAAGTTTGGGGCTGGCCGTGTACTCGTGTCAGAGTATTTTTCGTGGTATAGTCCGGGCCCATTGGTTATCGAGAACAAACCTGTTAACCAGCACGTCTACCTCGTTATTCTGGACAATTATGTCGTACCAACTCTGTGGCAATACTATTGAACCGAGCCTTGTTGGTACCAGCAGGATAATGCACCGAGCCATAAAGCAAGGACTGTTACGGCGTGGTTTGTCGATAATTTCGTATCATGTGTGGACTGCCCAGCACAGAGCCCTGATCCTAATCAAATAGAGCACCTATGGGATGAATTAGAGCGCAGCATAAGAAGTTTGGAACCAAGGCCAGCTACTAAGCAACAGTTAGTGGCAGCATTTTGTACTGAATGGAAGGGGATATCCATCGCTGTGTTCCAAAACCTTGTCGACAGCATGTCTCGAAGAGTCAGTGCATGCATTGGGGCCAAAGGTGATCCGACACCGTACTAATGTATGTCAATAAATGCTATGCTGTGTTTCTCTTCTAGGTGTCCGGTGACTTTTGTCAATATAATGTATCTCATCGTCTGAAATTTTCAGCATGTGTTTCTTGTGGTTCTTTGTTGTTATAACATGGTTTTGAATCCCAATAGTTTTTCCAATGAGGAAAACCCTCGGTTTCTGGATAAATCCGACCTGATTTTAACCGTTGTATTTAGAGAGGTTTTTCAATGTTTAACAGATCTAAGAACATAGATATTTTACCGTGCAGCCTTTTCTGCGGTCCCTGAGCTGTGTAACACATTTCAAAATAGCAAATAATGATTACCGAAGGCACAGTGAAGGAAGAACTACGCCTCCATGACATCCGATATGTCCGATACACTGCGCAGAGAAACGGAAAGGTTACCCTAACACTGCTGTCATTTGCCGATGTTCTAGAGACATGAACGGTGATATCTACTTCCACTCGGTGGAGAAGGCTTCACGAAATAGTTGATGCTAGGTGATAAGCCCCCCGCACATGCCCTTTACTCCCCATCACAAGAGCTTAGAGAGTTTGAATTGGTCAAGTCTTCACTTCACGTCAACTGGACTAAAAAAGAATGGAGGTCAGTACTCTTCACAGATGAGACCAGGTTTGATTTCCAAAGAGATTTCAGGCGTGATTTAATGTGGAGAGCACAAGGGACACATAATCATCATACAATGACCCGTGAAAGAAACACTTATGTTTGAAGTAGCGTGCTAATTTGCAGTAGCGTCTTGTTAGGTGGATGTACAGACTTGTATGTGCATCCAAAAAGAGCCATGAATGCTTGACTGTAGAGTAAAAATGTCCTGGACTCCTATGTTCTCCATTAGGCATGTGCCATATTAGGTACATTTGTCCTAGAAGATATTAGCGCTCGTTCCTACCAAGAGGAAGCTGGTAGAACAATGCTTCAAGTTGAGATCGCTGTTCCTACGGACTGATTAGCCAGGTCTCCCTACCTATTAAAGAATGCGAATCTCTTAAGAGACGTGTTGCTGCCTTTTGCTTCCCTCAGCAAAACCCGGAGATGCTTAGACAAGCTTTGCGCGAACAGTGGTCGCTCTTACCAAATGATTTCCTAAACACCATCATCAACAGCATGAAGCATCGCTGAGATGTCTGTGCAAACCTCTATGAGGGAAGATTGATTGGAGGTTTAACGACCACCGTGAGCAACTCAATGGGCTATACTATGAGGGAAGCCTACACTCCCTATTGAGGTACTTTGGGTATTATCCTCTTGACGCTCTATTTTCATCTAGTTCTGCATGTTTTCCATTTTTGTCAGAATGAAGCGTTCCTTAAGGAGCATTTTAGGGTTTTCCTCAAACATACGATATGACACAGGGTTTTATCAAATTTTGTAACATTGCATCATGTACTTTTTGAGTTAATGCAGTTTTCCGTTAATTTACCTTTTTCCTTTTAATATATTGGAGATGTAATGAAGCATGAAGATACTGTTTGGTTTTCACCCATATTATGTCTAATATGAAAGGCATTAGGGAAAGGCATTAATCCATCTGTTTTCTTTAAAACAGATGAAGTAAGAGAGGGACTAATTTTGTTTCGAGGATAAGCCTTATGTCGTATTTCTCGGATGTTGAGAAATAATAAGCAAAACTTTTCTTCTGTTACAGAAGGAGAAGATCATTGCAATTCTTGTGAGAAAACTTGATGGAATTTTTGTTGTGAAGAAACGATGATGTGCCAGGCGTGGGGGTTGTAAGCACATGAGGTTGTTTCAGCGTTGTTACTTAGAACATGACTCGAAAGTAGAGAAAATCCTTGGAACAGTGTGAGGATTCGTTTCCAGATAATGTAGCTGCAACGCGCAACGAAAATCCCGAGGATAGCTTTTGATGAAAGTAAGTGTTACAATTAGAAGGGTATACGCATTGTCTGCAGTTTGATCTCCATCTCTGGTTGAGAAGAATATTTTGCAATTTATTTCTGACATAGCGAACTTGTTATTGAAGGGACACTTGAGCGTCATGCAGATGTGCCCATTGTCGCTTTGAGTATAAATAACTTTTACTGTTGGTTGAGGCTTTTCTTACTCTGGATAATCTTGCAGATGGATTCTACACTGATGTCCACAATTTAAGAGCAGAGGCAATATTCAAATTTGCGGACGTTGAGAGCCTTCAGGCAAGCAATATCAGTGTCTTCCAGTTAATCCGGCGCGTTACTGGAAGACCATGGGTTCGACTCCCGGTGGCGGCCAATGAGAATTTTTCCGTGACTCACTTATAAACGTGGAAAGAGCGAGGATCTTTGTTTGATGTTCCTGGTCCACGTTAAATGTTTTTATTAATTATTCCTCAATGACACGGAATTTCGCGAATACGAAGGCGTCAAAACCGGACCATGGACGATGTCCAATCGCATCCAAAATATCACGGTGATCGGTTGTGTCATCTCGTACCTATGTACGAACAACTAATTGTCTCGAGTCTCGTAAAGAGAGCTCCGCTCAATAAAGATTAGTACACATACGAAAGGTTATGTATTGTATGTGTTAAAAATAGGGAAGGCACAGAGAAAGTTCTGAAATCGCTAACAAATGCATTTTGGCTCAGTAGTATGTTTTAAGGAAACTTGAGCATATCTAGAGATTAAAATAGGATTAATAACGACGAAATACTTTCCACGAGCTTAATCTCTGATTTCCTACCTAGAAGAGCGGCTCTCATTTTCCATTAGTAGAAAATCCTTTAAAAGGGAATAAAATTCAGAGTTCGGGTTAAATCCGTAAAGTGATGAGTTGTTGAACAAATACATGCGCGTATTTCGAAGAGGATTTTGCACCAAAGACACTGACGATGCTTCATTTCTAAAGGGTTAAATTAAATTGTCCGACAGTCAACTGGAAAATATGCGAAAACCAAAGCATTATTCATATGTAGAGATTATGTAAAGTTAAAAATACCTTCAAATAGCCTCGTTATTACACAGAAACGCATGCACAAACACACAGCGTAATTCTGAATGACTCATGAAACGACCCAGCGAATAAAAAATGACCAGACGCCTTGTATATCTGTGAAATATTGTTCAATTTAGAATTTCCACTCATCTAGCAGAAGATGCTTTCCAGAAGATGTATTTCTACAATCGCTTGATTCTGAAATACCTTCCCGTGATTCCGCAAATCCTTGCGCGTCAGTCAATAAATATTCTGGCTGTTACGACAACATTACGTCTCAGTGTTCAAATGCCTTTTTTCGCTGCATGAGAGCAAAACTATGCGTAGTATACGGCAAAAATTCACTGTACTGTATTTTCACAAAACACCACAGGAATTAAAAAATGCAGCAAAAATGAAGGAATGTAAGAAATAAGACGATACTTAACACACACATATACACAAGTGCGTCTAAAACAAAGCCATTACTTTTATACGACGGAAGAGGAGTAAGTATAATGTGGCCTGAGTCATTATTTATGATCGCCATGCTGAATATACCGGGTGTTCATAAATGAAGTATACAATTTCAGTATGCTACTGAAAAACAAACTACAATGAATAACAACGTACTTTTAATGTCAAAAAAAAAAAAAACTACAAAGAATAACAACTTACTTTTAATATAAAAAAAAAACTACAATGAATAACAACTCACTTTTAATGTCAAAAAGGGGGCCGCGGGTGGTCTAGTGGTTAGCGTTCGTGACTGCCATGGAGATAACCTCAGGTTCGATCCTGGGCAGGTACGAACGTTCGAAACACTAAATACCCGCCGTGCGTCGGATGTGCACGTTAAGCCGTCGGACCCCGGGTACTGGCCTACCAGTAATAAATAAGCGCGTCTTCCTCCCCCTTTCTACCTCGCTTCCGTGTCACTTTCCTATCGGGCACACCCAAATCTCTTAGCCTCCTATTTCTAAGGGTTGTTCAAGACCTGGGGTCAGACACTCCCTTCCTAAAATCCTCTTCATATGATCTGGTGATCTAATGTCAAAACACATGGTAACTGTGCAGTTGATTTGATGCAAAGTATTACCGTCTTTTGCATGATCTGAAATAACGATGCATAAATTCGAATTAAGTACAACTTCGATGATCATTTTAAAAATTATTTATTCCTAAAAAATCGTTAAAAGCATAAGATCTTTTATACCCCCAACCGTGTTCATCTGACACCGTTGCGGTTCCGAAAAATATTATTCTTTTGACTTCATGATATTTTAACGATTTTTAGGAATAAATGGTTTTTAAAATGATCATCAAACTTAGCTTTAATTCGTATTATAACGAAGTAAATTTCTCCGCCATTTTTATCCGCGCCAGAATTCGACCCCGGTCCCCTCATTCCGGAATAAGTTGCTCTACCAATTGAGCTACGCGGACGTTTTATTCTGATTCCTATCTGCCTTTATGTCGTGTGCTTCCTTCTGGGAGGTACGTCACATCTCCTGGTACGTTACATTATCTCCCCCTTATTATTTTTTTTTCGAAGTGCTGGAGAAAGGATTCTCTTATTTTTCCTATCTCGCGGTGTGGAAATAACATCACACCAATGCGAGATTTTGAACGGTCGGGTCATCCGGATAGTTCGGGCGCCATTATAACGAAGTAAATATCTCCGTCATTTCTGGTCTACCCCGGGATTCGAACCCGAGTCCGCTTATTCCGGAACAAATCGCTCTACCAACTGAGCTACGCAGACGTATTATTCTGATTCCTATCTGCCTTTATGTCGTGTGCTTCCTTCTGGCAGGTACGTCACATCTCCTAGTACGTTACAGTATTTATGCATCGCTATTTCAGATTCTGCAAAAAAACGGTAATACTTTGCTTCAAATTGACTTATGTGGCACGAATATAGTCTATCAACAAAGTGTGCAGATTTTTTTAAATGTCAGTAGGTCTGCACGTGTTTTTCACTGAAGGTTTAACGATCACCGTAAGCAACGCATTGGAATATAAGCAGCCACCGTCCCTAATTTAGGGCCACTGGTTCCACGAAAATGAGAGAGCCAGTGTCCATCTGTGCAGTGGTTGCTCGCAAGAGGTCTAAACGATAGAACAGTTCCACCAACCTACGCTGCAGAGTGTCATGTGTAACAAGGAGGAAGGCTGCCGTAATGCGTTCTTTGAACTCAGTGATAGATGCAACTATTTTCTTGTAGACAATGTTCTAAAAAAATCCCTAAAGAAAAAAATCGCATGGAGGGATAACAGGTGAACGAGGTGGCCATGCCTTCGGAGCCCCACGTCCAATCCAACTTCCTGCAAAATGCTAGTTTGAAAATTAGCGTGCATCCAAGGACCAGTGCTGACGCTCTCCCTTTTGGTGGAAAATGATGTCTTGAATATCCTGGAGTTGCGAAGTGCTCTAATACGTAAAGGTATGTTATGCCAGTAACGACTGGTTCAGCTAACCGTTACTGGCATAACGGTCTCCCAGTGCTTTTGCATTTCAAGACACTTCCTGTAGCTCTGAAGTTTTTACCCATTGTTCGAAGCTCCTTCGTGTCAGCGGTTGTCCCTTGTACTTCGCTCTCAACTTACGCTGATCTGTTAGAGATTTTGACTCCGCAAACCAAAACACACAAGTTACTTTCTCCACTGGGGAAGCCATGTCAGTTGTATTCCGTGTTCGACGAGATTTTTCTTTACATGAGACAACTGGCGCCATCTATCATCTGACTTAACAAGCTTTAACACTTACCAAGGCTCTTGACGTTTAAAGTAAGTTTTTTCTATCGTATTTTTAATAGAATATTGAAGTTGTGTACTTCATTTATAGACATCATGTGCATTCAGGAACATAGCATGGTATCGAGGGGATAAATCCGCGGATTGTGTATTGAGGTATCGTTGATACTCCGTAGAGGATCTTTGTTCATATTTCAGCGAAATTGGGGTAGGCGGGAGAGGTCGTGAAGAGGTCTTAAGTCGTTTTTCGAACACGTCCTACACGTTCTTTATTGGAAACAAGTCTGTGTTGTATTGCGCTCCCCAAACCTGCACATGGGAACCTAGTTGTCACTATCTGAGGATGTCGGCAGTCTGAGGACTTTCGTTGTTTTGCTGAAATTGGGCATCAGGAATATCAAGGTAACAGAAATGGGAGGCAACACCCCATTGGTTATCATTGTGAAGTCATTCAGTTTACTATGCTTACGAGTGATGAACAGTTGCCTAAAAACATGAACAGTTGCCTCTGGTGTCGTGGGTTGGTATCCGTTAGCAACTGTTGCCTAGCAGTTGCCAAGCGATTCTACAAGCCACGACACCATACGGAAGATGAAGACCCTATGACACTTACGGTTGGCTGCAAGATCGGTACGGTGACGACGTCGTCTTCTTACGCTCAATCGGGGATCATCGGTGCTGATACAGAACTGAGACTTCGAAAATGACAAGAATTTTTGTGCAGATTAATAAAGTGAGAAAAATTTAAGAATGCGAAAATTAATTTTTATTTCTTTTCTTCCAAACGCAAAAACGCATTTTTTTCTCTAGTTCAAATAGAATTTCCAGACTCCAATTTAAACGTTCGTGTAGCTGTGTGAAACAAAAAAGGGGTCAATCAGATGAAGATTTCTTTCGTAAAAAAAGCTGTACTTATACATAAAGCAACACCAAAATCTTACCTCACGTGATTTTCAATGCAAAACGAATCTCAATTTTCTATCCCACATTATTGACAGCATATTGGATTACATTGCATTGACTGTCATTTTATTGCAACTGCAACTAGCAAAATACAATGGAGGCAGAGAAAATCAACTGAAATAGACAGAGTTTTAATTTGGAATTCGAGGGCGGAGGGTATCAAAGACGGAGTTCAGATAATATTTGTTACGTTTCTTTTTTCCTTTTTTTTTTCTGAAAGCCGTAAAAATGATAAAAAAACCCTTGTTGTTCCGTTTTAGCGTAACTTGGTTTTTATTTACAATAATAGTGAAGTACAAATATATACGCATTTGGTTTTTTTTCACTTAGCATAAGACCTACGGTTCCAGAATATGGAGGTCCACCAGGAATTCTTCCAGTATTCCGGCAGACCCGTATTATGAACAGTATTATAACAGTTCAGATGGGCGCTCGTAGCAGACATTGTGTTCTCTGCATCATAACAAACCTTTAGCTTCCAAGGGTAAACAGCTTGTCACTGCTAAACAAATGTATTTACACAGAAGGTGAGTCGAAAGTTTTGCAACATTTGGATCACTTTATGTCTTCACCTTTAGGACGAAAGCTGACTAGCATTCAAAGTATAGGCCATCGTGTTGCACGGTCTTTAATCATCTGTCTGGCAGTTCTTCGGTTCTGCGGCAGTTCCAGTTTTTGTCATTCAAGGCGAAGAACTCCGTCACCCCAGCTGCCAGCTCCTCCTGGTTGGTGAAATGCCGCCAGCGCAGGAACTACTAATAATCCGACGGAGCTAGGCCCGTACTGTATGCCGGGTGTGGCGTCAGTTCGATGCCCTCAAGTTCCATGAGTTTTGCCCGGGTCGTTCGCGAGATATGAGGCCGAGTTTTGTCCTGTTGTAGGAGAGCGCGCTTTCTGTTCACCAGTGACGGGTTCTTCTCCTCCAAAACGATATACAACCAGTTTAGCTGCTCAGAGTAGAATTTGGTATTATTTATCAGACCGCCTAGAACAAATTCAGTAATGGATGATCCACTCGAAGTTCCACCAGACAGCATCACCTTGTACTCAAAGCGACGATGTTTGACAACAGGTTTAGGAAGTTGGCCCGGGCTCAACCACTGCCGTTGAGTGTTAGGATTACATAAATAGACCCACATTTCATCTTACGTAACAATTATCTTGATGAAACGTACATAGCGCGGGTTTACTAGGAGTTTCGTGCACACGTCCGCTTGGCGGTGTGCTTCATCTGTCATCAGTTTGTCAGAGACAATGCGGCAGCTCCTGAAGAAATATCCGAGGTCCTGGACTAGTTAAGTAACAGAATTCTGTGGATACACGATCTCAAAAGACAACACAGCGATCAACAGAGACTTTGGTCACAAAGTTAAAAAAGGTTTTTAGTTAAAACACATATGTACAAATTAAAATATATTTTCAAGATCTTTCGAACAATCATATCGTTCATCATCAGAAAATAAGTTAAAAGAATGAAAACGGAGCGGACGAAGTCTTATATACAAGCCAGTGTTGCGATCATGTGCATTAGCAATTGCGCAGACCCATGAAAGTTTGTATATAGATAAATCCTCATATTTGCTGAAAGTTTGTATATTTAAAATTATTAGGTGTACAAATAAGTTTTAAAGCGTTTTTTGTGTGACGTTTACCGCTGATTTACATGTCCGATATTCCCCCGCGTTGTTGTCATGTGACCGTAACTGGTCCAGAATATTGTATAATATGTGACACAGAAGTTTGCCCAACAGTCAAACGTACTTGCACAGCGTCAGGTGAAAAATGGCAAGCGATACTGCAGTTATTCGACATTGCATTCGTCACGAGTTTCATCAAGGAAAAAATGTTGTAAAAGCATGTGCATCGATCTGTTCCGTTCTCGGGAAGAATATTGTATCGAAAAGCACGTGTGAGTTTTGGTGTAGATGGCTTAAAGCAGGTATTTTGATATTAGCGATCGAGAACGTAGCGGGCCCTCGCAGAAGGTTGCATATGAAGAACTGCAAGCATTACTGGATGAAGCAAAACGAAATAGCTGAACAACTGAGAGTAACTTAATTAACCATTTCCAATCGTTTACGCGCAATGGGAAAGAAAGGAAAATTGGTGCCACATAAACTGAGCCAGAGGAAGGAAGGAAAATGGTTGCCGTATGATCTGACCCAGAAGAACAAGGATGAGCGTGTCATGAATAGTATGAATCTCTTGACTAAACAACACAGAAAGTTTTTCCAGTGAAAAATCGTTACGGGTGATGCAAAGTGGATATGGTACCACAATTCCAAATGCAAAAAAACACAAAAAAAAAAAAAAACACGGGGTAGACCCCGGTGAAGCAACGACTTCGACACCGAAAATCGAAACGCATTATTCACTCCAAGAAAATTCTGCTGTGCATCTGGTGGCATATGAAGGGTATGATCTATTATGAACTACTGGAACAGGGTCAAACTATTACTGCTGATCGCTACAAGCAGCAATTGATGCGATTGAACCAAGAAATCTGTTGGAAACGTCCATTCACAGGAAAAGGATTGCATCCCGTGAAATTACTGCATGACAACGCTAGGCCGCATGTCTCGAAATCTGTCAAGGAATCGTTATTGAAGCTTTGCCGGGATAATTTGGAGCACTCGGCGTATAGTCCCACACAGCCCCTTCAGACAACTATTTGTTCCGATCGAAGCAACATGGTTTATCTGCTGTACGGTTCCTGACATGTAACGAAAAATGGGTTGACGACTTCAACGCGTCACACGACGAAGTATTCCGCATGGCTGGAATCCGTCAGCTGCCCGACCGATTGTGGAAAGTGATAGATAATGACGGCGCATAATTTGATTCGGAAAGGTATAGTTGTTTTCTATCAAATCACATGTTGCGTTGTCTTCAAACACTTTAAAACTTATTTGTACACCTAATATCCTAGCTTCTTTATGGAATAAAAAGAAACAGAAGACCTGTATGACCGCAGAACGAACTGCTAACTTTAAAAATTTGAAATGAAAAGACAGTTCTTATATTAACAGCCTTCTTAATTATGGCAGAAACGGGTCTGTTTTTGAAACATGGGTGGACAAGAATACGTAGATGTGGCGGTTCATTATCGCATGCCAGTACGATATTTCTTCGTCCGATACTCATAGCAGTACAGTGTTTCTAGCACATGTTTTGTAAAAACGTAAGTGCTTATGGTATCATTTTATCTGTCCGTCCGCCTGTGAACAAAATATCTTTGACACTATTATTCCGATTTTGAAAACTTCATTTTTCGTTGGGAATATTAAAACATTAGAACGATTATCCTTGCTTTTCGGTACTTTTCAATGCGCATTTCGCCGCTACAGTGCAGGGCGTAAATGCAGGTGATATCGAATTCAAAATAGCATTTATTCCAAATAATTGGTCTTAAATATCCGATTCAAAAAGTCTTTCTTGCATTCGATACCATTTATAGCACAGAGTGTTTTGGGCACAATTCTTTTCTCAAGTGAGGCATACACTGTAAAAAATTGCAGGGTTAAATTACGGAAGATACACCGGCAGCTGAGTGGCCAGTCAATAAACCGTAATTTTACACTACCATACCGTAATGTTCATTAACAGTATAATGACCGGGAAATAAAAACTTGTTGCCTACATCGGTGTTGCCAGTTGACTGATTGCACGTGAAAAAGCAGGTATATATCCACTTTAAGAAGAACGTTGACAGATTGTCAAGGTTAAAACACAGGAACAGTTCAAAAAGTTTAAACACAGTAACAGTTCAAAAAGTTTAAACACAGTGAACATGTAGTTTATCTACCGAAAATTTATGGTTGACCGCCAGTTGGCGTACTTACGATCGGCAAACCATCTTAATCCGGGTGAAACACTGACTCTTCACGGCAATTTTTCACAGTGTAGTTTGCCTGCTAGTATGAATAAAATTAAACCGAAATTTCCTCGGTATCTCTGCTTCTAAAAGTACGATTTTAAAAATTCATTTTGCATCGGACAGAGCTCTTGGTGGGAAATCTTCTGCACTTAATCTTTATGTTTTTTTTCTAAAGAATGGTTTTGTTACTATTGGGAGTAAGTACATTCTTTCTGTTTCTGACATATTAATAGGAACATCTGCGATTCTGAACACTCGATTTGAAAATAATTTCTTCGCAGTCAGAAACTGGTAACTACGACGAAAGTTTTAAGGATACCTTCTGCTTAAAATAGTGCATAGTTTCTTGGCCAGGTGGTTAGATATACATCTTAGTTTTCTCGATATCTACGCTTCTAACAGATTTAAAAAACATTTCCTTCTTGGAGAGCTTTGGTGCAAAAGGTTTCACGTATGATTTCAAAATTTACGTACAGCGCAAGTGTACTGCTAGAGGGCATGATTTCCCGTTTCCGATTAGAGTACAGTAGCGGCAATATCTGGGCGTTTAAAAATATGACTGAAAAAGTCCTTTCCCTGTCAGATACTAATTTCTAAAGAAACACTTTTTGGGCAATTTTCAAAATAACGTACAATTTCCCCTTCCGGGGTCGTTAATATTTAATATGTTTTTGTAGATATTTCTGCCCCTAAAAGTCGGATTTAAAAATCCTTTTAACAGCAGATATCATTTACCTTGAGGAAACACTTTGCCTTTACTCGTGGAGTTTTCTAGCTTACAGTTCTGGCGATGAGCGGCGTTAGTGTGGATTTCTCTTTGCAGCTGTATCTCAACTACTAAAAATCCTATAGAATAATTCCTCTTCTACTGTATGCCTTTTGATTCAGTGGCGATGGTAAACATTATCCTCTTTAACTAATGCAGAGTTTTTACACTAGGGCGCGTAAATGTCAAAACATCTTTCATATTATCTGCGCTTTCAGCAGACGTATTTGAAAAATTATTTTTCATAACATGCCTTTTGTCATGCAGAATACTTTTCGCATGCAGTGGACTCTCGCTAATTCGGCAATTTCTTGCACATAGGGGTGCCGGATTAGCGGGAGTGTTCGGATTACTGAGAGTGCATACAAATTCAGTTTAATTCTTCATTAAATTTAATGTTACAATTACAGGTTTGTTATGTGTAGTACATATGTATTTAAAAACAAGAACTTAAATAAGAGACAAACATATGATAATAGTAAAAGAACACGATCAGTCCGTACTATACTGTTTCATTTACGACAATGAAATTATCATTTCATATTATCAGTACAGTAAAGGACAATTTGTATGAGTACGTACGACACACAGCAAAAGAAACGTACAGTTGCAATACAGCACAGATGAAATCTTGCATTTTATACTCAGTGTGGTCACTTCGAAACATGTCACAAATATTTGCATGCTTTAATGAAGATGTTTTTTGGATTATTCTTAATTATTTTAAGGATCCTACCTACTTTTATTTTAAATTGAATTGCATGAATGTTAGTGCCAATTCAAAACAAAACATAACGTTAAAATTGAAGACTTCGCTCGTGTATGAAGTATAATTCTTTCCGGTTTGATATTAATACGATTTCTGCAACCAAAAGCCACGCAAGAAGAAGCATGCCGGATTACGGAGAGGCCGAATAATCGATGGCTGGATTAGCGAAAGTCTACTGTATTTTCTATAAGGTGCATAATATTATATATTTTTCTCTATATCGTTTATTCTAACTGTTCGGTGTGAAAATCCCTTTGTTTTGCAAGTCTTCCTTTAGCCAAGAGAAACTTTTTCTGCACAGTTAGTCGTTTTGCTTAACCCACTTTTCAACAGCTGGTAGAAGAATGTAGCTAGTTTTATTTCTGGATATTTCATCGATTGTAGAAGTTCCGATGACAATCTTTTATGTAACGGATTTCATTGACTATGAAGTACTTTGAAATATTTTCTTCCTGATTGAAAGGATTACGAAAACATGATCATTGCAACTGAAATTTCGGTGTCATCTATCTTATGATTTTTCGTTCCAGCTGATGCGACACTTTTACTTCATCGCAATTTATGTCCCATCCTCTAAATCAAACTTTCACAAATAAGGAAGAATCCGAACTAGCGGAGCAAAGCAAAACAGCCCTTCCCAGAAATTCTTCTCCTAATAAAAGTGTTTTGTATTAATGTAATCTCATGTTACTCTATAGTAGGCGATAAATTTTCACTCGATGCCTTAATGAAGGGAAGATTCCTGATGATTGGAACAACGCTACAATGATCCTGCTACATAAAAAAGGAGACATTGAGGCTCTCAAGAACTACAGATCTATCAGCCTCCTATCAGTGGTTTATAAAATCTTCACTAAAGTTCTTTCACACCGCTTGAAGGTGACTCTGGACATGGCTCAACCGAGAGAACAAGCTGGATTCAGGAGTGGCTACAGCATAATATATCATATCCACGTACTGTGAGAACTAATTGAAAGAGCGAGGGCATATGAACTTCCATTGGGCATGGCTTTTATCGATTATGAAAAAGCCTTTGATTCGGTGAAACCATCAGCAGTTACAATGGCTCTGAAATCCTGCCGTATTGAAGATGCATACATTAATATCATTAATAACATCTATGAAAATGCAAGGGCAAAGATTCGGCTGTTGGAAAATACAACACACATAAAAATTGGAAAGGGTGTGAGACAAGGTGACACCATCTCTCCGAAGCTCTTTAATGCCGCATTGGAAAATATCTTTCAATCACTGAACTAGGAAAGCAAAGGGATAAAGATTAATGGAGATTATCTAACCCACCTTCGTTTTGCTGAAGACGTAGTCCTTTTTGGAACTACCCCATCAGAGCTGCAGAGTATGATCCAGGAACTTGCTGACAAGAGTAAAGAGGTAGGATTAAAAATGAACTTTCAGAAAACAAAAGTGATGTTCAATGCTTTTACAAGAAATGAAAATTTATCGATTGATGGCGAAAAGCTGGAGATAACAGACACGTACATTTATCTTGGACAGCAGATATCAAGTGAGGGTCACATTGATGAAGAAATTAATCGGCGTATAAAACTTGCCTGGAGAGCTTTTGGAAGAAACAGCATAATTTTCAAGAGCAATATGCCATTATGTCTTGAAAGAAAAGTGTTTGATCAATACATCCTTCCATTGCTTACGTATGGTGCAGAGACGTGGACCTTAACTAAAAGAGACATACAAAGGCTGCAGACAACTCAAAGGTGCATGGAGAGGTGAATGCTTGGTGTAACTAGGAGAGATAAGAAGAGGAACTCGTGGATCCGAAAAATGACAAGAGTAGAAGACATCGTGATCAGAGTTAAATCCCTGAAATGGCAATGGGCTGGACATACTGCCCGAAGGACAGACCATGGATGGACAGCCGAAATTTTAGATTGGATTCTAAGGGACAGGAAAAGACCCAGAAGAAGACCGCATGGGAGATGGGTGGATGAAATTCGAAAGTATGCGGGAGTGACATGGAGGAGACTGGCACAAGACAGACCGTTGTGGAGGAAACTTGGGGAGACCTTAGTCCAGCAGTGGATTGATAATGGTTGACAATGATAATGATGATTATATTCAGCTATCCACTTAAAACAAACACAGAACACCGCGCATATTTACAAACTCGAAAAGTAAGGAAGAATAAAATACAAATCCACCATCCAATTAGGTAACCGCTTCTCGTAAGATTTCCACGTGCAGTCAAATGTTTCAGAGACGTCGTCTTAACGTGCCGTGAGAATCACAGCGAGTTTTTATTTTTATTTTTTTTTTTGTTTGACGAGAGAGGTCAACTGAGATCGAAAATACGGTCATAATCAAACACAGTAATTAATATCCACTTCACAGTCAATAGTAAAACCAATAAGCAGAACATTGACTACAGGCATATTTTACGGATATATTCCTTGACAAAGTGACCTTGTGACATACTACATAGGTAAAGCATGTGTCAAAACGACAGAACTGCAGTGAGACAGGCTGTCTGCGTAGCTCAGTTGGGAAAGCGACTTAAATGGGAGTTAGGGGACACGGACAAACTTGTGTTTTCACACTGGCGCCCGATTGTGGAAAATGAATTCACTGGCAGTTGGGTACTTCGAAAAATATGTGATATTTTTTCAACACATTGTTTGGAATTAATAAAAAATTCCGACTTCGCTTCAAAGGAAAAAAAAAATAAGAGGGAGATGATGTGACGTACTACAGAGGTTGAAATATGTGTCAAGACGACAAATCTGCATTGAGACATTCTGTCCGCGTAATTCAGTTGGGAGAGTAACTTACTCCGGGGTGGGGTGGGGGACACGGATTCGATGACTGTCGCGTACGAAATTGTGTTTTCACAACTTAAAAATTAAGAGAAAACTATTCAATAATCTTAAAGGTACAGGCTTCAGAATTAAATTAATAGTAAGCTTGTTAAGAATCGAAACCCCAATACAGACGTTTAATATAATAATTTTTTGTTTTGTTTTTGTACCAGAAACATGTAATGAAAGAAAAGACTTTTGAATGAATAAATTCTTGAGAAATCCAGCTCATAATTTTCCGTATTTATTGATTAGTCCATAAAGCACAACATAGGGCTAATTGGAAGTTTTCGAATTCCGTGTTATTAATTAAAATTCTGACTGAGATTTTTTAAAGGTTTTCGCCGCTTTTACGCGTGAGCAAAGTTGTTTTTCGAAAAGATAATTATCTAGTACCTCTATGTGATGAGGATGTTCTTTCACTGGATATGATGTTTTTTTTTTGTTCTAAGAAAGGCATAAGTTACGTAACGTTCAACTGCAAAGAACAATTCCGCTGTGTTTCACGCTTGAATCGCGTTCGGTAGCCGGCGAGCAAGTTTTCAGGAAGGCAATTTTCACGGTACAGTAACCAATTCAAATTTCAGTAAAACAGAATAAATAAAAGATGCTCCTGGGAAATTATCGTTAAGAGCTATAACGCAAAAAGTTTTTTTTTGTTTGTTTCTGGCTTTAACCACAGCCACGGTAAGCTCTGAGTTTTTTATAATTCTCTGGTTTGGGAGGCCGTTTCAGGGTTGACGTAGAGCGAGCTCCTATTGGCTAGCAAAGCACCTATGGGTCATTCGCGAATTAGGACCAGGGTCATCTAAGATCACTGGTAAGAAAATTACGCCTATGAATACTCGGACACCCGGGAGACCTCGGTGAAATAGATTTAGGCATTTATTTCTCTACATATAGTGAAAACGTTGTGTGTTTTTCTAGGGGATGGGTTTAAAAAACGTATAACTGAAATTTCAAAATGTTAAATGCCTTTGTAAAATTATGGTTTGAAGGAGTATAACATGTTCCTTAATACTGATTTATTTAAAGTCGAGTCGGAGGAAAAAGAAAAATGGCGTTACAAATTATAGTATATTTTATCGCACGACAAAATTCATAAAAAATCATAAAGGCTATGAAAATCAGTCTCTTTGGACGACTCTATCAATCTCTGAATTCTGACTTTAGATAAAATCCTCACAACTACTAAAAATCTGAGACAGAGTTTGTGTGGAACTAATGAATTAACAGCATTTTTTCTGAGTGCATCCGTTTCAAACCAAGATGCTGAATATTGAGAATACAATTAGGATTCTATGCTACTACGCGACAAAACAGTAGAGACGAAAACTTACGCACCAGAGATTTATCAGTGTCTAAGTAGCTCTTATGTGTGGGAATCATGAAATATGAAAGCACCCTTTCGTCCAAACCGAAAGTAAACAACATACCCTTTTCTAATGGGATAAATGCTCAACATTGGCTACACCAAGAAGGAATAAAATAGTGATGTCTCAGTTATGTCGAAGTTGTAACATACTAGGTTACGTACAAAAGAATCAAATAACCGTGTACTTTTTTGATAATCAGAAATTCGAATTTATCGTATAGGGTGTTTGTAAACTCCTTCAACAAAACAACAGGGGTGATAGTACACACCAAGGTGGACTTTACTTGCAATAGAACCTCGGGTCGCATTCCACTCCTAGTTCCAGAAAAGAGTAAAATTACATATCCACGTTGAGCCTTCAGCAGTGAAAACAAAGAGACATGCCTAATTTATGGCTTGCACAATTCCAATCCCATCAGAAAAAAGACTCAAAGGAGCTGCTCAAAATGGCGTCCAAATGCGTCGTTGCACAGCTCACACCGGCGAATGAAGGACTGTCGCACCCTCTTGTAGACTCCCGGTGTGGTGTTGATCTTGTCCGCAGGAACAGCGATTCGCGCGATGAGATTTTCCAGAGAGTTCACACGTGTCTCGTACACCAATGTTTTTATGTGACCCCAGAAGAAGAAGTCCAGTGAATTAAGATCCGGGGAGCGTGGAGGCCAAGACCCAGGTCCACCGCGTCTAATCCACCGTCCGGGATATGTCGCATTTAGGTAGTATCGAACCTCGGTGGCAAAGAGTGCTGGAGCCCCATCATGCATAAATCACATGTCCCTCCGTGTGGTGAGCGGAACATCGTGCAACAGACCGGGAAGCACTTGCTTCAGGAACACACGGTACGCTGCGCCGTTCAGACGTATACGTCAATTCTCATGTGATGTTCGCACGGTAATATCGCTGAACGGGTTCAGCTGCGTTTTTAAATGTTTGCTGCACATCGTCTACGCACTTGTTCACCCACCTGATTTGCATCTTGTGCTTCTCATGCACTGATTGGAACTCCGTGTGCCTGCTGGACGTTTTTTGAACGTGCTCTTTCCTAGCACTAGGAGTGGAATGCCGCCTTAGGTTCGATTGCAAATATTGTTCATCTTGATGTGTACTATCAACTCCTTCACAAAACAAGAGTGTTTTGTTGAAGGACTTTGCAATCACCCTGTATAATTGAAAAGCTTATATATCAATTACGTATAACCGAGTTTACAAAAAAGCGTTAGAAACTACGTAAGAAATCGGAACTAACGCATAATTAGGTATAAACCTGAACATTGTATAACTGAGAAACGTATAATCGAAGTTCCCCTGTACACGGGTAACGGCTACGTAACTGGTGTACAAGGAACTTTGATTCACAGAATTTTCAAAACAAAAGCCTGCTTCCATGAAATGATTCTTAAGCAAAGAATCTGAATTTTCTTATGGCACGCTTAGTGACAGATGAATCTGCCTCCTCAGGGCCCTTCTCTAAGCAACAATGGCACACACGTTAGCATCAAAGCCATTAATGAATTTTGCAAGCTGACACAAGTTTAAGTAGCATTATAAATATTGTTGAGGTATTATTTATTTCGGTGTGACATTGGCCAAAAGACTCCAACTCACTGGCATCGTCCTTGGTCGGGTTTTGATCCCTCCCGATTACCGAAATTCCGTGTCATTGAGGAATTTCAATTAAAACTAGATGTCCTTTTACTTGAACCGTTTCACAAAAGTCGGCTCACTAACATTAATTTAAAAAAATTGTTTGAATTGAAACACGAAGAAATGGAAGCATTCCGTCTGTTAGCTCAACACTTGCTTAATCTATAATAATAAAAGGAAGAAAATGAGGAACACAAGTTTGCTGTCTGTAGTACGATAAGCTAAAACAAATCCCTAAAACTGCCGAATAAAACTCAATTTATTTACAATTTTCAAAACCTATTTACATAGCTAGCACTTTCGAGGCTCACATGGCCGCATTTCAAGCCCAAAAGCCCCGGAACACATAAAGGCAACGAATATATACTATAGTTATTCGTGACTAAGCTGATATACGTCATGAAAATAATACAGGTGATGCCATTTACATTAAGAACAAAGAGGAAATTAAAGTCCAAAAACAAATACAGAACATTTTCATGTAAGAGACTCACCTTCTGAGTGTGTCATGGGGAGAGCGATGATCTGTCTCCACGGTCTTGGGACTGACATCGGAAAGTCGTCCGTATTACAGCAGACGTCGTGATATTTAAGAATAAACAGGATTTTCGAGAGAAAAATGGTATTCTTGTTACCAGAGGAGTTTAAAACTTTAGCATTTTGCCAGTCCGGTTTGTAGCATTTCTGTTTGACTGCAACGGTGAGGACTGTGGTGATGTTTCCACTTCGTAGATAATTTCGGTGCTCCTTCAGTCTTATATGTAACGATCGAAGTGTCGAACCGATGTAAACTTTAGAGTCACGGTTTGGGTCTTCTGAGGTCAGGGGTATGGAGTAGACACCCGGTTTGTTAAACATATTGACTTTATCCCGGTCTCTACGGACTAGTGAGAAGATATTTCGGGTACAGATTCCAAAAGATACATCATGACGCTGACAGACTTTTTTCAAGTAAGAAACAATATGGGGAATAAAATCCAATTTACCAACAAATTTAGAGGGAGGAGCTTCATTAACCAAAGTGGTAAATCGTAGTTTTGAAAACTCTAAAATATCTTCAGAATAGCAGGGTTTATGGAGTAGATCTCTAAAATATCTTCAGAATAGCAGGGCTTATGGAGTAGATGACAAACCTGCTGAGATGTTAAAATATAGTGATGATTCTATTATTGACTGGTCATTTGAAATTCGCCAGTTGTGCTGGGAGATAGGATTGGTCTCTCAAGATTCGAGGGATGCGATAATTGTTCCGTTGTATAAACAAAAAGGGGATCAGAGTGAATGTGCAAAGAGTATTGTGGCAGAAGCTTGCCTGTGCAGGCAAAGTGTTAGGAAAGTTTGTTATTGATAAGGTACTAGGTCTTACTTCAGACAAAGAGTGGGATACACATAGTGGTTTAATGCTTGGTAAGAGCTGCACTAACCAAATATTTGCATTACGTATGATGATTACAAATTATCTCTCTTTTGGTAAGGAAGTTTTAGCTGCTTTCACAGATTTAGAGAAAGATTATGACCGAGTAATTAGGACACTTCTGTGGAAGGTACTGAAAAACAAGGTATTACTGGGAATCTACTCAATAGTGGGAAAGCCCTGTATGATGACAGTAGAGTGTGTGTGCGAGTGAATGATGCTTTATCGAAATGTTTTCTATTGGTGCAGGAGCCAGACAAAATTGAGTAATGTCACCATGGCTGTTTAATTTACTGTATTTATGTTTAATATACTGTATTAAGAGCAAGGGAATATGAACTTCCATTGTGCATGGCTTTTATCGAGTATGAAAAAGCCTTTGATTCGGTGAAATCATCAGCAGTTGCAATGGCTCTGAAATCCTGCGGTATTGAAGATGCGTACATTAATATTATTAATAATATCTATGAAAATGCAAGGGCAAAGATTCGGCTTTTTGAAAATACAATACACATAAAAATTGGAAAGGGAGTGAGACAAGGTGACACCATATCTCCGAAGCTCTTTAATGCCACAATGGAAAATGTCTTTCAATCACTGAACTGGGAAAAAAAGGGATACAAATTAATGGAGATCATCTAACCCACCTACGTTTTGCCGACGACGTAATCATTTTTGCAACTACCCCATCAGAGCTGCAGAGTATGATCCAGTAACTTGCTGACAAGAGTAAAGAAGTGGGATTAAAAATGAACTTTCAGAAGACAAAAGAGATGTTCAATGCTTTGACAAGAAATTAAAATTTATCGATTGATGGCGAAAAGCTGGAGATACCAGACACGTACATTTATCTTGGACAGCAGATATCAAGTGAGGGTCACATTCATGAAGAAATTAATCGGCGTACAAAACTTGCCTGGAGAGCTTTTGGAAGAAACAGCATAATTTTCAAGAGCAATATGCCATTATGTCTTAAAAGAAAAGTGTTTGATCAATGCATCCTTCCAGTGCTTACGTACGGTGCAGAGACGTGGACCTTAACTAAAAGAGACATACAAAGGCTGCAGACAACTCAAAGAATAATGGAGAGGTGCATACTTGGTGTAACCAGGAGAGATAAGAAGAGGAACTCGTGGATCAGAAAAATGACAAGAGTGGAAGACATCATGGTCAGAGTTAAATCCCTGAAATGGCAATGGGCTGGACATACTGCCAGAAGGACAGACCATCGATTAACCGCCGAAATTTTAGATTGGATTCCAAGGGACAGGAAAAGACCCAGAAGAAGACCACATGGGCGATGGGTGGATGAAATTCGAAAGTATGCGGGAGTGACATGGAGGAGACTGGCACAAGACAGACCGTTGTGGAGAAAACTTGGGGAGACCTGCGTCCAGCAGTGGATCGATAATGGTTGACAATGATGATGATGATGATGATGATGATTTATGGATACGTGCGTGCGTGATGGCAAAATGGACAATACTGGTTTATGTCTTGGTAATATCTGTGTGTGCAGACTGCTGTATGCTGATGACAAAGTTCTGTTGGCAGAGAGAAGAAGTTAGTTGTAGAGTATGTTGTCCCAGATGTACGAAGTTTGTATCAAACTCAAACTGAATATAAATAAGGATATAGGAGAAACTAGGATTTCCTTCACGTTGGGCAAACAAGAAAATATTGCGACCCTCTCACCTCAGTCGTTCAGACAAAAATATTTAGGACTTAGTGGTTGAAATATTTTAATCAGGCTTACTGCATGAATCTTTAGGTAAGACTTGGCTTGTGTAGACTTGTCTTGTGTAGTATCCACATGCATACGCAATTGCAATTTTTCAAAAATAGTAATTAACACTAGCCAGTGAGATTTGCATCTGGCATTTCGCTCCACACTTTATTTTTATTTTTTTCGTCATATTCTGTTGTAAATAATTGATAACTAATAATCATTAAAAAGTTGAGCAGTCGATTTTAAAAAACAACCAGTTTCGGCGGACCAGTGAAAGTCCGACATTTGCGGATTTACCGCTGCACTTGTTGCCATTTTTATCGCAGTTTAACAAACTAAAGCTTACGTATTTTCATTGGGTAAGGTACAGTAAATAGGATAATATGGTGCTGCTGTATATGGAATTTTTACCAAAACAGGATCAGCATTTAGACCTGTTTGATTGCGAAAGTTAGGAAATGGACGCCCGAGCTGAGCTGAAGCATTTCGAGTCCTTACATCAAGGATGTAAGGACTCAAAAGCTTATGGATGTAAGATAAGAGGATGGAAATATAAATATATATGCTGAAAATATTAAGAAATATTACTGCCTCCTGTTCGCATTTCAGCTGAAAAAGAGTGCCGCGGAATCCCAGCAAATGATCTGTGCTGCTTTGGGTGATTCTGCTGTGTCCTACAGAACGTGTAAGAAGTGGTTCCAGCAGGGAAATCAATCTCCGTGATGCAGAACGTACGGGACTGCCGCAGAAAGTTCACGATGAGGAACTGGAACAACTGTTAAACGCGGATCCCTGTCGCACACAGTCAGAGCTCGCCCAGGAACTTGGACTAACACGGCAAGCCATTGCAAAGCGCCTACACAAACTTGGATCGGTTCACAAGGAGGGCCGTTAGATGCCCAACCAACTCACAGCTGCGAACAAGTCTAGGCTCTACGATGTTGCTGTGTCTTTGCTCTCCAGATTCAAGAAGAAGGATTTCGTCCACAAGATTTTGACCTGTGATGGGAAGTGGATTCCCTACGCTAATCCTAAGCGGCGCAAATCGGGGTTTATCCAGGTCATCCTACCACCAGTTCCGCCAAACCGAATAACCATGCCTGAAAGTTGTTGCTGTGCATATGGTGGGATCAGCACGGTGTCGTACACTATGAGGTGCTCAAACCTAGTGAAACTGTCAATGCTGAGTGTTATTGTCAGTAACTCATTCGTGCAAGTGTCGCAATGGAGGCGAAAAGGCCATACTCCCGCAAGGGAAGAAGGTAGGTCCTGTTGCTTCAGGACAACGCTCGTCCTCACATCGCAAAAACGATTTTAAACACAATCACCGACATGAGGTGGGAGATTTTGTCCCACCCGGCGTATTCTCCAGACTTCACCCCGTGAGATTGTCACCTCTTTCGCTCCCTGAAACATCACCTGAGTGATACGCACTTCACTTCTTTCGAGGAGGTCCACACAAGTATTGATGACTTTATCAACTCGAAACAGCCCTCTATTTTCCACAGTGGCATTCGGCAGCTCCCTGACCGATGGCTCAAATGTATCTAACACGATGGGGATTATTTCCCTGATTTGGTACGTATTCGATTTGCTATACTTTTCTGTCAACGTGTCGTGTCTGTGGCCGAGAATTAAGTTGCTCACCTAATATATGAATACTTTTCTCATGGAATGAGAGGGATTACACTTTCAATATAATACACTGCTGGACAATTGCTAAGCACGGATCATAAACGGTTATATAGCGCATAAAAATGTAAGTGTGGTTGGATGCCAAGTGAAATAAAATAATGTCTGAATGCCAGGACATTACAAGAAAGTCAATTTATTGTGCTCTGAAATCCAGAAGGCTTTGGAACGTGTTCAAGGGACAAACAGGCCATTTTGTGCAGAAAACGTAAACGTGAAAAAAATGCAATTACTGTCCGCAGGCGTTCCGGCGTAAGATATCAATACGGGATATGGCCACCATGGAGGGCGATGCAAGTCTAAACACGTCGTGTCATGCTTTGCACAACATTATCAAGCAGCTGTTGGGGTAATTTATCCCATTCCTCTGTCAGTGCACGGATGAGGGTGTCCTTGTTTATTGGAGGGCATTGACGACCAGCAAGACTCCTTCCCAAAGCATCCCACACATTTCCAATGGCACTCAAATCTGGAGAACGTGCTGGCCATACGAGGCGTTGAATATCCTCGCTCTCAAGACACTTCTAGACAGCTACTGTTCGATGACATGTTGCGTTGTCGTCCATGAAAATGAATCTATCACCGACAGCACCACGGAACATGCGAACATGAGGTAGCAGAACATCATTAATGTATGGTTGGTCAGTCATAGTCCCAGTTGGAAGCACATAGAGGGACGTACGGCCATTGATCATGATGCCAGCCCATACCATGACACTACATGTCGGATATCGGTCCCTTTCCTGTATGTTTGCTGGACAATATGCAGTACCACTATCACGCCAGATCCGTTGTGGTTGACAATCAGACGATAGACTGTATCCACTCTCATCTGAGAAGAGGACAGCAGACCAGTCGTTATCAGTCCAATTACGATGTTGATGGCCCCATTGCAAACGGGCGGTACGGTGACGTCTGGACAATTATGATGCACACAACAGGACGGCGGGTGTATAGTCCTCCTTCATGCAAACGTCTGGCGACCGTTTTTCGGGAGATCCGCTTGCCAGTAGCAGCGATAAACTGATTTGCTACCTAACTAGCTTTGCTGCGCCGGTGTCTTTTTGTTGATAGCACTATGTACCGATCTTCTGCAGGTGTCGTATTGTGAACACGATCTCCCCCGTGACGTTTGCTACACTCTCCATTTGTTTGAAATGATTTCCAAAGCCTTGAAACAACACTGTGGCTGACGTCGAACTACCTGGCAACATCTGTTATTTTTCGCCCTTCTTCAATCTTGCCAATAATACGGCCACGCGTAAAATCATCTAAGTGATATCGAGAAGACATACTGAAACTTGCAAGTTCCTCAATTGATTCTTTCCCTTTCAACTTTGTGTTCGAACAACAACGGTCAATACGCGTCAAATCCTTTATATCTCTTATCAGCGCTATGACGTCACGAACAAGTTCGCAATCCAAAATTTGCATACGCACAACACGTCTTACTGTATCCCGCACTTATGCTAATTTCCACATTTTCCTGCCTTCCATTTTATGGTTGCTATCGTTGCTATTGTCATCCGTCCTTAGCAATTGTCCGGCAGTGTATATGTAATTAAAAGGGTAATCCCTCTCAGATATGGTCTAAGATATATATATATATATCATCATCATCATCATCATCATTGTCAACCATTATCAATCCACTGCTGGACGAAGGTCTCCCCAAGTTTCCTCCACAACGGTCTGTCTTGTGCCAGTCTCCTCCATGTCACTCCCGCATACTTTCGAATTTCATCCACCCAGCTTCCATGTGGTCTTCTTCTGGATCTTTTCCTGTCCCTTGTAATCCAATCTAAAATTTCGGCTGTCCATCGATGGTCTGTTCTTCTGGCAGTATGTCCAGCCCATTGCCATTTCAGGGATTTAACTCTGATCATGATGTCTTCCACTCTTGTCATTTTTCGGATCCAAGTGTTCCTCTTCTTATCTCTCCTGGTTACACCAAGCATGCATTCTCCATGCTTCTTTGAGTTGTCTGCAGCCTGCATCCTTCCAGTGCTTACGTAAATATATATATATATTGATGAGAAGCTGAAAATATATATGTAAAACGTATGGATGTATCAAGGATTTAAGGACTCAAAAACGTCAATCTTCCATGACGTAATCCTTCAGCTTAGCACACAAGCGCTGAGCTGAAGGATTTCGAGCCCTTACATCAAGGATGTTTTGAGTATTGAAGACGAACTGGACACGGAACGTCCTTATGGCTGTAAAATATGGAAGGTAAAGAGGACTGGTGCGATTCCCCACAGCTTCGAAATTCCGGCCTTTGGTACCTTATTAAACAGACCGAATGCCATTTCAACAGTGGTGGTAATTAATGCAAGGCTCCCAGATAATCTTCAACAATGTGAACGATATCATTTTCTTGCAATGTACGTACAAAGACGCCTTCATTTCTAAATGTGAGGAGCTAATGTTCTTGCACATTTTGAGGGAGAACTGCGAATTTTAAGCTGCCAAAACTTCCAAAACTGGAGAAAGTTAATATAGGCCTACGCAATTTTTTAAATCGATAAATGACAAAGTACGGTACGTAAAAGTTGTACCAGGAACTAGTGTAAAAGCTTCAATTCCGATTTTAACCATATTGTAATCAGTGATTTTTGCGCCTTCTCTTGAGCTGTGACCGGGGTTGCTGCACCTCCTGCACGCCCTTGTTATACCTCTGAATAAGGGAAAAACAAAAGTTATGGTTCTTGAGCAAGGAACTGGTAGAATTATATGTAAGATAAGTCCAAATGGCACATATATTGACCAGGAAAATAAGTTTGTATATTTAGGAAGCATGTTTGACAGAGGGATCAAATAAGATGGTAAAGTTAGTAGGCGAGGATTTCTACTTCAGAAGTCATAGCTGCACTAGGAGGGTTTTACAGGAATTATGGGTACTCAAGAAAGCCCTGAATTTCTGTATAGGAAAGTGTAATTGTTCGTACTCTGACGTAAGGCAGTAAAATCTAGGTACTGCAGAAGAAGCATAGGGTCGTTTGTGTGCTGAAGAGATGAGGTATTTACAGTGTGTGTGTGTGGCAACACGCGCTCTGATCATGTGAGGAAAGAAGGTGTCTTACAGGTGCATAATGTGAGACAAAAAGGTGGAAACTAATATTCTTAGGTGGTTCGGCCATATTGAAAGAATGAGTGATGAGGTGCCTACTAAAAGAATTTTTCCAGACAAATTGGCACGAAAGAAAGGTAGAGGATGACCAAGGAAATCATGGGAGGTCGAATTCAGAAATCTCTGAATGAGAAAAAGTGTCACTAAAGATCTCGCTCTGTGCCAATATCGCTGTAAATGGTGACGTTTGATACATCAAAGGTAAATAAAATCAAGTTCCATCAGTTGAACGTTTATATGGCAGAAGGACTTTCTTCTGAATCTCAGAGAACAACTTAACGATTTGCATGTATATACTGTATGTACGACACGCTTGAATTAAATGGTTTGAGTTCAATATTTTAATAACACGCTCACTAATTTGAAAACCAGTGTCAACCTTCTCAAATGGAAACTGATGCTTCGGCGCTTAAAATGACATTTCCATTAATTTAAGTAATAGGATCCTGCAGTCGCTACAGTGATTCTTAGGTGACAATCCGGAATGTAATTAAAATGTTACCTCAGCTTGACAGTTTCCCCTCACGAAACAAAACCAACAAAGAGGTTATTTTTCTATATCGTGTTTAACAACTGCCATGGATAACTCTACTCTCTAGAAGCAGTCATACGCCTCTAATTTAGGGAAAATTATTCCTGGGAAAGGACAAAGCTAGCGTGATGAATAGACATACCAATCCTGGCTCACGCGGCCTAATGTTTGTCTAATGGTAAAACGCCGAATACTGGGTAACCGTGGCGACGAAAATTTTTATCTGATTTCTGAGCGTGAAAGTAATTTAAAAAATGCGGAATGTTGGTACCGAGTGGCGTTGCAATAAATTCGTGCGTATTGTGAAAAGAGTATTTTCAACACAATGCTGTCTGTAAAGGAACACAAATCGCAGTTTAAATAGCTTTTGTTATCCAAAAGAAAGCCATGGTATTTCTTTGCCAACTCAAAGTATTTACAAGTACTGTCATTTGTTTCACACGAACCGAGTATCCCTAAGGAAAAAATTCTGAAAACCGATGACGCGGAATAATTCTTTCCGTTCCTTTTCTTCCCCAGAAAGCCTTTAAAATACAATAAAATTCTCATGTTTCTGCAGCAGAACTTAAGGCTCTTTTTCTAATTTATTTTTATGCCGCACATTTGCGCTGTATTTCTTACATATCACATCTAGGCTCTCGATGTGACAACCTGTTTGGATCATAAAATGTGGTACTTTATTTTGCTTTGAAAACGTCGTTAAGTTTTCGTCTGGTAATAAGACTTCTTGCATCGAATTCCCGGCTCATTAGCGCTGTTTGCTATTGCGAGTTAAAATTTCGATGTCTTATTTTAAAAAAAATTATAGGAGCACAGCTTGTTAAATCACCCAAAAATCTAAATTACCCCATACTTTACCTTGCAGTCTGGCATATTTTTACTTAATTTACCTTGCACTCGGGTATATTTTCATTTGTTTTATTCGTTCGTAAATAGCAAACGGAAACTGCATCTAATTGGCAAGGAGTAAATTGGAGCTCTTGCGTCTTTTTAAAAATAAGCGAAAATTATGAAAACGATCTAAGTTAAACGAATGAGTTGTTCCCTCAAAGATGAGATTCAATCTTCATACTTTATCGCATAATAAAGTGCTTGTTCCTGAAAGACGTTTCGTGGTTGCAATGTAGGAAACTTTCGAGCGCCACCTCGATGGTGCGATGCTCTAAGCGCAGGATTCTGACCATTCATCCGATCTCGGTTCGGATTAAAATCTCGGAATGGCTACATGCTATGTTTGTCTTACGGCTTTGACTATCTCCATTCCGTGTAGTTTATGACACTAAATTTTATACGGGCGACAGCTTTTAGTCCACCGAGTTTCTCACCGTAGCCGTTAACTTCCCCATCCAAAAAAAAAAATAAATAAATAAAAAAAATACATGAAATGAAACTTTGGAGAATGTTTCAGACGTGCAAATCTAAATAACCATGAAAGCTAACATCTGTTTCTTCTCATTCACCACTATAACTTATAATTCTAACATGTATTCTGAAATTTTAGCACAACCTGAAATCAGGCGAAAAAATTCCGAAGAAAATGTAGACGAAGGTGTAATGTAATAATATACAAGGTTTCAAGGAAAGTCCTTGGTCAGCCCAATATCTCACGAACTATGGCGATTTACTTCTTGTGCAGTTGTATAGGAAACCCCCTATGGCGCACGCAATAACACGACGAGGGATCCCCTTGCCCCTTTTGGAGGATTGTTGAGGGAGCTATCGCGCCCTCTTTGCAGATAGGGCAAAAAAGTCAATTACAAACTTGTTAAGCGAGGCAAAAAACAGTACATAAATGTTTTTGTCCAATAGCAAAAGATGGAAGGGGACCGCGAATGTGGCACCAAGAAAATCACATCTGGAAGCAACGACAGAGAATTTAGACAAGAACTTTTAACTTAGAACTTATCTAAACTGGTAAGTTCTAAGTAAAGGAAAGCACAAAGGAAAAGTTTTCCTACAAATCTTATTAACAGGTTTTGTTTTAAAATAAACGCAGTTCCTTGATGTCCAATACAGTAAAAAATACACTGACGTGAGACAAGGAGAAATAGTATAATATGGCCTAACAGTCATCCAATAGGAAAACTGTATGCACATCTAATTGGCTTGTGTACGTGGCAAAGTGTTCGACTTCCCGTCACTGGTTCACGAAGTGTTGGCATATCAACCCCGCATATCATTTTTGTATTCTAACGACGGAGCAGAAAGCACGACATTTGAAATCCATGCAAATATGCTTCGGACACAGCGACTCAGTAGCTTTCTGCTTTTTTCGCATTTGGACTCCCCTTCCGTCTTTTGTTATGGGACAAAAGCATTTATGGGCTATTTTTGCCTGGCTGAAAAAGTTTGTGATTGACATTTTTGCCTTATCTGGATTGGGAGGCGTGACAGCCCCCAACCCCCCAAAAGGGGGCGAGGGGATCTCTCGTGGTGTTATTTTGTGCTCAATAGAGGGGTCCCTGTACAACTGCACAAGAAGTAAATCGCTAACTGTCATAGTTCGTGAGATATCGGCCTGATCACGGACTTTCCGTGTAACCCTGTATACTGCAATACTGGAAACAATCTAAGAAGATACAAAATATTTTTTCCTCTCCTTTCGAATACTCCTCACATTACGGCATGTCGTGATGATAAAACAGCGAATGCATTGCAAGGTGTTCTCTTAACATGTGTCAATTATTTAGTATCTCAAGAACAAAATTAAACTTCCATTTTCCGTGACATTGTGAAAATGAAAGATGCATCATCAACAATTTGCGATGCAGACGTTTCATGGGTGTCAAAACAGATAACCTGCGATGCTTTATCATCTTGGCTTTTATTGAATGCAGCAACATTCCCTGACACTTAATCGCATTATTGTTTTCCTATACTTTTCAAATATGAACTACACAATCACGCGGGAAAGCTTTTTGATTATGACTTCAGTACGATTATTTTAATTTACTTTACTTTTAGTTTGTAATAGGCACCTTACGCCTCAATTTGTCTTAAGAAATTTGTATGCCCTGTTCAGTATTAAGCGGTGGATTCAGCTATTTAGCCTAATAATATATAAGTACGGATGTTTCTCTTTGATTGTTCCATGATGCATACGTACCCAAAGAATGTATTGGGTGACCTTATTCTAATGCAATTTGAGACTATAGATGATGTTTGAAAGAGGAAAACAGTTTGTAATTGTTTTAAACTTTTTAATTTCTTGAAATTTTCAAACTGATCGTAGAATCTATAATGAATTAGCTTTATTTACTTTCCGCTAAGCTAATTATTATGAATGATTCTCTTCCAACTAGCTAGCTAATGATATACTTGTACTAAGCTTCAAAATAATGAATTCAAAAGGGTGTTGTTACTAGTTAATTACGAACTTAAACAAAGTCTCAACGCTGGTTATTTATAGGAATCAAATAAATGTTATAAATTTAACAGCCAGACAGAGGTCTGACAACAACTATGAATTGAGAAAGACTGACTTACTGAAAACTTCTTTATTTCAACTACTCTTGGTCAACTAAGGCACACACAACACTTGTAGAACAATAATGAATAATCTCTCCTCGTTTTATACACGCTCTCTCTTAACGACCACAAGCTCTCCTCATAACAACACACAAACTCCCCTAAGTCTCGATGAACGCGCCTATATACTAGCTACCACCACGTCATGACTTACACTCATTGCCAGATCTCATTCAGCGGGTGAAATAATATTTCGTTCAGTAGGAAGATAATTTACATAGTAAAATAAAATAACCAGAGATAGTAAAATCAAAAGGAAAGTGAATATAGAGTATACGTTACAAATCTCACTAAAGTCACCATTTTGTAAAATATATCTTTCTAAGAGCCGACGCATACCAAAAATTTGTAATAACTTAACCAGCGATCTAAAACTTGCAACACGTCTGGATTACTATCTGAGTTATCTGTACACTTTAACACAATTTCCATTATTTCCTAGCATATCTTAAATTAATCTTGGTAATTTAATAAGTGAATGTAAAAATTAAATCTATGGTGACTTTGAAAATACAGAATATTCGTTCTTTATTTTTTTATGTATTTATTTGTATTTAGCAATTTTTCTAAATGTATGATACCAATTATGAACTCTAGCTTATAAATATAGCTTTCAACGCAAGAATTCCCCTTCCAATTTTTAGCTGGAAAAACTTATTTCTGCTATCAAAAATGTCTCAACGAAAACAAAATGAGAAATATCAAATTTTAATCTTATAGAATATAAAATGAGAAATAAAATGAGAAATATCAAATTTTAATCTTATAGAATATAAAATGAGAAATAAAATGAGAAATATCAAATTTTAATCTTATAGTTATTGATTTGCGGCTTTGAAGTTTCTGCTGACGATGTATGAGGGAAATGTCGCCCAACTCCTTCATTAGTGAAAGTCACTGCCCTTGGCATTAAACTGACAGCTTGAGAAGGGACGAAATTGGGAATATCCTGATGGTCAGTAATATTGTTTGTTACTGGACAGTGAGGGAGAAAGCATCCCCGAAAACAGAGTGAGTATAATTTAGTCTGCTACTCCTCGAGAAAAAGAGAGGGTACGGGAGGAGGTGAAATATCACGATGTGCAAATAAAAAGCATGCGCCTCCATAAAGTTCGCGCGCCCAAGAGCAGACTCTGCGGGGTCTACATTTCTGCGAGCTACAGCCATTTGCAAAAGTTTAAGACCGCCCCTTGGTATCAGCTACTGTCGGTATTACTCAACTTCCTATCGGTGTTGCATCAATCCATAGCGGCAGCTGTTGATAGAGTTCGGGGAAGCGTGGGAGCGTCAGTCTTTTTTTTATTGGAGGTTTAACGACCACCGTGAGCAACTCAATGGGCTATAAGCAGTCGCCCGCCCCTAATTTAGGGTCACTGGTTCCAGGGAGGGGAGAGAGCCAGTGCCGTAAGACAAACACAACATCCATGCCTGACCGGAATTCGAACCCGGACCCCTTACGGACGAATGATCAGAGGCCAGCGCCTTAGACCACTGCGCCACCGGGGCGGCGGAGCGTCAGTTTGCTTCTGGTTTTCATGCTGACAGCGAAAACTGGTCAAAAAAACGTTATTGAGTTTTGAGGGCACAAAGAGTGACATTATATCATGAAGGATACTCCGCACGTGAAATAAGCAGAACGGTGAATGTGAGTAAGACTGCTATTCATGAAACGATCATGGAATATCGAGATACATGTGAATTTAGCGACCGAAAGAGAAGTGGAGGTCCACTTGTCTTTCGGTCGCTAAAAACAACAACGGGTGAATGCCACCCACGCGGTCTCGGAGGACTCGAGAGAAGGATGCAATTAACATACCACAGCTGTCATTCTAAATCGGTCACGCATATTTAATAATGCTTCTCTCGAACGGTAATATCCGTTTAAGTAGCTTTTCAACAAATGCTTACAAAACGGAACATCACGCCGAGTAATCATTGAATTATGACCACTGATATCATAAATGGATGCGGCTGGTTTATGTGATTTTTTAGAGAGCGCGTTTAGTTGACACAAGTAGAATATACACGGATGAGCAGTTATGTTATGATTACCCTAATCCTAGAGAGATGAGCGCGTTTGGAGATCGAACGGTGGCGCAAGTGAAATTCACAGAACAGTATATTTACAATCCGAAGATTAGTTTCGGTTAGCACAGTGTTCAGAGCAAGAATGGGAAAAGCTGCCGATTTGTCGGAGTTCGATGAAGGACAAATTGTGATGGCACGGCTCCTCAGAACTACGATCTCGGAAACAACTCGGCTTGTGGTTTGTTCACGTGCCGTTGTAGTGAGTACGCATCGAAAGTGGTTCATTGATGCCCAAACGACGAACCGTCGTTCAATCGTGTGTCAGACTTTGAGAAAGACTGTCGCGCATTTTTAACAGTGACCGTAGGGCCACAGTGCGATAAAGAACGCGCAGCTATAACAGTGTAGATCAGGGTAATCAATGTGTCACAGCACAAGGTTCATCTCAGCCTTCTGCGCATGGGCGTGCGTAGCCGAAGTCCCAGCCGGCTGCCCATGCTCACTGCACGTCATCTCCAACAACGCGTGAAATGAGCCAATGATCATCGAGGCTGAACGGCGGATGATTGGAAGAAAGTGGCCTGATCTGACGAATCAAGATTACTGGTGCATCACGTGGACAGTCGAGCGCGGTTACGCCGATTGCCAAGAAGGCTGTGGAACTCGGATGCACTTTTGGGCGGAAACAGGCCGACGGCGGCGGTGTTATGCGGTGGACGATGTTTTCTTGGGACACTTTAGGCCCCATTAGCACAATTCCTGATAGCTGTCAGGTATCTGAACATCGTTGCGGACCAAGTTCATCCATTCATGGCAACTGTGTTCCCTGCTGGTGATGGCAATTACTAACCGGATAATGGGCCATACCACACTGTCAGAATCGTCAAGGAGTGGTTCGAGGAGCATGCTGGTGACTTTATGGTAATGCCCTAGCCTCCATATTCACCTGACATGAACACAACCGAACATTTCAGGTTTGGCTTGGAAAAGCAGTTTCGCGCTAAATCACCGCTACCCCAAAATGTAGGGAAACTGGAGAACCTACTATTGACAGAATCGTACCAGATACCCCAGGATACCTATCGCCACCTCATAGAATAGATGCATCGCCGAGTGGCCGCTGTTTTGCGGGCTGAATGGGATCCTACAGCTTATTAGGTAGGTGGTCATAATGTAATGACTCATCAGTGTATAACGTGTTGGTGGAGCAGTAGGTAGTAAAATTCTGAGCATGATGGGTAAATGGAAGCATTTATCAGACTTTGAGAAAGGACAGATTGTGGGGGCTCGGACAGCGGGTGCCTCGATTTCCCAAACAGAGCGTGATGGCTAAACGGAAGGATTTATCGGATTTTGAGACAAGACAGATTGTTGGAGCTGGGAAATCGGGTGCCTCGATTTCACAAACTGCTGAACTGGTGGTTTGTTCGCGAGACGTGGTAGTCAAAGCTCGTTAGGGCTGGCGTAAAGAATAGTTAAATAACGAATCGGCAGCAAAACTGCACGGGACAGAGAAAACTTGATGTGAGAGTTGACCGCCGGCTCCGACGACTTCTACAGACCAAAAGACGGAGCACTGTTCGACAGTTGAGTACCTAATCTAACAGATATCAACACGGAACAGTATTTGTCATGACCTTGAGTCGCTCGTTTGCACGTATGAGCTATAACAGCAGACGACCCCTAAGACATCCTCTTTTAACCACAGTTCATCGGCGCTAAAAACACGCCTAGTGCAGAGTTCATGTATGTTGAACGTCAAATGACTGGAAAAAAGTGTGCCGGTCTAAAGAGACGCTTTTTTTACTAGACTGCGGTGATGGTCGTGTACGTTTTTGGAAGCAAACAACATGAGGCACTCTACGCATCCTGCATGGTCTTCACAGTGCAAGCCGATGGAAGCGGTTGTATGGTGTAGGGTATGTTTACCTGGCAGGAACCTGGACCCCCTGGTGAATGTGGAATAACGTATGAAAAGGGTACATTCCGTGAATTCCTGCTGACTCTGTACACCCAGCAAAGCTGCACTTTCCCTGAATGGCGACGGTGTCTGCCAATATGACCATGTGCAGAGCCACAGGTCCAATGTTGTGTGGGAATAGTTTGAGGAACACAGTTTCAGACTTCCAACTCATCGATTACCCTTCGAACTCCCCAGATATCAATTCTATTGAGCACCTGTGGGACACTATGGAACGGAACTTCGATTTCTTTCCAGGTCTATGGAATACTCTCGGTTGGAAACGCAAGATGAAATTTGGCTTCCACAGCATTGAATGTCCTTTCGCAGTGCGACATCCAGAACTTTTTCAGTCGACTGATATACGAGCTGTTATCTCCGATCGCTGTGGAAAGAACAGAGTAATGTGTATTGTGAGTTCAACATCACATAAAGATCTGTACTTTTTAAGACCAATGTCTTGTATCATAATTTAATATACCTAATAAAACTTACTTCAATATATCTGTTCGTTCTTGGTGTTTACTGTGATTTTACCACATGATAGGAAAATTGAATGGAGACCCTCACACGACGAATGAGAAAATTGAATGTAGAAATTCATTCGGGCTGGCCAATGGAATTTGCTTTACTTACCTTTATCGAAGAGGTAAGGTTTTCGTCTAGATTTCAGTATTCTACGTGCTTAAAAGGAGCAACAATAACTTAAAATGAGTACAACGAAATTTTATGTTATTTTCTTTAAAGTGATCTACTCAATCGATTTCGGTCTTTGTGTCTTGCTGTTCCCCTTTATATGTGCGCCTGTCTCCCTATTTCTTTCTTTATCTCTGTCAGTCTGTGTGTTTCTCTCTTTTATCGTCCCCATAGTTTATCTCCCTCAAATGAAGGCAATGACCTTTTATTACCACACATTCCATACTTGCTGAGTATTTGCAAACAACTGTGACCGTGAAAGCCTCCCCTTTAGCGCAGTTGTTGAAGCTCTGGCATATGAGCGACGCTCGTCCAAGAAAAGACTGTGCCCGAGCCCCAGATGAAACAGGATTTGCTTCTCTTATGCCACCTTACCCTTTCCACGGAAAAAGAGCTCCAAACTAAGCTTGGGCGTCTGCTTACTAAGCCATGGAGACACTCATGGTGATAATTAAATTCAGAAGCAAACAAGAAAGATGACACCAAATTTTTGGGTGTAATAAGCACGTCGTTTGAATCCGTTCTGACTCAAATTAAATTTATCAAAGCTATTCAAAGTCAATGGAACCGGTATGGAAAACAATAGTTCATGACGGAAGAAAGAAATTTTTCAATCTGGTTTTTAATCCCTTAGTGATTGCTGTAAATGGAATCGTGAGCTTACACCCTCTGGTTGAAGACTTGTGCGTTAAGAAAAACATGAATTTATATGAGAAACATTTCACACCGGAAACGCTCTGCAACACAGAAATAATTTTTCAAATCGGACTCTCAGAAACAGAGATATCGGGAAAAATAAGATGTGACTTTACGTCCCCTGGTGGGAAAACCATGTATTATTTCAGGAAGAAAGTATTCTCAAAGGTTTATCCATATGAGCGGTATCGGTCCAAGAAAAAAATTTAGTCGAGTTTTCAGGAGCCCAGATTTTGCTACAAATACATCAGAACCAGAAATTAACACTTATGCCCCCTGGTGGCCAAACCATTCTTTACCAATTACTAGAAATTATGTGAAAAATATTTTCCACCAGGTCTTGTATGCGATACAGGAGGAATTTTTCAAATCGGAGTTTTAGAAGCGAACCGCAATTTACCTTTGTGCCCCCTAGCGGAAAGTCTATGATTTACTTGAAAATTTTGAAATTATACGAAACACATGTCACACTGGAAACCCTATCCAACAAAGAAGGAATTTTTCAAATCGGACTCCTAGCATTAGAGATATTGACAAAAATAAGATATACATCTACGACCCTGGCGTAGAAACCCTGCATTATTTTAGGAAGAAAATGTTTCTAAAAGGTTTGTCGACATCAGTAGTAGCAGTCTACAGACGACTTTTGTTGCAATCGAGAATTTAGAAGCTCATGTTTTTCTGCAAACACATCAGAAGCGGAAATTAAGATTTACGCCCCCTGGTGGCCAAACCATTTTTTTTTCAAAAATTAAAAATTATGTGCAAACGATTTTCCATCAAGACCTGTTTCCGGTGCAGAAAGCATTTTTCAAATCGGGGATTTAGAAGCACAGATATAGGGGGAAACGCAATTTACCACAACGCCCCCTAGCGGGAAGTAAGTCTATGAATAACTTGAAAGTTTTGAAATTATATGAAATGTATGTCACACTGAAGACACTATCCAACAAAGAAGAAATTTTTTAAATCGGACTCCTAAAAGTAGAGATATTGACAAAAATAAGATATTTATCTACGCTTGACAAAAATAAGATATACATCCCTGGCGGAGAAACTATGGAATGTTTTAAGAACAAAATATTCCGAAAAGGTTTATCCATGTGAGTGGCATCGGATTGCGAAAGAATTTTTCAATCGATATTTCAGAAGCTCAGATTTTATGGTAAATGCATCAGAAGCAAAAATTAACACTTACGCCCCTTGGTGGCCAAAGTATTCTTTACCAAAAATTTGAAATTATATGCAAAAGATTTTCCATCAGGAGGTGTATCCGCTGAAGAAAAAAATTCAAATCGGAGTTTTATAACAGTTATGGACAAAAATGTAATTTACTTTTACGGGAAAATATATGCGCAATTTGAAAAAGTAACTATATCTAAAATGCCCTTCGACATAAATGGAATCGAAAGATAAAATATTTTTTCAAACGGATGTTTTAAAGCAAATATCTGGAATAAAACGCATTTTTGACATCGACATTGTCATATTCGTGTGTGGGGTGTTATGCTTATACATATATTTAATATACTTGCTTATGGTAATTAGCTGCCATAGTGAAGGAAAAGATGACTTGTAGAGTACAGAGCTGAGCAGTGGTTACAATATATCATCATCATCATCATTGTCAACCATTATCAATCCACTGCTGGACGAAGGTCTCCCCCAAGTTTCCTCCACAACGGTCTGTCTTGTGCCAGTCTCCTCCATGTCACCCCTGCATACTTTCGAATTTCATCCACCCATCTCCCATGTGGTCTTCTTCTGGGTCTTTTCCTGTCCCTTGGAATCCAATCTAAAATTTCGGCTGTCCATCGATGATCTGTCCTTCTGGCAGTATGTCCAGCCCATTGCCATTTCAGGGATTTAACTCTGATCATGATGTCTTCCACTCTTGTCATTTTTCGGATCCACGAGTTCCTCTTCTTATCTCTCCTGGTTACACCAAGCATGCACCTCTCCATGCTTCTTTGAGTTGTCTGCAGCCTTTGTATGTCTCTTTTAGTTAAGGTCCACGTCTCTGCACCATACGTAAGCACTGGAAGGATGCATTGATCAAACACTTTTCTTTTAAGACATAATGGCATATTGCTCTTGAAAATTATGCTGTTTCTTCCAAAAGCTCTCCAGGCAAGTTTTGTACGCCGATTAATTTCTTCATCAATGTGACCCTCACTTGATATCTGTTGTCCAAGATAAACGTATGTGTCTGTTATCTCCAGCTTTTCTCCATCAATCGATAAATCTTCATTTCTTGTAAAAGCATTGAACATCACTTTTGTCTTCTGAAAGTTCATTTTTAATCGCACTTCTTTACTCTTGTCAGCAAGTTCCTGGATCATACTCTGCAGCTCTGATGGGGTAGTTGCAAAAATGACTACGTCATCAGCAAAACGAAGGTGGGTTAGATAATCTCCATTAATCTTTATCCCCTTGTTTTCCCAGCTCAGCGACTGAAAAACACCCTCCAATGTGGCATTAAAGAGCTTCGGAGATATGGTGTCACCTTGTCTCACTCCCTTTCCAATTTTTACGTGTGTTGTATTTTCAAACAGCCTAATCTTTGCACTTGCATTTTCATAGATGTTATTAATAATATTAATGTATGCATCTTCAATACCGCAGGTTTTCAGAGCCATTGTAACTGCTGACGGTTTCACCGAATCAAAGGCTTTTTCATAATCGATAAAAGCCATGCACAATGGAAGTTCATATTCCCTCGCTCTTTCAATTAGTTCTCTCAGCACGTGGATATGATCTATTGTGCTGTAGCCACTCCTGAATCCAGCTTGTTCTCTCGGTTGAGCCATGTCTAGTGCTACCTTCAAGCGGTGTGAAAGAACTTTAGTGAAGATTTTATAAACTACTGATAGGAGGCTGATAGGTCTGTAGTTTCCGAGATCCTCAATGTCACCTTTCTTATGTAGCAGGATCATTGTAGCGGTGTTCCAATCCTCAGGAATCTTTCCTTCATTAAGGCATCGAGTGAAAATTTGGGCGAGTACTGTTTCGATTTCTCCACTTGCTTCTTGTATGATGTCTACAGTAATTCCATCTTCTCCTGGAGCTTTTCCTCGCTTCATGTTCTTGATTGCATGTGCAACTTCTGCTGGAAGGACTGGAGGAACTCTGGTACTGGTATCTTTCATGATGTCTGGAGTGCATATATCATCCCTTTCATATAATTTGGAGTAGAAATCTTTCACTCTTGTCAAGATTTCGCCTCTATTTCTTGTTACAGAACCATCTTCTTTTCTCAGTGCCATAATCTGTTTTCTTCCCTTACTGAGATGTCCCTTTGCTATCTTTAGGCTTTGGTTGTTTTCAATTGCTTTCCTCACTAGTTCACAGTTGAATTTCCTTACGTCTTCAGTGATAATTTTTCTTACTGTCTTGCATAGCTCTATATATTCCACTTTGGAAGTCACATCTTCTTTATTTGTCCTCATCTCTCTTCTTTTTTGCATCAACATTTTGGTTTTTCCTGATAATTTGTTCACATGCAACTTGTTCTTAGACCCAGCTAATTTTGTTGCTGTTTCCATAAGAGCTTTGGTTATTTTTCTGTTAACTTCAGAGATGTCCACTTCTTCCGATGTTAGGCCTTCTAAAGCAGAGAACCTGTTCTTCAGTTCTAACTTGAAGGTATTATGGTGTTTTTTAAGGTTGGTTATGTCAATAGATTTTGTTTGTCTTATGAGCTTGCCACGTTCAAGTTTGGTGTTGAGGTGCATCTTACATCTCACCAATCTATGGTCACTACCTGTGTTGAACTTGTTTAGCACACTGCAGTCTTCTATGACGAATTTTTTGTTACACATAATAAAATCAATTTCACTTGTCGTCCCATTTGGATGTCTCCATGTCCATTTCCTGTGTGGCTTTTTCTTGAAGAAGGAGTTCAAGATGAAAAACCCTTCTGCCTCTGCAAACTCTACGAGAGTATTTCCACGCTGGTTTCTGTTGCCGTGACCGAATTTACCTACTGAAGTTTCATTCTGTTGCCGTTGCCCTATTTTTGCATTGAAATCTCCCATAATTATTTTCAAGTGCTGCTTACCTTTATTATTTAGATGACAAATTTCTTCATAAAATTCTTCAATTTCTTCTTCAGGATGACTTGTGGTGGGTGCATAAGTTTGAATAATCTGAGCCTGGTATCTTTTCGAGAGTTGGATAACAAGTCGTGCAGCTCTGTCAGAGGAACTTTCAACTTCTACAACTTTATCCTTCAGTTTCTTGTTTATTATAAATCCAACACCACTAGTTCTGCCAGTATCTGTCCCACGATAGTAGAAGAGATGTCCACTTTTCAGTTCGATGAGATCTTCTCCTTTTCTCCTTACCTCACTTAGCCCCACGATGTCCCACTTGATCCTTTGTAGTTCCTCTTCCAATTCAAGAAGCCTTGAATCAGAAGATAGGGAGCGTCCATTGTAAGTAGCCAAGGTCAGCATCAGATGGCAGCCTAGTCCGGTCCTCCGGGGATTCTTAGCACCCTCTGCCTTCATGTCGCACTGGCCGCTGCCTTGGCCAGGTACATTCCAGCTGCCGGAGACTGAGGGCCAAGATTTAAGTTGTGGAATCATTTTGGAGGGGTTTGGCCATAACTCACCACGCTGGCCAAGCGGGTTGGTGAGTGTGGGATAGAATTTCCTCTGATCCCGATGGTATAGTTATACCGCTATGGGCGGTCGCCAGAGCCCCTTTAGTGGGAACAGGATGCACCACGAGAAGGCGGGGTTGACATTTGTCAAGGAGAGGCTATGATGTTACGCATCACCTGACCTTACATCCCTACAATATATATATTCCTTTATTTACAGCTTAGTGACGAGTATGATGAAGATACATGTCACGTGATTAAAACGGTTCTTGATCGTGAGCAAGTCGACATTACAGCACGATCATAGTTCATTCACAGTCCAGTCTTTGCACTATGAGTGTGTACATAGCATCAAGAAGTTATTTATACATAGAAATTATATGCTCTTCACAGGTGGCTAGATTTTTCAGGTGGAGGATTTCCTTGACAGACCGCAGTCTGACATATGAATATTATTACTACCCAATTACCCACAGGTAATGCCATGTATATACTCTAGTGGTCTTAACCCGCAGGTAGGCACCTAATTAACTCTCTAGTCAGCCGCAGCTGACTAGCGTACGTACATCTCGAGCGACGACTACAAAACGAGCCATTCTTTTTATTCGAGCAAAACGTGTCCTGAAAGTTCGTTACAACTTTTTCCCGCTTAAACTCTCTGCATCCCTGCCAGCCTGGACTGCGCACAGCCAATCCCGTAAGCGCACGACTTCGGAGCAAGAGGTCATGTGGTAAATATCTTTTCCATCCTCAGCTGTCTCTAGCTGCTCGAAACTTTCTGCGCTAGGAAGACATCCCCATGTTCTGTGAACTCCTGCCTCAGCGTGGAATTCACCATGGAAAGAATTTCCTTCCCCCTTCTCTTCTCCGTCGGACTCTGGGCACACAATATGGCCGACCTGAAGTAATTTTTCTTCTTACAGGGAAAAAATGGCGTTCCACCTCGCATTTTGGATTTTTTTCCATTTTCCGTGTCTTCAATATTTTTACATCATCAGAGACATCATCTGCATTTACGCCCTCTAGCGGCGAAATTGGACATCGTAAAAAAAAAAAAAAAAACGAAATAAAGGAACAACATTCGCATATTTCAAGCTTCCCAATGCAAAAATATTTTTTACATCGGACTAATAGTTGCTGTGATATCGTGTCAGACGGATGGACAAACCGATAACATAAGCACGATCTTTTTTTTACAAAAGATGTGCTAAAAAGTTAAGAGGAGAGAGAATTCGGCAGAGAGGTGCTTGTTGGATACGTATTTTCAATTTAGTACAAATGAACACTTTCAAACATTTTTGTGTCGTCAAGCTACAGCTAATTGGCATACTTTATCGCATGTTGTTGAACAGTTTTGCCCGGTTGCGATGTCGGAAACGTATTTGGGGAAAACTTTATTGATCATTCTGCATTTTGTAATTTTATCTTGCTAGTGTATAATTAACATTTTGGGCGTGAAACTTCAACTATCTGTAAAATGTGAATATATGCTGCCGTTGCCACATGTCAGGAATGCGAAGCAGAATTAAAGTTATAACATTCATTTTTACACCTAGATTTTAATTGCTGAACGTGGGGACTTCATGAACAGTTTAACAAATTAATTGCACCAGTTCCTTTCTTGCGAATTACCGTGAGCCAAAAATCCCGTAAACATAGTTTCTCAAATGTCACCAACTTCCTTGAGAGCGTGTACATTAAATGCGAACTCAATTATTTGTTAATCAAAGGGTAGTCGTTCTTTCTGGATGATATCCAAATATGAGGTTATTTATTAAGGAATGAAAGTTTCTGCAAGCGATGCACGATTCTACTTGCATTTTGTACCTTGAAACAAACCTCAACTTTCTGAAGTATTTTCGTGTGTAATTTGTATAAGTCAGAATCCTTTTTCTGTTCGTAATTAACTTTCCCGATAACTTCAGTATGTTCTACTTAGACATTATCTCACATGAAGTATTTTCACGACTGTCTTTAACCCTTTTAACGGCCATGACCCCAAAATCTTGTATCACTGTAAATTCCATAACGCCCGAAACTGTCTTTTGTTTCACTTCTTTGTTTAATAACAGCAATAGTGAGTGAGGGTGGTTCCTGCTGATCAGTCATAGGTCGAGAAAATTTATATAGCACGCAAAGGTAGGAAATCTGACCTACTCTAGGCAGGCGTTTCGGGAGGCTATGACCGTTTGTACGTACGGGCGTTTTAGGTGTCATGGTCGTTAAAGGGATAAATTTATTTAATACAATTATTATTCTCCATTTTTCCACTGTCGAAGAAAACAAAATTGAATTCTAAATCAAAATGGGAGATAAGTTTGTGTTATTGCTTTCTATAGACGAGTAAAATTCTCTAAGTGAAATTTACGGTACTAAAAGTGACCAAATGTTTTGTTTCCTTAGTAATCAGGTAAAACCATCATCGGATTTATAGTTTTTACCTAAATTTTATTGACGTAAATTTCAAGCTCATTGTCATTCATTCAGATTTGCTTTTGCTAGATATTTATTTAATTGTAATGTAATCTTCCCGTTAAAAGCAGAATAGGAAAGAACTTGATAAAATTAATTAAATACCATGTTGGTTTGACCATAGAATCACTGCTCTTTTGATAAAAGTGAAAAACAACAATTTCTTTCTATTTACTAAAATAATTACTCACATTTTCCTTTATGATGCTGAAACATCTATTAACCAAAAGCTTATATATACGATTACACCATAATTCCTATAATTTTATATATACGAGGTGTGAAAATTTACCCGGAATGCAACTGTAGAAAAAATGTGTGAGTACTTCTGCACTAGCTGCTATTGTCACCTTCGAAATAATTCCGTTCGGCAGCTGTGTATTTAGTTGTACGCTATTACCGTTTGTTGGAAACATACCTGGAACTATATTTCTGGGATACTCTTGAGTTCCCTTGTGGCCTTTGAAGTGATTCCCTTCAGCAGCTATGCATTTAGTTAGACGATGTTACTATTGCTGGAAACTTACCTGTAACTCTTGTCTCTCGGATACTCTTGAGTTTCTGTGTTACCTTCGAAGTGATTTCTTTCCGCAGCTATACATTTAGTTAGGCGTTGTTGCCATTGCTGGAAACATACCTGGAACTCTGTTCCTGGGATACTCTTGAGTTCTGTTGTCACCTTTGAAGTCATCCTCTTCAGCAGCTATGCATTTTGTTATAAGCTATTACTATAGCTGGAGACTTACCTGGAACTCTTGTTTCTCGGATACTCTTGAGTTTCTGTCTCACCTTCGGGGTGATTCCTTTTGGCAGCCATTGCTGGAAACATACCTCGAACTTTGTTTCTGAAATACTCCTCATTTCCTTTCGCACGCAACGCTGGATGTAAGAAATATCTTACAATCATCGTCTTTTCATGGCAGTTTTTATTTTACGGAAGAGCCAGAAATCAGAACTGGCTAAGACAAATGAATGGCGTGAATGATCTGATCCAATTTAGCAATTGATTTATTATCCAGGATGTCGCGAACACTGACAGCATCATTGCTTGGGTCATCGTCAGGTCATAGTTCAGCCCTTAGCCTTCGAACATTATCCCGTAACCTTTTCAAAACCTCTAAATGGCATTGTTGGTTGACCGTGTGTCCCTGTTAAAATAATTCGTAATGAACTATCCTCCTGAGATCAAAAACGCACACAAGCGTGGTTTTGAACTGCGAGCCTGACATGCGTGATTTTTCGGTTCTTAACTCACTCAAAAACACTTTAGTTTTTTTCAGCATCTTCATAGTACGCCGCTTTCAATATCTCTGACATTTAGTAGCACTTTTACTGAGTTTCACACAAATTTCATGTAAATGCACTGCTCTAAGTTCCAATCACTCATAATTTGCAACTCCTCTCTCACGAAAAGCTCTGCTTGTCTACGGTGAACTTACACTCATCGTCAAAGAAATAGTTGCACCCAGAAAGAAGCAACCGACAGGAATGAAACTTGGTGGGTAGGTTTGGCATCGTATGACATTCAAATGATCATGCTCGTCCGCGCATGTTAAGCCAGCAAGAAGTGTTGTAGCGCTGTGCCTGACCGGCTATATAAGGTCGTTCACTTACTCGTGCTTCCAATTCTGACTCGTGTTATTGTGTTGGTTGCATCCATTGCAAGTGAAGTATGCCTCGGAGAAAAGTTTGGAAGCAATTCGAGCAGATGGCGGAGTTCGAGAGAGGCAACAACGTCGTGCTCCGTGAAGTGGGATGGTCTCATCGTCACATTGCGCGCCATATCGGTCGAGCGAATATCCCCATAGCACGCTGTTAGCGGCAATGGATAGAACAAGGCAGCAGCAGAAACAGCAATGGTCTGGGAGACCCAGACGAACCACTGAGAGAGATGACCGACATCCGTGGAGTGACCCAACAGCCAGAAATGCGGATATTCAGCGAGCAGTGATGACCTACATGTATCGTGCGATTAGTGCCAACACCACTGACAGACGATTGCATGACGTAGGACTACACACAAGCAGATCGTTACGATGACTGCCTTTAACACCATTGCATCGTTGCCAAAAACTGTAATGGTGTCGTGCCGGACTGTCATGGACCCACGCAGAGTGGCAGCGGGTGATCTTCAGTGACGGGTCCCGCTTTTGTCTTGGAGGAGACGACCACCTAATACGTGTGTGGAGGCACCGTGGTCAAAGCCAAGACGAACGTATTTTTGTCGAGCGTCGCACGTTCAGAAGGCCAGGTGTCATGGTGTGGGATGCAATTGCTTACGATGACAGATCAACTTTAGGTGTTCATTACAGGCACATCGACAGCCCAACGTTACGGTAATGAGGTCCTGCAACCAGTGGCCCTACCTTTTCTGAGCCCTCACTCCGGTGAGATTTTCCAACAGGACAACCCTCGTCCGCATACTGCTGCTGTCTCAAAATCTTGCCTCCAAGTCACTGACACTCCGCCATGGCCAGCCGCATCACCAGACCTATCGCCGGTTGAAAATGTGTTGGATGCTACTGGACACGCTATCCACACTTCATCCCTAACGCACAATCTGAAGGAACTGCGTGAGAAGATTCAAGCTGCATGGGATGGTTTATTGAAGGACACCTTTAGGAACTTGTACAACTCCATGCCAAGAACTCTGGCATGCTGTGTGAGCAAACATGGCGGCCCGAGTCCATACTGAGACCCTACTTACTGGCGTGTAGCCCAATAAATATTCCCCATATCAGTCTCAATGTTTAATCACTTATTGTTCCTGGTAATCTTTACCTTCCTCCCGAATAGCGTTGCAATCCGACACGTCCTTCTCGGTGCAACTATTTTTTGACGATGATTGCATGCACTACGTAACACATGTCTAGACACGTTTAAGCATGTGATTCTGCCCGCATCGCCACAGGGGCGACGCTACGCAACCGTTCTTTGGAACTTATTTGTCACTCCTCCTAACTTAATACCAAAATTCTGTTAATGTTAAAGTTGCTGTAACATCCGTCATCCTTGGAGTGTCTCGTGATAATAAACAGACGTGTGCGTAAATATTACAAAACTTGCATTAACATTGTTGTCAACATCTTTGAATAGCAATATAACACATAAAAAAGAGGTATTTCTTATTTTTCTTCTTCTCCTTCTTGGCCTGTTGGTACCCACTGAGGGCTATAGGCCTCCCCAGTCTTTTCCAACTTCTTCGATCCTTAGCCTCCGTCTACCATTTAGCACCAGAAAATTTCTAAATATCATCTCCCCATCTTGTTCTCTGGCGCCCTCTTCGTCTCTTCCCATCTCTCGGTTGCCATTCTGTTATTAATCGTGTCCCTCTGTCAGTTTTCCAACATGTACAGCCCATGTATAATTTATGACTACAGAATTTGTGGTGTTGATTCGTCCTGATAATGCGGAGCCAAACGCTGTGCGAAACTATAGACGAGGTATAATAAATTTCAGATTGTAGCAAACGTTGTTGTTTCTATATTATGTCCAGCCCATCTCCACTTTGATTATTTTTACAATATCTATTATTCGATTTTTATAATATCTATTAAAAAAAGGTACTAACCTGTATTATATACCACAGTAAAATTATATACCAAGTACATCAGAAGCGGGATTTTAATCCCGCAGATATTGCTGTAAACGGAATCGTGAACTTACGCCCTCTAGCTCTAGACTTGTGCGTTTGCCTTAAGAAAAATTTGGACTTACATGCGACACATTTCGCAGCGGAAACGCTCTTCAACAAAGAAACAAATTGGAATTCTCAAATTGGAATTTTTGAAGCAGAGATATGGACAAATATAAGATAATCCTTCATGCCCCCTGGCGAGAAAACCATGCATTATTTTAGGAAGAAAGTATTCTCAAAGGGTTCATTGATGTGAGCAGTATCGGTCCAAGAAAAAAATTAGTCGAGTTTCAGGAGCTCAGATTTTGCTGCAAGTACATCAGAAGCACAAAATTAACACTTATGCCACCTGGTGGCTAAACCATTCTTCATCAAATATTAGAGATTATATGGAAAGCATTTTCCAACCGGAGCTGTTTGCAGTACAGGAAGAAGTTTTCAAATCGGAGTTTCAGAAGCAGAAATATAAATGAAAGCGCAATTTACCTTTGCGCCCTCCGACGGAAGGTCTATTATTTACTTGGAAATTTTGAATTTATATGAGAAATGTGTCACACCGAAAATTCTATCCAATAAAGAAAGAATGTTTCAAGTATGACCATTAGAAGCAGATATATTAACAAAAATAGGATATACATCTACGCCCCCTGGCAAAAAAACCATGAAATATTTTAAGAAGAAAATATTCTGAAAATGTTTATTTATGTGGGAGGCATCGATCCACGAACGAATTTTTTTAATCGAGATTTTAGAAGCTCAGATTTCATAGCAAATACATCAGAAGGAAAATTTAACACTTACGCCCTCGGGTGGCCAAAACATTCTGTACCAAAAATTATAAAGTATATGCAAAAGATTTTCCTTCGGGAGCTGTAATCATTGAAGAAAAAAATTTTCAGATCGGAGTTTTACAAGAAGAGATATCAGGGAAAACGTAATTTACTTTTTCGCCCCTAGCGGAAAATCTATGCGTAACTTGAAAAAGTAACTATACGTAAAATACTTATAACGAAGTAAATTTCTCCGTCATTTCTGTCCACGCCAGGATTCGAACCCGGATCCCCTCACTCCGGAATAAATCACTCTACCAATTGAGCTACGCGGGCGTTTTATTCTGATTCCTATCTGCCTCTATGTCGTGTGCGTCCTTCTGGCAGGTACGTCACATCTCCTGGTACGTTACATACTCTTAGACCTAAATGGAATCGAAAGGTAAAAGACTTTTTCAGTCGGATGTCTAGAAGCAAATATATGGAATAAAATGTATTTTGAATTCGTCTGCATTTACGCTCTCTAGTGGCGAAACTGTACATCGTAAAAAAAAAGGAAATAAAGGATCATTATTCGCATATTTCAAGCTTCCCAATGCAAAACGAATTTTTCAAATCGGACTAATGGTTACATAGATATGGTGTCTACAGACGGACGCACAGACCAATAACATAAGCACGATCTTTTTTTACAAAAGACGTGGAAAAACATAAAAGGAAAAAAATAAAAGAAAATGAGGCTCTCTGAGAAAGTAGTTCGACCCTGATGAAGCTCCGCATGCAAGTACTTCAGGGCCGAATATGCAAATGATTGAAAAATAAGGAGCAAAAACTGCACAGTGACCCGCCACAGTCTACGGGAACCGCGCATAGAAGAGGGTATATCAAGAACAGAGGTCGCACGCATGGACAATTTTGATTTCCTCTGCCAAAATTGTCCATGTCATTTACTTTTACGGATTGTGAGGATGCCTCAACGTCGGATCCGTGCACAACACCAGCATTTCAGTAGTAGCAACGCAGCAGTCGGACAAAATTGGCAACGATTTGTCGAGAAGAGCTCAACCCAGTGGCATGCGGGCAGTGGACGGCCAAGGGCAACGACAGAACTCGAGGAACAAGCGATTGTGAGAGCCTCACGAACAGAACCAAATTCGTTGATCTCAGCCATCAGTAGCCATGTTGCGTCGACTACAGGTACGGAGGTGTACATCCGGACCGTTACCAGATGACTTGCGGCACGGGAATTACATTCTAGGAGGCCAGTCCGTCGCTTACTTCTGATCAACCAGAATCTCCGGCATCCGTTGCAGTGGTGTCAGGTCCGATCCTCGTGGGATAGTGTCTAGTCTCGTCGTGTTGTCTGCAGGAATGAGTGAGGGTTTGCACTTGGTACCAATGACCATCGCATACGTGTCTGAAGACGATCCTGCCGGAGCACGGATCCGCACGAGTCGGTGGTGCTTTTTCCTACAATAGCCGGACATCATTGGTAGCCATCCGTACGACATTCTACGACCTGTTGTGTTGTCATTCCTGTCGCATCATCACCGAGCAATGTTTCAACATTATAATGCCCAACCACGCACGGTACGGCTTTCCCAAGCCTGCATCCGACGTCATTTAATGGCCAGCCCGATCGCATGACTTCTCACCGATTGAACACGTTTGGGATATGATGGGACGCCATTTAATCCCATCCAGGAGTATCATCAAACTGACTAGCAATTTGGGACTGCATGCTATACTTCAGGACAGTATCCGTGAGCTACGTATATGCGTTTATGTCTCGCCGGGTAACCGCTTGTATCCGAGTCAATGGTGACGCTACAACGTATGACTTATTCCACTCATGTATCTGTTTTATCCGAATAAATGGCCCAAATGCTGAGGAATTGGAATCCTTTCCTTTCCTATACATGAACATTGTCCAAATACACTATCTACCAACAAGTATTTGAACACCTGTGATAGCAAAGGGAAACGAAGTTTATTTACCTTCAATAGTTGGTGGAGCCTCCACGAGCGGCGATTACAGCTGCGACCCTCCGGGGCATACTCTCAACCAGACGTTGTACGACGGCTAGCGGTATTTTCTTCCACTCGGCTTGGAGAAGACAAGTCAGTTCCTTCACCTATTTCGGACGGTGGGGGCACCCCTTAAGTCGACGCTCCAAATCGTCCCAGCGGTGCTCGATAGGGTTAAGGTCCGGGCTCTGCGCAGGCCAGTCCATTCGATTAACTCCATTGTTACCATACCAAGCCATGGTGAACCTCGCAACATGACAGGTGGCATTGTCATCCTGAAAGTAACATGGATTCACCCCGTTAAACTGCCACAACGTAGGAAGCGCATGGTCATCCAAAATGGTGCAGTAGGTCTCGGCGTTGAGTCTAATAGGAATTGCGACCAAGGGTCCCATGCCATAGCAGGAGAAACACCCCCATAGCATAGATCCACCGCCGCCGAACTTCACAGTTGGCACAATACATTCCACCAGGAGGCGTTCTCCAGGCAGACGCCAAACCCACACCCTGCTATCCGAACGGTAGAAGATGAACATTGATTCGTCGCCCCAGAGAACTTGTTTCCACTGTTCAACGGTCCACTGTCGACGTTCTGTGCACCACGTTAGCTGAGCAGCGCTATTGGGCTTGGTGATCAAAGGCTTGTGGACGGCAGCACGTCCATGATAACCAAGCAGATGGGCTTCCTTACGGATGGTATTCATCGAAAGAACACTCCCGGATGCCTGTTGAAACTCCTTGCGGATGTGGCCCATCGATTTGGTGCGGTTCTTTCGAATTTATCTGGCCAGCACCCGTCGGTCTCTAACTCCCAGTTTTGTGGGTCTGCCGGGTCGGGGCAAATTCCGACAGTCACCTCTTATCTTCCACTTGCCAATCACGTAGGCCACTGTCGAATTTGGGTACTTCAACTTGTTGGATATGTCACGTATGGATCGGCCATTTCTGTGATACCCGACGAGTACACCTTTCTCGAAATCAGAGAGCTCCGAACTGCATGGCATCTTGCATGCGACTGGTTGCGTTGTTGTTTCCCACACGATATTTAACGGCGGCGGCCGTGAAGTGTATCAGGACCGCAGATATCGTCGATTGCAGGGGTGTCCAATTACGTGTTGGTAGATAGTGTGTATTTTCATCTGCGTTAGATGATTCCGTCTGTTGCATCATTATCGTATTCTGCGTTATATGATTCCCTCTGAGTGCATCCTTCTTGTCTTACGCTTGTTTTTCAAACAGTGTATGGGAACATCTCCGTTGCAGCAATGAATCATGCCGGAAGTTTTAGGTTGTGTGAAGCGGACAACTCAGTTTATGTAAACATTTCTGGAAAACAAAAATGTCACGTGATTTATTCCCTAAATCCAACGAAGTTAAAACGGAATTTGATTTCAGCCTTTAAGGTGGACCTCAAGTAATTTTGCTTCCTATACTTCCAACAGGAAATTTTCTGCACACATTTTCTTCTCAATTAATGCGTTCCCAAGCATGAAAATTTGAACATCGATTAAAATAGCTTCATTTTATAACTTGGAATACCTAATATTTTCTAAAACATAACCACAACTATGCAATCCAATATTTGCTTGTCTACTGACGTCATCAAAGTACAGATCGCGCCATCTTTTTTCTGGTCTCAACACCACCAAAGGAAAAGTTATTGATTTTAATATAATTATCATTATGTTTTAGAAAATATTGGGTTGTCGGAAAAGTCATGACGTATTTTGGCACCCGATGGCGGTTGGGCGGTTTTGGAAGAACTAGAGGCAAGCGCAGCTCTGTTATACCTATGGCATTTGACAGGTGGCAGTTCTAGATGCAGTCTAAAAGGAATAGTGAGCGATTTGTTTGACTTGCGGAGATTTGCGATCAGTGAAGACCAAACTGTGCATTTTCGCCATATTTTACTGTTTTACTTCCGTAAAGGGAAGAACGCGCTTCAAGCTTGTGAAAAATTGCATAAAGTGTACGGTGATAATTCTCAACAAGAACGTCAGTGCCAGCGGTGGTTCGCAAAATTCCGTTCTGGTGATTTTGACCTCAACGATACTCCTCGGTCCTGGAGGCCACCCTAGGTTGATGACGACCAAATCAAGGCTTTGATCGAGTCAAACCCAGGTTACACGACACGATAGATTGCAGACACATTGCACATCCATCATTCAAGCATTCACGACCGCCTGAAGAAGCTAGGATACGTAAGCAAGCTCGATGTGTTGGTTCCTTATGAACTCAAAGATGCTCAATTGACGGCGGGTATAAACATCTGCTGTATGCTTATTAAAAGTGAGGAAAACGATCCTTTTTGAAGCGACTGATAACTGGTGACGAAAAGTGTATTGTGTACAACAATGAGCTGCGCAAACGGTCTTGGTCTCGACGTGCTGCTTCGTCTCAAACGACATCTAATGCAGACATTCATCAGCGGAAGGTTTTGGTCTCAGTGTGGTGGGATTTTAAAGGTGTCTTGTTTTTCGAGGTTCTACCACGGAACCAAACATTCAATTGGAATGTGCACTGTCGGCAATTGGACAGTTTGAACGAATCCATTATCCAGAAACGTCCAGAGCTCGTTCATCGTAAAGGTGTTGTGTTCCATCACGACAACGCGAGACCACGCACAAGTTTAACCACCCGCCAAAAATTATTGGAGCTTGGGTGGGATGTATTGCCACACCCAGCATACTCGCTTGACCTTGCGCCGTTAGATTTCCATTTGTTTCGCTCTCTTTAACAGTCCTTGCGTGGTATAACGCTCAATTCACATGAGGCTGTAAATCAGCACTTTGTAGAGTTTTTCGCCACTAAAGACAAGTCCTTCTATGAACGAGGCATTCTGCAGCTCACTGAAAGATGGCAAAAGGTTGTCGAACAAAACGGGCATTATATCATTGACTAATCTTTGTTCTTTCTATCAATAAATGAGCTTTGCAAAACATGGCTAAAATGCGTCATGACTTTTCCGATAACCCAATATTAAGTATTCCAAGTTATAATATAAAATTATTTTATTCGATGTTAAAATTTCCATCCTTGGGAACGCATTAATTGTCCAGAAAAAAATGGCGCGACTTGTGCTTTGATGACGTCAGTAGACAAACAAATGTTGGATTGCATAGTTATGGTTATGTTTTAGAAAATATTAAGTATTCCAAGTTATTAAATTAAATCTATTTTAATCGATGTTCAAGTTTTTATCCTTAGGAACGTATTAATTGTGAAGCAAATCGTCCTATTTCAGACTTTTATCTTGTAATCCGTCTTTTCGGTTTCGGCCGTAATTAATTAATGCGCCCGGAGGGCAGATGGAGTTTTTGCTTTGACTCAGTAAACTTCGCCATCTGATTATTTAATAAGTCAGTCTTCGTTTTGTGAGATGAAAATATCTTTTTTTAATGCAGCAGCAAAATGCTAATCTCTCAAGTACATTACGCAATGCGTGAAGACCTCTAGCTTAGAACACTGCGCCACTGTAGTAACAATGTTTTTTTTTTTTTTTTTTTTTATTGGAGGTTTAACTACCACCGTGAGCAACTCAATGGACCCTAAGCAGTCGCCCGTGCCTAATTTAGGGTCACTACTTCTAGGAAAGAGAGGCATCCAGTGCCGTAAGACAAACAGAACATCTATGCCTCACCGGGATTTGAACCAGGACTCATTTTGTACGAATGAGCCGAAGCTATCGCTTAGACTACTGCGCCACCGGGAACGTCAAGGTTGTCTTTCCTTTGACTTGTACACCGATGAGCGGTTATATTATGATCACCTCAAGCCTAGAGAAATGGGCGCGCCTGGACACCGAACGTTGGTGCAGGTGAAGTTCAGAGATCCGTATATATACAACCCGAGTACCCGCTTTCGGTTAGTAGACTGTTCGGATTCAGAATGGGGAAAATCTGCCGATTTATAGGTGTTTGATAAAGGAAAAATTGTGATAGCACGGCGCCGCTTCCGAACTACCCTCTCAGAAACGGCTCGGCTTTTGGGTTGTTCACGTGCCGCTCTAGTAGGTACGTATCAAAAGTGGTGCACAGATGGCCAAACGATGAACCGTCGTCTAGCAGTGTGTCGTCCGTAGCCTACTATTGTCGCTGTGAACAATGCGCGAGCGGAGAGCGTCGCGCATTGCTCACTGTGACAACAGTGCAACAAATCATCAGCATCTACAACAGTGGTGATCAGGGCAATGTGTCACAACACACCGCTCATCGCAGCCTTCTGCGCATGGGCTTACGTGGCCGAAGATCCAGCCGTGTCAACATATTGACTGCATGTCATCGCCAACAACTCATGAAATTGTCCCCAAATCATCGAGATTGGACGGTGGATGATTGGAAGAAAGTGGCCTGGTCTGACGAATCAAGATTCCTGGTACATCACGTAGACGGCCGAGCGCGGATACGTCGTTTAGCAAAGGAGGCTATGGCACCTGGATGCACTGTTGGTCGGAAACAGGCAGGCAGATACAGTGTTATTCTGTGGGCGAAGTCTTCTTGGGACACTTTATTTTATTTATTTATTTTTGTTGTTACATGCTCTTAGAAGAAAAAGAAAGAAAAAGAAAAAAAAAAGAGTGGGAGAAAAAAATTGACAGTTTATAAATGACAAACATGGACTGTAACAACAGGGCAGACAAGGGAAAAGGCCAAAATGGTCTGACATAGCCCTATACTCCCCGTAGAAGAAACAAATGAAACAACAGATAGACAGATCAAGTCAGACAATCAGAAGAAGTTTTGCCAATTTTTTCCTTTTTTTTTATTATTGAAGAAGATAGAGTTTGAAATTTTTTTAATAAATCAAAATTGTTTAAGTTAGTCAGCTTGCTAGGTAAATAATTCCAGGATTGAGAGACTCTGTAATTTAGAGTAAGTTTAATTGATTCCGTTTTTGGAAAAATAGATTGTAATTGTAGTTTATTCCTTGTTTCATACGAATGTGCATGTGTCTTAAGAAATATGAGATCTGAATATAAATTATATTTAATTCGTTTGAACATAATTTTACCAAGAATAAAATAGTATAGTTGAGTAATAGTAAGTATATTATATTTATTAGGATATCATCATCATCATCATTGTCAACCATTATCAATCCACTGCTGGACGAAGGTCTCCCCAAGTTTCCTCCACAACGGTCTGTCTTGTGCCAGTCTCCTCCATGTCACCCCTGCATACTTTCGAATTTCATCCACCCATCTCCCATGTGGTCTTCTTCTGGGTCTTTTCCTGTCCCTTGGAATCCAATCTAAAATTTCGGCTGTCCATCGATGATCTGTCCTTCTGGCAGTATGTCCAGCCCATTGCCATTTCAGGGATTTAACTCTGATCATGATGTCTTCCACTCTTGTCATTTTTCGGATCCACGAGTTCCTCTTCTTATCTCTCCTGGTTACACCAAGTATGCACCTCTCCACGCTTCTTTGAGTTGTCTGCAGCCTTTGTATGTCTCTTTTAGTTAAGGTCCACGTCTCTGCACCATACGTAAGCACTGGAAGGATGCATTGATCAAACACTTTTCTTTTAAGACATAATGGCATATTGCTCTTGAAAATTATGCTGTTTCTTCCAAAAGCTCTCCAGGCAAGTTTTGTACGCCGATTAATTTCTTCATCAATGTGACCCTCACTTGATATCTGCTGTCCAAGATAAACGTATGTGTCTGTTATCTCGAGCTTTTCTCCATCAATCGATACATCTTCATTTCTTGCAAAAGCATTGTACATCACTTTTGTCTTCTGAAAGTTCATTTTTAATCCCACTTCTTTACTCTTGTCAGCAAGTTCCTGGATCATACTCTGCAGCTCTGATGGGCTAGTTGCAAAAATGACTACGTCATCAGCAAAACGAAGGTGGGTTAGATAATCTCCATTAATCTTTATCCCCTTGTTTAAAATGTTTTTTGAAACTGATTCTTGATCAAAAGAAAAAAGCACCAAATTTTATTTTTTGCATTTTCGTTACTTTCTGCTCTATTTATAAAACATAACATGTTTTATGAATTTATGCAACAACTGCTGTCAAATGGGTAAAATGAACTGAAACGATAAAAATGAAGCAGGCAATCATTTAATTTAAGTAAAGCTTTCATTTGTGGTGGTTTCATACTGTTAGTTTCAATTGCGCATTGCAGAGACTCTTTCTTGTTACATACATCGCGTCTTTTACAAACTTCTTTGCCCTTTGTTTGATTGGAAATTTTTATGAAAATGAAAAGAAAAATTGCAGTTCTGATTTAGAAAGTTGGACGCTTAAGATTTCACCATGAAAGTGAAACTAGAAAAACGAATTAAACTTATTATTATGAGAGAGAATTAGTAAAAAAAAGATGTCAAAGTGCAGTTGTTTGGAAAACATTTTTAATCAGTGCATTTTAACATGTTTTTTTTTAGAGATTTACTTTGAGTTACTTAGAATAAGAATCCGCCAGTGCTGCCATCGTTGTTGGTATTCGAAAAGGTGTGTACGGTTTTTCAGAGCAATCTTTAATAATTATATTCGGCGAGAAATGTTCATGTTTGTTGAACCGTGAAAAAAGATGATCCGCTGAAATCTTTTATTTGATAGTTTTGTTTTTGATCGTATTTAAGAAATAAAAGCGAAGAATCAAGAATCGCTAAAAGATCCCCTTCAGGCATAACTACCTCTGTTTACCTGTTTTGAAACGGCGAGATATTTTATTTTTAATGGAAATTCAAAACAGCATGTTTATATTTCTAGCGTTCGCCTTTAAGAAATGATTTTGGATTCTCAGTATTATTTTTTTCCAAATTTTAACTAGTGACGCCCTAAAAAGAATTTCGGTAAAACGTGTAGAAATAACTTCAGTCTGGAATTGAACGAACTCTTAAAAAAAATGGAAGTTTGTTTCTCATTTAACACAAATACTTTTCCGATCATGCGAATCACGTTACTGAGAAACGTTTTTGGAATTTATGTGGTTTCAGTTGAAATAAAAGCTTAGTTCTCCTTATGGTTAGGAACCAAAAACATGAGACACTATCACTGAATTCGTATCGCCTGGAGAATTATAAGCTTTGGTAAACAAATCAATTTTGAAAATTCCACTATTCAAACCGAAAATTATTCATCTTGACCAGCTCGATTTTCATCTTATTTATTTAATATTTCCGCAAAATGTAAAGCTGTTTATCACTCTCATACTCAAAATACTTTCTAATGAAATATCACACAAAAGAACGCATATGGTCGGCACTTCGAGGCGTTGGGAAAACGATTTAAATCAGAGGAAAAGGAATTCGATATATTAGAACGTTCCGTGGTAAGTGATCAACAATCTGCGCCATTAAATAATATGGAGACGTCGCTGTTATCTTCAAAATAAATAATAAATATCATATGTGCTAAGTTTTTAAGATCAAGTGTTGTACAATGCCCAACAATTAATATCTAAATACCTGCAAGTCTTCAAATAATTGATATTTCCAGGAAATCTAAAATTGTGTGCTGAAACGTCTGTCTGTTTATTGTCTTCATGAAATATTCTCCACCCGTTTTAATGCTTTTTTAAATATCCTCTAAAACGTTCGTCCATTCGTGCTCCAAAGCAGTCACGAATTCAGCTTTGTTTGTTGAGCGGTGTCTTCTTCCACACACCAGAGAATATATTTCTTCCTGTTTGTTGAGCGATCTCTTCTTCCACACAACGGATGGCACGATTTGTCCTGTTTGTTGAGCGATCTCTTCTTCCACACAATGGATGGCACGATTTGTCCTGTTTGTTGAGCGATTTCGTCTTCCACACACTGAATGGTGCAATTCGTCCTGTTTCTTGAGCGATCTCTTCTTCCACACCCCCGAAGGTACATTCGTCCTCTTTGTTGAGAGATCCCTTCTTCCATCACCCGAGAATACTGTACAATATGTCCCGTTTGTGGAAAGATCTCTTCTTCCACTCACCGAACGGTACAAGTCGTTCGGTTTTGTTGAGCGATCTCTTCATCCACACACCAGATGACACAGTTCGTCCTGTTTGTTGAACCATCTCTTCTTCCACACACCGGATGGTACAATTCGTCCTGTTTGTTGAGGGATATCTTTATCAACACACCGGATGGTACAATTCGTCCTGTTTGTTGAGGGATATCTTTATCAACACACCGGATGGTACAATTCGTCCTGTTTGTTGAGGGATATCTTTATCTACACACCGGAAGACGCAGCTCATAATGACTGTTGAGCCATATCTTCCTCCACAAACCAGATGGAACAATTCATTATGTTTGTTGAGCATTTGTTCCTTCACACACCGGATGGCACAATTTGTCGTGTTTGTTGAGCGATCTCTTCTTCCACACAACGGATGGCACGATTTGTCCTGTTTGTTGCAGCGATCTCTTCTTCCACACAATGGATGGCACGATTTGTCCTGTTTGTTGAGCGATTTCGTCTTCCACACACTGAATGGTGCAATTCGTCCTGTTTCTTGAGCGATCTCTTCTTCCACACCCCCGAAGGTACATTCGTCCTCTTTGTTGAGAGATCCCTTCTTCCATCACCCGAGAATACTGTACAATATGTCCCGTTTGTGGAAAGATCTCTTCTTCCACTCACCGAACGGTACAAGTCGTTCGGTTTTGTTGAGCGATCTCTTCATCCACACACCAGATGACACAGTTCGTCCTGTTTGTTGAACCATCTCTTCTTCCACACACCGGATGGTACAATTCGTCCTGTTTGTTGAGGGATATCTTTATCAACACACCGGATGGTACAATTCGTCCTGTTTGTTGAGGGATATCTTTATCAACACACCGGATGGTACAATTCGTCCTGTTTGTTGAGGGATATCTTTATCTACACACCGGAAGGCGCAGCTCATAATGACTGTTGAGCCATATCTTCCTCCACAAACCAGATGGAACAATTCATTATGTTTGTTGAGCATTTGTTCCTTCACACACCGGATGGCACAATTTGTCGTGTTTGTTGAAAGATATCTTCTTCCACACACCGGAAGGTACAATTCGTTGTTTTGTAAAGCGGTCTCTTCATCCACACACAGGAAGACACAGTTCGTCCTGTTTGCCAAGCCATGTCTTCTTCGACACATCGGCTGGTACAATTCGTCCTGTTTGTTGAGGGTTATCTTTATTTACCTTATCTTCTTGACTTTTCTGTAATTGAAAGTCGAATAAAATATTGTTCGCCTCTAATACAAGAAAAATTTCGCTCCTTTGTCGTTACGCACATTTCTTCTCGTAGTCCCCTACGCCCATGACCCATTACATTACGATCACCTCCAGCCTAAAGGCACGAGCGCGCCTGGAGACCGAACGGGGAAGCAGATGAAGTTCACAGAGTATTGCATATAGAATCCGAGGACCGGCTTTCGGTTAGTAGAGTGTTCGGAGTCAGAATGCGAAGAGCTGTCGATTTATAGGAGTTTGATAAAGGACAAATTGTGATGGAACGGCGCTTCGGAACTACGATACGGGAAACAGCGCTGATTGTGGGTTGTTCACGTGCCGCTGTAGTGAGTACGTATCAAAAGTGGTGCACAGATATCCAAACGACCGACCGTTTTCCGTCCGGTGCACATTAATACCAGACGGGAGCAGAGGCGGTCGCCCGTTGTTCACAGCAACCGCAGGGCTACAATGCGACAAATCGCCAGCAGGTAAAGCAGTGGCGATCAGGGCAATGTCTCACAGCACACAGTTCATCGTAGCCTTCTGCGCATGGGCGTACGTAGCCGAAGGTTCAGTCGGGTCTCCATGCTCACGGCACGGGATCGCCAACAACGCATGAACTGTGCCCAAGGTCATCGAGATTGGACCGGGGATGATTGGAAGAAAGTGGCCTAGTCTGACGAATCAAGATTCCTGGGGTATCACGTAGACGGCCGAGCGCAAATTCGCCGATTATCAACATTGGATATTGCACCGTTAGGCGTAAACAGGCCAGCGACGGCGGCTGTTTTATGCTGTGGGTGATGTTTTCTTGGAACACTTTAGGCCCCATTATCGCAATAGCACTATCCTTGACAGCTGTCAGGTATCTGAACATCGTTGCGGACCAAGTTCACACATTCATGGCGACTGTGTTCCCTGCTAGTTTAATGCGATTACCAGCAGGATAATGCGGCATACTAAACTGCCAGAATCGTAAGCTGCTCTTAGATATTGTCTTTTTATCGGAAAATAAAACATTAAAGTGAAAACAGATGCAGCAGACGTATCAACTGAAAGCCTGGCCACAATCCCCGGCGCCTGAAATGCACCTGCCAAGGCGGTAGCCAGTGCGACAAAAAAGCAAAGGGTGCTAAGAATCACCGGAGGATCGGTTGTTCTCAAGGTAAAAAGCAAACAAAATGGCGATTACGGTATTAGCTGTACGTCAACTTACTAGAAACTCCATCTATTATGTTAAAAGTGGCGGTTGCTTCGAGGAACATGCATGTGACTTTCAATTAATGCCCTCGTATCCAAATTCATCTGATATGAACCCAATCGAACATTTGTGGTTTGACTTGGAAAAGAGGCTTCGTGCTAAATCACCACCACCCCGAAATGTACGGGAACTGGAGGACCTGCTGTTGACATTATGGTATCAGATACCCCAGGATACCTATCGCCACCTCATCGAATCGATGCCTCGCCGAGTGGCCGCTGTTTTGCGGGCTGAAGTGGGTCCTATAACTTATTAGGTAAGCGGTCATAATGTTTTGGCTCATCGGAGTACGTTCCTCTATCTCAATATTACTTCCACCTCTTTCACACTTTCGCACAGTTCTGTACTTTCTTCAGTGTAGTCACCCAGTTTACTTACACTGGAAATTGCAGTAGTGAAGTGTGCCTTCTTAAAAATATTGTTTAACACAACAAGCTGTAAAATCTTTACTTAGAGGTATAGATTTGACAGTCGTAGTTATCCACTGTATTGTATTCAATACATTTACAGACTTGGCGAGCGGCTCGATGGCTTTAGGAAATTTACTTCAACGAAGAATGTGTCATAGAAACAGGTTTCTGTATGCTATCCTGAAGCTTGGGAAGACACCTTTATTCACAGGCGGCACTGCTGATACTGTATTAGGTGGAAGGAACACCAATTTCATAGAATTTAGCTTTTAAATTCTGATTTGTGAGTGGAACAATGCCCACACAACACAGAATATTTCGTATATGATACAAGTACATAGCACTGAAACATTGAGATTTTTCCAATACGTTGCGCGATGTAAAAGTAATTTTTCAGAAACATTACGGTTACGTCAAAATGTCCTCAAACTTTACATAACTTTGAAACATCACCGATACGTTACCGTGAAAGGTATTTGTAACTTCAACATACCAACTTCATGTTACGTATTTGAAAGATATTTGTAACGTCGTTACATTATTGCTACGTATTTGAAAGATATTTGTGTCATCATCATTATACGGTTACGTATTTTCTTCGTTGAACATTATAGTTTTAATAAACTTTGTAAAATCTCAATAAAACATATTACACTCGACAGCTGTTTCAAAAGGAACATCAGGCGTATTACGAGTTGTTTACGTTTTAACAGGTTCAACGCAGTCCGCTGTCCATTGGAAACACTGGCGGCGTTTATATATTGATAACAAAAGAAATAAAATTCGGTCCCAAATGAGGGTGTCGAATTTCTGTTATACATGTGGAATAGACTATATTTTAGCGAAAAAAAAGAAAGAAAATCAAATTCGTCATTTCTCTAAATACCTACCGCTATTTAAATTTCTCACCTTCCAGTAAAAAAATACATGCTGGTATCGTAAACTATTACAACAACACAGCCATCTACTTAGATTTCATAAACGGCTTTTTACAATTTAAAAATTATCATAATCAAAACGATTATTTACTTTCAGATGATCTTGAATCACAAAAAAAAAAAAGGATGAGATATTAAATCAACTAACTCGAGTACGACACTATCACCAAAGAATATCCCAGTAGCACGTGGAAATACTACTACGAGAGTGCTTCGGTGAAATGGCATAAATGTGCATGCGCATTCACGCTGCTACCAAACCAAAAATCTTAAATATCGCCTGAATGTAACATGCAGGAAGGAATTATGTACAAAGGACACTATAAAACAGTAGTATCGGTGAATGCTATTTTTAGCGTAACATTAATGTACAAAGAGTTATGTTCCAAAATAGATGTTGCTGAAACGTAATTGTAAGATATCTCTGAAAGTATAACGAAAATGAGAGATTGTAACATTATTGATACATATCTGAAACGTTTTGTGCTGTATGAGTATCTTTTTAAAGACATTTTTGATTTCTACAAGTGTCCCTTCTTCGGAGGCGGCACTGCTGATACTGTATTAGGTGGAAGGAACACCAATTTCATAGAATTTAGCTTTTAAATTCTGATTTGTGAGTGGAACAATGCCCACACAACACAGAATATTTCGTATATGTTACAAGTACATAGCACTGAAACATTGAGATTTTTCCAATACGTTGCGCGATGTAAAAGTAATTTTTCAGAAACATTACGGTTACGTCAAAATGTCCTCAAACTTTACATAACTTTGAAACATCACCGATACGTTACCGTGAAAGGTATTTGTAACTTCAACATACCAACTTCATGTTACGTATTTGAAAGATATAATACACAGTGTGGCAAAGGATTTTTAAGACTAGGTCTGTAACATGAAATAGAAACAAGAAATTATAATTTGTTTTGGTTTGTTATTCAAAATAAGTCCCTCCGGCTTCAATACACTTGTTACAGCGATTTAATAATGATTCGAATGGCTGTTCCAGTTCACTCTGCGGAATTGCCTCCAAAGCACGCGTCGAAGCTGTTTGTATGGTCGAAATATCATCAAAATAACACCCTTTCAACATCATTTTAAGTTTTGGGAATAAAGAAAAGTCGCAGGGTGCTAAATCAGGCGAATACATTGGATGATTCAACACACAGACGTTATTTTTCGCCAAAAATCTACGAACAAGAAGTGAGGTGTGACTGGGTGCATTATCGTGCAACAAACGCCATCTGTTTTCATCCCGATATTCTGGACGAATGCGACGAATTCTGCCCATCAAACACCTCAAAACATTTAAATAAAACTCACCAGTAATTGTTTGTCCACTTGGAACAAATTCTTTGTGGATAATACCCTTATTATCGAAGAATGTAATGAGCATTGTTTTGATTTTCGATGGAACTTTTCTTGTTTTTTTGGCTTGGGGTGAGTTTTTCGACTCCCATTCCGCACTTTCACCAGTAACAATCAATTTTAAGAAGTTTGGATCATTTTCAGCTGCTGAATTGATGTCTCTGTAATGTGCACTTCTCCTTGATTTTTGTTCGTTGGTTAACGTGTGTAGAACAAATTTAGCGCAGACTTTTGTTTTGCCCAAATCTTCATGCAGGATGTTTCGAATCGTTTCATTGTTGATGTTTAAAGACCCTTCCATTATTCTTAGTGACGCACATCGATTGTTTGGCACGAAATTACGCATTTTTCCAATAATCTCAGGTGTCCCAGATGAACGTGGTCTTCCGGTACGCTTATCAGCGTCTAACGTATCTCTTCCGTTCATAAAACGTTTGTGCCACAGGAAAACATTTGATCTACTTAAACAAAACTCACCGTAAACTTGTTTCATCATTTGGTACGTTTCCGAGGCACTTTTACCAAGTTTTGCGTTAAATTTAATAACAGCCCTTTGTTCCATCTTAATAATTCAACATGAAAAAATTTTACTTCTCTAATGAACGACCATTTCGTTTGAGTTACTTTAACAACTGCGCAGTACTTTTGGCAGAAAGCAAGCAGATGGTCACGGTTTATAACGCATTCGCGATTACACTGGTGGCGCCACCGTAAACTGAAATCTAGCGCCAGTCTTAAAAATTCTTTGACGCACTGTGTACATTAGGATCCCTATACTAAGGGACTATGTCTAGTTAATCGCCCCTTAAGTAGAATGGTCCCTTAGAGGAGGGAGCACTGTCTGTGCATTAGAACTGATGTCAGCCCATATCGCTAATCCAGAAAAAATTCCCGGTTAAAGCGTTAAGATAAACAGAGGTGTAAAGCCGTATTTAGAAGATAGAGATCCACAGAAATAAATAAATAAACAAATAAACGTTAGACCCGCAGCAGGATATTTATCGCAAGTAAAGGAGGCGCAGTGCAATGAATCACAGAGTTTTTACCCAGACATAACCAACCGAAGCTTTCTGGAAGTAAAAGGCAAGTGAAAAATACAGGGTTTCGGAATAATGGCTGCTGACTGCGCATTGAATGTACGAATTGCTGTAATGCAATAATAAATAAATTTTGAATGGAATTACAGTTGAAGTGACCCGCGACGTGGAAGTACTCTGCGTCTGATAAGCTTCCTATCTCTCCACACCGATGCGCGCGCAGATGTCATTTCAAGCGAAGGTCATTCCAGAGCGCTTTGTCGACGGAGGCAGACGTGTCGATTGATCACTCGTCTCAGTACAAGCTCAGGTAGCACAGCCTTGCAATTTAACGTAGGCCCAAAACTGAGCCACCGTATTTTATTCCTAAAACAAGGTGGCTCAGTGTTGGGCCTACGTTAGATTTCAAGGCTGTGGTACCTGGGAGGACAATGGTATTGCCGGTTGAACAGAAAGGGTTTTTGATGGCACATGTCTTTTTGCCATCGTGAAAAGAAGTGCAAAAACTGTTCCCCAGAAACATGTCGCGATGCAGACGCCCCTCCACCACCGTAATGCGGTTCGTCATCTCATAGCGAATTGGCAGTGTTCTGGATGACCCCGTCTCAGTAGGCCATCCACGGCAGACGAGATCATACGCGCATTATTGGGCCCATTTTCTTCAGTGAAACCATTTACTCAGAACGGTACGGTGCCCATATTATCCGACCATTCATATCTGAATTCACGAAACAGAAAATCAACGAAGGATGGTTCCAGAAAGAGTGTGCAACTGGCGCTTCAATACAGCTTCTGGAGGAATTCTTCCGAGATCGCATTATTTCTCGTGGGGTGTGGCCTGCCTAGTCACCGGATCTGACACCGCCTGACTTTTTTCTGTGGGTAGAACTGAAGGGGAAGGTGTAAGCAGGTAATCCGCATACACTTTAAGAGGTACAGGCTGCAATAACGACTATCATCCAACAACTCACACCACATATCCTGAGAAAGGTCTACACCAGCACGCAGAAGCGTGTGCAGACATGTCTGGACGTCGGTGAGGCCCATTACCAACATCTCCTGTAGGAAACAGTTCGACACAATAAGTGTTATTTTCAGTGCACAGTTATTTTTCGGACACCCTGTGTATTGTGTGTTACCCTCGGGTCTTTAAATTGTGGAGGCACTTGTGGTGTACCTGATGCTGGGCAACAAAACACTCTCTTTTCTACTGAAATCCCTTTCAACAGCAAATGTAAATTTTGCTTTTGCTTTAAATAGAAATGAACTGTCAATACTAATACAGATGGTTCCTTGAAAATTTAACGTATTTACTAAGAATCAAATACTTTTCGTCTTTTACATGCATTTTCCACAAGGGGAAAACATGTGCTTTAATTACATTAGAGTGATCATTAACTTATGGCAGAGGAACGCCGAAATAAACTATGGTTGATGTGAATACTCCTTGAGAAATTTGAAAATGTAATCGTGATGCAATGAGAAATGCGACGGCATTCGCCAATTCCTGTCCGAAGCCAAACAAACGAAACTGATTACGTAAGTACAAGCTTTCGTATTCCTCTGGCGAAGGGATCTGTTAATTCGTAACAGTAAGTCATTCCTCCTCAAATAGGGATTCAAATGCATATCAACAGTTGGGAACTCGTACAAATTTTACATCAGGAAAATTCTATTAGATAGTTCTAGGAGGAATGTTACTTTTGTGACACACAATCGTGACATTTATGTTACGTAAATGAAGAACGATTTCTGTTGACTTGTGTCTGATGTCTTATATTTTTCCTTATTTCTGCTTTATTTAAAGATGTGCTATCTTCTTTTTTTTCCCCTTCGACAATGGCAAAAAACTGGTTTGCCCTTTTCTTGGTAATTTCTGTCGCTAAGTTTTGTTTTCTTTTGTTTCATTGGAGCTTTAACGACCACCATGAACGACTCAGTGAACTAATTTAAGAGAGAGAGAGAGAGAGAGAGAGAGAGAGAGAGATCAAGTGCCGTAAGACAAATACAACATCTATGCTTCACGGGATTCGAACCCGGACCCATATCGGACAAAGGGTCGGAAGACAGCGCTTAGACAACTGGGCCACTGGGGCGACTGCTCAGTTCTTATTTGCCAAAATCGCAATAGCACACTCACGTACACACATCGTCAAAAAAATAGTTGCACCCAGAAGGAAGCAACCGACAGGAATGAAACTACGTTGGTAGGTGTGACATCGTGAGACATGCAAATCAATCAAGTATCACGCTCGACTACGCATGTGACGCTATCATAGAGGGGTCGTAGCGGTTTTCTTGATCGTCTATATAAGGTCGTCCCGTTACACGTGCTTGCCATTCTGACTCTTGCTGTTGTGATGGTTAAATCCTTTGCAAGTCAAGTACGCCTCGAAGAAAAATTCGGAAGCAATTCCAACAGTTGGAGGAGTTCTAGAGGGGCCGCGTCGTTGGGCTCCGGGAAGCTGGATGATCTTATCTCCGTATTGCGCGCCCTACCGGTCGTGCGGATACTACAATAGCACGCTGTTGGCTGTAGTCGGTAGGACAAGACAGGCAGCAGCGACTGGAAGGGTCTGAGAGACCTAGACGAACCACGGAGGGAGAGTCTCGACGGGTTATCTGACATGCGCGGAGTGACCCAAAAGCCGCGACTGAGGATATTCAGCGAGCAGTGGTGCCCTCCATGCCTCGTCCTATTAGTGTCAGCTCCATTCACAGACGGCTGCATGACGTAGAACTACACGCAGTCAGACCGTTGAGACGACTTCCCTTAGCATAATTGTATCGTAGTCAAATACTGCAATGGTTTCGTGCCAGACTCTCAAGGAGCCATTCAGAATGGCAGAGGGTTATTTTAAGTGACGAGTCCTGCTTTTGTTTTGGAGGAGACGATGAACTAATCCGCGTGTGGATGCACCGTGGTGAGCGCAGAAATGAACAGTTTGTTGTCGAGCGTTACTGGTGCCATGGTGACGTGTTCAATTGCCTACGATGCCAGATCACCTTTTTTGCTCATTACAGGCGTTTTGACAACCCAACGTTACGTTAATGAGGTCCTGCTACCAGTGGCCCTGCCTTTTCTGAACGCTCACTCCGGTGCCAGTTTTCAACAGGACAACGCTTGTCCGCCTACTGCTGCTGTCTCGAGAGCTTGTCTTCAAAGCACTGACACTCTGCCATGGCCGGCAGCATTGCCAGATTTATTGCCGATTGAAAATGTGTGAGATGCTATTGATGCGCTTTCCATACTCCACCTCTACAGGACATTGTGCAGGAACTGCAGAAGAATATATAAGCTGCATGGGATGGATTATCGCAGGACACCATTAGGAACCTATACAGCTCCATGCCGAGACATCTGGCATGCTGTGTGAGCAAACATGGAGGCCTGTCGCTATACTGAGAGACACTACTTATTGGCATGTAGTTCAGTAAATATTGCCTATATGAGTCTTAATGTTTAACCACTTATTGTTGCTGGTAATGTTTACCTTCCTCCAGAATAGCATTGCAATCCGATACATCCTTCTGAGTACAACGATTTTTTTGGATGACGAGTTTATATAAAACGTCGCTTCGAGCCTTGAGTACTGCAACCTAAAATCAACAGCAACACTGGAGGGAACCTGCGATTTCAACATTTATATCGTCACTTCAGAGACCTTCACTTACGACATTTATTTCATTAAAAAAATTGTGCATTCTTTTCGACATTGCTACAGCCAAATATGAATTATAATTTGTTCGTAGTTCCACAATGCAGTGGGTGCGTAAAAAGCGGTAATACATGGCAGGTGGCAGCACTGCTCCAAGGTCTTTCATCCACCTCGTGTATGCTGGGACACCGCTTGTCAGTTGGGAGCAAGATGAGCGAGTCGAAGGTACACGTTACAGTGGAACAACACATTACAATCAAATTCCTGACGAAAGAAGGTTGTAAACCGTCAAAAATCTGTTAACGATTCAGTAGACAGTACGGTGAGAATACACTTTCCAATGTGAGTGTCTATAAGTGGAGCAGTGCGTTTAGAAATGGAAGGGAAATGGAGAAGGATTAATCTCATGAGCTCCACGTTCTCTGCTGGGAAGATTATGGCCACCATCGCACAATAAACGATGAATATTACTCGGCACTTTTCGAAGGCCCTGTAACGACAGCATTCAAAAACAAACTAAAAAGAGCGCAAACGTCTGTGTCATTTCTCCAGGATAATGCCCGTCCTCACGTGGCTGCTCGGATCATAGAAACCATCCAGAAAATGAAATGAAACATTCTACCACTTCCTGCATACAGTCCGAAACTTTCACTCTCGTACTATCACCGCTTTAGCCCTCTAAAAGCCTATCTGAGCGGAAAAAGGTTTGGCAGTAACGAGGATGTGATATAGGCAGTTCGGGAGTGGCTACACCGAAAACCAAAAGACTTCTTCCTGAGCTGCATCCGCAAACTTCCGGACCGTTGGCGCAAGTAAATCGCAAACCAGAGGGATTATGTTGAAACGTAGCAACCTCATTTTCGGACAATGTATCAATGTTTTTATTCTATTTACAAATTATAAGTTATATTTACCCAACCTAGTATTTGTTTACAGCCGCATGATATTGAGCTAAACATATCCGCCAGTTGAGCCGGTCTTCAGTTACCAAACTCGTCACGGAACGGGAAAAAGATTTCTGCCATTCTGGTCTACAATTGATGCTGAATTGTTTTGGTCAGCGGGAGTCTCAGTTTGATAAGAATAGGAGTTCGTCTCAAATGCTACAGCATCCCGTGACGTATCCATAGTAACTCCTGCAATACCTCGAACCACTGTTTTATTTAAATGCCACACAGCTATATGCTTCTTAAGGATTTTTGCTGTTGACAAAGGCACATACTCCACACTGTCAGGTACACGATGTCCTTCTGCTGGTCAACACAGGTGCTGACAGCCCACTCTCACATTACAATACTTGTCCAATTACGGCAAAACAAGCCGCAGGTCAGCTATAAAATTGTTGTTTTTGTTGCTGACACACAGCGACTATCGGTGGCGATAGCTGGAGGTGCTATTTCCCTTCGCAGCTGGTACTTACATTGTGAGTGCCAGCACTTACGTTGTGAATCATTATTGAAATGGCTTTTACAGCACAGCAGAAACTGCAGTGGTCTTACTGGCTCGCAGAATTTTAGCTTCCAGTGACTGTACAGAGATTCCAAAAAAGTGTACGAAATAGAACCACCTGAGAGAGACACCAGGCACAAAAGGCTGCAGCGTAGCACAAAAGGGTTGCTGAAAACCGGCTCACTTGAAATGTGGCAGCTACGTGGGAAGTACATGTCTGAAGAACAAGTGGAGGTCATTCGTGAAGGGTTCCACCGCAGAAAGAGTCCGTTTGTCGTGCCAGTCGTGAACTGGGGATCACAAGGCCAACAGTTCATGAAGTGCTTCAGGAGAGGTTACGTGTATGCAAATTTCAGTTACTGCAGAAGTTTAAAACCAAATGACATACCCTTGAGGTACCAGTTTGTTTTCGACTTTCGACTGTGGCGTGCTACAGAGGTAAAGCACGTGTCAAGACCACAAACCTACAGCGATACATTCCGTCTGTGTAGCTTTGTTGGGAGAGCAACTTACTCCGGAGTGAGGAGACGCAAGTTCGATTCCGTCACTGAATAATTTGTGTTTTCAGCGACGAATGCACATTCCACATCTCAGGGACGATTAGATCAGATCAGATTAGATGTAGAAGATTTTAGGAAGGGAATGTCTGATCCTAGATCTTAAACAACCCTTACAAATAGGAAGCTAGGAGATTTGCGTTAGTGTGCCCGATAGGAAAGTGACACAAAAGCAAGGTAGAAAGGGGAAGGAGGACGCCCATATTTATTACCGGGGGCCAGTAGTCGGGGTCTGACGACTTAAAGTGCTCATCTGACGCACGACGGACATTTAGTGGTTCGAACGTTCGTACCTGCCTCGGTTCTAACCCGAGGTTTTTCTGTGGCAGTCACGAACGTTTACCCCTAGCCCAACCACGGCCTATCAGAGATGATTAACACACTCAACTGCAAGATAGAGAGGATCTGAGAATCCGGAAACAGTGAGACAGCTGCAACGAGATAGGCCTAACATACCTAAACGTTTGGCGCGGCCTTAGCGTGCATGGAATTATCAGTCGGTTCTTTTTCATTGAAATGACTGTCACTTCAGATGTTTACGTGGATATGCTGAAAACTGATGCCGTACAACAGATACCAGACGGATTAAAAGAAGATGCAGCAAACCCCTTCTCTCCGGCAATACTAAACGCATGTCAGAGATCATTTGAACAAGTGTTTGCCTGGACGTTGGATCGGACGTGGTGGAACCGTGCTGTGGCCTACGAGATCACCCGACCTTACCCGTCTTATTTTCTTTTTGGGTGGAATATCAAAGCAATAGTCTGCCAAACTCCAGCAAAGGATTTAGTGGATTTGCGGTAGATGATAATCGCTCCTTGTGAAAGTGTTTCTTCGTAGGCGCTGGAAAACACATGGCAGGAGGTCCAATGCCATCTGGATACAAGTCGAGGTACATGTGGAGATTTATTGGTGCCCAAAGAACCTGGATACCTGTCGAGGTACATGAGGAGATTTATTGGTGCCCAAAGAACCTGGATACCTGTCGATGCACATGTGGAGATTTATTGGTGCTCAAAGAACCTGGATACCTCTCGAGGCACATGTGGACATTTATTGGTACCCAAAGAAACTGGATACCTCTCGTGGCACATGTGGAGATTCATTGGTGTCCAAAGAACCTAGATACCTGTCGAGGCACATGTGGAGATTTATTGGTGTCCAAAGAACCTGGATACCTGTCGAGGTACATGTGGAGATTTATTGGTGCCCAAAGAACCTGGATAACTGTCGAGGTACATGTGGAGATTTATTGGCGCCCGAAGAACCTAGATACCTGTCGATGCACATGTGGAGATTTATTGGTGCTCAAAGAACCTAGATACCTCTCGAGGCACATGTGGATATTTATTGGTACCCAAATAACCTGGATACCTCTCGTGGCACATGTGGAGATTCATTGGTGCCCAAAGAACCTATATACCTTTCGAGGCACATGTGGAGATTTATTGCTGTCCAAAGAACCTGGATACCTGTGGAGGCACATGTGGAGATTATCGATGCCCAAAGAACCTGCATATGTGTCGAGGCGCATATTGAGTTTTATTGGTGCCCAAAAGACCTGGATATCTGTCGAGGCATATGTGGATATTTATTGGTGTCCAAAGAACCTGGATACCTGTGGATGCACATGTGGAGATTATCGATGCCAAAAGAACCTGCATATGTGTCGAGGCGCATGTTGTGTTTTATTGGTGCCCAAAAGACCTGGATATCTGTCGAGGCACATGTGGAGATTTATTGATGTCCAACGAAACGTGGTAAGTTCCTCTCTCCGCTACACCAAGCAGCATCTTACTATCTATGATTTGCACTGATTTATTTCGTCCCGCACACCCTGTATTTTGGTTATCATTTAAATGATAGCGAAGATGTATACAAACTCTATGGTTCTTCAAGTGTTTCACAAATTTAGATGCAGCAGCACTGGGTATCACAAATTGATTTTTTCTGTGAATAATATTTTCCATATGCCTACGTTGGTGAGCAATAATGCAGTAAGTATGGAAAGTACGAATAACGGGATCCGTATTAAAATTTTCTAGGAACAAATTACACAGAATTACACGGGATTTTTAAAATCCCAAGAACACAAAACGTTTTCAATTGACAAACGCATCGTTGTTCCCACGTTTTTCTTTAATCAACAGACAGCAGCCGAAAAATTGTTATTCGACACTGCTGGGATCAAACCCCAGATCTCTCAATAACTAAGCCGAGTATGTTCGCCTTACGCTACGGTGCCAACAATCCACTGCGCTAGGTGTGTTTGTTTATCTGTCAGCATTTGATTTCACAAATCAGTAGGGATGGGCTCAGCTGCTGAGACGTCTCAGTTGCTGAGCTCATCCCACTAGATATTTAAATTATTAGCTATAATCAAATAGTTTGCACCGTTAAGCCCCACAAGATGGAGACGTCTCAGTTGCTGAGCCCATACCTACGGATTCGTGGAGTCATATGCTGACAGATAAACACACAGAGTGCCGTGGATTGTTGGCACCGTAGCGTTAAGCGAACGCACTCGGCTTTTTATCGAATGATCTGGGATTCGATTCCACATGTGTCGAATAGCAGTTTTTCGGCTGCTGTGTTTTGGTTAAAGAAAAACGTGAAAAGAACGATAACTTTGTATATTTACGTTATCTCCACATATTTGGTAGATTTTCAATAAAATGTTTTCATCTTTTAGAAAATGAGTAACTTAATTTGGTGCTCCTAAGTCAAGTTCTACCATTACAATCTAATTACGTATACAGGGTGTTCGTAAACTGATTTGACAAAAGAAGAGAGGTTATAGTACCCATCAAGGCGAACAATATTTACAATAGAACCTAGAGTCGCATTCCACTCTGAGTGTAAGAAAAGAGTAACTTCGAAATACGTCCAACAAGCACAAGTCGTCACCTCAGACGTCATTTCTTTCATGCCGGGGAAGTAGCACATCGCCAGAACATCAGCGTCAAGCATTTACCGTATGCAAATTGCCAGAGAAAAGACGCCGCATCGACCGTTTCAGCTGATTGGCTTATCAAGGTGCAGTAGACAATGTCCTGTAGAGGTGGAGTATGGCGGACCTGTGGCATGGCCTCCACGCTCACCGGACTAAAACCCACTGGACTCCTTCTTCTGGGGGCGCATGAAATTATTGGTGTACGAGACGCCTGTGGACTCCGTGGAAGATCTCGTCACGAGAGTCGTTGTTGCAGCGGACAGGATTAACACGACACCAGGAGTCTTCAAGAGGGTGGTGTCAGTCTTTCATTCGCCGGTGTCAATTGTGCAATGGCACTAGTGGCTGCCACTTTGATCATCTACTTTGAGTCTGTCCGTGATCTCCATAAATGGGATTGTGCAACTTATAATGTCGTTAATACTCTTTCTTTGAACTTTGGAAAGTTCAACTTTGACATCAAACTTTACTCTTTTCTGGCACTCAGAGTGGAATGCGACCCTAGGTTCCATTGTATACCCCTCTTCTTTGGTCAAAACAGTTTACGAACACACTGTATAGTGCTGTCAGTAAGACTAGTAAGTTTTTATTATACTACATTTGTAGCATTCAGAACGTCACCTAGTATTGCTGCAATATTTTATAAAAATGCCTCTTTTGAATCTGGAGTTTGTAAAATATCGAAGGAATGAGTAAGGTAGCTTTGAATTTAGGAAGTTCTGTTTTTATATTTACTAAATGTTAAATTTGAAACAAATTAACCTAGTTAGAGAAAATGTAAAGTGTTACTTTTTTGGGTCGCGGTGGTTAACAGACGCCATGAGAAGCTCTAAAGGCTGTAAGCATTCGCCCTTTGTGAATATTTGAGACCAGGTTATAGGGCAGAAAGAAACTCAATACCGGAAACAACATACCACCAATGACTCACTTTTCACTCGGAAAACACAAGGTCTCAGCAGGATCTATCCAGAAACTTTTGCCGCTAACCACTCATTCTCATGAACGGTGCTTAGTTATTGGGTGTGTACAAAAGTTCTACCAGTTTTTGTAATAGATGCAAATTGCGATCGGAGTAGTTATGTCACAGATGACGCTGCGATGCTGAATTTCCGGCCAATAAAGCGTGGAGCAGTAGAGCATATAGAGGAACTAGGTTTGTCCGAGTAAGACATTCGCAACGGAAATCACGGACGGTTCAACATGGCATGCGATAAGGAGCACATTAGACATTGTTTACTGTACGAGTTCGATAAGAGCAGTACTGAAGCCACAGCTTACCGCAATATCTGTCAAGTGTATGAGAAAGATGTAGTTGATGATAACATATGTCGCCGATGGTTTCGGAAATTCTGGGACGGAAACAGAAGTTGTAAAGATCAACTACGTCCTGGACGTGCATCCATGATTTCTGACGAGGATGTGGACCAAGCCATAACAATTGACCCAAATCCAACTCTTCAGGAATTAGCGAAAACGTTGTCGACACACAGAACAACAGTCGAAAGACGGATGCTTGCGCTTGGGTTCATCATCAAGTTCGACAACTGGATTCCGCACCAGCTTTCTGCAAAGCAACGAGGGGAGAGAATCCGCACCAACTTTCTGCAAATCAACGATAGGAGAGAATCCGCACCAACTTTCTACAAAGCAACGAGAGGAGAAAATCCGCACCTGTGTTTCTCTGCTTTCTCGTCACAGAACTGAACCGTTTTGGAGATGAATCGTAACGGTTAATGAGAAATGTGTACTGTAGCGTAATGTAAAGAGTCGACGGACTGTGTGACAAGGTAAGGATCCTGCCACATCGACTTCAAAAGGAGGACTGCATCCCAAAAAGGTTTTGCTGATTGTTTGGTGGGATGTCCATGGAATAATCGACTGGCAGATGTTGACACTTAACCGAACCATGAATGCTGACCTCTACTGCCAACAGTTAGACAGATTGCGATAAAAATTGATATCGAAGCGGTCAACACTCGTCAATCGCAAAGGCGTGATCCTTCATCATGATAACGCCAGACCTCATGCTGCTTTAATCTCTAGGCAAAAATCACTGTACTTTCATTGGGAAGTGTTACCTCACCCGGTGTATTCCCTTGACCTGGAACCTACGGACTACCATCTTTTTCGATTATTACAGGGTGCCTTCGCTCTCCAAATCTTCGATGATGTGGTCGATGTGAAAACGGTATTACATGACTTTTTTGACTCGAAAACACAGGAGTTATTCCGGCGTGAGGTTCACCTACTTATAGACAGGTGGCAAGAAAGCATACAGAATAATGGCAATTATGTGAAATCCTAGGTACGTTATTTGTTGTGTTCCCTCTTTTCTTTTTAGCTTACAAAAAGTGGTGGAACTTATGCACACGCCCAATAATTGCAGTACCGACTTGAAATGCAGTTTAAGTTAATCTCCTGAATAATTGGTACATCTAGCCTTTAAAGGCTGTGATCTGAAAAGCAATATGATGTTTTAAAAGCGATCCGTTGATGAAAGCCATATTATTTCCTTTTTCTCTAACCCAGAAAAGAATGTGTCATGTATTCTTTCTATACCCCGTGCATTGTGGAATATAAATTCTAAACTGTTCTGTATTTCCCTTAGGGAAATGTACCTATAAGTTCAATGGTAGCTTTTTTATCTACTTGAAAAAACGTACTTGTGTCGCATGCAAAACGGTGTTGATAACTTATGTAATTGAGTTTGTAGCGCGTACTTCAGAGAGGAGGTTTCGTTAAAATAGGAGCATAATGTTTCTTCCTCTCCATTCCTTTTAATTAAATTTTCTTTCGCTGATATCATCCTTGGGGCTTTCTTTTCACGCCTGCAATTCAATTTCCTCTGTAATATTTTGTGAAATTCGCCATAACTTGAAAAATGCTTCCCATTTTTTTCTTTTTCCAATTTTCTGGTGTAATAGAAAATTGTCTTCCCCTTCCCCATCTCTTCAGTCCCTATCCAACTGCTAATTGCACCAAAAGTACTTCTAAAATAAAAGACCAGGTATGATTAGCGAGAGATTGAAGTAGAAAGTTGCTTTACCTTAGAAAAACTTTAAAATGCGAGGTATTGGAATACATACATTTCTTTCTAATATTTTGAATTTTTTCCATTTTTTCATATTTTCTTTCCTACCAGCTTCCCTTCTTTTGCAAACAAATTGAGGGGATAATAGCTTTATTTTCCTTTCTGCGGTGACTAAAAGATTTGAGTTCTGCGCCATATAATTCGTCAAACGGTTTAATTTTTTCCCAGTTTTGTAAAGAGATTTTCGTTCTTAATTTTTTTTATTATTATTATTTCTTTTGTTAACGAAAGTCACCCTTCGCAGCTACATCCAAATGATCATCCAATCAGGACATCTTTGGCCATCTTGCTTTTCTTTTTTAAGTAGCTAAATTCTGACGCATCTTAAGGTAGCTGTCTTAAAAGAAAATATGAACTACCAAATAATGCAGCACACAAAAATGCTTGTGAACTAGTTGCCTACATAAAACTAAACTATTACCATGATTAGCACATATTTAACTTGGGATTACATAGGATTACGGAAAAATAAGATGAGGTATTGCATCCGGCAATTCTTGAAATTAAAAGGATGAAGAATGCAAAGTTGCTAATTGCCATGTTTAACTGTTAAGAATTTTTCTTACCGAGATTATGTTGCAACGTAATTGCGTCTAGTTGTCCTTGAAAAAAAACCCGTCGGGAAAATTGGGGTCAGCATGCCAAAGAACGTTAAAAGCTTTTCACCATTAAAGTGGTTCCACCTAAAATATCTGCCTTATGTTTCCAATGGTAAAACTTCTTAACATGTTTTCTTCGAAACTAATGTATTCCCAAGGATGAAAATTTGTAAATCGATAAAACTAACCTTATGTTATGCATGGGTTACTTAATACTTGCGAAAACCTAATCATAATTACATTAAAATTCAATACATTTTCTTTGACTAATGTTCAGACCTGTTAATAGATGGCGCGACCTGTACATTGATGACGTCAGTAGACAAGCAAATGTTGTATTGCTTCATTATGATTATGTTTTAGCAAGTATTAAGTATCCCATGTTATAACTTAAAGTAAGTTTTATCGATGTGCAAATTTTCGTCCGTGAGAATGCATTAATTCCGAAGAAAATATGTAAAGAAGATTTACCATTGGAAACATAAGGCACGGATTTTAAGTGGAACCACCTTAATCAGAGCAGTTTTCGAAAAAACGCCGTTGTCCAAATGAGTGCCAACAACACCATATGTAGGAAAATTACCCGTATCCATCTCTCGTGTGCTTTTTTCCGGTAGAACCATTTTAGGAATAAACGAATGGTCAAGGGAAATCATTGGAGGAAATATTAGACACAGATGTCATTTAGATGTCCCTCATCCACACCGAAGTTCAGAAAAACATTGGTAAACTGAAAGGGGGGGGAGAACTGGAGTCTGTAAGGAGGCATTTATAAGCCACTGCTATGGCACATACGGCTCCTGACCATACGCCCAACGGAGGGATCAGGGTTCGAATCGAGGTAAGGCATGGATGTTGCGTTTGTCCTTCGGAGGTTTGTTCGCTGAGTTCTTTCTTCACATATTTATATTGCTCTCTTTGAAACACAGAATGTCTATACTGTGCATATCTGTCCACCAAGTTCAATATGTATCTGTCAAGCAAGTGCAATGAATAATTAAAAAGCCGCCCCGGTGGCGCAGTGGTCTAAGGCGTTGGCCTCTGATCATTCGTCCGATAGGGGTCCGGGTTCGAATCCCGATCAAGCATGGATGTTGTGTTTGTCTTACGGCACTGGCTCTCTCCCTTCCCTGGACCCAGTGACCCTAAATTAGGGACGGGCGACTGCTTATAGCCCATTGAGTTGCTCACGGTGGTCTTTAAACCTCCAATAAAAAAAAAATAAAAAAAATCTTCAATAATAAATAAAAAAGAAACAAAAAGATTTATAATGCCAAATCAGGCGAGTCTTCATTTACGGACTCGCTGGGGCCCAAACTCTATTTCGCGATATAAGATTCGGACTCACACGGGATCGGGAAGACATAATTCATGGTCGACGGCCACGGGCAGTTAAAATTGAACTCGAAATTAGCACTGTTGTCTAGATCAAAAAGCACGCACATAATTTATGCCTACGGTGTCAGTAGCCGAAACTACGTAATATGATACGCACTATATTGACTAAACTCAACGGACACCTAGAACAGAAACACAACATAGCATTTATTCACATACATTAGTACGGTGTCTGTTCACATTTGGCCTTAATGCATGCACTGACCCTTCGAGACATGCTTTCGACAAGGTTTTGGAACACAGCGATAGGTATGCGCTTCCATTCAGTGCAAAATGCTGCCGTTAACTGTTGCTTAGTAGTAGGCTTTGGTTCCAAACTTCTTATGCGCAGCTCTATATCATCCCATAGGTGCTCTATGGGATTAAGATCAGGTCTTTGTGCTGGCCAGTCCACACACGATATAGAATTATCGTCAAACCACGCGGTAACAGTCCTTGCTTTATGACTCGGTGCATTATCCTGTTGGTACAAACTGGGCTCGTTTCCATAGTACTGCCACAGTGTACTGTTCTTACTGTCAACTCCAAACTTGACAGTAAGAATAGTACACTGTGGTAAATAGCGTTTTCCCGGCTGCCGCCCTGTCCATCCACGGCCATCAGACTGATGGTTCTTGTATCTGGATTCATCAATTAATAGGACGCGTTTCCATTGATCTACGGTCCACGATAAATGTTCTTTACACCATTGTAACGTACCAGGAGATGTGACGTACCTGCCAGAAGGACGCACACGACATAAAGGCAGATAGCAATTAGAATCAATGTCCGCGTAGCTTAATTGGTAGAGCAACTCATTCCGGAATGAGTGGACCCGGGTTCGAACCCCGGCGCGGATAAAAATGACGGAGAAATTCACTTCGTTATAATGGCGCCCGAACTATCCGGATGACCCGACCGTTCAAAATCTCGCATTGGTGTGATGTTATTTCCACACCGCGAGATAGAAAAAATATGAGCAGCACTTCGAAAGATAAAGAAAAATAAGGGGGAGATGATGTAACGTACCAGGAGATGTGACGTACCTGCCAGAAGGACGCACACGACATAAAGGCAGATAGCAATTAGAATCAATGTCCGCGTAGCTTAATTGGTAGAGCAACTTATTCCGGAATGAGAGGATCCGGGTTCGAATCCCGGCGTAGACCAAAAATGACGGAGAAATTTACTTCGTTATACCATGTTAAATGACGAGTAGCATTCCGAGTGGAGATGAAAGGCTTATAGCAGCCGCACGACCACTGTAAACCATGGAATGAAATTTTTCTGCGAGTGGTACGTGTACGTACCGAGGTTCCAGCTATTTTACTCACCTGTATACTGACTTCTTGTGCACTACTCCGTCGATTAGCTGTAACGACTCACCTGAGGCTTCGATGTCTTCTATCAAGGATTTTCTTTGGTGTGCCGGTACGTTTTGCTATTTCAGGCACGCCATGTGTCTTCTACTTATTCAGTACATCCAAAACAGTTGACTTGGATATGTGTAAACGCCTAGCGGTTTCTCTTATGGACAACCCACTAATATAACACCCAACAATCTTTCCTTTCTCAAAGTCAGTTCTCTCCCGCTGTGACATTTTCACTCAACCTCACAGTGCAATATGATCGCGTTCAGCTGCAGGCTTGTTTTTATACCGTGTGCAGCTCTACCACGCATCTTAACAACGCAGCGGATCCTTTCATTTGCATGTGAAGAGTGTCCGCTGTCTTTTGTCAATATAGTGTATATTTTATGGGGTCGAGGAGCAGAAGAAATTTCCCAATTCTGTTCAGTTGGTATTTGTGAAAGTCCAAATAGGTGATATCGTTTTTAACAGGGTACATGTTCCAAATTGCGGCTCTTCTAAATTGTGGAACACGGAAGTTCAAAGAGTTCAAAGATTGATAGGGTTTAAAAAATATTTAAGCAGCGTATACTATTCCCCATGTGGAGGACACTGCATGCACTCATTTATTTTTCTTTTTGTAGTTCACACTTCTGCCGCTAGGGTGTTTAAGGGCGCGTTTCTGTTTGCAACCGTATCTCCGCTCATGAAAATCCTAGTGTAAAATTTATTTTTATTCTTAAACATTTATTGATTCTTCTTAAAAAATGCAAATTTTTATTCTTAAAAAATTAGTTATCCTTCTTAAAAAAGGCACAGTTTTCCAGATGTGGATCTTAAATGTCAAACTGTTTTTTTCTCGCCAGCTCTGGTTTCAAGAAACGTATTTGAAAATTCCTTTTCCTTAGCAGACCTTTTGTTATAAAGGTATATTTCTATTTAAAAGAGTTAATTCGATTTTAAAATACTTTTAAAAAATTGTTTTTGGTAGGATATTCATCTTTATGAAGTGTTTCGAAACTATTTTCTTCTTTAAGTAACACAACGTTTCTCACTAGGAGGCGTAAAGTTACACCATGATTTCCTTTATATTTCCTTTTCTAACTGTTCTTTGTCTCCGATATCTCTCTTCAATCACGCGAAGCTTTTTGTTCAAACTTTGTTAATTTTCGTAACATACTTTTCAGCAGCTAATGGGTGCAAGTAGCTATCTCTATTTCTGGATGTTCTTTAATCCATTACAGTAATTTTTGTTAACGGGTTCCAGTGACTATAATAATCTTCCCTCATATTGTGTACTTTGAATTATACGCAGTTTGTCTCTAGGTTGTGTAAGTGTATTTTCTTTTCTTCTGCCTTTCTTTTTTTTTTCTTTTGCTCCATATTTAAATTTTCTAAAAATCTGTGTTGAATCATATTTTTTTGTGTCGGAAGAATATTTAAAAAAAATGCTTATTACAACCGTAAACTCGGTGTCATTATCTTTTCTTTCAACCAAAGGTGTTTATTTTCATGAATTAAAAACGAAACAAATCAGAAGAGCTCGAAACGCTTAATATTAAGTGTAAATAATTAGAAACTTCAATAACAGCCACCTTAAAGCATTGGCTTGCTAGACGGCTGGAATTCCAAACGGATGCTGGACTGGTAAGATTTTGAACACACTAAATGTTATGCCAAAATGCCTTGTTACCTGAAGGGAAAATTTATTTTAATTCATCATTTGTTTTAGTGCTGCCTTATTGGAGAAGCACTATGACTCTTCTCATTTACAACTTGAGAACTCAGGCAAAAATGTCGGTTGTCCATCTGTGGTCCGTACTGCTCGCAGTATGATCAGCCCATTGCCATTTTAGGAATTTTAACCTGATCACGAAGCCTTCCACCCTTGTCATTTTCTTGTCCACGAGTTCCTCTTCTTATCTTTCCTGGTTATACCAAGCATGTATCTCTCCATGCTGCTTTCAGTTGTCTGCAGTCTTTGTATGTTTTTTTTTTTTGGTTAAGGTCCATTTCTCCACTACATATGTAAGCACTGGAAGGATGCATTGATTAAGCGCTTTTTTTTAGGACATAATGGCATGTTGATCTTAAAAATTGCACTGTGTTTTCCAAAAGCTCTCCAACCAAGCTTTATACACAGATAAATGTCTTCATCAATTTTTGCCATCGCCTAATATCTACTGCCCAACGTAAATGTAGGAATATGTTACTTCGAGCTTTTCGTCATTAATCGACAAATCTTCTTTCTTGTAAAAACATTTTATGCCAGTTATTCCTTCTGAAATTTAATCTTTAATCTCACTTCTTTACTCTTGTCAGAAAGTGTCTGGATCATAGTCTGCAGCTCTGAAGTAGTAGCTACAAACATTACTACGTCTTCAGCAAAAGGAAGGTGAATTAAATAATCTTCATTAATATTTATCCCTTTTTTATTCCAGTTCAATGATTCAAAATCATTTTTCAATGTGACATAAAAGGCGCGGGGGATATACGTATTGTGTCACCCTTTCTCACTGCCTTTCTGACTTTTATTGGTGTTGTATCCTCAAATAGTCGAACCTTTGTATGCATCTTCAATACCGCCTGATTTCAAAGCCATTGTAACTGGTAATGGTTTCACGGAATGAAAGACCTTTTCAAAACAAAAATGCTGGACATATTTTATATACGTTTTTACTATAATTTATTTTGTATTATGAACGAAGATGAGGTCAGAGGTCAACCTCCCATATAGCGGACATCTCACAATAGCCGATATGTGTTGAAATCACAAGTTTTACAACACGATTCGGAGGACTTTACGGTATTAGAATCTGTTTTTAAAAGATAAATCATTTCAAGCAAGTTTCCTCTCTGTACGTAACACTTTTATATAACCCCATCGGACTCTAAACATTGCACACCTTGTGATTATTCTGACGAAACAGATTCATATGGAACAGAGATCGTGCATTTTTATATATATTTGAAACGTTCCTAATGGGAAACAGCTTGTAATTACGTCGAAGGGGGAAGTGCAGAAAGTTCTGGATTATTTGGAGATTGTGGTCTTAAAATTACGTGTCTTGACATCAGCGACCGCATAACTACTTGATTACTGCTACGGCAATTTGCAATCACAGCTGCTGGAGCTCGCCTTGGTATTTTCAATGCTTGAGTATCTTTTCATAATCCAAGTTAAAGCGACTAATTTCAGGCCTTGATGCCTTAGAACTACTTTTCCGTAAACACGGTGACAGAGGCACGTTTCATGGTAATTAACCCCAGATATGAAACTAACCTTCCGGAAGAGAATTGGCGGCTCATTTATGAATTTTATGTAAATCTTTACCCTAGCAGATTGCATTCACGCCATTACAAAACCACGCTGACTGTGCAGTTAAAATGCCTTAATAAATTATACATTATGCCAATCCTTGAAATAATATTTTAAGGGTATTATACAGTTAAAACGTATTTATAATATATCCGTGAATTTTATCATAGCCGCCCCGGTGGCGCAGTGGTCTAAGGCGTTGGCCTCTGATCATTCGTCTGTAAGGGGTCCGGGTTCGAATCCCGGTCAGGCATGGATGTTGTGTTTGTCTTACGGCGCTGACTCTCTCCCTTCCCTGGAACCAGTGACCCTAAATTAGGGACGGGCGACTGCTTATAGCCCATTGAGTTGCTCACGGTGGTCGTTAAACCTCCAATCAAAAAAAAAAAAAAAAAAAAAATTTATCATAATCTTTCCAAATACGCTTCAAGATTGTGACTTACCTGCCAGCAGGACGCACACGACATAAAGGCACATAGCAATCAGAATGAACGTCTGCGTAGCTCAGTTGGTAGAGCGACTTGTTCCGGAATAAGCGGACTCGGGTTCGAATCCCGGCATAGACCAAAAAGGACGGAGAAATATACTTCGTTATAATGGCGCCCGAACTATCCGGATGACCCGACCGTTCAAAATTTCGCAATGGTGTGATGTTATTTCCACACCGCGAGATAGGAAAAATCAGAGAATCTCTTCTCCAGCGCTTCGAAAAATAAATGTGTCTGACGTTGCATTCCACACACCAGATTGACTGGGATTTCTCAAGTGCACGTTCTACAGCGGATAGCTGCCTGCAACGAGGCCTGGGGCATGGCCCACGGCTGACCCGTGGGCCATGCCCCAGGACATCTTTCGGTGGACGGGGAGATGTGACGTACCTGCCAGCAGGACGCACACGACATAAAGGCACATAGCAATCAGAATAAACGTCTGCGTAGCTCAGTTGGTAGAGCGACTTGTTCCGGAATAAGCGGACTCGGGTTCGAATCCCGGCGTAGACCAAAAATGACGGAGAAATTTACTTCGTTATAACATATGTAATTATAAGATTAAGTTCTTAGTTCAGTTAAAGCGTTCCCATAGATTTGTAATTCCAATTTCATTGTGAGCTTGAAATCTGTTAATAAATATTTTCTTTGGTATTTAACTGTCTGTCCGAGAAGGTTTTGAAGATTAAAACTTTTTAATAAATATTCAGCTGTGAGTACTATTATTGTGTTTCCAAAGGCATTGTTAATATACATATGCGTACTAGCTAAATACGCATTCTTCGAACGTGATGATATTAAAATACAGTTGAAATACAGATTACATACTGTATATGATATACAGTTGAAATGACCATACACTGCATATTTCGTCGCTCTTTTGGGAAACACATGACTGCCTGACTTATTCTGCCAGACGACACATAAGCAATTTCGTTCATAACCGTGAATTAAAAATTTTAAGCCTTCACGAAACAAATAAAATTACGTCGTTACTCTCCACTTTCATCGTTAAAATATCAATAGACAACAGAAAAAAATAATAGTAGAAAGCAGAACAAAATACTTTGTTACTTTCAGCATAAATGTAAAGAGAAACTTGCTTATAAACAATCTCGTTCGAAACTGTACATTTAAAAGCTAGCAAGTCAGATGCTTTTGGAAGCATGAGCAAAATTATGTTGCCATCGCTAATATCTCAAGAGGAAAACTTTTTTTTAATTTCAATTACTATGAAATCTACCAGCATATTTATATATTTACTGCAGTCACCTTACCACCTAAATGACGTCACCGTTGCTTCGGTGAAAACGAATTTTGGTAATTTGATTTTGACTCAAAAAACCTTGACATTCGATATGTCAAGCGATAATATAAATGTTTAAATGCAAAGCATATTATGCTATAGCGCTTGTTACGGGAATTTTTAAGATTTCTTGTTAAATAAAAGTCATTCAAAGCTTAGGGCGGGGCTTCAGTTGCTGCGCAACAAAGGCTCGATCATTGCAAAACGTCCTAGCGTTATCAAAGCTGGGTTATTTAAAAAACCATACGTCCCACTTAAAGTTATCGTAGGAAAAATGCCTTCTGAGTACGCCTCTAGGTTGTAAAAGAAATATTCGTGCCAAATATGAAAGTTCTAAGTTCAGTAGTTTCTGAGATTCGGTGATGAGTCAGTGAGTCAGTGAGGGCTTTCAGTTTTACATGTACATATCTAGGCTTAATGCGCTGTTAAAACGTATGATAAATTTAATCACATATTTTTGGGTACCTAACAGTGAACGGAAAGGTTATGACATGTCTTTTACCATTTGTTAAGTCTTACATTTCATGAGGAACGTCTTTACCGGCCATACCTTAAATTCTGTAACCAGATAAACATCCTCTTTGACTGCAACAGCGCTACGGAAATAACGCCTCCCTCAATTTCTTGAACATGAGAGATAATAATAATAATGATAATTTATTTTTGTTATTACATTGTAGCCTTTGTGAATATACATAAATATTTTTTATTTCATAAGAACAGCAGGGAAAATTGGGGAAAAGGCCTCAGAGAGTCCTGACAAGCCCTGATTTCCCAAGAAAATAGGCAAGAAGCTCAGGTTCAATAAAACACAGCAGTACTGTTAAATATTAGTTATATTGTACAAATAATGTTTTAAGTTATTATTATTATATTTTAATTGTCGTAGCAAACATTTTTTAAGCATGTTTGTGAATAGATTTAGGTTATTTATTGTGCTTAACTCAGCTGGCAGTGTATTCCAATATTCTGGACAAATATAATATAAACTCTTCTTCGTCATGAGGGTTTTTGGATGTATGGGTCTTAGTAATGATCAGTGTCTCGTATTGTAGTGATAGGTATGTAAATTCAATTCAATGATATCTGTGTGTAAGTTCAGTTTAATTCTTTGAAACATTAGCGTACCTATTTTAAAAACAAATAATTGTTTAATGGATAAAATTACGTAATGGTTCGGGTTAACATGGGTAGGTGTAAAGTGTAAGGCTGGAAGTTGATATGAGAATTTCTTTTTAAGTCTAACAGCCTAATGTATTTATTCTGTAATGTTTGTAGTTTATTGATGTTGGTTTAGGTAGTTTGTCCCCATGAAGGAAAGCAACAATCAATGTCTGATTATAAAAGTGTATAGCATAAAACTTTAAGTGTTTTAATGGTTAAACATGAAATAAATTTACTTACAATCCTATTAGTTTTGGAGATTCGATTTACAAGTGAGTCTACATAGCTGTTCCATTTTAGGTCGGAAGTTAGAATAAATAATACAGACATTTAACGTGGACCAGGAACACCAACGATCTTCGCTCTTTCCACGTTTATAAGTGAGTCACGGAAAAATTCCCATTGGCCGCCACCGGGAGTCGAACCCAGTGTCTTCCAGTTGCGCGCCGAATATGCTTCCGCTACACCACAGTGGCCGCGAATTTCTTCAGACTCACACACGCTAACTGCAAACCCAATTTGACAGGTTGCTTCTTGGAGCCCCGCACAATGCTGGGGATTCACCAAAGATGATAAGCAGCAACTAAAGAAATAATTAGAAGGCGAATGAATAATTAATACAGACATTTAACGTGGACCAGGAACATCAAAGATCTTCGCTCTTTCCACGTTTATATGTGAATCACGGAAAAATTCTCATTGGACACCACCGAGAGTCAAACTCAGGGTCCAAGACATTTAGAGTCCAGTACAATATCAATCCTTTCGTAGTAAAATTCTAAGATAATTAAAGTTAAAGCTGTTGCGTGGTAGGTAACGCAGTTTTCGTTTTATTACCGTCAGCGATTGCTAAACTGCTCCTGGGCTAACGCAAGGCCGTCTAGAAAATACAAGGTCATGACATTAGAGAGATGAGTTCCCTCTTTTAGTGACGTAACGGGCAAACCAAAGTTTCTGATTTGTTTCCAACGCAGTCGTGTATGACGTCAAACACGACAGCGACGTATCAGGCCGTGTAACATGAGACTGATGTCACAATCGGAGAAAACTCTTTTCTCTTGGAGTTTCTAGACAGCCTTGGCTAAGTCACCCCATGAAGAGTATCTCAATTTCTCTTAGTGCCGTTTTAAAAATTCTAACCCCGTTTTACTGGGACTTTGAAAGACAACTTTAAAATTAATAACTTTCTTTCAAAAAAGAAAAAAATACCTTCGCGGACTGCAGTATTGAAAGTTACGAGCGAAACGTTTAAAGCATTTCATAGTGTTATCTCAATTTCTGGCAGTGCGATTTCTGGATTTAAACGCACTTTATGTAAAACAAAATTTCGGCAGTGTCGTGAGCAACGAGCGTAAATATTGACACGTTGTGCAGTGATATCCGAAATTTCCTGGGTAGTGTGGTGGTCCAAGGGCTGGCTTCTGACTGTTCCTACTAAGACCGGGTTCGAGTCCCGCATGAGGGTCAGGTCGTGTGCTTGACTTTCGGCCATGGGTCTCTCGATTCCGTGGAAGCACTGACCCTAAATTAAGAGCGGCGACTGCTTATGATCCTTGGAGGAGCTCACGGTAAACTCCCAAACGAAAACAAAGACACCAGAATTTATAGTGGTGCACTTTGGAAATTGCAACCTTGCTTTCCTGTAATTTTAAAAGAAACTGTAAAAACAAGAAAACATTATTTCTGGGGGAAAAATTTTGTTCTAAAGATCACTAAATATCGCAAAATCTGCAGATGACCGATTGGGATTATACGGTCTCGCCATGTGGATTTTAAACCGATTGGGCTACAAAAATCAAATACAAGAAAACCATAGTCTCAACAATGTCGGACTCCATGAAATACAGGATTACACCAGTATACATTACTAATTTGAAGAAGTGATTCCGTCTATTGGTTTATATTAGAACAAGAGTGGTAAGTGAAATAACATCCGAAAACCTGAAAATGTCAACGTTCTCGAGCGAGAATCGAAATCGTGTCTACCGGTTTGCATCCAAATACCCTGACCACGACACCACACAGAACGATCAAGTCTCACGTTTCCGATTAATTTGAATACAAGTTAGTAAAATCATGCAATGCATTGATTATAATACGCTTTCCAACATACCAGAAATCATTACTCAAGTTGTGAGCATAATCGCTGTGGAATAAGTCTCTCTCCTGTGCCCTGACCTTTGACTCCATTTCAATTATATCTAACAGAATTGGTTCAGTGTACCTCCGGAACAACATACTAAAGGTTCGTTGCAATAGAAGTATTTTTAGTCAAGTTATTAGGATAATGGCTGTGGAATAAATCTCGCTCCTGTGCCCTAACCTTTCGCCCCATTTCAATGTTATTCAACAGAACTGGTTCAAAATACATCCGGAATGATGATAAAGCTTTGTCGCAATTGAAGCATTTTTACGTACGTTATGACTCATAAGGGCGATGGAATGGATCCCGCTCGTATGCCCTGATCTTTGACTCCATTTCGCCCATTTTCAATAGGGTTCGTCCCCAGGTTATCCCCTACCACATACTAAAATATCATCGAAATCGAACCATTTTTACGCGAGGTTTCGTGCGGATAGACAGACAGACAAATCTGCAGCATATACGGTTCTTCAACCTACGGTTGGAAAGCGTAAATAACACATCACAGGAATCGCCAGTCAAAGAAAGGGTAGTCATATTTAGCGCATTTCGATGAATAGAATTCATTGTCTTCCGCGATTGCCGAGAGAAGCAGATAAATAATGAAATGCGGGATTGCATCTATACAACACAAATTTAAATTTGTGAATCCGTCTATAGGTGTAAATTATGACAAGAGTGGTATGTGTAGTGGTTAGTATACTCGGGAGCAAACAGCAAGACGCGGATCCGAATCTCGCTCCAGGATGATAAAAGTTTTAAAGTTTTCGGATGTTATTTGACTTACCACATTTATCATAATTTACACCAATAGACTTCAAATTAATATCGAACTCGTTTGAAATTCGAGAATAAAATTGAGGCTAGGGACGACAGAAGCATCCATCGAATGGTACCAGATTACCGTGAACTACACCAATGCTAGGGCCCCTGCTCAACAGTAATGCTGTGATACGAAAATTTAAAATACGGCGGGTAAAAAAAAGATGGCGGGAAAAATGGCGGACATCCAGGGTCGTAGGGCACCGCCTAAAATAACTGCATCGGTACAGTGTTGCCATCAGGGAAACGTTTAAAGCCAAAGTGTCCCATTTACTACTAAGTCCGATCAAAAGGATCCCAGATTTGGCCGATATACAACAAATTACTTATGTTATTTAAGTCTGGCTATGATCTCCCTCAAAGTAGTTTCCTTGGGCAGCGATACACCGCTGCCAGCGTTTTTGCCACTGTTGGAACGTTCCCTGGAAGTCCTGTTTGCGAATCGTGTCAAGCACCATCTGCGATTCGTGCCGGGTCTCATCCACGGGTTAAAAACGACGACCCTTGAGCTTCAGTTTCATCTCCGGGAACAGAAAGAAGTCGCAGGAGCCCTAATCCGTCGAGTAAGGCGGGTGAGGAAGGGTATTCATGCTGCTGCGACTGCAAAACTGGCGTGTTGCTAACGCTCTGTGAGCTGCTGCATTGTCGTGGTGCAGCAGGAAATCGTCCATGCTCCACACATCAGGTCGTTTGCGGCGAATTTCCTCCATGAGACGCCGCAGAACATCGCAGTAAAAAAGGGCAGTGACGGTCTGACCCTGGGGAACGAATTCACGGTGCACAGCCTCACGAATGTCGAGGAACACAACGAGCATACTTCTGGTTGCGCTACGGACCTGTCAGGACTTCTTCGTTCGTAGAGATGCTGGGATCTTCCATTACGACGGCTGTTGTTTGGTCTCCGAGTTGTAACCCTAGACCCAAGAATTGTCCCCAGTGATGACCCGCGACAGGAACATTTCATGCGTCTCCGTTCCCGATTCACCGAGTTTGACGCAGAATTTGATGTTCGCTCGCTGCTCTAGTTTGCCGTCCATACCGTAATCGCCGTTGTGTTCTGCACGTGGTCACCAAATATCGTGTAGCATAGCCCCCGATGTTAACAGAACGACGCCACTCCGCACAATGACTCATGAAAATCACTGCCTTCGACCGCTTCCCGCGCATCCGCGTACTACCATCTGTTGGCGCGCTACGTACCTAGTCTCGAAACTTTTTGATCGCATTACGTATATTAACACATTCGCAACGCGGCGTGTCATCATGGCGTCCTCCGTTATTGCTGACCATGCGTCTTTGAGTTATGTCCACGATTCTGTGGTATTGCGAGTACGTTGAGCAATGGCGTTAAGTCGTCAACTAATGAAGCACTTGACGTTCTTGATTGGGGAGAAATCTGGCAGAGGAACACCAAACTATCTTGTAGGCGTTGTCTATTGATGTTAGCAGTGTGCGGCCTGGCGTTATCTTGTTGAAACTGGGCATCAGAAATACCATCGAAATACGGGTTCAAAATGGGCTACAGCCCCTCGTCGACGTATCGTGATACTGTAATTGTGCACAGTATGCGTACGGGAGGTGTAAGGCAAGTTAAAGTGACAACGTCCAAAACAGTGACACGAGGCTGAGGAGCTATATGACGCTCATGGATGGCAGCGAAATCAGCGCGGTAACCATGTCGTCTACCGACTCTCAGTCGGCTGTCGACGACGCAGAGAAAGAAGTGGGACTCGTCGATGAATACGACATGTTCGATTTACCGAACCACGAACGTCAGGTACGGCAACACTGCAGCCTTGCGCGACGTTGTGCTGAGGTGAATGTCAGTCGTCTCAACGACGAGCGTGAGCACAAACGCGCTTCAGCCAATCTGCGTTTTCAACTCGCTTTAGCCCACGGCTCTCTTGCTTTTCCTTTTCTGGAACAATATAGCTCTACACTTGAGACCGACAATTGCTTACAGTTGCTCATGTTGGTAGATAAAACCCCCAACAACAAAAAACTATTTCAGAAGTATATTATTTACTCATTTTGTTTGACCATATTTAGCTGCTATGTTTATGTTTGCCCATATTTTACTTCCAAGAATGAGGACCTTTCCGCGATGCTTTAAAATCCTATGCATCGTACATTACATCTTAAAATTTCGGGTAACGAAAACTGCAATGAACAACTATCAGGGCTAATAAAAACAGTATGTTGATACCTGTTTTAGTTTTGCCTGTAATAAATTTGAAATACAGGAAACTAATTATTCCATCACAGATTTGAGTGAAAGCTTGTACATCGAAAATTGGAAGACCAGTTTTTGTACAAGAGCTCAATAAATTACTTTACTCAGCGTATTTCGATACTCCCTGCTATGAATGTAAAGATTCATTATATCGCGGAATTGGATTGCGAAGGAAAATGAATAATATAAATATTTTTAACAGAATGTGGTACATTCTACTCGATTTGAAGTTCGTATGCATAAGCACTGCGTGCAAATGTCGTTTGAGCTTTTAGGACGGATTAACGTCGTTTTCTTACCAATGATTCATGTTTACGTTTTCCCTAATTTGATATAATCCTATTACAACTGGAAAAGCGGATTTTAGGATGTCGTGAAAGAACGGTAGAAAATAACTCGCAATATCCTAGCGAGATGCTACTGTACATGAACAAACCAAAACAGATTTCATTCAGGCAGTGTCTATGAAAGTTAGGGAATTAGCATTGGATGTAGCCAATGCTACAGCAGAAATTTTCCGAGTGCATTTCTGTGAATCCCAAGCAAAGGAAGATTAATCTTGATGGGGGTTAATATATAATAGAAACCTTAAAATATCACATTAGGAAATATTAATTTGCTGAGCAAATAAGAGATGTTTTGGTAGTTCTCTTTGACAAGCAAAGCCAAATTAGCTTTTGTAATTTTGTTTGTGCTTAGATTTGGTCACACATATTGCTGTATGTTTTTGAATCTTTAGTACGTATATAAGTTTCCGAGTAAATCTCATGATCAGATTACATTTTCTAATTTTGACTCCTTAGAACATTTTCAAATGCACCATTTATATTTGTAAATTCCAGCCCTCCACACACTTTCACAAAATTTTAGCATATGGTAGAAATTCTTCAAAATAAATATAACGTCTCTATTATTTATTTTATTTTATTTTTTTTTAGTTTTGGCAAAATCAATTGAATAGAAAATGAACCACGATTTTCACATTCCATATTATATACTCACATTTAAATTCTGTTATCGAAACAGAAACTTTTGATTTCACATCCGTGTAACCTTTCGAAAAAGATCAATAACAAATACTAGCCTTCTTTCTTAACGCAAATCTGACACTCAGTTCACTAAGCACATAGCTCTAGCTTATACTTTTTTGATCTTTATTTTGACAAATGCTTATGTAAGTCTTGCAGAAATAATAAAATAGCTTTATCTTTCCTTGTATATGAAAATCGACTTGCCGCTCCGGTGGTGCAGCGGTCTTATGATCATTCGCTCAAAATGGATCCTGGTTCAAATGCCGGCAACGCATGGATGTTGCGCTTGTCTTACGACACTTCCACTTTTCCTTTCTCTGGGACCAGCAGCCTTAAATTAGAGACGGGCGACTGCTTATAGCAAATTTAGTTACTCTAGGAGGTAATTGGACTTCAAATAATTTTTTTTACAGCACTAGCTGTGGCTTCTACGTAAGCGACCAGTCTAAAGATCACATTAACGTTTTTATTGCCGCCAACCGCAATTAACACAGATCGGACTAAGTCTTTTGGTATTTAGCAGGTATTACAGTGATATCCTCGTCAGCTATACTAATTTGGTGGAGCCCTCAACTGCTAATGCGCATTCCAAAGTAAGCCCCGCATCTGTTTCTCAAGAATAACCTCTACACTGGTGTGCAAAAATTAAGGACGAAGAGGCTAAATTAGCATAACAGCGGAACGAGCAGGCAGAACGGACCGAACCACCACTCAGGAGATAGACTATGGTCCGGTACGGTAGGGGATCGCATATATGCAGCATAACGTAGGTGGGGTGGGGGGGGGTCGGAAGTGTATAAAGCACACGGGCGGTGTACGCTCAGCAATTCGGTGTAAGCTTTTGCACGGTGTACATCGGTTTGAACGATGTCGAGTTGCTGCCACCGCGTGATATGGCCAACAGGCAATCCAGTAGACGACATCTGGATGCCTTTACCCGAGGTCGCGTCATTGGGAAGTTGGAACAAGGTCGAAGTGTGACTAGTATGGAAGAAAAGTTCGGATCGCTCACAGCATCGTTTCACGAGCTTGAAGAACATTTCAAACGACAGGAACAGCTTTCCGAGAGTTTAGCAGTGGTCGTCCACGAGCAACCATGGCGACGGACGACCGGTATATTGTCCTACAGGCGAGAAGAGACAGACGGCAGACAGCGGGAGAAATCGCAAGGCACATGCAACAGACAACTGGACGTCCGATATCACGTTTTACCGTGGCCAGGAGGCTGCACAAAGGTGGTCTATTTGCACGACGACCAGTATGGTGTGTCCCATTAACGCCTGCTCATCGGAGACGGTGATTTATGTGGTGCAAGGAACACACGAACTGGACACATCAGCAATGGGGTCGAGTTCTCTTTACGGATGAGGGCCGATTTAGTCTGACGAGCGAATCTGGACGTATACACATCTGGAGAGAGCAGGGAACATGCAACCACACCTGTAACATTATCGAAAGGAACCGGTTTAGATGTGGCGGAGTTCTCGTTTGGGGCGGTGACATGCTTGGTAGCCGTACTGACCTCCACATCTTCCAAAGAGGTTCAGTCACTGGTGTCCGCTATTGTACCGATGTTCTCCTGCCTCACGTGCGTCTGTTTAGAAGTGATGTGGGTCCTGAGCTCCTCTTCATGGATTACAACGCTACACCTCATCGTTTAGTGGCTGTCGCAGAGCTGTTGTAGAGTGAAGATATGCAACGCATGGGCTGTCCCGCAAGGTCCCCGGAGCTAAATCCAATCGGAAACGTGTGGGACCTTCTCGGGAGACGCTTGGCAGCACGTCACCAGCCGCCAGCAAACGATTCCGCAGCTGCGATTGGCGCTACAAGAGAAATGGGCCGCGATGCCTCAACAGCTCCTTGAAAGCCTCGTCCTCAGCATGGACAGACGTTGTAAATCCTGCAACGCAGTCAGGGGTGATCATATTCCCTACTAAAGACTGGATTTTTCTTGTCCGCCGCTTGTCACCTGAACGTTTCTGTCTTCTGTCCAGTTGTGCTCGAAGCTACCTTTTCAATAAAGTACCTTTTTATCCTTTAGATTCATTGTGTGGACGGTTTTGCTCACTTGTCCCATATTCTTACATCTTGGGGATCTTATGGTATGATTTGAGTCGATGTGGAGCACGTCTGCACTACATTACATTCGGAAAACCGCCATTGTACTTCAGAAGCTAAAGCCTTAAATTGTAAATCACAGAACACTTAGACTTCTATTCCCATCTTTTCCATAAGCTATCTTATTGCAATATCTTAATGCACTGATTGTCAAGGACACAAACACAAAAGATAACTGACATTGAACATTTGTCACGAAGTGCCTTTCTTTAAAAGCCTCAAATTCTAAATCATAGAAAACTCAGACTTCTATGTCCTGTACTTCAGAAGCTAAGGCCTGGACTTCAAAAGATACTCATAAAATAATGCCTTGCCTGTACTAAAAAATGTAAATATACTCATAAATAATGTCTTGATAATAATGTAAAGATATTTTATAATGTCTCATAATAATATCTCATTAGTATAATGTCTCATAATAATGTAAGGATACTCATAATAATGTCTATTCTAAAGATACTAATAATGTCTTGCCCGGACTTCATGTCTTGCCTGTACTTCATTTCTTGCCTGGACTTCTAAAGATAATCATACGCATAATCTTTTTATCATGTCCTCTACTTCAGAAGCTGAAGACTGACTTCATGTCTTGCCTGGACTTCTGACTTCATAAACTGGACTTCACGCCCTCTACTTAAGAAGCTAAAGCCACAAATTCTAAATCATAGAAAACTCGGACTTCTCTTCCCGTATCTTACATAAGCTATCTTATTGCAATATCTTGATGCACTGATTATCAAGGACACTTACACAGGAGATAACTGACATTGAACATTTGTTACGAAGTGCCTTTCTGTATCTGAAATCGACTTGAGCGGAAGAACAAAATATTAAACAATGGAACTGAAATCTGTTTACGACATACTGTATATGTCCAATGTCGCTAATACGAATATTCCTACAGTAGCTTTTTCCAATATTCCTTTAAATATTCCTAATGGTCGCTTGCGTGCCAGACACAGAAGCAGAGTTATGATTCAAAGAAGAAGTCAACACATCCCAGTTGCTATACTTTTTTAAAGTTTAGACACGTGAACATCTGTGGAAAGAAATCTAGGCAAATATTTGCATCAGTAAATATTAACCTAGCTTCCCCTCAGAAATGTCCCTCTAGAGTGCGTTCAACGATTGCTTTAAGCACGTATGTATATATTGTACTTTTCATCATACGTGTCATGCTTCAGTAAAGGTTAATATTTGCTAATGCAAATAATAACGCGTGTGGACTTCTAAAATATTACTCCAGAGTGTGTTCAATAGTAGATTTAAGCACGTTCCTACTATATTCAGCCACACACGTGGTATGCTTCAACTGTAAATCTATAGGTCATTTATGAGCCGCCTGTCCTTTGTTACAAACTAATCCTATTCCTAAATCTCATATTTCAATTATTATTAATACTACTCGTCCACCTGAAGTCTACAGGTGGACGAGTAGTATTAATAATAATTAAAATAAAACTTCTGGGACCTCGAGTTCCCAGAAGTTTTGGGAAGTTAAAGCTGCTTAAATCGGAGCTTCCACTTCGCCCACTTGTCTCGGGCAACTCCAGCCCGAGCAGGCCATTAGAAACTGTACTCTCTAAATACTTAGCTCCTCTTACTCAAGGATCCACGTTCTCTGTTAGGAACTCTAATCAAGTGATTGAAAAGCTGAAATTAATTCAACACCATGGAGGCTATTTCATTCTTACCTCACTTGTCGTCGTGGCATTATATCCAAATGTGCCCATTGAGCTAACTCATCAAATTATCGAATCACGTCTTCTTGATTCCTGTCTCCCACCAGCCAAGATCTCTGCTATTATGAGTGCTCTTTACTTTATTAAAAAGCTTTCATTTTTCCAGTTTCATAATAATTTTTACCAACAGAGAGATGGAACTGTGATGAGCGCCCCGCGTTCGGCCACCATGGCGGAAATCTTCATGCAGCATCTCGAAGAAACATTTCTGAATGATAATCCCTTAAAACCACTATTATACTCTTGTTATGTGGACGATATGCTGCTTGTTTGGCCATAATCAGTTAAAGAATTAAACATATTTTCCAATGAATTATCTTCAAAGACTTCATCCATAAACTTCACTATTGAAATTGAACAAAATTATAAATTATCTTTTTTGGATATACTTATGTCACGCTCACCACTTAATATTTACTTAAAAACATTTTCTGTCTACAGGAAACCAACAGCTATACCAACTATGAATCCCTATGACTCAGCCCACCCGCCTAATCAAAAACTCGTTTCTTTACGCTTTCTTCTGAAAGAGCCTATACCCACTCATCTGACCTTCCAACTCGTATTGAGGAGATCCATTGGGTAATTGGGCTTGCTAAAGCATTTGGATACCCGACGTACTTGATCAACAGAACTCATTCACGTGTCAGGACCACCTTGGGCTCTTTGCTACAACGTATTGATGATCACTCTAAAAGATATGTGGGTTCAATAGATTATATTCCAGTTCTCACGAAACCCCTCAGAAACATTTGTCACCGTTTCTCGCAATATGCTAACCATGATCATAAAGGTCATGTAAGTCATAAAAGCTGTCTACGTACGATTAAAAATTATCCCTGCTGATACTATAGACTAGTTTAAAAAACTTACTTTATTCACAAGTAAAACGCAAGTTAAAAGCGAGATCTTTCGGGATCCCTAGATCCCATCTTCAGGCTTAAGGCCATAAAGAACAAGAAGAACAACTGTGTTTCGCACATGTTCCTTTCGTGTGAAACACAGTTTTTACCGGATGATCATAAAGGATCGAGGTTAGCACATTTCGGCACCAAATGTCGCAATATGCTAACCATGATCGAAAGGATCGAGAAAGAACCCCGGAAGAGCAAAAATGAGGTATCTACAGCATTCCCGTACTTGATGGAACAGGCCAGCTTTGTTCTTGTTATATCGGATCTACAGCTCGTAGTCTTTCCTGCAGAGTCCGGGAACACAAATACAACATCAAGGCAGCGCTTCAAAATACTTCCTGGGCGCGAATTGTCAACGATGGAACTTTCTACTCGAATTGGGACCATGCAAGAATCCTAGTAACGCCAAGATCCCGTTTAATGCCGTTATTGACTGAAAGTCTATTTTTTTTGTAAAACCCGTAACACATGTTGTAATGACTATATACCATGTGATTTACTACCTGTATAGAAAATATTATAAAATAACCAAGAGGAGACTAGACAAAACGGGGGAGCTCCACCTTAAACATCGCTGACGTAACACACACACACATACTATGTTTACCCATACTGCCCTTGTTTCTATAAATTGCTGCACTGTTCAAATGTTTACCTCACATCTGAAGATGGGACCAAAGTGGCCCGAAAATACTAATGTGTATCTTTAGATCAAACTAATGAATTGGAAGTTTTACGGCTTTTAAGTTTATTGGTTCTTTGATTTTCTTATTAGTTTGGTCGTACAGAGATGGTGTCCATTATACTTATTTAGCAAAAGAATGTACGTGTGAGTGGTTTTATACTGTGGTCCACAGTTCAAGCTCCCCCACCAGGTACAGACGAAATTGGAGGACGCATATATGGAATTTTACACAGCCTTATCAACAATTTCACACGTGCCACCCCATTAAACGAATTTTAACAGTTTCTTAAGCGCTCTCACGGAAAAAATCTACCATTAGATTTGGCTTTTTGTCTCGCGATTGATTCACAGTTTCCATCACTTCCACGTTAGTGCCAAACAATTGTGACAGGTTTTGTTAAAAATTTTGGACCGAAGGTTTCTTCTCTGGACCTTATCCCAAGCAACGGAGATGTCTCCCTAGATAAAAATCTATACTCAGGTGATATAATGGACGTAGCCGATAAGATATCAAGAATTATCCCATTGAATCAACTACTGGATACCAAGGACAGAGGAGCTTCTATTTTCGAATTTGATGTTTCAGATATCTCCAGGGATGCTCCTTTTCCCCCACCAGCTCGAAAGAAAATGAGACGCGCAATGGTCTCAACGCTGGCTTCTGATCAAAGGGTTATACACAGAAGTGTCAAAAGTCACGGGATAGCAGTATTCAAATTTTTAACTGGCGCTGCGGTCGTATAAAGGCTTCGACTTTTATCAGTTGCGAGATGTAATCTCGTGAGCCAGGTTGAACAACCGCCAGTAGGATTATGACAAGCCGACGTGAATTATCGGAGTTTGAATGAGGCACAATAGTGGGAACCAGACGGATGGGATATCCATTTCCGAAGTTGGATTGGATGGATTGGAAGTTTAACGACCACCGTGAGCAACTCAAGGGGCTATAAGCAGTCGCCCGTCCCTGTTTTAGGGTCACTGGTTCCAGGGAAGGGAGAGAGCCAGTGCCGTAGGACAAACACAACATCCATGCCTCACCGGGATTCGAACCCGGAACCCTTTCGGACGAATGATCAGAAGCCATCGCTTAGACCACTGAGCCACCGGGGCGGCTTTCCGAAGTTGTGCGAACATTCAACATTCCTCGATCCACGGCGTCACTTGTGTACCAAGAATACCTCATGGATGGAAGGCATTACCACCCACCGTGGACAGGTCAGTGGTTGACCACGGGTGCTGAATGACGGTGACCAGAACGTCTCACCAGGATTGCTTTATCAACAATTTCGTGGATCGAGGAATGTTGAATGTTCGCAGGCTATTAGGCAAGCGTCACTGGCTCAAACAACATCCACATTCAATTCAGGAGATATCAGAGACATATCCATCAGGTCAAGTCAGCATAATTTAGCGTCCATGTGATATGGGAGCAGAAGACCCACCAGAGTGCCTTTTTTAACAACATAACATCGGACACAGCGCCTCACCTGGGCTCATGAACACGGTGATTGGATCGTGGAAGGCTGGCAACATGTGGCGTGGTCCGAAGAGTCACGCAACGAGTTGTTACGAGGTGGGGTAGAGTTCGAGTGTGGCGCAGACCCCATGAGGTCGCGAACCCAAGTTGTCAACAAGACACTGTGTCAGCTGGTGATGGTTACATACATGGTCCTCTGGTTCTCGTGCTCACGTGATTATCCGGTAATCGCTTTATTACTCTGCTAGTTGACCATTTGCAGCCCATCAGGGACTTCATGTACACCAACAACGATAGGATTTTCCAGGTGAACAATGCCCCATGTCTTCGGGCCCAAGTTATCCAAAATTTTCTCGATGCGCATTCTAGACAGTTCTGATGTATGGTGTGGCCACCACGTTCGCCCGATATAAATCCAATAGAGAACATATGGGACGTGGTGGAAAGATCCAGCCGCACCCAAGATCCTGCGCCTGCGAATAAGAGGGAACTGTGGTCGTCTGTGTAGACGACATGGCTCAACACCTCTCCAGAAGACTTACGGCCACTTCTGGAAATAATGCCACATCGAGTTGCTGCACTTCTGCAGGCTAAAGTAGGTTCAACACGATACTTGATACATATCACATGACTTTTGGCACTTGGGTGTATTGCTCTTAGAAATCTATGAGTGACATTGTATGAACGACTTTTGGACAAACGCTGTTCCATTTCTTCATGAGGCTAATAAATGTAAATTCAACGGATCCTACCCTTTTATCAGTTTTTGTGTCATTTCAATTGGTGCTCCATGACTTTGTTATGTCTAATTTTCAAAGTGTCAAGAAGGCGGTCAAGATACAGAAGAGCAATACTTCTGCACGAAGCCTTTCCCGACGTGTTCACCGAATATATGAGGCTCTCTGCAAACGTATGTCAAGATAGATTTCATTATTTGCTTTTAGAAGCCACCAGATAATAAAAATTATATTAATTACTAAAACGTCTAAAATCGTCTTTGTTTCTCTTTTCCGGTTCGAAAAAGCTCACCAATCTTTGTTGTAGTTCAATTAGATTGCGTTCTTAAGCTTCTTTAGGAATGATGACATTTCTATAGCTACCATAAATTGCAGTGGGAGCGTAACACTGTAACAAATCTCAGACTCTTGGAAGTGTAATGTTCTTAGATTTTAAAAATATAAATATACGTGAAAAGTCAAGTTTCCTGGAACAGCAACATTACAGGAAGATTGAGGAAATATTGTAAATGATTTTTTTTTCATCTAAAAAACCGAGATAGCTGGAAAATAGCGTTAATTGAAAACAGAAATGCCACTTCAAGAATATACCTAGAGATTCGGTCACGACAAATGTACTTACAGAAACTTCAACGTGCATTCAGTCCTTTAGGCACTTTAAGAAATCAACACCTGTCACCACATTACTGGTAACGTGCAATTTTCTTTAAGTACTTGGTAACAAATTAAAACTGTAAGCTCGAAACAATATAATAATAAACTTCTAACAAACTCTAGCAACAAAAATGAGAGACTCAAAACATCAAACTAACAAATTCAAATGGTTAATCTGAAAGAACAATTTTGCGTAAATCAAGTAGAAAGTATATGACGACAAATGCAGCTCGTAAGCCAGCGAACATCCGTTCTAAACAGCCTTCTTATCTCTCCTTTCCACATGCTTCACTCAAAATTCGACCTCGGCTTAAGTTGCCAAAAGGCATTCACTCGAGAGAGAAAACATACCGTTAAGTTCGAAACTGATTAAGGAGAACGAACCACAATTTACATAGATACAGAAACTAAAAAGGAAAGTTAGATTAGCATATACATTGCATACGAACTTGTTCCAATCGCACTTTTCATAAATGCTATTCAAGATACAAATATAAACAGCACTGCATAAACAATATGTGGCAGGTAATGGCCGTATCTACTTATGCATAGCTTTCTGCACGAAAGAACAGTGTAGGAGTCGGCATAGATTCCGCCGTAAGCGTCTTGGGGAATTAAAGGCGATTTCCTTTGTTGTAGGAGCATCGGTAAATTTGCTGTGCGTAACACATGCGATCATTCAGCGGAAATATCAGTATTTTAATGCAAATCTTCCACTACCCACCCGCTGAACGTGCATGACAATTGTTCTCCGCCTTAGAGCGCGGAATAAATGAAATTCCACTTCTGCGTTATGTAACACCCAGCATTACTAGTGAACAATGGACAATAAACTCACGAGAACGGCTTAGGGCAGTACTTCCTGATTTTCGCCCGTTGGTTCAATCAGCACTGTTGATAAATTTCTTCTTTTTTTTTTTTTTTTTTTTTTTGATTGGAGGTTTAACGACCACCGTGAGCAACTCAATGGGCTATAAGCAGTCGCCCGTCCCTAATTTAGGGTCACTGGTTCCAGGGAAGGGAGAGAACCAGTGCCGTAAGACAAACACAACATCCAAGCCTCACCGGGATTCGAACCCGGACCCCGTTCGGACGAATGATCAGAGGCCATCGCTTAGACCACTGCGCCACCGGGGCGGCATAAATTTCTTCAAAAGTGCCTTTCTACAACAAAGCTCGTTTATGCATGCTAACACAAGAAATCATTATGCTCAATAGAATTTATTTTTTTTGCATTAGTCTAATACTAAACACTCCGTCTGTTGCCGTACACGTCCTCCAAACATTGTTTTCTTCTCTAGTGGGTATTCGATACACAGAAGTGGTGCATTCGTATTCCCACATGTTCAATAAATACTGATTTATTTATTGAAGAAGAATGCATTTTAAAATAAATACGCCCATTATTACGCTCAGGACGTCTTGCCGCATTTTTTCCAATATAAGTGACTGCCGCACTCTGAAGCACAGAATTCTTGCCATCTCCAGAAAATATAGTCTTAAGAAACGTGTCTTGCGTTTGTGGATTATGGGTGCCTTTTATAATGTTTTGAGATCAATTAATGAAAACTTCCGAAATAATTAACTGTACCTTAGCTTCACTACTGTGTGAAATCGTAATATTTAACGCTGTTGTGCCGGACGGGTCTGAGTCAGGTTAGTTGAAAACTTAATTTGACACAATAACAACACTTCGGTAATATAAGCAATGACTTACAGATTTAAATTTTTTGTTTCAAAGCACGTAAGTAGCCGCCATTAATTATTCTATTCAATCAAACCTACAAGAACCACTATCAGAGATGGCGCGACCAAGAACCACTATCACAGATGGCGCGACCTATAATAGATGGCTCGACCTGTACATTGATGACGTCCGTAGACATATTATCGCTCGGGTTCCTAATTGGGTTCACCCGGCGTAATATTGGGAGCCAAGAGGGTGTCGAGTGGATTGTGATTCTGCGATTCCCTGATTTAGGGCTGACGCAGCTTCAGAATCCACTGACGGGGAGTTGTGTTTCACACAGCAGATTTTCCTTTGGGAGTCAAAGGGTCCGCTGTGTGCCGCAATGTTTTTGTGAACGTCTAGATTTAAAATAAAAAGCATAAGTGAAGTGATTTTCTAAGTTCCGGTTCCAAAAGATATATATATTCTCCAAATAATCTAGGGTTGAGCACACATATTTTAGTTAACGACACACTCATCATGGAACTGAGACAAAATTAACAACCAAAAACAATTTATTGGTTAATGATTTGGCATAATAATAAATATACGCTCATGATATTAGCAAAAATGATTTACGACTCTCTGACAGGAACCTGTACTCAATTAGCTATTTGCTTATTAAAAAATATTAATTCTATGTGTTGACTGCTCCGATCAAGATTTTATGAGGGGACACCAAAAAAAGAATAGGATGGATTTTCTACCTCAACATCCGAATCCGGCCTAGATATCGCGCTGCTGACCACTCCTGATCCGGGAGAATTCTCGTCCGCCAAACACTGTTATCGTTGTTCCTCCACCTAAGGTACTGGTCTGCGATGTCTGCCCCGGTCCGTCAAACTTGGTGCGGGCCCTCGTCATCCTTTGCAGGGTTCCTTTCCGTAACACCTCTGTTTAGATCCTCCATCCATGTCGGGACACGGTACGTAGTTCCTGCTGCAATATTTGGCAGCGATTAAGCTGCCAGTCTCTGATACATCATGACTGTGTCCACGTTTTGGACCACCAAAAAAAAAAACCCCAAGTGACAAGTCACCAGTAATAAAAAAAGTGCAAGTCAAGCACCTCGACTTAGAAGAACAAGTGAAAAGATGAAAGTGACGAAGTTCTTCTCTTCCCTTGTAAAAATTTCGACGACCCCCAAGAAGACCCACACTACCTCAAAATATCCTATCATCCAATCACTAGCTGGCAAACGCAAGCCTCCCTGAATTAAATTCCCCAGTGTAGATCTTACTGGTCGGAAAATTAACATTTTGATCTTCCATTCGTTAGGGGTTAAGATTCCTACCCGTTCCAGTGAAATTCTGAGAACCCCTCGTTACGTTTGCCGCGTGATACTACTCCCGGCCGTAAATCCTTACCCCAATTAAACTGTTAGGCCCGGTTCCAACAAGTCTACGGTCGGCCCAACACGCATTGTGGATTCTATAGACGGTGGACACTTCTATTGCCCCAATAAAATATACTACAAAGCCAGCTCGCCGATGGCTGTCGCCAGCGCTCTCTTACAATGTCGGTCTGTCCTGTGCCGCCTTGTGCTGTCTAGCTAGTCTTGCGCCTTGCTGGGAGAGGGGGGACGGAGAGGAAAAAAAAAGAAAAGATTCACCCGAAAGTATATGGCAAAATAAAACGTACTCTTTCTTCAAAAAAAATACATGAATTAATAAAAATGAATATATAAATAAATAAATAAATGAATAAATAAATAAATAAATAAATGAGTAAATAAAATAAATAATTAAATAAATAAATAAACTAGGGAATTGGTTCTCGACTAAATGTGCAGCGCTCGAGTCGAGGCGCTGTCTCAGACAAATGCCTTTTGAATTGCTTAATTATGCTTGTGTCATGGCGAAAATTTTAACCTCTGGTGAATTTCAGAGAGACCTGATCAATCTTTCTGTTGGTTTATCAGAGATTAATTAATGCAAAAAATTTTCTTCCATGACATACGTTAGAAGAAAATTCCTGGTTGAAAGGCAGGGGAATTCGTGCGCAAAATTCGCTTGTCTTAATCACAACCAGGAAAACAAAATTTCATGTTGGTAAAAGAAGAAAAAGAAAAAAAAAAGAATAATATTTGATTTAACTGACTTTGGGGTTTTGAAAATAATTAATTTATCGGTTCTTTTATCGCGATAGGAAAAGGCGAGTAGGTGTGCAGCTCAGAGAATCAAAATTAATTTTAGTTTAACATCACGGAACGAGAGAAAAAGAAAATTAAAACTAGTGATTTTCTGCAAGGCAAGAATTCGCCATTTTTTCGGTTCCTGTTTCCAAGCGAGAAGTCGCCCAAAAGTGTAACATCTTTTCGTCTTTTGGGGTAGGGAATTCAGCAACAAAATCTATTTTTAGAACCTCGGGGTCAAGAAGAGCCTGGTCTACACGTGTGAAGGTCAGAGGTCACTCGAGGCGTGGGAGTGAAGATTCCGTTGGGAGGCCGTGAGTTGCTAGGCTGAAGTTTCGACCAATGAGAGGGTCAGCGGTTTTCAAGCACCCCAGAGTTTTTATCCGTTGAGAGTACTTTTGTTCTGGTACTTCTGGCTGGCAGTCAGAGAAAGAGAGGACGGCGGAGTTTTTTTCTCCTCGCCTTTTGGCGGAGAGAACCACAGGAAAAAAAGTGGTTTCTTAATTTTTTTTTTTTTGACCACCAGTCCACCACAAGGGGACACTCTGGATCTGGGCTGCCTATTGAAAATTTAGACGATGTAGAACGCAGTTAAAGCGGCATTCCGTCGGCCGGGAACCTCGCCCTGAGGAACAAAATGGCGGCAGGCTGGGACAATGTCGCTAAGGAAAAGTTCTTGGCTGAAGGGGGACATGCCTTCTCCCTTATGGAAATTCCGGAAAGAATGGGCCCAGCCTCTACAGCTTCACCCTCGGATGATACTCCGAAAAGGAGGCCTGCCTCAAAGGTTCCATCTCATCCCGAGGTTTCGAAAATGGTTACCTCGGCTATTAACCGTTTAAGGAAGGGAACTGGGAGGAAGAAAACAAAGAAAGCAATTCTAACGAGAATGTGGTTGTGCCAGGACTGTAAACTGTGGTGAAAACAGAAAGGAAAAAAAAAGAACGCCAGCTCGAAGGTAATGTTTTAGTTCATATCTTTTTGTATTGATATATATAACATCCCACGCAGGCTACCTAAACTTCGAGCTGAGCATAAGAAACAAAAAGAAAAAGAGCAAGTTTTTTTTTGCCTCTGATTATGGCTGTGTTGTCGTTCAGCTTTCAAAATTAAAATGTATTAGTTACTCAGGTACGAATTCAGAAAAAAGAAAGAAAAAAAAAGAGAGGGAGTTGAAAATGCTTTCATTTATGTTTTTTTTTTTTGTGCTGTCATGACTGGTATTTTAACAACTTCCCAGGCCAGTAAATTTTTTGATGTATCGGAAAAATTTAGTTTAATAGTTGGGAATAGTGAATTTTGGTGCATCGATAATAGTTTAGTTGGGCATGTGATAATTGAAAAGCAGTGTTATTGTGATGTCGTGGGTGATAAAATAATTGTAAACATTTTTTCTCTAGCCTTTTTACAGCGTTGAGTTATTTTTTTTTTTTTTGAGTGAAGATAAATTATGGGATGATTTATATTGGAATTTTGGGAACATATTATAGTGTGATGAAATTGGAAACCTAAAGTGCTGTTTACATTCTTGGAGTGTTGAGTGTCGAAATTGAGATGGTAGGAGTGTTAATTGAGGACCAGTATTTTACATGCTCCAGATGAGTGTTAATCTCCCATTGGAAAGGGGTGATCTTAGGGCAAGCAGGGAACTTGTCCTAGGGCAGAGGGCTCTGAGTAGGGAATTTTCACCAGGATGCGATATGTGCAGAATAGAAGTTAAAGTATTTTTTTGTTCTCAAGTTTAGTATTTCACAAAAAGAATGAACATCATGGGTTGAGAAGACACACTTTTGCTCACCAGTCCCAGTATTAATTGTTCTTTTCTTTGGCCTAAATTTTCTTGTTTTTACTATAAGGTTGAAAGTCTAAATGTAATTTTAATTTTCAATAAAGGTGAAAATATTTAATGGGTTATGTAAATGGTCAGTGTTATTGTCTGAAGTGGACCTGCGCATTGCCATGGTGCAGAAGAATTTCCTTGCTAGTGATTTTTCCTGGGATATATGTGGATACTGTGATTTAGGATTTCTTGGGATATATATAGAGAGAGATAAGTGAATTTTCCTGGGATATATGTGGATACTGTGATTTAGGATTTCTTGGGATATATATAGAGAGAGATAAGTGAATTTTCCTGGGATATATGTGGATATTGTGATTTAGAATTTCTTGGGATATATACAGAGATAAGTGAATTTTTCCTGAGATATAGTTGTGTTAGTTCTGGGCCAGATATGCCTGGAGTATTTAGGGTTGAAGTATGACAGGCTCTTGCAGGCGTGGTTGATCAAGGTGGGATCATGCATTGGTTCGAAAAGGGGAGATCCTTGAAGACGTGGTTTTTGGGGGAAAACTTGTCTTCAAACCCCCCCAGTAGTTTCGCTGCTCACGGAGATATGTACTGCCAGTGAGGGTCGGTCGAGCGTTGCTTCAAGAAATGTGGTGAGATCATGTTAGAGGAAATTCTGTGCCTGATGATGATGTGTCACACTTGAGGATTTTTTCCTTTCCCTTTGCATAGGCTGAAAGTGGATTCACTACCCAATTTCACGCCTTCAGCCTGACTTGGTATTTTCTTCCTGTGTTGGTTCTCAAAACCCAGGGTAGTGTCTGAACTGAGAGTATTTGCCTCACCGCTACCTCAGTAATTCACTGCAGGTGTTAAATTCAAGTTTGTTTGGTGATTTAAAGTATCTAAATTTATTTGTTTATGATTTGCTGTAGTGCTAGGGATGTAAATTCTAAATTCTGGTTGTTGGTGTTAGTGAACTTGATATTTAGTTTGGAAATTTAGTTAAGTGGTATTTTGAGCTTGTGTTTACAGTATAGAGTTATTAAGTATCCTGAGCTATTATGTGAAGTGCAGAGTGAGGTGATTTTTATGAGCAAGCTAGTGCAAGAAGATTGTTTGAATTTCTGAATTATGTTGATGTTATGAATAGTGATAATTTTTAAGATTAGTTAGTGAGGTTTCTTTATAAGGGAAGTAGGTTCATTCAGGATAGTTCTATGGGTTATGTAATGTTAATTAATGCTTGTGCTCAGTGTAAATTCTGTTTTGAGGATAATTTACTTGGTTTGTTTACTTGCTGATAGTAGATTTGTTAAAGTATAATTTGTGGCTCTTAAAATAACTGTAAATTTAATTGAAGTCTTTGAATCTGGTCTGGGAGATTGCGGAGTTTGCTAAGAGTGTTTAAATTTAAATCAATAAGTGTAAAATTGTAAATTGGTCATTGAGCTAACTGGGTGAGAGAAGAGAGTACGTTTCAAAAGAACAGAATTTGTCCACCTTTTAGAATTAAAAATAATCCAGTATTTTTTTTTTTGTAAGCTATGTGAATCATGGTATAATTTTGGATGCATGCCTAGTGTTCAAACCAACTGTGTTGAAATATGTAAAGTTGTGTTGTTCATAGGGCCAGTGGCCAAATAGAAATGGAAAGAAAATTGAGATTCTGTTTTTATACTGCTGTGTTTAAGCAAACAAGAAAAAAGGAAATACCATCTGTTTGTCCACTAAATTAACTTATTAAGTTTTTAAAGAAAAATAATAAATACAGGCAGTAGCCTTTCAAAAAAAGTTCAAAATGAGTGCAGTGTGAAAAATTTTGTGTGCTGTTGTCTTCCATGACTTGGTCCCATGTACCCCACCTTAGCTTGACTAAGGCTATCGATCCGAATCCTGGTATTATAAGGTTTTTCATAACTGCAATTTTTGTCCTAACCTTTTTAAATTGACTTTCACCGCCTCCACAAGTTGTTATTGAACGAGTACATTTTATCGTATGACTTATGGTGACACATTTTCATACACATGCAACAATATCCACTTATTTTTGCACTTTCAGGTGACTCAACTCTGCTTGAACACAAACAACGCAAACTTTCCAATAACTTCTTGTGGAATGTAAATTTTCAGATGCATTTTTGTTTAGGATGTTCATGGCCTTTTCTAGTACTTAGAAAATATTTTTGTTTCGAAATGCATCCACCCATCTCCCAAATTTAACTTTTCTATAATTTCCATATGAATTTCAATACCAGCATAAATATAACGCGATTAATAAATAACAAACCAATTCAATATACCCAAAATGAATTAAATTCAATTTTTTTTTTCACCAAAACATTTGGTGCCGTGACCATAGGATACATGCCTTGTCATGGAATTCAACCTGTACTGCACAGTAGTTACGAAAAATCTTGAGTATGGTTTCATATGTGAATTATTTTCTCGTAGTGATAAGTTCTGGTAGTCTCTCTCTCAGTGACCAAAGTAGCGAAAGTGCATATTTTTTTATTTTAGCTGAATTTCTGTGTATAAGTATTATAATATTTCAGTAGCAGTGTTTGTAATAATTGAATAATTTTGGGCTTAACATAAAAGCCAGTTAGGGCTTGACACACATAAAAAGATTTTTTTTTTTGTGTTGGTGTAATATTTTCAGTGATATATGAGTAATTTCAGTAATTTTGTGCTTGACACACATACAATTTTTTTTGGGTGTTTACCTACGTGAGTTTTCACACAAATAATTTCTAAAGCGTGCCTGCATAATGTATAATTTGGCATTTTGAACATAACTAGTGCTAATTAATAGTTTGCAGTGTGTCACATATATATATGCAATTTCACACTTTTCCAAATATTGAACTTCTAGGTGTATTTTTCATGTGTTGCAAAATTTTTTTTACCTCTACAGTCCGAGTGTTGAATTAAGTGTAATTTTAATGTGTTGCATTCAGGCAATTTATCATATTCTGTTGAACTAAGCGAAGAAAGTGTATTGTAAAGTAATGTTGTCATTCGAAAATGCCTGTTGTTGGTGATGTCAAATTGGTGAAAGCATAATGCAAAAATTGTAAGAGGCGTAACTTCTCTTCTCTCCTCACGCTGGTTAATTTAGTGCCCAGGTGCACTGGTTAGTTATTTTAAGTTAGGCTGTTTACTATTGGAGTGAAGTGTAGGTTCAGTGTTGGGTAGGATTAGTATTACTGTAGTAATAGCCAGTGAGTTAGGAATTTAATAATCAGTTAAATTTCTTTTTAATTTAATTTTCTCAGTGTAGTTAAAAGGTTAGTATTTGAGCCGGTGCAGAATTTTTTTTTCCTTCGTTCCGTGAAAATTTTTTTGGCTTGAAAAAAATTCTTTTACCTCTGTAATTAAGGTCAGGTGATAACTAGCTTCGCTTCGGAACATTTGTTTTCCTAGTTCAGTGGTAGCCATGTTGGAACGGAAGTCAGCTCACCGGAGGTAGGTGGCGCTGCAGGTTTGTTTACATTCATCGATTTGTTGACATGGTCGGAGCACGTGTGTGTTGAGTAGTAGGTAGAAGCGAATTTTCTGAGATTTTATTTTATGTTTCGACTAGCTTTGCTCGTCTTTTTCGCAGGGGGAATGTATTTGTCATGGCGAAAATTTTAACCTCTGGTGAATTTCAGAGAGACCTGATCAATCTTTCTGTTGGTTTATCAGAGATTAATTAATGCAAAAAATTTTCTTCCATGACATACGTTAGAAGAAAATTCCTGGTTGAAAAACGAGGGGAATTCGTGCGCAAAATTCGCTTGTCTTAATCACAACCAGGAAAACAAAATTTCATGTTGGTAAAAGAAGAAAAGAAAAAAAGAATAATATTTGATTTAACTGACTTTGGGGTTTTGAAAATAATTAATTTATCGGTTCTTTTATCGCGATAGGAAAAGGCGAGTAGGTGTGCAGCTCAGAGAATCAAAATTAATTTTAGTTTAGCATCACGGAACGAGAGAAAAAGAAAATTAAAACTAGTGATTTTCTGCAAGGCAAGAATTCGCCATTTTTTGCGTTCCTGTTTCCAAGCGAGAAGTCGCCCAAAAGTGTAACATCTTTTCGTCTTTTGGGGTAGGGAATTCAGCAACAAAATCTATTTTTAGAACCTCGGGGTCAAGAAGAGCCTGGTCTACACGTGTGAAGGTCAGAGGTCACTCGAGGCGTGGGAGTGAAAATTCCGTTGGGAGGCCGTGAGTTGCTAGGCTGAAGTTTCGACCAATGAGAGGGGTCAGAGGTTTTCAAGCACCCCAGAGTTTTTATCCGTTGAGAGGACTTTTGTTCTGGTACTTCTGGCTGGCAGTCAGAGAAAGAGAGGACGGCGGAGTTTTTTTTTCTCCTCGCCTTTTGGCGGGAGAGAACCACAGGAAAAAAAGTGGTTTCTTAATTTTTTTTTGACCACCAGTCCACCACAAATGGACACTCTGGATCTGGGCTGCCTATTGAAAATTTAGACGATGTAGAACGCAGTTAAAGCGGCATTCCGCCGGCCGGGAACCTCGCCCTGAGGAACAAAATGGCGGCAGGCTGGGACATTGTCGCTAAGGAAAAGTTCTTGGCTGAAGGGGGGACATGCCTTCTCCCCTTATGGAAATTCCGGAAAGAATGGGCCCAGCCTCTACAGCTTCACCCTCGGATGATACTCCGAAAAGGAGGCCTGCCTCAAAGGTTCCATCTCATCCCGAGGTTTCGAAAATGGTTACCTCGGCTATTAACCGTTTAAGGAAGGGAACTGGGAGGAAGAAAACAAAGAAAAGCAATTCTAACGAGAATGTGGCTGTGCCAGGACTGTAAACTGTGGTGAAAACAGAAAGGAAAAAAAAAGAACGCCAGCTCGAAGGTAATGTTTTAGTTCATATCTTTTTGTATTGATATATATAACATCCCACGCAGGCTACCTAAACTTCGAGCTGAGCATAAGAAACAAAAAGAAAAAGAGCAAGTTTTTTTTTGCCTCTGATTATGGCTGTGTTGTCGTTCAGCTTTCAAAATTAAAATGTATTAGTTACTCAGGTACGAATTCAGAAAAAAGAAAAGAAAAAAGAGAGGGGAGTTGAAAATGCTTTCATTTATGTTTTTTTTTTGTGCTGTCATGACTGGTATTTTAGCAACTTCCCAGGCCAGTAAATTTTGATGTATCGGAAAAATTTAGTTTAATAGTTGGGCACAGTGAATTTTGGTGCATCGATAATAGTTTAGTTGGGCATGTGATAATTGAAAAGCAGTGTTATTGTGATGTCGTGGGTGATAAAATAATTGTAAACATTTTTTCTCTAGCCTTTTTACAGCGTTGAGTTATTTTTTTTTTGAGTGAAGATAAATTATGGGATGATTTATATTGGAATTTTGGGAACATATTATAGTGTGATGAAATTGGAAACCTAAAGTGCTGTTTACATTCTTGGAGTGTTGAGTGTCGAAATTGAGATGGTAGGAGTGTTAATTGAGGACCAGTATTTTATGCTCCAGATGAGTGTTAATCTCCCATTGGAAAGGGGTGATCTTAGGGCAAGCAGGGAACTTGTCCTAGGGCAGAGGGCTCTAAGTAGGGAATTTTCACCAGGATGCGATATGTGCAGAATAGAAGTTAAAGTATTTTTTGTTCTCAAGTTTAGTATTTCACAAAAAGAATGAACATCATGGGTTGAGAAGACACACTTTTGCTCACCAGTCCCAGTATTAATTGTTCTTTTCTTTGGCCTAAATTTTCTTGTTTTTACTATAAGGTTAAAAGTCTAAATGTAATTTTAATTTTCAATAAGGTGAAAATATTTAGTGGGTTATGTAAATGGTCAGTGTTATTGTCTGAAGTGGACCTGCGCATTGCCATGGTGCAGAAGAATTTCCTTGCTAGTGATTTTTCCTGGGATATATGTGGATACTGTGATTTAGGATTTCTTGGGATATATATAGAGAGAGATAAGTGAATTTTCCTGGGATATATGTGGATACTGTGATTTAGGATTTCTTGGGATATATATAGAGAGAGATAAGTGAATTTTCCTGGGATATATGTGGATATTGTGATTTAGAATTTCTTGGGATATATACAGAGATAAGTGAATTTTTCCTGAGATATAGTTGTGTTAGTTCTGGGCCAGATGTGCCTGGAGTATTTAGGGTTGAAGTACGACAGGCTCTTGCAGGCGTGGTTGATCAAGGTGGGATCATGCATTGGTTCGAAAAGGGGGAGATCCTTGAAGACGTGGTTTTTGGGGGAAAACTTGTCTTCAAACCCCCCCAGTAGTTTCGCTGCTCACGGAGATATGTACTGCCAGCGAGGGTCGGTCGAGCGTTGCTTCAAGAAATGTGGTGAGATCATGTTAGAGGAAATTCTGTGCCTGATGATGATGTGTCACACTTGAGGATTTTTTCCTTTCCCTTTGCATAGGCTGAAAGTGGATTCACGACCCAATTTCACGCCTTCAGCCCTGACTTGGTATTTTCTTCCTGTGTTGGTTCTCAAAACCCAGGGTAGTGTCTGAACTGAGAGTATTTGCCTCACCGCTACCTCAGTAATTCACTGCAGGTGTTAAATTCAAGTTTGTTTGGTGATTTAAAGTATCTAAATTTATTTGTTTATGATTTGCTGTAGTGCTAGGGATGTAAATTCTAAATTCTGGTTGTTGGTGTTAGTGAACTTGATATTTAGTTTGGAAATTTAGTTAAGTGGTATTTTGAGCTTGTGTTTACAGTATAGAGTTATTAAGTATCCTGAGCTATTATGTGAAGTGCAGAGTGAGGTGATTTTTATGAGCAAGCTAGTGCAAGAAGATTGTTTGAATTTCTGAATTATGTTGATGTTATGAATAGTGATAATTTTTAAGATTAGTTAGTGAGGTTTCTTTATAAGGGAAGTAGGTTCATTCAGGATAGTTCTATGGGTTATGTAATGTTAATTAATGCTTGTGCTCAGTGTAAATTCTGTTTTGAGGATAATTTACTTGGTTTGTTTACTTGCTGATAGTAGATTTGTTAAAGTATAATTTGTGGCTCTTAAAATAACTGTAAATTTAATTTAAGTCTTTGAATCTGGTCTGGGAGATTGCGGAGTTTGCTAAGAGTGTTTAAATTTAAATCAATAAGTGTAAAATTGTAAATTGGTCATTGAGCTAACTGGGTGAGAGAGAAGAGAGTACGTTTCAAAAGAACAGAATTTGTCCACCTTTTAGAATTAAAAATAATCCAGTATTTTTTTTTTGTAAGCTATGTGAATCATGGTATAATTTTGGATGCATGCCTAGTGTTCAAACCAACTGTGTTGAAATATGTAAGTTGTGCTGTTCATAGGGCCAGTGGCCAAATAGAAATGGAAAGAAAATTGAGATTCTGTTTTTATACTGCTGTGTTTAAGCAAACAAGAAAAAAGGAAATACCATCTGTTTGTCCACTAAATTAACTTATTAAGTTTTTAAAGAAAAATAATAAATACAGGCAGTAGCCTTTCAAAAAAAGTTCAAAATGAGTGCAGTGTAGAAAAATTTTGTGTGCTGTTGTCTTCCATGACTTGGTCCCATGTACCCCACCTTAGCTTGACTAAGGCTATCGATCCGAATCCTGGTATTATAAGGTTTTTTCATAACTGCAATTTTTGTCCTAACCTTTTTAAATTGACTTTCACCGCCTCCACAAGTTGTTATTGAACGAGTACATTTTATCGTATGACTTATAGTGACACATTTTCATACACATGCAACAATATCCACTTATTTTTGCACTTTCAGGTGACTCAACTCTGCTTGAACACAAACAACGCAAACTTTCCAATAACTTCTTGTGGAATGTAAATTTTCAGATGCATTTTTGTTTAGGATGTTCATGGCCTTTTCTAGTACTTAGAAAATATTTTTGTTTCGAAATGCATCCACCCATCTCCCAAATTTAACTTTTCTATAATTTCCATATGAATTTCAATACCAGCATAAATATAACGCGATTAATAAATAACAAACCAATTCAATATACCCAAAATGAATTAAATTCAATTTTTTTTTTCACCAAAACACTTGTTTTAGCAAGTATTAAGTATCCCATGCTATAACTTAAAGTTAGGTTTATCGATGTGCAAATTTTCACCTTTGGGAATACATTTATTGCGAAGAAAATACGTATGTAAAGACGTTTTACCATTGGAAACGTAAGGCAGAGATTTTTGGTGGCCCCATCCACGTCACGAAATGCCTCGGCATTGTCAGCGGCGCGATAATTCAAAATAACAACGGTTTCCATGCTATCTAAAAACGTTTTCTAGGACATCGAAATAGAATGAGCGAAAGAGTTTGTTAAATTGCCGCCATCTTTACGTGTATGAAAAGGGAGTCGATTTAAAAGTTTCACGAGCTACGAATTTGTCGAAAAGAATTAAAGAAATCATTAAGAATACCTGAATTCGTATATCAGCAGATTTTAGTGGACTGCGATTGCGAATTTTGATCTTGTTTGGATATCCATTGCAAGAGCATGTTCAGCCAGTGGCATTCGCTGAACAGAGAAAAGAAGCTGGAACTTCACGGGTAAAATTTCAATTTTATTTTAAACTTGATGTTTGCCACTTCAGTACTTTAAAGTACAACACATTACAACTGAGTGTTGTACTTTAAAGTAATTCAGAGGGTTTCCTTAAAAACTGATGTTAAACACTGATCAAAGGAATTTAACGTGTTGCTAAATAACAAAATTTTGAAGTGAATTGCTGCCAGTTTAATATTTATGCGACAAGCAAAAAAAAATTTGTTTCTTGTTAAAGCTGCAAGTCGAGACGCATGATTGAACTGGTATTTATGTGATAAGCTGCGTTGAGTGCTTTATGGTACTGCTAATTTAATTCTTTTGATTGAAGTAACAGCTTTCATAGAGCTTTTATTTGATGCAATCGTTTCGGTTAGGTCAACTTAATGGTTTAGGCGCTGTAAGAAAAAATGCTCCCAAATGATTTCTTCTAATGAACTCGAAACTCCGTAGCAATATATTTTGGGCTACACTTTTACCACGATTAATTGTATTATAAAAATCGATATAATTTTCTTTGTCTGAATGTCTTAACTTTTATTTAATTTTGGTGGCGCAGTGGAAAGGGCGCTTGTCTTTTTTAATCGTCGAATTTCTGTCTCAACCAATCTACCTTTTTAGCACGTCTTTTATAAAAAAAGATCTTGCTTATGTTATCGGTTTGTCCGTTCGTCTGTAGACAACATATCTCTGCAACTATTAGTCCGATTCAAAAAATTCTTTTTGCATTGGGAATTTTGAAATATGCGAATGATGATCCCTTATTTCGTTATTTTTACGATGTACACTTTCGCTACTAGATGGCGTAAATGCAGATGATGTCGAGTTCAAAATATATTTCATTCCATATATTTGCTTCTAAGCATCCGATTGAAAAAAAATATTTTATCTTTCGATTCCATTTATGTCGAAGGGTATTTTAAGTATTGTTACTTTTTCAAGTTAAGCATAAATTTTCCGCTAGGGGATGCAAAAGATATAAGATAAACTTTGTCATCTAAGATGAACTTCGGGTGCCAATTGAGACAGGATGGATCGACCTCTCGCAGATTCCAGAATCTCTTCGAGTTGATGCCACGCCGTGTACGAGCAGTTATGACCGCTGATGATTGGTACCCAAGGTACTGGGTATTATGTGTTCCCCGTCAATTGCAAGTTCATTCGTTTTCGGGACAGATGACCACCGTGTCCGGGTGGGAAGGTTCCCGGGACAACGGCACAATCCCTAACTCGCTACCGATCGCCACACCTCCCTCACTGCAGGCATTATGGTCTGGGGAGGAATTGCCTACTATAGCCGATCAGCTCTTGTAGTGATACGTGAATCATTGACGAGCCAGCGGTATGTGGATGAGAACTTACGGCCCTATGTGCTCCCATTCCTGGCCGGGACTCCAGGTGCACTATACTAGGAGGATAATTCCGGTCCGCGCACGGGTCAGGTTGCACTGGACTGCCTACGTCATGCCTAGATACTATACTCCCATGGCCTGCCCGCACCCAGGACATGTCCCCTATGGAGCATGTGTGGAACCAGTTGAAACGCCAGTTGCCGCCGTACAGCACTATCCGGGATTTAGAGCGCACTGCCCAGCACGTGTCGGCCAGTCTGCTGCAGGACAACCTCAGGCGTCTGTTCGCCTCCATGCCGGACCGTATCGCCAGCTGCCGCAGCATGTATCGCCGCACGAGGCGCTGCGATGCGCTATTGAAGATCACCGGACTGCATGCCACAGATCCCTCTGTAATTGTCCTGAAGCTCTGTTTTTGCCATCATGTGCATTGTTCATCTGTATCATTACGTCCATTAAATTTCAGCTCCATCCGATGCATCCTTCTTGGTGCGCAAATTTCCTTGTGCGTGAGTGAATTTCTACGGAACGACTTCGCTCGGTTTCTCTACCCATCGTTTCAAGTGTGTTTGTCTGTTAGTAGCCTTAGAGTGCACTGCAAATGATCCAAATGAAAGCCAACGAGAAAAGCAGATTTTTTTCCAAATATCTATGAGTCATGTGACTACGTATCCTTCAAATTAGTGTAACAGAAAGTGGGCATTGTACGTTATCTTAAAGTTTATAAACTATGGAAGTTACGTATATTTCTAATTCTGAACATTAACGCAATATGATATTTTGATTAAGAGTTTACCCAAGTAGCACACTGACATTGGCCAACAGTTGGCCCAATGATATTTTTGCGCCGGCAGCGTTGGGCGAAGGTTGGGTTTTTTATCGAAGTTTGGCCAATGGTTTTTCCAACCCCTCATGACCAACCATTTATCAACAAATGACCACTTAACGGTTGTCCGATGGTTGTCCAATGGTTGTCCAACAACACATGACCAACCATGTTTGTTCAAGAACACATGATCACAGTGGAAAACTGTTTGCAACAGTTTTCCAATGTGGGTTCACCAGTTAAACCAACACATATCCAATTGTTGGCGGCCGAGTCGCCGAGTCGCTGGGCCGACCGTTGAAAGCCCACGGTTGGTCCAACATAATATTGCTACCTGGGTAGAGAGTTCTGATTAAAAGATGGCGTTGAGAATTAGTTACTTGTAACGCTCTGAAGCATATCTATGAAAGCAATGAATCATGGCACAAACAATGAATTTTCTAATGACATAAGTAATGTGCGACTTCAACAGCTAATACACTCAATGCAAAAAAAAAAAAAATCATGATAGATACCTACCTAATATAATCTTGGATATCGTCAGGCGCGAATGGGAGCCTGCACACTCCGTGGCATCGACTTCACCATACGCTGCTCGGTTTTTGGAGGCAATGACAGGCATGTCTGTTACAGTATTGTTCACAACTGCACCGTAGACATCGGGTCAGGGTCCATGAATCTGATGATCCGCTCCACGGCATCAGAGATGGCTTCCATAGTGTTTCGAATCGGTGCCCTTGGGGAGCCTTAGAAGATTCCAAACAAAGGTGAGTTTTTGTCTAGCCATGCCTGGGTGGTTGCGGCCCGGTGGTTTGGCGCATTGTCCTACTGGAACAAACCATCGGCCGCAGGCTGTACGAAAGCTGTCCTTAGGATGTGCGAAGGCCAGCATGTAGGTGATCACCTAACACATGCTGGTCGCGCGTGGCGGTTAAGGACCTCTGCAAACACACTAAGGGACATTACATGCCTAATAGGATGCTCCCCAAACCATTACAGAGCCACCACCTCCTTATACACAGCTTATCTGGTTCGACAGGGCCATGTCCTCATGATGTCGACGCGACAACCGCACCATCCCGTTAGCTCAGTACAGCAGAAAGCGGGATTCATCTGACCACACGACGCGGCACCACTCTGCAGAGGTCTACATTTGATACTCTCGGCACCAGGCGAGGCGTGATGTCCAATGACGAACAGTCAACAATGGCATTCGAGAATGGAGTCGGCTCCTGTAGCCAAGGATATGCAGTTTGAGCATGTATTCGCTCTCTGACACTGCATGAGCCTCCTACATTTTTTAAAACCTGGATATCATTTGCGGTGCTTTTGCCAAGCGCTGGGTTTACGAGTCTGGATTATCAACGTCGACCTCGGTTACCAATGTCGTGTGGTCAGCCACAGCATGCTATCTGGGCGTTGGTACATCAGTCGATGGTGTACTCGCGATATATCTCTGATACGGTTGCCCTCGGACACTCCATCGTTCATACCACATGGGCGATGGAATGACCAATTTGCCTTGCTCCGACAATGTGTCCACGATCAAAGTCGCTCAGCTCACCACGTTTACCCATGTTCTTCTATTGCGACACACTGTTGGAAAGCCCTGCTGTCCGGCTATTTACCGCATGCTTTCGATTTGGGTCTGCTCCACTCTGCGCGCGGGATGACCCTGTCAACTATGACACACCTATCTATATTTTTTAGCACGTATTTTCTAAAAAACGATCGTGCTTATGTTATCTGTTTGTCCGTCCGTCCGTCCGTCCTTCTGTAGACACGATATCTCTACAACTAATAGTTCGATTTAAAAACTTCAATTTGAAACAACTAATAGTTCAATTTGAAAAAAAGCTTGAAATGTACGAATTATGATCCATAATTTCGTTTTGTTTTTTTACGATGCAGAATCTCACCGCTAGACGGCGTAAATGCAGATGATATCGAATTCAAAACACATTCTAATCCACATATTTGCTTCCTCGAGCGAAAAAAACTCGATCGAAAAAATTATTTCATGGACCGAAACCGCTCACATCGAAAAGCCGTTAGAAAGTACTTTCATTTTGAAATAATGCATGTTTTCTCCACGGAAGGGGGAGGAAGGCGCAGATGCATATCTTATATTTGTCGATATCTCTGCTTCTGAGTGCCCGATTTGAAAAATTCTTTCTTTGTTGGAGAGAGTTTTCGCTGCGAAATATGTCTTATATAAATTCAAGTTTTTCTTAACGCACAAGTCTGCCACTAGAGGCCGTAAGTTGACATATCCATTTACAGCAATATCTGCGGAATTGAAAACCCGATTGAATATGTTTTTTCTTCGGTTTGATTCTACTGTTTTCCATACCGGTTACATTGATTTTGAATAGCTTTGGTAAATTTAGTTCGCATCAGAAAGGATTCAAAAGACGTGCTCATTACACCCAAAATTTCGGTGTAATTTTTCGTGGGTTTTTTTTACTGATTGCACATTGGTAGCTCTCTTATCAGCTTTCACAGTAGATTTCAAAGGATAGCAATGAATGACGTCGAGAAAAGCAAATTTTCCAAGAACTGCAAGTCATGTGATTACGTATCCTTAAAATTAGTGCATTATCAAACTTAAGAGCATTTACTATTGTTCAAATTAATGTAATATAGTATTTTTATTAAACGTTTTGAAAATCATATCTCACACATTTTGTTTCGTCTTTGACTGTATCACAGAAACATCTGAGGACAGACACCTCAAAGATTAATTTGCAGTATACCTTAAGCCAGGCTCCGTCCACTCTGGGCTAAGGATTTTATCCTGTAAAATAAATTTATGATTACATTCGAAGTGAATCCATTGCTATATAACATTATTTTGATTTAGAATGTAATATTTATATTGTCTGCATATTTGAAATACCAGTTGTATCGAAGCGTCACTTTTCTCGGCTCGACTTCAATGCTATTCCGCAAGATTAGATTTGAGATTGCAATTCTACGAATGCATATAAAAGGTGCATTGTACGTAATCTTAAAATTAATGCATTATGAAATTTACGAGCTTTTACTATTGTTCAAATTAATGTAATACAGTACTTTTATTAAAAGTTTTGAAAATCATATCTCACACATGTTGCCTCGTCTTTGACAATATCATAGAAACATCTTACGACACCTTAAAGGATAATTTGCAGTATACCTTAAGCAGGCTCTGTCTGCTCTGGGCTAAGGATTTTTTCCTGTATAAGAATAATGTGATTACATTTGTAGTGTATCCATTTCTGTATAATATTATTTTAATTTCGAATGTAGTATTTATATTGTCTGCATATTTTAAATACCAGCGTCACTTTTCTCGGCTCGAATTCAATGCTCTTCCGCTATATTGGGCATGAGATTTCAATTCCACGAGAAAATGTATTTATTGTCATAATCTGCTATCTTGATGTACCTTAGCACTGTAATAAATCGGAACTGAAGGTTTGAAATTTTGAAAATGTAATGCTCGCATGCGAAAAACAAAGATTTATGTTTTATTTAGATATCGGTCTCACGTTTCTCGAGCATTTCATAAAGTATTTTTTTTCGCTGAATATGCGGTTTATACATTCCTGTAGCAAACATTGTGCGCTTTCCTAGCAGGTGTTACCTTGAGTAATAAAAATTTATACTAAAGAACGCCTTCTAAACTTTGACATGGTTCGGGGTGGCATTTTTTTGTGCTATACACTTCAGTTCATAATTTCATTTGTAATCCACAATCAGCGGTAAGCCAAATTGTGAGAAAAGCTTAGATACACTGGCGGAAAGTGAAAAAAGAATACCAAGAAAGAATTAGCGGACGATCATGAAATTTACATATGTTAATGGGGTCGAGCTTACGTAGGTGTGATGTTAATTTCGGGACCAACCGGTGAGCGCTTACGCCAGAGCGCTGCATAACATGCAAATTATCGTCGGTGGTATTTAAGGAGTACTGCGAAGTGAATGTAATCAGTCGTCGGAGAACGGACACGTGCGAAGACCCTGAAGAGGCTGCGATGCCTGGACATGGAAGACGTGTAGGATTTCAGCAGTTATCGGACTTTGTGCGAGGTCGTCTAGTCGGACTCCGCGAGGCCGGGTGGTCGTATCGCCGTATTGTGGAGCGAATTGGACGGGAAGCATCAGTGGTGGTACGATAGTGACGTAGATGGTCCGAGGAACATTCCCACACGAGAAGAAGTGGAACCGGGAGTCACTGACGGACTGATGAGCGGACCGATCGACGCATAAGAAGAGCGACGTTGTCAAGCAAAACACATAATGCGACGGAAATCCGAGCTGTCGTTGCACCTGAGGTGACTGTGCAAACAATCCGCAACCCTCTACTGGATGCAGGACTACGTGCACGTGTGCCTCTGGCATGTGTACCTCTGACTCCAGCTCACCGTAAAGAACGGCTGCAGTTGTATCGCCAACGTCTGCACTGGATAACGCAATGGCGATCTGTCGTGTTCAGCGATGAAAGCAGATTCTGCTTGGGAGCCTCCGATGGCCGTATGCGTGTTCGCAGACGCACAGGGGAGCGTCTCTGCCCTTCTTGCATCCGCCAGCGACATACAGGGCGTACACCTGGTCTGCTGGTGTGGGGAGCGATCAGCTATCACTCCCGTACACAACTAGTGCTTATATCGGGTACGTTAAACAGCACCTCCTACATCAACAACATCATTCAGCCGTTGTTGTGCCATTTGTAAGGTCGGTACATCGTGGTGTTTTCCAGCAAGATAACGCACGCCCACACACGGCACGTGCAACGCAACATGCACTTATGGATGTGAGACAACTTCCATGACCTGCACGTTCACCGGATTTGTCGCCCATTGAGCACGTGTGGGATTTTGTGGGACAACGACTTATCGGGTCTCCACGGCCAGCAAAGACCATCCCCGATTTACGCGTCCAGGTTGAGGATGCTTGGAACTCAATACCCCAAACTTACATCCAACATCTGTACGATAGACTCCATGCCAGAATTGCACAGTGTGACGCAGTTTATGGTGGTTCAACCTCGTACTAACCATGTTACATGGAAATGTTATTTTTCAGTTTACCAGCAAATACAGCTGTATTTTGCCAAAATGTTTTGATCACGTTATCCTCTGTATTCCGTTATTATGCTGTATAAATTTAGTTGGTATCAGACGTCTACTTCTTGGTGTTCTTTTTTTCATTTTCCGCCAGTGTAGTTGCACAATGTTAGTTATATCATATAGTCGTTTCTTCTAAAGCCTTCAAGTACCTGTGGTCCTCATATTTTGCTTTCATTATTTTTTTGAGCCACTGAGGAATTCGTGAGGTAATTGTTGGAAATCAGCTAAGCTCAGAATAAAGTAAGTGTTAAACATTGAGTCTCACAAACTGAGAAAGCGTCTCTAATACTTGTGCTGGCAGGAGATTGCAGATTGCGTGAAGCTTTTTGAAGAGAAGTTTTGATGTCATTGGGAGTTAAACTCCTGCGAATGTTAAAAAAAACCTTTTCACTGTTTACGTCTTATTCATTTTTTAGTTTCACGACCGCTACTTTTCCTCTAAGAACCATCAGTAGGCAAAGAACATCACAAAAATGAAGTTGGTAATATTATGGTACCTTGCCGTTTCATGACAACGCTCAGATCAGCATTTTTCATGTTGCAATGTCGTAGTGTAGAAGTGAAACATATAAATGAGCAAAGTATCATGAAGCTTTACATGGTATACGATCGTTAATAATCAAAATCCGAAGCACTAAGCAAAAAATGTTTAAGCAGTGCAACGAAAAAAATGTTTAAACAGCTTGAAGGGTTGTAGCAATGCATTTAGGGTTCATGCTTTCGTGCTGTTTCTGCCAAATTCTCACTCGGCCATCGACATGGTGCAACTGAAAACGTGATTCATCGGACCACATAATTTATTTCCAATTATCGATTATCTAATCCTTGTGCTCCTGAGCGAACTGGAGACGTTTTCTCTTGTTAACTGCAGAGAGCAAAAGGTGTTCGAACAGGCCTTCGGCTGCCATATCCCATCTGATGCAGTGTACGGCGAACAGATCGTGCAGATATCATTAGAGGGAATCCTTGATTAAGATGGTCTGTAATTTGCTGTACTGTTGACCTTTTGTTGTTTGTTACCAGTCTGGACACTCTCCGATCAGCCCGAGCAGTCACTAGTCGATGACGACCACACGTTGCACGTAAAGACACAGTGTTTTGGCTGACAGTCCAGTATTTAAACACTTTAACAACAGCTGCTCTGGAACATTTCACAAATGCGGCGGTTTCGGTGATACTTGCTCCTTGGCGCCGAGCTCCTACAATCATTCCACGTTGAAAGTCCGTCAAATCGCATTTTTTGCCCATCTCGTCACCCAAAAATCACTTCTACTACTGTCGCAAGCACTAAGCTTTCCCTTTTTATACTAGCCTCGCCCTCTGGCGGCAACAGCGTGCACCCATAGGTCATTTGCTTAAAACTGTCAGGTGGTCATAATAAAGTGGCCACTCAGTGTATTATCGTCACAAGACTATGATCTCTGGTTTCATATACCTACGTGTTTTACATTACGAAGACGACAAAGAACAAGGCACGCATTTCAAAGTTGTAAGAAAACCTAATTCTCCCATACAGCGATGATTAAGAATTTCAGATTTAAATGAAAAAGGATAAGAAAATAGAGTTTTCCATGTGTATGGCAGTTCGTGCCCCTAGATCCGGGGTCCACACCCTACCAGTTCGGAGCCACTGATATAGAATATCAACACTGAGCACTTCGTTACCTAACTTGGTAATTTTTTGTTTGTTTCCTCGTCACAGTTTCTGAATACAGCACTGCCTTCTCTACCATGGTATTTCTTGCAGAAACGGATTTGGGTTAAAGGAAAATGACGCGATAACTTGAATGCATTGCTTTTTGCCTAAAAGACATGCATTTAATGCAAAAAACAGCATAGGGACATTATGAACTACAGGTAGAACTAGGTTTACGCTGGGTATAGGTACCTGAGATTGCAGGCATAAATTGCATTGGTGTAAACTGAAACAAAAATATAATGGGAACATACGTAAACACTTTAGGTTCAAGATTTTTTTTTTTTTTAATTGGAGGTTTAACGACCACCGTGAGCAACTCAATGGGCTATAAGCAGTCGTCCGTCCCTAACTCAGGGTCACTGGTTCCAGGGAAGGGAAGGATCCAGTGCAGCAAGCCAAACACCACATCAATGCCTCACCGGGATTCGAACTCTGACCCCTTTCGGACGAATGATCAGAGGCCATCGCTTAGACCACTTCGCCACCTGGGCGGCTTCAAGATTTTGAGTAATGAACACAAAATACTTGAAAAATATTATATTTTATGAAATTTACGTATTGCAAATTTTATAATATCTAGCATAATATTGTTTAAGAACATGAAAGAAAATATACTGCTTCTAAAAACGATGGACTAGATGTCTGTTTGATTTTTTTCTTTTCTGGTAATAAGTTATAGTGTGGCTACAGAACTGCCTCAATTCCTCTTTTAACAGTTAAATTCCGCTTCTAATTCCAGGGTCATTGTTACAGAAGATCTCACATTCCATATTAAAATGGGCAACATCTCTTAGCATCGGTTTAACTGTTAGTGTCCTGACCGGCATTGCAATTTTTTTTTTGTAGGTTTAACGACCACGGTGAACAATTCGATGAGCTATAAGCAGTCACCCGTCTCTAATTTAAGATCACATATTCCAGGGAAGGGAGAGAGCCAGTGCCGTACCACAATGCCTCACTGGCATTTGAACCCGGATCCATCTCGGACGATTAATTAATCGTACGCCAAAACTTAATCACTCAGCCACCGGGGTGGGGCCCGGCATTGCAGAGACAGCTTAGCTTTCATCTGTGTCTCATCTAGACAGTTGTTCAGCTTGCTCTTTTAAATCGTACGTTGGAAACTGTTCATCATCACTTTCAGGGATATCATTTGTGTAACCAGCTTCTACGTCATCCAGTCCGACTTTCTTCTGCTATCTCTGTCACATTTTTAGTACGTCTTTTGTAAAAAATGTTCATGCTTATGTTATCGGTTTGTCCGTCCGTCCGTCTGTAGACACGATATCTCTACAACTAATAGTCCGATTTGAAAAACAAAATTTGCATTGGGAAGCTTGAAATATGTGAATGAGGATCCTTCATTTCGTTTTTTTTTTTTTTACGATGCATAGGTTCGCCGCTAGAGGTCGTAAATGCAGATGCTATCGAATTCAAAATACATTTTATTCCATATATTTGCTTCTAAACATCCGACTGAAAAAATTATTATTTTATCTTTCGATTCCATTTATGTCGAAGAGTATTTTAGGTATAGTTACTCTTTCAAGTTACGCACAGATTTTCCACTAAGGGGCGCAAAACTAAATTGCGTTTTCCCCGATATCTCCTCTTCTGAAAATCTGATTTGAAAAATATTTTCTTCAGCGAATACATCACCCGATGGAAAACCTTTTGCTCATAATTTCTAGTTTTTGGTAAATAATGCTTTCGCCACCAGGGACTTAAGTGTTAATTTTTCCTTCTGATGCATTTGCCATAAAATCCGAGCTTCTGAAACCTCGACTGAAAACATTTGTTCTTGGACCGATGCCACTCACAGCGATAAACTTTTTCGGAATATTTTCTTCTTAAAATATTACATGGTTCTCCGCCAGGAGGCGTAGTTGTATATCTTACTTTTTGTTAATATCTCTGCTTCTGATGGTCCTATTTGAAAAAAAAATCTTTCTTTATTGGATGGAGTTTCCGGTGTGACATGTCTTTCATATAATTTCAAAATTTTCCAGTAATTCATAGACTTTGCGCTAGGGGCGTAAAGGTAAATTGCGTTTCCCCCGATATCTCTACTTCTGAAACTCCGATTTGGAAAATTCTTTCTGCACCGGATGTAGCTCCTGATGAAAAATCCGTTGCATATACTTTCTAATTTTTGGTGAAAAATGGTTTAGCCATCAGGGGGCGTAAGTCTTACTTTCCGCTTCAGATGAACTTGCAGAAAAATCTGAGCCTCTACAATCTCGATTGAAAAAATTATTTTGTGGACCGACACTACTCACGTTGACAAACCTTTTAGGAATATTTTCTTCTCAAAGTAATAAATGGTTTCTATGCCAGGGGGAGAACAGGGTAGATGTATATCTTATGTTTGTTAATATCTCTCCTTCTAGGAGTCCGATTTGAAAAATTCTTTCTTTGTCGAATAGTGTTTCCGATGCGAAATGTTTTTCATATAAATTCAAAATTTTGATGTAAATCAAAGACTTTCCGCCAGAAGGTGCAAAGGTAAATTGCGTTTTCCCTGATATTTCTGCAAACTAGAACACTCCGATTTGAAAAATTCTTCCTGTATGGCATACAGCTCCTGTTAGAAAATGTTACTCCATATAATTTCTAATATTTGATAACGAAGGGTTTAGCCACCATGGGGCATAAGTGTTAATTTGTGCTTCTAATGTACTTGCAGCAAAATCTGAACTCCTGAAACTCGACTAATTTTTTTTTTTTCTTGGGCCGATACTGCTTACATCGATAAATTTTGAAAATACTTTCTTCCTAAAATAATGCATGGGTTTCCCGCCAGGGAGCATATATTATACTTGTCCATATCTGATTCGAAAATTCCAATTGAAAAATTATTTCTCTGTTGGGGAGCGTTTCCGCTGCGAAATGTTTTTCATGTAAGTTAATTTTTTTTTACGAACAAGTCTGCAACCAGAGGGCGTAAATTTAGGATTCCCATTAAAGCAATATCAGCGGGATTAAAAAACCCGATTGAAAAACTTCTTTCTTCGGTCAGATACTATTGGTTTCCATACAGATTCCATTGACTATGAATGGTTTTGATAAATTTAATTTGCGTTAGAACGGATTCAAAAGACGTGCTCATTACACCCGAAAATTCGGTTTCATCTTTCATGTTTGTTATTGACGCAATGGTAGTGCCGTGCTCTTGCAAATCCGGAATGAGAGTCAGGCCAAAGCTCACGCAAGACGCCATTTTTACACGATTGTATCATTTCACTCCATACTGCTGAAATTCTGGATATCCTTTCCATGATGTCGTGTGACTTTTAGTAATCTGTCAAAGTGACATTATCAGACACGTCCTGTTTTCTACACTCCACTATTGTCTAGCGGACAGGAAGGAGATGGTCACTTCCAACGTTTTGACATCCTGTTGTTTAGACACTAGCGCGTGTATGTCAATTCACTTGCAGCTCTTTGCCCGTTGTAAATATATTTTCCTTTTTCTGGTGACATTTTATATTTCGTTTTTTATTTAATTATTTAAATTTCAGGTCGTATCTTAGTTATTTAAAATAATAGTTTTATTATAATGTAACTTTTATTACAATGTTTTGACCATCTGTGTCTACGAACTCGTCCTTCCAATCATGATCTGTAAGTGACTCAAAAGTGAAGCTGGCGAAATTGAAGCGTCGTAAACCTAGTCGCACGTGTAGGTTGAATAAAATCGGACACGTCAAGTTCCGTAAGTGCGTATTTAACCATTACTAGACGAAACCAGTCGGAATCGATGGTCAGCTTCTTCTTTTTTTTAAAGAATAAACTCATATGAAACAATAAAGTTTGTTTGATTTACAAATTCATTCAACCACTTCAGTAAAGACAATAGTCCAGGTTCGTGAATTTTTTTCTTTGACTGAAGGTTTAACGACCACCGTGAGCAACTCAATAGGCTATAAGCAGTCGCCCGTCCCTAATTTAGGATAAGTGGTTCCAGAGAAGGGAGAGAGCCAGTGGATTAAGACAAACACAACATCCATTCTTCACCTGGATTTGAACCCGGACGCTTCACGAACGAATGATCATAAGCCAGCGCTTAGACCATTGCTCCACAAGGGCGGCCAGGTTCGTGAGGAGAATGATAACTGCACCTTTTTTCAGTCGTAAAATGTGAAGCGAAATTCCACTCATCTCGATCGTGTGCAAAAATTCAACTGGATGGCAGACTCTTTCACTCTCATCTTCAGTCACAACTGTGTTTGTAAATGTTGTTGGAATGAGATTCGCGTTGCTGATACTCTTCAGTCCGTAAATCCACTTCGTGCAGGAGGTTGAAAATTAATGTAAGTACATTGCCGTCTATGCACGATAAAATAGTTTAAAAAATATTTAATGTAAAAACACCTTAGTCATAAAAGCATTCACATAAAAGGCACACTAGAATCTTTCAGATCCTCAACGGATCCATCCTCAGGTGTAAGTCTGATGTTTTTACGTTCAACCGTTCTCTCATTCTCTCTTGTCTGAGACATGTAGTTGCGACCCATTGATCACTCATGCCTTCCAGTAAGTCTCTTACGTTTTCTTCTTTTTTTTTTCTGCGGGAGAGACATTTTGTTAAGGGTAAGTATGCAATAAAGTATTTACTTACTTTAGGACTTATCATAGAACACCACGCACACACCAATTCTGACACTGAAATGAGCGCCTAATGTAGATAAGGGCCGCACGATTCTCCTATTGACGGGCGTCCCGTCCCGCCACTCCCGTACCGTTGCCACAATCTCTGTTTTCTCTTCACCTGGCTCATATACATGGTAAGACCTTTATTTTGATACCGAAAGCATGTTTTTACGTTCAAGCGTTCTCTCCAAATAGGTCTCACTGTTAAAAATCTTATAGAAGTAAGATATCGAGGGCCAACTCGATATGTATATTCAAACTATTTTCACTAACAATGGTCAAAGGAATGTTTATTTACATCTTTACATAATGTGAAACGTCTTACCTACGTCAATAAACTGGATCGAATAAATATTAAAGTGTATATATACGCATCACACAGTCCAACTGCATAACGCAATCGGGTCTTCGAGATTGTTCGCTGTTCCGATGAGAACTTTCATACGAATGCCTGCTAGCGTTGCTTTTCGCAACGGTTCGTTCAGGAAAAAGAAGACTTCGGACTTTGGACAATCTTAGTCCCTCCATGCTTCCACCTTCAACAGCGCGTGAGTCAACCGCACGCTTCTCCCATAGTCTTTACATGGGAAATTCGCCGCCCAACAACGTCCGAACCGTTGCCCCAACTCATTTTTCTCTTCCACTGGCACATCTACATGGTAAGACCTTTATTTTGATACCTCAACCATATCTTTATGTTCAGCCGTTCTCTCAAAATAAGACTCACAGTAAAAAACCTTATAGAATTAATACATAGATTAAATTTAGCCTTGCCTTTAATTTAAAAAAAACCCTTATTGATGAAAATTTACAGCTATCTTGGAGACATAAAATAAGGCATTTGTTATCGATTCCCTCAATGCTGCGCACAAACATATTGGCGTTTTGAAGTAGAATTGAAAAGTACTTTACGCTTTAGTTAACTATTCCATTAGCCAGTTTGGAAGTATTTTATCCTTCTGTGAGTGTGCGTGCGTGGATTCGCATATGATGGAAAACGACTAAATGCGTTTCAGATCTGTTGCAATTTAAATAAATGGTAATTTTTCAGTACTTCATTATCTGTGCTGAATACATAATAGGAAACCCTTACTCACTGGCACATGCAAAGTTAATTTGATAAGAAACTATCCCTCTGATCTCATTCCCAAATTGTGTGAGAAAAGAAATCACTTTTTAAACCGTTACTTAAGACAAGGCTACGTGCCTTGGAAAATAAAAAAGAAATCTGTTATGACAAATTCATTGCTAGAGAAATAAATCGCCTGGAGAACCCGCCTTCGTTTAAACCAGAAGCATGTAAAGCTTTTCATTCACCGTACCGCTTTTGGTATCGTGAAAAGGAATGCAAAATTTAATCCGTATGAAGTATCGAATATTCAGTTACTCCTTCAAAAAACATAAAACTGCAATCATCTACGTATATTTCTGAACGTTGTAAACTAGTGAATTTTTATTTGTTATCAGTTTCACTGCACCTGCAAAGTTTCAAGATCTATAGAATTCCGTTTCATGAATAAAATACGAGAATGCTGGATTAAAGAGGATTAGAGATTAGACAAATGAATATTCGAACTGCCAATCTAGAAGTTAGACTAACCAAACTCAATTTTTTTTTCCTTTTTTGCATTATTTGCTAACGTTTTGTGCATCTTCAGCAAACGTTTACTGAGTACAAGGCGTATTTATTCATGACTTTGCTCCAATTCGCCTGTTCTTTTACCTGTTTTTAATAATGAGGTTTGCGAAGTTTGGTTATGTCATTTAAAAGCACTTCGTAAATCTCTGCGCAATTCCTAAATTTTGTTTCTAAACCAAGAGACAAAGTTGCTGTTAAATCTGTTCACCTAAACTTCAGCTTCATAATTTGTGCCAGATGAAACTTTATCCATAAATTAAAGTTGTTTGGATAATCTCTCCTCCCACAATACCAACTGTCACTGTGGTGTCGAAATGCGGAATTGGTAAATTTGTTTCGTCTTCATTGGCTACATACTATAAATTAATTGTCTTTAACTATACTTTATCCAGTGCAATACAGTCCCGTGCACGTTTACTTTAAAGGAATGAAATTGCCACTCCAAGCAGACGCAGCGAAGTAATAAAATTGTATTCAGAGAGTCAACCCGCCCTGAATGCAGTGGATAAGTTTCGTACCTGAAACTACACTGTTAGAGGTACCAAAGCTAAGTTGCTGAGCTTAGGTAAAAGTTGGGTCAGTTTTCCGAAGCCATCTCGGAAATCAGGGGGAACATGCGACCTGACTAAGGGCAAACAAGCTAGAAAGGGTTTATATCCAGGTTAAAACATCACTGCAGGGTATGCGGACCCAAATGCGGGATGCAATATTGGTTGAATGGAAAAAGAGATGGAATAGTGAAGAGACAGGGAGGAAGACCAATGCGATCTTCTCCAGGGTCTCGGTCAGAGGAACTCAATTTAATGGTAAGATAAACAATAAGAGATGAGAACAAAAATACACCAAGTTAATGAACATAGAAACAAATCCGTTGTATTTTATTGGTTTGAGAAACAAGTTGGTATAGCCGAGCTTTTGCGCACAAGCGTGTGGCTTTGTCAAGGCTGAATAAAATCTAACTGATACAAAAAATGGTTTAAAGATACTAGGAATATACATCGGCATTAGATCAGCTACCTCATTTATTAATATGCTCTCCCCATGACAGAAGTTTGCCTTGACCAGAAAGTTGGTGTTTACTCCATTCCACTAGAATATCCTGACGGAACGCAAAAGTGCTACATAGGAATGGCTAAAAGATCATTTGGTACCAGAGTGACAGAGCACAAAAGGAACGTGATAAATGATGCCCTCAACTTTGCCATCTCCAGATAACTTTGCCTAAGAAACGCAATACCACAGTGGACAAGATATAAACAGATAGCACCATACACCACCCAGTTAGAGGCCGCCTACAGAGCATCAGTTGAAATCCTCACAACGACGTCCGCATGCAACGATACTGTTTACTGTAACCTGCACCTTCTTAGGGCGGATTTCTTGAAATGCTAAGACCGAATTTTTATCACGTTTTGTATTTCCCTTGTTGACATTTTGTCTCGCGCTTTTCCTGTTCTGAACAATGTGAACTCAACTCAATGTAAGTATATGTATGTATATATTTTCAAATGTCATCACTGTTGATTCTCTCCGTATTATTTAGATTTTAATCAGCCTTGACAAAGCCACACGTTTGTGCGCGAAAGCTCGGCTATACCAACTTGTTTTCCTACACCAATAAAAAACCTACGGATTTGTTTCTAAGTTCAAGTTAATGGTATCCTTAACGAAGTGTACACGGTACATAATACAGAATCTCCCTTGAATGCTTCAGCAAGCATTGCTTTAAGAAAAGGGCCTGTGTTTGAGGAGCCCAGTGCCCAGACATGCACCACCTTGTTTTTCAGTATTCTTTCCTTTCAAGCAAGTGAAGTGTTCCACTCCCAATTGGGGAAAAGTCGCAAGATATGCACACACTGGCCACTGAATCAGAATTATTTATGCAGATTTTCGTATTGTCACTTACGCAGCGTATATGAAAAATACGTGGCTACGTGCGTCACCACATGATCTAGGCGAACATTTAAGACGGCTGGTCTTCAGTAATTGTCAGTAGCGTTGATCACAAACGGCGCGACGACAATCTGTCAGGAACGAGATAGCCGTCGCCTAAGAAGGACTGTACGGAGAAACAGGACTTCCTGTGTGAAGCAACTGATTGAAGCATTCAGTGAAGGTTGTTCCTGACCCATATCGTAGCGAACTTTGCGCAGAGAATGTGACAGAATCGGTCTTGGAAGTGGCAGTGTCAGGAACACCGTAATTGTACATTTGAAGATAGAAAAAAGTCGTGTTGTCCGATAAGTCTCCATACAGCTTGTTCCGTACCAATGGTAGGTAGAGGATTTGGCGCCTGTCTCATGAATCAATGGACCCAGCTTGCATCGTAAATACAACTCAAGATTCTGGAAGTGGTGTGATGGTGTGGGCACGTTGTGTTTGTACGAAACGTGTGCCGTTTTATCACTCGAACGTCGGGTGTGCTTCAAGGATTATCTGAACATTTGTGCCGATCAAGACCATCCTGAAATGCTGACATTTTATTCAACAAATGACGAAGGGTTCATTGACGAGAATTACTTTAGATACAAAGTTGGATTATGGGTTATACGCCACCTAAAATAATACGATATAATACATTAATATGCATTTTTATCCGTTAATAAGCGTAAAATTACAAGATTACACAAGTTTAACAAGCTTTCGCTGCCTACGAGCAATTTCTTCAGATTTCTAAATATAAACACTTAACAGAAACTTTATATTAGGCAATGGCGTGTAACATTGACACAACTACTGACATTTCACCAATTTGGAACACGTTGTTAAACATTAAGAGCTTGCTGGACAATCAATGAGCACAAGGCGTACTACGAGTCTCATGCTATAAGTGACTTTTTAAAAAATGTTATGTTTGCAATTATTCTTCGTCTGTTTCTGTTAAGTGTTTATATTTAGAAGCTGCCCATTGGCAGTGAAAGCTTGCTACACTTGTGTAATCTTGTAATTTTTAGCCTAGTAACGGATAAAAATACATATTAATGTATTATATCGTATTAATCTTACTTTATTTTTCGCAAGAGGTGTTTAGAAGTCGTTTATCAAGCATGACAGCGACTTCCACTACCTTCCCTGATCACCACAAATCCAGTATTTGATACCCATTGACAGTGTATTGTATATATCAAAAAACCATATCGGATGCAAAGTCCTCCTCCGCCAAATCTGAGCCAGTTAAAGAATTGTCTGGTGAACGCCATTACCACGATGCACTCCAATACTTGTGAAATCTATGAAAAACTACATGCGTACTGCAATTCGAGGAAAAGGAGGTTTAACTGGGTATTGAATAAATGTTTCGAATTCAGTGACCGGTATGTGTACGAGTGCTACTGAGGTGGCCAAGTGAAAGGGAAAGCATTATAAGCATGGTGAATGAAATCATCGCCTCTCAAGACACCATCCAATGGAGGACAGATAAAGATAGAGAAGAAGGTAGCCAGGATACAGATGAAGAGAACGATAAATTCACCTCTGTATTCAATTTGATAGAGTAACAACATAGTGTACATATCATTGATAATTGTATCTGTCATCCGTGACTGTTCATTTTACTGTTAATCATATATTTCTGTAAACTTTAATATGGTAAGGTTTTACCAATGGAAATTTGTATCTTTTTTCAGTATATGAGTTAAAGTAACAAGTTGGTCCTAAGGAAATAAAAAAGACTGTTCGAGGGTCAACAAATCTTCCAGTCATACCCATTGTCCGCTGGTCACACAATAAACGTCACGCAGCGGGCTTCGGAATAGAACAGAGTTGGGCAGAAATGCATTACAAAGTAATGGAAGTACCGATTATAATTAACGTGTAATGCATTACAAGGTAATTCAGTTACAGGTAATGCATTACAAGGTAATTCAGTTACAGGTAATGCATTACAAGGTAATTCAGTTACAGGTAATGCATTGCAAGGTAATTCAGTTACAGGTAATGCATTACAAGGTAATTCAGTTACAGGTAATGCATTACAAGGTAATCCCAAGTATGGTTTGCACAAGGTAATGAAATTAACCTGTAATGCATTACAATGAAGAGGATATGATTCAATTATTTAATAATGCCATTCCAACATAATAGAATTATTTGGTAATGAAATTACACAATTTGCAAATAATAATTACATACTAATAGTTTATGGAAATCTACGTGTGCCAAAAGCTATGTCTAGAAAAGCCGGCCATGTAACATAGCAGACAGAGACCGAAGTGTCGTGTAAAATATTCTAGAAGCGGCAAGAATGGGTTAGACGTTATGTTCTTGTTCTTTGTTGAAGTCTAAGATGAATTGTTCTTTGTTGAAGACTAACACCACATGCATCGGAATTGATCGTTTTTCCATTTTTGTACTATTCTCTAACCGAAATAAACATCCCATTCGTACTTCATATGTATTATTTCATTCAAATCATTTTACTTGCGGCGAAGACGGGGCAATTACTCATGTCATACTCGTACAATATCCAATAACTACATACAAGGGTACAATTACTATGTAATTCTAATGACCAGTTCACCATTACCACGTAATGGTAACACTAAGTTCTTGTTCCCATTGCCATTACGCTGCAATGAATTACCGATTGATTCAATTACGATTTTGCCCAACTCTGGAGCAGAGGAACTAGGTGATGGTCCCACGGAAACAGCAGCAGCCAGTTGGTCACCCAGATGATACCTGCGAGTGGTGCTAACCTACACCTTTTCGGGAGGATTGCTTTTGCTACGCCTTTTTTTCATTTAAATTTTGTAATAGAGTGTCATTTATCCCTGAAGAACCGTTCACTTGGTGGAGAAGAGACACCCAGAAATAGAAGAGACCCACAGAAATAGAAGAGACACCCAGAAATAAAAGAGACACCCAGAGATAGAAGAGACACTCAAAGATAAAAAAAATTAACTCACACTCCTAGCGTTGAAATTGCGGCGTATGTAAAGCACAGAGAACTTGCATGATATCCTGAACAAAAACAATCTCTCATGCGGATACTTACAGGCATAATACATATATATAGTAGGAATATGCAGTTAAACCAAAAACTACAAAACACCTCGTCCCAAAAGATTACAAAAGCAGCGCAAAACATCCGAGGCAAAAACATATGTTTCCAAAGGGACTTTTAGGAAGCAGTTACAAATTGCATAACAGCGGGCGTCAAATAGTCCCGTGGAAAGAACGACGATATTTGTTTGGCGTTCCTGATCCAAGTCAAGAGTTTGAATTAATAAGTCCCGTCTGGTTTGCTCTGGAAAGAGTCAGGCTTTATAAATTATGGAATCCCGCTGAAGTCGATTCTGACATTATTGACACTTTACCATGCATCTGGATCCCTTCCTGCAGGAGTTTTTTAGAAATTAGACGTCCTGTGATAGTTCACGAGAGCCTGAAACTTATCCGAGTTTTTGAGGAACGTCAGAGCAAAGGGCAGTCTTCACAGAGCAACCCATTACGTCAGGTCCAAGAACACTGCCATAACAGGCAGGTCCAAGGATATTGCCAAACCAGGCATGCCCAAGAATACCGCCAACCCTGGCAAGTCCAAGAACCTCATCTCCAAAGACCGAGTTATCAGAAGCCTAAATAGAACTTTTCACAACAAGGACAACTTTTTAATCAGCCCAGACAGGCTGCTTATCAATCGATAGTGGATAATTTCTATCACCAGACTAGATACGTGCCGGCGCATCGGCGGGCACCAGGGGTGCGAAATCCTGACTTCACATCTGTGAATAAGAATAACAGCCAAGTTTCTCGTTCAGTGGATAAATATTACCCGGAGGACCAAAGATATCCCAAACAACGTGCTTGGGGGGGGGCAGGAAAGGCCTAATGATACTCATGTTGCCTCTCCTGCACGTTATTACAATTCAGCACTTTCTGGTAGTTCTGCAAATTTTCAGGATCATCCAGGACATGCTAATCACATTCACCCCAATTTGAACTTCTGCGGGAGGTAGATGGGATGATTTTACTATCTTCTTGCATCTCTGAAGACCTCAAACACCCTTTTTAAACAATTCAAGTCCCCGCAGTTGCATGATATTCTTGACATTTTGGATCAAGTGGTAGTATCCACAAAGATAGATTCCGGATCTAACATTTCTGCATTAAATTTCAATTTCTGTGCTGCTACCTTTCCAAATTCTTGCGTCGAGCCCTCCCAGCAATGTCTGGGAGGTGCGACAATAATATTTCTTCAATCTCTGGCTCAGTCCATTTACCTGTCAAGATTGGCAAGGTTCAACTTTAACATACATTTTTCTTGCTCTGAGATTTACCCGTTGATTGCCTTTTGGGGGTGGATTTTATTAAAATATTTAAACTAACGCTTGACTTTGAGCATGTGCTAATCTTAATGCCTGAGGTTAGTCCTCCCACCCCAGGAAAGTTTATTCATTTTTCTCCAGTCCTTGCGAGCGAGAGAATGTTACCAAGAGCCAACTTGGTCAGGTTTTAAACAGCCGATCAGGGTTATTTTCAGACAAGCCAGTTTTCACACAGGTGGTGTATCACACTATTGATACGGAGGGGTGCTAGTTCCATAGCATGTAAGGCTTATCCATGTCCGAACCAGAAAAAAACTGAGTTCCAAAAACAAATTCTGGACATGCTCCATTCTAGGATTATTAAAGAATCACTTAGTCCTTGGACAGCGCCTGCTTTTCTTGTTCCTAATAAAAAAAATCTGGGGAGTATCATTTTGTGATAGATTATCGGAAAGTGAATTCTGTGACTAAAGCTATCAATTACCCGTTACCCATAATAAGCGATATTCTCCAGGATTTATCATCAACAAACTGGTTACCAACTTTGGACTTGGCCAGCGGCTATTGGCAGGTTGCTGTCCACCCTAATTCAGCGGTGAAAACTGGATTCATTACCCCGTTTGGAGCTTATGAGTTCCTGAGAATACCTTTTGGAGTGGCATATGCACCCGCAACATTCCAGTGTCTTATGGACTCAGTCTTACGTCCTGTGCTCGGTACAGACAAGCCAGTACATGTCTATCTGGCGGAGATTTTTATTTCTTCTGAGACTTTTAAAGAGCATCTGTCTTTGTTAGACCAAATTTTTGAACTTTTACATAATACGGGTTTGACATTAAAATCTTCGAAATGTCCAATTGGACGGGACGAACTCGTGTACCTGAAACTGAAAATCATCCCCAATGGTCTTCTAACTGATGACTCAATGGTCAAACCATTTCCTGAATTCCCCTGACCTAAGTCACCAAAAGAGTTGTCTCGATTTTGGGGCATGCCCGGGTGATATCAACAGTTCGTTCCGGAGTACGCTAATATAGGCGAACTGTTATTTGCCTTAAAACGAAGGTATAGACACTTTGTTTGATCCAGGAAGGCAGAAACTGCTTTTAATACTATAAAACATGCTTTAGTTTCACCACTTGTGTTAGCCTTTCGTAACCATGCAGAAATGTTGGATATTTATACAGATGCTTCAGGTGTTAGTCTGGGTGCTATATTATCTCGACGAGGGCATCCTATTGCATATGCATCTCGAACTCTTAACAAAACAGAACATAATTACTCTGCTACTGAGCGAGAATACCTGGCTACTTTTATTTATTTATTTATTTTCATTTCAGCTGTTTTAATACAAATACATGTAAAATAATTGACATTATTATGTTTATTAATACAAAACAGCTAGGAAGAGAGGCGAAAAGGCCAAACAAAGACCTAGCATAACCACAGTCTCCCTACGTACACGTATCCAGTCAAGCACCACAGAGACAGCAATTTGAATTATTAGTGTAAATTAGTAAACCTGCTAATTTATTTAAAAAGAAAAAAAGGGAGAGAATAATTAGGAAAAAATAAGAGAGGAAAAGATAGTTAAAAAAAAAGAAGGGAGATGTAAATTCAAAGATATTTCTCCCCTCATTATCCATTATGTTCAATCACCCATTATTTTGTTTGCAGTTATAAAATTTTAATGCTTTCTCATTCACTCAACAGTCAATGTCATCACGGATTATTGGGCATTACAATCTTCATTGGTCCTCAAATTCGTGAACTTCTTGAGGATGAAAACTTCGAACTAGTCCTCAAGGGCAATGAGCAACCAGCTTGGGAAGCCTTTAAAAGTGTTGTGCCTGGCTTCTTGGGTAACAGAAGAGCTGTAAATTATGTTGAGCTTGTAAATAACCTTCTAGACAAGTATCATTTCTTAGGCTGCAACATGTCCCTCAAAACGCACTTTCTGCACTGTCATCTAGATTTCTTCCCAGAAAACTGCGCTGCAGTGAGTGATGAGCATGGTGAGCGGTTCCACCAAGACATTTCAACAGTGGAACGAAGATATCGGGGTCAGTGGAACTGTTCCATGCTTGCAAACTGTTGTTGGACATTGACAAGAGATGCCCCAGAACAGGATTACAGGCGACAAGCAAAGAAAAGGCACACTCATTTGTAGGCCCCTATTTCTGTATTTTATGTAGTAATTGCAATTCCTCTATGTTTTTGTCGTTTGGTTTATTGTATTTTGTGTAATTTACGATTGACTGAATGAAAATAACATTCATTTACATTGTAGTAGTATAATATATTACTGTTGAAATTTGCTTTTCTGTATAATTATATCATCATCATCATCATCATTGTCAACCATTATCAATCCACTGCTGGACGAAGGTCTCCCCAAGTTTCCTCCACAACGGTCTGTCTTGTGCCAGTCTCCTCCATGTCACTCCCGCATATTTACGAATTTCATCCACCCATCTCCCATGTGGTCTTTTTCTGGGTCTTTTCCTGTCCCTTGGAATCCAATCTAAAATTTCGGCTGTCCATCTATGGTCTGTCCTTCTGGCAGTATGTCCAGCCCATTGCCATTTCAGGGATTTAACTCTGATCATGATGTCTTCCACTCTCGTCATTTTTCGGATCCACGAGTTCCTCTTCTTATCTCTCCTGGTTATACCAAGCATGCACCTCTCCATGCTTCTTTGAGTTGTCTGCAGCCTTTGTATGTCTCTTTTAGTTAAGGTCCACGTCTCTGCACCATACGTAAGCACTGGAAGGATGCATTGATCAAACACTTTTCTTTTAAGACATAATGGCATATTGCTCTTGAAAATTATGCTGTTTCTTCCAAAAGTTCTCCAGGCAAGTTTTGTACGCCGATTAATTTCTTCATCAATGTGACCCTCACTTGATATCTGCTGTCCAAGATAAACATACGTATCTGTTATCTCCAGTTTTTCTCCATCAATCGATAAATCTTCATTTCTTGTAAAAGCATTGAACATCACTTTTGTCTTCTGAAAGTTCATTTTTAATCCCACTTCTTTACTCTTGTCAGCAAGTTCCTGGATCATACTCTGCAGCTCTGATGGGGTAGTTGCAAAAATGACTACGTCATCAGCAAAACGAAGGTGGGTTAGATAATCTCCATTAATCTTTATCCCTTTGTTTTCCCAGTTCAGTGATTGAAAGACATTTTCCAATGTGGCATTAAAGAGCTTCGGAGATATGGTGTCACCTTGTCTCACTCCCTTTCCAATTTTTATGTGTGTTGTATTTTCAAACAGCCGAATCTTTGCACTTGCATTTTCATAGATGTTATTAATAATATTAATGTATGCATCTTCAATACCGCAGGATTTCAGAGCCGTGGTAACTGCTGATGGTTTCACCGAATCAAAGGCTTTTTCATAATCGATAAAAGCCATGCACAATGGAAGTTCATATTCCCTCGCTCTTTCAATTAGTTCTCTCAGTACGTGGATATGATCTATTGTGCTGTAGCCACTCCTGAATCCAGCTTGTTCTCTCGGTTGAGCCATGTCCAGTGTTACCTTCAAGCGGTGTGAAAGAACTTTAGTGAAGATTTTATAAACCACTGATAGGAGGCTGATAGGTCTGTAGTTCCTGAGATCCTCAATGTCACCTTTCTTATGTAGCAGGATCATTGTAGCATTGTTCCAATCCTCAGGAATCTTCCCTTCATTAAGGCATCGAGTGAAAATTTGGGCGAGTACTGTTTCAATTTCTCCACTTGCTTCTTGTATGATGTCTATAGTAATTCCATCTTCTCCTGGAGCTTTCCCCCGCTTCATGTTCTTGATTGCATGAGCAACTTCTGCTGGGAGGACTGGAAGAACTCTGGTACCTTTCATGATGTCTGGAGTACATGTATCATCCCTTTCATATAGTTTGGAGTAGAAATCTTTCACTCTTGTCAAAATTTCGCCTCTATTTCTTGTTATAGAACCATCTTCTTTTCTCAGAGCCATAATCTGTTTTCTTCCCTTACTGAGATGTCCCTTTGCTATCTTTAGGCTTTGGTTGTTTTCAATTGCTTTCCTCACTAGCTCACAGTTGAATTTCCTTACGTCTTCAGTGATACTTTTTCGTGCTGTCTTGCATAGCTCTATATATTCCACTTTGGAAGTCACATCTTCTTTAGTTGTCCTCATCTCTCTTCTTTTTGCATCAACATTTTGGTTTTTCCTGATAATTTGTTTACATGCAACTTGTTCTTAGACCCAGGTAATTTTGTTGCTGTTTCCATAAGAGCTTTGGTTACTTTTCTGTTAACTTCAGAAATATCCACTTCTTCCGATGTTAGGCCTTCTAAAGCAGAGAATCTGTTCTTCAGTTCCAACTTGAAAGTATTATGGTGTTTTTTAAGGTTGGTTATGTCAATACATTTTGTTTGTCTTATGAGCTTGCCACGTTCCAGTTTAGTGTTGAGGTGCATCTTACATCTCACCAATCTATGGTCACTACCTGTGTTGAACTTGTTTAGCACACTGCAGTCTTCGATGACGAATTTTTTGTTACACATAATAAAATCAATTTCACTTGTCGTCCCAATTGGATGTCTCCATGTCCATTTCCTGTGTGGCTTTTTCTTGAAAAAGGAATTCAAGATGAAAAATCCTTCTGCCTCTGCAAACTCAACGAGAGTATTTCCACGCTGGTTTCTGTTGCCGTGACCGAATTTACCTACTGAAGTTTCATTCTGTTGCCGGTGCCCTATTTTTGCATTGAAATCTCCCATAATTATCTTCAAGTGCTGCTTACCTTTATTATTTAGATGACGAATTTCCTCATAAAATTCTTCAATTTCTTCTTCAGGATGACTTGTGGTGGGTGCATAAGTTTGAATAATCTGAGCCTGGTATCTTCTCGATAGTTGGATAACGAGTCGTGCAGCTCTGTCAGAGGAACTTTCAACTTCTACCACTTTATCCTTCAGTTTCTTGTTTATTATAAATCCAACACCACTAGTTCTGCCAGTATCTGTCCCACGATAATAGAAGAGATGTCCACTTTTCAGTTCAATGAGATCTTCTCCTTTTCTCCTTACCTCACTCAGCCCGACGATGTCCCACTTGATCCTTTGTAGTTCCTCTTCCAATTCAAGAAGCCTTGAATCAGAAGATAGGGAGCGTCCGTTGTAGGTAGCCAAGGTCAGCATCAAATGGCAGCCTATAGATGAATAAGTTGTGTATCTCCGAAACTAGAGCTAATAAAAACAAAAATATTATCAGATTCGTTTTCTTCGAACCGAAAGTAGTAAAGTTTAACTAATTTCATTAAGGAAACATAAAAAAAAAAAAATTTGTTGAGCAGTGCTAACGGAAAGGGAATTCTGTGACTAAAGCTATCAATTACCCGTTACCCATAATAAGCGATATTGCTGTCAATCCTATTTCAGTGGAGAAATCTGGATTCATTTCCCTGTTTGGAGCGTATGAGTTCCTGAGAATGCCTTTTGGAGTGGCATATTCACCTGCAACCCTTCAGCACCTTATGGACTTAGTCTCACATCCTGTGCTCTGTCCATGTCTATCTGGACATCATTATTATTTTTTGTGAGACTTTTGAAGAGCATCTGTCTCTGTTGGACCAAGTTTCTGAAGTTTTACATAATGCGGTTTGACATTAAATCCTGCCGAATGTCAAATTGGACGAGACTAACTAGTATATTTGGGATTAAAAATTACCCCCAATGGACTTCTAATTCATGACTCAAAAGCAAGCCAATTTCTGATTTCCCTAGACCTAAGTCAGCAAAAGAGGTGTCTCGATTCTTGGGCATGATCGGGTGGTATCAACAGTTCGTTCCGTGGTGTGTCCAACCAGATTTCGCAGTTGGGGATCTGGTGTTGTTTGAAACTCATTTTCGATCCTCCGTTGCACATACGTATGTGAGAAAATTTGCACCCTTATATGAAGGCCCCTTCGAATTGGTGAAACTGGAGAATAATAATAAGGTAGTATTAAAAAATCTAGATGGCTCCCTACAGTCTGCCCATGTGCAGCAATGTAGAAAATTCTATGTTCTAAATATTACTGCAATTATCGACTCTACGTCTCGTAGGAATCCTTAGACAGAGGGGGGAGGGGACTCCTTTACAAGCCTCTACTGTTGATGATGAGATCATTGGCCTCACCCCTGTCCTGTCCGAATCTTTATCTTCGTCTGAGCACGTTTTTCCTTCAACTTCTTTTCAAGATTTTCATTCTGACATTCTCCCATTCACTCGGAGTGCTACAATCATTTCTACTCCTCCGTCACCTGCCTTCTCAAGACACGAGAGATCACCTTCAAGTAGGTATTCTCATAATATGCAACGTGGTTCATTTTCATCTGCTTCTCACAAATCAATTGCTCTTTTTATTTCTTGGTGCTCCGTTTGGTTCTACGTCTAAGACATTAAAAATAAAAATTACTGACATTTCATCTTCTTCAGATAGCTCTATCTCTCCTGTGGCCAAGAGAACTGTACCTCTTGTTGACACTGATTCATCAGACACTATAGTTGAGGTTCTTCGGTCTCCCAGTGAGAAAATCCCTGTTTCTGTTTGCATTGCGCAATCAACACACAGGCACATTCGGTGTTCACCAAAGAAAGAAAACGCCCAACTATGCGTCGAGGACATTCTGGAACTCCATGTCCTACACTACTTTCATGGCTCCTGTTCTGCCATTAAATAAGCTAATGCATGTCTAATAAGCTAATGCATGTCCACCTGTGGCTCGCGTCACTCTTCAGTACCAACGTGATGGAAACGTCCTACCTTAGCTAAAATGAATCACGAAATGTCCGCAAATGGAAGCACCTGGAATGACTTTTTGTTGGTATTGAAGAACCAGCAGATGCACCTGACACTCTTCGTGTTGAATATGCCTAAGAACATTATTCGAAAATAACGAGCTTCGCGCAACAACGCTTTGCTGCGTATATTATGCGGGGCACTCACCTTACAGAAGCAGGAGCCCGAGAAACAGCATTACATCATGTATCATATCCGGGTGTCTTATCGTTACCGTAGGTACTCTCTAATAAACTGTGATTTCCATACATTACATCCATGCAGCTGCAATTTTGGAACCTATGAGTACTCATTGTCTAATTTCAGTGCTGACGCTAGTGAGAATGCTATTTTCTGATGCTATGAGCATTCGGAATGGCTATTATTGTTATTTAAAAAAATTGGTTAGCTAATTTCTACAACTGTAGTATTTGGAATGCGAAATTACACTCCTGAAGGAAAGGGAGAGTCTATCCTTTTAGTGTTCAAGCCGGGTAGAATGTTTTAGTCTTAAAAAATAAATTGCTAAACCTGAGGGCATTTAGAATTCTACCTTATAGTGACAAGGACGGTTATAAAATCAGTTTCAGAGTTTCATGCCAGTTCCAAGCTGTTTTCAAAACAGTTAGAATTTGTTTTTGCTCGTGGATTTATCATCCACCTGGAGAAATTCAATGGAGAATGAGCAGTCGCCCTTTCCCAGATTTATGGTTACTGGCCCCAGCAAGCGTAGAGAACAAGAGCCGTACGAGAAAACCACAAACATATACCTCGTTGAGAACTCGAACCGGGGTTCGCGGAAGAAATGCCAGGTGCCAGCACTTAGACGATTTCGCCACAGAAGAAACAAAACAATTAAAGTGAACAGATAAATATTTTGTGTTTGAAATAAGCTAGTAATTCAGAATTGGATCGATAGAGACACGAGAAAACAGCATTTCAGCTTTCTTTTCAACAATGAAAGTCACCTCTACATGATCACTGTAAAGTATCTACGTAATCAATAAATAGTTAAAATATTTAGCACCGAGATGTGTTTCTTAATGACGAACGTAATTAAAAATCTACGTACATTTGCTAAAAATCTTCGTTAAAAGTGGCGATGTCTTTAATTTCAGGAACAGAACTGAAGCACACACATGTCAGTTCCATGGAATGCCGCGATCATTTTTGAATTACTTTTTATATGTGCTTCAAATAAATATTTTTTGAGGAAACGGTTTTCGTTGACGATATGAGAAGTACGTATCTCTGTTTGGAAATATTCGCTGACTCTCTCTGCAAACAAAAGCGAACCGTCTAATGAGAATTAAAAAAAACAGTTTCCTTTTATTTTCTGTCTCTGAAATCAGAATGAACCCTTTGAAAAACATTAGAATCGTTGTGGAGACAAGGCATTCAATTATCACTGAATCTAATTACAACCCTTTCCGTTTCATATAGTTAGTAGCCTGTTCCAATGCTCACAAAGAATTGTTTTTTTTTGTTTTTTTGCCATCATGTGAATTTCCCTATGAGTTATACTCTTGTTTCTTTATTTTAAAGTTCTAAATTACTAATTAGATGTTTTCGACAACAATTTAAAACAGGCGGGTTGCAAAAAGTAGTTTCTTAATAATGCTGGCACTTTTAATTTCTAAGCGTCTTTAATGCTTTTCTTCGTTTGCTTGAGGTATTTCATTCCATATTTCTCACACACAGAAAAAACAGCAGACATTTTAAGCGTAGGAGTATTTATTCTAAGTGAGGGAATCACATTTAGAAGCGGGACGTTTATTCTCTGTAGATCTATAAAATTATGGATTTCGAAGAAGGAAAACAATGAGATCATGAGATACCACATGGTTAATGAGCATGAAAACATTTTATCCTTTTTTTGCAGAAGTATGCTTCGCTAAACATTCACAAACAGACACCCAAAGAATGTAAAGAGGAATAGAAAAGTTAAAACGATCATGCGTTGTTATTAATTTGTTGCTGTACAAAAAGTACGGAAATTCTTTTGTCTGCAATATTTTTCCGAAAATATTGTTTAAGCAGTGACACGGCTTCAAAAATATATTCCGAAAAATATATTTTTCAAGATATATCTCCATTAAGATCTCATAGCGATCTTGGATCTCAGATTTCCATTTATAGCGATCTCCATTAAGATATCCATATCTGATCCATTTATAGCGATCTCCATTAAGATCTCCATATATGATCCATTTATAGCGATCTCCATTAAGATCTCCATATCTGATCCATTTATAGCGATCTCCATTAAAATCTCCATATCTGATCCATTTATAGCGATCTCCTTCAAGATCTCCATATCTCTATATATTAGATCTCCATATTATTAATTATCATTATATATTATCATTATATTATCATTATATTATATTATTATCCATATTATTAATTATCATTATATATTATCATTATATATTATCATTATATTATATTATTATCCATATTATTAATTATCATTATATATTATCATTATATTATTATCCATATTATTATCATTAGATATCATCATTATATTATATTATTATCCATATTATTATCATTAGATATCATCATTATATTATATTATTATCCATATTATTATCATTATATATCATCATTATATTATATTATTATCCATATTATTATCATTATATATTAGCATTATATTATATTATTATCCATATTATTATCATTATATATTAGCATTATATTATATTATTATCCATATTATTATCATTATATATTATTATTATTATATTATTATTATCTCCATTAATATCTCATATTCCCATATATTAGATCTCCATATTATTATCATTTATAGCGATCTCCATTAAGATCTCCATATCTCCATATTATTATCTAAGATCTCCATTTACATATCTCCATTAAGATCTCCATTATAGAGATCTTGGATCTAAGATCTCCATTGTAGCGATCTCGGATCGAAGATCTCCATTTATAGCGAACTTGGCGCACAATTCGAAATTCATTGACATTCATTATGTGACTCACACAAAACATTTTGTACTTCACATTTTTTTCTTTTTCTCATGCAGACATTCCTAAAAGTGATCCTCAAAGGACTTCTTCCTTGGCTTTCCTCTAACTTTTATTTTCCTACCACTTGGCTAAAGGAATTATTTTCGCAATCATATCACCACTGATTCTTTCAACATGGACAAATCATGGTTTTCTCCACATAATTAATAACATTTTGCTTCACATTACCCATCTGTTAAACGTCTTTGTTCTTCTCATAATTATAATATATCTTGCCATCAACCCCCGGTAAGTGACGTATCTTTCCATCACACAAACGATTCCTACATCCCTTCTGCTCCAGGTTTCACTGACGTACATCAGAGTGGGAACAAATATGTAGCATTTCCTTGTAGGTATGCATATTCTTGTCGGGATTTAGAGACCGCTCTCATTAGACAGGGATTTAGACAGTCCAAAGATCATCCGAGCAAATACTTTCAGAAATGTATGTACGTTAGTTTGTCTATGCGCTCCCCTCTGTGTGTGGCTACCTGTGTCAAATTTTAGACTAATTTCTGCTTGTTAGTGCGTATCAGCTCTGACGGAATTTCGGAAAAGATCGGCATTTAAACAGAAATTCTTAACCAAAAAAAAAAAACAAAAACGGAACGGGAACCAAAACAAAATAGGGCTTGCATGAATTTTCCTCAGCACTTGTGAAACGAGGTATTATTAACTTTCGATTTAAAACTTTAAATTGTTACCCGTATATCCTGCGGAATAGCGTGCAACATTGAAAGACCACAATCCTGCTATTAGACATTTGCGAGCCGCCGAAAATGAATACAGAAATTATGCCATCATTCAGCGGTGAATTCCGACGGCACCGCGCATAAGGAAGTGGAAGGGAATGAGCGATATTTTATCAGAAATGACTTAACTGAAGAAATTATCGAGGGCTTCCCAAGATAACGGATAATATCTCAGGTGCATAAAACAGATCCATGTGTTCATTTATCCCACGAAAAAAATTAGGTTTTTTATTTCATATATTGCGCTAAGCACCGTTTTCTGGGTAAGATTTCCCCTTCATGAGGAAATTATTTTTTTTTCAGCTCCCATGAAATCAGGTAGGGATAGCCAGGCGTACCACATCCCTTTATTAGAAAAGTGCAAAAACGTGACAAATACACAAAGTACAAGCAAGCGTTTCTCACGCCAAAATCTTGCGCGTCACGGGGTGAGTCATTAGCCGTGCAATTCCCTTTCAACCAAGCACGTCCTCACCAGCTAAAGAAAAGGCGAACAGAACATATTTCTTGAAGGGGTGTAACCAGGGTTGCCAGAGGCATAAATGGTTACTCATGAAGTTCAACAAGGCTCACGATAGTGTTACGGACGCCAAAATGCGTGCTTGACGGCTCAAAGGAACCATATTTCTCTCAGCATCCTAAGCCCTTCATTCTTTTGAATGACGTATCAGGATGTCCCGCAAGGGGGCTGGGGATTCAATCCGGAGCCATGGATTGTGGCTCGCGAACAATGAGAAATCAGCATTCTTGTAAGTTTAAGAAAACCCCACCATTTCCAGATGGAGAGGATGTTTTCCGAGGGAACGAAGAGGAAAAAATGAGACGACGTCCGAGAGAGTATAAGATGAAGTCCCAAAGAGTAGGCGACGAAGTCCTACACAGCAGGAGTCGAAGTCCAAGAGAGTATGAGAAAAAGTCCGAAAGAGTATGAGACGAAGTCCTAGAGAGCAGGAGCCGAAGTCCGAGAAAGTATTGACGAAGTCCGAAAGAGTAGGAGACGAAGTCCGAGAAAGTATATGACGAAGTCCTAGAGAGCAGGAGTCGAAGTCCGAGATAGCAGGAGTCGAAGTCCGAGAGAGCAGGAGTCGACGTCCGAGCGAGTATGATACGAAGTCCCAAAGAGTAGGAGACGAAGTCCTAGAGAGCAGGAGTCGAAGTCCGAGAGAGTATGAGAAGAAGTCCGAAGAAGTAGGAGACGAAGTCCTAGAGAGCAAGAGTCGAAGTCCGAAAGAGTATGAGACGTAGTCCGAAAGAGTAGGAGACAAAGTCCTAGAGAGCAGGAGTTGAACCCCGAGAGAGTATGAGAAGAAGTCCAAAAGAGTAGGAGACAAAGTCCTAGAAAGCAAGAAGCGAAATCCGAGAGAGTATGTGACGAAGTCCGAAAGAATAGTAGACGAAGTCCTGGAAAGCAAGAAGCGAAGTCCGAGAGAGTATGAAACGAAATCCGAGAGAGTATGAAACGAAATCCGAGAGAGTAGGCGACGAAGTCCTAGAGAGCAAGAGTCGAAGTCCGAGAGAGTATGTGACGAAGTCCGAAAAAGCAGAAGACGAAGTCCTAGAGAGCAGGAGTTTAAGTGCGAGAGAGTATGAGGCGAAATCCGAAAGAGTAGGAGATGAAGTCCAAAAGAGTAGGAGACGAAGACCGGAAGAGTAGGAGACGAAGTCCGGAAGAGTAGGAGACGAAGTCCGGAAGAGAAGGAGACGAAGTCCGGAAGAGTGGGAGACGAAGTCCGGAAGAGTAGGAGACGAAGTCCAGAAGAGAAGAAGACGAAGTCCGGAAGAGTAGGAGACGAAGTCCTAGAGAGCAGGAGTCGAAGTCCGAGATAGTATGCGGCGAAATACGAAAGAGTAGGAGACGAAGTCCTAGAGAACAGGAGTCGAAGTCCGAGAGCGTATGAGAAGAAGTCCGAAGGAGTATGAGATTAAGTCCAAAAGAGTAGGAGAAGAAGTCCTAGAGAGCAGGAGTCGAAGTCCGACAGTATCAGAGGAAGTCCCAAAGAGTATGAGACGAAGTCCGAGAGTATCAGACGAAGTCCCAAAGAGTATGAGACGAAGACCTAGAAAGCAGGAGCAGAAATCCCAGAGAGTATGAGACGAAGTTCGAAAGAATAGGAGACGAGGTCCTAGAGAGCAGGAGTCGAAGTCGGAGAACAGAGAGGGAGACGAAGAAGTAATGGATGCATAATAGCGCAGCCTTTTGTGTGAGAGAAAAGTGATTACCGCGGTAGTCCGACTGCTCATAAGCCTTTCATCTCCACTCGGAATGCTACTCGTCGTTTAGCATGGTGTAAAGAATATCCATCGTGGACCGTAGATCAATGGAAACGGGTCCTAAGGACAGAGGAATCCAGATACACGATCTATGAGTCTGATGGCCGTGTGTGGGTATAGCGGCAGCCGGGGGAACGTTATTTATCACAGTGTACTGTTCCTACGGTAACGTTTGGAGCTGGCAATGTACTCGTGTGGGTGTGCTTTTTGCGGTATGGCCCCGACTCATTAATTATCCTGGACAAGCCGGTTATCCAGCACGTTTACCTTGATATTCTGGACAATTTTACCCTACCAACTCGGTAGCAATACTATGGAACCGAGCCTTGTTGGTACCAGCAGGATAATGCACCGATCCATAAAGCAAAGATTGTTACGGCGTGATGTGAAGATAATTCCGTATGTGACCCGGCCAGAACAGAGCTTTGATCTTAATCCCATAGAGCACCTATGGGATGAATTAGAGCGCCGCACAATAAGTTTGGAACGAAGACCTACTACTAAGCAACAGTTAGCGACAGCATTATGCACTGAATGGAGGCACATACCTATCGCTGTGTTCCAAAACATTGTCGAAAACATGTCTCGAAGGGTCAGTGCATGCATTAAAGCCAAAGATGGACCGACACCGTACTAATGTATGCCAATAAATGTTATGTTGTGTTTCTCTTCTAGTTGTCCGGTGACTTTTGTCAATATAGCATATTTTACAAAGCACCTAAGAAAGAAACCGTCTCCTTTTGCAGGTTTCTGAAATTTAATATTGTTATCAAGTACCCTCTCAAAGTGTATTTGCAGTACTATCACATTTCGAAGTACTCTGTCAAAGCTTCAGTGTATGAATCAAGAACTTGCTGACGAGGGCAAAGAAGTGAGTTTAAAAATGAGCTTACAGAAAAAAGTGATGTACTGCACTTCTGTAAGAACAGATGACTTGGAAACTGATACGTCACACTTAGAAGTAGCCGAACCTACATTTACCTTGCTCCAGAAATATCGAACCAGATCCAAGTGAAAGAAATTAATAGGCGTACAAAACTTGCCTGGAGAGCTTTTGGAAGAAACAGCATAATTTTCAAGAGCAATATGTTATTATGTCTTAAAAGAAAAGTGTTTGATCAATGCATCCTTCCAGTGCTTATGTATGGTGCAGAGACATGTATCTTAACTAAAGGAGACATACAAAGGCTGCAGACAACTCAAAGAAGCATGGAGAGGTGCATGCTTGGTGTAACCAGGAAAGATAAGAAGAGGAACTTGTGGATCCGAAAAATGACAAGAGTGGAAGACATCATGATCAGAGTTAAATCCCTGAAATGGCAATGGGCTGGACATACTGCCAAAAGGACAGACCATCGATGGACAGCCGAAATTTTGGATTGGATTCCAAGGGACAGGAAAAGACCCAGAAGAAGACCACGTGGGAGATGGGTGGATGGTTATGATATATGTCGCACTATATGCATATACACAGTCAAGTCACATTATTGTAACCACCTCCTACCTTTGACGTCAACAGCGTGTAGCCACTTAAACAAGGCACCTGTCCTGAGCTGGTGTGCTGTAGGAATTCTGAAAACACGTTATTCGTTCCTGTTATGGATAAAAGGAGCGATTTATCAGATTTGCAAAAAGTTACATATATCGGCCTTAGGGCCAAGGGTGGCAGTATATCTGAAATTGAGCAGTTTGTGAACTGTTCGCCTGCTGCTGTTGTTAAAGTGTATCATGATTGGGGAAATGGCGCCATTGCGAATAAGTGAAATGGAAACTGCGGAGCTCCACGTGCCATTGTTTTGAGAGGTGTACGTCTGCTACAAAGGGACGTGAGGGCCAATCGACACGCTACAGTGCAGCAAATCACTGGCTGAATGAACAAGGGGGCTACCGGAAGTGTGTCTACCCCGCCAGTTCAGCGAACCCTTCTGCGCATCGGGTTCCGATGTAGACGAATGATCACTGCACCTATGCTAACGAAGGTGCATCGGCAGAAAAAGGCTTACATTTGCACGGCAGTATCGGAATTGGACCTCCTCTGACTGGCAAAGGACTGCCTTTTCCGATGAGTCATGTTTTCTGCTTCATCGAAAGGATGGTCGTTGGCGTATACGGTGAGAAACATCGGGCACTAACACCCTTGAACCATTGCTGAAAGAACACAAGCTCGTGGGGGCAGCGTTGAGATCTGGAGAATGTTTTCGCTGGCTTTCCCTGCGTAGACATACCTGTGTAAGGCACTATGGACCGAATTCGTTATGAATCCATCCTTGCACACCTCCTACACTCATGCATGCCGATTGGCTTCCCTGGAGCTGATGGGATCTTCCAGCACGGAAATGTGACGTGTCACTCAGCTAGAAATGTCCGAGAGTGGTTGGAAGAGCACGATGAAGATTTCAAAGTACTTCTCTGGCCACCTAATTTGCTAGACTTAAACCCAATTAAGCATTTGTGGGTCCACCTTGATAGTGTTGTTCTTTCTATGGATCTTCCACCACGCACCCTGCAGCAGCTATCAGATGCTCTGCAGTCAGCATGCATCTATATACCTGTGAACACCCTCCAGCATCTGATTGAGTCAGTTCCATCCCGTCTAACTGGTATTCGCGCTGCACACGGCGGTTACTCTTGATATTAGCTGGAGGTCACAATAAGGTGTCTCTACCGTGTATATCTAAAGAAATGACTGAAAATAAATCAAAACTTTGTTCTGATTAGTAGAGTGATGAAGACGAACTGTAACTAGCATTTAATTTATAACTAGGCCTGCGGAGTATTTTACTTTTCACAATCGTATTAGATGAGCAACATTTTTGCGACTAATTATGCTTCATATTATTATCATCGGAATGGAAGTACATCATCATCTCCGAGTGTTATTATGCTTTACATGAGCACATAACATATATACACTATCTACCAACAAGTAATTGGACACCCCTACAATCGACGATATCTGCGGTCCTGATACACGTCACGGCCGCCGCCGTTAAATATCGTGTGGGAAACAACAACGCAACCAGTCGCATGCAAGATGCCACGCAATTCGGAGATCTCTGATTTCAAGAAAGGTGTAATCGTCGAATATCACAGAAACGGCCGATCCATACGTGACATATCCAATGAGTGGAAGTACCCAAAATCGACAGTGGCCTATGTGATTGGAAAGTGGAAGATGAGAGGTGACTGTCGGAATGTGCCCCGAAACGGCAGACCCACAAAACTGGGAGTTAGAGACCGACGGGTGCTGGCCAGATAAATTCGAAAGAACCGCACCAAATCAATAGGCCACATCCGCGAGGAGTTTCAACAGGCATCCGGGTGTGTTCTTTTGATGAATACCATCCGTAGGTAAGCCTACTTGCTCGGTTATCATGGACGTGCTGCCGCATACAAGCCTTTGATCACCAAGTCCAATAGCGCTGCTCGGTTAACGTGGTGCAAAGAACGTCAACAATGAACCGTTGAACAGTGGAAACAGGTTTTCTGGAGCGACGAATCAAGGTTCACCCTCTACCGTTCGGATAGCAGGGTCTGAGTTTGGCGTCTGCCTGGAGAACGCCTCCCGCCGGAATGTATTGTGCCAACTGTGAAGTTTGGCGGTGGTGGAATTATGCTATGGTGGCGTTTCTCCTAGTATGGCACGGGACCCTTGGTCGCAATTCCTGGTGAACTCAACGCCGAGACCTACTGCACCATTTTGGATGACCATGCGCTTCCTACGTTGTGGCAGTTTTACGGGGTGGACCCATGTTACTTTCAGGATGACAATGCCACCTGTTATGTTGCGAGGTACACTATGGCTTGGTATGGTGACAATGGGGTTAATCGAATGGACTGGTCTGCGCAGAGCCCGGACCTTAACCCTATCGCGCACCTCTGGGACGAGTTGGAGCGTCGACTTAATGGGTGCCCCCACCGTCGAAAATCGGTGAAGGAACTGATCTATCTTCTCCAAGCCGAGTGGAAGAAAATGCCGCTAGCCGTCGTACAACGCCTGTTTGAGAGTATACCCCGGAGGGTCGCAGCTGTAATCGCCGCTCGTGGAGGCTCCACCAACTATTGAAGGTGAATAAACTTCGTTTTCCTTTGCTATCACAGGTGTCCAATTACTTGTTGGCAGATATTTTATGAGCTGTTTGGAAAATATTGCGCTTGCATATACGTATATATCACATTCGGGTAGATGTTTTCGTTTAAGAGTTTGTTACAATAAATTATCATTTGTTGTTTTACTGATATTCTCAAAGAATTCTTGTGCAAAAGCGATAAAACGGTATTAAAGTATTAAAGTGCACAGCCGTTGAAATTGAAATTCACGTAAACAACCAACTATGTGAATAACAGCTCAAAAATATGTTATAGGCTCATGTAAAACATCTAAATATCAAGTATTGTGCATGAAAGAAAAGTATAAAACAAATGCAAATTATGTCAATCTATTCTTAAACAATTTTCGGTATAAGTATCGTAAAAACCTTGAAGAATATTACGATGAAATCTCTTAAACTATTATTTTGTGCGTCAAGAAAAAATTTATCACATCCGAATCTTTAAAATCCGTTGTCATTATTCATCTCAGAATCCCTGTTTGTTCACATGTAGGAACAAACCTTCTTGTTTTCCTGAATACAGCAATTTGTAGTTAAATCCCTCACCTGTACGTTTCCTTCAAACTAAAAGGTATAATTTTTGTTCATGAAAAACAGCATAAGATAAATGCAAAGCGCAATATTTTCCAGAAAACCTTTTGGTGTACTGATATGTATTGTGAAAATTTTATGGAGTATTACCATGGAATCCTTTAAACTACACTGCTGGCCACCCAAAATGCAACACCAAGAAGGAAGCATCCGATTGGCCTGAAATTCGCAGCACGCGTCGCCCGCGAGAGGACATGCAAACGATTAGCATTGCAGGGCATATGAAAATTATGTGCGCGCGGGACGCTACCGAGAAGCACAATAAGAAGGGTGCACAGAAGGCGGGGTGTAAGTAGTGGAAGTGTGTTGTGCTGCCGGACCTGTGCGTGGGAAGCTGCTTTCTGATGCATCGTCGCAGAATACGGCAGTCATTCCAGCACGTTTCGGAGTTCGACAGAGGACAAATAATGGCTTATCGCGACAGCGGTTTATCGTACCGAGACATCGGCGCCCGTGTGGGTCGACATCCAGCCACAGTGTGGCGAATATGAATTCGGTGGGTGCAGGAGGGGCGGACGGACCGACGTGAGCAATTGCCGCAGCAGCGGCACTCCACTGAACGAGGCAACCAGCATGTTGTGCGGCGGGCATTGACGGATCGGACCGCCACATCACGAACGTTAGCGCAGGAATTAGTGTGTGTTGCGCAACAACCTGTGTCATCACGTACCGTTCGACGTCGTCTGCAGGAGCGGGGACTTGTCACACGACGCCCATTGATCCGATTACCATTGACGTCACACCACCGGCCAGTGCTGCGGCAGTGGGCCGTTAAACGCCAAACCTGGACTACGGAATGACACGACATTGTCTTCTCCGACGAATCGCGCTTCAGCCTGTAACGCGCGATGGTCGGATCCGCGTGTGGCGGCACCGCGGTGAGAGACTGTATGACGCCTGCATTATACATCGCCATACCGGTCCGTCACCTGGCGTTATGGTTTTGGGCGCAATTCAGTATGACACCCGCACCCCTCTGATACGCATCGCTGGTACACTCAAGAGCTACAGCTACATCTCCGACGTTTTGGAGCCTGTTGTCCTCCCTTACCTGCAGGACCTGCCAGCGGCCATGTTTCAACTGGACAATGCTTGCCCGCATGTGGCACGCATCGTGCAACAATTCTTCACTGCCCACCAGGTGTCACTGCTGCCGTGGCCCGCCTGTTCTCCTGATATGTCCCCCATCGAACACGTCTGGTCGCTGATCGGCAACCGAGTGGCCTGGAAAGCACCACCCGCGGCTATATATTTAGGCGTATTTTATTTATCTGGGCACTTATTTATACTTCAGAATGTTAATTTTTGAAGCCTCATTGCGTCATTCACGCACCAAATCACAGTTCTTATTACATTTCAAACGTTTATATAATATTTCCTTCAGTCCCATTCTACCTGCACCACTGTGCGGAAGAAGCGTGCATCTTAGTGATGCGGGGATGGTTTGTTTGTCTGACGGCCCTGACTACCTAATTCGTTCAAGACGCGCCCGGGTTCTGGCCCGAGAGGAGACATGCGTCGCAGTGATGCATGGATTGTTGTTTTATGTCTGACGGCCCTGGCTACCTACAATTCGTTCGAGACGGGCACGAGATCTTCCCGAAGGAGGCATACGTCACAGTTATGCGTGAATGTTTTTTCTGTCTGACAGCCCAGGCTACCTATAATTGTTTGAAGACGGGTCAAGGTTCTGGTCCCATAGGGGCATTCGTCGCAGTGAGGCATGGATGGTTTTTCTGTATGACGGCCCTGTTTACCTACAATTTGTTCGAGACAGGCCCAGGTTCTGTTCCCAGAGGAGGCATGCGTCCCAGTGATGCATAGATTGTTTGTTTGTCTGATGGCCCTGGCTACTTATAATTCGGTCGAGTCGGGCCCGGGTTCTGGTCCAGGAGGAGGCATGCGTCGCAGTGATGCATGGATGATTTGATTGTCTGAAGAACCTGGCTTCCTTCAATTTGTTAGAGACTGCTCCGAGTTCTGGTCCCGGAGGAGACATGCGAAGCGACCCTAAATTAGGGCTGGGTGTCAGCATATAGCCTTCTGAGTTGTGTTTGGTAATCACGGAACTTCGATAGCTTCTTTGAAAAAAAAACCCATCTGGTTGATGTGCGAAAGCTTGAAAACTATGATTTATGTTCTACGTGAAGAAATTCGGATCATTGTATTTTGGGTAAGCATTTCTCGTTTATCATATCTTATTTTCTAATGTTTGAACAATTAGATATTTAGAATACAGTTTAAACGCTAAACGTATATAGCTGTGGAAAAGAAATATCCGAAATGGGAATACCACGTGCAAGCCGTCATAAAAATAGAAAGCCGCTACATGACAAATTAAAATATCTCCTATCTGCATCCACATGCTTTTGTCAGGAAATTACGATGCTATGGATTGCACGGCAACAAAACGTCGAAATCCGTGTGGAAAAGAACGTGGCAACTGCCTAACACACACTACTTGCTCGTTTGGAAAGAACTTCTCTACCAGGAAATGATGCAAATGCCCAAAGATTGATAACCTGAGGGAGCAAGGTCTAAGCGATATATAGGATGCGTATAATTTTGTATTCGAACTGGTGGTTCTTTGAAAGTAGTGGGCACCTTTGTTGTTGAACAGAAGATCCCCCACCAAGTTGTCAAAAACTGTGCTTCTTGTTACAGAGCACCTTGTGCTTTCGCTGCATTTGAGCACAGAAGTGGTCGGAATTGATGGTCTAACCTGTCCGAAGAAATGAATGATAGAAAAGATATTTAGTGGTTCTGTGGCATCCAACCACTACGCTGATGGCATATGATTGTTGAAGAAGACCAACATTTCACCGCAGGTTACGAAGCTAAGCAAGAATCCGTCTCAATCGTGACGGGTTGGGAAGCAAATGCACATCTCCAGACATGGTGCCGGATTTGCTTCTGTCATTTCAGGTGGCACAAAATATCCAACTATTTTGTCTTCCCCAGAGCCTCCATGTTTCGGACAACCATCGAGTAATGCACACATACCTTCGATGCAATCTCTCAGACACTTTGTCGTAGGTCGGCTTTCACGATGTTCTTCACCTTTTCAACTGTTACAGCAACTGCTGACTGTTACACCTTTTCAACTGTTACAGCAACTGCTTTTCAACTGTTACAGCAACTGTTACAGCAACTGCTGATCACGAGGAGCACTTGCAAAGGATACATCTCCTGCTTTGATATTTGCAAACAATCGGCGTATGACTGGCTCATTTGCTGTATCCTGCCCAAACTTTGCGTTGGTGTTTCGAGTTAACGTACTTACGAAATGCCCACGTATTGTGCCATACATATGAATCAGGTTCAACTGGCCTTTCTCCATTGTTCAGTTGCGCAGCAGCTTGTGCGTGCGCCTTTCTGCCTTGTCAGGACATGGGACACGTAACGCGTGCTCCAAAGGTATACCAATCGTGTAACTTACATCATGTGTCGTTGCTGGACGACACTATTCCGCTGGAGGCATGGAACCTGTTTGCTTGCTGAAATCTGATATTTCATCTGCACTAATCCAGAAAATTGTATTTGTCATTTGAGGTGGCATGGGTGCTTGCGGTATCGAAAAGTTTAAGGCCTGCAACCGTAAGCAATTTAAAGCAATATAAGCATTTCTTAGGAAATTGAGCCGCGGGTGGCCTAGTGATCAGCGTTCGTGACTGCAATGGAGATAACCTCAGGTTCCATCTTGGGCAGGTACGAACGTTCGAACCACTAAATACCCGCCGTGCGTCGGATGGGCACGTTAAGCCGTCGGACTCCGGGTATCTGCCCCTCGGTAATAAATAAGAGCGTCTTCCTCCTTCTTTCTACATCGCTTCCGTGGCACTTTCCTATCGGGCAACCTAGCCCAAGTCTCCTAGCTTCCTATTTCTATGGGTTGCTTAAGACCTCGGGTCAGACACTCCCTTCCTAAAATCCTCTACATATGATCTGATCTGATCTTAAAAAATTAAGACTGTGGTGTTCGGGAGAAGAATCGAACTGACGACTACCGATTTTGAGTTGAATAGCCAATTAAATAGAGGGTGAATGCGTATGCAGGTAACTTAAGTAAACTAAAGGGACTCTACGGAGAGAGGGCAGTATTTAAAGCAAGCATTACCCCGTAAGAGACAATGGACATATTTGTGGAAGTTCGCTAATTAATGTTAGGTGAGAATTCCAGCGAAAATTAATTAGTGCATATTTTTACACCCAAACGGAGACCAAAAGACGAGAATTCTACAAATTTCGGACATTCTGAAGAGTTGATCTCAGGGATTTAATTTGCTTTTGGTGCTGTTCGAGTAATTACTTCAGTGAAAATAACAGACTACATAATTCACATTTCAATTATAATCTTATCTCATTTTGCTGTCTGAAACAGCTCTTTACTTGGCATTTCTCTTCCAGAAACAACGACTTAATTAATGCTTTTGTGCGGAAAATAATTCTTTACTCGAAAGCCGCGTTTCTAAGATATAAATATAAATACTTTAAGCTTTATAGTCAATAGTACCTGCATAAAATGTATTCAGGATGTTGCTCTAAGCTCAGATTAGCAAGACTAACGTATCTATTTTATTAAGGCTGCATTTGAATGAGAGTTAGTGTTCATCTCCTATACTATATCTGCAATGTAAATTCATCTGTAAACATTTTTTCGAAATGAAATAAAAATTTTCGTGCCACAAAGACTAGTTTGGGGAAGAAACTTATTGTTAATGCACGATGTTTAATTTGGCTAAATCATTTCAGTTACTAGCAAAACTTTAATAATTAAAAACACACAAAAGTTAAAAAATATATGCATAGTAATAGTTAAAATCACATTAGTACTTTCGTTCTCGCGGCGAGCACATCATTAGATGAATGACCAAGTTGGAGCACCAGAAACGCATTTATACATGGGTGTCGTTGCCAAACGTTCTCAACGAAAGGAAAAAATTCAAAAAAGGTTAACTTAGTATAACGTAATGTGACAAATTAGATGCCTCTGGAGTTCAATTAATGCTAGTCAGAGTCTGCGATGGTAGAAGTAAGTAGCTGGGTACCTCATCAACGCAACAAGTGTCTATCCCATCTAAAATATAGAGAATCTGCGTAAAGAGTACTGCAGAGGTGGATAGACTCTCCGTAAAGAGTACTACTATCCATCTCTATAACGAGAGAAACAGTATTCTTTACGGAGCGTCTCTATATTTTACATCGAATGGACACTTGTTGCAATCATGAAGTACCCAGCTATATTTCCCAGACCTGAAAAGAATTACTTTCATCGATTCATTTTAGCATTTTAGACTTTGACTAGCACTAATTGAACTCTACAGACCTCTGCTTTGGCATATTACGTTATAGTAAGTGAACCTTTTTCAAATTATTTCCTTTCATTGAGAACATTTGGCAACGACACTCATGTATAAATATGTTTCTAGTACTCTTACTTGGTCATTCATCTGATGATATGCTCGCCGCGAGAACGAAAATACTCATGTGATTATAACTATGTATGTATATTTTAACTTGTGTGTGTTTCCAGTTATTAAAGTTTTGATGGCAACGGAAATCATTCAGAAAGATTTAATATCGGGCATTAACAGCTAGTTTATTCCCCGAAGCATTTTTTCGTATGCCAGAGTTATTATTCCTAAAAATCTGTTAGGATTTTTTAAATTCAATTTATCTAACTCAAACGTATTCCAAATTGGCGCTAGATGGTGCGATAAGTTTGCCTAGCCGTGTTTTTGTATTTCTGTCAGGTTTTTCTAATTATCTGTGCCAAATAGAAATAAATGAGTAGGAGCAAAAGTGAGATTGGAATGTTTTCTGCCTTAAATCATCTTAAATCCTATTGTACGTTCATTTTCTGAAGAAAAAATGAGTACATTAGCAAAAAAACCCTGAATTTGAGCTACAGGAACTCCACCTATTTACACAGATCCACCTGCTTACTGAGCTCCACTTACTCACTGAGATCCACCCCAAATAACGTCATGGGTTTAAACGTAACAATGCTTATTTTGTCTCTTCATTCTGGAGCCAACGAGAGACCCCTTCCATTTTGAATATGGTGAGCTCTGCAGTGATTCGCTGACATCAACTTCTGCGACAGTCATTCGAAATGTAAACGCCACGCCAAAATAATGATTTCTGCGCCATCTATCGCAGAAGATAACACTCATTCAAAAGAGCCTTAAAAATGATGATAATCACCATCTCCGGGCAAATAGCATATGCGAAATTAAATACAGCAGAGGTAGAAACGGGAGAATTGTACGTACAGTACACATACATTCAGTAGGCAAAATATTAGAGACAGGAGTGATGCGTAGTTGACATGGGCATCCCCCGTGCAGAATGGAACAGACCTAGCCCTAACGCAAGCGATAAATAGGCGGACAACAGGGCTTCTCACAAGTGCATCGCAATAGATCAACATGGTGATCTGAGTGACTTTGGTCGTGGACGTATTGCCGGTGCAAGACAGGTAATTCTGTCACCCAGGTGGTAAGAATCCTGGAGTTCACGAGGGCAACTGTATCGAGAGTATACCATCGACGGACGTAACAGAGCTCAGAGAGAAGCAGTGATACGCCATTGATGATTGAGAACGTCGTAGATCATCCAAGGTTGTGCATACCTAGCGCTTCGCAACGACGGCAAAAATCACACCCACGTTAAATGTCGAAGGCCGAAGCAATGACAGTGAGCAAAAGGTTCTACGTACCTTGCATACACTGTGCTACGGGTGCCGACGCCCTACCCGTATGCCACTGTTGATTGCTCGTCATTAGATATTAGGCATCGCCTGGCGCCGGGAACATAAAAGCTAGAGCTATGCACAGTAACGCCGCGTTGTATGGTCAGTTAATTAAGTTTTCATCTACACAGAGCTGACGGGAGGATACGAGGGTGGCGTCGACATCATTATGTCAAGGCCCCGTCATGCCAGGTTCGCTCTGTTCAAGGCACTGTAGGATTTTTGGGAGCCTTCTCCTGAGACACTTTAGATTCCTTAGTGTGTCTGGGATTTCCTTAACCACTGCGCGCTACGAGCATGTGCTGGCTCATAACCTTCACTGTTTCATGGAGTGCATCCTGCGGCGGATGGTCTGGTCAATCAGAATAGTGTGCCTCTCCACAAGGTCACAACTACCCAGGCATGGCTCGAGGAACACTCATCTGAATTTAGAAGCATGCAGTGGCACCCAAGGTCTCCGGATTTAAACCTTGTGGAAGCTATCTGCGATGCTGTGGAGAAGAACATCAGATCCATGGATCATGGACCAAATTCTCGGTGGAATTGTGGACAATGCTGCAACAGGCGTGGCTGGCATTTCCTGAAGGAACTCATCTGGTGAAGTTGATGCGTAGAGGCGTGCACAGGCTGTTATTCGCGCTAGAGAAAGACCTACACTTTACTGCGTAGGTATCAGTCAAGGTCTCACCATTGAGTGAACATACCTAGTGTCTGAAAGCATAATCAGAAGCTGAGATAATTTCTGGGTAAGAGATGTAACGTGACAGGAGATGTGACGTACCTGCCAGAAGGACGCACACGACATAAAGGCAGATAGGAGTCAGAATGAACGTCCGCGTAGCTCAATTGGTAGAGTGACTTATTCCGGAATGAGGGGATCCGGGTTCGAATCCTGGCGTGGACAGAAATGACGGAGAAATTTACTTCGTTATAATGGCGTCCGAACTATCCGGATGACCCGACCGTTCAAAATCTCGCAATGGTGTGATGTTATTTCCACACGGCGAGATAGGAAAAATAAGAGAATCCCTTCTCCAGCACTTCGAAAAAAAAAAATAAGGGGGAGATGATGTGACGTACCTGCCAGAAGGACGCACACGACATAAAGGCAGATAGGAATCAGAATAAAAGGTCCGCGTAGCTCAATTGGTAGAGCAACTTATTCTGGAATGAGGGGATCCGGGTTCGAATCCTGGCGTGGAAGAAATGACGGAGAAATTTACTTCGTTATAGAGAAAGCTTAAATTACTGCAAATTCTACTCAGAAGAAGTGCTCAACAAACACCGGTTGTGCAACTTTTTCATGGAGGGGTAATTTCACAACTGCTCTAAAATAAATAATATATTAAAAATCTAGGATAAATACTTCATGGTTTCTTACATTGTAGATTAAAGCACATACACACATTTGCAATTTTTAAAGAATTCTTTGGAATTTTAAACAAAATCACTTGATGAAGTTCAAAAGAAAGCAGAAGATAAGAGAAGTACAAATTAGTGTAGAAGTTAGTAAATAGGAAGAGAATTCATTTTTCTTGAAAGAGAGGGAAAACTATTAAGTGAAGTAAGAAGATTTAAAGCATTCTGTGTGTGTCGTATACCGCTAATTTACACATCCGACATTCCCCCGCGTTGTTGTCACATGACCGTAATGGGTCCAGAGTATAAAATGTGACACAGAAGTTTCCCAACAATCAAACGAACTTTAGCATCGGTGGGTGAAATATGGTTAGCGATACTGCATTTTTTCATCACGGAATTTGTTGCGAATTTCATCAAAGAAAAAAATGCTGCCAAAGCATGTGCATCGATCTATTCTGTTCTGGGTGAAAATATTGTATCGAAAAGCGCGTGTGAGTTTTGGTTTAGCCGGTTTAAAGCAGTTGATTCTGATGTTAGCGATCGAGAACGTAGCGACGCCCCGCAGAAGGTTGCACATGAGGAACTACAAACATTGCTGGATAAATATTCGTCTCAAACGCAAAATGAACTAGGTGAACAACTGGGGATAATTCAACAAGCCATTTCCAATCGTTTACGCCCCATAGGGAAAGATTCCGAACGAAGGAAAATGGGTGTCACATGACCTGAGCCAGAGGAACAAAGATGAGCGTGTCATGTAGTGTTTGAATCTGTTGAATAAACAACGCAGAAATTGTTTCCTGAGGAAAATCGTTACAGATTATGAAACGTGGATATTGTGCAATAATCCCAAATGCAAAAAAACACTGGATAGACCCCGCTGAAGCAACGACTTCAACACCGAAATGCAATATTCACTCCAAAAAAGTTCTGCTGTGCATCTGGTGGGATATGAAGGATGTGCTCTATTATGAACTATTAGAACAGGGTCAAATTGTTACAGCTGATCGCTACAAGCAACAGTTGCTACGATTGAACCAGGAAATCTGTAGGAAACGTCTATTCACAAGCAAAGGATTGCACCCAGAGAAATTACTGCATGACTTCTTGATATAAACTGACTTCTTCAGTTTATATCAATACTCCTCCTCTGTATTTGCAATAGACCTCCTTTGTGTTTGCTCCACCGCGGACAGTTGCTGGACGATTAAGCAAGATTAAGCAGAACCCTCAGAAAGCAGCAAATACAGAGGAGTATTAGGAGTATTTTTTTCAATCCTCCTCTTCTGTATTTGCTGCTTTCTGAGGGCTCTGCTTAATCTTGTTAACTCTTCCTAAATTATACTCATATATACGGTCGAGTCACATTATTGTGACCACCAGCTAATATCCAGATTAACCGTCGTGTGCAGCGAGGACAGCTGCTAGACCGGCTAGGAGTGACTCAATAAGGTCCTGGAAAGTTTTCACATGTGTGCGGAGCCATGCTGACTGCAGTGCATCTGAGAGCTGCTGGATGGTACGTGGTGGAGAATCCATAAAGCAAACAACACGATCAAGGTGGTCCCACAGAGGCTCAATTGGGTTTAATTCTGAGGAATTAAGGAGCCAAGGAAGTACTTTGAAGTCTTCATCGTGCTCTTCCAACCACTATCGGACATTTCTAGTTGTGTGACACGTCGCATTTTCGTGCTGGAAGATCCCAGCCATCCCAGTTAAGAGAATCAGCATGTATGGGTGTAGGAGGTCTGCAAGGATGGATTCATAACGAATTCAGCCCATAGTGCTTTCCGCTGGTATGTGTGAATCCAGAGAATACCACGAAAAAAACGATAACGCTGCCCCAACCAGATTGTGTTCTTCCTGCAACGGTTAAAGAGTGTTTGTTCTCCGATGTTTCTCGCCTTATGCGTCAACGTCCATCCGTTCAAGGAAGCAGAAAACCTGACTTAACGGAGAAGGCAATCCTTTGCCATACAGTGGAGGTCCAATTCCGATACTGCCGTGCAAATGTAAGCCTTTTCTGCCGATGTACCTTCGTTATCATAGGTGCAGTGACCATCCGTCTGCATCGGAGTTTCGTACGCAGCAGAGTTTCGCTGAACTGTTGTACTTAGACACACTTCCAATAGTCCACTGGTTCATTCGGCCAGTGAGTTACTTCACTGTAATGCGTCGATCCGACTTCACGCACCTTCATAGCCGACGTTCACTTTTCACATCAATGGCATGTGGTACTCCGCAGTTTCCACGTCGCTCATTCGCACTGGCACCATTTCTCCTATCACAACAAACTTTAATCACAGCAGCAAGCGAAATGTTCATAAACTGCGCTGTTTAAGAAATACTGCCACCATTGGCCCGAAAGCCGATAATCAATCATTTTTGCAAATGGGATAATTCACTCCTTTTAGCCATGTCAGCAACGAGTGATATGTTTTCAGAATGCCTACATCACACCTTATATACCCTTCAACCCAGTTCACGACACCCGCCTTCTTTTATTGGCTACGCGCTGTTGACGTCAAAAGTAGGTGTTGGTCACAATAATGTGATTCGACTGTGTATAATGCATGTAACATTACATAAAAGAATGCAGATGTACTGCACTTAACATATTACTGAAAGATCGGATTAAAATATCAAAGTATTCGTGACTCCAGTTCGTCGGAAACAATTAAGTTATAAAGCTTTAAACTTGATGCCGTTCGTTTCAGGTACTCTGACATTTGAAAAGATAATTATGCTGATTTAAGAGAGGCAAAATGTTGCGAATAACAATTTAGTGATAAAGGTTTACGCTGACGTAAATAAGCTAATGCTTTGTAAAGTACTCATGCCCAAAACGCTATAGTAGAAAGTTTATGATATCTTTATTATATTGAACAAGAGAGATAGAGTCAGGAATGAAAACATAGGCAGGCGGTTAAGTACATATTTTTCGCATTTAGCTCATAGAGAAAGCAACTGTAAATTAGATACACTTGAACTCATATTTGAAGTATATTTGATTTCGAGTTCCTCGCTCAATTTAATTAAATTTCAGGAAACAGGAATATGTCTTTGCAGGAGGTATTGCTTTGTTAACGCAATCCTTTACGATTAAGTGTGTCACTTCTTTCATTAACACGTTAAAGGGAAATTAATTCTAGGCATTTCTCTTTAGAGTGCATGCAAGACACGCGAAGTCAGGAGATATTTGTTAAAATTTTCTGCTCTAGGGGTTTACATGCTCTTTGATGTCAGTAGTAAGGATTGTAATATACTGCAAAATGAAAATTCTGTCCAGGTGAAATTAGAAAAGCCGCACAATGGATTTTAATTACGAAAGACTCGTCAAAGGAAACTGTCCATGAATAAAAGTAGAAGTATATTTGCGTTGGGTTTCACCTGATTGTGATGTTGGACAATAACTTTTATTAAGCTTTGTTATGTTGACATTTTCCAGTAACTGTAGCTTTGTTTGTATTAAAATACTTTTCATCATTCTACATTTAACCTAACATTTTCCTGAATACCACTAAAGTCTGAATCTCAATATTCTCCTTTCCCCGAAATTTACGCATGAATAACAGGAGACAGCTGCGCGAAACTTGCATTTCTGAAAATTAAATAAAAACCATCCTTTCCTTAAGCGTGAACATATCCAAGTCACGGTGACTCCATTTCTAACACTTTTTTATGAGTAATACGTGTAATACCCTTTAAACAAGGAAATTAACTCCCAATGTTGAAGAAGCATGTAAAAAGTTTATTTTCTTGAATGTGAAATGCGGTTTTCTTTAATATTTTGTTCATTGCTGCTTCGTTTACTTTAAATTATAATTGCTTCTCGTACTTTTAACTCCTCTATTTCATGCAGATGGGTTGTCTTGATCTTGAAAATAATAATGAATCCTCTGTTGCGTAAAATCGTTTGAAATTTTGGAAAACCAGTTTAAACTCCCACAATGATATCTTGGGTCGAAGAACACGTGCTTCTACGTAAGTACACTGCTAAAAATTGATACATAGAAATAAGCAAAATACACTCATTTTTGAGTACATTCTGAGCTTACAATAGCTCCGAGTACTTGTGTCTCATTTTTGGAAAAGACAGGTGCTCATTTTTGAGTACATACAGGGAATCAATTGTGAGTATATCTGGTATTTCTAATTTGAGATATATGTACTCATTTTGAAGTACATACACTGACGGAAAAAAATCCCAACACCACGAAAAAATAGTTGTAGAGGAACGAAATGGCGGCAATATATTTGTATAGGTAACATATTTAATCGATTAAGGTTTCAAGATCACAGCTTATTGTAAGCGCGAGAAGAGCCATTTTAAATGTGAAATTCTGGTACATTAATAACCGGTGTAACCGCCAGAATGTTGAATGCAAGCACGCAAACGTTCATGCATTGTGTCGTACAGGTGCTGGATGTCAGTTTGTGGGATGGAGTTCCATGCCTTTTGCACTTGGTCGGTCAATACAGGAACAGTTAATGCTGGTTGGGGGTGACGATGGAGTTGCCGTCCAATGATGTCCCATACGTGCTCGAATGGTGAAAGATCTGGTGATCTAGCAGGCCACGGCAACATGTCGACACTCTGTAGAGCATGTTGGGTTACAACAGCGGTATGCGGGCGAGCGTTATCCTGTTGGAAAACACCCTCTGGAATGCTGTTTATGAATGGCAGCACAACAGGCTGAATCACCAGACCGACATACAACTGTGCCGTCAGGGTGCGTGGGATAACCACGAGAGTGCTCCTGATGTCATAGGAAATTGCTCCCCAGACCATAACTTTAGGTGTAGGTCCAGTGTGTCTCGGCCGCATACAGGTTGGTTGCAGGCACTCACCTGACCTCCTTCTAACCAACACACGGCCATCACTGGCACCCAGGCAGAATCGGCTTTCATCAGAAAACACAACAGATCTCCACTCCGTCCTCCAATGAGCTCTAGCTTGACACCACTGACGTCGCAAACGGCAGTGGTTTGGAGTAAGTAGAATGCACGCTACAGGGCGTCTGGCTCGGAGCTGTCCTTCAAGTAACCGATTTGAAACAGTTCGTTGTGTCACTGTGGTGGCAACTGCAGCTCGAATTGCTGCCGCAACACGCGGTATGATATGCTCCACGGCCATACGCCGTACACGGCGGTCTTCCCTCTCAGTAGTGCCACGTGGCCGGCCGGAACCCGGTCTTCTTGAGGCAGTACCTTCCTTTGACCACCGCTGCCAACAGTCATGCACAGTAGCTACATTCCTACCAAGTCGCTCTGCAATATTGCGGAAAGAAATTCCACCTTCTCGTAGCCCTATTACAAGACCTCGTTCATACTCCGTGAGCTGTTGATTATGGCTTCTACGTCTTCTTAAAGGCATTCTTGACTAACATCAACAACCTACGTCTAATCTCAACGATAACTAACGCTCACGAACGTTACAGCGCGTATTTACAGCAAACTTGCTTTGCATGTTCCGAGGGGCGCTACTAGCGCCACACGTATGCGCTGAGCGCGAAATCTGCATAGACGTCATCTTACAGATGTACTCTGACCGCCTACCATCTGTAGTTTATCTGACACAACCCCTTCTTGATGTTGGGATTTTTTTTCCGTCAGTGTATATTACTAAGATATGTATCATGTATTTGAAATATATGTGCTGTAATTTCATTCAGATTATGTGCCCTTTCGTGCTGGGCACAGAAACTGAACGAAGTTAGAGCGAATCTAGCGATGCTGACAGGATAGTTTGTAAGTGAGAGAGAGCACGTAGAAGGCAGAGAGAAATTAGGGGGGAGCTTTGGAATGAACACCTTTATATGTAACCGAGGGATTCCTACCCAGGGGCCGTCACTTAACGTGCTCGTCAGATGCACGGATCATATTCAGCGACTGTCAGAAATTCACACCACCCCATCAGCAGTCTGAATCTCGAACCACTAAGCCATCCGTTGCTGGATTTCAAATTTCGAATATGTGTACGCCATACATACTCATTGATTCATAGAATCAACTGGAAGTATATTATTCGATGGAACATCTGGGATAATAGATATACTCGTTGGCACATGCTAGGCAAATGGACAGCACAATTTTATGACAAATATAGTGATAAAACGACAATATATTATTTATTAGATTGACACAAATATAGTTAATGTAAAATCGTACATAAAAATACTTTATGCATAATTAAATCACTTGTGATCAGTGACTTTGTTGTACAAATTATTTATGTGTGTCACTTTACACATTTATTAAACAATTTCTCTTGAAATCTGTAATATATAAAATGAAGTAATACGAGATTATATTTATATTTATTGACGCAGTTATTTGTAAGTACGTATGGTTGCTTATATTTGAGCATGTCTTGTACTCTTTTACGATATCACTGCACTTAAAAAAAAGCCAAGTAAATTCAGGTTCTCATTTTGAAGCAGATTTTTTTAACAGTAAAAACACGCCTCAGAGAACTTGAAATTTACATCGTCCTGAAAAGGAAATCGAACCCGCATCTCTCGACTTACGTTCGAGTATGTTACCGTTACACCAGTCTCAGTCGCTTGGCGGTACCTTGTTCTGGGTGGTGTAACGGTAACATACTCGAACGTAAATCGGGAGATGCAGGTTCGATTCCTGTTCCATGATGATGCAATTTTCAAGTTTTCTGAGGCATGCATGACTATTGTGTCATCCATCCGCCCGTAGTATCCGTTTGATACGTCTCTCAAGGATTTTTAAATATAGCATCTCCAAATATAAATAAAAAACTTTAGCCAATTAAAATCATTTCTGAAAATCAGGAATCTTTCACACATTTCACACTTCAGCTATTTCATTTATTAAATGCACGAGGAACGGGACAAAGTAATATTTAACACGAGTGATGTCTTTCACCCCCGTAGCGGAATCGCGGCGACGGGCGACGTACGTCGCAGTTTTTAGTTTGGTGCTGAAGACATAGACTCGGGTAGATGAGTGGTGCTTTAGTAACCGCACATAAAAGAGGAATGCAGCTTACGAAGCATTTCGTTTTTGCGAAGCGCTGGATGTCAGTCACATCAAAGGAAGGCAAACGACCTATCTTATGGATACCTCCGAAAGGGCACATGGAGCCGTGATCCAATTTTTGAAAAGAGAGGAAAGCCAATCGAGAGAAATCGTACCACTCATGCTGGTGTTCACGGGAATGCGTTCCTTGGAAGCAATACTACCTTGAAACGGTTCAAAGAATTTCAGGGTAGACGTGAAAGCAGTATAGATCTGCCAAGACCTGACTAAGCACATGTCACCAGCACACCGGATACAATTGCAGCAGTAGACGAAATGGTGAAAGTTAAATGCAAAATGACAGCATCAAAGAGGCATAATCCTCGGTGAATACATTTCAAATACGTGGAAATAATGTAAATAGACGATGTCATCGCTCTGTCCACGTTTTTTTATAAACAGCAACTGAAAAATTGTTCATCCGACACCTATGGATGGAACCTCAGATCTCTCGATAACTAGCCGAGTGCGTCCGCTTTATGCTACGGTGCCAACAATTCACAGCGCTATGTGTGGTTCATCAGTCAGTATCTGACTACACAAATCCATATTGATGGGCTCAACAACTGATGTGTCGCCATCTAGTGGCATTCAACAAAGCAAACTGTTTAATTACAGCTGATAAATCCAAAGGTCGATAGAAATGCTGAATATATTTCAAATACGTGGAGATATTGTAAATAGTCGATGTCATCGCTCAGTCCACGTTATTTTATAAACAGCGAATAGCAACTGAAAAATTGTTCATCGACACCGCTGGGGTCGAACCCCAGATCTCTCGATAACTAGCCTAGTGCGTTCGCTTTACCCTACGGTGCCAACAATTCACAGCGCTATGTGTGGTTTATCAGTCAGCATCTCACTACACGCAAATCCGTATTGATGTGCTCAGCAACTGATATGTCGCCATCTGGTGGCATTTAACAGAACACGTTATTTTACAAACAACGCATAGCAACTGAAAAATTGTTGTTCCGAAACCGCTGAGATCGAACCCCAGATCTCTCGATAACTAGCATCAGTTGCTGAGCAGATCAATTTGGATTTGTGTATAGTCAGATGCTGACTGATAACCACTTGTGTGGCTGTGAATTATTGGCACCGTAGGGTAAAGCGAACGCACTATGGTAGTTATCCAACGATCTGAGGTTGTGCACTCGGCTAGGTATCGAATGATCTAGGGTGGTGGGTAATATCATTTCCCTCTCTTTTTTTTTTAATTCTTGAAGCGAAGAACGAATTTTCATTAATTCTACACGATGTATGGAACAAACATTACAAATATTTTGAAGCCGCCCGGGTGACGCAGTGGTCTAAGCGATCGCTTCTGATAATTCGCCTGAAAAAGGTCCGGGTTCGAATCTAGGTGAGGCATGGATGCTGTGTTTCTCTTATGGCACTGGCACTCTTCGTGCCTGGAGCCAGTGCCCCTAAATTAGGGACGGGCGACTGCTGGCCAGTACATCCGTTTTCACGTTCGGGCACTAATGTGAAAACACAAGTTTATCCATGTCGAAGATCCAAACCACGCCGCCTCACTCCGGAGTTAGTTGCTTTCCCAACTAAGCTACACGAACGGAATGTATCGCTGCACATTTGTCGTCTGGACACGTCTGTCGTACTTCAAAACAATGTTAATGCAAAGTTCATTTGTTCGGTTTTAACTAACGAACTTTAACGAGGTCTCCGGATTTAACGAGGGAGAGAGAAAAGCCGCAAAGTAAAATTTATTGACTTTCAATATTAATTAGCGGCGAGGGCGAGGCAAAGAAAATCAATTTCGCACTGTCCTGGAATGGTGCAATAGAAATAGCGGCATGCCGGACGAGTTTGCAACGCGCAGGGGAATCCTAGTGTGGAGTGGAAGAAACCCGAGAAGGAAGAATTGCGTAAGCAATACGTCAAACGCTCAACAAGCGAGCTAGAAGAGAATCTCTAAGCCACCTACTCCAAATCGTGTCTCGGGTCCTGTCACGTCAGCGATTTAAAACAAGCTTTCTGTTTCTAGACAAAAACCAGATGCGTGGAGCCCACTCGCATGTAAGTGGATTCTAGGCAACAATTGCAGAGAGAATTACAGGGGTGATGGAATGGGGTCGCTGCAGGAGTTAAAACAGGAGATAATATTCCCGACATTTCTTCATTTTCCCTTTCACCCTCCAAGTCGGCGTTGCATTTGGACGATTGGTTCTCCTTTTGCTTTATGTGTGTTCGTAGTTAAAGAGCGGTCAGTCTGTTCACGCTGAATATCCCTGTAAGATTTAATTAAGTATTCATAGCACTAATGTAATTTTTTAATAAATCTTTCAAGCAATTACAATAGCTATGGATATCCATCCATCCATCCATCTCGTCCGCCCACGACGGGTTGAGTCCCGCAATGTGCCCTTCAGGGTTACTGGAAAACTAATGCAGCTCGCTTGAAATTCCCCTGCTGCATACGCGTAAGGGACAAAGTACATCCGGGGCCGACTTCACGTGGAACCATCTACGCATTCGCGTCCCGGTCCACGGCGAGTGCGGGAAAAGTTATGGATAAATCCACCGGCCAAAACAATATAGTCATCCATAACAGAAGTGACAGAAGGAAGTTATAGGTTGCACAAAGTCCCCGTTATACTACTGTTGGGAAATAAATAGCACTGACGTGATCTACAGGATCATTTCTGTCTCGTGCAGTGATGAAGAGCAACGTGTGTGTTGAATATAGTCTGCGATATGGGTCGTAAATAAGACGTTACTGAGTGGCAAAATGAGCCATTGTGTTTGGCACTGCTCACGAACGTAAAATGAATGAAGTCACTTAATTTGCTGTTGTGTCAAAGCGTACTGTCCAGCGGGTCTACAAATAGTGGTGTAGTATGCAGTCAACTGAAAATCGGTGACGTAACTTTAGCAGGAAAACGATTCTCACCAAGAGGGACCTCCGCCATGTTTCACGACTAGTAACTGCAAATCGGTTTCAAACCAGGCAACAATTGCTCCAAACAGTCAATAAAAGTCCGCACCAAGCAGTTTTCGAAAGGACATTGCGACGAGAACTACATGCGATGAACATCTGGAGCAGAGTACCACGGAAGAGGCCTCTTTAAACAAAGTCGCACGTTATCAATTTACTGAGAGGCACCAAACCTTCATTGTAGAGGATTGAAAACAAGTAATTTGGTCTGATGAGTCTCGTATTTATTTGTACTCCAGTGATCAAAGGCAACAAGTGCATTGCAGTCCCAATGAAGCCTTTAATCCTGATTGTGTCGAAGGTGTTGTTCAAGCTGCTGTGATGTTTTAGGGCTGTTTTTTTGAACCACGAAATGACCCCTCTCGGTCAGTGAATATGAATTTGAACCACCACGCGTACCTACGCATTCTGAATGACGAAGTGTTGCTCTTTGCCCTACATCTCCAGGAGCAGCATCACATTGTCATTCCTCCTGCCTTCCAAGTCGACAAATGCACTGTGCACAGGGCTAAAAATGTGTCTGAGTTGCACGATGAAATGGTCATCAAAACTGTCTCACCTCGACTGGCCTTCCAAATCCCCAGATTTAAGTCCTATTGAAAACATGTGGGATCATTTAGAACAGAAGGTGAAACGTCGGAATAGACAACCACCTACTCTCGCGGAAACCAATTGACGAATGAGTGGCTGAAAATAGATGTTCCATACATCCACAACCTCGTGGAGACTCTACCACACCGGATTCATGCAGTTATCAAGGCAAGAGGCGCGGTTACCCCTTCTTACGTAAGTTCTGAGAGGGGTGACTCAATTTTGGTCCGGTAAGCTTAATAAACGTATAAATGCATATTATCTCGTAAGCACAATTTTACATGTTGGGGATTTTCCCTGAAAACGGATTTAGCAAACGCCAGGATTTAACTTGTGTTTTCCTCGGTCCTGATCTTCTCGTTAGAAGCGGGCTCTATTGTATTACTCTACGAACTGACTGTGAGTACAAAATGCAGTAACGATATATAAAATATATTTCAAGGATTTTCCCAAAACAACTCAGAATATTTTTATAAATAAAATATGCGTACTTTAATTATGAAGAAAGTGGTCACTTTTTTGGAAATACTGTTCATTACATCGAACACAAGTGTCCCAATGTTTCTCTCATTTGTTTACGCTTTCCAACCGTAGGTTGAAGAAGAGTATATGCTCCAGCTCTGTCCGTCTGTCTTCCTTTGCGCACAATAACTCGCGTAAAAATGGTTCCATTTTGATGAAATGTTATTATGTGGTAGTGGACAACTGGGAACGAACCCTATTGAAAATGGGCGAAATGGGGTCAAAGGTCAGGACATAGGAGCTGGATCCATTCCATCGCTCTTATGCGTTATAACGTAAGTAACAAGTTAGTAAACTCATGCAATGCATTGATTATGATACGCTTTCCAACATACCAGAATCATTACTCAAGTTATGAGGATAATGGATGTGAAATAAATCTTACTCCTGTGCCCTGACCTTTTACCCCATTTTGATGATATTCAACAGAACCGGTTCAGTATACCTCTGGAACAACATGATAAAGTTTTGTCGTAATCGAAGCATTTTTACCTACGTTATGACGCATAAGGGCAATGGAATGGATTCCGCTCCTGTGTCCTGACCTTTGACTGCATTTCGTCCATTTTCAATAGGGTTTGTTTCCAGGTCATCCTTTATCACATATAAAACCTTCATCGTAATCGAACCACTTTTAGGCAAGTTATGACGCATAAGACAATGTAATGGATCCCGCTCCTATGTCCTGACCTTTGACTCGTCCATTTTCAAAAGGGTTCGTTCCCAGGTGATCCCTTACCACATATTAAAATTTCATCGAAATCGAGCCATTTTTACGCGAGTTATCGTGCGGACGGACAGACAGACAGACAGGCAGACGGACAAAGCTGGAGTATATACATTTCTTCAACCTACGGTTGGAAACGGAAAAAATGCTTCGGTTGCAACAAAACTATATCATGTTGCTTCGGAGGTATACTGAACCAATTCTGTTGAATATTATGGAAATGAGGTCAAAGGTCAAGGCACATGAGCGAGATTTATTCCACAGCCATTATTTTCATAACTTGAGTAATAACTTGAGTAATGATTTCTGGTATGTTGGAAAGCGTATCATAATCAATGCATTGCATGATTTTACTAACTTGTTGAATATCATCTAGAATTCTTTGGAAATGCTGTTGAAGCACCACTGCGCATCTATACTAAGTTATTGATTAGTCTAAAAAGTGTCCTCCTCGTAGATAAACATAGGATTGGCCATGTGTGCCCTCGCATTGGGCCGCATGTGAAAAGAAATGGGGAACTAAGTTGAACATACACGTTTCATGCCCAACTGCTTGTTTACAATTCTGTGAATTGATGATATTAAAATGCGAACCATATTTTCTAAATCCCTTGTTTATAGATGTCTATCTCCCCGTATAATAACACCTATCGTATTGATGTTTACCTGTAACACTCATTGAAGGCCTTCCTCCATGCGCGATTAAAGCTGCCGAATCACGGCAGCTTTAAGATGGCATAAATTCTTTATGCCATCTGTGAATTGTTGATTTTCCTAGACACTCATGCGTATAAGTCTCTTGCATAAGACGGAAAGTCTCTCCAACAGGCTTCTTAAGTCGGTAGCAAAATTTAAAGACGCATCTTTGTTCCTCTTTCACTGCGCGAAAGCACTTGTTAGGGATTCACGAAGCAACGGTTATTAAACTGCGCCCTACCGAAGAGGCATGTGTGATAAACAGGTGTGGCCGATTGATACCGTTACTACGATTACCGTTTTTTTGGAGAATCGTACCAAAGTTGAACCTAGTATCGCATGTATTTTTTATTAAAACATTCTCAGGTGTGGTTTTCTTTTTTTATTGGAAGTTTAACGACCACCGTGAGCAACTCATTGCAGTCTCCCGTCGCTGATGTTGGGTCACTGGTTCCAGGGAAGGTAGAGAGCCAGTGCCATAAGGCAAACACAACATCCATGCCTCAACGGGATTCGAACCTGGACCCATCTCGAACGAATGTCAGAAGCCATCGCTTACACCATTGCTCCACCAGGTGTTTTGGGATAAGCTTTGTAGCATTCTGTTTGTCCAGTAGGTATTTATTTTTTTCACTTTAAGGTTTCTTTTGAGTTATTATTAAAATAGTTAATAACCCTGCAGAGTCTAGACGCAAGCTTCCTATTCAAAATTTATCACGATAGCCTTAAACTTGGATATCTTTGTATCTTCATTGGAATACCTTTCAACATGAAGGCTACTCTTCGTTAATTTCCTTACCTTTGAAGCATGTTTGGATGTACCGACTGAAGCTAGTTCAAGTATCGTCAGATTCTTATATATCAGTTCCTTCCCTCTTTGATGCTGTTGCAAGCTACACTTCGTTACCTGATATTTTGATGCAATACAAATGTCAAAAATCGGCTACAAGTACTTAGAATAACTTAATTTTCCTTTCAGACGTAAGGCACGCAACAAAAATCCCTCTAAGACCTAGATATTCTGTTTTTTGAACGTTATTTGAAAATAATTTAATCTCAGAATTCGAGATTGTCGTCAACATGATTTTCTCGAATATAAATTATTCAAAAGTGAAGTACTTAGAGCACATTGTTGAGTCCAAATACGATTAGACACGCCTTTACTAAAATTAAAACAAAACACTACGTATAACATCCTTACTGTCCCATTATATCTCAATTATGTTTTTTGCATTGAATTCGGCATTAAAATCTCTTTCAATTCATATATAGACATTTGCATTTAGTGAAACATAACACTTACTATAAGCCTGCAAAATGTATGTTCAGAAGTTTAGCCACCAATGTACATACCCCAATCAGCCAAAAGATTAATGCTACTTTTGTGTTGTTCAAATAAGAGACAGTGCCGCCAATCACCGCCAGTTTCCAAGGTTGCGAAAATATACGGTCGAGTCACATTATTTTGACGATCAGCTAATATCCAGAGTAACCGCCGTGTGCAGCGCGGACAGCAGCTAGACGGACTAGGAGTGACTCAATATGGTACTGGAAAGTGTTCATAGGTATGTGGAGCCATGCGGACTGCAGTGCATCAGACAGCTGCTAGAAGGTGCGTGGTTGGGGATCCATAGAGCGAGCAATACGATCGAGGTGGTCCCACAGATGCTCAATTTGGTTTAAGTCTGGGGAATTAGGGAGCCAGGGACGTAGTTTGAAGTCTTCATCGTGCTTTTCCAACCACTCTCGAGCATTTCTAGCTGTGTGACACGTCGCATTGTCCTGCTCGAAGATCCCATCCGCCCCACGCGACGAGAACTGGCATGTATGGGTGTACTTGGTCTGCAATGATGGATTCATAATGAATTCGATCCATAGTACGTTCCACAGGTATGAGTGGACCCAACAAATGCCACAAAAGTATTCCCCAGACCATAACGTTACCCCATCCAGTGTGTGTTCTTCCAACAATGGAGGAAGTGTGTTTGGTCTCCAATGTTTCTCGCCTTATACCCCAACGTCCATCCGCTCGATGAAGCAGAAAACGTGACTCATCGGAAAAGGCAATCCTTTGCCAATCAGCGGATGTCCAATTCCGATACTGCAGAGCAAATTTAAGCCTTTTCTGCCAGTGCACCTTCTTTAGCATAGGTGCAGTGACCATCCGTCTGCATCGATGCCACAAACGTAGCACGGTTCGCTGAACTGACGTTTCAGACACACTTGCGGAACATTTTGGAAACATTTTCCTTCCTTTGGCTAATGCTTTCTTTTTTCTTTCATTTTCTATACTTAGATCTCAAACTTACAAAGTTTGTATTGTACTTAAACTAATCAATTAGGCCCTAAAGGGTTTCCTTATTCTCTGCTTTCAAACCTCTGGTTCATTCGGCCAGTGAGTTGCTACACTGTAGCGTGTCCATAAGCCATCACGCACTTTCGAAGCCGACGTTCACCTCTCACATCAATGGCACGTGGTGCTCCGCAGTTTCCATGTCGCTTATTCGTAATTGTGCCATTTCTCCAATCGCGATACACTTTAACCACAGCAGCACGCGAACAGTTCACAAACTGCGCTATTTCAGAAATACTGCCACCTTTGGCCCGAAAGCTGATAATAATAATCGCTTTCAGCAAATCTGATAAATCGCACAGTATATGCTGAATCGATGCCACGTTGGATTGCTGCTATACTGAGGGCAACATGATGATCTGCGAAGCATTAGGTAGGTGATTATAATTCTGTGATCACACAGTATATGTTTAATCGATGCCACATCGGATTGCTGCTGTACTGAAGCAGAAAGGACGATCAGCGAAGTATTAGGTGCGTGGTTACAATTCAGTGATCACTCAGTATATTTTGAATCGATGCCACGTCTGATTGCTGCTGTACTAAGAGCGAAAGGATGACCTACGAAGTATTAGGTAGGTGATTATAATTTAGTGATCACTCAGGGACTCAGTGTATGTTGAATCGATGCCACGTTGGATTGCTGCAGTACTGAGGGGCAAAGGATGACCTATGGAGTATTAGGTTGGCAGTCATATTTCAGTGATCACTCAGTGTATTTGTAGCATTATCTGCGGTTCTAAATACCCGATTGGACAAAATCGTTTTCTTTCATATCCAGTTAACTACAAAAGCATGATTTCCTTTGCAAAATCACAGATAATGTCCCGATCAGGAAGGCAATTATATCATCTATTTTTAGGAACATCCCTTCTCCTATTGTCCGACTCGAAAACTTCATTTTGCATTGGGAAGCTTGAAATATGCTATTGATGACCCTGTATTTTGTTTTTTGTTTTTTTTACGATGTAAAATTTCGCCGTTGGAATGTGTAAATGCAGATAATGTCGAATTCAAAAATGCGTTTTACTCCGCATATTTGTTTCTAAACATCCGATTAAAAAAAGTATTTTATCTTTCGATTCCATTTATGTCGAAGAGTATTTTAGATATAGTTACTTTTTCAAATTAAGCACAGATTTTCCGCTAGTGGTCGTAAAAGAAAATTGATTTTTTCCCGATAACTCTTCTTCTGAAACTCCAATTTGAATTTGTTTTCTTTAGCGGATACACCTCCTGATGGAAAATATTTTGCATATAATTTCAAATTTTTGGTAGAGAATACATTGGCCACCAGAGGGCGTAAGTGTTAATTTTTGCTTCTGATGTATTTGCCATAAAATCTGAGCTTCTAAAATATCGACTGAAAAAATTATTTCGTGGACTGATGCAACTCACATCGGTAAACCGTTTCTCAATATTTTCTTCGTAAAATATTCCACAGTTTCTCTCTAGGGGCGTAGATGTATATCTTATTTTTGTCAATATCTCTACTTCTAGAAGTCCGATTTGAAAAAATTCCTTCTTTGTTGGATAGTGTTTTCGGAGTGACATGTTTTTCATATAATTTCAAAATTATCAAGTAATTCATAGACTTTCCGCTAGGGGGCGTAGAGATAATATGCGCCCACCCCCCCCCATATCTCTGCTTTTAAATCTCCGATCTGAAAAATTCTTTCTGCACCGGCTACAGCTCCTGATGGGAAATCGCTTGCACGTAAGTTCTAATTTTTGTAAACAAATGGTTTGGCCACCAGGAGGCGTAAATCTTCATTTCCGCTTCTGATGTATTTGCAGCAAAATATGAGCTTCTAAATTCTCGATTGAAAAAAATGTCGTTTGTAGACCGATACTACTCATGTCGACAAAACTTTTAGAAACATTTTCTTTTTAAAATAATGCATGGTTTCTTTGCCGGGGGGCATAGATGTATATCTCATTTTTCTTAGTATCTCTACTTCTAGGAGTCCGATTTGAAAAATTCCTTCTTTGTTGAATAGTGTTACCCGTGTGACGTGTTTTTCATATAATTTCAAAATTGTCAAGAAAATCATAAACTTTCCGCTAGGGGGCACAACGGTAAATTGCGTTTTCTGCGTTATTTCTGCTTCTAAAACTCCGATTTGAAAAATTCTTCCTGTATCGCATACAAAATCTAATGGAAAATAGTTTTTACATAATTTCTAATGTTTGGTAAAGAATGGTTTGGCCATCAGAGGGCATAAGTGTTCATTTCTGCTTCTGATGTAATTGTAGCAAAATTTAGGCTCCGAACCACTCGACTAAATTTTTTTCTAGGACCGATACCGCTCATATGGATAAACCTTTGAGTCTTCCTAAAATAATGCATTGTTTTCCCACCAGGGGACTTAAAGTCACATCTTATTTTTGTCGATATCTCTGTTTCTAAGAGTCCGATTTAAAAAAAAAACAACTTTCTGTGTTGGAGAGCGTTTCCGGTGCGAAATGTTCCTCATATAAATTCCTGTTTTTCTTAACGCACAAGTCTGCAACCAGAGGGCGTAAGCTCACGTTTCCGTTTACAGCAATATCTGTATGATTAAAAACCCGATTGAAGAACTTCTTTTTTCCGTCAGATACTATTGTTTTCCATACCGGTTCCATTGACTTTGAATAGCTTTGATAAATTTAATTTGCGTCAGGACGGATTCCAAAGACGTGCTTATTACACCCGAAAATTAGGTGTCATCTTTCTTGTTCATTGTTCGATTAGAAAATTCTATTTCGCCTTGGATTTGTTGCTCCATAGCATACGTTTTGTACAAGGTTTGTGATTTTTTTCCATCAAACATTTCATTCATTACTCGCCAGAAATGGCTATTTGGATGTTTTGTAGATGCAGAAGTTCGGTCGATTTATTTTTTTAATATTGCTATTGATCCCATTTACTCAAATAACACCGCTTGCATTGCATATTTCAAATAATGTGCAGTTTTCTTCCTGCAGAACGTAAATCCATTTAGTTTCTTGCTGAGATCTTTCTCCTTCACAAATCTGCTTTGAAATATTTTAATAGTTCCGGATAAGCTTTAAAAGATGTGCTTATTGGAACAGAAAACGTGGTGTAATTTTTTTATTTTTTTATTTGATGTAATTTTTTTCATTTTTTACAAGAAATCCATTTTACAGAGAGAATCTGTTAGACGATGATACAATTTTATGAAAATTAAATAGATTGAATTTGTGGGTAATTGTTTGCAGAGGTATGTGATTTTATTAATTTATTTATACGCAGTCGAGTCAAATTATTGTGACCACCTCCTACTTTTGACGTCAACAGCGCGTAGTCAATGAAATAAGGCAGATGTCGTAAGCTGGCTGAGAGGGTACATAAGGTTTGCTGTACGCAATCTCAAAACATATTGGCAGCGGGTGGCCTAGTGGGCAACGTTCGTGACTGCCGCGGAAAGGACCTCAGGTTCGATCCCAGGCAGGTACAAACTCTCGATCCACTAAATATCCGCCGTGCGTCGGATGGGCACGATAAGCCGTCGGACCCCGGGTACTGCCCCCACCCCCGGTAATAAATAAGGGCGTCTTTCTCCCCCTTTCTATTTTGCTTCCGTGTCACTTTCCTATCGGACACTATAGCCCAAATCTCCTAGCTTCCTATTTCTAAGGGTTGTTTGAGACCTGAGGTCAGACACTACCTTCCTAAAATCCTCTACATATGATCATCATCATCATCTGAAAGCATAAAACCCTTTGCTGTCATGAATAAAAGGAACGGTACGGTTAATCAGATTTGCAAAAAGGGATGATTATCGGCTTTCGAGACATGAGTGGCAGTATTTCTGAAACAGCGCAGTTTGTGACCCTTTTTGCCTGTTGTATGGTAATTGGAAAAATGGCACCAGTGCGAATAAGCGACGTGCAAACTGCGGAGCACCACGAGCAATTGATGTGAGAGGTGAACGTCGGCTTCGAAGGTGCGTGAGGACCGATTGACACGCTACAGTGGAACAACTCACTGGCCGAATGAAGTAGGGCCCTACAGAAAGTGTGTCTCAAACAACAGTTCAGCGAACCTTGCTGCGTAAGGGGCTCTGATGCAGACGAATGGTCACTGCACCTATGCTGACGAAGGTGCATCGGCAGAAAAGACTTACATTTGAACGGCAGTATAGGAATTGAACTTCCGCTAATTGGCCAAGCATTGGCTTCTCGGATGATTCACTTTTTCTGCTTCAACGAACGGATGGACGTTGGCGTATAAGGCGAGAAACATAGGAAAGCAAACACTTTTCAGCCATTGCTGGAAGAACACAAGCTGGTGGGGGGCAGTGTCATGACCCGGGTAATGTTTTTTTTTTTTTTTTTTTTTTTTTTGATTGGAGGTTTAACGACCACCGTGAGCAACTCAATGGGCTATAAGCAGTCGCCCGTCCCTAATTTAGGGTCACTGGTTCCAGGGAAGGGAAAGAGCCAGTGCCGTAAGAAAAACACAACATCCATGCCTGACCGGGATTCGAACCTGGACCCTTACGGACGAATGTTCAGAGGCCAGCGCCTTAGACCACTGCGCCACCGGGGCGGCGTAATGTTTTCGTAGCATCCTTTGGGTCCACTAATACTTGTGGTACATACTATGTATCGAATTCGTTTTGAATCCATCCTTGCAGACTAACTACAACCATACATCTGATTGTCTTTCCTGGGGCAAATGGGATTTTCCAGCACGACAATACGACGTGTCATACAGCTAGAAATGTCCGAGTGTGGTTGGAAGTTCATAATGAAGACTTCAAAGAACTTCGCTGGCCCCCTTTTTCTGCAGATGTACACCCAATTGAGCATCTGTGGGACCCCCTTGATCGTGTTTTTCGATCTATCGATCCTCCACCACGCACTCTGCAGCAGCTGTGAGATGCACTGAGGTCAGCGTGTCTCCACATACCTGTGAACACCTTCCAACATGTTAGTGTGTCACTACTAGCGCATGTAACAGCTGCCCGCGCTTCACAGGACGGTTACACTGGATATTAGCTTGTGGTCACAATAATATGACTGGACCGTGTAAAAGTGCATACATATTTAAGTCTTGAGTGAAAATAACGTTGAGGACATCACACAGTTTTGCGGACGTTTACCTTACATACCACAGTTAAGCAGCATTTTAAAAAAGGAATGTAATAAACTGAATATAAAATACGCCGATATTGTAATCGATAACAACAAATTCCTTACCGACGATTACAGTAATAACGCAATAATGCATAGAGCAGGTGTATATGGTATATCCACGAAGGAACGACACCGGTAATATTAATAACATCTACATAGGTAGTACTAAAAGACGACTAAAAACAAGAATGGAAGAACACAAGAGAAATTGGAGAAAGGGTGAGCAACGAACATCTCTTATTACACATTGCATTAATAATAATTCTATCCCCGTGTGGGAAAATGCGAACGCGTAACACACATAAAAATATTTTGTATTCTGAGTCCGTTGTCATAGAAAAAACCGGAGGATTTAATTGCAATAAACAAGCACCACTTGAACTGCCGTTTGCCGGGCGATACATAATAACAAAAGAAAAAGAAACTGAAGAAAAGTACATAAAAACTAAATTTGCTGAAAATGTCTCATCCAAAAACGATTAATAATGAAATTACGGAAAAAGAACAAAAGATGGCGCAACAATAGCAAAAGTCGTAAATCACATGATTAACCTATGCACGGATACAGGACCAATGAGCGATGAGTCGACTGGTGACAGAGAGGTGATCAGTACAATAAAAGCATATGGATGTCTCTTACAACCGACCGCTGAAGATGGGCACAGTATAGCCTGACACATGACCGGACGAGCGAGGAGGGACTAGTTGACTTTTTAAATCTTTTAATCTTGATACTTCATAATAGCTTGGCATAGAACAGCGAAATATTTCAACTACTAAAATTCTGTCTGCTTCAACATAGTCTAGTCTTGACAATGGTCTCAAAATTATTTTAACTCATCACCCTCTTCTTGTAGAATTGTGCTGATGTTCGTGTTTGTGTTGAACTTTGAACGTGGAATACCTATAATGATGTGATACAACAGTGGACACAGGACAAGAATCATGATTGATTGCAAACCAGAGGGACTGAAGCCGGAGTAAGGTGAGCGCACTATGTGTTGCTCCATATACTTCATTGCTGATTTTTATGCCTCACTGAATATAACCTATGTGAGGTTTCAACATTTAAATGTATATATACTGTACATGTAGAAATATTGTTAAGTTCAAATATAAATATTCCATTATCATTGAAGTCAACTTGTCTTTTCGGAGCTCATATACTACTATACTGTGCAAATTAATTAGGACAAAGTAAAAAATCACTCTTTTTTCCAAAATTATGCCTTGATATACACTGATAAATACCTGTATTAGTATGAAGTATGTCCTCCTTTGAGAGAAATGATCTCTTGAAATCGTTTTGGCATTGACTCCACTAATTGAGTGCACATATTTTTGACTTAATAATCGTGGAACCACACTTTCATAGCATTCGTTATCATGCATTCTTTGGTTGTACAGTTAATTTTACCTAAACGTCTCTTCAAAATATTCCACACATTTTCTATGGGATTTAAGTCTGGTGAATTTCCAGGCCAATCAGGCAAATGTATTTAATTTTTCCAGCATGAAATTCTTGGCCAATTTCGAATTGTGAGATGGGGCCAAGTCACGCTGAAATGTCCCGTCAAAAGTTTGCAAGAATGGAACAATCCTACGTTGTAATATTTCTACGTACTTGGCTGAATTCATCATACCTTGAACAGGAACTAAGCTTCCAGTGCCATTTGATGTGAAAAAACCCCAAAGTATCTGTTTTAGAATGTGTTTTACAGTTTGTTTGACATGCTCAGGTCTTAAGGGTTCACAGTTGCTTCGTCTAACGACATTTGCTTGGTAACCCTGCACAAATAAATGAGTTTCATAACTGAAAATTACCTTTTTCCAGTCGTCAGCAGTTCATGATTTATATTTTTTGGCCCATGCTAAACGTTTTATCTTCATTTTCGCATTCAAATATTGATTTTTCGTTGGTCTTCTTGCCTTCCGGCCAACTTTCAAAAACCTACGGCGTACAGTTGAAACACTAACATCACAACCACTAGCCAAATAATCTCTTTGAAGGTCGGTGCTTTTTTTTTTTTTTTTTGATTCATTTTACTATTTCTGATTAGATATTTATTGCTTCGTGGAGTTGTTTTTCGTTTTGTTCCACATTTACCTCTCCTTTTTGGAGACGATGATCCAGATGCATTGTATGGTGTAAGCAGTCTCGATACACTTGATTTGCCTACACCAACTGCAGAAGCGATATCTCTCACTGTCATAGAAGTGTGATCCTTCAGAGCAATTATTTTTGCACGCTTCCTTGGGGACATATCTATTTTTCACTACACGAAAGCAACACGTACTCACAGAGAGCAAAAATTCACATCCACCTGTCACACACGAAAACTAACAACTGAAGCTGAAGTGCCTATTTCCTGTTTAAAACCGGTCAAACCACATTCTTACTATCAAGTTCTAACAGTCACACCACCTCACCACTGATAAAATCGGTTTACGTGGGTTTCGGACATCTGCTGGCGATCACATTGCAATTCTGAGAATAAAATAGCTTGTCCCAATTAATTTCCTCGGTATAGTACAACGTGTGTAATAGTATTATAGAGGACTTTGTTCTAATATACATTGCCTATCTCCCACGTAATTTATTGTTCAAATATATGTATGTATAGACTGAACTTCTACTAAAATATTTAAGTCTTACCGACGTCATGAAATAAAGAGTCCTTTCTGTTTGCACACTATAAGATTAAAACAACTGATGTATTCCCCTTGGACGCTTTTTCTCTCCTTTTTGTTTTATGATTTAGGATTTTCCAGCTTCGTTCCGATCACACTTCGAATAGCATATTCCACCGACAGAATAAAAATAGAATGCGTTCTTTTCCTAATAAAACAAGTATTTTAGGATTTGTAGCGAACGATTTGCCCGATATATTCATAAATATATGATGTACCGAGTTTTCAGAGTTTGCGGCTTCCTTTTATAAGTATCTCAGAAAGATTATTTTTCTTTTTCACCAGCTCGTTCATGATGATTCTTTTCTGAAAATTGTGATTTTTGTTTTTCATTTATTTTCATGTCTCCAGTTTTCGAAATTTCGTTTTAGTCTTCTGTGGATTACGATATCGTCGATATTTCCTTCTCTCGTCTTTATTATGTAAGGATTCTTACAGACCTTGTTTTTCTCATGCGTGAGCAGCTAAACTAAGGATACGGCATTTATAAAAGATATATATTTTTGAGAAGATAAAGATCCAGAAGTTATGAATAATCCAATCAGACGATAGCCCCGTGCTATATTTTGTGACTCATGCAATGCTAAATTGATTTACAGTAAACTTCTGTTATTTATTCCGTTGCTAGGTACCATACCAAACAAAATTTTCTCTGTTTGGTATTGCAATGAATCCATTTGCAACAACCGATCTTGGGGCGCCTTCCGCTCAGATGATATATTTATGATATTTTATCTTGACTAATCTTCCACGTGATTTTAATTTCATTGCTGAGCCCCTGACAGGAATATATTTTTGTTCAAAGGCATTTCAAGCAATATGTATCTATAAGATATCTTAAGGATATGTCCAGAATGTACAAAGTGCACCCTAATAACTTAAACAAGAAAGTTGACACCCAGCTTTCGGGTGTAATAAGCACGTCTTTTGAATCCGTTCTGACGCAAATTAAATTTATTAAAGCTATTCAAAGTCAATGGAACCGGTATGGAAAACAATAGATCTGACCAAAGAAAGAAGATTTTCAATCGGGTATTTAATCCCTCCGATATTGCTGTAAACGGAATCGTGAGCTTACGAACTCTTAGAAATAGAGATATCGACAAAAATAAGATGTGACTTTACGTCCCCTGGTGGAAAAACCATGCATTATTTTAGGAAAAAAGTATTCTCAAAAGGTTTATCCCTATGAGCGGTATTGTTCGAAGAAAAAAAAAATTAGTCGAGTTTTCAGGAGCCCAGATTTTTCCACAAATACTTCAGAAGCAGAAATTAACATATATGACCCAAGTTGGCTAAACCATTCTTTACCAAACATTAGAAATTATGTGAAGAATATTTTCCATCAGGTCTTGTATGCGATAAAGGCAGAGGTTTTTCAAATCAGAGCTTTAGGAGCAGAAATAACGCAGAAAACGCAATTCACCTTTGTGCCCTCTACCGGAAAGTGTATGATTTACTTGAAAATTTTGAATTTATAGGGAAAACATTTCGCATCGGCAACACTATCCAACAAAGAAGGAATTTTTCAAATCGTACTCTTAAAAGTAGAGATATTGACAAAAATAAGATATACATCTACGCCCCCTGGCGCAGAAACCATGCATTTTTTTCAAGGAGAAAGTTTTCCTAAAAGGTTTGTCGACATGAGTAGTATCGGTCAACAAACGACGTTTTTCTCAATCCAGAATTTAGAAGCTTATATTTTGCTGCAAATACAACATAAGCGGAAATTAAGATTTACTCCCCCTGGTGGCCAAACTATTTTTTTACAAAAATTAGAAATTGTGTGCAAATAATTTCCCATCAAGAGCTGTATCCGGTGCGGAAAGAATTTTTCAAATCGGAGATTTAGAAGCAGAGCTGTAGGGGGAAACGCAATTTACCGCTACGCCCCCAGCGGAAAGTCTATGAATTACTTGAAAATTTTGAAATTATATGAAAAACATGTCACACGGAAAACACTATCCAACAAAGAAGGAATTTTTCAAATCGGGCTCCGAGAGGTAGAGATATTGACAAAAATAAGAAGCGTTATCGGGGAATATGTCATTTACTTTTACGCCCTCTAGCGGGAAATCTTTGCGTCATTTGAAAAAGTAACTATATCTAAAATACTCTTCGACATAAATGGAATCGAAAGATGTAATTTTTTTTTTCAATCGGATGTTTAGAAGCAAATATGTGGAGTAAAACGTATTTTTGAATTCGACATCATCTGCATTTACTCCCTCTACCGGCGAAATTGTACATCGTAAAAAAAAACGAAATAGAGGATCATCCTTTGCATATTATAAGCTTCCCAATGCAAAAAGAATTTTTCAAATAGGACTAATAGTTGCTGAGATATCGTGGGTACAGGCGGACGGACGGACGAACGGACGGACGGACAAACCGATAACAGAAGCACGATCTTTTTACAAAAGTCGTGCTAAAAACAAGCATTTCACATAAATCTGTAATTGATGCAGGAAGAAAGAGTATTTAACGGCACAGAGCTTTTGCCATGACAATGGGAGACTTTGTCTACATACACAGGGTGAGTCTGATTAACTCTTTTCAACAGCTTTCAGCCCACTTCCCAAACGTTCGAGCGGGTTTCCGCTAATTTACTGAGTTATTTGGTTCCAGTTGGTTGAAGGGATAAAGTTCGTCAGTTCATCTACGGGCGTAATAGCATCTTCCAATGGGGGCCTGACAGCACCCAACATATCCATTAGCGTGAACGTCTGGTTTTGCAAATGTACGTTTAGTTCGCATATGTGGAGGTGCCATGCATTTGTCTTCATGCGTACTATAGCGAATAATGGATAGAATATTCCGAAAAAAACGCTAACCATAAACCGTGCTGTAAATTGAATACATTCTGTACAAAAATTATCCTGTGTTTAAAAGTATGATGCCAGTAAAATCACTGTGCATTTAAAATATTTTAGTTGTCGAACACTGGAGGCTTCTGGGCAATATATTTTAACTGGTGCTAGAAATTTCGCATTGTTTATCAAAAAACTAAATGGAGTGTATTTGAAAATAACCTTTGACTTGCTTACGTTCTAGCTGCTTGATATAAGGTATTTGTGAGTACAGAATGTTTTAAAGAACTGACACTCCGGTTTTTTAATAAATTTCAGCAATTGTTAAGGTATTGTTTAAAGTATATGAAACTAGAGTATCTGATCCAACGTTCACACGATTTGTAAAGATTTTCCATTTGCAAACTTCAAACAATTCGTACTTTAAACTTTATTTGTCGCCTTTCTTTTCGTAATACGAATTCTTATGTCTATTATCTAATATAAAAACCGCAGATTGATTCAAAGTTCGTAGACAATAAACATGTTTGCTAAATTCTGAACTTCCTTTCAGAATCACTGCACTGAGGTAAGATAAGTACGAGGAAAAAGATAGAGGTGCAAATAAAACTAGACAAAGTGTAAACAAAGCGAGCGATATCTCTAAAAATTATAGGTTCTTGGTATTATGGCTGATATGTTATACATAAAGGAAATTCCTGCCGCTATTATGGGTGCACTCTTAATAAACTAACAATAGCTTTAAGCTGATTACGAAACAACAGTTGGAATAAAAATTTACTTTACATTTTATCACGGCTGAACTACATAAACAGTCGCATCAGAATAATATGACCACCTACCTAATAACGAGAATAACCACCCTTAGCCCGGAGGTTAGCAAGGAAACGGCATGGCATGGATGCAATGAAGCCCTGAAAAGTTCAGTGAAGCCCTGAAAAGTTTAACGAAGCACACGTGCCCATTCGGACTGCAGAAGAGCACGAAGGTCCTAGAGATGACGGGATTGTGGGTCTGCACATCAAACCTGTCGATCCAAATAGTCTCACAAATGCCCTTTGGGACTGAAGTCGGGTGATTTCGCCGGCTGAGGCAGAACGGAGTCGTCGCTGTCGTGTTCCTGGAACCAGTCACCTACCTCCTTAGAGACGTGGCAGGGCTCACTGTCCTGTTGGTAGACACCATCACCATCAGAATAAACGTCCAACATGAAGGGATACAAGTGGTCAACGAGGATGGACAGGTGGGCATTGGCATTCAGGAGACCATCCAGTTGTACCAGCGGTCCCAGGTCGTACCAGGCAAACATCCACCAGACATACGCACTGCCACCACCGCTATGGCATGTCCTTGACCGACAAGCGTGTCCAAGTGTTGGCTCGGGTATGTCTGACGCCTTATCCGCCACCTCTCGTCATTTCTGTGGAGTAAAATCTCCTATTCGTCGGAGAAGGCAACAATTTTCCACTCTTCTACTGTCCAATGACGGTAGCCCCACGCGAACCGCAGATGTTGTTGCCGGTTGGATCTGCGCTACCATGGGTGCCTTGACGCAGCGTCAACTCCGGAGATCTATGTGCAACAGGTTTCGCTACACTGTTATCACGTACCTGGGTACCCCAGCGTTCATTTGCGTGGTCAACTTCTGCTCGTCGATCGCCCTTAACCAGTCGACGTTCTCTTCTAGAGTCGATGTCTTTCTGGGCTCCAGAATTACGACGCCGGGAAGTTCTCGGTGTGTAAGCGGTTAAATTCTTGATACACCCTTACTACAGACCACGTGTACAGCCCACGACGCCTTCTGTTTCTGAGATGCTTCCACCCTTGGCGAGGTAGCCGATGATCATTTCTTTTTGAACGTCCGTCAAATCCTAGCTCTGCCCACCGTGCTCACTTTATGCACTATTACTCATCTGTCCTTTCTGGCCGCTTATATCTCCGTGTGGTCGCCCTTGTCACGTGCACTCTGTGACACGCCTGGACGGGTACACTGTGATTCCGGGGTTGGGCATGTTATTCTGATACGACAGTGTACACCTGCCAATGAATTGTAAACTTTTAGTAAATACAAGGTTGGACCTCCTTTATTCCAAATTACAGAACGTTTCAGGTTTTGTAAAGATACCACAAGGAGCTGGAGTGCATCTACATCTACTGCATACAGGGTGGTGTAATTACGTGTAAAAAAGGTTTTCTACGTGACACGTAAATTACGCGTAAAAAACTCGTAAAATATGTAAAAAACGCGTTAAAACTCGTAAAATATGTAAAAAACGCGTTAAAACTCGTAAAATACGTAAAAACGCGTAAAAAACTCGTAAAATACGTAAAAACGCGCAAAATAGGTAACAAAAAACAAAACAAAACATGGCTTTGTGCTGTTAATTAACTGGCTATGTAATACACTGGCGGAAAGTAAAAAAAGGACACTAAGAAGGAGACGTCTGATATCAACGAAATTTGTACAGCATAATAACGAAATTCAGAGGATAACGTGATTAAAACATTATGGCAAAATACAGCTGTATTTTCTGGTAAACTGAAAAATAACATTTCCATGTAGCATGGTTAGTATGAGGTTGAACCGCCATGAACTGAGTCACACTGTGTATTTCTGGCATGGAGTCTGTTGTACAGATGTTGGATGTAAGTTTGGGGTATTGAGTTTCAAGCATCCTCAACCTGGACGCGTAAATCGGGGATGGTCGTGGCTGGCCGTGGAAACCGGATAAGTCGTTCTCCCATAAAATCCCCCACGTGCTCAAAGGAGGATAAATCCGGTGAACGTGCAGGCCATGGAAGTTGTCTCACACCCTGAAGTGCATGTTGCGTTGCACGTGCTGGGTGTGGGCGTGCGTTATCTTGCTGGAAAACACCACGATAAACCGATCTTACAAATGGCACAACAACGGGCTGAATGATTTTGTTGATGTAGGAGGTGCTGTTTAACGTACCTCGGTACAAACACTAGTTGTGTACGGGAGTGATAGCTGATCGCTCCACACAACAGGAGACCAGGTTTAGGCCCTGTGTGTCGCTGGCTGATGCAAGAATGGTGGAGACGCTCCCCTGTGCATCTGCGGACACGCATACGGCCATCGGAGGCTCCCAAGCAGAATCTGCTTTCATCGCTGAACACGACAGATCGCCATTGCGTTCTCCAGTGCAGACGTTGGCGACACCACTGCATCCGTTCCTGACGGTGGGCTGGAGTCAGAGGTACACATGCCAGAGACACACGAGCACGTAGTCCTGCATCCAGTAGAGGGTTGCAGATTGTTTGCACAGTCACCTCAGGTGCAACGGCAGCTCGGATTTGCGTCGCAGTGGATGTTCTGCTTGAAAAAGCCGCTCTTCTTATGCGTCGATCGGTCCGCTCATCAGTCCGTCTGTGACTCCCGGTTCCACGTCTTCTCGTGTGGAAATGTTCCTCGGACCATTTACGCCACCATCGTACCACCACCTATACTTCCCGTCCAATTCGCTCCGCAATACGATGATACGACCACCCGGCCTCGCGGAGTCCGACTAGACAACCTCGCTCAAAATCCGATAACTGCTGAAATCGTATATGTCTTCCATGTCCAGGCATTGCAGCTTCTTCAGGGTCTTCACACGTGTCCGTACGCCGTACTCCTTAAATACCACCGACGATAATTTGCATATTATGCCGTGCTGTGGCGTAAGCGCTCACCGGTTGGTCCCAAAATTAACATCACATCTACGTAAACGCGACCCCATTAACATATGTAAATATCATGATCGTCCGCCAATTCCTTCTTGGTGTTATTTTTTTCACTTTCCGCCAATGTAGTAAGATATCTACGCTTCTGACCATACGGCTACCGGGATATCCATCAGATAGTCACCTTTCTGTGATAACATTAACGCTTCATTACCCCATCGTTTATTGGAAGTATACATGCTTCTGAATGTAAATTGTTTTGTTGGTCTCCCCAAGTAATTTGAAAGAATTACTCAAACCAAAGTAGCATTATTGCGCTTAACTAGGTAACAAAAAATCACTTCCAAATATTCAAAGCAAACGGAATGTAAATTCTGAATTTACTTGTAACAGTTATTGGTCATCCGCGTGACACTTCTCAGAAAACGTGAAAATTTCATCGTCCTGGAGTGGAAATCGAACCCGCATCTCCGGATTTCCGTTTGAGTATGCTTATCGTTACACCACCCAGGACAGTGAAGTTCCAAGCAACAAAAACTAAGCAACCTTGGCTTAGGATTCTGAACATCCTCAGATTACTGCTAGTCGAATCATGGTTGCTTCCTCATAGCGCTTTGAAACGGGTGTAGGCCGGAAATGACCAGTACCACAAATAAATCAATGAAAGAAGAAATATTGGGGGGAACAGAAAGTAATGTCGTATTTTGGAAGGGGCTAAGTTTGGGTAGCAGTTGTGAAGTGTTTATGTACGTTTAACGTAAAGTAAGTGAATGAACTATTTGCCTTTAACTTATGTAGGTGTTTTGCCTTCCACATTTGCAGAACAAAATGAGTCACATAAAACCCGAGGAGAGCCATGTTCGTCATTGTATGGTGCATAAATTTCACAAGGGGAACAATGCAACCGTGGCCACCAATAACATTTGCGCTGTTTATCCGAATGCGTTAAATGTATGGCCGCAAGTGCCAGCGTTGGTTAACTTAATACCGGTCGGGCAATTTCGACCTCCTGGCGCCCCTCATGCGAAAAAGCCCGTGGACACGGACAATGACCTGCTGCGTGCAGCAGTTGAAGCAGATCATCTTCAAACCATTGGCGAATTATCCCAACATCTCAATACATCATGATCTATTGCTCAAGAGCTCCTACAACAGATATTGAAGGTCTATAGACAAGGAGTTTGGGTCCCACACCAACTTTCACCCGACAACAAAGCCCAGCGTTCCAGCATCTGCAACTCTTTGCTCAGCCGACAGGAAAAGGATCCATTTCTTCATCGAACTGTAACTGGAGATTAAAAGTGAGTTCTTTACGTGAACAACAAACGCAAGAAAACCAGTAGCTTTCTCCAGTTCAGACACCAGCCAGTTCCCAAGCCAAAAGCAGGCCTATACCCCAGAAAGATTTTACTTTGTGTTTGGTGGACTACTGATGGCATAGCTCACTTCGAGCTCTTGGAACCAGGACAGACCATAACATCAGACCTCTGTTGTCAACAACTGGACCATTTCAAGCAAGCTGCTACTGTAAAACAACCAGAGCTGCTCAACAGAAAAGGTGTCATCCTCCAGCAGGACAACGCGAGACGGACCCAGCAGGCAATCAGATATATTGGCTCGGAAGCTCTGCTCTATCACCTTTATTCCCCTGACATAGCGCCATCTGATTACCATTTGTTCAGATCTCTACAGCACTTTCTTAATGGGTAAATAGTCCACAAAATTGATGATGTCAAAACGGGGTTCTCGGACGTCTTTGCATCACAGCCAACGTCTTTTTCAAAACCACTTTGAAAGTTTGCTTTCACGATGGGCAAATGTGATCGAAAATGATGGCGATTACATAATTGATTACGAAATAAATTTCTTCTGTTACAAACAGTATTTCTCTTTTTTTCCAAGACGACATTAATTTCTATTCCCCCCAATATTTTTCATAATACGTGGGAAATCGAAAGGCTATTCAAAGCAAACAGAAAAAGACACAGAAGACGCAGCTGCACAATAGTTTGACGGAAACATAACAATTCCAACGCCAAGTACAAGAAACAAACAGAAATACGCTGTCTTAAAAATATAAAGACTTACAAGTTATGAACACCTCCGGTACGAATAGTGGAGCCGTTGTTCCGAATAACACGGAAAACCCGATTGGGCATGCTGTCCACCAAGTGATGTAAGTGTTCTGGACGGAGTGCGTAACAGCTTCGTTCTATCTACTCTTTCAATGCCTCTACACTTGAGAACTGCCGTCCAATCGCATACACATCACGAGCGAGGATACTCCAAAGGTTCTCATAGGGTTCAGATCTGGACTGGGTGCTGGCTAATCCATTACGGTCACATGATTAGTGTTAGTCTAGCTTTTCGTTGATGCAGACCGATGGATAGAGGCATTGTCTTGCTGGAACAGATAATCAACACCCGCTAGAGTTTCGGCAAACGGTAGAAGGTTGTTGCTGAGTATGTCCTGAAACGTTACGGAGTTTTGCCTACCTTGCAGAAAAGCGATATCCGTTGTCCCATTGAACGCAAAAGCTCCCCAGACCATCACAGATCCCACTGATATCTGTCTGCTGAAGTAGGTGCGTGGCTCGTGTCGTAAATCAATGCCAATAGCAGTTCCAACCGTCAGGGCCGTCCAGGTTGAACTTTTTCTCATCGGAGAAAATAGTTGTGATCCACTCGTCCGTCCAGTGCATGTGGCTGCTTGCCCATAACAATCTAGCTTCTTTGTTGCGCCGTGTGAGGTGTGGCAGACGGCGCATTTTACGTAGCACAATGTTGCGACTTTCCTTAATTCGTCGATGAACTGCGTGCTTTGAGACTGTGACACCAACACTCCGAGAAAATTGACGTAGTGATAACCTTTGGGATGAGACTAAACGCATGATGGCACGATCATCTTGTTTCGTTGTTATTCGAGGCCTTCCAGGCCGTTTTCTGGCAGTTATCGCACCGCGTTTCGATAAAGTCTTATAAATGACTGCCCTACTCCTCCCCATAGCTTTACAAATTTTCGCTACAGGCAATCGATTTGCTCTCAGTCTCCAAATCTTCTGCAATTCCTCACCAGAAAGTTGACTGTTGCGTGGCATTTCGGCAAATGAATGTCTGACGGAAGGTCCTCTGTCTTTTGTAGGCTGGACTGAATTACGGCCCATGCGCATACGTACAACAAGCCCATTTGTATATCTCATTTGCATGTGGCTAATTTACGTAGATGTCTTCATATTTATGAGACACCTAAAATTACATTTTACTTTGTGGTGTTCTTTTCACACAATCCGGTCATCCCGACGGATCAAAACGTGTATTGTAAGGTAATGTCTAATTAGGTACCACTTCAGCTTCCTGCCTATATTCGCATTGCGTTCACGGCGCAAAGTAGACTGTCTCTATATTTATGCGACGCACCGTAGCTACTAAGTTTCATAGCGATATCTCCATTTCTCGCTTCTCTAGACACTCGAAAATAGGGATAATTATTTTATAATCATCAATTTTATCTATAAATGCTGCCATCATCATTTTTTTATTTGAGTACAAACGCAGCAAAATTTACCTACCTATGGATTTGTGTGAGTTTCGGGTAATTTGTTTCAGTTTTCGCAAAGTAAATGTCACAGAGCGTATCTTCTAAACAAAGCAAGAGGCAATTGCGAATGTTGGTAAAATAACAAGCTCAAGAGATTGATTAGGGTCTCAGTATAAACAAGTATGTTTTTCTTAAAGTCATCTTTAGTGCCTATATGACAGGGGTTTTCCTTAACTGAATAGGAAATAGGAATATCTGTTGGTTGAAACCTCTCCTTTGATGTCTATGTTGCATGCGTAAAGTGCATTTTTAAATGATATGGAAAACGGAAATTAAAAATTTTAAACGTTTGTCGTCTTTTGAAAACTGCAGTAAATCTTATTTATAAGTTTAAAAGAAATTTGAAAACAACATACACGTAAGAACCAGTTTTTTACATGCAGTCTTGAGTGCTGAGGAACAGAATCAGGATAAATGGTAGCGATAAAGTAAAGCAGAGAAAAATCAATGTTCGGCACATTCTCTCCGCGTCTGGCGTCCATTGATACACAAACGATATTAGTGATGAAATTCAGCCACATTTTGAAAATAGCAAATAGTACTGCTTCAAAGAAACGTTAGATCTTCAAAATAACACAGATAACACGCCTAAAGGCTTACGAGTTAGAAGGCATTGAGAGTTGCTTTATCCAATTTGTTGAGATTGATTTTCTTGTCTAGTCATCAGGTGGAATTTGCAGAAAAATATAGCCCAACGCACATACCCGAATCATACAAATGCAATCGAATTTTCTTTTTCATGGTCGACTTCTCACAGCTTTGATGAACATGGGAATCGATTAATATGTAAACCAAGAAAATTAACAGAACATCTATAGATAAACTACCAAGAACCCAATTCAAGTATTTAAAAAGAAAGTTAGGGAAAACCAACTCTAATTTTCACGGATTCTACGCATTTGCATATGCATAATACATATAATTAAAACACAAGGCTGTTTCTTTCTACAATTTGCCAGCGCTCCCCACTTGTGCGAATTTCATGATTTTTTTTAAATGAAAGATACTGACTGACTCACAGTTTTGTCATCACGCCCAAAGATTTGTACTCACAGATTTTGATTTATGATTTTTTTAAATGAAAGCTACTAACCCACAGATTTTTCATAAGAATGTTATGGAAAAACAACTCCAATTTTCACGAATTTTACGCATTTACACATGCATAATCTATGTATTTAAAACAAGGCCCTTTCTTTCTACAATCCGCCAGCGCATCCCACAGGAGTGATTTTCATGAGTCTTTTTTAAATGAAAGCTACTGGCATACAGATTTGTCATTGCTGATGTTTATTGTCGTAAGTAATTTTCTTTGTTTTGTTACCATGGCATTTTCTTTGTACAATTCGCCGTAAGCGGAACGATATAAGTTAGTTCTGAAACTACTTGAAAGCGATCTGATTCACTAATACAGCTAAAAATAATAAAAGATAATAAAAAATAAAGGAAATATCCTATGTCCATCGGAAAGAAACTGCCTTCCTCCCAACGGGGAAAGAATTATCCAAATCGGTTCGGTGCTTTTTGAGATTACCTCAAACACATAAACAAAATTTCTCTCTTTATATATTATTAGTATTAGTTGAAAGCACGTCAATAATGACGGGGAAAATAAAATGTATGGTACAGAAATTATTGACATTTGTTTAGAGTTTTTGGGTTCCACGTCAATAGATGACGACGTTGGCTCACAGCTTTCTGAAAATTTCCCAAGCAGTCGGTTGTGGAATTTGATACGACGGGTTGTCTGTTATGTGTTTCGTAAAACCTTTAGTCCCTATTTCGTCAACAATTCCTGGAACATAACATTTTTCGTGCACACTGACTGTGAACCCTGTATCAATTTTCCCTGGTTTTTTCCGTGAAATATTTTTGCCGGTTCAACGCCATGCAGAGTGGCAACAATAATGCTTTCTTGTCCAACTTCATAAAGCATTTTGCATGCGTCAGCAAAAGGATTATTTTGAGACGTGAAAGTGCTTACCTCTTGCATCAGACATGGATTGCACTGGGCGTTTTTCCTAATCCTCATTCTTTGATCACCAGTCTCTTCCGGGTCCAATATATACAGTTGAGCAAACTTTCTCTGGTCCCCATTTTCTTGGGTGCAAAGCTCCTGCTAGATGGTAAACTTGTTCGTTAATTCGGAAACAACAGGGACCGTATCCAGGTGGCGGAGTAATGTTAGTTCCCATGGACGCAAACGCCAAAGCGCTATTTATTGATCTTATGGTGTCCATGAAATTTTTCGAATGTTGATACTGTTCTTTCGTTAACTACTGAATAACAGGGGCTGACCTTATAGCATCTAATTTTACTTTGCCTTTATGACAGCATTGCGTAAAAAGTTTGTCAGATGGCTGTTCTGCCGGAAAATGTTTTGCATGACAAAATTCGCAAATACTGTCCATGGAACCACAGTTATGAGCGTATACATTTGGTTCTACAACGTTAACTGGGTCAAGAAAAGCTGGGTTTCTAAATCGTGGATTTTGTCGGCGTATTGTAACACCACGTCTCTGGCGTAATATTTGCGATTGTGACATGTCTGCAATCTGATGTCGTTCGCGACCTTGTGTGATTTGTTTTGACGTCATATTTGCAACTCGGTGTCCTTCCCGATTTCGTTCAGTTTGCTGAGGAGTCATATTTGCTACGAGACGATTCCGATCGCATTCTCTTTGCACAGCAGACATACTTTCTCGACGGGCCTTCTCTTGCTCCGCCTTTCGTCCTTTTGCTGCTTCCTTCTGGAAAGCTACTTCCTCAGCAATTTTTTCGTTCAGGAGGCATATTTGCGGTGTTGTTGAAACTCACGCAAAAAAGTCGATGTTTTGAGATAAATGAACCACAATATAATTAAATGACTTCGAACGCACACACCCGAAAAAAAAAAACACACTCGAATGAAAGAAAAAAAGATGTAAACAAAACATTCACCAGAAACGGTTGCGGATAACACAGTTTGAACACCGGAATATAAGTGTTCCTCTTTTTCTGTTAAACAGCGTATAAAGCATATCAATGGTATATAAGTAATAATAATAATAATAATAATAATAATAATAATGAATTATATTTTTTGCTCTTACATTGTAGGCTGCAAAAAATAAAATTTATTATTATTATTATTATTTATGTACCCTATATGAAATAGAACCAAAATTCCTGACGTAAAGTTTTCGAATATCTAAAGAGATGACCGTGTGACGTAACGCATCTGACGTCATATGAGAATGATTTGGATTAGATGACGTCACAGTAGTAGCTGTGTTCTTTGTTGGTATGACAACAAAACAAAGTCATATTCGCGTAGACTGTGCGCTTGTATGTGATGACGTCACCTACACTAAAACACGAAAAGCACAGCGTGACGTCACAAACATTTGTTTCTCGGTTGTTGCTATGACGACTTAAAATGTTGCACGTGGGAGAACTCCAGCAAATTATATATTGGGATTAGTATAGGTAAACGGAATAGCATATGTCTACCGGAAAGAAATAAGCTTCCCAACGGTGAAAGAATTATCCCAGTCTGTTCAGTAGTTTCCCAGATTAGTTAAAACAAATTGTGTGTTGTCGTGACTACTTTTTTTGACGTTGGATGTGATCCGGTTGAATGTAAACAAAGCAAACGACACACAGGTAATCGGGAACTACTTCAAAGCGATTTGATTCGGTAGTAAGTCAAAAACAATAAAAAATAATAAAAAAGCATAAAAAAAATAATAAAAAATAAACGAAATAGCCTATGTCCACCGGAAAACTACTGAACCAATCTGGATAATTCTTTCCCAAAAGGTAAATAATTATTCAGATTGGTTCAGTAATTTGCGAGATTACCTCAAACACACGAACAAAGTTTCTCTCTTTATATGTTATTAGTATAGATTATATAATGATACCAAAAAAAACAATAATTGTTAAAACCAAACTAACAAAATAAAACACATTTTTAACCCGATTGTGTAGTTATTTAGACACATCATTTCGGGTCACTGAAAGAATGCCTCAATACTCCAATGCAAGCCCGTCAACGACGGGTAAGCACATATTTATACAATAACTAGCCTCTTGTCCCCGTCGTTGACGGGCTAGTGATAGTATAAAGTAAAAGCTATACCGGCAATTAAATTAAGACTGGTAAATCAAGGTTTATACAACTTTGTAGTACAACCTCCGGGAATAGAATATTAGGATAAAAAATGTATTTGAATTATTTAGTAGTTGTCACGTACAATGTAAATAATTAAAAAAGTTTGAAAGCAGAAGGCTTATGCAATGAAATTGAATGAGATGGAAAATACCTTATTCTTGTAGAGCCTCGGGATAAACAATATTAACAGTCCTTCCATTTGGTGCAAAGATGCAAAGATTTTCCCCATTTCCGACTCTGTATTGGAATTCTAAAGAAGAAACGCCTAAATTTTATGGTGAACTACTTTTCTGCACGCCTTAACGTTCGGTGTGATCATTTTGATGTCAAAAAAGCGGAAAGGCCCACTCAGGTTGGGTAGAAACGCGTAACATTAAATAACTAAAAATTAATTTCAAATGAAAAAGAAATCGCTTAGAGGTGCACCAGAAGATGTCTACAGGTACCTTCGTAACATATTTCGTCGCTCTAGGTTGCCTAATTCTATGTGAAATCCGACCAACAGACGCTTTTTTCACCGCTTTCTTTACATGCAACCTGATCACATCCAACGCGAAGGCACGAAGATAAGTAGTTCACGATAAATTTAAGCCATTTCTTTTTTAGAATTTCGTAAGAACAACGTTCTATTTTCTAGCTCGAAACGTCGTCACAGTATGATGACCTTCTGACGTATGACAATTTTGAATTAATAACGCAGATTGAAAAACAACGTTCTATTTTCTTTTTTGTCTTCTCCGCCCTCAAGGTCATAATACAATCGACAAACAACGCTTACAAAAAAGGTCGTAATAAATGTATTAACGAATGAAAAAAACCGTAATGGAATTCTAAAGAAGAAACGCCTAAAATTTATGGTGAACTACTTTTCTGTACGCCTTAACGTTCGGTGTGATCAGGTTGATGGCAACAAAGCGGAAAGAAACACTCAGATCGTGTAGAAAGGCGTAATATTAAATAACTAAAAATCAAATTCAAATAAAAAAAATCGCTTCTATATGCACCAGAAGATGTCTACAGGTAACTTCATAACAAATTTCGTCGCTCTAGGTCGCCTAATTCTATGTGAAATTCAACCGACAGGCACACACACACAGTCTGTTTTACATATAGAGAGATGAGGAACGTCATCGTTAAATTCGTATACGAGTAGTTGGAAAAATTAAAAATTAACGGGAAATTAGGAAAGTTTTGTTGTTGGTGACCCATCTTATACACTGCCCATTAATAATTCAACCGTTTATTATATTTATGCATTTTATTACTATTCGTTATGTATACTGGCGTGCACAAATTAGGGACGAAACGGTTTTTCGAATGTGACGTCGTACAGAAGTGCTCCACATAGCCTTAAATCATACCATAAGATCCCCAAGATGTAAGAATATGAGACAAGTGAGCAAAACCGTCCACACAAGAAATCCAAAGGATGCAAAGGCACTTTATTGAAAAGGTAGATTCGAGAAACGTCCATGTGACAGGTGGCTGCCAAGAAAAATCCATGCTTTAGTAGGGGATATCATCACCCCTGACTGCGTTGCAGGATTTACAGCGTCTGTCCATGCTAAGGACGTGGTTGTCAAGGAGCTGTTGAGGCATCGCGGTCCACTCCTCTGTAGCGCCAATCGCATCTGCGGAATCGTAGCTGTCGGCTGGTGACGTGCTACCAAGCGTCCCCAGAGAAGGATCCACACGTGCTCGATTGGATTTAGGTCCGGGGACCTTGCGGGCCAATCCATGCGTTGAATATCTTCACTCTCCAACAGCTCTGCGGCAGCCACTGTACGACGAGGTATAGCGTTGTCGTCCATGAAGAGAAACTCAGGACCCACAGCACCTAAAAGCAGACGCATGTGAGGCAGGAGAACATAGGTACAGCGGACACCAGTGACTGAACCTCCTTGGAAGATGTGGACGTCAGTACGGCTACCAAGCATGATACCGCCCCAAACGAGAACTCCACCACCTCCAAACCGGTCCCTTTCGATGATGCTGGAGGTTTGATTGCGTGTTCCCTGCTCTCTCCAGATGTGTATACGTCCAGAATCGCTCGTCAGACTAAATCGGCTCTCACCTGTAAAGAGAACTTGACCCCATTGCTGATGTATCCAGTTCTTGTGTTCCTGGCACCACAGAAACCGCCGTTTCCGATGAGCAGGCGGTAATGGCTCACACCGTACTGGCCGTCGTGCAAATAGACCACTTTTGCGCAGCCTCCTGGCCACGGTAAAGCGCGATAACGGACGTCCAGTTGTCTGTTGCATGTGCCTTGCGATTTCTCCCCTGGCTGCCGTCTGTCTCTTCTCGCCTGTAGGAAAATATACCGATTGTCCGCGGCCGTGGTTGCTCGGGGACGACCACTGCTAAACTCTCGGACAGCTGTTCCTGTCGTTTGAAATGCTCTCCAAGCTCGTGAAACGATGCTGTGAGCGATCCCGAACTCTTCGGCCACACATGTCACACTTCGACCTTCTTCCAACTTCCCAATGACGCGACCTCGGGTCAAGTCATCCAGATGTCATCTACTGGATTGCCTGTTGGCCATATCACACGGTGGCAGCAACTCGACGTCGTTCAAACCGATGTACATCGTGCAATAGCTTTCATCGAATTGCTGAGCGTACACCGCCCGTGTGCTTTATACCCTTCCGACAATCCCCCCACGTCTTGCTACATATAGGCGGATGTCCTACTGTACCGCACCCTAGTCTATCTCCTGAGTGGTCTTTAGGTCCATTCTGCCTGCTCGTTCCGCTGTTATGCTAGTTTCTCATCTTCGTCCTAAATTTTTGCACACCAGTGTATGACACGAAAAACTTTCAGTCAGAGCTTTTTCAACTGTGCATGTTATTGGTTACTGACTAGTCAGATCTATAAAGACGAATTTAATAAGTTATGTAATGTTCAAAAGAAATAAGTCAGTTTTAAGCAATGATCGTTTCGCTATTGTTTTTTAATTCGAGTTCATTTGGGACCTTTGAGGTCAGACGCTCGTACGTCAGCTAAAATATAGACCAAGATTACCGCCAGCTACTAAACTTATTGCTTCCTTCTCTATTAATGTTTCCGTCATTAAAATGTCTCTAGAGGAAGCCATAAAGTATTTATTTAAGGTTTTCCCTTTAAAGTCTTTGTGGCAACATCAGGATTACGCCATAATTTTGTTATTCTCGTTTGGTGTTAATGGCGTCGTTATTGACTGTTGGGATTTCAAAGCGGCCTTCATGGATGAAATATAATTGCATTAAGTGATAAATCTGGTTTATTGCATCATTTCGCCTTCAGATGTAATGCGGCTTTCAACGAAGATCCCTCTGCGCTCTTAAAGGTAACATGTGTTGCATTTAGTGGAGGTTATTCCTTCATCTGTAGCAGATTGCAATCACGGAAGTATATAACACAGAGGATTTTGAAATTTTCATTACTGGGCGTTTTACAGTGTGGAAAATCAACAACTGTTAAAATTAACTTAAACGGTGGTATTACGTATAGTGTGCATACAACAATAATCTGAAACTTATACTAAGGTGAATTTGCAGTGTGGTTAGAGATCCTTATCACACACAACTGTTTGTGAAGATTGCAACACCAAGAAGCAACCATGCTATTCGAATGAAATTTATACCACACATTGGTGATATGACTGTACATAAGTGATTTAGCTAACAGAACAATACCAAAAATTTTACCTGCAAACATCAGTATCTCTTGAAGCCTCCGCCAGCTTCAACGAGAGCTTTCAAACCTTGTGGCGTTCGATAGAAAAGGCGTTGGGTAATGTCCTGGGTAATTGCTTGCCAGGCGGCATGTATGCGAGCCCACAGAACAATGATACTGACCGCTGGAGGACTTTGATGCACCAGCTACCGAGTGACCATATCTCAGACACGTTCAACAGGCGACATGTCTGCCGAATGTGCAGGCCAGGGAAAAAGTGGTATCTTGCTGTACTGAGAAGAGCGCTTGAACATTTCTGACAATATGTCGTCGGGCAGTGCCCTGTCGGAATATAGCTCCAGGAGTGCTCTGAAGGAATGGTATGACTTCTGTCTGTACAACTTCTCTGATGTAGCGGTCACTGTTGAGATTGCTCTCATGTCGTAGCATCCGAGATCGCGAATGTTACCCAATGGCAGCCCACACCATCACACTTGGTTTTCGGTCCATATGACGCTCAACAATGCATGCTGGAAGAAAGCGCTCACCACGATATCGTGAAATGCGTATTCGGCAAGCATGGTAGTCCAAGTTGAATCAGGACTAGTCTGAAAGTACAACATGTTGCCAATCAGCATGCATTTGTCTGCATTGAAAACCCCATTCTAGCCTGAGGCGTCCATTTTCAGGGTCAAATTAATCCGCCGCAATGGGATGCGTGCTACCAGTCCTTCATGCAGCAGACGGCGTCGAACTTTGTTGGCAGCCAATACTACACCTGTGGAAGTGGTCCACTGTTGTGCTAACACTGTATTGAATTTATTGTAATTTTGTTTTGATACACCACACCAAACAGCATTAAATATATTAAACACCATAACAATACAAACTGGAAAGTGTCCAAAAATTAATGTGAATACATCAAGATATCCTAGTCATTTACAACACTTATTAGTGAAGGAAATTACGAAAAATAAATGATCATATGGTTTAGCTATAAGCAAAATACAATAAAAACCGTTGCTTCGTTTGTACCACAATCATAATAAAAGGGAATAATCTATTAAAACATCAACAAATATTCAAAAACAACACTTGCGAAGATGCGGAACGGTTCGTCACGGCCGTGCGCATGAGGTGTTGGTCCTCCTGCGGATTCGTCATATTTCTCGGTCCACTGTCTGATTGTCGATGCACCTGGTTCTCCTAGGTCTACTGCCGTATTGTCGATGCACCTGGTTCTCCTCGGTCCACTGCCGGATTGTCGATGCACCTGGTTCTCCTAGGTCTACTGCCGTATTGTCGATGCACCTGGTTCTCCTAGGTCCACTGCCGGATTGTCGATGCACCTGGTTCTCCTCGGTCCTCTGCCGGATTGTCGATGCACCTGGTTCTCCTAGGTCCACTGCCACCATACGCGCACCACTGTCGTGGCGTCATGTCCCGTCGGGGCTGCAATGTCGCGGTAAGAAAATGCATCTTCACTAAGACCAATTATTCGTCCCTTTTCAAACTCTGTCGTATGGTGATACGGTTCCCTTCGTCGTCGCCGAGGCATGATTGAATCCCGGAGACTCATTTAGAACTCGCTGTCAGAGATGCACTAGTGGTGTATCCTAAACAGCTCTCTCTTTATTCCCCTCACTCGTCTGTCCAGAGCGTGCTGCTGGTCACAGACATGAGCCATGACTCTTCACTTCTAATCGTTTGCACGTTCCACCCTCCTATGCATATCCTCTAAGTTTCACGTGATTACCATTATTCCTTCATGGTTTTGCAATTTTCACAAGTAGTAGTTTATTTACTTCACTGTTTTCAAGTTCTGTGGATTTTGAATTTGCTTGGATTTTCTTCCTTTTTTTCTGTTATCGATGGAATTTGAATTTTCTCTGTGAGGCTTCGTGTACCTTCTGCATTATTTTTATAGGACATTCTATACCTATGATTTTTTTGTTACAAGGACTTCGGATATTTCGGGAATTTTTCGTTCTATAATTCCATACCTTTGTGAATTTTTCCTACGGAAAGTTCATGTTTTCCAACCGCCCTCTTCGCACAACTGCCTGGCTATTCTGGTGTGGCCACAGCCCCTAGTTTCCAACAGCTGGATAACGTAGTAATATCCAAATTTGGAACATGACAATCTGTTTTTTTTTTTTTGTGTAAATATGACAAGGTTGGTAAGTCAGATAATATAAGAAAACTTGAAAATTTTGTCGTCCCGGAGCGGGAATCGAAACCGCGTCACCCAGACAGCGCCCCGGTATGCTAAACTTACACCACCCAGAAGGACCAAGTCTCAAGTTTCCGATTAAATTAAATATAACCATCACAGGATTCGCTATTCGAAGCAACCGGCATTGATTAATCGGAAAATTGAGGCTTGGTTTGTTCTGGGTGGTGTAGTGGTTAGCATACCCGGGCGCAATCTGGGAGACGCGCTTTCAATTCCCGCTCCAGGACGACGAAATTTTTAAGTTTTCGGATATTATCTGACTTACCATCCTTGTCATATTTACACCAAAAAACGAATTGTCATCTTCAAAATTTGTGTTACATGATGTAATCTTGTATTGCATTCATGATATGTAGTAATATCCACTTTCTACCGCATGTGTCGAAACACAGCCCCAAACTTACCATCCTTTCAATTTGATGGCAATTTTCGCGGGGCGCGACACTTTGCTTGCACGCCGGGGTGTCAATGCATGAGAAACAATTTGATGGTACCTAGACTAGAACTTAAGCACGTTCAGGTGACGAACAGTGGTCTATTGGGAAGATTACACCTCTGCTGCCAATTGAAGTGTATTTTTCCCAGGGTTTTCTGTCATAGCTTCGACTAGAAGGTCAATGTTTTTGGTCGTTGTAGTTCCTGAGTTCGGCTGTCTTCGGGTATGCTGTCAATTTTTGTGAAGCTCTGCGCTGCTCTCCGCAGTTTCCTTTATCTTCAGCCATACAAAATGAAGTACCCGAACAGCACGTACCGACCTTCATCTTTAGCACACCTGATAATTTTATGTGGTTCCGGGCCAAACGCTCGTCATCAGCCTCGTGTTTTCCACATTGCCGCGGCAACTGGTATATCGTGAGTCGTCTTCCCCGTAGGAAAGGACGTACAACATTACATGTTACTCAAAAAGAGGCAAACCCTTTACTCACCATGTTGTTATACACCAGACTTGTTGAACAAGAGCCATGCGTCGAGCGTTTCGCCAAATTTATATTATGAGTGGCTAATTTATTAGGACCAGTTGATCATCTCTAAAAAAACAGACAGATATGTTGTCAAGTTTTCAGCTCAAGAAGACAATACAGTTAATTTCAATTTGATAGTCCCAGTGGCATTTTTTGGAGTACGAGATTCAAGTTATACTGGAAAAAAAAGTGGTCCATAGGACTTCGAACATTAAACGATTTTGTGCACTCGCAGAGGTGGAGCAAGCATAAGCAAATCTGCTGCTCTTGTGGAATGTGGAAGAGCAAATAACGACAGTGGTATACTCAGAAAAAATAAAACAATGGTGAGATCGTGAGCTGTAATTCAGAGCTTTAAACTGACCGTCCTGGTGTGCGGGAAATACGATGTTTGAGACGGTCCAACAGAAACCCAAGGAAAAATTAAACAGTCGAGTATTTAATTAGGGGAAAATAAAATACCCCATCGGAGAATAGGATGCACCGCAGATTGTACAATTTCTTCGTTACAACAGCAGAAGTTTCATCCGTTTAAAATTGCTGTCTGCAACGAATAAGTCAAAAACCTGTCCAGTGGCCTTAAGAGCAACAAAACTCGACCGAAAAGACTTGGAAAAGAATTATGTGGGCAAAAAATCTGCGTTTTAAACAACAACCCGCACGTAGATAACTGAAATTTGGTTTCCTGGGGTCACCGGTGCAATGTATTTTAATGTTGTCTGCATGGGAGACTTCCAGCGCGCATTGATTCAATCGGAACCTCGACTGAAGCACTGGAAAGAAAAGACTTGGAAAAGAATTATGTAGACTGGAAATTTACGCTTTAAACCGCACCCATTCAATAGAAAATTTGGTTACCTGCTGTCAGCAGTGCAATATTGTGAAATATTGTCTACAAAAAAGAGTTTCAGCCCGTCTTGATTCTATTGAAACCTCGCCTGAAACGCTGAAAAGAAAAGACTTGGAAAATAATTATGTAGACTAGAAATTTGCGCTTTAAACCACACCCATTCAATAGAAAATTTGGTTACCTGCTGTCAGCAGTGCAATATTTTGAAATATTGTCTACAAAAAATAGTTTCAGCCCGTTTTGATTCAATTGGAACCTCGCCTGAAACACTGAAAAGAAAAGACTTGGAAAATAATTTTGTAGACTGGAAATGTACGCTGTAAACTGCACCCATACAATAGAAGATGTGGTTACCTGCTGTCAGCAGTGCAATATTGTGAAATATTGTCTACATATAAGAGTTTCAGCCAGCCTTGATTCAATTGGAACCTCGCCTGAAACACTGGAAAGATAAGACTTGGAAAATAATTATGTAGACTGGAAATTTAATCTTTAAACCGCACCAGTAAAATAGAAAATTTGGTTACCTTCTGTCAGTAGTGCAATATTGTGACATATTGTCTACATAAGAGGCTTTCAGCGCGCCTTGATTTAATTGAAACCTCGCCTGAAACCTCATGCTTATTAAAACATTGTTATGTTGCTTATCAAGTTAATCTAATTACAGGGGCTTATCAAAATAATGGAAACACTGTGAGGAATTTATTTTTAATAAGCTGTAAGCCTTCTTCGATTTTTCAGTACAGAAGCCATTCGACTGGAAATATACGAATAATGCATACATGATAACCGAATTTTGGACCATTTTTCCTGTAGAATACGTTCCAACTGTACAAATGATATTACAGGTAGAAAGTGCGCTTTGACCTTTCACTCGAGATATTCCTACAGATTTGCAATAATTTTGAGGTCTGGAGATTAAGGGGGCAAGGTAGCTGCTATACCTGATCCTCGTGCTCTGCAAAACCACAACTTGACAGGTTACGCCGAATGCAGGGGTGCATCGTTTGATTGAAACCAGGGAAAATAGGTTTTTCTATCTTCAGTACTAACCTTTACATGATCTATTTTTCGTTTTCCTTTTCTGTCCACTCCTCCTCTTTCAACCTCCTATTTTTATCTGACATTTTCTCCTTTTCGGTAACTTCTCTAACTTTAATTTCCTTCTGTTCAATGTGTCTATCTTCTCTCAAATTTGAAATGATGCTAACTCACATAAACTTTTTTTCTCCCTATTCTAGTAATTGCATTTCTAGGACCGGTATTAGGGTACAATACCTTCAAAAATGCTAAGAAGTGGTTCTCCTGTTCGGATTCGTCCGCTGCTAATGTGACACAACTCTATAGAATAAGCAATGGCCCTGAGGAATGCCATGATGTGGCTTCCTACAGCACCAGGAATCTACTGGGTTGATGCATAAGTTCATGTCGTTTCTTACACCACACTGTAGGAATGCATTACATCAGAAGGAAGAACGGAATCAATCAACGATGTATTACCCTCATTGTTTTTGATGGTGCCCCAACTTCTGGATAGGTCTGCAATGTCATTCTTGAAAAAACGTGCAGTTATTGCTGCGAAAAAATCACCAAGGAAATTTTGGAGATCAACATCTTTGTTGAACATTCTGCAACGAAGAGCATGCGCTAGAGATCCTAGCAGGTGATATTCTGAAAGGGCGACATCTGCAGAATATGCTAGATTTGGCAGGATATCCCATTTCATGACCTGAATAACCATTTTGGTCATGTTTGCACTGTGAGGTAGTGCGCTATCATGTTACAGGAGGACACCATGGCGTCAATGTGGCAGTTTCTGCTAACTTGCTCTCTCCACACAGCGGAGTTATCCACAATAGAGTGCAGCGTTGATGGTCCGATTCCTCGGCAGCATTTCCCAGTGAATAATGCCTTCCATGTCCCACCAGACACACAACATGATCTTCGCAGGATGAAGGTCATGTTTTGGACGTGGTGTGGGCGTCTTGTTTGGGCTTACCCAATTCCTCCAATGCCTGAAATTCACGTACAGCACCAGGTTTCATCTATAGTAACAATACGTGGCAGAAATGGTTGGCGTTGCTGAGAACTTTCGCGAAAACGGGCGAACAAGTAACCACATATGTCAACACGCTGATTCTTGTTGTTCCCGGTGAGTGTGAGGCACCAAAGACCCCAATTTCTGGAGCTTTCCCATACGTTCCAGATGTCACCCCACTGTGGCCTGATCACAATCCATCACAGTGGTCAATTCGCATGTGGTTTGACGCGGATCCGAGTAGACGACATGGTTCAAACGATCCTCCTGAAATTAGATGGACGACCTGAGAGTCGTTCAGGTCAAAATTGCCACCTCGGAACCGCTCAAACCATTTTCGCGCTGTCCTTGCAGATATAGTATCCTTCATAAAAACAGGACAAATTTGTCGAGTAGCCTCGGTGGCTACGTATACTTTGTTAAACTCGTAGAGGAGCAAATGTCGGAAATGTTCATTCCTCCCTACTTGACACTCCATAATTACAGACCTGAAAAACAAGAAACCATTAGCCACTATATCACAACGCAATATGATTTAGATACACGATATTACTGGCTGAGTTTTGATATACAACTGGTCATTTTCACCGTCACTACTTGTCTTTGAAACACTCGCGAAATAAATCGGCATGAACTTATGCATCAACCCAGGCTTCACTTTTCGAAACAAATTGTCGGGTGCCGTTCGTTTCTGCAGGTTTTCGCCAGACGTACACTCAAAGAGTGGCGTAAAACAATGTAAAGCACGGTTTCTCAGACCGGATGGCATGTTGCCAGTCTTTAACATTCCCGTTTTTGTGAGATTTGCACCACGTTACACGTTTAGTTAGGTTGATGTTGGTAATCATAAGATTGTACAACGCAGTACGGCCGTAAGAGCCGTCACGATGAAGTTTCCAACGAACAGTTATGACAGGAATTTCATGATTCCGATTGATGCACAACTCTGCTGCTATATTGCATTGGTCTTGTGTTTTTGCTGCACCATCAGTGCCAACATTCCCCTATCGATATCTAGCATCGTTGCATGTCGTCCACAGTTCACAAGTTTGGAGGAAATGTCGTGTCCTTTTTATAAATAATCATAATATTCGATACAGTCACTGGTGTTACACCTATAACTTCCGCCGTTCTACACAGTTAAAAATAACGTATTAGGTTATACACTATGTGGTTCTACACTAGCTGCACCAACTTCTGAGAAAAGAAAAACATTGGGTGGTGCAAGCAAAACCCAACAACATGGTGAAATCTTGCTGTATAATGTGGCGCGACTTTGAACCATAAGGTAGTGCAAAGTTGCACCATGTTGTTGGGTTTTTTTGCAGGACAATATATTGTATATTTTCTCAGAAAGTGGTGCAGCTGGTGTACCACTACGTTTTGTGCAACCTACCATAAAAGTGTAGGCCTAGTTGCCAAAGCTGCGTACGAAAGATAATGACTTCTTATTAAGGTCAGTGAGATCTGACATTGTCGAAAATTACTCGACAACTGCAGTTTCACCTGCTACTGTGGCGCTGCCATGTGGTAGCCGACATTATATTGTATCCCTTTATATACCTTACACGGCAGATAACGTTATCCCTATGATTTTCGTACGGCGCATGCGTGTACTCTAGTCGCAATTGGTGTTTCCATTATGTTGTTAAATCTCTCTACGTGGAACCTTGGTTATACGTTTCTTAATCATGCGTTTTTCTCTGTTGTATGGAATTCTGCAGTAACCCTGATATTTTACTGTACTTTCTGTCGCTTTATAATTTCCAATATAAGTAATACATGTATAGGATTTTTGCGATTATACATTACATTTTGAATTTTAGTTTATCAAAAATGCATTGTCTATGATTTTTTACACTGCTCCGGGTATGTGCAACTTTGAGTGATTCGAGTCAGCTCTTTTGCATAGTGTTTCACAGTAGTCTGTTCTCCAGGAATTTAAGAAATTTGAAACAAGTTAAGATCAGTGAACATTTTATTTTGCTCGAAGGCTAAATCAACAAGTGGACAAATTACCTATTATGGGGACCGGAACGTCATGTCGTTTTTTAGGGGTCTAAGTTTGGGGTGCAGTTGTGAGGTGTATATGTACGTTCAGCGTAAACTAAGTGTATGTACAAGAGAATGAACTATTCGCTTTTAACTTATGTAGGCGTTTTTGTCTTCCAGATTTGCAGAACAAAATAAGTAAGATAGAGAGCCATATTCCTCATTGTATGCTGTATGACTTTCACAAGGGGAACAATGCAACCTTGGCCACCAATAACATTCGCGCTGTTTATCCGAATGCGTTAAATGTCCGCAAGTGCCAGAGTTGGTTCGCCCAATTCCGGTCGGGCAATTTTGACCTCTTAGATGCCCCTCAATTTTGACCTCTTAGGAAGGTCAATGGAGCTGGACAATGACCTGCTGCGTGCAGCTGTTAAGGCAAATTATCGTCAAACAATTGAGAAATTGTCCCAGAATCTTAATGCGTCATGGTCTACTGTTCAAAAGCACCTGCAACAGATAGGGAAGATCTATAGACAAGGAGTTTGTGTCACACACCAACTTTCACCTGACAACAAAGCACAGCGTTCCACCATCTGCAACTCTTTGCTAAACTCTTTCATCATGGTCTACTGTTCAAGAGCACCTGCAACAGATAGGGAAGGTCTATAGACAAGGAGTTTGTGTTCCTCACCAACTTTCACCTGACAACAAAGCCCAACGTTCCACCATCTGCAACTCTTTGCTAAACTCTTTCATCATGGTCTACTGTTCAAGAGCACCTGCAACAGATAGGGAAGGTCTATAGACAAGGAATTTGTGTCCCTAACCAACTTTCACCTTACAACAAAGCCCAACGTTCCACCATCTGCAACTCTTTGCTAAACTCTTTCATCATGGTCTACTGTTCAAGAGCACCTGCAACAGATAGGGAAGGTCTATAGACAAGGAGTTTGTGTCCCTCACCAACTTTCACCTGACAACAAAGCCCAACGTTCCACCATCTGCAACTCTTTGCTAAACTCTTTCATCATGGTCTACTGTTCAAGAGCACCTGCAACAGACAGGGAAGGTCTATAGACAAGGAGTTTGGGTCCCTCACCAACTTTCACCTTACAACAAAGCCCAACGTTCCACCATCTGCAACTCTTTGCTAAACTCTTTCATCATGGTCTACTGTTCAAGAGCACCTGCAACAGATAGGGAAGGTCTATAGACAAGGAGTTTGTGTCCCTCACCAACTTTCACCTGACAACAAAGCCCAACGTTCCACCATCTGCAAATCTTTGCTAAACTCTTTCACCATGGTCTACTGTTCAAGAGCACCTGCAACAGATAGGGAAGGTCTATAGACAAGGAGTTTGTGTCCCACACCAACTTTCACCTGACAACAAAGCCCAGCGTTCCACCATCTGCCATTCTTTGCTCAGCCGACAGTAATTTCTTCATCGGATTGTTACTGGAGATGAAAAGTGGGGTCTTTACGTGAACAACAAGCGCAAAAACCAGTGGCTTCGTCCATGTCAGACTTTAGTAACTACGCCAAAACCAGGCCTACACCCCAAAACTGTTTTGCTCTGTGTTTGGTGGATTACCGCTGGCATAGCTCACTTTGAGTTCTTGGAACCCAGACAGGCCGTAACGGCAAACCTCTATTGTCAACGACTGTACCGTTTGAAGCAAATTCTTACGGTAAAACATCAAGCAATAATAAACAGAAAAGGTGTCATCCTTCACCATGGCAACGCAAAACCTCACACAGTGAGATATACCCAGCAGACGATCAGAATTGTTGGCTGGGAAATTCTGCCCCATCCCCCTTATTCCCCAGACATTGCACCATCTGATTATCATTTGTTCAGATCTCTGCAGCACTTTCTTAATGGAAAAAGATTCCATAATATAGATGGTGTCAAAGCGCGGCGCTTGGACGTTTTTGCATCACAGCCAACGTCTTTTTATAAAGACAGCATTGAAAGCTTGGTTTCACGATGGGCCAGTGTTATCGATTATGATGGCGATTATATAATTGATTAAGAAATAAATTTCTTCTGTTGCCAGACAGTGTTTCTCTTCTTTTCCAAAAACGACATGATTTTCCAGTCCCCCAATATTTTGAAAATAATTTTGATCATAAGTAAAGACTATTAAATTATTGATCATAAAAAAATCATATTGGGCATTTACGTAAGTTGTCATTTTTTCATGTATTGAAAATACAAGATCTTACGAAATTTATTAACCTCGTTTTTATAATGAAATTACAATAAAAAATAAATGCAAAAGTCAAAATAGACACAGAGGCTTAAGGCAACAAACCAAGAAATAATGTTTGCTACTTACATTAGAAGCTAGCGTAATCTAAAATTATATGTGTTTTTCCCTTTTTTTGGAGGCACTCCGGATTTTAAAATATAATTTGTAGATTCAAGAAATTGGGGTCTTGGGTTCCTCACACTCTCACCAAAGAAAACAAAAATCAGCGTGGTGTCATATGTGGTTCCTTGCTCCCCCTTTACCGCGAATGCTCTCAGCAACACAAACCTTTTCTGTCACGTATTGTTACTGGAGATGAAAAGTGGTGCCTGTACGGGAATTTCAGGCATCGGAGGGAATAGTTAAGCCCAAACAAGACGCCTACACCACGTCCAAAACATGACCTTCATCCTGCGAAGTTCATGTTGTGTATCTGGTGGAAAATGGAAGACATTGTTTACTGGGAAATACTTCTCGGGAATTGGATCAACAACGCTGCACTCTACGTTGAGAAACTCTTCGGTGTGGAGGGAGCAATTCAGCAGAAACGTCCGCATTGGCGCTATGGTGTCCTTCTTCGACATGATAACGCACGCCACCACAGTACGATCATGACAAAAAATGGTCATTCTGGACATGAAATGGGAGATCGTTCCACATCTGGCCTATTTCTCAGATGTCGACGCTTCATACAATCACGAGTTTCGATCTCTGTAGAATGCACTCCGTGGCAGAACGTTCAAATATGATGTTGAGCTCTAGAATTTTTTCGATGATTTCTTCGCAGCAAAACGTGCACTGTTTCTCAAGATATGCATTGAAGACCTATCTAGACGTTGGGGCACAATCTTAAGCAATAGGGGGGGGGGGCATATTGACATCGTAAACCGCTATCTACCTAAATAAATAAATATATCGCTCTTTCCACGTTCCAGAAACACATAGCAACCGAAAAATTGTTTTTAGCCACCGCCGGGGAATTGGATCCTCGGATCTCTCGATATTTAGCCAAGCGCGTTAGCTTTACACCGTGGGTTGAATTCCCCGGTGGCGGCTGAAAACCATTTTCCGGTAGCTATGTGTTTCTGGAACGTGGAAAGAGCGATGTATTTATTTATTTACTGACGCCACGTATTTGGAGGATTTTCACCTTAGCTGTCTACCTTCCTTGAGAAAGCCATCTGGTTGATGTGCGAAAGCTTGAAAACTTTTATTTCTATTCTGCGCCAAGAAATTTCGGATCACTAGTATAGTTATACTATTTAAGTACAATTGGTGTATTGTTCCTTGTTATTAATTAAGTGAATACACAGTGTGGCAAAGAATTTTTAAAACTGGATCTGTAAAATAAAATAGAAACAAGAAATTATAATGTGTTTTGGTTTGTTATTCAAAACAAGTCCCTTCGGCTTCAATACACTTGTTTCGGCGATTTAATAATGATTCGAATGCCTGTTCCAGTTTACTTTGCGGAATTGCCTCCAAAGCTAACGTCGAAGCTGTTTGTATGGTCGAAATATCATCAAAATAACATTCTTTTAACGTCATTTTAAGTTTTGGGAATAAAGAAAAGTCGCAGGGTGCTAAATCAGGCGAATACGGTGGATGATTCAACACACAGACGTCATTTTTCGACAAAAATCTACGAACAAGAAGTGAGGTGTGACTGGGTGCATTATCGTGCAACAAACACCAACTGTTTTCATCCCGATATTCTGGAGGAATGCGACTAATTCTGCCCATCAAACGCCTCAAAACATTTAAATAAAACTCACCACTAATTGTTTGTCCACTTGGAACAAATTCTTTGTGTATAATGCCCTTACTTTCGAAGAATATAATGAGCATTGTTTTGATTTTTGATGGAACTTTTCTTATTTTTTTGGCTTGTGGTGAGTTTTTGACTTCCATTCCGCACTTTGTCGCTTTGTTTTCGGATCATTTTGAAAACACCATGTTTCATCACCTGTAACAACCGATTTTAAGAAGTTTGGATCATTTTCAGCGGCTGAATTGATGTCTCTGCAATGTGAACTTCTCCTTGATTTTTGTTCATTGGTTAACGTGTGTGGAACAAATTTAGCACAGACTTTTTTTTTTGACCAAATCTTCATGCAGGATGGTTCAAATCGTTTCCTTGTTGATGTTTAAAGACTCTTCCATCATTCTTAGTGACGCACATCGATTGTTTGCCACGAAATCGCGCACTTTTTCAATAATCTCAGGTGTCCTAGATGAACTTGGTCTTCCGGTATGCTTATCATCTTCTAGCGTCTGTCTTCCGTCCAAAAACGTTTGTGCCACAGGAAAACATTTGATCTACTTAAACAAAACTCACCGTAAACTTGTTTCATCATTTGGTACGTTTCCGTGGTACTTTTACCAAGTTTTGCGTTAAATTTAATCACAGCCCTTTGTTCCATCTTAATAATTCAACATGAAAACAATTTTACTTCCCTAATGAACGGTTTTTTCGTTTGAGTTACTTTAACAACTGCGCAGTACTTTTGGCAGAAAGCAAGCAGATGGTCACGGTTTATAACGCATTCGCGATTACACTGGTGGCGCCACCGTAGGCAGAAACTAGCGCCAGTCTTAAAAATTATTTGACGCACTGTGTACATAGTTGATTGATTCCGTTTTCCCTTCTGATGTAATACATTCCTGTAGTGCAGTGAAAAAAACGACATGATCTTACAAATCGACCCAAAAGAAATCATCCCTAAATGCTACCAGTGAAAACAAGAATTGAAATTCTTCAATTTCCGGGATCTTTTTCAGGAAACAAAGTCAAATATTTGTTTTTCTGTTTCCCGCTGTGGTATTAAAATAAAGAAGCAGGTGTCAATCAAGAAAGCGAAGATCTGTTCCTTTTTTGTATCTCGCAATCGTGCATTACTGGGATCATTCAGTTAAGTTGAAATCGCCTCGCTTTGTGTTCCTATTTTGTTTCTCGGTTCTTGAACAAAGTAGAATAAACTGGCTTTCCGATTCTCTTCGTCATTGTAACCACATACGTATTTCCGATCAAATAAGAATGAACGTGATACATTAAATCAACAGCTTCTTCGTACTCCTGTCTTGACACAGTATACTCTCAAATTTCCTTTATATGCGTTAAGAGATTATTCGAAGTCACATTTCTCTTTCTTTCTAGTTGAAGAAAACTCATTTGTATCAATCCAGAAAAGCATTCTCTTTTCCTAAACAATGGATGTACAAAGAAGGAACCACAGGTATCTGTTATCATCTACTCTGCCTTTTGTCCGTCGACCAACTTACGACGAAATAATAAACAGCAGCGAAGGATTTTGTAAAGACGGCAGAAGAAAAGAAACATGTTTGGAGAAATTATGGATGCAGAAGTTGAGCCAAAGTTTTCCTTTCGATTAAACGAGAAGTGATAATCTTTAACGACAGTCTTCCTAACACTTTGATAGCTGCTACGCCTGATAAATCAAAGAAAGGACTACCATAATACGATGGAATCGTGCAACAGGGGTATACACTATATTGACAAAATTCACCGAACACCTAGAAGAGAAACACAACATATAATTTTTTTTTTTTTTTTTTTTTTTTTTGATTGGAGGTTTAACGACCACCGTGAGCAACTCAATGGGCTATAAGCAGTCGCCCGTCCCTAATTTAGGGTCACTGGTTCCAGGGAAGGGAGAGAGCCAGTGCCATAAGACAAGCACAACATCCATGCCTGACCGGGATTCGAACCCGGACCCCTTACGGACGAATGATCAGAGGCCAGTGCCTTAGACCACTGCGCCACCGGGGCGGCCAACATATAATTTATTGACATACATCCTTACGGTGTCGGACCATCTTTGGCTTTAATGCATGCACTGATTCTGCGAGACATGCTGTCGACAAGGTTTTGTAACACAGAAATACGTATGCGCTTCCATTCAGAACATAGTGCTGCCGCTAACTGCTGCTTAGTAGTAGGCCTTTTTTCCAAACTTCTTATACGACGCTCTAATTCGTCCCATTGGTGTTCTACGGGATTAAGATCAGGGCTCCGTGCTGTCCAGTCAACACACGATACGTAATTATTTTCAAACCACACTGTAACAGTCCTTCCTTTATGGCTCGGTGCATTATCGTGTTGGTATCAACAAAGCTCGGTTCCATGGTATTGCCGCAGAGTTGGTACGGCGTAATTGTCCAGAATATCGAGGTAGACGTGCTGGTTATCAGGTATGTCCTCGATAACCAATAGGCCAGGACCATACCACGAAAACTACCCCCACACGAGTAAACAGGCAGCTCCAAACTTGACCGTAGGAATAGTACACTGTGGTGAGTAGCGTTCCCCAGGCTGCCGCCATACCCACACACGGCCATCAGACTCTTGGATCGTGTATCTGGATTCATCAGTCCATAGGACCCGTTTCCATTGGTGTACAGTCCACGATAAATGTTCTTTACACCATGCTAAACGAGGAGTAGCATTTCGGGTGGATATGAAAGGCTTATGAGCAGCCGCACGACCACGGTAATCAATGGAATGAAGTTCTCTGCGAATGGTATGTGTACATACCGAGGCTCCAGCATTTTTACTCAACTGTACACTCAGGTGTTGTGCAGGACTCTGACGATTAGCTGTAACGGTTCTCCTGAGGATTCGACGTCCGCTATCACTGATGTTCTTTCGTCTGCCGGTACGTTTTGCTGCTACACGCACGCGTTGTGTCTTTCACTTATTCAGCACATCCAAAACAGTTGACTTGGGTATGTTTAAACGATTTTTGATTTCTCCTATGGACAACCCACTAATATAACACCAACAATCTTTCCTCTCAAAAAAATAAGATTGTGCAGAGGTGAGAGTGTCGTGGTGGTGTTGACTTTTCGATGTCTCTTACATAGCACTTCATTCTTGATGTTTAATGTTTCTTTTAGATGTTATGTATAAAGGTAGTGTAATTCAGCTAACATTTGAGAAATAATGTGCTAAATGGTAATAAATATTTATTAGTGAAGTTGTTCTCAATGTTAAGACTAATAGTCTTTTGAACTAAATAGTTCTTGGAACCTCTCCTTTTTAATATATTTTGTACTATAGTATCAAGATTGCTACAGAGGTTTAGTACATGCATCGAATGGAACACTCAACTACTCACATGAAGGAATGTTCACAGAGTTTAAGATAATGAGAACTGTATTTGAGAAATACACCACATCAGATCAGATATTTAGCACTATAATACAGACCATATCCATATGGTTCTTATGAACAAACTTTTATTTAACGAACTCTTTAAATTTGAACGGCATTTGTGAATTAATCTCCATATTACCATATTCAATTTCTATATAACGAAGTTTTTCCCGACTGAAAATTACCATTTCTTATCTGTGTATTTCAAAAGGATTTACAATTCTTAAATAGCACACAGGCTGGAAATTCCTTAATTCTGTACCTTGTAACCTTTGGTTTTGTGAGGCGCCGGGAGTCTTGTTGGAAGGGGGACGACACGCGGGGAGTCGTTTGCATGGACGCTGTACCAAACAGCTGGTTTTCAAAATGTGGATAGAAAGTCCAGCGTGGAAACTGCATTCCACAGGGAAAAACTGGTAGTAACTAGTGCGGGTATGACCCTGTTGAAGTTACGTATTCATTCTCATTCTATCAGAATGCTTGATTCACCTGTATGTTTCACTCAAAATGTTGAAAAGAAAATAACTGTCTCTTGCTGACAAAGTTAAACTTTTAGATGATGCTGATCATGGAATACGGAAGAAAGATATGATTATAAAGCATTGTATATCCCAGTGGTCTCAACCTCAGACCCTTGGAAGGACAACTTTCCAGTTTGAAGGAATTTAGGGGGCCGCATGAATATCAATACATTTCTTATGAATAAATATCAACTTTACAAAACTACACCAATGGCTTGACATTATAGTGGAATATTATTTCTAATTATCGGTAAATAACAAAAACACATGTTTCATCAATCACTGAGAACAATCAGTTTTCTTAACAATTATTTTCACTTAAAACTTAAAACAATCACATTTTACCAACCGACCACGGTACTCGGTACAAAAAATATTACGTGTTCTGACAAGAAACTTGGGATCGCGTTTCTGTCACTAACTTATCGATATTTAGAATAATATCTTTTAAATATGCTACTTTTAAAAGTGAGCATAAGTGACTGTCACTTAACCTATTCCTTTCAAGATATCTTACTTGTTCATTCTTGAAAACAACTGCTCACATGAGTATGTTGTTCCGAATACAGACAGAACCGAACATAGACAGAACCTGTGCAGCTAAGTTATGAATGATTGCAGCTGTTGAATTGTATCTCTGTTAGATTGCACCCTACTATGTACTAGGGGATTAGATTATTTTCATTAACTCTGTTAGATTGCAGCTGTTGAATTTCCCCTCTATTAATTCAAGCTGAAGTTCTTCAAGCGCGTTTTCAGCATTACTTGAATATATTTAGAAAATATTTTCCATGTCTTTGAAACATTCAAACTGCCTGTTGAAATCGTCTTTTAACATAGCTATCTTCTTAGAAAATTCACCAAAGCTGTTTTCTTCTTGCGTGTGAAGCAACCGATGCAGCCGGACAAAACCAGCCCCAAGCTGAGAGGGAGGGAGCTTTTCAAGTTCGATCAGTGTTGCCAGCGCTTAATTTCAATATTACGCAAATAATATTCCCTTTTCAGACGACGTCCCTTTCGTACAGCAACACTGGGTCCAGCGCTCTTGGATTCGTAGATGATACGTCGGGGGAAACCATCTGTACCGTAGTCCTCTAGACGTAACAATACTCATGCTTAATACAGTTATGGGATGTAAGGTCAGGTGATGCGTAACATCACAGCCTCTCCTTGACAAATGTCAACCCCGCCTTCTCGCGGTGCATCCTGTTCCCACTAAAGGGGCTCTGACGACCGCCAATAGCGGTATAACTATAACATCGGGATTAGAGGAAATTCTATCCCACACTCACCAACCCGCCTGGCCAGCGTGGTGAGTTATGGCCAAACCCCTCCAAAATGATTCCACAACTTAAATCTTGGCCCTCAGTCTCCGGCAGCTGGAATGTACCTGGCCAAGGCAGCGGCCAGTGGGACATGAAGGCAGAGGGTGCTAAGAACCCCCGGAGGACCGGACTAGGCTGCCATCTGATGCTGACCTTGGCTACATACAATGGACGCTCCCTATCTTCTGATTCAAGGCTTCTTGAATTGGAAGAGGAACTACAAAGGATCAAGTGGGACATCGTGGGGCTAGGTGAGGTAAGGAGAAAAGGAGAAGATCTCATCGAACTGAAAAGTGGACATCTCTTCTACTATCGTGGGACAGATACTGACAGAACTAGTGGTGTTGGATTCATAATAAACAAGAAACTGAAGGATAAAGTTGTAGAAGTTGAAAGTTCCTCTGACAGAGCTGCACGACTTGTTATCCAACTCTCGAAAAGATACCAGGCTCAGATTATTCAAACTTATGCACCCACCACAAGTCATCCTGAAGAAGAAATTGAAGAATTTTATGAGGAAATTTGTCATCTAAATAATAAAGGTAAGCAGCACTTGAAAATAATTATGGGAGATTTCAATGCAAAAATAGGGCAACGGCAACAGAATGAAACTTCAGTAGGTAAATTCGGTCACGGCAACAGAAACCAGCGTGGAAATACTCTCGTTGAGTTTGCAGAGGCAGAAGGGTTTTTCATCTTGAACTCCTTCTTCAAGAAAAAGCCACACAGGAAATGGACATGGAGACATCCAAATGGGACGACAAGTGAAATTGATTTTATTATGTGTAACAAAAAATTCGTCATAGAAGACTGCAGTGTGCTAAACAAGTTCAACACAGGTAGTGATTATAGATTGGTGAGATGTAAGATGCACCTCAACACTAAACTTGAACGTGGCAAGCTCATAAGACAAACAAAATCTATTGACATAACCAACCTTAAAAAACACCATAATACCTTCAAGTTGGAACTGAAGAACAGGTTCTCTGCTTTAGAAGGCCTAACATCGGAAGAAGTGGACATCTCTGAAGTTAACAGAAAAGTAACCCAAGCTCTTATGGAAACAGCAACAAAATTAGCTGTTTCTAAGAACAAGTTGCATGTAAATAAATTATCAGGAAAAACGAAAATGTTGATGCAAAAAAGAAGAGAGATGAGGACAACTAAAGAAGATGTGACTTCCAAAGTGGAATATATAGAGCTATGCAAGACAGTAAGAAAAAGTATCACTGAAGACGTAAGAAAATTCAACTGTGATCTAGTGAGGAAAGCAATTGAAAACAACCAAAGCCTAAAGATAGCAAAGGGACATCTCAGTAAGGGAAGAAAACAGATTATGGCACTGAGAAAAGAAGATGGTTCTGTAACAAGAAATAGAGGCGAAATTTTGACAAGAGTGAAAGATTTCTACTCCAAATTATATGAAAGGGATGATATATGCACTCCGGACATCATGAAAGATACCAGTACCAGAGTTCCTCCAGTCCTTCCAGCAGAAGTTGCACATGCAATCAAGAACATGAAGCGGGGAAAAGCTCCAGGAGAAGATGGAATTACTGTAGACATCATACAAGAAGCAAGTGGAGAAATCGAAACAGTACTCGCCCAAATTTTCACTCGATGCCTTAATGAAGGAAAGATTCCTGAGGATTGGAACACTGCTACAATGATCCTGCTACATAAGAAAGGTGACATTGAGGATCTCGGAAACTACAGACCTATCAGCCTCCTATCAGTAGTTTATAAAATCTTCACTAAAGTTCTTTCACACCGCTTGAAGGTAACACTGGACATGGCTCAACCGAGAGAACAAGCTGGATTCAGGAGTGGCTACAGCACAATAGATCATATCTACGTGCTGAGAGAACTAATTGAAAGAGCGAGGGAATATGAACTTCCATTGTGCATGGCTTTTATCGATTATGAAAAAGCCTTTGATTCGGTGAAACCATCAGCAGTTACAATGGCTCTGAAAACCTGCGGTATTGAAGATGCATACATTAATATTATTAATAACATCTATGAAAATGCAAGTGCAAAGATTAGGCTGTTTGAAAATACAACACACGTAAAAATTGGAAAGGGAGTGAGACAAGGTGACACCATATCTCCGAAGCTCTTTAATGCCACGTTGGAGGGTGTTTTTCAGTCGCTGAGCTGGGAAAACAAGGGGATAAAGATTAATGGAGATTATCTAACCCACCTTCGTTTTGCTGATGACGTAGTCATTTTTGCAACTACCCCATCAGAGCTGCAGAGTATGATCCAGGAACTTGCTGACAAGAGTAAAGAAGTGGGATTAAAAATGAACTTTCAGAAGACAAAAGTGATGTTCAATGCTTTCACAAGAAATGAAAATTTATCGATTGATGGAGAAAAGCTGGAGATAACAGACACGTACGTTTATCTTGGACAGCAGATATCAAGTGAGGTTCACATTGGTGAAGAAATTAATCGGCGTACAAAACTTGCCTGGAGAGCTTTTGGAAGAAACAGCATAATTTTCAAGAGCAATATGCCATTATGTCTTAAAAGAAAAGTGTTTGATCAATGCATCCTTCCAGTGCTTACGTATGGTGCAGAGACGTGGACCTTAACTAAAAGAGACATACAAAGGCTGCAGACAACTCAAAGTAGCATGGAGAGGTGCATACTTGGTGTAACCAGGAGAGATAAGAAGAGGAACTCATGGATCCGAAAAATGACAAGAGTGGAAGACATCATGATCAGAGTTAAATAACTGAAATGGCAGTGGGCTGGACATACTGCCAGAAGGACAGATCATCGATGGACAGCCGAAATTTTAGATTGGATTCCAAGGGACAGGAAAAGACCCAGAAGAAGACCACATGGGAGATGGGTAGATGAAATTCGAAAGTATGCAGGGGTGACATGGAGGAGACTGGCACAAGACAGACCGTTGTGGAGGAAACTTGGGGAGACCTTCGTCCAGCAGTGGATTGATAATGGTTGACAATGATGATGATGATATATATATATATATATATAATGAAAGCATTACAGAACAAAAACACAATTAAAAAAAAAAAGGAACTTCAAAACAAGTCAAAACAAAAAACAGGTTGCCGTCATCAGGAGAGCATCAACCTGTGGGAGTGGCCTTTCTAGTGCCAACAAACGACAAGGCGAGCCAAAATTGTCGGTTGGCCATGCTCCCTAGGTTATCAAACCTAATTCAAAAACAAGCACAAGAATTCCAAGAATTTCCAAGAATCAAATTTATAGAGCTAAAAAAAAAATAATAATTAAAAACTTACCGGCAGAACAAAACCACCATGACAAGACAGCAAACGAAACTGAACAGAACACCCACAAAATCCCAAATATACACACTGATATAAAAGTAAATAGGCTAAAGAAACAAGATTTCCAACACACTGATACACTGTCGGACAATTGCTAAGGACGGATGACAATAGTAACGATAGCAACCATAAAATGGACGACAGGAAAATGTGGAAATTAGCATAAGTGCGGGTTACAGTAAAACGTGCTGTGCGTATGCAAATTTTGGATTGCCGAACTTGTTCGTGACGTCACAGCGCTGATAAGAGACATAAAGGATTTGACACGTATTGACCGTTGTTGTTCAAACGCAAAGTTGAAAGGGAAAGAATCAATTGACGAACTTGCAATTTTCGGTATGTCTTCCCGACATCACCTAGATGATTTTACGCGTGGCCGTATTATAGGCAAGATTAAAGAAGGGCGAAAAATAACAGATGTTGCCAGGGAGTTCGACATCAGCCACAGTGTTGTTTCAAGGCTTTGGAAATCATTTCAAACAAATGGAGAGTGTAGCAAACGTCACGGGGGAGGTCGTGTTCGCAGTACGACACCTGCAGAAGATCGGTACATAGTGCTATCAACAAAAAGACACCGGCGCAGCACAGCTAGTGAGGTAGCAAATCAGTTGATGGCTGCTACTGGCAAGCGGATCTCCCAAAAACTGTCGCCAGACGTTTGCATGAAGGAGGACTATACGCCCGCCGTCCTGTTGTGTGCATCCGATTGTCCAGACGTCACCGTACCGCCCGTTTGCAATGGGGCCATCAACATCGCAATTGGACTGATAACGACTGGTCTTCTGTCCTATTCTCAGATGAGAGTAGATACAGTCTATCGTCTGATTGTCGACGACAACTGATCTGGCGTGATAGTGGTACTGCATATTGTCCAGCAAACATACAGGAAAGGGACCGATATATGACATGTAGTGTCATGGTATGGACTGGCATCATGATAAATGGCCGTACGTCCCTCTATGTGCTTCCAACTGGGACTATGACTGGCCAAAGGTACATTAATGATGTTCTGCTACCTCATGTTCGCATGTTTCGTGGTGCTGTCGGTGATAGATTCATTTTCATGGACGACAACGCAACATGTCATGGAACAGTCGCTGTCCAGGAGTGTCTTGAGAGCGAGGATATTCAACGCCTCGTATGGCCAGCACGTTCTCCAGATCTGAATCCCATTGAAAATGTGTGGGATGCTTTGGGGAGGAGTCTTGCTGGTCGCCAATGCCCTCCAATAAACAAGGAAACCCACATCGGTGCACTGACAGAGGAATGGGATAAATTACCCCAACAGCTGCTTGATAATGTTGTGCAAAGCATGACACGACGTGTGGAATCTTGCATCGCCCTCCATGGTGGCCATATCCCGTATTGACATCTTACGCCGGAACGCCTGCGGACGGTAATTGCATTTTTTCACGTTTACGTATTCTGCACAAAATGGCCTGTTTGTCGCTTGAACACGTTCCAAACCTTCTGGATTTCAGAGCACAATAAATTGTCTTTCTTGTAATGCCCTGGCATTCTGACATTATTTTGTTTCACTTGGCATCCAACCACACTTACTTTTTTATGCGCTATATAGCCGTTTATGATCCGTCCTTAGCAATTGTCCAGCAGTGTATATACACTGATATAAATATTTCAATGAGTCAGTCAGGGATGAACACCAGAAACAGTTCTTGTTGAGGATTGTCGAGCACCACAGAAAAGGCGCCAATAAGCGAACGAAAAAAGGAGTAGCATCTTAAAAATTTAAGTAATGTAGACAACATGAATGCTATTTAAGTTGTTTCATCTAAGTCATGTCAGAAGTTTAGTTTCGTTGGATGGACTTGAGAATAAAAATATTAATCATTGGAAATCTTGTTTCTTTAGCCTATATACAATATATTAGTATGAAAAGTGTGCGACCTCTAAATATTACCCAATCTTCCTTAAATTTGTCAGATATTCTTTTTATGTCAATAGGAATGAGGGCATGAGCACAGTCAACAAAAATGTAATATTGTTACTTTAACCCTATAATAAGAAACACCCCACTGGACACACAACCCTGCTGTATACTGGAACTCTCCAAGCAGCTGTACAGGTGACTCCTTGGGTCGATGGATTTTGATGTAGCGGAAGGAGCTCCACGAAGTGTTAGATGGAAATATTAATTCAGTGAGCATTAGGTGCTGATTACCACTTGGAAACACGTATTTCTAAGATCCATCCAAATGAAAATGAAAAAGGTAGACCGTTCAATTCCGCTCTTTCGTCTTGCATTCTCGAAATAAAAAAGAATCACTATTTGTTAATTTCGGTTTTTGATAATCTTTACTCTTACACGACGAATTACAATTTTTTTCAAAATATTTAACTCTGAGTTCGGACTCATTGAATGCTTAATTACAGAGACGTCCAAGAATGATTGCAACTGTTTTTCCACTGACGGCTACAATAAGTAAGGCAAACTTGAATGCTAATTGACGGATAGCAATATCAACATTGGGCATCGGAGCCAAGGTATGTACGTAGATAAAGAAGGTAGCCCGCACTCTTAAGCCTGCTTTGCATGGGTCCCAGTGAAGTCTAGCTAAACACACCGCATACCATTATGGACACCCCACCGCGCCTTTAAGTCTACCCTAAGGCGGTGAGTTGGCAGGAGCTGTGACGTAGTTTGGTTCAAAGGACGTTCATGTGTTTAGAGGTCAAGTTGTCATTGAGTGTCCCTGTCTTTGATGAGTTTATTCTACCATTTCGTTTATCTGACAACTAATTTTAGCGGAGTTTCTGTACGTTTTTGAACTATCCATTTCGTGCAGAATAAGTTTAATATTCTTGTAATAGATAGCAGGTATCTTTATATGAGAAGTGGCAAAGTTGGTAAACTTTGTCATAACTACTTGTAGAAATGTACTCCACAACACGAAAGAAGTGATATTCCATGGAATCCTTAATGACTGTAAAATATAATATATCGACAAAAGACACTGGACACCTAGAAAAGAAACACAACATAACATTTATTGACATATATTAGTACGGTGTCGGTCCAACTTTGGTCTTAATGCATGCACTGACCCTTCGAGACATGCTTTCGACAAGGTTTTGGAACACAACGATTGGTATGCGCTTCCATTCAGTACATAATGATGCCGCTAACTGTTCCTTAGTAGTATACCTTGGTTCCAAATTGCGGCGCTCTAATTCATCCCGTAGGTGCACTATGGGAATTAAGATCAGGGCTCTGTGCTGGCCAGTTCACACACGATAAGGAATTATCATCAAACCACGCCGTAGCAGTCCTTGCTTTATGGGACGTAAGTCGTTTCTGTTTTGAGCTCCGTGTTTCGCCGTCTACTGTGTGTGTTTTGTGTGTTCTGTCGTTTAACTTTTGTGCGTGCCTTCAATACGAAGGCTGTATCTTTCATTTAAGACATCTCTTGAGTCGGTGAGTACTATTTTCAGTTAGCTATCAGCACTTTTTTCCTCGACCAGTTGGTCGTTTTTACTAAATTAGGCCTCGCCATCGGCGATGGCGACTGCTGATAAGAGCAGCGTTCCCGCTCTCGTCACAGCTTCACCTACTACGTTGATCCTTGTCTCTGACGGAGCAAACTAATCAGCGTCCGTCCTTGATGATAGGGAATATCGCCCTCCTCCTGATGCCTATTGCTCTTCTTCTTCCACGCTTCGACTCTCTGACTCCACCCCTCCTGGTGGTGATGCTACGTCGTTCGCTTCTGATGCTGCCGATGACGTAATGGATATCTCTGAGAGCGTTGCTTCTCTGCCCTCGGTAGCCTTGCCCAGCGTTGTGTCAGCTCCTTCTTCAAGCGCTGCACCTCTGCCTTCCAGTGGAGGTTTGCCTTCCCGCTCTTAGTCTAGCGTTACCTCAGGTGCGTCCATACAGACGCAAGCGACTCGCCTTCCCCTTGCGGATGCCCATGTCAAGATACATGGTGACTCACTCCAATTGGACGTTCCGCACTTCTCACCGGCTGCGCAGGAACTTCATTCCACCCGCGAGTTGGGAGTGTGCCTTGATGCTCTTCCGAATACACCGTCAAAGGTCTTTTGTGATACGCTCCTTGCTTTTCTTTCAGCCGGAGCCATTACTCACCTCACCCGCCAGCCGCTGACGGTTATTGTCTATTTCACATCCAAAGAGCATGCAAACACGCTTCAAAACTTTGGTCTTGACCTGGGAGATCACCACCTTGAAGCTGAACCGATCGCCAGGCGCCCTGTTCATGTCTCCTTGCATCCGCTGACCCCGAAATCTCGGATGCGATGATATGTACTGCACTTAGTAGGTGTGGTAAGATTGTTGGTCATGTTATCACACATTCAGATGCGCCCAAGGATCCTGTAAATAAGAATGTTCGTAGTTTTCGCCAGAGCGATCGACTCATCTTTCCATCAGAGGAGCATCTCCGTAAGTTCCAACGGATCCTAAACGTCCGATGTGGGCAGCTCTCCCACAGAATTGGCATGCTAACATCAGAACACTGTGCTAATTGCAAAGAACTTGGGCATCAGCGTGCTTGTTGCCCCAACAACGAGTATCCAGCTCCCACGGCTTCTAGAGTGCCTCCTGCCTCTAAGCAGCCTCCTGCTACATCTCGCTCTCGACCTGCACCGTCATCTAGTGTGCCAACTGCCCCTGGGCCGAGTTACACAAAAAGTATATCTAAAGCCTCTTGTCAACGAGCGTCTTTTGATGCTGACCTCATCCCCCACTTCCATCTTCCAGTGCTCGCCTCACCTATTACTCCTGATCACGTGGCAACATCGGGAGACCTCGTCGCTGGTTTCCCACCAGTCTTACTTTTGGTGTCTCCGAGTGTGACTGTGGCGCTGATAACTCCTCTGACTCTGCGTATGCTTCCCGAGCATCGTCGCTCCCTGCAAAACGCATTTCTGGCACTCTTACAGGTACCCGACGTAAGAAGAAGAAGAAGAAGAAATCTCCCTCTGCGGATGGGCAACAGTTCCGTGCTACCAAATCTTCAGGAGATTTTTCTCCCTCTCCTGCGCTAACAGAAATTGAAAGGGAAACTGATGATGATGGGTCTCCGCCTTCGTTTGAGGTCTTTTCAAGTGTACACTCCAAATGTGGTGCTCCTTAAAAACTTCTCAATCTTGGAGATTACTATCAGTTTTGCACCCACACCACGAACCTGGAGTCGACGACATTCTTCCCGCACTGCTCCTGCAAGCCGGATGCATTGCTAAGTACCTTCGTGGGTTTGTACATGACCCCCTGCACCACTCATGGACCCTTGGCTGCGTAAACCGAATACAACAACTTCTCAAAGTTACTCCGCGACTCATCCAATCAACGACTGACCAGTCCATTCAAGGTCACGACCTTTAATTGCAGAGAGATCGCTAGCCCCTAGCGAATGTTCTTGTAATGGAAGACCACTCGCCTCTCGGGGCCGATCTGTTACTACTGCAAGAAACAAACTGCCATTCCTCCACTCTGTTTACCCGCTGGCGTGCTAGCGATTATGTGTTCTATCATGCATTTCGCTATTCATCTCATGGTGGGCTTGCTATCGGAATACATCAGCAGTTCCGATCCACCCTCACTGCACTCTCAGTAAAGAACTAATGCCGGGTTTTACTCCAGCAAGTCTCCTTCACAGTTGGCGGAGCTCGATTTCACATCTTTAATGTGTATATTCCATGCACCTCTATTAATTTATCCATCTTGTTCACCAAACTCCGTCAAGCTCTCTCGAATGACTCGCCTTCGGATCGTGTGCTCTTGGGTGGAGACTTCAATTGCACCCTTGATCCGGCACTGGATCGCTGTCCTTTGTCACGAGAGCGTCGGACGGATATCGACGCACTACTCCATGACCTTGTTGCTGATTTTTTTTTCACCGATGCTTATAGGCGCCTACATCCACAAGAGACCTCACACACGTGGCGCTCGTCTGGGAGTCAGCTTCCATCGACTGCACGCCTGGATCGGGTTTACGTTTCCACACCGCTTCTTGCGTCTATTACCGAGTTACGACATCAATCTACTGCTTCCTCAGACAACTGCACGGTCACCCTCACAGTGTTTGTTGCGGCGTCACTCCTCGGACTATACGTCCGTGGACGTTTGACTCCAATCTCCTCACTGATCCTGACTTTTGTGCCTCTGTCCGTTCTTTTCTCGCTGCTCGTCGCTCAGAGTTGCATTCCGCTCCCTGTACCTTGACGTATTGGCTTCATGTCAAGCATCATCTCATCTTACATATCAAGCAACTTTCCTTCACCATGACGACTTCCAGTCAGATGCGCCTCGATCACGCCAGGCAGATGCTCGCACTGATTGGGTTGTCAGATCCGCTGTTTCCAGCATATCAGGCAGAGCTCCAGGCTTTACTGAAACCTCTAGCGCAACAAGCACTTTTACGTCTGCGTATTAAACATCTCAATACGGAGGAATGTACCTATGATTATCTAACATCAATGGAATCAGCACGTAAGTCTTCTACCTTGCTTCGTCATCTTCGCCTCCCCTCTGGCGAAATCACATCCGATTCGGCAGCGATTTGCTCTCACATTCGTCAGTTCTATACCATAAAGTTCAGTGAAACTCCTCCCCGTTCTCCCTCTGCTCTCCCCCATCTTCTCAATAACGTGCCTCAAGTTCCGCCTCATCTGTCTCACACCCTGTCTCTCTCACTCACGTCCACGAGGTGTCCGACACCTTTTCTTCCCTTAAACCACATGCCGCTCCGGGTCCAGACGGCCTCTCTTTTCCTTTTTATCGTGCGTTTTTGCCTCTTCTGTTGCCTTTTCTCCTCTCCGTTTTTTCTGCTGCATTGAACTGCTCCCCCTCCCGAGGAGTTTCACAGACGCACATGTCGTCCTATTTCCCAAGAAGGGTGACCCTCTTAACTTGGGAAATTGGCGCCCCATTTCTCTTCTCAATCAAGATTATAAACTCTATACTAAGCATCTTTCCCGTCGACTAAACTCTGTCCTTCCTCAAATCCTTGCTGACTCTCAAACATATACTGTTCCTGGCCGTTCTCTTTCCTCCAATGTTCAACTTCTTCGCGATCTCATTCATCTTGCCAAGACTCATTCTGAACCTCCTGCTCTCCTTTCCTTAGAATTCCGTTCCGCTTTCGATAATATCTCACACGCCTATTTAACACAAACCCTTCTACACTTTGGCTTTCCTCCACATTCTGAATCTGTTCTTCTCTCCCTCTACCGGGACGCCATTTTCCATGTCAAGACGGCATCTTTTCTGAAAGCACATGTTCCCTTCAAGCGGGGAGTTCGTCAACGCTGCCCGCTTTCTGGTCAACTATTTGCGATTGCCGTGGAGCCCTTTCTACGTTCTCTACAAACATCTCTCCTAGCACAACTTCCACCACCAGTTGCCAGCTCACGGCATCACTCAGTCATTTACTCTGCCTATGCAGATGACATTACCGTCTGCATTCGTAGCGACTCACAGTTCCAACTGCTTCGTCGTTTGTTCTCCGCATATGCTTCATGTTCTGCAGCTGAACTGAATACGTCTAAGAGCACTGGATTGTGGTGAGGGTCGTGGTCCAATCGCATGGATGCTCCATGGGGGGGGGGGCACATGGTCATCCACTATCCAACGCTTCCTGGGTGTGCACTTAGGCGCACCACAAGCTACATCTAGTGCAACTCGCACGGATCTCCATCCTCGCCCCTCCGCACAGCTGCGTTCTGGTGTCGTGCGCAGTTTTGTAAGTCCTACTAATAGCGTGCAAATCTCACCAGGACATACCTTCTGTCCATCTGCAAGCATTCTTGGATTGCATCTACGACCCCGCTTTTCTGTCTCCAGGAGGTTACACGCTGCCTTACTCGAGTAATGTGGGCGGATCATCACTGGATTAACGTCCACAAGCTCTGTGCTCCTCCCTCCTATGGTGGTGCCGGCCTACCTGATGTCCCGCTGTGCTACAAAGCCAGCCGAGTGATCAACTTCATTCACCTTTTCACGGCTCCAGTGGCTTCCGCAGTTCAGGTACGTGACGTTCTTGCCTGCTTGCGTAACCCACATTTTTCCTTTCTTTCTTTAGTTCTCATGGATTGCTGTCCTCTCCCCCCCCTCCAAACTCCCACCTGCATATTCTGAAGCCCTCACTCACCTTTGCTCTCTCCCCCTCATTCTCTCCCCTCCCTCTTCAACTCTAAAGCTTCTTTCTGAACCCCTCTTCTTCAACTCCTTTGTTCAGCCCCCCACCTCCCCTGCTTTTCATTCCCCTCTTGGCTCCGAGCAGGTGTAGTAACCGTACAAGACCTCACTAACTCGGATCTATCCTGGCGCCCTTTCTCTGGCCTCCCCGCTGCTATTCTTTCGTCCCCATCCACCCGTTTGGTCTATGACTCCCTGCTTACTGCACTTCTTTCGCTTTTCCCTGATCTTGTCACCCCCACCGGTCTCGTCTCTGTCTTTCCTGCCCCTCTTCCGCTGCCGTTTTTCCTCCGACTCGCAGACTCGGTTCTTCCTCTCTTCTCTCTCTCCTCTAAATCTCTTTATCGTTTTTTAGTGCACCTTGCCACTCCTTCCCCGCTTTCTATTCTCGAGGTTCCCTCTGCTTTTCTTCCCCTTGTCTGGGTCGCTACCCGCTCACCCTTATCCGCCACTCTTGAAATTAATACCCACTGGCTCTTTTTGCATAATCGCCACCCTGTTCCGTATTTTATCTTTCGCATGTCCCTTCTGCTCCTTCTGCGCACAGGAGGCAGACGTTTCTCACAACTACCTTTACTGACCCATCCTGATGCGTCTCCTCCACCAGGCTTTCCGGATTGCCAGGCGCTCTTGTTCTAACGATCTTTCGTTCACTGCCTACAGACATCTTCTTCTGCGGGCTCATCCACCTACACCTCTTCCGTCAGTATGTGCCTATCTTTTCGTGCTGGATAAACACGTTATTTACATATACCTTCAACAACTCCGCAGTGTTTCCTTGCCGGTCTCTGTATATCAGGCCAGCGCAGCACTTTTGTGCCATTTCCGAGATCGATTGCTTTCTCTACTCCGCCTGGAGTATCAGTCGGCTTCTTACATTCGTCGAGAAGCCACCTTCTATGCTACCTGGGCGCCGGTCGCTCCATGGTTTGCGGTTGATTCTTGACTGCTACACCTATCAATACCCTAGGACATTCTTCACCTCCTTTGCTGAGCCCCTCCTCCACTCTACGACTGGTCTCCATGTATATCATGTGCCTGTGCTGTAATACCCAAGTTTTTGTTTTCTCGTTTTCAGTGTGCATATCATTGTGATCTTGTCATTTGAATTGTTGTTCTTCGTTTCGTACTATGCTTTACCTTATTTACATTGTTATCAGTGTGCCCTCTGATTCCGTGACCTCCCGTCACTTTTATGTACTTGGGGCTGTACCCTTGTCACCGTAAGTGCTTTCTGTCTATGCATCTAGTGTATTACACCGTGTTCCTGTAGTGTGTTTTACTTTGAGATGTCATGTGGTGTACGTCTCTATCTCCCATTTGTTATATTTGCCGCACTCATTGACCTTTTAGTGTTTAGCCATTTTCATTGCATCAGTTTGATTTTTGTAGAGTTCTATACTTCCACATTGTGTACATACTACTTTCATCTCAGTGTACTTTCATGGGGTTTTTTTGTGCATCCTTTGTACCTCTTACATTTCTTGTGCTGTACCGTGCTTTCACATTGAGTTAATGCTTTGATCGTGCACGTGCAAATTTATGATAAATTCTGTCATCTGTCAGAACCCATGGCTTGTCCTGTGCTTTCACTTTATGCATATACTCATAATATCCCAGAGTGCACTCATGGTTTGTCGTGTGCTTTTTACTGTACTTGTAACATTTCTTGCGCTGTATCGCGTCTTCACATTGTGTACTTTATTTAGTCATCCCTGCGTACAATATGGTTCATCATGTCTTGTTAATGTACCAGTTACATCTATCGCGTCATACAGTGCTTTCATTTTGCGTTAATTCCTCTTGTCATCCCAGTTTGCATTCCTAGTTTTGCCCTGTGATTTTACTGTTCCTTCTGCATTTTTTTCGTGCAATTAACGCTACCGTTGAATTGTGAATGCTAATGTCATCTCAGTGTATTTTCATGCTTACTCGTGTACATTAATTACCTTCACCCCGCCTGTATTATGTTGCTTTGGTGCCCTCGTTAAATAACTTGCACAATTGTGCACGCTGTGTTTTTATCTCATGTATGTAATGTTTTACCTTCACGGCGGTGTTTGTGCTGTTCTTTTTCTAATTGTGTACTATTGTTTCGCCTGTGTTATCCTGTAAATCATGCCCAGCCAATGTCATGTGAAACAATGTGTTTCTCTCTGTCACTTCTCCTGCAATTTTTGTGCAATAAGCTTTGCTTGCAGCATTTGTTATTCATCCCCATTGTCATTGCAGTGTATATACTATCATGTTTTAACAGTTTGTATTATTTCCCTGTGAGACGTCCAACGCTATACGTACCCCTCTTATGTTTTCTTATGATGAATAATAATAAAGCGATTTTGAAACCTTGCTTTATGGCTTGCTGCAGTATCCTACTGGTACCAACAAGGCTCCGTTCCATAGTATTGGAACAGACTTGGTAAGGCATAATTGTCCAAAATATCAAGGTATACGTGCTGGTTAACAGGTTTGTCCAAGATACCCAATGGGCCGGGACCATACCTCGAAAAAAAAAACCCTACACGAATGCGCTGCCAGCTCCAAGTTTGACTGTAAGAACAGTACACTTTGGTAAATAGCGTCCTCCCGGCTGCCGCCATACCCGCACACCGCCATTAGACGGATGGATCGTGTATCTGGATTCATCAGTCCATAGGACCCGTTTCCATGGATCAACGGTCCACAATAAATGCTCTTTACACCATGCTAAACAACGAGTAGCATTCCGAGTGGAGATGAAATGCTTACGGGCAGCCGCTCGTTCACGGTAACCCATGGAATGAAGTTGTCTGGGAATGATACATGTACATACTAAGGTTCGAGCATTTTACTCACCTGTACACTGAGGTCTTGTGCAGTACTCCGTCGATTAGCTGAAATGATTCTCCTGAGGCTTCGACGTCATCTATAACTGATTTTCTTTGGTCTGCTGGTACGTTTTGCTGCTTCAGGCACGCCATGTGTCTTCTGCTTATTCAGTATATCCAAAACAGTTGACTTGGGTATTTTTAAACGCCTCTCGGTTTCTCTTATGGACAACCCACTAATATAAAACCCAACAATATCTCCTTTCTCAAAGTCAGTTCTCTCCCGCCATGACATTTTCACTGAACCGCACAGTGCGATATGATCGAGGTTAGCTGCAGGCTTGTTTTTATACCGTTTGCAGCTGTACCGAGTATTTTAACAACGCTGCGGATACGTTCATTTGCTTTTGAAGGTGTGTCCGGTGACTGTTGCCAATATAGTGTATGTCAGCAGTTTATTACGAAATGTCGCTGAGCTGATTATTTTAATCCGAAGCAAGCAAGAATGTGTTTTGCGCATTTCGACAATAATTCCTATCTGCGAAACTTAAAAGACAAATTAGGAATTCCTTTTATCAGACGATTAGTGTTTTGTACCAAATAGCTGTGATGAAGCCAGTTGAAGATCTAAAAGGCATTGAAAGGAATGAATAGAAAATATGTGGAAGACATATTAGCAGAAAAATATTCAACCAATTGTCAAGCTGTGAATGAAAATAAAAGCAATTAATAAGAAGCCCAATCAAGCTTACGCGATAATTTAAATTCAAGTGCTCATACTGTTCCTTCCGAACAACACGGCTGGTGTTTAAAAACCAAGCTTCATTGGAAGCAATTCTTATTCTGAAGAATAAATTGTTGGAAAGCGCCGCGGCAAATGAAAATTTGAAGATTTAAAATTGTGATCTTTATCAAAAAAAATGAACGTGTAAATAAGGAACTGAATATTTGCCTTGAGCAAAATTTAATTGTACTATGACTACAGAAGATAAGAAAAAAAAGTAGTGCAAACAAAGCTCTTGTTAAAGCCTACGAAATCTTCATTAATAACCTGATTAGGTTATTTGTTATTCCTTTTAAACTAATACAAATATAGGGGAGCGTACTTTGAGTACTTTACAACTTCGATGTGTATTCTAAATAAATATTTTATTCGGCAATTTCATCCCGAGAAATACCGCATTCACGATAAACTACTTTTAAATGATTTTCAAATAAATCGGTTCTTAAATAATACATAATTAAATAGGTACATTTCGTGTTACTCCGTGCGTTAGAATTGAGAAAATTATTTAAAAATTCACAGATAGAATGTTTTATATAGTGAGCCGTACGTCACAGACTTGGCTAGCCTTAAATAAAGGTTTTGCTACTTCACCGCTCGGTTGAGTGAAACAAGTGATGTCACTGTTTCGTCGGAGACGGGTGCAGCGGCCGGTTTGTTTACAACCATTAGTGTACCTTCCCTACTCTCTTACCGTGCATCGGAGCTATATATAGAACTTCTGCATGTGCATACGCTATTTCCTAGAGATTTTTGAAAATAAAAATATAATTATTTAATAAATTTTATAGATCTTTCGTTCGCGCTTACTGAAAGTGTTCTAAGCGAAAATCGACCGCAATCTACATGGAGGAACAATTTATTCCCTAAATAGTTAACATTACGAGTGACTACGATTTTCTGCGCTTACTTAATTAGTCTCGGGACCAATTTACCACAATTAAACAAGCTGTGTATTTTTATCATCAATATTTGAACTTTTAGTTACCTTTAAATCTTTGTCGATAATGGTTCAGATGTTATATTGTTTCAGAAATACATTTGGGTTTCAGCAACTCTTACAACAAATTGCTCTGATACTTGAAGATCTGTAGATTATTATTTATAATATTTTATATGTCATACAAGCTATTGTATCTGTGCTACAGTATCTACTATTCATGTTTCGATACATACACAGTCGTATCAAAACAATATCACCACCACCGGAATCACAGTGTACCCGACCAGGCGCGTTAGATAGTAAATGTGACAAGGTCGATCACACGGAGATATAAGCGGCCAGCCAGACAGATGAGCTGTAGTACCTACAGTGAGCACAATGGGCAGAGGTAGTGATTTGACGGACGTTCAAAAAGGAATGATCATCTGCTACCGCACCAAGGGTGGAAACATCTCAGAAACAGCAGACTTCGTGGGCTGTTCGCAACAGACTGTAGTAAGGGTATACCAGGAATAGACAGCTGGAACACCGAATACCTCCCGACGTCATAACTGCGGAGCCCCAAAGGCCTGGACTCCAGAGGAGAACGCCGCATTCTGCCGACTGGTCAAGGGCAATCGATGCTCAACTCTTCCGCAAATGATCACTCAAATGAACGCTGGGGCACCCAGGTACGTGTCCCCAGTAACTGTACAGCGAACCCTGTTACGCATAAGTTTCTGGAGTCGGCGTTGCGTCGAGGCGCCCATATTAACCTATGCCCATCGGCAACGACTGCTGAATTTCGCATGGGGCTATCGTCATTGTGCAGTTTAATCCGCTGTGTACGAGAGCTGGTCTAACACCGTGACTTTAAAACCTCTGGTTTACCAAAATGGTTCGATTTCACTGAATACAAATGTTTGACGTTTAGTAGCAAAAAGGTTGCCATCTCCAACGAATCGAGGTTTGTACTTCACAGAAGTGACGGGCGGTGGAGGATACGGCTTCAGACACACGAAAACCGACACCCGGACACGCTTGTCGGTTAATTATAGGCCGGCAGTGCCAGTGTGCATGTGTAGGTGATATCTTCCTGATATGACCTGGGAACCGCTAGCACCACTAAATGGATGCTTGAACGTTAATGGCTACCTGTCCATTCTAGCTGACCATATGCAACACTTTACACTGGACGTTTACACTTGCGCTCATGGTGTTTCCAACAGCACAATAAGACGTGCCACGTCGCTAAGGGGGTGCATGACTGGTTCCAGGAACACTACAGCGATGCGTCCGTTCTCCCTTGGCCGGCGAAATCGCCCGAACTTAATCCCACAGAGTAGTTGGGGGACTATTTGGATAGACAGGTTCGACGCGGTGACCCACAACCACCGGAACTCCTGGACCTCCGTGCTCCGCTGCAGTCCAAATTAGCACATGTACCTCGGGCAACCTTCCGGGGCCTCATTGCGTCCATGACACGCCGTCCGCCGCTGTCTACCTGGCCAAAATGTGGTTATTCCTATTATTAGGTAGGTGGTCATATAATTCTGACACGGCTGGGTATATCTTCATCCATATTTGGTAGTAACTGCTTTGCCATACCAATCATGAGACTATGTGCCCACAGAAAATAAATCCAAATGATAGAGTATAATAAATTGCTTATTCACGAGCAAATACACGGTCGAGACACATTATTGGGACCACTAGCTGATATCCCCAGTAACCGCCGTGTGCAGCGCGGACAGCTACTAGACGGGCTGCGAGTGACTAAATAAGGTGCTGGAACGTGTTCACAGATATGTGGGGCCATGCTAAGTGCAGTGCATCTGACAGCTCGTGATTGGTACGTGGTGGAAAATCTAGAGAGCGAACAACGCGATCTAGGTGGTCCCAAAGATGCTCAATAGAGATTAAATCTGGGGAATTAGGGGATCAGGAAAATATTTAGAAGTCTTCATCGTGCTTTTCCAACCACTCTCAGTGATGTCTAGCTGTGTGACACGTTGCATTATCTAGCAGGAAGATTCCATCCACTCCAAGGAAAACAATCAGCATGCATGGGTGTACGTGGCCTGCAAGAATGGATTCGAAACCAATTCGGTCGATAGTGCCTTCAACAGGAATGAACCCATGGAATGCCACGAGAACATTCCCCAGACCATAATTCTGCCTCCTTCAGCTGTGTTCTTCTAGCAATGGTTGAAGAGTGTTCGTTTTCCAATGTTTCTCACCTTATACGCTTACGTCCGTCCGTGCGATGAACCGGAAAACGTGACTCATCAGACAAGGTAATCCTTTGCCAAATCAGCATAGGTCCAATTCTGATACAGCCGAGCGAATGTAAGCCTTTTCTGCCGATGCACCTTCGTTAGCATAGTTACAGTGAACATCTGTCTGCATCGGAGCCACATGCGCAGCAGGGTTTCGCTGAACTATCTTTTAGTCATTGAAAGGCAGTTGCAGTCTGCGATTAATCAGATCGTTAAAGCGGCACAGAGTAATGGTTTCGTTCCGTCTCTTGACAAGAAAGCGTGTGTCCATTTCTGCCAGAGGCGTGGTCTCCAACCTGAACCAGAGATCTATTTAGACCGTACAGCCATACCAGTTTTGCCGGAGACTAAGTTCCTTGGATTGACCGTCGGCCGTGCGCTTACATTCCGCGCGCACGTTCGGCTGCCCAAAATTTCCTGTTTGCGTGCTCTGTCTATTCTTAAGATCATTTCGAGAGTCTCGTGGGGTGCGGACAGAATGTCTTTGTTTCGCATTTACCATTCTCTTATACGGTCGAAACTGGATTATGGTTGTATCGTGTATAGCTCTGCATGTCGTTCCATTCTTCGGCCTTTGGATGCTATTCATCATCAAGCGTTACGTCTTTTTACGAGTGCATTTCGAACACCTCCGTTTCCCAGCCTTAATGCCGACGCGAACGAACCATCACTTGAATTAGGCCGTCTGCAGCTGTCTCTTCAATTTTACTTGAAACTACGATCTCTTCCAAACCATCCGTTGTACGATGACGTTTTTCATCCCTAGCTTGCTCGTATATTTACGAACCGGCCGTCGTGCGTTTCAACCTTCGGTATTCGCATGGCGACCGTCGTGCGTTTCACCCTTCGGTATTCGCATGGCGACCGTCGTGCGTTTCTACTTTCGGTATTCGCATGGCGGCCGTAGGTCGTGATGCAGGGCTCAACTTGTCTCTTGTTGGAGCGACCGGAGGCTTTGTGGATCCTCCATGGCACCCACGTGATGTCATGGTTGATACCACCTTTACGTCTTTCGATAAATCCTCAACCCCTGCGTCAGTGTACCAGCAGCTCTTTGCAGAGCAAAGTTCCCTTAATTCTGAATACACTCCCATTTTCACTGATGTCTCCAAGATGTATCGAGTCTTTGGATCCCCGGCCGTCTGTATAGATGACGTCTCTGTCGCGCGGATCCCAGATTGAGGCACGGTGTTTTCATCGGTGATACATGCTGTGTATCCTGCACTTCTTCATGTTCAGTTGGGCTCTTATCAACGGGCTATGGTGTACACTGATGCTTTAAGTGTTGTACAGTCAATGTCATCATTGGACTGTTGTGACCACCTTTTCTTTTTAACCTACGAACGCATCTTCGTTCCTTGCTCGAGGTCGGTGTCCAGATACAATTCTGCTGGATTCCTAGGCATGTTGGAATTCCAAGTAACAAGTGTGCTGATAAGGCTGCTAGATCTACTTCCTTTTTGATCGTCACACACTTTCCACTTTTTTCATCGCGATTTCCGCTTTCTTGTTCTTAATCATATCACGCGAACTTGGCAGGGTCTGTGGGATCAAAAGGTGGAAAATACACTTTATCGTATCAAACCAATTCTTGGAGTGTGGTGATCATAATGTCGCCGGAACCGTACAGAGGAAGTTGTTTTTTTGCGTCTCTGCAATGGGCATTGTGGATTCACCCACCGCATCTTGTTGTGTGCCGACACTGCGCCGATGTGTGAGACGAGCAATTGCCGACTCACTGTCGCTCATATTCTTTGCAGTTTTATTCATTTTAGTGACGTTTGTTTTCTCTTCTTTCATTCTCATTTGTTGGCCGAGGACGTTGCTACACTTCAGCGGCTCCTTGATGACCACTGCAGTACATTCGCTGTCCTTTGATTTTTAAAACCAACTGACTTTATTAAACCAATCTAGTTTTTACACTTTTCTTTAATCTCATTGTTTTTCACTTTTACCGAATCATCCTGATTTTAAGCATTATACCACGTTTTTAATACTATTTGCTTGATTGTCTTGTGTCTGGCGCCATTTAGCCAAACACGGCACTTGTGCCATAACAATCTCCCACCCAACCAACCTATTTGTTTTAGACACACTTTCGGTAGACCCCTGGGTCATTCGGACAGTGAGTTGCTCCACTGTGGCGTCTCGATCGGCCCTCACGCATCTTCAAAGCCGACGTTCGCCTCTCATATAAATGTCACGTGGTGCTCCACAGTTTCTACGTCGCTTATTCGCAATGGTGCCATTTCTCCCATCACGATACACTTTAACCACAGCACCACGCGAACATTTCAAAAACTGCGCTGTTTTACAAATACTGCTATCCATGGCCCGACACCCAATAATCATCTCATTTTGCAAATCTGATAAATCGCTCCTTTTATCCATGACAGCAAGGAGGGATATGCTTCAAATGATCATATGTAGAGGATTTTAGGAAGGGAGTGTCTGACCCCAGGTCTTAAACAACCTTTAGAAATAGGAAGCTAGGAGATTTGGGCTAGAGTGCCCGATAGGAAAGTGACACGGAAGCGATAGTAGAAAGGGAGAGGAAGACGCCCTTATTTATTACCGGGGGACTGGTACCCGGGGTCCGACGACTTAACGTGCCCATCCGACGCACGGCGGATATTTAGTGGGTCGAGCGTTCGTACCCGCCTGGGATCGAACCTGAGGTCCTTTCCATGGCAGCCACGGACGTTGCCCACTAGGGTCACCCGCGGCCCGAGTGATATGTTTCAGATTGCCTACAGCACACCTTATATACCCTCCAAGCCAGCTAACGACATGAACCTTCTTTCATTGGCTACGCGCTGTTAACGTCAAAAGTAGGAGGTGGTCAAAATAATATGACTCGACTGTGTAAAAAGCTTGAATGAGGAAATTTTCGACTATTTAATTTGGATTTTAAATCATAACAGCTTTTTGAATCACAGGACCGTTCCTTTACTTTTTGTAGATTTCACAGAGCACCAGATCCTTTGCCTCACATTTTTTTTATTTTAGGCTGCATTTTCAGGGAATATGATAGCATACCGTGTATGTTTAAGGCATTTAACAGGTATGTCACACACTTTGATTTTAATAATGAGGAATGTGCGAACTTTGATGTGTCCTTCGCCAGTGCTCTCGAGAGATCTTGGATTCTGTATTGGAGTCGGTCATTCTGTTCCTGAGTTACTCCTTAAGCTCAAGGACTGATGCCTCATGGGTCCTTCGCGTTTGGCAATTAGGGCCGGCGTCAATTTGCAACAATTGTGTATAGTACTTCTCCTGCAGCAGAATAATATCCTCTTCGAGTGCGCCTGGTTGGCATGCTCCTTCTTGGCTACACCATCCTGTTGAAATACACTGGCTGATTGCACGATACATTTAGAATCAAAGAGAGGGTTTATTGTTTATCCCATGTGTTCAGTCAATTGGAAAAGCGAAAACCTACGTCAGAGGAGTGTCTCCTATAAGGTTCTCCTAGATAATTTCGTTGATAGTGGAGTCGACATATTTGACCCCGATTTTCCCTCGGCTTAATGAATTTATTTATTGCTTCTGCGACCTTTGCATCATTTTACCCTGCACCGGAATTTTGTTAGTAAGCTCCGCTTTTTGTAATCATTATGTTTTCCCCGACTCACTTAGCTACTCTCCCTTGTTCTCAGCCCAAGTTTAGGAATTAAACATTGAGCTGCTCCGTTTTTTAGGGAGATAAATTTCTTCTTTCAACACCCGTTTCGCTGCTTTCTAAAATGTTTAACGATTTTCTGATGACAGAAATATTTATCAATAGCCCAGTTATAAATTAAGAGATTGAGAGACAAGCTACGCATAAAATGTCCGCTAGATGGCGTAAAAACGAGTTGCGTTTTGCCTGAATATCTATACTTCCAAAACTCCGATTTGAAAAATTCTTTTTCAGCGGATACAGCTCCTGGTGGAAAATCGTTTGCACACAATTTCAATTTTTTTTGGCAAACAATGGTTTGGCCACCATCGCCGTGAATTGCGGGCGTAAGTATTAATATATGCTTTTGATGTATTTGCCACAAAATCTGAGCTTCTAAAATCTCGATTGAAAAATTCATTTGCAGACCGATGCCAGTCACGTCGATAAAACTTTTTAGAATGTTTTTTTCCTTAAAATAAAGCATTGTCTAGTGGGCGTAAATTTATATCTTATTTTTATATTGCTATTTTTATCCGTGATCTTCACCACTGTAGGCATCTGAAGCATTTATTTCGTCAAATCTTAGATTTCACCAAACTTTGGAGGTGGCAAACAGAATTGGGTTTCCATAATTTTTTATTCACACAACTTCAGTTTGGTATATTTCTGACCTTTCCATTATATTCAAATTTTCCATAAGAGCGTGTTGTACTTGGGTCTATGACGAGGCGCCCCAGTCGGGCCTAAATTACTACCAATAAGGTATTTATGGTAGGGCAGTGTATATGACTTTCGGAACGTTAAAGCTCTTGGGGGCTTATGTACGATACGTCGCACTGGCATTGACCATTATAGGTTTCGCAGCATTTTCTATTATATATCCGGTGTTTTGCTCTATAACAAAATTTTTGTGAAATGTGAGAATCACTTTGAAAGTTGACGAATTCGAAATTTTTATTATTTTAAAGTACATTATAGGAATAAAATTAAGACAAGCATTTCTAAAACAATTTTCAGAAATCGAAATACGGTGGATCTATATTTATAGGCTTCAGGATCCATTTTATGAGTCCATCACTGGTAACTCGATCCTCGTGTTGACAGAAAAGCACGTTACGTAATGAATTCATATCTGAAGTCACAATGAATTAAGTTTAATTTTTAACAAATGACTCAGTGTTTCAAGCTTCTGGAAATCTAGAGGCTTCTTAAAATCGCCGCTTACCGATAGAATATGGATACACAGAAAATTAATTAAAGTGTGAATAAATGCTTGTCGACGCAAAGAGGAGATTTTTAGATGCTTTGAAAATATGAATGAATACTCACGTGATCCGCTAATCTTCCGTAATATTAATTTAAGAAACGAATTTTTAGGACTTATAGATACTGCATTTTCCTGAACTTAGAATTCTGAGAATCAGTCGACCGAAAGAGGGAGAGAGAGAGCTACAGGAAAGACAGCAGAGAGAAAGAAAGGGAGACATGAAGGACAAAAATTGAGGGGATATCAGAGAAAAATAAAATTGTTTTAGAATTTATAGATACTGCAATTCTCCAATTGTGAAAAACGGTCAAACGAGATAGATAGATAGATAGATAGATAGATAGATAGATAGATAGATAGATAGATAGATAGATAGATAGAGAGAGAGAGAGAGAGAGAGAGAGAGAGAGGAAGAGAGCTATTAGAGAGAGAGTAAGAGAGAGAGAGAGAGAGAGAGAGATAGAGAGAGAGAGAGAGAGAGAGAGAGAGAGAGAGAGAGAGAGAGAGAGAGAGAGAGAGAGAGAGAGAGAGAGAGAGAGAGAGAGAGAGAGAGAGAGAGAGAGAGAGAGAGAGAGAGAGAGAGAGGAAGAGAGAGAGAGAGAGAGAGAGAGAGAGAGAGAGAGAGAGAGAGAGAGAGAGAGAGAGAGAGAGAGAGAGAGAATTGAGAGAGAGAGAGAGAGAGAGAGAGAGAGAGAGAGAGAGAGAGAGAGAGAGAGAGCTATTAGAGAGACATAAACGCAAAAATAGAGTAGATATGAGAAAAAAAGAAAATTGTATTAGATTTTATAGATACTGCAATTCTCCAATCCTGAAAATCAGTCGAACTAGATGGTAGATAGATAGATAGATAGATATGGGATAGAGATATAAAAAGGGAGCTATTGAGAGACAGAAAGAAAATGAAAGAGAAACATAAAGGAAAAGAATTGAGTGGATAGGAGAGAAAAATATATATATATATATATATTGGAATTTATTGATACTGCAATTTTCCAATCCTCGGAATCAGTTGAACGTGAGAGATAAAGATAGTGAGACAGAGAGAGAGAGAGAGAGAGAGAGAGAGAGAGAGAGACTGAGAAAGGGAGCTATTAGAGAAGCAGAAAGAAAAAGAAAGGGAGGCAAAGAATTCAGTGGATATGAGTGGTAAAGAATTGAGTGCATATGAGAGGTAAAGAATTGAGTGGATATGAAAGAAAAAGAAAAAATTAAGGATTTATAGATACTCCAATTTTCCAATCCTGAGAATCAGAGAAATCTATAGCGAAAGAGAACGAGAAAGGGAGCTATTAAAGAGACAGAAAGAAAAGGAAGGAGATACATAAAAAGAAAGAATTGAGTCGCTATGAGAGAAAAGGAAAATATTTTTTGAATTTATAAATACTGGAATTTTCCGATCATGGGAATCAGTCGAACGAGAGAGATAGAGAGAGCGAGAGAGAGAGGGACAGAGAGCTATGGGCAATAGAGAAAGTAAGGGAGCTATTAGAGAGACATAAAGGAAAAGAATTGAGTGGATATGAGAGAAAAAGAATTGTTCTTGGAATTTATATATATACTGCAATTTTCAAATCCAGAGAATCTGTCAAACGATAGATAGATAGAGAGAGAGAGCTATGGGAAGAGAGAGAGAGAGAGAGAGAGAGAGAGAGAGAGAGAGAGAGAGAGAGAGAGAGAGAGAGAGAGAGAGAGAGAGAGAGAGAGAGAGAGCTATTAGAGAGACAGAAAGAAGGGGAAAGAAAGACATAAAGGAAAAGCATTGAGTGGATATGAGAGAAAAAAGATTTTTCGAATTTATAGTTACTGCAATGTACCAAACTTGAGAATCAGTCACGGGGCAGAGAGAGTTAGATAGAGAGAGAGAGAGAGAGAGAGAAAGGGAGTTATTTGAGGTACAGAAAGAAAATGAGGAGAGACATTTGAATTTGAATTTAATGAAAATTCTGCCACACAACAAAGTACATCAAATTTAACAAAACACAAACATCAAAATTGTCATATGTACTAAACTAAAACTAAATATTAACACAATGTTAGCACAATGGAATGAAAACATGGAATCACAATAATATCACAAAGTCCAATATAAATTAATAACATTTAGTACTAACTATTTATTCCAAGAGTAAACAAGAGCTCAAAACACCTCAGATATATCTAGTATAATAATCACAAACATACAAGCACTAAAACTCGTTTACAATTGACCAAAAAATCAATACAAAGTAATTCATCAAAAAAAAAAAGATAGCGTAATGTACTATGGAACGCATGGAGCCAGGGAAAAAGGCTTAATTTTAAGCCTGACGAGACCCTGATCTCCAAAGAAAAAAACAATAAAAACAGCACCATTAGAAATACGACCGGTGTTGAGCATACCGAGAAAGAAAGAATACAGGAACTCAATCAAACAACAAAAACTCTCGTAGAAGTGTTTTAAATACCCAAGAGTCCACTATTTTCCTGATGCATAATGGCAGTCTGTTCCACTCACGGGGTCCAGCTGCAATAATACTGTTATGCAGCAATCTGGTGCGCGCCCTAGGAACCACAAAACTTGCATGACCTCGAGTATCATGTGAATGGGAGAAACGCTGTAATTGCAATAGTTCAATATACCTATTCGTATAGACCCTGTCATGAATAAGTAATAATAACCTGTAAATGAATATTTTATCGAAGGGAAGTATGTTATAAAGACAATAAATACTACCAGTGTTTAAAAATGAATTTAGAAGTCGAATGTATTTTCTCTGAAGAGCAAGAATTCTGTTAACGTTACCATCCGTTGTTTGTCCCCAGGCCAAAATTCAATAAGACAACATGGGATAGATAAAGGAATTATATAGTATTAATCTGAGTCTGATTGTCAAAAAACTAGAAATCCTAGAAATAGCGCCAATACGAGACTTAAGAATATTTGCTAAATATCTTATATGGACATCCCAACGCAAAGTCTCATGTAATATAACACCCAGAAATTTCACCGAAAACCCGAATGCAACAGACACAGGTTGTCTTATGTGTATTATATGTAAGAGCGTTACAAACAAACCAACGAGATATCTCCTGAAGGTCACGATTTGCACGGGGCAATATCTTGGACAGCGAATCTCCAGGAAAAATAAGCTGGTGTCGTCAGTATATAGGACTCGGTGAGAAGTAGAAACAATGTTAAATATATCGTTAACATAAATTGAAAAAAGCATATGGCTCAAGACGGAGCCCTGAGGAACTCCAAAAGGAACTCTTTGAACTGAAGAGCGAATACACTGTATTTGTACATATTGTGTCCTGCTAGACAAATAATTCCCAAAAAAGGAAAGTGCGACTCCCCTAATCTCAATATGTTGTAATTTAGACAAGATAATATCATGGCAAACACAGTTGAATGCTCTTGACAAGTCGCAAAATATACCCAAAACACACTTTCCATAATTTACATCTGACTAAAAAATTCGTAGCATCCAATAATGCTGTCTCCGTTGAGTGACTGTCATAATCGCCCTCGTATGGTGTTATGCTTATACTTATTTTTAATATATTTGTTTCTGGTAATTTAATATTTTGCCACCAGACCAGAATATTTCAGTCCCGGTCAAACTTACGTTGCTTTTCTCCTCAGAGGCTAGGTGAAGGAAAAGACGACTTGTAGAGTACAGACTTAGAGCTGAAAAATATGTACAGGTTTATTTACAACTTTGGTGACCAGTAGGTTGAAGATACATGTCACACGATAAAACGGTTCTTGAACTTGAGCAAGTCGACATTCCAGCACGATCACAGTTCATTCACAGTCCAGTCTTTGCATTATGAGTATGCATATAGCATCAGGAAATTATTTATACATAATTATATGCTCTTCACAGGTGGCTAGATTTCTCACTCAGGTGGAGTAATTATCTGGCTAGCCGCAGTCTGGCATTTAGTAGTATTACACAGTTATAATCAATTACCCACAGGTAATGCAACGTGTATACTCTAGTGGCCTTAACCCGCAGTCTGGCATTTAGTAGTATTACACAGTTATAATCAATTACTCACAGGTAATGCAACGTATATACTCTAGTGGCCTTAACCCGCAGTCTGGCATTTAGTAGTATTACACAGTTATAATCAATTACCCACAGGTAATGCAACGTATATACTCTAGTGGCCTCAACCCGCAGGTAGGCACCTAATTAACTCTCTAGTCGGCAGCAGCCGACTAGCGTACGTACATCTCGAGCGACGACTACAAAACGAACGTCCTCTTCCTATTCGAGCAAACAGAGAAAGGGTGCTCTAAAAGTTCGTTACAACATTTTTCCCGCTTACACTTGCTGAAGCCCGGATAGCGCACAGCCAATCCCGAACGAGCAATCTTCGGAGCAAGAGGCCATGTGGTAAATCTCTCTTCTCTCCTCAGATGTCTCTCGCTGCTTCAAACTTCCTGCGCCAGTAAGACATCCCAATGTTCTGTAAACTCCTGCCTCAGTATGGAATTCACCAAGGAAAGAATGTCCTTCCCCTTCTCCTCTCCGTGGGACCCTGGGCACACAATATGGCCGACCTGAAGTCATTTTTCTTCCTACAAGGATAAAATGGCGTTCCACCTCCCATTTTGGAATTTTCCCATTTTCCCTGTTTTCAATATTTTTTTACATCATCACAGTGACCCTTCCGAAAACCTTCCGAAGACATAGGGGAAAAGAATTGAGTGGATATGTGAGAAAAAGATATGTTCTTTGGAATTTATAGATACTGGAATTTTCCAATCCTGAGAATCAGTCGAACGAGAGAGATAAAGAGAGCGAGAACGAGAAAGAGAGACTGAGAGAAAGATAATTATAAAACCAAAACGTTATTTATAAGAATATCTGGTTTAGTTATTCTACCTTAGGAAAACTCATCTTTCGTCTTATCATCTTAGCACCACCGTGCAATATTATATGTACCCATGTTCATAAATCACAGAACACCTATAAGGATTCAAGCAAAGGAAGTGGATTTTTACTGGATATGCTCATTACGCAATACCGAACAAATGATTAGCATCTCGGTGTCGTAATAACCAGGTGCGTCAATGTAGCTAGTAATCGGAATAGGTCCCTCTGGCCTGTATCACCACTCAGGAATCGAATCAAATAATGTGTGAATGGAATCTTGAATAATAACCATCCAGGCTGTATTGACCCAGGTCTGAAGATCATCAAGAGTTGCTGGCGGATGGTTGTACCGCTGTACCTGTTGTTTGAGAGATTTCCTTTGGATGAAAGAGATTTCCTTTGGATGTCCCAGAGATTTCCTTTGGATGAAAAGATCCGGCGTTCTTGACGGCCACAGCAGAAGTGGAATGTTGTTATCCCTGAAGAAAGCACGTGGCAACGTGGCAACTGGCAATCCGCACCTGCACGAATGTTGTTATCCCTGAAGAAAGCACGTGGCAACTGTGTTCCCTGCTGGTGATGGCTATTACCAACAAGATATGGCGGATGGTCGTACCGTGGCACCTGTTGTTTGAGATTTCCTTTGGATGAGATTTCCTTTGGATGTCCCAGAGATTTCCTTTGGAAGAAAAGATCCGGCGTTATTGACGGCCACAGCAGAAGTGGGATGTTGTTATCCCTGAAGAAAGCACGTGTTCTCACTGAAATATGCAGGGTTGCATTGTCCTTCTGAAATATGGCCCATGGGAGGTTTTTCATTTACGGAAGGGTGACCGACCAGGAGAATGCGACGTGCCACACTGCCAGAATCGTCAAGGAGTGGTTCGAGGAACATGCTGGTGACTTTCTGTTAATGCCCTGGCCACCAATTTCACCTGACATGAACCCAATCAAACATTTGTGTTTCGACTTCGAAATGCGGGCTCGCGCTAAATCACTACCATCCCCACCCCTTCCAAAATGTACTGGAACTGGAGGACCTGCTGTTAACTTTATGGTACCAGATATCCCAGGATACCTATCGCCACCTCATCGAATCGATGCCTCTCCGAGTGGCCGATGTTTTGCCTGCTAAAAAGGGTCCTACAGCTTATTAGTTAGGTGGTCGTAATGAAATGACTCATCGGCGTACACATATATATTTTTCTTTCGATATACCCTCAACTACCAGAAATTTTTTTGCCAACTGAAAGAGTTGATACGACTTTTTGTACACATGAAGTAAGCTTTTTGCAAACATTCAGTGATAAATACAGTTTTTTATATAAACCTTAAATCGACTATGTGTTTTATTACAGACGAGGTGTTTTGCACAAAATATCTCTGGTTGCACACGCAAGGGTGAAAATATCCCTTGATAAGATTCAAGTCTTTTTTTTGTTTAAAATTTAAAAATAATGTGTGAAAAAAACCTCTAATGAAATCTTATCCTCAACGTAGAAAACACGTATTGATGAACTAGAAATTCTTCTTGGCATTTCGCTTTGATTCTTTCCTTAGCACGCAAGCGCGAACTCAGAGTTACTTCCTATCTCTGATCAATATCTGCTCCTCACCTGAAACGGGAGATTGGTAAGTGGAGAGTGTTTATTTAAAGATTTTCTCCGTGTCAAGAGCGTAGAAATTGGAACTTTGGCCACGAGCACGTGGTTTTCAGAAAAGAATCCGGAAAACAATTGTCCTCCAGTGTGAATGTGACTTTAAAAAGTAGAATATTATTTTGTGCCATGTTGTAAAGCCCCCAGATCATTACTTAATCTTGAAAATCGACATAAGCGAAATTATGAAATGAAGGACGCAACATGTGTCACAGGATGCCTAAATGCGGGTGTCATCGAAATATCAATTGGCTTTTGATAGTAATATATATAACATACGTATTATCGGCGACGCTTTATCACTGGAATTTTATTTCAGGTATGTATGAATGCAAATAGTAATTAAGGTTTTTTCTTGGTTTTTAAAGAAGGCTGCAATACCTTCCAAAGCTTGTATTTTTGAAGCTTAAAACACAGGATCACTGTGTGTGTGTGTGTATAAACTAAATTTGAGACGTTTTACCCAGGAAGAACGATAATTTAATTTGCAAGTATGAAATAATCGAGAGATGCTATGACAAAATGTAGATCCATGTAAAAATTGTTCTCGGTACTAAAACCCGTTTCAAATTTTAAAATATTTAACCTAAAGAAATGCTAGGTTGCAAAATATCAGAGAACGATAAATTCCATTCGCTCTCACCATCATGACAGAAACTTAAGTACTGGGACAACATATGATATGGACAAATGCATATTTATTTCGTTCAGTCTTTTCAGACAAAATTTAATGCAATTTTCAAAAGTGTTTCGGAAGTATGCTGTAAGGAAAGAAGAATAGCCGAGCTGATGGAAAACTGCAATATCGCTGTCATTTTTTCTTTTCTTTTTGTTTTTCATACACAAATAAGAAGGCACGTGCCTTTTATGAGAATGAAATTGATGATGCTTTCAGGTGAAACTCGTCATGTGTTGAATCCACAAGAAGAGTAATTTATCTTGCAACTTCGTGTTGACGTAAAAATATAGAGAAAGCTAAGGCAAAGAAAATACTTTTACGTAAATATATCCGCAAAACAAAAATGCTGTTTTCCCTAGCGATCTTCATCTTAACTTACGACAACAATGATCGGACATCTGAAATGCTTTAGAGAAGAAAAATGCTGATTTTTTAAGATTTTTCGCCTCATTATGTTACTTCTTCCTTCAATGGTTCCTGATACTTGTTTTCATCTTTGCTTATTTAAATATCGTCGATGTTGCATGAAATTTCGCCAAATGCATGAAATATAGTAGATGACTGAAGCCTTGATGGCAGCAACTTATGAGGAACGCTTTATTTGAAAAATAAAAACGACAGTGCTATCTCATGAGATGTGCATCCCTTCTTATTCTCTTTCCCAAAGAGAAGAAACGTCATATTAAACTAATCGATGCAAGTCGAAATTAAATTGAACGATCCGCAATTCAAATATCTTAAATAAATAAATAAAACTGCCGACAAGGGAAAAGAATTTAGCCGATAAAAATAATTTTGCATTTTACTTTAGTGTATTAAAAAACTACAAATGCGTAATATGATTAAACAAAAAAAAAGGTTATTAACACTTCGTACCACCTATTCATTTAGTAAACGAGCTGTCCGCTATTTTTATTCTCTCCAGGCAAATAATATTTTATCGAAAGAATAAAAACAGAACTTGTATATGAATGCAGTATGCTTTGAAAACTGAATATAGCAAGCGATTTACTTATAGGATAAACCAGGCATGAAACCCTTTAATGAAGCACTTCATTACTTATAAAATGCGTCAACAAGCAATCGAACGAGTAACTTTAAAAGTGTAAAAAAAAAAAAAAGGTTCATTTTTCCGGCATTACATTTACGGATTAATAATGAATGGAACTGCCTAATTAATAGATGCTAATCTATCGTTACATCATTGATCTTCCGAAATGTCAAAAACGGAGGAATTTTGCCTACCGATAAAGGATGCAATACAGTTTTCTTAAATTTGTGTAAAACTGTTTAAGTTAAAATTATAGGATGCCCATGGACATTTAGATATGCTCACATATTTAGGATTCGGTAAACTGAACGCAAAAGAGTTCAATTTACATAAACAGCAGTGCGAAAAAGCAGCAAAACAAAAATGCTGCATCCTTCAAAGATCTTCATATTCGGAATCGAGAGGATGTGGAAAAACTGTTTCTTTTAAGCTACTTAAGGGATGCTGACCTTCGACAGTAAAGATAATAGTAATACACGCCGAAGACTTCCAGTCGCAACTAGCTTCTCCCAAGGAACAGCGTACCGAATGGAATGGGAGATATCTTCAAGTGCTATTGCTTCATTTCTCTAAAAGCTCTCTTACAAATCAGAATGATTTACTCACTTTAATATCAACAATAATCAATTTTCGAATAACTTTATCTGTCTCAGTCCATGGCTTGATTTTTTAGTTTATATTATTTTCAACTCAAGACTACTTCATATTGCAGAATGGGAAGTAATCAGCAGAGAAGCATTGATCTACTGAAAAACTTTTTGACAAATCCTGTTCATAACCATAACATTTCTTTGTGTTTAAATGCTTTGACTACAACGACCAACAGAACAGCAAACATATCTACGTACGGTAGAGAAGGAATTGAATCGAATGTATCTTCCATTTACGAAGAATGTTTAAGTCGCATTCTACCATCAAGTATTATGAGCACACCGTATGTCCTTCATTGGTGGCAACAGATCACGTGGTCTATGATTTTCGCTCTGATGATTGTGGCCTCTATAGTAGGTAACGGTACTGTGATATGGATCATTGTGGCACACCGGAGGATGAGGACTGTGACTAATCTATTCTTGCTAAATTTGACCATAGCAGATTTCCTGCTAGCGTCATGTAACGCAGCATTTAACTTCGTTTTCATGCTGAACAGCCACTGGCCGTTTGGAGCAACTTATTGTGCCATTAACAATTTCGTCGCCAACTTGACTGTGTCAACATCTGTCTTTACGATTCTGGCAATGAGCATAGACAGGTAAGTCTGCGCCAGTTTCTTTTCTATCTTTTTCTTGATTAGTAAAATCCTCTTGTGACGTTTTTCTAGGTTATCTCTAATAATATCATGTATTCTTTTAAGGAAAACGGAAAAATTAAAACATTACGAATAGCAGAACTATAAGTGTTTACTTAAACAGACCTCAAAATTATATTCACTTTCATATGCCGGTTTATTTCATAAGTTAACTCAAGCGTTCGATGCGGCAGCAGAATGCACGATGTACATCCCAACTACTCCCGTTGCCCTAATAAAGCCGTTAGGAGATCAATAGTGTGTTAATTACATCTGGTGCGAAGGTCATTTCCTGTGTTCAAGACGACGTAGCCTAATAAACGACTTTCGCATTCCCTCCTTTGGATTATTTGGCGTTATTCACAATCGAACCCGGTCAGTTCATTGCCATTTTCGCCTGAAGTATTATTTGTTTGGCGAGCTATCTTGTATTAAGAATCAAGCTACTTCAATGTATTTATTAGTGACAAACTTCGGATGTAATATTGATTGTTATCAATGTTTGAATCGACTTCGCAGTGTGAAGACAATTTTCTACAATGGAAGTAAGGAAAGGCGCAGTGGTCTAAGCGATGGCTTCTGATCATTCGTACGAAAGGGGTCCGGGTTCGAATCCCGGTGAGGCATGAATGTTGTGTTTGTTTTACGGCACTGGTTCTCTACCTTCCCTGGAACCACTGACCCTAAATTAGGGACGGACGACTGCTTATAGCCTATTGAGTTGCTCACGGTGGTCGTTAAACCTCCAATAAAAAAAAAGTAAGGAAGCCAAACAATAGATCCCATGTCGTTGATGAGAATCTAAAAGCCCAATTACTTTGTGCAACTTCAATAATTTAACGAGAATTCTTGAAAAATCTCTGACACAAAGACTGCCAAAGATCGAATTGATATCGGCGGGTTTTTGTAAACGTTTAAAAAATAAAGTGAAAGAATAGAAGAAAATCAAATCTAAGGAAAAGAGAAAAAAATCGGGTATTTTATATGCGCGTTTTTGAATACGACAGGTTTTGGTGGCGTGGCGAATTTTTACTGGAATTCGCCACGCTTGTGCTGATAGTAGAAAAAACCCAGACTACCGTGGTCTAGACATTTCAAGCAATCCTTTTCCCATAGCTTTCTTTAGAAACTTGTTCTAAGCATCGACTGCTGTATCATTTAAGCTTTGGTGCCATCTAAGGTGCAATTGTAATTTTTTACAGCTTTTTGTTGACACTGCATATTTTCAGTTAACAGGCACTGTGATCAACTTGCAGATACAACTTCATCACCTATCATTGTACAGTATATACCAGAGACAGATAAATGAAAACTTGGAATAATTTTCTTCTCACAATGTATTGAACAAAATTGGTGAATAACCGCATTATGTTTGAATGTAATTTCGATTTTGTGCAATACAAAACCTCCAGCGCTTACAAAGCGCATAGACTCCAGTAGACAAAAAATTGCAGTTGCGTAGCAACCACTCATGCACCACTTCCTGTGACTCTTAATCTGATAAGTAGTAATCACTTGGGGGCAAGGTCAGGTGAATACGGAAGATGTGGGAGACATTCGAAGTGTAGGCTTTGTATGGTTACATCCGTTGAACGGGTACTAAACGTTTTAAAGGTTTAGTGCCCGTTCAACGGTTATTTTATAGGTTTAGTAAACGTTTAACGGTTGTATACGTTGAACGGCCAGGTAACATGACAACGCTTGACGCTATGGGGCCGAGAGTTGCCAGGTTGCGACAAGACACCAGTACTCAGAATTTTACATCGTTTGGATTTCACGGCAAGTCGAATTTGATTCCTGATGAGATCGGCATACGTGTCACTGGTTACAGTGTTCTCTGGAGCATGTAGTTCTGCAAAAGTAAGCCTCGGTCATCCTAAAAGGGAGTCAGCGTAACCTTACGTGCAGTTGACTGCGTGCGGAACATGTTTGGTTTTGGTGAGAAGGGATGGCGGCATTCCTTACTCTCTCTCTTAATTTCTGGCTGATGATAATGAATCAAGGTTTCATCTACAGTAACAATTCTTTGTAGGAAGCTATGACTTTTTGCTTCAAAGCGCCGCCAAAGTTCTTGACACGTTGTTGTTTCAATTCTGGGATCAGCTGGGGTGGCACCAACTTGCACATACTTTGTTGAACAGGAGTACATCAAGGATGATCTAGTGCGCTGAACCATGACCGATGTTCAAAAGTGCGGCTATTCCGTTCACTTTCACTCGGCGGTTTCCCATCAGCATTATTTCAATTGCTGCAATGGACTCCGGTGTCACTCCCCTGTGTGTTTGGTCGATGAGAATCTGTCACAGAGCTCAGGCCGTTTCGGAACTTCCTAGTCCATTCCTACACTTGCTAGAGGGACAGACATGCATCACCATACTACATCTTCATTCAAAGATGAATTACAATAGGTTTAACGCTTTCACTTCTCGAAAAACGGATGACAGAGCATTGCTGGTTTTTGGTGCATGTCTCAAGTAGGGTGGCCATCTTTACTTTGCTACTGGGAAGTCACTAAGCTTGTCTGCACCGTGCTGCCACCTCTTGGAAAATCTAGTCATTGGTAACAATATTCCCCAGTTAAAAGACAATGGCACTATTTTTATTTTTTATTGCACTTTTCAATTTTTAATTTGACTCATGTGGTTGCCATGGAAATTTACATACCTACAACTTCTGTGAGTGACTGTTCTCACATATTGCAGGTTATCTTGTATTTCAGAAACAAACAGTATACTTTAACACTAACTTATTAGTACGTAATTTACCTTCAAGAGATGTGAGAGGAATACTGCCTTCAACAAGGCCTACTCCTTGTAGTGACACACGGTTTGCTCTGCTGACAGTATAACTGTGCACATGTTTTCACTACAGGCATTGCCTACCATCTGCTTATTTATTAAATCGTTTATACTTGATCGAGATTTTTGGATTGTTTATTCATTGCTTATTTATGATATCATCTGCTTATTCATTAAACCGTTTATGCTTGATCAAGATTTTTGGATTGTTTAACTGAGGATGGCTCTTATTTGTATCTCAACCTTGTCTTCGTTGAGAGTATTTTATTCACCTTTATTGTGCAAATTACAACACGCCGCACCGGTGGCGCAGTGGTCTAAGCGATGGCCTCTGATCATTCGTCCCAAAGGGGTCCGGGTTCGAATCCCGGTGAGGCATATATGTTGTGTTTGTCTTACGGCACTGGCTCTCTCCCTTCCCTGGAACCAGTGACCCTAAATTAGGGACGGGCGACTGCTTATAGCCCATTGAGTTGCTCACGGTGGTCGTTAAACCTCCAATAAAAAAAAAAAAAATTACAACACACGTGATCCACGTGACGTTTTATGACAATAAGTACAAAATTTCTTTCGTTTGTTAAAACTCTTTTTTGAAAATTTTCCTTTAAATGCTAGAGTGTGTCTTATGTAGATAGATGTTTGATTTCGTGGTTTCATAGTCTTTTATTTTTTTACTCTTCGCATGCTCTGCTGAATTCTTTTTCTTTTTTATTGGGGTTTAACGACCAGCCGTCAAGATCTCGATGGGCTATAAGCAGTCGCCAGACCCTAATTTAGGATCACTGGCTCCAGTTAAGAGAGAGAGAGCCAGTGCCTTTAGACAAACACAACATTCATGCCTCACCGGGATTCGAACCCTGACACATTTCGGAGGAATTATCAGAAATTCAGAAGGTCTTTATTGCTCATAAAAATATGTACAATAAAAAACGTCGCCGGAAAAAGACACTTCCGGCGTCACAATCAGCAAACATAATTAATAAAACATTAAAAAACAATACCAATAGGCAGTATGTAACTTTCAGCACTATGAGAAGACAATAGTAGAGGGAAAAGCTCAAAAACTCATTGCCATTATACACTATCTACAAACAAGTAATTGGACACCCCTGCAATCGACGATATCTGCGGTCCTGATACACGTCACGGCCGCCGCCATTAAATATCGTGTGGGAAACAACAACGCAACTAGTCGCATGCAAGATGCCATGCAGTTCGGAGCTCTCTGATTTCGAGAAAGGTGTAATCGTCGGGTATCACAGAAATGGTCGATCCATACGAGACATATCCAGCGAGTTGAAGTACCCACAATCGACAGTGACCTACGTCATTGGCAAGTGGAAAATGAGAGGTGACTGTCGGAGTGTGCCTCGACCCGGCAGACCCACGAAACTGGGACTTAGAGACCGACGGGTGCTAGCCAGAGAAATTCGGAAGAACCGTACCAAATCGATGGGCCACATCAGCGAGGAGTTTCAACAGGCATCCGGGAGTGTTCTTTCGATGAATACCATCCTTAAGGAAGCCCATCTGCTCGGTTATCATGGACGCGCTGCCGCCCAGAAGCCTTTGATCACCAAGTCCAATAGCGCTGCTCGGCTAACGTGGTGCAAAGAACGTCGACAGTGGACCGTTGAACAGTGGAAACAGGCTCACTGGAGCGACGAATCAAGGTTCACCCTCTACCGTTCGGATGGCAGAGTCTGGGTCTGCCTGGAGAACGCCTCCTGCCGGAATGTATTGTGCCAACTGTAAAGTTCGGCGGCGGTGGGATTATGCTATGGGGGTGTTTCTCCTGGTATGACACGGGACCCTTAGTCGCAATTGCTAGTAGTTTTAACGCCGAGACATACTGCACCATTTGGGATGAACATGCGCTTCCTATGTTTGCATCAGTTCTACGGGGTGGACCCATGTTACTTTCAGGATGACAATGCCACCTGTCATGTTGCGAGGTGCACCATGGCTTGGTATGGTGACAATGGGGTTAATCGAATGGACTGGCCTGCGCATAGCCCGGACCTTAACCCTATCGAGCATCTCTGGGACGAGTTGGAGCGTCGACTTAATGGGTGCCCCCACCATTCGAAATCGGTGAAGGAACTGATCTGTCTTCTCCAAGTCGAGTGGAAGAAAATACCGTTAGCCGTCGTACAACGCCTGGTTGAGAGTATACCCCGGAGGGTCGAAGCTGTCATCGCCGCTCGTGGAGGCTCCACCAACTATTGAAGGTGAATAAACTTCGTTTTCCTTTGCTATCACAGGTGTCCAATTACTTGTTGATAGATAGTGTAGTTCCCAAGGTTCATGGAAAGACCAACCATGGAAAACAATACAAATAAACTCTACCCGCATTGGATAGATCTCATACGGTACATAGCAAATACAAAAAAATAATACACTTCAACGTAATACAAAAAAAAAAACCCAACACAATCTCGATTGATACACCAATACATGTCAAAGATTGTTTGATTCACACCAATAAATGTCAAAGGCAAGATTCATTAAGATTCAATAATAGTAAACAACAGGGAAAACTTTGCAGACAACCCATGACGAAAAATCTAATAAAATTAAAATAGTGAATGATAAAGATGAACTACAAGCAGGGTAAAACCTAAGTAAAACCCCAAAAGCAAAAAGAAAGAAAACACTTCAATATGAAATACTGACTGGGAAAAAACACACAAAATAACCTAAATTATTACCCAGACAGACTATCCTTAAAAAAAATACATTTGGATAAAAACGTTAAACCGAAATGTTCATCCATTAAGAGAAAGTCCCAAAAAATAAAATAAATTAAAAAATAAAAAAAAATTAAGAGAAGAAAAGATGGCACTAACTTTGTACTAAAAAAGCCAGCATAAACATAAAAAAGGAAACAAGGAGAAAGGAAACAGAAGATAATAAGTGCATTGACAAGAAATAAAAGGTGCAAACACAGCTATCAACACCCTAACAAAAAGTACCTAAGTAAATACAAGGTACTACCTACCTGTTAGGGAACCTCCCCCCCCCTAGACAAAACTATATTTATTGGACCAAACCATCTAATAAAAAAGCCTGTCAATAATGTGCTGCAGGCAGACTTATCATGAAAAGAACTCTCAATAAAACCCAGATCACACATTTTAAAACGAAAAAAAGAAAAAAAGAACCCGGTAACCTAGACATATAGATGCGCAAGCAATGAAAATAAGGTGCATATAATCACTTGCACTATTAAAAAGAAAAAAAACATTAAATACAACCAAAGATGATAACTCAGTATTCTTGACCATAAAATCTGTAATCGCAACAAAATTAGCACAATAATGGAAGATAGAGATTAAATAGTAAGTAGTGATTCTGGGAAGGAAACAAAAAACACTACGCAAAACATCACGAAAGCACTTAACTATAATTAAGAAGAATCTAAATGAATATAATGCAATAAACGAGAAAATAGTGTCAAAAAACAAATAGCAGTAAGCACAGTACAGCTGTAGGCAGATTGCTCCTGGGGGGAAAACACATATTGTAATAGAACAAAAAAAAAACAATAAAATAAAAAAAGCCCAAGTCATAACACCTAAAAAAAAAACCATAAAAACCATTAAAGAAGAAAGGAAACATGGCCTTGATCAACATCGCACCATGTCCCAGCAATTTTCCAGGTTTGAAAAAGGACGACACACGATCAGCTGCTTTGGTAATATCAAACTCAGTTTGAAAGATAGAGATGACTGATAAGCGAAATTGTCTGCAGAGAAAACGGCGAGCAACATGATGGCGACGCAATGCTGAACCATCAACAGAAGCTTGATACAAGTAATAGATAGTAAGTTTAGCCTGAAAGGAAATAAATGCGCAAGTTGATTATGATGAATTGCAGATAGATGAAGACGGCGAAGGTAGAGAAAATGCATCATGGTGTGAAGTGAGGGGCAAAAGTTTTCGGTAAGTCAAAACATCAAGGAAAATAAAGGCTGCAAAACCAAACAAAGAGAGTAGGAATGATGGACATCACCAACAGTGGAACAAAAAAACAATCCGGAGAAAGAAGAAGACGAAATCGATGAAGGGTGCGTGGAGTAAAAAGACGTTGATAAAGATGGAGCCAATGAATGTCTTTCGCACGTGGTGCAGCAAGAGAAGCCTTAGTATCCATCCAGGTAGTATTTAATTCATCAGCAGGAATGGTACCAATCGGCATTGGAGCAGTGAAGTATGTGAAGAAATGATAGTAAAGTGGCTTCATAGCTATTTTGTGCAAAAGATAGGAAACATCATTCAAATAAACAAGAAAGGGCAAACAGTAAGCAGCTGAAGGGGTGAAAATGAATCCATTTTGATCTGCAAGGGAAGGGTAAAGAGTTTGGATGCACTTTTGAATAAAACGGAGTTGAGAACGTGAAGCTGATGTGTCAGGCAACGGAGGAGATATAGACTGAAACGATATCCAACGGAGTGCAGAATCAACGAGCTGAGAAACCTTCATCACTCCACAAGCAAACCAAGTGAAGAAGTGAAGGGGGGGGTAGTAGAAGAATGGATAGCAGAGGAAAAGAAGAGAAATTCTGCCAATAAACCATTATTAGTGGAGGTAGCCGGACTGGACATAAGGAGCGCCAAAAGGAAAGCACAGAAATGTAAGTATCGGGGAAATGTCTGAGAACAAAAGGAAAATGGTCCATCTGCACAAAAGTCGAGACAGTAAGAAATGGGCTACGGGTGAAACGCAGATTATCGATAATGGTGTGTGAAGAAGACAGAGGAAGGGAGAATTCACGAATAAAATTAAACAGATGAAAGGATTGGAATTTCAGAGACACATCAGCACGACCAAGGCCGCCAAACGACAGAGGAAGAGTTAAAGTAGATCGTTGAACCCAGTGAATGGTACTCCAGATGAAATCTGTAAACACGCGTTGAACATTCTTCAAAAACTCTTCGGTGGAGAGTTGGCAATCCAGGTATGAAAAAACATCGGTAAAATAAAAGTATTGATTAAGTAAGCTCGATTAAAGAAGGAAAGTTTAGTTTTAAGGTAACAGAATGGAACAAGACTTCTATTAATTTTCTGAATAATCGGTGTCCAGGTTGCCGCTGTAACCGCTACCAGAGAGCCCACGTAGATACCAAGCACTTTGATTATCGAAGATGACCATTGAGCTTACCATAGGCAGTCTCTATGGGAGGTCCCCGTACCGGCCAAGAGTCCTGAGCATTTTGAGACATTCAAAGCAGAGCCAGAAATGAAGGCATATTCTTGGTAGGTTGAACGTAGTACTTGAAAAGAATCAGTGGAACGGAGAAACATCGCGAGGTCATCGGCATAAGCTATTAAAACAATATGATGGTATCGCTTGGTGGAGATCTTTCGTGGAATGGTGGAAGCAATTCGGGAGCGAAGAGCAATCAACAATGGTTCAAAAACAAGAGAAAAAAGGTGACCAGACATGGTGCAACCCTGCCTGATTCTGTAAGTAAACGGAATGGTGGAAGTAGAAAAGTTAGCGGTACGAACACGAAATAAAGAATCAGTATAGAGATTAGAAATAGCAGTAATGAAAGTAGGAGGAAAGCCAAAGTGGCGTAGAACAGTGAATAGATAAAAATGGTTAATTGAGTCAAAAGCCTGTATTTGGTCAAGGAAGGAAATTGCCAGGGATTCCGAAAACCTAGATGCCAGTAAGTAAAGGTTACGTATAGTGAGGATATTAGAGGAGATCGAGAGGGACGGAACCGTGTATGTTTGGTCTGGGTGTATAATGTCAGAAAGAAAAGGATTAAGGCGAAAGGCGAGAATTTTAGCAAAGATTTTGTAATCAGAACAAGTGGAAAATACATGGCTTTCCTGAAGTAGCAAAATGTACCGGCAAACTTACCGTTCCGGTTGCCGAGAAGTCTAAGGCTCAGGCTTTCGATCATTCGTCAATGATTGGCGCGGGTTTGAGTCTGGGCATAGGTGGTGAGTTGGTCCAATGACGTTAGCTACTCTCCACCCTGGAACCAGTTGCCGCCCATCCTAAACACATCTATGTCTCCCCGAGTTTAACTCTGTAGCGGTTAACCCTTAAAACGAATTAAAAATGACACATTAGCTACTGAAACAAAGCGATTTTTCAAAGAAAAAATCATAAAGTCTTGGTTGAAGTAAATTGGAATAATATTCTTAGAAAGAAAAACGCACTGGATTGCAAACATATATATCGTGTCTAATTTTATGGACGATAACCTGGTGCTCCACTACTTTAGTACAGTAAAACACCTGTCTTTGAAATATTAAACAACACTTCGGTAACCTCTGAAACATCAAATTCAGTCATGCCACAACTTTTGCACACACTACCTCATAAAGCACAATCCAGGAACTGTTACTAAAACAAAAATAGCGAACTGCTCACACTGTTCTCCCAGAGAAGAAAGGACGTGATCTGTTATTTCCACCCATTTTGACAAAGCTCCCAAATCTCATACAGTGACGTTATCAATGCAAAGGGGAAGTGCTTAGAGAACATTATTTCCTCCTCACAAAAAATATGGATATTGCTGTTTCGAAGGAAAAACGTGGTAATAAACACTATAATGGCAAACGTAACGGGGCAGCTAGAAGAGAAACACAAAATAGCATTTATTGACATATATTAGTACTGTGTCGGTCCATCTTTGGCCTTAATGCATGCACTGACTCTTCGAGACATGCTGTCGACAAATTTTTGGGAACACAGTGAGAGGTATGCGCTTCCATTCAGTACATAATGCTGCCGCTTACTGTTGCTTAGTAGCAGGACTTGGTTCCAAACTTCTTATGCGCCGCTCTAATTCATCCCATAGGTGCTCTATGCGATTCAGATCAGGGATCTGTGCTGACCAGTCCACACACGATACTGAATTATCGTCAAACCACGCCGTAACAGTCCTTGTTTTATGGATCGGTGCATTATCCTGCTGCTACCAACAAGGCTCAATTCCACAGTATTGCCACAGAGTTGGTAAGGCATAATTGTCCAGAATATGCAGGTAGACGGGTTGGTTAACAGGTTTGTCCACGACAACCGTTGGGCCGGGACCATACCATGAAAAACGCCCACACACGAGTACACTGCCAGTTCCAAACTCTACCGTAAGAACAATACACTGTGGTAAATAGGGTTCCTCCTGCTGCCGCCATACCCACACACGGCCAACAGACTGATGGATCGTGTATCTGAATTCATAAGACCATAGGACCGCTTTCCATTGATCTACGGTCCACGATAAATGTTCTTTACTCCATCCTAAAAAACGAGTAGCATTCCGAGTGGAGATGAAAGGCTTATGAGCAGCCGCACGACCACGGTAACCCGTGGAAAGAAGTACTCTGCGAATGGTGCGTGTACATACCGAGGTTCCAACATTTTTACTCACCTGTACACTGAGGTCTTGTGCAGTACTCCGTCGATTAGCTGTGACGATTCTTCTGAGGAATCGACGTCCTCTATCACTGATTTTCTTTGGAATGCCGGTACATTTTTGCTACTTCAGGCAAGCCATGTGTTTTCCACTTATTCAGTATATCTAAAATAGTTGACTTGGGTATGTTTAAACCCCTTTCGGTTTCTATTATGGACGACCCACTAATATAATACCCAATAATCTTTTCTTTCTCAAAGTCAGTTCTCTCCCGCCGTGACATTTTCACTCAACCTCACAGTGCGATATGATCGTGGTCAGCTGTAGGCTAATTTTTATACCGTTTGCAGCTGTATCGTGCATGTCAATAATGCAGCGGATCCGTTCATTTGATTTTGAAAGGGTGTCCGGTGTCTTTTGCCAATATAGTGTATATATTTAGCGACTACAGGGAATCCTTTATTAGAGTAGGTAGCTACGTCATATGTAAATCAGGTTATGATGGAAACACAGTACGTAACGTGTGAGCTCCGATGAAAGTACCATGCGAGAAGTGGAAAACGCGTAGTTTCACCGCTTGGTCTAGAAGTTTCTTGAAAGTGCAGCCTTCTGTGTGGGATTGATCTGAAATGATGTCCAGACGACATTTAAGTATCTACAACAGAAACAGGGAGGACTGTTGGCAAGCTACAGGCAGGTGCACGGTAGATCGATGTGGCTGCAGCTTTTGGAGTTTCGGAAAGCGTAGTACGTCGGCTAGACAAAATAATTGTACGGCATGGAAATGTTGCAGATCGACACAAGAGTGGTTTCCCGATGTTAACCACCAGAAAACAAGACCGTTTCCTGAGATTAAGTGTTCGGAAAAGCCCTGTTCGGACTGATTCTAATGCTGAAGTTTGTAATCAAACGATACGACTACTTCACGGGTACGGACTCTAAGCAAGGAGACAGTAGAAATGTATAGCATAGACAATAGCTCTCCGTCGTCCAATAGTACATGGAATACAGAACGGCACCATGTAATTTTCACAAACGAATCCCGTTTCGCTCTTCACCCTGATACTCGACGAAGACACATGCGGGAGAGATCCAGCACACGAATGCAAACACAATATTTGCAATCCGTCCGTCCTTACCTGCGGCAGTCAGTTTTGGTCTAATCAGGAGTGCGGTTTAATGGCGGTACTCCCTTGTATGTTTGTCACGGCAATGGGAATGCCTCAATGTACCGAAGCGAAATCCTTGCTCCATTTTTGACACTGTTTCACGCTCCTATTGAATATATATTCCATTTTCTCGAGGACAATGCAATGACTGAAGTGTTCTTCAGGAGCTGGAAAACCAAGGATTTGAATCTTTACAGCTGCATCCGATTTCTCCTGATCTTAATCCCATTGAGAGCATTTGGAACGCTGTACACGGACGTCTGGATAAACACGTACCATACCCCGGTACGCTGGCAGACGTCCGCTACCTGTTGCCTGTAATATGAGACGAGCTCTCCAAAACACTCATCAATAATGCCATTGCAGGTATGTCTCGTAGGTGTCAAGATGTTCTTAGACACAGCGGTGGTGTTACCAGGTACTGCAATCCAGAAGTACGGGCATTCTCTGAATTTACCGTTTTGTTAATATTGCAGTGCTACTTTGTTGTGTTCAGAAGTTGCACAACAAATTGGTTTTGTAAACGTACTCCTTAGCGTTTGTGTTGCGTAACTTCACTGATGTAATTTCAGCGTGTTACTTGAATCAGATGCCTACATCCTTCCTCTGATTAACATCCCTAACTTTTTCTGAGCAGTGTATCTTTCTCATTAAACACAACATTCAAACCCTAAGAAGGAGAGATATTGTGAAAAATATATCTATGTACTCCACTGGGTGGGAAAACTGTGTCCTATTTGAATACGACATTGTGATAACAATGGCCTTCATTTCAAACAGTATCGATCTAAGGCAGCATGGATTCACTTTGGCTTTTAGAAGCAGTGATATAGAAAACAAATTACACTGGCTTCCATAAATGCAGCAACAAATGGAAAAATCGTGATAACTCAAAACGTATGCAACTGATTCGGATGAAATTTAGTGGTAAGCTTTATCACACCAAACGCAACAGGAAAAACGTAAAATATGTGATGGAAAGCATTTACAGTTTGTATGAGCGATGCAAATAGGAACATACAAAAATATAGGTATCAAGATGAAATAGGAAAAGGTAGTACAATAAGGAGTGTGGTTACTCCGAACAGGACCGACAAGTGATGTTCCATGCTGTTAATTAAGGTGTAGAGCAGTTCCGTGGGTAGCTGCGTCCTTCCTCGAGCAAAGCAGTGCGGAGTACCGGCAAGGTTCAGGGAGGGGCTGGAGGCTAGAAACACCCCCGCAGATAGCATCCCAAATATGCTCAGTGGGATTCATATCAGGAGAGCGTGCTGGCCACTGCATATGGACTGTAGTCTCTTGTTCCAGGTACTGGTATACGAAGCGAGCTGCGTGAGAGCGGGCGTTATCCGCCTGTAGTATAAATGTGTCGCAAATTGTGTCCGTATACGATGAACACTAGTGTCCAGGATTTCGCCTCTATACCTCTGAGCACTGAGGTTTCCATGTGGCAAAAGACAGAGGTCGTTATAGCCGCCTAACGATATGCTTGTCCACACCAGAAGACCACGGCCACAATAGGTGTCCCTTTCCTGGATATTAAAGAGGCGATAGCGACTACCGTTCTCTCTCCGGATCTAAAATCGGCGTGAATCACTCTCTAAACATCGCGACTCATCAGTTAACAGAAGGTATCCCCACTGATTTTGAGTCCGGTTGACATGCATTTGTGCGCCGATGGAACGTTCCCTCCGGTAGCGGGGGATGAATGAAACGCATAATTTAAGCATGAATACAGCGTTCCAGCATGTAACCTTCTGTGTACCGTCGAAGCTGATACCGTCCGTCCAGTGGCTGCCGCAAGCACAGATCTCAGATGAGTTGGTATAGCCGTCCTGTTCCTCCGTGCCGAAAGCCAAAAATACTGGTTATCTGCGGAGGTCGTCGCCCTTGTCTTACCTTCGCTGTATCTTCGGAAAGCTGCACCGGTGTCTTGGAACTGCTGCCACATCCTGCTGACGGCAGAACGATCGACGTTGAGCCATTTCCCGACGCCCGCCTGCCGTTGCCCTGCTTCGAGTCGGCCTATCGCTCTGTAGGGTAACTCCGCTGGTAAATAATGTCTCGACGCCATGTTAACAAAATCGCTATGACGAAATCTTGTCATTTACCGCCGCACATAAATTGGCGACTCCCTCCGAAACAGCTGGTTTTAAGCTCTTGAGCACTTGCATAAAGCACTGCCAGCGCCACTCATTTGCCTTCCGTACGTCGATGCTGTATGCCTCCGCCCGAAACATATGCGAATTTCGTGCAATTTGAATTATATTTCGCCCAACGATTGCGATTTTTCGGTTTGTTGCTTAATTTATAGAAACCAGTGTATTTTGAATTGCATAGCATCTGGATTTACGCATTGTAGAAGCGAATTTATGGATTCGGAATCCTCCAAAAGCAGAGGACCATCCTTCTGAAATCCCATGCGTTCGAACGTGAAAATAATTTTTCAAATCTGACTAGCAGGTGAAAAGACATAGTATCCAGAGATTGCCAGGCGTAGTGGTAACGTAAGCCCAACCTTTAAAGCGTGCTACATTTCAGCTTCTTTTGAACGTTTTATAGAAAATACGATATAATACATTAATAAAATATTAATAGGCCTTAATTACAAAATTACACAATTTTTGCAAGCTTTCACTGCCAACGGGTAGCTTCTTCGGGCTTTTGAATATAAACACTTAACAGAAACAGATGAAGAATAAATGCAAATATAAAAATTAAAAAAATTATGTATAATTTTTAATATTTGGTAAAGAATGGTTTGGGCAACAGGGAAATAAGTGTTAATTTCTGCTTGTGATGTATTTGCAGCATAATCTGAGTTCCTGAAAACTCGACTAAAAAAGTTCTTTCCCGCACCGATACCTCTCACATAGAAATGTCTTTTGAGAATAATTTCCTTCAAAAAATAAAAACAAAATTACATTTGCATTTATTCTTCATCTGTTTCTGTTAAGTATTTATATTCAGAAGCCTGAAGAAGCTGCCCGTTGGCAGTGAAAGCTTGCGAAATTTGTGTGTAATTTTGTAGTTTACGCCTATTAACGGATTTAAAAATACATACACTATCTACCAACAAGTAATTGGTCACCTGCGATAGCAAAGGAAAACGAAGTTTTTCGCTTTCAATAGTTGGTCGAGCCTCAACGAGCGGCGATTACAGCTGCGACCCTCCGGGAAATACCCTCAACCAGGCGTTGTACGACGGCTAGCGGTATTTTCTTCCAATCGGCTTGGAGAAAACTGGTCAGTTCCTTCACCGATTTCGGACGGTGGGGGCACCCCTTGAGTCGACGCTCCAACTCATCCCAGAGGTGATCGATAGGGTTAAGGTCCGGGCTCTGCGCAGGCCAGTCATTTCGATTAACCCCATTGTCACCATACCAAGCCATGGTGCACCTCGCAACATGACAGGTGGCATTGTCATCCTGAAAGTAACATGGGTCCACACTGTAAAACTGCCACAACGTAGGAAGTGCATGGCTATCCAAAATGGTGCAGTAGGTCTTGGAGTTGAGGGTACCAGGAATTGCGACCAAGGGTCCCGTGCCATAAAAGGAGAAACACCCACATAGCATAATTCCACCCTCCGAACATCACAGTTGGCTCAATACATTCCGGCAGGAGGCGTTCTCCATGCAGACGCTGAACCCAGACCCTGCCATCCGAACGGTAGAGGGTGAACCTTGATTCGCCCCTCCAGAGAACCTGTTTCCACTGTTCAACGGTACACTGTCGACGTTCTTTGCACCACGTAAGCCGAGTACCGCAATTGGAGTTGGTTATCAAAGGCTTGTGGGCGGCAGCACGTCCATGATAACCGAGCAGATGGGCTTCCTTACGGATGGTATTCATCGAAAGAACACTTCCGGGTTCTTCCGAATTTCTCTGGCTAGCACCCGTCGGTCTCTAACTCCCAGTTTTGTGGGTCTGCCGGGTCGGGGCACATTCCGACAGTCACCTCTCATCTTCCGCTTACCAATCATGTAGGCCACTGTCGATTTTGGGTACTTGAACTCGCTGGATATGTCACGTATGGATCGGCCATTTCTGTGATACCCGACGATTACACCTTTCTCGAAATCAGAGAGCTCCGAACTGCGTAGCATCTTGCATGCGATTGGTTGAGTTGTTGTTTCGGACACATATATTTAACGGTGGCGGCCGAGACGTGTATCAGGACCTCAGATATCGTCGATTGCAGGAGTGTCCAATTACTTGCTGGTAGATAGTGAATTAATGTATTGTATCGTACTATTGTAAGTGGCGAATAACCCACAATCCAATTTTCTACCTTTTGATAGAAATTTACATCAAATATGTTAACACCACTTTGTGGGAACCTGGTATATCTTGAGGGTGGTGCCTTAAGGAATGTTCTTTCAAGATCCATTCGATCTAATCTTTGACTAAATGGAGTAACCATTTTGTCATTTGTTCCACATTCTTTTTATAAAAAGAAAGAATGTAAACAAAAAACAATATATCGATCATTTTTGAAGTACCAAATTTTACGCGCTGTATTTCAACAGGCTCCCCTTTTACCGGAAAATATTTTGAACACATTATCAGCATTTCTTTTGTGATTTTTTTTTCCTGGTCCGCTGTGTATTTGGCTTTCCGGATGCACTTCACGCGTCGCTACGTTTCTTTACCGAGTACTTCAATTTATTTTTAAAAGCATTAAGAGCAGTATTAAGGAAGCCTACATTCTGTGACGTATGAACCTTCGAACGCAATTACATTCTTTTTCAGTCTTGACTCTCCATCAAAAGCAGGAAATGCTTTTTTATGGAACTATTACTGTTTACGACTTTCTTAAGCCACGTTCTTTAGGAACCCCGTATGTAATTAAAGTGGGAAGATGCTTCGTACTAAGGACCCTTACTCTTTCTGTAAAATAGGTTAGAAGATTCGGTTTCCTGCAAACCGCATTTCACGAACTCAGGGAGGTAAGGCGATGATTAGGGGTTGGAGGTCGAAATGCTGTAATGCGATTAAATAGAAGGTCCAGAAATGTCATGCGCTGTGACAACAATAAGGAAGAATAATCGTAGCTTACGGGGTAAAAATATTTGTCCTTATTTCTTCGCTTAAGCTTCCGAAATTAGAAAACTTTCATGAAATGATGCGAATTCGCTTGAAATAACCAGTCATTAAATGTACAGCAATCTGCGCTGCCTTAATGGGGAATCTCTTGAATCTTTTCTTATCTATAGTCATAATGTACACCACAGTAGCAAATTATTTGCTTCACTTCCTTTTAACATCTGCAGCCAACCTCGATCTGCAAAGCAGCCTCAATTCAATGTGTCGTGCATTCAACGATGTGCTATCGTTTTACAGGTACATTGGGCATAGCGGATGTGATGGAATCCGTCAACTTCCGAATGTTCTTTGCAGGAGAATCTCCTTTACGAATAGCGCTCTCAATCGCATCCCGCAGGTGCTCAATTTGGTTTACGATTTCGGGAATGTGCGGACCATTTTAGCCTTTAGGAAGTTTCTGATGTGTTCCTGGAAAAACTGTGTGGCGATTCGAGTCTTGTGACGTTGCGCATTGTCCACCTGGAGGTAATCATCTCCATTAGAGAACACCATGCACATACACCGAAGAGCCGTTACATTATGACCACCTATCCAAATAAGCTGTAGGACCCATTTTAGCCAGCAAAACAGCGGCCACTGGGCGAGGCATCGATTTAATGAGGTAGCGATAGGTATCCTGGGGTACCTGGTACCATAATGTCAACAGCAGGACCTCCAGTTCCCGTACATTTCGGAGTGGTGATGATTTAGCGCGAACGCGCTTTTCCAAGTCGAACTACAAATGTTCGATTGGTTTCATATCGGGTAAATTTGAAGACTAGGGCAACAACAGAAAGTCACCGACATGTTCCTTGAACCCCTTCTTGACGATTCTGGCAGTGTGACATGGCGCATTACTTTGTTGTTGATGGGCGTCACCAGCACAGGGAAGACCACCAGCACAGGGAAGAGATGAATGGTTGAACTTGTTCCGCAACGATGCGCAGATACATGATAGCTATCAGGGTTTGTATTATTGGGATAATGGGGTCTAAAGTGTCCCAAGAGAACATCGCCCACAGCGCAATCAGCGCCACCGCCGCCGGCCTGTTTCCGCCCAACAGTGCATGCAGTCGTCATAGCCTTCGTTGGTAATCGGCGTATACGCGCTCGGCTATCTACGAGATGCACGAATAATCTTGATTCGTCAGACCAGGCCACTTTCTGCCAATCATCCACGGTCCAATCTCGATGATCTTGAGCGTATTTCATGCGTTATTGACGCTGACGTGCCAACAACATTTCACAGAGATTCTTCCGAAATGTGCCAACAATACTTCGGAAGAGTCTCACAGAAAAGAGACTCCTTCCGATTATCCTTTATTAAATCAATGATATGCATCCCACGATCAATTTCACGACGGAGAACGAACACAACAACACCCCACCTTATATCTGAATGTTTTACTGAGCAAATCGCCTGAGAACCGCCTCTGTACACAAGTCAACTGCAAACCCACGTCCCTCCTCAACCTGGTGCTACGCAGCTCTTTCTGTCCAGCAGAATAAAAAACAGCTTTCTTCCGTTCTCGAATTAGAAGAGATTTCCCGTCTTCTCCGATACCCATTCTACAGAACACGAAATTGAAAGCATCATCAAGTTGGCCACTGATGCAGGATATTCATTGAATTTCATCCAAGAAGCCAGGGTCAAACATTTTAATCTTCCTGTACCGCAGCTTCGTTATTTACGGTCAATTCATTACATACAAAATGTAACTTACAAACTCAAGAACGACCTCAAGAAGATGAAATACGGTGTCAGCATAAGGTATCCTGCATCTTTATATACTATGCTTAAGAGTAATACTGGAAAAGCACCTCTTTCCAGCCAAGCAGGTGTTTGTGCGATCCCCATACAGTATCCGGACGGTTCTAAACGATACTACATTGAAATGACAAATGTGATTTATAACGAAGACTCTTTTAGGCACAGTTTATTTTTCAAGAAATGCATAGATTTTCCGCCAGGGGGCGTAAAATTAAATTGTGTTTCCTCCGATATCTCTGCTTTTAAGAGTTCGATTTGAAAAACGCTTTCCTTATTAGAGAATCGGTCTTTTAGAAGCATAAATATTTTCCAAATATCTCTGCTTCTAAAAGACCGATTTGCAAACTTCTTTCAGTACCGGATGCAGCTCCTAATGCGAAATATTTTGATTACATTTTCTAATTTTTGATAAAAAAATGGTTCGGCCATCAGGTGGCGTAAGTGCTTGTTTCCGCTTCTGATGTTTTTTCAGCAAAATCTAAGCTTCTGAAAAGTCGATTGAAAAATTTCTTTCCTGGACCGATACTGCTCAAGTCGAAAAATCTCGGAATAGTTTCTTCTTGAAATAAAGCATAGTTTTTCTCGCAAGGGGCGTAGATGTGTATCTTATTTTTGTGGATAACTCTGCTTGTAAGCGTTCGATATGAAAATTTATTTCTTTATTGTAGAGCGTGTACGCTTCGAAATATTTCTGATATAACTCCAAATATTTCTTAACGCACAAGTGTGCCACTAGAGGGCGTAAGCTAACGTTTCCTTTTACATCACGTTCGCAGCAATATCTGCGGGACTAAAAACACGGTCGAAAAATAGTTTTCGGTCAGATAGAACTAAGTATGAAAACTCTATTTGTATTTTTTTCTTCCCAAAATTATGCATAATTTCGCCGCTATAGGGCGCCAATATTTAATCTGTTTTTCCTAATACCTCCACTTCTGGATGTCCGATTTAAAAACTTCTTTTAACACCGGATGCCAATAGGAAAACTTTAGGTTAGTATTTGAGGAGTTTTATAGTTCACAGCTTTGTCGCTAGGGGGCTGTCCATAAAGTACGTCCAAAATTACAGGGGGAGGGGGATTCCTGACAACTGGACCAAATGTAACAGGGGGGGGAGGTTTAGTATTTCGGGCGTTCAGCGGCAAAAATTTAGTAGATGGTATTTCTTCGTTTTGTTTTCCCTTTTTTTCTTCTTTTAATAATTAAAAAAAAAGTATGAAATATTTCCGTTTCCTGATGATATTTAGCTAAATCAGAATATTAATAATGCATTCTCATATTTGTGCTACGAAATCTATCGTGTTCTGTAGATGGTATGATCGGAAGTGTTGCCACCTTGAATGTGTGTGTTCATCTGTAGATCTTTATTTCAGAATGACAAAGTTCGGGTAGCCTTTGGGAATAAAATAATGCCTAAATAATCAACATTTTCTGAAGAAAAAGTGTAAATATGTATGGAAGATTCCTTTAAATAATTCCATGTTTTCTTTCCGTTTCTCAACGGACTTCTAAAAGAAGTTGTCAAAAATAAAGGGGGTTGCGGGAATTCGGAGGTTCATGTTAGGGGGGAGTCCAAATTAGTAAAAAATCACGGACGTACCTTATGGACGGCCCCTAGGGTGAGTTTTGTTTGAATTGGAGGTTTAACGACCACCTTGAGAAACTCAGTGGGCAATAAGCAGTCGCCCGCCCCTAATTTAGGGTCACTGGCTCCAGGGAAGGGAGAGAACCAGTGCCGTAAGACAAACACAACATCCATGCCTCACCGGGATTCCACCACGGAACCCTTTTCGGACGAATGATCAGAAGCCATCGCTTAGACCACTGCGCCACCGGGACAGCCCTAGGGCGAGTTTATGTACTTGTGTTTGCAGCTGCATCTACGCTTCTAAAAGCCCTATTAAGAAGTTTCTTTTGTACTGTATGTCATTTGCTGCAACAGATATGTGAAGCAATATCCTCTTTAAACAATGCACAGATTTCCCGCTAGAGGGCATAATGTTTAAACACTTTCTCTTGCTATATCTGTTTCCATGAGACATATTTGAATTTTTTTCCTTAGCATAGCTTTTTCCTCGAAGAATATTTTTCGCCCATTTTCAACTTTCCCACTACGTAAATTTGTTCCGCTAAAATTCGTAGAGTTATATCATGTTTTCTTCTATATTTCCTTTTTTAAGTGTTCGATTTGAAAATCTGTTTATCTCCGATACTTTTGCTATGAGAAACGTTTTGTGCGCCCTTTGTAAATTTTCGTAATTAGCTGCTTATGAAGTAAATAGGTGTTTCTATTTCTGGGTGTTTTATCGTTGTAGAAATCCGGTTGGCCTTTCTCAATCCGGGCTGCATTAACTTTGAATAACTTCGACGCATTTAATGCGCATCAGGAAATATTCAAAATACGTGTTCATTACAACCGAAAATTCGGTATCATCTGTCTCGTTCCCATTGTGATCAATACTACCGACGAGTAGCAGTCTTAAATGCCAGCCAAGATCACGTGGTGGCGCATGTGAGCGTGATAGTTGTATTAGGTGTACAAATAAGTTTTAAAGCGTTTTAAGACAACGCAACATGTAATTTGAGAGAAAACAACAATACCTTTGCGAATCAAAATATGCGCCGTTATTATCTATCACTTACCGCCATCGGTCGGGCGGCTGACGGAATCCAACCATGAAGAATACTTCGTCGTGTGACGCGATGAAGTTATCAACCCATTTTTGCACTTCGTCACATGTCCGGAACCGAACAGCAGACAAACCATGCTGCATCGATCGGAACAAATCATAGTCTAAAGGGTCTATGTGGGGACTATAAGCCGGGTGCTCCAAAACTACGCAGCCAAGCGTCAACAATGTTTCTTTTTTTTTTTTTTTTTTTTTGAGGTTTAACGACCACCGTGAGCAACTCAATGGGCTATAAGCAGTCGCCCGTCCCCAATTTAGAGTCACTGGTTCCAGGGAAGGGAGAGAGCCAGTGCCGTAAGACAAACACAACATCCATGCCTCACCGGGATTCGAACCCGGACCCCTTCCGACGTATGATCAGAGGCCAACGCCTTAGCCCACTGCGCCACCGGGGCGGCCAACAATGTTTCCTTGACCGATTTCGCGACATGCGCCCTAGTGTTGTTATGCAGTAATTTAACGGGACTCAATCCTTTGCCTGTTAATGGACGTTTCCCACAGATGGGGGTTCAGACATAAAGTTAATAACGGAAATGAAAGAAAACCAAAATGTACGTAATAAAGAAAGAATAAAAACAGAAAGTTAAACATGTTTCGCAAGCGCTCTCAAGTTTCGATGGTTCTTGTCTCTCAAGTCTCATGTCCCGCTGTAATGTTCTGTCCTATTATTTGAGATTTCTTTGGCGTTCCTCTCCTTCGTCTTTCCCTCAGGAATTTATTGCAGAATTATTTTGAATAACCTTCTTTCTTCATGTATTTTATTATGTTCATCAGTTATTTTGTTCTCGATAATTTCAACAGAATTTTTATCAACTTCCATTAAAACTCCTACAGTCTAAAGATCTGCTTTTCATATAATTGATTATCTTTCCGCCAGTAGCCCAGAGCCATGAAGCAAGAAGTTTATTCTGCTGGTGCATATTAATTCGCCGTTTCTTCAATCTGTGAAGACCGAAATTCTGCGAAACATTTTAAAAACAGGGCTTCCTTTTTTGTACTGGTATTGAGTTTTAGTCAGCAGAATATCAGAAGTCAGCATAAGAATGACTTCCTCTTCCTCATACGAGAACATAACTTATTGAAATTTCAATATTATGACGTTATCGATCCAAGGAATGGAAAGAAAGTCACATCTGTAACATTTAAAACACAATTTCGCTTGGGAAATATCGTAAGCATAATTTTCAGCGTATTCCTTTAAACAAAATGTCTTTCGCCCTGTGTTGAATTCATACAAAGGATTTCTTCGCGGTTTTCCTCCGAATTCTAACAAACTTCATAAACTGAATTTCTTAGACTCATATAAAATGCATTACAGTTTACATGTTCTTCAAACACGGTAAATATATAATTTCTAGATTTAGCATTTCACCGGGATTTCATCTTTTCGTATTTAAGCGAAGATTTTCCGTTCCATTCTTTTTACTTAAAGCAAACATGTCTTTTTAATGTATAAAACGTGGTGTACTTAAAAAAACCGCTGTTAAATTTGTGTAGAAAGCAATGTATATATACTGCTGGCCACCCAAAATGCTACACCAAGAAGGAAGAATCCGATTGGCCTGAAATTCGCAGCATGCGTCGCCCGCGAGGGGACATGCAAGCGATTAGCATTGCAGGGCATATGCAAGTCATGTGCGCCAGGCACGCCACCGAGATGCACTATAAGAAGGGTTCACAGAAGGCTGGGTGTAAGTAGTGGAAGTGTGTTGTGCTGCCGGACCTGTGCGTGGGAAGCTTCCTGATGCCTCGTCGCAGAATACGGCAGTTATTCCAGCACGTTTCGGAGTTCGACAGAGGACGAATAGTGGCTTATCGCGACAGCGGTTTATCGTATCGAGACATCGGCACCCGTGTGGGGCGACATCCAGCCACAGTAAGGCAAGTATTGATTCGGTGGGTGCAGGAGTAACGGACGGACCGACGTGAGCGATTACCGCAGCCGCGGCACACCACCGAACGAGAGAACCAGTATGCGATGCGGCGGGCATTGACGGCTCGCACCGCCACATCGCGAACGTTAGCGAAGGAATTAGGATGTGTTGCGCAACAACCTGTGTCAGCACGTACCGTTGGACGTCGTCTGCAGGAGCGGGGACTTGTCGCACGCTGCCCATTGCTCCGATTACCATTGACGTTACACCACCGGCGAGTGTGGCAGGCAGTGGGCTTTTCAACGCCGCACCTGGACTATGGAATTGCACAACATTGCCTTCTCCGACGAATCCTGCTTCTTCCTGCAACACCACGATGGTTGGATCTGCGTGCGACGGCACCGCGGCGAGAGACTGTATGACGCCTGCATTATGCATCGCCATACCTGTGCGTCGCCTGGTGTTATGGTTTTGGGTGCAATTTGATATGACACCCGCACCCCTCTGGCACGCATCGCCACCCCTACATCTCCGACGTTTTGGAGCCTGTAGTCCTCTCTTACCTGCAGGACCTATCAGCGGCCACGTTTCGACATACAATGCGCCGCCCACGTGGTACGCATCGTGCAACAAATCTTCTTGGCCCACTAGGTGTCACTGCTGCCGTGGCCCGCCTGTTCCCTCGATATGTTACGTATTGAACACGTCTGGGCGCTGATCGGCAGCCGAGTGGCCCTGCAAGTACCACCCGCGGCTACGCCTGATGAACTGTGGCAACGTGTGGAAGCAGCCTGGAACGACATACCCCAAACCCACATCCAAATCCTCTTTCGTTCGATGCCGCGGCGTGTAGCGGCCGTTATTGCCAGCCATGAAAACCTCACGAACTACTGATGTCTGCGTGCTCCGCAAGTCGCACGGGCCTGTAAGCTCAATCGTTTCATCTTTATATCTGTTGTTATGTGTCCAGTAAATCTGGCTTTGCTATCACGTGTCCTTCTTGGTGTTGTATTTCGGGTGACCAGCAGTATAATATACAGCGATGAGACATTACATTACTACCACCTAGCTGTAGAACCCCTTTTACCAGCAAAACTGCCGCTACTTGGTGAATCATCGATTCGATGAGGTGGCGATAGGTACCCTGTAGTATCTGGTACCATAATCTCAATAGCAGGTCCTCCAGTTCCCGTACATTTCGGGGTGGTGGTAATTTAGCTCCAACCTGCTTTTCCAAGTCGAACCACAATATTTCCATTGGGTTCATGTCAGGGGCATTTGAATGCCAGGGCATTACCGGAAAGTCACCAGCATGTTCCTAGAACCACACCTTTACGATTATAGCAGTGTGGCATTGCGCATTTTCTTGCTGGTAATTGCCATTATCAGCTGGAAGCACAGTTGCTATGAATGAGTGAACTTGATCCGCAACGATGTTCAGATACGTAAGAGAAGTCAGGGATTGTGCTATTGGGATAGCGGGACTTAAAGTGCCCCCCCCCAAAAAAAACCCCATCTCCCGCAGCATAACACTACCGCCCCGCCGCTGGCCTGTATCCACCCAAGAGTGCATCCAGGTGCCATAGCTTCCGTTGGTAATCGGCGTATCCGTGCTCGGCCGTCTACGTGATGCACAAGGAATCTTGATTCGTCAGAACAGGTCACTTTCTTTCCAATCATCCACGGTCTAAACTCAATGATGTTGGGCCCATTTGATGCGTTGTTGGCGATGACGTACAGTGATCATGGGGATCCGGCTGGGTCTTCGGCTACGAAGGCCCATGCGCAGAAGGCTGCAATTAAATATGTGCCGTGACACATCACCCTGATCTCCACTGTTGTAACTGCGGGTGATTTGTCGCACTGAGGCCCAGGGTCGCTGTGAACGATGGGCGACAGTCTCGGCTGTCCGTTGGCGTCAGCGAGCTGCGGGTGACACACGGCTGGACAATGGTCAGTCGTTTGGCAACCAATGCCACATTTTTGATACGTACTCACTAAAGCAGCACGTGAACAACCCATCTGCCGCGCCATTTCCGAGGTCGTAGTTCGGGTGCGCCGTGCCATCACAATTTGTCCTTTATCAAACTCCGATAAATCGGCAGCTTTTCCTATTCTGACTCCGAACACTCTACTAACCGAAACACGGTCCTCGGGTTGTATATACACTGATCTGTGAACTTCACCTGCGCCACCGTTTGGTCTCCAGGGGCGCTCATTCCTGTAAGCTGGGTTCGTCATAATGTAATGTCTCATCGGTGAACTCGGCACTTCACTTTTCCTCTCTGACAACAGTACTGTGTCATCAGCATACAGCAATCTCGAAACACGGGTAAAATATAAGACATTCATTGCGTTTATCATAAGTGCACAACCTTTTTGACTACTGTTTGTACACGCAACTCGTAATGAACACGAGTGCACTGAAATAGCAAATTTCAGCCGGATTTTTCCATGAGCCTGGTTCTCCTCGGTCCACTGCCGCCACACCGTCGTCACTGTCGTGGCGTTCTGTACCGTCCAAGCGGCATTGTCGCGGTACGAAAATTCACTTTCACGCAGACAAATCATTCGTCCACGTTCAAATTGTCGTATCGTGATTTTTGCGCCCTTTGTTGTCGCCGATACATTATTGAATCCTGTAGACCCTTTAAGAATTAGCTGTCTGCGATGCACTACTGGTGTGTATCCTAAACAGCCCTCTCTTTATACCCCTCACTCGACTGTTCAGAGGGCGCTGCCGGACCCAGACATGAGCAGTGAATCTGCACTTCTAATCATTTGCATATCCTACCTAATTATTTAAATAATCATTTGCATGTCCTACCCTGTTTTATATATCGTGTAAGTTTTATATGTATACCATCATTTCTTCATCAATTTCCACAAACAGTAGTTCATTAGGATCACCCAATAGTAATGAGATACGTGCCGTATTCACTTACGTAGGCAACTGTGGCGTTAAGATGGCTTTATTAAATAGGTTATTGCAAAGTATTCAGACATAGGTGAAGCCTAGGTAGCTGGAGTATGAGAAAGACTATGTGAAGCCTAGGTAGTGGCAGTATGGGAAAGACTGTGTGAAAACTAGGTAGCGGCAGTATTTGAAAGACTGTAAGAAGACTAGGAGGCAGCACTATGGGAAAGAATCTGTGAAACTTAGGTAGCGACATGTGGGGAAAATTGTGTGAAGCCTAGGTAGCGGCAGTATGGGAAAAACTGTGTGACACCTAGTTAGCGACAGTATGGGAAAAATTGTGTGAAACCTAGGTAGCGGCAGTATGGGAAAAACTGTGTGACACCTAATTAGCGGAATTACAGGAAACACTGTAAAGCCACTGTAGTGGCAGCATTTGAAAGACTGTGAAACGTAGGTAGCCGCAGTATTTGAAAGACTATATAAAGGCAAGGTGGTAGGAGTATGGGAAAGACTGTGTGAAGCCTAGGTAGCGGTAGTATGGGAAAGACTGTGTGAAGCCTAGGTAGCGACATTCTGGGAAAGACTGTGTGAAGCCTAGGTAGCGACATTCTGGGAAAAACTGTGTGAAACCTGGGTAGTGGAAGTATGGGAAAGACTGTGCGAACCATAGGTAGCGGCAGTATTTGAAATGTGTGAAGCCTAGGTTGCGAGAGTATGTGAAAGACTGTGAAGCCTAGGTAGTGACATTCTGGGAAAGACTGTGTGAAACCTGGGTAGTGGAAGTATGGGAAAGACTGTGTGACGCCTAGGTAGCGGTAGTATGGGAAAGACTGTGTTACGCCTAGGTAGCGGAAGTATGGGAAAGACTGTGTGAACCATAGGTAGCGGCAGTATTTGAAATTTGTGAAGCCTAGTTTGCGATAGTATGGAAAAGACTGGGAAGCCTAGGTTGCAGCAGTATGGGAAAGACTGTGTGACTCTTAGGTAGCGGCATTATGAGAAAAGAATGTGTGAAGGCTAGGTAGCGGCAGAATGGGAAAGAATGTGTGAAGCCTAGGTAGCAGCAGTATGGGAAAGACACTTAGCGACTTGGAAAGAGGCATGGTAGTTGAAGGAAAGCCGGAAGAAGTAAGCATCTCAGAGACAGAAAACTCTCTCGGCTGTGTAAGAACGACTGTATCATGAAAATAGAATGAGTGGTGAGCAAAAATCAAAACAAGAAGGGCCCGATCTTCCCGTAGGTGCAGACGACTGGCCGATATCTAGGGAAACAGCGGCGGGTGGTTTTTTGTTTTTTTTGATTGGAGGTTTAACGACCACCGTGAGCAACTCAATGGGCTATAAGCAGTCGCCCGTCCCTAATTTAGGGTCACTGGTTCCAGGGAAGGGAGAGAGCCAGTGCCGTAAGACAAACACAACATCCATGCCTCACCGGGATTCGAACCCGGACCCTTTACGGACGAATGATCATAGGCCAACGCCTTAGACCACCGCGCCACCGGGGCGGCACAGCGGGTGGCTAAGGATTGTACAAGATAGACGATTTGCATTGTGTCAAGCCATCATGCAGTACAGCAGTGAAATCAATAGGATAGTCCTGGCATACACATTCTACCACAGATCAGTGCGAGTGGGCTGTAACAACAGACGTTTGTGTCGTGTATCAATCGTGTCTTCTGAGAAACAAAAAAATTGTTTGATGTGCCCAAACTAGAATCCGGAGTACTGGAAATCTTTCAAACAGCCCGATGAATCTTGTTTCAATTTAATGTGTATGGATGGACTTGATGGATAATGTCAACAACAACAAGAATCAATAGATCTCGACTGCCTAGCCTGTATTGTGCAAGCTGTATTTTATTGTGCGAGCTGGTGGAGGCGGTGTAATTTGTCTAGGGTCCTTTTGGAAGGCAGTGGTTGGGTTGTTCAATAGTTTTAGAACAGAATTTGAATAACGCGAGGCATCATATCAGCAACTCGGAGCAGGCACACTACTCCAAGGGTTGTTATAAAACGACTGAGAATGTGTTACTAGAAAAATGCGTATCTCAATTTTCAAGGAAGTGGTTATCTTTTTTTGAAATACAGTACTATCCATTGCGTTGAATACAGGAGTCCCAACTATCTTCCTACTTTTAGCATGTATTTTGGAATTTTTCTTCTGAAATGATGTTGAGGTATTCCTGAGCAGCTGTAATGGGGCAGTCTCAAATTGTCGTTCCCGTAATGTCTGTCTTAAAATGCGGAACAACCAGAAACCACATGGTGTTAAGTCTGGACTATATGCAGATTGGGGCATGAACTTAATATTCATTTCCTCCGAATAAGAAACGACAGAACTGGCTATTGCAGGCCTTGCAATGGGTCATAGATTAAAATAAAAAGGTGAACAAACTGGTTTCATGCCCAATACTGGGTTAAAATTATGTGAATTGTTAATTTTGAAATGTGAAACATATTTCCGATATCTCTAGTTGATAGATGTCTTCCTTCTCGTATAATAACACCTATTGTATTGATGTTTGTTTTTGTAACAATTTTTAAAGGTCTTCCTGCATTATGACCCCAAAGGCTTTTAGACCCCACGCCATTCCTAGATTCTTCATGCCATCCGTAAATTGTTGTTTTCTTAGACATTCATCTTCATAACCCTCTTACTTTAGACGGAAACTCTCTCCGACGGACTTCTTAAGTCGACAGGAAACTTTTATGGCCCACCTTTGTTCCTTTTTCACATCTTTTTTCTTTTTTATTTCGAAAAATCACAGCGCAAAAACAACTGTAGGGGATTCACGGAACAACGCTTGCTAAACTGCATAATACCGACATTGCATGCTTGTAAACAGGTGTGGTGGTTCGGATAGGTGCAAAAAACTCCCATTGAATTATTATATTGACATCCCACCAAACACTCAACAAAATATGTTAGGGATGCAGTCCTGCTTTTGAAGTTGATGGAGCAGGCTCCGCACCTTGGCACAAAGTCCGTTGACGCTTTATATAACGGTAAATCACCCATTTCTCATCACCCATTACGATTCGTCCCCAAAACGGCTCGTTTCTGTGACGAGAAAGCAAAGAAACACAGGTACGGATCCTCTCCTCTCATTGCTTTGGCAGAAATCTGGTGCGGGAGCCAGTTCTTCAACTTGATGATGAACCCAAGCGCATGCATCCGTCTTTCGACTGTTGTTCTGTGTACCGACAACGTTTCCGCTGATTCTAGAACGGTGGGAATGTGGGTCATCTGTTATAGCTTGGTCCACATTCTGGTCAGAAACCACGGATGGTCGTCCAGGACATGGTTGACCTTTACAGCTTCCGTGTCCGTCCAGGAATTTCCGAAACCAACGGCGACATGTGCTATCATCAACTGCATCCTCTCCATACTCTTGACAGACGTTGCGGCAAGCCTCGGTGCAGTACTGCTTTTATCGAACTCGTGCAGTGAACAATGTCTCATGTGCTCCTTACCACGTGCCATGTTACATGGTCTGTCATTTCCGTTACGAATGACTCACTCGGACAAAACTAGTGCCTCTGTATGCGCTACTGGTCCACGCATTAATGGCCGAAAATTCGGCACCTCAGCATCTGTGACGTAATTACTCCGATTGCAAATTCGTCATCTCTAACGTAACTACTCCGATTGCAATTTGCATTTATTCCCAAAACGGATAGAACATTTGCACACACCCAATACTTTATTGGTCCAAATATTTAAAGCAAAATAAAGAGCGCGATGCACATATGTTTTCAGATGAAAACTGCGTGGACTATTTCTTTTAATCTTTCTTTTCGCAAAGCTCTTTCAGCTCTTATTCTGTGTTATTCTGTGTTAATATACGCGTTACACTATTGGCACGTGACAGAGAACGTGTCAAGAGTATTGGTACGTGCGACTGGAAAGAAGAGGCCCTGAAACGAATTGCTGTCACTGAGGTCATGTGACCAACTGAGTCTCAGCACCCACCTACCATGTGTGCGTCGTTCAGCTATCAGTTATCTGCTGACGGGCTGAATCGGAAGGGTGAGAAAGTAGTGGGAGAATTCCTCGAAATCTGCCCTCATGGAAACCTCGAAGGTTGTGTTGCACTATTTGAAAAATGTGTTAATTATTAGTTCACAAGTTACTTTGAAAGTTTTACACAAAGTGAAGGAAATGCTAGTGTTTAAACAAAACTGACAAAATATTTGCCAAATTTTCGCTTAGAATTCCAGCTGATGGAAACTTTATAATGTGTCGCATAGAATAAATGAAAAGTGCTGCTCTTTTGTTGACAAATTACGTAAAATGTTGTGGCACGAAACGCGAATTTTTAATGTTTTTGATGGAGTATTAGATGTCTGTATCGATTTCAAGATGGCGGTTTCTTTACAATGTTTGTTTCGCTCCTGGTGAACTCCCTTTTGGGTTTTTGCGGAACGTTTTTCAATTTCCTTCTATTTTAATTGAAGGACTTTGCTCCGCCACCATTCCGAAGGTACTGGCGTTAGTGTTTTTGGTTCTGGCGTTGGTGTTTTTGGTTCTGGCGTATACCCGTAATGTTAATATTCCCGGTGTGCGGTGTCGTTATTTTTGGGAAGGAGAGACTTTCGTCGTTTTATCTTATAGCACTTAGCAAATATTCCACTAACGAAAACAGAAGCTGTGCAAAAAATATTTCCTTAAGATATTATGGAAAAGCTAATCATATGGAAATGCTAATCATGTGCAAAAACATTTCCGTAAGATTTTATGCAAATGCTGATCATATAGAAATGCTAATCATTTGCAAAAAACATTTCCGTAAGATCCTATGGAAATGCTAATCATCTTTTGGAAATGCTAAACCGTTAAACAACAGAGATAGTTTCACCAACAAAACATATGCATTGCAAATTTATTTTTCAATGTATATACACTGACGGAAAAAAATCCCGACACCAAGAAGGGGTTGTGTTAGATAAACGACAGTTGGTAGGTGGTGAGAGTACATCTGTAAGATGACGTCTATTCAAATTTCGCGCTCGGCGCATACGTGTGGCGCTAGTAGCGCCCCTCGTAACATGCAAAGCACGTTTGCTGTAAATACGCGCTGTAACGTTCGTGAGCGTTAGTTATCGTCGAGTTTCGACGTAGTGTGTTGATGTTAGTCAAGAATCCCTTTAAGAACGAGAAGAAGATATTATCAACAGCTCACGGAGTTTGAACGAGGTCGTGTAATAGGGCTACGAGAAGGTGGATTTTCTTTCCGCGATATTGTAGAGCGAATTGGCAGGAATGTAGCCACTGTGCATGATTGTTGTCAGCGGTGGTCAAGGGAAGGTACTGCTTCAAGAAGACTGGGTTCCGGCCGGCCCCGTGACACTACTGTGAGGGAAGACCTCCGTGTATGGCGTATGGCCGTGGCGCATCGTACTGCGTCTGCGGCAGCAATTCGAGCTGCAGTTGCCACCACAGTGACACAACGAACTGTTACAAATTGATTACTTAAAGGACATCTCCGAGCCAGACGCCCTGTAGCGTGCATTCCACTTACTCCAAACCACTGCCGTTTGCGACGTCAGTGGTGTCAAGCTAGAGCTTATTGGAGGACGGAGTGGAAATCTGTTGTATTTTCTGATGAAAGCCGGTTCTGCCTGGGTACCAGTAATGGCCGTGTGTTGGTTAGAAGGAGGCCAGGTGAGCGCCTGCAACCAACCTGTCTGCGGCCGAGACACACTGGACCTACACCTGGAGTTATGGTCTCGGGAACAATTTCCTTTGACAGCTGGAGCACTCTCATTATTATCCCACGCACCCTGACGGCAAAGTTGTACGTCGGTTTGGTGATTCAACCTGTTGTGCTACCATTCATGAACAGCATTCCAGGGGGTGTTTTCCAACAGAATGACGCTCGCCCGCATGCCGCTGTTGTAACCCAACATGCTCTACAGAGTGTCGACATGTGGCCGTGGCCTGCTAGATCACCAGATCTTTCACCAATCGAGCACGTATGGGACATCATTGGACGACAACTCCAGCGTTACCCCAACCAGCATTAACCGTCCCTGTATTGACCGACCACATGCAACAGGCATGGAACTCCATCCCAGAAACTGACATCGAGCACCTGTACGACACAATGCATGAACGTTTGCGTGCTTGCATTCAACATTCTGGCGGTTACACCGGTTATTGATGTACCATGATTTCACATTTAAAATGGATCTTCTCGCGCTTACATTAAGCTGTGATCTTGAAACCTTAATAGATTAAATATGTTACCTATACAAATGTATTGCCACCATTTCATTCCTCTACAACTATTTTTTCGTGGTGTTGGGATCTTTTTTTCCCTCAGTGTATAAATAAAGAAACTTTTCCCGTTACATTACTTAAGACAGAAAACAGAACTTACCTGTAATCAGCAACGGCAGAATCCAGCGGGTAGAAGTAAATAATTTATTTTTTTCTTCAAAATAGCTCTAACATTTTCTTCTGTTGCAGTAGTAAAGGAACATTTTATGTTATTGCGTGTGTTAATTCGTTTTCTTTAGAAAGAAAATCACAATAATAAATACAAATAATAAAATATGAACAACTTCACCCGCAACACACTAACGGACTACACGCGCAGTTCGGAGCAGGGAAGCTGAGACACTTTCGGTCACATGAATAAATCGTTTCAGGGAGGTCTCATCTTTCCAGTGGGCTATGCGAAAACAGCATTAAAATATTGTAATATCAGAAAGAAACAAACGACCGAAGATATTCTTCAACAGAAAGCTGTAATCTAATTTGGTCTTCGCTGCACATCGTTAACCACCACTCGTGTTTTTGCAATTGCAATAACTAACCCATCCATTTCGAAAAGAGGTAAAAATGCATTCTTAGAGTTTTACAATAAATGAGAAGAACGTGTTTGTTGACACACCTAAACATTTTTGAAAACATTTCCCATTTATCTGTGGGGCATGTGTTAAGAGTTACGAAAACATTTTATAGTCGTCCTTCAACCAAATACAAAAACTCATCCAAATATAGATAATCTCGTAAATCTCGAGAAATTCAAAAACTCTTAGTAAGAACTCAAATAGTTTTTTTTTCTGATTTTATATGTTTATTAATATCGTTATTCTTAATAAAACGTAACCAAACAATAACGATGTATTTTATTTTTAGTTTACCTCAGTCTGTTTTAAAATAATTTTTTGATTATTTCCGGAAAATGTGTTTCTGAATCATGTCGTTATTACTTCTTAATAGGAACAGGTTATTGTTTTATTTAAAGGTGTTTTATATACGTACATACATACATTTCGCTAAGCTGTTCTCTTAGGTTCATAGATTAAATCCACAAGCAAACACAAACCACCAGATAAATTTTTAACTGGTTATTTACTTACTGTTGCCGCATCAAACTTCTCGATTTAGAGCGATCTTGACACGCAGCACGAGCTTCAATGACATCTATCACTTGACGTACAAAAGACCTTCTGTACTTCATGCTCATAGCTTTTTTCTCATGCAGACACTCCTGAATATGATCTTTCCATGACTTCCTTGCCTTTCTCTGCCTTTCGTTCCTGCCACTTGGGCTAAAAAAATCTTAGTAAGCATCTCATTACTCATTCTTTCAACATGGCCAAACCACCGAAGAATATTAGTGTCTACCTTGCTTACAGCATTTTACTTCACATTACAAAACTGCAACACATCTTCATTCCTCACACAATCTTCTGCCAGAAAAATCACGTAAGTAACGCATTTCTCCAGCACACAAACTTTAAAAAATGTTTTATTCTGAGATAAAGTTCCAGGGACGAAGGCGGTGGACGACATGTGTCTTTACAATGCCTGAAAACATAATGATAAGAGTCAGATATATACGCAATTTACATTATGCGAGGGGTATATACAATGCAAGTGAAATAGATGAACGGACGACAAGACATAATTACGGTAGGATGTATACAAGAAGTGCGCTATTTACAGTATGAGAGGTGTACATATACAGCGAGTGCGCAAGTTACAGTATGAGTGGTGCATATATAATACAGTGCTAGTGAGATAGATGAGCGATGATACAACATAAGTGCAAGACTGCAGGATGTGATAATGGAAGATATATAGGTGAGACTGAATAAATGTACAATTTAGGCAAAGTATATACAGATGTGCGTGAAGCCATATAGGAACAGGGAACGAACTATGTGCAGCAAGTGAGATATACATACAATGCAATGAAAATATTAATACAAATGACGCAGAACATAATGATGCAATTGAAAATGTGTACTATATACAAGATGTGTATAAAAAGTACGTGACTGAGATACGTATGATGCAGACAGTAAAGAATGAACTTGTAGGACGGCCCCGAAAAGGAACATGCACAATACCAAGGAATGTGTATATGTATATAATGAACAGCGAAATATATACAGGATGTGTATGTACAATTTATATGAGCAATATGACGAACGAATGAGCAGAAGATATATGACGAAATAAAAACATTGAATATACAGTTACAATGTGGGGCACACAGAAGAAATTACTAAAAAGAACACTTATTCAGATGAGGGCACCACAAAGTAAGCGCACGTGATTTCCCTACAAACACTGACAGTAAAAAGATAAACTGAGATGGGAATATGAAGAATGTACAGAAGATCTATATCTGACAAGCTTACGGAGATACTCTACGGATCCGGTGAGCCAGTCCAGGGTACATCACAAATATCAAAGCGGGGAAGGTTCCGACGTACAGGGTTTTAGTCAAAGCAGAAGATGTAGGTCTGCAGAGGGCCCGGAAAACCAGCGCTGTAATGGTGACCATACACTCAGGAACTGCTGGCTCGGGTAAGTTGCCCGGGCTGCGGTAAACGCCAATCGAAGCCATGAGGTCAGCCGGTTGGGGAATTACGCACAGAGGATATCTCCTGCTTGAAGGAGCATAGGCGCATTAGAGGTATGACGGAGTTGCACATAGAAGCAATTAATCACATGCTTTGCGAGAACAAAGATATATGCGTATGGCTCAGAAAAAGGCATCGGTGGAAAACAAGAAACCAGCAACGTATTGTACAAAGAAAAAGGCAGCTCTTCGGCACAGAGACACTTGGCAACGGTAAAAGCTAGGTGTAGTAAAGAAAGAATCGCTGGGCAGTATTGGTAAATGTGCAGAACATCAGAATTCTCAGAACAGAAGATGCAGGTACGTGCGGCTGCCAGCGTCATCCGAAATAACGTGGCCGGCACCGGCAGGCGGCGGTGAAGGAAGATTCAGTGAATATTCTTTTCATCTGGTGTCGAGATGGGTGAAGGTGTTGCCGACCACACACTCGGAAGAGCGGCGGGCGGTACTCCTAAAATGAGCTGGGGTGCCGGTGGCGATGGATCCTGAAGGAGAAAGCGATAGAGAGTACAAACAGTAAAACTGGAGATCAGAAGAAATGAGCCACGAACAGGAAGAAAAAAAAAGGAAGGGGAAGAGAAGCAGATGAAACGAGAAAGAGTCCAGCCGGAGAAGCGAGAGCAGGAAAATGAGTAACGACCGAGGAGCGGAGAGAATCGTAGAGTGCAAGAGAGGCAGAGGTGCTTGGAAGGAAAGGAGAGAGGTCGGAAAAGGGTTTCCATGTTAGGTCGGAGGAAAGTAAGTCTCGGACGGATACGATCCCAGCGGGGAGCCTAGAAAAGTCAGTGAAATACGGTGCGTTAAGAGGATGGAGGATGGAGGATGGAGGAGTAGAAGAGGGGTTCAGCTAGAAAATCTGACGTGGAAGCGGGTGCGGCACGGATTAGTGGCAGAGAGCGAAGAAAGGAAAGCGCCTCCGAATAAACGGGGGAAAGACGAGAGTGAAGGAGAGACAAGCGATCCATCAGCGGAAAAGTTGTGAATTTGATGCGGGTTTTCCGGGGAAAAATCATCACGTCTCGGAGAAGAGAAGCTGTGAATCTTGGTTCCCAGAGTAGACGCAGAAGGGATACTATCCGGTGTGCTTTGTAGAACTGGCGAACATCCAGGAGCGCAATACCACCGGTGGAGATCGGACGACTTAGAGTTGAGACTTGTATCCAATGATGAGCTGACCAGAACACAGTAGAAATGATTCGTGTGACTTCAGCAAGAGAGTAAGCTGGCTTGCAAGCAGCTGCCCACACATGTAGACAAGGAGACAGAAGGTATGTACGGGCAAGGCGTGCCCGAGTGACATAAGAGGCACTGATGTGAGCTTTCCGCCAGAAGGCAGCCGATCGAGCAAGGCGATTATGAAGAGCAGCCCACGTGTTGTTTCGGGTAGCTACAACACGTGGGCTGTTGGAGCTCCCAGGTGTACGCCAAGAAATTTCTGAGAAGAGGCAGTACCGAGGGCGCTCCATGGGGAGCCCGTCCTGAACTTCCAGACACTGCACCATAGGCCGGCACTTTTGTTAGTGTTAAGCATCGCTAAGGAGCAAGAATAGTAGAGTGCATATACATGAGCGAGGGTATCAAATTGAGACTCCATCCGGCCGCAGAAAGTCGCGTCGTCGGCGTAGCAGGTTATAGAGAAGTGCCTGGAGCTTGTCGTGGGAGGAGGAAGAGCCGCAAGAAATGCACGATGCACTGTGCGTAGGAAAATCTCGAACGCCAGGGCGAATAATTGTCCAGAAAGTGGACACCCCTGTCATACTCCACGACGAAAGAAATGGGTGCTGTCAGAAAGGCGAAAGACGGCGTCGCGATAGAGAGCAAGAATAGTGGAAACGAAGACAGAAGGAAAGCCAAAAGCGTGTAAAGTAGTTGAAAGAAATGAATGGGAGATATTATCAAAAGCTGCACGTTTGTCTAAATTTAGTAGGGCAAGAGATTCAGAATTAGTCCGGGCAAGATACAGAATATCACGAAGGAGGTGAAGGTTAGTAGAGATAGAACGACCAGGTACCGTGTAGAACTGGTCGGAAGAGAGAAGATACGGAAGAACTTGATTGAGGCGGCGAGAGAGAATTTTAGTGAACAGTTTGTAATCAAGATTTATTAGTGAAATCGGACGCCAGTTCCCCAAGTCAAGGAGGTCGCCCTTCTTAGGGAGAAGTACTATGTGAGCAACAGTAAAGCCCCTCGGAAGGGAGATAGATGCAAAGGCAGAAGAGTAAGCGGCGAGAATTAAAGGAAGGATAGAAGGTAAAAAGATAAGATAAAATGATAGAGGTAGGCTGTCAAGACCAGGGACGGCTCGGGGATTGAAAGAGGAAAGTGCAGTCATGAGTTCAGATGGAGAAATAGGCTGTAGAAGAGAAGCGGAAAGGTGAGAGGGAACTTGAGGGAGAGAAGAAAGTAAAGTATTAGACACAGAAGCAGAAGGTGGAAGGGTTACACTGTATTTGGCGAAGAAGTATTGACGAACATGGGAGCAAAGCACATCTGCGTCCGAAGTCACACGACCGTCAGGCAGACGCAGCACACGGAGTCGATAAGTAGAACGGCGCTGATCCTCTAACAAAGACAAGAACTCAAGGGAGCAGTCTTCGGAAGACAAGTGCTGGAGACGAAGTCGTAAAATGGCCTGCCGGGCTCGATATTCCAGAAGAGCACGGAGGTCCGCCAAATATGCTGGATAGAGGGGAGTGAGTGGCTCCAAACTGGGCGAGAACTTGTCGAAGATTGCGTTCTTCCATGGTGCGCAGATTGGCGACTGTGAACGAGTGGCTCTTGAGAAAGTGGAGCAGGTGTGATTTGACATCCAGCCAGTAACGTAGCGCACAGGATGCAGTGAACAGTCCAGGGTGATAAGACTGAAGGATATTCCGGACGTTAGAACACAAGGCCTGGTCTTCCAGGAGATAGGTATCTAATGTCCAGGAGAGAAACTCCGAGCGTTGACGGAAAGAAGAAGTGAATGTGGCCACAGCGGCACAATGGTCAGAAGAGGCGGTGGGGAGATACTGACAGTCCGTGACCACGGGCAGAAGTGGAGTGGTTGCGTAGAAACGGTCAAGTTTAGCGGAAGATGAGGAGGTGGCAGCTGAGGACCTCCACGTATGGGAGACCGTCGTAGGATAAATTTGACGAAAGACGTCCCGAAGATCAAACTCCGTGATGAGGGAGTGTAATTGCTCCACAACACGCAAGCGAGTTTCCTTATAAATAGAAGCACGGTCAAGATCAGAGTTAAGCGTGCAATTAAAATCGCCGCCTATCAACACGTGATCCGAGGGCAACGTTGACTTAAGAGCCGAACGGAGCGCCATAAAAAGTAAGGTGTGATGTTGAGGAATGCACGGGACGTAGAAGTTGAAAACGACATAACGACGCTCGTCCAGAACAAAGGTGAGGCGTTGTAGCAAGTCACTGCAGAGACGCTGCACCGTCACTGAAGATAGAACTTGACGGAACTGAGTGCGGATGCCTATTGCCAGACCGCCGATTGTAGAGTGTCGGAAAGCGTGGTGGAACTGAGAGTTCCACTTACGCCATCGATTAAAGGGCGTTGTAGACAGGCAATTCGTCTCTTGGAGCAGAAGAATGTCGGCTGTGAGGTGATGGAGATTCTCACGAGCAAGCGAGTTCGCCAGAGGGGACCGAAACTCCCTACAGTTCAGTGTCGTTATCGTGAACGGAAATATCTGACGGCGGTTCAAGTAGCTTGTCAGCGGCTCGTTGAAGCCAAGAGAGCCGATCGCAGGCTTTCTTGAGACATCCGCTTTCGCCGAAAGGCGTGGATGGTAAGGCTTGGAGGTGAGATCGAACAACCGCCACTTGCGTAATAGTTGCTGCAAGCTCCGTGAGATAGGATTGGAGAAAATCATGAGACATGGTTTTACTACGAGAACCGATGAGATAGGAGTATAACTCCGCACCATAAATTGGTGTCAGTGGTAGTGAGGAATCTTCCAGGTGATGTATGAAATCCTCTAGAGTAAGTGGGACCAGTGTGCAGTCGTCAGAGTCGGAGATGGAGATGCTAGAAGCGTCAGATGGGAGTGAACGACTTTCCGAGCGATCACGTCCTCCTCGAAAGGTGGGAGATGCGCGTGTCTTCTGATTGCGACGTCGAGCAGTCCGACGATGCTTCGAGCGTACTTTCTGTTGTTCGGGACCGAAGGCAGGAGGGTCTGGCACTGTGAAGGCATCAGGCGCAGCGACCCCAGTATCGGGCTTTGAAGGGTGCTGTGGAGTAATTGTAGAAAGTTGAGGAGAGTTCAGCGGGTCTCCGGTCGAAGAATTCTCTTGCTGTGGGCATGTCTAGAGTATAGAAGCTCAGTTGGAAGTAGAAGGTTGCGACGAGGTCACGCGTTGACCAACGGCTTTATGGATACTTTCGGAAAAACTCGACTGCCGCTGGTGAGAGGCGCCAGATGAAGATGCCGGGGGTCCCGTTGACCGTTGCGTAGGTTGTACTGAAGATTTGGAGGCAGTAGCTGCACGATGAGGGGATAGCGCACTAGGGTGACCAGTGCTCTTACATACCGAATAAAGGGTGCCCACAGTAATGTCAACGCGCCTAATATGAGTGTCACAGCGTACATTGAGTACCGATGGAACACGTAACATAGCTTCCTGCGAGGGAAAGATCACACGTACGTTACAGCGAAATCCTAAGAGATGACGGTCCTCAAGAACTCCCAGAAAGGAGGAGTACGTGATGACCGATCCGAAAGTACGTCCATAATTCTGAGCGATGGAGAGTAATAGGTCGTCGAATACTTCCGGAGGAACAGGGGCGAAGCTGACTGTAGTAGGTGCTTGTGTGAGAGGGGACGAAAGGAGATGGCGATCTCCAATGGAAATGCCTTCGGTCAGAACTCGAAGGGCGAAGGCAGGAGTCGCAAGATAAGCAATTGCTTGGCTGGTTCTTCTATCTACGTGAGTAATAGCCTCTTCTGGAACAATTTGTCTAAATGCACCGCTGTACGCCGTCAGCTTTGTGTTGGGGAGGCTGCGGAAAAATACACCCAGCCCTATTTTGCCAAGAAAGAGTTGACCTTGAGGGCAAGTAGTCGGAACATCCACGTAGATCTGGTCTGTACTATACGTCATCTGATAAGGGCACTTTGAAGAAGGGGGCTGATGAGAAGAAGAAGAAGAGGAAGTTGCCGCACCTGAGGTGACGGCAGCATACGACACACCTGGCGCGCGTTGTGATGACGCGGAAGTCACTGGCGGAAGTGTAACGTCCATGGCGTCATCAGCAGGTACATGGGAAGGCAATGGTTCACCACTCTTCGTCAGATGGGAAGGATATAGCTTCATTGGCAAGGCAACTTCGTTACGCTGCGGAGAGGAGGGGCTTGTCAAAGGAAGCCCTTTATTGGTGGATTGCTTCTGAGCAGCTGATAGGGATAAAGAGTCACTTCCGGAAGTGAGGATAGAAGCTCCGCTAACCCTGGAAGCCGCCATTTGCAATGGCGATAAGATTACGAGCTTTGGCTAACTCAACCAAAGCAGGAAAATGAGGAATACAACATAGAAAGGGCACTTACCGACCTGGTAAATGGATCAGAAGTAGGACGGCACATTCACACACGCCGCACACACAAAATTAGGAGCTGTAGACTCGGAACATTTCACAAACGGAACAAAATACGAGCACAAACTAAACAACGACTTTCGTCCAGCACACAAACGACTCCTACGTTTCTTCTGTAGTACCCAGGTTTCACTGCCATACATCCGAGTAGAAATATAAAAACTTTCATACACAGGCATTCGGGACTCTTTTGAGAAGCCATCATTCCTGTGAAAACCTCTCAAAGCAGCTATGATTATCAATGAAGAATTCACTTGCCTACTAATTTCACCATCCAATTTCTTCTCTGTCAAATATGCTACCTAAATATTCAAACTCATAAACCTGGTCAATCACTGTGTCGTTTAAACGACACAGTGATTGACCAGTGCTAACAGTTCCTCAGTCAAAAACAATAAATTTGGTTTTCCTTTTATTTGTACTCAGTTTGAATTTCATGCGAACTTCGTACATCCGGGACAACATACTCTGCAACTCACTTTTGCTCTCCGCGCAACAGCACAGAGTCTCACTTTTGCTCTCCGCGCAACACGACAGAGTCTCACTGTATACCGCAATCTGCACACACGGATATTACCGAGACATAAACCAATACTGTCCATCTTAACATCAGGCATGCACACATTCACAAATATATTAAACAGCCATGGTGATCATGAATCGAATACGGGATTACACCATGCAACATAAATTTTAAAGATGACAATCCGTTTTTTAATGTAAATATGACAAGGATGGTAAGTCAGATTTTCCGAGCAATCACGGGGTAAGATTCTTAACCTCCAGATTCGCTGAACAAGAATGCCGGTTGCTTAGACTAGCGAATCCTGGAATGATTATATTGAAATTAATCGGGAACTTGAGACTTGGTCGTTCTCGGTGGTATAGTGGTTAGCATAACCGGACGCTATTTTGGAGACGCGGGTTCGGGTCTCGCTCGAGGACGATGACATTTTCAAGTTTTCGGATATTATCTCACTTACCATTCTTTTCATATTTACACCAAAAAACATATTGTCATCTTCAAAATTTGTATTGTATGGTGTAATCCCGTATTCCATTCATGATTTTTCAGCTCCTCCGGGCAATCACAGGATATGATTCTTAACCTGAAGATTTGCTAAACATGAATGCCAGTTGCTTCGACTGACAAATCCTGTGATGGTTATATTCAAATTAATCGGAAACTTGAGACTTGGTCGTTCTGGGTGGTGTAGTGATTAGCATACCCGGGTTCTATTCACGCTCCAGGATGACGAACTTTTCAAGTTTTCAGATATTATCTGACTTACCATCCTTGTCATATTTACACCAAAAAACGGATTGTCATCTTCAAAAGCCAAGGTGGTATTACACAGCTTTGTCTGGCTCCTGTACCAGTAGAAACCCATTTTGAAGAAACACCATTCACTCATACACAAGCTCTACTGCCAGCATACATGGAAGGTTTTGTTTTGGTTTCGATATTGAACTTTTTTCTAATATTTCATTTGAAGTAGGCAACAGAATAAACCCAAAATTCCTCTTGCCATACATAAAAATCAAACAAATACTCCGCTAAAAATCTTTGAATAGGCAGAAGACAGTTTTTTGTATTATTTGCAAAGGAAAGGGAAGGTTAAGGGGGAGTTTAGAAATGCAAGCGCATTCTCAAAATTCTTCGAGTAGCACGCCAGAGGTGAATTTCGGACAACCTGGGTTAAATAACCGAGTGACTAAATTATCCTATAGCAGTTTTCTGATCCACTGGTTGTAATCAAAGTTGACATTAGACTTTAGATACTGACGTGAAAGGGCACTTTAATTAAATTCAGAAAACATGAAAAAAGCAATATTTTAAGTGACAGCAATTTATAAGGAGTTTCATGTAGGAAGTCTGAGCACCAAATAAATACAACAAAAGAAAACGAAGGATATGTGGGATTTACAACAGCTTAAATAGAATTACTAGAAAGGATTATGATAGAAAGCTATAAATATAAAAATCAGCTTAAACGCTGATCAGTAGCAAAGGAAATAACAATAGGACGACACAGGGAAAAAGTAACGCTAACGGACAACGCTATAAGATATTCCTGATAACCATACACTCTATTGGCAAAAGTCACCGGTAACCCGTTCAAAAGCACCGGACACCTATTGAAAAACAAATGAACGGATCCGCTGCCTTGGTACAGGTGCAAATGGTATAAAAATAAGCCTGCAGCTGACCGCGATGATATCGCACTTTGAGGTTAAGCAAAAATGTCGCAGCGGGAGAGAACTAACTTTGAGAAAGGAAAGATTGTTGGGTGTTATATTAGTGGGTTTTCCATAAGAGAAACCGAGAAGCGTTTTAACATATCCAAGTCAACTGTTGTGGATGTACTGAATAAGTAGAAAACACATGGCTTGCCTGAGACAGCAAAACGTACCGGCAGACCAAAGACATTCAGTGATAGAGGACGTCGAACCCTCAGGAGAATCGTCATAGCTAATCGACGGAGTACTGCAAAAAACCTCATTGTACAGGTGAGTAAAAATGCGGGAACCTCGGTATGTACACTTACCATTCGCAGAGAACTTCATTCCATGGGTTATCGTGGTCGTGCGGCTGCTCATAAGCCTTTCATCTCCACTCGAAATGCTATTCGTCGTTTAGCATGGTGTAAAGAACATTTATCGTGGATCGTAGATCAATGGAAAAGGGTCCTATGGATTGATGAATTAAGATGCACGATCCATCAGTCTGATGGCCGGGTGTGGGTATGGCGGCAGCCGGGAGAACGCTATTTAAAAAAGTCCCAAACCGCCAGCTTCAAGTTTGAAGCTGTCAATGTGCTCGTGTTGGGGTATGTTTAATGGTATGGTCTCGGTCTATTGGTTATCGTGGACAAAACTGTTAACCAGCACATCTACCTCGAAATTCGGTGCGATTACGCCCTACCAACTCTGTTGCAATACTATGGAATCGACCCTTGTTGGTGCTATTAGGATATTGCACTGAGCCATAAAGCATGGACTGTTACGGCGGGTGTCCGGTGTCTTTTGTCAATATAGCGTACACTCGGTACACAAAACATTGCAGATAGGGGTAATGGGTAGTTGACTCGAGGTGATGGGTAGGGCCACAACCAATCAGGCATGGCTCCAGGAACAGATATCTGAGTTTGAAACAATTCACTGTCCCCCTCAAGTTTCCGGGTTTAAACCCTGTGAAAGCAATCTGGGGTGTCGTAAAGCCGATCATCAAATACAAGATTCCTGCATCAATGTCTGACGGAGTTGAGGACAATGCTGCATCAGGCATAACTGGCATTACCTCTGGAAAAACTCCGGCATTTGGTGGAGTCGATGCTCCGGCGTTTATAGTCTTATCCGTGCTAGAGTAGGACAAACACACTATTAGGTAGGTGTCATAAAAAGTATTTTAATTGATTAAATGTGACGTCATTCAGGGAAGGAATGAAAATGTGTTTCTTACTCATCATTTAATAACGCACCTTTCAGTAAACTTCTACTGTAAATTTTTGTCCACTTTGATTTCACAGCCGTTGTTAATTGCAGTTCTAACGAATACAAAATACCAACGCGCAGCAGAAAAAATTTACATTCCCTTTCCTCTCTGTAAAACTGAATAACGTTTTAAATATTCAGACATGAATGCATTTCGAGAAAGCAATCAATTCTTTCAGTGTTCTTTGCACACGAGAATACTGCAACGAAAATCAGTTTCTACAAATTCGTGACTAATGATATTTTTTTTACAAATGAAGTCTGTTGTAATTTTTAGAACTGCCATTAATATTTATCACTGCTGTTTTTCCTTTGTTGCGAATTTCCTCTCCTTCAAATCTTTTCTGTGCGTCACGTACTGTTTTCCCACGTGATACCGTCCCATGCACGTCATCTTTAAAAAACATTTACAACTTTTTATAAGATCAGACCTCATTAAACTGTAATATAAACAGCTGCTGCGGAGTTTAAACTAAAGTAAGGTAACAATGAATGCAACATTTTTTCAAACCATAGAGCACGATTTATAAATATTATATTACCACAATAGTTTGTCAAATTCGTTTAAAACACTTAGACGATGTGGAAAATTGAGAGAGAGAGAGAGAGAGAGAGAGAGAGAGAGAGTTAAATGATGGGAAGAAAGACGCAATTCGTTTTAAGAGATTCGGATATTTCTCTAATTGTACTCTCTTTAACAAATCTGTCTCATAACTTCCTTTTTTTTTTCATGTAGCAAAAACAAACTTCTAAATTTTCTGATTTCCTCTAATGAACATAAGAGTCATTTCAAGTGGTTTCGTTTATCTGTAGAATATAATCATTTTGTCTTTGAAATTTTTTTTAAATGAACGGAAATGAAAAAAATCGCACATCGCAGGCAATGAATGTACTTAATAATGGATACAAATAAGAGATTTAAAAAACCCAGCGTTGCAGCGAAAGACAGCATATCTCACAGTGAAATTTCTGGTGTCCAAATTTAGCTTGGAAGAACATATATTCATATACACTCTTCGGAAAAAAATGTTTTTTTTCAAAAGAGTTTTTACGCAAAACATATATTCATATACACTCTTTGGGAAAAAAATTCCAAATAGTTTTTACGCAAAACATACACTGAAGTGCCAGAAAAACTGGTACACCAGTCTAATACTCGATAGGTCTCCCACGGGAGCGTAGGACTGCAGAAATACGATGGGTCATGGATTCCATTTGCTTCTGGAAATATGCTGCAGGTAATGCACACCATACTTCCTGCAGAGCGTTCCACAATTCGGGTGTATTCCGAGGTCTCGGATTCCTGTGTTCGATAGCGCATTGCTTGGCATCCCAAATGTGTTCTATCACGCTCAGATCTGGAGACTTGGGTGGGAATGGCAACACCTCAAACTCAGATGAATGCTCCTCTAACCATAATGTGGCGTCCCGTTGGAACAGGGCCAACCCATCAGCATGAATACAGGACATGACCGGGTGTACCTCGTCAGAAAGGATGCGCACATAACGTTGGCATGAAATAGATCTTTGTAGACGTACCAGGGGTTCCCGTGAAGTCCAACTAAACACATCCCATACCATTACGTACCCTCCCCAGCCGGTACAGTTCCCTGTTGGCAGGCGGGATCCATGGTTTCATGGGGTTTCCGCAACACACGAATTCTTCCATCTGCTCAATACAGTTGGAAACGCGACTCATCAGACCAGGGTACTTTTTTCCAGTTATCAAGTGTCGAGTGGCGGTGTTGCCGTGCCCAAGCGAGGCGCATAGCTCTGTGTTGCGCACCCATCAAGGGGACTCGAGTCGGGGTCGGTTCCCAAAGCCCATATCGTGCAGGGTATGTTGCACAGTCCGGACGCTGATGCTTGTTGACGCTCCAGCATTGAATTCCGATGATACCTGCGAGAGTGTTGCACACCTATCGCGTTAAACGATTCTTGACAGCCGACAATGGTCACGTTCACCCAATGTCTTTTTACGGCCACACTCGTATCGTAGGTTGGAGGTTTTGCCGGAAGTCTTGTAGTCACGGTACACCCTTGCAATGGTCGTCCATGAAAATCTGAACATTTTTTCTACCTCCGAAATACTATGGCCCATCTCACAAGCGCCAAATGTGACACCATGTTAAAAATCGCATAAATCGTTGTTACTTGTCATTCTTATGCCGAAAAAAGCTCTGACAGCTAGAAAGTATGTCCATCGCTTTATACACGCACTGGCGGACGCAACCGACTACGCGCTTAGGTGACGTTGCTATGTACTTTGCATAAGCTCGTCTGAACCAGTTTTCCTGGCACTTCAGTGTATATTCATATACACTCTTTGGAAAAAAAAATCCGAAGCTTCCCTAAAAATAGCTCGCACCTGATAAAACTCCACATGCAAGTACCTAAGAGCCAAATAAGAAAAATGATTTTAAAAAAAACTGCCAATGACTACGTAGTGGTCCACCACAGAGCATGGAATTACCGCATGGAGGAGGGTGTGACAAGAGAAAAACTCTCACGGAGGACAATTGTGACAGCTGATTGCAGTTGCATTTACCTCCACGGATTGTGAGGGTGCCTCGACATCAGATCCCTGCAGTTGAGCGAGTTTGCGGGATGACATGTAATTGGGCCCAGAGAGGCCGATCGATCAAGTTGTCTTATCGCAGGGCATTTAGGACTAAACGACATGGAAATTGGACAGTGTTGTCGACAATTGGTTGAGAAGGGGACACCCGAGCAGCACGAGGGTGGTGGACGGCCGAGAGTAACGACAGAATGCGAGAATCAAGCAATTGAGAGATTCACACAAATGGGACCGATTGCGTTGTTTTGAACCATTCTTGGCTATGTTATGCCATTTTCAGGTACAGAAGTGATTACCCGGATTGATGCCAGACGATTTGAGGCACAAGAACTACACTGGCGTGCAAAAATTAAAGACTAGACCGGTTTTTCGAATGTAACGTCGTGCAGAACGGCTCCACATCGACTCAAATCATATCATAAGATCCCCAAGATGTACGAATACGAGTCAAGGGAGCAAAACCGACCAAACAAGGAATCCAAAGACAGAAAGGCACTTTATTGAAAAGGTAGCTTCGAGCACAACTGGACAGAAGACAGAAACGTCCATGTGACAGGTGGCTGCCAAGAAAAATCCAGTTTTTAGTAGGGGATATTATCACACCTGACTGCGTTGCAGGATTTAAAACGTCTGTCGATGATGAAGACAATGTTATCAAGGAGCTGTTGAGACATAGCGCCCATTCTTCTTGTAGCGCCAATCGCAGCTGCGGAATCGTTGTTGGCGGCTGGTGACGTGCTTCCAAGCGTCTCCCGAGAAGGTCCTACACGTGTTCAATTGGATTTAGGCCCAGGAACCTTGCCGACCAATCCATGCGTTGAATATCTTCACTCTCCGACAACTTTGCGACAGCCACTGTACCATGAGGTGTAGCGTTGTCGTCCATGAAGAGGAACTCTTAACCCACAGCACATCTAAACAGACGCACGTGAGGAAGGAGAACCTCGGTACAATAGCGGACACTAGTGACTGAACATCCTTCGAAGATGTGGAGGTCAGTACGACTAATAAGCATGATACCGCTCCAAACGAGAACTCCTCCACCTCCAAACCGGTCCTTTTCGATGATGTTGGAGCTGTGATTGCGTGTACCCTGCTCTCTCTAGATGTGTTTACGTCCAGAATCGCTCGTCAGACAAAATCGGCTCTCATCCGTAAAAAGAACTCGACCCCATTGCAGATGTGTCCAGGTCTTGTGTTCCTGGCAACACAGAAACCGCAGTCTCCGATGAGCAGGCTTTAATGGCACACATCGTACTGGTCTGCGTGCAAATAGACCACCTTTGTGCAGCCTTCTGGCCACGGTAAAACGCGATAACGGGCGTCCAGATGTATGTTGCATGTGCCTTGCGATTTATCTTGTTGCTTGTCATCAGTCTTTTCTCGCCTGTAGGACATTATACCGGTCGTCCGCCGCCATGGTTTTTTGTGAACGACTACTGCTAAACTCTCGGACAGCTGTTCCTGTCGTTGTAAATGCTCTCCAAGCTCATGAAACGATGCTGTGAGCGATCCCGAACCCCTCGGCCACACTAGTCACACTTCGACCTTCTTCCAACTTCCCAATGACGCGACCTCGGGTAAAGTCATCCAGATGTCGTCTACTGGATTGCCTGTTGGACATATCACACCGTGGTAGCAATTCGACGTCGTTCAAACCGATGTACACCGTGCAATAGCTTTCACCGAATTGCTGAGCGTACACCACCCGTGTGCTTTATAGCCTTCCGACACTCACCCCCCGTACGTCATGCTGCATACATGCGCATGCTCTACTGTACCGGAACCTAGTCTATCTCCTGAGTGGTCTTTCGTTCGTTCTGTCTGCTCGTTCCTGTGTTATGCTAATTTCTTCTCTTCGTCCTTAATTTTTGCGCACCAGTGTATATTCGAAAAGGCAACTCCGGCACCTATCTCTGACAAGCGAAAATCGCTGGCACAGGTGCAGTGGTAACGGGGCTGATCAGCGTAGTATAGTGTCCAGTGGCGTCGTGCTGCATTCAGCGATGAATCATGGTTTGTACTTGGCGCCGATGACCAGCTCACACGTGTCTTTACACGGGTCCTGCTTTTGCCGTGGAAAAGCACACGGTTCGCACACCGGGAGTGACTATTTCCTGCGATAGCCTGACACCCTTGGCAGTCCTCCGCACCCTCCTCACGATCAACGATAAGCCGACGATATTCTACTACCTGTTGTGTTGCCATTCCTGTCGCAGCATCACCTAGCAAGTTTTCAAAAACATTAGAAGAATTTGTTGCAAAATATCCCTGATTCTTTGGGGGTAGGGACTGCTAAGTGAAACACCAAGTAGAGAAAACATTTATTTATGCAAAATCTGTGTCATCAGCATGACAGATGAAGTACAAGCCTCTTTTGCTCGTAGAATACCACAAAATGTTGCCCTGAGAATGTCTCAGATTCCAGTGGGAGCTGCACAGATTTATTATGTTTATTAAAGGTTACGACCAACATTTTTAGCACGTTTTTTGCAAAAAAATCGTGCTTATGTTACCGATTTGTCCGTCCGTCCGTTCGTCTGTACCCACAATATGTCTGTAACGATTAGTCCGATTTGAAAAAATTCTTTTTGCATTGGGAAGCTTGAAATATGTGAATAATGATCTTTCATTTAGTTTGTCTTTTTACGATGTTCAATTTCGCCACTAGAGGGCGTAAATGCAGCTGATGTCGAATTCAAAAATAAGTTATATTCCACACATTTGCTTCTAAACATCCGATTGAAAACATTCTCTTATCTTTCGATTCCATTTATGTCGAACAGTATTATAGATATAGCTACTTTTTCAAATTACGCATATATTTTCCGCAAGCGGGCGTAAAAGTAAATTACATTTTCCCCGATAACTCTTCTTCCAAACCTCCTATTTGAACCTCCTGATAAAAAGCCTTTTGCATATAATTTGAAATTTTTGGTAAAGAATACATAATTTAGCCACCAGGGGGCGTAAGTGGTAATTTTTGCTTCTGATGTATTTGCCATAAAATCCGAGCTCCTAAAATATCGATTGAAAAAATTATTTCGCAGACTGATGCCACATCAAGTTGTTTCCATTTCCTGGAACCAGTAGCCTTAACGCAGAGGCGGGTGACATCTTATAGGTCATAGAGTTGCTCACGGTTGTCGTTAAACCCCCAATCCTCCTTTTCTCTTAAACCGAAACTTTTTGGGGTAGCAGTGGTCATCACACTGAAGGTGACTTCCTTGATAGACCATTGTGGGAAAATAAAGTGGTGGGTTCCCATTATCTCCCACTTCGCGGTACGAGGATCAGGGACAAAGTGCGTCCGGGGCTGACTTCATAGGAAAGCATCTACGCATTCGCGTCCCCAGTCACGTGGAGTATACGGAATAAACCCCTAATAAAACTAAAAACACGTAAAGACCATGGTGGGTGTAAGTAGCCTCGAGTGAAGTTTGGAACAGTAAGAGATGCAATAGTATGCAAATTTAAGGTATCGCAATGCTGTCCTGCATCCTCAGCTGAAGAAAAATGTGCGAAAGATATCTGGAGTGCGAAGCAGTCAGGGAGGGCTAAGGTGTGTCTTACCTTCTTCCGCTCTAACAAACGCAACTGTCAGAGTATGAACAATTCGGAAGGGAGATTTGACTATCGGGAACACAGTGGTGTTTGAGATGAATGCAATCTGGGCTCAGACAAACGTATCTTTTGGTAGTTCGTCATGTATGCAAATCTTTGATAAATCGTTTCTATTATGTATATGCTCTTTATATACAATACACGAAAACCAAGTTACAAAAACAAGTTGTACATAGTAATTGAATAATAAAGTGATAGAATGCCAACAATTGTTGATTCGGTTAATTACATTAGGCTTGCGAATCAGAAGTCACAAAGATATTGCGAATTAGTTTAGTGTAGGTACTATATCAGTGCAAATTGGAAATAAGTTTAGTTTTTCGTCCTACCGAAGCGGTTTCCAATGTTCCTAGAAATATGATTCCGAATTAATTTCCATGCTATCGAACAGGTCTACCTGGAGTTGAATGCGTAACAGGATGACAAATGTACGCCACAAAAATTATGCAGAGAGACAGTATTCGAAAACCATCCTGGCTGATGGAAGGTGTGAATGATGGACTTAATTAAAAGAACGATGAAGCGACACATCTCATGGAGCACTAAAGCTAGATGCTTCTCTCGTTATAATAAAATACAATTAAAGATTGTATATCCAGCATTCCAGACAACACGAATGGAATGCCCCTTAGCCTACCAGCTAATTTTCTCTTAAAAAATCTAAACTACAAGTCCCTCTCACGTGGAACTCTAAGTTCGGTGATTGATTAAAAAGCATATGTTATTTATTAATTAATAACAAGGAACTGTACATCCAACTACACTTAAGGTAGTATACCTTCCTTGAAAATGCCATCTTAATACTTGTTAAAAAATTCGTACGTTTAGGAGATAATTACTTAGAGGCCTGTCTCCGTACGATATCATCAAACCAACATCTCTGACTGTACAATAAAAAACTTTATTTACAATAAAAGACATGATTTTAAAATATTTAAAAAATGGCAAGATCTTTCGGGGCTACAATAGCACCCGTCCTCAGGCCACCCAACAGTGCCACAAAGCATAGGGAAGTGCTGCAATATATAACCAGTCTCCCCCGCGAGAGTCTGTATATAATCTCTTATGGTAATACCTGTTGTAACTTGGACTTACCTGTTTTTGTTCCTAGACAATGGAGAAAAATAATTACTTCTCCCATTCAAAAAACTGAAGAAGAGGACCTTACTTAATCGATTATATCATTTGTACATATTACTTTTGTTCTGCTGTTTTTTCTCAATTGGCATCACCTGCGGTTTTGAACAAATGTATTGTGGGTCTCGCGGGGGAGACTGGTTATATATTGCAGCACTTCCCTATGCTTTGTGGCACTGTTGGGTGGCCTGAGGACGGGTGCTATTGTAGCCCCGAAAGATCTTGCCATTTTTTAAATATTTTAAAATCATGTCTTTTATTGTAAATAAAGTTTTTTATTGTACAGTCAGAGATGTTGGTTTGATGATATCGTACGGAGACAGCACGCCTCTAAGTAATTATCTTAATGCCATCTTGTTGATGTGCGAAACCTTGGAACTTGAATGATAGCTAGAGTGCGTCCTGCTATGCAAATCATCCACGTTTGGTGCGAGTGCGCATGACCGCACACACTGTGGTGGTGCTGCAAGCACGAACCGGCAACCTTATAAACCGACATGTAGTAGATGCCACATGAAACTGAAAAGCACCGGTCGACGCAAGCAAGTGTACAGAGTGACAAGAATGGTAGAAACCAGAAACGTCGATTTACGCAACTTACGGACTTCGAGAGAGGCCTGATCATCGGTTTGCAAACTGCAGGGTGGTCGGCACGACGTATAGCGCATCACGCGGATCGTTCTGACCATACCGTCCTACTGCGTTGGGAGCAGTGAACACGTGACCGCACTGCCAAACGGCGGAGCTCCTCAGGTCGCACCCGGAAGACCACCGTTAGAGAGGTTCGACGGATCGTGTGGAAGGCAGGAAGGCATACCACGCGGACCCCGTTCACTATATTGGAAAATGTAGAGGCTCCTATGTGTCCACGAAACATTTCCCGACATCTCGCTGATGCGAATCTGCTATCTCAGTGTCTTTTACGTGTGCTGCCATTACCACCGGAAAATCACCGGCTCCGAGGGTAGTGGTGCCAAACCAGAGCGACATGGAACGACACAGACTGAGGACGTGTGGTATTTAGCGACGAGTGCCACTTTGGTTTGGGGACAGATGATCATCGTGTCCGGGTGTGCCAATCTCGCTGTCGAGCGCCACACCTCCCCCACTCCAGGCATTATGGACTGAGGAGACATTGCTTACGTTAGCCGAATATATGTGGTGTGGTACGAGGATCGTTGACGGGCCAGCGGTATGTGGATAAGATCCTACCACCCTATATGCTCCCATTCCTGACCGGGATTACAGGTGCGCTATACCAGCAGGATAATGTCCGCCCGCACACGGCTCGGGTTGCCCAGGTCTGCCCACGTCATGTCCATACACTTCCATGGTCTGCCCTTATCGAGCATGTGTGGAACCAGTTGAAACAAACACCAGCTGCCGTCGTACCGCACTATCCTGGATTTGGAGCGCGCCGCCCAACACGTGGGGGCCAGTCTGATACAGGACAACATCAGTCGTCTGTTCTGCTCCATGCCGGACCGTACTGCAGCATGTATCGCCGCACGGGGCGGTGCGGACCGCTATTGCAGATGACTTTCAGATTCCACCCTCCCTCGAAAGAGGGCCGGAGGCATGGCCCGCGGATAAGCTGGGACCATGTGCTGTTGTAGGCAGTCATCCGATGAAGAACGTGCATTTAAGGAATCCCAGGCAATTTGCTGTGTGGAACGTAACGTCACACTGATTTATTTTTTCGAAGCACTGAAGAAGGAATTCTTATTTTTCTTGTCTCGCCGTGTGGAAAACTACATCACATCATTGCGAGAAACTTAACAGCCGGGTCATCCTGGAAGTTCGGACGCCAATATAACGTAGTCCGCGCCGAACATCGAAGCCGGGTCACCTTACTCCAGAGTAAGTCTCTCTCCCAACTGAGCTAAGTCGACATATGATCTCACTGCTATCTGCCTTTATCTCGTGTGCGTCCTGCGGAGAAGGAACGTCACACATACTGCACTGTTAGGACTGTCTGAATTGTATGCTTCTTACGGTGTTCTCCGCAAGTAAACACGTCCTTCGGTGGGAAATAGTGTGAATGTGGGTTCAGCAGAGCACATTACACGCTTTAATGCATCGACAGTCCACGTTGTATGTTCCTCGCACCACTGCCGTCTTCGTTGTGTATTCAGCCGGGTCACCAGAGGTTTTGCAATAGCAGCTCTGCCATCAATATCTGGTTTATGCAGTTCCCTCAGTATTGGTTTCATTGATACTGGGATCTGGAGATCCAGACTGAGCTCCGCACTAATTTCCGACGCCGTGGTCTTCTTATTACGGGTAACAATCATCTTTAATTATCTTCTTTCTCTATCAGTTAGGGTGGTTTTTCGGGCGCTCTTGTGCTTCCCCAACGAGGTTTTCCACGAACAAGGTATTCTGTCATGACGCTAGACACAGTAGCTCTCCATACCCCCACTACCCTGGCGACTGTTGTCACGAAGGCACCAACTAGCCGGCCACTAACAATTAGATTTCTTTCGAAGTCCGTTTGGTCCCTCATTTCGTCGTCACCCTAAAAGAAATTTTGCAACAAGACACTTTAAATGCACTTAAATAGGATCTGGAGGTTCTAAACAATTATGTTATTATACAACAAAAAAGTGGTTCATAACTTTGCGTATTGCGACGTACGCAGCTGCATTAAAAGTCACGTCTCTGAGGGTGGTGTTCACATTATTCTGCCCAACTCCTCTATTTCATATTGTATGTGTATATGTTTGTCTTTACTTAGCATTTTATGTCTACGTTGCCTGGAAAATGCCTCCATGTGGAGTGTAAATGCTTGGCGAATCTTTATGCATATTACAACACCAAAATAAACGGAACAATAACCCAGCAAAAACAGTCTTGCTGGCCCAGCACTATGCTGCCGCAGCCGAACCTCAATAAAATGTCCAGGCGGCCAACAGTTGCCACCCCCATCAGTTGTCATATGCCCCAACAGGGCCATTAGTTATCCATTACAGGCAGTAGCTGCCGCAAGTGGCCCTTCAGCGGCCCTGCAAGCACTTGCCGAAATGATGGCTAGCCTAATGTGATCCGCTAGTTTGCCGGTAGTGGCCACCAGCAACCACGTGACGTAACTGATGGCTTGTCGAATCTTTTCCGCCAATTTCGAAGTAGTAGCGATAAAAAAAGAAATTGAAGGATAACCGCAGTTCCCCAAAGCTTCAACTTTGTTTTTCACCCTTACGAAACTTCTGAGTTACAGCACTGCGCTCGGGATATTTTTTAAACAGACCGGAAAAACACCCGTTTGGATTTGGGTAGAAACGAACCAGGGCTGTTGGCGTGGGAGGCGAACACTCTACCGACGAAACTAATTTGCCAGGCACGAGCGTGTGCTTGAAGCTATTTCTTTCCTGCCGAATGGGTAATCCAATGGTTTTGTCTTCCATTTTACAATATTGCGAGGTATTTTTCGTAAAAGTCATTTCATATAATTCATAAATTTATTTTTTCAAGATAATGATAGTTTATTTTTACCTTAAGAGAACTTCTCTCATTTTCAAGGAGTGTACCAACTTAAAGTCGCTTTCCAAAGTTTTGTGCTGTCCTTGTCGTCTTGAAAAGCAATTGTTGAATTAATATATATTTACACGGGCTCATGTCACATTCTGTTACATTTTTAACGTTGTATCTTTCTTATCCGTTGTCCGAAGTTACATTTGTTTTACAGAGAAAAGATATTTTATTTTACTTCTCGTTATTTTTGGAAGCGAATTCCTCCCAATCTTGTGTATTCAACCCATGGATGAGTACATTATCTCCACATAGCGTTGCTTTTTTTTTCTTTCAAATAGTCAATAAATTTTGTACGCGTATAATTCTTTTTTTTTTTCAACAAACGTTTTTTTAGTGTTTTTCCAGGACATTTGTTTCAAGCGGTATCAAATTATTTCTTGTTATTCACCCACTCCATTCCATGAATTGTTATTCATGGGAATGAAGTGGGTGTATTTCATGGCTTAATCTGATATCTTCTTCGACGTGGAATTTCATTAGGAAATTAATTCGCCTCTCTATATATGGCCTTTTTTTTTTCTTAATATCCACAAAATAACACGATGGCGATAACGTCGTCTTCAACTAACTGGTACCATGAGAGACACAACAAGTGTTGCTTCTGCGCATGCGCAGTACCTTTGCTTCCACCTGCTGTTGGGGTTGCATCGGTTGCCAACAACGGGCCACTAGTGGCACTTACTTGTGGGACCACAATTCACGGCGAAATCTGCAGGGCCATCAATGGTTCGCCAACTGATAGCTATGCCACCAACGGACCGCTACCGGGCCGTGAGCGGCAGCTTTCAGGCAGTAGTGACCCATCACTGCCAGCTGGTGGCCAGCAGTTTCCCAGCACTTGTGTTTTTGCTGGGAAATAAATGCTATAAGCGTTTCTTTGAGTATTAGCAAACAGATCCTTTAACTCCTGCAAGTTGCACTGTTGAACCACCGCAGATTGGAATTGCTGTTCCAGCACAAACTACAAATTCTACATTGGATAGATGTCTGGGACATTCGGGACACAGGTCAATACCTGGAAGTGTTCTTTATGTTCCCCGAACCATTCTCGAAGAATACAAGCATTGTGGTATGCGTTATTCTTCTGAAATAAGATGCTACTAGAAGGGGAATACCGTTCCTATGAAAGGATGTAACTGGTGGGCAGTGATGTTTGAGTAAGTGCTAGACGTCATAGTTTCCAAAACATGAATGATTAGATCCAGGATTTTCCAGCAGATAATTTACGCTTTCTAAACGTAGGTCGAAGAAGCGTATATGTTTCAGCTTCGTCCGTCCGTCCGCACAATACCTCGCGTAAAAATGGTTCGATTTCAATGAAATTTTAGTATGTGATAGAGGACCACCTGGAGACGAAATTGAAAATGGGCGAAATGGGGTCAAAGGTGATGACATAGGAGCGGGATCCATTCCATTGCCCTTATGCGTCATAACTCGCGTACAAATGGTTCGATTTCGATCCAATTTTAGTATGGGGTAGGGGACCACCTGGGAAAGCTCCCTATTGGAAATAGGGGAAATGGGGTAAAAGGTCAGGACATAGGATCGGGATCAATTCCATTGCCCTTTTGCGTAAAAATGCTTCGATTGCGACAAAACTTTATCATGTTGTTCCGGAGATATACTAAACCGTTTTTGTTGAATATCATCGAAATGGGGACAAAGGCAGGACACAGGAGTGAGATTTATTCCACAGCCATTATGCTCATAACTTGACGAAAAATGCTTCTATTGCGACAAAATGTTTGCATGTTGTTCCGGAAATATACTGAACCGGTTCTATTTAATACCATCAAAATGGGGTCAAAGTTCAGGACAAATGAGCGAGATTTATTCCACAGCCACTATCCTCATAATTTGAGTAATGATTTCTGGCGGGTTGGATAGCCTATCATAATCAATGCATTCCATGATTTATTAAATTGTAGCACAAAGCTTTACTCTTCATCCACCTACTTGTTTTCGTCCCACGGTGCATCCTAGTGCCAAGAGTTCCCGAGGTAAATGATGCAAATGACCTCGGCCGTCCACATGGAGCAACAGGAAACGAAATTAATCGAAGCAGACGACTTTCTTCCAATCATAAATGCGGAGTTTTGATGCTGGCGTGAACACTGTAGGCCCTGTTTGAAGGTGAACTGCGGTTAGTATGGGAACTGCATGTGGCTACGCAACGCAATTTTAGCAGGGTCCGATGTATTGTGTGATGCGACACATTACACTCTTCACCAGGTTTCGAATTACTGTCGAATTAGGTCACATGATTCCTTCCGTTGGTCAGTACGATACGTATAGGCTTTGTTCACATATAGTATCGATGAGAAGTAGTAGACCCGCACCTTGCCGAATGTTCGTGTTTTTTCCCTCATCGGACCACGTTCTGAAGGTACAACTCATTAGTAACACCGTAATATCTCTAGTAAAATGTCATTCGTCCGAGGACATTTTTACTAGAGATAATACGGTAGAAGCTCCTGCAATTGTGTATTTGTTCCATTTGCGGGTTCACCGATTACATTAGGCATGAAGCCGAAAAGAAATCCATGCTTACTCTTCCCTGCAGGAAAGAAAAGACGCACTAAAATTTAAAAAAAGCGCTAAATCGTAATTATTTTATCCTAAATAAAAATCATTTTGTATTTGTTCCATTTATTTGTTTTGTTGGCCATTGTAGCCTAAAGTGAACACTCTCGGCTAGAAATCGAGAGATCTGCGGTAGGATCCCTGGAGTGGCCGGATTACAATTTTTCGGTTGCTATGTGTTGATAAAAGAGGAAAGAGCTATGTCTTTTTTTATTCACTGACGCCAAGTATTTAGAGGGTTTTCACTCGTGTTCTCTCCCTTTGGATTTATGTGCTATAATTAATAGACAGCTTGTGCCGTTAATCCCCACCAGATGGAGACATTTTAGTTGCTAAGCCCATCCTACGGATATGTGATGTAAGAAGCTGACATATAAACGAAGATAACGCCGTTGATTGTTCGCCATTGTAGCGTAAGGCGAACGCACTCGTCTAGAACTGAGAGATCTGGGAGTACGATCCAAGCAGTGGCCATATAACAATTTTTCGGTTGCTATGTGCTGCTAAACATGGAAAGAGCGATGTGTTTGTTTATCCTCTGACGCTACGGATTTAGAGGATTTTTACTAAATAAACATTTCTGAAGAAAAATTCGTAAACCACTTGGGCCTTAAACGAAAGGCCAGACTGAGTCCTTTCCCATCTTCAAAGTACCAATATATGCATAATCAGGAACCTTTCAAGACATCCACGGGACCTCTGCGCCCTAATGCTTATAATAAAGGAGGTGTCGGCACTCCAATTTATTAATAGCTCAGTGGATGCCACAAAATATTTACGAAACGATATGTTTTAATACCTTGAACTACGGTTGAAATTTATAATTTCACTGAAAATATATATGAGCAGCACCTATTTAAATGCCACATTACAAAGCTGCACATTTGTAAATCTGAGTTTAATGTAGCATTCGTTGTAACCAGAAAATACGATATTCTATATAACTGCCGGGACGGGTCTTCACTGAACCTGAATACCCGAAAATAAGACCGGTCAATAACTAGACTCGGGCTACATAATGTTTCCTACGGTAACTGTGATTTTACATCAATACAGCATACGAGTTTTTATTACATTTCCGAGTTGGTAGAGATAAATATTCTACAACTAAGCACGAGAGGGTAGTCGGCAGGGCTATTTATTGTGGGCTTGGATTGTAAATGCCATATGCTACGCATTGGTGGGCCTTAGAGGAGGAGAAAAAGCTTCTTCAAGAACTCTAAAAACCAGGTAGTATACACTAGCGATGGGTTGGGAATCAGGTCTCTTGTCTCCGTTATTAAAAAATCCCTGTCAACGTTTTGACCTGGAACAAATAATAACAGTTCCAAATTCACCTATCAAAATGTCATCGTTCGCCGAGACCAAGAAATGCTTAGTGTCCAAGATCACTATTACGTCATAGTTTATTTTACCATATCAAAACAAACTTGTCTCCTTTTCGATTGAAACATCATAGAGGTCACTAGTAATGTGACCTCTATGATGGTTCCCAAGCTTAAGATATGTGTTGGTTGGCTTTCGCTGTGCGTTCCCTGGTAAACAATGAATTCAAAGCCAGCCAATCGTAACAATGATTTTGTCTCTGTTAGAAGAGAGTTGGGACTCGCTCTTTCTTTGCTGTCACCTTGTCTTAAAGAAAGATTTTGTTACTGTTACAAAAAGGTGAGTCACTGTTCCGTGTCTTTAAAGCTTCATCATAGCTCTCGTAAACGGTGATTTTGTCTCCGTTTAAAGTTACCTTTACTTCCGTGGGACTGTCACTTTGACAAAAATGACTGTTAAGCCCACCTCTAGAAAACCCCACACCGTCAAAATGTTGCCTCCGCTTCCCAAGAAACAACTCCCTGCTAATTTTATTGACCAAAGTATGGATATCGCAGCGCAGCGCGATTGTACCGGATGCCTGCCAATCGGAAACATTTTAGGAGGAAACGAATGGTCAAAGAAAATTTTGTGGGTATTCTATAGAAACAGATAACTGTAAACTCTCCATTTTCTAATTGAGTAAGGCATTGGTTAATTGAAGGGGTGGCTAGAATGGAAGTCTCTAAGAAAAGGTTTCTTTTAGTACTGCCAAAGCGGGTCAGTCGCAGTTTGTGATCTATTTCATGTTCCGGCTGTATTTCGAGGCACAAAATTTAGGCTTTTGTGAATTTGGGAGGACATACTGCGGGCTTGGACGTGCTCGGGACGACATACTTCGGGTTATGTCAGCCCGGGCACGTCCAAGCCCGAAGACTTGCTCGGCCAACATACTTCAGGCTTGGACGTGCTCGGGCTGAGATACGTTGAGCTTGGACGTTCTCGGACTGACATACTTCGGGCTGAGATACTTCGGGCTAAGATACTTCGGGCTGAGATACTTCGGGCTTGGACGTTCTCGGACTGACATACTTCGGGCTGAGATACTTAGGGTTTGAACGTTCTCGGACTGACATACTTCTGGCTGAGATACTTCGGACTTGGACGTTCTCGGACTGACATACTTTGGGCTGAGATACTTCGGGTTCGGACGTTCTCGGGCTGACATACTTCGGGCTTAGACGTTCTCGGACTGACATACTTCGGGCTTGGACGTTCTCGGGCTGACATACTTCGTGCTTGGACGTTCACGTGCTGATATACTTCAGACTTGGACGTGTTCGGGCTCTAAACATTGTGCCCGAACTCCGTACTGTTTCACCTAGAGCAAAAGCTGCTGTTATAGAGACGAGGTGTCCAATACCCTCTTAAAACATACGTTTAGCTCTTCTCGCTAGCTTTTTCATGATTATTTTCAGCTCTTTACTTTCCGATTAACATGCAGAAAATCCGAAGGAGTATCTCATGAAAACTACCTTTATATTGCTGCAGTAATTTCTTGTACTCCTATCATGTGAAATGCAGAGCCATACAAGACGTGCAAACGTTTCTTGAAAACTTCAGGGCAGTCTTTTTTCCTTCTGAAGAAGCAAGTTTTCCAGATTGCTAAATGCACTGCTAAAATAATCAATAGTCATTTCGCAACTTTAGATTGTAAAAGGAATTCCTCTGAGTGCATAACAAGCGATATGTTTTGATGACAAAGAATTATTTGCCAGAGACGACGCACCCGATTGTTTTCGTATGGGAAACGTTACTGAAACGGATCCTTTGCGTCGGGTATCATCTCTGAATGAAACAATGCGACTTAGAATCATCACGATACATTCGTGGACTCGTTCATGCTTTTTAATCATGAAGATGAATCTATACCCAAAATCGTTACGCAACTTGTTTCAGCTTATCGTCATCATCTCTCGGCGAGAGCAATGTTTGCTGTCAGCGCCATAAAGCGTTTCAATTTAATGAGTTTTAGTTGTCAATGACTTTCTTCAAAGTACATCGCTGATGGAACTGCTAACCTTGCATGGGATATTTAAATTCCCAGTGTGTGTGTAAAAAATAAGAAAGATTCAAAGATACGTTTGCCGAATAAAAATAATGCCACTTTTCAAAGCACAAACACACTCGCAGGGGTTATTAGAAAGTCATTGCAATGCAAAAAAATCAGCGCAGTTTAGATATCTAAGTTACTAAAGCGAGAATATTACAGAACAAACACATACACTGACTCGACAATTTAAAGAAACATTTGCTCCATAATGTGTTGGAGAACGGTTTGACTTTCAAAACGGCAGCAGTTCGCCTCCGTATTGGTTCTACAAGGTTTCAACCTGAAACAATTTTCGAATAACATCATCCAATTCTGACAGATTCCATTACAGTATATACCAATGTATGATGTCATTTTCGTCCTCATCTGACATATTCACGTAGCGGGGAACTGAAGTGTGAAGACAGAAGCGGCCAATCAACGAAGCAAAGGTTCCCATGAAGTTTCTGAAACCACTGTGAGACAATGTGAGCATTGAGTTCTTTCTTCCTGGAAGCAGTCGTTATCACAGAGAGAGAGAGAGAGAGAGAGAAAGGGAGTAACAGTTGTTGAGAGTAAAATATTCACTGTAAAAAAATCTACTTAAAAATGAAAACCTGAACCTACTCGTTTATTTTTAAGTACAATCGTATCGTAAACGAGTACATGACATGCTCAAATATAAATAACCACACGTGCTTACAAATAACTGCGTAATAAGTATAAATTTCATCTCGTATTACTCCATTTTAGATATTATATTTTTATTTTGATTGGAGGTTAACGACCATCGTGAGCAACTCAATGGGCTATAAGCAGTCGCCCGTCCTTAATTTAGGGTCACTGGTTCCAGGGAAGAGAGAGAGCCAGTGCCGTAAGACAAACACAACATCCACGCCTCACCGGGATTCGAACCCGGACGCCTTTCGGACGAATGATCAGAGGCCATCGCCTTAGACCACTGCGCCACCGGGGCGGCTATTATATTTTAAAGAAAAATTGTTTAATAAATATGTAAAGTGACACACATAAATAATTAGTAGAACAAAGTCGCTTATCACAAGGAATTTAATTATGCATAAAGTAGTGTACGTTTTTACATTAACTGTATTTGTGTCAATCTCATAAATAATATTCATCACTACATTTATCATAAAATAGTGTGGTCCATTTGCCCAGCATGTGACAACGAGTATATCTATTATCCCAGATGTTACATCGAATAATATACTTCCAGTTGATTATATGAATAAATGAATATGTATGGAGTACACCTATTTCAAATTAGAAATCCAGCAGCGGATTGCTTAGTGGTTAGAGATTCAGACTACTAATAGAGGGACCCTAGGTTAAAACCTAGCATGAACGGCCTGAACCAGGAGGCTCTCCGTGGTGGTGTGAAATTCTAATAATCGCTGAGTATCCACCGTGCATCAGACAAGCACGTTAAGTGACGGCCCCCGGTCAGGAATCCCCCGGTTAAAGTTCCTAAGCATCGCACCTTATTTCTCTCTGCTTTCTATGTGCAAGTTCGTGCGCTTGCACGGTCATGCCATCTACTGTGCTCTCTCTCACTCTCTCTCACTTACAAACAATCTAGTCAGAATCGTTAGATTCGCTCAAACTTCGTTTAGTTTCTGCGCGCTGCCCGAAAGGGCACAGGATCTGAATGAAGTTAGAGCACATATATTTGAAATATATGGATTTTTTTAGTTTTTTAGTACCTATATTTGAAATATATGTATTCAAACATGAATACATATATTTCAAATTAGCAATACCAGATATACTCAAAATTGATTCCTTGTATGTACTCAAATATGAGTACGTGTCTTTTTCAAATATGAGACACAAGTACTCGGAGCAAGCCCAGAATGTACTACAAAATGAGCACATTTTGCTTATCTCTTAGTACCAATTTTTAACAGCGTTGGGTTGGGGCGAATGAAATGTCCGGCAAAACACCAGCACATCTAGACGGCGAGAATGGAAAAGTAGGACAACTTACTTAAGCAAAATAATCCCCCTCATCATTGATAGATAGTTGCCATCTGTTTCGCAAAGGCCATGATACCAGAACGAAAAAACGCTTGTGGCTAGGACCCGAACAATTCATCCACAGCACGTTTAACCTCGTTGTTTGTCATGAACTGTTTCTCGGACAGGAAGGGATCCAAGCAACAAAACAGATGATATTCGGCAGGCGACAAGTCCGGGAAATAGGTACGATGAGGCACAGCTTCATAGCCAGTGACACATAGTGTCAACATCGTTCGTTTTGGGACATGAGAGCGAGCGTTGTCCTGCAGCAGAAGAACACCATGTCGGTTGACCAAAGCCGGTTGTCTCTGCTGCACTTTCCGGTGCATTTGGTGTAATTCAGCATAACAACGTTCTGCAGTGATGGTTCGGCCTCTTGCCAAGAAACTCCGATGAATTATCCCATCTCTGGACCACCAGACAAGGAGCATAATTTTCTTGTTGTGCAGGGGTCGATTAGGATGGCGTCCAGCAGGCTGTGCCTAGTATAACGAAGTAAATTTCTCCGTCTTTTTTGTCCACGCCGGGGCTCGAACCCGTGTCCCCTCATTCCGGAATAAGTCAATACGTCGCTCTCCCAACTGAGCTACGCGGACGTTCGTAATTGCTGCTATCTGCCTTTATGTCGTGTGCGTCCTTCGGGGCAGGCACGCTACACTTGCTTAACCACTGTGCAGGTCATTTCTGATTATCATAAAGGACCCACCTCTCTCCCCATGTGACGATTCGATGCAGCAGAAGTTCCTGTTTGTTCCTGGAAAGCAGCAACGTGCAGACTTCCCAACGCTTAGTCTTGTTGACAGTTGGCAACCCATTCGGCAGCAACATGTCCAGCCTTTTTTGGCCTTACCCGGCGCGGGGAGTCGCCGAATAGCTGTCTTGTGGTGGACACCAAACTCTGCCGCTATTTCACGATACGTTTTTTCTGGGATCCGCATCAACAACACGCAACAGAACATCTTCAGAAAAAGTAACAGGTCTGTGGCCACGTGCTTAGTTCTGCAGGTCCTTATCTCCGCTTCGAAACTTCACAAACCATCGCTGCACAGTCATTCGTTGGCTGTATTCTCCACAAACGTTTTGGCGTTTCGACAGGCCATTCCTGCAAAATGACCCAGTTTAAATTCATACAGGAAGATGATTTTCAAATCCGACGTCTGCATGTTTCATTTGCAAGCCACGTTACGTCCAAAAAAAAAAAAAAAACAGCAACCACGCCTGAACCTTGTTCTTCACACACGTGCTAGGTAAGTATTTATAATAATTCTGTGACGTAACAGCCGCAACACCTGTGGGTGGTTCCATTCCGCTGTAGTGGGGGTCCTAGAATAAAGTGGCCTAAGATCCACCATGAAAACGTGGCCCATTTTGCAACTATGGGACCACAATATTCTTGGATCATAACGCTAAGATTGATAAATGCTCTCTTGCTGTTGTCTGAAAATATTTAAACTTGGAAAAGTTAGGAACGTGGTTCGCCAAACTTTATGGTCCAATTTAAAACATTTCAGTTCGCATCCGGTGTTCTTCAGTCGTTAAAGTCGTTCTGTCGTGTTCGCTGCAGACGGAAAAAAAACCGTATTGCAGCTTTTTTGTTCTTGCAAAGCGGGCGGTGTAATGTAAAGACGTTTGGAATGTGCCTGTATTGTCCTTGATTCACATCTTTTGCCATTTATAGCAGCGTTGCGAATCTGTTCGTCAGAGCAAATCTGGCTGGACTTGTTTTATCGTGGGAATCAAAGAGCAGTTTACAACCTCACCTCATATACTCAGTACCAAAGAAATACACACCTAGTATATACTGTTTTATGTGAATAAATGGCCCAACTGCTCTGACTTGTGATCATTTCCTTATCCATACATGTACAGACCACAAAAAGGAAAAGAAAAACGATCCAACGCCTCCCCCCCCTTAATTTTCGAACCGTTTGTCGCATGTAAACAAGTAAGGTACCGTTGGAACATTGGCACATTTCAAGCTTCCCAATGCAAATATAATTTTTCGAATCGGACCAATAGTTGCTAAGATATGGTGTCCACAGACGGACGTGCGGGCAAATCGATAACACCAATACGATCTTTCATTTTTTTTACAAAAGACGTTCTCAAAAATCAGATTTCGTGGTTCTGCTTCAATTTTCTATTATGAAACAACCTTTCAGTGATACGCGAATACTCAGTGCCTCGAGAAAGTGTAATGATCGGCAACAAGAATATTCAAAAGAAATTTCAGCTTGCATAGATTTGGGTTTTCCATTATTAGAAAAATAGATACTGTTTATTCTAACATCAATTCAAGTAATTAACACGAATAAATGAAGTTGTTATAAAGGAAACGGCAAGAGTAAATAAACTCCTTCTCTGGGCCCTTGCTCGTCCGTACTCTGCATTGACTTTGTCGGAAGTTCGCGCAAGAAGCAGACTTTCCAGCATTATTACTTTTCTAGCAGGGAAGGAAGCATTCCAGGTGTGTTTTCCAAATGTAGATAAATGAATGCCCCCTCTAACTTTATTTGAAAATATCTTTGCTATTAATCATCCGATTTGGTCGATATTTAAATTTTTCTAGTTTTTCCATGTGCTAAACACAATGCGAAAAAAGTTACATAATCCTTATATGGAAAAATTCGGAGATAGTGAGCTAATTAACATACACTGACGGAAAAGAAAATCCCAACACCACGAAAAAATAGTTGTAGAGGAATGAAACGGCGGGAATACATTTGTATAGGTAATATATTTAATCGATTAAATTTTAAAGGTCACAGCTTAATGTAAGCGCGAGAAGAGCCGTTTTAAATGTCAAATGCTGGTACATTCATAACCGGTGTAACCGTCAGAATGTTGAATGCAAGCACGCAAACGTTCATGCATTGTGTCGTACAGGTGCTGAATGTCAGTTTGTGGGATGCAGTTCCATGCCTGTTGCACTTGGTCGGTCAATACAGGGACGGTTAATGCTGGTTGGGGGTGACACTGGAGTTGTCATCCAATGATGTCCCATACGTGCTCGATAGGTAAAAGATCTGGTGATCTAACAGGCCACGGCAACATGTCGACACTCTGTAGAGCATGTTGGGTTACAACAGCGGTATGCGGGCGAGCGTTATTCTGTTGGAAAACACCCCTGGAATGCTGTTCATAAATGGGAGCACAACCGGTTGAATCACCAGACCGACGTACAACTGTGCCGTCAGGGTGCGTGGGATAACCACGAGAGTGCTCCTGCTGTCATAGGATATTGCTCCCCAGACCATAACTCCAGGTGTAGGTCCAGTGTGTCTCGGCCACAGACAGGTTAGTTGCAGGCGCTCACCTGGCCTCCTTCTAACCAACACGCGGCCATCACTGGCACCCAGGCTGAACCGGCTTTCATCAGAAAACACAACAGATCTCCACTCCGTCCTCCAATGAGCTCTAGCTTGACACCAATGATGTCGCAAACGGCAGTGGTTTGGAGTAAGAGGAATGCACGCTACAGGGCGTCTGGCTCGGAGCTGTCGTTCAAGTAACCGATTTGTAACAGTTTGTTGTGTCACTGTGGTGGCAACTGCAGCTCGAATTGCTGCCGCAGACGCAGTACGATGCGCCACGGCCATACGCCGTACACGGCGGTTTTCCCTCTCAGTAGTGCCACATGGCCGGCCGGAACCCGGTCTTCTTGAGGCAGTACCTTCACTTGACCAGTGTTGCCAACAATCATGCACAGTGGCTACATTCTTGCCAAGTCGTTCTGCAATATTACGGAAAGAAAATTCACCTTTTCGTAGCCCTATTACACGACCTCGTTCAAACTCCGTGAGCTGTTGATAATAATGGCTTTTACGTCTTCTTAAAGGCATTCTTGACTAACATCAATACCCTACGTCGAATCGCAACGATAACGAACGCTCACGAACGTTACGCGCGTATTTACAGCAAACCTGCTTTGCATGTTCCGAGGGGCGCTACTAGCGCCACACGTATGCGCCGAGCGCGAAATTTGCATAGACGTCATCTTACAGATGTACTCTCACCGCCTACCAACTGTCGTTTATCTAACACAACCCCTTCTTGGTGTTGGGATTTCTTTCCTTCAGTGTATTTTAATTAGCTGAATTAACAATTTTTCTTCACATCACCAGATAGTTCCCTTCAAGTACTTTTCAACGGTACCTTATTTGTTTATTTGCGGCAAATGTTTCGAAAGTTAAGGGGGTGGATCGTTGTTTATTTTGTTTTTATTTTTTTTTGAGGTCTGTACATTGCACATACCAACTTTAATCTCAATTAGATGATTCCTTCTGGGTGCATTTTCGTTCTTTCTTTCTCTTTTTTTGCAAAGAGTGTATATATAAAAAAAAAGGCTTTCGACAACCACGCAATCTATAACGTATAACTCAGGAGAGTGAATGAAGATCATATTCTTTTGTAATAGCATATTGGAAAACGGAGTGAAGGTGGACGTAATCTGAGGGATGCAAAGAAAAAATATTGGTAGCGTCGTTTTTATTTTCAATGACTTCAAAAAAAAAAAAAAAAAAAAAAAAAGAACGACTCCAGTAAATTTCACTGATGTGAAATTCGTTTCTTCTCGGAATGGGCTTAAACTCTTTATGCACATCTTGAAATGCCGATATCTGAGGAACGTTTTCAATTTACATCACTAATTGAACTGGATAGATATTTCAAATAAAGAAAAAGCATTTTAAACTCGGTCTTACGTAATAGGAACTCGTTTTCTTTAGAGTGCTTGCTTATCGAAATTTGCCAGAGTGATTTCATAAAATGGTGAATATATTTCAAATACGTGGAGATAATCTAAGTGCACGATGTCATCATTCTGTCAAAGTTATTTTATAAACAACGCATAGCAACTGAAAAATTGTTCTTCCGTTACCACTGGGATCAAACCCCAAATCAGATCATACCAGATCATATGTAGAGGATTTTAGGAAAGGAGTGTCTGACCCCAGGTCTTAAACATCCCTTAGAAATAGGAAGCTAGTAGATTTGGGCTAGAGCGACCGTTAGGAAAGTGACATGGTAGTGAGGTATAAAGTAGGAGGAAGACGCCCTTATTTATTACCGGGCGGCCAGTACCCGGAGCCCCAAGGCTTAACGTGCCCATCCACACACGGTGGATATTTAGTGATTTGAGCGTTCGTACTGGCCTGGGATCGAACCCGAGGTCTTCTCCGTGGCAGTCACGAACGTCGACCACTAGGCCACCTGCGGCCCGAATCCAAGATCTGTCGGCTTTTGGATTTATTAAATAGCTTGCTCTGTTGAAATCCACAAGATGGCGACTTATCAGTTGCTGAGCCCATAAATAGGAATTTGTGTAGTCAGATGCTGACTGATAAACCACACATAGCTCTGTGAATTGTTGGCACCGTAGCGTAAAGCGAACGCACTCGGCTAGTTATCGAGAGATCTGGAATTCGATCCCAGCGGTATCGGTAGAAGGGTTTTTCAGTTGCTATGCGTTGTTTATAAAATAACGTGGACAGAGCGACGGCATCGCCTAATTGATTTCATTAAAGAAATGGAATTCTAACTTTTATTTGTTGCGGAAGTTATTTTCTTGACATACTCAAAAACCTGCAGGATGATTTAAATAAGACACTTAAGCGTTCAGCGTTGCTGCTTTCAGTGGTGTGTTATTCACAACGACATACACTCAGTAGGCAAAGTATTACAGACAGGGGTGATGGGCAATCGACATGGGCATCCCCCGTGCAGGGTGCGACAGACCCAAAACGAACGTAGGTGATATATATATATATAAATGGACAGATGGAGTTCCTAACAGTTTATCGCAATTCACGAGCATGGGTAAACGTGGTGATCTGAGAATATTTGATTGTGGACGTGTTGTCGGCGCAAAACAGATGAATCATTGAACCGCCAAAGTCATAAGAACCCATTTTTTCATTCTTCAAGGGACGTTAGACTTCCTTTTTAACCTGTGGTTCATGTTATACGAGATGCAAGTAGAGGGTGGTTGATTCGAGTCTTACATTCAAATGGTGCAAGAATATTTTTTATGCTATTGTATTTTCATATAAAGCGGGGCTTACATTATGGGTGTTATCGTTTGAGGATAACTTGGCTAAGAGCGATCACAATATTTTGGTATGGCTACTGCTTTTTTACGCTTTCCAGCCGTAGGTTGAAGAAGCGTATATCCACCAGCTTTGTCCATCTGTCTGTCCGTCTGTCCGTCACACGATAACTCGCGTAAAAATGGTTAGATTTCGAAGACATTTTAGTATGTGGTAGGAAACCACCTGGGGATGCACCCTATTGAAAATGGACGAAATGGGGTTAAAGGTCAGGACATAGGAGATGGATCCATTCCGTTGCCCTTATGCGTCATAACTTGCGTAAAAACAATTCGATTTCGATGAAACTTTAATATGTGGTAAGGAATCACATGGGAATGAACCCTATGGAAAATGCAAGAAATGGGGTCAAAGCTCAGGACATAGAAGTGAGATCCATTCCATTGCCTTTATGCATCATAACTATTGTAAAAATGCTTCAATTGCAACAAAACTTTATCTTGTTGTTCCGGAAGTATACTGAACCAGTTCTGTTGAATATTATCGAAATGGGCTCAAAGGTCGGGACACAGGAGCGAGATCTATTCCACAGAATTATCCTCATAACTTGACAAAAAATGCTTCTATTGAGATAGACTTTTAGTATGTTGTTCCGGAGATATACTGAACCAGTTCTCTTGAATATCATCGAAATGGGGTCAAAGGTCAGGGCACAGGAGCGAGATTTATTCCACAGCCATTATCCTCATAACTTGAGTAATGATTTAAGGTATGTTGGAAAGCGTATCATAACTAATGCATTGCATGATTTTACTAACTAGTTTAGAGAACGTTTTACCATGGGGTCTAGAGTTTCCGAGGGCTACCATATAACGAATGTACCGCGATTATATCATCGGAGGACGTACCAGCGTTCAAAGAGCAAATGACGGCCGACTAAACGCCGCTGATGACTAGGGTCGACGGTAGACTATCCAGGCCCTTACAAACCTACCGCTTGGGATCCACGGCGCAAGCCACATCCAGGTTAAAAGTCTAATGCCCAAACAGGTTCCATGGAAACAGTGGCCAGTTACTCACGATGCTCGTTGAACCTTCAATAAAAAAATCCAAAAAAACAGGGTCACCGATTGAACGATACGTCATACGCTGAATAGCCTTGACTACGGGAGCCGACACCATACTCGTGTGGCACTGTTTACTGTTCCTCATTGGAAATCACGCCTCTCATGGTGCCAGTAACATCAAAACCTGAATTCTGCAGATTGGCGTCGAGTCGTGTGGTCTGATGAATCGCATTTTCGGCTGTATCGAGCGGACTGGAAGGTGCGAGTGTGGCGTCAACAAAATGAGACAATGACGCTGTCGTGCTAAGTCAGCTTTGTTCAAGGCGGCTGTGGCATTGTCATAGCTTGGGAAACCTTCTCATAGGACACTTAAGTCCTGTAGTGTGTCCGCAGAGCTCACTAACCGTTGCGCACTACCAGCTTGTGCTGGTTGATCACCTACAAGCTTTGATGGCCTTCGCGCATCCTTGGGTCGATGGTTTGATTTAGCGGACAACGTGCTGCCCCAACGGGCCACAATCATACAGGCATGTCTTCTCTGGGATGCCGTAGAGCAGAACATTAGATTCATGGATCCTGGACCGACGTCTCGGGAAGAGTTGGTGACAATGCTGAAACATGCATGGGTAGCATTACCTCTGGATATCCTGCGGCATGTGGTGGAACTGACACTTCGGTGTGTAGAGGATGTTGAGGAGAAACACGATGTTACATAGATACACTGCCTGACAGAGAAAATGCCACACCATGAAGGAATGCTCGAAAACAGGCCAACCTGCACACATAGACAGCCAAATAGATCCTGAACAAATGATTTACTTGTCGCATACACACTAGGCTCTACTGGCCGAATATACAGGATGATAGATAAGTAGCGTAGCTCTAATTTTGGGCTATACAGCGTTGAATCTGACATGGTATCGAGGCCGTGAGAGTCCCAGTATAATCCTGGGGTATCGTGGACCATGTGGTGATGATCTGTGTCAACAGATCATCTTTATTTTGCGGGGCTGGAATGGTACTCAACCGACGTCCAATCGTGTCCCACCGATGCTCGATGGGTGAGAGGTCGGGGGATCGTGCTGCTCACGGAAGCATCCCCACACCGTGTAAAGCATTCAGGCTGATTCGGGCGGTATGCGGCCAGACGTTTTCCTGTGGAAAAACAGCGTTCGGGAAGCCCTGCAGATACGGTAGAGCCACCGGCCGAAACACCTCGTCAACATAGCGGCGTGCCGTCAGTGTGCCCGTAATCCGTACCAGCGGTGAGTTGCTATTGGCGCTGATAGCACCCCACACCATGATTCTACGTTGCCGGGCCGTGTGGAGCTCCACAATGGAAAAGGAATCCGCCCGTATGCCACGTCGCCTCCAGACTCTCACACGGTGATCAACCGTCATGAGGCAGAACCGCGATTCGTTGCTGAACACAACAGTGTTTAATTCGGCAAACTAAGCAGCTCTGGAGACCCAGAGGCAGGCGGTGACGGCGTTGGCTTACCGTTAAGTGTAGCCTTCGCAACGGACGGCTCGACAGCAAACCAGACGCAGCGGATCGGCACGACAATGTCGGAGTCAATATCGGAGCATCCAAACCTCACCGTACACTCCGCAAAATGTCTCCTGTTGTGGCCTGTGGGTCCGTTACGGCATGACGTCGGATGCGACGATCGGTGCGCTCGTATGTCCGTCCCCGTGCTCCAGTCACCCTACAACGTCACACATATCTTTTCTGGGACCACTGTCTTCAAATGTGAGAGACGGTTGGGGCATCACGTTGCGTTTCTTCCGAAATACGACGCAAGGACCATCCGATGGCAGGACGTCCTACGATGACACCTCTCGTGAACTCATCCGTTTGTTGAAATCGCGTGCGACGGCGGCTTAACGACATTGGCACACCTTGTTAGGACTCTAGACACGGTTTCTGCAGAATCACTCACTTCTCGCGGCCATCACGACGTCTTGACTGATGACCTGAAGGGCTGGTTGTCCGCTTATATCCCGCGCTCCTTTTGTGCGATTGGCCTGAAATGCAAGCATTTGCATATCGTGTACGTGTGTGCCAACCCTTCAATTTTCATGGCGCTGCATTCACGTTTTCGTGATATGGCAGTTTCTCTGTCAGGCAGTGTATATCCAACTTTTTGTCCATTGCGTGTATAGTGGAATGGCCGGATAATAATCAAAGCAAATATTTTGAAGAAAAAATCCAGCTAAAGGAAGGAATGCATTTAAGCCACTTCCGCAAGAGAAAATACTCGCATAATGTAAAGTGCACAATGTAAATACTGTCTCCACAATCCACTGAGCAGGTTACAAGCGAACAAAGATCTGTCTGATTTCTACAGAATTCGTAAAATATCCAGAAACAGAAATAGTTACTTTTTCCTACTAGCGGCTGAAATATGTTAGGAATCATCAGATTGTTCTCAAAACATATCCTAAAGTACATTGGAAGACGTCCAAGATAAAGTGCATTTTCAAATCTGGTACTTAAAATGAAGTTACGGTTCCAAGTACGCCGCAGACAAGAATGTTATCTTGCAGCCCCTTGTGGCACAATATAAAAAAACCCTGTGAAATATGGGCAAAATATATCATCGTCACCAGTAAAAAAAATTATTTTATCTGAGTTTTGAAAGCGGGAATATCACCGTTAGAGATATTTACTTTAACGCCTTTTACGGCAAACACAAACATTCTGTTGAGAACAAAAGCCTTTCCCCTGAATGTTTTTCCTCAGTTAGGTATTTTGAAGCGAAGATGTGATTGCAAACATGTGAAAGACTGACACATGCACTTACGTACCTTAAGGGCAAAGCATTTTGTCAATAGATATTGCAAAATGTAAGCAAAGTATTCATCGTTATAACTTCTATCTCTCGCAAAAAGAAGTTTTGAAATCCCAATTTTGCAAACAGAGTTTTTTTTAATAAATAAAATGTACACACGCCGGCCACAGAATTAGAAACCTTTATTCAGGTGCACGTAAATGTCACTTGCTCCACTTATATGCAAAATACCTATTCCCGTGCGCCACCATGGTAATCTGTGGAACTATTTAGAACTGCTGCTCGACAGTAATGGACAGATGTTTTGATCACTATGGGAAAAATAAATGTTCCTACGGAGTTAGATAAAGGGCAAGTTGTAGGTTCCCGTCTGGCTGGAGGAAGGATCTTGAAAGCAGTAGAGCTTACTTTTTTCTTAAACGCTGAGATATCCCAGGTTTTCAATCAGTGGGAAAGTAACCCACATTGCTTGTCTAATTGGAATAATTGTTGCGGGACGTCATTCTATCAGGAACAAGATCACCATCGTCTGAGAAGGCTTGTACGGAGAAGCAGGACTTCCAGTTAACCGAAGCGTTCAGTAGGGTGGGTCGAAAAAACCCCAAATGCTCTGATCGAAACGCCCCAGTGTGTAAAGTTGTGAGTGAGCATCACTAAAAATATTTTTCCAATCGTTTAATATTTTTGGCTCTGACTAGAAGCTCAAAGTTTTCAAATTTCATAAAAAACATGAATTATTTTTTTGAGTGTCCATCGAAAATGCCAAAATTGCTCGAATCGAGATGCCCTAGTGCGGAAAAGGTTTTAATGACCATCAGAAACAAATGTCTAACGTATAATTCAAATCAGTTAATTTATTCGGCTCTGATCCAAGTCTCGAACTTTCGCCATTTTTAAAAAAAAAACAAAAAACGAAATATATTGCAATAATGTACTCGCGTTCACGCTCCCTCTCAGCCAATCCAACCATCCTGTTTTGGTCTACCCTCCTCAGAATGAACTTGGCCGCCGTTGCTTTTACCAAAGTGGGGTGGGGTGGGTGGAGGAGGAGATTCGAGGCGCCATTTCCGCTAGTTTGACTGTAATGACACACTGCAGTAGAACTTCGCTGGCGTAATAGCGAATGCGTTGTGTAACGTACCAGGAGATGTGACGTATCTGCCAGAAGGACGCACACGAGGGAGATGATGTAACGTACCAGGAGATGTGACGTACCTGCCAGAAGGACGCACACGACATAAAGGCAGATAGGAATCAGAATAAAATGTCCGCGTAGCTCAATTGGTAGAGTGACTTGTTCCGGAATAAACGGACTCGGGTTCGAATCCCGGCGTAGACCAAAAATGACGGAGAAATTTACTTCGTTTTAATGGCGCCCGAACTATCCGGATGATCAGACCGTTCAAAATCTCGCAATGGTGTGATGTTATTTCCACACCGCGAGATAGGAAAAATAGGAGAATCCGTTCTCCAGCACTTCAAAAAAAAAATAAGGGGGAGATGATGTAACGTACCAGGAGATGTGACGTACCTGCCAGAAGGACGCACACGACATAAAGGCAGATAGGAAACAGAATAAAATGTCCGCGTAGCTCAATTGGTAGAGTGACTTGTTCCGGAATAAGCGGCCTCGGGTTCAAATCCCGGCGTAGACCAAAAATGACGGAGAAATTTACTTCGTTATAGTTGGCAATTCCGAAGTCTTCAAGCTCAAAGCCTCCTCTGAGACAAACGTTTGTTTGTCCCATTTTTGGAAACCCGAAAGATATGTGTGACATCTAGCTTCCGACATATGAAGATGAAATAAGGTGTTGGTTCAACGAGAGAAGTATAATTATTTTGGATACTGACAGCAAACAAGAACCTAGTTTCTCATTTAATACAGACGCTGTGGCTCGAAAAATAGAAAAGTTGTTTCAAAGAGCGTCTATTTCGGCAGTTTATCAGCAGCGTGTACGTGCTATGTTGTTCGCATATCACGAAAAGCACGTTGGCATGAACAGTTTTAATAGACGTGTTAATAAAAGTCAGACAGTGAAAGATATGGTTGAAAAGTTTAGGCATGAAGCAAATACAACACTTTTGCAAGTGCTCAAATATAAATAAATGCACTTGCCCTTCAGTGCATAAAGTGCCAGCCAAGAAACGACTGTTCGTTATGGATCAGAGATCAACCAGGAAATGTTTCTTTTTTTTTTTTGGAGGTTTAATGACCACCGTGAGCAACTTAATGTGTTATAAGCTGTCGCCCATCCCTAATTTAAAGCCACTGACTCCATGGAAGGGAGAGAGTCAGTGCCATAATAAAAGCAAAACATAAATGCCTCACCGGAATTCGAATCCAGACCAAACGCGGACGAATGATCAGAAGCCAGCGCTCAGACCACTCTTCCACCGGGGCGCCCAGGCCGGCCAGGAAATGTTACATAGGTCCTATTGATCATATCGAAATACAGTAGCTCCAAAAGCGAATTAAGAGAAAATTATAAGATTCTGCTCTTCCTAGAAAACATGAGGTTGCATGCGTTTCCAGTAGGACTGACGACGACGATGGGACTGAAACAGAAACCGAATTAGTTTCTGACGAAGGAACATATGATTTATATCGCGCCAGTTCCAGTAAGCTAACTCAATCCCCTTCTGAAATACGAGTGCTACTTTCCGCAACTGTACTTAGTAGTCAGCGACTAAGTGTGTCTGACAGAGCAACTGCTGCAATAGCATATAGTGTACTTCAAGATATGGGCCTCGTATCGAAATAAGAGACATCATTTGTAACAGACAAAACAAAATTCGAAGGGGAAAGGAAAAATATTGCAAGCAGTTTCAAACAAAGGCTCCGATCGATACCGCCTTGAGAGCTTTATGTTTTGATGGTCGTAAGGACCAGACATTAACCCAAGTAAAATCGGGGCAAACTTTTACCGTCACAGAGAAACACATCTCAGCCGACGTCACAGTATCCTGGACATGTGAAACTGTCGTATACGTTTCGCGTTTCTTATACATTGTATAAAATTTCAAAATTCAAGCCTTTGTTCGGAACCGAATAAATTAACTGATTGAAATTATATTTTATACATTTGTTGTTGATGTGTTATCAAGACCTGTTTCGCACTAGGGCATTCCGATCCAAGAATTTCTGGTATGTTTGACTGACACTCGAAAATGTCATGTTTTTCGTGAAATTTCAAAACTTTAAGCCTCTGGTCAGAGCCAAAGATATTAACCGATGCGAAAAATATTTCACACAATTCTTGGTGGTGCTCACTCACAAATTTTCCGCTCTAGGGCCTTTCAATTAGAGAATTTCGGGTTTTTTCGACCCACCCTATCCTACACATATTACAAGTACGTAGCACTTGTATTCGACCCACCCTATCCCACACATGTTACAAGTACGTATATGTTACAAGTACGTGGCACTTGTAACATATCAGATACGAGACTTAACGAAACGAGACGTAACATGTCATTGAGACTTTTCAGATACGTTGCGCAATGTAAGAGTACTATTTCAGACACCTTATGGTTACGTCAAAATGCCCTCAAACGATACGTAACTTTGAAACATAACCGATACATTACAGTGAAAGGTCTTTGTAACTTCAACATACCAACTTCATGTTACTCTAACGTATTTGAAATATATTTGTAACTTCGTTACATTATTGTTACGCATTTAAAAGGTACTTGTGATATCATCATATCACTGCTACGCATTCACTACGTTGAACATTATATTTTTAATAAACTTTATAAAATCACAATAAAAAATATTACACTCGACAGCTGTTTCAAAAGAAACAACAATCGTTTTACTAGTTGTTTATGTTTTCACAGTTTCAATATATAAACGCCGCCACTGTTTCCATTGGGAACAGTAGCGGCGCTTATATATTGATAACAAAAGAAATAAAAATTGGTCCCAAATGAGGGTGTGGAATTTCTGTTATACATGTGGAATAGACTACAATATTTCAGCGAAAAAAAGAAATAAAATCAAATTCGTCATTTCTCTAAATTCCTACCAATATAAAATTTCTCAGCTTCAAATAAAAAAAACATGCTGGTATGGTATACTAATGCAACACAGCCATCTACTTAGCTTTTAAAAAAATCTTTTTAGAATTTAAACATTATAATAATCAAAACAATTACTTACTTTCAGATGATCTTGAATCACACACAAAAAAAGGATGAAATATTAAATCAACTAACTAGCTAACTCGAGTACGACAGTTCTCAAAAGAATATCCCAGTAGCATGTGGAAATACTACTACGAGAGTGCTTCGGTGAAATGGCATAAATGCGCACGTCCATCCACGCCGTTGCCAAACCAAAAACTTTAATATCGCCGGAATGTAACATCAAGGTAACAATTAAGTACAATGGAAGCTGTAAAGCAGTAGTATTGGTGAATGCTATTTTTAAGGTAACCGTTGTGAAACGATGAAAGTTTTCCGTCTTTAGCACGATTTAATGATAAAAGATGAGAAATATATACAATTAAAACCATGAGCACTTTCGAGGCAGCAGCTGCCTCATCCTCAGATGTAATAAATAAAGACACATTTACTCTATATGTAATATAGATCATTGTATTGTGGGAAGCATGGTAAGTGAATAGCCAATAGTAATCTACATGCGCCAAATTGTTGCGCATACTGTTGGCCCAATAGTCTGTTAAGAAATCATGGTAATATATTATAGAAATAAGAAATGGTATAAAGTGGGTAAACAATCAATTTTAAGTTTATATTACAATTTATAATTTACTGTTTTAATAAGTGATTTCCAAACATTATGTAACTCATAAGGGGCATGTTCATTAAAACATTGCTCTCCGGAAGCCTCTATATATACACTTTCTGCAATTAAAAGGTCACCAAATTTACTAGAAGTATTAATTATTCTTGCATTACTCCAGTCGGGATTAAGATCATCTTGTATAACAGATTTGGCTAGGGATGTGCAATACATGCCTGTTTTAATATTGTATTTATGTTCTTTATTCGTAATCCAATATTACGTCTTGTAGAACCCACATAATTAGAGGTTGTTTGTCCTGTAGTTTCCTTAACCAGCGGGATATTGTAAATACCCCACTGACCCATTTTACTGTTCTGTTCACGATCCTTACGAACTACTGAAAATACGTTTCGTGTTTGTGAACTAAATTTCAAGCCATATGGTTTACGTAGTTGTGTTAAGGTTCTCGTTAAATGTGGATTATATAGCATAGAGCCAACATATATGGAATTGCAGTTGGGGTTTCTTAACAGGGTAGTATGTCGGGCATATTTGACCTTGCCAAACACTTGCCTAATCAGATATTTAGGGAACTCATATTGCTCAGCTAAGCCAAAAATGTAGTTAACTTCTTGCTCAAATGATTCATAACGTAACCGTAATGTACAAAGAGTTAACTTCTTGCTAAAATGATTCATAACGTATCCGTAATGTACAAAGAGCGACTGCTTATAGCCCATTGAGTTGCTCACGGTGGTCGTTAAACCTCCAATCAAAAAAAAATGTACAAAGATTTATGTTTAAAAAAAATGTTGCTGAAACGTAATTGTAAGATATATCTGAAAGTGTAACGAAAATGAGAGATTGTAACATTATTGATACGTATCTGAAACGTTTTGTGCTGTATGGGGTTCAGTGAAGATCCCATCCCATACTTCAGAGAACTATGCGCAGAAAGTATTTGACTATTTCAAAAGTATTTTGAACCCATTTCCTTCAACGCACAGATATTCAGCTTGGGAGGTAAAGTTACACGACGTTTTGTCCTGTATTTCTTGTTATTGCTTGATATGAACCCCCTTCCCTTTTGCTGCTGATATCTTCTGCAATGAAAAATGTTTTTTGAACATTTTGTTTTATTTTTGAAGGGCTCGTTTTCTGCCTCAGTGGGAGTAAATTTTATTTCTCTCTCTAGATGCTTATCGATTGCAGAAATGTATTTAAATTTTTAACCAGTTGCATTAAGTGTTCATAACAGCGGTGGCATTGCATACTTTAAATAATTCCACCTTTATCCTATGTGATAAGTGTGTTTTTAATTCATTATTTTTAATTTTCTAAAACTCTGCTTACCAATATTTTGTTTCACGTCAGAAAGGATTCAAAAAAGTTAGTGATTGCAACCCAAAATTCGCCGTCGTTTTTCTTTTAACGTTTTTGGAATCATTTCGTTTAAAAATTGTAATACTCATATTCTTGAGATAACTGGCATTTTTATTGATTTACTTTTAAATACGCCAACGGTCGCGAACGTCCCAAATTTTTGGAGTTTTCAGTACTTTCTTCGAAGCCAAAAAAGTATTCCGTTTACGTAATGTGTAATTAATTAAAACATAATTAATTTTAGTGGTGCATAATAACATTCATATAAAGTCATGAGCAACGAGTGTCCCTGATTAATGCCAGGAATATATAGAAAATATGATGTTCTGTAACAGCTGATTTACTTCTTTTGACTGATATTTAAGTCGAAGCACAGTTGCATGATTCCAGAAACAGGAATTTTGACAACATCCAGAGATAATGCGTTACATTTTAAAAGGTAAGTTATGGTGCAAGACAGATTAGGATATCAAAGCCATCATTTGTTAAAAAGAAACATGACGGTAATCCATTTGTCATGATAAACGGCTTGAAAATATTTATATTACTTGGCAACATACGTACGAATGCACCATATTACATAACAGCATTCAACTGAAACTTTATACACTGCTGGACAATTGCTAAGGACGGATCATAAACGGCTATATAGCGCATAAAAAAGTAAGTGTGGTTGGATGCCAAGTGAAATAAAATAATGTCAGAATGCCAGGACATTACAAGAAAGACAATTTATTGTGCTCTGAAATCCAGAAGGCTTTGGAACGTGTTCAAGGGACAAACAGGCCATTTTGTGCAGAATACGTAAACGTGAAAAAAATGCAATTACCGTCCTCATGCGTTCCGGCGTAAAATGTCAATACGGGATATGGCCACCATGGAGGGCGATGCAAGATTACACACGTCGTGTCATGCTTTGCACAACATTATCAAGCAGCTGTTGGGGTAATTTATCCCATTCCTCTGTCAGTGCACGGATGAGGGTGTCCTTTTTTATTGGAGGGCATTGGCGACCAGCAAGACTCCTCCCCAAAGCATCCCACACATTTTCAATGGGATTCAGATCTGGAGAACGTGCTGGCCATACGAGGCGTTGAATATCCTCGCTCTCAAGACACTCCTGGACAGCAACTGTTCGATGACATGTTGCGTTGTCGTCCATGAAAATGAATCTATCACCGACAGCACCACGAAACATGCGAACATGAAGTAGCAGAACATCATTAATGTATCGTTGGCCAGTCATAATCCCAGTTGGAAGCACATAGAGGGACGTACGGCCATTGATCATAATGCCAGCCCATACCATGACACTACATGTCGGATATCGGTCCCTTTCCTGTATGTTTGCTGGACAATATGCAGTACCACTATCACGCCAGATCAGTTGTCGTCGACAATCAGACGATAGACTGTATCTACTCTCATCTGAGAAGAGGACAGCAGACCAGTCGTTATCAGTCCAATTGCGATGTTGATGGCACCATTGCAAATGGGCGGTACGGTGACGTCTGGACAATGGGATGCACACAAAAGGACGGCGGGCGTATAGTCCTCCTTCATGCAAACGTCTGGCGACAGTTTTTCGGGAGATCCGCTTGCCAGTAGCAGCCGTAAACTGATATGCTACCTCACTAGCTGTGCTGCGCCGGTGTCTTTTTGTTGATAGCACTATGTACCGATCTTCTGCAGGTGTCGTACTGCGAACACGACCTCCCCCGTGACGTTTGCTACACTCTTCATTTGTTTGAAATGATTTCCAAAGCTTTTAAACAACACTGTGGCTGACGTCGAACTCCCTGGCAACATCTGTGTTTTTTCGTCCTTCTTCAATCTTGCCAATAATACGGCCACGCGTAAAATCATGTAGGTGATGTCGGGAAGACATACTGAGACTTGCAAGTTCGTCAATTGATTCTTTTCCTTTCAACTTTGCGTTTGAACAACAACGGTCAATACGCGTCAAATCCATTATATCTCTTATCAGCACTATGACGTCACGAACAAGTTCGGCAATCCAAAATTTGCATACGCACAACACGTCTTACTATATCCCGCACTTACGCTAATTGCCACATTTTCCTGCCTTCCATTTTATGGTTGCTATCGTTGCTATTGTCATCCGTCCTTAGCAATTGTCCGGCAGTGTATGAACTTTATCCAAAGCTCTGATATAAATGTGTTTACAGTTCAAAGGATAACCATGAACGCCAGGAAAGGAAACCTGACGCTTATAAAGGTAAAAGTTTTTGATGTTTCTGCACGTATGTTCAAATATTACGAGCGCTAAAGCTTACGTTCCCGAAAGCTTAATTGATGGCGTAGGATATCTAAGCTACCTTTTAAAGAACCCGATATACTGTAAGTTGAAAATTTTATCCTTCATGTATTAAGTTATCCGACTCCGGCAGTTAATTTATCGATTTCCTTCTACTGATTCATTTCCATTACGTTATTTGCATTTTGAGCAGAACTGGCGAAGTGGATTTAAACCGTCTGAATTTGGCACAGGAGATGCATTCAACAGAAGTTTCTCGAATAATTCTGCCGTCTTAACGCGCTTACTTTGGGTAAGAATTGAAAGTTAGTGTCACGTAATCTAGTTTAAATTTTCGTGTGAGTCATAGATGGTAGATTTCCCTAGTAGTTCACATTGTTTTTTGTCCATTTTCGAATAACAATTTGCTTAGAACACGACGTTCTGCATATAGTTGGATGTGGTAACAGAATGGAGAGTGAAGAAATAAAAATGCAGGAATATCGCAAGGGGAGTAGTTCTACTGTATTACTTCTACTATGATCACTCTAATCATGTAATTTTTGATGTTTGACGAATAGCAAGCATTGGAACAATAAGTTTTCAGTTCACTTTCTCTTTAACGTATCTTCATATAAGGACAACCGAGATCACGAGGAAAGAAAGCCTCGGGCCCATTACGTTAAACGTATTTTGATGTTTCAGCACGTATCTTCAAATGTTACGAAGGCTAAAGCTATGTTCATCAAGACATAATTGATGGCGTGGGATATCTAAAAAAGAGAACATTGCGCTACCTTTTAAAGAATCCAATGTACAGTATTATACTATACCGTGCAAATTAATTGCTACAAGCTATTTTATTCTCAGAATTGTAATGTGATCGCCAGTTGATGTCGGAAACCCATGTAAACCATGTAAACCGGTTTTATTAGCTGTGAGGTGGTGTGACTGTTAGAACTTGATAGTAAGAATGTAGTTTGACCGGTTTTAAACAGGAAATAGGCTCTTCAGCTTCAGTTGTGAGCTTTCGTGTGTGACAGATGGATGTTAGTTTTTGCTCTCTGTGAGTATGTGTTGCTTTTGTGTATTTAAAAATGGATATTTCCCCAAAGAAGCGCGCAAACATAATTGCTCTGAAGGATCACACTTCTATGATAGTGAGAGATATCGCTTCTGCAGTTGGTGTAGACAAATCAAGTGTATCAAAACTGCTTACGCGATACAATGCATCTGGATCATCGTCTCCAAAAAGGAGAGGTAAATGTGGTAGAAAACGAAAAACAACTCCACGAACCGATAAATATCTAATCCGAAATAATAAAATGAATAAAAAAAAACAAGCTCCGACATTCAAAGAGATTTATTGGCTAGTGGCTGTGATGTTAGTGATTCAACAGTACACCATAGGCTTCTGGAAGTTGGGCGGAAGGCAAGAAGACCAACGGGAAAAACAATATTTGAATGCGAAAATGAAGATAAAAAAGTTAACATGGGCCAAAAAATATAAATCATGGACTTCTGACAACTGGAAAAAGGTAATTTTCAGGGATGAAACTCATTTATTTGTGCAGGGTTACCAAGCAAATGTCATTAGACGAATCAACTGTAAACCCTTAAGACATGAACATGTCAAACAAACTGTAAAATACCCTCTGAAACAGATGTTTTGGGGTTTTTTCTCATCAAATGGCATTGGAAGCTTAGTTCCTGTTTAAGGTATGATGAATTCAGCCAAGTACGTAGAAATATTACAACGTAGGATTGTTCCATTCTTGCAAACGTTTGACGGGACATTTCAACATGACTTGGCCCCATGTCACAATTTGAAATTGGTCAAGAATTTCATGCTGGAAAATAAAATTCATTTGCTTGATTGGCCTGGAAATTCACCTGACTTAAATCCCATAGAAAACTTGTGGAATATTTTGAAAAGAGGTTTAGGTAAAATGGACTATACAACCAAAGAACGCATGATAACGAATGCTATAAAAGTGTGGTTACACGATTATGAAGTCAAACATATGTGCACTGAATTAGTGGAGTCAATGCCAAAACGAATTCAAGAGGTCATTTCTGCTAAAGGAGGACATACTTCATACTAATACAGGTATTTATCAGTGTATATCAAGGCACAAAAAATAAAATGACAAGAGTGGAAGACATCATGATCACAGTTAAATCCCTGAAATGGCAATGGGCTGGACATACTGCCAGAAGAACAGACCATAGATGGACACCCGAAATTTTAGATTGGATTCCAAGGGACAGGAAAAGACCCAGAAGAAGACCACATGGGAGATGGGTGGATGAAATTCGAAAGTATGCAGGGGTGACATGGAGGAGACTGGCACAAGACAGACCGCTGTGGAGGAAACTTGGAGAGACCTTCGTCCAGCAGTGGATTGATAATGGTTGACAATGATGATGATGATGATGATCAAGGCACAGAATCATATAAAGGCACAGTTTTGGAAAAAAAGGATGATTTTTGTATTTTGTCCCAATAGTATGTTGAAAATTTTGTCCTTCATGTATTTAGTTCTCCGACTACAGCAGTTAAATTAATAATTTCCTTCTACTAATCCATTTCCATTACTTTATTTGAGGATTGAACAAATCAGTTGAAGTGGATTTAAACCTTCTGAATTAGGCACGATCGATGCAATTAACAGAAGTTTCTCGGAGAATTCTGCCTTCCTAACGTGCTTACTTTGTGTAAGTGTAGAATGGTAGTGACACGTAATCTAGTTTAAATTCGTTCGGAAGTCATAGACGGTAAATTTCCTTTGTAGGTCACCTTGTTCTCCGCCCATGTTTGAATAATAATTTTCTTAGAACAAGAGGTTCTGCATAAAGCTGAAAGTGGTAACGGGAAGAAAACAAAAATAATATCGCATGGGGTGAGTTCTGTTACCTCTACTCTGATCACTTCAATCATGTAAGCTTTCATGTTTGATGAATAGCAGGCATTGGAACAATAAATTTTTAGTTATTTTTCTCTTTAACGTACCTTCATTATCATGGAGTATTTAAAACATTCCAGAGGTCTTGAAAAATCATTAGTTGCCCTAGGCATACGATCCACGATTTAGCTGATGTAACGCACGCGATTCACTCGATCTTCCAAATTTTAGTAAAAAACTGCTTAGTCAGTTCTCTGGCCTATTTATTACTTCCGGTAAATCAGAGAAAAATCGTTAAACAAATGACATATTTATTTATAATGCTCTCATAAATGCCAGCAACTGCTCTGTAATTATTTGTGTTAAGTAGTGTTTATTAAATATTGTGTGGATAACGGTAGTTTACCTCTGATCAATTTTAGAAAATCCTTCCACTGTGCTCCAAGAAAATTAAACTTTTACAGAAGACTGTTTTTGTTCCAAGACGCACCTCTAAAAGATGCACTCATGGGTTTGACTGTAAAGTTATACTGCAACAAGTCATTATAGTTGTGACGTACTTAAGAGGGCGGATCAAAAAGTAAGTTACACTGTTGAATAAAAAGGAACAAATAAAGAAATATACCCAGGGCATGTTTGTCGGTTTAAAGGTACGGCATTTATTCATTTTTGGACATAGTCGCCTAAGAACTGTAAGCATTTATCGGAACGTTTGATTAACCTTTCCATACATGTGCGGAAAGAGTCTCCTCGAGTTTGGTGCAACTAGTTGAGGACCGCAGTTTTGACAGCCTCATTGGTTTAAAATCGTTGTCCACTAAGGTCCTGTTTCGTTTTACCGAAAAAATGGTAGTCATACGTTGATACGTCTGGGCTGTACGGGGAATGTTACCACACCTGCCACTTGAATGACCGCAGCAATTCCTTTGTTTTCCGTACTGTATGGGGTGTGGCGTGGTCGTGCAGCAAAATGACAGCTTCGCTCGATTTACCACGGCGTCTGTCGTTAATTGCTTTTCTCAAATTTTGTAGCATTTTGCAATATGAATCAGAAAGGTAGTCATTACATTTCGGCAGAAATTCTGTGTAAACAACACCTTCATAGTCAAAGAAAACAATCGCCATGACCTTTTCCTCCTTCAGACGGTTAGACTTTGCACTTCTTCCTCGTTGGAGGGGTGACATGCTTCCACTCCATGGACATTCGTTTGGTTTCAAGGGGGAAATTGTGAAACCACGTTTCCTCACCTGTGACAATTCGAAGCAAAAAAATTATGATTCTCATCTGAATACCGTTGCAGAAAAGGCCAAAGACGATAGGAAACGTTGGTTTCTGTGTTGGTCGGTGAGTAAACGTGGCACTCATCTCGCACACAATTTCTAAAATTCCAGTTGCTCATGAATGATAGAATACACAGTCCCGTACGAAGTGTCTAATATTCTGGAAATTTACTTGATTTCGATACGTCAACTGGGCGACATACTCCGGAGTGCTGGATATTTATGGTCCGCCTTCGCGCTATTCGTCGGTCGAATTTGTGCAACCCTTTTCAAATTGTTCGTATCACTTCACAATGACCCGGCAAGACATGGCAAATTTCAGGATGGATGTCGGCAATTTAGGCGCTTATCTGACAAAAATCGAATGGTTCCTCGCACTTCCAATTTGGAGTAAGAATCCAGTTGATGCGTCATTACGAATTGCCTCCTGCACACGCCTTGTCCACGTACTGAACTGAAGCACATCCTGTCGGCAACTTTAAAGTACTGTGTACTTCGCTTCCAAGCACACGCGGTCTTACTGCAATCCCACACCAGAGGGCGCTAAGTGTAACTTACTTTTTGATTTATCTACGTACCTCAAAAGTGACGTACATATCAGGAATGCAAAAGTTGCAGCGACAAACTCCACCGGTGTAGCTTAATTGGGAAAGCATTCGGCTCTGGAGCGACCGAATTCCGGTTCGATCGCTGCCAAGTTTCAATTTCGTTATACAGACGCTCGAACTTAAATTAAATCTCGTAGCTATTGGATTCTTCCAAAAATGTGTGACGTTCGTTCTACACATCGTCTGGAATTAGTCAGAATTCCTTCTTCTGCAATGAACTCTACTTCAAGAGTGGTTTGCCGGCTGACCCGAAAACCCACGATTCAATCCCAGCCCTTTCTCCAGGAGGAAGGAATATGAAATACATTGACAAAAGTCACCAGATACCTAGAAGAGAAACACAACATAGCATTTATTGACATACATTAGTACGGTGTCGGTCCACCTTTGGCCTAAGTCACGTTTTTCTGAGCTCCGTGTTGTGTGCCTATTTAGTGTGTTTTATCGTGTGGTTCGTCATTTTCCTTTCGTGTTCCTTCAAGCTGAAGGTTCGTGCTTTGTTTTGATACATCTCCCAAGTTGGTGAGTAGTTTATTTTTTCTGTTATCATCATTTGAATTGTCGACCTAGCTGGTCGATTTCTCAGGCAGCCCTCGTCATTAACAATGGCGGCGGCTGCTGCTGATAAGAGCGATGTCCACGCCCATATCAGCGAGGCATTTCCTGCCGCCTCCTCCTCCTCCTCGACACGAGACCAATCTCCTCCAATGCTTGTAGGTGACGTCACCCAACCACTTGAAGTGGAAAGTGACTCCTCAACTACAGCTCAAGCTTCTTGCCCTGCTTCGACCAGTGACGTCAGTGCAGCGCAACTCTCTGTTGCTTTAAGTGAAGGCATGGATGTGTCTGACAGCGCTGCTAATTTACCCTCTACTTCCACTCAGTTCAAACAGCAGGTTGCGTTGCAGCCCTCACGCTCGAGTCCTGCTCCTAGGGCATACTCTGCCGCTCTTACTGGAACAAAAGCTCCTTCCAAGTTTGTTGCAGAAGTCTTACCAGACTCGTACGTCATTGTTAATGGCCTTACTGCCACCATAGATATTCCCGAAGATTCCCCAGCGGGAAAACAATTCTATTCTAGAATGGACTTCGGAGTGTGTTTTGATGCGCTCCCAGACACAAGGTTGAAAGAATATAGTATGGCTCTCAAGCAGATACTTCCAGCTGGAGCCAGTATTACTCACATGGCTCGAAAACCTCGAGCTGTGTTGGTGTACTTTGCTCTTAAAGAGCATGCGGATCTTGTCTTGACAGAAGGTTTGTCCCTCAAAGACGTCCATCTTCTACCAGAACCTGTCTCTCAGCGTCCAATCCAGGTTACATTTTATCCGGTTCCACCTGAGGTGTCAGACGTTGCGCTGTGCACTGTACTCAGTACGTTCGGCCGAATTGTTGGGCCAGTTACTACTCTTTCAGCCGCGCCGAGAGATCCAGACGATAAATCCATAGGGGGATTTCGCCGAAGTGCAAGAGTGATCTTTCCATCTGATGAACATTTGCTCGCCTGCCCAAAGGTGCTCAACGTTCGTTGTGGACAGCAACGTAGGAGAATTGAAGTGACTACCTTCCTCCACTGCACTTTTTGCCACGGAGAGAATCATTTACGTGTGCATTGCCCACATCTAGCATCACAGGCTCCTAATAATTCTCCTACAACTTCTGGCCCTCTTCTGAGCCGAGCAACACCTTCTTCCGCTGCACAGAAAGCTTCAGAATCGAAACTTTCACAAAAGTCGACTGCAGGAGTTGGTCAATGCGTGTCTACGGACCCTTTATCCTTCGACCAGCAACTGGATTTTCCCTCACTTAATTGTTCGCTTCCCATGCGTCGTCATTCTGTAGCGGCGTCCCCTTCAGGGGTTTCTCCACTGCCCTTATCATCGATACTTCTAAATCTGCTGATGACGGATTTTCTGGCCACGAATCTCGAGTTGATGAGAGCTCAACTGAGCCTTCGCTGAAACGTCGTGGTTCTTCTCGAAGACGCCCATCGAAGAAGCCGACTGCCGCATCACCCCGTACCTCTCCCCGTACTTCTAGTGCCTCTCGAAAGAATTCACCATCAAAGGCTGCTACCTCTTCTGTCCAGGCCGACGAAGAGCCTCCTCTTAATTTTGAGGATCTTGTCGAACACCTTAAGAATGGCTCGGTTCCTACTGGGCCGATTTCATTTGAAGATTTACATCAATACCTGCCACATAAGACAGACCACTCCACAACGCATGCTTTACTCTCAAAGTATGCATCGTTTCTTCCTCTAGTGCTTGATCAGATCCAAGTCCTTAATCAATGCATCTCCCGCCTTCGCAAGGAACATCCGTGGGCTAAAACCTATTTTAATCGACTCAAATCATTTCCTCCTGTTGTGAAGGCTCTTCAGCAAGCATTAATGGAAAAAAGTCTTCAAGATTGTATCTCTTAATTGCAGGGGATTTGCTTCCCCATTTTCTAATGCCTTGGTACATGAAGACCTCACTCCGTTAGGAGCTGATCTTCTCTTACTACAAGAGACAAATTGCCAATCCACTACGATATTCTCACGATGGCGCCAGTGGAACTACACATTTCACCACGCCTACCAACTATCATCCCATAGTGGTCTAGCTATAGGTATCCGCCAAACTTTCAACTCCATAATCACCTCTTTTTCGGTTCGAAACTTATGTCGAGACCTATTACAGTGTGCATCATTCACCATAGCTTCCACATCTTATCATATATTTAATATTTATATTCCAAGCTCTTCAACCCACTTGACAATACTTTTTACTCGCCTTCGTCGTGCTTTGTCTCGCATTCCTCCCATAGATCATGTTTTAATTGGAGGATTTCAATTGCACTCTGAATCCTACCCTGGACCGATCTCCTTCCACCAGAGAACGCCGTGTTAACTTGGTGAATCTTCTTCAGTCAATGGTCTCCGACAACTCATTCATTGATGTTCACCGTCACTTCCATCCTTCATCGACTGTACATACTTGGCGCTCGCAACATAATCAAAATCCGTACACAGCTCGCCTTGACAGATACTACGCCTCATCTACTCTGCTTACAGCTGTGACAGAATCTATTATCACTCCTACAGCTTCTTCTGACCATTGTGCCATCGTTCGTATTATTCAAGCAGTTCCAGCACAACCCCGTACAATTCGTCCATGGACTCTTGACGACACTCTTCTTACAGATCCAGACTTCTGTACTTCAGTACGCTCCTTTCTTGAGGACAAACGACCTCAACTTCAATCAGCTCCTTGTGGTCTGACTTTTTGGTTGGACATTAAACAGCAACTCGTTCTCCACGTTCGCAAACTTTCTTTTAAAGCAAAAACGCTTCAAAACATGCGTCTCAACCACGTCCGTTCCATGCTCTCCATCCTAAGCCTAAGTGATCCTCTCTTCTGCCACTATCAAGAAGAACTGCGATCAATCCTCCTTCCTCTGGCTCAACAAGCTCTACGACGTCTCCGGCTACAACATCTATCGCCAGACGCATCCAATTACGATTTCCTTACATCCATGGAAAAACACGAACAGCATCGAATTCACTTCGGCACCTTCGCCTCGCATCTGGAGAGGTGTCTGATGATCCACTCACTCTATGTTCCCAGGTCCGAAAGTTCTATACAGAGAAGTTCTGTGAATCTCCTCCGCCATCCTCTTCAGCTTTGGCATCACTTCTTTCTAACCTACCACAAGTTCCTCCCCATCTTGCCTCTTCCCTCCTCCTTCCTCCCACGTTCTCTGAACTATCCTCTACGTTTTCTTCTTTAAACTCTAGGGCCGCACCGGGTCCGGATGGCCTCACTTTCCTCTTCTATAAAACCTTTCTACCTCTCCTTCTACCATTTCTCCTTTCTGCACTTTCTGCTGCTTTCAATCACTCCCCACTACCAAGGCGATTCACAGTAGCATATGTTGTCCTATTCCCTAAGAAAGGTGATCTCCTTGACCTGGGGAATTGGCGCCCTATCTCCCTCTTAAATCTAGATTATAAACTTTATACTAAACTTCTTTCCCAACGCCTTAACCCCATTCTCACTCACATTCTCTCCCCAAATCAAACTTACACAGTTCCCGGCCGTTCACTTTCTCATAACATCCATCTACTAAATGATCTAATCCATCTTGCCCGACCTCGCTCTGAACTCCTCGCCCTTCTCTCTCTTGACCAACAATCCGCTTTTGATAATATCTCACATTCCTATCTATCGGCTACACTCCTTCACTTCGGTTTTCCTCCTTCCTTCGTCTCTCTTCTTTTCTCACTCTATCAAGACGCCGTTCTCCAGGTCAAGCTGCCCACCTTTCTCACAGCGCCTATTCCCTTCCGCCGGGGAGTGCGGCAGGGTTGCCCACTCTCCGGACAACTCTTTGCAATCGCAATTGAACCCTTCCTCCGCTCTGTACACCAATCCTTTACAGTAGTTCTGCCACCACTCTCTGCTTGCACAAGACATCATGCCACTACCTCTGTTGCATACGCAGATGATGTCACCATCTGCATCCATCATGACTCACAGTTTCCGTGTCTCCAACGTCTATTCGCAGCTTATGCCTCATGCTCCGGTGCAGCGCTCAACTCATCTAAAAGCACTGGTTTATGGTGCGGCTCATGGACACATCGTGTAGACACCCCTTGGGGAGCAAGCTGGTCGTCCATCTCACAGCGCTTCCTTGGAGTTCATCTTGGTTCCTTGCAAGCTGCCCCCCTCTACACGTGGAATGCTATTCACCCACGCTTGCTCAGGTCAACTGCCTCCTGGAGGAGAGCCCAGTTCTGCTCATCATTCTTCCAGAGAGCTCGCCTCTCTCGGACTTACCTGATTTCCTTGTGCACACACTCTTGGCTTGGTGTCAAGTCTCTACAACTCCGCCTTCATGAAATTACCCAATGTCTTACTTCTCTGATATGGACCTGCCACCACTGGGTCAGTGTCACAAAGCTTTGCCTCCCTCCGGATCACGGCGGCATCGGACTCATTGATACACAGGAGTACTACAAGGCCGTCAGAATTACTACTTTTCTCCGTCTCTTCACGTCGCCAGTACCAGATGCCGTTTTAGCTAGAGACGTCATCGCCTCCCCGAGCAACCCTAACTTTTCTTTTCTCTCCTTACTACTCATGGACCACCGACCCCTCACCCTCATTCGACTTCCCCCTGTTTACCGTGAAGCTCTAACTTTCCTTCGTTCCCTCCCTCTCTCTCGTTCTCCACCTGATTCCACAACTGAGCTCCTTGCTGAACCCCTCTTTTATTCTTCGATTCTTCACCCCTCTCATCTTCCGTACTTTGCCTATCCTACCTGGCTCCGAGCAGGTGTAGTAACAGTTAAAGATCTCACTAACCCTGACCTTTCCTGGCGACCCTTCGCCAGCCTCCCTCCCTCTCTTCTCCTCTCCTCCTCCTCTCGTGACATCTACGACTCTATTCTTTCATCTATCATTTCTCAATTTCCTCATCTTGCTTCCCACTCAGGTCTTTCCTTTGTTCCTTCTGCTTCTCTCCCATTTCCTCTTTTCTTGCTTACTTCTGGCTCAGCTCATCCCATTTCTTCTCTCTCGGTGTCAGCTCTTTATCGGTTCCTCTCTATGTCCCATTCTTCTCCTCCTCTCCCCATTCCTGATGTTCCCCCTGCTGCCACTGCTACGGTGTGGTCAGCCGCCCTGTCTCCTCTTTCTGCTCCTCTAGAAATTAATACCCACTGGCTTTTCCTCCATCGCCGCCTTCCTGTTCCCTCCGTTCTTTTCCGAATGTCTCTTCTCGATTCCCCTCTTTGTCCTTTCTGTGCTCGGGAGGCTGATGTCTCCCATTTCTATCAACACTGTGTTATATTACTCCCTCTGCTGAACTTCGCATTTACTATCGCCCAATGTTCCATTACGGCAGATCTTACATTTGATGCATATCGGACTCTTCTGCTACAGAACTATCCCCCAGTCAAGCTCCCATCAGTCTGTGCCTATATTTTTATTTTAGCGAAGCATGTAATCTACGTGTTTCATCGACGCTGCAGATATTTGACTACTCCTCTGACTGTGCATGAAGCTTCTACGGCATTATTATGCCATTTCCGCGACCGTCTGACATCTCGACTTCGGCTAGAGTATTCTGTTGCAGTTACTCAGCGTCGGGAGAGCCAGTTCCTTGCCACCTGGTCACCGGCTGCCTCATGGTTTACCAGCTCGCCAGCGTCATTGTACCTGACGGTCGGCAGATTTGGTATTTGACCTTTTTGAATCAGAAATGCATATGTAAATCTCGACAATCTGTTTTCAAGATCTTTGCACAGCTTGGAACTTTACCGCATGGGTTTTTTTCTAAAGGGCTGTCCGTGTTTACACAGCAAATTGTTTTTTGTGACACTCATCTTGTATTTTTTTCTTACATTGACGTTCAAGTTAGTTCGTCTTTAGTTTACATTTTGAGTATAAATATTGCAGTTAGTCATTAGCATAGTGCTGTATAAACATAGAAATTGTTTCTGCAGTGTAGTTTTTTGTAATTTTGTTCTATTTTGTTTCCCGAACATGTTTGCACTGTGCTGTATAATTGTATATAGTTTTAAAAATATTGCGGAACAAGTAATCCATCTTATTTGCATCAGGATGTCCAAGTTTAGTTATTTCCTGTTATTAAACATTCCAATGATTTGTCTGATAATCAGTTTTTTACATTGCATAGTACTGTACATCCTTGTAAATATGTTGTGTTAAAACTCACTGTCATATCGTACCTTCTTTCAAGAGACATGTTGACTAATGATTCTTACTGTATTTATTTTTGCACAAGTTAGTCAATTGCATGGTGTTGTACTCATGAGAAATATATTTTGAAAAACATTTTACCTATTTTGTTCTTTTGTGTGAGGTGATGCTTGGTACTATCATTCTTCTATTAATACATTGGATAGTGAGAATATGTTAAAGCTTTATTCATCGTGTGTTTTCTTATTATACTTACATTTTCTATCTGGTCAACAGAATAGTGTTCCATTTCTGTATATGGTCCGATTTTGATTTGTAACATGTTGACACTGTGCTGTATATCTGTACATTGTTTCTGAATATTGCCGAACAGGTAATATATTATATTTACACCAGGAAGTCCAAGTTTGTTCTTCTCCTGATATTCATCATTGATTTGGCTTATGATCAGTTTGTCAATTGCTTTTTACTGTACATTCTTGTAACTATGATGTGTTACAACTTACTGTCTTATTGTATTTTTTTTTTTTTTTGCAAGAGAAATGTTGTCTCCTGAAGCTCTCAATATTTTCTTGAACAAGTTTGTTAATCGCACAGCAATGCACTTATGAGCAATAAGTTTTTTGTTAAAATCCTTCCTAAATGCCCAGACATGCTTGTCGCTGATCATTTATCACGAGCTGTAATTTTGCTCCATTTTTCAACTTGTGCACTATGCTGTATATTTTTATATAGGTTTTAGTGGTTTAACGATCTTTGATCGTATTTTATTTGTATTAAGACGTCCTTATTAGTTCGTCTCCTGATTTCTACCTTGAATAAAGATATTTTGAAACCACCTTTGGCCTTAATGCATGAACTGACCCTTCGAGGCAGGCTTTAGACAAGGTTTTGGAATTCAGCTATAAGTATGCACTTCCATTCAGTAGATAATGCTGCGGCTAACTGTTGCTTATTAGTACACCTTGGTTCCAAACTTCTTACGCAGCGCTCTAATTCATCCCAAAGGTGCTCTATGGGATTAAGATGTAGGTTCTGTGCTGGCCAGTCCACATACGACAGGAAATTATCGTCAAACCACGCCATACCATTCCTTGCTTTTTGTCTCGGGGCATTATCCTGCTGGTACTAACAAGGCTTGATTCCATAGTATTACCACAAGTGTTAGTAGGGCATAATTGTCCAGAATAACGAGGTAGACGTGCTGGTTAGCAGGTTTGTCCACGGTAATCATTGGGTTGGGACTATACAATGAAAAAAATCCTTTTACGAGTACACTGCCAGCTCCAAACTTGACCGTAGAAATAGTACACTCTGATAAATAGCGTTCTCCCGGCTGCCGCCATACCCACACACGGATATCAGACTGATGGATCGTGCATCTGGATTCATCAGTCCATAGCACCCGTTTCCATTGATCTACGGTCCACGATAAATGTTCTTTTCTCCATGTTAAACGACGAGTAGCATTCCGAGTGGAGATGAAAAACTTATGAGCAGCCGCACAACCACAGTAATCCATGGAATGAAGTTCTCTGCGAATGGTACGCGTACATACCGAGGTTCCAACATTTTCACCAACCTGTACACTGAGGTCTTGTGCAGTATTCCGTCGATTAGCTGTAACGACTCTCCTGAGACTTCGATGTCTTCTATCACTGATTTTCTTTTGTCTGTCGGTACGTTTTGGTACTTCAGGCACGCCATGTGTCTTCCACTTATTCAGTACATCCAAAACAGTTGACTTGAGTATGTTTAAACGCCTCGAGGTTTTTCTTATGGACAACCCACTAATATAACACCCAACAATATTTCCTTTCTCAAAGCCTGTTCTGTCCCGCCGCGACATTTTTACTCAACCTCGCAGTGCGATATGATCGCGGTCAGCTGCAGGCTTGTTTTCATACCGTTTGCAGCTGGGCCGTGCATCCTTAGCAAGGCAGCGGATCCGCTCATTTGCTTTTGAATAAGTGTCCGGTGACTTTTTATCAAAATAGTGTATATGTGGGAGGTATCTACCTCAGAAGTGACGCACTTGTTAAGACGGCAAATTTGCAGAGAGAAATTCTGTCGGTGTGGCTTACTTGAGAAAGCATTCGGCTTCCGTACAGAAGGATGAGGGTACTTTTCTGCCACCGGCAGATGGCTTTTACGCTGTACATTACGTCCAATCCTACCTAAAATCTCAACTACCTTAATGGAAGTTATTATTGGCACAGGAGTGCCGTACTTTCACAGTTTCCCATGTATATGTACGGCTTCAAGAAACTTAAAAATCACATCGCTCTGAAACTGGGAAACGAGCACAAAAATCCCGATTTCTAATCGAGCATGATATCTTCGCTGTTTTTGATGGTGACTCGCGGCAACGGAGGTCCAAACAACTGTAGCTTAGGGTTCTAATTACTGTTCAGATTGCGCAAATCAAAGAAATCCAATGCTTCTTCATAGCTTCAAGGAACATTTCTCATCCACGTACGCACATTGTCACAAGTGCTAGTGTTTTAGAGAAGATCTAAGAAATATCGATTGGAAACGAATCCTCCTCCACAAATATTTCTACAGAAATCCCCATCAGCAAATATTTCTAACAGTCCTCCTCAACAAAGATTTCTACAGAATTTCACCTCAACTAATATTACTACGAATCCCCCTCAAAAAAGATTTCTTCAGAATTTCCCCTCAACAAATATTTCTACGAATCCCCCTCAGCAAATATTTCTTCGAATCCCCCTCAACAAAGATAACTACAGAAATTCACCTCAATAAATATTTCTGCGAATACCCCTCAACAAAGTTTTCTACGAATCCCCTCAAAAAATATTTCTACAAATCCCCCCCAACAAATATTTCTACAGAAATCCCCCTCAACAAGTATTTCTACGAATCCCCCTCAACAAATATTTCTACAGAAAACCCCCTCAATAAGTATTTCTACGAACCCCCTCAACAAATATTTCTACGAATCCCCCTAAACAAATATGTTTACATAAATCCCCCTCAACATATATTTCTACGAATCCCCTCAACAAATATTTCTACGAGTCACCCTCAACATATTTCTACATAAATCCCCCTCAACAAGTATTTCCTACGAATCCGCCTCAACAAATATTTCTACATAAATCCCCCTGAACAAGTATTTCTACGAATCCCCGTGAACAAGTATTTCTACGAATCCCCCTTAACAAATATTTCTACTAATCCCCCTCAACAAATATTTCTACGAGTCATCCTCAACAAATATATCTACAGAAATCCCCCTCAACAAGTATCTCTACGAATCCCCCTCAACAAATATTTCTACGAATCCCCTGAACAAATATTTCTACGAATCCCCCTCAACAAATATTTCTACTGAAATCCCCCTCAATAAGTATTTCTAAGAATCCCCTTCAACAAATATTTCTACGAATTCCCTCAACAAATATTTCTACGAATCCCCCTCAACAAATATTTCTACAGAAATCCTCCTCAATGAGTATTTCTACGAATCCCCCTCAACAAATATTTCTACGAGTCACCCTCAACAATTAGTTTTACACAAATACCATGGTAAGTCAAGAGTTCGTCCCGTTTGGAGGGAACGTTGGTCTCCAATCCTGCATGAAACGGGCGTCAGAGGTGGCTGGGTACCTCGATGACATGGAACACAAGAGGCTGACGGCGTGCAGTTGGCAAAGAGATGGGCAGTTGGTGGAAGTTGATCAATGTGCCGTTCGGGTGTTCTAACAGCATTACTGGAAAACGGGATAAATGTGGTAGTAACAGCAAGAGAAATGTGCCCAGTAAAAGAGAAAAACCTGTGGATTGTAACGCTGCACAAAAGTGGCCCGATGTTTTAGTACGAAGGATATCAGTCTCGAAAAGATGTCGAAGCCAAGACGTTTAGCGACCATCAACACCTTGGTCAAAGTTGTTACAGCGAACACCGGCACTAGTACATGAAAATTGGCTAATCAGGTGGGGTCTTTCTAACACACCATCATTAGTCACCGGCATCTGGTTGGTTTCTCCTCCATTTAACGGTTTTCCAGGAATTTGACACCCTTGCAGGCGGAACAACGTGCCACTCTCTGTCGTAGATTGTCGTGAAATCCACAGGACAGTAGGTTATTATATATAATTCAAGACTACGCACTTGCGATGTTGATTTAGAATAAATTATCAACGTTTATTCACAATTAAATGTTATATTAACATCGACTATAGTTTCGCAGAGCGTTCGTGTCGGCATCGTCAGGACGATCATCATCCCCATTCGTCCTGACGATGCCGACACAAACGCTTTGCGAAACTATAGTCGATGTTAATAAAACATTTAATTGTGAATAAACGTTGATCATTTATTTTAGCACAGTAGGTATTGGTGTCGTATCGCCAAAGGCTATTGAACGTGGATAATCTTCTGTTGTCCTACCACTGCGAAATACTGACTGAGGCCAAGCCCTAAAGCATGGCCAGTAGTGCAAAAAGACAGATTCGTAATGAAATGCATTCTGTGCATTTGGTCTATTTTGGGGGAAGGTAGTGTGTCTGGAATGTTGTACCAGACTGTCAGGCTGCGAATTAAAACCTGTATGCTGAAGAACTGCAGAGGATCCATGACGTTCTAGTCTTAGGCAACTGACAGCTCGTCAATGGAAAGCGGGAGTTCCTTGAACTCGATAATGCCTCAACTCGCACCTCAAGAATAGTCCGCCGAAAATTATCCATTGGAAGGGGTTGTGATCCTACCTCATCCTCCATACCAGAACTGGTCATGTCAAGCTACTACCTGTTTCGCTCCATGGCCGACTGCCTACATGGACGGCATTTTGCTTCATTGGTGGATGTGGACTTTGTTATCTAGGAGTATCTGTCCTTGAAATCTTCCAAGTGTTACCGCTGTGAGATTGTGACTCTTATAGGACGTTGGCAAACAACTACAGAAAACAACAGCTTGTGCTTTACAGGCTGAGGTTATAGTTTATGGCTCCTTGTATCATTTTAATTTTTTAGCTGCATACGGAACACTCAGCCTGCTAATTAGAAAGCATTACAAATGTTATTATCGACACAAAAGTGGCGCATGCATTTAATGTTTTGCATGCAGAGTGCAGACGCTTCCTCAGGAAACATAAATATTTAATCACCCTGGAGTGGGAAACGCACTCGTATCTACACATTTCCGTTTGAGCACGCTACAGATAAACCAACCTCGAGAACTCCTCCAGAAACTTGAAAATCACATCACTCTCCAGGGATTATACATCTTTCGAATATGCTGAAGGGGAAACAGTGCAAATATGACACTCTTTTGCCGATAGGGATATTTTTATATTCCTTCCGTGTTTGTGTGAATAATTTACATTTTAAGGAGGATTCCTTTCGTATTTACATCTTACACCTATCTCAGGCTTCATTAGCCACCTACATGCGGCAGAGTATGACTGCATTAGACTGCAGAATGTTTCCACATACATTCTCGCCTCCGTGGGACAAAAGGGCGTTATGAGGTTCTGTGACGCAGTGGGACACTAGAGCGGACCACAGAATTATGTATTACTCTGCATTCACAAATTATACACTTGATTGACGTCGAGGCCACTTTGCTGCCTAGGGAGAGCACTAAATGACTAACCATGTAGTACTTGGTCATGATCTCAAATAATTGTTGTATAATGCCAATTTTGTGACGGGGGAAACTGTGTTCCTGAAAAAAGTACAGTCCTTTTCGTATACATGCCCATCACATAGGAAAGCATTTTGTTGGAAACAATGTCTAAGTAGGAATTGGGTTTGAGGTTGTGATTAATGTAGGTGTGGACAGTCGAGAACAGTCTCCATATCATGATAGCTCTGCTTCCGTCATGCTTCCATTAGAGCTTAATGTCTGTTTGCAGTTGCTCATGAGCCTGGGGTCGAATACGGAGTCTCCCAACATCATGTTGAAGATGAAACCTGGAATCATTGTACCAGATGAATCTATTTCTACCATCCAGGTAGAGTCACGACGATGATGTACATTAGATCTGCAGAAGACGGTCGCTCATCATGAACGTGTGAACGGGACCCAAACGTCTACCATTCAACGTAAAGTCACGAAAGTCCTGTCTGGTAGAACTGTAGATGACGGCCAGTCATTATGAATGTGTGAACGGCACCAAAACGCCTGCCATCCAACGTACAGTCTTGAGCATCATGCCCATTAGAACTTTAAATGACGGTCCGTCATCAAACGCCTGCCAACCCATGTAAATTCTCTACGAACATGCCCGATTGAAATGTAGATGACGGGCAGACATCATGAACTTGTGAACGGGGCCCAAATGCTTACCATCCAACGTAGATTCGATCGTGTCTATTAGAACTGTAAATGACGATTGGTCATCATTAACGCGTGAACGGGACCCAAACGCCTACCACCAACGTAAAGTCATGACGATTGTGCCCATTAGAACTGCAGATGACGGTCGGTCATCATGAACGTGAGAACGAGACCTAAATGTTTACCATCCAACGTCGACTCACGATTATTGTCTATTAGAAATGCAGGTGACCTTCGGTCACCCTAAACGTGTCAACGGGGCCCAAACACCCCGCCGCAAGTGTGTCCGCTGTATGGTGTTCCCGAAAACGTACCTACGTGTGGTGTAGTTGTTTTCTTCCGCTACTTGAGAGATTTAAAACAGTTTATATTTCCGGATGGGACTTTTCAACCTGCATTTATCACGATTGTCAACCGTTGGTGATCTCCCGGCACTTTGGGTAGACGTATGATTTCCACAACGCCTGGACTAGCGTAACTCTGCGATAACTGAAATGCTTGAAGATGGTGAAATGCTGATTCCTGATATTTTCCGGCCGATAAGCCTTCCCCGTTCAGACTCTCACAAGCCCTTTATCCATTGCACGGTTCGCATATTAGCAAAATGATACGCCCTGCCTGTGTCCTCAACATATAATCCTCTTCTGTTGGTTATGCCACTGCTGCATTGTGTAGGTCTCATACACTCTTGGAGATAGTGATCTCACCCATGAATTTACATTTCTAATTGATTCTTCGTTCTATTCAAGACGTATCTCTTACAAAAATAAATTTGGTGGTCATATAGCCTTTAATATTGAAAATATGGCTTTCCATTTTATTCAAGACACCCAATGTACAACGGAAGAAACCATCTTTCTCTAGTACAATTGAAAATGAAAGTTTGACTTGTCTTAATACATTGCAACTGCTGCAATAGAATTATTGCCACGGCAAGCAGAATAGCTTGACTTGCTAGTTTACTGTTAACACGTAACATCATATCAAAAAGCTTAAAAATTGCATCGCTGCGGAGAAATAATCGAACCTGCATACACCGATTGGCATTCGAACATGCTAATTGTTACAACACGCAGGATAATGAAATTAAAACTACACTGACGGAAAATAAATCCCAAAACCAAGAAGGGGTTGTGTTATATAAACGACAGTTGGTAGGCGGGGAGAGTACATCTGTAAGATGACGTCTATGCAAATTTCGCGCTCGGCGCATACGTGTGGCGCTAGTAGCGCCCCTCGGAACATGCAAAGCAGGTTTTCTGCAAAATACGCGCTGTAACGTTCGTGAGCGTTAGTTATCGTTGAGATTCGACGTAATGTGTTGATGTTAGTCAAGAATGCCTTTAAGAAGACGAAGAAGCCATTATCAACAGCTCACTGAGTTTGAACGAGGTCGTGTAAGAGGGCTACGAGAAAGTGGAATTTCTTTCCGCAATATTGCAGAACTACTTGGCAGGAATGTAGCCACTGTGCATGATTGTTGGCAGCGGTGGTCAAGGGAAGGTACTGCCTAAAGAAGACCGGGTTCCGGCCGGCCACGTGGCACTACTGAGAAGGAAGACCTCCGTGTACGGCGCATGGCCGTGGCGCATCATACCGCGTCTGCGGCAGCCATTCGAGCTGCAGTTGCCAACACAGTGACACAACGAACTGTTACAAATCGGTTACTTCAAGGACAGCTCCGAGCCAGACGCCGTGTAGCGTGCATTCCACTTACTCCAAACCACTGCCGTTTCCGACGTCAGTGGTGTCAAGCTAGAGCTCATTGGAGGACGGAGTGGAGATCTGTTGTGTTTTCTGATGAAAGCCAGTTCTGCCTGGGTGCCAGTGATGGCCGTGTGTTGGTTAGAAGGAGGCCAGGTGAACGCCTGCAACCAACCTGTCTGCGGCCGAGGCACACTGGGCCTACACCTAGAGTTATGGTCAGGGGAGCAATTTCCTAAGACAGCAGGAGAACTCTCGTGGTTATCCCACGCACCCTGACGGCACAGTTGTACGTCGGTCTGGTGATTCAACCTGTTGTGCTGCCATTCATGAACAGCATTCCAGGGGTTGTTTTCCAACAGGGTAACGCTCGCCCGCATACCGTTGTTGTAAGCCAACATGCTCTACAGAGTGTCGACATGTTGCCGTGGCCTGCTAGATCACCAGATCTTTCACCAATCAAGCACGTATGAGACATCATTGGACGATAACTCCCGCGTCACCCCCAACCAGCATTAACCGTCCCTGTATTGACCGGCCAAGTGCAACAGGCATGGAACTCCATCCCACAAACTGACATCCAGCACCTGTACGACACAATGCATGAACGTTTGCATGCTTGCATTCAACATTCTGGCGGTTACACCGGTTATTAATATACCAGCATTTCACATTTAAAATGGCTCTTCTCGCTCTTACATTAAGCTGTGATCTTGAAACCTTATGTTACCTATACAAATGAATTGCCGCCATTTCATTCCTCTACAACTATTTTTTCGTGGTGTTGGGATTTTTTTTCCTTCAGTGTATTTGAAGATGAGGAATCTGGACAACTTCCAATTTTAGCCAGTCGAAGCAATTAGATACATCCTCATAGCGTAATCGCCAGTTTCTCAGATATGAATATTATGGCAGAACTATTTCCCGCCTTGACTGGCAAAAATATGAAACTGTTCTGATTCCCCTTCGTTCGATACTTGACACTTCGTTGTATCTTTCTTTGCTGCCGATTTTGGGAACGAAAATCGAGAGCAAGGAGTTGTTTTGTTGTTGTTAGGTGTTTAACGACCACCGTGAGCAACTCAGTGAACTATACGCATTGTCTCGTCCCTAATTTAGAGTCACTGGTTCTAGGGAAGGGAAAAAGCCAGTGTCGTTAGACGAAAATCCATGCCATTTTGGATTCGAACTCGGACCCATCTCGGACGAATGATCAGAAGCCACTGCTGAGACCACTGCACCACCTGAGTGACAGCTCCGAGTTATATTCTTGCTTCAGGGAGGGACAATATTTGAGCTTCCTGATATTATGATACATGCAGAACAGTAAACAAGGCAATTCGGATTGCCGCATCATTAATCCTATAGTTGTTTCACGAATTTGTGAAACATATTTCTTCCATAACTTTTGTATTCTCGTATTACACTAGACTACAATTTAGAACGTGCCCGTACTTATTTTTATCTTGGGTATAAAAGCCGTTGTCCTCTTTTTATGTCATAAGAAGATGCAATTCTCTTACACCTCTTGAATCTCATATAAAGGCTTTCTATTCTCTGGTTATTTCGATATCTTTGCAAAGATATCATTCTCTTGCCATCTTACAGATTTACTCTCACCGCCTACCAACTGTCGTTTATCTAACGCAACCTCTTCTTGGTGTTGGGATTTTTTTTTCCGTCAGTGTATATTAATTTATATTATTTATTTCGATATCTTTGCTTCTAAGAGTTCGATTTTGAAAATTATTTCTTCATCAGGCAAAGGTTCTGGTGCGAAACATTTTGCACACAATATCAAATATTTATTTATGCAAAAATGTACCAGTAGAGGGTGTAAGTCCAAGTTTCCGTGTACAATTTATTTGCCGATATGTGGGACTAAAAATCCGATTGAACAATTATTTTTCATTCAGATGCAAATAAACATGAAAATATTCTGAATGCGATTCGTTCCCCTAATGAATTAGTATTTTCTCGCTGCGGGTGCAAAATTTAATTTGTTTTTCTCGGTACATCTGGTTCTCTATTAAAAATAATTATTTTGACATCAGACACTGTTTACTTTGTGCAACACTTTGCTTGAACTTGAGGGGTTTTTGGTAGTTCACGGTTCTGTCGTTAGCTGGTATCTGTGTACTCCTATTTGCAGCTGTATTGCCTCTTTTAAAATGCTTTTTCAAAATTTCCTTTTTTTTTCCTATTATATGGCATTCGTTTCAATAAAAGTGGGAAACATTATATCTCTAGATAATAAACAGCTTTCTTGCTACGAGTCGTAAATGTCAGAACCTTTTTCTTTGATAATAATGAACAGCTTTCCTGCTAGGAGTCGTAAATGTCTGAACCTTTTTCTTTGATAATAATGAACAGCTTTCCTGCTAGGAGGTGTAAATATCAGAACCTTTTTCTTTGATAATAATAAACAGCTTTCCTGCTAGGAGTCGTAAATATCAGAAACTATTTCTTTCATGCTAGGAGTCGTAAATGTCAAAACCTTTTTCTCGCTACCTCTGCTTCCAGGAGACGTGTTTGAAAAATTGCTTTTCCCTAGTATAGCTTTTTCTATGAAGAGCACTTTTGGAATATTTTCAACTTTTCCGTTATTCAAAAATTATTTTGCTAGGGGCCGTAAAATTGCATTATGGTTCCCTCTGCATTTCGTTTTCTAAATTTCGGATTTGAAAATCCCTTTCTATCTCTGATGTCGTCTTTCAGCTATAAGAAACATTTCGTGCAACATTTGTTAATTTCCGTAAATACTTTTCAAGTGCTAAGAGGAGTAAATAGCCGCTCCTATTTCTGGATGTTTTACCGGGTGTAGAATTCTGGATGAATTTTTTGCTATGCAGTTCCATGGACCATGAATACATTAAAAAAATTCGCATCGGAATGGATTCAAGAGACGTACCCATTACATATTTCTTGTTTGAAATTACAGCTTCAGTAAAATCTTAGTCAGAGATGAAATATTAAAAAATACAGGTAACTCACATTTATGACCACTAATTTATCCCAAATATAAAAACTTAAATATACCAGCCCATTGAGGGCATTACTGCTGGTTGTCTAGTGGTCAACGTTCATGACTGCCACAGAGAGCAACTCGGGTTCGATTCCAAGAAGTTACAAACCCTCGAACCACTAAATATCCGCCGTGCGTCAGATGAGCACCTCGGGCCCCGGGTACTTCCCCCCAGTGTTAAATAAGGGCGCTTTCCTCCCCCTTTCTACCTCGCTTTCGTATCACTTTCCTATCGGGCAGTCTAGCACTAGTTTCCTATTTCTAAGGGTTGTTTAAGACCTGGGTTCAGACACTCCCTTCCTAAAATCCTCTACTTATGATATTTATTATTCCTTCACATTTCGTGTCAAAAACAGGCAGTTGAGAATCTATGTTCTCTAGATATTTGATCATTTTCGAGATGTTTTTAAATCAATGAAGGTGCATCTTGGTACTTTCCTTACATAGATCATTACAGGATGGATTATCATGATATCTCTCTTCGTTGCGAGGCTGCTATTTGATTCGCACCATTAATTACCAGTCTCCCTTCCCATAAATATAGTATGAATAAGCAGTTAATAAGTCTGCCCCTCAATACACATGAATAAATCAGCAATATCATTAAATGATGGGTAAAATGAGAAATATCTAATCTTTCTAATCTGGAAATTAGCGAACGGTGTTACGACTGAAACAGAACGATAGTAAATGGTTTTAGAACACACCTGCCTGTAATAAGATTCATGATGGCTTGTAGTTCTGGAAGATTTAGAAAATAATTTCGAGATAATTTTACAAATATTTCATGATGCCCATCAAATGATTTAAGAGCAGCATTTTTGCCGTTGCAAGCAATCCACTTTTTCTCTGCATGAAAGTGCTGCGTCGGTATTATATGTGAAAATCTTCCAAACACGTAGAGAAAATGTGAATAGACGAAGTCGTCGCTTTGATATACTACAGAGGTAAAGCACGTGTCAAGACGAAAAATCTGCAGCGATATATTCTGCACGTGTAACTTAGTTGGGAGAGCAACTTACTTCTAGAGTGAGGGGGCGCGAGATCGGGGGGGGGGCGTCGCGGACAACCTTGTGTTTTCACATTGGGGCCCTATTGCGAAAAATGGATCCACTGGACGTTGGGTTCTTCAAAACATGGGTGATGTTTGTTCCACGCATCGTCAAGAATTAATAAAAATGCGTACTTCATTTCAAAATGAGAAACACATTATGAGGGAGATGATGGGACGTACTATAGAGGTAAAGCACGTGTCTAGGCGACAAATTTGCAGCAATATATTCCGTCCGTGTAGCTTGGTTGGGAGAGCAACGTACTCTAAAGTGAGGGGGCATTTGTTCAATCCTCGTCACGGACAAATTGTATTTTCACATCGCTCTTTCCACGTTTGCTTTTATTAACACACAGTAACCGAAAAATTGGTATCCTGACATCACTGGGATCTAACCCTAGATCTCTCGATAACTAGCTTATATTGCGTTCGCCTGACGCTACGGTGGCCAACAATCCACGGCGCTATGTGTGTTTATCTGTCTATTTACATTGTCTCCACGTATTTGGAAAATTTTCACTGTCGCTCTCGCCCTTGGATTTATTAGCTATAATATTAAAGCTTGTGCCGTTAAGCTCCACCAGATGGAGATGTCTTAGTTGCTGAGCCCATCTTTACGGATTTGGGAAGTCAGATGCTGAAAGATAAACACACATACCGCAGTTGACTGTTGGCCATCGTAGCGTAAGGCGAACGCACTCTGGTAGTTATCGAGAGATCTGGGGTTCCATTTAGCGGTGTACAAATAACAATTTTTCAGTTGATGTCTGTTAATTAAAGAAAACGAGAGAAGAGCTGTAGCATATGTACTTCAAAACCACAGATCACAGAATGATCGACCCTATATTTCGTCACGTGTTTCGAATTCTGAAGGTAAAGTAAACAAACGCTAAGTAAGGAGATTAGATCCAGCACACAACATCACCGTGCTTCAGAACAAACGGAAAAATAGATTGGGGAAGTTATACACAGAAGAACCAAAATATTATGACCAGCACGTCTTTATGAAAATCGAAGCAACTGCTGGTAAACGTCGGTGCATGTGATGGCCATGAAGCGATATAAATATACCTGGTACTGAGTTCTGTGAATCCGTGTTATCTTTGTTCTTCGGATGGAAAAGTCAGGTATGTTCTTCACATGAACTTTAGCGAGTATGACGAAGGCAGAATTCCAGTGTCCAGGCAGCTGGGTCAGAGCATTTCCGAGATGAAAAGGCTGCTTATCGGACGTTGTGGTTTTGCGCCTTTAAAACGTTGTCCGAGGAGTGAAAAACCACGAACAGCACCGGCATGACGTGGGCAGAGTATGACATATCGATTCTAGAGGTGAGTGAAAGTTACACCGTCTGACAATAAAGTTCCAGGACAGTGGGTATTACTCTGTTAATGATACTGGTAAAAATATGTTCTGTGGGTCAAATTGTAATTGTGTTTTCCCTGTCTTTTTTTATTTTTTTTTATTGGAATTTTAACGACCACCGTTAGCAACTCAATGGGCTATAAGCAGTCGCCCGTCCCTAATTTAGGGTCACTGGCTCCAGGGATAGGGAGAGAGCCAGTGCCGTAAGACAAACACAACATCCATGCCTCACCGCGATTCGAACCCGGTCGCCGTTCGGATGATTGATCAGAGGCCATCGCTTAGACCACTGCGCCACCGGGGCGGCTTTCCCTGTCTTGCAGGACACATGAAGATCTAAGAAAGTGCAGACCTGCCTAATCTTGAAGACTGTTAATAGAAGGTACTCCAAAGATCAATGTCATGGATTTGAACAGAGAGCAGAGAGTAAACATCAAGTTTTGCTGCAAGTCCGGGAAGTCAGCAACGGGGACCATCGAAATGACCAAAACTGTTTGCGGGAACAATGCCTTATCACGAGGGGGCGTTTTTGAATGGTATGCTCGCGCTTCGGAGAGGGATAGGAACACGTTGTTCTGGGGAAATATTAGAGGAACTGCATATCATCCGTGAAACAATCCGGCGGTTTCTAAAGGAAGATCTCGGGAAAAGGAAGATTTGCGCAAGGTTTGTGCCGCACAGTTTGACTGAAGAATAGAAAGTGCAAAAAGTCAAAGGCTGCAAGGCGCATTTTTGCGGCAGTAGAATCGCACCCTCAATGGTGTGCCGCATTGTGACAGGCGATGAGACGTGCTGCTTTCACGATCTAGCATCAAAGAGGCAAAGCATGGAGTGGATGGCAGCAAGTTCACCAAGACCCAAGAATGTTCGCCTGCATAAGTCGAAAATCAAGAAAATGCTGATCATGTTTTTGACAGCAGCGGCATCATTAACAGGGAATGGCTTCCGGAGAGCGCAACAATTACCAGTGCATTCTACCTGCAAGTTCTGGATCGCCTGGGGAAGAGAATGCATCGTGTGAGGCCGCACGTGCGAGCACATAGAAGTTGGTTCCTTCTGAATGAAAACGCGCCTGTCCACTCGGCGCTGTCGGGGACACGGTCCCTGTCCAAGTCCGCAGTACCCAGACCAACCATCCACCCTACTCCCCGCACTTATCTCCCGCCGATTACTTCCTGTTCTCTAAAGGGAAACTGGCGTTGAAAGAACGACGTTTCATGAATGTTCAGAACATCAAGAAAACTTTTACCGCGGAAATGAACAGCGTTTCGGTGAATGAATTCAAAAAGTGTTCCACACATCTAATGGAACGATCAAAATGGTGCATCGATACACAGGGAGACTACTCTGAAGAACCGTAACAACAGTTGGTCACAGTGCATTAACCTTTCTTCTTAACAGCAGTTGTCCTGGAACTTTATTGTCAGAGGTGTATCCCGTATGGTGTTAGCTAACAGCAAGGATACTGTGGGGCAGCGCTCCTGCAATTTGAACGACGGTGACGAGAGTAATGTGTCACAACACACAGCACATCTAACCCTGCTGAAAATGGAGCTGCGTAACGACAGACCACTTCGAGTACCCACGCTAACTTTTATTCATCTTCGAAACCACCTACAATGGGTACCCGAGCCTAAATCTGGATCTTGAATAATTGGAACAAGGTTCTGTTTCGAAACCGTAGGTCCAGTCATGTCAAAAAACTATGAGGTTTATCATTGCGGACATGGTACATTGTTTCAAGATAAAGGTATTCTCCTCCAATAGTGGCTTAATTCAACAGGATTAAGTGCGCCATGTCTCAACTCGGTTTTTTCAAGAATGGTGCGCAGAGCATGAGGAGCAGTTCCCGGTTCTTTCTTTTTTGATTTAAGGTTTAACCACCACCGTGAGCAACTCAATGGTGCATAAGCAGTCGCCCGTCCCTAATTTATGGTCACTGGTTCCAGGGAAGGATGAAAGCCATTGCCGTAAGACAAAGACAACATCCATGGTTCACCGGGATTTGAACCCGGACCCCTTCCGGGAGAACAATCGGAGGCCGTCGCCTATACTACTGCGCCACCGGGGGCTTCCAGGTATTGCCCCATGCCTCCAAACTTCCCATACATCAATCAAAATGCGCATTTGCGGTTTGTGCTGGAACGACAAATCCATCGTCGAAGGCTCATCCACGTAACTTACAAGAGGAAAAGGATCTGATGGTAATGTGTTGGCACCGGATACCACAAGACCTATTTCGAAAGCGTCCTTACTTACCCTAGTAAAAGCTCACCAGAATTCATATTTTGAAGATGGTTATAATGTTTTGGCACTTCGATGTGTATCCTACAAACTTGAGAAAGCTTAGGGCACGAGATCTCACGTTTCTGGGCCGCCTGCAAACCATGCTTGAAGAAGATCATTGACAAGAAGAAATTTTTTTAGTGATTCCAGGCGATGTTTGGGGGAATCATTGCACCTTAATTTTTCGCACCTCACGGCCAGTAAATTAACTTTACGTTCGAACGCCAATACGAATAAATACTCTTTTTCCGGTAGAAGAATTCAGATCCCTGTCTTTCTATTCCGGAACTCGGCGTCTTCACGACTACACTGTACTAGCAATGCTTATCGCAGCAACTTCTCAGGTAAACTCCTGTGTTACCTGATATTTATAAGATTTCACCCCACAAATATTTTATCCGCCCCGTAGCCATGGAGTCTGCTGCGCTGGATTCTGATTATTCTTCCCCAATTCGGTTCCAGCCCCAGGTGAATGATGTGTAACTTTCGTGTACGATGGCGCTGGTTTTCTCCATTCCTTAGAGCCAGTAGTCTTAAATAAGAAACGAGCTACATATTGCACATAGTTTTCAAACTTTTTCTAATGGTGGTTGTTACCCCCTCCCCACGCATTTGATCATAATCGCATTTCACTCTGACATACGTGTTTATGGAATGGCAACATTCACAAAACTTATCATAAGGAGATTGAAAACCCCTCATTTTGCGGGGTAAATTCCTTTGTAAATACGCGTAAAACGCAATTACGGAAAGCAAATTTCTTAGAGACAAACTTCTCGTTTGTGGTTACCGCGCAATTTTTTCGTTGAATTGGAAAGAAAACTTCAAAACCAAATGGTTAAGTCAGGCTGTACTTTCTATACGACAAGTGGTCAGCATTTGTCTTAATTTACGATGAGTTTCATTTAGAAAAGCTGCATTAATAAAACATTAAGGATAATTTCAAAGAAACCCAACGCTTTACATCAGTCGCTTCTTTACATTTCGGAAGCAATTGAAATCCTCGGTTTAACTCTGGAGAAACCACAAAATGAAGGTGTAATGGTATGAATAAAAATGGGAAAACTTATGGGGAAAAGAAACGTTAAACTGCGAGAAACTCTGGAAGGGAAATTAAAATGAAAGCTCATGGAAGATTACTTGTGAAGATAATCATTGGACTGTTTTAGACAGCGAGCAGTTGCAGTTTGGAAAGCGACGCAAGACAAATAAAAACAAACCAAAAAGAACAAAAAAACAAAACAAACTAATCACGAAGTAGCAATCATTATTTTGTGGAGGAAAAGCACTTCTTTCTCATTAGAGAACTCCAATTCGTTCTGCTTTTCGTCTATTTCCACATTTCAAAGACCGTGCTCGTAGATTTGCTCGTTCATGATCTTTACAGATAAAAGTTTTGTACGCAATTAAGCTACTTCCCGACAAAAAAATCTGCATATCTTTGTTTATTTACTGAAAGAAATAAAAAAATACTAAAGCTTTGTGAGTAGTAATAGCTTTAAAGGTAGGAAAGAAATATTCTTCTCTTAATCTGTAGTGCCTTAAAGCTATGTACACAGTCCAACGCTTTAAGCGAAACACTGCTTTTCTCATAAAAGTGATACGCGTTTGAAAAAGGAAGTGCAATGGTTTCTCACAAATTAAGGAGAAAAAAGAAACAGAAAAAAAGCTATCATCTGTGAAAGAAGAATTGGAAATGCACGAAAGTATGGTATATGGCGCGAAATGTAATGCCGAGTCAGGGAATCGTATACAAAAGAATGGCGATAGAATAATTTATTACATGAAATGTAATGCAGTCAGGGTATCGTATACAAGAAGGAATGGCGATAGAATGATTTACTGCATAAAATGTAATGCAGTCAGGGTATCGTATACAAGAAGGAATGGCGATAGAATGATTTACTGCATAAAATGTAATGCAGAGTCAGGCAAAATGCAAAAGACTGACGTTCGAATGTTTTATTGCAAGAAATGTAATGCGGAGTCAGGCTACCCTATGCAAAAGTGTGACGTAGAAATGCTTTATTGCATGAAACATAATGCAGAGTCAGGGTACTGTATGCGATAGAGTAACGTTGAAATACTTTACTGCACGAAATGTAATTCGGATTCGGGGTATCGTATGCAAAAGAGTGGCGATGGAATGTTTAATTACATGAAATGAAATGCGGGGTCAGAGTATCGTATGCAAAAGAGTAGCGATTGAATGTTTCATTACATGAGAAGTAATGCTAAGTAGGGTATCGTATGCAAAAGTGTGGCATTAGAATGCTTTTTTACATGAGGAGTAATGCAGAGTAGGAAATCGTATGCAAAAGAGTGGCATTGGAAAGCTTTATTACGTGAAATTTAATGCGGAGTCAGAGTATTGCATGCAAAATAGTGGCGATGGAATGTTTAATTACATGAAATGAAATGCGGAGTCAGAGAATCGTATGCAAAAGTGTGGCATTGAAATGATTTATTACATGAAATGTAAAGAGGTGTCATGGTAATATAAACGAAATAGTGGCGATGGATGTTTAATTACATGAAATGAAATGCGAAGTCAGGGAATAGTAAGCAAAAGAGTGGCGATGGAAAACTTTATTACATGAAATTTAATGCGGAGTCAAAGGCATCTTATGCAAAAGAGTGGTTGAAATACTTCATGCAAATGAAACGCACCATAAACGGGACAGCTGCGAAGCTGTGTGTTGCATCGCTTGGGGGATGAATAGAAATGATTTCGAGATAGCAGATTTGTTGAAAGGGCTGTGAGACATGTAAGAGATGAACTCAGGTGGGTCGCGATCGGAAGAATAGTGGCAAGCCAACGTTGAGTGAAAGTTGCAAAATGACTGCATGTGAGCTGTTCACAGTCTATGAAACCAACTTTAAAAAGCACAACCAGCTTACCGAAGCTAGAGAGAAGGAAGGCATATAGCTAACGCATCCGCGGATGACCGATATCTCTGAATAACTACACAGAGAAACAGAACAGCTATCCTGACACAGTTGCAATCTGCTCTTGCTACAGCTACAAGAGCAAGGATATCTACTTCCGCTGAGCGTAGAAGACTTCACGAAAGAGGTTTTTATACTGTGCCCCAAGCACTTTGACTGCTCTGTACTTCGCCACACAGAGTGGAACTTTCGATTAAGGTAAGACTTCACATCAGTAGGGTTGAAGACCTATGGAGCTCATTACTATTCACAGATGAGTCAATATTTGATTTACAGAGCAAATGGATGCATTCCTTGACCAAGAAAGAACGATGGGCAGGCCATCATCCATCTATGACATGTAAAGGGAGCACCTGTGGTAATGGTACCGTGCTAATTTGAAGTGGTATCGCATTAGGTGCACGCACTGACTTCGGTGGTCTTCCCATAGGAGCCACGAAAGATCAATATATAGAGATGATGTGCTGGATCCATATGTTTGCTCATACTCAGACGCCATAGGAGATACATTTCTCCAATGGGACCATAATCCTCGTTCCCACCGAGCATGGCTGGTAGAACAATACTTTCAAGAGGAGATCATTGTTCGTATGGTTGGCCAGCCAGGTCTCCAGACCTTAATCCGAACACGCATGTCTGGGATAATCCAAGGAGACATGTTGCAGCTCTTAACTGCCCTCTACAAGAGTTGGACTGGCTTAGACAAGTTTTGCACGAACAATAGTCGTTGGTACCTACTGAACACCTAGACACAATCGTTAACACTATGAAACATCGCTGTGAGGCATGTTTTGCTGTAAGGAGAAACCACGCACTCTACTGAGATACTTCGGCTAAATTTTGACACCTTATTTTTTACGGTGTTTTTTTGTTAATTTTTGACCGTGTTTATTTTTTAGCTTTATGAAAATTTCCCAAGAAGTCGGTTATGGAATTTGATACGACGGGTTGTCTGTTATGTGTTTTGTAAAACCTTTAGTCCCTAATCCTTCCAAACTTCCTGGAACACAACATTTTTCGTATACACTGACTGTAAATCCTGTATCAATTTCCTTTGTTCTTTTCCGTGAACTATTTTTGCCGGCTCAACGCCATACAGAGCGACATCATTAATGCTTTTTTTGTGCAACTTCATAAAGCATTTTGCATGCGTCAGCAAAATGATTATTTTGACACATGAAAGTTCTTAACTCTTGCATCAGACATGGATTGCACTGGGCGTTTTCCTTAATCCTCATTCTTTGATCCCCAGCCTCTTCCGGGTCCAATTTATACAGTTCAGCAAACATTCTCTGGTCACCATTTCTTCGGTGCAAAGCTCCTGCTAGATGGTAAATTTGTCCTTTAATTCGGAAACAACAGGGACCGTATCCAGGAGGCGGAGCAATGTTAGCTCCCATGGACGCAAACGCCAAAGCGCTATTTATTGATCTTTAGTTTTCCATGAAATGTTTCGAATTATGATTCTGTTCTTTCATTAACTGCTGAATAACAGGGGCTGGCCTTATAGCATCTAATTTTACTTTGTCTTCATGACAGCATTGCGTAAAAAGTTTGTTAGATGGCTGTTCTGCCGCAAAATGTTTTCCATGACAAAATTCACCAATACTGTCCATGGAACCACAGTTATGCGTGTCTACATTTGGTTCTACAACGTTAACTGGGTCAAGAACAGCTTGGTTTCTAGTTCGTGGATTTTGTCGGCGGATTGTAACATCACGACTCTGGCGTAATATTTGCGATTGTGACATGTCTGCAATCTGATGTCGTTCGCGACCTTGTGTGATTTCTTTTGACGTCGTGTTTGCAATTCGGTGTCGTTCCCGACTTCGTTCAGTTTGCTGAAGAGTTATATTTGCTACGCGATGACGATTCCGATCGCATTTTCTTCGCACAGCAGACATACTTTCCCGACGGGGTCTTTCTTGCTCCGCCTTTCGTCTTTTTGACGTTTCCTTCTGAAAAGCTACTTCCTTAGCAGATTTTTCTGTTTAGGAGGCATATTTACGGTGTTGTTAAAACTTACGCAAAAAAGTCGATGTCTTCAGACAAATGAACCATAGTATAATTTAAATGACTTCGAATCGCACACACCCTAAAAAAAAAACAACAAAAAAACTCTAACTTCGAACGAAAGAAAAAAAGATGCAAACAAAATATTAAACAGGAACGGTTACGGAAAACACAGTTTGAACACCGGAATATAAATGTCCGTCTTTTTCTGTTAAACGGCGTAATAAAGCATATCAAGGGTATATAAATACTAATAACATTTATTATTATTATTATTTACATAGCCTATATGAAATAGAACCAAAATTCCTGACGTAAAGTTTTCGAATCTCCGTGTGAAGTAATACATCTCTGACGTCATGAAAGAATGATTTGGATTAGATGACGTCACAGCAGCAGCTGTGTTCTTTTTGCTATGACAACAAAACAAAGTCATATACGCGTAGACTGTGCGCGTGTATGTGATGACGTCACCTACCGAAAACATGAAAAGCAAAGCGTGACGTCACAAACATTTGTTTCTCGGTTGTTGCTATGACGACTTAAAAAGTGGCACGAAGGAGGAGGACTCTAGCAAATTATATATTGGGATAAAAGTAAAATAATAAGTAGCAAAGGGTTGGGGCGGAGGCAAATTTAAAAAAATAGCCCAGGCGCAAATTTCATCTAAATCCGCACCTGCCGATTAGTACTAAAACTACGTAAATAATTGCAGAATTAAATGAAAAATGTGTATGTGTTTAACCTATGTGCGTGTTTTTTTTGCGTTTGCAGGTCAGAAATGTGACTTGCTTTTCAACATTTCTCTATGAAACACGTCTAGAAAAATGCACTTAATTTCGTTGAAGGTTTAAAAAAAGAGTGATTCAATGCACTCACCTCTTCTTTCACTCATTCTTGTAAACATATTTATGCTGGGCACCCAACACGCTTAGGTATGCTAATCACTACACCATCCAGAACGGCCAAGTTTCAAGTTTCCGATCAATTTGAATTTAACCATCACAGGATTCACTAGTCGTAGCAACCGGCATTCATGTTTAACGAATCTGGAGGTTAAGAATCCTAACCCGTGATTGCCCGGAGAAGCAGATAAATCATGAAAGAAATACGGGATTACGCCATTTTAAAATTAAATTATCGCCATCTTTGCACGATAATTTAATTTTAAAAGATGATAGATATTAATATAGTTAAAAAGATTAAAAATCAATTAGCACTTTTGGGCCGATAGTCCTACACGTCCTCAGATGGAGGAGAGTGATTGCTGCCAGTGTGCTCCCATATATACAATGGTGTGCAAAAATTAAGGACGAAGAGGAAAAATTAGCATAACAGCGGAACGAGCAGGCAGAACGGACCAAAAGACCACTCAGGAGATAGACTACGGTCCGGTGCGATAGGGCATGCGCATATATGCAGCATGACGTACGAGGAGGGGGGTGTCGGAAGGGTATAAAGCACACGGGCAGTGTACGCTCAGCAATTCGGTGAAAGCTATTGCACGGTCTGCATCGGTATGAACGACGTCGAGTTGCTGCCACCGTGTGATATGGCCAACACACAATTCAGTAGACGACATGTGGATGACTTTACCCGAGGTCGCGTCATTGGGAAGTTGGAAGAAATTCGAAGTGTGACTAGTGTGGCCGAGGAGTTCGCGATCACTCACAGCATCGTTTCACGAGCTTGAAGAGCATTTTAAATCGACAGGAACAGCTGTCCGAGAGTTTAGCAGGGGTCGTCCACGAGCAACCACGACGGCGGACGACCGGTATACTGTCCTAGAGGCGAGAAGAAACAGATGGTAGACAGCGGAAGAAATCGCAAGGCACCTGCAACAGATAACTGGACGTCCGTTATCGCGTTTTACCGTGGCCAGGAGGCTGCGCAAAGGTGGTCTATTTGCCCGACGACCAGTATGGTGTGTGCTATTAACGTCCGCTCATCAGAGACGGCGGTTTCTGTGGTGCCAGGAACACAAGAACTGGACACATCAGCAATGGGGTAGAGTTCTCTTTACCGATGAGAGCCGATTTAGTCTGAGGAGCGATTTTGGACGTATACACATCTGGAGAGGGCAGGGAACACGCAATCACACCTCCAACATCATCGAAAGGGACCGGTTTGGAGGTGACGGAGTTCTCGTTTGGAGCGGTATCATGCGTGGTAGCCGTACTGACTTCCACATCTTCCAAGGAGGTTCAGTCACTGATGTCCGCTATTGTACCGAGGTTCTCCTGCCTCACGTGCGTCTGTTTAGAGGTGCTGTGGGTCCTGGGTTCCTCTTCATGGACGACAACGCTACACCTCATCGTACAGTGGCTGTCGCAGAGCTGTTGGAGAGTGAAGATATTCAACGTATGGATTGGCCTGCAAGGTACCCGGACCTAAATCCAATCGAACACGTGTGGGACCTTCTCGGGATACGCTTGGCCGCACGTCATCAGCCGCCAGCAACCTTTCCGCCGCTGCGATTGGCGCTACAAGAGGAATGAGCCGCGACGCCTCAACAGCTCCTTGACAACCTCGTCCTCAGCATGGGCAGATGTTGTAATTCCTGCAGCGCAGTCAGGGGTGATCATATACCCTAGTAAAGGCTGAATTTTCCTTGGCAGCCGCCTGTCACATGGACGTTTCTGTCTTCTGTCCAGCTGTGCTCGAAGCTACCTTTTAAATAAAGTGCCTTTGTATCCTTTTGATTCCCTATTTGGACGGATTTGCTCACTTGTCTGATATTCTTATATCTTGGGGATCTTATCATATGATTTGAGTCGATGTGGAGCACTTCTGCACGACATTACATTCGAAAAACCGTCTCGTTCTTAATTTTTGCACGCAATTGTGCGTCTGGGTGCAATGATGTGCCAAGTGTGAAGCAGCGTCGTAAGGGTATCAAAGTGTTGCCATCCCATCGTGGCTAAATCACAAATCAGATCAGGTACAAAATTCTTCAAAGATTGATCATTACCTGATCTGATTTGTGATTTAGCCATGATGTGAGGACAACACTACGATACCCATGCGACGCTGCTTCACACTTGGCACGTCATTACATCTAGACGTATATATTGGGGGCACACTGGCAGCAATCGCTCTCTTCCATCTAAAGACGGGTATGACTGTCGGCCCGAAAGAGCTCATGGGTTTTTAATCTTTTTAACTATGTAAATATCTATCATCTTTTAAGATTAAATTATCGTGCAAAGACGGTGTATGTTGTGACGTGCCTGCCCCGCAGGACACACAAGACATGAAAGGCAGATAGCAGCGAGGACGAACGTCTGCGTAGCTCAGTTGGTAGAGCGACTTCTTCCGGAATAAGTGGACATGGGTTCGATACTCGGTGTGGACCAAAAATTGACGGATAAATTTACTTCGTTATAATGTGTTTAATGTATCGCAACAGAAGTATTTTTAGTCAAGTAAGAGAATAATGGCTGTGGAATAAATCTCGCTCCTGTGACCTGACCTTTGACCCCATTTCGATTATATTAAACAGAACTGGTTCAGTTTATCTCTGGAACAACATGTTAAAGTTTTGTCGCCATCGAAACACTTTTACGCAAGTTATGACGCATAAGAGCAGTGGAATGGATCCCGCTCCTATGTCCTGACCTTTTACCCCATTTCGTGAATTTTGTTTCAACAGGGTTCGTCCCCAGTGGTCCTCTACCATATACTAAAATTTCCTCGAAATCGAACAATTTTTACGCAAGTTATCGTGCGTACAGACGGACGGACAGACATACAGGCACGCAAGCAGACGGACGGACAGACAGACAGACAGGCACGCACGCAGGCAGACAGACAGACAGATAGGCACGCAGGCAGACAGACAGACGGACCGACGGACAAAGCTGGAGCATATACGCTCCTTCAACCTGCGGTTGAAAAGCGTAAAAAAGTGCTCTGAGAAATTAAATTTTAGCCACTGTTCTTCATAAAAGTTATTATTTTTTTACGCTTTCCAACCGTAGATTGAAGAAGCGTATATGCTCCAGCTTTGTCCGTCTGTCCGAAACGATAACTCGCGTAAAAACGAATCGATTTCGATGAAACTTTCGTATGTGCTAGGAGACCACCTGCGAACGAACCCTATTAAAAATGGACCAAATGGGGTGAAAGGTCATGACATAGGAGCAGGATCCATTCCGTTGCCTTTATGGGTCATAACTTGTGTAAATATGGTTCGATTTCAATCAAATTTTAGTATACGGTAGGGGACCACCTGGAGACGAACCCTATTTAAAATGGGGGAAGTGGGGTGGCCAGGACACAGGAGCGGGATGCATTCCATTGGCTTTATGCGTCATAACTGGCGTAAATATAGTTCGATTTCGATGTAATTCTAGTATGTTGTAGGGGACCACCTGGGGATAAACCCTTTTGAAAATGGACGAAGTGGGTGTCAAAAGTCAGGACATAGGAGAGGAATGCATTTCATTGCCTTTATGCGTCATAACGTACGTAAAAATGATTCGATTTCGATGAAATTTTAGTATGTGGTAGGAGACAACTTGGGGACGAACTCTATTGAAAAAGGAAGAAACGGGGTCAAAGGTCAGAACATAGGATCGTGATCCATTCCATTTACCTTATGCGTTGTAACTTACGTAAAAATGCTTCGATTGAGAGAAAACTTTATCATGTTATTCAGGAAGTATACTTTACCGGTTCTGTTGAATATCATCGAAATGGGGTCAAAGGTCATGTCATAGGAGCGAGAGTTATGAAGTTAAGTTAGTCCACAGCCTTTATTCTCATAACTTGTGTAATAATTGGAGTAATGTTATATGGTATATTGGAACAGCGTATCATAATTAATGCATTGCATGATTTTACTAACTTTTGTTTTAACAAAGAATGAAAAAGGACATAAACACACTTGAATGTGCAGCAAATGCATCAAAACCTCCGTTTCCATGTTTAAAACAGCTAATACGGATATTGTACATGTATTAAGAGAAAAAACATTGTATGCCGAAAATCAGAAAAATTATATTTCCTTGGTCTGAATGTTTGATCGTTCGCACCATCTTGGTGTAGTGGCTCTTGCCCTATTCTAATTCTTTGATCCCTTCCTCAACTGATATATTGTCCTTTATTGTTGTAATATTTATTCTTATAATATTCATGAAACATATTTTTAAATTTGGTATCACAAACGAAAACATTCCTGCTTATTAAAGTTCATTCTACAAACGAATTTTTGCCGTCATTATTGCCGGGAAATATTTTTTGTAACTGTGCTAGAAACCTTGGCAGCAGTATCAGAAAATTTGGAGGAAGTAAAAGAATTATTTGAATGACGTGTTTTTGCAACCGATCAGATAAATACATGTATATTCTCGTAGAAATAACACATTTGTGTCAATAAATAATACCAATGTGCATAATAATTAATCTCTAATTAATAACGTGGACATTTAAACCGAGTTCTCTTAAAACAGCAAAATAATCATCTGGTTGATGTCTACTTTCCTTCTGAAAGTTTGCTGTTTACTTCTTTAAGTTTGTTGTTTACTTCCTTGTAAACGTTTGCTGTCTACTTCCTTGGGTTTGCTGTTTGCTTCCTTGAAAATGTTTGATGCCTACTTCCTTGAGTTTGTTGTTTACTTCATTGGGTTTGCTGTTCACTTCCTTGAAAAAGTTTGCTGTCTGCTGCCTTGGGTTTTATGTTTACTTCCTTAAAAAAGTTTGCTGTCTACTTCCTTGGAATTGCTGTTTACTTTCTTGAAAAATTTTGCTTTTACTTCCTCCAGTATGCCGTCTATTTTCCTTGAAAAAGTTTGCCGTCCACTTTCTGTAGTCTGATGACTACCTTCCTTGAAAAAGTATGCTGTCTACTTCCTTGGACTTGCTGTTCACTTCCTGGAAAAAGCTTACCGTGTACTTCCTTGAAAAAGTATGCTGTCTACTTCCTTGGACTTGCTGTTCACTTCCTGGAAACAACTTACCGTGTACTTCCTTGAATTTTGCGTCTACTTTCCTTGAAAGAAAAATATCCGATTAATGTGTAAAAGCTTGAAAACTTGGTTTTCTATTTCACGCCAATAAATTCGGCTCACTAATATAATTTTATTACTTAAAAAAATTATCTCCAGTAGTTACGATGAACATTACCTAGGTGCTGAATTGATTCTGCTGTGATAGAAGTTGGTTCTTGTTCGAAACATCCGAGCAACCTGTTTGCTTGCATTTTGTAGCATACGTCGTAGATATTTAAATTTTTAGGTCGTGGAACGAATTTTGTTTTAAGCAGAGATATTTACATTTTTAGGTCGTGGAACGAATTTTGTTTTAACCATCAACCTTGGAGTTCTTCCTTATTCATAGAACGTTTGTGTGCCGAGAATTTAATATTATGTTACGTATTTTGGAGAAAAAGAAAAGATTGAAATCAAGACTAACTGCAGTTGGTTTCACTAATTTGTCTTTTGTATCTCAGGAAATTAAAGGTGTGAGCGGTAATATGATCTATGTCCATGATTACCATCATCATTTCACATATGCACATTTTAAGATTCAAGTGGTTCTTTTCCGAAATATTTAAAAACAACAATCTTATTACAAACTTATTCCACCTCGTTCCTTGCCGATCCGTGCATTACTTTCGTCTCTGATTGATATCTGGTTTTGCACCTTCATTTTACACTATATTTAAAGTTGTCACCGGACACCTAGAAGAGAAAAACAACATAGCATTTATTGACACACATTACTATGCTGTCGGTCCACCTTTGGCTTTAAGGCATTCACTGACCCTTCGAGACATGCTTTCCTCAAGGTTTTGGAACACGGCGATAGGTATGCGCTTCCATTCAGTACATAATGAGGCAGCTAACTGTTGCGTAGTAGTAGGCCGTGATTCCAAACATCTTATGCGGCGCTCTAATTCATTCCATAGGTGCTCTATGGGATTAAGATCAGGGCTCTGTGCTGGCCAGTACACACACGATACAGAATTATGGCCAAACTACAACGCAAGAGTTCTTGCTTTACAGCTCGGTGCATTATCTTTCTGGTACCAGCAAGGCTCGATTCCATAGGATTGCCACAGAGTTTGCAGAACATAATTATCCAGAATATCGAGGTAGACGTGCTGGTTAACAGGTTTGCCGACGATAACCAATGGGCCGGAAACATACCACGAAAGACACCCCCAAACGAGTACACTGACAGCTCCAAACTTGACCGTAGGAAGAGTACACTATGGTAAATAGCGTTCCCCCGGCTGCCGCTATACCCACACACGGCCATCATACTGATGGATCGTGTATCTGGATTCATCGGCCCATAGGACCCGTTTCCATTGATCTACGGTCCACGATAAATGTTCTTTACACCATGCTAAACGACGAGTAGCATTCCGAGTGGAGATGAAAGGCTTATGAGCAGACGCACGACCACAGTAATCCATGGAATGAAGTTCTCTGCGAATGGTACGTGAACATACCGCGATTCTAGCTTTTTACTCACCCGAACACTGAGGTCTTGTGTAGCACTGCGGCGGTTAGCTGTAACGACTGTGCTGAGGCTTCGACGCCCTCTATCACTTATTTTCTATGGTCTGCCGGTACGTTTTGATACTTCAGGCACGCCATGTGTCTTCCACTTATTCAGTACATCCAAAACAGTTGACTTGGTTAATTTAAACGCCTCCCGGTTTCTCTTATGGACAACCCACTGATATAACACCCAACAATATTTCCTTTATCAAAGTCAGTTCTTTCCCGCCGCGAAATTTTCACTCAATCTCCAAGTGCGATATGATCGCGGTCAGCTACAGACTTGTTTTTATACCGTTTGCAGCTGTACCGCGCATCTTAACAACGCAGCGCATTCTTTCATTTCCTTTTTAATGGATGTGGGGTGACTTTTTCCAATATAGTGTATTTTATCTAAGTCAACTTCGGGGTCGGTTGCGTGTTACCGAACAACGTAATATCTCGGGAATTTTCAAATTCCTGCCTCTACATCAATGACTTTTCAATACGTTTTTATTGAAGGGCAGAATGCATCATAGTTCTAATGCCTAATCTAATTATTTGTTACAACGGAATCCATTCCATTTACTATGATATTCTTTTTCGCAATCTCAGTTCAGCGTCTGTCACCTAAAAGATATTCATTTCGCAAGCGATTCCCGCTCTCTATGAATAAGGTAAGTCTTGTCTGGAAAGTAATCCACTGAATACTAAAAAATGGATGTTCTTGAATACCGAGCATTTCTTACCACCAAGAGAGAATGATATCTACTCCTCCGGGAAGTGGCGCCTTAGGCAAGAAGCAATGTGACTGACAGCTTGGTTCCCTGCCAGATATGTTCTTGTCACCATCCAGGAGACGAGTGCGTGTGTCAAACTGATGTATGTGTGTCTCGCGGCATGATATATATATATATATATATATATATATATATCAACAATCTCTGAGTGTACGGCTTGTGATACTTCGGTGCAATTAAATATTAGTGTGCATGGATTAATAATCTCTCCACTCGGAGAGAAAATTGTGCGTTATTTTGATGCACAGACGAAATTATTACGTACCGTAATTAAGATAAGGCTAACGCGGCCGCCCCAGTGGCGCAGTGGTCTAAGCGATGGCTTATGGCCATTCCTCTGGAAGGGATTCGGGTTCGAATCCCGTCTGGCCTGGATGTTGTGTTTGTCTTACGGCACTGGCTCTTCCTATTCCCTGGAGACAGTAGCAATAAATTAGGGACGGGAGACTGCTTCTAGCCTATTGAGTTGCTCAGGGTGGTCGTTAAACCTCCAAACTAGGCCTTTAACCCAAATTACAGAGCGCAACCACAGAACACAATTCGATTACAATTAAAAATTTTAACACATCTTAAGAATTAAAATTTTTCACAGACACAGAATCGCACACATTTTTGTGTTATTACAATTTCTTTGGGAACGCATCCCGGTGTCTGTTTTGCATATTGATATCAGGCGGTGTTTTTCAGTAGTTTCCTCTGGATCTCAATTTCTCTTCTGAGACTAGTACTGTTCCCTACTAGGCTACAGTGGTTTGTATTCAGTTTAAGTTAAATTTTCCTATTCGCTTTATGGCAGTTGGGACAGTTGGCTTCATTGTCAAACTTCCAGTGTTTGTGCTCTGACTGGACGCAGCGAGCACAGCTCTGAAAATATGGGCACTTAGCTTTATAGTGCCCAAACCCATTGCATTTGAAGCAGTGAATCTGTCCAAGAACCTCTATGGAATGCATTTCCTATGCAAGGTTCACTCTTGCCTTTATTTTGTAGAGATCTAAAGTTCACTGGGTAAAGATCACCCAGTGGACCTTGTTTTCTTTTCCCTTGATTGGGAAAGCGCTGTACACTAGTCTGGCTCCTTTAAGTTGTTTTGGCGTCTCATGTCGTATTGAATGTGTTCGCTTCCTGCTTCAGTATCGAGTTTGTAGACGATCAGCCTTGGCAACTTCACTGCAGATCGCCTCATTTTGATGGTCTCTCTCAAGAACTCGCTTTCTTTGTAGGCACGATATAGGCTCAGCACACCATATACTTTAAGGGGAACTGGTACCCCAAAATTGACGAAAAATCAAATTTTGTTTTTAGAAGCTATATGGACGAAATTAATTTCCCCGTCACTTTTATTGCACGCTAATTAAAAATTTAAAATGAGTTCAGAAAAAAGTGTTTTTTTTTCTTTTGAGGTTTTAACTGTAACTGCAACTTTGAATTGTTCATTGTTACATTAACTGTAACAGCAACTTGATTGCACATGGCCACGTTTAAAATTTGTTTATAAACTCTTTGTGTATGTCATGCTCTTCCTATATATTTTTTGCGCAGATTTTTCTAATTTTATGAATTAATAACTACCAGGTAGATTTTTTATAAAGCTTACTGCTTTTCAAAAGAAAAACTTGTCTATTGAAAAATATAAACTACAAACTGTCCATACACAATGATTATGCTTCATGAGAATTCAACTGCAAGTTGAAAAGAGAATTTTAGTGTACAATTAGAATCACTGAATAATTTAAAAGATACACGCCAGATCTTTCTGGCTTGCTTCAATTCCATCCTTCAGGGCAAGCGGAACAGCAATATGACGACACGGCAATTATATACAAGAAGGACAAAACTCACGATGCAAGAGTTATTACGTACCATGTGAACATACAAAGTGATAGCAAACAATATCACAGCATGCTAAAAAACAAAACGACTTACGTGGTACCAGCAACTACAGGCTCCGTATTGTTTCGATCACAAATATTCTTAATATAAATTTTAAAGGTTGTGGTAGCAGATAGGGTACATCGTAAATGCAATAAATATTTGCAAATATGTATATGTATAGGTTTTCAGTGAACAGAATTGTAGGTTCATATGGTGTAGACTTCTGCACCCATCTTGTGACAGTCCTTTCCTTCTGTTTTTTCAATATGTTTTCCGGGATCTAGACTCTGGGGTGGTTCCCACTCAATCTAGTAGGCTGTTTAAATGATGACTAGCACTTATGGATATTGCCTGTATTCCTTCCAATGAGAGAGAAAGGTGCTAAGCGGAATTGCTCTTGGTTGGCTCTGGTGTTGAAAATTCCCTTGGGAAGGAACTCCCCAACCACGGTCACCGGAACCAAGGAACGTGCAACGCAAGATTACCTCGAGTTCAAGAGCACGATCAAATAGCTGAAAAGAGCTATTTTGTTTGGTTTGAGTGCTTCTCCTGATCTGCATTTTAGATAGCTTATTTTGAGTTGCTATGTTTTGGGGGCTTCTAGAATACGGTTTAGTACCGGCCATATTACACCCTTAGTAGCGTTGATGACCCTATGGGTCTGGCTGTCTAGGATTTCATTGAATTCCAAGAATAGAGCGTTGATTGTCTGTCTCTGTATATTCTTCGATAACTGATACGTCTCCCATCTTGTGACAGTCCTTTCCATCTATTTTCTCAATATCTTTCCCTGGTTCTAGAATCAGGTGCGGTTTCCACTGAATCTGGTGTGCTGTTTAGTCAACGAATAGCACTTCTGGGTATTGCTTTGATTTCTTCCACTGAAAGAGGAACATACTGAGCAGAATTGCTCTTGGTTGGCTCTGATGTTGGATTTTGCGTTAGGATGCAGCCCTCACACCACGATAAGTTAACCGGTCCAGGCTAATTAAACGCAGCCCCCACATCACGATAAGTTAACCGGTCCGGGCTAATTAAATGCAGTCCCATATCACGATAAGTTAACCGGTCCAGGCTAATTAAATGCAGCCCTCATACCACGATAAGTTAACCGGAGTTATGGGACGTGTAACGCAATATTACCTTGACTTCAAGGGCATGACCAAAAATCAGAAAAGAGCTGCGTTGTTTGGTTTGAGCGCCTTCTCATTTCTCTTTCTCCTAATCTTCATTTTAGATAGCTTATTTCCATTAGGTAATTTGATGGGGCTTCTAGAATACGGTTTAGTATTGGTCGTATCACACCCTTAGTAATGGTGAATCTATAGGTCGGGCTGTCCAAGATTTCATTCAATTCCGAAAACAGTCCGTTGATTGTCTCTGTCTCCGTAATTTCTTCGATTACTGCTACGTCCCCCATGTTGACAGTCCCTTCCTTCTTTTTTCTCATTATCTTTCCCTGACTCTATTCTCAGGTGCGGTTTCCACGCAATCTGGTGGGTTGTTTAGACGATGACTTGCACTTCTGGATATTGCCTGTATTCCTTCTACTGAGAGAGGAAGATGCCGAGTGGAATTGCTTTTAGTTGGCTCTGGTGTTGGGCCTTCCAGTAGGAAGGAGCCGCCCGACAAGGACAAAGTCACCAGAGCCAGGAAATGTCCAACGCAATATTACCTTGACTTCGAGACAACGAGAAACCTCCGGAAAGAGCTATTTTGTTTGGTTTGAGAGCCTGTTCGTCATCCGTCTAGTATGCTCACAGTCGACGGTTAGCATTCGCGCTGACCTGTGGAAGAAGAACGACCGACGACGACTACTGTGTTTTCTTTTGCTCTTTATTTGCTTAGCTCACAGTCAAAAAGTCGGAAGGATATCGCTGTTCTTCCTGACTGTAAGGCTGATAGTGTCGACTTGCTCCTCCAGTACACTGGCTCCGCGAGGATAATTGCAACTGTATTGCATTTGTACTGCCGGCGGATAACGCTCACACTCATACAGCTCGCTTCGCTGAAACAGGCGACTACAGTTCGTATGGAGTGGCCAGCACGCTATCCGATTTGAATCCCATTCAGCATGTCTGAGATGCTCTCGGGAGGCATGTTGCTGGCCTCCAGTCCCCTCCCCGATCTCAGCAGAGGGTCTGCACTGCTTTGGTCAAGAAATGCAAGCAGCTATCCCCGGAACTATTCGACACCATGATTAATAGCATGGAACATTGCTGTCAGACCTGTATTCCTGTTCGAAGTAACCACACTATGTATTGAAGTACCTTTTCCTACTTCATCTTGATACCTATATTTCTGTATTTTCATATTTGCATCACTCATATAAAATGTAAATGCGTTGTATAAAATGCTCTTATGTTTTTTGTTGTCTTTTGTATGATAAAGCTTACTACCAAATTACATCTAAATCGGTAGCGTACTTTATGAGTTATTACGATTTTTCCATTAGTTGCTTAATTTATGGAATCCAGTGTATGTTATTCGCTTATTAATCGTATACACGCAAATATGATTAATAATGAAAAGAGAGAAACTTATCTTAACGTATCAAACGTATTTGATAAATAAAACAAAACTCTTAGGTTTAAAAGTAAACGATTTTCCTTTTTTTCAAGTTCGGAAGAAACATCCGCATGGGCGTGATAGCAACGGAAAGCAAAAATCGCCCAAACGAGCACACGAAAAGTATTCGAAGAAACGCTTATTATGGCATATGGGAATCTCGTTTGCCCATTCTGCAATGAAAAGTGAAGCCAAATAAAATAAAAGAAAAGAAAAGAAAAGGAAAGGAAAGGAAAGCCTTCTTTAGTTTCTCCGTAGATACTAAAAGGAAAAATAAACTATCTCGTCTCGCAATAGTTCTTTTTTCCTCTTTTTTTTTTTTTTTTTTTTTGAAAAAGCGATTTCATAGGAAGTTAATTAACTTTTGCAAATGGGAAAACCAGACAGGTTTCTAAATATAACCCTAGGTATTCTAGTGACGTTTAAATGGACCTGTACTTCTATTTCTCTTTTCAGAAAAAGCAAGGGTTTTCTTTTATGAAAAAGCAATGGTTATTTCGATGTGGATAATCGTGAAACAAGTATAAAGTTTTAGAGGATTTCAGCCAGAATAAAATACGTATATGTTGTGCTTAGCCTCAAACATGATGAACCATCTTAGATGCGGTTTAAACGTCTACCTTTACGAAATATTGGTTGATATATTTCTGAAATGTAGACGTTTAAACCGGGTCGGATCTTTTTTAACAAGAAATATATTATACAGGGTGTTGCGTAATTTGGAACCCATATGAGAGAAGCAAATACAGTTACAGAATATATTCAAAGTGTCCGCCGTTGTGTTGGACATACAGATAGAGACACAATCTCCACTCTTGAAGCACTTTATGGGTTGCACTCGAGGGACTTTGCAGACACACCTTACAGTGTTTGTTTTTTTTTAAGATGGAGAATGCTTTGAATTTTAACCTCGTACACCACGGCTTTCAGGTGACCCCAGGATATTCTTTAGATGTTTTGTCACGTAGTAGGTTTTTGAGTATTTTAAATGTATTTAATGAGGCTGAGAACGAAAAGGAAAACAATTTACCTGTCACCAGCAGATTGTCAGTGACACAACTTCAAATTTACTGTTAAAAAACTCCCAGTGAAGTTGAAACCTTAGTGGGTGGAGTACTAATCTTTCAGGAAGGAAGGGAAGAACGTAGAGTGAGATGAAAGATAAACCAAATTTGGGGCCTCCTACTGTATAACTTTAACATGACTAAAAATGTTTTCTCTTTGTCGTAGTGGTTCAATGGAAAATTTCGCAGATTAAATCTTTTCCACACATCGTTTTTTTTATTGGCGTAGCAGCGCTGATATGTGCCATGATTTCACATACCCACGTGTGGCTTTGCCGATGCAGGATATCGCGTAGGTCTGCAGTATTGCTCTATCTCGCTGAAGCCTCCCGTAGGTAGGTGAAATCTTGGCACGTAATAGCTGCAGATTTTTACAATAAGCTGCGTCATCTCTGTGAACAGTTCTGCGTCTTAATTAATTATTTTTGTATTTTTTCACATCTTCCGTTTCATTCGGAATGCAAGTATTTTTGAATTTGGTAGGGTTTATAGACAAATGATTTTTTGTTTCTTTTTTTTTTTGTTTTGTTTCGGGGTTTAACGATGGAGAATTTTATGGGTTTTTTTTTATTTTAATTTGAAACTCGCAAGATGGTTAGATCACATGGGGTGGTGCAAATTATTACAACCGCAGCGTACATGCATATGATTCGTGCCGGCCTCACTGTCGTACCTGTCCCGCATGAGGTATAACAAGAAATATGACACAGATATTTCTGTTGCAATGAGCACGTCTTTTGAATCCGTTCTGACGAGAATTAAATTTATCAGAGCTATTCAAAGTCAATGGAACCGGTTAGGAAAACGATCAAACGGTTTCTACAATCGACAAAACATAAACAGTCAGTATCATCTACTTAGTTTCACAAGCGTGTTCGAAAATTAAAAAATGGCACACAAAACGTTTCTCATAGCATAAGAAGGTATCAGCGACAAAGGCATTTTCAAACAGAACAATTAAACGAAGAAATGTAGAAAAGGAAACATAATACAGTTGAGTTACATACACTGACGGAAAAAAATCCCAACACCACGAAAAAATAGTTGTAGAGGAATGAAATGGCGGCAATACATTTGTATAGGTAACATATTTAATCGATTAAGGTTTCAAGATCACAGCTTATTGTAAGCGAGAGAAGAGCCATTTTAAATGCGAAATGCTTGTACATTAATAACCGGTGTAACCGCCAGAATGTTAATTGCAAGCACGCAAACGTTCATGCATTGTGTCGTACAGGTGCTGGATGTCAGTTTGTGGGATGGAGTTCCATGCCTTTTGCACTTGGTCGGTCAATACAGGGACGGTTAATGCTGGTTGGGGATGACGCTGGAGTTGTCGTCCAATGATGTACCATACTTGCTCGATTGGTGAAAGATCTGGTAATCTAGCAGGCCACGTCAACATGTCGAAACCCTGTAGAGCATGTTGGGTTACAACAGCGGTATGCGGGCGAGCGTTATCCTGTTGGAAAACACCCCTGGAATGCTGTTCATGAATGGCAGCACAACACGTTGAATCACCAGACCGACGTACAACTGTGCCGTCAGGGTGCGTGGGATAACCACGAGAGTGCTCCTGCTGTCATAGGAAATTGCTCCCCAGACCATAACTCCAGGTGTAGGTCCAGTGTGTCTCGGTCGCAGACAGGTTGGTTGCAGGCGCTCACCTGGCCTCCTTCTAACCAACACACGGCCATCACTGGCACCCAGGCAGAACCGGCTTTCATCAGAAAACACAACAGATCACCACTCCGTCCTCCAATGAGCTCTAGCTTAAAACCACTGACGTCGCAAACGGCAGTGGTTTGGAGTAAGTAGAATGCACGCTACAGGGCGTCTGGCTCGGAGCTGTCCTTCAAGTTACCAATTTGTAACAGTTCGTTGCGTCACTGTGGTGGCAATTGCAGCTCGAATTGCTGCCGCAGACGCGGTATGATGCGCCACGGCCATGCGCCGTACACGGCAGTCTTCCTTCTCAGTAGTGCCACGTGGCCGGCCGGAACCCGGTCTTCGTGAGGCAGTACCTTCCCTTGAAACCCGCTGCCAACAATCATGCACAGTGGCTACATTCCTGCCAAGTCGTTCTGCAATATTGAGGAACGAAAATCCACTTTCTCGTAGCCCTATTACACGACCTCGTTCAAACTCCGGGAGCTGTTGATAATGGTTTCTTCGTCTTCTTAAAGGCATTCTTGACTAACATCAACACACTACGTCGAATCTCAATGATAAATAACGCTCACGAACGTTACAGCGCGGATTTACAGCAAACCTGCTTTGCATGTTCCGAGGGGCGCTACTAGCGCCACACGTATGCGCCGAGCGCGAACGGACGTCATCTTACAGATGTACTCTCACAGATTACATCTTACAGATGTACTCTCACAAATTTGCATGGACGTCATCTTACAGATGTACTCTCACAGCCTATCAACTGTCGTTTATCTAATACCACCCCTTCTTGGTGTTGGGATTTTTTTTCTGTCAGTGTAATTGTGACCACTACCTACATTTGACGCAACAGCGTGTAGCTAATGAAAGAAAGCACGTGTCGTGAGCTAGCTTGGAGGTATATAAGGTGTGCTGAAGGCAATCTGAAAACATGTCACTCGCTGCTGTCATGGATGAAACGAGCGATTGATCGGATTTGCAAAAAGGGATGATTATCGGCTTTCGGTCCAAGGATGGCAGTATTTCTGAAACAGCGCAGTTTGAGAAATGTTCGCGTGCTGTTGTGGTTAATGTGTATCGTGTTTGGAGAAATGGCACCATTATGAATACGCCAAGTGATATTGATGTGAGAGGTGAACATCGGCTTCGAAGGTGGGTGAGGGCCGATCGACATGCTGCAGTTGAGCAACTCACTGACTGAATGAACCAAGAAGCTATCGGAAGTGTGCCTAAAACGACAGTTCAGCGAACCCTGCTGCGTATGGGAGCTCCGATGCAGACGGATGGTCACTGCACATATGCTAAAGAAGAGACATCTGCATAAAAGGATTTCATTAGCATTGCAGTATAGGAATTGAACCTTCCCTGAATAGGAAAAGATTGCGCTCTCCGATGAGTCACGTTTTCTGTTTTATCGAACGGATGGACGTTGGTGTATAAGGCGAAAACCATCGGAGAACAAACATTCTTCAACCATTCGTGGAAGAACACAAGCGGGTATGGGCAGCGTTATTACCTGAGCAATGTTTTCGCGGCATTCACTGTGTCCACTTATACTTGTGGAAGGCACTATGGACCGAATTCCTTATGAATCCATCCTTTCAGACCACATAACGATTACCTTCCCTGGAGCGGATACCTTCCCTGGATCTTCTAACACGATAATCCCATACAACTGGAAATGCCCGAGAGTGGTTGGAAAAGCACGATGAAGACGTCAAAGTACTTCCCTGGTCCACTAATTCCCCAGACTTAAACCCAATTGAGTATCTGTGAGACCACGTCGATCGTGTTGTTCGCTCTATGCATCCTCCAACATACACCCTCCAGTAGCTGTGAGATGCACTGTAGTCAGATGTCTCGATATACCTATGACCACCTTCCAGCACCTTATAGAGTCACTCCGGGCACCTTATTGAGTCCCTTCGAGAACCTTATTGAGTCACTCCGAGCACCTTATTGAGTCACTCCCAGCCCCTTTAGTTGCTGTCCGCGCTGCACACGGTGGTTACTCTGGATATTAGCTGGTGGTCACAATAATGTGACTCGACCATGTATAATCTACGTCTTCTACCGGAAGAATTTTGCATGACAGGAAAGTTGAAAAAAGGCGAAAAATATTCTACATGGAAGAATATCTGAAAAATAATTTCTCAGATACGTCTCCCGGAAGCAGACATAGCGAAAAACAAGTTTCGATCTCTACGCACCTATCGCAAAATCTTTGAATTATTTAAAGGCGATAATGCGTCACATCCCTATGTTAGCGAATGGCCTACAATAAAAAAAGAAATTTCTGAGTAGTGTTGTTAGAAGCTTTGATACAGCTGTAAACTGAAATACAGGAACACCGCTTACCGACACAAATGTGATTTACAAGATTCCTCATATAGTAGCTTAAAGTGTTCTACAAGGTAAATGGTATCCGGTGTTGGAAGAATATTTTAAATCGGTCATGTAGAACCAGAGACATTGAAAAAAACGGAATAAGATTTTGCGCCCCCTATGGACGAAACTGTGCGTTATTTCGGGAAGAAAATACGAACCTAGAATTTGCTGAGTCAGTAATATCTGACAGCAGAAAAGAGTTTTACAATCGGGTTTTTAGTGACGAAGATACTGCTGTAAACGAAAACATGAATTTACGCCCTCTGGTGGCAGTCTAGTGCGTTAAGATAATTTGAAATATGTGAAAAACATTTTTCAGCGGAAACGCTCTCCAACAAAGAAATAATTTTTCAAATAGGACTCCTTTTTGAAAAATATGTACAAAAATATGCTATGTCATGAGAGCTATGTACGTATAAAAATAGGCTATGCATCTACACCTCCTTGGCGGGAAAATCCATGCATTTTTTTAAGACGAAAGCATTTTCGAAAGGTTTTTTGATGAGAGCGGTATCGGTGCACCAAAGGAATTTTTCAATCGAGTTTTTAGGAGCTCACATTTTGCTGCAAATACGTCAGAAGCAGAAACAAATACGTCAGAAGTTACTCCCGCTGATGGCCAAACCATTCTTTACCAAATATTAAAAATTATATGCAATGCATTTTCCATCAGTAGCTGTATCCGCTGCAGAACGATTATTTCCAAATTGGAATTTTAGAAGCCGAGATATCGGAGGAAACGTAATCTATTTTTACGCCTCGTAGAGGAAAATATATGCGTAACCTGAAGAAGTGACTATACCAAAAACCTCCTACGACATAAATGCAATCGAAAGGTAAAAGAATGTTTTCAATCGGATGCTTACATGCAGACATTATAACGAAGTGAATTCCTCCGTCATTTTTATCCGCGCCGAGGTTCGAACCCGGGTCCACTCATTCCGGAATAAGTTGCTCTACCAATTAAGCTACGCGGACATTGATTCTAATTGCTATCTGCCTTTATGTCGTGTGCGTCCTTCTGGCAGGTACGTCACATCTCCTGGTACGTTACATCATCTCCCCCTTATTTTCCTTTCGAAGTGCTGCTCATATTTTTCCTATCTCGCGGTGTGGAAATAACATCACACCAATACGAGATTTTGAACGGTCGGGTCATCCGGATAGTTCGGGCGCCATTATAACGAAGTGAATTTCTCCGTCATTTTTATCCGCGCCGGGGTTCGAACCCGGGTCCACTCATTCCGGAATAAGTTGCTCTACCAATTAAGCTACGCGGACATTGATTCCAATTGCTATCTGCCTTTATGTCGTGTGCATCCTTCTGGCAGGTACGTCACATCTCCTGGTACGTTACAACATATGGAATAAAATGTATTTTGAATTCGACATCATCTTCGTTTACGCCACCTAGCGGCAAAACTGTGCATCGTATAAGAAAACAAGTAGAAGGATCATCATTCGCACATTTTAAACTTCTTAACGCAACAAGAATTATTGAATATAAATGGGTTTTCCAGTTCATCTCTCGATGAAATGCAAGGTTTACGTGGGTACAATGTTCACATTATTAGTAGCAAACGTTACACAAACTTCTGTTCTTCACGTTATTACGGACTTTATTTATTGAGAGGAGCTCAAATATACAGTCATACTAAAATATTATTTTACAAATTAAAACTGAATAATAGAGTTCAGCATGTTTAAATTTCCTGTCTTGTTGGTATGTTGTCTTGGAAGATTATATTGCTGTTATCTCTTCACCCCGGAATATTACGGCTCGGCCTTAAGTGCACCTGCACAGAAGCAGAAATTAACATCCACATACGAATATAATGGCCAGCACTGCTTGAATGTTAAAATCTTCTCAGAACAGTTCTGAACGTAATGCGGACACAATCTTGAAGGTATACTGAATGAGACCTTAAGTTATAAAGGTTGCTCATTAAATAATAATAATAAAAAATATATTTAACTCAAAGTTAGCTATGATGAGTATATTTCAATGATGAGTCACCAAGTATGACACAAAAATGTCCACCAGGAGATACTTGAGCTCGCCCCATTTTTATTCTAGTCCAAGGTCTCAAACTCTGAATGCGTTTCACTCGTCGAAATAGCCCGGCATCCTCAGGAAACTCTGGACACCTTATATACACGTAACCCTAATGTGCCCACACACACCGACTGAGGAGATTATGTCGATGTTATTTCAGCTGTATTTCTTCTGCTGAGATGCCGGGCTATTTTCCCGAGTGAAACGCTTAGAGAGTTTGAGACCTTATACTAGAATGCAAGTGTTCGAGCTCAAGTATCACCCGGTAGATCGTTTGTTGTCGTACGTGGTGACTCATTATTGTATTATACTCATCATAGCTAACTTTGAGTTAGATACATATTTTTTTATTATTATTTAACGAACAATCTTCATAACTTAAAGTCTTATTCAGTATACCTTCAAGATTATTTTGGCATTACGTTCAAAACTGTTCTGAGAAGATTTTAACATTCAAGCAGTGTGGGGTAACATATTCGTCTGTAGATAAAATCTAGGTTAGGTGCACTCTAGGCCGAGCCGTAATATCGATGGATAAAAGGATAACAGCAATAGAATCTTCCAAGACAACATATCAACAACGTTGGAACTTTGACACGCTGAAATCTTGAGATATCTATTATTCAGTTAAATTTGTACAATAATATTTTAGTATAAATGTATAATTGAGCTCCTGTCAACAATTAAAGTCCTTAATAGCGTGAAGAACAGAAGTTTGCGTAACGTTTGTTACTAATAGTGTGATAAGTTTTGAAATCGGGCTAATACACACTGCTGGCCACCCAAAATGCAACGCCAAGAAGGCATCCGATTGACCTGAAATTCGCAGCATGCGTCGCCCGCGAGAGGACATGAAAACGATTAGCATTGCAGGGCATACGCAAATCATGTGCGCCCGGCATAACACCGAGAAGCACTATAAGAAGGATGCACAGAAAGCGGGTGCAAATAGTGAAAGTGAGTTATGCTGCTAGATCTGTGCGTGGAAAGCTTCCAGATGCCTCGTCGCAGAATACGTCAGTCATTCCAGCACGTTTCGGATTTCGACAGAGGACGAATAGTGGCTTATCGCGACAGCGTTTTATCGTACCTGGACATCGGCGCCGGTGTGGGACGACATCCAGCCACAGTGAGGCGAGTATGGATTCATTGGGCGCAGCGGAGACGAACGGACCGACGTGAGCGATTGCCGCAGCCGCGTCAACACCACCGAACGAGAGGACTGGCATGTTGTGTGGCGGGCATTGACGGCTCGCACCGCCACATCACGAACGTTAGCGCAGAAATTAGGGTGTGTTGCGCAACAACCTGTGTCAGGATGTACCGTTCGACGTCGTCTGCAAGAGCGGGGACTTGCCTCACGGTGCCCATTGCTCCGATACTTATCCCGATGTTTTGGATCCTGTAGTCCTTCCTTAACTGCAGGACCTGCCAGCAGCCACGTTTCACCAGGACAATGCGCGCCCGCACGTGGCACGCATCGTGCAACAATTCTCCATGGCCCATAAGGTGTCACTGCTGCCGTGGCCCGCCTATTCTCCCGATATGTCGCCCATCGGACGCTTCTGGTCGATGATCGGCAACCAAGTGGCCCGGCAAGCACCAATCGCGGCTACGCCTGATGAACTGTGGCAACGTGTGGAAGCAACTTGGACCGACATACCCTAATCCCACATCCAAAGCCTCTTTCGTTCGATGCCGCTGCGTGTAACGGCCGTTATTGCCAGCCATGGGGGCCACACGAACTATTGATGTCTGCGTGTTCCACAAGTCGCACGGGCCTGTAAGCTCAATCGTTTCATATTTGTATCTGTTGTTATGTGTCCAGTAAATCTGGCTTTGCTATCTCGTGTTCTTCTTGGTGTTGCATTTTAGGTGGCCAGCAGTGTAGTTGCAGAGATATGGTGTCTTCAGTGGGACGGACGGACAAACCGGTAATACTGTATAAGGACGATCTTTTTTTACAAAAGACATGCTAAAAACAGGATATCCACGCGGCTGCCACAGTCGATTCCCGGGAATTGCAAAAACCTTCTGCAGCAAAAAAGACCCATACGTGCAGCTTGCGGACTTCGAGATAGGCCGATGATTTTCGACCGTGGGAACTCGCAAACTTTTCCTTTCACGACATCGCCGTCGCGTTGGACGAAGGGTAAGTACAGTAATGCAAATATAGCTTCAATAGGAACAGGAATGTCCCATTCACCGAACTTTAGAGTCTGTAATTATCTGATGACTTAGCCTACACCGACAAGATAGTATCACTGCAGGGATAAATAATTCCCATTTCAAAATTATTTACCGAAGACGTTGCGAGCCTCCGACTTGTTGTCACCCGGACAGGATCAGTCGTGGGACCGACAAATCTTCAGCACCCTGCGGGACCACCACTTCCCGCCCACACTATATTGCCAGTATGTGTGATTTGCCGAAATGGTGGGGATCGTAATGTAATTCCCAGTAGTCTGCCTTTGAGATTTATTCGTCTTCGCAAAACGTATGTGCACCACTTATCCTTTATTAGTGTCTAGGTTAATTACATTCATATTAAAACACCAAGTGGCTCATGTTTCTGGGAAATTCATCCTTTATTTGCCTGAGACCTTTGATCAACTGAGACAATGAAAATGATGATAACTGCACTGAGAATATGAGTATGATACAAAGCCTCAGCACTAGGACGGGTGCTAAGGTGATGACTCCATGCCTGAGTCATCTTCTTCCCTTTCTTTCTTTCACTTCTGTTGTCCTCAGGTACTCTTCTTGCCTCGCGACGCATCCTTTTGTCATCTGGATGAGATTCTGTTTTATTCTAGGTTAGCCGAAAAGAATTGAGATGTCTTTCGTCTTTTCCGTTCCTAAAGGGAGGACTTTTTCTTCTCGCTGACAGAGAACTGCAGTCTGGAATCACGTAGGCCCACATCCGTGGTTTGGCCACAGCATCTGCAACCCCGTTTCTTAATTTCAAACGTTCTGAAATACTCAGGTAATACGCTATTCCCGCTAAGTACGTGGTCCAGGAAATAATTTTATTATACTCACCTGGTTGAGACTCTGGGAAGGACACGGTTCGTTTAATTTCCCGTACACACTCAGACCCAGATTTTCTTCCACTCACTTAACGTGACTTCTTTCATCTGAGTCCCCACGCTTTGTAATGACGTCTCAATATTATATTCAGTCGTCTATCTTCCAGTGGATTTTTTGCCAGCTGGTCTGCCCGTGCATTTCCACTGGTTCCAGGATGGCTCCGACCCCAGTGAAAAGATATTTCTCCATCACCTGCTGTCTTCACCAGAGACTTCACTTCCCTCTCTAGGAGAATCTGAACTTGCCAAGCCCTTTCTAGAGAGGTCTGGCTGTTAGAATACTCCTTAATTTGCTCTGCCGTGTTGCTGGGCAATATCCACAACAACGCTTCCCTGATCGCTAACAACGGTGCTTGGTAGACAGAGAAGTTGGGAGATATTTTCGTGCGTTTTACGATCGCCTCGTTGCCATAAGAGAGCCCGCAAAACACTTTCCCTACGTGACCACCAATCTTGGAGCTAACCGTGAGTAACTCCCTCCCCATCTTCAAAAGGAGGCGTGCGTTCCAAGTGGGACACATTTCTCTGGCTGGATGTCAAATCCAGTCAACTGTTGTCAGTCCTACTTCGAAGGACGGATATTGGACTCTTAGCAGAGTGACGTATACATCATTCCTGAGGCTTTGAAACACGGCCCCTGTGGCGACCACGAGGCCCGCCGGTTCGCACCCAGCTAATATTTGTAATGCCGTAGTTGAGGTCGTAGGGAAAACCTCGTAATCCCTAACAGAGCTCTTCTCTGTATCTGCTTTAGACACCTGTTTATCCTATCCGTGACCAACCAGCAAGCATAAGTTAGAATTCTTTCAATTCCTCGATGGTGCACGACCTTTCTGGTTGGCACAGACACCGTCATGCCGTTAATCCTGTTCACATTCTACATGTCTCTACGGACTTTTAGGTGAGGAATCCCCGACAGTTTAAGTGTCCAAGACTTTTCCAAGATACCTCATCTTCCTCACCGCCTTGATCGTTTGCCTCTTAAATCGATACTTAAGGGCGTGACCATTTGCCCCTTAAATCGATACTTAAGGGCGTGACCATTTGCTCCTTTTTCGAGATTGCTGATAGTGTCGTTTTCTTCGACGCGAAGCTAAGCTAACATTACTGACTCCAAGTTTCAAATTTCGTTAGAGCAGTGTGCAACTTTTGATCTATTGCATGTCTGCCCGAAGCTGAGGCTTTGATGATAAAATCATCCGCATACGCCTGTATACCCACTTGATCCTCCAGAGGGAGATCACGTGCTGTGCCCACTCTTAGGTTCCACCAAAGTAGACCCGAATTCAATCCCTGTGGACACTCCTTCTCGTACTCTCCAGTAAAACATTTACTTTCCTCTTCAATATCTATCCTTCACTTCAAGAGAAAATCACTCGCTAATAGAAGCAGATTCTTTGGACCCCCGAGCGTTTTGAAGCAATCCAGAACTAACGGCCACTACACACTGTTATACGCTCTACGGACGTCCAAGGAGAAAGGGTTGGTGGTCGGCGTGCAGACTGTAACCCCTTTTCTTTATTATATTTCACTTGTTGTTTAAAGCTAACCAGCTCTTGGGTGGTACACCTCTACGGGATGAAGCCGAATTGGCGGATGGAGAGCTTTCCTCTGCCCATGAGGAAGAGAATAACTCTTTTGGTAATCAACTTGTCCAGCACCTTACTCCAAGCAGAGAGCAGTAAAATCGGCCTGTCACCCGCGGGATATGCTTTATTATTGTCTTCCTTATTGAAGAGAACTAGCACCGCGGTTTTCCAGATAGATGGAAAGCAACCGCTTTTCGGTACTTGTTCAGCAAGACGACAGAGTACCCCGGTTTGGTTGTGAAGGTTTCTTTCACTATGCTAAGATCGAAACCGTGCTTCCCTGTGGCTTTGCTTACGTTCAGGCATTTTAGCACATCCTCGACTTTCTCCCTCGTGAAGGGCGAGTCGTTTTTTGTGTTCTGTGCGACTCTGCAGTTTTCTCTTACCGTCTTTTGTTCCGGCATATCGTCTCGCTCTTCATCGTACGGGAAGTGGTGATTCAAGAGAACTTCTACCGTTTACTCTATTGGGGCCGTTGTTGTACCATTCTCTGTCCTAACTTACGCTAGGGACAGAGGGCCGATGAGCGAGACTTTTGCAAACTTATGTGAATCCCGAAGGAATTTCTTACCGGTTGTATTTCCCACTGCTCTCTCCAATAGTCTCTGTCTTTGATGCGACGAGAACTTTCCAATACGCTTTATGGGAAAGATTATATTCCCTTTTCAAGAGTTGCATCTGTCGAGGGTCAAACCTTTCTCTCTGTATTCTTCTTCTGCTAAGTCTGGCCTTGCCTTTTAGGAGGCTCAAGTTTCCCAAGTATAAGGGAAGCACGGGTTTCGGACTCCCTTCATCCCAGTTTTCCAGCTGCTCTCATAAATGGAAATTATTTGCTAGGTGAGATAATTGAAATGTTGCCTGAAATCATCTACCTCTTTAAGTTCATCACTCGTTATTTCTCCTACTAATTTTGCGACTTCTTTCTTTAGATAGAGCCAATGTAGGTTCTGGCCCGTGAAAGCGTTTTCTAGGTGTACTCTTGCCTTCTACTCCTGGTGGGGAAGAGTTATTGCAAGGTGGTCACTACAGATCACATCGCCCATGACCTTCCAGTTCCGGAGATGTGAAAGTCTTAAGGTATGAGACAGTGTGAGGTTGATCCAAGACTTTCCCAATGCTTCTTGGAACGTCGGGATATTGTGTGATTCTTCCCTGATTACTAGTTCTGAGGTTCTGGCGAAATGAAGGATTTAACTCTGTCTTTCATCTTTCTATTGACTGCCCCCCTCTACGCCTCCAAATAGTACTGTCTTGTGTGGCTCCAGAAACTCTGGTATCTCATCGAGCACCTCCGAAAGATCAACCCAAGGTGCGTTGTATGAGTTTACAAGCAAGAATTTCTCTCGACCAGCCTGGATGCTGTGTCTAGAACAATGAATGTGCATCCTACCTCAAAAATCGAGAGGTTTCGATCCAGGACGACTGTGGCAACCAGGGTCTTCTCACTTGGACAGTAGAATTGTCTCGAGGAGTTCCGGAAACTTTAAACACTACCTGTTTGAATGGTAGATCTCTTGAATGAGCAAAATCTTTGCAGCGACTTTATTCGCCGTTTTCAGTGTCTCTTGAGAAGCGGATCTCTCATGGTGAGCGTTGAGTAGAATTATCCAAATGCATGCGTTAACCATAGATAATACGGCTTCTCAGATGATCAAATTCCGTGGTAAAGAAAGGACAAATCTCATCAAAGCTGGAATTATTGGCGTCCATCTTCAGATGGAATTCGGAGTTAGCGGTTGTGCAATTACTGCATTTTGGTGTGGTTTCACACTTGTGATGCATGCGGCCTACCCCACCTCACTTTCTACACCTTCCTTGGCTTAAGGGCACCTGCTCTTAAAATCGCCGACGCCATTGCAGAGGAAGCACCGGATTTCCCTTAGGTACTCTCGAAGGTGAGAACTGACCAGCCAAGGTTCCGTTTTCCCTTCTTTATCAACGCGGTGAGCTGGGCATCGACCACCCAGGGACCATCCCTCCTTTGAATTTAATGGAGAATCTCGGTGAGATGCTCCCCTTTCCGAGGTCGGGCTCCTGCTCATGGATCTCTTTCTGAAATCCCTATTTAGAATGATCCTAGTCTACGTGATTCCCAATCAGCTGTGGGGATTTCTTCTGAGGTGCGTTCGGGGAAATGCTATCCCACGTCAGGGCATTTACCTTATGATTTTCCCCCTGTCGGTAAACATCCTCCGCTTCAGAGCACTCTACCGCTATCCCTGCTTTTCTGATTTTTCTTACTGCTTTATCACTAATTTGCAGTTTTTTGGGACTTACTGCAGATTGGAATATCGTCTTAACATCTTCAGAAGGCACTTCGTCCTAAGCCGGGAAGACAAAGAGCGCACATCTCTTGTCCTCCAGATACTTTTGCTTAGGAGCAGGCAATGGTCCTTGTGCCTTTTGTGCTCCTTTTCTCTCCGTCAAGGCGTACAGCTTGTGTTCTGGGATTGATAATTTCTGCTGGTTCCTTTTCATGATCCCGGTTGCCAGTTTGATGCGTTATTGCGTGCAGGCGTCTTGCACCTACCGCAGCAGCGCCCCTATTTTGGCACCTACACGTCTACTGATCTCAGTAGAGTCATTGGCCATTATGGACTGTACATTGCCATGAATCCTGTAATTTGGGTGTTGAACTTCGAAGGAGTCACTACCACACAATCCTGGAACGGCCAATGAGGTTCTTTGCATTGAAGTCGCCAACTAGTATTGTATCGTACTGCAAGATCGCACAGAGTACCTCCGGAGGAGCACCCGAAAGTCGGTGACTTTTTAGGGGTGCTCGACGCATCCTGGACCAGGAACGGCTCACACTGTTCAGGGCCGAATCTCTTCTGAACCTAGGACAACCATAGTGTGTTGGGGCGACGCCCCCGTACCCGGGACAACCCGGTTGTTTTATGGTGGACCCCCTCGGGTACGCAAGCATCTCTGTCTTGGTCTTTCAGCTAAAGGGAACCCTGGAGCTCATCGCTAAGGCTTAAACGTAGCTGTGTTGTCTAAAATAGACGTATACTAAGAGAACTGGTGCGACGACAACGCCTCGGGGACCATTAGTCTGTCAAGAGCTGTACCGAGCTATTAAAAAAGCTGTGTCAAGTATAATTTGGAGATTTAAAGAAATGCACTGCTTTGGAGCAACGAACTTGACTGCACGAAAACACTTGTACGCACATTAGGCAAACTTTTCTTCAAAAGCGTTCTGAACGTACCTTGGGACAGATAACCTAACGACCTGTCTCAGGAGTCTCTAGTCCAGCGATGGAAAAACGCGGGGAAGGATTATCATTTCTACCAAATGATGTTGGAGAACGAAAAGCGTCGTTTTGGGTATTACATAAAATAGTGGAGTCCTGTTTGATATCTAGAGTTATCTTCAAGCTCTGTCCTTCGCCATTTCCTTCCGAGAGACCTCAATGCTAAACTGTCGTTGCTTTGAGATTTAACTTGACCCGCAGACGTCAGCGTGTGTAATGGAGCCGAGAGCATGGACACTGGAGTCGGAAATGGCCGAGCAGGGTGTTTTCTGACGAGTCGTGGTTCAACCTAATTAGGCACGCCACCGTTGTGCACGGCTATTAGAGGCACTCATTAAGAGGTGTCATACGGACCCAATACTGGGCGTTTTGGTGTGAGGTGCTATTGGGTTCCATAGAGGATTCCGCGTACTTCGCATTGCAGGAACCATGATAAGCAAGCAGTACATCGCGGAAATTCTGGAGGTTGGAGTGCTGCCATATACACTTACTGTAGTGATCCCTGAATTATTGTATGACCACGTACCCAGTACCTCGTAAGTCCCTCCTTACAGCAGCTATCCGACGTGTCATCGATTCAATAAGATGCCGGGACCAGTTGAGTGACACGGCCAACCAAGCTGTGACCTTAAATTGCAGGTGATTGATGCATTCTGTTTGTTGCCCGAAATGCATTCCCATAGTCTCACAAGTTTTCAATAGGGTTGATATCGGGGACGTTCTGAGGCCAGTCGATGTGAAAGAACTCTGAACTGTTGTAACGTACCAGGAGATGTGACGTACCTGCCAGAAGGACGCACACGACATAAAGGCAGATAGGAATCAGAATAAAACGTCCGCGTAGCTCAGTTGGTAGAGTGACTTATTCCGGAATGAGGGGATCCGGGTTCGAATCCTGGCGTGGACAGAAATGACGGAGAAATTTACTTCGTTATACTGTGCCCTTCAATTCATTCCTACACAACATTGAGCCTGTGACACAGAGCATTGCCATCTTGGAAGACAGCATCGCCATTCGGGTAAAAGTGAAACATTTGTGGGTGTACAGAGTCAGCATGCAATGCACGATAGTGGGCACCGCTTATTCTTTGTTCCACATGCACCAGGGGTCCAAGTACCTCAGAGTAAACATGTCACACTATACAACCATATCCACAGGCTCGCACTCTGGAGACCATGCAGAATGGAACGAGTGCCTCATGTTGTTTGCGCCAAATATATATACATGACAATCAAAGGAGTAGAAGAAAAAACGGGACTCGGCATACCAAACACCCTCATCACCCAATCATCCGACTTCCAAATTGCACGATCTTTGCACTACGCGAGTCTTTTGCGCTGATGAACCGTGGTTAGGAGTGGGTGTCGTTGGAGTCGTCCACTGCCACAGCACGTACTTAAGGGAGCGCAAGGCATAGTCAATGGTCATGACAAATACTGTCGTATTGGGTATTCAACTGGTGAAGGGCGCTATGTCTGTTGTCCTGTAACAGCCGTCGGTTCCGGCGCTCACCTTACACATCAACCTTTCGCCGTCCAATGCAGGTTGGCCTGTGGGTCGTTTTTTGGCCATTTCACTCCAGTCGTGATAAAATTTCTCGACGGCGGCATTGTTCATCAGTTGACTACCCAATACAACAGAAATCAACCCGAAACACTATCTGGCATGACCCTGCGTCGCACGTACTGGCTGAAACAGCAGACGACTCAACCTGTTGAGTCGTTTGAAAAGTCGAGGCACTCGCACTCTGAAATCCCATATTCTGTCCATCATGAATGTCCAATAAATCCTTCCGTTTAGCCTTCACGCTCAGAATTTTACTACCAACTGCTCCACTCCCATCTTTTAAATGTCAATCGAGTAATCGTGGCGTCAGAAATCCGGTTGGCAACGGTTTACACCCACATTTGGTAGGTGTAGTGTTAATTCAGTGATCACTCGATGTATTCTGTATTACTTTGATGAATGATATAAAGACAAATGAGAAATTTACTACCAATAATATATTTCGAACGAAAAACGGTAGAATTACTATACACATGCTGTCAAAATGTACGATTAATTCAAACCGCGTATCCAACTGGAAATTAAAATACATTTATTTACAATTGAAAACACTATTTACAATAAAGGCAAGTACTTTCAGGGATCTCATGTACTAGTGACTTGCCTACCTATATACCAAACCCATGGAGACGGCTGGTAACCCTCACAGTCATCGAGAATGAAACTTAGATATAACTTTGATTTGTATAATTATTTTTAAACATTATAGTTTGTGTCTTTTACAGTTGGCAACACAGGAATGTTAAACAGACGTGTGACGGAGGCTTTCTAGTGATGTATATATATATGGGATAGCTCCTCATGATTCGTGGCACATAGGCCTGATGATGGGGACATGAGATCCCTGAAAGTACTTGCCTTTTATTGTAAATAGTATTTTTAATTGTAAAGAAATGTATTTTAATTTGCAGTTGGAGACACGGTTTGAATTAATCGTACGTTTCGACAGCGTGTGTATAGTAATTCTAAAGAAATTTACTGTTCTGTTTGATTCATGCGTAATCAATAATCAGAGATGAAAGAAATACCGTTATACCAAACCCTTCATTCCACTTGGCTTGTAAGTTGCACATCTTGAGACGCTGGTAGGATTAGCTGTTGGCCAGTGCAAGAGACGTAATGTACTCTGTTTAAGCAATTTCAGCCTCTGAAAGTGATTCGACAAGTAATGAGATGACCGCTGACCTATAACTACCCTATGTTGATGAAAGCTGCTTTGGCGATAGGAGCGGCTTAACAATGTGTTTCAATCAGAAGTTCCTAAATAATAAAGTCCCCTAGTGAGCGCGAGTTCCCAACAAACAGGTATACGGGCCTTCATTGACTTACTTTTGCACTGTGTAATTATCGCAGCAAAGATAGCCAACGGTGCGGTGATTCGATCAATTTCCATTCTCTACCTCTCGATATCCCGTAGGTGTTCTTACAATTGGTGAATTTGTCAGCTTGGTATTTTGTACAAGATGTTTCTCTGTGAGCCATCCGCTGGATCAAGGTCCATTGTAAAGGGCTTTTGTCTAGCTATCCCAATTAGTTCTAAATTGGAATCGAGACTGAAGTATTTTATAGCAAACGAATATGATTCATAGGGACCCCGTGGTTCTGAATTAGGTACAGGCGTCTGCTTACGGCATTATATGTTTACGGGAATCGTAAAATCTTGAAAGAAAGAAACTTTTTTCCGGCTGTCAGTAGAAGCTCAGAGATAGTTTCCTGCTGGAGACGCGTGGTACGTTTAAGCAAAACACCGATGCATTCTTTTTTATAATGGCCACTACTGTTTCGTAATTGATCCATTGTAGGAGAGATTTATATTAGCACAGTGGTAACTTTTTCGATTGTGTTACCAAATTTTACTATCATGTTAAGGTTTCTGTTTCATTATTGAAGCTACGATTTCTTTTCTTCTATCTCCAGTATATTTTATACCTCTTCTCTTCTACGGTTTACTGCTTCTTTTTTACTGTGGTGGGAGGGACGTATTTATAAAAATCAATTCACTTAAGACATTTTATTTGTCTCAGAAAATTGCATCGTATTCTTCGAACAAGAACTACGATAATAATCGTGCAATCAAAGAATTTGAAAAAAAAATGGATTAGAAAATAAAAAGGGAGAGATAGAACGAGCTCAAAAACTAAATTTTTATAAGGTTTTTCTAAACTGAATCCTACATCTCAGGAATTAATTTCTCGGGAAGATATTTCATTAAATCGTTTGAATGATTTTAAGTGACACCCTCATCGGAAGATTTTATTGGAAATTGCCTTCCGTATTAGTTTAAGCGTTTGTTTCTGGAGAAAAAAGAAGTTTCAAGGAACGCTAAAAAAATCCGGTAGTTTTTTTTCTCCATCATGTAGCCACGAATAATCAGAACATCAAGAATCGTGAAAGTGGCGGAGTGGCGGATTATATATTTAAATTTTTTTTAGGTATTTCCAGAAACGAAGAGAGTTCCCTGCCTGAATTATTTCCTTTTTGGTTTCATCATAGCTTCCGGTAAAAAAAAACAATATATTCAACAGACTCGTAACCACACAATCGTGTTTACTCACGATTTTAATATTTCAAGGATCCCAAGAAAATATGAAGCACTGTCGCTATTGTGGATGCTCGAACACAGCTTCATGATTAAAATAAGAAAATAATTATTCGCTAAGTGATCATACAAAAACTATTCACATGCTATAGGTAGTTAGTAAAGAAAACGCGAGAAAAGCACAGAAATGAAAGTAAAAATAGTTTATAATCACATAATAATACCTGTGTGACTAAGTATAGCAGTGACAGGAAATGTATGCTATGTGGATTGTGCCGTCTCATATTCCTACCGTCTCTTCGGATTTGTGCGCAAGCGCAATCGATAGATCTCGCAGTGTTTAGAAACCACTGTCGGAAACAGGAAAACTTGTTGCCAATATCTTAAGTACATATTTCTTCACAAAGCATACCAAGTCGCGATGTTCCTTGAAAGCCAATATCAAATGAGTGATCTTATGCGTAGTTTGTACTGCAGTAGAGTTTCGAATTTGAATAAATTATTTCTAAATATATATATCGTGGGAGAAATACTGGCAGACCAGTGGTGTTGGATTTATATAAACAATAAACTAAAGGATAAAGTTGTAGAAGTTGAAAGTTCCTCTGACAGAGCTGCACGGCTCGTTATCCAACTCTCGAGAAGATACCAGGCTCAGATTATTCAAACTTATGCACCCACCACAAGTCATCCTGAAGAAAAAATTATTTGAGGAAATTCGTCATCTAAATAATAAAGGCAAGCAGCACTTGAAGATAATTATGGGAGATTTCAATGCAAAAATAGGGCAACGATAACAGAATGAAACAGCAGTAAGTAAATACGGTCACGGCAATAGAAACCAGCGTGGAAATACTTTTGTAGAGTTTGCAGAGGCAGAATGGTTTTTCATCATAAACTCCTTTTTCAAGAAAAATCCGCAAAGTAAATAGACATGGAGGCATCCCAATGGATGGACAAGTGAAATTGATTTTATTATGTGCAACAAGAAATGTGTAATGAAAGACTGCAGTGTGCTAAACAAGTTCAACACAGGTAGTGGCCATAGAATGGTAAGATGTAAGATGCACCTCAATGCTAAACTCGAGTGTGGCAAGCTCATAAAACAAACAAATTGTATTGACGTGACCAACCTTAAAAAGTATCAGAATACCTTCAAATTGGAACTAAGGAACAGATTCTCTGCTCTAGAAGGTCCTAACATCAGAAGAAGTGGACATCTCTGAAGTTAACAGAAACGTAACCAAAGCTCTTTCGGAAACAGCAACAAGATTAGCTGGGTCTAAGAACAAGTTGCATGTGAACAAATTATCAGAAAAAACCAAAATGTTGATGCACAAAAGAAGATAGACGAGGGCAACTAAAGAAGATGTGACTTCCAAAGTGGAATATATAGAGCTATGCAAGACAGTACGAAAAGTATTGCTGAAGACGTAAGGAAATTCAACTGTGAACTAGTGAGGAAAGCAATTGAAAACAACCAAAGCCTAATAATAGCAAAGGGACATCTCAGTATGGAAAGAAAACAGGTTATGGCACTGAGAAAAGAAGATGGTTCTGTAACAAGAAATTAAGGCAACATTTTAACAAGAGTGAAATATTTCTATTCCAAATTATATTATATGAAAGGGATGATACATGTACTCCAGACATCATGAAAGGTACCAGTACAAGAGCTCTTCCAGTCCTCCCAGCAGAAGTTGCAAAGCGGGGGAAAGCTCCAGGAGAAGAGGGGATTACTGTAGACATCATACAAGAAGCAAGTGCAGAAATTGAAACAGTACTCGCCGAAGCTTTCACTCGATGCCATAATGAAGGGAAAATTCCTGAGGATAGGAACAACGCTACAATGATCCTGCTACATAAAAAAGGTGACATTGAAGATTTTAGGAACTACAGACCTATCAGCCTCCTATCAGTGGTTTATAAAATCTTCACTAAAGTTCTTTCACACCGCTTGAAGGTAACACTGGACATGGCTCAACCGAGAGAACAAGCTGGATTCAGGAGTGGCTACAGCACTATAGATCATATCCACGTGCTGAGCGAACTAATTGAAAGAGCGGTAGAACATGAACTTCCATTGTGCATAGCTTTTGCCGATTATGAAAAGGCCTTTGATTCAGCGAAACCATCAGCAGTAACAATGGCTTTGAAATCCTGCGGTGTTAAAGATGCATTCATTAATATTATTAATAACATCTATGAAAATGCAAGTGCAAAGATTCGACTGTTTGAGAATACAGTACACATAAAAATTGGAAAGGGAGTAAGACAAGGAAATGCTATCACGCACGAGGAGGAGGTATGCTCATGAAAAAAGAACAATCTAAAAGTGATGCAGCAAGTGGCGCGGATTTGGAGGTATAGTCGTCGCATAAATATAGAGACAGAACAAATTCTCGAATAAAGAAGAAATAACAACGAGCTGAAATGTACACCTCATATTTATAGCAAAAATAGCATAGCACACGCAGCTGCACATTAGTTTGACGGAAACATAACAGTTCCAACGCCAAGTACAAAAAAACAACAGAAATACGCTGTATCAAAAATATAAAGACTTACTTGTTATGAGCACCTCCTGTACGAATAGTGTAGCCGTTGTTCCGAATAACACTGAAACCCCGATTGGACATGCTGTCCACCAAGTGATGTAAGCGTTCTGGACGGAGTGCGTACCAGCTTCGTTAAATCTGCTCTTTTAATGCCACCACACATGAGAACTGCCGTCCATTCGCATACACATCACAAGATAGGATACTCTATAGGTTCTCGATAGGATTCAGATCTGGACTGAATGCTGGCCAATCCATTACGGTTACATGATGAGTGTTAAACCAGCTTTTCGTTGATGCAGACCGATGGATAGAGGCATTGTCTTGCTAGAACAGATAATCAACACCCGCTAGAGTTTCGGCAAACGGTAGAAGGTGGCTGCTGAGTATGTCCTGATAAGTTTCGGAGTTTTGCCTGCCCTGTACAAAAGCGATTTCCGTTATCCCATTGAACGCAAAAGCTCCCCAGATCATCACAGATTCTTTTCCTTTCTGTGTGCAGAAGACGGTGTGTGGCTCACGTCGTAAATCATGCCAATAGCAGTTCCAACCATCAGGGCTGTCCAGGTTGAACTTTTACTCATTGGATAAAATAATTGTGATCCACTCGTCTGTCCAGTCCATGTAACTGCTTGCCCATTACAATCTAGCTTCTTTGTTGCGCCGTGTGAGGTGTGGCAGACGGCGCATTTTACGTAGCACAATGTTGCGACTTTTCTTAATTCGTCGATGAACTGTGTCCTTTGAGACGGTGACACCAACAATCCGAGAAACGTGACGCAGTGATAACGTTTGGGATGAAACTAAACGCATAATGGCACGATCATCTCGTTTGGTTGTTATTCGAGGCCTTCCAGGCCGTTTTCTGGCAGTTAACGCACCGCGTTTCGATAAAGTCTTATAAATGACTGCCCTACTCCTCCCCATGGCTTTACAAATTTTCGCTACAGGCAACCCATTTTCTCTGTCTCCAAATCTTCGGCACCTCCTCACCAGAAAGTTGACTGTTGCGTGGCATTTCGGCAAATGAATGTCTGACGGCAGGTCCGCTGCCTTTTGTAGGTTGGACCGAATTACGGCCCATGCGCGTACGTACAACATGCTAATTTGTACATCTCATTTGCATGTGGCTACTTTATATAGTTGTCTTTATATTTATGAGGCGCCTACAATTACACTGTTTCACTTTGTGGTGTTCTTTTCACACAATCCGGTCATCTCGACGGATCGAAACGTTTGTTGTAGCGTTATGTCTAATTAGGTACCACTTCAGTTTCCTACCTATATACGCATTGCGTTCACGGCGCAAAGTCGACTGTCTCTATATTTATGCGACGCACCTTATTAACACGGATTGTTATTACCACGAACCGCGATACAGCTAACACAACGAGCCCTCATTGCTTTAACAAGGCTGTGAATGAGAGTTTAAGGCAATGAGTGCAATCTTCCACCAAGGCCCGTCGGAATCATTGGAGAGCTCTCTGAAGGAGATGTAGGCTTGCAATTGTATTTTGTAAAGCATCCCAGAGGAGATCTTTTGGGTGTAGATCCGGATATCTTACGGGCCACTAGATTCTGTTAATATCCTCATTGTCCAGGTATTCGTCGACTAGTCGAGCAGTATATGAAAGGCCGTCATCGTCCGTAAAAAGAAACTAGGGCTAAGATCTCTCTTGAAAACCAGTACACAAGGCTGTACGATGTCATCCCTGTGACGTGGAGCAGTCAGTGTGCCTCCTGGAAACACGTGCAGCAGGATGCATCGATCAAACATGGCAGTCAGCCCACCACTTTAGTGGTCAATTTTCCTAATATCGGAGGAAATATTTCGGTTTCTTCCCTTTTTCCAAATGTACATACGTCGATAATCGGTGTTTAGGCTGTACCGCGACTTGTCACTGAAGAAAGCAAAGGTCCATTGATAAGGGGTCCTAGGCATGGTATTTTCTGGCCCGATTCAGACGGAAGCTTCGGCGCGATGCTGCAATTGTTATATAGACTATTGGCCTTCTTGCATACATTCTCCCGTGGAGAATGTATGCAAGAAATATGACGAACTACCGCAGTGGTCAATATTCCTAATATTGGAGGAAAGATTTCGGCTTCTTCCCTTTCTCCAAATGTACATACGTCGATAATTGGTGTTTAAGCTGTACCGCGACTTGTCACTGGAAAAAGCATAGGTCCATTAATAAGGGTTCCTGGGCATGGTATTTTCTGGCCCGATTCAGACGGAAGCTTCGGCGCGATGTTGCAAATGTGATATAGACTATTGGCCTTCTTACATACATTCTCCCGTGGAGTCTCCTCTAAACATCTTACCTCCATATCACGGTTCCTGAAGCAGACGAGAGCTCCTCCTAGAGTTGCTTGGCTTGGACTACCTGTAGAGGCGAGCTCTTTGCTCTTTACTTGATGTGACTGATTGACGTCCTCGTCCAGCTCTTTTGGCTATTCTTTCGGTTACCTGTAACTGACATCTCTGAAAAAATATCTAAAAGAAAAAGAGCTGCATGGGCCTCCTTTAACCGCATAAAAGCACTAGCTAAATACCCGTTCTTCGAACGTGATGATATTAAAAATATTTCTGTACTACAGGATTCCATACCATACCATAATATAATTTGAACCATAAGTTAATATACTACTAATAATACACTTGACCAATTTGTTCTATAACTTTGTTATAAAATATCGGTAATAAAATGGATTCAAATACATGATCTTTATACCAAGAATTTCTGCATCCTTATAAGATGCGGAGTGTTGTCATTTGTAACTAAACATTTGTATAGCGATGAACGAATGGAAAAATTAAAAGAACATTTTGATTTACGTTAGTGCTTCTTTGTACACTACCTTGGTTGTTCTGGAATCATCCGTCAGTATTCCCAAACCGTGTTTTTGAGAGATTTCGTTTGAAGGAAATGGTCCAGAAATCTGATACACAATTTCTATACATAAGGTGGGCGTCAAGTATGCTTCCTATACTTCCAATGGAAAAACTTCTGTACATATTTTCTTCACAATTAATGCGTTCCCAAGGATTAACATTTAGACATCGATTAAAATAGCTTCGTTTTATAACTTGGAATACTTAACATTTTCTAAAACATAACCATAATTATGCAATCCAGCATTTGTTTGTCTACTGACGTCATCAAAGTACAGGTCTCGCCATCGTTTTTCTGGTTTCAACACCACCAAAGGAAAAATTACTGATTTTTAATATAATTATGGTTATGTTTTAGAAAATATTAAGTATTCCAAGTTATAATATGAAGTAATTTTAATCGATGTTAAAATTTTCATCCTTGGGAACACACTAATTTTGATGGAAATGTCTACAATTTTTTTCCATCGGAAGTATAGGAAGCAAAATTACTTGACGTCCACCTTAACACTACACATTTCAAATTAACAGTAGGAATAATATATTCAATAGAAGAAAAAAGGGTGTCTTACTTGATTAATAGTTTTGCACTCCATGTACAACTTGTCACCTCTCCTTAAAATAAAATATATTTGGTCCACTGAAAAGAAAGCTTTTGATAAACCTACACCATAACAAATTGTGACAGTTGAAATGGCCATAGACTGCATATTTCTTCGCTCTTTTGGGAAACACAGGTCTGCCTGACTTATTATGCCAGACGACACATAAGCGATTTCGTTAATAACTGTAAATTTAAAACTTCAAGCCTACACGAAACAAGTCAAAATACGTCATTACTCTTCACTTTCATCGTTAAAATATTAATAGACAATAGAACAAAATAATAATAGTAAACAGAACCGAATACGTTGTTATTTTCAACATAAATGTAAACAGAAACTTACTTATAAGCAATTTCGTAAATAATTTCGTTCGAAACTGAACATTTAAAAGCTAGCAACTTGGATGTTTTTGGAAGCGTAAGCAACATCGTTTTGCCATCGCTAACATATCTCAAGGGGATTTTTTTTTATTTCAATCACTATGAAAATCTACCAGTATATTTATATTTATTGCAGTCACCATTCCACTTATATGACGTCACCGTTGCTTCGGCGAAAACGAATGTTGGTAATTTGATTTTGACTCAAAAAAACTTGACATTCGATATCTCAAACGATAGTATAAATGTTTAAATGCAAAGCATATTATGATATAGCGCTTTTTACGTGATATTTTTAAAATGTTTTTTATTGTTAAATAAATCTAGAACAAATCAAAAACCTTTACATTCGATATGTCAAACGATAATAAATGTTTAAATGCAAAGCATATTATGATATAGCCATTTTTATGTGATTTTTAAAGTTTTTTGTTAAATAAATTCAGCACAAATAAATTTAGAACAAAATATGTACTGAGCAGGGCAATTCAAGTCATTCAAAACTTAGTGCGCGGCTTTAGTTACTGGGCAACAATGGGTCGATTAATATGTAAAACGTCCCAGAATTATCAAAGCTAGGTTATTTAAAAAAAACATTTCGACCCTTTTTTTAGTGCGCCTCTATGTTGTACATTCCTGCCAAATATGAAAGTTCTAAGTTCAGTAGTTTCCGAGATTCGGTGATGAGTCAGTGAGGGCTTTCAGTTTTATATGTACAGACAATTACAGATCCAAAGCTAGATATCAAAATAAGAGCTGACATGTTCAACAGCTGTGTCCTCCCATCCCTAACATATGGCTCTGAAATATGAAGCACCAATCAAAAAACGGAACTTAGTCTTCAAACCACCGAGCATTCCATGGAAAGAAGAATCCTGGGGATAAGTAGAAAAGGTCACATCACAAACACAACTATCGGAAATTTAACTTGGTTAAAAGATATAGTTAAATCCATATACAGTATAACAACAAGGCACGATGGGCATTAGATATCGCCAGACTCACGGACAACTGGTGGACCTACCGTGTCACGAACTGGTATACAAGATCGACCAAAAGAAAACCTGGTAGACCTCCAACTAGATTGCAGAACGTTTAACCAAAACGATAGGAAACAACCAGGAAAAACTGGCTGAGGATCGCCCTCGCAGAAAACTTTGCGTCCAGCATTCATGGAGAAATCCTGAATGAAAAACAGGCCCATCTAGGTAATCTAGGTAAAACCTGAAACTATCTCCAAAGATTGTAGTCCACTTGCCTTGGCACATTCAGCCATTTTGCTTCCTAATATTGAGAATTTCCTGCTTCCAATCTATCGTTCGCTCTCCACTCTAAAGGATCTTCTAAGTGATGGTGCGGAGCCATTCTTCCACTAACAACACAACTGAAGTTTCAGTTGCCGCACTCCTCTCAGAACAAAGTTTATCAAGATCGCGTGTGTCGCCCAGGTGGCACAGTAGTCTAAGTAATGGCTTCTGATCATTCGCCCAAAGGCGGGAACAGAGTTGGAATCCTAGGTAAGACATACATGTTGTGTTCTTCTTTCGAGGGTTTATTCGCTGTGCTACTTATACACCCATGTACATAACGGATTTTGAAACAAAAAATATCTATATTGTATATAACTGTCAACCAAGTTCAACATATGTTCAATATCACGGTCGAGTCACATTATTGTGACCGTCAGCTAATATCCAGAGTAACCGCCCTGTGCAGCACGGACGGCAGCCAGATTGGCTGGGAGTGACTCAATAAGGTGGTGGAAGGTGTTCATAGGTATGTGAAGCCATGCTGACTGCAGTGCATCTGACAGATGCCGGAGGGTGCGTGGTGGAGGATCCGTAGAGCGAACAACACGATCGAGACGGTCTCACAGATGCTCAACTGGGTTTAAGTCTGGAGAATTACGGGGCCAGGAAAGTACTTTGAACTCTTCATCGTGCTCTTCCAACCACTCTCGGACACTTCTAGCTGAGTGACACGTCGCATTGTCGTGCTGGAAGATCCCATCCTCCCCAGAGACAAAAATCAGTAGTTATCGGTGTACGAGGTCTGCAAGGATGGATTCATATCAAATTCGGTCCATAGTGCCTTCCACAGGTATGAGTGAACCCAGATAATTATACGAAAACATTCCTCAGATCAGAACGCTGCTCCCACCGGCTTGTGTTCTGCCAGCAGTGGTTGAAGTGTGTTTGTTCTCCGATGTTTCTCGCCTTATACGCCAACGTCCATTCATTCGATGAAGCGGAAACGTGACTCATCGGAGAAGGCAATCCTTTGCCAATCAGAGGAGGTCCAATTCCGATACTGCCGTGCAAATGTAAGCCTTTTCTGCCTATGCACCTTCGTTAACATAGGTGCAGTGACCATCCGTGTGCATCAGAGCCCCATACACAGCAGGGTTCGTTGAACTGTTGTTTTAGACATACTTCCGGTAACCCATTGGTACATTCGGCCAGTGAGTTGCTCCACTATAGCGTATACATCAGCCTTTTCGCACCTTCTCAACCGACGTTCACCTCTCACACCAATGGCACGTTGTGCTCCACAGTTTCCTCGTCGCTTATTCGTAATGGTGCCATTTCACCAATCATGATACACTTTAACCACAGCAGCACGCGAACAGTTCACAAACTGCGCTGTTTCAGAAATAATTCCACTCTTGGCCCGAAACCCAATAATCACCCCTTTTTCCAAATTTGATAAATCTCTCCTTTTCTCCATGAGAGTAACTAGTGATCTTTTTTCTGATTGCCTACAGCACACTTTATATACATTCCAAGTCAGCTCACGACACGTGCCTTCTTTCCTTGGCTACGGCTGTTGACGTCAAAAGAAGGAGGTGCATTTGGCTTTGAAAAATCTTTAGAATCGGTCGTCTCATTTTGGACATATCCTTAAATTTTCATTGGTCTCATTAATTTTGCCCACCAGTGTTTTTTGTGATTTCTGAAAAACGTTATTTGCTCATCGGCATAAAAAAATTATGAGAGAACTGTACTACGTATAAAGTGCATCAACTAAGATTTCAGTTAAGAAAGAGATTTACCGAGGATCTTATGATAAAAATATTTGTTTTGGAAACGATGTGCTATATAAAAACGTCATTCATGGAATTCCTAGAATACTATAGCAACGGGAACGTTTACTCTGGGACAGATTGTTCCATTCTGTTTACTTAATATTCAAATAATGGAAGTTATCCACTTCGAATAGATTATGATTGAGGTTGTAAGTTTCACCCAGATGAGCGTTTAGGGAGAAGAATATATTTAATGCGAGAGTAATTCCGTTAATGATAATGAGGTCGAATTTTCCAAGAAGGGATAATTCGTCTTCAACTCCAGAATAATTCTCATTCACGCAGACACATATGAGAAATAATTCAAACCAGTTCTAGCGTTAATGAGACAAGTTACTAATTTACGGAGAAGAACACTAGAGTTAATAGGATATACCTTTGGATCCATGAAGCTCTCGTTATTTTCCAAAGATTATAATGTCAAAACCTGTTTATCAGAGCAGGGAAGCACTTCAAAGTGTTAGATATTATGAAGATCCTTCACTTTTTTGAAAAATGGGTCAAATTTCTAGCTAAAATTCGTTTAATAAAACTGTCAGGAAAAATGTTTATTATAGTTGCAAAAATCCTAGTAATTTTTACAATAAGTGATTGATAAATACGATAGCTGTACCAAAATGGATGCAAAAGTGGGCATAACGTTTTAAAAATTAGTGAAAAAGTGCGCGTAACTGACACAGGTCGTTCAACATGCACATGCCGGTAGGTTAACTCGTCCTCTATAGTAACCCTTATTTTTCATTGCACGTAAATAACGGATTCCAAGCAGAAGCAACGTGCCATCATTGAGTTCTTGACGAAGGAAGGGTGAGGCTGTTCCACGTCCACAGAAGGTTACAGAATGTTTACGGAGATGACACCATTGACAAGAATAATATATACAGATGGATGAAAAAGTTTAAAGAAGGGGAAACTAGCGTTGAAGACAAACCACGCAGTGGGAGGCCATCATCTGCGACCACTGACACGAATCGTCCGTGAGAGGATGAATTGATTGGTGCGGAGAGACGAGTGACAATCCGTGAGCTTGTTGCACTGGACTGTGGTCACAATGCGATATAGAATATGGTGGAAGACTTAGGGTATCGCAAAGTGTGTGCAAAGTGGGTACCTCGGCAGTTGATACAACATTTAAAGGAGAGAGGGCTGAAAGTCTGCTCTCAGAAGGGTGGAAGTCAAACTTTCGAAGCCAATGAAGACAAGTTTCTTTCCGATCTGATGACAGGGGGATGAAATGTCGACGCATCTTTACCATCCGGAAACGGAGAATCAATCCATGGATGGGGGTCACACCTCTTCACCGAGGCATAAGAAGCTCATGAGCCAGCGAACAGCACAGAAAGTCGTGGTGATTGTTTTGGGAGATGACAGGGTGTCATTCTTCTTGACTTTCTGGAACGTGATCGCACCTTGTCCAGCAAGCGGTACATTGAGACATTCAAGAAGCATAGAATAGCCGTAAGGACGGAGAGACCGAACAAGAATTTGAATAGGATCCACATTCTCCATGTCAGTGCGAGACCACACACATTTTTGGCAACAAATCAGGCCATCAGTAAATTAGGCTGATCGATGGTCCCCCATCCACAGTGCAGCCCATATCTGGCGCCTTCCGACTTCCACCTGTTCGATCCAATGAAAGGCAGTCTTAGGGAGACAACGATTTGATGAGATAGACTAGGTAAAAGTGGCAATGAAGAAGTGGGTACATCAGTCCACATCTAAATTTGTTCAAAGAGGATGTGAGAGTTGGATTCAACGATGGCACAAATGCATCGCATGTGATGGAAATTATATTGAGTAGTACCTATGTATAGAAAAAGAGTTACTCTACCAATTTTTGCAATTTGAACGACATCTGTCAGTTAATAAAAAAATATGCCTATTTTTGCCTTACTGTCGGTGCAACCCTCGTAAAAAAAATAAGTGATTCGATTTTTGTAGATATTTAAACTTTTGCGTTTGGAATGATAGAAAACGTGAATATACAGGAATAAACGGGATTGTGTAACTTTACTCCTTGAACACTGTATCCCACCTTGAGGAACATCGGGAAAACGTGTTAGTTTTGCTTGTGGTGCCCGTTGCTCATGAATGAGATTAAAAAATTATTTTCCTTCCTTTACTTCTTGGATGAGGTAACACCATATCTTTCAAGCTCTTCAATGCTCCTTTGCAGAGTCTTTTAATAGTTGTACATCGAAGACAACAGAATAATGTTGAATGGATACCTTTCAACCCAACTTCGTTTTTACTGACTATATTGTAATTCTTCAAGTGCATCATGATAGCTCCAGAGTACGATCCAGGAACTTGATTAAAATAGTAAGGAAGTGGGATTAAATATGAACTAACCAAAAATATGAACTAATAAAAGATAAAAATAATGTACAATGTATTAAAGATAACTGACGATTTAGATATTGACAGGGAAGATTCCGAAAGCACTTGTACCTCTTTCTTCCTAGAACAAAACAAATACCTCCCCAAGTGTCCGAGTAGTTTTCTGTCCATCTTCCTGAGCTGCGCTCCGGTTGGAACCCCAGGTGATGCAAGGATGATGTGGTTTTCTGATGTCTCAGCCTCTTTCTTTAAACCAGAGTCCCTAACTTAGGGACAAATTAATTCTGAGACGCTCGTGCAGCCCCGGTGGCGCTGTGGTCTAAGCGCTGTCTCCTCATGTTTCTTCCGAGATGATTCCGAGTTCGAATCCCACGAAACATGGCTGTTGTATTTGTCTGACGGCTCTGGCTCGCACCTATTTCCTGGAACCAGTGGACTTAAATTAGCGGCCGGTAACTGCTTGTCTCACATCGAGTTGTACACGATGGTCCTTAAATCCCTGAACAAACAAATTGCTCATGGTCATCGTCAAACTCCGAAAAAAGAAGAGAAAAAAACAGCGCCAGCCTTATACAAGAAGAAACTATTAGAACTGACGTATAAGGGCAATTAAGGTCAGGTGATGCGTAACATCACAGCCTCTCCTTGACAAATGTCAACCCCGCCTTCTCGTGGTGCATCCTGTTCCCACTAAAGGGGCTCTGACGACCGCAAATAGCGGTATAACTATACCATCGGGATCAGAGGAAATGCTATCCCACACTCACCAACCCGCTTGGCCAGCGTGGTGAGTTATGGCCAAACACCTCCAAAATGACTCTACAACTTAAATCTTGGCCCTCAGTCTCCGGCAGCTGGAATGTACCTGGGTCAAGGCAGCGGCCAGTGCGACATGAAGGCAGAGGGTGCTAAGAATCCCCGGAGGACCGGACTAGGCTGCCATTTGATGCTGACCTTGGCTACCTACAACGGACGCTCCCTATCTTCTGATTCAAGGCTTCTTGAATTGGAAGAGGAACTACAAAGGATCAAGTGGGACATCGTCGGGCTAAGTGAGGTAAGGAGAAAAGGAGAAGATCTCATTGAACTGAAAAGTGGACATCTCTTCTATTATCGTGGGACAGATACTGGCAGAACTAGTGGTGTTGGATTTATAATAAACAAGAAACTGAAGGATAAAGTGGTAGAAGTTGAAAGTTCCTCTGACAGAGCTGCACGACTCGTTATCCAACTATCGAGAAGATACCAGGCTCAGATTATTCAAACTTATGCACCCACCACAAGTCATCCTGAAGAAGAAATTGAAGAATTTTATGAGGAAATTCGTGATCTAAATAATAAAGGTAAGCAGCACTTGAAGATAATTATGGGAGATTTCAATGCAAAAATAGGGCAACGGCAACAGAATGAAACTTCAGTAGGTAAATTCGGTCACGGCAACAGAAACCAGCGTGGAAATACTCTCGTTGAGTTTGCAGAGGCAGAAGGATTTTTCATCTTGAATTCCTTTTTCAAGAAAAAGCCACACAGGAAATGGACATGGAGACATCCAATTGGGACGACAAGTGAAATTGATTTTATTATGTGTAACAAAAAATTCGTCATCGAAGACTGCAGTGTGCTGAACAAGTTCAACACAGGTAGTGACCATAGATTGGTGAGATGTAAGATGCACCTCAACACTAAACTGGAACGTGGCAAGCTCATAAGACAAACAAAATGTATTGACATAACCAACCTTAAAAAACACCATAATACTTTCAAGTTGGAACTGAAGAACAGATTCTCTGCTTTAGAAGGCCTAACATCGGAAGAAGTGGATATTTCGGAAGTTAACAGAAAAGTAACCAAAGCTCTTATGGAAACAGCAACAAAATTAGCTGGGTCTAAGAACAAGTTGCATGTAAACAAATTATCAGGAAAAAACCAAAATGTTGATGCAAAAAAGAAGAGAGATGAGGACAACTAAAGAAGATGTGACTTCCAAAGTGGAATATATAGAGCTATGCAAGACAGCACGAAAAAGTATCACTGAAGACGTAAGGAAATTCAACTGTGAGCTAGTGAGGAAAGCAACTGAAAACAACCAAAGCCTAAAGATAGCAAAGGGACATCTCAGTAAGGGAAGAAAACAGATTATGGCTCTGAGAAAAGAAGATGGTTCTATAACAAGAAATAGAGGCGAAATTTTGACAAGAGTGAAAGATTTCTACTCCAAATTATATGAAAGGGATGATACATGTACTCCAGACATCATGAAAGGTACCAGAGTTCTTCCAGTCCTCCCAGCAGAAGTTGCTCATGCAATCAAGAACATGAAGCGGGGGAAAGCTCCAGGAGAAGATGGAATTACTATAGACTTCATACAAGAAGCAAGTGGAGAAATTGAAACAGTACTCGCCCAAATTTTCACTCGATGCCTTAATGAAGGGAAGATTCCTGAGGATTGGAACAACGCTACAATGATCCTGCTACATAAAAAAGGTGACATTGAGGATCTCAGGAACTACAGACCTATCAGCCTCCTATCAGTGGTTTATAAAATCTTCACTAAAGTTCTTTCACACCGCTTGAAGGTGACACTGGACATGGCTCAACCGAGAGAACAAGCTGGATTCAGGGAGTGGCTACAGCACAATAGATCATATCCACGTACTGAGAGAACTAATTGAAAGAGCGAGGGAATATGAACTTCCATTGTGCATGGCTTTTATCGATTATGAAAAAGCCTTTGATTCGGTGAAACCATCAGCAGTTACCACGGCTCTGAAATCCTGCGGTATTGAAGATGCATACATTAATATTATTAATAACATCTATGAAAATGCAAGTGCAAAGATTCGGCTGTTTGAAAATACAACACACATAAAAATTGGAAAGGGAGTGAGACAAGGTGACACCATATCTCCGAAGCTCTTTAATGCCACATTGGAAAATGTCTTTCAATCACTGAACTGGGAAAACAAAGGGATAAAGATTAATGGAGATTATCTAACCCACCTTCGTTTTGCTGATGACGTAGTCATTTTTGCAACTACCCCATCAGAGCTGCAGAGTATGATCCAGGAACTTGCTGACAAGAGTAAAGAAGTGGGATTAAAAATGAACTTTCAGAAGACAAAAGTGATGTTCAATGCTTTTACAAGAAATGAAGATTTATCGATTGATGGAGAAAAACTGGAGATAACAGATACGTATGTTTATCTTGGACAGCAGATATCAAGTGAGGGTCACATTGATGAAGAAATTAATCGGCGTACAAAACTTGCCTGGAGAGCTTTTGGAAGAAACAGCATAATTTTCAAGAGCAATATGCCATTATGTCTTAAAAGAAAAGTGTTTGATCAATGCATCCTTCCAGTGCTTATGTATGGTGCAGAGACATGGACCTTAACTAAAAGAGACATACAAAGGCTGCAGACAACTCAAAGAAGCATGGAGAGGTGCATACTTGGTATAACCAGGAGAGATAAGAAGAGGAACTCGTGGATCCGAAAAATGACGAGAGTGGAGGACATCATGATCAGAGTTAAATCCCTGAAATGGCAATGGGCTGGACATACTGCCAGAAGGACAGACCATAGATGGGCAGCCGAAATTTTAGAGTGGATTCCAAGGGACAGGAAAAGACCCAGAAAAAGACCACATGGGAGATGGGTGGATGAAATTCGTAAATATGCGGGAGTGACATGGAGGAGACTGGCACAAGACAGACCGTTGTGGAGGAAACTTGGGGAGACCTTCGTCCAGCAGTGGATTGATAATGGTTGACAATGATGATGATGATGATGATAAGGGCAATTTACAACTAAGTTTTAAAAGAAAAGTATTTAATCAATGCTTCCTTCCAGTTCTTAGTAATGGATCAGAAATCTTTAACCTAAAAATACGTTCAAAAACTGAGAACGACCGGAAGAAGCATGGGGAAATGCATGCTTGCTGTAACCAGGAAAGACTGGAAGAGGAACACATGGATTATGAAAATAACAAACGTAGCTGACATCATGATGAAAGTAAAGATCTTCTAATGGCAATAGATTGTACATATTGCAGGAAGAAATGAGCTGTGTATCATACCTGTGTGTTGTTTCTTTTTCGGTTCATTCCAAAAGAATTTCTGATTAACATGGAAAAAGAGTTGCTCAAGGCAGAGAACTGTGGAAGGCATTTGGGGATACTTTAATGTAGCAGTTGACTGAGAATTCTTGAGAATGATGATGATTCATAAACAGAATTTTGGAAGACAGCGTCGGATTTTGTCCTTACGTGCACGATATTCAGGGAATAATGTCCTTTCGCACAGAACGATCAAGCTTTAGATGAAAGTACGATCTCAACAGTGATATTTATTCGTCTTACTGTAACCAAGGCTTTACTAAATGATAATTTTTCCTTCGTAAAACGAAAGATCTTGAATAAAGGACTGACAAATCAATATAAATGCTTAACAATACTTTACTTTTACATAATATACGGGGGTTGGACAAAATAATCTGTACACCTATGAATTAGGTGATATGTTTTTATTAATAAAGTATTAGACCACCATTTGCATTTGATACAGCGTTCTTGGAATGCGGCATTTTTGTATAGTCTTCAATGGAATGTTTTAACTTTATTTGGTGAGAACACCAGCCAATTGCTTCAGAGATGTTGGAAAGTAAATCTTCTTCTTACTTTGTCGACAGTGGTTATATGCTATTCAAGTCAGATGACAGAGCTGGCCAGAACAGGTGTTGAAGTCCATCTCGGTAATTCTCAAACTAAGATAAACTGTTGTATCTGTAGAAGATGTCGGAAGAATAGCTGTAAATAGCGGAGGGGCCCCAAGGTGCACCTACTTCGACAACTGCTTGTTACCATACTCCTGCTTTAGCATCACATTCGATATCTTCCCAGTCGGCCTCAATTTCTTCAGACATTAATAATGTGGATCTTTCGCAGGTTCAGTCTATTGATCAACTCTCCAAGCTAATCAACGTTCTTCCTTATCTATTAAATTCACTCTTCTTAACAATCCACCTGATGAAGAACCTTTGCAATGCAATGACAATGCTTCACATTGTCTAACAGGACTTGATTCTGCTCCGATTATTGACGCCAGTGATTTCGCTTCTGATATAATTTCAGAATACACTGCTGACATACGTCGCTCCAACGTCCTCTCCACCAAACATAAGAGGCAGGCTTATGGAATTCCACCATCCAAACCTAGAAAGAAAAATCATTAAACAAATACTCTTCTCTAAATACTCCAAATGTTTCGCCACAGCTTTCGGCAGATAATTTTCTTGTTCAAGATGTACCAATGCTGCCCAACGAAGACCTCGTTGGGCAACATTGTTACATCGTCTCTCATAGTAAAGCAAAACTTCACAGTCTCACTTACTTGATGAGGTGAACTCGTCCATTTCTACTGCTGATATGCACAGAATTGCACAAGTTTTACCTCCTGGCCCTCTTACTAATCAAGTTATTCAGTCTTTTGACCGTATGAGACCTCGTGCAAGAACTACTGCTTTACCTTGCATTAAACGTAATAAAACAAATATTGCCTTTGTGATTTCTCAACTCAGTGAATTTGTTGATGCTGCTTCTGCAACTGACAGTGTTACTGTTTTTCATCCTGCACGTAAGAAAACTGTTGCTCACATACGCACACTTCATCGTCTAGAAGACGTTGAAGAGATGCAGTGAGCTGATAATGTTCAGTTTTCATATTGTTTCATACTCGTTTATGCACTCCATTGAGTTCTACCTCTTTCTTGCTGCCCAAAATCAACCTCCAGTTCGTGACTTCCCTGTCTGCTTTTTTGTGTTTGTGTTAGCAAAATATGTTTTCTATCTTTTCAATCTTCTCATGCTCATACAATAACTCTTAATGAAACGTATCTTGTCCAGCATAAACTTTGCACTGCTTTCAAAGCGCACCTCCAGTCCCGTCTTCAGTTGGATTGTATGATATGTAAACATTCAGCCTCTTCCCAACTGTTCAACGCTCTCTGGGCTGCAAACCATGTATGGTTTGCAATCACATATGACAAAATTCAATTACTTGTATAATGGTTTATGTTCCTGATCTGCATCATTATTCAGGAATGCCACGATTACGTTTGATATGTTTTTCACTGTTATTCCACAGTTGTTCTCTTTCCTGTTAATTCACTGCTGAGGTTTTTTCCATAGTTTCTACAAAATTTACCAATGTTATACGTTTTATCATAAACTATATATATAATTTCTCGCTTTTGGTAGTTTTTACACCTTTTTTTAGTTTTATGCTAATCAAACATACTGGGGGAAGCGTGTATAATATAATTTTATCATCTGAGGTTAGACATACTGGCGCCATTACTTCCTGTTATGCAATTCCTTCTGTGAAGAAGGAACAAAGCAAAATGTTTATCAATCGAATTCATTTAATCGGTACTGAAAGACGTGCGTTTTCTCGCAGTTTTACAAAGTAATGTAGATTGGGCAAAGTGTACGTTAAATAACGCCACGTACTTGTGTGAACCATCCAAACAGTTTCTGCTACATTTGTGGACAATTTATTTTAAAACCTCAAAAGCGGCATTTAACACCGTTGATTAGAAATTCGTATGCACTTTATTTCCAGTGCAAAATGAGTGATGAAGGTAAATCTTGGGTGCCTCACATTTATTTTAATTCATATGTAACTTTGTTGACTGGTTGGTTGAAGGGATCACATCAAATGCGATTTGTGGTACAGATGGTTTGGAGAGAACCGAAAGACCACTCAACAGACTGTTACTTCTGCATCCCTAAGATATCTGGAATTACAGCTAAGTTCAAAGACACGATTCAGTATTACAGTATTCCTTCGGCCATAAGAACTGTTTCTCATGGTTCAGATCTTCCTGTTCCTGTACCTCCACAGTCATAGAGTTTAGATGACAGTGATACTAATGAAATAAAACTTCACAGCAAAGAAGATATTCAAGTACAGCAAGACGCTGATTTCTCGGAAGATTCTGTGCCTCACCTTATAAGTGAGGCAGAATAAAACAAACTGGTTCGTAACCTTCATTTAGCAAAACGTCAGGCCGAAATATTGTCTTCAAGATTTAAGGGATTGTATCTTTTACGTAGTCATTTTTGCAACTACCCCATCAGAGCTGCAGAGTATGATCCAGGAACTTGTTGACAAGAGTAAAGAAGTGAGATTAAAAATGAACTTTCAGATGACAAAAGTGATGTACAATGCTTTTACAAGAAATGAAGATTTATCGATTGATGGAGAAAAGCTGGAGATAACAGACACGTACATTTATCTTGGACAGCAGATATCAAGTGAGGGTCACATTGATGAAGAAATTAATCGGCGTACAAAACTTGCCTGGAGAGCTTTTGGAAGAAACAGCATAATTTTCAAGAGCAATATGCCATTATGTCTTAAAAGAAAAGTGTTTGATCAATGCATCCTTCCAGTGCTTACGTATGGTGCAGAGACGTGGACCTTAACTAAAAGAGACATACAAAGGCTGCAGACAACTCAAAGTGGCATGGAGAGGTGCATGCTTGGTATAACCAGGAGAGATAAGAAGAGGAACTCGTGGATCCGAAAAATGACGAGAGTGGAAGACATCATGATCAGAGTTAAATCCCTGAAATGGCAATGGGCTAGACATACTGCCAGAAGGACAGATCATCGATGGACAGCCGAAATTTTAGATTGGATTCCAAGGGACAGGAAAAGACCCAGAAGAAGACCACATGCGAGATGGGTGGATGAAATTCGAAAGTATGCAGGGGTGACATGGAGGAGACTGGCACAAGACAGACCGTTGTGAAGGAAACTTGGGGAGACCTTCGTCCAGCAGTGGATTAATAATGGTTGACGACGACGACGATGATGATGATCTTTTACAACCAAGTACAAAACTATGTTGTTTTCGTCGACGACAGCAAGAGTTTGAGCACTTATTTTCGAAGAGTGGTGATCTTGTGTATTGCAATGATATAGACTTATTGTTTGAAGCCTTGTGACAGCAACACAAACCTGAAGAATAGGGACTTTTTATAGGTTCCTCAAAAAAAAGCTTTAAACTGTCGTTCTTCATAAGGGAAACATGTATTCCTCAGTACCTGTTGCATATTCTGCATTCATGGAAGAGACATATGCAAATACGAAATTGTTGCTTCCAAGTATGATATGCAAAAAACACTCATGGGATATTTGGGTCGATCTTAAAGTGATAGTTTTACTCTTTGGTCTACAACTTGGATACACAAAATACTGCTGCTTCCTCTGTGAATGGAACAGTAGGGACAGAAATTCTCATTACATTAAAAGTACCTGGCCTAAAAGAGAGTCCTAAATTCCAGGTTTTAAAAATACTGTTGCTGAGCCTTTAGTAAGTCCTGCGTTTGATAAAAAAAATGTGCAAAGGCATTGAATAAAAATGGAGAAGCCTTTCGTTTTCTAAAGAACAAGTTGCCCAAAATATCTGAAGCAAAATTTAGGCAAGGCATTTTATTAGTCCACAAATAAGGGAACTTATGCGTGATCTTGTATTTGAAGGTACTTTGAATGAGACGGAAGCTGCTGCATGGAAGGCCTGAGAAGATATGGTATTGAACTTTTTAGGTAACCGGAATGTAGAAAATTATAAAGAACTTGCTACTGAGTTTCTGGAAAACTATAAGACCATGGGATACAATATGTCTCTTAACATACATTTCCTTCACTCAGATCTGGACATTTTCGCACAGAACTTAGTCGCTGTAAACGATTAGTACGGAGAACGTTTTATCATAGAAAACAGCTATAAAGGAAAATGGAGCACTAAAATGCTTACTAATTACTGTTGGACTCTAAAAAGGAATATAGTTCAACCAAAGTACAGAAGAAAATCTAAAATAACTACTTTTTGAGGTAACTGTAATTAATTGCTTCTAGCGAAATATACATGCCAAAATGATGGCTTATTGTACACTAAAACAACAGGTTACTCGAGAACTATGCCCGATAGCACAATTTAGCAATCAGAATTGTAATCAGCATGACACATACTGTATGATTAGGCATATGCAGTCTTTGTAACAAACAAAGAGTTTAATTTTGTTGTTCCGTGTAATCACAACATTTTTCTTCAGTGTGGCCTACACGAGTAACATTAATCCTTATAATCATATTGTTCACATTATTTTGTCCAAACCCTCAGATATTACTTTTTCACTTCTTAGATATTCCTTTTTCAGGCAAATCAAAAAAGAATTACCAGTGTTTAAACTCGAAATCCGAATATGCGCCAGCTTCACAATTAAATTAATGAATTGGTAAATTGTTCTACTTTGATAAGTGGTTATGTCCGCAAAAGCGAAATGAAATCTTCTGTCGTTAAAAAATGCTAAAAAACTTGAACGCAATTCTGGTAATAGATATGACCATAAGGTGAAAGGCAAAACCACTAATCATCGTCAACGATCGGAATGACGGGGCAAAAACCAGTGAAACGAAATATTAAGCTATATATTTCAGATAGTTCGACCAAAATACAGAAGAAAATCTAAAATAACTGTTGACTCTAAAAAGGAATATAGTTAGTTCAACCAAAGTACAGAAGAAAAAGTGTTCTACCTTGATAAGTGGTTATGTCCCCGAAAGAGAAATGAAATCTTCTGTCGTTTGAAAAATGCTAAAAAACTTGAACGCAGTTCTGGTATTAGATATGACGATCAGGTGAAAGGCAAGACCACCAATCATCGTCAACGATGGAAATGACGGAGGAAAAAACAGCGGAACAAAATCTTAAGCTATATATCTCAGATAACTAGTATAATGAGGCCGTCTGATGACGAAAACTACTGAACACTTACATAAATCACACTGTGTTTTTGAAACTATAAACATGCGAATAAATCTTTCATATTCGTTTATTAATTGCATTTTTACGAATAATCATTGCGCTGCTTATAATCAATGTTTTTTCTACGGATAAATCATTCAACGGAGCACATCAAAGGAACTTCTCTGAATAAAGTTTCGCTGGCATTAACTAAACTCATTTTAAAAATCAGGTGTTCAATGCCTTTACAATGAATGTTTTTTTTAAAGAATAAATAATTCAGTCGTTTAAACCGAATGCATTTTTAAGGATAAATCCGTGAACAGCGGACACCAAACAATCAGGCAATTATTTAATTACAAAACTGAAATATCTTAATAAATTTAAGAATAACAATTTCAGTCGCATTTGCAACTTGCGTTTTTGCCGATAAAAAGAGAAACATTAAATCCCATAGAGTAAATGGATCTTTGAGAAAAATTCAGTCTGATACACGAAATGAATTTTCTATGAAACAATAACTGCCATTCAGGTGCATAATTAAATTTTTAGTTAAATACCATAGAATCCAGCGCTAGTTCAGATTAATGTTTGGGATGTCTGTTCTTTGCAAGGCCAATCTTAAATGCTTAATTTAAGAAGAAAATTCTGAACACGTAAAAATGGAAAATGTATTAAAATTTCGGGAAGCAACTTTCTGCATCAGATGTTCAAAGAAATTGTTTGACGTCTATGGCGTATATTCGAGGCTAGCTAGGCAAGGTGCGGAACCCAGAGATTTCGCAAATAAAAGTCGGTATTAAGATATGTCGATGATTTCGCTGCCAAAAAAAAAAAAAAAGCCAATTCACTTCATTTGACTAAGAGAATCAGTCTGGCGAGCGAAGACCACCGGGTCTCCTATTGGAGGGTTGGTGTCATCGTAACGCAACCAGATCTACCAGTCTTTGCTGTGCAATTCGAAGACTTTGGATACGATTGCCAGCTAGCGTTTTCATGACAACATGAATGAGCGGGTGAAGTGTGAATGGGCCATTGCTCTGGGCACCGATTCGCTGAGAAAAGAGGAGACTTAGAATTATCTTTAGTCTCTCGCACGCTCTCGCCCGTAACAGCACGTGTTTCGATAGAGTAGTTTTAGTTAAGCGAAGTGTCAGTGAATTAAAATCAGTGATATTATATCTTAAATTCGTGGTTTTGTTGGATTCGAACTGCTTTGACAATTTTTGATAAAACGTCCATGAATATCTACTGTCAGAACTTAAAGAACTCCATGCTTCAAATGTTAATACAGTTCGGCTAAAAAATGAACTAAAGATGTGTTATTGCCTTGATCATTACAAAAAGAAATCAGTAAGAGACATTACTTGTTACAAGAAGTTTAATAAATTATATATTGTGTTTAGTAAGGTGTAACAATTAGCGGACTATAACGTACAAGTTTATCCGCGCTGGCCATCGAATCCGGTCCCCTCACTCCGGAGTAAGTCGCTCTCCCAACTGAGCTACACGGACATGGGCTTTCACTGCTCTCTGCCTTTATCTCATGTCCGTCCTGCGGGGCAGGAACTTCACAAGACTCAATATTAAAGTTTCCATCAACAACTGCAACTGCCGAAAGAAGTTTTTTTTGCATTAAAAATAATCAAGGCACATCATAGAGTCACACAAGGACATGCACACCTGAGCAACTTGGATGTTTTGTCGATAGAGGAAATCGTTTTTTTTTTTTTTTAATATGAACAGGGACTCGGAAAAACTCTTAATGAAAACCCAATACTCAAGTTAACACAAAAGAAAAGGAGAATGGAGTTCATGCAGAAATAAGTGTTATATTTCTAACCCACATAATTATTCGGCAGTATGCTAAAAAACATGCACCTAAAATTTAGAAAATAAATTACTTCTACTATTTAACTACTGAAAAATAAACTTCGCAATTAAAAAAAGAACACGGTGCTTGATGTTGGGGCTGAGGATGGGTAAAATAGCCCGGGTCTCAGACCCAAGATACGACACTGGTCGGATTGTACCACAATTGCATGGTGCATATGGAAATAGGTCTAATTGTACCGCAATGGTATGGTGTATGTGTAAATAGGTCTAATTGTTCCGCGAATGTATGGTTTATGTGCAAATAGGTCTAACTGTACCGCAAATGTATGGTGTATGTGGAAATAGGTCTAATTGTACCGCAAATGTACGGTGTATGTGGAAATAGGTCTAATTGCGCCGCAAATGTATGGTGTATGCGGAAATAGGTGTACCGCTGTTGTGCCGGTAGGTGTGCGGGGTGAAGTCGTCACTGAGATATCAGTCGTAGAACCAGACGCTCACTTTTAGGATCAACTGCGCCTGGCTGACCAATGGGAGCCCTTCTGTTGGATGTCTGTGCATGGTAAATACAGTCCTGGTATACTCTTGATACAGAAGTACGGGGACAGTTGACAAATGCCGCGGTTCCTGAAATCACCTGATCTCCGGGCTCGTATCTGGATGCGGTCAAATTGGCTTGCGTAGCCACGTTTCCCCATTATTAGCAAACGTTTACTGATTACGTGCAGAGGATAGGTGTATACAATTTATGGTAGCCGCACGTCAGGTTGATATCACGTGATACTTCGCTATCAATCCCAATAATTAAAACGAGAAGTATTTCTAACGCAAAGCTTCCTTGTTCTATCGTGTGAACACTCCTATGTGTGTTTTTTATTTACGCTTTCCAACCGTAGGTTGAAGAAGCGTGTATGCTCCAGCTTTGTCTGTCTGCCTGTCTGTCCGTACGATAACTCGAGTAAAAATGGTTCAATTTCGAAGAAAATTTAGTATGTGGTAGGGGACAACCTGGGGACGAACCTTATTCAAAATGGTAAAAATGGGGTCAAAGGTCAGGACATAGAAGCGGGATCCATTCCATTGCTTTTATGCATCATAAGTTGCGTAAAAATAGTTCGATTTCGATCGCATTTTAATATGTGATAGGGGACCATTTAGGGACGAATTCTGTTGAAAATGGTTGAAATAGGGTCAAAGGTCAGGACACAGGAGTTGGATCCATCCCATTGCTCTTATGCGTCATAACTTACGTAAACATGCTTCGATTGCGACAAAACGTTATCATGTTGTTCCGGAGGTATACTGAACCAATTCTGTTTAATATCATCGAAATGGAATCAAAGGTCAGGGCAAAGCAGTGAAATTTATTTCACAGCCATTATCCTCATAAATTGAGTAATGATTTCTGGTATGTTGGAAAGCGTATCATAATAAATGCATTGCGGGATTTTACTAATTTTGTATTGCTGCTATTATTTGCGTATCCCATGTTCTGCCTGTATACATGAATGCGAATAAACTGAGTACCCTAGCGGGTGTTCATGCTTTCCAAACTAAACTAATTCATTGTATAAATGTGTACCCTTTTAGACCTATGCGGTAAAACACATGTCGTAAGGAATGTGACATTCAAGATCCGAGTACCACTCTACTCCATTAGGGATGTGTTTCAATTTCATCATGCTATGTGTTTACGAAATTTGTTCTTGCCTGAACTTTGTTCGGGTTTTCTCATTACTCAAACTCAGCGTAAGGATCTGATCATTTACTTCTTATACAGCTAGCTATTCACCAACAGTTTCCATACATCATGAATCCTGTCAGATAGAACACAGTGGTTCAAAAACAGCAAAAATGTTGTTTTTTTCACTCACGTTAGGAAATCATTGAGAAATAACGAAATGTATTCACAAGTAACACAGAAGATTTAAACCAAAATATGTCTAATTTCTGCAGTAATTCTAAAAAAAGAAAAAAAGAAAAAGTAAAACGAATTCTTCTGATGGATTATTGTCTGAGGCCTAGTCTTCTGGCTACTAATTCGCGTTGTTCCCTTGCCAAGGTCCCGAAGGCCAAGACCTTGACTTAGACCTTTGAGGAACAGATCTGTTCCCTCTTTTCACTGTGACCCAACTGAAGCCCCTGCGCCAATAATATCAAACAAACCAACCAACATTTAGGGAACTCGTAGCAGTAAACCATGGTAAGTCAACTTATTGCCCTTAGTTTACCGCCCAAAAGATGCTACAATTATTTGCGGAACTCCTTACGGGATGGCAGTTTAAAATTTATAATTCCTGATATGATCACAAACATTAACAAGAAAGATGACACCGAATTTTCGGGTGTAATAAGCACGCTTTTGAATCGTTCTGTCGCAAACAAAATTTTTCAAAGCTATTCAAAGTCAATGGAACCGGTATGGAAAACAATAGTATCTGAGGAAAAAAGAAGTTTTTCAATCGGGTCTTTAATCCCTCAGATATTGCTGTAAAGGGAATATTGAGCTTACGAACTTTTACAAACAGAGTTATCGAAAAAAATAAGATGTGACTTTACGTCCCCTGGTGGGAAAACCATGCATTACTTTAGGAAGAAAGTATTCGCAAAAGGTTTATCCATATGAGCGGTATCGGTCCAAGAAAGAAAAATTAGTCGAATTTTCAGGAGCCCAGATCTTGCTACAAATATGTCAGAAGCTGAAATTAACACTTATGACCCCTGATAGTCAAACCATTCTTTAAAACCATTAGAAATTATGTGAAAAATATTTTCCATCAGGTCTTGTATGCGATACAGGAAGAATTTTTAAAATCGGAGTTTTAGGAGCAGAAAACACAATTTACCTTTATGCGCCCTAGCGGAAAGTCTTAAATGATTTACGTGAAAATTTTGAATTTCTAGGAAAAACATTTCGCATCGGAAATATTATCCAACAACGAAGGATTTTTTCAAATTGGAATTTTAGAAGTAGAGATATTGACAAAAATAAGATATACATCTACGCCCCTGGCGTAGAAACCATGCATTATTTCAAGAAGAAAATGTTCCTAAAAGGTTTGTCGACATTAGTAGCATCGGTCAACAAACGACTTTTTTTCAATCGAGATTTTAGACGCTCATATTTTGCTGCAAATACATCAGATGCGGAAATTAAGGTTTTCGCCCCCGGCTGCCAAACTATTTTTTTTTTACAAAAACTAGAAATTATGTGCAAACGATTTCCCATCAGGACCTGTATCCGGTGCAGAAGGAATTTTTCAAATCTGAGATTTAGAAGCAGAGATACAGGGGGAAACCGAATTTACCTCTACGCCCCCTAGCGGAAAGTCTATGAATTACTCGAAAAATGTTGAAATTATATGAAAAACGTGTCACACTGCAAACACTATGCAACAAAGAAGAATTTTTTCAAATCGGACTCTTAGAAGTAGAGATTTTCACAAAAATAAAATACACATCTACGTCCCCAGGCGAAGAAACTGTCGAATATTTCAGGAAGAAAATATTTCAAAAAGGTTTATCGATGTGATTGGCATCAGTCCACGTAAGAATTTTTTCAATCGATATTTTAGGAGCTCAGATTTTAGGGCAAATACATCAGAAGCAAAAATTAATACTTACGCCCCTTGGTGGCTAATGTATTCTTTACCAAAAATTTGAAATTATATGCAAAAGATTTTCTATCACGAGGTGCATGCGCTGTAGCAAAAAATTTTTTAAATCGGAGTTTTAGAAATAGAGTTATCGGGGAAAATGTAATTTACTTTTACGCCCCCTTGCGGAAAATCTATGCGTAATTTGAAAAATTAACTACATGTAAAATACTGTTCGACATAAATGGAATCGAAAGACAAAATATTTTTTTCAATCGGTTGCTTAGAACCAAATATGTGGAATAAAACGTATTTTTTAATTCGACATCATCTGCATTTGCGCCCTCTAGCGGCGAAATTGTACATCGCAAAAAATAAACAAAATAGAGGATCATCATTCGCATATTTCATGCTTCCGAGTGCAAAAAGAATTTTTCAAATCGGACTAATAGTTGCAGAGATAGCATGGGTACAGACGGACGGACGGACATACCGGTAACATGCACGAACTTTTTTTACAAAAGACGTGCTAAAAACCCGATAAGCAGGAGAATAAAAGCAGCTGCTTTCGATCTACAGCTGAACACATTTATTTGGTCTGCTAGGTATGGTCACTTTTTTATCCATAATGAAAATGAATTTAACAAATAATTTCTGGATCCACTTGTGTTCTTTTCGTCCTACAACTGACAGGAAAGAATAAAATCACGTTTATGGAACTGGTGGATATTGTATTTCACACAGCAAAGTAGGCTTAAGAGTTGGGAATTGCCAAGATATACAACGGCCCTTCCATGAAAACTGAGAGTAAAATCACATAAAATGAAGAAATATAGGTGCAGCAAAATATAAGATATTCTTTCTCAAAGTATCTTCCCTCAAACGACAAGCAACGGTCCCATCGTTCAGTCCACTTTTCAAAGCCTGTGGCGAAGGCATTTTGGAGAAGCTACTTTAGAGTCCCCTGTATGAGTAACGTCATAATCTGCGATGAATGTTGCTCCATGGAACTTCTCCTTCATTGTTGGAAACAATCACAAATCACACGGCGCGAGGTCAGGACTGTTGTTACAGGATTTCAATACTGTTCCGTAATAAATTACTGAACACAAGCAGCCACATGTGGGTGGGCGTTATCATGGGGCAGGATTCACTTTCCAGCGAGTTCGGGTCCCTTACTATATATATGTCGACGCTGACGCCTCGAGACTAAAAGCAATACTCAGCATTGACAGTAATTTGTGGAGGAACAGCATGCTGGTAGACTACACCTTTATGATCAAAGTGTATTATCATCATCATTTTCCCAGCAGATTTGATTTGGTGGACGCTTTTTTGGAGGAGCTGAGCCTGTTTGTTTTCAGACAATCGTTGCGTGCTTTGTGAGGGGTAAAAACAGTGGACCCATGTTTCATTGGCAGTTATTACTGTGTTTCGAAAGTTTCGATCTTTGCAATCATATGTTTCAACTCATGACACTTCTTAACTGTAGCTAACAATTGTTCTCTCGTCAGATGATGATCTGGTACATTCAAGATGCAGCAGTAATTTGTCGCGTAGAATGCGGAACGCCGCCGTTTTTGAGATATTAGTTGAAGCCGCTATGACTTCACTTGCCATTCGTCGATCTTCTTTCAGGATTGCCCAAACAGCGTTAACAATACGCTCCGTAACAACACTTTCAGTTTTAATAGGCGTAGAAGCGAGTTCTGTCGACAAACGCTTTTTTTAAATCATGGTGCCATCTAAAATTCGTTGACTCACCCAAACATTTATCTTTTTAAGTTTTTTTCATTAAATCAACTTTCTGTAGCTGTTTTACTCACACGATAACAAAAATTAACGTTTCCTTCCTCTAGCCGTTACGTTCTTATAGGCGTGCTCGTTATACCCGAGTTCGACTGAAATTGAGATTTCAAACTTTTATAATTTCTAATAGGATTTTTATACGAGAAGATTCATTTCCGAGATAACTTTCTATTTCAACAAATATTACCCAGTAATATATTATAGTATTTGTTCGACAACTGTTCCAACTTACATCCGCAGAATGTACTCGTAGCACGGAAGGACCAGTTATTAACATATACACTGAGTGAGCACTGAATTATCGTCAAGTAATTAGTACTCCGATGGTCCTCCTTCGCCCTCAGTACAGCAGTTATGTGACATGGCATTAATTCAGTAAGATGCCGGAAGCAGCTAGGAGGTATGGTCAACTAAGTTCTGTATAAAACGGCCTTCAATGAACGTGTCTAGGTGATCGCTGTATCCAGACGCCTGATATGCGGTTCCATAGTGTCCGAAAATTTGTCTAATGAATCGATATCGGCGGAGTCCAATCGATATGCCGAAAGCCTCTTCCTCAAACATCCCTACACAACATTGGACCAGTGGTTCGGCGCACTGTCATCTTGGGAGATACTGTCGTATTTCGGGAAAAATGCAAAATTTCTGGGTATAGATAGGTGGCAAGCTATTTACGATAGTAAGCATCAGTCATACGTTGTTGTTCCTCATGCAACACGTGGTCCACGTTTCTACCAGGTAAACATGACCCACACCATACAATCGGCTCCACAAGCCAGCACTGTACAGACCATGCGGGATGGATTGAATGTCTCGTGTTGTGTTCGCTAAATACCCACATGACCATAACTGAGTGGAGTAAAAACACGAATCCTCAGTCCAGCACACTTTTCCCAGTCATCCGACGTCTATCATGCATACTCTTTGCACCAGATGAGTCTTTTGGGCTGATGAACCGTTTCTAGGAAATCATGTCATCGGGTACGTTACTGTTGTAGCACACGCGTGAGAACGTGCGACAAATGGTCATGACAGGTGATGATTAAATGGTCTCTTCCAGGTTAACTTCTGTTGATTATTGTAGTCAACTGCTGAGCAGTTCGGCGTGTATTTGCTTGTGCGAGTCGTTGCACCCAGCGCTCACTTCTGATATCGATCTTTCGCTGTCTTGTGCAGTTTTGACTGCTGGTCGTTGTTTGACCATTAACACGCTAGCTTTCGTAAATTTTAACTACGGTGGCTCACGAGAAACTTTTTTTTTTTTTTTTTTTGATTGGAGGTTTAACGACCACCGTGAGCAACTCAAATGGGCTATAAGCAGTCGCCCGTCCCTAATTTAAGGTCACTGGTTCCAGGGAAGGGAGAGAGCCAGTGCCGTAAGACAAACACAACATCCATGCCTGACCGGGATTCGAACCCGGACCCCTTACCGACGAATGATCAGAGGCCAACGCCTTAGACCACTGCGCCACCGGGGCGGCTAGCAACTTTCCAGTTCAGCCGTTTGGAAAATCCAGACACTCATTCGCCGAGCTCCGACAAGTCCTTATGTTTATGCTTTACGCTACGAATATTACTACCTACTGCTCCACGCACACTTTGTACATACATTACACAGGTGGACTAATCCCCCTTCTATGAAATCACGTGGTCAACGGGTCGCATACCCTTTTGCTAGGGGTGGCCTTAATTCAGTGATCACTCGGTGTGAACTACGTTAACGAATCCCTACTCTTTTGCTGATAACAAATAGTGGGATTAGCAATTTAGTTTGGAAAATAGTAATTTAACTTCTAAAGAATGAATCCGATAATGCAAAACTTCGTCGCAAGGCTCCGCATATTAGTTATTGCCCATAAAACATGGACGTTCACACATGTTCTGAACCATTAGCATCGAACCCAGTTAAATACATTCAAGTAAATCAGTATGAATCAATCACACGAATCGAAATCACCGAGATTAGCTTATTCCAATAAAATCGATGCTAAAGGACTCAAACTTTTGTTAACTGAAATCATAAAATTTGGATTTTTTTCTGACTTGGTTTTAAAACAAATAGAGATTGTTACGTTCCTGCGGTTTTTTTTATTTCTTCTCCTTTGTTCCATTTTTGTTGAAGTTGAAGCTCACGGAAAAGCTGCCACAAATCGAGAATCTGTCGGCTTCAGTGAGAAGAAAAGAAGACACGTGAAGAACGTTTTCACTTACTCCAGGGTAATCTTAGAAGGAAGACGAATCATATTACGTCTTCCCCAGTTGATTTCATATCTATATAGGGTAGTATCACTCTTTCGTCTGAAGTAAGTGCCCCACGATAGAAATAATAGGAGTTAAGTATTTACAAAATCAGTTTGAGGAAGGATTATTGATCTTTTAAGAGAGCGTAGCGAATTCGAAGTCCTAGTGGAGCTCTCTTTACGAGACTCGAGAAACTGGTTTTTCGGGCATAGGTACGACATGACACATCCTATCACCGTGCTTGTTTGCATGCAATTGGACATCGTCCATAGTCAGGTTTTGACGTCTTCCAATTCCCGAAATTCCGTATCATTGAGGAAATATCGTCCAAAAACTTTCATTTTGAGGGGTTTTTTTCCGGGTTTTGTGAAGGGGTAGTTTGTTGCCTATCTCCTCCAAAGATCTTCAACCGATATTGGTGACACTTGCCCCAGAGAAAGGGAAGGACATGGTGAGTGACATGGGGTTGGTATCTTGGTGATTGGTCGTGTCGTATAAAAATAATGACCATTAAAAATCTGACCATTTTAATAATAATTGAAAAAATCCGCTCTCTATATGAGACTCGGGACAATTAGTTGTTCGGGCATAGCTACGACATGAGTCATTCTATCACCGTGATTTTTCGCATTCGATTAGGCATCGTCCATGGTCAGGTTTTGACGCCTTCCGATTCCTAAGATTCCGTGTCATTGAGGAATTTCAATTAAAACTAGATGGCCTTTTAGTTGAACCGTTTCACGAAAGTCGTCTCACTAACTTTAATTTAAAAAATTGTCTCAATGCAAAAACAAAGAAATTGAAAGACTCTGTCTGTTAGTTTAAACGCATCCTTAATCTATAATAATAAAAGGAAGTTTGTGTATATGTGTGTGTCTGTCTTTCGCAATACAAAATGAAAAACACGTGGTTCCCGATCTGAGTGTGTCTTTCCGCTTTATTTACATGCAACCTGATCACAATCAACGTGACGTCGTGAAGGAAAGTAGTTCATGATAAATTTTAGGCATTTCTTTTCTAGAATGTTTCGTACTTTTGTTCTGGAAGTAATACTTTTAAGCTTCCGTTTTGTAGAATTTGTTATAGTAGACGCCTTAATGAGCTTTAGATTTTGCAATAGCTTCACTCAAAATTTGCCAACTGTACCCGAGTTTTCGGTTACCGTTCGCGGCTTGTCCTTGTTAATCGGTGGTGAGGCTGAATTAACAATAATTTAAATTGTATTTCTCTCGCCCTCATCCAAACATATACAAAGGCGGAATTGTTTTTTTAAATAGATATTTAGTTCTACTAAACCGTGCAAATTAATTGGGACAAGCTATTTTATTCTCAGAATTGTAATGTGATCGCCTGTTAATGTCGGAAACCCACGTAAACCAATTTTATCAGGTGTGAGGTGGTGTGACTGTTAGAACCTGATAGTGAGAATGTGGTTTGACCGGTTTTAAACAGGAAATAGGCACTTCAGCTTCAGTTGTGAGCTTTCGTGTGTGACAGGTGGATGTTAGTTTTTGCTTTCTGTGAGTACGTGTTGCTTTCGTGTATTGAAAAATGGATATTTCCCCAAGCAATCGTGCAAAAAATATTGCTCTGAAAGATCACGCTTCTATGGCAGTGAGAGACATCGCTTCTGCAGTCGGTGTAGGCAAATCAAGTGTATCAAGACTGCTCACGCGACAGTATGCATCTGGATCATCAACTCCAAAACAGAGAGGTAAATGTGGAAGAAACGAAAAACAATTCCACGAACCGATAAATATCTAATCAGAAATAGTAAAATAATTCCAAAAAAAAACAAAAAAAAAAAAAACAAGCACCGACCCAAATGGAGATTTATTGGCTAGTGGTTGTGACGTTTGTGATTCAACTGTACGCCGTAGACATATGTTGGCCACAAGGCAAGAAGACCAACGAAAAAGAATATTTGAATGCGAAAATGAAGATAAAACGTTTAGCTTGGGCCAAAAAAAAAAAAAAAATAATGGACTGCTGACGACTGAAAAAAGGTAATTTTCAGTGATGAAACTCATTTATTTGTGCAGGGTTACCAAGCAAATGTCGTTAGACGAAGCAACTGTGAACCCTTAAGACCTGAGCATGTCAAACAAACTGTAAAACACCCTCTTAAACAGATGTTTTGGGGTTTTTTCACATCAAATGGCACTGAAAGCTTAGTTCCTGTTCAATTCAGCCATGTACGTACAAATATTACAACGTAGGATTGTTTGTTCCATTCTTGCAAACTTTTGACGGGACATTTCAATATGACTTGGCCCCATGTCACAATTCGAAATTGGCCAAGAATTTCATGCTGGAAAATCAAATTCATTTGCTTGATTGGCCTGGAAATTCACCAGACTTACATCCCATAGAAAACGTGTGGAATATTTTGAAGAGACGTTCAGGTAAAATGGACTGTACAACCAAAGAACGCATGATAACGAATGCTATAAAAGTGTGGTTCCACGATTATGAAGTCAAAAATATGTGCAGTCAATTAGTGGAGTCAATGCCAAAACGAATTCAAGAGGTCATTTCTGCTAAAGGAGGACATACTTCATACTAATACAGGTATTTATCAGTTTATAACAAGGCATAGTTTTGGAAAAAAGTGAGATTATTTACTTTGTCTCAATTAATTTGCACAGTATAGTACATTCAGTCAATCACTTATGCGGTAAAAATCAATGGCCGGCACTACCATTATTTATTTGCATTTACTGTAGGCATGCTCTTACTGATTCTCGTGCCGGAAATTAAACTCAGGCAGAATCCCAGAAAGATTTATATGATACACAACTCGTTATACGTTACCAACTCTAAGACCGGAATTCCTATAAGAGACAGGTAATCCGACCTCCATGTTTAAATCCTTGGGCATTTCAATTTAGGAGATATTCAGCAATGATGCGAGAAGGTATATATCCTACTGTAGCGAATTGTAGCCGCAGATGTTCAAGAGCCCAGTTAAGAGAGTGAAAATATATGCATAACAAGTACAGCACTTACACAGATGCGATTAAATGAAAATTAAGCATTCCAGCGCTTGCCAATATTGTGAGATCTCAGTTTGTGGAAATATAAGCGAAACAGATGAATTAGGAATGAAATTGTAGATGGCCACTTTAGGAATGAGATTAGCTTACGATCCGGAAATATTCTGCTGCCAAGAGTAGTACCCGAAGAAAGTGCAGTAGCTACCACCTCATAACGTAGTGAAATTCAGATTATCTAATGGGTGATTTTGGAAGTCCGTATACCTAATGGAATTACATTCTGTTCTGTTTACCGGAAGTTCCATGTTTTCATAACTAGGAAATGAAAATTAATTATAATTTTCATTTCAGAATTATATATCAACCAACCTAAGAAGGGTGATTTGTACGTAAGCTGACCAACTGAAGTGTGTTATCACGTTTGTGCAATAAAATCTAGTTTTTTGCTAAAAGTTATAACTAATTTCCTCTGAGGGTGATTACCCCTCATTTTCTGTGCACACCAAATGCATAGACAACAATTTTTTATTCCTTCGCTGCCAAAACGTTTCCTGTGATAAAAAGAAACAGCCACCTGTTAGGTCCTTTGTTACTTAAACTTTTACAATCTAACGAAAGCAGCACCCGAAAGATTGCTGAAAAGAGTGTTGCTAAGAATCGTTCTTAAGAAAACTTCGAAAATAATGCAATTTATCAACATTTGAAAATTATCTTTCAAGAACAAGAACGCCCTAATCGACTAAGCTAATTTTATTCTGCGAAACATTCGCTTATCTAGAGAGGATGAAATGCTTCGAACAAAACTATTGCATATGTTTTTGGCATCCCTTATAATCAAAGTAACCTGAGTAAGTTTAGATTTCGTTACTACTGCAAACTAGTCAAATGATCAGATTTCAGGAAGAGCTACAGAGAAAAAACTCTGCACATGAATATGTTTTTAGAATTACCAAAAGCTTTCGATACACTAAAGTTATAACATACTACACTTCGGGCCACCCAAAATGCAACACCAAGAAGGAAGCATCCGATTGGCCTGAAATTCGCAGCATGCGTTGCCCGCGAGAGGACATACAAACGATTAGCATTGCAGTGCATATGCAAATCATATGCGCCCGGCACGCCGCCTAGAAGCACTTAAAGAAGGGTGCACAGAAGGCGGTTTGTAACTAGTGAAAGTGTGTTGTGCTGCCGGACCTGTGCGTGGAAAGCTTCCTGATGCCTCGTCGCAGAATACGGAAGTAATTTCAGCACGTTTTGGAGTTCGACAGAGGACGAGTAGTGGCTTATTGCAACAGCGGTTTATCATACCGAGACATCGGCGACCGTTTGGGTCGACATCCAGCCACAGTGAGGCGAGTATGGATTCGGTGGGTGCAGGAGGGACGGACGGACCGACGTGAGTGATTGCCGAAGCTGCGGCACACCACCGAACGAGAGGACCGGCATGTTGTGCGGCTGACATTGACGCCTTGCACCGCCACATCACAAACGTTGGCGCAGGAATTAAGGTGTGTTGCGCAACAACCTGTGTTAGCACGTACCGTTCGACGTAGTCTGCAGGAGCGGGGACTTGTCGTACGGCACCCATTGCTCCGATTTCCATTGACGTTACACCACCGGTGATTGCGGAGGCAGTGGGCCACTGAACGCCGCACCTGGACTACGGAATGTCACGACATTGTCTTCTCCGACGAATCCCGCTTCTGCCTGCAACACCACGATTGTCGGATCCGCGTTTGGCGGCACCGCGGCGAGAGACTGTATGCCACCTGTACTATGGATCGCCATACCGGTCCGTCGCCTGGCGTTATGATTTGGGGCGCAATTGGGTATGACACCCGCACCTCTCTGGTACGCATCGCTGGTACACTCAACAGCCACCGCTACATCTCCGACGATTTGGAGCCTGTAGTCCTCCCTTAACTGCAAAACCTACCAGCGGCCACGTTTTAACAAAGCAATGCGCTCCCGCACGTGGCACGCATCGTGCAACAATTCTTCACGGACCCACCAGGTGTCACTGCTGCCGTGGCCCACCTGTTCTCCCGATATGTCGTCCATCGAACACGTCTCGTCGCTGATCGGCAACCGAGTGGCCCGGAAAGCACCACCCTCGGCTACACCTGATGAACTGTGGCAACGTGTGGAAGCAGCCTGGACCGACATACCCCAAACCCACATCCAAAGCCTCTTTCGTTCGATGCCGCGGCGTGTAGCGGCCATTATTGCCAGCCATGGGGGACACACGAACTATTGATGTCTGCGTGCTCCGCAAGTCGCACGGGTCTGTGAGCTCAATCGTTTCATCTTTGTATCTGTTGTTATGTGTCCAGTAAATCTGGATTTGCTATCTCGTGTCCTTTTTGGTGTTGCATTTTTGGTGACCAGCAATGTATTAAACATATTTCAAAATATCGGTATTAGGGGTACAGCACATAAACTATTCAAAAAACTATTTATTAAGCAGAAATCAATTTATTCAATTGGATATTTATAATTCACCAATGGCAAAAATAGAAATTGGGTGCCACAGGAATCAGTACTTGGACCGCTGCTGTTTAATATCTACACTGAAGTTCCAGAAAAACTGGTATACCAGTCTAATACATGGTAGGTCCCCCACGGGAGCGCAGGACTGCAGGAATACGACGTGGCATGAACTACACTAGTTTCTGGAAATATGCTGTAGGCAATGCACACCATACTTCCTGCAGAGCGTTCCACAATTCGGGTGTATTCCGAGGTTTCGGATTCTTGTGTTCGATAGCGCGTTCCATGGCATCCCAAATGTGTTCTATCATGTTCACATCTGAGGACATGGGTGGGAATGGCAACACCCCAAACTCAGATGAATGCTCCTCTAACCATAATGTGGCTTCCCGACACTTGTGTGGAGGGGCATTGTCCTGTTGGGACTGGCAAAACCCATCAGCATGAATTAAGGACATGAGCGGGTGTACCTCGTCAGAAAGGATGCGCATATAGCGTTGGCCGGTCACAGACGTTTGTAGACGTACCAGGTATCCCAGAGAAGACCGTTACCATTACGGACCATCCACCAGCCGGTACAGTTCCCTGTTGACAGGCGAGATCCTTGGCTGCATGGGGTTTGCGCCACACACGAATACTTCCATCTGCTCGATACATTTGGAAACTCTACTCGTCAGACCAGGCTACATGTTTCCAGTCATCAAGTGTCCAGTGGCGGTGTTCCCGTGCTCAAGCGATGCTCATAGCTCTGTATCGTGCACCCATCAAGAAGACTCGAGTTGGGCGTCGGCTCCCAAAGCCCATATCGTGCAGGGTACGTTGCACAGTCCGGACGCTGATGCTTGTTGAGCCCCCTGCATTGAATTCCGATGATACCTAAGAGAGCGTTACACGCCCATCGCGTGAAACGATTCTTGACAGCCGATGATGGTCACGTTCACCCAATGTCTTTTTACGGCCACACTGGTATCGTAGGTTGGAGGTTTTGCCGGAATTCTTGTAGTCACGGTACACCCTTGCAATGGTCGTCCGTGAAAATCCGAATTTCGTTTCTACCTCCGAAATACTATGGCCATCTCACGCGCGCCAACTGTGACACCGCGTTGAAAATCGCTTAAATCGTTATTACTTGTCATTCTCATGCCGAAAACAGCTCTGACAGCTGGCAAGGATGTCTATCGCTTTATATACGCACTGGCGGACGCAATTGAGTACACGCATAGGTGACGTTGCTATGTATTTTTCATAAGCTCATCTGTAGGAGTTTTTCTGGCCCTTCAGTGTATATAAACGGTATTTTTGAAAGAAACTCTAAATCTAATATTATCCTTTATGGAGATGATACTACTTTGTTATTCAGTGGAACTGACCCAAATGGAATAATTTTACAAGGCAATTTAGAATTACAGATATACGTAGTGGTTGGGAGCTAATGAAGTACTCCTAAATGCAGGTAAGACTAAAGAGGTAATTTTTTTGGCAGAAAACCAAACAAAATATAAATATACCATTGTTATTGGATAACAAATCGATTGAAATAGTAAATACATTTACTTTTCTTGGAATTACGCTGAGTAATGATTTAAAATGGAATAAACACATAGAAAATCTTCTGAGTAAAGTATAAAAAAATATTGAAATTGTAAACCATGTTTTAATAAATCATATGGTTAAAGCATTAAAATTATTATATTTTACCTTAATTCATACACACCTTAATTACTGCATATTAACATGGGGTCAAACAACTCAATCCAATATTAAAAAACTGCAAATACTTCAAAATAAATGTATTCGATTAATAGATTTAAAATACAACTTAGATAGTAATAATTATATGCGGTGGGCTATTCATGGTTTTACAAAAGTTTTCGCTAATAAATATAATATAACGACTGTTAAGCAATTATACGATTTTAACTTAGGGAACATTATGTAGAAAAGAATAAAATAATAACACAGAACATGATCTAATAAAAATAACTACTTATACACATCAATATGATACTAGAAATCAGCATATACTATTGGGTTGTCGGAAACGTCATGACGTATTTTAGCCATGTTTTGAAAAGGTCATTTATTGATAGAAAGAACAAAGATCAATCAATGATATAATGCCCGTTTTGTTCGATAACCTTTTGCCATCTTTCAGTCAGCTGCAGAATGCCTCGTTCATAGAAGGACCTGTCTTTCGTGGCGAAAAACTGTGCAAGGCGCTGATTTAGAGCCTTATCTGAATTGAACGTTATACCACGCAAGGACTGTTGAAGAGAGCGAAACAAGTGGAAGTCTGACGGCGCAAGGTCAGGCGAGTATGCTGAGTGTGGCAACACAACCCACCCAAGCTCCAATAATTTTTGGCGGGTGATCAAACTTGTGTGTGGTCTCGCGTTGTCGTGGTGGAACGCAACACATTTACGATGAACGAGCTCTGGATGTTGCCGACAGTACACATTCGAATTGATTGTTTGGTTCCGTGGTCGGAGCTCGAAAATCACGACACATTTAAAATCCCACCACACTGAGACCGTAATCTTCCGCTGATGAATGTTTGCTTTGGATGTCGTTTGAGGCGAAGCAGCACGTCGGGACGAAGACCGTTTGTGCAGCACATTTGTTGTACACAATCCACTTTTCGTCACCAGTATCAGTCGCTTCAAAAAAGGATCGTTTTCCTTACGTTTAATGAGCATATCAGAAATGTTTATACGCGCCGTCAATTGAGCTTTTTGAGTTCATGAGGAACCCACACATCGAGCTTGCTTACGTATCCTGGCTTCTTCAGGTGGTCGTGAACGCTTGAATGATGGATGTACAATGTGTCTGCAATCTCTCGTGCCGTGTAACGTGGTTTTGACTCGATCAATGCCTTGATTTGATCGTCATCAACCTCGGTGATGCGATCAAATGAGGAGCATCGTTGAAGTCAAAATTACCAGCACGGATTTTTTCGAACCACAGCTGGCACTTACATTCTTGTAGAGCATTATCACCGTACACTTTACGCAACTTTTCACAAGCTTGACGAGGGTTCTTCCCTTTACGGAAGTAAAACAGTAAAATATAGCGAAAATGCACAGTTTGGTTTACCAACTTCAACTTGATGTCAAATCTCCGCAAATCAACCAAATCGCTCACTATTCGTTTTAGATTGCAACTAGAACTGGCACTTGTCGAATGTCATAGCGATAACATAGCTGCGCATGCCTCTAGTACTTTCAAAACCGCCCAACCACCATCGGGTGCCAAAATACGTCATGACTTTTCCGACAACCCAATAATACCAGTTTTACTTAAACCTAAAACCATAAAACAAAGTCTACATTACTGTAGACCAAGATTTTGGAATTCATTACCTAGAGAAATAACAGTGATCAATAACTACACCATATATAAAAAACTTAAAGCATATATAATAAACTAACTACAAATGATACAAAATAACAAGAAAAAAAGAGATGGGAAGGGGAGGTTAATCGGAAAGTTGGAGGGCAAGAGTGATATGTAACTGTAGCGCCGCGGAGGTTTCATATTATACTAATAGTAATCTAATTTCATTTTCTGTCTTGGATTGTTGACTTTACTTGGGGAGCTCTGGACTAAGTCAGGACACTGTGAGGCCTTTTCCAGCAGCTTCCTTGCTGTTGTCATAAAAATAGATAAAACACAGTGTAACATTGAATCATGAATGTATAACAGCAGAAATAATAAATGAAATGAAAATGAAATGAAATGTTGTTCCAAAGTGCTGCTTCCAGGAATCCAATGATAAATATTATTAGCATGTTTATTTTAAGAAATATATGTGCTTATACATCACTTTTTCTCTCCATCTGTCTGCTTGTCCTTCCGTCCGTCTATGAACACCATCTCAGTGCAGCTATTGGTCAAATTTGAAAAATTCGCATTAGAAAGCTCGAAATGTAAAAACCGCGATTCTTGCTTTCCAATCCTTTTTGTATGCATGACTTCCCTGACAGAGGGCGCTAATGTAGAAGCTGTGGAATGCAATATATAATTTATTCCATTCCTTGTGTTTCTAAATATCGATTTAAGAATTCTTACGTTCTTTCGATGGCATTTATTACGAATACTATGTATTTTCGGTAGTTTTTCTTTTTAAACTAATTTACATATTTAACGGTATGCAAATTGTAATTTACCCAATATGTATGCTCCTAAATGTCCGATCTGAAAAAGTCTCTTTTGCGTTGTGCAGTATTTCTTGTGGGAAACGTTCTTCATTTAATTTTTAATTTTCGTGAAAAGACTGTTATGCAATAGGGGACGTTAGATATTAGTCACTTTTTCGATAAATTTACTGTTGTATCTACGTTTCTGTGAAGCAGATTGAAAAGGTTTTGTCGAGGTTTGACACCGCTCACCATGAAACAAGTTAGTAAAATCATGCAATGTATTGATTATGATACGTTCCCAACATACCAGAAATCATATGCCTTGGTTTTGAGGAGACTAAATTATGGTATAGCGTTTCAGGGGTTCACATATATCAAAATTAAATCTCTTGTGCCCGTGTTACCTATTTCTATTATGAAGAGCTACCACACATAAGTCGTTATATAATTAAAACTCCCATTTGATTCGGGCAGTTTTCACGGAGAAGTTATCGTGCAAAAATAAAGGCTAACGAATCTCACACGTGCACAGCTGCAAGCAATTGCTGAGAAAAATATTTTTGGCCGAACTGCTTCAAAAGTCGTTACGGAACCACGTATTGTATTTCGTCACAATCTAAGCATTTTTGTGCAAGTTATTACTCAAGTTATGAGGATAATGACTGTGGAATAAATTTCGCTCTTGTGCCCTGAAGTTTGACCCCATTTTGAAGATAGTAAACAGAATTGGTTCAGTATACCTTCGGAACAAGATACTAAAGTTTTGTCTTTCAGAATCGCTTTATTGTACAACTAGGAGTATACAATAAAATAGGGCATAAAACATGAGCAAAGCACATAAAACCGGCGAACAAAATCACAGGCAATTAACATAGAGACGTACATGGAGAGAACTAAAGATAACGAAATAGAAATCGTGGGCACTTGTATTAGGAAAATACTGAGTATATACAATAACAACAGGGCTGAGAACAGGAGCTAATGTCTAGGCAATAACACGGAGAAGTCACAGGCAGTTGCATGAGCACTCAAGAGAAACGAAGCATACATCATGAACGCGTGGGTTCGCAGACCACAGCTAAGAAAAGAGGGCGAACAGGAAAACAATAGGAAAGCACGAGGACTACTACACTGAATGGTACATATGAATGCGGGGCAAACAACAAGAGTATACATAAAATTCGGGCATATACGTACTACAGGTGATGTCACTATAATAAACCAATAAGCATGAGCAAAAAACGAGAGACCAATAAAGCACATACAAAACCGGGCAATACACAGGTAGAACATGGAGTATGCACAATGTAAGGAGACACATGAGAACATGGGCACGCAGGCCGCACTCATAGAACATATTACTACAAGTACATAGTGAGCGACAGGCCATAGCATCGGATTATAACAATGTAACAGGAAGAATATGAGGTATGCATAAGATAAGGAAGATACAGTACAACGTGGGTACGCAGGTCGTCCTCGAAGAAGAAGAGCAACACAATACAACAAGATAATAAACAGAATGAATGATACACGTAAAGTACAAATGATGGGTGTAGGACGAATCCGAAAACCAGAACGATAGTACATAGAACGTCTAGGCAGGAGCAAAATCAGACTAATAGTAAAGGCCGGACGAATGTAGTTCTTCCCCAAGCGTGAAGGCGTCCATGAAGTCATTATCATTTGCAAAGTCTTGTGGAATTGGCTGTGGTGGAAGTGGAGAACATGGTACAGACACAACAGGAGCCGCTGGAGAATCTTTTACTTTGGCACGACGTTTCCGCGTGCGCTGAGAGGAGCGGCGTGTACGTTTCTTTGGAATGGCCCCTGTTAAGGACGCAGGAATAGAGGACTGAGCGGAAGACGACAGGTCGAGTGAATATGAAGGTTGTTCAACAACATAGGACGGAGGTGGTGCAACAATGGAATACGAAAACAGTTGAATGGAAACGGAAATAGACACGGACGGAGCTGCAGATGCAGTCGACGAAGGCGTTTCAGAGGGCGTGGACTTGGACGGACGCAGATGATCAGATCATCGAGCCATCGACAAGTCCATATTTGCCTTGTACGGGAGGTTGAAGTACGATCTGGCAGAACAACAGGAGTCTAGAGCTTTGTTATAGGTGATTCGAGAGCTACAATTCTCACGAAATGGGACAGGGATCTTAATTAAGGTGAGATAATGGATACCCCTCTTGATATCAGCCGGAGAATTCTCATGAGGTTGCGTAGCGCAAAGAAGTAGACACTCGAAAGCAGAAAGATGCGCTGAGTAGTCTGGAGGCAGAGAAGTATCCGAGTACTCAGTAGGGTAAGAACCTGAGTCCGTAGCTGTTGAAATGTCCGAGGAAGCTGCGGAAGAAGTTGAAGAACGCTTCTCATAAACGGGGGCGCCAGAAGACAAGCCAGGCAATGATGAACGTACTGGTGTGTGGGCTAGTGATGCGGATATTATAGGTGAAGATTCGGAGGCCGGTAACGATGGGTCAGAAGAGCAGTGAGAAGGAACATTGGCCGAAGCAAAGTCCGGGCCGACGGTGATGGGTTCCGGACTCGGCGGAAGGGAGACCACCGGTGTGCTCTCACCAGACTGCGAAGAGTCTAGGAGCGATTTCGGAAGAAACGCAGGGTAGTCCACAATAGACACAGTGGAGATCGTAGCAGCTGAAGATGCAGCAGGCATTTAAAAAAAATCCTGGTGCAAAACGGTGTGGGAACCAGGCGGAGGCAACAAATTGGAATAGTTCTGGAGAGGTACAATGGAAGGAACAGGCAGAGACGGCAAACTGCGGAATTGAGAAAGAACTGAGGAGTCTTGAGAAAACGCAGTGGTGGAAGATGGGTAGGCCATAGGAACAGTATTCACAAATGGAATAGGTGAACCCGAACTGGGGAGCAGCGGTCGATGGAAAGAAGAAGGTGAGTATGATGGGAGTCCGGAAGAACTTGTCGAAGTGCTGAAGTCCGAGGCCACAGAGAGTGGAGAATGTGAAACAGGAAGCGAAAACAACCCACCTGGTACAGAAGGTAAAGTGCACACAGTAGAATAAGACAATAAAGGTGCAGACTGAAAAGGCTTGACAGATGACGTAGTAAGAGAATAATGGCCAAGAGATACGGGTGATAATGCAGCATCTTTAGCTGGGCAAGAAGCACGGAGATGAGTAGGTGATTTACATATGAAGCAATGAAAAGCAGTATAAACATCCTCAGCACGAATATGTCTACCACAAATTACTTGGAATGTGGTAGGACAGGAAATAATAGAAGCTTCATCCGGAAATGCGACGAGAGCCTGTTGTCGGAAAATAAGATAAGATTGAGCTCCTAGCTCGTCCAATGAGGCAGCTAATGTGCGAATTGGACCAATAACAAGGCCACAACGAGAAAGAAAACCAAGGAGGACATCATCAGAAATTGTCGGGGGAACCGGAGACTTGCTTACAAGGATAGAGCACTGTGTGAGAGGAATGGTGAAAAGACTTTGATCACTAACAAAAATGTGAGAAGACATAACCCGCGCCACATGAGCGCGAGAGGAAAAACAAATAAGAACGGAGCGAGGTTTACATGCAATATGTGTAATGACATCTGAAGGAAAAATGCCGCCCCGGTGGCGCATTGATCTAAGCGATGGCCTCTGATCATTCGTCCGAAAGGGGTCCGGGTTCGAATCCCGGTGAGGCACGGATGTTGTGTTTGTCGTACGGCACTGGTTCTCTCCCTTCCCTGGAACCAGTGACCCTAAATTAGGGACGGGCGACTGCTTATAGCCCATTGAGTTGTTCACGGTGGTCGTTAAACCTTCAATCACATCAATCACATCACATCATATCTGAAGGAACAAGTTCATTCAGAGCCTATATGTACAAAGTAAGTTTTGTATTGGGGAGGGCAACATACTTCACCCTAAAGCTAAAGAGGCTAGTAAAGACTTACCTCTGGGTGAAGACTCAGAAAGATGAAGAGTAAGAACGGTATCCTGAGGAGAAGCAAGGAAATCCAGGCATGACGGCAAAAGCGTTGAATGGATGATAGTGGAGGCAGACGAAGAGAGCTGAAGTTTATCTTGAAACAGAAACTCTGGTGGAGGCGACAGTGGTGGAAGATATTCTGTTGATATTGCACAAGCCATGAGCGGTGGTAGAACGCACCATTGCTAGGAAGATAAATAGTGAAGGTGGCGAAGGCACAACGAACAGGTGAACGAAGGCTGAGCGACGAACAATGACGACACAAGTAGACCTGAATGAGAGATGTCACAACTGTGACACGCCGCCCCGGTGGTGCAGTGGTCTAAGGCGCTGGCCTCTGATCATTCGTCCGTAAGGGGTCCGGGTTTGAATCCCGGTCAGGCATGGATGTTGTGTTTGTCTTACGGCACTGGCTCTCTCCCTTCCCTGGAACCAGTGACCATAAATTAGGGACGGGCGACTGCTTATAGCCCATTGAGTTGCTCACGGTGGTCGTTAAACCTCCAATCAAAAAAAAAACTGTGACATCAAGACGTCCCCGGAGGACCAATAATGAAAATGGCGCAATCCGGGACAAGTGTAGATAAGCTCAGGAACACAAGCATAGAAAGCAACGTATATGAACGCTGATGGAGAATAGAAAACACTCAAGACGAGACACGATGGGCAGATGGTAAACATACCCACCGAGATGAAATATAAAGGAATATCGGTATGCTATTCACTTACCGGTGCGGAAAGGTAGCTAGGAAGATTGCAGACAGCTTATTACTCGAGCGAGGTGCACAGGAAAGGAACAGCAGGCACTGGAACAGGTACACAGGGCGCACCCTTCAAGACGCAGTAGGGCGTGGTCAGCAGGTAATATTACTATGAAAATCAAGTAAATATGCACAGTCCGGCTAACAAAGGTAGTGAGAAAGATAGCACATACCCTTATGCATGATTGGAGCACAAATTCCGCCAGCAGCAGGCACATTTGCTGAGCAAACTGAGCAAAATTTGAAGAGCTCGAAAGGGCACGTCCAGCAACAAAGACCTAACGTTTTGTCGCAATAGAAGCACTTTTAGTCAAGTTATGAGGATAATGGCGGTGGAATAAAGTTCACTCCTGTGCCCTGACCGTTGACCCCATTTCGATGATATTCAACATAACCGATTCAGTATACCTGCGGAACAACACGATAAAGGTTTGTCGCAATCGAAGTATTTTTACGTAAGTTATGACGCATAACGGCGACGGAATGGATCCCGCTCCTATGTCCTGACCGTTGACCCCATTTCGCCCATTTTCAGTAGGGTTTGTCCCCAGGTTTTCCCCTACCACATACTAAAATTTCATCGAAATCGAATCATTTTTACGAGAGTTATAATGCGGAAAGGCAGACAGATGGACAAAGCTGGAACATATACGCTTCTTCAACCTACAGTTGGAAAGCGTAAAAAATGGGAGTAGGCTGGGTCCATGACACATTCGCGTGTTTTATTAATGTGGATACGTGTGTGACAGTAAGTGGTTTGAGGTAGAAGTCGGTTAATAAGTGAAAGAGGAATGCAGTTAGACTATAATTTTATTTACTAAACGGCGATGATACGAGAAGTAACAAACATATAGCGTGCAATTCACATCTTTGTTTCATACAAAGGTTAAGTCGATAAAAGTATTGCCTATAATAGTTGGTGAAGAATTTGTATAAGTTAAGCCTAAATTGTCTTTCATGAACTTGAGTAAGCTGGTATTTTGTTGCGCTCAATGTTAAAATTACCAGTGAGAACGATAGGTACTTGGGTATCCGGTGCCATACTTGGTATGATTTTCTTGATGTTTTTAGAGTAATCGCATAGCATCCGATACATGAAGACCTCTAATCATGTTTGTGGAACGTTGGGATGAATGTTAAAAGAACCAAGTTAGAAGCTACTTTGAGCAAAAAACTGTCACATCTAGTAGACACATGTCACCTACATAGTCATTTTTAAATCTCAATCTGTTGTTGACCGATACATTTACGGATTGGCAATATGTTAGACTATTGATGTTTCTGCAAAGGGCAACTCCCCCGCAGTTCGTTTTGTGGGCGAAATAGTACGTTTGGAAGTGGATAGTTTGTGTTCGGTCATTGCCCTATTTCTTTTCGCCTTCAATTCGAAACTGGGCAAATGAACTGGACTAGAACCATCCATCCAAGTTTCATTCACGGCCAAGTAGTCCTTTGGTTCACCTGTACTTCCCGTAGAAGTGCTTGGTTGTGGATAAACGAGTTGCGTCGTTTCGGGTTTCTTCTTCTGTCGATAAGTCCTACATCGTTCTGCATTAGTCGTTTTGGATTTATTTTATTCCTTTTGAGCTCTTCTTGCTTCTGATATACGTTTGTAGTATTTTGAGTCAGTCTTTTGCTTCAAATATAGACATATTGATTTTCTCACAAATAATTTTTTCCCTTTAGCAGTTATAACTCATAAAGTATTTATTAAATGTTTATGAATTATTGGTTTTGAGATAAATCTTATCCAGACGAATCGTTTGAGATGAATATCACGATCCTACATCTACGCGATTTGGAGTTATACTGATTTCAAGGCTCTTGACTCATCGTGTTTGACCCCAAAATGGCGGACGCCATCCCCTCTCCCCGCGCATGGGCATGACCTTGAAGTTGATATTTTTAGAATCATTGGTTATTACTCTTTTTATGTCAGTGATTATATTTTAGCTATTTGGTATAAATTAGAAATTACAAACATTTGATCAATCGTATGAAATTAAGTCGATCAAGTTTTCCAAGAGGGTGTCCCCATGGTACCGATATTAAAGACGTATCCACGTCAAAAATTCACACACTTGTATGTCCAACTTGGCCGCCACGTGAGACTGGATTCTGTTTAACTACGCAACACACATAATATAAATCAGCATCAATTCTTCCAATGCAACGCTCACTTGGAGAGTGAAAGGGGAAATGCACACAACAGCAGGAACTGTTATCTGCTGATGCTACTTGGGCGGCATCCCCTTTCCATTAATTCCGGTGTTTCTCTGCAGTTGTCTCGAACAAGTACATTCACATTTGCGTAAACTCCAGACATCCTCCTCTTGCCTTTCTGGCCCATTTTCATCTCTGCTGAGACGATAACCTCCAGCATGACCCGTTGAAGTGGGTGGTGTATAGAGTTTATCGCACAACTCACTTGTTGAGCACTTGATGCGCTTATTCCCAATCGCTTTTCGATGAACATTCTTCACTCAGCAAATACACTGCTGGCCACTCAAAATGCAACACCAAGAAGGACACCAGATACCAAATCCAGATTTACTGGACACATAACAACAGATACAAAGATAAAACGATTGAGCTTACAGGCCGGTGCGACTTGCGGAACACGCACACATCAATAGTTCGTGTGTCCCCCATGTCTGGCAATAACGGCCATTACACGTCGCAGCATCGAGCGGAAGAGGCTTTGGATGTGGGCTTGGGGTATGTCTGTCCAGGCTGCTTCCACACGTTGCCACAGTTCATCAGGCGTAGTCGATGATGGTGCTTGCTGGGCCACTCGGTTGCCGATCAGCGATCAGACGTGTTCGATGGACGTCATATCGGGCGAACAGGCAAGCCACGGCAGCAGTGATACCTGGTGGGCCGTGAAGAATTGTTGCACAATGCGTGCCACTTGCAGACGCGCATTGTCCTGTTGAAACGTGGCCACTGGCAGGTCCTGAAGGTAAGGGAGGACTACAGGCTCCAAAACGTCGGAGATGTTGCGGTGGCTGTTGAGTGTACCGACGATGCGTACCAGAGGGGTGCGGGTGTTATATTCAAATGCGACCCAAACCATAACTCCAGGCGACGGACCGGCATGGGGATTCATAATGCAGGCGTCATACAATCTCTCGCCTCGGTGCCGCCACACGAGGATCCGATCATCGTGATGTTTCAGGCAGAAGCGGGATTCGTTGGAGAAGACAATATCGTGTCCTTCCGTAGTCCAGATGCGGTGTTCAACCGCCCACTGCCGCCGCACTCACCGGTGGTGTTACGTCAATGGTAATCGGAACAATGGGCGCTGTACGACAAGTCCCCTCTCCTGCAGACGACGTCAAACCTTACGTGCTGACACAGGTTTGTTGCGCAACACACCCTAATTCCTGCGCTAACGTTCGTGACGTGCCGGTGCGAGCCATCAATGCCCGCCGCACAACATGCCGGTTCCCTCGTTCGGTGGTGTGCCGCTGCTGCGGCAATCTCTCACGTCGGTCCATCCGTCTCTCCTGCCTCCGCCGAATCCATACTTGCTTCACTGTGGCTAAATGTCGTCCCACACGGGCGCCGATGTCTCGGTAAGATAAACCTCTGTCGCGATAAGCCACTATTCTTCCTCTGTCGAACTCCGAAACGTGTGGAATGACTGCCGTATTCTGCGACGAGGCATCAGGAAGCTTCCCACGCACAGGTCTGGCAGCACAACACGCTTCCACTACTTACCGCCTTCTGTGTACCCTTCTTTTAGTGCTTCTCGGTGGCGTGCCGGGCGCACATGATTTGCATATGCCCTGCAATGCTAATCGTTTGCATGTCCTATCGGGGCCGACGCATGCTGCGAATTTCAGGCTAATCGGATGTTTCCTTCTTGGTGTTGCATTTTGGGTGGGCAGCGGTGTAAGAATTCTCCCGCGTTGTTGCAATCTTGTCTTATAGACAACTTTTTCTATACCTGTGTTGCAGCACAGTGTGCAGCATATTTTCTCTACCTTATGTAATACCGAACTTCATTATTTTTTGCTACTTTCCTAATTAAAAATTATCTTCTTGGCTTATTTTATTAGTTTTTGCTTCTCTCCAACAAAAAAAGAAAAAAGAATTATATCTCCGGATCTCCCTCGTAAAATCCGGAGATATCATAAACTTTGTTCTTTAAAAAGAAGCATCATAAATGTATCATTGCTTTTGTTTGTTTTGTTTTTAAAAGGGAAATTAGCTTTGAATTGATATTACACTAGATAATTGCTCGTAAAGTTCATAATCGCGAATAAAACGAGCTCTTCATTTGCGATTCTCCTCAATTTTGCGCAAATTTTCTGCTTCAAAGACACCGTTCCCTTGTTATCGCCCAAAAGTCCTTTTAAGCTTTTCCCATCGACTCTGCTACTTTTTAAAAACAATTAAGAAGCCAGAGGTATTCCACCCTGAGGTACATTTTGAATATACTTTCCTATTTTTTTAATGTACTGTTCTCACCATACTGTTTCATTTACCGTACTGTTTTCATCCTAGTGTTTCATCTACCGTACTGTTCTCATCGTAGTGTTTCATCTACGGTACTGTTCTCATCACAGTGCTTCATATACCGTGCTGTTCTGATCGTAGTGTTTCATATACCGTACTGTTCTCATCGTACTGTTTCACATACCATACTGTTCTCATCGGACTGCTTCATCTCCCGAACTGTTCATATTGTACAGTTTCATATGCTGTACTCTTATGATCGTACTGTTTCATATACCGTACTGTTCTCATCGTAGTGTTTCATCTAGCATACTGTTCCCATCGTACTGTTTCATATACCGTACTTTCCTCATCGTACTGTTTCATCTAGTGTATTGTTCTCATCGTAGTGTTTCATCTGCCGCATTGTTTTCATTCCACTGTTTTATATACCGTACTGTTCTCATGTTACTGTTTCGTCTACCGTACTGTTCTCATGTTACTGTTTCATCTACCGTACTGTTCTCATGTTACTGTTTCATCTACCGAACTGTTCTCATGTTACTGTTTCATCTACCGTACTGTTCTCATGTTACTGTTTCATCTACCGTACTGTTCTCATCGGAGTGTTCCATCTACCGTACTGTCTCATCGTAGTGTTTCATTTACCGTACTGTTGTCATCGTAATGTTTCGTATACCGTACTTACCTCATTGCAATTTTTCTTCTACCGTACTGTTCTCATCGTACTTATTCATATACCGTACCTTCCTCGTCGTACTGTTTCATCTACCGTACTGTTCTCATCGTACTGTTTCATTACCGTGCTGTTCTCATCGTACTTATTCATATACCGTACCTTCCTCGTCGTACTGCTTCATCTACCGTACTGTTCTCATCGTACTGTTTCATTACCGTGCTGTTCTCATCGTAGTGCCTCATCTACCATACTGTTCTCATCGTACTGTTTTATCTACCGTAATGTTCTCATCTAACGTAAATGTATAATTCTGCTAAAAATGTATTTCAGCTCGTACGAGACCGATTGAAAAAAATATATTTTGCTGCCAAGAGCCAGTGTAAGAAAGTTGGTAATTTAACGACCCCGTAAGCTTCAGTACTCCAAAGAGTCAAAGTTTCCCAATTTAGGGTTACTGACCCTACGAAAAGAAGGGAACCAGAACGCCAGCGTAATTGGGGTGTCCTTGCATTAACAGAAAATCTAAGGCTCAGCGGTGGCCTTTAATTACTGTACAGCAGAGTGATAGACGTGTATGAGGGTTGATGAGTAATTGAACGCGTATAAGAGAAAAGAGACAGACTGAACTGACCTCTGTAACTTTTACGCAGGTATCTGGCGTAGAGTTGATAACCCGCTGCCCCCCCTTCCGCGTGGCTCTATAATTGGGTGGAGTCCCTCTGGTTAGTTAAGCAGAGAAGCAGTTTGAATAGCACAAAGTGCTTTCGTAATTTTCCTGTGAGTCTTAATCTGTATGAGGTCCAAAATATACACTGGTGTGCAAAAATCAAGGATGAAGAGGAGAAATTTCCATAACAGCGGAACGAGAGGTAGACTAGGCTCCGGTACGGTAGGGGGTGCGCATATATGCAGCATGACGTATGGGGGGCGTGTCCGAAAGGTATGGAGCACATGGGCGGTGTATACTTAGCAATTCGGTGTAAGCTACTGCACGGTGTACATCGGTTTGAACGACGTCGAGTTGCTGCCACCCTGTGATATTCCCACCAGGCAATCCAGTAGACGACATCTGGATGACTTTACCCGAGGTCGCGTCATTGGGAAGTTGGAAGAAGGTCGAAGTGTGACTAGTGTGGCCGAGGAGTTCGGGATCGCTCACAGCATCGTTTCACGAGCTTAGAGAGCATTTAAAACGACAGGAACAGCTGTCCGAGAGTTTAGCAGTGGTCGTCTACGAGCAACCACAGCGGAGGACGACCAGTATATTGTCCTACAGGCGAGAAGAGACAGACAGCAGATAGCGCGAGAAATCGCAAGACACGTGTAACAGACAACTGGACGTCCGTCATCGCGTTTTACCGTGGCCAAGAGGCTTCACAAATGTGATCTATTTGCACGACGACCAGTACGGTGTGTGCTATTAACGCTTGCTCATCGGAGACGGCGATTTCTGTGGTGCCCGGAACACAAGAACTGGACACATCAGCAATAGGTTCGAGTCTCTTTACGGATGAGAGCCGATTTAGTCTGACGAGCGATTCTGGACGTATACAAATCTGGAGAGAGCAGGGAACACGCAATCACACCTCCAACATCATCAAAAGGGACCGGTTTGGAGGTGGCGGGTTCTCGTTTGGGGCGGTATCTTGCTTGATAGCCGTACCGACCTCCACATCTTCCAAGGAGGTTCAGTTACTGGTGTCCGCTATTGTACCAAGGTTCTCCTGCCTCACGTGGGTCTGTTTAGAGGTGCTGTGTGTCCTGAGTTCCTCTTCATGGACGACAACACTACACCTCATCGTACAGTGGCTGTCGCAGAGCTGTTGGAGAGTGAAGATATTCAACGCATGGATTGGCCCGCAAGGTACCCGGAATTAAATCCAATCGAACACGTGTGGGACCTTCTTGGGAGAACCTTGGTAGCACGTCACCAGCCGCCAGCAGCGATTCCTTAGCTGCGATTAGTGCTACAAGAGGACTGGGCCGCGAAGCCTCAACAGCTCCTTGACAACTTCATCCTCACCATGGACAGACGTTGTAAATACTGCAACGCAGTCAGGGGTGATCATATCCCGTACTAAAGACTGGATATTTCTTGGCAGCCGCCTATTACATGGACGTTTCTGTCTTCTGTCCAGTTGTGCTCGAAGCTACCTTTTCAATAAAGTGCATTTGTATCCTTTGGATTCCTTGTTTGGACGGTTTTGCACACTTGTACCATATTGTTACATCTTGGGGATCTCATGGTATGATTTGAGTAGATGTGGAGCACTTCTGCACGACGTTATATTCGAAAAACCGTCTCGTCCTTAATTTTTGCAGGCCAGTGTATATCGGTTCCCTGTAAAGATGTGTTTATTTACCGAACTACCATTAAACTTAATAAAATCAATGTTTTTGTTTTCAGAGACACGATAACAGAATGTTATTCGCTTGATGACATCCAATTTGAGTTTAAATTAAATTTCTTTGATGTCCCTTTATCAACGGTAAAAAAAGTACTTGCTTCATGTCAATTTAAGAGTTTAATAAAACATAAGATAAAAGCGTTACTCATACAATGAAGGGTAATTCAACGAAATTTACGAAAACTCTCACAATCTATGATTCTTAATGCAAAATCAATACCCTTTCGCGTTTCAAAATTTGTGTTGTGGGTTCATGATGTTCAATTTCTGTTGTAAACAAGGATCTTGTTTCTAATTAATTATTTTCGCAAAGTGAAATATCGAACCTGATAAAGAAGATAAAAAGCGCAATTCACAGCAGAATTTTTGCGCTTATAGATGTAGGGAAAATTAAAAGGAAGCGAAAGACGTCTCAAGCATAAAAGTACAGAAATATGTAGGGAGGATGTACACATAATTAGAAGAGACGGAGAAATTTTTTCTTTTTGCTCACATTTCAAACAGAACAAGCTTGGAAAGTCCGCATCGTAAAAATTCTAAAGTTATCGATGTCGAGATTAGAGCGAAATTAAAACATACAATAGCCGCCCAGCTGGCCGGGTCGTCGAAGAGCACACTTCTAATATTTCGTCGTAAGTGGGTCCTCGCTCGAATCACGGACGAGGCATGGATAACGAGTGTACCTTGCGGAACTGGCTCTTCCTCCTCCCTGGAATCAGTTGTCCTTAACTAAATAAGGGTGCTTACTTACACCCAATTGAGTTGCTCACAGAAGTTGTTATAATCGCCTTTCCCCCAAAAACGTAATTCGTGATTTCTCATAAATATTAGTTTGGCCACCAGGGAGTATAAGTATTTATTTCTGCTTCTGATGAATTTGCAGCAGAATTTGAGCTTCTGAAAAGTCAGTTAAGAAAGTTCTTTCGTGGAATCTGAAACTTTTTTATATTACCTCCTGCTTAGAACAATGCACAGCTTTTTTGCCAGGGAGCATAGATGTACATCTTATTTGTGTCGATATCTCTCCTCCTAAGAGATCGATCTGAAACGTCTTTCTTTGTTGGAGAGCGTTTCCGGTGCGAAATGTTTCTCATATAATTTCAAAATTTTCTTAACGCACAAACCTGAAACCGGAGGGTGTAAGACCACGTTTCTGTTTGCAGCAATATCTGCGGAAGTAAAAATCTCTTGAAAAAAGTTATTCTTCAGTCTGACACAACAACCATGCAAACTCTTCTCTTTGTGTGTACTTTTCACAAAATAATGCACAATTTCAACGTTATGTGGCTCAAATACTTATTCTGTTTTCCTAAATATCTCTTCGACTACATGTGCGATTTAAAATATTCATTCAGAACCGGATGCTATTTTGCTCGTGGAACAGCTTGATTTAGTGTATGAGCAGTTTTATAGTTCACAGTTTTGTTGCTAAGTGGTGTTTGTGCACTTCAGTTTGTAGCTGCACCTCCTTTTCTAAAGCCCCCATTGTGCAATGTCTTCTTTACTGTATGCCATTCGCTTCAATAGAGATGTAGACTATTATATTTTTTTAAATAATGTACAGATTTCTCGCCATATGGCTTAAACGTCAGAAGCTGTTTCTATGTATCTCTTCTTCCGGAGACGTATTTGAAAAGTAATATTTCCTTAGAATAGCTTTTTTCCATGACGAGTATTTTCCGTCTATTTTCAGCTTCTTGGTTAGCGGATCTATAATCGTGGTCGTCTCGTTGAGGGTACCTGGATATTTGGCATCCTTGAACGAGATTCTAAACGATTCAGGGTAGAGATCTGCCCGGAAAATAACCGCTCTGCTCAGACATTGCAACCTGGAAGTACTGTAATGACGGATCAATGGCTGCGTACCGCAACTTCCCACCCTGTGGTTTCCAACATCTCTCAGTTAACCACTCGCTCAATTTCGTTGATCCGACTACTGGGGCGCATACTCAAGGTCTTGAGAGCAATTGGTGGCCCCTCAAACGCACATTATCTAATGGAATTCACAAAGACCACTTGGCAGACCACATTCTAAAAAATCTATTCAGACGAAATTGTCGTCTTTCCTCTGAACACTGTTTTAAGGTGATGATTGGTGGCCCCTCAAATGCACATTAGCTAATGGAATTCACAAAGACCACTTGGCAGACCACATTCTGGAAAATATATTCCGACGAAATTGTCGTCTTTCCTCTGAACACTGTTTTGAGGTGATGATTGGGATCATCAAACAGTTCATCCGTAGTACGTAATGTTTTTCAGTGAAATATTCGTACTAGATAGACAGGTTCTCAATGAGGAGGAAGCTCTTCTTTTCCGTCGTTATAAATATTTAACAACACCTGAACTACTCACATTTCCTAAAGGCCATTTTCAGGGCCAGCCATATTACCAAATAAACCCATTCCTTTAAAAAATAACCCACGCTGTATATTTCTCGTCTTTAACATTCGTCCGGCACAAAACAAACACCGATTACGTAATGCAGGCAGCGAAGGAGCAAACAACGCCGACGCAGCTGTAGCGCCACCTATCGCGTAACGTTACTCCCGTGATTCCATCAGCGCGTTGGTTGAAGCAGACGACAGGGGCCGAAGTCTAAAGTGCCTCCCAAAATTCTTCTGCTAGAAGGCGAAGAGCTGTATCTTGTTTTCTTTAATATTTCTCTCTTCTAAATATTCGATTTGAAATTTTTTTTTGTGCTATGCGAAACTTTTTGTGTGCCGTATGTAAAAGTAAGTAGCTGTTTTCTTTATGGGTATTTTATCGATTGTAGAGAACAGGTTGATTATTTTCTAACCGGTAACATTGACTTTGAATAAATTTGATAAATTTAATTCGTGTCAGAAAGGATTCGAAGACGTGCTCATTACAACCGAAAATTCTGTGTCATCTTTCCTGTTTTATGTCGCACGCACACCTTTACCATCCAAAGCCTATCTAATCATTTGGATTCTGTCAGATGATGTTTAGCCGAGTTTGCGCAAGAATTTCATGCAGATTCTTTGCTCAACTGATTTAGTGATTGTGGCACGAGATAAGAATGCTATGGGCTCGAAGTACACAACACCTACGCTTCTCTGTCAGCCAGCAAATGAGGCAGTTTACTGTGTAACAAAATTTCCCTATGTACACTGAACTATGGACCCGCAACACTGATTCTCGGCACCGTGCTCTATGTAGTTTAGGTTAAAAAAATACGGGCGGACACTTTTCGGTCAGACTGCGAATTATTTGGAAATTATTAATTGACTACCGATTTATAAATTTGTCCTATATTAATATTGAAAGACTAGCAGATTATTCCTAAAAATGAATCTTCACATCTGATTCTCTCTATATATATCTCTTTCTTTCTGTTTCTCTCTCTCTTTCTATCTCTTTCTTTAGGTCTCTCTTTCCCTTTTTATATTTTTCTGTCACTTGCTGTCTCCCTCCCGTCCCCCCTCTCTCTCCTCTCTCCCCCTCTCTCGCCCCTTCTCTCTTTCTCTCTCTCTCTCTCTCTCTATCTATCTATCTATCTCTCTCTCTCTCTCTCTCTCTCTCTCCCTCTCTCTCTTCGTGACTTTACGCATTTGTTTTCTGTAAACCTAAAAATATTTTTATTTGCCATCATTATTACTTCTTTCAAATGCCAGTAATTTACAAGAAATTTGTTAGAATCTTCAATTTTCTGCTATTAGTCTTTGCGCTTTCCAGAAACACGTTAGTGCGAATTTAAAAAGAAACAGCACGAGTGTGTTTGGAGTAGGAAAGATCGTGAGCAAGTTTGATACGCAAATAAAGGAAATAGAGAGAACAAGCACAGAGGGTAAGGATTATAGAAAAGAAAATAATGAACACTTTCGAGGGAGAATCGTTTTCCTTTCCAAGTAGCACCTTAAGGAAAGTAATATATTTTACTGAAACTGGAAGACTCTGTAGAAACGAGCCACTGCTGCTATGAACTGAAGATAACTTGAGACTTGAATCCAAAAAGTTGTCACGTTTTGCCTCTCTGTTTGACTCTACTATACTCCACTCGCGACGATCGCAAAGAAAAGACTCAAAAGAAGAAAGACAAACACGTGTGACTCATACGAAGACAAAAGAAGCCAAAATAGTTTCCTTTATACTTTCGGGTGAGCTTGTCACCAAACAACAACTATTTGACAGCCAAAAGCCTTATCTTCAATTAATTTTTGCTTTTGATACTTTATTCTATTGACTCTTTCATAAGCAACGATTTTTTGTGTTCTGATTAATCAAGAACGTAATCATTGTGCTTGCGCTCACAACTAAGCCACAGCCATAAGAGATCCAGGAAAAAGAAATTTTTGAACATTTTTATTAGATCAACAGCTTACGCTTGTTCAACATCGTGTGAACACATTTAATGAAATTATTTACTAATGTAGTCTCATAAAATTTTGGTAAATGAAAGAAATGTACGTAATTTATGTTAAATGGAAATATGAGTAAGAAAACTGATGAAGACGAAATCGCATCCGTATAACGAAGAATTGTACACCAACTATGTATGTAATAGAAAAACTGTATTAGTAATCCAATATATTGAGGTAAAACGAAAAAAAAAGCGTTTCCAAGGTTTCGCACATCAACTAGATGGCTTGTCCTAAATAGGTAGACAGTAAACTGCAAACTGAATAATAGAACGCCTCAACAATTTGAACATGATGACTTGACTAGGCGATAAACGAACAGATGAGAATTTAAATTTCATTAGCACTTTAATGATAAGGTCCTGAAATCTTGTAACAGTTAGAATTCCTGAAACGTAGGCCAGAATGTCCAAAACTGCCTGCTTTTTCTTTCAGAGCTTCTTCCCTCCCCTTTAGAACTCAACAAAAGAAGGATTGGTGCTCGGTCATAACTCTAAACTTCCAATCTGTAATCTTATTGCGCATTGACTTTCAGACGCTTCCCGTGGGTGATCACTGCATTCTTTCATCTAGAAGACATGAGATATCATGAGAGTAAATAATATCGCTCCGAAATATGCAAGCGCCTTCTTTACTTATTTTTTTATTACGGGTATGCAAAAGTTTCCGCAGTTTTAAGGAGAAAGGAGAGAGGAACAATCAGGAAACCATTACACATTTATTCAACGAAATATTTACCCTTTTGCTATTTTTCAGGCAGCAAATAAATGCCCCTTGGATAGAAGGACTCCGGTTTTGAGCTGAAGAACGCAGTGACGAACTTTTCTACCTCTGGAACTGTGATGGACCGCTGTTGGGCTAGGCCGCTAGGGAAAGTCGCATAGAGCGAAACAAACCGATGTCTGAGGATGCAATGTCCGGGAAGTCTGTTTGGTTTTTGTCCGGGAAGTAAGCCGGGTGCGATATAACCTCCGAGTGTAACTGTTCAAGGGTTGATTTCGTGGTGGCCCCGACATGTGGTCTGGCATTATCGTGTAACAGGATGACTAGGCAGCGTCCTTTACCTGTCCATGGGCGTTTTTGTTCGATTGTGGCGTTCAATTTCCTCAGCTGATCGCTATATTGTTGTGCAGTGATTGTGTCGCCCGGTTTCAACAGTTTGAAGTACAGTACTCCATGCTCTGAAGACTCTTCCTCTGACTTAGAGATTTAACACCTGACTTTGGACTTATGTCTGTTTGGTTTTTCCCGATCGGGTAGCGGGATCTCGCTTTTGTTGCCCTCAGATTTTGTGGGTTTGGTTTTGCGTTGGTGTTTAATTATTATTAATCTAAATTAGCTAATCAATGGATTTTTATTGAATGCTGATCAGTTTGTGTTTTTGATCGTTACATTGTCTTAGGATTTGTAGCTGAATTTTTCCTGATGTTGTTGGAGCGTCCTGTTTTATTAAGTTAAAATTGATGACAATATATTGATGTGTATATTGTTTTTCCTTGACGATTGTAACTTGTTTTGTATTTATATTTCTGAATTTTTAGTTGTTTTATGAATGTTTGTTATTCTATTTCGATTGAGTATTAGTGTGTTTTGTATTTCCTATACTGAAATGTTAGGATTTATAGCATTGAGTACCTTGTTGATTTATTCTGTACTGTGTTTAATATATGAGCTCCGTTTTCGGCATGACTTCTGTTAATTTATTAAGTACTGTAAGTTTTGTTCAAGTCAGAACCCACTTAAAATGTCAGTAACTACGGGTTTTGTGAAGAATTGAATTACTGAGCTGTTTTGTATAATTCATCTGTTTGTGTTTTAATATTACTTTGTAATTTTGCTCATATTCATTATTAAAGGATGAAGATGATCCCAAGGGTTTCGTAGCGAGGTCTCCCAGTTTTAAGGGTGGGTCTCCTTAAAGTTTAGGGAATTAAAAATGAGTGAGTTACATTATTCACTGCTATGCATACGCGGTGCAGCTCATATCGGAACATGCATATCCCACCACACACAAAACAGCACGTTTTTCCGGTGAATATCCTGTTTTGCAGTGAATGTTGATGGCCGGTAGGGCTCGAACCAGGATGGCTTCGGTATGACCAATAAATCCATTTTTCATCCCCGGTGACAACCTTCCACAAAAATGTTTCCCTTGAAACCGCTTCAGCAACGACATGCAGATGTAATCGTTGACTAATATTACGCTCCGTTAAAGTAAGCGGAACCCACTTATCAAACTTCTGGATCTTCCTCAATGCCTGTACACGTCGTACCACCGTCGACTGAGCCATTTTCAAATGCTTGGCCACTTGCGTGGTCGATTGTGTGGCTTCCTCTTGCAACAGCGATTCCAGCTCCTCGTCTGTGAGTTCCTGCGGTCTACGTGCACGTGCTTGTCTTCCTAGTTTAGATCACCTTTATTAATACAAATTTTGAAGATGACAATCCGTTTTTAGGCGTAAATGTGACAAGGATGGTAAGTCAGATAATATCCGAAAACTTGAAAATTTTCATCGTCCAGGAGCGGGACCCGAACCCGTGTCTCCCAGAAAACGCCTGGGTATGCTAACCACTACACCACCCAGAACGACCAAGTTTCAAGTTTCCGATCAATTTGAAAATTGATCGGAAACTTGAACGTCCGCTCACACATAACCGCTCTCGACACGTCCGCTCACACATAACCGTTTCCCCATACTCCTGGCATATTGAACTGCGTGCTTCACTCGCACTTTTCCTTAAATTAAACATGAATAACAAACAGTGGCCAAATGAACTTTATCGACCGCCATGATTAGCTTCATTAACGAACTGACAGCACGGGTCGCCGGCCGGTTAGACACCTATAGTACCAACTAGCGGTAGCGGCGGAAACTTTGCATAACCCTAATAGTTACAACAATGGTGCCTAAGGATGACATGTGTTTATCCCGGAGAGGATATGCAGATTCAAAGAACAAGTGTCATCTCGTTCCTTTGAATGAAAATTCCGTTCGCATCAATTTTTTTATTGTCTTGTCAAATCATGGCGTTTAAATTGTTGAAGCTTCCAACTGTTCAGTTTGCAGTTTTCTGTGTATCTTTCTTGAAAATATTCATCCGGTTGATATGCCAAATGCTGGAAACATATTTTTCTATTTTACGACAATAAATTGAATTGTGGATATAGTTTTACTATGTTAAACATTTTTAATTTGAAGATCTCGCATGTGGTAGAATTCTGAACGGCATAGCTTGTAGAAATTACCAACCATTTTTGAGGATTAAAACGATCGATTGCAAGGAACATTGGTAAAAATGTCTATGAAATCTTTTGCTCTTAAGTATCCCACACAAGTTTAAATACATTTCTCAAGGAATAATTCAGAAAAAAGCGTATATTTTTATCAGGACAAAGTTTGGTTCTAAGTGTGACGTCACATAACATCACCAGATATACTCTTCCTCGGCTTGTTAGTTCTGGAATAGTGAGGCAGCTGTGATCGTGGAGTCAATATGACATATCATCTTTCATGTGAGGAAAGACTTAGTTAAGTCAAGTTACAGGTGAAAAAGTACGAGAAAGTAATGGAAAGCTTCCTTGTGTGCGTGTGGACTTTATTGTTCAGTTATAATCATGAAGTCAGTTAAAGACACTCACCGACAATTAAATTTGCGCACCTAGAAGAAAACATGCTACAACAGCGAAACTTTGCAAATAGCTGGAGTGCGTGCTGCTATTCAAATTAACCACGTTTGTTCAGTTTGCGCATGAGAACACAATCTGTGAAGGCGCTGCGAGCACGAACCGGCAGCCTTATAAACCGTCGTGTAGTCGATGCCCCGTGAAAGCAAAAGGCACTGCCAACGTAAGCGAGAGTACAAAGTGATAAGAATGCCACGTAGACGCCAGAGACGTCGATTTACGCAACTTGTGAACTTTGAGAGAGCCTGATCATCGGGCTGAAAACCGCAGGGTGGTCGGCTCGCCGCCTAGCCCACCACGTGGATCGTTCTGACCAGACGTCCGGCGGTGTTGGGAACAATGGTCACGTGACTCCCCTGTCACACATTAGAGCTGCTCCGGACGGACCAGGAGGATCACCGGTAGAGAGGATTGACATATCGTGCGCCAGACACGAACGGATCAAACAGGGACCCGGTCCACTATACAGGCAGATGTAGTTGCACCTGTGAGCCCACGAAACATTCCCGACGCATCGCCGAGCTAATCTGCGATACTAGCGCCTCTTACGTGTGCTGCCATTAACACCGCAACAGCACCGGCTGTGTTTGCAGTGGTGCCAGGCCAGAGCGACATGGAACGCCACAGACTGTTGACGTGTGGTCTTTAGCGATTAGTGCCGCTTCCTTTTGAGGACAGATGATCATCATGTCCGGGTGAGGATGTCCCCGGGTGAACAGCATAATAAAAACCTCGCTATCGAGACCCACACTTCCCCCACTGCAGGCATTATGGTCTGGGGAGCCATAGCCTGTGACAGCCGATCAGCTCAAGTAGTGGCACGTGACGTCCCAGCAGTATGTGGATGAGATCCTACGGCACCATGTGCTCTTATTCCTGGCCGGGATCCCAGGTGCGCTATACCAGCAGGAAAATGCCCGCCCGCACATGGCTCGGGTCTTTCAGGACTGCCTACGTCATGTCCAGACACTTCCATGGCCTGCCCTCTACCCGGACATGTCCTCTATCGAGCATTTGTGAGACCAGTTGAAATGCCGCACTATCCGGGATTTGGAGCACACCGTCCAACACCTGTGGGCCAGTCTACCGCAGGACAGCAACAGGCGTCTATTCGCCTCCATGTCGGACCGCATTGCAGCATGTGTCGCGGCACGAGCCGGTACGACGCGCTATTGAAGGTGACCGGACTGCGTGCCACGGATCCCTCTGTAATTGCCTTGTAGCTCTGTTTTTGCCATCATGTGTATCTTTCATCTATATCATTATGTCCATAGAATTTCAGTTCAATCCGATGCCTCCTACTTGATGCGCAAATTTCATTGTTTGTGATTGTAGGTCCATTGTAACGAAATAATAATTTGTAAGTCATATGCCTACGTCAAATCGATTCACAGTAATGCGAATAAGTGAAGAGGTCCTGATTAATGGTGTTATACTACCATGTTCCGTAAAGTGCAAAATGCAATTGTGTTGTTCTACCATGTTTTGTAAAAATGCAATATCAAACCTGTTCGAATGTCCAACACTGAGCTACTAGTAACTGTGGTGTTCTACAAAAATTGTTATGTTCTGCAAAAGATTTCGGATTTTGAAAAATGCCTGTAAATATCATGTTAAATCAAAGTAAATATTATAAAATAAATCGAATCAATGCAGAAATGTATTTCTAGATATTGCTTGATTACCTTCTGAGAAATTTGTTGCCCACATTGTGTATCGTATTTCTTTGAGGTCTTTTTCCGAATTTATTTCTCCAAAACGCATGGGTCGCCTTGTATTTGCATACTAGAATGCATTTCCTGCAGGGTTAATGTTCTGCATATGATGATGACTAAATAAAAACCGACTCTTCATTTGTGATACTGACAGAATTGTTATTCGATGATTACATCACATCCTGTTTATAAATGGAAACTTTGTATTTAAGAAAAAAGGTTTGCTTTTTGTGATTTGGAATGATGCTTTGGTTTAAGAATTAATTTGCAGTGTACCCATAAGTCTAATGTATACTTTTTCCTACAAGCACTGTGTAGGTTTTGGCAGCTCGTCTTGTATTCCAGTAAATACGATGTATGGAATAACACATATTGCAAATTGTATATGCATAATATCCAACATAATATCATCATCAATAACGCTGACGGTCACGTACTTCAGACAGCCGTCTCCAAGCTCTTGCGAAATATAGACTGTAAGTTGCACTTTTGCAAAATTTTAAAACAAGGAAGTCAAATCTTATTCTCTATTACAAACGCTTTCATTTGCCTTATTCCTTCCTGATTTTTGTCAAGTATTTATAAAGTTCCTTTTATGTAAACTATCTCTCTCTCTCTCTCTCTCTCTCTCATAGAACAAAAAAAAAACTCCCTTTAAACTTCAGATGTATGCACATTTGAAATTTATTAGGTAAATATTCCTTTATCAGTGTTTGATTATAAAGATATTCAATTAAAAGTTAAAAGTTAAGGTTGCTTTTGGAGTGCAAACCCGAGAAAGGTGAAAGTAGAAATTCACATTGTGCAAAATTACAAATACACTAAAACGTAATTTGTAATATTACAAATGAACTAAGTCTTAATATGTAATATTACAAATGAACTAAGTCTTAATATGTAATATTACAAATGAACTGAGGCTCTTCAAAATCCGTGACACGATTTGAAATGCACGAAACTTGAACGTGTCTCAAACCCTGAATTATGAGGCTATTTATATGTGTAAAAGTATTTATAATTTAAGTGCATGTGGCGCCATCTACATTGTGAAAATTCGTTAGAAAGAAAATAAATTATAGAACGAAACGTTCGTCTAATGCTTATTACCATATGTCGTTGAATATATGCTTTTCAAAATTCCACTGAAATTTATAATATTCCATGACCTAAAACTTTAAAAAACGTGATTTTTTTATGTAATTCCATTGATTCTATGGTTCTATGGGGTTTTCATAAATATAGATTTCTTTTGACAAAACTAGAAGGCATATCTTAAATCTAATGAATTTTTTGGAATGTAGATTTAGCCATATGCCGTTAAATTGTAAATATGTTTGCATATTTAAATACCTTGATTTTCACGATTTCTTTGCCATATGTTAAAATTTGGTGCATTTCTTGTCTGTCATTGATTTGCAAAGCTATTGGTTCATTTGTTACATTTCAGAATGTGAATTTCCGTTTGCACCATAACGGGAGTATAGCCATAAAAGACAACCTTAACATGTCGCTATATACTAAAAAGATGAACAAAACTTAGACTCACGGTGGTCATTAAACCTCAAATAAAAAAAAAAAAGACTTACATCCGTTATAACACATTTCGAATGTCAAAGAAAATAATTATTTTTTTGCAGACTCAACGTGTTCTATCGAAAGACTAGAGCTTTAAACTTCTAGAAGATATATTTATCAGATAAAAACAACATCATCTGCTAATGCGTACACTAATATATATTTTTCATATGTTTACGTCTTCTACCAAGGGTATATATGCAACAGCTATATTCTTTAAAAAAAATCAATTTATCTAGTGTTATATTGGGTTGTCGGAAAAGTCATGACATATTTTAGCCATGTTCTGCAAAGGTCATTTATTGATAGAAGGAACAAAGATAAACCAATGATACAATGCCCGTTTTGTTCGATAAGCCTTTGTCATCTTTCAGTGAGCTGCAGAATGCCTCGTTCATAGAAGGATCTGTCTTTCGTGGAGAAAAATTGTGCAAGGTGCTGATTTACAGCCTCATCGGAATTGATCGTCATACCACGCAAGGACTGTTGAAGAGAGCGAAACAAGTGGAGGTCTGAGGGCGCAAGGTCAGGAGAGTATGCTAAGTGTGGCAAGACATCCCACCCAAGCTCCAATAATTTTTGGCGGGTGATCAAACTGGTGTTTGATCTTGCGTTGTCGTGATGCAACACAACACCTTTACGATGAACGAGCTCTGGACGTTCCTGGATGATGGATTTATTCAAACTGTCCAATCGCCGACAGTACACATTCGAATTGATTGTTTGGTTCCGTGGTAGGAGCTTGAAAAACACGACATTTTAAAGTCCCACCACACTGAGCCCAGAACCTTCTGCTGATGAATGTCTGCTTTCGATGTCGTTTGAGGCGAAGCAGCACGGCGGGACCAACACCGTTTGCGCAGCATATTGTTATACACAATCCACTTTTCGTCTCCAGTTACCAGTCGCTTCGAAAAAGGATCGTTTTCCTCACGTTTAATGAGAACATCGCAGATGTTTATACACGCCGTCAGTTGAGCTTCTTTGTGTTCATGATGAACCCACACATTGAGCTTGCTTACGTATCCCAGCTTCTTCAAGTGGTCGTGAACACTTGAATGATGGTGGTGCAATGTGTCTGCAATCTCTTGTGTCGTGTAACGTGGGTTTGTCTCGATCAATGCCTTGAATTGGTCGTAATCATCCTCGGTGGGACTCCCGGACCGAGGAGCATCGTTGAGGTCAAAGTCACCAGCACGGAATTTTGAGAACCACTGCTGGCACTGACGTTCTTTTAGAGCATTATCACCGTACACTTTACGCAACTTTTCACAAGCTTGACGCGCGTTCTTTTCTTTACGGAAGTAAAACTGTAAAATATGGCGAAAATGCACAGTTTGATCTTCCATCTTCAACTTTATGTCAAATCTCCGCAAATCAACCAAATCGCTCACTATTCCTTTAAGACTGCAGATAAAGCTGGCACCTGTCGAATGCCATAGCGATAACCGAGCTGCGCATGGGTCTAGTACTTCCAAAACCGCCCAACCGCCATCGGGTGCCGAAATACGTCATGACTTTTCCGACAACCCAATAGATAAGCATTAATTACTGGTACGCCATATTAATGCATGTGTAAGCGTATTTTACCAAAATAAAATTATATATATTAAGTTTCAAAGAGAGAAATTTATTAAATAATAATGTGAAAAAGTGTTGTTTTTATTATTACTACTACAGTCAAACTTGTTTATATAGAGCTCGGACACATCGAATTTTTCCCTTTATCAAACTTGAGAAAATCACGGTGAAATTACATTAACACTAAGATAAACAATAATTAATGAGCACTAATATAAACGACTTTAATGAACTTGGTACAATATCCATTAAAAATAAAAGCAAAGAAGCAGAAATTAGAAATCCCTTTAATTAAGCAGTATCCGCTGGTTTCAGGAGAGACCTCATCATAGACTCAATCCTTGATAAGATCAAAAGCCGCATAAATGAAAGTGCTCTGACCTGCAACTGCCATTTAGGACCACTGCAATACATCATTTAAAATGAAAGTGCTCCGACCTGCAAGTGTCATTTAGGACCACTGCAGCACATCATTTAAAATGAAAGTGCTCCGACCTGCAACTGCCATTCAGGGCCACTGCAACACATCATTTAAAATGAAAGTGCTCCGACCTGCAAGTGCCATTTAGGACCACCGCAATACATCATTTAAAAATAAAGTGCTCCGACCTGCAAGTGTCAGTTAGGACCACTGCATACATCATTTAAAATGAAAGTGCTCCGACCTGCAAGTGCCGTTTAAGACCACTGCAATATTTCATTCAAAGTGAAAGTGCTCCGACCTGCAAGTGTCATTTAAGACCACTGCAATACATCATTTAAAATTAAAGTACTCCGACCTTGCCATTTCGGACCACGTATGCCGTTAAATTGTAAATATGTTTAAAATGAAAGTGCTCCGACCTGCAAGTGCCATTTAGGACCACCGGATGTATTGCAACATCCCACGCTGTATGGGATGTATTGCAACATCCCACGCTTCGCGTTTTTTGTAAAAAGTGACTTGAAGAATCTAGGCTTTTGCATCAGAATCAGGATAGCTCCCACAATTATGAATATCCTTTCCCACGAGGAAAGTTGGCACTGACCAGAAGGATGGTGTTTTCTCTATCCCTCTGGAATATCCGGACGGAACACAAACTTGCTGTATAGGGATAACTAAGAGATCATTTGCTACCAGGGTGGCTGAGAACAAAAGGAATGTGGAAAACAGAGCCCTTAACTTAGCCCTTTAAAGAGAAGTTTTTCTAAAAGATCCAACGCCGCTGCGGGCAACATACAGAGAGCTGACACCAAACACCCCCACATTGACACCGCCATCAAAGAGACTGCTGAAATAATCATAACGGAATATCCATGCAATGATACCGTTTCCAAGGATCTTCGCCCCCTGTGAACAGACTTCTTAATACTTTGTTTGCTGACTTTTCTTTACGCGCTCTCTTTATTTGCACAATGTGAACTTTACTCAAAGTAAGTATATATATTTCTAAACGTTAACGTTTACTGATAATTCTCTACACATAAGCTATAATCAGTCAGCCTTGATAAAGCCACGCGTTTGTGAGCGAATGCTCGGCTGTGTCAATTTGTAACTACACTAATAAAAATTAACGGATATTGTACTAAATACGTTAACACTATAGAGAGGAAAAATGTTATATCGAACAAAATAGGGCAGCTATAATATATATATCGAGTATCCGACGCTAACCGTTTACAGAATCAGGTCTTCAACTGCAGAATACTATCTCAATTTTCTAATATCGTGCATCAGGTGCATATTCAAGTTCGAGCGCAAATTTATTTATTTATAGCTGGGATACTACCAAATAAAATTAAAGGAGATAAATTATTCCCATTCACCTCCAGAAAGTGCATTAAGACTAAAAGAAGGGTTCTGTCGTTGAAAATGCAGTCTTTAAGACACTGAAGATTGACCACGTGACCGGCTGCCGGAAATAGAAAAATTGGGATAAGGGAAGTTCCATTATGTGATTGAACTCTTACAAGTCCATTACTGTGTTATGAAATGAAAAAGGATATACCTTTTTTCAGCAAAGTTACAAGTGGTGAAGAAAAGTGCAATGCTGCAAATCATTTTAAAATACCAAAGAGAAAGAATAATTTTAAACAAGTTAGTAAAAACATGCAATGCATTGATAAAGATGAACTTTCCAACATGCGAGAAATCTTTCTCAAGTTATGAGGATATTCTCTGTGGAATAAATATCGCTCCTGTGCCTTGACCTATGACCCTATTTTGATGATATTCAACAGAATCGGGTAAGTATACCTTCGGAACAACATACTAAAGTTTTGTCGCAATAGAAGCAATTTTAGTCAAGTCATGAGGATAATGGCTCTGGAATAAAGCTCGCTCGTGTGCCCTGACCTTTGACCCCATTTCGATTATATTAAACAGAATTGGTTCCGTTTACCTTCGGAACAACATACTAAAGTTGTGTGGCAATAGAAGCTTTTTACGTACGTTATGATAAGTAATGGCGATTAAATGGATTCCTCTCGTATGTCCTGACCTTTGACCAATTTCCCACATTTTCAACAGGGTTCGTCCCCAGGTTGTCCCCTACCACACATTAAAATTTCATCGAAATCAAACTATGTTAACGCGAGTTATCGTGCTCACAGGCATACAGACGAACAAAGCTGGAGCATATACGCTTCTTCACCCTACGGTTGGAAAGCGTAAGAAATGAATAAGCCACCACAAAAGGAAAGTTAATGAAAGTCCGAACGCTGATGATGATAAGTGTATGCTTACGATGAGGTAGAAAAAGCCCACCATAAGTGGCTTTACAATGTCAGAACTCCTAACATTATGGTCTCCAACCCAGTGGATGTGGAAAAGCTACAACCAGGTACAGTGAAACAATTACACTGTAAAAAATAAGTGGTCTGAATGCACGAAAAATTTCGGAAAATAATGTGCAACAAAAGTCGCCGGTAGGTCCCCGTTTCTTTTTTCAGTATTCTTATACTGAAATTTCGCACAATCTCCAGTTCTAACATTTTCGATCAGTTTAACAATACTTTCCTTATGCATCTCGACTGAGACTTGTTCTAGCTATCAAGTTAACGACAAGCGCAAGACTAAATTCCCTTGTAACCTCACGCTTGTAATGTGGAACACAAATTGCTTGATGACGATTTTCTTTTCGTATTAATGTGGGTGAAATAGTTATTTTATTTTCTGTTGGAGCTTATTATTTTTCTGTATGCGTTTCTGATACCCTTGTTTTCACTGTAAGAGGACATCACTGAAGAGCAATTGAATTAGAGACAGCTGGCGTTATGCAAATGTGGCGCTGTCGGCGGCCCTGTAAACGGAAACGACATGACGTATGCAGCGATCGGACAATATAAGGAGTGATACGACAGGAATCAGTAAGAGTCGGACGCAATATGGGTTAGACGAAGGATCAAAATTGTCGAGGCCCGACGAATGGGTCACTCTATCTCGGAAGTCGTGCAGGCACTGGGATTTTCACGAGCTACTGTGTCACGGATGCACCGTGAGTACATCGAATCCGGTAAAACCATCCCTGCAAGGGCCAACTGCCGTGGACAACAGCGTGTGGATTAGCGGGGTCATCGTCGGATAGCTCGCCTAGCAGGTAGACGGGCCACAGTGCAAGGAATCACTCGGAAATTTAACGCTGGTGCACAAAAACGTGTAAGCAGCCACACCATCCAGAACCATCTCCTCGCTATGGAGTACAGAAGCCATCGTCCCACGAGGGCACCGCTGCTGACCGCACATCACAGGGTGCAGAGATTAGCATGGGCGCCGGAACATTGCCACTGGACCCTAGACATGTGGAAAAATGTTGCCTGGACTAATGAGTCGAGATTTACGTTGGCACATGCGGATGGCAGGATACGAGTACGGCGCAAACCACATGAAGCGATGGATTCATCTTTCCAGCAGGGTACTCTTCAAGCTAGTGGGGATGGCATTCTCGTCTGGGGACTGTTTACGTGGACTGAAATAGGACTCCTGGGACGTGTGACATCGTCCCTCACAGGTCAACGTTACCGGGATATCCTGGACGACCATTTGCTCCCGTTTGTGCGTCTTCAACATCACACTGGGGACCTCATCCTGCAACAAGACAATGCAGCTCCTGAATTGTATCCGAATGGTTGGATGAACACTCCACCGACGTGACCTCGCTTCCTGGCCAGCTAGGTCACCTGACCTCAATCCTATCGAGTACATCAATCCTATCGAGAGATGTTCGAGGCTCTGACTCGCCTCCATCAAATCTTCCTTAACTGTGGGAGCTTGTTCAGGGGGTCGTGGATCCGTAGGGCTTCCCAACATTTCCGGTGTCTTATCGACTCCATGCCGAGACGAATCGCCGCCTTCATTAGGGCGAAAGGTGGTGTTACACGTTACTAGACAGGTATCTCTAATTCAATTGCTCTTCAGTGTATATACCCTCCAAACCAGATCATGACACGTACCGTCTTTCATTGGCTACTTGTCGTTGACGTCAAAAGTAGGAGGTGGTCACAGTAATGTGACTCGACTCTGTAGTACAGTTTCACAAACGTTTCTGAGTATAAAATTTACTCTTGACAGCTATAATAGCTCTTGTATTGACGGGTCTACAGACTGATGTGCAGACGTCATGCAATCAAATTAATATTGAATCAAATCTTAGGAATTCCCGCGAATCATTCCTCTTACCTGAATGTTTCCGTCATATGGACACGGAAAATGTGAGAACCGCCCCAGTGGCGCAGTGGTCTAACCGATGGCCTCTGATCATTCATCCGAAAGGGGTCCGGGTTCGAATCTCGGTGAAGCATATATGTTGTTTTTGTCTGACGGCACTGGCTAGCTCCTTTCCCTGGATCCAGTGACCTTAAATTAGAGACGGGCGACTGCTTATAGCCCATTGAGTTGCTCATGGTCATCGTTAAACCTCCAATCAAAGAAATAAAAACGTGAGAACAGAAAATTCCGTTAATATACCAAAGGAATTGCAGAAAACATTCTGTATATACAGAAGTTTTCCGCTTATAGTTCTTAGAAACAACAATTTACCGTCAATACAAAAATGTAACTGAGTAAAGGTAGTGTAAAAGTTCAGAATTTTCATGGCGTGCGAAAAATCCGTGAAATTTAGGATTTTCCCTCATTTCCAAGAAAAATGTTGTACCAGAAATTTGCTACGTAAATTTACAAAAGGAATCATGGAAAGTGGCTCGTGAATTTCAGAAAAGTGATCACATTGTACGGCACAGTAAATGTATGCAATGCATGTATGCGTTCTACACATCCAACATTTCGTGTGTATTGAATTTTTTTATGTATGCCATAATTCGTATATATCTGTTCCCTTAATTTCAATATAAGCAAGTTCGACTCTATGTGCTTTTAAAGTCTGCAGTAATACCAGTGTTAGCACGCAGTTTTACCGTCAGGATTCATACGAAGTCAAGTAAAGGCTTTGCCATTGAGCAGTTCCAGTGCATTTGGGTTATTCATTTGGATGAAACAGTGCATTTGGGTCATTTATTTCGATGATGTAGCGCCACCTCCGGGTCAGATAAAAGTGGTTAGCAGGCGTAGCATATATGCATACGATTAACGGATATTGTTTTGAGGTATAAAATGCCATATGGTGTCTAAATTGGGGTCCAGTACTTTGATTTTCTAGGATGGGCGTGTACGGCGTCTTATTACCGTATTTATTGAAAACTAACGCGCACGTTTTGTCCAAAAAACCTTGTGGTAAAAACTAAGTGCCCGTTAGAATAGAGTGAGAAAATTTACAAATACCTAAGGTTTTTTTTTTTTTTGTTTTTTATTGAAAGTTTAACGACCACCGTGAGCAACTCAATGGGCTATAAGCAGTCGCCCGTCCCCAATCTAGGGTCACTGGTTCCAGGGACGGGAGAGAGCCAGTGCCGTAAGACAAACACAACATCCATGCCTCACCGGGATTCGAACCCAGACCCCTTTCGGACGAATGATCAGAGGCCATCGCTTAGACCACTGCGCCAGCGGGGCGGCTACGTAAGGTTGATGCGCCTTTTCGTTCCTCCAAATATACAGGGAAAATGTGTCCCGGCAGGTGCCTGGGATGACAAAACCCGAAAAGGCAGAAGCAGATGACCTTGAGTCTATGCGCACATCAATCACGCATTGCTCCTCCTCCCGTTTTCAGCCACGTTTTACCTCAGGGCTTAGGATATCAGCGCCTTTCTTCTCAGAATCCAACGGAATCTTGCTTCTTAATCTCTTTAGCAGCCATTTTTTCCGAGTGAACTTGCACAGAAAGGTGTCTTCAAAAAGGTAGCATTGCACATCAAAGTTGAAACTTAAAGTCATCGCTTTCGCGGAAGAAAATAGCAATCGGACGTGTAAATCGGAATTTGGTGTTCCTGGAGTGAATGTGCGTTTATGGCGCAAACAAAAAAGAACGATTAAAGTTGTGCTCTACAGCCAGATAACCTTTTACTGGCTCTAAAAAGGGGAAATTTCCCGAAATTTACGAACAGTAAAACATGTTCGTAAAAGAACAGCTGGCAGGTGGATTACGGTACCAGTAAAAACAGAAATCCTTAAAAAGAAAGCTAAAGAAATTCATCGTCAGCTACTGCGACAAAAAACATTTGTAGCATCCCGTTGTTGGATAACGTGGTTCGTGAAGGGAAAGGGATTTTCTCTTAGACGGCGGACATCCATCTGCCAAAAGCTGACGGCTGACTTTGAAGAAAAGTTTAATGCTTTCCAAAAACGTTTGATTGCTATTCGAAAGCAAGGACAACACGACGTGGCACAGATCGGCAATGCTGATCAGACGCCGATCTATTTCGATATGCTTTCAAACAGCGCAGTGGACAATGTTGGAGCAAAACAAGTGAAATTATTGACAACGAGTGGCGATAAAATCAGAATGACAGTAATGTTGTGTTTTACTGCAGATGGAAATAAACTTCCACCCTATGTGGATTCCAAGAGGAAAACGTTTTCCCTAAAAAGCGACTTTTCTAAGAGGAATCTATGCTTCAGTGCAGGAAAATGTCTGTATGTCTGCAAACCTGGTTTTAGACTGGCTAAGTAAAGTTTGGCTACGACGACATCGAGGTCTACTGAAGTTGCGATCCCTGCTTTTGCTAGACGCATTTAAAGGACATGTAGCAGATGCAGTAAAGAAAAAATGAAAGAAACCGCAGCTATATCGTCATTATTCCTGGAGGAATGACATCACAAATCCAGCCTGTTGATGTTTGTATCAACCGCCCATTTAAAGCTGCCTTTCGTCGACTTTATAATGCCTGGCTTTCATCGGGAGAAACGGAGCTAACAAAGATTGGCGCGTAAAAAGAGCACCCCTATCGACTGGGGGCGAATGGATTATTGCTGTTTGGGAATCCATTCAAAATAAACTTGTGCGGAAATCCTTTCTTAAGTGCGGAATTTTGAGTTCTTTGGACAGAACAGAAGATGACGCATTGTTGGAAGTGAGCTCAGACAATGAACAATCGGAATTAGAAAGCCCTGTTAGTGACAGTGACAGTTTTTTTTTTTTTTTTTTTTGCAGTAATTTTTTTTTTGATTGGAGGTTTAACGAATACCGGGAACAACTCAATGGGCTATAAGCAGTCGTCCGCCCTAATTTATGGTCACTGGTCCCAGGGAAGGGAGAGAACCAGTGTCGTAAGACAAACACAACATCCATGTCTCACCGGGATTCAAACCCAGATCTCTTCCGGACGAATGATCAGAGGCCATCGCTTAGACCACTGCGCCAGAGGGGCGGCGTTTGCAGTCAAGTGTTTTGGATCTAGTATGTATCGGAAATAAGGTAAATATACCTATCTGTTAGTATTTTTTGCAGATTTTGTTTTTCACTTGAGTATGTGTGTATATTTTTTCTCATTCCTAAAAACGCATCCTGGAGTTTGGGGTGCCCGCTGCATTCGGGGGCGCCTTAAATTCGAGTAAATAGGGCACGTCCCAAACATGTTTGATTGGTGATAGGTTAATCAGTCGGGCTGAGGGTGTCAACATTATGGAGGCATGCCTGGGAGATCCATGACGTGTGTTGCCGGTCATTATCCTGTTGAAAAATGCTCAGTGATTCTGCGACAGAATGGCAACACAGCAGGTAGTAGAATGTCGTCGACGTACCGTTCAGACGTGAGAGTGATATCGAGAACTACCAAAGGGTTCCAGCTATCGTAGGAAATGGCACCCTAGACAATCACTCCGGCTGTGGGAGTCATGTGTCGTTCCACAGAAAAGGCAGGATCCGTGCTCTTGCCCGCTGGTCTTCCAGACACGTATGTGCTAATTATCTGCACTTGGTGCAGATGACTATAACTCATCACTGAAGACAACACGACACCACTCGACACTACCCCACGTTGATCGGGCCTGACACCGTGCAGCACGTACCAGCAAAGCTTCTTGGTCAATGATAGACGCAGAAGTGGCCTCCTCAAATGTAGTTCCCGTTCTGGAAGTCGTCTGGCAACGGTCCGGATGGCCACTTCCGTACCTGTAGACGACGCAACATGGCCACGCATGGTTCAGACTATTTTGTGTTCGACTATTTTGTGTTCCTGCTGCTCTCACAATCACTCGATCCTTGCGTTCTGACGTTGCCCTCGGCCGTCCACTACCCGCGCGCCACTGAGATATACCCTCCACGATCCATTGTCACCAATATTGTCCGATTGCCAAGTAGCTCTGGCCTAAATGTCTGGCAAAACTACGACTTCCCCAAACTTCCTCTCTCGTCCCAACTATACGTACGCACTCTCACAAACTCGTTCACGGATCCGAAGTCGAGGCATCCACCCACTCCGTGGAGAGCAGTTCTCTCTTTGCTCTTGATATACATTCATCGATTCAAGGTTCCCACGCGCTGTGGCGGACAACAATTCCGTCAATAGGCGTTATTTTTTGATCAGCTGTATATTCGGCGCTGAAGTACTTGCATGCGGAGTTCATCAGGATCGAACGAGTTTCTTGGGGTGCTTCGTGTTTTATGGCAAAGAGTGTATTACAAAAGTATTTTTAAAATACGGGCCAGTAATTCGGAAAACGGTTCCGTTTTATATTACATACACTTATTACAGACCCTTTACATATAAGCACTGCTGTTTTCAAAGCAATTTGTTCACTAGTTGATTTAGCATTGTTGCAGAGTAAAATATTCGCAAATTTTTGTTTGTATCAATTTTTTGAAAGCAAAGAAAAAACAGAGCTGTTAACGTTACATATTCTCCCATCCCCAAAATAGAGCTGTTAAGAGAGCAGTTTATCTCATTCCAACAGGAGAAATGTTAAGAGAGCAGTTTCTCTCATCCCAAAAAGAGAGCTGTTAACGTTATATATTTTCTCATCCTAAAAAGAGAGATGTTGAGACAGCAATTTCCCGAATACCAAAAAGAAAGCTGTTAACGTTACATATTCTCTCATCCCAGAAAGAGAGCTGTTAAGAGAGGAGTTTCTCTAATCCCAAAAAAGAGAGCTGTTAAGAGAGAAGTTTCTCTAATCCCAAAAAAGAGAGCTGTTAAGGGAGCAGTTTATCTCATCCCAAAAAGAGAACTGTTAAGAGAACAGTTTCTCTCATCCCCAAAATAGAGCTGTTAACGTTACATATTTTCTCATCCTAAAAAGAGATATTAACAGAGCAGTTTCCCCAATACCAAAAAGAAAGCTGTTAACGTTACATATTCTCTCATCCCAGAAAGAGAGCTGTTAAGAGAGGAGTTTCTCTAATCCCAAAAAGAGGGCTGTTAAGAGAGCAGTTTATCTCATCCCAAAAAGAGAACTGTTAAGACAACAGTTTCTTTCACCCAAAAATAGAGCTGTTAACGTTACATATTTTCTCATCCCCAAAAGTGAGATATTAAGAGAGCAGTTTCCCCAATACCAAAAAGAAAGCTGTTAACGTTACATATTCTCTCATCCCAGAAAGAGAGCTGTTAAGAGAGGAGTTTCTCTAATCCCAAAAAGAGGGCTGTTAAGAGAGCAGTTTCTCTCATCCCAAAAAAGAGAGCTGTTAAGAGAGCAGTTTCTCTCATCCCAAAAAGAGAGCTGTTAACGTTACATATTAAATTTTTAGTTGCATCATCCATTTCATGGCTGTAAAAAGATTCTATCTCGATCCTATCACAGGTGTAACATACCGACTTACGCACAAAAGAATCAAAGAAACTTGTACTTTTGATAGTCTGGAATTCAACACTTAACGTATTATCGCAAAAAGCATATTAGCGAATTACGTGTAACCGAATTGGAAAGCAAGAGAAACGACATTAAAATATCAGGAACAGCGCATAATTCCATATAACAATGCAAAACGTATAACAGAGGTTTCACTGCACCTCCACAAGCGTAAAGGATGCAAACCGCCACCAAATTTAAAGTTATATGTAGAAACACCTCAGAAGCAAAATCCAGTAAATGATTACGTTAAGAGCAACCCTTAGCAGTAAAAAATACGAATCTTAAAAATAATCTGAGAAACACACGAGTGAATCAGCAAACTGTTGTATTCTAGTAAGAGAGTTCTACGATAATAACACTGAACAACGATGATTTTCCTGCGAAGAAATCGTTAACGATTTTGTATGTATTTACGGGTGCTGAAACCAAATATGAAATCGCAATTGCCCCGCTGGGCTCCAGTTTCTTCTAATGTGACTCTCCGTTGGGGCGAATGTTGTGTAACTGAAAGGAATTCCCCTATGTTTCCCAACCGAGATATCTGTCTGCAGTCAAGATAGCTGTGTCTCTGACAGTAGACCTACTGGCGTCATTACTTCCTCTTGTGCAATTCCTTCTGGGAAGGGGAAACAAAGCAGAATGTTTGTCATTCAAATTCATTTAACTGGTATTAAAGGTCGTGCACTTTCTCGTGGTCTTAAAATGTAGTGTGGATTGTGCAAAGTGTACGTTAAATAATGCCGCGTACTTATGTGAACCATCCAGACAGTTTCTGCTACATGTGTGGACAATTTACTTTAAAGTCTCAAAGGCGACATTTCACACCGTTGATTAGAAAATCGTATGAACTTTATTTCCAGTGTAAAATGGATGATAAAGATATATCTTGGGCGCCTCACATTTGTTGTAATTCATATGTAACTTTGCTGCTTGGCTGGTTGAAGGGATCACGTCAAATGCCATTTGAGGAAGCAATGGTTTGGAGAGATCCGAAAGACCACTCAACAAACTGTTACTTCTGCATCACTAAGATATCTGGAATTGCAGCTAAGACCAAAATCAGGATTCAATATCACAGTATTCCTTCGGCCATAAGACCTGTCCCTCATGATCTAGATCTTCTTGTTCCTGTGCCTCTATAGTCATGGAGTTTAGATGATAGTGATACTGATGAAATAAATCCTCACAGCAATGAAGGTATTGAAGTACAACAAGACCCTGATTTCTTGGAAGATTCTGTGCATCACCTTATAAGCCAGGAACAATTAAATGATCTGGTTCGCGACAATTTAGCAGAAGGTCAGGCCAAAATATTGGCTTCATGATTGAAAGGATGGAATTTTTTAGAACCAAGTACAAGAGTATGTAGTTTTCGTCAACGACAGCAAGAGTTTGAACACTTATTTTCAAAGAGTGGTGATCTTGTGTCCTGCAATGATGTGGACTTATTGTTTGAAGCCTTAGGGCAGCAACACAAAACCTGAAGAATGGAGATTTTTATAGATTCCTCAAAAAGAAACTTAAAAGCTGTCCTTCTTCATAACGGAAACATTTATCCGTCAGTACCTGTCACATAATCTGCATACATGAAAGAAACATATGCAAATATGAAGCTGTTGCTTCAAAGTATAGTATACAAAAACACTCATGGCATATTTGTGGCGATCTTAAAGTGATAGCTTTACTCCTTGGTCTAAAACTTGGATACACAAAATACTGCAGCTTCCCCTGTGAATGGAACAGTAGGGACAGAAATTCCCATTACATTAAAACGACCTGGCCTAAAAGAGAGTCCTTAATTCCTGGTAATAAAAATGTTGTTGCTGAGCCTTTAGTAAATCTTCAGAACGTGTACTTACCACTCACTTCACTCAAACTGGGTTTGATAAAAACATTTGTAAAGACATTGAATAAAGATGGAGAAGCCTTTCGTTTTCTAAAGTTTTCTTCATTTTTATTCCAAAAAGCAAATTCCCTAAAATATCTGAGGCCAAAATTAAACAAGGCATTTTTATCGGTCCACAAATAAGGGAACTTATGCGTGACTTTGCATATGAAGGCACTTTGAATGAGACTGTAGCTGCTGCATGGAAGTCCTTTAAAGATCTGGTACTGAACTTTTTAGGTAACCGGAAGGCAGAAAATTAGAAAGAACCTATTACTGAGCTTCTAGAAAACTATAAGGGTATGGGATTGAATATGTCCCATAAAATAGATTTCTTTAACGCGCATCTGGACTTCTTCCTACAGAACTTAGGAGCTGTAAGCGATGAGCACGGAGAACGTTTTTTTTTCAGGACATACGTACTATAAAAACCGCTATAAACTTAAATGGAGCCCTAAAATGCTAACTGATTACTGTTGGATTTTAAAAAGGTATGATGTACAACCAAAGTACAGAAGAAAATCAAAAATAACTACCTTTTTTACGCTTTCCAACCGTAGGTTGAAGAAGCGTATATGCTCCAGTTTTGTCCGTCTGTCTGTCGGCACGATACCTCATGTAAAAATGGTTCGATTTCGATGAAATTTTAGTATGTAGTAGGGGACTACCAGGGGACGAACCCTATTGAAAATGGGTGAAGTGGGATCAAAGGCCACTCCATAAAAGCAGGATCCATTCAATTGCCCTTATGCGTCATAACTTGGGTAAATATGGTTCGATTTCGATGAAATTTTAGTATGGGGTAGGGGACCACCAGGGGACGAACCCTATTGAAAATGGGTGAAGTGGGATCAAAGGCCACTCCATAAAAGCAGGATCCATTCAATTGCCCTTATGCGTCATAACTTGGGTAAATATGGTTTGATTTCGATGAAATTTTAGTATGGGGTAGGGGACCACCAGGGGACGAACCCTATTGAAAATGGGTGAAGTGGGATCAAAGGCCACTCCATAAAAGCAGGATCCATTCAATTGCCCTTATGCGTCATAACTTGGGTAAATATGGTTCAATTTCAATGAAATTTTAGTATGGGGTAGGGTACCACCAGGGGACGAACCCTATTGAAAATGGGTGAAGTGGGATCAAAGGCCACTCCATAAAAGCAGGATCCATTCAATTGCCCTTATGCGTCATAACTTGGGTAAATATGGTTTGATTTCGATGAAATTTTAGTATGGGGTAGGGGACCACCAGGGGACGAACCCTATTGAAAATGGGTGAAGTGGGATCAAAGGCCACTCCATAAAAGCAGGATCCATTCAATTGCCCTTATGCGTCATAACTTGGGTAAATATGGTTCGATTTCGATGAAATTTTAGTATGGGGTAGGGGACCACCAGGGGACGAACCCTATTGAAAATGGGTGAAGTCGGATCAAAGGCCACTCCATAAAAGCAGGATCCATTCAATTGCCCTTATGCGTCATAACTTGGATAAATATAGTTCGATTTCGATGAAATTTTAGTATGGGGTAGGGGACCACCAGGGGACGAACCCTATTGAAAATGGGTGAAGTGGGATCAAAGGCCACTCCATAAAAGCAGGATCCATTCAATTGCCCTTATGCGTCATAACTTGGGTAAATATGGTTCGATTTCGATGAAATTTTAGTATGGGGTAGGGGACCACCAGGGGACGAACCCTATTGAAAATGGGTGAAGTGGGGTCAAAGGTTACGCCATAACAGCGGGATCCATTTCATTGCCTTCATGCGTCATAACATGCGTAAATATGGTTCGATTTCGATGACATTTCAGTATGTGGTAGGAAACTACCGGGGCACGAATCCTATTGAAAATTGGTAAATTGGGGTCAAAGGTCAGGCAGGGCATAAGAGCGGGATTTATTCCATTGCTCTTTTGCGTCATAACTTGCGTAAAAATGGTTCGATTTCGATGAAATTTTGGTATGTGGTAAGGAACCACCTGAGAACGAAACCTATTGAAAATGGGTGGAATGGGGTCAAAGGTCAGGACATAAAAGCGGGATCCATTTCATTGCTTTCATGCATCATAACATGTGTAAATATGGTTCGGTTTCGATGAAATTTTAGTATGTGGTAGGGAACAAACAGGGCACGAACCCTATTGAAAATGGGCGAAATGGGGTCAAAGGTCAGGCAGGACATAAGAGCGTTATTTGTTCCATTGCCCTTATGCGTCATAACTTGCGTAAAAATGGTCCGATTTCGATGAAATTTTAGTATGTGGTAGGGAGGCACTGGGGACGAACCCTATTGAAAATGGGTGAAATGGGGTCAAAGGTCAGGACACTGGAGTGGGATTCATTCCATCGCCCTTGTGCATCATAACTTACCAAAAAATGTTTCGATTGCGACAAAACGTTATCATGTTGTTCCGGAAGTATAGTGAACCGGTTCTGTTGAATATCAACGAAAGCAAGATTTATTCCACAGCCATTATTCTCATAACTTGCGTAAAACTGCTTCTATTGCCACAAAACTTTAGTATGTTGTTCTTGAGGTATACTAAACCAGTTCTGTTGAATATCATCGTAATGGGGTCAAAGATCAGGACACAGGAGCGATATTTATTCCACAGCCATTATCCTCATAACTTGAGTAATACTTTCTGGTATGTTGGAAAGCGTATCATAATCAATGCATTGCATGATTTTACTAACTTGTTAGGTAAGTGTAGTTAATTGCTTGTAGCGAAATATACATGCGAAAATGAAGGCTCATTGTACACTGAAAGAATAGGTTACTCGAGAACTATGCCCAATAGCACAATTTAGCAAGCAGATTTGTAATCAGCGTGACAAATACTGTATGATTCGGTATATGCTGTCATTTTAACAAACAAAATGTTTATTTTTGTTGGTCAGTGCAATCGAACATTTATTTTCCATTTTTATCTGCAACATTTATAAAGTCTCTATGTATAGATCTATCGATACAGTGACAGCAAAAGTAAGCCAGGAGGAAGAAAAGTGGCCATTTTGAAGATTAGGACTCTACCTGTCATCAACAAATAGATGAGGAGCGTTTTCAGCATCCGAATGAAAAGACTATCTGCGATGTACTCATTCGAAGTACGAAAATAACCTATGGCTCCTACCGGCACTCGTTCGTTATTTACGCAATAGGCCCCTTAATATTGACAAAGAGAACAGCTCATTGTCTCTGGCTCTTTCAGGCAAACAAGAATTCCGTGTTCCACCTACAAGTTCTTTGTCATTGCCTCTTTTTCAGAACATAATACCAAACTTTAAACTCTTTCTATTGTTTTCTGACATTTCACAATCACTGCAGATCGCCCTCGGCAAAGAAAGGGCTATAGAATTCCTGTGATAGAGAACATCGCGTGTAACGGAGATTTCAGCCCAAAACGATTTTGAACTTTTCCATATTGTTTAGAACAAAACAAAGCGAACAACATAAACGTATAATGCATTTGTAAGTGTGTTATCGAACAGTTTTATATAGCATCTGAATCAAAGGGTGAAGCTTATGTGTTTTAATCGTGAACATCCTCTTCTGGAATTGATGATATTCCTTTGCTTATGTTAAACAGAAATTGGTAATTAGATGTTTAAACATTTTCTTCTTAAAATAGTGCATGGTTTCTACGCCAGAAACATTTTCTTCTTAAAATAGTGCATGGTTTCTACGAACCTTCTAATGGTTCGATTTGAAAACCTCCTTCATTGTTGGATAGTGTTTCCAGTGTGACATGTGCTACATATAATTTCAAAATTTTCAAATAATTCATAGACTTTCTGTTAGGGGCGTAAAGCTAAATTGCGTTTCTCCCTATATCTCTGCTTCTAAATCTCCGATTTGAAAAATTCTTTCTGCACCGGATACAGCTCCTGATGGGAAATCGTTTGCGCTTAATTTCTAATTTTCGTAAAAAAAAAAAACAAAAAAAATGGTTTGCTAACCATGGGGCGTAAATCTTAATTTCCGCGTCTGATGTTTTTGCAGCAAAGTATGAGCTTCTAAATTCTCGATTGAAAAAAACGTCGTCTGTATACCGATACTACTCGTATCAACAAACCTTTTAGGAATATTTTCTTCTTAAAATAGTGCATGGTTTCTGCGCCAGGGGGCGTAGATATATATTTTATTTTTGTCAATATCCCGACTTCTAGTAGTCCGATTTAAAAATTTCCTTTTTTGTTGGATAGTGTTTCTAGTGTGACATGCTTTTCCTATAATTTCAAAAATTTTCAAGTAATTCATAGACTTTCCGCTAGGGGGCGCAAAGGTAAATTGCGTTTTCCCCTATATCTCTTCTTCTAAACCTCCGATTTGAAAAATTCTTTCTGTACCGGATACAGCTCCTGATGGGAAATCGTTTGCACATAATTTGTAATTTTTGTAAAAAAATCGTATATCCACCAGGTGGCGTAAGTCTTAATTTCTGCTTCTGATATATTTGCAGCAAAATATGAGCTTCTAAAATCTCGATTGAAAAAAAAAGTATTTTTTTGGCCGATGCTACTCATGTCGGCAAACCTTTTAGGAACACTTTCTTGTTGAAATAATGCATGGTTTTTACGCCAGGGGGCGAATATGTATATCTTATTTTTGTCAATATCTCTACTTCTGAAAGTCCAATTTGAAAAATTCCTTCGTTGTTGAATAGTGTTTCCCATGCGAAATGTTTTCCCTATAAATTCAAAATTTTCACGTGAATCATTTACACTTTCCGCTGGGGCGCATAAAAGTAAATTGCGTTTTCTGCTCCTAAAACTACGGTTTGAAAAAATTCTTCCTGTATCGCATACAAGACCTGATGGAAAATATTTTTCACATAATTTCTAATGTTTTGTAAAGAATGGTTTGGCCACCAGGGGTCATAGGTGTTAATTTCTGCTTCTGATGTATTTGCAGCAAAATCTGGGCTCCTTAAAACTCGACTAAATTTTTTTTTTTTCTTGGACCGATACAGCTCATATGGATAAACCTTTTGCGAATACTTTCCTCCTAAAATAATGCATGGTTTTCTCACCAGCGGACGTAAAGCCACATCTTATTTTTGTCGATAACTCTGTTTCTAAGAATTCGTAAGCTCAAGATTCCGTTTACACCAATATCTGAGGGATTAAAGATCCGAGTGAAAAACTTCTTTCTTCCGTCAGATACTATTGTTTTCCATACCGGTTCCATTGCCTTTGAATAGCTTTGATAAATTTAATTTGCGTGAGAACGGATTCAAAGGACGTGCTTATTGCTCCCGAAAATTCGGTGTCATCTTTCTTGTTATATGTTTTCTTTTTTTGCATAGAAATATTAATTCTTCACGAAGAATCTGCTTAAACAATCCTAATGCATTCTGCTACATTTGTGACGAATACACACTGCAAAAACAAAGAAAACATATCCCTTATTTTGGAAGACAATCTGTAACGTACCAGGAGATGTGACGTACCTGCCAGAAGGACGCACACGACATAGAGGCAGATAGGAATCAGAATAAAACGTCCGCGAAGCTCAATTGGTAGAGTGACTCATTCCGGAATGAGGGGATCCGGGTTCGAATCCTGGCGTGGACAGAAATGACGGAGAAATTTACTTCGTTATAAATCATATCTTACTTATTTTGGAGTGAAGGTTGGAGACCAAGGGAAGGCTTGGGCTTCCTATAAAATTTGCAAAATCTGTATAGGGTGCCTACAACAGTGGAGAAAGGAAATGTTTGCACTTTGGTGTACCTATGGCGGAGAGAGAACCGCAAAACCACCACAATGACTGTTATTTTTATGCTGCAAATGTGAAAGGCTTCAATCGCTACAAGAAACATAAGTGGTAGTATCCTGATATGGAATCAGCAAGGCGACCTGATACAGTCTGCGATGAAGTTTCCATACCAGTGTTTACCTCAATGCCTGACCTTCCATTGTTAGACGTAGGGGAATTATATGACTTGATTCCTCCATTCCGTTTTATTCCACAACTATTTATTTCCACGCTTAGATTATATATGTATGTATATATATATATATATATACACCGATGAGCTATTACATTATGACCACCTACTTAATAAACTGTACGTAGCCACTCGGCAAAGCATCGATTCATCCAGGTGGCGATCGGTATCCTGTAGCATCTGGTAGTACCATGATGTCAGCACCAAGTCCTCCGGTTCCCGAACATTTCAGGGTGGTGATGATTTAGCGCGAACCAGCTTTTCCAAGTCGAACCACAAATGTTCGATTAGGTTCATGTCATGTGAATTTGGAGGCCAGGGCATTAAGAGAACGTCAACAGTATGTTCCTCGAACCATTACTTCACCATTCCGGGCAGTCTGACGAGGCGCATTATTCTGTTGGTAATGGCCATCACCAGCAGGGAACATAGTTGTCATGAATGAGTGAACTTAGCTGCCAGGGATTGTGCAATACGGATAATGAGGCCAAACATGTCCCAAAAAATATCGCGCACAGCAGAACACCGCCGCCTGCCTGTTTCCGCCCAACAGTGCATCCAAGTGCCGTTGCCTGCGTTGATGATCGGCGTATACGCGCTTTGCCGTCTACGTGGTGCACCAAAAATCTTGATTCGTCAGACCAGGTCATTTCCTTTCAATCATCCACGGTCCAATCTCGATGATCTTGGACCCATTTCATGCGTTGTTGGCGATGACGTGCAGTGAGCATGGAAATCCGGCTCAGTCCTTGGCTACAATGCACGACAGTCTGAACGTCTGACGACATACGGCTGGACACCGACTCGTCGTTTGGTTCTTTGTGCACAATATTTGATATGTGCACACTACAGCGTCACGTTAACAACCCACAAGCTACTCCGTTTCCGGGATGGTAGTTCTTAGGTGCCGTGCCATCGCACTTTGTCCTTTATCAAACCGATAAATCAGCAAGCAGCTTTTTCCAGTCTGACTCCGAACACTACTAAGCGAAATCCGGTCCTCGGATTGCATATATATATATATACTGCTCTGTGAACTTCACCTACGCCATCGTTCGGTCTTTAGCCGCTAAATTCTCTAGGCTGCGGGTGGTCATAATGTAATGTCTCATCGATGCATTTGATGAATGCCTCACATTTGAGAAGTACAATAACCTGTATAAGACAAAGGTAAAGTGTTTTTTTTCTTCTTTTTCACAAAATCTATCGTACTTTCGAAATACACTCACCAACAATGAAATTTGCGCAGCTAGAACAAAACATGCTACAACAGCGAAACTTTGCAAATATCTAGAGTGCGTGCTGGTATGCAAGTGATCCACGTTTGGTGCGATTGCGTATGACAGCACATCCTGTGGTGGCGCTGCAAGCACGAACCAGCAGCCTTATAAACCGGCGTGTAGTCGATACCCCGTGAAAGCGAAAAACACCTGCCGACGCAAACAAGAGTTTAAAGTGACAAGAATGCCGGGTAGACGCCAGAGACGTCGATTTACGCAACTTACGGACTTTGAGAGAGGCCTGATCATCGGGCTGAAAACCACAGGGTGGTCGGCGTGCCGTTAAATCCGCCACGTGGATCATTGTGACCATACCCACCAACTGCGTTGGGAGCAGTTGACACGTGACGGCACTTCCACGCGGCGGAGAGACTCCGCATGGACCAGTCGGACCACCGTTTGAGAGGATCGGCGCATTGTGCGCCAGACACGAACTCATCTCACGAGGACTCGGTTAACTACACTTACAGATGTAGTGGTTCGTGTGTGCACACGAACAATTGCGCGACGCCACGTGGAAGCGAATATGCGATCCCAGCTCCCATTACGTGTGCTGCTTTTAACACCGGAACATCGCCGGCTCCGTGTGCAGTGGTACCAGAACAGAGCAACGTGTAGTGTTTAGCAATGAGGTAGGAGATCCCCGGGTCAACGGTACAATGCCAACCTCGATACCGAGCGCTACAACCCTCCCCCTCCCACTGCAGGCATTAATTTCTGGGGAGCCATACCCTTCGATAGCCGATCAGCTCTAGTACTGGTATGTGTACCAGCGGCATGTAAATGAGATCCTACCGCCCCATGTGCTCCCATTCGTGGCCGGGTTTCCAGGTGCGCTATACCAACAGGATAACGCCCGGGTTCCCCAGTACTGCTTACGCTATGTTCAGACACTTTCACGGCCTGTCCGCTCACCGCGCATGTCCCCTACGGAGCCTATCTGGGACCAGTGCCGCCGTCTCACACTATCCTGGATTTGGAGCTCACAGTCCAACACGTGTGGGCCAGTCCCCGCAGTACAACATCAGGCGTCTGTTCGCCTCCATGCCGGACCGTATTGCAGCACTAGGCGCTGTTACGAGCTACTGAAGATGACCCGACTGCGTGCCACAGATCCCTTTGTAAGTATCCCGCAGCCCTGTTTTTGCCATCATGTGTACCATTCATCTTTACCATTCCGTCCATAAAATTTAAGTTTAATCCGACGCTTCCTTCTTGGTGGGCAAATTTCATAGTCCGTAAACGTATTTACAAAACCTGCTGTTGTAGTTCTTGACGTTTTAAGTGTAAAGTATTTCCTTCAAAGTGATTTTGGTATTCTTTTTCATGCTGCACCGCATGTTTCATTTATGTAATTCGTCCCACTCCGCGTTTCTTTTAATCTGTTTTTAACAAATTTTATTCCTAGATTTTTCGCTGTCGTTCTTCCATTGCGACCAAGAGTGTCAAAGCACAGGACATCGTACGTTATCATCGCAACAGTTTGGCTGTTAGGTTCTTTGCTATCATTTCCTTGTGCAGCCTACTCTACAACAGTTACGTACACATACGTGGACGGAGGTCAACGAACGATATGTTTTTTGGTTTGGCCAGATGGACCAAGCGTAGTTTCTCTAGCTGATCATGTGTAAGTATTTGTTATCTTTAAACCAAATTTATATCTCACAATGTTTTCGTTTCACATTGTTTTTAGTAATGTATCCAGGTCAAGAAATATATTAATATTATTCCCTAGTTTCAATCGTATTCTCAATAAGAGTCCATGAAGGGCACATCACCACACGAGATAAGATTTTATTCAGCAAGTATAGATTGGAGGGCAAGACCTTGATTCAGGAATTTTAAGCAATCCAAAGTCAGTGCTAGATAGGATCCGTATTCCAATGGCCTTGGTAACGACGATAATAAGGTCATCGATCTTTAAAACTCAGACTAATACGTACACGATTTTTTTTTTGATTGGAGGTTTAACGACCACCGTGAGCAACTCAATGGGCTATAAGCAGTCTTCCGTCCCTAATTTAGGGCCACTGGTTCCAGGGAAGGGAGAGAGCCAGTGCCGGAAGACAAACACATCATCCATGCCTCACCGGGATTCGAACACGGACCCCATTGGGACGAATGATCAGAGGCCATCGCTTAGACCACTGCGCCACCGGGGCGGCACACGAAATTTCTACAAGCAGTTCTAATTATTATAGGGTAAACCACACCGACGTGCAAGAATTAAGGACGAGACGAATTTTCGAATATAACGTCGTGCAGAAGTGCTCCACATTCACTGAAATAATACCATAAGATCCCCAAGATGTAAGAATATGGGGCAAGTGAGCAAAACCATCCAAACAAAGAATCCAAAGGATACAACGGCACTTTATTGAAAAGGTAGCTTCGAGCACAACTGGGCAGAAGACAGAAACGTCCATGTGACAGGCGGTGCCTAGAAGAATCCAGTCTTTAGTAGAGGATATGATCACCCTGACTGCATTGCAGGATTTGCAACGTCTGTCCATGCTGAGGACGAGGTTGTCAAGGAGCTGTTGAGGCATCACGGCCCATTCCTCTTGTAGCGCCAATCGCAGCTGCGGAATCGTTGCTGGCGGCTTGTGACGTACTGCCAAGCATCTCCCGAGAAGGTCCCACGCGTGTTGGATTGGATTTAGGTACGGGCCAATCCATGCGTTGAATATATTCACCTTGCGGGCCAATCCATGCGTTGAATATATTCACCTTGCGGGCCAATCCATGCGTTGAATATATTCACTCTCCAACAGCTCTGCGACAGCCACTGTACGATGAAGTGTATCATTGTTGCCCATGAAGAGGAACTCAGGACCCACAGCACCTCTAAACAGATGCACGCGAGGCAGGAGAATATCGGCAAAATAGCGGACACCAGGGACTGAACCTCCTTGGACGATGTGGAAGTCAGTACGGCTACCCAGCATGATACCGCCCCAAAAGAGAACTCCATAACCTTCGAATAGGTCCCTTTCGATGATGTTGAAGGTGTGATTGCGTGTTCTCTGCTCTCTCCAGGTGTGTATACGTCCACAATCGCTCCACAGACTAAATCGGATCTCATCCGTAAAGAGAACTCGACCCCATTGCTGATGTGTCTAGTTCTTGTGTTCCTGGCACCAGAGAAACCGCCGTCTCCAATGAGCAGGCGTTAATGGCACACACCGTACTGGTAGTCGTGCAAATAGACCACCTTTGTACTGGCCACGGTAAAACGCGATAACGGACGTCCAGTTGCTTTTTGCATGTGCCTTGTGATTTCTCCCGCTGTCTGCCGTCTGTCTCTTCTCGCCTGTAGGACAATATACCGGTCGTCCGCCGCCGTGGTTGCTCGTTGAAGACCACTGCTAAACTCTCTGACAGTTGTTCCTGTCGTTTGAAATGCTCTCTAAGCTCGTGAAACGATACTGTGAGCGATCCAGAACTCCTCGGCCACAATAGTCACACTTCAACCTTTTTCCAACATCCCAATGACACGACTTCGGATAAAGTTATGCAGATGTCGTCTACTGGATTTACTGTTGGCCATATCACACAATGGGAGCAACTCGATGTCGTTCAAACCGATGTACACCGTGCAATAGCTTTCACGGAACTGCTGAACGTACAGCTCCCGTGTGCTTTATACCCTTCCGACCCCCCTACGTCATGCTGCATATATGAGCATGTCCTACCGTACCGGACCCTGGTCTATCACCTGAGTGGTCTTTCGGTCCGTTCTGCCTGCTCGTTCTGCTGTTCTGCTAATTTCCCCTCTTCGTCCTTACCTTTTGCACACCAGTGTATGTTACATAGCAGAAAGTTTGATTCGAATGCGTGAAGGCAGAGCAAAGAGCACAATTTTAAAGACCTTTTTTTTTTTATTGGAGGTATAACGACCACCGTGAGCAACTCAATGGTCTATAAGCAGTCGCTCGTCCCTAATTTGGGGTAACTGGTTCCAGGGAGGGGATAGAGCCATTGCCGTAAGAGAAACACAACATCCATGCCTCACCGGGATTCGAACCCGAACCCATCTCGGACGAATTATCAGAAGCCATCGCTTAGACCATTGCGCCACCGGGGCGGCAACGATCTTTAATACACTACCGTATCAGAATAATATGACCATCCACGAAATCCCAGGAGCGTCACAGAGTGCGCGTGACAAAGGGGACCACACGGAGATATAAGCTGCTGGCCAGGATAGATGAGCCATAGTGCGTTTCGTAAGCACAATGGGTAGAGGTAGTGACTTGTCGGACGTTCAAAAAGGAATGATCATCGGCTATTGCACCAAGTGTGAAAGCATCTCAGAAACAGCAGACTTCGTGGGCTGTTCGCGAGGTGCTGTAGTAAGGGTGTACCAAGAATGGACCGCTGGTACATCGAGTACCTTCTGACGTCTTAACTGCGGAGCCCCTTACCATCGACCCCAGAGGATAATTTCGCCTTCGTCACACGGTAAAGGGCAATCGGCACCGAACATCGCACCGCAAGGAAAAGGATTCGCCCGAACGACAATCACTTGAACCGGGAAAACGAATGCTTTTAAAGAAACACTTTAAAGTATACAGCAAGATCTCGCTCCTCCCCTCGACATCAAACTCGGACAATTGAAGAATTTTGTCAAGGCCACGGATCGAAATAAGGCAGGATTTGTGTACCTACGTAATAACTTTCCATGGCTTAATGAGGCAAAATCAAGGAAGGTGTATTTGCCGTTCCGCATATACATCAGCTCCTCCGAGATACGTACTTTGATATCCTCACAAGTGACGAAAAGTTAGCTTGGAATGATTTGCAGCAAGTGACCAGAAACTGTCTAAGAACAATGCGTCTGACAATTACCAGGAGCTTGTAGAAACCCTCTTGCCACTACGAGGCACTAGTGTCCAGCATGTCATTGAAATTACACTTTTTACACTGTCATCTGGATTTTCTTCTATCTAACTGGGGTGCTGTCAGTGACAAGTATGGAGAATGGTTTCATCAGGATATCACAACGCTCGAAAAAATGCACAAAGCAATATGGAATGCAGCCATGCTAGCAGAACATTGTTGGACCCTTGTGAGAGATGTTCGAGAAACTAATCACAAGAGACAGGCAAAGAGCCGTCACTGTGAATCATTTCTTCTATGATGATTTTTTTTTATTGGAGGTTTAACGACCACCGTAAGCAACTCAATGGCCTAAAAGCAGTCGCCCGTCCCTAATTTAGGGTAACTGGTTCCAAGGAAAGGAGAGACAGACAGACATCTATGCCTCACCGATATTCGAACCCGGATCCCTTTCGGACGAATGATAAGAAGCCATCCCTCAGACCACTGTGGCTTCCGGCGCGGCCTATGAGAGTTATTCTAGGGTGTGTATATGCGAATGCGTAAAAGTTGCTTTTTAGATATTTCAACACCTAGAGCTAATCTGGTGTTTTAACGGTCATTTTCATATTCAGCAGCACAAACAACATAAGGGTAACTTCGTTTAAACTCAGATACACACAAAAAATCAAATGTGTTGTCTAGTGTAATCTCACAGAGTATATTTTACTGATAAATTACTAACATAAAGACTCCAATTCGTTCTATATTCCTTAGTTGTCAACTTACAGCTTATGGACGCAAAATCTCAATAACCCTCACAAATTATTTATTATAATTATCTAACTCTTTAACAATTATTCGACGAACAGATCATCTTTGGTTTTAGTAACAGCATATACAGCTGTCAACATGATGTTCTACTTGATATTTTCTTCTTACGTGCACACACTCTTTACAAAGTGTGGATTTTTATTTATCATGATACGCTGTACACTCTTGTCAAAAAGTGCAAGGAAGAAAGCGTGAAGTTTTGCACAACTTCCCGTTCAGACAGAAACATAATGAAGAAGTGACGTAATTTTCGGAGACCAGAAACTCCAGAAAGAAAGATGAGTTTGTAAATATACGTGACAGACTTTATGTGGATTTTGAAGTAGCAGATAGTGATGCAGTTACGTGTAGTCATCTCACCTTGCAAATCATTAAAACAAGTCCAAGACTACTTACGAAATGCTATACATATCCAAATCTACTTAGGAAATGTTGTACATATTCAAACTTACTTAGGAAATGCTATACATATTTTAGCACAAGTCTAAAACTACTTAGGGAATGCTGTACATATTTTAGTACGCTGTTCTTTAGCCAACTATACCACTTGCTGCATAAATATTTCAACAAAAACACAAACAAAACTGTGCATTTGGTGGTATATGAAGGGTGTGTTCTATTATGAACAATTGTAACAGGGTCAAATGGTTACTTCTGATCGCTACAAGCAACAATTGTTCTGATTGAACCAGGAAATCGGACGGAAACGTCCATTCACTGGCAAAGTATTGCGTACCGTGAAATTACAGCATGACAACGCTAGGCCGCATGTCACGAAATCTGGCAAAGAAACGTCATTGAAGCTTGGCTGAGAAGTTTAGGAGCATCCGGCGCATAGTCTTGACATAGCCCTTTCAGAATATCACTTGTTCGAATCGATGCAACATGGTTTGTGTGCTGTACGAATTCGGACATGTGGCGAAGGGCAAAAATGGGTTGAAGACTTCATAGCGTCACACAACGAAGTATTCTTTATGGATGGAATCCGTCAGCTTCCCGACCGATGGCAGAAGGTGATAGATAACGACTGCACATATTTTGATACGTAAAGGTATTGTTGTTTTTTCTCAAAATTGCATTTGCGTTTTCTTAAAACGCTTTAAAACTTATTTGTACACGTAATTTAATTTATAAACTGTATTGACGTAAATTTCTACTAAACAATTTTTTGGAGTCTACGTTACATTCCGATGGAACAGATTTTAAACCTTTGTTTCCAGCAAAGGCTACAATTTAATTCTTATATTTGTGAAAGAAATGTTACATACTTTCATGAATAATTAGAATTTTTCTTTTTTCGTTAAATAAGGAAAACGTATATGTGCATACAGTAGACTGCTTTCTGAAGTTGAGAACACACCGAAACACAAGTATAAGTAATATGGCATAAAAGATCCAAAACTCTCCTCACTGGAGAGCGAAGACCGTGAAATCATAAGCGCAGGCTGTCGAACAACGTACACAATGACTACATGAATAGCTGGATTTAAAAAAGAAATAATGGAAAACTTTATTCTTTAAAGGAACTCCAAGCTCTTTACAAGAAAAGCGAATAAAAGTCATGACACCTGTGTCCTGCACAAAATCATGAAAAAACTATCTGAAATATGCTTTTCAATTGAGGGGAAAAAATATAAGAATTTATGAGCACGACTCTAACAAGAATAGTCGTTCCGTGGAATGGCATTCATGAGGTTTCACTTCCAGCCAAATAAACTTGATTAAGAAAATCAAAGGAAAATTCCTCAAAAACTGTCCTTTGAGACAGAAATCAATGCCTTTCCAATAATTACTTTGAAACTGAAAAGCGAAGTTCGTGAGATTTTTGGACCCTGAAAAGATTAAATAAAATTCAAAACGATCTTTAGAAATAAGATAATTTACCATAAAAATGCTACGAAACACGTTTTCGCCAACATTACTTTTAGCAAAATTATAAGTCATGTGTGAAAAATATTGCCTTTTTTTTCAAAACGGTCTAGACTTCTGGTCTTTTTGCAATCCAACTTAGGAAGATTTTCCTGCAGGATACTGCTTACAATGATGATGAGAAAATGCAAAACGGATTGAAATTTTGTTCAACGAGACGAAGATTGCATTTTCGCAGAATAGTCGGTTTACTTTTTATGCCGATGCGATAATATATATTTAGAAGTAGGAAGTTAGGAGGGTTCGGTAAGAGAACAATACCGAAAGAAAATATGAAGTTGTAGACGAAAAGTGTGTGGGACGAATACGAACCAGACATGGCCTACGAAAGGAGCTAAAGTACACGGGAGAGGAGAAATCACAGCACATACAAGTACCAGGACGGACTTAAGCAGCACCACAGCACATACAAGTACCAGGACGGACTTAAGCAGCACCACAGCCCATACAAGTACCAGGACGGACTTAAGCAGCACCACAGCCCATACAAGTACCAGGATGTACTTCAGCAGAACCACAGCAATCTCTCCCATCAGACCGACGAGAAAAGGCAAAACTGGGAAGCTCTAGATGTATCAGTTATTCATCTTCACCACCAATCTAGACAATGATTCAGCAGTATAGAATTAATCCTTGTAATTATATACTGACAACCAGGCAACGATACTTCATACTGCTATGACAGACAACCAAGCAAGAATTAATTCTATACTGTTGTGGATCTATAGATTAATTCATAGCAGTACAGAATTAATCCTGGCATTGTTGTTTGCCCATTATCCACCGGGTCATTTCACGAGAAGTTAGACCTGATGCATTTTTATACTCCAGGTAAAAGACCAATGCTAAACATACCTCTCTTCGTATGTCTTTTTCATGGGAGAGCAGTAAGCGCCGCCTTAAATCGGAGACATTTAGGGACTACACTGGACTCATAGTTAACCACTACCCAAAAAATACTTATTTGGATGCTGTCGTTTTCTTAAAGAACTTATAACGAAGTAAATTTCTCCGTCATTTTGGTCCACGCAGGAGATCGAACCCGAGTCCTCTTATTCAGGAACAAGTCGCTCTACCAACTGAGCTACGCAGACGTTCGTTCTCGCTGCTATCTGCCTTTATATCGTGTGTCTCAGTCAAGACATGTCCTATCAGTCAAGATTTAATGAAAAGCTCCAAATTGTTTTCCAGGACGGGTTTCTGTAAATGCGCCTGTGACAATGCTGAGTAAGTGATCTGAAATGAACGATGTGTAGATAGGTAGTAGCATTAGAGCCCGTCTCGATTTCAAATGACCGCTGTGGCAGAATCGGTTGATCATCGTCTTTTTTTCATGTGCTTATGGGTGAAAGAACCAACTGGCTTTTTAATAAGCTAAGGGACAAATAATTAGTCACCCCTAACAGAAGTGACAGTAGGAAGTTCCCGGTTGCACATAGGGCGCCGGGATAGCATTGGTGGGAGATACGTAGCACTGATATGGTCAACAGGATCATTTCTGTCTCGTGCCGTGGTGAAGAGCAACATGTTTGTTGAAGTTAGTCTGCAATATGGGTCGTAAGACAGATGTTACTCAGTGGCAAAAGGAGCCATAGTGTTTGGCCACGGACACAAAATGTATGGTTTCCCAATTCGTTGGTGTGTCGAGGCGTACTGACCCGGATGTTTACAAACAATGGCGTAGTTCGTATTCAACTGAAAATCGGAAAAGTAACTGTGGCCGGAAAATGATTCTCACCAGCAGGAACGCCGCCATGTTTCTCGCCTAGTAACTGCAAATCGGTTTTAAACCATGCAACAATTGCTCAAACAGTTAATGAAACTCCACTCCAACCCAATTTTTGAAATGACATTGCGACGAGAACTGCATGCGATGAACATCTGGAGCAGAGTACCAAGGAAGATGCCTCTTTTAACAGCAAGTCACGAAGTCGCACGTTGTTAATGGGCTTAGAGGCAACAAAACTTTGCTGTGGATGATTGGAAACAAGTAATTTGGTCTGATGAGACTCGTTTATGTTCGTACTCTAGTGATGGGATGGCGACGAGTGCATCGTCGGCCCAATGAAACCTTTTTTCCTGATTGTGTCGAAGGTGTTGTTCAAACTGGAGGAGAATCTGTGATGAGTTTCGCATTTCGAAATAGGCCTTCTCTTTGCAGTGGCGATGAATTTGATCCAGCATACGTACCTCCGCATTCTGAATGAAAATGTGTTGTCCTTTGCCGTAAATTCTCCAGGAGTAGCATTGCCATTCGTGTTTTCCAAGACGACAATTGCCTTGTGCACAGGGATAAAGCAGTGTCTGAGTGTCACGACCAACAATGAGCAACACTGTCTCACATCGACTGGCCTGCCAGATCCACATATTTGAATTCATTTGAAAATATGTGGGATCATTTGGAACAGAAGGTGAAACGCCGGAATAGGCACCCACGTACTCTTGTAGAACTTCAGGACCAATTGGCGCACTATTGGCTGCAAATCGATGTTCAATACATCCACTACCTCGTGGAATCTCTACCGCACCGGATTCATGCTGTTATTAAGGCAAGAGGCTGAGTCACCTGTTATTAAGTAAGTTATGCTAGGGGTGACACATTTTTTGTCCAGAGTGCTTATGAAAGTACGTCTGAGTTTTCTTCGTGTTTTCTGTGCTGGAACTTTTTGAAGTTCTGTGTTCCAGTTTTGTGCATCTCTAACAGAAACATGCTTTCGCATGAGTGACAACAACCTCGCAGTTCTAGGAATGGCCGATTTCAATTCTTGGGGAGGGGGCGTGTCTTACTGTTGGAGAGGCTTAAACTGCTGGGTAAGTTGGTTGTTTACCCAGATTTGACGTCGCTTCATCAGATCTTGTGTGGTGTAATTTTGCTTTCTCCTGGAATTTGGCAGGTTATGTATGTTAGCTTCGTACCAAAGAAAAGCAGTCAAACGTTTTAACTAAGATACTCAGTTTAGTCGACGTCCTGCATCAATCCATACAGACTTCACCTTTGGAGAAGTGCATAAACCTGAATGAATTACTAGCACCACGGTTGCAAACCCTAGAACGAGAAAGGTGCTCGGAAATCGAAAGGCTTACCAGTAGCCGAGAATGGAATTTCCTCCAAGACGTTTTGTCCTAGAAAACTGGAATATCCCCATGAATGCTCAGGCCGATTTGAGGAATGATAGTATAACGTCTGTATGCCTTTTTCTAGGTTATTAGAGGTTCTTTTTTGTCTTTTTTTTATTGGAGGTTTAACGACCACCGTGAGCAACTCAATGGGCTATAAGCAGTCGCCCGTCCCTAATTTAGGGTCACTGGTTCCAGGGAAGGGAGATATCCAGTGGCCTAAGACAAACACAACATCCATGCCTGACCGGGATTCGAACCCGGACCCCTTACGGACGAATAATCAGAGGCCAGCGCCTTTGACCACTGCGCCACCGGGGCGGCTCTTTTTGTCTTTCGGCATCAGTGGCATAACATTCTGACCAATGGATCGTGGGGATAATTAGAAATGACCAACATGCTCAGCTCGTATGGTCTCTTCTGGATGACACACCTTCCGGCCGCGGGGCGCCTACTTTGTGAAGCTAGCTTCCTCTTGTACGTCTCCAGGGATTTCAGAGCTTGCTACGTATCAGAAATAAATATTATCTGTCCTATAGTTTCAGATTTCCTGTCATGTTTAATTTCTCTGTTTTGCATTAAAGTCCACTGACTGACTTCATACTAAGCCACTTTACTCCTGTACCATTTCAACGCATGAGTTTAACGACATCTACACCGACATTGAAGAAATATTGTAATTTCGAACCTTTCATTAGCGAAATTCCTTCAAAAATGACATATGCTTCATACAAGGTACATTTAGCAATTTCATTGGCTTCAGTGGATTACTGATTTTGTTAGAAAATTGAAAGCCCGTGAAATGAGATGCACATATATTTTTCCAACTTGTTTCGAGGAAACATTAAAACCCAGAAGTATGCCAGTTGACCTTTTGTACGACAAAGGATATCATACAGTATATTGGGTTGTCTGAAATGTCATGACGTATTTAAGCCATTTATCTACAAAGGTCATTTATTGATAGAAAGGACAAAGATCAATCGATGATATAATGCCCGTTTTGTTCGATAACCTTTTGCATCTTTCAGTGAACTGCAGAATGCCTAGTTCATAGAAGGACCTGTCTTTCGTGGCGGAAAACTGTACAAAGGTGCTAATTTACAGCCTCATCTGAATTGAACGTTGTACCACACAAAGACTGTTGAAGGGAGCGAAACAAGTGGAAGTCTGACGGCGGAAGATCAGGCAAGTATGCTGGGTGTAGCAAGACATTCCACCCAAGCTCCAGTAATTTTTGGCGGGTGATCAAACTTGTGTGTGGTCTCGCGTTGTCGTGATGGAACACAACACCTTTACGATGAACGAGCTCTGGACGTTTCTGGATGATGGATTCGTTCAACTGTCCAATTGCCGACAGTACACATTCGAATTGATTGTTTGGTTAAAACTTTCCTTTAAAATTTCGTGGTAGGAGCTCGAAAAACACGACACCTTTTAAAGGTGTCGTGTTTTTAAAAATCTCACCACTCTCACCTCTCTGAGACTATAACCTTCCACTGATGAATGTGTGCTTTGGATATCGTTTGAGACGAAGCAGCACGTCGGGACCAAGACCGTTTGCACAGCACATTGTTGTACAGAATCCACTTTTCGTCATTAGTTATCAGTCGCTTCAAAAAAGGATTGTTTTCCTCACGTTTAATGAGCATATCGCAAATGTTTATAGGCGCCGTCAATTGAGCTTCTTTGAGTTCATGAGGAACCTGCACATCGAGCTTGCTTACGTATCCCAGCTTCTTCAGATGGTCGCGAACGCATGAAGATGGATGTGCAATGTGTCTTCAATATCTCGTGTCTTGTAACGTGGGTTTGATTACATCAATGCCTTGATTTGGTCTTCATCAACGTCGGTTGTCCTCCCGGACCGAGGAGCATCGTTGAGGTCAAAATCACCAGCACGGAATTTAGCGATCCATCCGCTGGCACTGACGTTCTTGTAGAGCATTATTACTGTACATTTTACACAACCTTTCACAAGCTTGACGCGTATTCTTCTCTTTACGGAGGTAAAAGAGTAAAATATGGCGAAAATGCACAGTTTGGTCTTTCATCTTCAACTTGGTGTCAAATCTCCGCAAATTAACCAAATCGCTCACTATTCCTTTTAGACTGCAGCTAGAACTAGCACCTGCCGAATGTCATAGCGATAACAAAGCTGCGCGTGCCTCTAGTACTTCCAAATCCTCCCAACCGTCATCGGGTGCCAAAATACGTCATGACTTTTCCGACAACCGCCAAAAACTATTATACACTGCTGGCCACCCAAAATGCAACACAAAGAAGGACACGAGATAGCAAAGCCAGATTTACTGGACACATAACAACAGATACAAAGATGAAACGATTGAGCTTACAGGCCCGTGCGACTTGCGGAACACGCAGACATCAATAGTTCGTGTTGCCTCCATGGCTAGCAATAACGGCCGCTACACGCCGCGGCATTGAACAGAAGTGTTCGATGGGCGATATATCGGGAGAGCAGGCGGGCCACGGCAGCAGCGACACATGGTGGGCCGTAAAGAATTGTTGCACGAAGCGTGCCACGTGCGGGCGCGCATTGTCCGTTTGAAACGTGGCCGCTGGCAGGTCCTGCAGGTAAGGGAGGACTACAGCTCCGAAACGTCAGAGATGTAGCGGTGCCTGTTGAGTGTACCGGCGATGCGTACCAGAGGGGTGCGGATGTCATATCCAATTGCGCCCCAAACCATAACGCCCGGCGACGGACCGGTACGGCGATGCAAAATGCAGGCATCATACAGTTTCTCGCCGCGGTGCCGCCACACGCGGATCCGACCATCGTGGTGTTTCAGGCAGAAGCGGGATTCGTCGGAGAAGACATTATCGTGCCACTCGGTAGTCCAGGTGCGGCGGCGTTCAACGGCGCACTGCCGCCGCACTCGCCGATGGTGCAACGTCAATGGTAATCGGAGCAATGGGCATCGTGCGACAAGTCCCCGCTCCTGCAGACGATGTCGAACGGTACGTGCTGACACAGGTTGTTGCGCAACACCCCTAATTCCTGTGCTAACGTTCGTGGTGTGGTGGTGCGAGCAGTCAATGCCTGCAACACAACATGTCGGTCCTCTCATTCAGTTGTTTGCTGCGGCTGCGGCAATCGCTCACATCGGTCCGTCCGTCCCACGTGCACCCACCGAATCCATTCTCGCCTCACTGTGGCTGGATGTCGTCCCACATGGGTGCCGATGTCTCGGTACGATAAACCGCATGTCGCGATAAGCCACTATTCGTCCTCTGTCGAACTAAGAAACGCGCTGGAATGACTGCCGTACTCTGCGACGTGGCATCAGGAAGCTTCCCGCGCACATGCCCGGCAGCACAACACACTTCCACTGCTTACACCCGGCCTTCTTGGCACCCTTCTTATAGTGCTTCTCGGTGGCGTGCCGGGCGCACATGATTTGCGTATGCCCTGCAATGCTAATCGTTTGCATGTCCTCTCGCGGGCGACGCATGCTGCGAATTTCAGGCCAATCGGATGCTTCCTTCTTGGTGTTGCAGTTTGGGTGGCCAGCAGTGTATTTACCAAGATGAAAGTTATTCGTAGTATCTAGGTGTTGTGTGGTAGTCTGACGTGCTGAATATAGATTTTAATAGAAATCGGGAAAACGGAAGTGGCCATACCCATTCGCAGCTTTTCGGGTTTTCCTAAATATAGCTAATAATCTTATACTTATCGACATGAAATTTAATACTTTGGAGATTTATGAAGAGGCTGATGTTTCCTAACTACAGTATAAGGTAATACACCCAGTAGATGGAATGATTGGAATCATGATCCCCTTTTCTGCAGGAAAAAGGATTTCTAGATTCCTTATACGGAGAGATGTTGCATCTGTTCTTGGTGTATCTGAAATTGTAAAAAGTAGGCTCCATTCGCGTTGTTTAGAAAAAGGCGATGTCCGAGAACGAGCATGAGGTATTCATCTGTGAAAAACCACAGCCATGTAAAATCAGTAATACTCAGCAAAGAGAAGAAGCAGTCGTGCTACTTAAACTTAGTGTGACATGACGCATCGAGTCTATCATTGCCTGTTAACGTACCACTAAGGCAGAATTATTAAAATATCTGAACAGCACTCCCGACTTATTAGATTCATTTTTAACTTCAGTTTTATGTCAATGCCACAGTTATTGTATTACGAGTAATCGCTGCGAGATATACACACGTTAGGTGTCCTAATATGCTGATAGTAAGTGAATTCCCTTTCGCAATGGTAAAACAATCGCCACTGTGAAGTTGTACAAGCCTTAACGTAAGCCCAACATGTTGTGCCACATTAGAAGTGAGACGACTCATTCTCGTTGGTAATTCGTGTCGTTTGGCATGGTATCACGTGACTGAGTGTTCTGCCGAACGGCCGAAGGATGACTGCTCTTAGCCGTATCAGCCCGACGAATTTTGCCATTTCGCAGCATATGTGGCGTGTGCCTCAATATTACAGCCCAATCCGAGAAGCTAAATTTGCCCCGTGTGCGCCATACTGAACAGACGTTCTTCAGTATGTTCATTAACAAACTTAATATCTGTCCGCAACAGGAGTAAAACTTCAAATTTATACCTTTACAAAATCTTTACGTTAAGCACGATATTTAGGTTCATGTTAATATTTACCTTTCTTTCGATAGTGGATATCATTTAGACAAACTGAAAACTCTATGATTCCGAATAATGCTAACAAATGCCAATTTTATTTGCATGTTTCAAACACTATTGCATTAAACATGTAACCATCAGACTGAATTGTTTAAACTTTTAAATCTGTGTGGATGCAATTGTGTGACTGAAAACCTTGTGGTTGTTAACAATAGACAGTGCGAAGAAGGTAAAACCAAATTGCGAGAATCTTGAAGATTTTATCCGGTTATTTTTTGACGGATAAACAGCTGAGAAGCAGTCCTGTTGGCTGACATTATTTAATACGTGTATAAACCAAACAATTTAATTACCTTTTTATAATGAAGCCATTGCAGCAAGAAATATCTTCAAGAGAAGCAGTTTCATTAAGAAACCTTCGGAAAATTTCTCATCGCGAGATCGCCCAAACCCGTTATACAATATTTTTAAAAACATTCGTGAAAATTGAACAGTTAAATTAAAAAAAAATGTTTTTATTGATCAAAACATTTTTCAGCTATTTTAAAAAGGAATAAAATCGTCACAGATTTTCTACGCGTGAGTGGCACACGTTAGTCTAAGATAACACTTTAACGACAATACCACCCAAAGTGTTTGTACATTCTGACGACCAGGGCAGCCGGAATCGTCCATCTTGAGTAAGTATAATTTTCTATTTACTCGAAATGGGTTGTGCTCTGAATTTTCTTTCACGGCCTCCGTGGAATTTACAAAAATCATCCTCAATCGCCATTTTTGTTTTTAAACACAGAAGCGAATTATGAGTTTGCTTCTTCTTGGGAAACATAACTGACTCTCAGAAAATCACATTTCTTCTCCGTAGATGAATGCAGTCGTTCACCCCCGAGAAACATATGAATTTCCATACATATCAACCCTAAACATCGCACGTTTTGTGTGTGTAGGTTCTAGGTTCTTAATTCTTAGTGTGATTCTTCTTGTGCTGACCTGTAATACCGGTGAGAAAAATTCGAAATGTAGAACAGATAGTTTTGGGTGTTAACTTATCCTGGGACTCACATGGTTTTTGAGGTGATGAAAGAGTTAACCATCATTTACAATAGGCGCGAAGTTTGAATTATCTGCCACGGTGGCGCAGTGGCCTAAGTGCTGACTCCTTACCATTTTTCCGAAACGGTTCCTGGTGAGGAATGGTGGATGTTATGTTTGTCTACTGGCTCTCTCCCTTCCCTGGAGACAGTGACCCTCAATAATGGACCTCTCCCTTCCCTGGAGACAGTGACCCTCAATAATGGACAGGAGACTTCTTATAGCCCATCGAGTTGCTCACTGTGGTCGTTAGACCCTCAAACCAACCAACCAAAGTTCTAAATGACGTGTGGTAAAAACCATGGTAATAATATACACTGAGTGGCCACTTTATTATGACCACCGCCTCAATACTTCGTTGGGCCACCTTTTGTTTTAATACTGCGTCGATTTTTCGTGGCATTTACTCCACAAGATTTTGATAGGTGGTTTGTGGAATCTTAAACCGTGCTTGATGAAAACCACTTTCCAGGAGTGTGAGATTGCAGGATTGTGGATGCAGCTGTCTGATGGCTCGTTCAACTTCATCCCACAAATTCTCAATGGGGTGGAGATCTAGAGATTGTGGGGACCACCTAAGCAAATTAAACTCACCGACATGTTCCTGAAACCAATCCTGTACAATACGAGCACTATGGCAGGACGCATTATCTTTTTGAAAGTACCCATTGCCATTGGGATAAACCATCCACATGACAGGATGCACTAGGTGCGCAACGATGTTTAGGTATAATGTGCCAGTCAGACGTTGATCAACACGAATTAAAGGGCCCAAAGCAAGCCAGGAAAACATTCCCCAAACCATAAGGTTGCCTCCACCAGCTTGAAGGGTTGTAGCAATGCATTTGGGGTCCATGCTTTCGTGCTGTTTACGCCAAATTCTCACTCGGCCATCGGCATGGTGGAACTGAAAACGTGATTCATCGGACCACATAATTTGTTTCCAATTATAGACTGTCCAATCCTTGTGCTCCTCTGCGAACTGTAGACGTTTTCTCTTGTTAAGTGCTGACAGCAAAGGTGTTCGAAAAGGCCTTCGGCTGCCATTTCCCAACTGATGCAGTGTACGGCGAACAGTGCTTGCAGAGATCATTTGAGGGGATCCTTGATTAAGACGGTCTGTAATTTGCTGCACTGTTGCCCTTCTATTGTCTGTTACCAGTCTGGACACTCTCCGTTCCGCCCGAGCAGTCACTAGTCGATGACGACCACACGTTTGACGTAGAGACCCAGTTATTTGGCTGACACTCCAGTCTTTAAACACTTTAACAACAGCTGCTCTGGAACATTTCACGAATTCGGAGGTTTCGGTGATACTCGCCCCATAGCTCCGAGCTCCTACAATCATCCCACGTTGAATTTCCGTCAAATGGAATTTTTTACGCATCTCGTCACCCAAAAATCACTTCTACTATTGTCGCAAGCACTAGGCTTTCCTTTTTTATACTAGTCTCGCAATCTGGCTTCAACAGCGTGCAGCCATAGCATATTTGCTTAAAACTGTCAGGTGGTCATAATAAAGTGGCCACTTCATATCTTAGGGAAACAGATATCGAATGTTCTGTTCCACACTTTTATCAAAATAAAGTAGAGAAAATGAAGGCATTGCCTCTGCGAATTCAATAAGTACCCAAACATAGATAAATAACTATTCGTTTAATTTTGTTCAGTGAAAAAATTGTTCTTACACTTTAAGCTCTCGCATTTTTACGATTTAATAAACAATGCAAAGTTCAGGCTTTTTGCACAGGCTTTGTCAAGTCCAGTGCATTCTCTGGGAACTATCACTCAAAGTGTTTGTGGCTATCAGTTTCTCTTTCTATATTTCTACTATGAGGGCGATTTTAATACATTACGCAGGTAATCTATATGATTTGTAATTTTGCACTTTGTTTCAGATACAACATTGTTTTCCTTGTGCTGACCTATGTCTTACCAATGCTGTCTATTGCTGTAACTTATACATGGATGAGCTGTGTGCTATGGAGCAGCAAGGTTATAGGAGAAACTTCGGTTCATCAGACTGCGGTCATCAAATCTAAACAAAAAGTAGGTTGACTATTATCCATGTTTTCAAAAATTATATCGTTATTGAGTTACTTCGATATTTCATTTACCCATCTTGTCAGTTTTTCGATTATACAACTTTTAAGTGGAGGACAATAACGATTCAAGCAGTGAAGGTTGTGAGTAAAGCGTAACGGAACATCGAAGCGTGAATCCATCATAATGACTTCACATCATGAAAAATTGAAAAAAAAGGTAACGATTGCGCAAGAGAAGTAATATCCAATGATATGAAAGAGTGTTTCAAATTTATCTTCTTCAAGTAGCTACAACAGTGGATTAATTTCTTAGTATTGGAAGACTGGAGTCGATATTATGAGTCCTGCTTCCAATAATATCCTGTTTCCAACAATGTGAGTCCTGCTTCCAATAATATCCTGTTTCCAATAATGTGAGTCCTGCTTTCAATAATATCCTGTTTCCAATATTGTTAGTCCTGCTTCCAATAATATCCTGCTTCCAATAATATCCTGTTTCCAATATTGTGAGTCCTGCTTCCAATAATATCCTGTTTCCAATAATGTGAGTCCTGCTTCCAATAATGTCCTATTTCCAATAATGTGAGTCTTGCTTCTAATAATATCCTGTTTCCAATAATGGGAGTCCTTGCTTCCAATAATATCCTGTTTCCAATAATGTGAGTCCTGCTTCCAATAATATCCTGTTTCCAATAATGTGAGTCCTGCTTCCAATAATATCCAGTTTCCAATAATGTGAGTCCTGCTTCCAATAATATCCTGTTTCCAATAATGTGAGTCCTGCTTTCAATAATATCCTGTTTCCAATATTGTTAGTCCTGCTTCCAATAATATCCTGCTTCCAATAATATCCTGTTTCCAATATTGTGAGTCCTGCTTCCAATAATATCCTGTTTCCAATAATGTGAGTCCTGCTTCCAATAATGTCCTATTTCCAATAATGTGAGTCTTGCTTCTAATAATATCCTGTTTCCAATAATGTGAGTCTTGCTTCTAATAATATCCTGTTTCCAATAATGAGTCTTGCTTCCAATAATATCCTGTTTCCAATAATGTGAGTCCTGCTTCCAATAATATCCTGTTTCCAATATTGTGAGTTCTGCTTCCAATAATATCCTGTTTCAATAATTTGAGTACTGCTTCCAATAATAATCCTGTTTCCAATAATGTCCTGTTTCCAATAATTTGAGTCCTGCTTCCAATAATATCCTGTTTCCAATATTGTGAGTCCTGCTTCCAATAATATCCTGCTAATGCTTCCAATAATTTCCAATAATGTGAGTCTTGCTTCTAATAATATCCTGTTTCCAATAATGTGAGTCCTGCTTCCAATAATATCCTGTTTCCAATAATGTGAGTCCTGCTTCCAATAATATCCTGTTTCCAATAATGTGAGTCCTGCTTCCAATAATGTCCTGTTTCCAATAATGTGAGTCTTGCTTCTAATAATATCCTGTTTCCAATAATGTGAGTCCTGCTTCCAATAATATCCTGTTTCCAATAATTTGAGTCCTGCTTCCAATAATGTCCTGTTTCCAATAATTGTTAGTCCTGCTTCCAATAATGTAAGTACTGCTTCCAATAATATCCTGTTTTCAATATTGTGAGTCCTGCTTCCAATAATATCCTGTTTCCAATAATGTGAGTCCTGCTTCCAATAATGTCCTGTTTCCAATAATGTGAGTCCTGCTTCCAATAATATCCTGGTTCCAATAATGTGAGTCCTGCTTCCAATAATATCCTGGTTCCAATAATGTGAGTCCTGCTTCCAATAATATTTGGTTTCCAATATAATGTGAGTCCTGCTTCCAATAATATCCTGTTTCCAATACTGTGAGTCCTGCTTCCAATAATATCCTGTTTCCAATACTGTGACTCCTGCTTCCAATAATATCCTGTTTCCAATAATGTGGAAGAAACCACACGGAGGGATGGATCTGGCATGGGAACAAGGAAATACTGTTCAGGCTAATGGAGATTCTGTTATCCTCTGGGCCGTTAACAGCTGGGACACGCTGAGACCGTTGGTAGGTATATCTGCATCTCTGAACAGTCTACGATACGTGCCCATCCATGCAGACCGTCTATATCCTTTCATGGCCATCATGCACCCAGGGAACAATGGATTCTTCCAGAACAAAAATGTGTCTCTCCTCAGTTCCATAGGTGAATACAACATAATTAGCAGAGCAATCCGCAGAAGCTCCCGCCGTAGAATGGCGTTCCCGTTCACCAGACATGAACCCTCGGAAAATACAGTATTTGGGATGCAGGGAAATGTCCGTTGGAACTTGTACAGGAATATAACAGAATTGACAGCAGAAATGAATGGAAAGACTTGTGTCGAAAGGTGGAGTACCCGTTATTAGGCAGGTATCCTATGACTTCTGTCCACTCAGTGTATACATATCAACACAATACCACCATTTTAATGCATTCCTATTCTTGGTGTAATCGCTTTCCTATTTATTTCAAGCAGGGCTCATAATGGCATATTCCAAAATTCCGGAAAGCGGAAACAACACTTGCAGTTTTTTAATGAATAACCAGAAAACATTTCTAAATTTAAGCATTCGATATTCGGCTTCTTTGAATCAACGATCCTTAATTAGCCTAAAGAAATGTTCCGAGCATCAAAATTCAATTAAACCAAAAGATGTATGGAAAGCAATTTCTAGGTTTTATGCCTTTCGCCCTATAACATGTGGGACGTGCCTGCACCGCAGGACGCACATGAGATAATGGCAGATAGCAGTGAGATCACATGTCCGTGTGGCTCAGTTGGGAGAGCTACTTACTCCGCAGTGAGGGAAGCCGGATTTGATATCCGGCGCGGATAAACTTGTACGTTATACTGGCACACCGAACTTCCAGGATGACCCGGCTGTTACGTTTCTCGCAATGATGTGATGCTCATTCCACACGGCGAGACAGGAAAAATGAGAATCTCTTCTTCAGTGCTTCAAAAAATAAACCAGTGTGATGTTCCGTTCCACATACCAAATTGTCTGGGGTTTCTCAAACGCACGTTCTTCATGAAATGGCTGCCTACAGCGACACATGGTCCCGCCTGACCAGTGGGCCATGCTCCCGGCCCTCTTTCGAGGTAGGGGGATGTGACGTGCCTGCACCACATGACGCACATGAGATAAGGGAAGATAACAGTGAGAGAACATGCCCGCGTAGCTCAGTTGGAAAAGCAACTTACTCCGAAGTGAAGGGACCCCGGGTTCGATTCCCGGTTAGGACAAACGTGTACGTTATACATGTAAAAAATACATACCACGACTCAATGATTCGACGACTCTTAGAAGACCAACAGACGCAGTGCTGTTCCATAGTTGACTACCCAATACAACAGAGGTCAACCCGGAATAGTATCTGTCACAACCATACGTCAAACGCTCGCCCTTACGGTCTTTAACCGCAGACGATACCAACGACATGCTTTCCTAACTGTGGTTCATCAGAGGAAAATACTCGCCTGGTGGTAAATCATGCAAGTTGGAAGTTGGATGGCTGCGAAAAACTGTGCTGGTATGATGAGAAGTGTCTTTTACTCCACACCGTGGATGGTCGTTTACGCATTTGGCGCAAACCACATCATGGACTAAGTAAACCTCGCATGGTCTGCACATTGACATGCCGGGGGTGACGGTTTTATGGTGTAGACCATGTTTACTTAGCAGGAACAGGGACCACTGGTACATGGGGAAAACGTCTGACTTGTGCCCTCTATCCTGAACTGCTTGCTGACTCTGTACATCCAGCAATGTTGCACTTTTTCCTCCGAATGGCAACGGTGCCTACCGAAACGACAATGCGTCGCGTCACAGGTCCAATGTTATGCAGGAATGGTTTGAGGAACGCAGTTCAGACATCCAGCATATCGACTGGCTTCCAAACTCTTCCAATATCTATCACATAGAGTACTTGTGGGACAGCATGGAATGGCATATCAGACGTCTGGATGCACCAATCACCTTCGTAACTCCACTGAAGGCCGCATTACTCACAGCTTAGTTGGCGGTACCTCACAATTGCTGTCGGTAATTTTATTAAATCGATACCTATGTCGGATGCTGTACCCGGCGCGAATGGAAGAAGTATTAGTAGTCATAATTCAGTAATCACTCATTATATGTCCCAACTTGTGCCAGTGATGGTTGTTCTGGGAAACGTGATCTGAGGTTTTGTTCCAGATATTCCCACAAATGTTCAGTAATATTGAGTTCTCTAGATGGGGGTGAATCGGCTGTATGTACTATATCTTCATGCTTTGCAAACCAAAACGTAATAAGTTTTAAAATAAACGCGTGCATGACGCTCTTGAAACCAGAGACGGTCATTAGAAACCTATATCTTTAACTATGGGTGCATGTGGTTCCCAGAATGAATTCGTACTTTGCAGATGCAGTACCTCTTTGCAGAATAGTCAGTTGCCCTACGACGTACGTATATGGTCCTCCACAACATCAGGGATCCACCTCCGTGCCACACCCTCAGAACCAAGCAATTAGGGTGGTACAGTTCTGCAGGTTTTCGCCAGCGGTACACTCTACGAGTGCTGGAAAACAACGTGTAACAAGATTCATCATACCCGAAGACACCTTTTCAGTCTTTAGTATCCCAGTTTTTATGAGCCTTGCACCACCTTACCCACTTTCTTGCATTGATGCTGGTAACCAAACGTTTGTGGAATGCAGCCACGTTGGAGTTCATGACGAACCATGAAGAGAAAAATGGATTATTTGGACTGGTGTTCAACCCTGCTTTTATTTACGGTGGCTTCGTTTTGCGCTTCTGTTGTACAATCCGTGCCAACCTTAGGTTATTCATATCTGACATCATCATAGGATGTCCTCAATTCGCACATTCGTAGGTCATGCCGTGTCTTCTTTGTAGTCACAAATGTCGGTGCATTTCCTCGTGCTACAGCAACTATTTCTCCAGTTCTAATTATTGATGCTCCTGAAAATCATAAGACAATGATATTGGCTTTTCTGAGGACACTGCTGTCTTAAATATTCCACAATTATCCCAAAACAACTGTTGCAACTGTGGCTAGTAGACGTCGTACTGCATCCTCTCATACATTACACCTCACAGGGGACACAATGCCTGTGATTCACATACGGCGCATCGCATCCGCTACCGTCGCTGATACTGTTTCTGTATACTGTGTCTATTCTTCTATCAATGCCGTAATTGACCCGTTGAGCAAGTGATTTCCGAAAGGCCACGATTAGTCGACCGATATATGATATATACGGTCTGAGTGGAGCATTAGGTGGTACAATTCGGAGCGTGATGGGGAAAAGAAATGATTTATAGGATTTTGAGAAAGGACATATTATTGGAGATTGGAGAGTGGGTGCCTCGATTTCCCAAACAGAGCATGATGGGTAAACGGAAGGATTTATCGGACATTGAGAAAGGGCAGATTGTGGGAGCTCGGAGAGCAGGTGCCTCGATTTCCCAAACAGAGCATGATGGGTAAACGGAAGGATTTATCGGACTTTGAGAAAGGACAGATTGTTGGAGCTCGGAGAGCGGGTACCTCGATTTCCCAAACAGAGCATGATGGGTAAACGGAAGGATTTATCGGAATTTGAGAAAGGACAGATTGTGGGAGCTCGGAGAGCTGGTGCCTCGATTTCCCAAACATCTGAACTGCTGAGTTGTTCGCGAGCCCGGTAGTTAAAGTGTATCAGGACTGGGGTGAAAATGATCAAACAACGATCCAGAGAAAACATTGCACAAGACAGCGAAAGTTTGATGTGAGGGGTGAGCGCAGGGTCAACGATTCGTGCAATGGTGCCTATACGAGTCTCCAGGTCCGACGACTATTATAGGCCAGAACTGTTCAACAGTGGACTACCCAACACAACAGAGGTCAACTCCAAACAGTGTCTCTCATGACCATGAGTCGCAAGCTCACACATATATGCTGTAACTGCAGACGACACCGACGATATCCTCTGCCAACCACGTCATCCTCTCCTTACTACAGACAGGACTTGCCTGGTACAAAAGTTATGCATGTCGGGCATGGGATGATGGGGAAACACTGTGCTGGTATGACGAGTTGTGTTTTTAACTCCACTCCGTAAATGGTTTTATACGTATTTGTCGCAAACAACATCAGACGCCAAATCTGTCCTGCATGGTCTCCACAGTGCAAGCCCGCGGAGGCGATTTTATGGTGATAGACATGTTTACACGTGGTCAACGGGTCAGCAGCAACAACTCACTTGGACCCTTTGGAACAAGGTATGACTTGTGCATGCCATCGTGAATTGTTTCTGACTCTGTACACCTAGATATGTTTCACTTTTTCCCGAATGACGACGGGGTCTTTCAAGATGACAGTGATGCGAGTCACAAGTCCAGTGCTGTGCAGGAAAAGCTTCAGGAACACAGTTTTGACTTCCAGCATGTCGATTGGCCTCTGAACTATCTCTATACAGATCCCATAGAGGACTTGCGTGATGTTATGAAACGGCATATCAGGTCTGCTTCCGGCATCTTACTGAATCGATGCTACGTAGCATAGCTGCTGCTCTGAGGGCGAAAGAATGCGCCAATTACCTACATACTGTCGGCGATACTTTCCAACTGCTTCCAGAATCTTTCGGAAGCTATGCTACGTAGCATAGCTGCTGCTCTGAGGGCGAAAGAATGCGCCAATCACCTCCATACTGTCGGCCATACTTTCCAAATGCTTCCAACATTTTATTGAATCGATGCTACGTAGCATAGCTGCTTCTCTGAGGACGAAAGAAGGATTTACAAAGTATTAGGTAGGTGGTCATAAATCAGTGATCACTCAGTGTACATAAATAAATGAATAAAATAAATAAATAATATATATTCAGGAATGTGGTGGATTATATAACAAAGTTGTTAGTTGTTAGGCTCTCTTAAGAGGTTTCAAGTTAATCATTCCAATTATCAGACTAGAACTTTCAAAATTCTGTTTATCTGTCGTTTGTATTTTGAAATCCATATGCCTTTACGTTAGTCCCCTTTCATTTTGAAATTGTGCCTTCACTCACGTCATGACGATTCCGACAAACACAAGCTAACCAGAATTTGTTGAGATAAACCTTTCACGTATCTATTTTTCTTACAAAAGGGAATCAAATTACATTACGGAAATAGTTTTTCTTCCTTTAATTTTCTGCCGCCTAGATTCTCTACTACAAATTGGAGCACAATAATGAAATGTTGATTGCTTAACGCTTGAACGACAAAGTCACTTCCGCGTCGACTCCAAACTTCTCAGAAACATTTTTCTTTATCTATGAGCTCTCTCCTAGTAATAATTCATAGTGCGAGCTTTTGGAATCAATTTAACATACTGCCTCAAGCAATTAAAGATAGCGGTATTGTAGATGCAATGATGCCTAAAGTCCTTCTGCTACAATATGGTGGGATTTGTTTTAAAGTATCTTTATAATGGATTCCTGGAGATATGTAATTTGAAATTCTCTCGGTAAACTTAATAATTATATGGCTTCTGATTTTTAATGGAAACTGCTCATAAAAGCAAACGTTAAACTAAGAGGAAGTTATGACCGAGTCATTTTGCAGCATTTGAATTCTAAACGTAATCTCCGAGTTACGTAGAAACGAGAGACTAGAGTGGCACATTAGTACATGCACAAAGGATAAGTTAGATGCAGGTAGTATGCATATATACATCGCTTTCTCTCTCTCTCTCTCTCGTACGATAGGAAATACACAAAATATAGATATACACTGCTGGCCACCCAAAATGCAACACCAAGAAGGACACGAAATATCAAAACCAGATTTACTGGACACATAACAATAGATACAAAGATGAAACGATTGAGCTTACAGGCTCGTGCGACTTGCGGAACAAGCAGACATAATTAGTTCGTGTGGCCCCCATGGCTGGCAATAACGGCCGCGGCATCGAAAGAAAGAGGCTTTGGATGTGGGTTTAGGGTATGTCGGTCCAGATTGCTTCCACACGTTGCCACAGCTCATCAGCCGTAGCCTCGGGTGGAGCTTGCCGGGCCACTCGGTTGCCGATCAGCGACCAGACGTGTTCGATGGGCGACATATCGGGAGAACAGGCGGGCCACGGCAGCAGTGACACCTGGAAGACCGTGAAGAATTGATGCACGATGCGTGCCACATGCGGGCGCGCATTGTCCTGTTGAAACATGGCAGCTGGAAGGTCCTGCAGGTAAGGAAGGACTACAATATCCAAAACGCCGGAGATGTAGCGGCTGCTGTTGAGTGTACCGGCGATGGGTATCAGACGGTTGCGTGTGTCATATCCAATTGCGCCCCAAACCATAACTCCAGGCGAATGACCGGTATGGCGATGCATAATGCAGGCGTCCTACAGTCTCCCGCGGCAGAGCCGTCACACGCGGATCCCAACATCGTGGTGTTGCAGGCAGAAGCGGGAATTGTCGGAGAAGGCAATGTCGTGCCATTCCAGTAGTCCAGGTGCGGCGTCAACAGCACACTGCTGCCACACTCACCGGTGGTGTAACGTCAATGTTAATCGGAGCAATGGGCGCCGTGCGGCAAGTCCCCGTTCCTGCAGACGACGTCGAACGGTACGTGCTGACACAGGTTGTTGCGCAACACACCCTAATTCCTGCGCTAACGTTTGTGATGTGGCGGTGCGAGCCGTCAATGTCCGCCGCAGAACATGCTGGTCCTATCGTTCGGTGGTGTGCCGCGGCTGCAGCAATCGCTCACTTCGGTCCGTCCGTCCCACCTACACCCACCAAACCCATACTTGCCTCACTGTGGCTGCATGTCGTCCCACACGGGCGCTGATGTCTCGGTTCGATAAACCGCTTTAGCGATAAGCCGCTATTCGATCTCTGTCGAACTCCGAAACGTGCTGGAATGACTGCCGTATTCTGCGACGAGGCATGAGGAAGCTTTCCAAGCACAGGCCAGGCAGCACAACACACTTCCACTACTTACACCCCTCCTTCTGTGCACCCTTCTTATAGTGCTTCTCGGTGGCGTGCCGGGCGCACATGATTTTCATATGCCCTGCAATGCTAATCGTTTGCATGTCTACTCGCGGGTGACGCATGCTGCGAATTTCAGGCCAATCGGATGCTTCCTTCTTGGTGTTGCATTTTGGGTGGCCAGCAGTGTATATACACTGAAGAGCAATTGAATTACAGATACCTGTCTAGTAACGTGTAGCACCACCTTTCGCCCTGATGACGGCGGAGATTCGTCTCGGCATGGACTGTACAAGACACCGGAAGCGTTGGGAAGCCATACGTATCAACGACCCCCGAACAAGCTCCCACAGTTCACGAAGGTTTGATGGAGGGGATCAGAGCCTCGAACATCTCTCTCGATGGCATCCCAGATGTGTTCGATGGGAGTGAGGTCAGGTGACCTAGCTGGCCAAGGAAGCGAGGTCACGTCGGTAGAGTGTTCATCCAACCATTCGAATACAATTCGGGAGCTGCATTGTCTTGTTGCAGGATGAGGTCCCCAGTGGGATGTTGAAGACGCACAAACGGGAGCAAATTGTCGTCCAGGATATTCCGGTAACGTTGACTTGTGAGGGACGATGTCACACGTACCAGGGGTCCCAGTTCAGTCCAGGTAAACAGTCCCCAGACGAGAATACCACTCCCACCAGCTTGAAAAGTTCTCTGCTGGCGAGAAGGATCCATAGCTTCATGTGGTTTGCGCCGTACTCGCTTCATGCCATCCACATGTACCAACGTGAATCTCGACTCATCAGTTCAGGCAACAGTTGGCCTTATGTCTAGGGTCCAGTGGCGATGTTCCCGCGCCCATGCTAATCTTTACACCCTGTGATGTGCGGTCAGCAGCGGTACCCTCGTGGGACGATGGCTTCTGTACCTCATAGAGGGCCGATAGTTCAGGATGGTGTGGCTGCTTACACGTTTTTTGTGCACGAGCGTTAAATTGCCGAGTGATTTCTTGCACTGTAGCCCGTCTATTCGCTGTTACAATGCGAGCTAGCCGACGATGGCCACGCTCATCCACACGCTGTTGTCCACGGCAGTTGGTCCTTGCAATGATCGTTTTACCGGATTCGATGTACTCACGGTGCACCCGTGACACAGTGGCTCGGAAAGATCCCAGTTCCTACACGACTTCCGAGATGGAATGACCCATTCGTCCAGGCTCCAACAATTTGCCCACGATCAAATGCGCTAAGATCCTTCGTCGTACCCATACTGCGTCCGACTCTTACTGATTCCCGTCGCATCACTCCTTATATTGTCGGATCGCTGCAAACGTCATGTCGTTTCCGTTTACAGGGCCTCCCACAGTGTCACACTTGCATAACGCCAGCTGTCTCTTATTCAATTGCTCTTCAGTGTAAAAGAGAAAGCCTGATGAAATCCCTGCCTTACTATGTTGTTCACGGTAAGTTTTCGGTTTCGTCTGAAACCTATTCGATAAAGGAATTTCTACCAGTGAGTACGTAGTGTCAGATACACAGACCAGTCACATTATTGTGACATCACCTCCTACATTTTACATGAACATCGCGTAGCCCATGAAAGAAGCCAGGTGCCGTGAGCTGTCTTGGTGTGCTCTAGGCATTTTGAAAACATATCACTCGTGGCCGTCATGGATAAAAGGAGCGAATTATCTGATTTGCAAAAAGGGATGATTATCGGCTTTCGGGCCAAGTGTGGCAGTATTTCTGAAACACTTTAAACACGTGCTGGTGTGGTTAAAGTTTATCGTGATTGAAAAAATGCTACCACTGCGAATAAGCGAGGTGGAAACTGCGGAGCACCAATTCCCATTGTGGTAAGACGTAAACGTCGGCTTTGAAGGTGCGTGAGCGCCTTTCCACACAATACAATGGAGCAGCACACTGGCCGAATGAACTAGGAGGCTACCGAAGTGTGTCAAAAACGACAGTTCAGCAAACCCTGGTGCATATGGGGCTCCGATGGAGACGGCTGGTTACTGCAACTATGCCTAACGAAGGTGAATCGGCAGAAAAGGTTTACATTTGCAAGACAGTATCGGAATTGGACTTCCGCTGATTGGAAAAAGATTGCTTTCTCCGATGAGTTACGTTTTCTGCTTCATCGAACAGATGGACGTTGGCGTATAATGCGAGAAACATCGCAGAACAAACACTCTTCAACCATTGCTGGCAGAACACAAGCAGATCGGAGCAGCGTTATAGTCTGGGGAAATATTTGCGTGGAATTTTCTGGGTCCTCTCCTACTTGTGGAAAGCACTATGGACCGAATTCATTATGAATCCATCCTTGCGGAACACGTTCACCCATACATGCTGATTTTCTTCCCTGGTGAGGATGGAATCTTCCAGCAGGACAATGCGACGTGCCGCACAGCTTGAAATGTCCGAAAGTTGTTGGAAGAGCACGATGAAGATTTCAAAGTACTTCCCTTACACCCTGGTTCCTCAGACGCAAACCCAATTGAGCATCTGTGGGACCACCTCGATCCTGTTGATTGCTCAATGGATCCACCTACACGAAACCTCCAGCAGCTGTGAGATGCACTGCAGTCAACATGGCTCCACATATGTTTGAACGCCTGCCAGTACTTTATTGCATAATTCCCAAGCCGTCTACCTGCTGGCCACGCTGCACATGGGGTTTATTCTGGATATTAGCTGGTGGTCACAATAATGTGACACGATTGTGTATTATTATAAAAGTACAGAGCCGTGCAGAGGGTGGGTCAGGCGGATCCCTAATGTCAGGCTGGTCCACCCTCTGCAACTGAACGGTATGGTGAAATTTATGAAATTCTAAGTATATCAACTATGCTCCGATCAAATTTTACCGTCGCATATTTTTTTAATTTCATTCGTTCTTGCGGAAGTTATACAAAGTAAATTAACAGAATTATTGCAGTTTTTTCGAAGCAAAATTAGATTGAAAAATTAACAAATGTTGAACAACAAAACATGCTGCTGCAGAGATGCTGAAAACGCTTCTGCATTAGTAGAAGACTCAACAAAAGAAAATGGACGGGAAAATGTAGCTGCATTTTTGTTTTCTTTGAAAACACGACTTGACCTTCCAAATTGATGTTGATCAATTCTTTATTAATCATAGCTCATTTGCATGACCATACCGGCAGAGGTGTTTTCGTCATTTCAGAAAGGCCATTACTGACAAAATTACATATTCAAATTTGAAAATTCTGCATTTATAAAATCAGCTATTGGGAAATTCAACGAACTATAGGGGGCGCTGCGCAAACGTAAGCAAACTTCTCTAGTACGGGTAACGTCGCACGTGTTTCCATAAAGTCGAATGTTAGAATGGCTGGTTTGTCGCTTTCAGTCCTTGAAATAATGAAATTTGTGGACGCTTCCAAAAATTCAAGATGCATTAAAGAAGGGGAAGTGATTGTTAATGTAGGCCATATAATTTCTTGTGGAATTAAGAAGGAAGATGGAAGAGAAATTCTCATAGTTTCGCACTGCATTCAGTCCACGACAATAACGTCGTTGCCTCACTCCATCAACGGTGTTTTAGATACAAGTAACAGTGAAATTTCTATAAAGTCATTTGAGTGCTCTTGTAAAGCGGGCAGAAGTGGAACGTGTAAGCACTGTGTAGCAGTAATGCTTTACTGTAACAGGTAATTTTTATTTTTACCTTTTCAGGCAAGTGATATAGTAATACCGACAGGGGTGTTCTAATCCGGATTACTATTAAAAGCTGACATTTCGTTTCACTTGACGTTTCCCAGGACCCATTTTCAATACTGTCAACAATAACATTTGTAATTTTTGAACATTCTGTTCCTAAAAGTGTTTGTGAATTGGTAATTGTTGATCATCATTGGGTTCTGCGTTTTTGAACCGGTGACTGTTGACAGAACATTGCAAATCTTGTTCCATAATGAAGTTTAAATTTATACAGATAACAGCAATTATTTGTTTTCAAGATTATGTAGAAATGCGGATTTTTTAATTACTACTATGCAATAAAAACATGCTGCCTTGTTTATTATTCATTCAAAGACGTTACTAGGTTAGTAGCATTTCACTGAAAGGATTTAAAATGCAAGGCACAAACGTTTATACTAACTTGTGAAAAACATAGCCGAAACCTTGGGAACGACATTGCCGGACACAACAATATGATTTGTTCTTCTTCACGGAATTCTCATTATACAACTCTCTAATTCCAGAATGAATGCAAAAATACACCAAACTACGACAACTGAACGTAATGAGCGATCTACCAACAGCCCAGCATTGAGCCAAAAACGTTACCCGTACTACAGTAATTCTTCCTTTTGCCGCTAGAGGGAGAGCGGACCGCTGAGATTGCCAATTTCTAACGGCGTCAGTGTTCGGCCTTTTGAATTCGTCTCTGGATAGTTTAAAGAAAATATGTAATATTTAGCGAAGTAATTTATCGTAATTCATATTTAATCCGAATAAATTTTCGATTAGAATCAATATATTGGCACTGCGCACACAGCTACAACTTAAAATATATAAAAAATTAAGACTGACTCAACAAAACTGTGAACTGCAAAAATAATAAAAATGTAAAATAGCATTTTGGCGTGTTTTACCGTTGGTGTTTAAAGTACTTAAAATATTCATAGTAATGAAAAACAAGGATTTAAAAAAAATGAAAACACCAAAATGAATCACTCTCCGTCATCAGGGAACAACAACACATAGAAATAAAATCCGATTAAATCTCCTACTTTCGTTATTAGCCATAAATTTCTTTTGCCTAAGCACATTTTTTAATTATACGCAAAAGCTTAATAAAGCAAAGAGCTGTGTTTTACAGCTGGTTTAATGGAATCCCGCTTTTCCGATAATATATTTAAAAGATATTTTTTTATAAAAGAATACTTTTGTAATTTAGGTAAAATTTATGCTTCAGAACTTCTGTTATTAGCATCTCTGTCAGTGGCATAACTTCGATTATATATCTTTTGTTGCCGAAAAATATCCTAAGTGAGATATTTTCTTATCTCGGGGAAGCAGTTATTTTCGTCGTATTTTTGAATGTGAACAGTGTTCGAAGTGTGCCGTGATGGGCTGGTATGGCATACCGGTAGTGAACAAAAATGGAAGTGAGTACACAGGCAGTTAAAAAAAACATTATTTACCATCCCGGTATGTAATAAATTATAAACCCGTCACATATTACGTGAAGAAATTAGGATGAAAGCACACATTTTAAAACAAAAATCGGCAACCGACATTTGTAACGGATAAAATTGATAAATGATTAGTTGCATTCCCACGAATTTCCTACGTATGTCAAATCTGGCTAATAATTGAACGAAGTTGTCCTTCTTCGCATTTCTTATTTTTAAGGCAACAGAAATTTGTATGTTTTACAAATTCCCAATGACCAGTTAGACGGCACTTGATTTTGTCGAAACATGTCCGGTTGAAAACGGACAGCCTGAATTTTCCATATTTCCAGTAGTTTAGTCAAAATGAATTTTTATATACATTACCCTCAGTTTTTCTCAGCTTCATTTAGACGAAGCTGAGCCATACGAAGTCTTATTACCATAAAAACTAACACCACCGTCTATGTACGATATTTAATTAAAAGATAAAATCTATTTACAAATTAAAACCTCCATTAGCCTTTCCGGGTAACACTTACCCCATCATCAGGTGGAACAGAGAGGTTAATGCAGTACTTGCATACACATATATAGGAGCGGAGCAATACACCATGGTATAGTTCTCAGGCGTCACAAGGCTAAGGTGTTGCCATCGCAGCCCAGCAATAGACACAATTTCAGACTTTTGTTACACATAATACAGATTGTGTTGCACAGTTAAAATGTCTAATTTACATGATATTGTTTTTATTAAATCTATTTAATAATTATAATTTAAAGTTCAAAACGGCGACATGGTTTTTTCCAAACTTTTGGTATATCCATTGGCGTATTATCATTGCAGCACCTGTCCCCTAAGGCTTCAATATACAGGCTTTCCGCAAGGTATAGTGAGTGTTCGCCCAGTCTGGTTGCAAAGTTCCATTTACGACATTTCTAGATAGTGACGTGTTTTTGCGGAAAGTTCGAATATCATATTTATGTTCCTGAACACGAATACCCAAGCTTCTCCGTGTCGAGCCTACATAGTTACTAACGTGTTCTCCTGTTGAGGGGTCTAACAGTGGTATGTTGTACACAAACTCATTTGTTCAAAATATCGGTTGCTGCCCTATCTTTTCTAACTGATGATATGAGATTCTTTGATCGGGTACCGAACTGTATGTTATGCTTTGAGCATATGCGTGAGAACACGTTAGTGATTTGTGGGTACTGGTTCCAATGCTCAGACAAACCGTTTACTGGGCTTTGGATCGTGTTCTAGACTTACGGTTCTTTGGTTGCTAATTCTGCAGAATAATCTATTAACCAATGTTATTGGGTATCCGTGTTTGTCCGCCAATTTAAAAATAAACTTTATTTCAGACTGTTGAAGACTCTCGCTTAAAGAATGCGTATAAGCTCTTCTAATTAAAAGTTAATAGCAGATAGTTTTTGTGGGGTTGGATGTGATGAATTGAATGGAATAAGGCTATTGTAATCAGTTGGTTTACGATAAACTAAAAAAGATAGTGAATTAGTATCCTGGTCACGAAATATGACATATTGTACAAATTGTGCTTTTTCTACTTATTACCATTATCTGTTTTGATGCGGTAGTAAACATTAGTCCAATTGGTAGTAGTGCATTAAGTAATATTTTTTTATTTTATTTTCAGGTTGTTGCATATGCTGTTTGCTGTTGCACTGTTGTTTGCAATTTGCTGGCTGCCGTATCATTGCTATTTCCTGTACACTTATTACCACAGAGATATCGTAAACACGGACTACATTCAGCATATATACCTAGGCATTTACTGGCTCGCCATGTCGAATTCTTCGTACAATCCTATATTGTACTACTACATGAATTCCAGGTAAACTTCACAATAAGATCACGAAATGTGTTTTTATAAGTTGGAATAATTAACATAAGGTCTATACATTAGCCTCCAGCGTTTTATTAACGAATGTACGCTATATTGACAATTGTCACCAGACACCTAGAAGAGAAACACAACATAGCATTTATTAACATACATTAGTACGGCGTCGGTCCACCTTTTGCCTTAATGCATGCACTGACCCTTCGAGACATGCTTTCGACAAGGTTTTGGAACAGAGCGTCAGGTATGCGCTTTCATTCAATACATAATGCTGCCGCTAGTTATTGCTTAGTAATAGGCTTTGGTACCTAACTTGTTATGCGGCGCTCTAATTCTTCCCATAGGTGCTGTATGGGATTAAGATCAGGGCTCTGTGCAGCCCAGTCCACACACAATAAGGAATTATCGTCAAACCACGTCGTGCCAGTCCTTGCTTTATGGCTCGGTGTATTATCCTGCTGGTACTAACAATGCTCGGTTCCGTAGTATTGTTACAGAGATATTAGGGCATAATTGTTCAGAATATCAAGGTAAACTTGCTGGTTAACAGGTTTGTCCACGACAACCAACGGGCCGGGACCATACCACGAAAAACACCCCCACACGAGTACATTGCCAGCTCCAAACCTGACCGTACGAACAGTACACTGTGGTAAATAGCGTTCCGTCTGCTGCCGCCGTACCCATACGCGGCCATCAGACTGATGGACTGTGTATCTGGATTCATCATTCCACATGACCCGTTTTCATTGCTCTACGGTCCACGATACATGTTCTTTACACCATGTTAAACGACGAGTAGCATTCCCAGTGGAGATGAAAGGATACCGAGTGTTATGATTAGCCGCACAACCACCGTAACCCATGGAATGAAGTTCTCTGCGATTGGTACGTGTACATACCGAGGTACCAGCATTTTTACTCACCTGTACACTGAGGTATTGTGCAGTAATCCGTCAAGTAGCTGTAACAACTCTCCTGAGGCTCCGACGTCCTCTTTCACTGATTTTCTTTGGTATGCCGGTACGTTTTGCTACTACAGGCACGCCATGTGTCTTCCACTTATTCAGTACATCCAAAACAATTGACTTGGGTATGTTTAAACGCCTCTGGGTTTCTCTTATGGACAACCCACTTATATAACACCCAACAATCTTTCCTTTCTCAAAGTCATTTCTGTCTCACCGCGACATTTTCATTTAACCTCACAGTGCGATGTGATCACGGTCAGCTGCAGGCTTGTTTTCATACCGTTTGCAGCTGTACCGCTCATCTTAACAACGCAGCAGATCCGTTCATTTGATTTTGAAGGGGTGTCCGGTGACTTTTGCCAATATAGTGTATGTCATGCTGGCACAAGCAAGATGCATTTTATCTTCCGGGAAGTAGGTGCAACCTTGAGGCGTAACTGTATTACTAGTCCTGTGGTTAACTGGTTGACTCTTCTACTAGAGAACTTGAGAATCTACTTTGCAATCGCGATCTCTGAACTTCGCAAACCGCTTGCGCGTCGTGCTGGTTTAGCAGTGGTCTAAGCAATGAATTCTCATCATTCATCCAGAGGTGGGTCCTGGTTCGAATTCCGGTGAGATTTGGAAGCTGTGTATGTCACACGGCAATGGTTTTCTCTATTGCCTGTAACCAGTGGCCGTAAGTTAGGAAAGGGCGATTCTTTATAACGTAATGAGTTGCTTTGTTGTTAAACCCTCAATGAAAAATGAAAAAAACGCTCGGGACTAGTACTTAGACCTACAGCTGTCTTACTCTATGCATAACGAATTCCGTTAGGTACTTCCGCAGCGGTTTTTCCGAGATTAAACATCAAAAACAGAAAATGACTTACCAATGCGCACCTTGGTTGTCGCAACGTCCTAGATTAACCAGTTGCAAGTGTGGGCTGTCGGCCAATACGCTTTTTCCCACCTCACGCCCCTGGGCATGAAATTCAATAACAATTCAACCGCTTCACTTTTGGAGCACGGCGAACCGAGCGCTGGGAACTTATGTATAGACCTAATCATTTTTGATGTGTTTAACTGTTTTTCAAGTGAAAATTTGACTGAGCAAAAGGGGACCTTCACACTATTTCCGTCGCGTAATTCTGTTCTGTATGATGGGGTTTCGGAGTTAACGCTGCATTGTGCGCATATTATTCTACCTCTGTTCCGAAATCGCTCGTAAGCAGAGAACCGATTTTCGCATGTTGACGAAAATCTGCAGCTTTTTGTTAGTCGGCTGAAAATATGTGTCACGCAGGCTTGTACGCAACAAATTCAAAAGGTTTTCGACAAACTACTGTATCAAACAGAAGTCATAGCTCTTTCCACATTTATAAGTGAGTCACGGAAAAATTCTCATTGGCCGCCACCGGGAATCAAATCCAGGGTCTTCCAGTTACGCGCCGGACATGCTACCTCTGCACCACAGCGGCCTCGAATTCTTCAGATTCACATACGACTAACTGCCAAACCACATGGCAGGTTACTCCTTGGAGCCCCTGCACAATGCTGGGGATTCACCAAAGATGGAAAGCAGCAACTGAAACAAATAAGTAGGAGGCGAATGAATAAATTGGACTGGGACTGCTCATGGACGATCGTGCTATTAGTCATATGTGAGTATGGAGAATTCGAGGATGCTGAGGTGCAGTGGTAGCATTTCTGGCGCGTAACAGGAGGATCATGGGTTCAACTCCCTGGTGGCGGCCGATCAGAATTTTTCCGTGACCCACTTATAAACGTGGAAAGAGAGATGGCTTCTGTTTGATGTTCCTAGTCCACGTCAGTTGTGTGTATTAACTATTGTATATTATAGAACTACTGCAAACACAATGCTGTACACTGCTCCACTGAAATTCAAATAATGGAACAGCCCTTTAGCTATCATCATCATTCATGGATCATACAAATTCAGTCTATATGTACTCGAGGAAAAACATAGATAAAAATTTACCTCCCAATGCAACAGCTTTGTGGAAATTCAGCTGACTTCCAGGAACCATAGAGAAACAGCAAGATGAACAAAAGAGAATGCCGTTTGTAACACTCCTTCCAGTTCGCCAGTGCTCAACAAAGACACAGATGTTTTTGTCAAATTACGTAATGAAAACACTTGCTGCTTGTGGAGAGCTTTTGATTAATAAGCTGTAGGCCAGCTTCGGGCTTTCAGCACACAAGGAATTAGAAGTGGAATAGGCTTATACTAGTCATTCATGTACGATAATGGATTTTGTTTTTATTGGGGGTTTAACGAAAACCGTGAGCAACTCAATGGGCCAAAAGCAGTCCCCATCCCTAATTTAGGGTCACTGGTTCCTGGTGAGGAAGAGAGCCGGTGCTCTAAAGCAAACACGACATCCATGCCTCACCGGGATTCGAACCCGAACGCTTCACGGACGAATGGTAATAAGCCAGCGTTTTGACCGCCACGGCACCGGGGCGGATAATGCAATTTGGAACTATTGTTTCTGTAAAATATGTCCCAACTGCGTTGGTGATGTTGGATGTGGAAAATGTGATCTGACCTTTCGCTCGAGATATTCTCACAAATGTTCAAGGTTTGGAAATTGAGGTGGCAAGGATATTTTGCACAATGAACGAGAGTATTTTCTGCTTCAAAACAGGTTAGGGATCATTAGGGAGCCACGTCTGCAAAATTTGGTGAAGTGGTCCCCAAGAAAGTATTCGTACGTTGCGGATGTGAATTGACCCTGCAGAATAAACAATGGTTCGAAGGAATTTCGTGCCATAGCACGAAATTCCTGGCATCCCACACCATCATGAATCCAATCATGAATCCACCATTATGGGATGCCATCATTATGGCATCCCACACCATCATGAATCCAATCATGAATCCACCTCCATGCTTCACACTCGGATTCAAGCAGTCAAGATGATACGTTTCTGCTGGTTTACCCCAATATACACTCTACCAACAGTGCGACACAACGTGACGCACGATTCATTAGACCAGATGACTCGTTTCTAGACTTTAGCATTCCAGTTTTTCTGTGCTTTGCACCGCCTTTCACGCTTTGTTGCATTAAATGTTGGTAATCAGATTTTTGTGGATTGCAGCACGGCCATAAATAGCGGCAAAACGTAGTTCCCGATGAACTGTTACGACGGAAACGCGATCATTCCGACTCGTGTTTAATTATGCAGCTAGTTGCTGTGCAGTGGTCTTGTGGCTCCGTTGTTCAATCCGTGCCTACGTTCGGCAATCCGTACCTCACTTGTCCGTGGCTTCCAGAATTTGTAAGTTTGGAGGCAACGGCATGCCTTTTTTACGTTTTCCAACCGTAGGATGAAGAAGCGTATATGCTCCAGCTTTGTCCGTCTGTCCGTCTGCACGATAACTCGCGTAAAAATGGTTCGATTTCGATGAAATTTTATTATGTGGTAGGAGACAACCCGGGGACGAACCCTATTGAAAATTAACGAAATGAAGTCAGAGGTCAGGACATATAGAAGCGGGATCCATTCCATTGCCCTTATGGGACATAACTTGCGTAAAAATTGTTCGATTTCAATGACATTTTAGTATGTGGTAGAGGACCAACTGGAAACGAACACTTTTGAAAATGGACGAATGGAATCAAAGGTCAGGCAGGACAGAAGAGCGGGATTTATTCCATTGCCTTTATGTGTCATAACTTGCGTAAAAATGGTTCGATTTCGATGGACGTCTAGTATGTGGTAGAGAACTACCTGCGGATGAATCCTATTGAAAATGGGCGAAATGGGGTCAAACGGTCAGGACACACGAGCGGGATCCATTCTATTGCCCTTGTAAGTCATAACTTACGTAAATATGCTTCGATTGCGGCAAAACCTTTAGTATGTTATTACTGAGGTATACTCAACCGGTTCTGTTGAATATAGTAGAAATGGGGGGAAAGGTCAGGACACAGGAGCGAGATTTATTACACAACCATTATTCGCATAACTTGGTAATAACTTGAGTAATGATTTCTAGTATGTTTGAAAGCGTATCATAATCAAAGCATTGCTTGATTTTACTAACTTGTTTACGCTTTACAACTGTAGGTTGAAGAAGTGCCAACGGGAAGGCAGGCTTGTAGTCACTAAAGAAAAGAAAAAAACGCGTTTGTTAACGGACCATATAAAGTCTTTTAGAATCATTTTGCTTTTTTTTTTTCTTTTGGTGACTATTCTAATAAGGCTTATGCTCTAAAACGTTTCTTTTTAAACGATTTGATGCAGGCTTGCAGTCACTAAAGAAAAGAAAAAAAACGCGTTTGTTAACGGACCATATAAAGTATTTTAGAATCATTTTGCTTTTTTTTTTTTTTTTTTTTGGTGACTCTTCTAATAAGGCTTATGCTCTAAAACGTTTCTTTTTAAACGATTTGATGCAGGCACATTGCATCACGGATCTTTTAGATGACACTGACTCTGCCATTACAGCACACCGTAAAGAGAGAAAACTGGTTGTGTCACTGAATTTTCCACCTAAAACTACAAACTTCGCTTTGTTTATCAGTACAAGTGGAATGGCATTTTAAACGGGATCAATAATCTTAAAAAATAAAATCTTATACAATCAGAAAATGTTTCTTTTGTGGATTTCTTTTTCTCCAACAACGTACTTCTTTAAGAGCTTTAACAAACTGAACTTAATATTATAATAAAAGACCTGATGGGGAAAATAGGTGCATGTGTTGCTGATAATTTATAAAGATATAGCTTTAGAATTTTAGAATGAAACAGATTGTGAGGTTTACTATTTAATCGCTCTTGTAACGTTACAAAAAACGAAGTGGGGAAGAGGGAGGAGCTATTATTAACTGCGTGATTAAGCAGTAAATGTGAATACGCAATAATCAGTTCAGTAACCTTAGTATCAGAACGAATGATTCTCGTCGTAGGTATCTGAACATCCGAACGCACTAATTTTCGAAGAACACTGACCAGAATAATCTATTGTAAAGTCTATGTTATTATTTCTCCAACACAGTCGCGTGTTAGAGAAATGAAGTTCTTGACGCCGGAACAAATTCATTAGCACTACTATTGTTTGAAATGAAGAGGTTCTCATACACAATTGCGATGCCAGTCGCCCGTCTTATTCATCTTTCCTTTCTCTGCCGTCGAAAGCTTCAAGGGCAACAAAGAATTCACATTTTGGAACAATTCATGACTCAAACGCTAATTATTTTAAATCTTTTATCACCTCAGGTCGTTCGAGCTAATGAAGTCATCTCCGAGTTTTATTTTTATTTTCTTTCCAGACTTTCGAAATATCAGTTGCAAAACTTCAGAATAGATTAGCAGCGAGAAAATAAATATTTTCACCCACATTCTCCTAAATTAGGTGCATATTTCGTTTCTTTTCCATTAAAAAAAATATGGAGTCCGAAAGATAATAAAATAAAAATTTTTTTGGCAATTTGTTAGTTATAACACGAAATTATGGACACTATTTCACCACCGCGTCACTCCAATGAAATGCCATAAACTACGTCATTAGCAAACGCTTCCACGAACCAAAACTATTTCTATGAACAGCATATAGCTGAAATAATATGTTGTTATGCATTTTTAACTAAATCGTTTCAGATATCAATCAATTATTTCTGATTTTACGCAAATACGTGCAGGTTTTTCAGCGCAGACGTAGATACTTATGATGTTGCTACACTACTGGCCACCCAAAATGCGACACCAAGAAGGAATCATCCGATTGGCCTGAAATTCGCAGCATGCGTCGCCCGCGAGAGGACATGCAAACCATTAGCATTGCAGAGCATATGCAAATCAGGTGCGCCCGTAACGCCACCGAGAAGCACTATAAGAAGGGTGCACAGAAGGCGGGGTGTAAGTAGTGGAAGTGTGTTCTGCCGCAAGACCTGTGCGTGGGAAGCTTCTCGTCGCAGAATACGGCAGTCATTCCAGCCCGTTTCGGAGTTCGACAGAGGAAGAATAGTGACTTATCGCGACAGCGGTTTATCGTACCGAGACATCGGCGCCCGTGTAGGACGACATCCAGCCACAGTGAGGCGAGTATGGATTCGGTGGGTGCAGAAGCGACGAACGGGCCGACCTGGGCGATTGCCGCAGCCGCAGCACACCACCGAACGAGAGGACCGGCATGTTGTGCGGCGGGCATTGACGGCTCGCACCGCCACATCACGAACGTTAGCGCAGTATTTAGCGTGTGCTGCGCAACAACCTGTGTCAGCGCGTACCGTTCGACGTCGTCTGCAGGAGCGGGGACTTCTCGTACGGCGCCCATTGCTCCGATTACCATTAACGTAACACCACCGTCGAGTGCGGCGGCAGTGGACCGTTGAACGCCGCACCTGGAGTACGGAATGGCACGGCATTGTCTTCTCCGACGAATCCCGCTTCTGCCTGCAACACCACGATGGTCGGATTCGCGTGTGGCGGCACCGCGGCGAGGGACTGTATGACGCCTGCATTATGCATCGCCATACCGGTCTTTCGCCTGGCATTAGGGTTTGGGACGCAATTGGATATGACACCCCACACCCCTCTGGTACGCATCGCCGATACACTCAACAGACACCGCTACATCCCCGACGTTTTGGAGCCTGTAGTTCTCCCTTACCTTCAGGACCTGCCAGCGGCCACGTTTCAACAGGACAATGCGTGCCCGCACGTGGCACGCGTCGTGCAACAATTCTTCCAGGTGTCCCTGTTGCCGTGGCACGCCTGTTCGCCTGATATGTCGCCCATCGAACACGTCTGGTCGCTGTTCGGCAACAGAGTGGCCCGGCAGATACCACCAGCGGCTACGCCTGATGAACTGTGGCAACGTGTGGAAGAAGCCTGGACCGACATACCCCAAGCCTACATCCAAAGCCTCTTTCTTTCGATGCCGCGGCGTGTGGCGTCCGTTATTGCCAGCTATGCGCGCCACACGAACTATTCATGTCTGCGTGTTCCGCAAGTCGCTCGGGCCTGTAAGCTCACTCGTTTCATCTTTGTATCTGTTGTTACGTGTCCAGCAAATCTGGCCTTGCTATCTCGTGTCCTTCTTGGTGTTGCATTTTGAGTGGCCAGCAGTGTATATATTTTTTAACGAATCATTCCTTAAAATCAAGTAACACAGAAACATTCCAATTGTAAAATGTTCTTTAAGCATTTTTTCTCTTTCTGGTCGCAACTTTGACATGAATTAATTTATAAAACCTTTGTTTTTAAAAGTATTCAATGTTTGGCCATTACACCAAAGGTTTTTTCATGTTGTTCACTTCGCCGTTACAAGCCCATTATGAGAACAGAAACATAATCATGGAACTTTGTTTTCCACGCGTGTCAGTTAAACCTATAACTTTCCCTTCGGCAGTTAGTACAAGTAATCATTTATTTAAATCAGAATCAATTTGTAACTCATAATGTTTCATTATAAAATTTTGAGCAACTTTTTTCTGTAATTCATCAGTAATACATACACTTATTTCCACCGTCATTTAACTCAACATGTTTTTTAGCTAACTGTCAATATTAAAACTCTCAGAGAAGTACACTGAAGTGCCAGAAAAACTGGTACAGACGAGCTGATTCAAAATACATAGCAACGTCACCTATGCGCATACTCGGTTGCGTCCGCCAGTGCGTATATAAAGCGATCGACTTCTTTGACAGCTGTCAGAGTTGTTTTCGGCATGAAAATGACAAGTAATAAAGATTTAAGCGATTTTAAACGCGGTGTCATAGTTGACGCTCGTGAGATGGGCCATAGTATTTCTCAGGTAGAAAAGAAGTTCGGATTTTCACGAACGATAATTTCAAGGGTGTAACGTGACTACAAGAATTCCGGCAAAACCTCCAACCTACGATACCAGTGTGGCCGTAAAAAGACATTAGGTGAACGTGATTATCGTCGGCTGTCAAGAATCGTTTCACGCGATAGGCGTGCAACACTCTCGCAAGTATCATTTAAATTCAATGCTGGAGCCTCAACAAGCATCAGCGTCCGGACTGTGCAAAGTAACCTGCACGATATGGGCTTTGGGAGCCGAAGCCCGACTCGAGTCCCCTAGATGGGTGTACGACACAGAGCTATGCGCATCGCTTGGGAATGGCAACACTGCCACTTGACACTTAATGACTGGAAACAAGTAGCCTGGTCTGACGAGTCACGTTTCCAACTGTATCTGGCAGATGGAAGGATTCCTGTGTGGCGCAAACCCCATGAAGCCATGGATCCCGCTTGTCAACAGGGAACTGTACCGGCTGGTGGGGGTACGTAATGGTATGGGATGTGTTTAGCTGGACTTCACTGTGACCCCTGGTACGTCTACAAATGTTTGTGACCGGCCAACGCTATGTGCGCATCCTTTCTGCCGAGGTACACCCGTTGATGTCCTGCATTCATGCTGATGGATTGGGCCTGTTCCAACAGGACAATACACCTCCACACAAGTGTCGGGACGCAACATTATGGTTAGAGGAGCATTCATCTGAGTTTGGGGTGTTGCCATTCCCACCCAAGTCCCCCAGATATGAACGCGAAAGAACACATTTGGGATGCCATGCAACGCGCTATCGAACACAGGAATACGAGACCTCGGAATACACCCAAATTGTGGAACGCTCTGCAGGAAGTATGGTGTGCATTGCCTACAGAATATTTCCAAAAGCTAGTGGAGTCCATGCCCGTCGTATTTCAGCAGTCCTGAGCTCCCGTGGGGGACCTACCAAGTATTAAACTGGTGTACCAGTTTTTCTGGAACTTCAGTGTACATTTCCGGCCCGCTGGGGTGGCGCAGAGATCAAAGCGCTCGCTGCTGACAATTCATCCATGATGAGTCCTTGTTCAAATCCCGGTGAGACATGGACGTTTTGTTTGTCTTACGGAACACAGGAACTCGTTCTTCCCTGGAATAAGTGGCCCTGAATTAGGGAGAAACAAATGCTGTATAGCCCATTATGTTGCTCACAAAGGTGGTAGTTAAATTCCCAAGCCAACCAAACCAAGACCTACATTGAGAGACAAAAAGAATATCAAAATCAAATAGTTTTCCCGTATTATAGAAGTTTTTCCTTTCGGATTACGATTACCACCCACCTTTACCATTACTACATCAATGTTACATCATGTTTGAAAGCACAATTTTGTCCGTGACAGAGATCGAATCAGTACCCCCTCACTCCGGAGTAATTTTCTCTTCCAACTAAGCTACGCGGACGGAATGTATTGCTGCAGATTTGTCGTCTTGACACATGCTTTACTTCTGTAGAACGTCACGCACATGTCTATACGTACATATCCTGCTTGTACACAAAAATAGTCATACTCGTACGAAAAACACAAAATTTCGCATGTTCAGATATTTTCTACATCAAAATATTTATCTAAGTCATTTCTTGGCACATTTATTGTTTCGAATTCAACACATTTCATTTCCCTTATAATTTCGCCACATTACATTTTTACACAAATATCATTTTACAGCTTCCATGAGAATGATGGGTTCTCTAGAGAGTCCTGCATGGCTGTGTATGAAACAGTAATTGTTCCTACTCTGATGTATGGCAGTGAAACATGGGTACTGCAGAAGAAACATAGGAGTCGTTTGTGTGCTGGAGAAATGCGTTACTTACGTGGGGTTTGTGGCAAGACACGATCTGATTGTGTGAGGAATGAAGATGTATTGCAGTCGTGTGATGTAAAGCAAAAGGTTGTTAGCAAGGTGGAGACCAATATGCTTCGGTGGTTTGGCCATGTTGAAAGAATGAGTGATGAAATGCTTACTAAGAAAATATTTTCAACCCAAGTGGCAGGAAGGAAAGGCAGAGGAAGGCCAAGGAAGACATGGGTGGATCAGATTCAGGAGTGTCTGCATGAGAAAAAGATTATGAGTATGAAGTATAAAAGATGTTGTGTAAGGCGTCTAATGAATATCAGTGAAGCACGAGTTGTATGTCAAGATCGCTGTAAATGGCGAAGTTTGATACGACAACAATAAGTAAAAATATCTGGAAGTTTGTATTTCTTTTTGGAGCTAACCTCTGAATCTCAGAGAACAGCTTAGTGATATGTATGAGAAATCAGAAAGATGATATTTAGCAATACCGGCAGAGAGTGCCAAAAGACGTGGTGAAAATAAGATCTACATAGAATAATGTATTGTCTTTACTAAATGAACGCTGCCTTTACAGGGTGATTCTAAATTCATTGGCCAAACTTTAAGAGGTGGTAGGGTACACTAAAGCAAGCATTTTTTCAAATAGAAGTCATCTCTCTTTACACGTTTATAAGTAAGTTACGGGAAAATATTAATCTGCCGCCAACTGGAATCGAACCCAGAGTCTTCCAGTTAGGCGCCGGACATGCTTCCACTGTACTACAGCGGCCTCGAAATCCTCCAGACTCACAAACCACAAACTGCCAAACCACATGACATGTTGCTTCTTTGGAGCCATGCGCATTGCTGGGGATTCAACAAAGATGAACAGCAGCAACTGAACAAATAACTAGAAGGCGAAAGAATGATAAATACACAGTTGCCGTGGACCAGGAACGTCAAATAGAAGTCATCGCTCCTTCCACGTTTATAAGTGTGTCACGGAAAAATTCTAATCAGCCGCCACCGGGAATCGAACCCAGGGTCTTCCAGTAACGCGCCGGATATGTTTCCACTGCACCACCGCGGACTCGAAATTCTCCAAACTCACAAACAACAAACTGTCAAAAAGAAGCATGTCCAGCGCGTAACTGGAAGACTCTGGGTTCGATTCCCAGTGGCGACTGATGATGATTTTTTCGTGACTCACTTACAAACCTGGAAAGAGCGATGACTTCTATTTGATGTTCATAACCCTTGTCAACTGTGTATGTATCAAGCATGTTTTGTTAAACAATGTACATATGTCCACAACTGAAGCGTGCCGCCCCGGTGGTGCAGTGGTCTAAGGCGTTGGCCTCTGACCATTCGTCCGTAAGGGGTCCGGGTTCGAATCCTGGTCAGGCATGGATGTTGTGTTCGTCTTACGGCACTGGCTCTCTCCCTTCCGTGGAACCAGTGACCCCAAATTAGGGACGGGCGACTGCTTATAGCTCATTGAGTTGCTCACGGTGGTCGTTAAACCTCCAATCAAAAAAAAAAAAAAAAAAAAAAAAAAACTGAAGGGTGTAGCCGCTAGAGTGTGCTGTTTGGTGCGCTTGAAAATATTTCCTCTGCTTTAACCCTTCAGTCGCAAGGCTGATTTCGCACGTGATGTAGCAATTTAAGAATTCCGAAAGCAGACATGCATCTAATGTACTGGGCGGCTGCCAATAGCAATGGAACAGCTGCGAAAAGATTTTACCGTGAACGCTTAACTGATAGGCGAGTGCCCGATCATAAAATATTTGAGCGTTTGCACCGTAATTTTCGTGGAACCGGATCATTCCTTGCCAGCAGGTTTTGCCAGAATTGCTTCAGAATATTCAAGTAGGCGTTTGAAGTCAAATGTGGTTTCAACACGATGGAGCGCCAGCACATTTTAATATTAATATGAGTAATTACCTAGATGGGACATATGGGGGAGGGTAAAGGGACAGGTCCTCCTGGGCGGACCTGTCCTTTGGCACCCACGACAGCCCGATTCATTAGGTTTCGCTTTCTTTTTATAGAAGAATCTGAAGGGCCTCGTTTAGGAGACTCCCATTGAGGACATCGTTGTCAGACTGTTTGTCTCTACTGCAACTGTACGAAAGCGCAAGAGCTCTCAGACAGTGTTCATTCATGGATTTGTTAATTTTAGATTATAAGACATTTTTGCTTTGACTTCATTGATTTGCTTACATTTATTTTACGATCTACCTACTGCATGTGGATTTGATTATTGTTTAATAAACTATCCCTATTTATTTCGATATTCAAGCTATGTTTACAAAAACCAGAACGAACGATAGAGATTAAAAACAATTTTTTTGTGCTTCAAAACTATTTTTTTTAGTTAACCAGCTTGCGTGGTTTTGTTTTACACTTTTTTTAGAGAAATATAAATTTATGAATAAAAAAGTACGGATATGTGTCTGAGAGAAAGCAACGCAAAATCAATATCCTACACATGAAAGAAACTCTCAGCTTTATTGATAAAAATTTACATAATGATAAGGTGTCCTTTTAACAGCATTTTGATATCATGCATTAAAGTTTGTATCTTCTATTAAACATTATGATCATACTCTCGGAAGCGTTAGGCCTGGGCCTTTGTTTTACGTAGTGTAATGATGAATATTCAGTTTGCTTTCAAAAGTAGTAATCAGATTAATTATTATTATTACCGTATTATCAGACTTCGATATTAAGCAGTAAAACATCTCTTAAATATATTGCTCTTATAGACTTGTTCAACGGTATTTGAATGTTCTGCATGCTCAGTTATCTCTTTCATATGAGAATATTCCCAGGTCGGTTTGTTATGCACTCTTTTCCAAAAAAGAAACGAAGCATCCAGACGAAATCATCCAATCAAGATGTAAGTTGGTATGTAAAATGTATGTATACAGAAAAGGGAATGGTTGCAATTTCAGAGAAGTTGGGCCATTTATTTAGATAAAACACCTGGTGAAAACACAAGTTTCTCCGCGACGGGCATCCAACTCGCGTACCCTGACTCCAGAGTAAGTCGCTCTCCCAACTGAGCTACGCTGACAGAATGTCTCGCTGCAGATTTGTCGTTTTGACACCTGCTTTATCTCTGTAGTACGTCACAAGCTGCACGTGTGGAAGAAGTCAGTACGTTGTGGCACCACTTCTGGCTCAGACATAACGGTTATCCGGGCGGTATAGAAGCATTGAGTCTACTGATACTTCCTTGAGGTATAGCACAATAAATTGTGTGGAAATAGCGGGCCAGTTCACCAACATTCTGGGATGGGCGAAGGTAGCGTCCCATCATACCCCAAACATGTTCGATCTGTGACAAGTCGGGCGATGAGGCCGGCCATGAAAGGATGTCGACATTACTTAGGAAGACCTGGAAGAGCAGTGCCATTGCTCAGACATTGGCAATTATGTGAAAAATTGCTCAGTGATGCTGCGATATGAATGGCAACACAACAGATCGTAGAATGTCGCCGACGTACCGTTGATACGTGAGGGTAGTACGGAGGACGACCATGGGTCTCCGTCTATCGTAGGAAATACCTTCCTAGACAGTGACTCCCTGTGTGAGTCTTGTATGGTTCCACTGCTCGGTAAGGCAGGATCGTGAAGCAGGATCCCTGAGTTGGCAGCCTGTTCTCCAAACACGTATGTGCTAGTCATCGGCACCAATTGCAAACCATGACTCCACACGGAAGATAACATGACGCCACTGGACACTGTTCCACGTTGATCGGGACAGACACCACTGCAACCGGTGACAGCAATGTTCCCTAGTCAGCGGTAGGAGATGGATTGGCTGCAGTCTCCGTACCGCAAATCGTCTGGAAACGGTCCGGATGTTTACTTCGGTACCTATATACGATGCAACATGGTCACCGATCGTTGAAAGCAACGAATTCAGTTCGTGCGGATCTCAGAATATCTGGATCTTCGCGTTCTGTCGCAGCCCTAGCTCGTCCAATGCGGGCGTGCCGCTGGGATGTGCTCTTCTCGAGCCTTTGGCGCCAACGTCGTCTGATAGCTTCGGAGCTCCGACTCAAGTGCCTGCCGAGAAGGCGACTTTAACAACCGGCCTTTTTTAGCCTAATCATGCGTCCTCTCTCCAACTCACTCTACTGCCCATATTGTGCATGGATCATACGTCGAAGCATTCTCACCGTCTATGGAGATAAATATTACCGCAATCCTCTCTCACAATTGTTCCTAGGTGCGTGTTCGCTTTTTATATATCGTTCTGGGTGCGCGGTTCCCATGCATTGCATTGTGCGTAGCCACTTTTTAGTCATTGGTCATTATTTTTTTTAAGGATTCGTATATTCGGCCCTGAGGTATTTACATGCGGAGTTTCATCAGGATCGAACAACTTTCTCGGGGAGCTTCGTTTTCTTGGAAAACAGTATACACTATTTTGGCAAAAGTCAGCTGATACCAATTCAAAAGCAAATGAACGAATCCGCTGCGTTTTTAAGATGCGCGGTGCAGCTGCAAACGGTATAAAAACAAGCCTGCAGCTGACCGCAATCATCTCGTACTGTGAGGTTGAGTGAAAATGTCCTGGCGGGAGAGAACTGTTTTCCAGAAAGGAAAGATTGTTGCGTGTCATATTAGTGGGTTGTCCATAAGAGAAAACGAGAGGCGTTTAAACATATCCAAGTCAACTGTTTTAGATGTACCGACTAAGTGGAAGACACCTGGCGTGCTTGAAGTAGCAAAATGTACCGGCATACCAAAGAAAATCAGTGATAGAGGTTGGTTGGTTGGTTGGTTGGTTGGTTAGTTTTTATGGCGCAAGGGCCATGCCTGGCCAAAGAGCGCCAAACACAAGACAAGACAAGACACAGGACAGAAAAACAGTATTAAAAATATGGTAGAAAACTTAAAATCTGGCTGATTAAGTAAAAGTGAAAAATGAGAGTGATGGAAGGGCTAAAAGGCAATGAAACAAACAGCATTAAAAACATGATACAATGTTTAAAATTCGGCTGATTCATTAAAACTGAAAACTGAGGATGATGGAAGAGCTAAAATCTAAATGCATTTAAAAAGTCAATTTCTTTTAAAAAGGAAAACACAGCGACAGTATCGCAGTGGTCATCCAGGACACGCTGCAGAGTAGCGGCGTCCTCGGTCAACAAATGAGAATGAAAATAGTGAAAACGTACACCACGAAAACGAACACAGCTACACAAAAGATGAATGACAGTGAGTCGGCAATTGCACGTCTCACACATCGGTGCAGTGTCGCCACACAGCAAAAAGCGGTGAGTGAAACGACAATGCCCAATGCGGAGACGCGCAAGCACCACTTCCTCCCTGCGGTTCCGACGAGATGAGGAGTTCCAGATTTCGAGAATAGGTTTTATACGATGCAGTATATTTTCCACCTGTTGGTCCCACAGTCCCTGCCACGTTCGTTTGATATGATCACGAACAAGAAATCGAAAATCGCGATGAAAGAGTGGCAAGGGTGTGACGACCAAAGAAGAAGCAGATCTAGCTGCCGCATGAGTCCACTCGTTACCCGAGATTCCAACATGCCCAGGTATCCAGAAGAATTGAATCTGAACACCGGCCTCAAGCAAGGAACGAAGAAGCCTTCGTACGTTCAAAAGAAAAGGATGATTACAATAGTCTAGCGATGAAAAAGACTGCAGGACACTTAAGGAATCCGTGTAGACCATAGCACTATGATGAGAACTCGACTGAACATGAAAAAGTGCAAGATACACAGCTTGGATCTCCGCCGAAAACACCGTGGCCTCAGCTGGGATCCGCGCTACTGACACGTCATCAACACAGACAGCTGCGGATCCAACGACTCCATGCATCTTGGAGCCATCAGTGAAAATGGGAGTGTATTCAGTTTTGAGGGCACGATGCTCAGCGAAGAGCTGCTGGTACACTGACGCAGGGGTTGAGGATTTGTCGAAAGACGTAAAGGTGGTATCAACCATGACACCAAGTTGGTGCCATGGAGGATCCCCAAAGCCCCTGGTCGCTGCAACAAGTGACAAGTCGAGCCCTGCATCACGAGCTACGGCCGCCATTCGAAGACCGAAGGTTAGAATGCACGAGGGCCGGTTCTCAAATAAACGAGCATGCTGAGGATGGAAAACTGCACCGTACAAAGGATGGTCTGGAACAGACCGAAGTTTTAAGGAAAAGTGAACAGACAGTTGCAGACGGCGTAATTCAAGCGATAGTTTGTTCGCATCAGCGTAAAGGCTGGGAATCGGAGATGTTCGAAATGCTCCCGTACAAAGACGCAGCGCCTGATGATGAACAGCGTCCAAAGGCCGGAGAACGGAAGGACGAGCCAAGCCATACACGATACAGCCATAATCCAGTTTCGACGGAATTAATTAGTGGTAAATGCGAAACAAAGAGATCCTGTCTGCGCCCCACGAAACTCTCGAAAGGATTTTTAGAATAGAAAGAGCACGCAGATAAGAAATCTTGAGCCGCCGAACGTGCACACGGAACGTAAGCGCACGGTCGACGGTCAGTCCAAGGAACTTGGTATCCGGCAAAACTGGAATGGCTGCACGATCTAAATACAGCTCGGGGTCAGGATGGAGGCCACGCCTCCGGCAGAAATGAACACAAGCTGTCTTGTCGGGAGAAAGAACGAAACCATTGCTATTCGCCGCTTTAAATATCTGATTAATTGCAGACTGCAACTGCCTTTCAATAAAACGCATGCTTGATGACTAGCAGAAGATGTGCAAGTCATCGACATACAACGTAGCCGAAACCGCAGGAGGAAGATTTGTGAGGACACAATTAACGCGCAGGATGAACAATGTGACAGATAAAATGCAACCTTGAGGAACACCTTGTTCTTGATGGAATGGTGCCGAGAGCGTCGTACCCAGGCGCACCTGGAACACCCGATTGCGAAGAAAATTTAAAATAAATGTCGGAAGATTTCCTCGCAATCCGCATGCGTGGAGGTCACGGATAATACCGTGCCGCCACGCTCGATCATAAGCTTTTTCAATATCTAAAAATACAGAAACCAGGTGCTGCCTACGCACGAACGCCTCGCGCACAGATGTCTCAAGGTGCACAGTGATAGAGGACGTCGAAGCCATAGGAGAGCCGTTACAGCTAATCGACGGAGTACTGCACAAGACCTCAGTGTACAGATGAGTACACATGCAGGAACCTCGATATGTACACGTACCATTCGCAGAGAATTCCATTCCATGGGTTACAGTGGCCGTACGCTGCTCATAAGCCTTTCGTCTGAACTCTGAATGCTATTCTTCGTTTAGCATGGTGTAAAGAAAGTTTGTCGTGGACCGTAGATCAATAGAAACGGGTGTTATGGACTGATGAAACCAGATAAATGACCCATCGGGCTGATGGCCGTATGTGGGTATGGCGGCAGCCGGTGGAACGCTATTTACCACAGTGCACTATTCCTACGGTCAAGTTTGGGGTTGGGAGTGTACTCGTGTGGTGTTGTGTTTCGTGGTATGGTCCCGAACCATTGGTTATCCTGGACAAACCTGTTATCCAGCACGTCTACTTCAATATTCTGGACAATTATGCCGTACAACACTGTATCTATACTATGAACCCAAGCCTTGTTGGTACCAGCAGGATAATGCGCCGAGCCATTAAGCAAGAACTGCTACTTCGTGTTTTGATGATAATTCCGTATCATGTGTAGATTGCCAGCACAGAACCCTGATCTTCATCCCATAGAGCACCCATGGGTTGAATTAGAGCGCCGGATAAAAAGTTTGGAACCAAGGCCTGCTACTCAGCAACAGTTAGTGGCAGCATTATGTATTAAATGGAAGCGCATACCTATCGCTCTGTTCCAAAAGCTTGTCGAAAGCATTTCGCGAAGCGTCAGTGCATGCATTAAGGCCAAAGGTGGTTTCATAATATCTTTATTCAAGGTAGAAATCAGGAGACGAACTAATAAGGACGTCTAAATACAAATAAAATACGATCAAAGATCGTTAAACTACTAAAACCTATATAAAAATATACAGCATAGTGCACAAGTTGAAAAATGGAGCAAAATTACAGCTCGTGAGAAATGAACAGCGACAAGCATGTCTGGGCATTGAGGAAGGATTTTAACAAAAAAACTTATTGCTCATACGTGCATTGCTGTGCGATTAACAAACTTGTTCAAGAAAATTGAGAGCTTCAGGAGACAACATTTCTCTTGCAAAAAAAAAAAAAAAAAAAAAAAAAAAATACAATAAGACAGTAAGGTGTAACACATCATAGTTACAAGAATGTACAGTACAAAGCAATTGACAAGCTGATCATAAGACAAATCAATGAAATGATGAATATCAGGAGAAGAACAAACTTGGACTTCCTGGTGTAAATATAATATATTACCTGTTCGGCAATATTCAAAAACAATGTACAGATATACAGCACAGTGTCAACATGTTACAAATCAAAATCGGACCATATATAGAAATGTAACACTATTCTGTTGACCAGATAGAAAATGTAAGTATAATAAGAAAACACACGATGAATAAAGCTTTAACATATTCTCACTATCCATATGTAGTGATAGAAGAATGATAGTACCAAGCATCACCTCACACAAAAGAACAAAATAGGTAAAATGTTTTTCAAAATATATTACTCATGAGTACAACACCATGCAATTGACTAACTTGTGCAAAAATAAATACAGTAAGAATCATTAGTCAACATGTCTCTTGAAAGAAGGTACGATATGACAGTGAGTTTTAACACAACATATTTACAAGGATGTACAGTACTATGCAATTTAAAAAACTGATTATCAGACAAAGCATTGGAATGTTTAATAACAGGAAATAACTAAACTTGGACATTCTGATGCAAATAAGATGGAGTACTTGTTCCGCAATATTTTGAAAACTATGAACAATTATACAGCACAGTGCAAACATGTTCGGGAAACAAAATAGAACAAAATTACAAAAAACTACACTGCAGAAACAATATCTATGTTTATACAGCACTATGCTAATGACTAACTGCAATATTTATACTCAAAATGTAAACTAAAGACGAACTAACTTGAACGTCAATGTAGGAAAAAAAAATACAAGATGAGTGTCACAAAAAACAATTTGCTGTGAAAACACGTACAGCCCTTTATAAAAAAAACCCATGCGGTAAATTTCCAAGCTGTGCAAAGATCTTGAAAACAGATTGTTGAGATTTACATATGCATTTCTGATTCAAAAAGGTCAAATACCAAATCTGCCGACCGTCAGGTACAATGACGCTGGCGAGCTGGTAAACCATGAGGCAGCCGGTGACCAGGTGGCAAGGAACTGGCTCTCCCGACGCTGAGTAACTGCAACAGAAAACTCTAGCCGAAGTCGAGATGTCAGACGGTAGCGGAAATGGCATAATAATGCCGTAGAAGCTTCATGCACAGTCAGAGGAGTAGTCAAATATCTGCAGCGTTGATGAAACACGTAGATTACATGCTTCGCTAAAATAAAAATATAGGCACAGACTGATGGGAGCTTGACTGGGGGATAGTTCTGTAGCAGAAGAGTCTGATATGCATCAAATGTAAGATCTGCTGTAATTAAACATTGGGCGATAGTAAATGCCAAGTTCAGCATTGGGAGTAATATAACACAGTGTTGATAGACATGGGAGACATCAGCCTCCCGAGCACAGAAAGGGCAAAGAGGGGAATCGAGAAGAGACATTCGGAAAAGAACGGAGGGAACAGGAAGGCGGCGATGGAGGAAAAGCCAATGGGTATTAATTTCTAGAGGAGCAGAAAGAGGAGACAGGGCGGCTGACCACACCGTAGCAGTGGCAGCAGGGGGAACATCAGGAATGGGGAGAGGAGGAGAAGAATGGGACATAGAGAGGAACCGATAAAGAGCTGACACCGAGAGAGAAGAAATGGGATGAGCTGAGCCAGAAGTAAGCAAGAAAAGAGGAAATGGGAGAGAAGCAGAAGGAACAAAGGAAAGACCTGAGTGGGAAGCAAGATGAGGAAATTGAGAAATGATAGATGAAAGAATAGAGTCGTAGATGTCACGAGAGGAGGAGGAGAGGAGAAGAGAGGGAGGGAGGCTGGCGAAGGGTCGCCAAGAAAGGTCAGGGTTAGTGAGATCTTTAACTGTTACCACACCTGCTCGGAGCCAGGTAGGATAGGCAAAGTACGGTAGATGAGAGGGGTGAATAATCGAAGAATAAAAGAGGGGTTCAGCAAGGAGCTCAGTTGTGGAATCAGGTGGAGAACGAGAAAGAGGAAGGGAACGAAGGAAAGTTAGAGCTTCACGGTAAACAGGGGGAAGTCGAATGAGGGTGAGGGGTCGGTGGTCCATGAGTAGTAAGGAGAGAAAAGAAAAGTTAGGGTTGCTCGGGGAGGCGATGACGTCCCTAGATAAAACGGCATCTGGTACTGGCGACGTGAAGAGACGGAGAAAAGTAGTAATTCTGACGGCCTTGTAGTACTCCTGTGTATCAAGGAGTCCGATGCCGCCGTGATCCGGAGGGAGGCAAAGCTTTGTGACACTGACCCAAAGGTGGCAGGTCCAAATCAGAGAAGTAAGACATCGGGTAATTTCATGAAGGCGGAGTTGTAGAGACTTGACACCAAGCCAAGAGTGTGTGCACAAGGAAATCAGGTAAGTTCGAGAGAGGCGAGCTCTCTGGAAGAATGATGAGCAGAACTGGGCTCTCCTCCAGGAGGCAGTTGACCTGAGCAAGCGTGGGTGAATAGCATTCCACGTGTAGAGGGGGGCAGCTTGCAAGGAACCAAGATGAACTCCAAGGAAGCGCTGTGAGATGGACGACCAGCTTGCTCCCCAAGGGGTGTCTACACGATGTGCCCATGAGCCGCACCATAAACCAGTGCTTTTAGATGAGTTGAGCGCTGCACCGGAGCATGAGGCATAAGCTGCGAATAGACGTTGGAGACACGGAAACTGTGAGTCATGACGGATGCAGATGGTGACATCATCTGCGTATGCAACAGAGGTAGTGGCATAATGTCTTGTGCAGGCAGAGAGTGGTGGCAGAACTGCTTTAAAAGATTGGTGTACAGAGCGGAGGAAGGGTTCAATCGCGATTGCAAAGAGTTGTCCGGAGAGTGGGCAACCCTGCCGCACTCCCCGGCGGAAGGGAATAGGCGCTGTGAGAAAGGTGGGCAGCTTGACCTGGAGAACGGCGTCTTGATAGAGTGAGAAAAGAAGAGAGACGAAGGAAGGAGGAAAACCGAAGTGAAGGAGTGTAGCCGATAGATAGGAATGTGAGATATTATCAAAAGCGGATTGTTGGTCAAGAGAGAGAAGGGCGAGGGGTTCAGAGCAAGATCGGGCAAGATGGATTAGATCATTTAGTAGATGGATGTTATGAGAAAGTGAACGGCCGGGAACTGTGTAAGTTTGATTTGGGGAGAGAATGTGATGAGAATGGGGTTAAGGCGTTGGGAAAGAAGTTTAGTATAAAGTTTATAATCTAGATTTAAGAGGGAGATAGGGCGCCAATTCCCCAGGTCAAGGAGATCACCTTTCTTAGGGAATAGTACAACATATGCTACTGTGAATCGCCTCGGTAGAGGGGAGTGATTGAAAGCAGCAGAAAGTGCAGAAAAGAGAAATGGTAGAAGGAGAGGTAGAAAGGTTTTATAGAAGAGGAAAGTGAGGCCGTCCGGACCCGGTGCGGCCCTAGAGTTTAAAGAAGAAAACGTAGAGGATAGTTCAGAGAACGTGGGAGGAAGGAGGAGAGAAGAGGCAAGATGGGGAGGAACTTGTGGTAGGTTAGAAAGAAGTAATGCCAAAGCTGAAGAGGATGGCGGAGGAGATTCACAGAACTTCTCTGTATAGAACTTTCGGACCTGGGAACATAGAGTGAGTGGATCATCAGACACCTCTCCAGATGCGAGGCGAAGGTGCCGAAGTGAATTCGATGCTGTTCGTGTTTTTTCCATGGATGTAAGGAAATCGTAATTGGATGCGTCTGGCGATAGATGTTGTAGCCGGAGACGTCGTAGAGCTTGTTGAGCCAGAGGAAGGAGGATTGATCGCAGTTCTTCTTGATAGTGGCAGAAGAGAGGATCACTTAGGCTTAGGATGGAGAGCATGGAACGGACATGGTTGAGACGCATGTTTTGAAGCGTTTTTGCTTTAAAAGAAAGATTGCGAACGTGGAGAACGAGTTGCTGTTTAATGTCCAACCAAAAAGTCAGACCACAAGGAGCTGATTGAAGTTGAGGTCGTTTGTCCTCAAGGAAGGAGCGTACTGAAGTACAGAAGTCTGGATCTGTAAGAAGAGTGTCGTCAAGAGTCCATGGACGAATTGTACGGGGTTGTGCTGGAACTGCTTGAATAATAAGAACGATGGCACAATGGTCAGAAGAAGCTGTAGGAGTGATAATAGATTCTGTCACAGCTGTAAGCAGAGTAGATGAGGCGTAGTATCTGTCAAGGCGAGCTGTGTACGGATTTTGATTATGTTGCGAGCGCCAAGTATGTACAGTCGATGAAGGATGGAAGTGACGGTGAACATCAATGAATGAGTTGTCGGAGACCACTGACTGAAGAAGATTCACCAAGTTAACACGGCGTTCTCTGGTGGAAGGAGATCGGTCCAGGGTAGGATTCAGAGTGCAATTGAAATCCCCTCCAATTAAAACATGATCTATGGGAGGAATGCGAGACAAGGCACGACGAAGGCGAGTAAAAAGTATTGTCAAGTGGGTTGAAGAGCTTGGAATATAAATATTAAATATATGATAAGATGTGGAAGCTATGGTGAATGATGCACACTGTAATAGGTCTCGACATAAGTTTCGAACCGAAAAAGAGGTGATTATGGAGTTGAAAGTATGGCGGATACCTATAGCTAGACCACTATGGGATGATAGTTGGTAGGCGTGGTGAAATGTGTAGTTCCACTGGCGCCATCGTAAGAATATCGTAGTGGATTGGCAATTCGTCTCTTGTAGTAAGAGAAGATCAGCTCCTAACGGAGTGAGGTCTTCATGTACCAAGGCATTAGAAAATGGGGATGCAAATCCCCTGCAATTAAGAGATACAATCTTGAAGACTTTTTTCCATTAATGCTTGCTGAAGAGCCTTCACAACAGGAGGAAATGATTTGAGTCGATTAAAATAGGTTTTAGCCCACGGATGTTCCTTGCGAAGGTGGGAGATGCATTGATTAAGGACTTGGATCTGATCATGCACTAGAGGGAGAAACGATGCATACTTTGAGAGTAAAGCATGCGTTGTGGAGTGGTCTGTCATATGTGACAGGTATTGATGTAAATCTTCAAATGAAATCGGCCCAGTAGGAACCGAGCCATCCTTAAGGTATTCGACAAGATACTCAAATTTAAGAGGAGGCTCTTCGTCGGCCTGGACAGAAGAGGTAGCAGCCTTTGATGGTGAATTCTTTCGAGAGGTACTACCAGTACGGGGAGAGGTGCGGGGTGATGCGGCAGTCGGCTTCTTCGGTGGGCGTCTTCGAGAAGAACCACGGCGTTTCTGCGAAGGCTCAGTTGAGCTCTCATTAACTCGAGATTCGTGGCCAGAAAATCCGTCATCAGCAGATTTAGAAGTATCAATGATAAGGGCAGTGGAGAAACCCCTGAAGGGGACTCCGCTACAGAATGACGACTCATGGGAAGCGAACAATTAAGTGAGGGAAAATCGAGTTGCTGGTCGAAGGATAAAGGGTCCGTAGACACGCGTTGACCAACTCCTGCAGTCGACTTTTGTGAAAGTTTCGATTCTGAAACTTTCTGTGCAGTGGAAGAAGGTGTTGCTCGGCTCAGAAGAGGGCCAGAAGTTGTAGGAGAATTATCAGGAGCCTGTGATGCTAGATGTCGGCAATGCACACGTAAATGATTCTCTCCGTGGCAAAAAGTGCAGTGGAGGAAGGTAGTCACTTCAATTCTCCTACGTTGCTGTCCACAACGAACGTTGAGCACCTTTGGGCAGGCGAGCAAATGTTCATCAGATGGAAAGATCACTCTTGCACTTCGGCGAAATCCTCCTATGGATTTATCGTCTGGATCTCTCGGCGCGGCTGAAAGAGTAGTAACTGGCCCAACAACTCGGCCGAACTTACTGAGTACAGTGCACAGCGCAACGTCTGACACCTCAGGTGGAACCGGATAAAATGTAACCTGGATTGGACGCTGAGAGACAGGTTCTGGTAGAAGATGGACGTCTTTGAGGGACAAACCTTCTGTCAAGACAAGATCCGCATGCTCTTTAAGAGCAAAGTACACCAACACAGCTCGAGGTTTTCGAGCCATGTGAGTAATACTGGCTCCAGCTGGAAGTATCTGCTTGAGAGCCATACTATATTCTTTCAACTTTGTGTCTGGGAGCGCATCAAAACACACTCCGAAGTCCATTCTAGAATAGAATTGTTTTCCCGCCGGGGAATCTTCGGGAATATCTATGGTGGCAGTAAAGCCATCAACAATGACGTACGAGTCTGGTAAGACTTCTGCAACAAACTTGGAAGGAGCTTTTGTTCCAGTAAGAGCGGCAGAGTATGCCCTAGGAGCAGGACTCGAGCGTGAGGGCTGCAACGCAACCTGCTGTTTGAACTGAGTGGAAGTAGAGGGTAAATTAGCAGCGCTGTCAGACACATCCATGTCTTCACTTAAAGCAACAGAGAGTTGCGCTGCACTGACGTCACTGGTCGAAGCAGGGCAAGAAGCTTGAGCTGTAGTTGAGGAGTCACTTTCTACTTCTAGTGGTTGGGTGACGTCACCTACAAGCATTGGAGGAGATTGGTCTCGTGTCGAGGAGGAGGAGGAGGCGGCAGGAAATGCCTCGCTGATATGGGCGTGGACATCGCTCTTATCAGCAGCAGCCGCCGCCATTGTTAATGACGAGGGCTGCCTGAGAAATCGACCAGCTAGGTCGACAATTCAAATGATGATAACAGAAAAAATAAACTACTCACCAACTTGGGAGATGTATCAAAACAAAGCACGAACCTTCAGCTTGAAGGAACACGAAAGGAAAATGACGAGCCACACGATAAAACACACTAAATAGGCACACAACACGGAGCTCAGAAAAACGTGACTTAGGCCAAAGGTGGTCCGACACCGTTCTAATGTATGTCAATAAATACTGTATTGTGTCTCTCTTCTAGGTATCCAGTGACTTTTGTCTTGTCAACATGATGTGTATCATGAATCATAATTTGGTTATCTCAAAATAGATAACCTACTTGATGAATGTGTCCTTTTGTGACCCTTTTGATCTTGTTCTAAGTGGTGTTTGCAGGATGTTTTTGTAATATCTTAATGATGTCTGAGTCGGCAATATGAAAACGTAACAACGCTCCAGCTAATGTAGAGTATATCTTAATATCCGAATTTTATCTTCAACCCGCAGTCTCAAATCGAACACTATGACAATTAGATTTTTCCTAATCAGAAATATTACCGCATAACAGAACTTGCAATATTATTTTTCTTCCAGGAAAAAGTGTGTGTTTCTGTAAGCCAAGTCATTTTAGACAAGAAAGAAAAAGAATAAATAAAATGTTTTGCAGCGGAAAAGCACTGAATCTAACTGCACAGGTCTCATATTTACACGTATTTTAGGATATCTGTCAACCTTTGTATGAGTGTATCTTTTCACCTTATTCATTTACACACAATAATAGCCTCACTAGGGCACCATATGCGTTAAAAGCTTCGCGTCCAAACGTGCCTGAAAACATAAAACACACCCATCGCAACAAAACAAATACTACATTGAAGCAAACGTCGCCATCCAGGTGGCAGAGGTGCACAAGTTGTCTCCTAAACTTGCGGCAAAGCTAACCCGACTACGAACTGGAAGGTACTAAGTGTGTACTTCCACTGTACAAATTAGTTCCTATTTTAAAACTAGTATTCAATCTTGAACTGGGACTTAAAAATTCCACAAGTTCTAAATGTTGTGCATACGTACACATAAAACATTAAGATCTGAATTTCGTCCCATTTTGAAAACAAAATCAGATATTGGTGTTTTGGCACCGTCTTTGTCATTTCTGTCAGTCAGCCATGTGTATTTGACAAATATCCAATCCACCAATGAGCCATTACATTATGACCACCCCCGCCTTGAGAAATGAGCGTGTTTGAAGACCGAACGGTGGTGCAGGTGAGGTTCATAGAACAGTATATATAGAACCCGAGGACCGGCTTTTCGTTAATAGAGTGTTCGGAGTCAGAATGGAAAAAGCTGCCGATTTATCGGAATTTGATAAAGGACAAATTGTAATGTCAAGGCACCTCGGAACTACTATCTCAGAAACAGCGCTGTTTTGGGGTTGTTCACGCACCACTGTACTGAGTGCGTATCAAAAGTGGTACACAAATGACCAAACGACGAACCGTCATCCAGCCGTATGTAGGCCGCAGTTCATTGATGCCACAGGCTAGCAGAGACTGTCGCGTATTGCTCACGGTGACCTCAGGGCCCCAAATGCGACAAATCACCCGCAGCTACAACGGTGGTGATCAGGACAATGTATCACAATACACAATTCTTCGCAGTCTTCTGCACATGGGTCTGCGTAGCTGGAGACACAGCCGGGTCCCCATGCGAACTGCACGTCATTGCCAACAGCGCATGAAATGGGCCCAAGATCAGCAATATTAGACAGTGGATTATTAAAAGAAATAAGCTTGGTGTGACCAATTAAAATTCCTAGTGCATGACGTAGACGGAAGAGTGCGGATACGCCGATTACCAACGGAGGCTATGGCGACTGAATTCCCTGTTGGACGGAAACAGGACCGTGGCGGTGGTGTTATGCTGTAGGCAATGTTTTCTCGGGACACTTTAGGCCCCATTATCCCAAAAGCACAATCCCTGATAGCCGTCAGGTATCTGAACATCCAGAATGATCAAAAAGTAATTGGAGGAACATGCTGGTGACTTTCTGTTAATGCCCTGGCCTCCAGGTCAACCTGACATGAACCCAATCGAACATTTGCTGTTCGACTTAGATAAGCGAGTTCACGCTAAATCACTACCACCCCAAAATGAACGGGAATCTGAGGACCTGTTGTTGATATTGTGGTACCAGATAGCGCTGCATTCCTATCACCACCTCATCGAAACGACGCAGCGCCAAGCGGTCGCTGTTTTCGGTGTTGTACAACTTATTAGGTAGGTGGGAATACCGTAATGGCTTATCGATGTATGTATGTTATAGGTTGCATTTACTGATGAGGGCGGATAATCTTACATTTATGTGGATTTGAGGACACTTAGTTTTGATCCTTTCTTCCCGACAGAGATATTGGTTACAGAGAGATCAACGGCAAAGTTTCCTTTTGTTCAGCTTTCCCTCAAGGTGGCACATCCTAAGTGTTTGTGGCATGGTCCCTGATACATATGTGCGGAAATATATTTTGGGATTGTCCCCCACATTAATGCGGAAAAATATTGAAAACCATCATGAGTTTTCAGTGAAAAGTCTTTCTTTATTCAGATTAGATTTGCTCCCAGTAATTTCGTCTGTGATTGGTCGGAGTTGTTCTGAATGTGGCATGGGTGGTGAACACGTTTCATAAAACCCTACCTCTTTTCCTACCGTGGAAGCCGTTACCCAAAATTAGGAGTGGGAAGCAGCCCATTTCCGTTAGGATTTTTTTATTGGAGGTTTAGTGACCACCTTGAGTAACTCAATGGGCTATAAGCAGTCGTCCGTCCCTAATGGAGGTTCACTGGTTCCAGGGAAGGGTGAGAGCCAATGCCGTAAGACAAACACAACATCCATGCCTCACGGGATTCGAACCGGGATCCCATTCCGACGAATGATCAAAAGCCATCGCTTAGACCACTGCGCAACCGGGTCGGGCAGTTAAAGTTGCAATCGCTGTTCGTTAGACTTTTCCAACCTTCCGAACGAAAACCAACCATCGTTTCACTGGAAAATAAAATAAACTGCTTCTCAGCAAGAAACACTCGATCGAACTACCCCCAACTTATATTTACACGTCCGTTTAGGAATTCTTTCAGCTTTCAGTTTTTAAATGAATGGTGTTCTTTTTTGCTTCTCTTTTTTGACACACAACAACAATTTGGGTGCAGTAATTTACATGAAAGCACTTTCATGTCTGCTCGAGAGAAGAAACTGACACGTCGCTCATGGCGACAAAACTAAATAAATTCCGCTGCTGTGGCATCTGTGCTTAAAACATGCATGTTCCATACTTTAAAACACTTAGGCACACACTCTGAATCATATAGGACACTTGAGAAAGACTATTTTGTTCTTTAACTTTATGAAATATCAGGCGTCTCAAAGTCAAGCAGGTTTAATTACTTTTCCGGAACAAAAAAAAACGCATGCTTCACATTTCGTAATCAATATTCTCTTTATTAATTATTAACTAGTGTTAGGAAGAGCAGCTAACCGAAGGTATTATATCATTTGAAGAACTTTAAAAGGTTATTTAAAGATTTTGATAGGTATTAATGTGCGGTTTATAGTGCTGCGTAAATTTATTTTTCAAGATCTTTCCAAAAAACAAAATGGAGCGAGAGTTTTTAGACACCTGACAAGTTTCACGAGAAAACAAAGAAATTTATGTTGTTCTTGGTATCTATTATGTATACAGCAAACACCCAAACTATATGACAACCTGCCTAATATAATATTGGCACTCCACGTGCCACCAGATGTTCTTACCCGGTCAAGCATAGACGCTACAATATTTCTAAAGGGGTCTTAAGGTGTCTGGTACTAACACGTTATCAGCACATCCTTGAACTTTTGTAAACTACTTGGTTGAGCTCCCCGCAGTTCGTATTTGGGGTTCCAACACAAATGGATTGAGACCTGAGCTCGGGTAAGTACCAGGAAGATTTTCCTCCTGGTCTGGGAGCCATTTCGAACAATTGTAGCAGTGTGCGATGGATCATTATTTTTCTGAAAGGATGCATTTGGTCTGAAATGATATTTATGTAGGTGGTAGTATTCATAGTTTCCTGCACATGAACGACTAGACCCAGCATTTCCCAGTAGAACATTGTCCAAATCGTTGCACTAAATCCATCTGCTTGTTTTCATTCCACGGTGCAACCTGGTGCCGAAACTTTCCCGGATAAACAACGCACACGAACTCTTCGGTGTACATGATGCAACAGGAAAACGAGTTTGTCAAACCAAACAACTTTTCCCCGAGCATTGAAAGTCCAGCTTTTGTGCTCGCGTGCCCCTTGTATGCGCTTTTAACGGCAACCCAAAATTATCATTGGCATTCGATGCGGCCTGCTGTTACGCAACTCCATTTTCAGCAGGCATCAATGTACGGTATGACACGTAATTACCGTCACGAGCATTCAAATTACCGGCGATTTGCGCCACGGTATTCTTTCTGTTGTCTCGTACCATACGTGATATCCTTTGATCACCATTAGTATCTATGTACTGGTCGGACCACACCTTGGCGGCAGTTAACTGTTTACCGACATTGGGATTACATTTTGAAGATATTTACCACGGCTGACTGTGAGGAGCCCACAAACTTCAAACTTGTTGGCAGTTCACTGTTTTCCGACATTGGATTACATTTTGAAGATTTTTACCACGGCTGACCGTGAGGAGCCCACAGACTTGCCGGCAGTTCACTGTTTTCTAACATTGGATTACATTTTGAAGATATTTAGCACTGCTGACGGTAAAGAGCCCACAAACTTGCCGGCAGTTCACTGTTTTCCGACATTGGATTACATTTTGAAGATATATACCACGGCTGACCCTGAGAAGCCCACAAACTTGCCGGCAGTTCACTGTTTTCCGACATTGGATTGCATTTTGAAAACATTTACCACGGCTGACCGTGAGGAGCCCACAAACTTGCCATCAGTTCAATATTTTCTGACATTGGATTACATTTTGCGGATATTTACCACCGCTGACCGTGAGGAGCCCACATACTTGCTGGCCGTTCGTTGTTTTCCGACACTGGATATTTATCAAGGCTAACCGCGAGCAGCCCACAATCTTACCGGCAATGCATTGTTTTCCGACACTGATTAACTTTTTGAAGATATTTACCAAGGCTAACCGTGAGCATATCACAAGCTTGCCGGCAGTTCATTGTTTTCCGACATTGGATCACTTTTTGAAAATATTTACCACGGCTGATTGTGAGCAGCGCACAACCTTGCCGACAGTTCATTGTTTTCCGCAATTGGATCACTTTTGAAGATATCTACCACGGCTGATCGTGAGCAGCGCACAACCTTGCCGACAGTTCATTGTTCTCCGAGATTGGATCACTTTTTGAAGATATTTACCACGGCTGACCGTGACCAGCACACAACCTTGCCGACAGTTTATTGTTTTCCGAAATTGGATCACTTTTTGAAGATATTTACCACGGCTAACTGTGAGCAGCCCGCAGCCTTGGGGTCTTGGAGATAATCCGACCATGTCATTTAGCCATTACAATTTAGCATTTTTCAAACTCAATTAACTTCGCTGCCTTTCCGATGAAAGGAAGAATAACAGTGATTAACAGAGCTCAGTATCAGATGTCAGATTTACCGTTTGATGTCTTTCACACGCCTCGTTGCTTACCTACAGTTGCTTCGATTTCCATAAAGACGCGTTTGTCATAGTGTTTTGGCTCTTCGGTGTATCATCAAAGATGTAAACATGCAGCTGTCTATCGTGACTTAGACGCTTGGGAACTTGGTGCTTCGAAAATTAAAGCAGGGTTCTAATTTCAGATACAAGCGATTTCGCGTGTTCAAAAAAGGTGGCAACGTATAACTGCCGAAAGACGCTTGGCTACGACCTGTTTTTGAAGCTGATACGCAAAAAGCACTCTGTGTGTCTGCGTGCATTGCACGAAATCTCGATGTAGCGCTAGTATAAAATTATTGATTCTGCCAACTGCTATTCCTCGAGTCGTAGACAGTTTAGGCCGGTGTTTCCCAACTGCTGTTCCTCGAGTCATATACAGTTTCTTTACACCATGCTAAACGACGAGTAGTATGCCTAGTGGAGATGAAAGTCTTATGAGCAGCCGCACGACCACGGTAACCCATGGAATGAAGTTCCCTGCGAATGGTACGTGTACTTATCGAGGTTCAAGCATTTTTACTCACCTCTAGACTGAGGTCTTGTGCAGTACTCCGTCGATTAGCTGTAACGACTCTCCTAAGGCTTCGACGTTCTCTATCGCTGATTTTCTTTCGTCTGCCGGTACATTTTGCTGCTTCAGGCACACCATTTCTTTCACTTCTTCAGTACATCCAAAACAGTTGATTTGGGACTGCTTAAACGTCTCTCGGTTTCTCTTATGGACAGCCCACTAATATAAAACCTAACAATCTCTTTCCTTTCTGAAAGTCAGTTTTCTCCCGCCGCGACATTTTCACTCAACCTCACAGTGCGATATGATCGCGGTCGGCTGCAGGCTTGCTTTTTAGCATAGTACAAAGAACATTTATCGTGGACCGAAGATCAATCGAAACGGATCCTATGGACGGATTATTCCAGATTCACGATCGATTAGTCTGATGGCTATGTGTGGGTATGGCAGCAGCCGGGGAAACGCTATTTACCACAGTGCATTGTTACTAAGGTCAAGTTTGGAGCTGGAAGTGTACTCAGTCGGGAGTGCTTTTGATGGTATAGTCCCGGCTCATTGGTTATCGTGGACAAACCTGTTAACCAGCACGCGTACTTCGATAATCTGGACAATTATGCCTTACCAACTCTGTGGCAATACTATGGAACCGAACCTAGTTAGTACCAGCAGGATTATGCACCGAGCCATAAAGCAAGGACTATTAAGGCGTGGTTTGACGATAATTTCGTATCGTGTGTGGACTGGCCAGCCCACAGCCCTGATCTTAATCCCATAGAGCATTTATTGGATTAATTAGAGCGCCCCATAAAAAGCTTGGAACCAATGCCTACTACTAAGCAACAGTTACCGGCAGCATCATATACTGAATGGAAGCGCATACCTATCGCTGTGTTCCAAAATCTTGTCGGAAGCATGTCTCGAAGGGTCAGTGCATGCATTAAGGCCAAAGGTGGACCTACACCGTACTTATGTGTGTCAATAAATGCTATGTTGTGTTTCTCTTCTAGGTGTCCGGTGACTTTTGTCAATATAGTGTAGTTTGCCATTACGTTTATGTTCTTACAGTCTCAATTAAAGGCAGCGGTTTGTCATTTCTACGTACCTTTTTCTGGCACCATCTGGGTATTGAAATGGGATAGCATAAATTCCTGCATCTGTTAGGTGTGTGCGAGATTGCTTATTTGTTGTTAGCCAGGAGAAAATCGATTTAGGGGATTTTATTCCTATGCCTAGTCCTAGTTTTTTAAAGGATATTTTTAGGAAAAGGTGAAGCCAGGGACCTAAGTGCATGCACCTATGTATTTGAATTTAGGGGCAATTGTTTGAGCAGTTCTCTTATTAAATGAAGTCTCTGCTTGATTGATAATACGCTCAATTATATAAGTATCAAATCCTGCTGCGGACAACAAAGATTTCCAAGATCCAATTTCAAGATGTTGCGTGTGTTAATCTGAGCTCAGTGCCGTGGATCTTCTTGCTGTATGTCGAAATACCCTGACTGGGAAGAAATTCGAAAAATAGATCCTCACACAACTCCTAGGGTCACAGCAATACGATAATCAGTAGAAATAATAACCAGCACGGATGTCTGCAATGAAGAAACATCAACTGATCTCCTCTATGTCTGGCGAATGCTGTTAAAAGATCCCCGTCATCATCTATGCTGCGAGTTCTGCATGAGGGATATCTATCATATTTGATGATTTCACGGGACGTAACACAAGCGTCAATCAACCTTGATTATATATTTAAGTTTGAATTACTCAGAATCCCTTTACTTTCTGTTGTTTACGGTGTTTATCTCAGTTATGCCTGATGAAGCCACCCGTGAGTGGTGAAGGCTTGCTGTTTTTTTACTTTATTATTGTACACTATTAAAACTGATCTCGAATTCAAGTTATGATAATTTTGGTGTAATATACCCGATTCTCGTTGCTTTCGAAATACTTTATTTTAATATCCAACACATGACTTATAAAACAAAACAAAGAATAAACAAGAAATGCAATTGAATTACGTTACAGTTTCTGTGCCGAACTAAGAATTCATTGTCCAAAAACACGTCCAATATTATTCTGCACCATTAAAACTGATCTCGAATTCGTTATGATTATTTTGGTGTAATATACCCGATTTTCATTGCTTTCGAAATTCCTTATTTTAATATCCAACACATGACTTATAAAACAAAACAAAGAATAAACAAGAAATGCAATTGAATTATGTTACAGTTTCTGTGCCAAACTAAGAATTTATTATCCAAAAACATGCCCTATATTATTCTACACCATTAAAACGGATCTAGAACTCAAGTTATGATCATTTTGGTGTAATATATCTGATTCTCATTGCTTTCGAAATTCTTTATTTTATTTACCAACACATGATTTATTAAACAAAACAAATAATAAACGAGAAATACAATTGAATTATTTTAGTTTCTGAGCCAAACTAAGAATTTATTATCCAAAAACATGCTCTATAATTAAAAAATCCTTTAAAAATACAATTTAACTTTTTAGTTTCTGTTCCAAGTTGAGTTTTTTTTTGTTAACAAAAAAAATGCGGTATGCAAGAAAATAAGAAATATACATAAAATGCAACTTAAATTTTCTGACAGTTCCTTTGCCAAATCGAAAGTTTGAATTTTACTAAGAAAAAATCTATTTGAACATTTTTTAAGTGCCATGGCAAACTGAAAGTTTTTATTTCGTTAGTCCAGAATTGCAATGCACAACACAAACCATATGCAGATTTTTTAAAGGGAATGATTTTGTATTATCTGCCAACAAATCTTCATTTATTGAAAAGCTCCTTTCCACTTCCACTGACACCGCAGCAGCATGCTTGAAATAAACTACGTTGCTTTCTTCAAAGTCACCTGAAAATTCACCAATGGAAATGTTTCTCCCTAGTAGCACATCTGCAATAAGTACAGCTTTTCATATCCTGCATTATTTTTTTCTAAAACTTGCTCAATTTTCTTTTGCACAGCCTTTCTCACTTTTCCAGTCATAATGTCCAGGCCATTCACAACTTTCTTCATTAAATCAATTGGATGCGGTAGTAGCACTTCTGACTTCTCCAAGGAAGTAATGGCAGGAGGAAAAAAAACAAAGTTCGACTTTATGAAAAAACATTTACCTGCAGTTTCAGGATGAGAATGTAGTCTCGGCTCAACTTTAATTGGGGCCGCTTCATAGCTGTCTGTCAAATGAGTCGATGAGGCCGATTCATAGCTGTCTGTCAAATGAGTCGATGGGGCCGCTTCATAGCTGTCAAATGAGTCGATGGGACCGCTTCATAACTGCCAAATGAGTCGATGGGGCTGCTTCATAGCTGTCAAATGAGTCGATGGGGCCGCTTCATAGCTGTCTGTCAAATGAGTCGATGGGGCCGCTTCATAATTGCCAAATGAGTCGATGGGGCTGCTTCATAGCTGTCAAATGAGTCGATGGGGCCGCTTCATAGCTATCAAATGAGTCGATGGGGCCGCTTCATAGCTGTCAAATGAGTCGATGGGGCCGCTTCATAGCTGTCAAATGAGTCGATGGGGCCGCTTCATAGATGTCAAATAAGTCGATGGGGCCGCTTCATAGCTATCAAATGAGTCGATGGGGCCGCTTCATAGCTGTCAAATGAGTCGATGGGGCCGCTTCATAGCTGTCAAATGAGTCGTCATCCAAAGGAAATTCATCCTAAAATGCTCTTTTTATGGAAAATACCAAAATATGCAAAATAAGGCCTAAAAATAACAAAAACATTGCCTTAAAATGACTGAAAATCCTGAAAACATGCCACATCGCCTAAAGAAATCACGAAAAAACGCAAAAAAAAGTCTTAACAGATGTATTTAAATTATTGGGTTGTCGGAAAAGTCATGATGTATTTTAGCCATGTTTTGCAAAGGCCATTTATTGATAAAAAGAATAAAGATCAATCAATGATATAATGCCCGTTTTGTTCGATAACCTTTTGCCATCTTTCAGTGAGCTGCAGAATGCCTCGTTCATAGAAGGACCTGTCTTTCGTGGCGAAAAATTGTACAAGGTGATGATTTACAGCCTCATCTGAATTGAACGTTATACCACGCAAGGACTGTTGAAGATATCGAAAAAAGTAGAAGTCTGGCGGAGCAAGGTGAGGCAAATATGCTGCTTGCGGCAACACATCCCACCCAAGCTCCAATAATTTTTGGCGGTCGATCAAACTTGTGTGTGATCTCGCGTTGTCATGATGGAACACAACACCTTTAAGATGAACGAGCTCTGGACGTTTTTGGATGATCGATTCGTTCAAACTGTCCAATTGCCGACAGTACACATTCGAATTGACTGTTTGGTTCGGTGGTAGGAGCTAGCAAAACACGACACCTATAATATCAAAAAAAATGAGACCAGAACCTTTCGCTGATGAATGTCTGCTTTGGATGTCATTTGAGGCGAAACAACACGTCGGGACCAAGACTGTTTGCGCAGCACATTGTTGTACACAATCCACATTTCGTCACCAGTTATCAGTCGCTTAAAAAAAGGATCGTTTTGCTCTCGTTTAATGAGCATATCGCAGATGTTTATACGCGCCGTCAATTGAGCTTATTTGATTTCACGAGGAACCCACACATCGAGCTTGCTTACGTATCCCAGCTTCTTCATATGGTCGTGAACGCTTGAATGATGGATGTGCAATGTGCCTGCAATCTCTCGTGTCGTGTAATGTGTGTTTGACTCGATCATTGCCTTGAGTTGGTCGTCATCAACCTCGGTTGGCCTCCCGGACAGAGGAGCATCGCTAAGGTCAAAATCACCAGCAGGGAATTTTGCGAAACACCGCTGGCACTGACGTTCTTTTTGAGCATAATCACCGTAACACTTTACGCTACTTTTCACAAGCTTGACACGCGTTCTTACCTTTACGGAAGTAAAACAGTAAAATATTCTATCTTCAACTTGATGTCAAATCTCCGCAATTCAACCGAATCGCTCAATATTCCTTTTAGACTGCAGCTCGAACTAGCACCTCTCGACTGACATAGCGATAACAGAGCTGCGCATGCTTCTAGTACTTCCAAAACCGCCCAACCGCCATTGGGTGCCAAAATACGTCATGACTTTACCGACAACCCAATAGCTTAGCTTTGCATGAAACACATTTGTATGCACTCGAACAACGTTTTAAATTGCCAAAAAAATTGCGAAATCGTAAAACTCCTAGCTCTAATAACCAAACATGATGTGGTGGAAATAATTGGGTGGCACTGGAGTGCGTCTTATTTGGACCAGTAAACTGAGGCGTGGGTTCCTGGCCAGTGGTCCGAGTAATTGCCACTGGTGAGGCATGAGCGGATCGTTTGTCTTACGGCAGTGGCTCTCTTCCGTCTCTAGAGCTCCAGGTCCCAAGTTCGAGATGAGAGGTTTCTTACAGACTCTAGAGTTGCTCATGTGGTTATTTAGTCACGAAACAGAAAACAAACATCCAAATACAATTCACATGGGCGAGCAACAAAATATAATTTCAATAATGTCTGGTAACGCATGATAAGAAACGAAAATCTAATTGCTCTGTATGTTATACTAAAACAGACTAAGTGTTTGTCCTCACAAAAATCACTAAGAGTAACATATGGTATTCAGACCACTAGCACACTGATAGTGAATTATACTTTTATTTCTTTTACAGGTTTAGAAGATATTTCCAAAGTATACTGTGCCGCTGCAAGAGGAGACGGAATTCTAATGGAAGACAGCATTCTTTCTTCTGGCTTAAACGAAGGACAACCGTGACTGGCTCGACTCGATCAGGATCAGCACCTGTGACTCTGAATCACGCGCAGTGCTTAAAAATATTTCATCAGTATGTGCCGCGCCAAATACCACAAGGTCCGGTAGCTTTGTGATCTTCGTCTATAATTATATACAGTCATTTGATCTTTCAGACATTTTCTGGTTTCCCCAGGCAGCTGGAAGTATGTAGAGTTCCAGGAAAGAAAACTTCCTTCAATTTCGTATTTCCTGAAGCTCTTTTGCTCAAATGATATCGAATGGCAAAGTAGTGTAGCCTTTTTCATGAAACATTATAGTCATTAATATTATTATGTTCTAGTAAATTTGTTGTTTCAACAGGTTTTGTGAAATAATCACGAATCGGTGTTGTCTGGAACTTTTCTAGGAAAAACTCTTAAAACTTCAATAAACTTTCTCCAATTTATGAATATCAACGAATAATAAAAAGCTGATGTGAAGTATGTTTCCGTGAAGATTTTACATTTCTTTGTTGTCATAATTAAGATCACGATGTTAACTAATTTCATTAAATTACGTTCTTGCTCATAATGTGCTCGTGATGTTTTAGAGATTAGTAATCGCTGTTAGTATGGAATTAATACCTCACCTTCCAAGTACAGTTGAAGGAAAATACGCAGAGAGAAAATAAGCAGAGGAAAGCAAAGAGCTGGGAGTGTGATTGCGTTACAGTTACGAAAATGGATGAAATTATTTTCATCGTGAATTCAAATGAGATTCGTAGATAAGATTATGTTATATCGAAATGAAACGCGCACATAGCCAAGAACAGAGATTTCTCCACATTTCACCGAGTAAAACATATTATGTAGCGGAATTCTTCTTGAAAATGTATGAAAAATATCCATGTTTTCAAATTCTAGTTGGGATTGGATAGACACCTGTAATAATAAGACAATAAGATTTTTGTGACATTGAAATTAGTCGTAAAGTAATTCTGGTGATTCCCATTTATCTTGGACAAAGCGAAAATTCACCTATCTGTGTATCCGTAGATTTACACCAAGATCTCTCTCTATATATATCCCTCCCCTGTCTCTCTTTCTTTCTCCCCACTCTCAATCCCCCTAATCACTCCTCTTATCTCTCCTTCCTTTTCCATTTTCTTCCCCCTCCCACTCCCATCTGTCTCCTTCTCTCTCCCTTTTGTTCCCTCCCCACTTTCTCTCCCCCTCTCCCTCCTACTTTCAATTCCCATTTTCTTGCCTCTCTCCTCCTCTCCCTCCCTCTTTCCCTCCCCTCTTCCTGTCTCGCTCTTCTTCTCTCTTTTTCTCCCTCTCCCTACCTCTCTCTTCCTTTCGTTCTCTATCTCTCTCTTTCTACCTTTCCCTCCCACACTCTGGCTTTCGCTCTCTCTCTCCCCTCTCTCCCGCATTCTCTCTGTCTCCCTCACTTCCTTTCTCCCTCTCCTTCTCTCTCTCCTTCTCTCTCTCTCTCGCTCTCTATCTCTGTCTCTCCTCCCACCCTCCCTCTCTCTTTCGTTCTCTATCTCTGTCTCTCCTCCCACCCTCCCTCTCTCTTCCCTCTCTCTCGCATTCGGTCTGTCTTCTTCTCTCCTTTTCTCCCTCTCCCTTTCTTTCTCCCTCTCTCTCACTCTTTTTCTCCCTCCCTCTCTCTACCATTCGCTCTCTCCCTCCCTCTCTCTACCATTCGCTCTCTCCCTCTCTTCCTCTCCCTCTCCCTTTCTCCCTCTCCTTCTCTTTTTGACCTCTCTCTCTCCCTCACTCACTCTCACTCTCTCTCTCGCTCTCTGTCTCCCTCCCTCACTCACTCTCACTCGCTCTCTCTCGCTCTCTCCCTCTCTCTTTCTCTCTCTCTCTCTCTCTCTCTCTCTCTCTCTCTCTCTCTCTCTCTCTCTCTATATATATATATATATATATCTGCGGCCACGGTTTTCAGACTGCCTTTAACATAAGATTTTATTACATCATTCTATCCTTCATGCAGATGTAACGTTCATTTCTTCGGGTTCTTTCTCCAAGGTTAGCGCCTTTTTTCCAAACAAACTACTTATTATCATTTCTTGGCAGTTATAGTGGTCATACACCCTGAAATTTGTACTCTGTACAATTTTAATTTTCACATCCCTTGAAATTGTACAGGTTTCCCGTATTCACGTGTTTCTGTTTCAGTCTTCTCAAGTGATTTCGCGAATTTATTTCTCCTCGTATCTTCGAGTTCTCTATGGTGTTGGCATATACATCTTAGGGGAAAACGTAATTCTCTGATCCATGAGTGAAAACTGCTAATATGAACGAAGTGAAAACTGCTAATATGTAGAACGAAGTGAAAACTGCTAATATGTAGAAAGATCCATGAGTGAAAACTGCTAATATGTAGAAAAATCATTTCCTTCTCATGTAATTCCTCTCTTCAATTTCTTCCCATTCGCGCCTCTGCTGGCACCCTTCCGAATTACCTTTGGGTTTTTTTCTCTAGTTACTTTCTAGAGATCTCCAGGATCAAATCTCTTTGTCCGAATAATTTTTATTAGTTCTTTAATTATGCCCATATCATCGCAATTTCTCTTCTTGGAAAAATTATTAACCTAGCAATCATACATGCCGTAGTCGCCAGAATTTTGTTGTGTACGTAACTTAATCACATCAGAAACCTTAAAGATTACATCGTCCCTGAGCAATATGCAATTTTCAAGTTTTCTGATGTGATGAATTTATGTGCAGAACAGTACATCTAGCGATTCCGGTATATCTGATTACTAGGCAAATAATCCTATGTTTCCGACCTGCTAAGAGAAGGACATTTCTTCCGCGGAATCCATACTCTTCAAAACGTCCGCCATTTTAACTGTTACACTCATTCTCTCTTTGCGAATTCATTTATTTCTGGTGACACTACACATACCCCTCGGCATCTTTACTTCAACAACACTGTGCTTATTCTTCGATCATCTTGGCAGTGGCAGTACTTCACAATCTTGTTGTTTCAGTATCTGAAACAATATCTGTTTTGGATGAACTAAATGCGAATTATCGGTGCACTCCAACTTTCACAAAAATGTTATACCCCAACGCATTTCAGATATACACAAAAAATTTATATCCATTTCTTTTATTAAATGTGTTTATCCTCTTGGACAATTTTCTTCCTTAGTCAAGGCCATATTTCCTGTCTTGGCATTTAACCTTTCCCTTCTTAAATTCAAAATCACGTGTAATACTAACTTTCTTTCTTTTTCCTACTCCGTGTTTTAGCAAAAATGCGCAATCCACTGCATTTTTCTTCCGCACAAATCCAAAGTGTTCTTTTCTACATCTTCACTTCTTCTGTAAATTTTTCTCATCTAGTATTCTGTCCAATGTCTTCAGGGTGTCCAGAATTTCACTTATGTCTCCCAAACCTGTACGTTCCTTCTTCTTCCAAGATAAGTGTTAACATACTAGGTGTGCAACTTAATTCTCGTCCCCTATCATAGAACGTCGGCAAATGCAAATAGCTGTGGTCGCCCCTGTTTCGTAGTGCAGCTACACGAGCTGGGAGTGACTCAATAAGGTGCCGGAAGGTGTTCACAGGTATGTGGAACCATGCTGACTGCAGTGCATCTGACAGCTACTGGAGGGGCGTATTGGAGGATCCATAGAGCGAATAACACAATCGAGATTGTCCCACAGATGCAAAATTGGGTTTAATTCTGGAGAACTAGGGGGCCAGGGAAGTACGTCGAAGCCGTCGTCTTGCTCGTACAAACAGACTCGGACATTTCTAACTGTCTGACACGTCGCATCATCGTGCCGGAAGATCCCATTCTCCCTAGGGTAGACAATCAGCATGTATGGGTGAACGTGGTCTGCAAGGACGGATTCATAACGAATGCGGGCCACAGTGCCTTCCACAAGTATGAGTGGATCCAGAGAATGCCTCGAAAACCTTCCGCAGACCATAACGCGCACCTACTAGCTTGTTTTCTGCCAGCAATGATTGAAGAGTGTTTGTTCTCTGATGTTTCTCTCCTTATAGACCAACGTCCATCCGTTCGATAAAACAGATAACGTGACTCATTCGGAAAGGAAATCCTTTGCCAATCAGAGAAGGTCCAATTCCGATACTGCCCTGCAAATGTTAGCCTTTTTTCTGCCGGTGCATCGACAGAAAAGGCTTACATTTGCACGGCAGTATCTGCGTATTGGGCTCAAACGCAGTGACCATCCGTCTACATCGGAGCCCCATACGCACTAGGGTTCGCTGACGTATCGTTTTAGGTACACTTCCGGTAGCTCCCTGGCTCATTCGGCCGGTACGTTGCACCAGTTTAGCTTGTCGATCGGCCCTAACACACGTTCGAATCCGACGTTCACCTCTCTGGCTTCAATGGCACGTGGTGCTCCGTAGTTTCTACGTCGCTCATTCGCAACGGCGCCATTTCTCCAATTACGATTCACTTTAACCACAGCAGCAGGCAAACAGTTCACAAAGTGCGCTGTTGCAGAAATACTGCCACCCTCGGCCCGAAAGCCGATAATCATCCCTCTTTGCAAGTCTGATAAATCTCTCCTTTTATCCATGACAACAACGATTGATATGTTTTCAGCTTGCCTACAGCCTACCTAATATACCGTCCAAGCCAGCTGACGACACGCGCCTTCTTTTATTGGCTACGTGCTGTTGACATCAAAAGTAAGTGGTGGTCATAATAATGTGATTTGACTGTATAAGTTAGCTTTTAGTCTAATTGACTTAACGCCATTTGTTTTACCTCAATTCTACGCTGAATCTGTTGCACGGCGCTAATTTTTAGTCATTTCCATTTCAAATGCTAATGGCACATGTACTATTCTTTGGCTTTAAAGCTGTCCCAGGTAGCAATATTATGTTGGACCAACCGTGGGCTTTCAACGGTCGGCTCGGCGACGAGGAGACTCGGCGGCCAACAATTGGATATGTGTTGGTTCAACGATTGAACCCACATTAGAAAACTGTTGCAAACAGTTTTCCAATGTGATCATGTGTTCTTGGACAACCATGGTTGGTCATGTGTTGTTGGACAGCCATCGGACAACCGTTAAGTAGTAATTTGTTGATAAATGGTTGATCATGTGTGGTTAGAAAAACCGTTGGCCAATCTTCGATAAACAACGCAACCTTCGCCCAACGCTGCCGACGCAAAAATATCATTAGGCCAACCGTTGGCCAATGTCAGTGTGCTGCTTGGGGTATAGACAGTCATTTGCAAACGTTTAAGAACACCTCTTGGTATTAGGAGATTTCTGCCGATCGTGTCAGCTACTATCTGTGTAACTCAACTTCTTGTCAGTTTTGCATTATCCTACAGAAGCAGCTGTTGATAGACTTGATGAAAGTGCTTCTGGTTTCCATGCTGACTGGTTTTCGTAAGCATTTTCTGTATTTTCCATAAAGCGAAAAATGGGCAAAGAAGCGTCATTAAAGGCAAAAATAGTGACTCACGAATTATACTCTGAAAGTGACATAAGCAGAAAAGTGAATGTGAGCAAGACTGCGATTCATAATGCTTTCATGAAATTTCGAGATACAGGTAAATTTGGCGACCGAAAGAGAAGTTAACGTCCAAGGAAAACAACTCCCCGTGACGGCAATACCATAAGGAAAATAATTATGTGTTCTCCGAGGAGTTCGTGCAAGAAAATCAAGTTCTTTCTACATTCAAAAGAGTCTGATATAAGGATCAAAACTGTTTCCAGATGTATTAGCAAAGATTTCGGATTAAAAATATTAATAAACCTGCACATAAACCTAAACTAACCTCTGTCATGAAACAGAAGAGACTCCAGTTTGCAAAGCGTCATCAGTCGTGGACTGCTGAAAACTGCAGCCAAGTTCTTTTTTCCGATGAATCAACTGTGCGTCAATTTTAATCACGTGAAGCAAATGTTAGACGACCAAAAGGCAAAAGGTTTGATGAAAAACACACCGTTAGCACCCTGAGAGTTCCGCATAGTCAGAAGATATAGGATGCGATGTCAGCATCCGGTAGCGCTTAATTATTTTGCCGAAAGACACTACCATGACTATTCCTCGTCATGTGGAGATGTTAGGTGAGAAGAAGTTAACTCATATGAAAGTTCACAATCTTTATTTACGATGGTGCTGCATGCCACAGATCAAAGAAGTAAAGGTCCACCGGCAGAGGAAAGACAACTGTGCTTAACTGGCCAGGTAATAGTCCCGACCTTAACCCCATCGAAAATTTGTGGATCATTTTAAAAGACAAGGCAACAGAAAAACTGCCATCAAATTCCCAAGCTTTGATTAACGCAATAACGTACGTGTGATGCAAAGACATTTCAAGTGACTACTTTAAATCCCTCATTGAGAGTATGCCACATCGTATTCTGTCAATTATAAAATACAAAGGTGGCCCCACAAAGTACTGAATTTGGTCTTTTTGTGTTCTAAAGAATAAGTATTCATCTGTGGTTTCCTTTTTTCAAATATCTCTAACTACTAATTAGTTGCTTCCTTGAAAAACTTAATTTTCAAGAAATTGACGAGTGGTCTTAAACTTTCGCAAATGACTGTAGATGTTGTAGTGTATGTCTATTCCTTATTCTTTCTAATTAGCTAAACACTACATGTGCTAAATATCAAGTTCACCAATAATAAAATAGGCGTTCACTCTAGATAATGTCAAGGGTTGGTACTTTCTAATCTTTTATTTCCATCCAACTTCAAGAAAGCATGGTACTTTTATTCCAACCTCGTTAATCTAACACTATTGTTCAATCAATAGTACATCACGCACCTTTACAACGCAAATAGCAATATAAACCTACAAACGTAATACTCTCATCAAAGATTCAGCATCTCCATACCAAACAACTTCGTCGCATAATATATGTCTTTTCTGGTTCTTATCAGATGCATACGTCACTTCCGTACTGTCCTGAGGATTGTTTCCAAACCTCCATTCATGTGAGAAAGAAGATATCACGTTAAGTTTGGAAAGTGCAAAAGAGAACGAACTCAAATTTACCTAGGAAAAGGAACTAAAAATTAAAGTTAAAACAGAATATACGGCACATTGTACCAAGCGAGTTTATCTAGAACAGTAACATTAAGTGGAGCTTGAATAATTGTTGAAAACTTCTGACAGCTTAATACTCAATGTCCTTAATCAAGCATAGATTGACTAAACGAGCAGATAAGTAACACAGGTCTGCGAAATAGTACTTTTTTTGCACCGTTTTAGGTGTTTCTAATGTTTTTCGATACGCTGAGTTCAGAAATGCTGAGCTTTCCCCCGTATAACGTAAGGCTTTTCCACATAGTGAGGATGAAGATCCAGGTAAATCACACTAAAGATGTAGCAGAGTCAAAACACTTTATTTACAAAAAACTTAAAAATAAGCTTTATTTTACATTTTATTAATTTGTTATGTTTGTTATAGCTACCACAAAGTCAAAAATCTTTAAAATGTCTCTTCTTCTTCCCCTCGAAGCCTCGTTTAGAACTTTTTCTCTTGTGCACTGCTTGAGGCTCCTCCCTATTCAGCATCCAGCAGTAGTCTACTATCACATTCACATTCCACCGGCACTGATACCTCCGTTCCATTTCCTTTACGTCCTGGTGGAATCTCTTTCCTTGTTCTTCACTCACAGCATCTAGATTTCGTGGGAAATTGCCTAGATGGGAGTTCAAAAAGTGGAGCTTCAAGCTCATTGAGCAGCAAAAGGCTTTGAAGTTCTCCATCATGTTTACTACGATATTCTTGAAGTCAGGGTCTTTCTGGTTACCAAGAAACTTCTTTACAACTTCTTTAAAGGATGTCCAAGCCTATATCTCAATGTCATCCATTTTGGTTTCAAAGATTTCGCTTTCATGAGTTTTCGAATGTCAGGACCGACGAAAACCCCTTCTTTCAGCTTCACTTCTGACAGCCGTGGAAACTTACTTGCCAGGTACTTGAAAGTATCACCTACTTTTGGCATGGCTTTCACAAACTGCTTCATGATGCCAAGTTTGATGTGAAGTGGGAGCAGGAGTACGTGTTTTGGGTCCACCAAAGATTCGAAGCGCACGTTCTTTTCCCCTACTTTTAACGTCCTGCTTGGCCACACTTTCCGAGTCCAGTGCTTGGCTTTAGCACAACTGTTTCCATTCGCAGAGGAAACAGGGGTACTTGGTGAAGCCACCCTGTTGACCAAGGATCATAGAGAGCATTTTTAGATCGCCACAGATGGTCCATTCATATTCCTTGTAGTTAAGCTTGGTCAGGATCAAGTCTTAATTCTCATACCTCTCTTTCAAAAGAACGGAATGTCCAACCGGTATAGAGGCGTATTTGTTGCCTTTGTGAAGAAGTGCAGCTTTCAGACTTCTTTGTGATGAGTCAATGAAAAGTATCCAATCTTATGCCTCATGCTGAATTTTGAACATTTGCATCAATCCGGGTACATCGGAGCAGTAAACAAGCTCACCGTCTTGAGAAAGGTAAGGCACATAGTTTTTCTCTCGGTTTCGAGACCAATAGAAAGAAGTTCCAGGGGTTAACAAGTTCTTCTCCTGGAGTCTAGAGCTTATCAACTGAGCAGAATCTTTTGGGAGGGCCAGATCCCAGATCAAGTCGTTCAATTCTGATTGGGAAAACAGCTGGGGCTCACTGCAGTCGTCGACTTGAAAATAGTCATCAGCATTGTCATCTAACTCGCTCCCTGAGGGTGCAGGCACATCGTCTCGCCTTTCTGGAGGCAAAGGTATAGGAATGTCAGGTCCGTGTGAGGCACAGGGCGCAGTGCAGATTCAAGGTTTGGGTAGAAGATTTCTTTTTGTTTTTTAAGCTGTACCCCTGTATGCTGCACGAACAAAAGTAGCAGTCATCGCTGTGGTTTTGGGTCTCCCTCCATATCATAGGCACTTCAAAACGAAAAGATTTCACCTGACCCTTAGACAACACATTCCACGCAACTTGAACACACTCGATGCTGTGCCCATGACTTGTCTTGGTCTCCAACCCTAACACCGAAGTATGCAAAATACACTTTTCCAACAAGTCCGTGATCTTCCGCTGTTGCTTTTTCACTACAAGTTCGCCAGAGATACAGCAAAAGCTGTCATGAGAATTTAACACCACCTCTTGAAGCCATGGCAGTCGTAAATGCACACACCTTATCCCTTTCAGGCCCACGTTTGGCTTCAGATCAGATCATATGTAGAGGATTTTAGGAAGGGAGTGTCTGATCCCAGGTCTTAAACAACCTTTAGAAATAGGAAGCTAGGAGATCTGGGCTAGAGTGCCCGATAGGAAAGTGACATGGAAGCGAGATAGAAAGGAGTAGGAAGACACCCTTATTTATTACCGGGGGCCAGTACCCGGGATCCGACGGCTTAACGTGCCCATCCGACGCACGGCGGGTATGTAGTGGATCGAACGTGAGGTTATCTCCACGGCAGTCACGAACGCTGACCACTAGGCCACCCGCAGCAACCCACGTTTGGCTTCAACACCATGTTTAAATATATATAAAGATATTACAACAATATTATGGTGACAAAAATTCCAGACAGAAATTCTCGATTTCTGTTGAAACTGTACGTGATAGAATTTTTTGAGTTTTTTTCCCGAAATCTGCATCAAAAAATACATAAGAAACACCATTCACTTTTAAGAAAAATATTTCATCGCTGACCTGTGTAATAAGCAGGTATTTAGTCAGACTTCAACGTCTTGCTCAGTCCTTTAGGCACCAGTCAAAACACTCTTCAAATATGTCAAATTTGGTAACAGGTTGAATGCTGTTACACTTAACTTCTACTAAACTGTAATTTCACAATAAGGTACGCAAAGTGTCGAACTATTGTCTGAAAAATATTTAACGCAAGACAGAAAATAGCTAACGAAATCAACTTCACTGCTCGTAAGCCCGTCAGCCAGCGAACGGCATAAATCAGAAATGAAAGATATATTAGATTATGCGTTACCCACATAAATTCTTAGTAGCTTCCCTCACGCAAACTTTTCAAAAATTTTATTTCCGCTACTATTTGCCATGTGTCAGTTCGAGATGTCAATACAAAAATATGGATGCATTTCTATCATTCTGCTTTCGCATGGATTGTTTCAAGATAAACACGGCATGGATACCTCACTACCGCATTCATTCTGTAGTTGCACGAACAAGGCACGAGGAAACATTTTCGAAGGAGATTTGCTGTTTGGCTTTACTTTAGGCTATCTAGCGCTAATATACCGAACATTGTGTTTTTATAATGTGAAAGGTGGTATATTGGAAGATGAAGGAGTATTTTTTTGTATCTTTTGTCTGGCTTCGTTACAACTTACTAGGATTTAACATTTGGATTCCAAACAATGAATCCAAGTGTGACGCAAGTATCAAACATTAAAAGGAGAAGATGGCAAAATAAAATGTATATGAAAATGTTTCGGAGTTTTCGAATATCTGAAAAATAAGAAATGAGCACAAACCAAACGGAAAACATCATTTGATATTCGCAACGGAGGAAGAAATGATGTTGGAGAATGTAATGCAACGATGCGGAAAGTCTCATTTTTTTCCCTTATTGCATCCCTCGAAATGTTTGTGAGAGTACATCTCTTGAGAAATTTACTTCCTAATACGAGTGCCGTTAAACTGCGAGCATGTTGTTTGACATTAATGGAAATATATTCTCTGCTCCTCGAAAAAATTATTTCGCAAATATTTGATGCTGCTTTTCGAGACAGCATCAAATATTTGTGAAATTACTCGGTTTTTATCTCGGCGGCATGCTTTGGTTTGCCATATCTGCGTATTTAACTGTACTACCAATATGAAGTTACACTCTCTCGGTAGCACAGTAACGTTGAATCGACGTCGAGTTTTGGTTACCAGGTCGAGATTACGTCGAGCTATAGTTTTCGACGTAAAATTGATGCGACGGAACGTCTAGAAAAATCATTACACTGAATTTCATTATGCATGTAGACGGTTTTACGTATTTGTCCCTTTAGTTCCATTAGGTCGAAAAATTATCGATGTTTCTTAGGCGATCTGTAAGCATCGCGCGCATGCGCCTTTGCAACCATTACGCCAAACAAGCTCTTTGGGTGCTGGAGTGTAGGTCGGTTGTATCATTTCTGATGTAACACAAGATTCTTACCTGTCTCCTTTTTCGCCGGTAAGTTAAAAGTTGTTCGGTTTTTTTTGCTTAAGTATGTTTATAAGAAGTTGAGTCTCGTTCCGTTAAGTAGAATTACTTTAAAAAGTCTATGAAATTTGTACCTACGCCTATCCCAATCAGGGATGGGTCTACCGCGATGCTGACAGATCACCAAAAATTCTATGAAATTTTTAAGAATTATGTACCTTTTCGTATGCCTCCGAATAGACTTGCATGCTGAAACAATAAAAAATAATTATACTAGGGGTGTTCAAATAAAAAGGTACGAAACGTCATAAGAACGTAACCGTTAACATATTTGCCTATGCCGCTATGGGAGAACGTAGCGACACATCTAGGGATGCGAATGAAGTCGCCGGCGTGGATCGGAGCATGCGCGGGCGCCCGCATGCGCAGGAGAGAGCAGAGTCTCTTATAAAGAGCGCCGTCCAATTGACTACTTGTTGAATTCCTCGAGCACAGACGAACCATTAACTCCGATGTGTACTGTGAGACACTCCGAAGCCTACTCTGGTCCATCAAGAACAAAAGACCGGGGCTGCTCACGGAGGGTGTGGTTCTGCTCCATGATAACGCGCGTCCACACGTCTCCAGGGTCACACACGCGGAACTGGCCAAGTTCCAGTGGGAGCAGCTTGACCATCCGCCCTACAGCCCGGACATGTCGCCCTGCGATTTCCATGTGTTTGGTCCCCTGAAAAAACATCTGAAAGGGAAGCGCTTCCACTCGGACGACGAACTCAAGGACGCTGTGCAGGACTGGGTCTCGTCACGGCCACAGGAATTCTGGGAACAAGGAATCCTTCGGCTCGTTAATCAATGGGATCGTTGTGCTACGGCCTATGGTGCATACTTTGAACAAAGTCTTCATTTATACCTACAGTGTCGTTTCGTACCTTTTCATTTGAACACCCCTAGTATTATCTTTTAATCGTAGACAGCGTCATAGAATCGTACTACAATGTACAAATACGAATACATTCTACTTTTTATGCTACGATTAAAAGTTTAGAATTTCATGTTTCAACATCTAAATATTAGAGTAAACGTAGATTGGACATTGCAACAGTACTAGAATCGATTACTAAACTGTGTAATATCAACATAGAATCATTGTTTACACTACGTAGCCAAGATGTATATGTTTCTCTCGAAAGCTCGAATCTTCGTCTACTGTTCACTTGATATCGACTTAATATCGACTTAATAGGTTTAAAATTCGACGTCGAAAAGACGTAACAAAATATCGGCTTGCTAACGACTTAATAGGTTTAAGATTCAACTGCAAAAAGACGTAACAAAAGTGGACGTCGATATCTATATTCGACGTTTCATATCGACCAAAAATCGATTAATAATTCGACGTCGAATCGATGTAATGTGCTACCGGGTTCATTGTCACAAAATTCCGCGCACCAAGAAGGAGGCGTCGGATCGAAATGAGATTTAGTAGCGAGATGGTACATACCAAGGACAGAAGTGATCACAATATCACAGCAGCGGAACGATTTGCCGCTGACATACAGTACACATTCCCGTCAGCATTAGTACCGCGTCGGACTGCCTCGTGTTCAGATACATGCGGTGATACGGTCCGGCGTGGAGTCAACGGGACGCGGTGGGTTATCCTGGGACAGGTTGGCTGCACACTTCTTGAAACTGGCGCTCTTAATCACGAAAACTGGGACATGGAGAATAATGGCGTCTCATCTGGTTCCCCACGTGCTCGATTGGCGAGAGATCAGGCGAACTGTCAGGCCACGGAAGCATCGAAGCATGACGTACACAGTCTTAGGAAATACGGGCGGTGTGCGGACAGGCGCTATCTTGTTTGAAAGTTGCTCCGGGCCGCCCCGTCAGGAAAGGCAGCACTTGGGGAAGCAGGATCTCCTGTACGTAGTTTTTTTTTTTTTGATTGGAGGTTTAACGACCACCGTGAGCAACTCAATGGGCTATAAGTGGTAGCCCGTCCCTAATTTTGTGTCACTGGTTCCAGGGAAGGGAAAGACCCAGTGCCGTAAGACAAACACAACATCCATGCCTGACCGGGATTCGAACCCGGACCCCGTACGGACGAATGATCAGAGGCCAACGCCTTAGACCACTGCGCCACCGGGGCGGCCCTGTACGTAGTGCTGGGCTATCAACGTCCGTTGGACCACTGCGAGGGACGTCCGGCTGTGATTCGCGATGGTTCCCCAGACCATCACGCCCACAGTTCGGAACATGTGCCGCTGTATAGTGAGGTTGGGGTTGCAGCGTTTACCTGTGGTCCTCCACATCCTGACACGGTAGTTATCCGTTCCCATACAGAAGCGCAATTCGTCAATGAATACTATACGTCGCCAGTATGTATATTTCCTCGTTGCTCGTAGCTGGCACCACTGCAATCCACGCCGACGATGGTCAGGTGTTAATGGCAGAAACCGTAAGGGCCCTCCAGAGTGTCGATTCGGCTCTACCAGGCGTCTGGAAATGGCTCTAGTGGACACAGGAGTCCCTTGTACTGCCGCCATATGTCTTTGAATTTTGGATAAGGGCATTGTTGCATCTGTGCGTACCGCTCCCACGATCCCACTGACCTCTCTGCTGGTGGTGTGTCTGGGTCGTCCGGAGCCAGTCCTCCTCCGTGTCCGGTTGTCTTCCCGTGTCAATTGCTCCCAACAAGATCGTACCGCACTGGCCAACCGGCTAAATGTCGGCGGATTCGGCACGCCGGCCACGCTGCCTCTCTCATCCCGACGACAGAGAGAGACAGAGAGAAAAGGCAGAGAGAGATAAAAAAAGACAACGAGTAACAAAAAGAGTGACAGAGAGTGAGAGAGTGAGAGAGAGACAGAGCGAGAAAGAGATACAGGGATAAAAAGAGAGACAGACTGGAGAAGAATTGTTTTAAACTTTTCTGTACTGAGATATACCCAAATATACGTAATGTCGGATATTTCAGTGTTTGAAATTGCTAGAGGACATTTCTTTTACATGAAATATATGTGTTCAAATGACAGGAAAAGTGTAAATGTGACTGCACCGTTCATTAGCTACTTCAGCTTTCAACTACAATCATGGAAGTAGACATGCAACGACACTCAGTAGAGTTTAATGGACCACAAGTTTCTCATGACATTTTTTTTTTTTTTGTATCGCAAATTTTAAATTTCATTTTATTTAAACAGTTTAAACATATATTTTACAAATTCAGCCTTAAATTTTTATATTTACATCATCTGATATATAATTTAAAATCTGAGGCTCGCCATCTAAATTATTTGAAACGTTGTCCCTCGGCTATATGGAAGTTGGATTTCACTGCTTTAGAGACCATGAGTTTGAACCTCATGAATATAATACAGAATAGGGTATGTTATTTTTACACCATGTAATTTAATTAGTCTCCAGCTATAATTTTTGTTAGAAAAACATATATCGCCAGATTGCAATTATTACTTTTAATAAACAATAATATTATGACAATCTCTGTAACAAGATCCACTGTCCGTAGGGATGAGCTCACAAATAACTAAATATTGTTCGAATAGACCTAGTAGGAGTTCGTTTTGAATTAAGTTCTAATTTTATGTGATAAAATATACCAAGTAGGATTCAAAAGTTCCCGGACTACCCGCGTACGGTAAAGTACGTGTATTGCATGTCTAGGGTAATTATATATTGCAATCCGTTAGGACATTATCCCCCGTCACAGTGAAGTTGAGCTCGCTGCAGTACATCCGGGTATTGTGAGCAACTTACACAGTGTTCGGTGATTGATGAAAAAATTGCTTTTTTTTTTTTTGCTTTTTTTTTTTTTTTTTTTTTTTGTAGCATCGCGCTTAAAATTACGTTTTGCCTTCGTTCATGAAAACTTCCAACGGAAAAATGCGGAATTTTGAAGCAAGTTTATGGCGAAAACAACCTGTCGCGGTCACAAACATTCGATTGGCATCAACGCTTCAAAGAAAGCAGACAGGAGGTTGAAAATGACGAACGTAGCGGGCTGCCAGTAACAGGCTCGTATGGGTTGCCGTGACCGCCCGTAGCGTTCGAATGATGCGTCTATCGTACGCGTCAACAGAGAACAGACGATCGAGCAAATAGAAAAACCTACTGGGATATCGGAGACTAAGTGTCAACGAGTACTAACATATGATCTGAAGATGTAACACATAGTCCCACGCATGTTAACTGAAGATCAGTGGGTCATACGGATGGAAATGGAGGACTATCTCGTGACTGACGCCGACCAAGGCCCACAATTTCTTAGAAGAACCATAACGGGAGATGAAAAATAGTGGGTCATACGGATGGAAATGGAGGACTATCTCGTGACTGACGCCGACCAAGGCCCACAATTTCTTAGAAGAACCATAACGGGAGCTGAAAAATGGTGCTTTCTCTTTCGACCCGCAGATTAATATCAGCTACGGGCAAATCGTGATCGTCTCCACGCAAGCACACATTCCTCCGAAATCGCAGCAAAGGCAAAACAATACTAGACGTCTTCTTCGACATATAGGTTGTTGTTCATTTGAATTTATATCTTAAGGACGCACTCTTAACAAGGGGCTCTATCTGGGTCAATCCGCAAGAATGGACCTCAACTATTGGGCGATCAATCGTGCTTACTGTCGCATGACAACACACCCGCACCAAAGTAAAACCTCATTCGTGAGTTTCTCGCCAAAACAGCAACTGTTGTCCTCCCACACCCACCGTACTCAACTTTCCTCACTCCCTGAGTCGTCCACCTCTTCCTTGAGCTCACTCGTCGAATTCAGGGTAGTCGGTTATCGAGCGTAAACGAAGGGAAAAACGCATCGCTGGTTGCACTGAAGAACATTCCATAGAGTGTTCCAGAAGGGTTTCGACGAACCCTACAGGCAGCTCCGGACCCTTCTCGGACGAATGGTCTAAGCGCTGGCTTATGACCATTCGTCCGAGAAGGGTCCGCGTTCGAATCCAGATCAGGCATGGATGTTGTTTTTGTCTTACAGCACTGGCTCTGTTCCTTCCCTGGAACAAGTGGCCCTAAATTAGGGATGGGCTACTGCTTATAGCCCATTGAGTTACTCACAGTGGTCGTCAAAAATTCAATCTAAAAAAAAAGAACCGTACAGCCGCTGTCAGAAGTGTGTTGTTGCAAGAGGGTCTTAATTTGAAAGAAGATGTGCTTCAGCTTTGTTGCACTGAAGGACGTTACAAAGAATGGGTTCCAGAAGTGCGTTGACGAACTCTACATCCACTGGCAGTAGTGTGTTATTGCAAGAGGGTCTTATTTTGAAGGATGATGGGCTTCAGTTTTGCAACTGTAAATATCTATGGACTTATGGACCCAATCCGAGTACTATTGGATTCCACCTCGCATAAATTACAGGCCTTTTGAAACGTTCATGCTAGGACTTAGAACACGATCGCGTGATCTGCATATTGCGCTGGCAGAAGTGTGTTGTTGCAAGAGGGTCTTATTATGAAGGAGGGTGTAGTTCTGCTGGTTGCACTAAAGGGCACTGCAAATAAAGGGTTCCATAAGTTCTCCTACAAAGTCTACAGCCACTGGCAGAAATGTGTTGTTGCAAGAGGGTCTTATTTTGAAAGAGGATTTGCTTCAGCTTTGCAATTCGAACTACCGTACCGATGGACTCATGGGCTCAGTCCAAGAACTCTTGGATCCTATCTAGGCATTTCGAAGAGGAATTATGAGCAGCACAGCCTAAGCATGACTCTAGATGTACTGGTAGCCGAGGGGTCAGATGTGTGGTTCCCTGGGTAGTCACCCGAAGTCAGTCCAGACCCGAGACCCAGTTAAGACACAAGAGGTGAGCCTGTCTCACTGCTTTGGAACTCTTCTCTCAACGGAGCCAGAGCCACAAATTTGTAAAGTGCGATTTCTTACAGTTCTTCCGATTATCATGGTATTCGATAACCCTGATATTAAAACTCCATTGGTTTTCGATTTTTGAATTTATTAGTTTTTCATCCATTTGGACGAGAGAGCTGCTTAAAAGCGATGAAACGCCTGGGTAGGTAGAGAGATATGCTTATGTTCCTCCCAAAATATTTTTTTCTTTGCCTTCATTTAAATGGAGCAAGATAAGCTTCTGAATATGTTGCAGCTTTGTTATCTTCCAAAAAGGCAAGTGAGCATTTATAATTTACAGTTTCACCACATGTCGAGACATGTCTGGAAAACATAAAAGGAATTAGCAATTAAATAACTAGCTGAGAGTTCGCAGTAACTCACGGCGATCTAACGATGCATTAAGTCATTTGCTGTTTTTCTTTTTCTTTTAATTAGGTCGAAGAGCATTCATTTTGAAAATTAAATCGGTAACCAAAGTTTTCCTAAATGAGCAGGAACTATCTTTTTTTCAGTTACTGCCTTCTACGAATGAAACAACCCGAGGTTTTGTGAAGCAACAACTGTATACAGCCCTGATTTTGGCAATTTTTGTAATGGAATGAATTCGACGGAGGGTAAAGAGCATTAAGTTCCATTCCACGAAAATGCAATTATCTGAAAGTTTCTACCTATTCAAGACAGGGCTTAGTTAAGCCTGACATCGTCTTTCTTATTTGGTGCTTTCGCTGTAATTTTACTCAGTAACTTTTCAGTAGTTTAGGTTCTCCTGTTAAAGTTTTTAGAAATACTTTTCTTTATGAAATGACTTTGTAAATGTATTTATACTTTTAATTTAACGTTGTTTTATTGTGCGTACATTCAATTGATGTATTAGCTATTAACTGATGACGAATTTCCATTAATTACTGGAATTCGTATTTCAGTATTTACTTTCCCAATTATCTTTATCTTCGCAGTTTGCTTTTCGTCTTTGGTCTCGTACTTTGTGATAATACATCTCTTGACGTTTTACACAAAGGACATAACCGACACTGTTTCGGACATCTTTAACGTATTGGGTTGTCGGAAAAGTCATGATGTATTTTAGCCATGTTTTGCAAAAGTCATTTATTGATAGAAAGACCAAAGATCAATCAATGATATAATGCCCGTTTTCTTTGATAACCTTGCCATCTTTCAGTGAGCTGCAGAATGCCTCGTTCATAGAAGGACCTGTCTTTCGTGGCGAAAAACTGTACAAGGAGCTAATTTACAGTCTCATCAGAATCGAACGTTATACCATGCAAAGACTGTTGAAGAGAGCGAAACAAGTCTAAGTCGGACGGCGCAAAGTCAGGCGAGTATGCTGAGTGTGGCAACACATCCCACCCAAGCTACAATAATTTTTGGCGGGTGATAAAACTTGTGTGTGGTCTCGCGTTGTCCTGATGGAACACAACACTTTTTACGCTGAACGATCTCTGGACGTTTCTGGACGATGGATTCGTTCAAACTGTCCACTTGCTGATAGTACACATTCGAATTGATTGTTTGGTATCGTGGTAGGAGTTCGAAAAACACGACACCTTTAAAATCCCACCACACTGAGACCAGAACCTTCCGCTGATGAATGTCTGCTTGGGATGTCGTTTGAGGAGAAGCAGCACGTCGGGAACAATACCGTTTGCGCAGCACATTGTTATGCACGATCCACTTTACTTCACCGGTTATCAGTCGCTTCAAAAAGGATCGTTTTCCTCACGTTTAATGAGCATATCGCAGATGTTTATACGCGCCGTCAATTGAACTTCTTTGAGTTCATGAGGAACCCACACATCGAGCTTGCTTACGTATTCCAGCTTCTTCAGTTGGTCGTGAACGCTTGAATGATGGATGAGCAATGTGTCTGCAATCTCTCGTGTCGTGTAACGTGTGTTTGACTCGATAAATGCCTTGATTCGGTCGTCATCAACCTCGGTGTGCCTCCCAGACCGAGGAGCGTCTTTGAGGTCAAAATCACCAGCACGGAATTTTGCGAACCACCGCTGCAGCTGACGTTTTTATAGAGTATTATCGCCGTACACTTGACGCAAGTTTTCACAAGTTTGACGCGCGTTCTTCCCTTTCCGGAAATAAACAGTAAAATATGGCGAAAATGCACAGTTTGGTCTTCCATCTTCAAGTTGATGTCAAATCTCCGCAAATCAACCAATTCGCTCACTATTCCTTTTAGACTGGAGCTAGAACTGGCACCTGTTGAATGCCATAGCGATAACAGACCTGCGCATGATTCTAGTACTTTCAAAACCGCCCAACCGCCATCGGGTGCCAAAATACGTCATGACTTTTCCGACAACCCAATACAATGGGTAAATAACAGGTAACCGCCCCGGCGCAGTGGTCTAAGCGATGCTTCTGTTCCTTCGTATGAGATGGGTCCGGGTTCGAATCCCGGTGAAGTATGGATGTTCTGTTTGTCTTATGGTACTAGAACTCTCCTTTCATTGGAACCATTGTCCCGAAACTAGGGACGGGCGACTTCTTATAGCCCACTGAGTTGCTCACGGTTGTCGTTACACCCCCAAAAAAATACGAGGTAGGAACGGAAAATTCCCGGACTGGGCCCCATAAGTCCGTAGGTATTTAGAGATACAAAGCTGATGAACACCTGCCGTGAAAATTTGACCCTCTGGAAACAAGGCACTTCTGCCAGCGGCTGCATGATTCGTTGAAGCACTTCTGGAATATTCTTTGCAATGTCATTACAGGGCAACCAGTGATCTATTTTTCACTTCTGTGCTCGAAACCCAACGACTCTGAAATCGACGTGTCAGCTCAGGAAAGAAGTGGGAGTCGCAGATGGCGAGATCAGGTGAGTACGGTGCGTGTGGGAGGACAACAGGTCTTCTTTTGGCAAGAAACTCACGAACGAGGAGTGACCAGTGTGCCGGTTCATCGTCGTGCAACAGTACCCACGACTGATCGCCCAACACTTGAGGCACGCTGACGTTGCATGATATCCGGACACAACTCTTTTTGACAGTGCGTCCTTCAATCATAAATTCAAGATGACCAATAACCTGGATGTCGAAAAAGACATCTAGTATGATTTTGATTTTGCTGCGATCTCGGAGGAATTTCTGCTTGCATCGTGACCATGGCGATTTCTACGTAGCTGAGGCCGATTTAATCCGCGGGACGAAGAGAAAGGACCGTTTTTCATCTCCGTTATGATTCTTCTATGAAATTGTGAATCTTGGTAGGGGTGGTTACGAGATTGCTTTCTATTTCCATCCGTATGGCCAACTCATCTTCAGTTAACATGCGTGAGAAGATGTGTTGACACACCCGGTGCCACTTTGGATCATCTCTTAGTATCCGTTGACCGTAGTATCCAATATCTCAGCAGTCTCTGTTATTTGCTCGATCGTCTGTTGTCTGCTGGCGCGAACTATGGCCGCAACTGAGTTTTTTCTCCTGTACGTCTTCAACGACAGAAGGATGCGCCTTTTGACCCTGATGAGGTTCGAACAAAGTACGTCTGCAACGACAGAAGGACGCGCCCTTTGACCTTGATGAGGTTCGAGCAAGGTACGTCTTCAACGACAGCAGGACGCGCCCTTGGACCCTGGTGAGGTTCGAACAAAGTACGTCTGCAACGACAGAAGGACGTGCCCTTTGACCCTAATGAGGTTCGAGAAAGGTACGTCTTTAACGACAGAAGGACGCGCCGTATGATCCTGATGAGGTTCGAACAAATAACGTCTGCAACGACAAAAAGACGCGCCCTTTGACCACAGTGAGGTTAGAACAAAGGGCGTCTTCAACGATAGCGGGGAGCGCCCTTTAACCCTGGTGAGGTTCAAAGTACGTCTTCAACGACAGACGTACGCGCCCTTTGACCCTGGTGAGGTTCGAGCAAGGTACTTCTTCAACGACAGAAGGACGCACCTTTCGAACCTGGTGAGGTTCGAATAAAATACGTCTTCAACGAAAGAACGACGTGCCCTTTGACACTGATGAGGTTGAAGCAAGGTACGTCTTCAACGACAGAAGGACGCGCCCTTTGACCCCGATGATGTTCGAACAAAGTACGTCTTCAACGACAAAAGGACGCGTCCTTTAAACCTGGTGAGGTTCGAAGAAAGTACGTCTTCAACGACAGAAGGACGCGCCCTTTGACCCCGGTGAGGTTCGAACAAAGTACGTCTTCAACGACTGAAGAACATGCCCTTTGACCCTGGTGAGGTTCAAACAAAATATGTCTTCAACGATAACGGCGCGCGTTACTGTGGTACCTAGAATTTAATATGAGCAAAACACTAAACACGTGGTCAAGTATAAATTAAAACCGTAGGTCACTCGAAGATCACAATAATAAAATATTTTTCACCAATACTGAGGGTGAATTAGTTATTTTATTTTATGCAGGTGCTGATTATTTCATTGAATAGGTTTATATTTATTTTATTGTTTTCTGTAGGAGACCTTATTACAAACTACATATTTTTCCACCGTGATTTATCGAAGCAATAGAATCATTTGGAACTTAAGATCTTTTCAAACTTATAATGCTTTTCAATTATCTTTAAGAACAGGTGAAATGTGTTGCTCTGTGGTAATATTTCACACAAATCCAAAACAAAATATTTACTTGAAATAAAGGAACAACAGATATTGCATATTTATACGTAGGTCATACATGAGCAAAGCTATATTACACAGGCAGATGGCGCATTGGAAGAATGATAGTTTGTGGATAGGTAGCGCCATCTTTCGTTGTAACAGTGAATGAGATATGATGTCACCAGCGTCAGAAATGTCACCAAAATGAAGCGAGGAAAGACGGCTGAGAGTGATACATTGTTCCGTCAGTGTGCTGTGATTCAGTTAATTGTGAAATAGGATATTCCGGCTGCCTGTATTCACCGTAGGGTTAAGCGTGCAACGGCTGATAATGATACATCGTTCCACCAGCGTGCTGTGATTCAGTTAATTGTGAAATAGGATATTCCGGCTACCTGTATTCACCGAACGGTTAAGCGTGCAACGGCTGATAATGATACATCGTTCCGCCAGCGTGCTGTGATTCAGTTAATTGTGAAATAGGATATTCCGGCTGCCTATATTCACCGTAGGGTTCAGCGTGCAGCGGCTGACAATGATACATCGTTCCGTCAGCGTGCTGTGATCCAGTTAATTGTGAAATAGGATATTCCAGCTCCCTATATTCACCGTACGGTTCAGCGTGCAACGACTGATAGTGATACATCGTTCCGTCAACGTGCTGTGATGCAGTTAATTGTGAAATAGGATATTCCGGCTGCCTATATTCCCCGTAGGGTTCACCGTGCAAAGGCTGATAGTGATACATCGTTCCGCCAGAGTGCTGAGATTTGGTTAATTGTGAAATAGGAAATTCTGGCTGCTTGTATTTACCGTAGCGTTCAGCGTGCAACGGCTGAGAGTGATACAACGTTCCATCAGCGTGCTGTGATGCAGTTAATTGTGAAATAGGATATTCCGGCTGCCTATATTCACCGTAGGGTTCAGCGTGCAACGTCTGATAGTGATACATCGTTCCATCAGCGTGCTGTGATGCAGTTAATTGTGAAATAGGATATACCGGCTGCCTATATTCACCGTAGAGTTGAGCGTGCAAAGCCTGATAGTGATACATCGTTCCGCCAGTGTGCTGTGATTCAGTTAATTGTGAAATAGGATATTCCGGATGCCTATATTTACCGTAGGGTTCAGTATGGAAAGGCTGATAGTGATACATTGTTCCGTCAGCGTGCTGTGATTCTGTTAATTGTGAAATAGGATGTTCCGGCTGCCTATATTCCCCGTAGGGTTCACCGTGCAAAGGCTGATAGTGATACATCGTTCCGCCAGTGTGCTGAGATTTGGTTAATTGTGAAATAGGAAATTCTGGCTGCTTGTATTTACCGTAGCGTTCAGCGTGCAACGGCTGAGAGTGATACAACGTTCCATCAGCGTGCTGTGATGCAGTTAATTGTGAAATAGGATATTCCGGCTGCCTATATTCACCGTAGGGTTCAGCGTGCAACGTCTGATAGTGATACATCGTTCCATCAGCGTGCTGTGATGCAGTTAATTGTGAAATAGGATATACCGGCTGCCTATATTCACCGTAGAGTTGAGCGTGCAAAGCCTGATATTGATACATCGTTCCGCCAGTGTGCTGTGATTCAGTTAATTGTGAAATAGGATATTCCGGATGCCTATATTCACCGTAGGGTTCCGCGTGCAACGGCTAATAGTGATACATCGTTCCGTCAGCGTTCTGTGATGCAGTTAATTGTGAAATAGGATATTCCGGCTGCCTATATTCACCGTAGGGTTCAGCGTGCAAAGGCTGATAGTGATACATCGTTCCGCCAGTGTGCTGTGATTCAGTTAATTGTGAAATTGGATATTCCGGCTGCCTCTATTCACCGTAGGGTTTAGCGTGCAACGGCTGATAATTATACATCGTTCCGCCAGCGTGCTGTGATTCAGTTAATTGTGAAATAGGATATTCCGGCTGCCTGTATTCACCGTAGGGTTAAGCGTGCAACGGGTGATAATTATACATCGTTCCGCCAGCGTGCTGTGATTCAGTTAATTGTGAAATAGGATATTCCGGCTGCCTGTATTCACCGTAGGGTTAAGCGTGCAACGGCTGAGAATGATACATCGTTCCGCCAGCGTGCTGTGTTGCAGGTAATTGTGAAATAGGATATTCCGGATGCCTATATTCACCGTAGGGTTCAGCATGGAAAGGCTGATAGTGATACATCGTTCCGTCAGCGTGCTGTAATTCTGTTAATTGTGAAATATAATATTCCGGCTGCCTATATTCCCTGTAGGGTTCAGCGCGCAACGGCTGATAGTGATACAGCGTTCCGTCAGCGTGCTGTGATCCAGTTAATTGTGAAATAGGATATTCCGGCTGCCTATATTCCCCGTAGGGTTCACCGTGCAAAGGCTCATAGTGATACATCGTTCCGCCAGTGTGCTGTGATTCGGTTAATTGTGAAATAGAAAATTCTGGCTGCTTGTATTTACAGTAGCGTTCAGCGTGCAACGGCTGAGAGTGATACATCGTCCCATCAGCGTGCTGTGATGCAGTTAATTATGAAATAGGATATTCCGGCTTCCTATATTTACCGTAGGGTTCAGCGTGCAACGTCTGATAGTGATACATCGTTCCATCAGCGTGCTGTGATGCAGTTAATTGTGAAATAGGATATTCCGGCTGCCTATATTCACCGTAGGGTTTAGCGTGCATACGGAGAATTTGATATGAGTGCCAGCAGTGTCGTAAGGTGGGTGAAATATTGTACAGATGTTTTCACAGATATTAACGATCAACCTACTAACGGTCGTCGTCGAACAGCCTCTACTGAACACAACAAGGAAAGGGTCATACCTTAGTTCTTGATGACAAATGTGTGACGGTGAAGAAAATTGCGGAGAACATAGTGCAGTTCAGGAAATCATTAGAAGCTTGGGATTTCAGAAAATGTGTACCCCGTGGATCCCAGGTGTACTCAAAGAACACTCCAAACGCCTGCGCAAAAACATCTTGTCACAACTTCTGGAGGGATATTCAAATGAAGGTGCCGATTTTTTGAACAGCATTGTTACAGGTGAAAAAAGTTATGTCCACCATTTTGAACCTGAAACAAAACGCCAGAGTATGGAATGGCCCCATTTCCATTCACCAAAGAGCAAGGAGCCTAAGACAGTTCCGTCAGAAGCAAAGGTTATACGCAGTCGAATCACATTATTGTGACCACCTCGTATTTTTGTCGTCAACAGCGCGTAGCCAATGAAAAAAGGCATGTGCCGTGAGCTGGTTTCGAGGGTATATAAGGTGTGCTGTAGGCAATCTGAAAACATATCTTGGGGCCGCGTGTGGCCTAGTGGTCCGCGTTCGTGACTGCCATGGAGATAAGCTCAGGTTCGATCCTGGGCAGGTACGAACGTTCGAACCACTAAATACCCGCCGTGCGTCGGATGGGCACGCTAAGCAGTCGGACACCTGGTACTGGCCCCCGGTAATAAATAAGGGCATCTTCCTCCCCCTTTCTACCTCGCTTCTGTGTCACCTTCCTATCGGAAATTCTAGCCCAAGTCTCCTAGCTTCCTATTTCTAAGGGTAGTTTAAGACCTGGGGTCAGACACACCCTTCCTAAAATCCTCTACATCTGATCTGATATGATCTGAAAACATATCAGTTTCTGCTGTCATGGATTAAAGCAGAGAACTATCAGATTTACAAATAGGGATGATTATCGGCTTTCGGAACAAGGGTGGCAGTATATCTGAAACAGAGCAGTTTGTGAACTGTTCACGTGCTGATGTGGTTAAAGTGCATCGTGATTAGAGAAATGGCACCATTGAGAATAAGCGATGTGGAAACTGCGGATCACCGCGTGCCATTAATGTGAGAGGTGAATGTCGGCTTAGAAGGTGGGTCAGGGTCGATCGACACGCTACAGTGGAGCAACTCACAGGCCGAATGATCCAGGGGGCTACCGGAAGTGTGTCGTCTAAAACGACAGTTCAGCGAACCTTGCTACGTATGGGGCTCCGATCCAGACGGATGGTCACTGCACCTATGCTAACGAAGGTGCATCGGCATAAAAGGCTTATATTTGCACGGCAGTATAGGGATTGGATATCCGCTGATTGGCAAAGGATTACCTTCTCCGATGTGTCACGTTTTCTACTTCATGGAACGGATGGATGTTGGCGTATAAGGCGAGAAACATCGGATAACAAACACTTTTCAACCATTGCTGGAAAAACACAAGCTAGTGATGGCAGCGTTATGGTCTGGCTAACGTTTTCATGGCATTCTGTGAGATGCACTGCAGTCAGCGTGGATCCATATACATGTGAACACCTTCCAACACCTTATTGAGTCACTCGCAGCCCGTCTAGCTGCTGTCCTTGCTGTATACGGCGGTTTACTCTGGATATTAGCTGGTGGTCATTGTGTCCAAAGAAACTGGGATTTTGTAGAAGCATAGATTAAGGTGTCGTGCTTATTTCTTCAGTCATTACAACTCACAATTTTTGAAACTTTGTTGCTCATTATTTGCAGTATAGCGTTCGTATTTCATTTAATATGGAAAACCCAACGTTCATGAATGCACTATTTATAACTTAAATCAGTATCTCACCTTGACTTTCACATTTTTGAAAAGCCAAATTTCCTGGTAAATGATTGATATCCGTATCTATCGAGCGCATGGAAGGAACTGATCAAAACAGATAGCCGCCACAAGACGTTTGCCACGCGAATCTGGTAACATCATCACACGCAACAAATCAACCCGATTAGTCCTGATGAACTGGGTCATGTTTTCCAGCGAAACTAAAGTACACTTTAAGTTATAAATATTGCATTAATGAACGTTGTTTTTTATATTAAGTAAAATATAAAATGTATTCTTCATAGCTGTAATGTATTCTTCATAGCTTCATAACAGTTCTACAGAATGATACATAGACATCATACAATCACCGGTACGATAATTTAAGTACCCCTTTTTGTAACGGTAACGCAATATACAGTAGCTGGAGCACCGAATGGGGTAGAATAAATAAGTGGAAATCTAAAATAAGGGAAGAGGGAAAAGTACATCCCTGGCCACAGTAAGCTAAATATCATACAAAATACTATCCACAGTATCCGATATCGCTACGGAACTTCCGAATAGGGTCCTCCGACAGACGAGTTGAATTTAAAGATTAATCACCCCTAAAATCGCTTTTATTGCCTTAAAATTTCCGTCATACGAATATGGACTTAAAATTAAGGCGATAAATGCGATTTAGGAAAGAAATTGTCAACAACTTCTCAGTTACCATCTATTAAAAACGACCATTTGCGGTTAATATACGAGAAGAACTGCGGAAAGTTTTGTGGAGATTCAAATTTTTTCTTGCGTACAAAATAAAATCCGTGAAATTCAGACTTTTCCCCATCATTTCACGCAAAAGGTTCCATGAGGAATGTGGTTCATTAATATATTCACGAAAGGTAATACGGGAAATGGCTCGCGAGTTACAGGAATATTTTTAGTACACACATCAATCCGCCCTGGTGAACCAGTGGTTTGAAGCACCAACGACAATGCCTCAAACCACTAGAATAAGCACTCGATATGGAAAGCTTCCGAAATATCAAGTTTGGTGGTTGAATCCGGCTTGTCGATTGGTTTCGATTCTTCAAAGGGAAATTTATGACCGTTTTCAATACGAGTTACGCTACTCGACGGATTAGTGCGCAACCATGAAACATTTCTTCATTTCCATTCCAGCAGAAGATGTGCACCGATGAACCGTTACATTATGGTCACATCCTGCCTAGAGAAACGAGCGCACCTTGAGACCAAACGGTGACGCAGTTGAAGATCACAGACCAGTATATATACCACCTTAGGACAGGCTTTCGGTTAGTAAAGTGTTCGGAGTCAGAACGGAAAAAGTTGCCGATTTATCCGAGTTTGATAAAAGACAAATTGTGATGGCAAGGCGCCTCAAAATTACGATCTCGGAAACGGCGCGGCTTTAGGGTTGTTCACGGGTCGCTGTAGTGAGTATGTATCAAAAGTAGTATACAGACAGAAGAATGACGAACCTTCGTTCCGCCGTGTGTCGTCCGCAACGCATTCATACCAGAGGGGAGTGCAAACTGTCGCGCATTGTTCACAGCAACTCCAGGGCCACAGTGGGACAAATCACCAGCAGTTGCAACAGTTATAATGAATAAGCTTTCTACTGGTAGTAATTATAATGAATTAGCTTTAATAAGTTTCTTGTTGTTGTAATTGTTAATGAATAAACTTAACTGCTAGTAACGTTGTAGTAGTAGTGATTTATGATGAATAAAGTCTTATGCTGGTTGTTAATAGTAACACTTAATGAAAGAGACCTAACAGCCAGACAGAGGTCTGACAAAACTATGAACTGAGAAAAACGTACTTACTAAGAAAACCTTTTATTAGGGAAACTCCTGGTATTATCCACACATACTTCACAGGTCACACAACTACTCGATATCTGGCTCTCACATATAACGAAGTTCCTCTCACATAAACGAAGCTCTCTTTACACCAAACGAAGATCTCTTTACACATAAAACAAAGCTCTCCCTACGCACATCAGCAAAAAGCTCTCTTAGGTATCGTTGAACGCGCCTATTTATACTGCCTACCACCACGTCATGACTAAACTCATTGCCACATATCATTCAGCGGGAGAAATAACATCTCGTTAAGTAAGAAGATAATTTACATAGGAAAATAAAATAACGAGAGATAGTAAAATCAAAAGGAAACTGAATCTAGAGTATACGTGACACAGTGGTGACCAGGGTAATGTGTCACAGCACATAATTCATCACAGTCTTCTGCGCATGGGCCTGCATAATCGAAGAATCAGTCGGTTCCTCATGCTGACTGCACGTCATCGCCAACAACGCATGAAATGGACCCAAGATTATCGAGATTTAACGGTATATGATTGGAAGAAAGCGACAAGGTCTGACTAATCAAGATTCCTGGTGCATCACGTAGACGGCCAAGCCGGAATACGCCGATTACCAATGGAGGCTATGGCACCTGGAATCACTGCTGGGCGGAAACATGACGGCAGCGGCGGTGTTATGCTGTAGGCGATGTTTTTTGGGGACATTCTAGGCTCTATTAGTCCAACAGCACAATCATTGATAGGTGTCTGGTACCTGAACATCGTTGCGGACTAAGTTCACCCATTCATGGCAGCTGTGTTCCCTGCTGGTGATGGCCATTGCCAACAGGATAATGCGCCATACCACACTGCCATAATCATCAAGGAGTGGTTCGAGGAACATGCTGGTGATTTTGTGTTAATGCCCTGGCCTCCAAATTCACCTGACATGAACTCAATCGAACATTTGGGTTTCAACCTGGGAAAGCGGGTTCGCGCTAAATCACCACCACCCCGAAATTTGTAGAAACTCGAGGACCTTATTACGAGGTAAATTTCTCCGTCCTTTTTGTTCCACGCCGGGAGTCGAACCCGAGTCCACTTATAGCGGAACAAGTCGCTCTACCAACTGAGCTACGCAGACGTACGTTCTTGCTGCCTTAATTTCATGTGTGCGCTGCAGGGCAGGCACGTCACATCACCCCCCCCGAAAGAGGGAAGGGGACATGGTCCACGGGTCAGCCGTGACCATGAATTGTTGCAGGCAGACACACCCGTTGTAGAACGTGCAATTGAGAACTCCCAGTCAATCTGGTGTGTGGAATGCAACGTCACACACATTTATTTTTCGTAGCGCTGGAGAAGAGATTCTCTTATTTTTCCTATCTCGCGGTGTGGAAAGAACATCACACGATTGCGAGATCTTGAAAAGCCGGTCATCCGGGAATTTCGGGCGCCATTATAACGAAGTAAATTTCTCAGTCATTTTTGGTCCCCGCTGGGGATCGAACCCGAGTCATCTTATTCTGGAACAAGTCGCTCTACCAAATGAGACTGGGAAGTACATCCGTTGCCATAATATCCTAAATATCATGCAAAATGGTATCCACAATATCCGACATCGCTACGGCACTTCAAAATGAGGTTCTCCGACAGATGATTCAAATTTAATAATTAATCAAACCTCAAGTATTCGATGACTAGCTTCTACTGCCGTACGTTTTCCGTCATGTGGATATGGAAAAAGTGAAAATAGAAATTTTTCTGTTAATGTACGAAATAAAGTGCCGAAAAATGTTGAGTTACCACCTCTTAGGCACGACAACTTACGTTTAATATACGAAAAGAACTGTGGAAAGTTTTCTGAAGATTCAGAATTTCCCTTACGTGTAAACCGTGAAATTCAGACTTTCCCCCATCATTTCATGAGGAATGCGGTTTGTTAATTCACAAAAGGAATTACAGAAAATGGCTCGCGAATTTTAGGATTTTTTTACCGCACACACCAATCCGCCCTGGTGAGCCAATAGCTTGAGGCACCAGCAGTAGTGCCTTAAGTCACTCGCATAACCAATCTATATGGAGAGCTTCAAAAATATCAAGTTTGCTAGCTGAATCCGGCTTGATGAGCGGTTTTGTTTCATCAAAGAGAAATATACTATCTACCAACAAGTAATTAGACAACCCTGCAGTCGACATCTGCGGTCCTGATGCACGTCACAGCCGCCGCCGTTTAATATCGTGTGGGAAACAACAACGCAACCAGTCGCATGCAAGATGCCACGCGGTTTGGAGCTCTCTGATTTCGAGAAAGGTGTAATCGTCGGGTATCACAGAAATGGCCGATTCATACGTGACATATACAGCGAGTCGAAGTACCCAAAATTTACAGTGGCCTACGTGATTGGCAAGAGGAAGATGAGAGGTGACTGTCGAAATGTGCCCCGACCCGGCAGACCCACAAAACTAGGAGTTAGAGACCGACGGATCAGAGAAATTCGGAAGAACCGCACCAAATCGATGTGTGTCCCGACCCGGCAGACCCACAAAACTGGGAGTTAGAGACCGACTCTGCTGGCCAGAAAAATTCGGAAGAACCGCGCCAAATCGATGGGCCACGTCCGCGAGGAGTTTTAACAGGCATCCTGGAGTGTTCTTTCGATGAATACCATCCGTTAGGAAGCCCATCTGCTCGGTTATCATATACGTGCTGCCGCCCACAAGACTTACATCACCAAGTCTAATAGCGCTGCTCGGCTTACGTGGTGCCAAGAACGTCGACAGTGGACCATTGAACAGTGGAAACAGGTTCTCTGGAGCGACGAATCTAGGTTCACCCTCTACCGTTCGGATGACAGGGTCTGGGTTTGGCGTCTGCCTGGAGAACGCCTCCTGCCGGAAAGTATTGTGCCAACTGTGAAGTTCGGCGGCGGTGGAATTATGCTGTGGGGGCGTTTACCCTGGTATGGCACGGGACCTTTTGTCGCAATTCCTGGTAAACTCAACGCCGAGACCTACTGCACCATTTTGGATGACCATGCGCTTCCTACGTTGTGGCAGTTTTACGGGGTGGACCCATGTTACTTTCAGGATGGCAATGTCACCCGTCATGTTGCGAGGTCCATCATGGTTTGGTATGGTGACAATGGGGTTAATCGAATTGACTGGCCTGCGCAGAGCCCGGACCTTAACCCTATCGAGCCCCACTGGGACGAGTTGGAACGTCGACTTAAGGGGTGCCCCCACCGTCCGAAATCGGTGAAGAAACTGACCTGTCTTCTCCAAGCCGAGTGGAAGAAAATACCACTAGCCGTCGTACAACGCCTGGTTGAGAGAATGCCCCGGAAGGTCGCAGCTGTAATCGCCGCTCGTGGAGGCTCCATCAACTATTGAAGGTGAATAATCTTCGTTTTCCTTTGCTATCACATGTGTCCAATTACTTGTTGGTAGGTAGTGTATATGATCATTTTCAATACGAAATATGTTACTAGTACTCGACGGATTAATCAGACGCAACCATGAACCATTGCTTCATTTCCAGTGTAGCAGAAAATCTAAGTCCATGACGTACGAAAATGTTTGAGACATTTGTGTAAAATGTTATTGTAAACCACATTTAGACTTCCTAATCCATTTCTCGAAAAAATGAGCGGTAATTCTTTTAAAAAATTAGCACTGTGTTTGATAGATATTATATTGTAAGCAGACTACCTGAATTCGTATTTCTTTCTATTACAGCTCACGCTTCTTGCGACGTAAATTACGCTAGTATTAAAAGAAATCCGTCTTGTTGCACGATGATATTTATTCAGCTAAACAACGAAATCTATGTACAGGTTAAAAAACATATCAGCACTTTCGGTGTCACAGTGACACCTTCATCAGATGTGATTTCCATCATGTGGTTACATCCTGGTCTTAAATACGTAGAGCAGATGCATCATGGGAAAGGTAATGTCAGTGTCACATAATATACCATATAACAAGAGAATAAAAAACATAATTAGCCAACGAAAAATTACTCAACAGAAACAATAGTAATTGTGCTGTCCTCCCTAATCAGTTTGCTCCAGGGTTCAGGTAAAACACAAGGATAATAGTCATTACAGCAACGTGTATTATAAGCCGAAATATAAAGGCTTTTTGTAAATAACAAGGAATAAACAGAGTTAGGTGTGCTTATGATCTTAGCGTTGTCCCAGTCTGGGATGGAATTTCCAGCACTTACAGTTCATGCGAAAGAGGTGCTTTGGTGATTCATTTTTAAATTACACTGGCGGAAGGTGAAAAAAGAACACCAAGAAGAAATTGGCGGACGATCATGAAATTTACATATGTTAATGGGGTCGAGTTTATGTAGGTGTGATATTAATTTCGGGACCACCTGGTGAGCGCTTACGCCACAGCACGGCATAATATGCAAATTACCGTCGGTGGTATTTAAGGAGTACGGCGAAGTGAATGTAATCAGTCGTCAGCGTACGGACACGTGCGAAGACCCTGAAGAAGCTGCAATGCTAGACATGGAAGACGTGTTCGATTCCAACAGTTATCGGACTTTGAGCGAGGTCGTCTAGTCAGACTCCGCGAGGCCGGGTGGTCTTATCGTCGTATTGCGGAGCGAATTGGACGGGAAGTATCGGTGGTGGTACGATGGAAGCGTAGATAGTCCGAGGAACATTTCCACATGAGAAGACGTGGAAACCGGGAGTCACAGACGGACTGATGAGCGGACGGATCAATGCATAAGAACAGTGGAGTTGTCAAGCAGTGACGCAAGGACTGTGACGCAAATCCGAGCTGCCGTTGCACCTGAGGTGACTGTGCGAACAATCCGCAACCGTCTACTGGATGCAGGACTACGTGCACGTGTGCCTCTGGCATGTGTACCTCTAACTCCAGCCCGCCATCAGGAACGGCTGCAATGGTGTCGCCAACGTCTGCACTGGAGAACGCAATGGCGATCTGTCGTGTTCAGCGATGAAAGCAGATTCTGCTTGGGAGCCTCCGATGGCCGTTGCGTGTTCGCAGACGCACAGATGGGCGTCTCCACCATTCTTACATCCGCCAGCGACACACAGGACCTACACCTGGTCTCCTGGTGAGGGGAGCGATCGGCTATCACTCCCGTACACAGCTAGTGTTTGTACCGGGTACGTTAAACAGCACCTCCTACATCAACAACATCATTCAGCCCGTTGTTTTGACATTTGTAAGGTCAGTCCATCGTAGTGTTTTCCAGCAAGATAACGCACGCCCACACACGGCACGTGCAACGCAACATGCACTTCAGGGTGTGAGATAACTTCCATGGCCTGCACGTCCACCGGATTTGTCCTCCATTGAGCCCGTGTGGGATTTTATGGGACAGCGACTTATCCGGTCTCCACGGCCAGCCACGACCATCCCGATTTACGCGTCCAGGTTGAGGATACTTGGAACTCAATATTTCAAACTTACATCCAACATCTGTACGACAGACTCCATGCCAGAATTGCACAGTGTGACGCAGTTCATGGCGGTTCAACCTCGTACTAACCATGTTACGTGGAAATGCTATTATTTTTAAGTTTACCAGCAAATACAGTTGTATTTTTTCCATAATGTTTTGATCACGTTATCCTCTGTATTCCGTTATTATACTGTATAAATTTCGTTGGTATCAGACGTCTCCTTCTTGGTGTTCTATTTTCACTTTCCGCCAGTTTATATCTGTGTTCATTTAATCTGAAATCCAAATTTCTTTCGGTTGAACCCACATAATCATTATTTAGTTCATCATAATTAAATAATCATTATGTGGGTTCAACTAAAAGAAATTTGAAGTTGAGATTAAATGAACACATATATAATTTAAAAATGAATCACCAAAGCACTTCTTTTGCAAAACAGTAAGTGCTGGAAATTCCATCCCAGTCTGGGACAACGCTAGGATCATAAACACATCTAACTCTGTTTATTCTGTTATTATAAAAAGCCTCTATATTTCTGCTTATAATACACGTTGCTGTAATGACCATTATTCTTGCGTTTTACCTGAACTCTGGAGCAATCTTATTGGGGAGGACAGCACAATAACTATTGTTTCTGTTGAGTAATTTTCTTTGGCTAATTATGCTTTTTTTGATTCTCTTGTTATCTGGTATATTATATGACACTGACATTACCTTTCCCATGATGCATCTGCACCACGTATTTAAGACCAGCATTTAACCACATGATGGAAATCACTGTGATACCGAAAGTGCTCATGTGTTTTATAACCTGTACATAGATTTCATTTTTTAGCTGAATAAATATCATAATGCCACAAGACGGATTTCTTTTAATACTATTATTTATGCACGAATTATAGTGTTTATAGAAAAATACACTGCTGGCCACCCAAAATGCAACACCAAAAAAGAAGCATCCGATTGGCATGAAATTCACAGCATGCGTCGCCCGCGAGAGAACTTGGAAACGATTAACATTTCAGAGCATATGCAAATCATGTGCGCCCGGCACGCCACCGAGAAGCACTATAAGAAGGGTGCACAGAAGGTAGGGTGTAAGCAGTAGAAGTGTGTTGGGCTGCCGGACCTATGCGTGGGAAGCTTCCTTATGCCTCGTCGCAGAATACGGCAGTCATTCCAGCGCGTTTCTTAGTTCGACAGAGGACGAATAGTAGCTTATCGCGACAGCGGTTTATCGTACCGAAACATCGGCGCCCGTGTGGGACGACATCCAGCCACAGTGAGGCGAGTATGAAATCGGTGGGTGCAAGAGGGACGGACAGATCGACGTGAGTGATACCCACAGCCGCGGCACACCACCAAACGAGTGGACCGGCATGTTGTGCGGCAGGCATTGACGGCTCGCTCTGCCACAACACGAACGTTAGCGAAGGAATTACGGTGTGTTGCGCAACAATCTGTGCCAGCACGTACCGTTCAACGTCGTCTGCCAGAGCGGGGACTTCTCGCACGGCGCCCATTGCTCCGATTACCATTGACGTTACACCACCGGAGAGTGCGGCGGCAGTGGGCCGTTGAACGCCGCACCTAGACTACGGAATGGCACGACATTGTCTTTTGCGACGAATCGCGCTTCTGCCTGAAGCACCACGACGGTCGGATCCACGTGTGGCGGCACCGTGGCGAGAGAGAATGTATGACGCCTGCATTTTCCATCGCCATATCGGTCCGTCGCCTGTCGTTATGGTTTGGGGCGCAATTGGATATGACACCCGCAAACCTCTGGTACGCATCGCCGGTGCACTTAACAGCCACCGCAACATCTCCGACGTTTTGGAGCCTGTAGTCCTCTCTTATCTGCAGGACCTGCCAGCCGCCACGTTTCAACAGGACAATGCCCGCCCGCACGCATTGTGCAACAATTCTTCACGGCCCACCAAGTGTCACTGCTGCCGTGTCCCCGCCTGTTCTCCCGATATGTCGCCCATCGAACACGTCTGGTTGCTGATCGGCAACCGGGGTGCCCGGCAAGCACCACTCACGGCTACGCCTGATGAACTGTAGCAACGTGTGGAAGCAGCCCGGACCGACACACCCGAAGCCCAAATCCAAAGCCTCTTCCGTTCGATGCCGCGGCGTGTAGCGGCCGCTGTTGCCAACCATGGGGGCCACACGAACTGTTGATGTCTGCGTGTTCCGTAAGTCTCATGGGCCTGTAAGCTCAATCGTTTCATCTTTGTATCTCTTGTTATGTGTCCCGTAAATCTAGCTTTGCTATCTCGTGTCCTACTTGGTTTTGCATTTTGGGTGTCCAGCAGTATATTTTCCAAATGTGCACGTAAGATGAATAATGCCTTTATTATCTTGAACAGGTTGTTAGTCCCTTCAACACTAATTAGCCACTTGAATAATCAAACTAGTAAAAGTGTTCACTGTTTAGTCGATTAAGGAACAACTACTTAGCTGAAACATCAAGCTCTTACATTATTCGTTTTTCCTTGTCCTTTGTTAGCACAATATTATTAACATAAATCGATTTGCTAACAATAACATCGACAACGTATCAAATGTCATGGGATAGCACTTAACATTCATTCGACGTGCAGCTCATCGTAATTTTTCCCAATGAAATAATTTGGAATGTAACACTATGTTTGATTAGAAACTGTATCTCATTTTATTTTCGCATACACTATTTACACAAGATGTGGCTCTATTTTTACTCAGATGCACGCTGCCAAAATGTACCTAAGAGCTTTGGAGGTGCCGATGTTACATTTGGATAGAAATATAAAGAAGTAACATAGTTTGCATAAGAACCGAATTAAAAATGGAACATGAATTTAGAATTACATATCACAGAGGTTTCTAAGAAGTATGATGTGGAAATGCGTGATGTACCAGCTGTGTGATGTATTAAACACGAAGGAATTCACTAAAGAGACCCTGATGAGATAATGTTACTTCTTTGGAAGAAAAACTATGATGAAACTAAGAATTTCACTCAACTGTAAAGCATACATCCTGGAGTACTGCTGAGAGTTTCTCCTCTCAACACTTCCAACTAGAAAGCTATATTTACTTTTTCTTGGATCACAGAACAAAGTAAACAAATTACCGAGCTGATGCCGCTCATTAGCCTTATGTTCCTACCATCTTACTGTGTTCGGTGTCGTTTTATCTGCTTCGCTATCGCTTCATCTGCTTCTCTGAACACAAGCGTAACATCAGTACTAATGAGAACATTTTTTAAACCTTCAGTAAGGTCAGTTCCTTGTGAAAAGGCACGGAATTAATGAATTTTGTAAAAGAATAGATTCTCTTGAAGCAACATCAGCTGGTTTTTGGAATTAGTAGTAAAGAAAATGAATAGTTTCACAGATAGATCAAAAGCAGCGTTAGATGTGCTTGTGTTCATCTAAGGATGACGCTCAAGTATGCAGCCATTTCATGATTCAATTTATAAAGAGTGTCGTTTTTTTCGTTTCCCGAAGTGACATTTCAAAGAAAAATTCTGAATTTCTTTAAATCTCATGTCTTAAACACAATTAAGTGATTAAAAGAAAATTTTAAGAAATACGAGAGTTGTACCGGCAGTAATGCAAAAGTGGGCATAACTTCTTTATTCAATTTATGAAGAGTGTCAAACTAAAAAAGGCACTAAACAGACGAACCTGCAGGTGTTTACATGTAGTCGTTCGTTATGGTGTTTCGTGTAACAAAACTGACTGGGTGAGCAAACGGACAAAACAGTTGTTTTGCCTAGTAACTATAACTCATTTAAGCATCAGTGTTCTGCTTGTTTAGATTGCACAAGAAACCTCGTGCTCTCTTAGGCTGACTGGCACTGGACATGACGCACTGACTAACGAGAACTTACGATGGAGTACTGAATGAGTTGTTACGCTTTGGGCTTCAAGTTGGCGCTGGTGTTGCACAAGTACTGTGTTACAATTTGTTTCTTTGATTGACGGTTTAACGACAGCCGTGAGCAGCTCAATGGGCTATAAGCAGTCGCCCGCCCCTAATAAGGGTGACAGGTTCCAGGGAAGGGAGAGAGCCAGTGCCGTAAGACAAACACAGGATCCATGTCTCACCGGGATTCGAACCCGGACCCTTCTCGAACGAATGGTCATAAGCCAGCGATAAGACCACTACGCCACCGGGGCGGCACTATATTACAATGAACTCTCAGTCTAATAACTGAACTTGAGTAAGTTTTCATGTTATATCTCTCTAGTGTTGAACTTTCTAAACAATTCCCTTAATTCTGCATTACTCCATGCTGAAACGCTCATGCAGGCAGCAAAGTGAAGACGTTTCTTAAGTGTTTTGTTCCCAGTTCGTCCACAATTTTTCTACCAAACGGTTTCTGCAAGTGAGAGTGTACGGTGTAGAATATATCAAATTGGCGTTCTGACGTACGCTGTAATTTAACCTTCCTTTTTATTTTCTTTGTCTATTTAAATTTGAGTTCGCTCTATTTAGCATTTTTCAAACTTAACGTTATATCTCCTCTCTCCCAAAACTATGTTTGGAAACACCTTGATTTCGGAACGTATGACGTGTGTATGCGTCCGACGGGAACTGAACGTCATATGTATAATGTTTGAGCAGCGGCAGTGTGGAGAGATTATGGTAGCATGATGATATAATAGTAGTATGATGACATCATAGTAGTATGATGATATAGTAGTAGTATAATGATATCACAGTAGTATGATGATATCACAGTAGTATGATGATATAGTAGTAGTATGATGATACCATAGTAGTATGATGATATAATAGTAATATGGTGATATTATAGTAGTATAATGATATAGTAGTAGTATGATGATATCACAGTAGTACGATTATATCATAGTAGTACGATGATACCATAGTAATAGGATGATAAAATAGTCTCGGCAATAACGTTGGAGGGAAGGGAATGATACTAGAATTTGAAGAACTTGATTCGAGCCTTCGTCTTATGGTAGAATCAGGTTGCGTTCTTGGAAGCCAGTCTTGTGGAGGGGAGGGTGAAGAAAAAATCAAAAAAAGGTTTGTCGGTTCGTCACCTGGAAACGATTCTTCAAAAGGTTGAGTAAGGTTTGTTTCTCTTTAAAGTATGATGATATCATAGTAGTATGAGGATATAGTAGTAATATGATGATATCATAGTAGTAGTATGATATAATAGTAATATGGTGATATCAGAGTAGTATATAATGATATCATAGTAGTATGATGATATCATAGTAGTACGATGATATCATAGTAATATCATGATAAAATAGTAGTTGTGGAAGTTGAAGTACTTGAAGTTGTGATTTCTTGACGTCTGCGTATTAGACTAGGTGTTTTTGTTTCTCTTTAAAGTATGCTATCACAGTAGTACGCTGATATCATAGTAGTACGATGACATCACAGTAGTACGATGATATCCTAGTAATATGATAAAAAAATAGTAGTTGTGGAAGTTTAAGTACTTGAAGTTGTGATTTCTTGACGTCTGCTTATTAGAGTTGCTCTCTTTTGTCTTCTTTTATAAGATCTTATGATATCATAGTAGTATGATGATATAGTAGTAGTATGATGATACCATAGTAGTATGATGATATAATAGTAATATGGTGATATTACAGGTATTGGATACGAAATTTATGCTTTCGTAACCACTTATTTCCACTTTGCGGAAATGTGACAGTTCCTGTCACGGTACTGAATATTCGTTAGGTTGTTTACTTTGGCAACAAGGGTAAAAAGCAGGTGCGGCCCAGGCGGACATCCCTTGTATGCCCTGTTTAACCGTCATCTCTAGATAATTTCGTTGCATTTTTCATTTTTTTATGCATTTGACTGAACTACAGGGCCGAACTTTCGTCTCGACTATCGGTTTCGATACCATCAGCTGAATCAATTGCGTGATAAACCATCAGTGTCGAAACTGACGGAGACAGTCAATAAGCTTGGATTCACAAATACGCAACCAAGGCCAACTCCGACGGCAGTGTGTAAATCAGTCAAATTCTAATGCTATTCCTTTGGGAATCAAAGCTAATTCGACAGTATCGGAAGGCAAATTCCCGAGATTGTTCTAGTGCTTCATGCGTAACTTTATAAAGTAGGTGTCCAAAGTTCCTAGTTGTATTTACATTTAAAGCATAGGTTTCAATGAGCCTTACAGAAACCGTGAAAACTTTTGCGGGAGCCCTAGAGATAATGACAGTCTGTTGATACTTCTACTATTTCGTTATTTCACAGCTTTCGCAGAAAAAGTTCGTGAAAACTTTTGGAGCTTGCAGGAAAACTTTCAGTCAACTAAAAAATGTTCCGAATTCTAGGTCTATCTTCCCAACAAGTGGGTGGGGAGGATACTTTGTGCATTAATAATACCAATTGTCCAATAACACATCTAGCGCCAACTGAGGAGTTTGGACCGTCAATAATCTATGCCAGGATTATATATGAGTATGGAAATGTTTGAGCACTGTGCCGATCCTGTGTACTGTCCTTTGGAAGTCACCAAGGCCTATTATCCTATGCTGTTGTGGATTTTCATAGGTCTGATAAACCTCGGCCCTGCCTAGCTCTGGTAAAGTTTTACGCTTAGTCCAAAGATGCATTCGTGAAAACTGCTTCATTGCCCCATAAGAGTCACACTCAGTATACTTTGCTCGTGTTGAAATTTCACTTCCTACTATTATGACCTTCGCCAAATCCAAGGGCAGAAAAATATTTATTCGTTGAGCACAAAAAGCCGAATTCTGCGGTTGACCTCGAATAAATCGCTGTGCATTTCGGACTGGTAGCTGCAGAAAATCTGTTAGAAACTAGCGGTTGTCACTCCTTCTATGCGGTGGAACGTATGAGGCAGGTGCGACTTGCACCAGTGTAGCTCGTGTTAGTCATTAGGCCCTATTATACTGTGTTGAAATCTTCTGATAAGCAAACGTTGGATTTCCCGAGCGTTGAGTTTGCCGTGTCTATTATACCATCAGTTGTATGGCGCATAAATTAATGTCAATGTGCGGCCAGGGTTGTCGGACCTCCGAATAAAAAATTTATAGAAAGCGATCGAGCTGTTCTAAAGGTTTCCAACATGGAGACCTGGTTCGTGGGATTGCCTCTAATGCCAAGCGTGTTGTTTAGCTAAAGCATCTTTCAACGCAAATATCGTTTGTCCACTTTGCAATCTTGAGGAATAATGTTGTGCAGAGCCAGCTCGACTGAGGCCGAAAGGATCCTCTTCCAAGACTTCTCGAAAATTCCGCTCAAATTCTCCTTAACGAGAATCCGGGTTCGATATTCTCCACTGCCGATACCAGACATTTGCTAGCAGCATCTTTCAAATGCAGTAGAAGGAATGCCGAGCTTTTTGCTTGCAATCTGTGAGAGATAGTTGTGTGTGACATAAGTTCAGGTGATTCTCCCAATTTTTGTTTTTCTCGCAGGCCATTGAAAGTAATTTGCAAAACTGTATTTAGGTCTGATTAGAACCAGTGCTCGTTCTGTCGACATAATTGAAGCAATTCTATGCAATGAATTAATAAAATAATCAATAGTAGTAGTATAATGATATAGTAGTAGTGTGATGATATCACAGGTAGTACGATATATCATAGTAGTACGATGATACCATAGTGTTCAAGAAATGTTGATTAAAATGAATAAACTTCTCCGCCTGGACGTGTAGTGCAGGAAAGCTTACGTTTAATCACGTTAGGGTTATTGAAAGGTTACTTGACGTAGCTAAAGTGTGCTTAATCTTCAAAGTGCTGGTGTTTTTGTTTTTCTTTAAAGTATGATGATATCATAGTAGTACATTAGTACCTTGAAGGCTCCTTATTAGAGCGGTAAACACAATATCCCCTGAACTTAACGTAAACACTAAATGAAATAGACTTAACGGCCAGACAGAGGTCTGACAATAAAATGAACTAAGAAAACGTACTCACTTTAAACCTTTTATTGGGGAGCTCCTGGTATTACCCAAATACACACTCCAAAATAACACAACTACTGTTAGACCGAACTTTTGTAGAATCGCATAACAATAATTAGGAAGAACCTATCACATATAAAACGAAGCTGCTTGGTATAGTTGAGCGCGCCTATATATACTGCATACCACCACGTCATGACTTACACTTGTTGCCACATATCATTCAGCGGGAGAAACAACATCTCGTTAAGTGAGAAGATAATTTTGCACAGGAAAATAAAATAACTAGAGATAGTAAAACCAAAAAGAAACTGAATCTAAAGTATACGTTACAATAGTAGTATGATGATATAATAGTAATATGGTGATATCATAGTAGTATAATGATATAGTAGTAGTATGATGATATCACGGTAGTACGATTATATCATAGTAGTACGATGATATCATAGTAATATGATGATAAAATAGTAGTTGTGGAAGTTGAAGTACTTGAAGTTGTGATTTCTTGACGTCTGCGTATTAAAGTTGGTGTTTTTGTTTCTCTTTAAAAGTTCTCTAACAAGTAACTAGAATTTTTCACTAATGTTGAAGACTGTGTCGTACATTTCTGAAAGACTAATAGTAACATTTCTGAAAGACTAATAGTAACATTTCTGAAATTATTTGAGTTACTCCTGATTCACTTAGCAGTGAAGTTATTAAGAACTGATTTGTGTAGTTTTCAGAAATCTATCTTTAAACGAACATTACAGCGTGTATATATTTTTATCTTCTTAAAGGATTTGTTGGTTCTACTGTCTATATTTCACCGAAGGTCCTTCACTAAATCACAAGCCATGTAGAGGTATTTTCCAAAGGAAATGATCCTGAAACTTGTTCAGCAGAAGCCAGTTTACCATTGCAGGAAGAAAATCGATTTTGTGATTTGAAGAGCAAAGTTGTCGTAGCGTATACCTCTAATTGAAAATTCCTTTTAAATATCTGTGTTTTCGTGTAAAATTTGGCTTCCCTCGTTAACTAATTTCTCTCTTAGTGATACAGTATTCTTTTCCACGAGTTGTTCAGTGTTGTCTTCCTGACGGTGGGCCAAACTGGAATCAAAGTATATAAAGCCTTGAGGAAAACCGTAAGTGTACAGAGTGCTATCTGCGGAGATCAATATGCTGTGAACGGATTACGATGTTAGATGAAGGTCGATAAGTGTAACATTAGATTTATTTGGATTATATTTGTTGACAGAAAGGTATAATTATCAATCGTGCCCTCTTGTTGCTGCAATCAACGCAAATCTTCTGCATGCTTGACGTGCTCGATGATTGAATAAAGAGATACTGAACTTGTAAAGTGTAGAATTCTGTGAATATTAAATTTTGGGCTGCGTGGACTTTAAAGTACTTTTCGTCGTTTCCCTATGGAGCTTCCACTTCAACAGCAACGTTACGAATTTGAATGTAAGAGTTCTTCAAGTAGCTTGATTAATCAAATTAACTCCATCTTTAAAGTTCTGAAGTAGTCAACTTTTTTTTATTTTAAAATGTCAAAAATAAATATATACTACCTAGAGCAGAGTGCAGTATTCAAGAAGTAATCCGGGTAATCAAAAATGCAGATAATCGGCGCTCTTTTGTGTTAGGCTTTTTGTTTGATAGTATATTTCGATTTCACCCGTATGTCTTCCATTTTGCTCAGTCGAGAGGTTGTCTTTGCTTTCTACTGAGAGTGTTCGATCCTCTATTTGTCTTTTGAAAAATTCATCTTATCGCCATTATTAGATTTCATATAAGTTCTTATTAGATGATTTCTTGTTTTATATAGCCATCTCCAAACATTCCAATTCTTCAGCGAAATTAGCATGGAATACATTACTGACCTTGTGTTTTATCGCTATGTGACGTCATTTCATTAACTTCAGATTATTTAAATAGTATCCTTGAAAATCCTAAAATAAAAGTCACCAATCTCTTCTTCCTGACTATAACCACACTTTTCGTCCTCAATCATCTAATTTGTGGCACGTTGACCTCTATCGATGCGATAGTAAACATTTTTAGCTACTCACATTTAAAAGAATTAACAGCTGCACGAATATTTTATTAAAAATAAAGTGGAAGTTAAGGGTCCTACTCTTTTGTCATATTTGCTCAAGCATTCATATCCTCAAAAACACTTCACCAAACTCTTCTTTCTGATTTTAAATATACTTTGTATCCTCAAGCATTCGAATTAACATTTTTACTCAGCATTTAGAAAATTAATGTCTGCATGGCGATTTTATATGCAGTGTAGTGGAAGTTAAGCGTTCTACTACACAATCGAGTCACATATTCGTGACAACCTCCTACTTTTGACGTCAACAGCGCGTAGCCAATGAAAGAAGACACGTGTCATTAGCTGGCTTGGAGGATATATAAGGTGTGCTGTAGGTATTCTGAAAACATATCACTCGTTGCTGTCATGGATAAAAGGAGCGATTTATCAGATTTGCAAAAAGGGATGATTATCGACTTTAGGGCCACGGGTGGCAGTTTTTTCTGAAACAGCGCCGTTTTTGAACTCTATGCGTGCTGCTGTGGTTAAAGTGTTTAGAGATTGGGGAAATGGCACCACTGTGAATAAGCTACGAGTAAACTGCGGAGCACCATGTGCCCTTGATGTGAGAGGTGAACGTCGGCTTCGAAGGTAGCCGAGCGCCGATCGACAGGCTTCAGTGGATCAACTCACTGGTTGAATGAACCAGGGGGCTACCGGAAATGTATCTAAAACGACAGTTCAGCGAGCCCTGTTACTTATGGGGCTCCGATGCAGACGGATGGTCACTGCACCTATGCTAACGAAGGTGCATCAGCAGAAAAGGCTCACCTTTGAATGGCAGTATCAGAATTAGACCTCCGCTGATTGCTGACACTTCTGCGATGAGTCTTGTCTTCAGCTTAATCGAATGGATTGAATGTTGGCGTATAAGTCAAGGAACATCGGACAACAAACACTCTTCAACCGTTGCTGGAAAAACACATGGTGGAGGGGGGCAGCACTATGGTGTGGGAAGTGTTTTCGTTTTATTCTCTAGTCCACTCATACCTGAGGAAGACACTATGGCCGATTCTTTATGAATTCATCCTGGCACACCACGTGAACCCATACATGATGTTTGTCTTCCCTGGGGCGGATGAGATCTTCCAGCATAACAATGCGACGTGGCACAGAGCTAGAAGTGTCCAAGAGTGGTTGGAAGTGCACGATGAAGACTCCAAAGAGCTTTCCTGGTCCCTAATTCTCCAGACTTAAACCCAATTGAGCATCTGTGGGACCACCTCGAACGTTTTGTTCGCTGTATGGATCCTCCATCAAGCACCCTCCAGCAGTTGTCAAATGCACTGCAGTCAGCATGGCTGCACATACCTGTGAATACCTTTCAGCATTTTATTGAGTCACTTCTATGCCTTCTAGCTGCTGTCCGCTCTGCACACTGCGGCTATTCTAAGTATTAGCTTGTGGTCACAATAATCTGACTCGACCCTGCATTTTGGCATGTTTGCCGATACAATCATATTCTGAAATACACGCCGTGAATTTTGTTCTGACTTTAAATATCCTTTGTGTCCTCACACAGTCGAAATGGGGTACATGTTACTTGGAAATGGGGTACATTCAGGAACGGGGCCACAAGGCGTTGGAATGCTTCTTCATCCACAAAATAGCAGACGCTCACACGCCATTCCTCTAATTGGCTCAGATTTGGCGGAAGAGAGTCTTTGCTCCGGGATCTTTTTTAATATGTCCCATACATGCATAATGGGATTCAGATACAGGCTTCGTGGTGGTCAGGGGAAATGGCGAAAATCGCTGTCATGACATGTGAGATGTGCAGTAGCAGTTTTCGTCCATGAAACAGCTGTCGCCTGCTTTATAAGATATCAACATTGAATAATGGACTTGGTCTGCAGATAGGTTTAGATAATTCTTCGAAGATACCCGACTTTGCAACAACATCAGGGAATCGGTTTCATACCAACACAGCGTGCGTGCTCCACCCCATGACTCCACCTCCGGAACTATGAGCTGTGTTTTGACCAAATACTGTGCCAACTGTCAGTACACGACGAGGTGCACAATGACTCATCGGATCACATGACTTTTCCTAGATTCTGTTTACTTGCGGAAATCCATGTTTTACGTTTATGCAAGGGACTCCTAATCCTATTTTCTTCTATTCTCTTCATAGTTTGCTGAAATATTTGTCGGGAACAGTGTTCATTGAATGCTTCCGTCAACTGCTGCATACTGGAAGTCATCTTTCTCCGTACAAGCCTTCTCGGACAAGGGATCTCGTTTCTTACAGATCGTGGTCGAACTACCGTTACTCAAATTAGACAAGCAATGTGGGTTATTTTTCCACTTAATAAAATTCGGGTTGTCTCTCCTTTTGAGAAGCCAGTTAGCTCCGCTATTTTCGAAAACGTTGTTCCAACTAATTAGGAAACCACGTGAAACGCTTTGAAAAAACTCCGTCAGATACTTTACGTTTCACATTGTAATCAGCACTGCTGTCTTTTACAAAATTTGAAGATGGAAATCCGTTTTTTGGTGTACGCATCTCAAGGATGACCTTTACGCCAAAAAACGGATGGCTGTCTTCAAACTTTGCATTGTATGATGCAATCTCGTATTACATTCTAGATATGAGGTCGGACCCGGGCTCCGACGGGCTCCGAATTCATTAACTACAAAACAAATCCTTGCTTGGACCATAGTCCAAAGCTATGGCCGAAGCAAGGATTAGTTTAAGAAGAACTGGTATCGAAAAACAGTGAAAAAATTGCACTCCCATTTTTTGCATTTTATTAAAAATCACGAATCGTATCTTCAAAATGATGTATAATGAATATATCGCTTCTGCTACTGAATTATAATGAATTCAGCTTCTTCTAAGCTAATGCTTCTTCTAATGCTTGTTGTTTGTTAATTATATCATGAATAAACTTTCCTGCTAGTAGTGTAGTAATAATAATGAACAAGCTTTTAACTGCTAGTAATGTTGTAGTAGTAATTAAGATGAATAAAGCCTTATGCTGGTTGTTAATAATAATCAACTAATGAAATAAACCTAACAGCCAGACAGAGGTCTGACAGTACTATGAACTGAGAAAAACGTACTTACTAAGACAATCTTTGATTTGGTAAACTTCTGGCTCTCACATAAACGAAGATCTCTTTACACACGAAACAAAGCTCTCACGCACATAAACAACCGCTCTCTCTATACAACAACAGCTCTCTGACACATAAACAACAGCTCACTTCGTACAACAACAGCTCTCTCCGTACAACAACAGCTCTCTCTACGCACATCAACAAAAAGCTCTCTCTACGTATCGTTGAACGCGCCTATTTATACTGGCTACCACCACGTCGTGACTTACACTCATTGCCAGATCTCATTCAACGGGAGAAATAACATCTCGTTCAGTAAGAAGATAATTTACATAGTAAAATAAAATAACCAGAGATAGTAAAAATCAAAAGGAAAGTGAATCTAGAGTATACGTTACAGATGCATTAAACAAAATTGTGCAGTTAGAAGAATTGTTATTTATTTTTTTAAAGTTTCCTCACTGCCGCGATCTTTTGGGGTGACGTTGGTTTTTAGTGCAGCAAGCAGGTCGAGTTTTAAAGAAAAGAAGATCAAGTTGAAGCGCTGAGGCATTAGATGCAATTTCTCTCTCTCTCTCTCTCTTTTCATGATGAACTTGATCTGGAAACAGTACACATTTGATAGTATTGTGATTATTATACTATTAAGCGCAAAGCTTTGTTAATGTTATAAAATGCAGAATAGTCTGGATTGGAATGCTTTTACGTTCTTTTTTTTAATTATGGAAATTTCCCTACATGCTTTTTTTATATTCTACTACACTGTTAAGTATTTGTGGGTAGGTTGCACCAAAAAATAGTGCTACACCAGCTGCACCATTTTCTGAAAAAAGATACAATATTATGTGGTGCAAACAAAACCCAATCACATGGTGCAACTTTGCACCACGTTGTGGTACAAAATTGTATCACATTATAGTGCAAGGTTGCACCATATTTTTTGGGTTTTGTTTGGCCCACACAATTGTATATCTTTTCTCGGAAAGTGGTGTAGCACCAGTTTTTTATGTAACCTACGACAAAACTTTTAAGAGTGTACATCACTCTAAACTACCTTTAGCAATTAGCATATATGTAAATTATATTGCAAAGATTAGTTTTCTAGAGTCAAAATTTCAAACACTTGCAACTGTCTGTACGGCGTTGTACGCTTTATAATGCAATTTATTCAAAATAAAAGTAAATTTAGAAATCAAAACGAAATAACGAATGGAATTTTTTGTTTCTAAACGATTTTCTTTTTCTTCAGCTTTTACTAAAATTACTGATTCCCCTGATACGGTCGAAGGGCACGTTGATTATTTATTTATTTTCAAATCCACATTTTAGAACATTTGCCTTCATGCGTAGTAATTCTACAAACATATTAATATTGTGAAGTGGATTAACTGAACTAAACTTTTTTAACTAATGATTTTTTAGCTTATCCTTGCTTGGGCCATATCTTTGGCCAGTGTATAATGCATAATTGCAAGTCTTGATAAGCACAATGTTCCAAGAATCCGGCCCCGGGCTCAGCAAACACATGTAATCAAAGAAAGCGAAGCGGGCCGGGCTCAGCAAACACATGTAATCAAAGAAAGCGGGGCTAGGCCGGGCTCCTAAAATTGAACCCGAACTCATCTCTATTACATTCATGACTGCTGTCTTTTACTAAAAAGCAGCAATCTTAAATAACTGACTAGATAAGGTAGTGACACACGGGAACAAATACGCCGACATAGGTTCGCAAAGTTTCGTTCCAGTTAAAGGACGCTTTAAGATAATCGCCGTTCTAAACACCCTTTTGAAGTGTGTGATGTAGGAATACTGACAATACTTGAATCGTAACTGGAAGAAACCTACGAAGTTGCTACCGATACACTTGCAGTTCGATACACACGGTCGAGTCACATTATTGTGACCACCAGCTAATATCCAATCTAACCGCCGTGTGCAGCGCGGACAGCAGCTAGACGGGGTGGCTGTGATTCAATAAGGTGCTGGAAGGTGTTCGCGTGTGTGTGGAGAAATGCTGACTGCAGTGCATCTACAGCTGCAGGAGGGTGCGTGGTGGAGGATTCATAGAGCGGACAACACGATCGATGTGGTCCCAAAGATGCTTAATCGGGTTTAAGCCTGGCCAATTAGGGGGCCAGGGAAGTACTTTGAAGTCTTCGTCGTACCCTTCCAACACGTCGCATTGTCGTGTTGATAGAACCCATCTGCCGCAGGGAAGACGAATCAGCATGAATAAGAGTACGTGGTCTGCAAAGATGGATTCATAACGACTTCGGTCCATAGTGCCTTCCACAAATATGAGTGGACCCAGAGAATGCCACAAAAACGTTCCCCATACCATACCGTGGCCCCCACCCGCTTGTGTTCTCCGATGATCTCCGATCTTTCTTGTCTTATATGGCCAACGTCCATCCGTTCGATGATGCAGAAGATGTGACTCATCGGAGAAGGCAATCCGTTGCCAATCAGCGGAGGTACAATTCCGATACTGCCGCGCAAATGTAAACCTTTTATGCCGATGGACCTTCGTTAACATAGGTGCATTGACCATCCGCCCGCATCGGAGTCTCATAAGTAGCAGCGTTTGCTAAACTGTCGTTTTAGACATGCTTCCTGTAGACCCTGTTTCAATCCGCCAGTGAGTTGCTCCACTGTAGCGTGTCGATAGGCCCTCACGCACCTTAGAAGCCAACGTTCACCTCTCACATCAATGGCATGTGATGCTCCGCAGTTTCCACGTCGCTCATTCGCAATCGTGCCACTTCTCCAATCACGATATACTTTAACACTGCAGCACGCGACCAGTTCCCAAACTGCACTGTTTCAGAAATACCGCCACCTTTGACCGAAAAGCAGATAATCATCCCTTTTCCCAAATCTGATTAATCGCTTCTTTTACCCATGACAGCAACGTGTGATATATTTTCAGATCGCGTACAGCAATCCTTATATACCCTCCAAGCCAGCTCATGATACGTGCCTTCTTTCATTGGCTAAGCGCGGTTGACGTCAAAAATAGGAGGTGGTCACAATAATGTGCTCAACTGGGTACAACTGCAATAATGAAAATGTAGGATGATTGAGTAAAATGGGTCGACTGACACAACAGAAATTGTTGATTAAAAGCCGTATTGACATAGGGATGATAATTGCAACGTTTTGATATCGGTAGATACTCGATTAATTCTTGAATCGAGTGGAGACGGAAAAAATGAATGCTGGACTAGAATGTTAAACGCGATAAATCATTTATAAAAGTGGGGATGCGTCAGGAACGGTTTCCACAAGCTGATCTCCATCCGGAGAACATCATGATCCGAATTCGGCAGGGTTGATAGGGATAGGGGATACTGCAGCATACGGTGTAAGCACCTAATCACTAACTACGAATATTTTCTACAGAATCGTACGTCACACCGTAAACGAGGTCTTGCACTCTAAGCGCCCGTCTTCGTTGAACTGAATACATGTTGTGTTCCACCACGATAATGTTCAACCACATGTGATTATGCAACACAGCACAGGTTTGAACAACTTGGCTAGGAAGGTCTGCCCACTGTAGTCGTCAGATGTAGGTCCAAAACATTTTCACTTGTCCCGGTCAATCTTTAGAGATCGGAAGGTCGACATACGGTTTTTGTAGCCACGGACGCTACTTTGTTTGATAGAGGAATTAAACAGCTAACCGAACAATGGAAACAGGTCATCTACAACGGCCGTTTCATAAAAACCCAAAGTAAAATCATCCAAATGAGGAAATATAGGTACAACAAAATATATGATATTCTTTCTTGGTCTTCATAGTAAATCAACCGGGGATGCATGTCGGGCAGTGTTCGGAAATCTGTGGGTATAATCCTAGCAAAATATCTTCCCATCGTTTAGACCACTTTTCAAAGCATGTGGAGAAGGCATTTTGTGGAAGCTGCTTTAGCGATTTCTGTACAGCTTGAATGACGTGAGCATCTGTGCTGAATTTTTCGCAACGGAACTTTTCCTTCATTGTTGGAAACAACACGAAATCGCACGGGGCGAGTTCAGGACTGTAGAAGCATGCCGTGACTTGATTTCAATACTGCATTTCGCAAGAAACTGTTGAACACAAGTAGCCACATGTGGGCGAGCAATATCATGGTGTAGGGTCCGCTTGCCCACCAGTTCCGGTCGCTTAATCGATATGTGTCTTCGCAGACGCTTCAAGACTGAAAAGTAATAGTCAGCATTGACAGTAATTTGTGCAGGAATGGCATACTGGTAAGACTACACGTTAATGATCAAAGAAAATTATTATCATCATCTTCTCAGCTGATTTGATTTGGATGACATTTTTCGGAGGAGGCGAGCCTCTGTGTTTTCAGACAATATTGCGCGATTCGTGAATGGGTCTAAATAGTGGTGCCATGTTACATCGGCAGATATTTCTGTGTTTAGAAATTTTGGATTCATTGCAATCATTTGTTTCGATTTATGACACAACTGAACTCAGGTTAACAATTGTTCTCTCGTCAGGTGATGACGTGCCCATCTGGAACATACACGATGCAGCAGTAATTTGTTGCGTAGAATGCGGAATGCCGACGTTTTTAAAGTATTAGTTGACGCCGCTATGTCTTCACACGTCATTCGTCGATCTTCTTGCGGGATTGCCCAAACAGTGTTAACAGTACGTTTGGTAACACCTTCAGGTCGACCAGGCCTAAGAGCCAGTTCTGACAAACGTCCTTTTTTGGAATCATGGTGCCATCTAAAAGTCGTTGACTTTCTCAAACATTTTTATTCTTTGTTAGCCTTTTTTCATTAATTCAACTGTTTCCGGAACCGTTTTACCCAAACGATAGCATAATTCTATCGCATAACGCATTTCACTTCTTATATCTGAATCACTCACTTCTATAGTTGTATGGCGAAATGTAGACGTACCTTAAACAACTGCGTGACAGCAAAACGAGAATCGTCTGTCACGGCTAATAACTGTTGCCATAGGTACTTCCTTAATTCAGTTAGTCGTCTGCGTGGTATTTTCCCCCTTCGCACTGTTGCCAATTCATAAAATAAATTACTCTCAATTTTTGTGGAACGGCCTTTGAATAATTCATTCTAAGAACGATTAAAATAAAGCTTTCAATGTGTATGATCCAGCTTTGTTTTCACATATGAACAACGAGAACATTCGCACCTACCCAGTATTCCCATTTCGCGAACAAAAGGGCGTTTTGCCGATGATGTTTTTCCTAATTCTACGAAAATATTTCTAGATTTTCATAAATATTAGTCTTCCGGATAAAATGTTGGCCAATAGAAAGTATTGTCTTAAGTTGAAAAACATCGCACTTCTAAAATTGTAATAGCGGTGCAGGTGCTGTGAGATTTTAGCGTGAAGCTCCGCAAGGTAAATTAATCGGCTTTTACTAAATAAACAAGAGAGCATTTTATCACTATTATTTACTTTGCACCATTTATCAGCACCTACAGATATTTTTTCTCGGTAATCAATTAAGAATTAAACAACTACATGGTTTTTCGTACCTCGCAATTGATAAATTTTTAATCTGCTCTTATGTCAAGAACACCACTACCACGCAGATATGCGTAACGTTAGCTCCAAGAATAAATTAAAATGGATATCTCCTGATGCCATGAATTGCGTTCCAAGCACATTAACTATCAAGAGAAACTCATATTTATTAATCAGTGAAGGAGACGTAAAACATAATATCATCTTGTGCGTCGTTATGAACGAACAAACATTGATCCTCTTTTTCGAAATTATTCGGCATGTACATATATAATGTACTTGAAACATTAAATGCATGCACATAGGAAGTTACAAAAAAACTATGCCATAAAGGAAGTTTTCAACAATTTCAGTTTTGTTTTTGGATGAAGTTACCGATAGAATAAATGAAACTACAGTTAAATGAAATTTCGACTTTTCAGAAAAGGTGGGATAAATTTCTCCTTTAAATGAAATTCAGAAATGAAAAAACTTGTTTAGTCTGATTAAAAAAAACTACATTTTTACAGTCATGCAGGAATTTATTGTTGTGTATCTTAAAGAAAATTAATATCGGTTTAATGAAGCTGTTTTTGTGAACATCTTAAAAGGTAGATCACATGCAAATGTTTGAAAGATAAATTTAAGCAGGCAGCCAAATTAAGAAGTAAGGTAAGTTAAATACATGTGGCTAAAAATGCTAAAAATTATACTTTGAATTTCAGTAACTATTACCTCAGATCGTTTTTTTAACAACTGTGGAAGTTACATATGTTTAAGGATATACAAGCATTCTAGAAACTATATCGCTCAAAATTACTTTGAAACCATTTTCAGAGTTTGTTTTACTGGCATTTCTTGATGTATCTATAATAGATCATCTTTAGGTCATTATTAATAAATTCCTTCAAGAGATTCCTTTCTGGACAGTTACATAAATTTCCCAAAATATTTATTTAAAAAAGGCAATCACATCTTTCAAAGCCTACGTTTTCTGGCAGTTTTAAAGATTATTCTCAGAAATAGGCTTTCGGTAGCATCAAAGAGGCACTTTCTGTATCTGTAATGACAAAATTATGATATACACAGTCGAGTCACATTATTGTGACCACCTCCTACTTTTGACGCCAACAGCGTGTAGTCAATGAAAGAAGACCCGTGTCGTGAGCTGGCTTGGAGGGTATATAAGGTGTATCATAGGCAATGTGAAAACATATCACCCGTTGCTGTCATGAATAAAAAAAACGATTTATCAGATTTGCAAAATGGGATGATTATGGGCTTTCGGGCCAAGGGAGGCAGTATTTCTGAAACAGCACAGTTTGTGAACTATTCGTGTGCTACTGTCCTTAAAGTGTATCGTGATATGAGAAATGGCTCCATTGCGACGTGGAAACTGCAGAGGACCGCGTGCCATTGTCGTGAGAGGGGAACGTCGGCTTCGAAGGTGCGCGAGGGCCGATCGACACGCTACAAGGGAGTAACGCACTGGCGAATGAACCAGGGGTCTACCGTAAGTATGTCTAAATCGGCAGTTCAGCGAACCCTGCTGCGTATGGGTCTCCGATGCAGACGGAGGGTTACTACACCTATGCTAACGAAAGTGCATCGGCAGAAAAAGCTTACATTTGCACTGCAGTATCGGAATTGAACATCCGCTGATCGGCAAAGTATTGCCTTCTCCAATGAGTAACATTTTCAGCTTCATCGAACGGATGGCCGTTGGCGTATAAGGCGTGATTCATCGGAGAACAAACACACTTCAACCATTGCTGGCAGAACATAAGCTGGTGGGGGCAGCGTTATGGTCTGGGGAATGTTCTCGTGGCATTCTCTGGGTTCACTCATACCTGTGGAGGACACTATGGACCGTATTCGTTATGAATCCGTCTTTACAGACCACGTACACCCATACAAGCCGATTGTGTCCCTGTGGCGGAAGGGTTATTTCAGCACCACAATGCAACGTGCCACACAGCTAGAAATGTCAAAGAGTGGTTGGAAGAGCACGATGAAGATTTCAAAGTACTTCCCTGACCCCTTAATTCCCCTGACTTAAGCAAAATTGAGCATCTGGGGGACCACCTCGATCGTGTTGTTCACTCTACGGACAATCCACCACGCACCCTACAGCAGCTGATAAATGCACTGCAATCAGCATAGCTCCACATAACTGTGAACACCTTCGAGCACCTTATTAAGTCACTCCCAGCCCGTCTAGCTGATGTCCGTGTTCAACACGCCGGTTACTCTAGATATTAGCTGGTGGTCACATTAATGTGACTCGAGCGTGTGTCCTGTGGTATGTAAGATGAAAGGAATAAACCTTTTATTGTTTGTTCGGAAATAGTGAAATAGTTAAATGCATCACTGAGTGATCCAGTGGTTGGCTGATGACCATTACTGGGAGATGAGTTCGAATTTCGGGTGAGGCATGGACGTGGAGTTGGTTTTACTGCGCTGTCGGTCTCCCTTCTGAGATGTCTTATATTCGGGCTGCAGCAAATTTTGTACCCGTATTTTTCTCGTTTTCCAGATAATTATCAAAAATTACGTAAGCAATGTAAACTTTGTCAAATGCAATAAACTGAACCATCCCTATTTAAAATAATTGTTACAAATGAAACCCTAGGTATTTCCCTTGCAAATGGCTGTGCATTTTTCTAGACAATTTGTTGGGCACTTACTGAATGATGGGTATTGTTGACTTTACCGACAATTGCGAAAGTTTCTCAAAATACTTCATAATAGACAATGCGGCAATTAAGTAAGGATGCTGAATTTCAACAACCTGGAAAACCGGCAAGAAACCTTCTTCTCCTTCTTAGCTTGTTTTCTACCAGTTCTTTCCAAATTCCTCGATCCTTAACCCAACATTTAACACTTCTACATTTCTGAAGTTCATATCTCCATCACATTCGCTGGCGCTCTCTTCCTATCTCTCGGTTGCCAATCTGTTATTAATCTTGTCCATCCTTTATCTTTCAGTTTTCCAAGATGTCCTGCTTATCTCCATTGTCATTCTTTTATTATTTTTATAATATACACATTGTGTATGTTATTTCTGTTCTTTCCCTTATAATTCCATTTCTAACTATATCTCTTCTTATAACTCCTGACATTCTTCTCCATAACTTTCTTACCGATACTCCTGTTTTTTTTTACACTGTCACTCTATGATATTAGGTGCACAAATAAGTTTTAAAGCGTTTTAAGACAACTCAACATGTAATTTGAGAGAAAGCAACAATACCTTTAAGAATCAAAACATACGCCATCGTTATCCATCACCTTCCGCGATCGGTCGGGCAGCTGACGTATTTCAGACATGAAGAATACTTTGTTGTGTGATGCGATGAAGTCACCAACCCATTTTTGCACTTCGTCACATGTCCGGAACCTCATAGCAGACAAACCATGTTGCTTGGATCTGAACAAATGATAGTCTGAAGGGGCTATGTCTGGACTATACGCCGGGTGCTCCAAATTTCCCAGCCAAGCGTTGCCATGCAGTAACTTCACGGAACACAATCTAGCGTTGCCATGCAGTAATTTCACGGAACACAATCCTTTACCTGTGAATGGACGTCCCCGAAATGTTTCCTGGTTCAATCGCAGCAATTGTTGCTTGTAGCGATCAGCAGTAACAGTTTGACCCTGTTCCAATAATAGTTCATAATAGAGCACACCCTTCATATCCCACCAGATGCACAGCAGAACTTTCTTGGAGTCAATATTGCGTTTCGGTGTCGTAGTCGTTGCTTCACCGGGGCCTACCCAATGTTTTTTGCGTTTGGGATTGTCGTACCATATCCACTTTTCATCACCAGTAGCGATTTTCTACAAGAAAGACATTGTGTGTTGTTTGTTCAACAGATTCAAAAACTTCATGAGACGCTCATCCTTGTTCCTCTGGCTCAGGTCATGCGGCACAAATTTTCCTTCTTTCTTAATCTTTCCCATTGAGCGTAAACGATTGGAAATGGTTTGTTGAGTTACACCCAGTTGTTCAGCTAGTTCTTTTTGCATTTGAAAGGAACCTTCATCCAGCAATTCTTGCAGTTTCTCTTGTGCAACCATCTGTGGGGCGCCGTTACTTTTTCGATCGCTAACATTTAAATCACCTGCGTTAAACCGTCTAAACCAAAACTCTCACGTGCTTTTCGATACAATATTCTATCCCAAAACAGAACAAATCGATGCACATGCTTTGCAGCACTTTTTCCTTGATGAAATTACTAACGAATGCAGTGTAGAACAAGTGGAGTATCACTTGCCATCTTTCACCTACCGATATGCAAATGCGTTTTGCTGTTGGGCAAACTTCTGTGTCACATTGTATGCTCTCGACCAGTTACGATCACATGACAACACTGCGGGGTCATGTGGGATATGTAAATTAACGGTATACGTCACACAAAAAATGCTTTAAAACTTATTTGTTCACCTAATACAATCCCGTAGGTTTTCCTCAATTTCATAAGGGAGGAAAATCTACGTGCATGTACACTGCTGGCCACCCAAAATGCAACATCAAGAAGGACACGAGATAGTAAAGCCAGATTTAATGGACACATAACAACAGATACAAATATGAAACGATTGAGCTTACAGGCCCGTGCGACTTGCGGAACACGCAGATATCCGTAGTTCGTGTGGCCCCCATGGCTGGAAATAACGGCTGCTACACGCCGCGGTATCGAACGAAAGAGGCTTTGGATGTAGGCTTGGGGTATGTCGGTCCAGGCTGCTTCCACACGTTGCCACAGTTCATCAGGCGTAGCCGCGGGTGGTGCTTGCCGGGCCACTCGGTTGCCGATCAGCTACCAGACGTGTTCGATGGGCAACATATCGGGATAACAGGCGGGCCACGGCAGCACTGACACTTGGTGGGCCGTGAAGATTTGTTGCACGATGCGTTCCACGTGCGGGCGCGCATTGTCCTGTTGAAACGTGGCCGCTGGCAGATCCTGTAGTTAAGAGAGTATTACAGGCTCTAAAACGTTGGAGATGTAGCGGTGGCTGTTGAGTGTACCGGCGATGCGTACCAGAGGTTTGCGGGTGTCATATCCAATTGCGCCCCAAACCATAACACCAGGCGACGGACCGGCATGGCGATGCATAATGTGGGCGTCATACAGTCTCTCGCCGCGGTGCCTCGACACGCGGATCCGACCATAGTGGTGTTCCAGGCAGAAGTGGGATTCGTCGGAGAAGACAATGTCGTGCCATTCCGTAGTCCAGGTGCGGCGTTCAACGGCCCACTGCCACCACACTCGCCGGTGGTGTAACGTCAACGGTAATCGGAGCAATGGGTGCCGTGCTACAAGTCCCCGCTCCTGCAGACAACTCGAACGGTACGTGCTGACACAGGTTGTTGCGCAACACACCCTAATTCCTGAGCTAACGTTCGTGATGTGGCGGTGCGAGCCGTTAATGCCCGCCGCACAACATGCCGGTCCTCTCGTCTGTTGGTGTGCCGCGGCTGCGCCAATTGTTCACGTCGGTCCGTCCGTCCCTCCTGCACCCACCGAATCCATACTCACCTCACTGTGGCTGGATGTCGTCCCACACGGGCGCCGATGTCTCGGTACGATAAACCGCTGTCGCGATAAAACACTATTCTTCTTCTGTCGAACCCCGAAACGTGCTGGAATGCCTGCCGTATTCTGCGACGAGGCATCAGGAAGCTTCCCACGCACAGCTCCGGCAGCACATCACACTTCTACTACTTACACCCCGTCTTCTGTGCACCCTTTTTATAGTGCTTCTCGGTGGCGTGCCTGACGCATATGATTTGCATATGCCCTGCAATGCTAATCGTTTGCATGTCCTCTCGCGGGCGACGCATGCTGCGAATTTCATGCCAATCGGATGCTTCCGTCTTGGTGTTGCATTTTGGGTGGCTAGCCGTGTATTTTATTCGAAGTACATTCCTCGTGCGTTTATAAAAGGAGTGGCACTATCGGCCAACGAAAGGAAGGACGTTCAGAGGTCAGTTTTGGTGCAGATTGAAGTGCTGATGTCACAGTTCTTAATATGTATTAATTGTGTTGAAAAACGTTTCCTTTTAAAGGTAGCTTTAGTGTTGGAAACAGAAAGCAGTCAAACAGTGAAAGCTATGGAGAATAGGGTATGGTTCAGTACACACACTTCCATTCGGGTCATAAATTGCTAAAAAGGTAATGATCTGTGTGCGAGTGCGTTATCATGCAAAGGGACCATTGTCTTTATTTTGGAACCTCTGTAGCATGATATTCTTTCCATTGGGAGACTGTGGAAACATCCACTGAGCACCCAGACGCTTCGTTTCAGGATAATATCGAAAACACCATGTCTCGTCACCTGCAACAATGCTTTGGGGAAATTTTGTTTTGTTTCTGCAGTTTCCAGGATGTCTTTTGCTTACTCCCCTCGTGCAGGTTTCTACTCGTCTGACAAGGCATGGGGAACAAAACGAGCGTAAAATTTCCCCCAAATCATGTTCTAAAATTTGGCGAATCGTCTCCTTTTTCACGCTTTCCAACCGTAGGTTGAAGAAGCGTATATGCTCCAGCTTTGTCCGTCCGTCTGTTTGCACGATTACTGGCGTAAAGATGGTTCGATTTCGTTGAAATATGTGTGGTAAGGAACAACCAGGGGAAGAAACCTATTGAAAATGGACAAAATGGACTCAAAGCTCGGGAAATAGGAGCAGGATACATTCCGTTGCTCTTATGCTTCATAACTTACGTAAATATGCTTGGATTGCGACAAAACGTCAACATGTTGTTTCGGAGATATACTGAACCAATGCTGTGTAATATAATCGAAATGGGATCAAACGTCAGGGCTCAGAAGAGAGATTTATTTCAGAGCCATTATCGTCATAACTTGACTAACAATGCGTCTATTGCGACAAAACTTTAGTAAGCAGTTCAGAAAGTATAGGGAACCTATTTTGTTGAATATAATCAAAATGGGATCAAAGGTCAGGGCACAGGAGCGAGATTTATTCCACAGCCATTATCCTCATAATTTAACAAAAAATGCTTCGATTGCGACAAAACTTTGGTATGTTCTTCCGGAGGTATACTGAACCAATTCTTTTGAATATCACAAAATGAGTCAAAGGTCAGGTCACAGGAGCGAGATTTATTCCACAGCCTCATAACTTGGCTAAAAATTATTCAATCTTCATAACTTGACTAAAACTGCTTCTATTGCGACAAAACTTTAGTATGTTGTTACAGAGGTATACTGAACCAGTTCTCTTGAATATCATCGAAATGAGGTCAACGGTCAGGGCACAGGAACGAGATTTATTCCACAGCCATTATCCTCATAATTTGAGTAATAAATTCTGGTATGAGGAAAAGCACAGCATAATTAGTGCATTTTGCTTGTTTTTACTAACTTGTTAACACCGAGCTCAGATGCCAGCACCCTCAAGGTCACACACCCATCACTTCTTATCCCCTGGCCAACATTCTATATGAGTTCAAAAGCGCGCACTGAAATCGGGCGTCCGAGTCTTTCTTCATTTTCCGAATCTTCCTGCATATCCTCGAAACGTGCATGCCATCGGAATATTTGTGCACGAGATAGGCAATTACCCCCGTACAGATGACGCAACTATTCAACGGTGTCAGATGCGGATTTACCGATTTTCAAACAGAACATGATATTTGTAATGTGCTTTATGACACAGCTGTGACAGTTTTCTTCTAGTGAATGGCGCCATGCACAGTGTAAATACTCGTCTGCGCAGTTTTTATTCAAATGCTGTTGCCACTGCATAGGTGATGAATGACTTATCACAAAATCATGCCTTCCCAAGCCGTACGTTTTTTTCAGGGATTTTTTTTTTAAATCTACCTCATTACTTGATTGCCGTTCTGTATATTTATACTGCCACCGTAGGTAAAATATTTTCAGCTCCCACGCATACGACAAATGCTTCTCAGGAATAGAAAACTGAATTGTTCTAGAAAAACGGACGAACTCAAACGCTTCCCGAGAACATTCGCAAACATGACAACCACGTCACGTAACGCATGACAAAAAATACTTTAACTGACTCACAGCCTGTGCCATGCACGGGTGTAAAAGGTGTGACTGAAAGTTTTATAACACGTAAAATACATATACATAACTACCAGTGGCGTATATCCGAGGCTAGCTGCGAAGCTCAGAGAATGCGCAAATAAAAGTCAATTAAATATACACAAATAAAAGTCAATTATCAACGGTATGTCGATGCTTTCGGTGCGAAAAAAACACGAGCGGATTCGCTTCTTTCGACTATGATAATCAGTCTGGCGAGCGATGATCAACGGCATAACTCAGTAGGTCTTCGAGAGCCTTCGCTATTCTGATGCGAAGAGCTTCCAGACTATCTCCTGCTAGCGTTTCCATGACAACATGAATGAGCTACGGAGGTGAGTGGACGATTGCTTTGCGCAAAGGGTTCGCTCGAAAAAAATGAAGACCGGACTACTTCAGTCCCTCCATGCTTACAGCGCGTGTTTTGCGAGAGTTGTTTCAGTTTGTGTAAAGCCTCAATGAATTATAATCAGTGATATTATACACTATCTACCAACACGTAATTGGACACCTGTGATAGCAAAGGAAAACGAAGTTTATTCACCTTCAATAGTTGGTGGAGCCTCCACGAGTGGCGATTACAACTGCGACCCTCCAGATCATACTCTCAACCAGGCGCTGTACGACGGCTAGCGGTATTTTCTTCCACTTGGCTTGGAAAAGACAGGTCAGTTCCTTCACCGATTTCTGACGGTGGCTGCACCCCTTAAGTCGACGCTCCAACTCGTCCCAGAGGTGCTCGATAGTGTTAAGGTCTGGGTTCTGCGCAGGCCAGTCCATTCGATTAACCCCATTGTCACCATACCAAGCCATGGTCGACCTCGCAACATGACAGGTGGCATTGTCATCCTGAAAGTAACATAGGTCCACCCCGTAAAACTGCCACAACGTAGGAAGCGCATGGTCATCTAAAATGGTGCAGTAGGTCTCGGCATTGAGTCTATAAGCAATTACGACCAAGTGTCCCGTGCCATACCAGGAGAAACACCCCCGGAGCATAATTCCAACGCCGCCGAACTTCACAGTTGGCACAATACATTCCGGCAGGAGGCGTTCTCCGGGCAGACGCCAAACCCAGACCCTGCCATCTGAACGGTAGAGGGTGAACCTTGATTCGTTGCTCCAGAGAACCTGTTTCCACTGTTAAACGGTCCACTCGCGACTTTCTTTGCACCACGCTTACCGATCAGCGCTATTGGACTTGGCGATCAAAGGCTTGTGGGCGGCAGCACGTCCATGCTAACCGAGCAGATGGGCTTCCTTACGGATGGCATTCATCGAAAGAACACTCCGGATGCCTGTTGAAACTCCTCGCGGATGTGGCCCATCGATTTGGTGCGGTTCTCCCGAAGTTCTCTGGCCAGCACCCTTCGGTCTCTAACTCCCAGTTTTGTAAGTCTGCCGGGTCGGGGCACATTCCGACAGTCACCTCTCATCTTCCACTTGGCATTCACGTAGGCCACTGTCGATTTTGGGTACTTCAACTCGCTGGATATGTCACGTATGGATCGGCAGTTTCTGTGATACCCGACGCTTATACCTTTTTCGAAATCAGAGAGCTCCGAACTGCTTGGCATCTTGCATGCGACTGGTTGCGTTGTTGTTTCCCACACGATATTTAACGGCGGCGGCTGTGACGTGTATCAGGACCACAGATATCGTCGATTGCAGGGGTGTCCAATTACTTGTTGGTAGATAGTGTATCTTAAATTCGTGGTTTTGTTGTATTCGAACTGTTTTGATAAATTTTGTGAAAGCTTCCCTGAACATCTACTATCAGACCTTAAAGAACTCTGCTTCAAATTTTGATACAGCTCGATTAAAAAATGAACTGAAGGTATTTTATTCCCTTGATGAATACAAAACAAATCAGGAAGACACATTACTTTTTCTATAAATTTGAATAATTGGACATAGTGTTTATTGAGGTGCACACATTAGCAGATCTAATTTTAAACTTTCCATCAACAACTGCAACTGCCGAAAGAAGTTTTTCCGTATTAAAAAGAATGAAGATATATCTTAGAGCCACACAAGGACATGCACATTCGAGCAAATTGGCTGGTTTATTTATAGAGAAAAACATTATTTTTAAATATGAAAAAGTACTCGGAAGAAACATTTTTGTGAAAACGTAACACTCAAGTTCACACAAAAGGAAAGAAGAATGGAGTTCGTGTGCAAATAAGTGTTCGAATCCTAATCCTCATAATTATTTGGTATCGTGTTAGCAGTTAAGTGTACTTAAAATTTAGACAAAATGTTACTTCTATTACTTAACAATTAAAAAATAAACTTTGCATTTTTTTAAAAAACAGTACGGGGGGGGGGGGGGGGTGAGATAGCCCAGGTCTCGGACCCAAGGTACGCCACTGATAACTACACTCATCGTCAAAATAATAGTTGCACCCAGAAGGAAGCACCGGACAAGAACAGAACTTGGTGGGTAGGTTTGACCTTGTGAGACATGCAAATAATTCATGTATCACGCTCGGCCGCTCATATGACGCCATCAGGGAAGGGTCGTAGTGCTGTGCCTGACCGGCTGTATAAGGTCGTCTCGTTACGTGGGCGTGCCCTTCTGACTCGTGCTGTTGTGTTGGTTGCATTATTTGCAAATGAGCTGTGCCCCGGACTAAAGATCGGAAACAATTCGAGCAGTTGGAGGAGCTGGAGAGGGGCCGCATCTTCGGGCTCCGGGAAGCGAGATGGTCTTATCGCCGTATTGCGCGCCGTACCTGACGTGAGGATATCACCATAGCAGGATGTTGGCGGCAATGGATAGAATAAAGCACGCAGGAGCGACAGGAAGGATCTGGGAGTCCTAGAAGAACCACGGAGAGAGAGAGAGATGACTGACGGTTTGTCCGGAATGCGCGGGGTGACCCAACAACCGGGACTGCGGATATTCAGCTAGCATTGGCTCCGTTCATGCATCGTTTGATTAGTAGTAGTACGATTGGCAGACGAGTGCATGACGTAGGACTACGCGCACGAAGACCTTTACGATGACTGCCCTTTACACCATTGCACCGTCGGCAAAGACCGCAATGGTGTGGTGCCAGACGGTCAAGGAGACACTCAGAATGGCAGCGTGTGATCTTCAGTGACGATTTCAGCTTCGTCTTGGAGGAGACGACCAAAGAAACCGTGTGTGGAGGCATCGTAGTCAGCGTCAAGATGAACGGTTGGTTGTCGAGCGTCACACGTCCGGTTGGTTGTCGAGATTAGTGTCATGGTGTGGGTTGCAATTGCCTACGATGCCAGATCACCTTTGGTGCTCATTACAGGCCATTTGACAGTCCAACGTTGCGTTAATGAGGTCCTGCAAACAGTGGCCCTGCCTTTTCTGAATGCTCCCTCCTGTACGATTTTCCAACAGGACAACGCTTCTCCTCATACTGCTGCTGTTCGAAAGCTTGCTTTCAAGGCACTGACACTGCCATGGCCAGCCCAGCAGCCGCATCGCCACACGTTTTGCTGATGGCAAATGTGTGGGATGCTATTGGACACGCTATCCACACTCCACCACTAACGCACAATATGCAGGAACTGCATGAGAAGATTCAAGCTGCATGGGATGGCTTATCGCATAACAAAAAAAGTAAACTCCATGGCGAGACGTCTGGCAGTTTATGTGAGCAAACATGGCAGCCCGACGCCATACCGAGAGACACTACTTATTGGAGTGTAGCCCAATAAATACTGGTCATATCAGTTTCAATGTTTAATCATGTATTGTTCCTGATAACATTAGCCTTGTTCCTGAATAGCATTGCAATCCGACACGTCCTTCTGAGTGCAACTATTTTTTTGACTATGAGTGTATTATAAACGGTTGAATTATTAGTGGTTAGTCTATAAGATAGGTCACCAACAATAGAATTTTCGTTATATTCCCATGATACAAGCCTATTATATAGGTAAATAAATTTTAACCCGTCATATGACGGTCATAGAAATAATATAATGTAAAAATTTAGGTAATAAAAAGTATGTTAATTGAAGATCATGAAATATTTCTTGATATACAATTATTAGTGTTTTTCGCATTTCATTGTTTAAAAGATTTCCTTGCAGTTCAATCGTCGCAGACAGTTGTTCGAGAACGTGCTTGTTGCCACAGATGAAGTCGTTTGTCTTACTAGCTTTATTTTATATTCCGGTATTTCTCTCTGATTTTACGTATCGTGCGATAGAAGTTAACTTATTTCCGATTTCGGCTACCGGATAAAATAGCGTTGATTCCTTTCTTACGGAATTACTCTGCAATTTTATTCCCTTTTATGAAATTACTCTTCAATTTTATTCATCTTTATGAAATTATTCTGCAATTTTATTCTTTTTTTTTTAAATTACTCAGCAATTTTATTCCTTTTTATGAATTACTTTGCAATTTTATTCTTTTTTGTGAAATTACTCTGCAATTTTATTCCTTTTTATGAATTACTCTGCAATTTTATTCATTTTCATGAAATTACTCTGTAATTTTATTCCTTTTTGTGAAATTACACTGCAATGCAAAGAAAATGAAATAAATAACGACATGACACCTACGTAACAGAAGAAATGTCTCAGGCAGTTGTCCCAGCACGTGAGTGTTGCCACAGGTGAAATCGTTTGTCTTATTAACTTTATTTTATTTTCCGGTATTTATCATTGATTTTAAGTACCGTGCGATAATGGTGAGCTTAGTTCCGATTTTGGTCACCGGTTAAAAGCAGATGGCGCTGGAAGTACTGAGTGACGTCAGAGCGCTAGCGACAGACGTGGCCTACTATACAGGTTAATTCAGAACTCATGGGATAAACTTTAAGGGGTGGTAGAGCACACTGCAACGAACATTTTTTGTATAGGAATGTTTGGGCGCAAGTGATACGTTGAGGCATAAACAGAAGAAATTCCCAGCTCATGTGCTATTCACAGAATAGGCGATTTTTACACACGAAGGTGTTTTCAATGTGCAGAATTGTCATGTGTGGGCAACCTCTAACCCACACGCTACACGTCCACATGCGTACCAAGAACGATTCTCTGTGAATGTGTGGGCGTGTACTGTGAACGACTTCCTGTTTGGCCCATATCTACTACCAACGCGACACGATGGCAGATGTTATCGTATTTTTCTGGAAGACGTTTTACCAGAATTGCTTCAAGATGTACCTCTGGCCGTCCGACAAGGACTATGGTTTCAGCATGATGGGGCGCCTGCCTATTTCAGAATTAATGTGCACAATTACCTGGATGTCCCTTTTGGGGCGCGATGGATTGGCAGTGGTGGACCAGTCCGTTGGCCACCCCGATCGCCCGATTTATTGAGCCTCGATTACTTCTTATGGGGACATCTGAAGTCCCTCGTTTACGAGAGTCCAGTTGACTCTGTTGAGGACCTCGTCGCACGAATATCCTTTGCGGCTGCACGTGTGCGAGAAATGCCTGGCATCTTTTGAAACTGTACGCCAATCACTCCGTCGACGCTGCCACGCGTGTATAATTGTTGGTGGACGCAATTTTGAGCAATTATTGTAAACATTGCTGTAAAGAAGCACTTGTCAACGATGCTGTAAGTAAACAATTTATGTTTCCTTTCATGTATATTTCTTGTGTTTGTGCCTCAACGCAACACATGCGCCCATACATTCCTATACAAGAAATGTTTGTTGCAGTGTGCTGTACCACCCCTTAAAGTTTGTCCCATGAGTTCTGAATCACCCTGTATAGGTTTTATTGTTGTTTTGACTCTAAATGAAATTACAGTGTTTATTTGTTTATTTGCAATGATTCAAGTTTAGTCAAGAGCATGCATGTTTTTTGCAATGAAGAAAGTTAAACCACGATAATTTTTGCAAGCGTTGAAACTTCTCTCAGAGGTTCGTTATTGTGCAGAATAAAAGAAATGCTCTAAAACCGCATATGGTTTCCATAGTATAAATTTTTTTCCAATCATTAAAATTTCCCGCAACTTCGCTGGTTTGCAATGAAGGAAAAAGTTGCCATGACGACAAAAATATTTTCAAAAATTTAAATCTTGGGAATAGGCTTTTTTTTTTTTTTTTTTGTAATAAGCTTATTCCTAGGGTTTCAGTTTTTTTTAAAGATCAAAGTAATTTTCAGAGCTTCGTATGTTTTCACTGAAGAAAATTTCTGTCAGTGTAATACGTATTTTAAATAATAAAAACTGTTCCTCGAAATTCATTCGTTTCCAATTACTACATCTCACATTTTTATCAGTTTTTTATTTTTATTTTCCTTAGAACAGAGGAAAGGCAGCATTTTATATGATTCTTACCAAAGTAACTCCAGGAAGCTTTTAGTTTTCGAATATACCTACATCTAGGCTCCCAAGATCCGCGTAAAATGAAACAGTAATAAACTATTTAGACGTAAAATTTTCAAACCATCTAGGAGACATATCTCACCCACCAGTTTTACATATATCTTCTTTAAGTTATGTCTTTTTTGAATGAAGTTTGAGAACTAATATGAACGGATATTAAAGCAAATGAAATTTATATTACTATTAATAATAAAAATGCACTAACCCGTTATTAATTTTGAAGGAAATTCACTTCCACATACGTATAGTATAGAATGAAGGTATAATAAAGTAACCACATTTATTTATGTTGCCTTGGTGACATTTTAATTATATTCGTATTTGATATGAATGTATCTAATGCTGTTATGAAGTTTCGGGCATTTTTGACGTAAAAATGTTTTTCGTTCACTCAAGCCATCACATAGTTTGCTTAGTACCCTTGATACTTCCTGACTTTGTTTATTTTAATGTTTATTTAAACATATTAAAATGTCAAATATTTCTTCAAAGTAGTTATTACTAACACAAAAGGTGTTCGGGTCGTATATGTCCTATTAGTAAATTATGAAATTTTAAGTGGCACTTTCGTCTATTTTAATAAAACATACTCCATAATACGATTTTACAAATTCATTGGTCAAATGGTTACTGTTGTTTCAGAATGGGGGAGCCCAGAAATTCTCACTGATTTGAGATATGGTAAACGGTGAAACCCGCTCCCGGTGGCGCAGTTGTTTAAGCGCTGGCTTCCGATTATTCGTCCCATATGCGTGAGACATAAGACACAGCTTGATAAAAAATAGAAAATTATAAATACAAAATGGTAAGACATAAGACACAGCTTGACAAAAAATAAAAATTGTAAATACAAAATGGTGAGATATAAGACACAGCTTGATAAAAAATAAAAAAATATAAATACAAAATGGTGAGACATAAGACACAGCTTGATAAAAAATAAAAATTATAAATACAAAATGGTGAGACATAAGACACAGCTAGATAAAGAATAAAAAATTATAGATACAAAATGGTAAGACATAAGACACAGCTTGACAAAAAATAAAAATTGTAAATACAAAATGGTGAGATATAAGACACAGCTTGATAAAAAATAAAAAAATATAAATACAAAATGGTGAGACATATGACACAGCTTGATAAAAAATAAAAATTATAAATACAAAATGGTGAGACATAAGACACAGCATGATAAAAAATTAAAAATTATAAATACAGAATGGTGAGACATAAGACACAGCTAGATAAAAAATAAAAAATTATAGATACAAATTGGTGAGACATAAGACACAGCTTGATAAAAAATAAAAATATATAAATACAAAATGGTGAGACATAAGACACAGCATGATAAAAAATTAAAAATTATGAATACAGAATGGTGAGACATAAGACACAGCTTGATAAAAAAATAAGTAAACTTGAATGTCGCAATCTGATAAATCGAGTAAAAAGTGTCAAAGTGAAAAACCATTAACAATACCAAGAAACTTTCAAATTGGAACTCAGGAACTGACACTCTGCACTAGATGGTCCTACAAGAGAAAACGAATATATTTTTGAGATTAAGAAAAACGTTACCAATGTTCTTATGGAAGCAGCAAAAATGATATCTGGTATTAAGCACAAAAACTGAATTAAGACAATATTAAACCAAGCAAAAATGCTGATGGAAAAGGAAGATGAAGATAAATAAAAAAATATGTAAATTCCAGAGTGGAATGCATGAAACTATATAAGAAAATGCAACAATACCTAACTGTAAACATAAGGAATATTAATTATATGACACTAAAACAGCAGCTGAATACAGACACTGAAAAAACAAGAAGTAATCTCAGAAACGGAAGAAAACAAAATATGGCATGTAGAAAAAAACTACGTGCTGTAACAAGAAGTAGAGATGAAAATTTGAAGAGAGATAATGAGTACTAATAAAGCTATATGAAAGGAAGGTATATCTAGTACAGATTTAAAAGACGTAAAAAGCCCTTAGTAGTTTTAATGTCTTTGAACTTATGTGGTATTCAAGATAAATATAATAATGTTAGTAAAAACATCTATGAAAATGCAAATGCGAAAGTTTGACTGAACAGGCGGCGCTAAAGGAAGAGCAGTTGGCCAGGCAAAAGTTGCCCATACAATAGAAACCATGAATAGGAGAAAAACTCTTCAAAAAGATAAGATTGCCGTGGACATTTTACAGGAAGCCAGTGAAAAAACAGGAATATAATCTCCCAATGTTTCTGTAGATACTTTAAGGAAGGGAAGATTCTTTAAGATCAGACACTCTACAGTGATCGTGATACATAAAAGAGCAAAAATCGATTGTCTCAGGAACTACAGACCTGCTTAGCTCAACGAAGTGAACAAGGTGGATTCAGAAATTTCGCTATCACTATCGACTGAGAAAACTAATTGAAAGAGCGAATGAATACGGACTCCCATTATGATATTTTTATTATCAAAAAGCTTTTAGTTCCATGAAACCCTCACTAGTTGTAATGTCTTTGAACTTATGCGGTATTCAAGATGCATATACGAATGGTATAAATAACATTTATAAAAATGCGAATGCAAACGTTTAACTGCTCGAGGACACAGAACTTATGAAAATGTTATGTGTCATTAAAAAAACTTGGAAAGGCAATGAAACAAGGTGTACCATCATACCCCACAATCTGTTCATTGTAATATAAATGTACAAGGACATTTTTCAAACGTCGAACTCAGTTGAAAAGGAGAGAAAGTGTGATGGAGATTTTTTAATCCGTCTTTCACTTCTCTGATGAGTCAGTTAATCTTGTGTAAGTACCACCCTTCGAACTGCAAAGTGTTAATCTTGTGTCAGTATCCCTCTTAGAATTCCAGGAACTTTTTGTGCAAATTAAAGGCCGCCTCAGTGGCGCAGTGGCCAAAGTGATGGCTTCTGATATTTCGTCCGAGATGGGTCCGGATTCGAATCTCAGTGAGGCATCGTATGTTGTGTTTGTCTTACGGCACTGGTTTTCTCCCTTCCCCTCAACTACTGACCTAAATTAGGGACGGGCGACTACTTGTATCCCATTGAATTGCTCACGGTGATCTTTAAACTTCCAAAAAAGGAAAGGGTGAAGACGAACAGGTATATCGTTATGCAGAAAAGGAAAAAGGTGAAATTTGATTGTGATGTACATGGGTTGGTCATAATAATTTGTACACCACGCTCAGAGACGTGACTTTTAATGCAACCGCGTACGTCGCAATACGCCAAGGTATTCATCACGTTTTGGTTGTAGTAGCTTTGTTTAGTACCCCAAGGTCGTCTCTAAGTGCATTCAAAGTGTCTGGCTGTTGCAAACTTTTTCTCAGGGTGACGACCAATTGAGCGACTTAACAGACTTCGAAAGATAGCTAATTGTTTGTGGCCCGCTAGCTAGTGCCCCTGTGATAACAGTCGCCCGGATAGTGGGGTTATCGGGAGTTACTGTATCTAGCGCCATGACAGCATACCGTGTTCGAGGCAGAACCTCGTCTGCCAAACACAAGAGCGGCCGGAAACCGACACTGTCTAATAGAGACAGGAGAGCATTAAAGAGGATTATTACACGTAATAAAAATACCACGGCGCCGAAAATTAGTGCTCAGTCTGCATCTCCAGACCCAGTATCAACGAAAACAGTTCGCAACGAACTACATAAACAAGATAGTAATAGCAGAGCTGATATTGCAAACCTCTACTGACCCGGATAACGGTGACCGCACTGGTGCCATGATGATACACCGTTATCTGCCGATCCATGAAAGCATATAATGTGTTCGGATGAATCCTCATTCACACTATTCCCGACCGCTGGACATGTTCACGCGTGGAAAACAACGCCAGAAGCGTACAAATAAGACTCTTTGTCCCCAACAGTGCAGCATGGTGGTGGGTCTCCCATGCTCTGGGTGATCATATCGTGGTTTTCAGCAGATCCGCTGATCACCTTGAACGGACGGATGACTGGCAGGGCGTACGGAACAATTTTGGCCAACAAAGCCCATCCAATGGCTCAGGAATTGTTTTCTGCAGGGGATGCCATCTATAAATATGATATCACTCCAATTCACAGAGCTCGGAATGCCCACTCATGGTTTGAAGAACATAAGGACGAACTTTTACACTTTCTTTGGCCTCGATAAATACGAGATTTAAACATCATCCAGACACTGTGGTTTGAATTGGAAAACAGAATAAGATCCCATTATCATTCCTCTTGAATATCTCAAAAACTTGGAGCAGTTTCTGCATGAACAATGGTATAACTTTCCACTAACCTCCATACAGGATTTGTGTGCGTCCATTCTAATGAGTATTCACGCCATTGTGAATGCCAACGGGGTCTCACACCCTTTTAGGTGCGTAAAACTTTTTTTTTCTAGGTGTTCACTGTATTATGTCCAAATCCTGTATACATATATATATATATTTGTGAAGGATTTTTTTGGTTGTCTTTTTTTAGAAAAGGGACGTGCTTTCGACATCACTTCGTCTGTTTCTTCGTCCAATTATGGGCCTATATCTCTGCATCTGCTACAGCTATTTGAAACATTACTTTTGCATTGGAAAGCGCGGAATCTGCGAAGGATGATCCTTGCTCTCCGGTGCATTTCTGATGCATAACGTTGCCTATAGAAAGAGTAGATACCGATGTTATCAAAATCGACATACACTGACTCACAGAAAAAATGCCACACCATGAAGGAATATTCGAAAACAGACCAACCTGCACACACAGATAGCTAAGTAGGTACTGAACAAATGATTTAATTGTCCCATACAGACTAGGCTCCAATGGCTGAATATACAGGAAAGAGTGTGGCCCCCATTTTGGGCGATACATCGTTGAAACCAACGTGGCATCGAGGCAATGAGAGTCCAGTATAGTGTCTTGGGGTATAGTGAACCACGTGGTGTTTATCCGAGTCCACAGTTCACCTTCATTTTGCGGGCGTGGGAAGGTATACAACCAACATCCAATCGTAACCCACATATGCCCGATGGTTAAGCGGTCGGGGTATCGTGCTGGCAACGGAAGCATCCGCACGTTGTGTAAACCATTCGTGCTGATCCGAGCGCTATGCGGCCGTGTGTTAATTTATTGAAAAACTGCGTTCGGAATGCCATATAGATAAGGTAGTGCCACATGCTGCAGCACGTAGTCAACATTGCGGCGTGCGTGCCCGCAATGAGTCCCAGCTGTGAGAGGTTGTTGGAGGTTACAGCACCCAACACCGTGATTCAACGCTGCCGGGCCGAGTGGTGCTCTACAATGGCGGAGGAATCCGCTCGTTGGATACGTCGCTTCCAGATTCCAACAGGGCAATTATCCCTGGTGAGACAGAACCACGTTTCGTCGCTGAACCCCGCACTGTTTCATTCGGCACCACACGCAGCTCTGGAGCGACACCACGCCAAGCGGTGACGACGATGACTCGCTGTAAAGGGTAGCCTTCGCAAAGGAAGGCTGGAAGCAAACTAGACGCAGCCAATTGCGCGACATTGTCCGCGCGAATATCGTAGCATCAAAACCGTTGTGGTCAGCAAAATGTCAGCCGTTGTGGCCTGTGGGTCCTCTTCGGCATGAGGTCGGATGCGACGATCTGTGGGCTCGGACGTCCGTCTCCGTGCTCCGTTCGCCCGCTACGAGGTTGCACAGATCCTTGCTGGAACCACTGTCTCCAAATGCGACCGATGATCGTAGCATCACGTTGCGTTTCTTCCGTAATACGACTCAAGGACCATCCGGTGGCACGAAGGCCTACAATGACACCTCCCGTGAACTTATCCGTTTGATGAAACCGCGTACGACGGCGTCTTAACGGCATTGGCACCCCTTGTTCGTTCACCTGACACGGTTACAGCAGAATCACTTACTACTCGCGGCCGTGACTACGTCTCGACTGAAGGCCTCATGGGCTGGTTTTCAGCTCGCATTCTTCGCGTCGTTTGTGCAAATTGCACACGCCCTGTAATTTCCATGGCGCTGCGTTCACGTCTTTGTGGTGTGGCATTTCCTCTGTCACGCAGTGTACATTTTATTCCACATAACTGCCACTGAATATCCGAATAAAAACATTCTTTCATTCTTTCGATAATATTTATAACGCAGACTGCAAATTTCTGTAGAATTTTTCTTTTCAAACGATTTACAGATTTTTCTCTAGCGCTGTAAATCTTTTCTTTCTCGATGTCTGACTTCTAACAGTCTGCTTTGAAAAATTATTTCTTTGTCAAACAGCGTTCATTGTGCTTGATATTTTGTATATAGTCTGTAATTTAAATCTTTTGTTTACACATACGTTTGGCTCTAGAGTGCATAAGTAAACGTTTCTCTTTACAGCACACTTGCAACAACATCCGCGCATCTAAGTACCCGATTAAAAACCTCCTGTCCTGCGTGATATTACAAACTACCAAAACATTTAATCCGCATTTTCTGCTGAAAATAATACATACGTAATTTGCTATCTAGGGATCACAAATACGTAATTTATTTTTCCCAAAATCATTGCTCCGAAAACCCGATTAAAAATAATTCTTCTAACTCCGAATACGTTTCGTCTTGTGAGACATTTTTGGAGTATTTGTGAATTCCTGTAGTTCATAGTTCTGCACTAGATGGTGTTAGTGTGCGTTCCTTCTTGCAAATAAATATGTTTCTTCGTTTGCAAGAAACATATTGACAAATTCCTTTTTTCACTGTATGTTATTCGCTACAGTAAAGATTGAGAACATTTCACTTTTTGTTCAAACAACGCATATAACAGTGCATATTGTTATATGCATTGTCTTCAAACAATGCATGTTTTTTTCGCTAGCGGCGTAAATGTGAAAATATCTCTGTTTCCTTAATACGTATACGAATTTTTTTTTTCTTAGCATAGTTTTTCGTATCAAGGATAGTTTTCGCTTATTTTGTACTTTTCCACTATTGAAAAAGGTACCGGAACACCAGAGAATATTTCTATTTGAGGTAATTTATTCCATCCTAAAAATATGTAGAAAAGTCCGTATCTGGCAGCATACTCTACATTATGAAGATTATTTTTCACGAATTCTCTTCTTTAAGTAAGGCGCATTTTTTACCTATGACTCGTAAAGTTGTATATCCCGTTTCTCTTTATATGTATTCTAATTGTTCGATTTGAAAATCACTTCTACCTCTGATATCTTCCACTATGCCACAATTGGGCACAATTTGCTTATTTTAGCAATACTATTTTGAGGTGCTATTAAGAGCAAGTACCTCTTTCTATTTGTGATTTTTTTATCGATTGCATAGATCCGGTTAAGTTTTGTTTAACTTCTTCCATTCTCTATCAATAACCTGTTCATTGAATGTTCAAGCAAAGCAAACTTAATTTGTATGTACCACTTACTGGTCATCCATGTTACACTTCTCAGAAAGTCCTGGAGCGGGAATCGAACCCCGCATCTCCTGATTACCGATCGAGTATACTAACCATTATGAAGCAAGAAATATTATAAAGAATATTTTTTTCTTCATTGATTTAACCTGTTCATATGGCGGAATTTAAATTATGCGAATTTTTTCCTATGTTGCATAAGTGAAATTTCTTGGCTCATTTTAAATAATTTTCTAAAAGCTTGTTTTGAAATATTTCTTTCTTGTCGGAAAATATTCTGTAACGTAGAAGTTAATCCGCCCCGGTCATAGAATCAGGGTCCCCTCACTCCGGAGTAAGTCGCTCTCCCAACTAGGTCACACGGAAATGTGCTCTCACTGATATCTGCTTTTATCTCATGGGCGTCCTGCGGGGCAGGCACGTCACATCTCCCCCCCCCCACACACACACACACAAACACACTGGCATGGCCCATGAGTCAGCCGGGACCATGTTTCGCTGTAGGCAGTCATCCCATGAAGAACGTCCATTTGAGAAATCCCAGACAATTTGGTGTGTGGAACGTAATATCACACTGATACATAGTTTTCGAAGCACTGAAGAAGGGATTCACATTTTTCCCGTTTCGCGGTGTGGAAAGAACATCACATTTTTGCGAGTAACCTAACAGCCGGGTCATCATGGAAGTTCGGGCGCCAAAATAACGTACAAGTTTGTCCGCGCCGGGCATCGAATCCAAGTCCTCCTCACACCGGAGTAAGTCGCTCTCCCAACTAAGCTACACGGACATGTGCTCTCACTGCTATCTGCCTTTATCTCATGTGTATCCTTTATCATCTCATGTGTATTCAAAAGACGTGCTCATTACAACTGGAATTCGGTGTCCACTTTCTTGCTCTTTAAAGATGGGCGAATTGTGTAATGATTTCTTTTGAAAAATATTTGCAGTTGCAAAAAGTGTCGAACTGTTACGAGATCGATTTACACCGGCGTTTTCGCTGTTTAGTCTCTCAATTACGGGTTTTTTTTTGCTAATATCTAAAATTCTTATTTTATTTTCTGGACATGCTTTTTTTTATGCTCTCCTGTAGTTAGACCGCGTTTAGTGTTTCTTTTTATGCTCTCCTGTAGTTAGACCGCGTTTAGTGTTGATTGCGTCGTTGTTTTCGCTCGAAGACAGATGAAATACCGCTTGAGAGAGACACCACTTTGGTTTGAAACGTGAAGCAGCTTCATTGAACCATGACAGAAATTGGTTAGCCAAACCCCAAGAGATCTTTGTGGTTGGATCCGGTGGTGGCTACGATTACAAGAAAAGAAAAAAATACAGATACAACAAGAAATAGCTTGAAATTCTTGGGTGCAATTAATCACGAACTCTCAGTAGTTAATTCTGTAAACACTTTCTCTCCACACTGCCTTCCCGAAATACTGAGAAACTTTTTTGCAGACTTTTACAGGTACTATTTGATGCAGCAATTAAAAATATATCTCTGTACCTTTGCGTTCACTTTATTCCACATAAATTCACTAAAAACGTGTGTAACTGTAACGCAGTGACCTCATTGAATACAAAACATGAAAATATACAAGGCATTAGAAATTAGAAAAAGATTTGTTGAAATTATTGTTCGTGAATTTCTGTCGACAAGAGCATGCCTACTCAAAGGAAATTTTGAGCATTTTGAGCCATATTGTAAACAGAAAATGGGAGGTACTATTATTTTTTGGAGTACTAGCAATCATGCCCTTTCTCCGAACGGTGAATCTGTACAATCATTTTGTGAACATAAAATTAAAGAAAGGGAAAGTAATTAGGGAAAGAAAACAAATTTAAGATCCGTAACTGTTTTGCGATTTTGAACACCGTCGTGACGTCAATGCATAAGGTTTAACGTAAAACTGAGCAGGATTTGGCGTCCCTTAATTTTAAATCAAAATTTGAAATTTTCAAAGCATTTCAGTGATTCTGACGAAATTATATTTAAAGCTATCAGAATTTTGAAGCAGTAAAATTAAGCCATATTTTTCAATTTCTTGGTTTTCAGATTTTTTTCTAGGTGTAGAAGTGATAGAAAAATTCAAGCAGACAATATTTCAAAGCGCTGGTTTTTTTTCCAAAGCCGCCATTTTTGTTTTTGGACTTTTCTAGGTATCCGGACCTTAAGACCTATCAGCATGCCAATTTTCAGATCTCTAGGTCATTTAGAAGTAGTCGAACAATTGGCTGACGGACACATGCGCATTTTCCCGCTTTGCTTTTTATATACATATGAGGCGAAAGCTTTTATTTACATAGGTATTCACGTATGCCGGCGGATAGCGCCGAACTTTAAAAGCGTCGCTACGTCATTAAGCATTTCGTCATGACGTAACGACGAAGATTACCTACGTTCCTTTTCAACGTTTTGTGATTGTAGCCAGTCCTTTCACCCAATGAGAGAGTGCTAAAAATAGCTGCGTCACGATGGCACGGGACCAGATCTTTCTTATGTGGTTAACGTTCAGACAGAGTCAGCCGCTCGTTCCTTTCCTTTGCGTCTTTAAAAATACTTAAAAATCAGAAAATGACTTTTTCTTAAAAGGAAATTTTGTAAAAGAGGGATGATAATTGCGAGTTTGTGCTTTAAAAATTGCAATGCGTTATGATTTATAGTTTGCCATGTATCTGTTTTTTAAAATGCATTCCATTCCGAAATAGAGAATTTTGTGAAATTCAAAAATTTAATTTCTCGTAAAATAAATCCAAATTAAAAAAAAAGGGCAACTACGTGCAAACATTCGGCCATGGCCCTACATGCCTACAAAGTCTCGTGGTTATGTTGCTGTCACTGTGTCCGGAACGTGAACTGATAGCACTTTTTTGCTTACCTTAAATGTGAAATAGAATAGCTCTTGAAGTATCGCCAGAATAGAAAAACGGTTTATTTTAGAATGTTTTTCAAACAATTCTCTACAAACGGTGTAAATTTCACATTTTTGAGTTCAATACTTTTTTCCGCTGGGAGCTAGAAAAGGGCGAGTGTCACGGAATTTCTAAAACAGCAGCCGCGGCGACAGCGGCAGTTGCATTTTTTTTTTTTAGAACAGAGAGAAAATATTCCCTAAGCTTTCCATTGCAAAGTTTTTAAAGTACTGTGCTATAACATGTCGGTCAGCATTGTGAAATTAAATATCCTTAAACAGCTGGAAAAAAAACAAACAAGAAAGATGACACCGAATTTTCAGTTGTATTGAGCCCGTCTTCTGAAACGTTTTTGACGCGAATTAGATTTATCGAAGTTATTCAAAGTCAATGGAACCGGTTAGGAAAACAATCAACCGGGTTTCTACGTTCAATAAAACATCCAAAAATAGAAATAGCTATTTACTTCCAACAGCTGCTAAAAAGTAAATCACGAAAATTAATTAATAGCGCACAAAAACGCTTCTCATAGCGCAAGGAACTCTGAAAGACAAAGAGTTTATTTTTTCTTTCTGGAGGTTTAACGACCATCTTGAGCAACTCAATGGGCTATAAGCAGTCACCCGTCCCTAATTTAGGGTCACTGGTTCCAGGGAAGGGAGAGAGCCAGTGCTGTACAACAAACATAATATCCATGCCTCAGCGGGATTCGAACCCCTTTCGGACGAATGATCAGAAACCATCGCTTAGACCACTGCGCTACCGGGGCGGCAAAGATGGTTTCAAATCGAACAGTTAAAAGATGAAAATATGTATGTAGAAGGAAACGGGATATGATTCTACGCCTTCTAGTGAAAGAATTTTGCCTAATGGAAAAGTTGGAAAAAGGCGAAAAATATTATTCATGAAAAAAGCTATGCTAAGGAAAAATAATTTTTCAAATATGTCTCCCGAAGCAAAGACAGCAAGTAAAAGGTTTCGACCTTTACGTTTCCTTGCGGGAAATCAGTGCATTATTTAAAGAGGATAATGTTCCACATCTCTATTATAAAGAATGGCGTACAGTAAAGAGGAAATATTGAGAAGAACATATTAAAAATGTGCGTCACTTAGAAGCAAAATTGTGAATTATTTTGGGAAGGAAATGCACACACTGAGTTTGCATAGTTAGTTGTATCTGACCAAAAAGATTTTTGAGCGGGTCTTTAGTCACGCATATATGCATATTCAAGTAAACTGAAATTTTATCTTACGCCCTCTGGTGGGCGTAAGATAAAATTTCAGTTCAGTTGAAACTATATGAGAAACACTACGCACAGGAAATGCTCTCTAACAAAGAATGATTATTTTCAAATCAGGCTCTTAGAAGCAGAGATGTGGATAAAAATAAGGTATATATCCACGCCTCCTGGTGGAGAAACGATGCATTATTTTAAGAAGAAAATATTCTGAAAATGTTTATGGATATGAGTAGTATTCGCTCATGAAGGATTTTTTCAATCGAGCTTATAGAAGCTGAGATTTTACTGCAAATATATCAGAAGCAGAAATAAGCGCTTACGCCCCCTGGCGGCCAAATCACTCTTTACCAAAAATTAGAAATTGTGTGAAAAACATATCCCACGAGGAGCTGTATCCGATACAGGAATTTTTTATTTAGAAACAGAGGTATCACGGAAAAATCAATGTACATTTGCGCCCCTTAGCGGAAAGTCTATGAATTACCTGAAAATTTTGAAATTATATGAAAAACATATCGCACCGAAAATTATCCAATAAAGAAGGAATTTTAAAATCGGAATGTTCGAAGCAAAGATATTGATAAAATATATATATATAAATACATCTACGCCCCTGGAGGAGAAAGCGTGCATTATTTTAAGAAGAAAATGTTCGGAAAAGATTTATCGACGTGAGTGGTATAGGCCCAAGAACAAATTTTTTCAATTGAGCATAAATAAAAGCTCAAATTTTTCTGCAAATACATCAGGAGCAGAATTTAAAGCTCACGCCCCCTGTTGGCCAAACTATTTCCCCAAAAATTTGAAATTATATGGAAAACATTTTGCATGCGGTGCTGTATCCGATGCAGGAAGAATTTTTCAAATTGGAGTTTGAAGTAGAAATCTCATGGAAAACCCACTTTGCGTAACTTGAAAAAGTGAGTGCACGTAAAGTAGTCTTCGATATAAATGGAACCGAAAGGCAAAAAGATTTTTTAGTCAGATATTTAGTAGGAATTTTATGGAATAAAATGTATTCATATTTTGAATTCAGTATCATCTTCACCTACGCCCTCCAGTGGCGAAATTGTGCATCGTAAAGAAAAATCGGAATGCAGGGATGATCATTCTCAGATTTCGAGCTTTTCAATGCAAAAACAATTTTTAAAATCGGACTAATAGTTGCGTAGCTATGGGGTACACAGACGGACGGACAAACCAACAATCTAAGCACGATCTTTTTTATTTTCAGGAGACGTGCTAAAAAAGAGACAATTTCAGGGAACCGGGAGAAAGATTTCACGTTCTGACATGAAAGCAGTACCAAAGTGAAGACAGAAAAATGCAAAAATATAACTTAATGTTACATTTTTTTTAAATGTTGTAGTTTTTCTGGAGAAAAAAATGTGCAAGAAGTTAAGGCCAAAAGGAATGTGTTAATAACTCCTGTGTTAGGGCATATAGACTACGCCGACATGCACGAAATCTTGGCGTTTCGTCACTCGTCTGAGAAGGTCTACGTTCGAGTTAGCTATGAGGCATGGATATTGTGTTCGTCTTACTGCATTGGCTCTATCCCTTGCATGGAACTACTGATCCGAAATTAGCGCCGAGCGATTTCAGATAGCCCATGAGTGGCTCACATTGGTCTTTAAACCCCGAAGTAAACAAAGAAACAGACAAAGAGTTTACAGACTGGATATGCACTAAATTTTGAACTTTTTATTCATACCAGCCACTAAATTCGAAATATTTATTCAATACCGGGATGATCCTCTTGCCCGAATCACGACACGTATACAGTTTGGCATAGATTACACAAGGTTCTGGACTGCATCTACGTTTTTTGCATACCGAGCGTTCACCAGACAGTCCTATACTTGACGGATAAGTACATTTATTCCTGATCGCTTTCTCTAACATGCCCCATACATTCTTAATGAGGTTCAGATCCAGTCTTTTTGCTGGCCAGAGAATACGTTGGAAACCGTTGTCATGCTCGCTGAACACAACATAAATGATGGACACTAGCACTGTCGTCCATGAAGAACCCGTCACTTGCTTCATTAAATGTCAGCACTGCAATAAGATCATCTACTGTTTCTGGCATCTGCAATGCTTCACAACATACTTGCTCTTCAGACGTCCATCTTGCATTAGAGTTTCGTGTACCAAGTTCACATTTTCTTGAAATGGGCTCAGAGGGTATGCCTGAACCAATTACACTGAAGAGCAATTGAATTACATATACCTGTCTAGTAACGTGTAGCACCACCTTTCGCCCTGATGACGGCGCTGATTTGTCTCGGCATGGACTCGACAAGACACGGGAAGCGTTGGGAAGACATACGGATCCACGACCACTGATACTCCCACAGTTCACGAAGATTTGATGGAGGGGGTCAGAGCCTCTAACATCTCTCTAGATGGCATCGCAGATGTGCTCGACGGGATTGAGGTCAGGTGACTTAGCTGTCCAAGGAAGCGAGGTCACGTGGGTGGAGTGTTCATCCAACCATTCGGACACAAGTCGGGAGCGATGACACGGTGCATTGTCTTGTTGCAGGATGAGGTCCCAGTGGGATGTTGAAGACGCACAAACAGGAACAAATTGTCTTCCAGGATATCCCGGTAACTTTGACCTGTGAGGGACGATGTCACACGCACCAGGGGTCGTATTTTAATACACGTAAATAGTCCCCAGACGAGAATGCCACCCCCACCAGCTTGAAGAGTACCCTGCTGGCGAGAAGGATCCATCGCTTCATGTGATTTGCGCCGTACTCGTATCCTGCCATCCGCATGTACCAACGTGAATCTCAACTTATCAGTCCAGGCAACATTTTTCAACGTGTCTTGGGTACAGTGGCGATGTTCCCGCGCCCATGCTAATCTTTGCACCCTGTGATGTGCGGTCAGCAGCGGTACCCTCGTGGGACGATAGCTTCTGTATCCCATAGCAAGGAGATGGTTCTGGATGGTGTGGCTACTTACACGTTTTTGTGCACCAGCGTTAAATTGCCGAGTGATTTCTTGCACTGTGGCCCGCCTATCCGCTGTTACAATGCGAACTAGCCGACGATGACTTCGCTCCTCCACACGCTGTTGTCCACAGCAGTTGACCCTTGCAGGGATGGTTTTACCGAATTCGATGTACTCACGGTGCACCCGTGACACGGCGGCTCGTGAAAATCCCAGTGCCTGCACGACTTCTGAGATGGAGTGACCCATTCGTCGGACCCCGATAATTTGCCCACGATCTAATGCGCTTAGACCCTTCGTCTTACCCATACTGCGTCCGACTCTTACTGATTCCGGTCGCATCATTCCTCATGTTGTCAGATCGCTGCATACGTCATGTAGTTTCCGTTTACAGGGCCGCCCACATCGCCACATTTGCATAACGCCAGCTGTCTCTAATTCAATTGCTCTTCAGTGTACATCTTCTACACTCGTACACGCTTCTCGCTTCCTTACAAGGGTGGCTTGTGGCTAAAACCGTTTTTACACAGATACTTAATTACAGCTCTACGATCTTGCTATTCCATTTTTTTTTCACCTAGTCTTTTTGTAGAACCTGAAAACGAAGTACGAATATAACTGTGAAACTATAAAAATTGACAATGTACAGCCATTCTTTCATTGTCGTCCCGAGAACTTTTCGAACGCAGTACGCTGGTCAAAGTTTCCTCTATGTTGCCCACAATACCCGACTTCATACAGTTCAAGTTATGGCTCTCTTACACGAAGATCGTGACGTTCCACGTTTACCACACTTTCCCGATCTCTGACTTTAATCCCATTGAGCATGTCTGGGATGAACTGCGCAGGTGTTTGGACAGTAATCAACCAGCGGTCCAGACATTTTCACCGCTTTGTGGCAGTTTGCTTCGTATGTGGTCTGCACAACCAGAAAGCCAGAAAAACCATGTCATCTGCAGAATTGCACCGAGATCACAAATAGTTGTTCGCAACCAAGGACAAGGGATAACGTACTGTCGTGGCCGGGCAAGTCACGTGCGCTCTCATTCCTCTTAAAACAATGTGCTATTCTTTCATTTGGAAGTCAAACCACCACGGTTAAATTTTTTCTGACAAATCCATGCCCGTTTTATGTTTTATATTCTATGCTGCCGTGATGTGTAGTTTGGTTTTGTACAACATGCCTATTATTTTCTGAGCAATTAATATTGTTTCTCTGGAATGAAAAAACAGCATAAATTTCTATGAAGTAACGCTGTAAACCAAGGTTTTCATGTTTCCAGCGAAGCATAAAAAACATTAACATACGAAATGACATATTACTTATTATTTTGAGAAAAAATAAAACAAAACTAATATTTCGAATGCTTACATAAATCCATTCCCTCATTATTCATAATGAACGCATTGCGTGATAAAAGAAATTTGTTGCCTGGTTCACGTGTTCGCTGGAGCGCAGCTCAACGAAATGCTGAACTTGAGAGTAAAAGGCATTCATTCATTTATGGAGTCGACATTTTCCTAAAACGCAGTTCGAATTTATTCCATATTTTTTTGCTTTTAGATGTTTCTTGGCAAAATGAAATGTTTAGTCTCCACGTGTTGTCGTATAATGGAATAATAAATGTGGGCGGCGATGAAGATGATTCCGAATGACACGCGCTTTGGGGAAAAATGTGAAATAAAGACAAAGGAAGGAAACTCATTTTTTTAGTGCGCCAAAGGAAAGCCAAATCAAAAACAACCTCTTAATGAAACAGCTACTTCACTACACAAAACTTGTTCAATAATGACGTTTTTTAACATTTCTTTATTCATTTCTTTTTTCGTGTTCACGTTGTTTTTATACAACTAAGAACAAACCAAATATTCCATTACATGAAGTATTAAAAATTACTTAGAGTCGTCGTGATAGGTTAAACAAACAGTTCGTTTACTCATAATTACATTTCGTTTTAAAGTGTACTATACGCCGAAGTCCCCAAATAATAGAAAATATTTTTTTTTTCATTTTAAAGTCTACTGAAGTCCCCAAATTAGAGTATAGAATTTTTTAAGTAGCGCTGCCGTCGTATAAGGACTTCGTTTGTCCGCCACGATTCTTATCAGTTGCGAGATGTAATCGCGTGAGACAAGTTGAACAACCGCCAGTAGGATTATGGCGAACTGACGTGAATTATCAGAGTTTGAAAGAGGCATGGTAGTGGAAGCCAGACGGATGAGACATTGAATTTCCGAAGTTGTGCGAACATTCAACATTCCTCGATTCACGTTGTCACGTGCGCACCGAGGATACCTCATAAAAGGCATTGTCACACATCGTGGACAGCGCAGTGGCCGACCACGGGTGCTGAATGACAGTAACCAGCAGTGTCTGGCCAGGATTGTCCATGCTAACAGACAAGCGAGACTGTCACAAATAATATCCACATTCAATGCAGGCGGTAACAGGGGCATATCCATCAGGTCAGTGAAGCGTAATTTCGCGTCCATACGGTATCGAAGTAGAAGACCCACCAGAGTGCCTTTGTTAACACCCCGACATCAGACACAGGGCCTCATCTGGTTCGTAAACACAGTAACTGGACCCTGGAAGACTGGCAGCATGTGGCGTGGTCCGGTGAGTTACGCTTCCAGTTGTTACGAGCTGATGGTTGGGTTGGGGTGTGGCGTGGACCACATGAGGCCAAGGACTGTGCGAGCTGGTGGTGGTTTCAACTATGTGTTGGGTGTTTTATCGTGGCACGGCTTTAGTCCTCTGGTCCTCGTAAACATGTCATAAACCCGTAATCGCTTTGTTGCTAAGCTGGGTGACCATTTGCAGCCCTTCATGGACTTCATGTACGCCAACAACGATGGGATTTTCCAGGCGGACAATGACTCATGTCATCAGGCCCAGGTTATTCGGTATTGGTTCGAGGAGCATTCTGGACAGTTCTGATGGATGGTGTGGCCACCACATTTGGCGAAATTAACCTAATACAGCACTTATGGGACGTGGGGAAAAGGTCCATTCGCACCCAAGATCCTGCTCTTACAAATACCAGGGAACTGTGGGCGGCTGTTCAGACGGTATGACTCAACATCTCCCCACAAGTTTTCGGCCACCTGTGGAATCGATGCCACGTCATGTTGATGCACTTCGCTGGGCTAGAGGAGATCGTACACGATACTAGGTAGGTGTTCCATGTCTTTTGGCACTTCAGTGTTGTTTTGCTAATCTTTCCGCTTGGCTTCATGAGAAAACTGGAGCATAAAAATTTAATGATTGTGACATCAACAGGGTTTGGACGGGGGAATTACGTTGAGTGTTTTTTCTTTTTATTTGATTAAAGCGTTAAATACCACCGGGAGTTTTGCTGGAACCAGTGTAAAGGCCACTGGTTCCAGGGAAGGGAGAGAGCCAGGGCCGTGAGACAAACACAATATTCATGCCTCAGCAGGATTTGAACAAGGGCACGTCTCGGGTTCGAATAGAACCCAAGGTATACTCAAAAATCAGCGCTTAGTAGGTCGATGGTGTGTTGTTCACACGCTCCTGAATGAAACAGAATAGCTAGCATGTCATTGACAAGTTAGGAACAGTTGTGATATATGCTGAAAGCTTCCAAAAATATCAAGTTTGACATATCAATTAAATTAGTGAGTTCCGAAATTTATGGCTACTTTGATGACAATGTAAAGCTACAGACAAGGTCTTCATTTCATAGTTTCCTTCGTAACTTTTCGAACAGTAACATTAGGCGCGGCAGATCTGTCAGACATATGCACGGTCAACCCACATTATTGTGACCACTAGCTAATATTCAGAGTAACCGCCGTGTGCACCGCGGAAAGCAGCTAGACAGGCTGGGAGTGACACAGTAAGGTGCTGGAAGGTGATCACAGGTATGTAGAGCTATGCGGATTACAATGCATCTGACAGCTGCTGGAGAGTGCGTGGTAGAAGATCCATAGACCGAACGACACGATCGAGGTTGGCCCACAGATGCTCAATTAGGTTTAAGTCTTGGGAATTAGGTGGCCAGCGAAGTACTTTAAAGCCTTCATCGTGCTCTTCCAACCACTCTCGGACATTTCTAGCTATGTGGCACGTAGCATTGTCTTGCAGGAAAATCCCATCCGCCCTATGGGAGACAATTAGCATGTATGGGTGTACGTGGACTGCCAGGATGGATTCATAACGAATTTGGTCCATAGTGCCTTCCACAGGTATGAGTGGACCCAGAGAATATCACGAAAACATTCCCCAGACATTAACGCTGCCTCCATCAACTCGTGTTCTTCCAGCAGTGGTTGAAGAGTGTTTGTTCTCCGATGATTCTCGCCTTACACGCCAACGTCCATCCGTTCGATGAAGCAGAAAACGTTACTCATTGGAGAAGGAAATACTTTGCCAATCAGCGGAGGTCCAATTCCAATACTGCCGTGCAAATGTAAGCCGTATCTACCGATGCACCTTCGTTAGCATAGGTGCAGTGATCATCCGTCTGTATCGGAGCCCCATACACTGCGGGGTTTGCTGAACTGTCATTTTAGACATACTTCCGGTAGCGCCCTGAATCAATCGCACAGTGCGTTGCTTCACTGTAGCGTGTGAATCAGCCCTCAAGTACCTTCGAAGCCGACTTTAACCTCTCGCATCAATGACATGTGGTGCTCCGCAGTTTCCCAGTCGTTTATTCGCAATAATGGTATTTCTCCAATCGCGATACACTTTATCCACAGCAGAATGCGAACAATCCACAAACTGCGCTTCTTCAGATTTACTGCCACCCTTGTCCCGAAAGCCGATAACCATCCCTTTTTGCAAATCGGATAAACAGCTCCTTTTATCCATGACAGCAACGAGTGATGTGTTTTCAGATCAGATCATATGTAGAGGATTTTAGGAAGGGAGTGTCTGACCCCAGGTCTTGAACAACCCTTAGAAATAGGAAGTCAGGAGATTTGGGCCAGAGTGCCTGATAGGAAAGTAACACGGAAGCGAGGTAGAAAGGGGGAGGAAGACGCCCTTATTTATTACCGGGGGACAGTACCCGGGGTCTGACGGCTTAACGTGCCCATCCGACGCACGGCGGGTATTTAGTGGTTCGAACGTTCGTACCTTCCCAGGATCGAACCTGAGGTCATCCCTATGGCAGTCACGAACGCTGACCACTAGGCCACCCGCGGTCCGTGTTTTCAGATTGTCTACAGCATACCTTATATACCCTCCAAGCCAACTCACGACACCTGCCTTCCTTTATGGCTAGGCGCTGTTGACGTCAAAAGTAGGAGGTGGCCACAATAATGTGACTCGATTCTGTATAAGTGATCTCTCGGCGCAAGTGTATCGCTTATGACTTGTTGCCTAGCAACCAGTCAGACGACAAACGATTATTTTTGCCATTAGCTTCACTTTACTGCGTAATAGAACTACGTACATCTATTTATTCGCAATTATTTTTGTTTAACGTGGATGATTATTATTTATTTGAATTGACAGGTGTCAAACAACGATTATTTATAGGATTCTAAACTTATGAAAATGTACCCCTCAAATAAGTATTAGTGGCAATATATGGTTCTAGAACTTCAGATATTAAGCACAGTTCGTTGTTGGGCAAGAAAAAAAAGACAGTGGGGAATGCTGGACTTAAAGTATGAGCCGCGATTTGGGAGTCCCATGATCCCAGCTTGCGATTACGATGAACTTATCAGAGAAAATCGAAAAAGAACCCGGTAAACCATTGCAGGTGAGCTGAACATGAGTCCAGTTAGTGCCAATGACATTGCTAAGGCTTTAGAATGCAATAAAGTGTGGGCTTCTTGGGAACCGCGTCACGTAACGACTGAAGAAAAATCAAAGCTTTACGATGGTTGCCTTCTCGCTGTGAAAAATATGAAAGTGGTTTACTCCAAGCCATTGTGACTCGTGAAGAGAGTTGGATTCACCACTATGATCCAGGACTGAAAACTCTATTGCCGGAATAACGACACCCATCTTCTCCTTGAGCGAAAAAAATTCAAAACCCAAAGTTCTGTCGGCAAGTACATGCTCACTGTGAGTCGTGAAGAGAGTTGGATTCACCACTATGATCCAGAACTGAAAACTCTATTGCCGGAATAACGCCACCCAGCTTTTCCTTGAGCGAAAAAAAATTCAAAACCCAAATTTCGGTCGGCAAGTACATGCCCATTGTGAGTCGTGAAGAGAGTTGGATTCGCCACTATGATCCAGAACTGAAAACTCTATTGCCGGAATAACGACATCCGTCTTCTCGTTGAGCGAAAAAAATTCAAAACCCAAATTTCTGTCGGCAAGTACATGGTTATTGTGAGTCGTGAAGAGAATTGGATTCATCACTATGATCCAGGACTGAAAACTCTATTGCCGGAATAACGACACCAATCTTCTCCTTGAGTGAAAAAAATTCAAAACCCAAAGTTCTGTCGGCAAGTACATGCCCATTGTGAGTCGTGAAGAGAGTTGGATTCACCACTATGATCCAGAACTAAAAACTCTATTGCCGGAATAACGCCACCCAGCTTTTCCTTGAGCGAAAAAATTCAAAACCCAAATTTCTGTCGGCAAGTACATGCTCACTGTGTTCTGGGACAACAGAAGCATTATTCATCAGTAGTGAATAGTCAAAGGCACGACTATCAACTCTGAGAGCTACGTGCACACCACAAAAAAAGTTAAAAATGCGTGCGTAGGGAAAATCCCCTGTGATTCTGCAACATGACGACATCAAATCAAACGCTAGTACTTTCACTTCAGAGGCCATACAGAATATCGGGTTTGAAGTTCTGAAGTTCTTGCCTTCTGGTTGTTTTCTGCTGTCAAGAGACATCTGAAAGGAATTCAGTTCACCTGTAACAAAGATATTCAAGCCGCTGTGAGGAAACGGAAAACAACCTGAAGATTTTATAGAGACGGGTTTAAAAAACTTTTTAAACGTTGGCGTATCTGTATCGAGCGTCAGGGGACGGTAGAAAAAATAAAATTCTGAGTTTTGTTCTCAGTTTGTTTAAATTTTGTTTGTTTGATTGATGGTTTAACGACCACCGTGAGCAACTCAGTGGACTATAAGCAGTCTCCCGTCCCTAATTTAGTGCCACTGACACCAGGGAGGCGAGAGAGCCAGTGCCATGAGACGAACACAAAATCCATGTCTCACCGAGATTCGAACCCGGGCCCATCTCGGACGAATGATCATAAACCGTCGCTTGGATTACTGCGCCAGAGGTGCGGCGTTTCAATTTCATACCCTGTCACTGGGCTTGTATATAAATATGGAGGCATTACTTTCTGAACTTCACTTAAAAGTTCTTCGAGATTCCAACTCAGTAATACTCGCAGGTAGTCAGGAAATGTGGCTCTCCATAATTGATAGATTTTTGAAGCGATCTGTCAGACAGCATCTCCTTGGCAGAAAGAATGGCACTATCTAACACGTTTATTACATTAATTACTGATTCCAGATTTTGCACATAAAACAAATCCTCATTTATCCACGTTCCCATCTAGGCAAGAAAAAGGTGAGATATGAGAACAAGACGGGAATTCATTTTTTAATACATTTTGATTCTCATTGGAACTTCTCAGAAAATCTTTTTCGCACAAAAGATTAGTTAAAACGGAAGTGAAAATTCCATTTATCTGCTCTGCAATGCGATGCAACACGTGTGTTAAGTAGGTAACATGCATACTATTAGAATAAAATACTTACAAAGCGGCCACCGATTTAGCGTGTAACAAGTAGAAATACTAATAAAAATGAAAATCTTTTCAGTAAGATGAATCGCTCTCTTGGCATAAAAGCCTCAATCGATCATATATAAATTTACTGTTGTTGAATGATCACATTTTCGACATATTTATAGGCAAGCAGATGTTGGTAAGTGTATCCCATTTTTCGCTAATTAAATATTCAGTAAGAGGATAACGTTTGTCTCCTTTTGTTCTTCAGCGTTTATCCAAATGTAGTTGTGTTCTACATTTTGCGAATGTCATTAAGCTCACTGAGAAAAAAGGAGCTGCCTTGGTGGTCCAGTTGTCTAAGCGCTGTATTCACCATTTGTCCAAACTGGGTCCGGATTCGAATACCGGTGAGGCACTGATGCTGTGTTAGTGTGATACGGTACTGGCTCACACCATTCCCTGCAACCAATTACCCTAAATATTGGACTGGAGACTGTTTATACCCCATCTAGTTGCTCACGGTGGTTGTTAGACCTACAAAACAAAGAAGGAAGGTAGTTTTCTACGACAGTTGATGCATCTGATATACTTTCATTTGCAGAGTATTTCTTCAAAATGTTTCTAATGCCTTCGTGTTTTAATATACACTGCCTGACAGAAATAATGCCACCCCATAAAGGAATGCTAGAAAACAGACCAAACTCCACACAGAGATAGCCACGTAGGTCCTGAACAAACGACTTAACTGTCACATGCACACTAGTCTCCAGTGGCCGAATATACAGGATGATCAATAAGGAGCGTGGCTCCTATTTTGGGCAACACAGCGTTGAATCCGACGTGGCATCGACGCAGTGACATTGCGAGTAGAGCCCTGGAGTATCGTGGACCACGTGGTGTTTATCCGAGTGCACAGTTTATCTTCATTTGGCGGGGATTCGAAGGTACTCAACCGACGTCCAATCGTGTCTCACAGATGCTCAATGGGCGAGAAGCAGGGTGAGGGGGGATCGTTCTGCCAACGGAAGCAACCGCACACAGTGTACAGCATTCAGGTTGATCCGAGCGGTATGCAGCTGGGAATCATCCTGTTGAAACACGGCGTTTGGGATACTCTGCAAAAACGGTAGCACCACGGACCGTCGCACCTCGTCAATATAGCGTCGTGCCGACAAATTGCCCGTAATGCGTACCACTGGCGAGCGGCTGCTGGCGCTGCTAGCAACCCACACCATGATTCCACATTGCCGACCGTGTGGCACTTCACAATGGCGGAGTAATTTGCCCGTTGGCCACGTCGTCTCCAGTGACGACGATGGCTCGCTGTTAACGGTAGCCTTCGCAACGGAAGGCTGGAAAGCAAACAAGACGTAGCCCTTTGGTACGGTACTCTATCCGCGTCCGTATCGGAGCATCGAAGCCTCCCCGTACACTCCCCAAAATGTCGCCCGCTTTGGACTGTGGGTCGTTACGGCATGACGTTGGATGTGACGATGGGTGAGTTCGGATGTCCGTCTCCGTACTCCGGTCCCCCTGCCACGTTGCACGGATCATTTCTGGAACCACTGTCTCCAAATGTGAGAGGGTTGTGGCAGCACGTTGCGTTTATTTCCCAATACGACCAAATGACCATCCGGCGGCACGGATTGATACGATGACACCTCCCGTTAACTCATCCCATTGGCGAAATCGCGTACGATGGCATCTTAACGGCATTGGCACCCCTTGTTCGTTCTTCAGACACGGTTACGGCAGAACCGCTCACTTCTCGCGGCCGTGGCGACGTCTCGACTGATGGCCTGACTGGCTGGTTGTTCGCTTATATCTTGCGGGCCGTTCGTGTGAATGGCCTTCAAATACAATCATTTGCATAACTTGTACCTGTGCACCCACCCTGCGATTTGCATGGCGCTGCGTTCAAGTCTTCGTGGTGTGGCATTTTCTCTGTCAGGCAGTGTATTTATTGGAGCATTGCTACTCACCATAGCATTGCATGAATTCATCCCATAATCATTTCTCCAGTTTTGTGAAGAAAACAGACCTTGACATTTCTACTGGGTTTTGGTCCTTATTTCTGTTCAGTGGTTTCGTAGTGTAAAAGGCAATTTTTACAGATTTGTCATTTCTTCCGAGAAAAGATTTTTTATCAAAAATCGCAAAATACTGTATACACGTTTTTCATCAGTAATTATATCCTTTAATGTAGTCGGAAATCCATGTTTTGGCCAAAACTTCCTTACTTGATTTCATTTTACGCACTTTTGTTGCTTACTTTCATTATGAAAACCGCATTTACCAAAATATTCAATTGATCTTATGCACCTCGCATTGCGTCATGGAAAATCTTTTCAGTGGCCGCGGATTAACACCAGTTTGTTTACATGCGTGTTCCTATTGCTTAACATGGCATTCCGTTACAGGGATTCAGGAAATTCGCGGTTTCTGTAAATCTATTAACGACATAAATTTATTAACGATGCAACTTTTGCTCATTGTATAATTGTGCTAATAAATCCTGCCACCTAATTGAATAGAGGAAGGAATAACTTTTCATAATTTTCCTCAGAAAAGGACGAAATTGTTAAAGGAATGACTGTATAAAATGAAACGCGATGATTTCCATCCCAATGAGCATCCTCGATTATGCTCTGCCCACTTTAACGAAAACGAATTTGGATATTATGACACTACGAATCAAAGGCATTTGAAACCTCGTAGCGTTCTTCTGAATCTCAATTTCGAAAAAAAACCAAAAAAAAACAGTTATTAAAATCTTGCAATACAATGATAATCATACGCTTTCCAACATACCTAAAATCATTACTCAAGTTATGAGGATAATGGCTGTAGAATACATCTAGCTCTTATGTCCTTATATTTGACACCATTTCGCCCATTTTCAACAGGGTTCGTCCCCATATGGTCCCCTACCACATATTAAACTTTCATCGAAATCGAACCATTTTTACGCATAAGGGCAATGGAATGGATCCCGCTCCTATGTCTTGACCTTCGACCCCATTTCGTCCATTGTCAATAGGGTTAGTCTCCAGTGCTTTAAATTTCATCGAAATCGAGTCATTTTTACGCACGTTATGACGCATAAGAGCAATGGAATGGATCCCGCTCCTATGTCGTGAACTTTGACCCCATTTCGTCCATTTTCAATAGGGTTCGTCCCCAGGTGGTTCCCTACCACATACTAAAATTTCATCGAAATCGAACAGTTTTTACGCTAGTTATCGTGCGGACAGACGAACAATACTGCAGCATATACGCTACTTCAACCAACGGTTGGAAAGTGTGAAAAAGAAGAAGGTAGAAGGAGAAAACTGATGGCATATTTGGATCGGTAAATTACGAAGTAAGTTCTACGTTTTTCCCCAAAGAACGAAACAAACGTATCTATAATTTTTCTTTTATTTAATGTTACGCATTCATTTAGTTTTTAAGCAGATTGCCTAGCGTGCAAACCCTAGTTTGCTTCCATATTACGTATTTGTCGGGACTTCTAAATGTTTGTTTTGCAAGGAGAGGTTCCCAAGTTTATGTTTCAGATATTTCGCCAATGTCTGGCAATAAGAACATGAAAATAATTTAATATAGCGTGCATGAGAAATGCTACGTTAAAATATTCACGTTGACTAATGGCGATGTGCTCCAGCGTCATGCGAAATAAACATCGAACGCAAAGAATTGCCTTGGTATATTTTTGCAACCTTGATTTGTTCCTCTAAGAAATTAATTTCTTCTGCTTCGCCTTGTTGCTCTACTAATTTGTTGGCAGACTCCAACGGATTAGTAGATTGCGACGTTAAGATTGTGGAGATTAGTCAACAGTACGGCATAATGAAATTACGACAACATTGAATCAGAAGCCATGTTGGTCCACAGATATCCACTTTTGACGTCACATGAATAAAGTCCATTGTTCACATATCAAACGTAGCGCACGTATCCAGAGATCTCTTACACTGATGCCAGATCATTGAGATTGAAAACCAACTTAGAAACTAAATGACGCATGCTACGTTTGTGGGCTCCTCCACAGGAATTCCTCCTTAGCTTCTGTTTGAATTGGAAAGACATTTCAGCCAGCAGAGTGAAATATGAAAGAACGTCTACCCTTGCATTCGAGATTGGCTGAGTAGATTCTCATGCCGCTGTGGATCTAGCTTCCATCAGTAAAGGAAAATTATTGTTTTTCATTATTTTCGTTTCAGCGAACTGCGAACCCTTTGATCCACCTCCGACCTTTGCATTTCTCTGGGTTTGGGGTATTGCTTGCTTTTTAACGTCTCGGAATTTTAAAAACCGTCCGTTTTAAAGGAAAACATGTTAGATTAGAGTACGATGAAAGATCAGATACAGTAGGTTTCGTCTTTCTTTCCTTAACGGAAAAGAAGCATTTTCTAAAAAAATTCCGTAAAAGTCCAGGAAATCAAAAGAAAGGAAAACCATTCGACTTCTACTCGCAGAGATGCGGTGTTTGCACATGCAAACATGCAAGAAAGATAAGAAGAAACTCATATATAATTTCTACAAATGTGTACATATATTGAATACAAGAAATTTCTGCAGCTTGAAACTTTAAGAGAGGAAGGATAGCTTTTGTTGACCTAGAGATGGCCATACTGAATGCAGGAGAAACCGTGGTATATAAAATACCTAAAATATTGCTTACAAGCTTTCTTCTAACTGTTCCAGTTTTTATTTTTCAATCCGACTTTTAGACATGCTTCAGACAGACCGACTGACAAGAAAGGGAGAAATAAATGTAGTTCGAGGTTTCAGAGCGGCGTTTCTATACAAATGTACCAAAGGACGGATAGCTTCAACCAAAATAAAATGCATTGCTTTATTCTTCTTGAAACTCAAAGACGTGCGAAAACCTTGTCTGCAGTAAATTAAATTGTTGATAGCTTTTCTCGAGATTTGCTGGTGCGTGATAAATTACCCCATGGCGATGTAAAGGGGTGGAACACAAGCTCTTCCGGAATACCAGTGTCATGAAAACAGTTTTCGTTTTCAATAGAAAAGGAACATGGGATTTCGTTTTTTCAAGTCGTTATCTTTTTATTCTCCATATACAATGGAAATATTCTTTTGAAACTATGCGGGAAATAAATCGTGTTTCCCAACGCGCACAATAAATTGTATTTCACGCTGTCTTGAAAATATCACAGAGACTTAAGCAAAATTTTTGTATTTTGCAGCATGTATAAAATACGTTATACCTTTTTTTTTTAATATTATGGTGTCTCGTGCGGATCGTATGACAACCACGTATGAGATGAATTTCGTGTATTTTTAAACGGTGAAGTATGTGCTCAAAACTGTTATTTTCTATTATATATTAGAGGTATGCAAAAGTGTCTGCCACCCTCTCTAGAGGGGGCTGTAGGAGGTCTTACCGGCCAGGCGACCCGTGATTTCAGTTCGTACATGAAGCCAAGCATCGCGGTCGCTAAAGTTCATTTGCGGCACTGTTTGTTATTCATGTTTAATTTAGAGAAAAGTGCGAGTGAAGCATACGGTTCAATATGTCAGGCATATGGTGAAATGGTTATTTATGAGTGAGCGGACGTGTCGCAAATGGTTTGCCAGGTTTAAGAAAAGTGATATAAGCTTGGAAGACAAGTTACGTGCAGAAAAACCCAAGGAACTCACAGACGAGGTGCTGGAATGGTTGTTGCGGGAGGATGCCACACAATCGACCACGCAACTGGAGAAACATTTGAAAGTGGCTCAATCGACGGTGGTACGGCGTGTACAGGCCTTGGGAAATATCCAGAAGATTGGTAAGTGGGTTCCGCATAATTTAAAGGAGCTTCCCAAATAGCACACTGACATTGGCCAACTGTTGGCCCAATGATATTTTTGCGTCGGCAGCGTTGGACGAAGGTTGCGTTGTTTATGGAAGATTGGCCAACGGTTTTTCCAAACACACATGACCAACCATTTATCAACAAATGACCACTTAATGGTTGTCCAAGAACACATCATCACATTGGAAAACTGTTTGCAATAGTTTTCAAATGTGGCTCCAACCGTTGAACCAACACATATCCATATGTTGACCGCCTCGTCGCTGGGCCGACCGTTGAAATCCTACGGTTGGTCCAACATAATATTGCTACCTGGGATAATATTGATCAACGATTGGGCATCTGCATGACGTTGCTGAAGAGGTTCCAAAGGAAGAATTTCTTGTGGAATGTTGTCACCGGGGATGAGAAATGGATCTATATCGACAACCCCGTTCGCAACCGATCCTGGGTCGACCTAGGCCAGCCATCAACATCCTCTGCAAAACACGATATCTACGGGGGAAAGGTACTGTTGTGTGTATAGAGTGCTGTACTTTGAACTGTTGAAACCGGGCGAAACAATCACCGCACAACGATATAGCGATCGGTTGATGAAACTGAATGCTTCAATCGAGCTAGAACACCCATGGACAGGTAAAGGACGCCTCCCAGTCATCCTGTTACATGATAATGCCAGACCACTTGTTGTTGCCACCACGAAATCAACCCTTGAACATTTATACTGGGAAGTTTTACCGCACACGGCGTACTCCCCGGATATTGCACCCTCAGAATTTCATCTGTTTCGCTCTATGCAACATGCTCTAGCCCAATAGCGGTTCACCTCAGTTCCAGAGCCGGAAAATTTCATCACTGCGTTCTTCAGCTCAAAACCCGAGTCCTTCTATCACAGTGGCATTCATTTGCTGCCTGAAAAATGGAAAAAGCTCACTGGTGTTAACGGCCAATATTTCGTTGAATAAATGTGTACTGGTTTCCTGATTGTTCCTGTCTCCTTTCTCCTTAAAACGAAGGAAACTTTTGCATGCCCATAATAGCATCAAAAGTAAAAACAGAAATAACGAAATCTTTGTTTTGTATTAAATGCCAAACATACATAAATTGATTTTGCGTAAATTTCACGGGCAGTGTTATCAGCATACCACATTTTGTATAAAAGTATTTTAATAGAAATAATACGGTTTTGTTGTCACCTCAGAGATCTCAAGTTTTGTAATGTATGTTACCACCGAAAATCAAATAAAACTGAGTCCATTCCTGTTTTTATAAAATAATTTGACAGCGCACGTTTTGGTCTCTAGGGAAACGGCAGAAATTATAAGTATATTTTACCTATTAGTTCTGTGAAATAGATAAGACTTGATATCATATGCATTACTCGAGGAATTAAAGTTAATCGCGTACTAATTTAAAAACATTATAAGCGGAAATAAGGACTTATGCCACCTGGTGGCCAAACCATTTTTTGCAAAAATTAGAAATTACGTGGAAAGGATTTCCCATCAGGAGCTATACCCGGCACAGAAAGAATTTTTCAAATCTGAGATTTAGAAGCACAGATATAGGGGGAAAAGCATTTACATTTACGCCCCTAGCGGAAAGTCTACGAAATACTTAAAAATTTTGAAATTATATGAAAAACATGTCACACTGGAAACACTAACAAAGAAGGAATTTTTCAAATTGCACTCCTAGAGGTAGAGACATTGACGAAAATAAGATATATGTCTACACTCCCGGGCGGAGAAACTGAGGAATATTTCAAGAAGAAGGTATTCGGAAAAGGTTCATCGATGTGAGTGGCATCAGTCCACTAAATTATTTTTTCAATCGATAATTTAGAAGCTCAGAATTTATGGCAAATACATCAGAAGCAATAATTAACACTTACGTCACCTGGTGGCCAAAGCATTTTTTACCAAAAAATTGAAATTATATGCAAAAGGTTTTACATGAGGAGGTGTATCCTCTGAAGAAAATAAAGTTCTGAAATCGGAGTTTTAGAAGAAGAGTTATCGGGGACAATGTAATTTACTTTTACGCCCCCTAGCGGAAAATCTTTGCGTAATTGGAAAAAAAGTATATCTAAAATACTCTTCGAATGGAATCGAAAGATAAAAGAATTTTTTCAATTGGATGTTTAGAAGCAAATATGTGGAATAAAACGTATTTTTTAATTCGGCATTATCTGCATTTACGCCCTGTAGCGGTGAAATTGTACATCGTAAAAAAAAAAAAAACCGAAATACAGGATCATCATCGCATACTTCAAGCTTCACAATGCAAAAAGAATTTTGCAAATCAGACTAATAGTTGCAGAGATATCGTGGGTACAGACGGACGGACGGACGAACCGGTAACATAAGCACGATCTTTTTTACAACAGACGTGCTAAAAAATGCGCTGGCTAATGCTTGAGATTGTTAGACAAGAGTCTATGGATCTACGACGGTATCTGGGGTATCTACCTCAAATCTGAAACGATATTTCCTGTTTGGAACGCTGAACTAGTTTTCAAAAAATGGTTCAAAATATGACACTATCCTTCAGGGATTTTGATGTTTTCAATCGAAATAGTGTTTCTAGAAATATTTTTTATTGTGCTTTAAGAAACACTTTCTGATTTTCATTCGCAACAGGATTTCACATTAGCGTTACTTAAGTATTTCAGAAAATATATTGACAATGCATTCATCCGCAATAATTTCCAAATTTAGCAAGTGCCATCGATCAGTTTTCAGTAACGTGTCCTATTAACATAAAATTATTATATCAGTTTCTCTACAGCTCTGTTTCCTTTCTATAGACATTGCCTCAACGAGTTAGTTTGTGAGTTAAGTTTGTTGTATAAATTATTCGGTTTCTTTGTTATGGCAGTTCTGTTAGCAAGTAAAATACTGAACATTTAGTTACTCATTTTCTGCAGAAATGTAGTTATCTCAGTGGGTGTTTAATTAACCCTGACATATTCTGTTGCTTAGAGTGAAGCCACATTGTAGTTAGGCAAAAGCAAAATACGTATTACAAATTTTGTGAAAACGGCGTAGGATGCTTATTTTAAAATTAAAATGAGGCATAAAGACAAAACATGCGTGCCTCACAATGAATGTCCCACTTATATTGACGGTACTATTCGTTCGGAAAATGGCAAGAAAACAGCTATGCTATTTGTAATCTCTGTGGTGTGCGGTGAGCCAAAAATCATATAGATGAGTATTAGTTTTGCTTGACTAAAATTGTGGGCTACAGTTCAAGAAATAGAAAGATATTGTTTACCTTAACGTATTCCCTTTGCAAATAGACCAGTGCCTCACTGAAATGATATTCCTATTCCTTGTCGACTTACTAAATAGGAGAACGTATTTGCAAATAGTGAATCAGAAGGAGAATTGGAAGACTGCATGCCTAAGGTTAGTGCGATCAATCGCAATTGCTTACGTAGCTTGAACTAATGATCTGCGAAATCTGAAGTTGCTATAGATTATTTTGAGCTCCTTTGTTCTCTACAGAAAAAAAAGTTATCACTAATTACACAGTTTTCAAGCTAGAGGCATCGTGAACGAGTTTGTTTAGAATTTTTCTGGGGAAACATCTTTGGCATATTTTAATGACTAGCGACCCGGCCCGGCTTTGCACGGTAGCAATTTAGAATTTACGGTGCATCTTAAGAGAGACGATTATTACGTTCAACAGGCTACTGTGTTTCTCTTTGCAAAGCCTTTCTTTGTCTGTCATTTGCCAATCGAAATGCTGTTTCTTTGAAAGTTTCTTTATGACGGATGAACAAATTCTTTTAGCGTCTGATGTACTACAACCTATATTCGATTTTCGTCTCGGCATAATGTTAATACATTATTTAAATTTTAATTAAAGAGCTACTCAAAGAGATACATACGTGTGAACGAAAACAACTACACATTTAGTCTGTACGAGTGCCGATAAACCAATTCTTTCAGCGTCCGATGTAACTACGCATTTGGTCTTTGGCATTACATGCTGTCAGACCGGCCGCCGCGCATGCGCCTCGCGTCTTTTTCTCAATGAGCAAAAGAATTTTGCAAACCGGTCGCAGCGCATCGTTGTTTAGACAGTGGAAGCCACGAAAGAAAGCGAACGGCGGTTTTTTCTTTGACTTGTTGCTAAAATCGTTACTACTTCGCTCCCTTTGGTCATAGATTAATGTTTCCTAACGTAAACCTTCCTCGACAAATGCTCCATGGAATAGTGAAAACTGCATCAAAATCTGTCCAACGATTCCTCAGATTAGCCCGAACAAACAGACAGACGCCTACCGGTGACTTTATTTTATACTATGTATAGATTTATGCTAGAATAATGAATCATATTTAAGTTTTCTACACTATTCTGATTTGAGTGTATTTACTGAATCTTGTAAGAGAAACTTAACAGGAGCTTTTTTTGCATAATAGTAAAGTACATGCGTTTTTTCCAATGGCATATTCTGTAGTCCTGAAATAATCCTTTAAAAGTAAAGTTTTATAATCCAGATTGAAATTCAGTGAATACTGATAGTTTTCGTGAGGTGCTTTTTAAATAATTGTCCAGTGCTTACATAATAGGCCAACTTCACAAAAATACCTTGCTTTTCATGAGAGTATGTGAGCCAGGCCAAATGCATTAATTGAGAAATGGGAATATGGCACCTAGAATGCTTTTTTTGCCTGTTTCTAAGCTGAGATGGGTTGAATGGAACAATTGTTTAAACCGTTGAATAGATGAAATGGCTGTTTTAAATGCGTTTGCAAGGAATTTGAATCTTCTGCATATTAACTGTTTAAAGAAGGCATGTTTTGGGTTTCAAATGGAAAATTTGATGGATGACAGTTTGAGAAAATAATGAAAACATGTGAGAAAGAAAGCAAAAATGCACTTTGGAAACGTGACGAAATCTAACAAAATGGCACTTTAAGAAAAAAAGAAATTCTTCATAAGAACCGCTCCGACAAAAACGCTGCACCCCAAACTTTTGTACTCTCTTAGCCACCTGTATAAGAGTTTCGACAAAATCATTGTAATACAAATGTATAGCTCTCTGAACTACCTCCACAATTTTAAAGTCATTTTGCCATAATGTAATAAAATCTAAGCTATTTTCGCTAATTTAAGGAGCTCGTGTAAATATGAAATGAATGATGGTAGAGAGAATCCCGACTGTTATTTCCTTTATTATTTTATGTATGTACCTCCTGTTAATAGTCGTTGAATGTTGGCGATACTCATTATCAATTTCTGTTTGTAAATAAATTGAACGGGGTACTTTTTCTTGTTGTTTTTATTTGAAAACGAAGATTTGTGGTATAAAATGTATCTGAACGGAAGTGAAGTGTAAAAGATCAAATCAACATTTTCATAAATGTATTCATGAATAAAGTATAACTAAGTGGATGAATAAAACAGAAACGTGACGGAAGAAATAAAATATATTTTCCCATTTTGTCCTACTGCATGAGCGACGGAATATTCTCCAACGAAGAAATCATTCTCTTTCAGCATTAAAATGCGGACCAAGATGTCATTTCAAAGCGTTTCAGCTTTTTTTTAACTTGCTAAATACTTTAGGATTTTATTTTAATGCATTAACTAGGAATAAGTTAAAGAGGAAAAAACAACTAGGAAATAGTTAGAGGAAAAACATGTTCACTACGACGACGAAAAAACTACGGGTAAGTGTACAGTGAGAGACAGAGTACCCATAAAAGCAGATAGCCACGTTTGACCTACCCATCACCAAGAGAGAATTCTGGCAAGTGAGAAGACAAAGACACAAAACCCTTTGTGTAAAAGATGAACACATACATTATATTGACAAAAGTTACCGGACACCTAGAAGAGGAACACAACATAGCATTTATTGACATACATTATTACCGTGTCTGTCCACCTTTGGCCTTAACACTTTAAGCGGCCGCGATGTTCCTGAACCAAAAGCACCGGGATGTACGAAAGCTACGGAAAAACAATTCCTTTTTCCCTATTCCATTTTAGGGGTATCGACTGTAAATCTGTCGCTGGTGCTAAGTGTTCCTTTAGAGTCCTTGGTTTTACAGTATGTAGTCTGATTCCCTTATAGTCCTTTATTCTCAGTACCATTACCAAAGGAATGATTCAAAAGCACTAGTTCCCCGGACACGGACATCATGACACTGGGTGGAGACAAGTAACTCATACATAATTTCTTTCTTTCTTAGGTTCAACGCCCTTTCTTATAGCATTATTAGCAGAAAAGGTAATGATGAAGGAAGGATTAATGACAATTATTAGCGAAGAAGGCAATCAGACAGGAAGGATTAATGACAATTATTAGCGAAGAAGGTAATCAGACAGGAAGGATTAATGACAATTATTAGCAAAGAAAGTAATCAGAAAGGAAGGATTAATGACAATTATTAGCGAAGTAGGTAATCAGACAGGAAGGATTAATGACAATTATTAGCGAAGAAGGTAATCAGACAGGAAGGATTAATGACAATTATTAGCGAAGAAGGTAATCAGACAGTAATGATTAATGACAATAATTAGCGAAGAAGGTAATCAGACAGGAAGGATTAATGACAATTATTAGCGAAGAAGGTATTCAGACAGGAAGGATTAATGACAATTATTAGCGAAGAAGGTAATCAGACAGGAAGGATTAATGACAATTATTAGCGAAGAAGGTAATCAGACAGGAATAATTAATGACAATTATTAGCGAAGAAGGTAATCAGACAGGAAGGATTAATGACAATTATTAGCGTAGAAGGTAATCAGACAGGAAGGATTAATGACAATCATATCCCCCAAATGACCACTTAGAATGACAAACCTAAGGTAAAAACAACGCTTTCTGAAGCGCAGGTTCACTTGTTCCTGTCGCGTTCGGCCATTTCGTTGACAGCGAAAATATTTGTTACAGTGTTATGTTAACCCCGAGTTAATTCGTTCCAGCCGGTTAAGGGGTTAATGCATGCACTGACCCTAAGAGACTTGCTTTCGACAAGGCTTTGGAACAGAGCGATAGGTATGCGCTACGATTCATTACGTAATGCTGCCGCTAACTGTTGCTTAGTAGCAGACCTTGGTTGCAAATTTCATATGCGCTACTCTAATTCATCTCATAGGTACTCTATGGGATTAAGATCAGGGCTCTGTGCTAGCCAGCCCACACACGATACGGAATTATCGTCAAATCACGCCGCAACAGTCTTTGCTTTATGTTTCGATGCATTATCCTGCTGGTACCAACAAGGCTCTGTTCTATAGCATTGCCACACAGTTGATAGGGCATAATTGTCCAGAATATCGAGGTACAAAAAAAAATGCAAGCTCCTGATCGACGCGAAAACTTGCGAGCTCCTGATTGATGTAAACAAATGCAGGCTCTAGTTTGACGTAAAAAAAAACCAAAAAAGATGACACCGAATTTAATTTTCGGGTGTAATAAGCACGTCTTTTGAATCCGTTCTGACGCAAATTAAGTTTTTCAAAGCTATTCAAAGTCAGTGGAGCCGGTATGGAAAACAATAATATCTGACAGAAACAAGAAGGTTTTCAATCGGATCATTAATCCCTCAGATATTGGTGTGAACGGAATCTTGAGGTTACGAATTCTTAGAAACAGAGTTATTGACAAAAATAAAATGTGACTTTACATCCGCTGGTGGGAAAACCATGCATTATTTTAGGAAGAAAGTATTCGCAAAAGGTTTACACATATTAGCAGTATCGGTCCAAGAAAAAAAAAATTATTCGAGTTTTCAGAAGCCCGGATTTTTCTACAAATACATCAGAAGCAGAAATTAACACCTATGACCCCAAGCGGCCAAACCATTCTTCACAAAGCTTTAGAAATTATGTGAAAAATATTTTCCATCACGTCTTGTATGCGATACAGGAAGAATTCTTTTAAATCGGAGTTTTAAGAGCAGAAAACGCAATTTACCTTTATGCGCCCTAGCGGAAAGTCTAAATGTTAACGTGAAAACTTTAAATTTATAGGAGAAACGTTTGGCATCGGAAACACTATCCAACAACGAAGGAATTTTTCAATTTGGACTTTTAAAAGTAGAGATATTGACAAAAATAAGATATACATCTTCGCCTGCTGGCATAGAAACCATGCATTATTTCAAGAAAAAAGTGCTCCTAAAAGGTTTGTCGAAATGAGTAGCATCGGCCAACAAAAGACTTTTTTTTTCAATCGAGATTTTAGAAGCTCATATTTTGCTGCAAATACATCAGAAGCGAAAATTAAGACTTACGCCCCTTGGTGGCCATACTATTTTTTTTACAAAAATTAGAAATTATGTGCAAACGATTTCCCATCAGGAGCTGTATCCGGTGCAGAAAAAATTTTCAAATCGGAGGTTTAAAAGCAGAGAGAGATATGGGGGAAAACACAATTTAGCTTTACGCCCCCTAGCGGAAAGTCTATGAATTACTTGAAAATTTTGAAATTATAGGAAAAACATGTCATACTAAAAACACTATCTAACAAAGAAGGAATTTTTTAAATCGGACTCCTAGAAGTCGAGATATTGACAAAAATAGGATATACATCTACGCCCCCTGGCGCAGAAACCATGCACTATTTTAAGAAGAAAATGTTTCTAAAACGTTTGTCGACACGAGTAGTATCGGTCTACAGATGACGTGCTTTTCAATCGAGAATTTAGAAGCTCATATTTTGCTGCAAATACATCAGAAGCAGAAATAAAGATTTACGCCCCCTGATGGACAAACCATTTTTTTTTACAAAAATTAGAAATTATGTGCAAACAATTTCTCATCAGGAGCTGTATCCGGTGCAGAAATAATTTTTCAAATCGGAGATTTAGAAGCAAATATGTGGATCAAAACGTAATTTTGAATTCCACATTATCTGCATTTACGCCGCCTAGCGGCAAAATTGTACATCGTAAAAAAAAAAAACGAAATGAAGGATCAGCATTCGCACATTTCAAGCTTCCGAATGCAAAATGAATTTTTCAAATCGGACTAATAGCTGCAGAGATACCGTGGGTACAGGCGGAAGGCATATAAATAAAAAGGGAGAAACGCATTTTATCTTTACGGCCCCTAGCGGAAAGTATATGAATTACTTACAATTTTTTAAATTATAAGAAAAACATGTCACACGGAAAACACTATGCAACAAAGAAGGAATTTTTCAAATCGGACTCCTAGAAGTAGAGATATTGATAAAAATAAGATATACATCTACGCCTCCTTTCGGAGAAACTGTGGGATATTTAAGGAAGAAAATATTCCGAAAAGGTTTATCGATGTGAGTGGCATCAGTCAGCGAAAGACTTTTTCAATCGCTATTTCAGAAGCTCAGATTTTATGGCAAATGCATCAGAAGCAGAAATTGACACTTACGCCCCCTGGTGGCCAAAGTATTCTTTACCAAAAATTCAAAATTATATGCAAAAGATTTTTCATCAGGAGATGTATCCGCTGAAAAAAAATTTCAAATCGGAGTTTTAGGAGAAGAGTTATCGGGAAAAATGTTATTTACTTTTACGCCCCATAGCGGAAAATCTATGCGTAATTTGAAAAGGAAACTGTATCTAAAACACTCTTTGACATAAATGGAATCGAAAGATAAAAGAATTTTTTCATTAGGATGTTTAGAAGCAAATATGTGGATCAAAACGTAATTTTGAATTCCACATTATCTGCATTTACGCCCCCTAGCGGCAAAATTGTACATCGTAAAAAAAACGAAATAAAGGATCAGCATTCGCACATTTCAAGCTTCCGAATCCAAAATGAATTTTTCAAATCGGACTAATAGTTGCAGAGATACCGTGGGTACAGGCGGAAGGACTGACGGACGGACAGACGGACTGACGGACGGACAGACGGACTGACTGACGGACGGACAAACCGATAACAGAAGCACGATCTTTTTTTACAAAAGACGTGCTAAAAATGCGAGCTCCTGATCGACGTAAGAGCCACAAACGAAAAAACTACCATTTTACTTTTTCATTCTTTCTAATAGGAACCGCGTCTCTAATCCAGAAGACTTCGGCAATTAAAATGTTTTTTAGGAAACAATATAGACCCAGTTTTTAAACCTCTTTTTAGAGACATGATGAAAGTGCACAAGGTGTCCGTAAAGGAAGTATACAACTCCAGTATGCTATTGAACAAAAAAAAACTACAATAAATAAAAACTTACTTTTATTGTCAAAACACGCGGTAACTATGATTTTTTTAATGTAAATAGGTCTCCACGTGTGCTCCGTTTATTGCTCGTAGGATGCCTAATAGTAGTCCTGTTCCACCCCGTACTCTGCAGCATGTCAGGTTTAACAAGGCGGAAGGCTGCAGTGATGCGTTGTTTGACCTTAGTGATAGATGTAATATCTTCCTTGTGCATGTTGTCCTTAATAAAGTCCCAAAGAAAAAAATCGCATCATGTAATGGCCGGGAATTCGGACGGTCATTCCGTCGGATCCCCACATCCAATCCAACGTCCTGGAAAATGCTGGTCTAAAGATCTACGTACATCCAAAGGCCAGTGCGGAGACGCTTCATCTTGGTGGCAAATGATTTCTTGAATATCCTGGAGTTATGGAATTGCGAATTGTTCTAACATGTCCATGTATATTATGCCAATAACGACGAAGAAAAAGAGCCCTATCGCGCTGTCTTCGCTTATGCCAGCCCAGACATTAACCTTCGGGCTGCCTCCCAGTGATTTTGTCTTTCAAGGCACATCCTGCTATTTTGAATTTATTTGCCCACTGTTCGATGCTCCTTTTGGTCGACGACTGTTTCTTGATATCTATTGTATTCCGTGTGTGACGAGAATTTTCATTACATGAGACACTTGGCGCCATCTATCATCTGACTTAACAAATTTTAACACTTGCCACGCTTAAAGTATTTTTTTCCCCATCGTATTTTTTCTAATGGCATACTGAAGTTCTATATTTCATTTGCAGACACCCTGTATTTAAAGGACTTGGCTACAGCATGAATTTGGAAAGTTATTTTTTGAATTCGAATACTGACGACTTAGAAAATTTAGGTTAAAAAACTTAAGTGCTAGAAGAAATATTCCATCAAGGTATTAAAGGAATGGAAATGATTTCTCAGGAAACAAGGATTGTGAACATAACGGCCGGTTATTGTTATTACACAGTCGAGACACATTACTGTGACCACGTCCTACTTTCGAAGTGAACAGCGCGCAGCCAATGAAATGAGGCACGTGTGGCGAGCTGGCTTCGGGTATATAAGGTGTACACTGGGCAATCTGAAAACATATCACTTGTTGTTGTCAAGGATAAAAAAATAGATTTAACAGATTTTCAAAAATGGATGATTTTCGGCTTTCGGGCGAAGGGTGGTAGTATTTATGAAAGAGCGCAGTTTGTGATCTGTTCGCGTGCTGTTGTGGTTAATGTGTGCCGTGGATGGGGAAATGACACCACTGGAAATAAGCGACGTGGAAACCGCTGAGCACCACATGCCATGATGTGAGAGGTAAACTTCGGCTTCGAAGGTCTGTGAGGGTCGATCGACACGCTACAGTGGAGCAACTCACTGGCCGAAACAACCAGGGAGAGGGCTACTGGAAGTGTGTCTAAAACGACAGTTCACAGAATCCTGCTGCGCATTGGTCTCCGATACAGACGGATGGTCACTACACCTATGCTGACGAAATTACAGCGGCAGAAAAGGCTTTCATTTGCAGGGCAGTATCGGAATTGGGCCTTCGCTGATTGGCAAAGGATTTCCTTCTCCAATAAGTCACGCTTTTTGCTTCATCGAACGGATGGACGTTGGCGCATGAGGCGAGAAACATCAGATAACAAACACTCTTCAACCAAAGCTGGCAGGACACAAGCTGGTGGTAGTGGTGGTGGGAAGGAGCAGCTTTGTGGTTTAGGGAATGTATTCGTGATATTTTCTGGGTTCACTCATACCTGTAGAAGGCACTATAGACCGAATTCATTATGAATTCATCCTTGCAGACCACGTAATCCCATACATGCTGATTGGCTTCTCTGGGGCGAATGGATCTTCCAGAACGACAGTGCGACGTGTCACACAGCTGGAAATGTCCGATAATGTTTGGACGAGCACGATAAATACTTCAAAGTACTTCCTTGGCCCCCTAATTTCCCAGACTTAAACCCAATTGAGTACCTGTCGGACCATTTCGATCGTGTTGTTCGCTCTATGGATCATCCACCACGCACCCTTCAGTAGCTGTCAGATGCACTGCAGTAAGCATTTCTGACTGCAGTGCATCTCACAGCACCTTATTGAGTCACTCCCAGCCCTTCCAGTACCACTCCCAGTACCTTCCAGCACCTTATTGAGTAACTCCCAGGCGGTCTAGCTGCCGTCTGCGCTGGACACTGCGGTTATTCTGGATATTAGCTGGTGGTCACAATAATGTGACTCGACCGAGTATAATTAATGTGTTTTGCTTGGGAGTTTAGCGACTAACGTGAGCAACCCGATGGGCTGTAAGCAGTCCCTAATTTAGGGCCACTGGTTCCAGAAAAGGGAGAGAGCCAGTGCCGTAACGCAAACACGACATCTGTGCTTCAGAAGGATTCGAAACTGGACACACATCCTACGAATTGTCAGAAGCAAGTGCTTAGACCACTACTGTGCCAGACGGCTCGTTATTTTTGGATGCTAACGGGTTAATACCTTAATGACAAAAATAACTGTGCAATGAAATCAAGAATAAACGACAGTTTCATCTATCCTAGAATTTCTGTATGTAGAGAGAACGAGAATTCATTTTATTTAACAAACATTAAGCAACCTCCGTTTGTATGCCTGAAGTCTTAGCTAGGAAGTAAACTACAATACCACCTTGTAGTTTTCATTATCTTTTTGAATCCATCTGTGTTTGTAATAACGCTTCAACTTTCCAGAAAATGTTTTAAAATGCAAATACATTTTTCACCATTCGTAAAGAATTCTTAGATTGTACGAAAAAGGAATTATAATTTTTAAATCAGCGTAAAAATGGTTATGAATCACTTCTAAAAAACATCAGAAATCTGATTTCAAATTCAGACCATTTTGATTATTTGCTAGAATCACTGATTTTAACAGGGATTATGTAAAAAGACTCATGATACGATATTGAAAGAAGTCATGTCGTCTGAAGGAAGGGATTACTGCACAGCGCAACTAGCATGTAAAACAATGGAAATACAGTTTCCTCAATTTCCATAGAGAAAGTAATCAATCAGTTAATAAACTGATTTCTAACTACGACATTTCTGAGCTCCAGTTCGCTAAATAGGAAATCAGAAAATATAAAGCATTATATTCAAACAGATTTCATAAATCTGAAACACTAAATTATGTATAACTAAAACACTCACAGCTTTGCACAGGAATAAATTATAGAAACATTTGTGAAATCGACGTTCTGATAAATTTTAAGACCAAAAAACGAAGGGCACGTCAGAAAAAGACCTTCCCATTTCTGTTGCTGTTTTATTAATCATAGATTGTGAACAGAAATAGCACTGGTATGATGTTATCAGCAAAGCGTGTGTATCTTTCCTTTTCTATTTCTTCTTCATTCTTTCTTTTATTTTTCTGTTCAATTATTGTAGAATGTCGATTGTATGAGCAGCACTGTAAGTACTTCTACGATTTGCTCTCAGAGATTTATTACGTATAATTTATTGCTATTTAAAGAACACTTTCAATTCTTTCGCAAAAATCCTTTGAACATGATCGTGTTCCTTTAAGGATGTTTCATGATTCATTAGCTTCATTCGCTGATGCTTAAAAAGAAAACCAAAGTAAAGCTTCCCATGCAGTCAGCTGAATACGCAGTCTGCATTATTACACTGTTCATAAAACCTTGCGATTTTGTGGTGTATTTCAAATATCGTCGTAGCCATCTCAATGAACACATGAAAAGATATTTCATACGCAAAGGACCTGAGAGCTTCATTTTGGTCCGTAATCTGAGGAAGAAACTGACGATTTCTTGTTGTATCCATGACTTATGTTTTGTGCACCCCTGCATTATCCATTAGAACTTTACTCATTCATTCGGATTGTGTGATGAACACCGAAGACTTATTTCTAATTCCAAATATCATTAAATTTCTATGAAACACAAGAAACGTGTATTTCTTCCACATCTATGACTTTCAATACGTCATCGAGTTGTTATATCAGTTGCAACTTGTAGATATTAGAAAATTCCCCGCGTATTCTTTGTTCGGAAAGGTCACGTGTTGATTATAAATTTTGTTTGAAGGACATTTGAGTGAAAATTTATTCGCGAACAACGATTTCTTGATACAAATTTTGAAGATGACAATCCGATTTTTGGCGTAAATGTGACAAGGATGGTAAGTCAGATAATATCCAAAAATTTGAAAATTTTCATCGTCCTGGAGCGGGACTTGAACCAGCGTCTCCCAGAAAACGCCCGGGTATGCTAACCAGTACACCACCCAGAACGACCAAGTTCCAAGTTTCCGATCAATTTGAATTTAATCATCACAGGATTCGCTATTGTAATCTTCAAATTTGTATTATATGTCGTAATCCCGTATTTCTTTCATAATTTCCTGATATCTAACGATTTAGACTACTGTTACGTGATGGATTATTCATAAGATAGGGTGTAGTACATTATTGCGTATCTTATGTCCTTTTCATTCTTAGTAGATCGGCCGAAAGAAATGAAATACTGTATAAAGTGTTTCCCTTACTGAGATATAAAGCTGCATTTTGCCTACCATGAAACTGCTACTGTGCTGTTTTGTCAATGCATAAGAAAGGTAAGCATCGTGAATGTTTAGGAAAGATGAGTTCATCTTGATTATAGAATGCAATTATATCCAAGAAATATACAGGGTGATTCAGCTGAGCGTGTACAAACTTCTGGGAGGGGTAGGTTGCACAAAGACAAATCGGAATCATATACCAATGCAGGGTCAGAAACGCCATCTGTATGTGCTACTGTACAGAGAGGACGAGAAATGAAAGAGCAGCACATAAGAGAACAAAATGCTTTTATTACTGACAAAACTTTTGCGAAATGTATTGAGGTTGCAGAAGGTGTACAAAGTTGAGACCATGAGCTGTAACACAAGGTTGACATCGTTGGCGCATGGAATCACGTACATTTTGGAAAATTTCTGGCGTGTCCCGGACTTCCGAAGCAGCTACAGAGATGTGTGCTACAAGATCCTCAGCACTTTCAACAAGGGTTTCGTACACCAGTCCTTTTGCCGCCTCGAAGGCGCAGTGGTCTAAGGCGTTGGCATCTGATCATTCGTCCGAAAGGGGTCCGGGTTCGAATCCCGGTCAGGCATGGATGTTGTGTTTGTCTTACGGCACTGGCTCTCTCCCTTCCCTGGAACCAGTGATCCTAAATTAGGGACGGGCGACTGCTTATAGCCTATTGAGTTGCTCACGGTGGTCGTTAAACCTCCATTCAAAAAAAAAAAAAAAAAAAACACCAGTCCTTTGATGTAACAACAGAAGAAGTAGTAAAGGCATGTTAAGTCTGGCGATCTTGCAGGCCAATGAACGGGACCGCCACGCCCAATCCACAGATGTCCAAATGTCATGTTTAAGTGATGACGAACGTCATTGCTGAAATGGGAGGGGGCCACATCGAGATGGAACCACATTGCACGGTGCAGCGACTGAGGCACTTGTTGTCCGTTCAATAGCTCTGGCAAGACGTCCACCAGAAATATCAGGGAACTCCTTCCGTCTAGACGAGGAGGTACGAGGTATGGGCCAATTAAGTGCTCCCCAACAATGCCTGCCCAAACATTAACAGCAAAACGGTTTTGTGTTGCATGTGGTCGTACAGCATCGTCCATAAATGCGCGTAATGTGCATTGAAGCAACCTCCCGGTGTAAAGCACGCTTCGTCTGTGAACAGCACAGAAGCAGGAAATCGGGGTTCTGTGGCACTCTTCTGCAGGCACCATTGCGCAAATGCAATGCGCTGAGGATAATCCTCAGGGCTTAGCGTCTAAACGAGCTGCACATGATATGGATGCAATTGGTCTTCCTGCAGAACCCTCCATACGGTGAATTGGGACAGACCAAGCCGATGGGCAATTACTCGTGTGCTGGCACTTGAAGTGTCTGCTGCATGACTTAGCACATTCCTTTCGATGGCAGGAGTGTGTACCTATCGTTCCCGACACCTGAAAATAGCCAGTGTCGCATAACCTCTGATGCAGCAGTGCAAACACATGGCGGTCTGGCACTCGTCTCATCGGGTACAGTCGCACGGCGGCTGGTCCGTTGAAGTTCGCTGCTCGTAATGCGAGGTGAATATCAGCCATTTCCGCGTTTGTGAACTCAACCATTCTACTACCTCTGCGGACGGTTTACAAATGACGGTATCCTGAAAGAACGTATGAGCAGTCTTGCGGCCGAACAACGCCATCTACCGCATGAAAATGGCATTTCCGACCCAGCATTGCTATGTGTTTCCGATTTGTCTTTGTGCAACGTACCTCTCCCAGAGGTTTGTACACACATTTCTGAATCACCCTGTAATCTTCGAAAAATTAGAAATGATGGGAAACGAAAGAGATAAATCCCAGAAATACTGAGGAGATCCTTTTCATCCGTGTTTACATTCTGAACTTCCCCAATTGAGTTTACTTTTAAACATATGTGACGTACACTCTAATTGAACTATCCCTTTTCAGTTCCTGTCCACTTATGTAAATTCTGGCTTGCCGCCCCGGTGGCGCAGTGTCCTAAGCGATGGCCTCTGATCATTCGTCCGAAAGGGGTCCGGGTTCGAATCCCGGTGAGGCATGCATGTTGTGTTTGTCTTACGGCACCGGCTCTCTCCCTTCCCTGGAATCAGTGACCCCAAATTAGGGACGGGCGACTGCTTATAGCCCATTGAGTTGCTCACGGTGGTCGTTAAACCTCCAATCCCCCCCCCCAAAAAAATTCTGGCTTCTTGTGTCTTTACGTGTTTTGCGTCCTGAAAGCTGCATTTGCTCCCTCGAAGTATTTGTAGCAGCCTGAGAAAAAGTCAAAGAATAATGACATAATCGAAGGCTCAATACAAGAGTTGAGGTTTTGAATGTATAAATATTTGCATTGCTTAGAGAAGTTAGTAGTGCTTGTCTCGAACACTTTGTATTACGAGCACTTGATGATCAGTCTGACTTGTATAAGGGTCGCCCAAATGAAAGTGAGACTCGTGTAATAGGGTCGTTGTATAATTACGCTGAGACGTGCATTTGCGCCGCTAGATGGCGTGTTACGTCAGGAAGCACACTGCTATCGGCGGCGCATGTTAGTGTACTGTCTGCACGTGCGGAAGCAATTTGACTACTTAGGGACGTGACATGGATTCGTCCAAACAGGCCCAGCTGGCAGTTATGGAATTTTTGACTGCACACGATTTTAGTGCAGCCGAAATTTATCATCGTATGAAGGATGTGTACGAGAATGAGTGTCAGTCACAGTGTACAGAGTTCCGCTGGTGTGGTGAAGTTCGTAAAAGCCGTGTGAGCACGGACGACATACCGTGACCTGGGCAAACACACGTGGCCATCACCATGGAAACGATTGCTGCGGTAGATAATCTTGTAAAGGATATTCGCTGAATCACCACCCTCGATCTCGGAGAGACATTGTCCATGAGTAAGGGAACTGTTAACATCTTTCTCCATTCCGATTGAGATACAGCAAGGTTCGCGCACAAAGGGTCCCTAAGCATCTCCAGGAAGAGCAGGAGACTCGGCGAATGGGTGTTTGCTTGAAGCATCTGCACTGTTACCACGCAGAGGGGGACAGTTTCTTTAGAAGATTGTGGCCGCAGATGAAATTTGGTGCACTACTTCAATCTGGCTGCAAAACGGATGAGTCCACTCTTAAAACAGGCTCAGGCCTGCTTAAGAGCTGGAAAAGTGATGCTCACGGTTTTCTATGACGAGAATAGCCCACTGCTGTTGAATTGGCTGGACGCAGGCAGTACGGTCAAGGAAACCACATACTGCAATACGTTACGTAACCTCAAAACGGCCATCAAGCGTAAGCGACCCAGTATAGTGTCAAATGGGGTTATTCTGCTGCATGACAATGCACGCCCGCATGTGGCGACAGTGCGCCAAGATTTGCCGAGGAGCTTTCACTGGGGGCCTTCGACCATTCCCCCCTATAGCATCGCTCTGCCGCTCTGAGTCTACTTCATCTTCCGGCCACTGAAAAAAGCTCTCAAAGGCCGCCGGTTCGTTAACATCTCTGAGGCCCGAGACGCCTTTTAAGACTGATTCCAGAGCCAACCACGGACGATCTTCGCTCAGGGTGTCTACAATCTCGTGCCGCGCTGGGACACTTTATTGAACGACAAGGAGACTATGTGTAGCGGGTATGTAGCCCATGTATCAATCTCGCTTCCTGTATGTTCACATTTTCCAACCTATAAACCCTTACAGCAAAAAACCGACAGTCTCAGTTTCGTTTGGGCGACCATTATAACCGTTCCTGATGTTTGAAGCCCAATAGTCGATTTTCTTATGAATTGCTGTATTAAAGCGAGATAAGTCTTTTAATACTCCTAAGCGTACAGAGAGTCATTTCCTACATTTGATGTATTTACTGATCATCAAGTCAAACACAACTGTGTGTTTAAAGAATGATATACACCTACAAAGGACAAATCAATAAAGATTGAACTCAGAAAATATGATTTATTTGACTTTCATCTGGATGTCATTATTCCCAGTGCTTAAAAATCTCATTCACGTCTCATTAAGCATAAATTCCCAAAGAGGAGAATCTTTCTGGAATCCATCGAACCTCATTCGGTACTGCTCCACAATGAAGTAAGTTAATCGTTAATTTGTGATACGTGCAATGCCTTACAGTGAAGATTTATGTTACTATAATGGTTAGAACCATGAAAAAATTCCGTAGAACAAGTGACATCCTACAAAAACCAAAGGTGAAAAACTCAGCTGTTTAGATTTGTAACAATAAAAGTTTGAGCTTCACCTAGAATTTATTTACAATCGAATCCATAAGTTTCATAATTTATGCTTCACAGAATACGGAACATAAAACTAAATATTTCGAAGAGCAACGAACTGAAAAGTCATTAGACAGCGTTTATATTTTCAAGCGGTTGTTTCAGGACGAGACTCGCTTATTACAATTCAGTATCCGAAAGAATTTAGGAACACATAGCACCATGAGCGGGAAAATATGAAATCGGGATAATGTTTGAAAAGTTAATAAAGCCCTTGTGTACGTTTTATGCAATATTTAACGCTAGTTTCGGGAGGTATTTGAATTTATAAAGTAACCATGGTTTGTCTTGTCATGAATTTTAAAAATTCACGAACATTTTTGTGCACACCTTTTGAAGAAAAAGAACGTGATTTCAGCAGCACTATGTTCGTCAAACCGCGGACAACAGCCCTTTGTGCTTACTTGTCTAATTTGGATTTTCTTCTTTCATTGGGAAATCTGAAATGGAAACTGTGATCGCTGCCATTTCATCCTTTTCTAACACACAACGTGTCCTGATGGGGCCGTAAATGCAGATGCCATTAAATTTAAATAAATTTTCATCTCTGTAATTACTTCCAAAATCACACTGAAAAGATAGTGTTCCCTTAAAGAACACTATTTTTCAGTATGACATCATGACATCATACACCGCTTTTCCCCAGTGGACGCAGCTTTGTAAATTAAAAGATATTGTAACTTTTAAAGATATTTCTGGTTTTAAACGCCAGATTTGGAAACGTTTACATAGCTTTTAACAGAAGGGACGTTTTGCAAATGTTTTGTACTTTTTTCTAATCATACAGTTTCGCAACTAGGAGGGTAATGCATATTTTTGTATACAACATAATTCTTGACGTATCTACTTGCCTATAACAAAAAGTGGTCTACAAAAATTCTATTTTATTTTTATTTTTGGTCTGAAAATCATGTTTCACTCATATTTCCTGTGCAAAATGTTGCAATAATTTCCCTCTGGACTGCGTAAATATATATTCCACTTCTCTCGATATTCCTTCTTTCAAACCTTTCATATGTTTTTGTTCAAAACTCCGAATTATTCTAATAACTTTCACACCTCTGTAACTCATCAATAAAAACCAAACAGACGCAAAAGCAGTTTTACAAGTAGCGGAAGAACGTGACAGAAATTTTCGATGTGGCCATTTCATTTTTACCCTAATTTACGTCGTTATTAGATGGGGCATCTGGCATCGCTGGGCCCAGCTTCTAGGATTCCTGTTAGGATAACTTTATCGTTTTTTAACTGCTTGCACTATTATTTTTTTTTATTTTATTTTTTAAGATTTTTTTCAATTCTAATTTTTTTGTCTACAATTTATTTTTATGAATTTTTGTGCTTTTGGGTCTCGCGTGGTATTTATAGTAGTGGAGGGGGGGGGGTTAATTATCATTGGGACAGGTTTGTAATAATAAAACAAAACAACAAAATACTCCGTTTTGGTTTATATAGCAAACTGGATGGTGCAGAAACCCAAACTTTTGGTCTTTATGGAAGTATAAGAAGTGGTATCAATGCCTAGCCTTTGATGAAGCCATAGATACCAGTTGTCATAGCTCTACAAATCTTCCTTTTTCTCCTGGTTGATTATTTGGTCTATTCTTTCGGGCAAGAAGCCTCTGGCGATATGGAATTCCAAATGGTGTTTGTTAAATTTATGTAGATGCAGAAGAACCTTTAATTTCCCTTATATATGTACTGGTACATATATATATATATATATATGTACCAGTACATATATAAGGGGTGATGCATAACATCACAGCCTCTCCTTGACAAATGTTAACCCCGCTTTCTCGTGGTACATCCTGTTCCCACTAAAGGGGCTCTGACGACCGCCAAGAGCGGTATAACTATACCATCGGGATTAGAGGAAATGCTATCCAACACTCACAAACCCGCTTGGCCAGCGTGGTGAGTTATGGCCAAACCCCTCCAAAATGACTCCACAACTTAAATCTTGGCCCTCAGTCTCCGGCAGCTGGAATGTACCTCTCCAAGGCAGCGGCCAGTGCGACATGAAGGCAGAGGGTGCTAAGAATCCCCGTAGGACCGGACTAGGCTGCCATCTGATGCTGACCTTGGCTACGTATAATGGACGCTCCCTATCTTCTGATTCAAGGCTTCTTGAATTGGAAGAGGAACTACAAAGCATCAAGTGGGACATCGTCGGGCTAAGTGAGATAAGGAGAAAAGGAGAAGATCTCATTGAACTGAAAAGTGGACATCTCTTCTACTATCGTGGGACAGATACTGGCAGAACTAGTGGTGTTGGATTTAATTTAAACAATAGACTGAAGGATAAAGTTGTAGAAGTTGAAAGTTCCTCTGACAGAGCTGCACGACTCGTTATCCAACTCTCGAGTAGATACCAGGCTCAGATTATTCAAACTTATGCACCCACCACAAGTCATGCTGAAGAAGAAATTGAAGAATTTTATAAGGAAATTCGTGATCTAAATAATAAATGTAGCAGCACTTGAAGATAATTATGGGAGATTTCAATGCAAAAATAGGGCAACGGCAACAGAATGAAACTTCAGTAGGTAAATTCGGTCACGGCAAAAGAAACCAGCGTGGAAATACTCTCGTAGAGTTTGCAGAGGCAGAAGGGTTTTTCATCTTGAACTCCTTTTTCAAGAAAAAGCCGCACAGGAAATGAACATGGAGACATCCAAATGGGACGACAAGTGAAATTGATTTTATTATGTGTAACAAAAAATTCGTCATAGAAGACTGCAGTGTGCTAAACAAGTTCAACACAGGCAGTGACCATAGATTGGTGAGATGTAAGATCCACCTCAACACTAAACTCGAACGTAGCAAGCTCATAAGACAAACAAAATGTATTAACATAACCATCCTTGAAAAACACCATAATTCCTTCAAATTGGAACTGAAGAACAGATTGTCTGCTTTAAAAGGCCTGACATCGGAAGAAGTGGATATTTATGAAGTTAACAGAAAAGTAACCAAAGCTCTTATGGAAACAGCAACAAAATTAGCTGGGTCTAAGAACAAATTGTATGTGAACAAATTATCAGGAAAAACCAAAATGTTGATGCAAAAAAGAAGAGAGATGAGGACAACTAAAGAAGATGTGACTTCGAAATTGTAATATATAGAGCTATGAAGACAGTACGAAAAAGTATCACTGAAGACGTAAGGAAATTCATCTGTGAACTAGTAAGGAAAGCAATTGAAAACAACCAAAGCCTAAAGATAGCAAAGGGACATCTCAGTAAGGGAAAAAAACAGATTATGGCACTGAGAAAAGAAGATGGTTCTGTAACAAGAAATAGAGGCGAAATTTTGACAAGAGTGAAAGATTTCTACTCCAAACTATATTAAAGGGATGATACATGTACTCCAGACATCATGAAAGATACCAGTACCAGAGTTCTTCCAGTCCTTCCAGCAGACGTTGCACATGCAATCAAGAACATGAAGCGGGGGAAAGCTCCAGGAGAAGATGGAATTACTGTAGACTTCATACAAGAAGCAAGTGGAGAAATCGAAACAGTACTCGCCCAAATTTTCACTCGATGCCTTAATGAAGGAAAAATTCCTGAGGATTGGAACAATGCTACAATGATCTTGCTACATAAAAAAGGTGACATTGAGGATCTCAGGAACTACAGACCTATCAGCCTCCTATCAGTGGTTTATAAAATCTTCACTAACGTTCTTTCACACCGCTTGAAGGTGACACTGGACATGGCTCAACCGAGAGAACAAGCTGGATTCAGGAGTGGCTAAAGCACAATAGATCATATCCACGTACTGAGAGAACTAATTGATAGAGCGAGGAAATATGAACTTCCATTGTGCATGGCTTTTATCGATTATGAAAAAGCCTTTGATTTGGTGAAACCATCAGCAGTTGCAGTGGCTCTGAAATCCTGCGGTATTGAAGATGCATACATTAATATTATTATTAACATCTATGAAAATGCAAGTGCAAAGATTCGGCTGTTTGAAAATACAAAACACATAAAAATTGGAAAAGGAGTGAGACAAGGTGACACCATATATCCGAAGCTCTTTAATGCCACATTGGAAAATGTCTTTCAATCACTGAACTGGGAAAACAAAGGGATAAAGATTAATGGAGATTATCTAACCTACCTTCGTTTTGCTGATGACATAGTCATTTTTGCAACTACCCCATCAGAGCTACAGAGTTTGATCCAGGAACTTGCTGACAAGAGTAAAGAAGTGGGATTAAAAATTAACTTTCAGAAGACAAAAAATATGTTCAATGCTTTTACAAGAAATGAAGATTTATCGATTGATGGAGAAAAGCTGGAGATAACAGACACATGCGTTTATCTTGGACAGCAGATATCAAGTGAGGGTCACATTGGTGAAGAAATAAATCGGCGTACAAAACTTGCCTGGAGAGCTTTTGGAAGAAACAGCATAATTTTCAAGAGCAATATGCCATTATGTCTTAAAAGAAAAGTGTTTGATCAATGCATCCTTCCAGTGCTTACGTATGGTGCAGAGACGTGGACCTTAACTAAAAGAGACATACAAAGGCTGCAGACAACTCAAAGAGGCATGGAGAGGTGCATACTTGGTATAACCAGGAGAGATAAGAAGAGGAACACGTGGATCCGAAAAATGACAAGAGTGGAAGACATCATGATCAGAGTTAAATCTCTGAAATGGCAATGGGCTGTACATACTGCCAGAAGAACAGACCATCGATGGACAGCCGAAATTTTAGATTGGATTCCAAGGGACAGGAAAAGACCCAGAAGAAGACCACATGGAAGATGGGTGGATGAAATTCGAAAGTATGCGGGAGTGACATGGAGGCGACTGGCACAAGACAGACCGTTGCGGAGGAAATTTGGGGAGACCTTTGTCCAGCAGTGGATTGATAATGGTTGACAATGATGATGATGACATATATATATATATAATATAAACATTATAAGAAGGCTAAAGCCCTTCAATACAAAACATAAAAAAGCCCTAAACCCCCTGATGCACAAAGCAGCAATCCGGGCGGAAAAGCTATATAGGCAAATAATAATTGAAACAGACCAAAGAAGCCCACAAACACCCAAACCAAACACACAATACATACTAACAAAAGATCATACAATTCACACATACTTGCAATAAGCCCTGGACCCAAAAAAGCATAAATACTCGAACTCATTACACGGCTATAGTACCGAATGGAGCCCAAAATATAAGAAACAAATATCGAACAGCGCCACAGCGTAGCCGCCCCGGTGTCGCAGTGGTCTCAGCGATGGCCTCTGATCATTCGTCCGAACGGGGTCCGGGTTCGAATCCCGGTGAGGCATGGCTGTTGTGTTTGTCTTACGGCACTGGCTCTCTCCCTTCCCTGGAACCAGTGACCCTAAATTAGGGACGGGCGACTGCTTATAGCCCATTGGGTTTCTCACGATGGTCGTTAAACCTCCAATAAAAAAAAAAAAAAAACAGCGCCACAGCCGCCTCATTTTAAAAGGCGAAACACAAAACAAACAAAGAACCAAGAAGATACTCAAATCAAATTAAAACGGTCGTCATCAGGGAAGCACCCGTTTTTTGTAAGTGGCTATTATGAAACCAAGAAAGGGAAGGACAAAATCCAAAATGTCCCCTTGGTCATGCTCCTATGGCCTAAAGACCAAAAGAAAAGAAATAAAATACAAGCAAGACGATAAACCAAAACGAATAAGTACAATCATGATTAGTCCTACCTGGACAGAAGGCCGTAAACGAAACTAACCAAAAGAAGCAAGAACGAACTCAAAACGTAACGTAAAACCACAAAGATCTTTACAGCACCCAACACCAAGAGCTACTGATAAAGAATCAAGAAAGACAAAGCTGCACAAAGGCAGAGATTAAGCTGATAAGGAAGAAATAGTATACGGTTTAAATAAAACAACCTGTTTGCCAAATGGAGAAATGTAGTTTACCTTTTTAAACTAGGTGTAAGCTAGTGTGAAGAAAGCAAAGGGTTATGTGGCCACAAGTGATCGAACGAGTGGTACTTAGAGTTCCTAACAATTTAATATTGTCGTCAGACCAATTGTTAATAAGAGTATTGTAATTAAATGTGTCAGCAGAATGAAGTTAGTGAATTTTGAGTAATTGTAAAAAAAAATTTAATAAAAGGTAAAGGAAATTGATTATAAATTAATCGTTCGAAAAAAATTTGCAATTATAAATCACATTATCAGAGGTACTACCTTAAGGACTTTAGTAACATTTAATCTAGTAGAAATACGAAATCCTGTACCCTTATTTAAAACAGACCTGAGAACAGGAGAGCAAATAAGATTAGTATTACCTGTGAGAACATGCTTATGAAAAGAAAGGACCAATAGAAAGAGCATATTCTGGATAACTGCACAAACAAAATGCAGATCGGTTTTCATATAGATCCTGCAAATTCTCAGCAATGTGGCGATAGTTATAAATTAAAGGACCAACAGTTGTAGCATAACGATAACACGGGACTGTGTTAACCGTGTCCTTTAATGGATAGTGTATATTATTATCGGTAAAAATTATTTTGACACCAATTTGATCAAAAATTCGATCTGGAAATTGAAGTACACAGTAATGCTTTCCCCTATGATCAGAACCAAAATTATTAAGCTGTGAAGATAATCTAAAATTAAGCAGATCATTGAGTAACGTTGTAATATGTAAATTATTGAAATGAAAATTGTCATATATTTTTTTCAGGTAACGAATTTTAGCCAAATTAAGCGAAAAAATTCTTGATTTACAAATCCGTGCAATGTTGTTAGTAAGTATGTATATACACACAGTCGAGTCACATTATTGTGACCACCTTCTACTTTTGACATCAACAGCGCGTAGCCAATGAAATATGGCACGCGTCGTGACCTGGCTGGAAGGGTGTATAAGGTGTGCTGCGGGCATTCTGAAAACATATCGCTCGTTGATGTCATGTATAATATGAGTGATTTATCAGATTTGCAAAAACGAAGTAATTATCGGCTTTCGGGACAAGGGTGGTAGTATTTCTTAAACAGCGCAATTTGTGAACTGTTCGCGTGCTGCTGTGATTAAAGTGTATCGTGATTGGAGAAATGGCACCATTGAGATTAACCGAAGTGGAAATTACGGAGCCCCACGTGCGATTGATGTGAGAGGTGAACGTCGCCTTCGAAGATGCGTGAGGGCCTATCGACACGCTACTGTGGAGCAACTCAATGGCCGAATGAACTAAGGGGGGACCGGAAGTGTGTCTAAAACGGCAGTTCAATGAACCCTGCTGCGTATGTCTCCGATGCAGACGGATAGTCACTGCACCTATGCTAACGAAAGTGCATTGGCAGAAAAGGCTTACCTTTGCACGGAAGTATCGGAATTGGACCTCCTCTGATTGGCAAAGGATTGGCTTCTCCAGTGAGTCACTTTTTCTGCGTCATCGAACGGATGGACGTTGGCGTATAAGGCGAGAAACATCGAAGAACAAACACTCTTCAACCATTGCTGGAAGAACAAAAGCTGGTGGTGATAACGTTATGGTCTGGGGAATGTTTTCGGGACATTCTCTGGGTCCATTTATACCTGTGAAAAGCACTATGGAGCGAATTCGTTATGAATCCATCCTTGGAGACAACCTACACCCATACATGCTCATTGTCTTCTCTGGAGCGGGGATCTTCCAGAACTACAATGCGACGCGTCACACAGCTGGAAATGTCTCAGAGTGGTTGGTAGAGCACGATGAAGACTTCGAAGCACTTTTCAGGCCCCATCTATTCCCACATTTAAACCCAATTGAGCTTCTGTTGGACCACCTCGACGGTATTGTTCGCTCTATGGAGCCTACGCTACGTATCCACCAGCAGCTGCCAGACGCACTACTGTAAGCATGACTCCGCATACCTGTGAACACCTTACAGCACCTTACTGAGTCACTCCCAGCCCTTCTAGCTGCTGTCCGCGCTGCACACGGCGGTTACTCTGGATATTAGTTGGTGGTCACAGTAATGTGACTCGTCAGTGTATATATAGTCTTTTTTCTTAAATTACCATGGTGCCTAAAGGCGGAGAATACGGGACAGCACCTGAAATTCTTCCGGTGTCCCAGCGGCTCATTGTGCGTGGACACGTATGATTGAGATAAAAGTTGAGCATGCATCTGATTCCTGTATTCTTTGAATAACCTTAATTCTTTATAAATGTAGTAGACACAATGAAGCCCCTACTGGAATGGCAAACCAAGATGCGCAATTTTGCAGCGGTATCTTCTATTTTACATTGGATCTGTCCACTCATATATTTTATCATCCGCAAAGCACTGGGCAAATGTCGCTGAAACTAGGCATACATCCCAGATAGGACGTGCTATCTTAGTTAAGAGGCCCGTCTTAACTTCGACCCTGTGCTAACTCCGTTCGACGTTTCGACGTTACAAAACTCTCCCCGCCTTAAGCTTTAGATCTGCTGTCTCGGAAACGCGCTGTCGGAACTTCCGCCAATAATCTACTTACCTTGCCCCGAACCTACGTGCCACAATCTGCTTACTTACGGAAAGTAGTACCCTTGGGGAAAAGTCCAGCAAGATATAAGATAATGCTTTCTGCTAAATAATGTGCCTGGAACACGACTGGCAGCGTTGAATAAGATTTTCATTGAGTATGAAAACGTACGGGGGACGTAATGAAACACCGGTTGCAGAAAAATGAAAAACAAAGAAATGCCTTTAAATGCTAAATGGTTTCCACTTTACTCTATTAGCTACTTGTAAGACTGCTCGTTTGAAGCACGTATTTTGTAAAAAAAGATCGTGCTTCTGTTATCGGTATGTCCGTCCGTCCGTCCGTCTGTACCCACGGTATCTCTGCAACTATTAGTCCGATTTGAAAAATTCTTTTTGCATTCGGAAGCTCGAAATATGCGACTGATGATCGTTCATTTCGTTTTTTTTTTACGATGCACAATTTCGCCGCTAGAGGGTGTAAATCCAGATGATGTCGAATTCAAAATTACGTTTTATTCCACATATTTGCTTCCAAACATCCCATTGAAAAAATTCTTTTATCTTTCGATTCCATTTATGTCGAAGAGTATTTTAGATACAGTTTCTTCTTCAAATGACGCATAGACTTTCCGCTAGTGGGCGTAAAAGTAAATTACATTTTTCACGATAATTCTTCTCCTAAAACTCTAATTTGAAACATTTTTTTTTTCAGCGGATACATCTCCTGATAGAAAATCTTTTCATATAATTTCGAATTTTTGGTAAAGAACACTTTGGCCACCAGGGGTCGTAAGTGTTGATTTTAGCTTCTGATGTATTTGCCATAAAATCTGAGCTTCTAAAATATCGATTGAAAAAATTCTTTCGTGGACTGATGACACTCACATCGATAAACCTTTTCGGAATATTTTCTTCTTTAAATATTCCACAGTTTGTCCGACAGGGGGCGTAGATGTATATTTTATTTTTGTCAATATCTCTACTTCTTGGAGTCCGATTAGAAAAATTCCTTCTTTGTTGGATAGTGTTTCTAGTGTGACATGTTTTTCCTATAAATTCAAAATTTTCAAGTAATTCATAGACTTTCCGCTAGTGGGCGGAAAGGTAAAGTGCGTTGCCCACTATTTCTCTGCTTCTAAATCTCCAATTTGAAAAATTCTTTCTGCACCGGATACAGCTCCTGATGGGAAATCGTTTCCACATAATTTCTAATTTTTGTAAAAAAAATGGTTTGGCCACCAGGTGACGTAAGTCTTAATTTCCGCTTCTGATGTATTTGCAGCAAATATGAGCTTCTAACATCTCGGTTGAAATAAAAAAAGTCTTTTGTGGACCGATGCAAATCATGTCGATAAATATTTTAGGAACATTTTCTTCTGGAAATAATGCTCGGTTTCTACGCCAGGGTGCGTAAATATATATCTTATTTATGTCAATATCTCTATTTCTAAAAGTCTGATTTGAAAAATTCCTTCTTTGTTGGATACTGTTTCCGATGCGAAATGTTTTTCCTATAAATTCAAAATTTTCAAGTAAATCATAGACTTTCCACTAGGGCGCACAATGGTAAATTGCGTTTTCTGCTCCTAAAACTCCGATTTGAAAAATTCTTCCTGTATCGGATACAAGACCTGATGGAACATATTTTTCACATAATTTCTAATGTTTTGTAAAGAATGGTTAGGCCACCAGTGGGCATAAGTGTTAATTTCTGCTTCTGATGTATTTGTAGCAAAATCTGAGCTCTTGAAAACTCGACTGAATTTTTTTTCTTTTAACCGGTACCGCTCATGTGGATAAACCTTTTTAGAATACTTTCTTCCTAAAATAATACATGGTTTTTCCACCAGCGGACGTAAAGTCACATCTTATTTTTGTCCATAACTCTGTTTCTAAGAGTTCGCAAGCTCACGATTCCGTTTACAGCAATATCTGAAGGATTAAAGACCCGATTGAAAAACTTCTTTCTTCCGTCAGATACTTTTGTTTTCCATACCGGTTCCATTGACTTTGAATAGCTTTGATAAATTTAATTTGCATCACAACGGATTCAAAAGGCGTGCTTATTACACCCGAAAATTCGGTGTCATCTTTCTTGTTATAAACTGTTGTTAAAATTGTGAAGCAAAATTGGCGCTCGAAATTCTCCCATATCCTTCTGCTACTTGTAAAATTGTTCCCTATTAAACATGTTAATGGCGATGGAAATTTTCGCCAATTTCCTCCTAAATGGCAGGTCCGGTAATTTCTCATATGTTAGATATTTTGTTTAAACTAAAATTTCTGCGCGGTCTATCACCCGAAAAGGTGGAAACAAATTCTGTGGGGAAGTTTTCCAATGTGAGGAAATTAACAACTGTGGGGGGAATTTTCCTGTGATGGAGTTTACCATGAATCAGGTAAGAGCCCCAAAATCTGGTAAGAATATAACTTGAAAATAAGTCTGAACATCCTGATAGCATTTCATAGGTGAAAATCATCCTAATATTTATATATTTATTTATTTAGGTGAAAATCCTCCTAATTATTTATAGGTGAAAATCCTCCTAATTATATAGGTGAAAATCCTCCTAATTATAAAGGTGAAAATCCTCCTAATTATTTATTTATTTATTTATTTATTTATTTATTTAGCATTTTATAGCTAGAGATGCATTTTCGTATGGAAAGGGAAAAAATGGTGTTCAGAGATTTTTGAGATCAAAACACCAACGGAAAGGCAGTTTAAATAATACACTGTTGGCCACTCAAAATGCAACACCAAGAAAGACACGAGATAGCAAAGCCAGGTTTACTGGAATCATAACAACAGATACAAAGATGAAACGATTGAGCTTACAGGCCCGTACGACTTCCGGAACACACAGACATCAATAGTCCGTGTGGCCCCCATGGCTGGCAATAACGGCCGTTACACGCCGCAGCATCGAACGAAAGAGGCTTTGGATGTGGGCTTGGGGTATGTCTGTCTGTCCATGCAGCTTCCACACGTTGCCACAGTTCATCAGGCGTAGCCTCGGGTGGTGCTTGCCGGGCCACTCGGCTGCCGATCAGCGACCAGATGTGTTCGATGGGCGACATATCGGGAGAATAGGCTGGCCACGGCAGCAGTGACACCTGGTGGGCCGTGAAGAATTGTTGCACGATGCGTGCCGCGTGCTGGGCGCACCTGATTTGCATATGCCGTGCAATGCTAATGGTTTGCATATCCTCTCGTGGGCGACGCATGCTGCGAATTTCAGGCCAATCGGATGTTTCCTTCTTGGTGTTGTATTTTGTGTGGAGAGCAGTGTATATTGTAGTTTCAGCATTTGTCAAAAGTTATGCATTACGAAACCTAAGTAAAAGATAGCCGGTCCCAAAAGGACAAAGTATACAATACGAATCTAATTTTAATCGCAGATTAGTAAAGTAATACAATAGAACTAGCGTCGTTTCAGCACATGCCAAAGGAAATGCAGATGCGTTAACAGTTATGTCGCTAAGATCCGTGATGATAGAAAGAAACTGAGTGCAGAAGATAAAGGAAAAGCGCTGGCAAGTCCATAATTAAATACACTGGCGGAAAGTGGAAAAAGAAGACCAAGAAGGAATTGGCGGACGATCACGAAATTTACATATGTTAATAAGGTCGAGTTTACGTAGGTGTGATGTTAATTTCGAGACCAACCGGTGAGCGCTTACGCCACAGCACGGCATAATATGCAAATTACTGTCGGTGGTATTTAAGGAGTACGGCGAAGTAAATGTAATCAGTCGTCGGCGTACGGACACGTGTGAAGACTCTGAAGAAGCTGCAATGCCTGGACATGGAAGACGTGTACGATTTCAGCAGTTATCGGACTTTGAGCGAGGTCGTCTGGTCGGACTCAGCGAGGCCGGGTGGTCGCACCGTCGTATTGCGGAGCGAATTGGACGGGAAGTATCGTTGGTGGTACGATAGTGGCGTAGATGGTCCGAGGAACATTTCCACACGAGAAAACGTGAAACCGGGAGTCACAGACGGACTGATGAGCGGACCGATCGACGCATAAGAAGAGCGGCGTTGTCAAGGAAGAACCTCCACTGCGACGCAAATCCGAGCTGCCGTTGCACCTGAGGTGACTGTGCGAACAATCCGCAACAGTCTACTGGATGCAGGACTACATGCACGTGTGCTTCTGGCATGTGTACCTCTGACTCCAGCCCACCGTCAGGAACGGCTGCAGTGGTGTCGCCAACGTCTGCACTGGAGAACGCAATGGCGATCTGTCGTGTTCAGCAATGAAAGCAGATTCTGCTTGGGAGCCTTCGATGGCCGTATGCGTGTTCGCAGACGCACAGGGGAGCGTCTCCACCCTTCTTGCATCCTCCAGCGACACACAGGGCCTACACCTGGTCTCCTGGTGTGGGTAGCGATCAGCTATCGCTCCCGTACACAACTAGTGTTTGTACCGGGTACGTGAAAAAGCAGCTCTTACATCAACAACATCATTTAGCCCGTTGTTGTGCCATTTGTAAGGCCGGTCCATCGTGGTGTTTTCCAGCAAGATAACGCACGCCCACACACGGCACGTGCAACGCATCATGCACTTCAGGGTGTGAGACAACTTCCATGGACTGCACGTTCACCGGATTTGTCCCCCATTGATACCGTCTTTGGTTTCGTCTACTCGTAAGAAGGTAATGTTACCGTAAGTTATATTATGTAAGAAGGTTATGTTACCTCAAGGTATGAAGGAACCAACCGACGGTAAGAAGGTTTCGCAAGAAGGTTAGTTACATACCTTGTCTACCACCTCAGTAGAGGACGTACCCACCACTTTGCAAGAACATTTGTAGAAGGGCATCTCTGAATTCTTGTAAACAGAAATTGGATGTTAGTTTGGACAAAAAAATTTGAATTAACAGAGTTTCAGAGAGAGATGACAGCTCATGCCTCACGCAAGGGTTCATTATCACAAAGGTGGCACAGAGATTTCTGGAATAACATCGCATCGTAGACAGAGCTACGGGCAAAGAAAGGTGGTGGAAGAACGTGACCGTCGACGTCTATCTCCTATGTTTGCAAACAAACAGAGAGTTACAGGGGCACAAATGACCAAAACCTGCAACGAAGGAGGTTCAAAAACGTCTCCACCAAGACAATTTAGCGATCATTAGATGTAATAGGTTGTGAAAGCCACAAAGCCACCACAATCCCATTGTTAACGCCACATCACTAGGCAGTACTCATAAACAGTGTGAAAGAACATCAGCACTTGCCTTTAGATGACTGGACAATAGTATCCTGATCCTACGAGTCCCGTTGCCATATATTTCGCCCTGACGAGAAAGTACAGATCAGGCGGAAATCGCACGAAGCGATGGACCCGGCATTTCAACAAGAAACGATTCTTCACCTGTTCTAGCCGGCCGCTTATATCTCCGTGTGGTCGAACTTGTCACGTGCACTCTGTTACGCGTCTAGGCGGGTACTCTGTGATTCCTGGGTTATCTTATTATTCTGATACTACAGTGTACATGCATTTCTGAACGGTTAATCCTGTGTGTCAGACCTTACAGATCATTTGCATCTTCTCATGATCATGATGCAAACATAGGGCATTAGGCTCTTTCAGCAGGCATTGTTCCTCCACACTGAGTCGTGATTTCTAGAACATAGTTCTAAGAGTATTCCACGGAAATTCCCACACTGGAATAGCTTTAACGTTTACCGGACTTGAACCCCACTGTAAATCTCTGGGTTGATGCGGAAAGAGCCGTTCGAGTTTGTATGCTCCGCTCAGTAATGCGACGGAGTTGTGGACAGCTATGCAGCAAGCATTGGTGGAGAAATCTGGAGCACGCTTTCGTGATCTAACTGACAAAATGCCTCTCCGTGTGACTTCACCTGTTCATTAATAGGTAGGTACTTCAGGATTTCTTTCCATTTAGAGTATTTTTAATGTTACAAAGAGGGAAACGAAATGATCGTGTAGTGTAATTGCTTCGATTAAAGTAAAATGTAATTTTTCAAACCAAATTACAAAATGTGTGCCTTTCATATACAGCGGTGAACAATTACATAATAACTACCCCCAGTATAGAGAAATGAGCGCGTCTGTAGACCGAACGATGGCGCAGGTGAAGTTCACAGAGCAGTATACGAACAATCCGAGGACCGGCTGTCGGTAAAGAGAGTATTCGAAGTCGGAATAAGAAAAGCTGCCGATTTATCGGAGTTTGATAAAAAACAAATTGTGATGGCACGACGACTTGGAACTACGATCTCAGAAACAGTGCGTTTTGCGGGTTGTTCACGTACCACTGTAGTGAGTACGTATCAAAAGTGATGAGCAGATGGCCAAACGACGAACCGTTGTCCAGCCGTGTGTCATCCGCAGCTCATTGATGCCAGAGGGGAGCGGAGATTGTCGTGCATTTTTCACAGCTACCGCCGGGCCACAGTATCACAAATAACCCGCATCTGCAATAGTGGTGATCACGGTAATGTGTCATAGCGCACAGTTCATCGCAGCCTTCTGCGCATGGGCCTGCGTAGCTGAACAACCAGCCGAATCCCCATTCTCACTGCACGTCATCGCCAACAACGCGTGAAATGTGCCCGAGATCATCGAGATTGGATCGTGGATGATTGGAAGAAATAGGCCTAGACTGACGAATCACGATTCCTTGGGCATCACCTACACGTTCCAGCGGGTATACGCCGATTACCAACGTAATCTATGGCACCCATAACCTGTGACATGCACGGATGGAAAAGCTGTGTCTGAAATTTGTTCTTGTCAAATAACACGAATTGTAAGAAAATGCACAACGATAATAAACGGTTGAATTATTAATGGGCAAGGTATGAGATGGGTCACCAACAATAAAATTTTCGTAATATTCCCATTAATTTTTCCAACTACTCGTATATGTGACGTGCCTGCCCAGCAGGACGCACACGAATGAGTGAGGGCCCCGGCGTGGACAAAAATGACGGAAAAATTTACTTCGTTATATATACGAATTTAACCATGATGTTCCTCAATATTGTATAAACATGTGCTTACCCATCGTAGACTGGCTTACATTTGGAATATTGAGGCATTTCTTCAGGGACCAGAAATTATACCGTGTCTAGATAACTACAGAATGGTGTTAAAAATGTGTTTTATTTTGCCAGTTTGGTTTCAACAATTCTGTTGGCTTTTTTTTTTTGGTATAGCTATTTACTAGTAATACAAGTATATAAGGTAAACGAGTCAAAAGAGGTTCGCTACTTCAATATCTCAAAAATATACTCACATGTCAAAGCACCTCTTTGAATAACACATTCATAGTCCTATAACTTTTTGGCACTATTTGAACTTTCAAATCGTCGAACGATCGACTTCGGTACATCGCTACATACAGCTGTCCATGGCTAAATACAGGCTGCGGTAAATAAATGCCAACACGACGTAAAGTTTGTCCTTGCGCTTTGTTGATGGCAATACAAAAAGCAAGGCGAATGGGAAACTGACGTAATTTAAAAGAAAAAAGGAGTGTTATGCCGGATGGATTTAAGTCAATTCTAGGAATCGAAACTCTCTGACTTACACTTTTGCCAGTACTAATTTCCAGGTCCAAACAATTTTCGTACATGTTTGGGACAATAAACCTTGTTCCATTTAATAGGCCATGGGGAAAAAATTAATAACATAACAACTGATCCAGTTTTTAATGTAAGAATATATGGAGGCAAACCACTTAATTCTAAACTATTCAGGAATTCAACTGGAAATTGAAAAACATCATTTCCATCTTCCATTATTAAATTATTTACACTGAGATATGTTCTTGGCGTTCCGGGTATAAGGTTGATAACTTTAAAACTGATTTCACCACAGTGTTCATTTTATATGACAAGAATCCCAAATTTAGAAAAATTTATAATATCATCTGGTGGCGCAATTCCTTTTCCATAAATTTCTGAAACAATATCTTCTTTTGTAATTACAGTTGATAGTAATCAACAACAGCTGATACCTCTGATGGTTCTTGATTTACAGAAGGATAAGCTCCATTACAAATTTTCAGCAGAAATTCAGCAAATTCTAATTCCTCTTGTCTTGCTCACTTGCTTTTTAAGCAATTTTAATACCTTAAATTCTGACCACCGAGGAGAAAAGTTAATGCAGTTTAGAATTAGTGCTTGCTTTGAGGCATGCAGAACAACAGGCAGAATTTGTCTAAAATCTCCCCTGAGAACGATTATTTTCCCTCCAAAAGTCATGTCAATAATGTCTTTGAAAAGTCTATTAACGCACATTAATGAGCATACATTAACCATGGGCGCTTCCTCCCATGTAAGAAGGCTAGCAGACTTGATATCAGCTGCTGCTTTGCTGTTAATTACTAAAAACCACACTGAAGTTACATGCAGTTTTAACGGTAACTAAAATCTACAATGTACCGTACGCCCATTGGGTAGTAGCATAGCAGCAATTCCAGTCCATGCTACTGATATTACCTGCAAACCTAAATTGAAGCAATGTTGTATAAGACATTAGTACATAAATGAATTTCCAGTACCGCCTGGACCATGTGCAAAATATGCATTGCATCACTTGTATTAATAGGGACAATATCCAGGAGGTAATTTTGTATTTGCACAGAATGAAACGAAAAAGACAATATTAATATATTGACGGATGTCGTCTTTAAAATGTTTCGATTTGTCAGTATTCCTTGTGAATAGCTCTTTGCCGGGTGCCGCATTGGTCTAAGCGATGGCTTGTGATCATTCGTCCGAAAGGGGTCCGGGTTCGAGTCCCGGTGAGACATGGCCGTTGTGTTTGTCTTACGGTGCTGGCTCTCTCTCTCTATTCCCTGGAGTCAGTTACCCTAAATTAGGAAAGGGCGACTGCTTATAGCCCAATGAGTTGCTCACGGTGGTCGTAAAACCTCCAATAATATATATATATATATATCTTTAATTTCATCAGACATGCGAAATTCAGGCAATTTAAATTTTTTATTAGAACAACATAGACCTAAGTAGCCACCCGAATTTTTTCGCATAAAAAGTACAGTGCAGAGCAATAACTACATTTATTGTTTAAATATCCCATACTGAATGGGGTTATGTTTGAAGCAGTATCAGAAATGGCATATCTTTTTTTAATTGTAAATGGTTGTCGCTTTTTTGTATTCTGCACGTTTAGCTGTAGTTTCCCTCCGTCTTGTTAATGTCTATCTTCTTTTAGATCTGGTTGGAATAGTATGTTGCACAACATTTAATACTGAAGGCTGTCGCTTTTTATATTCTATAAATCTGTTTGTATTATACTTTCCATGCGACCGCTAAATATCTTTCCTGTTACATGTCTTTTTGGAATAATATCTCGCAGGACATTAGAGATTGAACACAATTCCAAATCCTTGTAATGCCTTGTATCAACATTGTTAGAGAAAAGTAAATTGCAATCAATATTTTTAGTACCATAATCAAAGCTTTTATTATAATCATCTCTATACACCCTAAATAAAATCAGTGAATAATTGACTAATGCAATGCAATTCAATATAACCGGCATATTCATCATCTACAGATAGTAAATTTTCATATTCGGTTGAGTTATTAATGGGCAGTGTATAAGATGGATCAACAAAAAGAAGAATTTTGTAATATTCCCATTCATTTTTGATTTTTTCAACTACTCGTATACGAAATTAACGATGAACTTCCTAATTATTATATAAACACTGAGAAATAGCACGAAATAAACAGTTGCCGTCACCGAGAATAGGCATAACATTACTTTCCAGAACAAACCGAAACAACTCTTTACTAAGAGTAAGCTTAAGCGCATTCACATAGAAAGAAAATCCAAGGCGCCGCTATTCCGTTTCACTTTGAGCTTCGATTACAACTACACAGTTGATAGCGGAGGGCTTAGTTCCAAATCGGACCACCGCAGAAAGGCAGATCGCGATGCAAGTACTAAAGTTAGAACAAACGCCCTGAATGACGAACGGCGGATTGTGCAAAGAAAATGCCATGGTAGCATAAAGCAAGAAAGATGACACCAAATTTTTGGGTGTAATACGCAAATTAAATTTATCAAAGCTATTCAAAGTCAATGGAGCTGGTATGGAAAACAATAGTATCTGACGGAAGAAAGAAGTTTTTCAATCGGGTTTTTAAGGCCTCAGATATTGCTGTAAAGGGAATCGTGAGCATACGCCCTATGGTTGCAGACTTGTGCGTTAAGAAAAACATGAATTTATATGAGAAACACTTCGCACCATAAACGCTCTCCAATATAGAAATCATTTTTCAGATCGGACTCTTAGAAACAGAGATGTTGACAAAAACAAAATGTGACTTATCGTCCCCTGGTGAGAAAACCATTCATTACTTTAGGAAGAAATTATTCTCAAAAGGATTTTCCATATGAGCGGTATCGGTTAAAAGAAAAAAAAAATAGTCGAGTTTTCAGGAGCTCAGATTTTGCTACAAATACATCAGAAGTAGAAATTAACACTTATGCCTCCTGGTGGCCAAACCATTTTTTACCAAACATTAGAAATTATGTGAGAAATATTTTCCATCAGGTCTTGTATGCGATACAGGAATAATTTTTCAAATCGGTGTTTTAGAAGCAGAAATAACACAGAAAACGCAATTTTCCTTTGTGCCCCTTAGCGGAAAATCTACGATTTACTTGAAAATTATGCATTTTTTAGGGAAAACATTTCGCATCGGAAACACTATCCAACAAAGAAGGAATTTTCCAAATCGGATTCCTAGAATTCGATATATTGACAAAAATAAGATATACATCTACGCTCCTGAACTATTACAAGAAAAAAATTATATACCATGACATTATTTCAAGAAAAAAATGTTCCTAAAAGGTTTGTCTACATGAGTAGTATCGGTCAACAAATGTCTTTTTTTTCAGTCGAGATTTTAGGAGCTCAAATTTTGCTGCCAATACATCAGAAGCAGGAATTTATACTTACGCCACCTGGTGGCCAAAGCATTTTTTACAAAAATTTGAAATAATGTGCAAAAGATTACTCATCAGGAGCTCTATCTGGTGCAGAAAGAATTTTTCAAATCGGAGATTTAGAAGCAGAGATATGGGGGGGGGGGGCAGTTTACCTTTACGCCCCCTAGCGGAGAGTCTATGAATTACTTGAAAAATTTTAAATTACAGTATATGAACAACATGTCACACAAGAAACACTATCCAGCAAAGAAGGAATTTTTCAAATCGGACTTTAGAAGTAGAGCTATTGAGGAAAATAAGGTATACATCTACGCCCCCTGGTGTAGAAACCGTACATTATTTTGAGAAGAAAATGTTTCTAAATGGTTTGTCGACATGAGTACTATCCGTCTACAAACGACATTTTTTTCAATCGAGATTTTAGAAGCTCATACTTTGGTGCAAATACATCAGAAGCGGAAATTAAGGTTCGAGCCCCCTGGTGGCCAAACTATTTTTTTTATACAAAAATTAGAAATTATGTGCAAACGATTTCCCATGAGGAGCTGTATCCGGTGCAGAAAGAGTTTTTCAAATCGGGGATTTAGAAGCAGAGATATATGGGGAAACAATTTACCTTTACGCCCCCTAGTGGAAAGTCTATGAATTACTTGAAAATTTTCAAATTATATGAAAAACATGTCACACTAGAAACACTATCCAACAAAGAAGGAATTTTTCGAATCGGACGCCTAGAAATAGAGATATTGACAAAAATAAGATATACATCTACGCCCCCTGGCGTAGAAGCCATGCATTGTTTTAAGAAAAAAATGTTTCTAAACGGTTTGTCAACATAAATACTATTGGTCTACAAACGACGTTTTTTTCAATCGAGATTTTAAAAGCTCATATTTTTCTGCAAATACATCAGAAGCGGAAATTAAGATTTACGCCCCTGGTGGCCAAACCATTTTTTCACAAAAATTAGAAATTATGTGCAAACGATTTCCCATGAGGAGCTATATCCGGTGCAGAAAGAAATTTCCAAATCGGAGATTTAGAAGCAGAAATATAGGGGGAAACGTAGTTTACCTCTAAGTCTATGAATTACTTGAAAATTTTGAAAAGTCTATGAATTACTTGAAAATTTTGAAATTATATAAAAAACATGTCATACTGAATACATTATCCAACAAAGAAGAAATCTTTCAAATCGAACTTGCAGAAGTAGAGATATTGACGAAAATAAGATTTACATCTGCGCCCTCTGGCGGAGAAACTGTGGAATATTTTAAGAAGAAAATATTCCGAAAAGTTTTATCGATTTGAGTGGCATCATTCCACGAAAGAATTTTTTCAATCGATATTTTAGAAGCTCAAATTTTATTGTAAATATATCAGAAGCAAAAATTAACACTTACGCCCCCTGGTGGCCAAAACATTCCTTACCAAAAATTTTATATTATATGCAAAGCAATTTCCATCAGGAGGTGTATCGCAGAAGAATTTTTTTTTCAAATCGGAGTTTGAGAATAAGAGTTATCGGGGAAAATTTAATTTAGTTTTACGCCCCCTAGCGGAAAATTTGTGCGTAATTTTAAAATGCAACTATATTTAAAATACTCTTTGACATAAATGTAATTGAAAAATAAAATATGTTTTCAATCGGATTTATAGAAGCAAATATGTGGATTAAAACGTATTTTGGAATTCGACATCATCTGCATTTACGCCTTCTAGCGGCGAAATTGTACGTCGTAAAAGAAAACGAAATGAAGGATCATCATTCGCATATTTTAGGCTTTCCAATGCAAAAAGATTTTTTCAAATCGGACTGATTGCAGAGATATCGTGGATACAGGCGGACGGAAGGACGGACGGACGGACTGACGGTCGGACGGACAAACCGATATCATAAGCACAATCTTTTTTTACAAAAGACGTTCTAAAACAGGGGTGCACAACCCGCGGCCCGCGGGCCGCTTGCGGCCCTCAAATTCAGTTTATGCGGCCCGCGGATAAATATTTTATACTATTGAAAACGTGAATATATATATTGTGAATGATGAGATTTTTTCCCATTATTGTAGGCCCTAGTTGAAATAAGAAAATTATAAAAATGTTTGTTAAAAATAAATTAAAAAGTAAACAATTATTGGACAGATTTTAAGTTTTGCATAACCAGACTGCTGCAAGGTTCAGACTGACTGTGGAGTCACTCTTGCAATACAAGTGGATGTGAGCACGTGACTGACACACCGACTCATCGTTGTGCGGCAGGGGAGGATGAGGGCGCTGTGTGACCTTGAAGTGGTGTAGCGCGAGGCTATTTATAGGTTTGTTATTTCTGACTGGACGCCACGTCGTGCACTGGGAGTATCATTGTTGTCGTGGCAGAGTTCACGTTTGTGAGTTGTTTGTGTGTTGTTACAGCTTGTGTGCAGTTTACAGAGTTTCTACATTATTATTATAATATCAGTATCATGTCTGTAAAAAAGCGTAAAGTGACGGACGAGTGTCGAGTAATTCAAGAGACCTGGAGTGAGAGATATTTTTTTATTGAATACAACAGCAAAGCAACGTGTTTAATTTGCAAAGAAACAGTTGGTGTTGTGAATGAGTACAATGTAAGAAGGAATTATGAGACAAAACAGATGTGACTGATACTGCCCAGCTTTGTATTTTTGTGCGTGGTGTCGACGAGAATTTTCATATTTCAGAAGAATTACTGGCATTGATTCCTGTGAAAGACACAACTAAAGGATGTGATATTTATCGTGAAGTGAAAAATATTTTAGAGAAGTTTAATTTAAATATGGGAAAACTACATGGCATATCAACTGATGGTGCACCTGCCATGGTTGGAAGTAAACAAGGGGCTGTCAGCTATTTTGTTAAAGAGTGCAGTGATCTAGTTACTATTCACTGTATTTTACACCAAGAGAATCTGTGTGCTAAAAGCATATGTATGGAGCATGTGATGAAGGTTGTGATTAAAGTGGTCAATTTCCTTCGTGCCGGAGCTCTTAATCACCGCCAGTTCAGAGAATTCTTATCAGACATGGAATCCCAATATGATGATGTTATTTATTTTACACAAGCTCGTTGGCTTAGTGCTGGGAAAATGCTGAAACGAGTGTATGACTTGCATCAAGAAATCATAATGTTTTTACACAGTCGTAATGAGTCTCAACTAGCAGCACATTTTGAGAACAGCGAATGGGTGAGTGATTTATGTTTTTTAGATGATATGACCCAACATCTCAATGAATTAAACATTAAGCTTCAAGGTAAAAACAACATGATCAACAACATGTGTTACATATTAAAATCATTTGAGGTTAAACTCAGTTTATGGCAGTCACTACTAAGCAATGGACTACTAGCAAATTTTCCAACAATGAAAAGTTTTGTTGAAAGTTCTGAATTCCATGTAAATGTGGCTAAATATGCATCTCTTGTAGTGGACCTTCACAATGAGTTTAAAAGACGATTTGAAGATATAAGAAAATTTGAGGTTTTGTTTCATATGTTTTCTCTACCATTCACTACTGACGTTGTGTCAGTGCCACTAGATTTCCAGATGGAATTAATTGATCTTCAGTGTAACAATGAGTTAAAAACAAAATAGTCTGAAGTTTCTCTCCTAGAATTTTACAAAAATTACTTACCGAAAGAAATGAAATTGCTCAAAGATCATGCTTTAAAAACGGCAACGTTGTTTGGAAGTACCTACTTATGCGAGCAATCGTTTTCTTTGATGAAACAAATAAAGTCAAAGTGTCGTTCCCGTTTAAGTGATACACTATTGGAGGGAAACTTGCGCATTACCATCTCTAACATTAAACCGGATATTGACAGACTATTGAAATATAAACAATGCCAAGCATCTCATTAGGAGCATTAGGCTACTACTTGATTTGATGGTCAGTTTGACGATATATTGATTTTAATTTTTTATATACTTTGATGTTAAGAATTCTGTTTTTTGTAAAAATAAAAACTTTACAACCTTGTGATAGTATTATTTTATTTTATATACCCCTAAACCTTTTCCAGTTAGGAGTAAGTTGATTGTAAATCAGTAATTTGATAACTTAATAACGCAATTTGCCAAAAAACTTCAAAAATGGATTTAAACCATTTAGAGGACACAAAAATGGTATTGAAACACATTTTTTGTCTGCTGGTAAAATAGGTTATTCGGATAATAGTAAAATTAGCTTTAGCGGTAGGGTTTGGCAAGTGCCTATGTGAAAAGGTAATTTGCGGCCCGCCACTTATTATGTAAAAATAAACTTGGCCCCCACTTATAAAAAGGTTGTGCACCCCTGTTCTAAAAAGTCACTTATGACATTAAAAATTAGGGATGACAAATCTGTGGGTCAGTAACTTTCATTTTAAAAAAGATCATGAAAATCAATCCTGTGGGTGCCGCTGGCTGATATAGAAAGGAACTGCCTTGTGTGTTAAATACACTGCTGGACAAGTGCTAAGGACGGATCATAAACGGCTATACAGCGCATAAAAAAGTAAGTGTGGTTGGATGCCAAGTGAAATAAAATAATGTCTGAATGCCAGGACATTACAAGAAAGACAATTTATTGTGCTCTGAAATCCAGAAGGCTTTGGAACGTGTTCAAGGGACAAACAGGCCATTTTGTGCAGAATACGTAAACGTGAAAAAAATGCAATTACCGTCCGCAGGCGTTCCGGCGTAAGATGTCAATACGGGATATGGCCACCATGGAGGGCGATGCAAAATTCCACACGTCGTGTCATGCTTTGCACAACATTATCAAGCAGCTGTTGGGGTAATTTATCCCATTCCTCTGTCAGTGCACGGATGAGGGAGTCCTTGTTTATTGGAGGACATTGGCGACCAGCAAGACTCCTCCCCAAAACATCCCACACATTTTCAATGGGATTCAGATCTGGAGAACGTGCTGGCCATACGAGGCGTTGAATATCCTCGCTCTCAAGACACTCCTGGACACCGACTCTTCGATGACATGTTGCGTTGTCGTCCATGAAAATGAATCTATCACCGACAGCACCACGGAACATGCGAACATGAGGTAGCAGAACATTATTAATGTATCGTTAGCCAGTCATAGTCCCAGTGGGAAGCACATAGAGGGACGTACGGCCATTGATCATGATGCCAGCCCATACCATGACACCACATGTCGGATATCGGTCCCTTTCCTTTATGTTTGCTGGACAATATGCAGTACCACTATCACGCCAGATCAGTTGTCGTCGACAATCAGACGATAGACTGTATCTACTCTCATCTGAGAAGAGGACGGCAGACCAGTCGTTATCAGTCCAATTGCGATGTTGATGGCACTATTGCAAACGGGCGGTACGGTGACGTCTGGACAATAGGATGCACACAACAGGACGGCGGGCGTATAGTCCTCCTTCATGCAAACGTCTGGCGACAGTTTTTCGGGAGATCCGCTTGCCAGTAGCAGCCATAAACTGATTTGCTACCTCACTAGCTGTCCTGCGCCGGTGTCTTTTTGTTGATAGCACTATGTACCGATCTTCTGCAGACACGACCTCCCCCGTGACGTTTGCTACACTCTCCATTTGTTTGAAATGATTTCCAAAGCCTTGAAACAACACTGTGGCTGACGTCGAACTCCCTGGCAACATCTGTTATTTTTCGCCCTTCTTCAATCTTGTCAATAATACTGCCACGCGTAAAATCTTCTATGTGATGTCGGGAAGACATACTGAAACTTGCAAGTTCGTCAATTGATTCTTTCCTTTTCAACTTTGCGTTTGAACAACAACGGTCAATACGCGTCAAATCCTTTATATCTCTTATCAGCGCTATGACGTCACGAACAAGTTCTGCAATCCAAAATTTGCGTACGCACAACACGTCTTACTGTATCCCGCACTTATGCTAATTTCCACATTTTCCTGCCTTCCATTTTATGGTTGCTATCGTTGCTATTGTCATCCGTTATTAGCAATTGTCCGGCAGTGTATTTTAATTGCAATCACGTTATAGTGTCATTCCGTCACAAAAACAACTCTACTATTTCCAATGGACTTTTTTATTGATAAAAGAAAAATCAGACTGCGAACAGGTTCTGCCACATACATTCGGACGCATATATTACGCGCATGCGCTAAGTTTAAATGGTAAAGCTCCGAACTGTTGCATTTTGAAGTAATGCCTTTGTAGAAGATAATTATGTGCGCAGCTCCTGAGAGAGAGACTAGATGTGGAGAAACTTACACGATCGGATACGTGGTTCTTTTCTGGCTTTACACAAGCCAGGGAATTGTAATTCTTAAGGTTTCGGCTTACGGTATTGCTTACGGTATAATAGTACAAGCTACATGTATATGGTTTATGAAGAACACTATCCAAAATAACTGGTGTTCTAAGGTAAAATAAAACTTTCCGTTTTATTCAGTGAGATAAATTTAGCATGGTTTCATGAAATCTTCCTGATTATATTCATATTTCTCTTCAAGATTATGAAGAAATTCAGTACACCATTTCACATGAAAGCAATTAATTATATTACACAATATGAATTCTCTCGAATTAACTTTTTCTATTGAAATTGAGAATTCGGGAGGTTTCTTTCATAATTGTATGCACAAAAAATCTGTGTGGTGCAATTTATGTTTCGATTTTTGCCGTACAATGAAACCAAAGTAAGGAAATTCTTCTTTGTGAAATACTTTTATTGAATTTAAGGAAATTCCCTTTTCTGAAATGCTTATATAAGCACTTCTATCATCGTAAAAATTGTTTGCTATCCGTTTCGTAAGTGACAAAACCCTTTCATGATCTGCAAAAGAACTGTAAGAAGCAACGTCTTAAGTGTCGAAGAGAAATTAATTATGTTCCAAAACTCAATCAAAAAAGAATCTATGACGAGAAACGTATTGTAAAGAATCACAAGTCTCCTGAAAAAAGAGCATCTGTGTCTCCTAGGAACCGGAACAGCATTCCCGGAAGAATGTCAGATGAGCAATAAAATCCGCTTCTTTTGTGGAAAGAAATTTCGATCTTCGAGCGAACAAAAAGGCAAAAGAGAATTGCTTTTACTACCAATAGCAATTATCTGGAAGTTTATAAAACTTCGGGTGACCATGTGCACCGTGAAAGCTTCGATAAGAGATATCTGTGTTTTTTCTTGCATGGCAGAGAAAATAACTTTGTTTCTCTCCTTTGTGGAATTCCTTGAGATCTGAGTTTTTCAGCTAAAATTCTAGATTTCTTCACATGAGTGTGGATGTATTTTTGTTACATTCCCTCCTCTCCAAAATTTCTTTTAACGATACCCTGATAAATATTGTTTTTGGTTTTCATAAACAAACAATGACTAAGAAATTATGCATATTTTTATTTTTGTTTTGCGCTCATGACTGCCACGACTTTGATGTTTTTTAGCACTCCTTTTGTAACAAATAAAAAAACGTGCTTATCGTATGACTTTGTCCATCTGTACATCTTTGGACATCGTATCGATGCTACTGGTAGTCCGATTTTAAAATATCCTTTTTACATTGCAAAAGGCAGAAATGTCAGATTGATGATCCTTGCTTTCCAGTTTATTTCTAATGCATAATTTCCCCGCTAGATGGCATAATACAAATGCTATGACATTCAGCGTATATCTTATTCTGTATCTTTGCTTCTGCATGTAAATATTCGATTGAAACAATTATGTCCGTCGATACCATTTATTACACAGACAATCTCGGGTGGCCTTTACATTTAAAGTAATGCACAGTTTTCCGGCTAGGGGTAGTAAAGTTAAATTGCAATTTATCTGATGTCCCTGCTTCTTAAAGACCGATTTAAAAGAAATAGTTTTCATCCCGTCCGTGAGTGTTCTGCATATACACTATATTGACAAAACTCATCGGACACCTAGAAGAGAAACACAACATAGCATTTATTGACATACATTAGTACGGTGACAGTCCACCTTTGGCCTTCATGCACCGTACATTAGTACGGTGTCATGAAAGCCAAAGGTGGTCATGAAGGCCAAAAGTGGACTACATCCACACTCAAGTGAAGAACCTTTGGCCTTCATGCACTGAACCTTTGAGACATGCTTTCGACAAGATTTTGAAACACAGCAATAGGTATTCGCTTCCATTCAGTACATAATGCTGCCTCTAACTGTTGTTTAGTAGTAGGCCTTGGTTCCAAATTTCTTATCCGGCGCTCTAATTCACTCCATAGGTGCTCTATCAGATTAAGATCAGGGCTCTGTGCTGGCCGGTCCACACATGATACGGAATTGTCGTCAAACCACGCCGTAACAGTTTTTGGTTTATGGTTCGGTGCATTATCCATCTGGAACCAACAAGGCTCAATTCCATAGTGTTGCCACAGAGTTGGTAGGGCATAATTGTCCAGAATATCGAGGTAGACGTGCTGGTTAACAGGTTTGTCCACGATAACAATAGGCCGGGACCATATCACGAAAAACACCCTCACACGAGTACACTCTCAGCTCCAAACTTGACCGTAGCAAGAGTATATTGTAGTAAATAACGTTCCCCCGGCTGCCGCCATACCTACGCATGACCATCCGACTAATGGATCGTGTATCTGGATTCATCAGTCCATAGGACCCGTGTCCATTGATATACTGCCGTTGATAAATGTTATTTACACCATGCTAAACGACGAGTAGCATTCCTAGTGGAGATGAAAGACTTATGACCAGCCGCACGACCACGGTAACCCATGGAATGCTATGTACAGATTCTAATTTCATGAAGAAAATCTTGCCACTATGGGCGTATGTTCTCTGCTAATGGTACATATAGATACCCAGTTTCCAGCATTTTTACTCACATGTACACTGAAGTCTTGTGCAGTACTCAGTCGATTAGTTGTAACGACTCTCCTGAGTCTTCGACGTCCTCTATCACTGATTTTGTTTGGTCCGCCTGCACGTTTTGCTGCTTCAGGCACGCCATGTGTCTTCCACTCATTAAGTACACCCAAAACAGTTGAATTGTGTGTGTTTAAACGCCTCTCGGTTTCTCTTATGGACAACCCACTAATATTACACCCAACAATATTTCCCTTCTCGAAGTCCGTTCTCTCCCTCTGCGACATTTTCACTCAACCGCACAGTGCGATATAATCGCGGCCAGCTGCAGTCTTGTTATTATACCGTTTGCAGTTGTTTCGCGCATCTTAACAAAGCAACGTATCCGTTCATTGGCTTTTGAAAGGGTGTCCCGTGACTTTTGTCAATATAGTGTTCATGGGAAACCTTATATAGTAAAAAACGTGCTGCATACAGATTCTAATTTCATGAAGAAAATCTTGCCACTATGGGCGTAAATGCTTATTTATGTTTTCTTGGTATTTGCAGCAAAATCTGCGCTTTTTGAAACTCGATTGAAAAGTACCTTTGCGATCAGATACCGCTAACCGCGGAGAAGCTCGTTTGGCGGATATTTACGGCTCAAAATAATACATAACGTTTCCATAAGAGGAAGAAGATGAATATCATATTTTTCCTGAAATATCCACTCCTAACAGCACGATTTCAAATATTTTCTGCCAGACAGAAAACCTGATGCGGAATGTTTAGCATTTAATTTCAAATTTTCCTTAACGCACAAGTTTGCCACTAGAGCTCATAAAAGGTCGCGTTTTCTTCTTTAACAGCATATTTGTAGCAATATCAACGCGCTCTGAAATTGTGTTCGAAAGAATTTGTCTTCCGTCCAATACTACTTGCCGGGAAAACCTTTCATTCGCATTTCCTGTTCAAATTAATAAGCAATTTTCCCAGTAGGTGATAAGTTCAGTTCGTTTTTCTTGATATTTGTGTTTTTAAAAATCAAATTTAAAAATTTCTACAACGACGGATGCAGTTCAGCTTTTGGAACTTTTTACGTGTACGCGTGTGTATTTTGAAACTATTTCCGTTTCAAAGAATCTTTGAATCTTATTTAAGAATATTTTTAAAGTACGTCATTCACTCCGGTGATTACTGGGAAACTCTTTCTTGCGCTTTCCAACCATAGGTTGAAGAGGCGTATATGCTCCAGCTTTGTCCGTCTGTCAGTCTGTCCGCACGATAACTCGTATAAAAATGGCTCGATGTCGATGAAATGTTGTTATGGGGTAGGGGACAAACTGAGAAGAAGCCCTATTGAAAATGGGACAAATGGTGTCAAAGGTCAGGACATAGGAGCGGGATCCATTTCATCGCTCTTATGCGTCATAACTTACTTAAAAATGCTTCTATTGTGACTACTAAAGACCACTTTGCTATTTGCCTCTGACTAATTGAGCCAGAAAACCCCAAACCCAAGTTTCACGGTAGCTGTTTCTGGTGAGAAAAATCTTCACTTAAAAAATGCAATCATAATAAATGAAAATACAGAACATTTACCGAGCTGTATAAGGCTTTAGAAACATTTCTACAAGGAAGCACAGATATCGGCATCTACATCATTTTTTAGTTTGGCACACTTACGGAATAGCATTTAAATGAATGTACACTATCTGAATAAAATTATCCGGACATTTGCCCATCTGTAAACTCCCTGTGATGGGGAAAATTAATATCGAGTTGGTCCAACCATTGCTGCTAATTCAGTCGCTACTCTGCTGGAAACATTTTCCACTGGACTTTGGTATGTTGCTGTGGGTATTCCCTTCCATTCTGCAACACGAGTTTTAATCATGTCGGGGATCTATTTTTTTGGCATTTCAGCCTGGCTCGCAATCCTCGTTTCAATTCGACCTAAAGGTGTTTCATGTGTTTGAGGTCGAGGCTCAGTGCAGACCAGTAAAGTTATTTTGAACCATTCATGCATGGATTTCACTTTGTGGAGGCAGGAATTTTGCTCTTGGTGAAGGATAGGGCTTTTAACGAACTGTGGCCAAAGTGTTAAGAGCACAAAGTGTCGAGAAAGTCGTTCTAGGCTGCAGCGGTAATGTTATCTGGCACTGTAACTAGAGTAACTAGCCAAACCATACACAATAGTGCTACAGCATGATGCTTCACCCCCAGACTTTCCAATTGATACAACGCTGCTGCACAGATGATGTTCGCCTGGAATTATCCACATTCTAACACAGACTACCAGATGGTGAAGAGTAGTTCTTCATTTCATGGAAGGGGTTTCCCTTGCTACAAAGTCCACTTGCCCCGAGCTTTAGACCACTAGAACCAACACTTGATGTCGATCGGGCTCATGTTGATAGGCTCAGCTCCAGAATCCATTCGAACAGGTCTTTACACCCCTTCAACCAACGCTTAGCGTTCATCTTGCTCATGTTAAGCTAGTGTGTGCAGCTCCTGTACCATAGAAACCCATTCCTTTCAGCTCCAGAGTCCACTGGAGCTGAAGGGAATGATTTTACACAACTCCAACCGACGCTTGGCGTTGATCTTGCTGATGTTACGCTTTTGTTTGGCTGCCCGGGTAGAGAAACCTATTCCCTTCAGCTTCAGGGTCTACTAGAACAGATATTTACACTACTCTAACCGACGCCTGGCGCTGATCTTGCTGATGTTAGGCTTTTGTGCAGCTGCCCGGCCAATACAAACCCATTCCCTTCAGCTTCAGAGTCCAATGCATCAGAGCTTTACACCACTCCAACCGATGCTTGGCGTTGATCTTTCTGATGTTAGGCTTTTGTGCAGCTGCCCGGCCAATACAAATCCATTCCCTTGAGTTTCAGAGTCCAATGCATCAGAGCTTAACATGACTCCAACCGACGTTTGACGTTGATCTCGCTGGTGTTAGGCTTGTGTCCGGCTTTCCGGCCATAAAATACAGTCTTTTCAGCTCCAGTGTCCACTAGATCAGTGCCTTTATACCACTCCAACCGTCGCTTGGTGCTGATCCTGCTGATGTCAAGCTTGTGTGCGGCTACCATAGAAAACCATTCCCTTCAGCTTCAGGGTCCAATGCATCAGAGTTTTGCACCACTCTAACCGACGCTTGGTGTTAATGTTAATCTTGCTGATGTTAGGCTTCTGTTCGGATGCCCGGGGAAGAGACCTATTCCCTTCAGCTTTAGGGTCTACTGGAACAGAGATTTACACCACTCAAACCGATGCTTGGCGCTGATGTTGCTGATGTCATGCTTGTGTGCGGCTGCGCTGCCATAGAGACCCAGTTCCTTCAGCTCCAGACTCCACTGAAACTGAGCTTTACACCATTCCAACCGATGCTTGGCGTTGTTCTTGCTGATGTTAGGATTTTGGGCAGCTGCCCGGCCAATGCAAACCCAATCCCTTCAGACTCAGGGTCCAATGAATCATAGCTTTACGCCACTCCAACCGATGCTTGGCGTTGATCCTTGCTGATGTTAGGCTTTTTGCAGCTGCCCGGCCAATACAGATCCATTCCCTTCAGTTTCAGAGTCCAATGCATCAGAGCTTTACATGACTCCAACCGACGTTTGACGTTGATCTCGCTGATGTTAGGCTTGTGTCCCGCTTCCGGCTCATAGAAACCATTCCCTTCAGCTTCAGTGTCTACTGGATCCGTACTTTAATCCACTCCAACCGTCGCTTGGTGCTGATCTTGCTGATGTCAAGTTTGTGTGCGGCTGCCATAGAAACCCATTCCCTTCAGCTCCAGAGGCCACTGCAACAGAGCTTCACACCACTCCAACGAACGCTTGGTGTTGATGGTGCTGACGTTAGGCTTGTGTGCTGCTGTCCGCCCATAGAAACCCATTTCCTTGAGCTTCAGAGTCCAGTGGAACACAACTTTACAAAACTCCACACAATGCTTGGTGTTGATCTTTCTTATTTTAGGTTTGTGTACTGCTCTCGGCCGGGAATTCATTCCCTTTATCTTTCGACGAAAAGTTATAATGCTGGCGTTGCTTCCAGAGGCATTTTGGAACTCGGCAGGGAGCGTTGAAACCGAGGATAGGCGATTTTTTTTCACCACTAGCTGCAACACGCGGTGGTCTGGCTCTGTCATTCTACGTAGACTATCGGATGAAGATGCTGCTGTTGTTATACTCTTAGACGTTTCCAAATCACAAAAACAGTTGATGAGTGCAGCAAAAATAGGGCAAAAATTTCACGGGCTATTTGATAATATGACTATGCTAATATTGTTACAAACACCGTGCCTTCTTGAAAGTCACTAAGCTCTACCGTACTATATCCATTTTACTCTTCGTGCTTTTCAACGAATTTGGCCAGGCTACGAGCATCTTTTCATGTCAATATGAGCCATGGCTATTACCTATATCCGCAAATGCACTACCCAAAAGAGGTTTCCAGATATTTTGGATCATACAGTGTATTTTAAGTGTTAATCAGAAGACGTTGTAAATAATAATGAGTGAAGATGTCATATATTAAAAGAAGGAGTTCCGCACGTGGTAATACTGTCAACAACCGACAAGATTGTTGAAATTTCTAAACAAATAAAAATCTGTATTTAAATATGAAGTGGAAAAGACATGGAATTATTAACATGGACGCAAATCAAGCTGTTCTTTCATGTAGGTAACCGCAGGAATTTTAAAAAATTTAATCGCCCTGGAATGGAAGTCGAACCCGCATCCCCGATAACCAGGAGAGATAAGAAGAGGAACTCGTGGATCCGAAAAATGACAAGAGTGGAAGACATCATGATCAGAGTTAAATCCGTGAAATGGCAATGGGCTGGACATACTGCCAGAAGGACAGATCATCGATGGACAGCCGAAATTTTAGATTGGATTCCAAGGGACAGGAAAAGACCCAGAAGAAGACCACATGGGAGATGGGTGGATGAAATTCGAAAGTATGCAGGGGTGACATGGAGGAGACTGGCACAAAACAGACCGTTGTGGAGGAAACTTGGGGAGACCTTCATCCAGCAGTGGATTGATAATGGTTGACAATGATGATGATTATGATGCCAACCATAACATCACCCAGAACAATAAAATCCAAACAACTGAGTCTGACGACACAGATAAGCCTCAGTTGTTTGGATTCCATTGTCCTGGTTGGTGTAATGATTAGCACACTCGAGCGCGAATCGCAAGATGCGGGTTCGACTCCTTTTCCAGGATGATGAAATTTTCAAATTTCTGCAGTTACGTTACATGGACGAACAGCTTGATTTATGTCCGTATCTGTATTTAAAGTTTGCTTTCGGTGGAGCGCAGCAAAACGCTCACTAGCTGGACGGAGACCTGTTGTGCATTGAGAAAAGCACAAATCGAACTGACCATTTAATAAACTATTTAATTAATTGTATTATAGAAAATATAAATAACACCAGAAGACTTAAAACGTATCCTACTTCTCCTTAAGATGAATAAAGATGCTCGGACACGCAGCTTAGAAATACAGCGCAATAACTATGACAATTAACGACGTCAAAACGGTATACAGCAAGCAAACAAAATAAAACAGCGAGCGCAGCGCCACCTGCAACTCAGTTAAACTTGAGGCCTGTAGTTCAAATGTCGTAGAACAGCGACAGGCATTGTTCTTATAGGGATTTCTAACAATAATTAGGATGGTGAAAAAGCAAAATAAACATTAAATCAGTTTTTACCCATGAAAATGGAGTCCGCAGGCCTGAATAAAATGCTGAAACCATGGAAACCACATGCTGATAATAACTAATCCTTCAACAGAGAAGGAGGGAAAGGTTTTATGAGGCTAAAGTATGGGAAACACTGTTCACGCGCACGCGCGCGCGCACACACATAGACAAACACGCTTAAATATATGTGGAGAAAGAATATCACAGCGTCAATAAAGGGGAAAAAATGATCTTCCAATGCTACTATTTTGGAAAAAATCCAGAAAACCAAAAATCAAATCGAAGTACAAAATTTGATTATTTTTCTAGTTACCAAAGTTGCTTACCAATTTTTTAAATTTTCGCTCTTTGTATGTAAGTGCGCACACGTCCTACTGCACTATTTTGTCTTCGTACAGCTGGCTGTGCTTCACCGTATGAAGTAACGTTGTCCTTCTCGATTTTGTTGTTTGAGACAGAGCAATGATACTTATCTAATGAGTACTTTTTCTAAAAGGAAATCAGATACCTGAAAGAGATGGGCATGCCAGAATTGAGTATTGTATAATTTGAATTTGAATTTGAATTTAATAAAAATTCTGCCAGACAACACAGTACATCTAGATTTGACAAAACACAAACATCAAGAATTGTCATATGTACTAAACTAAATTTAAATATTAATACAATATCAACACAATGGAATAAAAACATGAAATCACAGTAATATCACAAATATAAATTAATAACATTTAGTACTAATTATTTACTCCAAAATAAAACAAAGGCTCAACAACCTCAAATACACTATCTACTAACAAGTAATTGGACACCCCTGCAATCGACGATATCTGCGGTCCTGATACACGTCACGGCCGCCGCCGTTAACTATCGTGTGGGAAACAACAACACAACCAGTCGCATGCAAGATGCCGCGCAGTTCGGAGCTCTCTGATTTCGAGAAAGGTGTAATCATCGGGTATCACAGAAATGGCCGATCCATACGTGACCCATCCACCAACTTGAAGTACCCAAAATCGACAGTGTCCTACGTGATTGGCAAGTGGAAGATGAGAGATGACTGTCGGAATGTGTCCCGAAGCGGCAGACCCACAAAACTGGGAGTTAGAGACCGACGAGCGCTGGCCAGAAAAATTCGGAAGAACTGCCCTAAATCAATAGGCCACATCCGCGAGGAGTTTCAACAGGCATCCGGGAGTGTTCTTTCTATAAATACCATCCGTAAGGAAGCCCATCTGCTCGGTTATCATAGACGTGCTGCCGCCGAAAAGCTTTTGATCACCAAGTCCAATAGCGCTGCTTGGCTAACGTGGTGCAAAGAACGTCGACAATGGACCGTTGAACAGTGGAAACAGGTTCTCTGGAGCGACAAATAAGATTCACCCTCTACCGTTCGGATGGCAGGGTCTAGGTTTGGCGTCTGACTGGAGAACGCCTCCTCTCGGAATGTACTGTGCCAACTGTGAAGTTTGGCGGCGGTGGAATTATGCTATGGGGGTGTTTCTCCTGGTATGGCACGGGACTCTTGGTCGCAATTCCTGGTAGACTCAACGCCGAGACCTACTGCACCATTTTAGATGACCATGCGCTTCTTACGTTGTGGCAGTTTTACGGGGTGGACCAATATTACTTTCAGGATGACAATGTCACCTGTCATGTTGCGAGGTCCACCATGGCTCGGTATGGTGACAATGGGGTTGATCGAATGGACTGTCCTGCGCAGAGCCCTGACCTTAACCCAATCGAACACCTCTGGGACAAGTTGGAGTGTCGATTTAAGGGGTGCCCCCATCGTTCGAAATCGGTGAAGGAACAGACCTGTCTTCTACAAGCCGAGTGGAAGAAAATACCGCTAGCCGTCGTACAACGCCTGGTTGAGAGTCTGCCCCGGAGGGTCGCAGCTGTAATCGCCACTCGTGGAGGGTCCACCAACTATTGAAGGTGAATAAACTTCGTTTTCCTTTGCTATCACAGGTGTCCAATTACTTGTTGGTAGATAGTGTATGTCTAGTAAAATAATCATAAACATACGTGCACTAATCCCGTTTGCAAGTGAAAAACCAAAAAAATCAATACAATGTAATTCATTAGAAAAAATAACTTAATGTACTATTAAACTTTAGCATGGAGCCAGGAAAAAGGCCGAAATTTAAGCCTGACAAGCCCCCGATCTTCAGTGGTAAATATGTCAGGTCAAAACGATAAAAATAGCAACATTAAAAATACGACCAGTGTTGAGCATGCCGTGAAAAAAAGAATACAAGAACTCAAACAAACAACAAAAACTCTCGTAACAGTTATTTGAATACCCTAAAGTCCACAATTTTTCTAATGTATAATGGCAGACTGTACCACTCACGGGGTCCAGCTAAAATAGTACTGTTATACAGCAATGTGGTGCCCGCCCTAGGAACTACGAAACTCGGATGATCTCGAGTATCATGTGAATGGGAGAAATGCCGTAATTGCAATAGTTCAAGATACCTATTCATTTAGACTCTGTCATGCATAAGGAGTAATAACCTAAAAATAAATATTTTACCGAAGGGAAGCATGTTATAAAAACAATAAGTACTATCAGTATTTAAAGATGAATTTATAAGTCGAACATATTTTCTCTGAAGAACAAAAATTCTGTTTACGTTACCATCCGTTGTCTGACCTCAGGCCAAAATACTATAAGACAATATAGGATAGATAAAAAAATAATATAGCATTAATCTGAGTCTTATTGTCAAAAAACCAGAAATCCCAGATATAGCACCAATACGAGACTTAAGAATATTTGCTGAATAACTTATATGGACATCCCAACGCAAAGTCTCATGTAGTATAACACCCAGAAATTTCACTGAAGACCCAAATGCGACCGAATCCCCGTATAATAAAGAATTTATTGTACAAAAAAGAACAAAACACAGTCATCAAGCGCGAAATCTACTGATGATTTGGCAAATGATCTCATTAATTTATAACGATAAGTAACTTCAAGAAAACTGGCACTGCTACCAAATCCTCTGAAACAAGACGTAGTTACAAGGGTAGGACACAGAGATGTGATCACCGCGCTCAGACACGTGACTTTTAATGCAGCTGCGTACGTCGCAATACGCAAAGGTATTGACCATTTTTTCGTTGTAATAGCTTTGTTAAGAACCTCAAGGTCCTGTTTAAGTGCATTTAAAGTTATTGTTGCAAAATCCCTTTCAGGGTGACGACGTAATGAACCACCTAACGGACTTCGAAAGAGGGCAAATTGTTGGTGACAGGCTAATTGCTGCCTCCTTGACAACAGTCGCTAGGGTATTGAGGGATATCGAGAGTACTGTGTCTAGCGTCATGACAACATACCGTGTTCGTGGCAAAACCTCGTCTTCGAGACGCAAGAGCTGCCAGAAAACGGCCTTGTCTAATAGAGACAGGAGGGCATTAAACGGGATTGTTACCCGTAATAGGAAGACCACGGCGACAAAAATTACTGAGGAGCTCAATCTGCACCTTCAGATTCCAATATCAATGAAAATAGTACGCAGGGAACTGCATAAACAAGATATTTATGGCAGAGCTGCATCGCAAAACCTCTGGTGACCCGGATGAATGGGCGACGGCAGTGGTGCCAGGACCATGCAACTCGACTGCCGATGCATGTCACAAAAATGTTAGGATATTGCAGTTTCTATAAAAAAACGTGGAGGTATGAGGGTTGAACTTCTACTGGATCTCAGCTATTTGCGTGGGTAGCTACGTCATATATAAATTAGTGTCATGACAAGACAGCACGATGCCTGGGAACGTTTCAGCTTTGACAACAGAAATTGAGCTGTTGACATGCTACGGGCAGTTGTAAGGCGGATCGATGTGGTTGCTACTTAGAAATTCTGAAAGTGTAGTAATTTGGCTTTTATAGCATTGACAGCAACTCACCCTCGTCCAAGGCGCACATGGGTACGACAGTGAAATACAGAATGGCTCAATGCACTTTGCACAGACGAATCCCGTTTTGCTCTTTATTCTGATACTCGACGAGAACACGTGTGGAGGCGAACCGGCACACAAATGCAATCACACTATGTGCAGTACGTCCACCATTACCAACGGCAGTCAGTGTTCTGGTCTAGGTAGAAGTGTGTTTTGATGGCCCTACTTCCTTGTATCTTTCTCAAGGCAACAAGAATGCCTCAGCGTACCAAAACGAGATCAATGTGCAAAGCGTGACACTGTTTAACGCTACTATTGCACTCCGCTTTCTTGATCACAATGTAGTGAGTCACGGGGCCTAGAGCGTTATTCAGGAGCTAAAAAATCATTGGAGTGAATCGATTACAGCTGCCTACGAGGTCTTCTGACCTTTATCTTATTGAGAACATTTGGGACTCTGTGCAGTTTTGTTTGAATCAGCTCATTCCATGCCCAAGTACTTTGGCCGACCTCCGCAACGTGTTGATGATAATATGGGACAAGTTACCCCGACGGTCATCAATAACATCACTGCAAGTACGACTCATAGGTGTCAAGATGTTCTTCGACGCAAAAGTGGTGTTACCGGATATTGAAATCCAGTGGTATGGACATTCTCCGAATTTATAATTTTGTTTGTATTGCACTGTTAGTTTGTTGTGTGTCGGAAACGGTACAATGAATTATTTTTGTAAACGTAGTCTTTATCGTTTGTGTTACGTAGCCTCACTGATATCATTTCAATGAGTGTTGCTTGAGTCAGATACACACATCCTTCGTTCCATGCAATATCCATTAACGCTTTGTGACCAGTGCATAAACCTTTTAATTGGACGATGTATCTGAATTAAATTCAGCACAAAATTTTATGCGCTGCCCAAACAGAAAAGTTCCCATGGCGTCCGAGTTTTACAAAGTTTGGCAAAGCAATTCCTTTCCCTCTGATCTCAAATGTAACGAACATAAACATGTCACGGGTGATAAGTACTTCCTCCTACTATTTTATTCTCTACATCATGTCTTGGGGCATGATATAGAGGACAAAAGAGTAAAAGAAAGTGATAATGCCCGTGGCACGGTCATCTTAACATTATGTAATAACAAGCGACGCAGCCGTTTCAGAGATCAAAATATCTTCTCTTTCTTTTCTCATGTTCTTTACAATTGTGATGATTTTCAGCAGCTGATCAGTCAGAAAAAATTTGTGCCAATGTTCCCGCTAAATGTCCTTTGTGAATATCAAAGCAACGGGGAAAGCAACCATTTGCGGTAATCAATTTAACAGCTGTTATAGGACTTTTAGAAGCAGATCAGTCAGAAATTGTCACTAAATGTCCTCTTTGAATGTCAAAGTTACGGCGAAAGCAACACTTTGCGATGATCAATTTAACTATGCAGCTGATCAGTCAAAAAGGATTTGTACCAATCTCCCACTAAACGTTCTCTTTGAATTCCAATGCTACGGGGAAAGCAACCCTTTGCGATGATCAATTTAACAACTGTTATAGGACTTTTTGCTGCTGATCAGTCAGAAATTATTTGTGCCAATCTTATCACTAAATGCCCTCTTTGAATATCAGATCTACGGCGAAAGCAACCCTTTACGATGATCAATTTAACTATGCTGCTGATCAGTCAGAAAGGATTTGTGCCAATCTCCCACTAAACGTCCTCTTTGAATACCAATGCTACGGGGAAAGCAACCCTTTGCGATGATCAATTTAACAGCTGTTATAGGACTTTTAGCTGCTGATCAGTCAGAAATTATTTGTGCCAATCTTATCACTAAATGTCCTCTTTGAATATCAGATCTACGGCGAAAGCAACCCTTTGCGATGATCAATTTAACTATGCTGCTGATCAGTCACAAAGGATTTGTGCCAATATTATCACTAAACGTCTCTTTGAATATCAAAGCTACGGGAAAAGCAACCTTTTGAGATAATCAGTTTAAATATTGTTATAAGATTTTTAGCAGCTGATCGGTTAGAAAGGATTTGTGCCAATTATCCCACTAAACGAACAGGAAAGCTACGGAGAAAGCAACCCTTTGCGATGATCAATTTAACAACTGTTAGGAACTTTTAGCAGCTGATCAGTCAGAAAGGATTTGTGCCGATCTTCTTACTAAATGTCCTCTTGGAATATCAAAGCTATAAGTGGAAAGCAACCCTTTGCGGTGATCAATTTAACTATTGTTATAGGACTTTTAGCAGATGATCAGTCAGAAATGATTTGTGCCGATCTTTCCACTAAATTCCCTCTTTGAATACCAAGGCTACGGGGAAAGCCACTCTTTTGCGATGATCAATTTTCCTTGTTCCTGTCGCTTTCAGCTAGCTCCTCAAACAATGCATTTATTCCTTCCAGCTAATTTCTTCCCAGTTTACTAACCCTGATTTCTGTCGCTATAGCTGGTTAAAGGGCTTACCTGACTACCTTTGGAAAAGGAATCAAAATCTAATAATATTTTCGCGTAGTATTATTTCATCATTGTGAAAAATCAACCTGAGGGGGACTTCTCCCTTTTTCAGAGCTTGAGAGGGGAAATATTAAGCAGGCAGAACGTGTAGAATTATTACGCTGAAACTTCTAATAAGCCACATTTTAATGACATTTTAGGTCTCACACTATGCCAACATAAATCATGTGAAGTTGTTGAGAAGCGACCCGATGACTGAGGAACTTAAACCGCTCCTTCGAAGTTAGCGATATTTGAGTCTTTTGGCAGAACCTTTCGTCACGCAATCGTACTAAACCACACAGTGTTTAAGGAATGATATATAACATATTTTACTGATCACAGGCAAACTACGAATGTTCTGTTTTGGCAAAATGGATCTAACCGTTTCATCCAATATATACACATATTATATAATCAGATTTCTTTTCATAAAACTGTCTTCTCTTTTGTCATGTTGTAATGTTTATTGCATTTTGATAAGCATTTTTATGACCTTCAACTGGGGTATAAGTAATAATTTTACATGAACTGAACTTTTTCTAATTATTACCACCGGTTCTTTCGTAACTCCGAGATACTGAAGTTTCACTGGGTGTATTAATATATGGATAAAATATCGGTGAATAATGTGTGATGAGATGTTTTTTTGTAATAAAGTTAAACTTCTATTATGTCTACATGTGCATTTCTGGTTTCAGAGAAAATATATGTCTGTTCAGTTTTCTTCCATTTCTTTTCAGCAGTTTGATTGTCTTATTATTTTTGTCGTCGTTGTTACAGAGACAAGAGTAGGATATTTCCGGAACCAATATCAGTAACGGAGAAATGGGCTCCATTTAAAAGCCGTAACAGGAGTTCTTGCGGTAATGAAACTCCGTTCAACAAGACTCAACCGAAAACATGAGAGAAAACTTTCTTTGAGAAACAACTATGCCACTTTATTAAACCTTATCTTTGTCTCCTAGGCATCAGAACACCTTTCTGAGAAGAATGCGAGGAAAGCAACAAAGGACCTTGTCCGTAATATAAGAAAGTCCCTTCTGCTCGTGAATATAAGAGCCATAAAGCACTTTCACCATTTGCCGACGACAAAATACTTACCTGCAGCAGTCAGAAAGGTCTATAAAACTTGCGGTGACCATCAGTGGAATCCAAAACTGGTATCATATCTGGAACTTTGTGAGATAACAAAGCCTGGCGTGAACTTCTATGAAATTTCTCTACGCCCAACTTTTCTTACTTCTTGCTTCGTATTCTGCATTCTTTGCATTTCGCTGTACTTAAGTCTTAATGCATATACGTATATATATTTAAATAAGAGACGATAGGGCAATCTAAACATTTATATTTCTTTCTCTCCCTCTTTATATATCACCATCATCATCATCATCATCATCATCGTCAACCATTATCAATCCACTGCTGGACGTAGGTCTCCCCAAGTTTTCTCCACAACGATCTGTCTTGTGCCAGTCTCCTCCACGTCATTCCCGCATACTTTCGAATTTCATCCACCCATCTCCGATGTGATCTTCTTCTGTGTCTTTTCCTGTCCCTTGGAATCCAATCTAAAATTTCAGCTGTCCATCGATGGTCTGTCCTTCTGGCAGTATGTCCAGCCAATTGAAATTTCAGGGATTTAACTCTGATCATGATGTCTTCCACACTTGTCAGTTTTCGGATCCACGAGTTCATCTTCTTATGTCTCCTGGTTACACCAAACATGCACTTCTCCATGCTCCTTTGAGCTGTCAGCAGCCTTTGTATGTCACTTTTAGTTAAGGTCCACGTCTCTGCACCATACGTAAGAACTGGAAGGATGCATTGATCAAACACTTTTCTTTTAAGACATAATGGCATATTGCTCTTGAAAATTATGCTGTTTCTTCCAAAAGCTCTCCGGGCAAGTTTTGTACGCCGATTAATTTCTTCATCAATGTGACCCTCTCTTGATATCTGCTGTCCAAGATAAACGTACGTGTCTGTTATATCCAGCTTTTCTCCATCGATCGATAAATCTTCATTTCTTGTGAAAGCATTGAACATCACTTTTGTCTTCTGAAAGTTCATTTTTAATCCCACTTCTTTACTCTTGTCAGCAAGTTCTTGGATCATACTCTGCAACTCTGATGTGGTAGTTGCAAAAATGACTACGTCATCTGCAAAACGAAGGTGGGTTAGATAATCTCCATTAATCTTTATCCCTTTGTTTTCCCAGTTCAGTGATTGAAAGACATTTTCCAGTGTCGCATTAAAGAGCTTCGGAGATATGGTGTCACCTTGTCTCACTTTCTTTCCAATTTTTATGTGTGTTGTATTTTCAAACAGCCGAATCTTTGCACTTGCATTTTCATAGATGTTATTAATAATATTAATGTATGCATCTTCAATACCGCAGGATTTCAGAGCCGTGGTAACTGCTGATAGTTTCACCGAATCAAAGGCTTTTTCATAATCGATAAAAGCCATGCACAATGGAAGTTCATATTTCCTCGCTCTTTCAATTAGTTCTCTCAGTACGTGGATATGATCCATTGTGCTGTAGCCACTCCTGAATCCAGCTTGTTCTCTCGGTTGAGCCATGTCCAGTGTTACCTTCAAACGGTGTGAAAGAGCTTTAGTGAAGATTTTATAAACCACTGATAGGAGGCTGATAGGTCTGTAGTTCTTGAAATCCTCAATGTCACCTTTTTTATGTAGCAGGATCGTTGTAGCGTTGTTTCAATCCTCAGGAATCTTCCCTTCATTAAGGCATCAAGTGAAAATTTGGGCGAGTACTGTTTCGATTTCTCCACTTGCTTCTTGTATGATGTCTATAGAAATTCCATCTTCTCCTGGAGCTTTTCGCCGCTTCATGTTCTTGATTGCATGTGCAGACTTCTGCTGGGACGACTGGAAGAACTCTGGCACTGGTACCTTTCATGATGTCTGGAGTACATGCATCATCCCTTTCATATAATTTGAAGTAGAAATCTTTCATTCTTGTCAAAATTTAGCCTCTATTTCTTGTTACAGAACCATCTTCTTTTCAAAGTGCTATAATATGTTTTCTTCCTTTACTGAGATGTCCCTTTGCTATCTTTAGGCTTTGGTTGTTTTCAATTGCTTTGCTCACTAGTTCACAGTTGAATTTCCTTACGTCTTCAGTGATACTTTTTCGTATTGTCTTGCATAGCTCTATATATTTCACCTTGGAAGTCACATCTTCTTTAGTGGTCCTCATCTCTTTTCTTTTTTGCATCAACATTTTGGTTTTTCCTGATAATTTGTTCACATGCAACTGGTTCTTAGACCCAGCTAAATTTGTTGCTGTTTCCATAAGAGCTTTGGTTATTTTTCTGTTAACTTCAGAAATATCCACTTCTTCCGATGTTAGGCCTTCTAAAGCAGAGAATCTGTTCTTTATTTCCAACTTGAAGGTATTATGGTGTTTTTTAAGGTTAGTTATGTCAATATATTTTGTTTGTTTTATGAGCTTGCCACGTTCGAGTTTCGTGTTGAGGTGCATCTTACATCTCACCAATCTATGGTCACTACCTGTGTTGAACTTGTTTAGCACACTGCAGTCTTCTATGACGAATGTTTTGTTGCACAGAATAAAATCAATTTCACTTGTCGTCCCATTTGGATGTCTCCATGTCCATTTCCATTTCCTGTGTGGCTTTTTCTTGAAAAAGGAGTTCAAGATGAAAAACCCTTCTGCCTCTGCAAAGTCAACGAGAATATTTCCACGTTGGTTTCTGTAGCCGTGACCGAATTTACCTACTGAAGTTTCATTCTGTTGCCGTTGCCCTATTTTTGCATTGAAATCTCCCATAATTATCTTCAAGTGCTGCTTACCTTTATTATTTAGATGACGAATTTCCTCATAAAATTCTCCAATTTGTTCTTCAGGATGACTTGTGGTGGGTGCATAAGTTTGAATAATCTGAGTCTGGTATCTTCTCGAGAGTTGCATAACGAGTCGTGCAGCTCTGTCAGAAGAACTTTCAACTTCTACAACTTTATCCTTCAGTCTGTTGTTTATTATAAATCCAACACCACTAGTTCTGCCAGTATCAGTCCCACGATAGTAGAAGAGATGTCCACTTTTCAGTTCAATGAAATCCTCTCCTTTTCTCCTTACCTCACTTAGTCCGACGATGTCCCACTTGATCCTTTGTATTTCTTCTTCCAATTCAAGAAGCCTTGAATCAGAAGATAGGGAGCGTCCATTATACGTAGCCAATGTCAGCATCAGATGGCAGCCTAGTCCGGTGCTCCGGAGATTCTTAGCACCCTCTGCCTTCATGTCGCACTGTACATTCCAGCTGCCGGAGACTGAGGTCCAGGTACATTCCAGCTGCCGGAGACTGAGGGCCAAGATTTAAGTTATGGAGTCACTTTGGAGGGGTTTGGCCATAACTCACCACGCTGGCCAAGCGGGTTGGTGAGTGTGGGATAGCATTTCCTCTAATCCCGATGGTATAGTTATACCGCTATTGGCGGTCGTCAGAGCCCCTTTAGTGGGAACAGGATGCACCACGAGAAGGCGGGGTTGACATTTGTCAAGGAGAGGCTGTGATGTTACGCAAAAATATGTTCCTCACAGTTCTTGCTTGTAAACAATTTTAAAACACTTCTTTCTAAACTACATTCTAACAACTTTCCCAATGATTTTTTAAAGCATTATTTGAAACATATACTTTTGAATTTTAATTTGGTTTGAAAGAGTTTCAAATTACACATTGACATGCTTCATTAATCCAGGACCTAAGAATATTAAATAAATCAGGCAATATAAAGTTCCACTTGGTGGGTCACTAGTGGTTGAAGATTTCTATTTACATACACAGTTTTGCATCTCATCATTTCACACAATCTTTTTTAGCTTGCTGGGATGTTATCTAACCGCAACCACTTTAACGTTTTCAAATATATTTGGCCTCTTGTGGGTCGTTGGTCGAGTTCAGTTTGATCTTCATTCATGGCGTTGACCGGTTTGGTCTGCCGGTAACCTCTTTTATCATTTTTTTTGTGTGTTTGAATTCTTGTTTTTTTTATTTCTGCGTCTATTTTTGACGTTTGGTCTAATGTCCTAGGGAGCATGACTAACCGACTATGTGTAAATAATTTTCAAAAGTAAAAAATGAAAAACAAAACGCAAAAAGAAAGCTAGTACCAAGAGAAGCGCCAAAGGCAGTTGTAATCATGTAGTAGCAAATATAAAGTGAATTGTAAAAAATAAGAATTACAAGAAATTAAAATTCCACAAAGAATGCAGAATCAAATTCAAAATGGAAGTTCAAAATTGAAAACCGAAAAATGAACAGAAAACAGGTTGCCGTCATGAGGAGAGCATCAACCTGCGGGAGTGGCCTTTCTAGTACCAACAAACGACAAGGAGAACCAAAAATGTCGGTTGGTCATGCTCCCTAGGACACCAGACCAAACGTCAAAACAGACGCAGAAATTAAAAAAAAAACAAGAATATAAACACACAAAAAAATGATAAAAGGGGTTACCGGTAGACTAAACTGGTCAACGCCATGAATGAAGATCAAACTGAACTCGACCAACGACCCACAAGAGGCCAAATATATATGAAAACGTTAAAGTGGTTGCGATTAGATAACATCCTAGCAAGCCAAAAAAGATTGTGTGAAATGGCGAGATGCAAAACTGTGTATGTAAATAGAAATCTTCAACCACTAGTGACCCACCAAGTGGTACTTTATATTGCCTGATTTACTTAATATTCTTAGGTCCTGGATTAATGAAGCATGTCAATGTGTAATTTGAAACTCTTTGAAACCAAATTAAAATTCAAAATTAAGTGTTTTAAATAATGCTTTAAAAATTATTGGGGAAGTTGTTAGAATGTAGTTTAGAAAGAAGTGTTTTAAAATTGTTTAAAAGCAAGAACTGTGGGGAATATATTTTTGCTGTTCTGTGAAATTGAGAAAGAAGTAGATAACGATGTACTTCTTTAGAAATGTTGGAGGACCAATGAGTGTACTAAATGATATCGAAGTGAAAAGCATTTCTTTTATCATAAATAGTTACCACACTCCTTAGCCCTTCGTCCACCTGTACCTCTAAATCGAGGTAACAAACGTAAGTAGACGAGCTGTTAGTTTTTTCTAAGGTTAGATCTTCGAGCCGGTCAGCGCTCCACTGATGAGATCGGCTTGAAAGATTTGAGTTTTTTAAGAAAACACAAAAACTTCTGTTTTCTGGTACATATGGTAAGTGGATATCCCTTACAATAAGCAAATAGGTGTAAATAGGTTCTTCACACAGTTTACACCTATTTGCATATTGTTACGGATTTCCGCTTATGATATGTACCAAAGGACAGTGGTTTTGCTTTTTGATAAAAGGTTTTTAGTATATAAGTCTGTATCTCTAGTGTTTTATCGGATTTGTCTGTATATGCTGTCCACCATGACCTAAGGAGCAATTCACAGGGTCTAGGGTTATTCCGACTTTTGCTGAGTTTGGAAACGTCACGATTCACGAGACGCTGTTCCCCTGATGAGATCGGCTTGAAAGGTTTGATTTAAAAAAAATATGTTGCAAAGCATCAATTGTCATTCTTAACGAAATAAATTTCGTTTTTGAACTACAATATTACGAGGGAAAATGATTCAAATATAACAGCGAATTTATCACTGTGTTTAACACGTACTGAATAACCTTCGTCACAGTGTAGCGGTGCACATTTGCCATGTCCTTCTGCGTGTTATTGGCTGGTTCAATATACTAATGACAAAAAACAAAAATAATGGTATTTAAGTTCTTACCCTTTTCCTATATACTTTTTGCCATTCACATCGGTACTCGCACTTCCTACATTACATATTTACAGTATCAGTGCTGTCTCATATGTGTCGTTCTTATACCCGATAATCATAATACCAATGATGTACAAGTATTCCGATTCAATAATATAATCTTGTTAAAAATATTCTCTACTCTCTAGTTTTCAACACAGCCGCCGTAGCGCAGTGGTTTAAGCGATGGCTTCTGATCATTCGTCCGAAAGGTGTCCGGGTTCGAATCTCGGTGTGTCATGGATGTTGTGTTTGTCTTACGGCACTGAGTCTCTCCCTTACCTGGAACCAGAGGCCCTAAATTAGGGACGGGCAACTGCTAAGAGCCCATTGAGTTGTCCAGGGGGTCGTTAAACCTTCAATAAAAAGAACATTTTTATTTCTTACGATATTAGTACACAGCCAATGATGCGTTGAAAAAGAATTTTAAAATGAGAAGTTAAAAGAACCTCGTACTTGTATCGAGACCAAGAAAAATAAAAAAAGTATTAAAAACACCACGAAAGATAGAATAATATTAAAAACTGCAGAAATTGAATGATTAAGGCAAGAAATAAGGAAAAAAAGAAAAACCATTGATTTCCTGTCTAAAAAGTATGCCGAAGTTATGATAACTTGAGAAGTAAATATAATGAATGTGATGTGGACTTGTCGATCTGTAAGATTCATATCATTTCAGAAAAGGACTCGAAGATTAATAGAGCATGACATTTAAAAAAATTAAGTGTTATGTACAAGAAATTTCATGACTGGAAAGAGATGGGCTTTCGTGAACCAACTTATTGCAACATTCCTAAATGTTACATTAACCAAATTACAAATAACAGCATTAAGTCATGGAACAAAATATGCCTACCGAAAAAAGTTAAAAACACCTGAACAAAATTGATAGTTAAAATAGTTAAAACACCTGAACAAAATTGATAGTTAAAATAGTTAAAACACCTGAACAAAGTTGAGTGCTCTATATCAGAAATTTCATGACTGGAAAGAGATTGGTGTTTGTGAACCAACTTATTGCAATATTCCTAAACGTTACATTAACCAAATTACAAATAAAATCATGGAACAAAATATGCCTATCCAGAAAAGTTAAAAACACCTGAACAAAATTGAGTGCTCTATTTCAGTTAGTTAAAACAGTTAAAACACCTGAACAAAATTTATAGGTAAAATAGTTAAAACACCTGAACAAAATTGATAGTTAAAATAGTTAAAACACCTGAACAAAATTGAGTGCTCTATACCAGACATTTCATGACTGGAAAGAGATGTGTGCGTTCGTGAACCAACTTATTGCAATATTCCTAAATGTTACGTTAACCAAATTACAAACTACAGCATCAAATCATGGAACAAAATATGCCTACCCAGAAAAGTTAAAAACACCCGAACAAATACTACCACAAATTGAAGAAGTGCTTACCCACCTACCAGAACCTATAAAAGAACCCACCAGAACTATAATAAACAATATAATGATAAAAATGATGATTAATGAAGCTCATAAAAAACCTAATCGGACTACTTGTGAAAGACAAGCACTACTACATTTGAGAAATAATCCACAGGTAAAAATGATTAATTCCAATAAAACCAACCAATTTAGAATTCTGGATACGTCCAACTACAATAAAAAGATGCTAGAAGCAATTACCAAATTAAATGTTCTTCAGGTTAAAAAATGCCCAAAAGCCCGAATTATTCGAAAATTGGCAGAGTTTAAAAATCACAGCTACGTACCTGAAGTAGTTAAGAAAAAGGCATACCCTCTAGTAGGTGCTAAAGTACCAAATATCTTTGGTAAATTAAAAACACATAAAGAAGAACAACCCATTAGACCAACAGTTTCCAAATGTATACCCCCAACCAGTAATATAGAAAGAGCTCTGTACAGATTCTTGCAACTACTCTACAATAATTACAAATATGAGCTTGATAAACCACAAGATCTCATTAAAGAAATACCTAATTTTAATAAAGTGCAAAATAAAGAAGATTTCATCCTGCCTAGTATTGATGTTGTTGCACTGTATCCTAATACACCAGTGAAAACAGCCATTGAACTCATAGAATGTAACCTAGTTAATAATGGATATCCAGCCAATGAAATAGAAGATATCAAAAAAGTACTTACGTTTATAAGAGAAAATAACCTTTTTACTTTCCAAAGTAAAATTTATAAACAACAAAAGAGAGCACTGATGTGGTCCCCAATATTGCGGCTGCTAGCTGAGGTAATATTACACAATATTGAATATCCGATAATGAATACCAACCAAGTGAAACCACTTATATGTAAAAGATATGTGGATGACATCTTTGTTATTTGGGCTGAAGAACTTGAAAAATTGCAGCAATTCACAGACAAACATAATAGTCAGTACGAGATAATTAAAGTAGCAACCGTAATAGAGCAAAATGATAAATTATTTTTCTTGGATAGTTTAATAACTAATAAAAAACAATATCATACCAGGTTTATCGAAAGACCAATTTCACATCCAATATCATTCCAGCTGATTCAGTTCATCCGAAATTCTTCAAATTAGCAGCACTCAGGTCATATACGTATAAATCGTGCATATAAGCACTCCTCAGGCTCAGAAAATTTACAAAAAGAAATAAGGATTAAAGAAACCGCACTAGCATTTGGCTACAAAAACGCAATTATCCGAAACCTAATTCAACAAATAGATAGCAAAAAATGAAGCGCATAAGTCTAGATCAAGAGAGAGAGAAAGAGAGAGAGAGAGAAGGTGAAGTATTGCAGTTCATTACCCTACTGCTCGGAAATGAACAACGCTTTAAAGTAAATAAGCTTAAAACTAATTTGGATTTCGGTATACGGGTAACAGTCATCACCTCATTATCCTCTGAACAGTATACTCCACTATTAGATCAAGCTGGAGTATACTCGACACCGATAATTGATCAGAAGACACAAGGTATTTCCCAATACGTAGGTAGTACCAAGAGGAATGTCAGATTACGCCTTAATGAGCATTTAAGAAATTGGTATTAAAATGAAGCTAAAACAGCGCTAATAGATTTTTGCTTAAATAATGCAGCTATTCCCGATTGTGAAGGAACTCGATTAATGGTGCAACAGCGATCACCGTAAGCTATTTTATTGTCAGAAGAATTGGTCATATATCGTACCTTCCAACACAATTGAGGAGCACAAATGGAAAAGGGGGTAAGTGCCCAAAACATCATTTTACAAAAGCAGAAAACCACTTAACTTCGCATGTAACCAATTATATTACCGGAAACACCACTGGCTCTGCCGCCATAGGTTACAGCTAATCTGTGGTGTGACGTCACAAGCAGGCAAAAACCGAACTAAATTATACCGTTGATGAAACAGTAGGCTTGTGTATCATTGTAAAAGATTATTAATTTACTCATTTTATCTGTTTATACGCTTAGAAGCTTTTGTTCCATTGGTTTCAAAGCAGCTTCTTTACTGCGGCTGCGTCGTGCCTGCTCATGACGTCATTTGCAACACGAACGGTGACTTATGGCGGCCAATGCTGCGTGAATAGGAGTGGTGTCTCCAGTAATATAACCTCCTTGCATGTAACTCAGCATCACGGCGACATCTTCCGGCCTATGTACTAACTAAACTGATTTGTTTAGGAACTTTCCTTCACCACTTTATTTAGTGTGACACTTACATCCCTTTCCATCCAAAACACGTGTTGCGGATTTTTTGGCACTTTCCCCCTTTTCCACTTTTGTTCCTCAATTGCAATAGTAATATCCCTATTTTTATTTCCGAAGCATGGAAAAATTTAATAATGACTGATGAAAGATTCAAACCAAAATGCAGAAACAATTCCAAGTATGATCGTGGTCTAAAACAACCAGATGGCGATATGAGGTTACGCAGAGATAAAGCTCCCTGCATGGGTAGTAATTAACATATGTACTACAGAAGGGCATGTAAAGAACAATCTGTCACACCTTTGAAAACACCGTGGAATCATCACGAGTGAAATGTGTATGAAGAAAGGCATTTTAGGCCTAAGTTACGTAGTTTACGCGTGCGTGTGAATTCGTTTCCGAGGCGTCGGGATATGTTCTACGAATAGCTGAAAGTCACAGGTTTCGAAAGTATTCTGTAGTGTAAATGCTGGTTTGATGTTGGTTTTACATTTCCGGAAAAAAATATTTTTATGTCCTAGATATTTCGCATTTGATGAATATTTATCAGATGTTTAATTTCTTATAATCAGAAGATTTTTTCGTGCTGTCGATGCAAGTCTAAGGTTCTTTTAACTTCAAATTTTAAAATTCTTTTTAGCACATAATTGATTTTAACTATATCATAAAAAAATAAAAACGTGAGAGTGGAGACTGTTTCTAACAAGATTATATTATTGAATCGGAATACTTCTACGTCACTGGTATTAAGATTATCGGGTATAAGAACGACACATACGAGACATCACTGATGCTGGAAATACGTAATGGAGGAAGTGCGAGTACCGATGTCAATGGCAGCAAGGAAATAAAAAAGGGTCGGAACTTAAATATTATTATTCTTGTTTTTTGTCATTAGTATATTTAGCCAGCCAATGGCACGCGGATGGACATGGCATATGGTCATGGTCACACCGTGCCTAAGGTTAATCAGTACGTGTTGAACAGAAGTTAAAGGCAGTGATAAATTCGTTGTTATACAATGTATTGACAAAAGTCACCGGGCACCCATTCAAAAGCAAATGAACGGATCCGCTGCTTTGTTAAGATGCGCGGCACACCTGCAAACGGTATAAAAACAAACCTGTAGTTGTCCGCGATCATATCGCCCTGTGAGATTGAGTGAAAACGCCGCTGCGAGAGAGAACTGACTTTGAGAAAGGAAAGATTGTTGGGTGTTATATTAGTGGTTTGTCCATAAGGGAAACTGAGAGGTGTTTAAACATACCAACGTCAACTGTTTTAGATGCACTGAATAAGTGGAAGACACATGGCGTGCTGCCTGAAGCAGCAAAACGTACCGGCAGACCAAAGAAAATCATTGATAGAAGACGTCGAAGCGTCAGGAGGGTCGTTGCAGCTAATCGACGGAGAACTGCACAAGACCTCAGTGTACAGGTGAGTAAAAATGCTGGAGCCTCGGTATGTACACGTACCATTCGCAGAGAACTTCATTCCATGGGTTACCGCGAACGAGTGGCTGCTAAAACGCTTTTCATCTCCACTCGGAATGCTACTCGTCGTTTAGCATGGTGTAAAGAACATTTATCGTGAACCGTAGATAAATGGAAACGGGTCCTAGGGACTAAGGAATCTAGATACACGATTCATCAGTCTGATGGCCGTGTGTGGGTATGGCTGCAGCCGTGGGAACGCTATTTACCAAAGTGGACTCGTGTGGGGATGTTTCTCGTGGTATGGTCCCGGACGATTGGTTATCGTGGACAAACCTGTTAACTAGCACGTCTACCTCGATATTCTGGACAATTATGCCCTACCAACTCTGTGGCAATACTATGGTACCAAGCCATGTTGGTACCAGTAGGATAATGCACCGAACCATAAAGCAAGGTTTAAACATCGCTTTAATAGTAGTCTGGGAGCGTTACATCGAAATAACGGGAAAGACATGGTAATACAACAAAACAGGGCAAAACATTCGAGATCACACATGACAAAGCAAAGCAGGGGAAACATTTCGGAAACGTAAACACACATGACGCGCATGGAGCATTAGGCAGGACGCGATCAGTATAAATACAGTAGAAAAATGTTCCCACCAGCCGGAGGAGCACAGCGATAACAGGACGGCTACATAGGCCTGAGTAGCACAGACATAGCAGGTTAAACGAAGAAGGACAGTAGACGCGGCGACAACATTCACTGTGTCTCATCAGAGAAGATCAGGGTATTGGCAGAAGGTGATACACGGCAACAGGTGGTGCAGGCTGGCGGAAACTGGAATCGTCAAATGTAAAGGCAGATGGCTGCGGATCCGAAGACACGCTTTGAGTAGTGGCTGGAACTGACTACTGCAGAAAGGCATGTCCAGAAGGCGGCGGAAGCGAAGACACGCGTTTAGCGAAGGCTGTAAATGCGTTTTCTGAGAATCAGATCCAGAGGCCAGGGACATAAGTCTGGAAGCGGGAGCATCACGAAAAGCACTGCTAGACCAAAAACAGAGATGACAGACCAAGGCTGTATGTCCATGTGACGATGGCACCGGGGGAAGTGAGATTGCTCCCGATTGGGCGCGAGAAGAATCAAAAGTGCTTCTTAGGGATTGTCCGAAGAATAAGCCCAGGTATCAAGAGCGAGAAGATAGGCATATTCATCGGGAAAATCCTTACCACAAGGGCAAGGCAAAGGTGACGAACGACCTAAATACAGCTGCAGCATAACATTCTGGGCGGCTGCAGGGTGGTCGAAGATAAGGCCACACGGACGGTCTGAAGGAGATAAACACCAGGCGTGGAGAGCTTCAAGATAGTCTTCCTCGTCAGAGAAGTTGTCGCGACATGGTCGAGATACCGGAAGTGGACGATCAATAACGGGAGTTAGGAGGAATTTCAGTAATGAGGTCAAACTTCTTTCGGTGCCGGTTAGCAGGGTGGTAGCGACGCTTCTTGCGAATGGCACCACCAGAGGCAGTGCAGGGCATGACAGCAGGCTTGAGAGAAGTCAGATCAGGCAAGGAGACAGGAGCCGGGCGGCAAGGCTTAGAAGCAGATCCGGAGATTGAGGGCGATGAAGTAACCGGAGCAGTAGCTGCAGCTCGTTAGATAGAACAGTCAAGCGAATCTAGCAAATCAGCAGTCCGAGCTGGTGAAATCGGAGCACATGACATCAACTCCAGAGACATCCTAGGAGTACCGGAGTGGTGTATGAGGGGAGAACACGTCTAGGTGCTGGTATTATGAGAAGAACAGACGACATCTAGGAGCTGTGAGGCAGAGATTGGAGTCACAGGTGGCGAAGGCAGAGCAAAAGTGCTGGAATCCATGAAGGCAGGAAAAGACCAGTTGAAACAGACAGCGAAGGACGAAAAGGTAACACTGACGGTGAAGGCACAACTAGCAAGATTTCATTATTTTCAGATTTACAAGATTCCATCGTTTTCAGATTTGCAAGATTTCATTGTTTTCAGATCATTCCTTCTCCCACTTGTCAGCTCTGCTTTCCCTGGTCCTGTTTTTTCACTTCTATTCCGAATGTTACATCCTTTCGTCTCTCCTTTGCTATGTTTTTCGCTTCACTTCTTCAGTTTGTCGGGTTTCTCTTTCACTTAGTGATTACATGTTTGCTGCTTTCCATGATCCCGTTTTCCCTTGTCACAGCTCGCTCTGTGCTTTTTTAAATTTATTCTCGCAAAATCAGTGATCTACTGTTTTTCCTTGACACTGCCACCGCCTCTTTCCTCAATCTCGGCTGCTCGACGATATTTGTCTATGTTCTAACATACTCACATTGTTTCACGCCTTCAACTCAAATTTTCTGCAGACCACGACACTTAGTCGCTGCAATGCAACCTGGCGCACTGCGATCGGCTGGGAGTCGGTGTTCCAGATCCGTATCCGTCTCCGTGTCCGTTAAAGTTCCTTTCTTTTTTCTTGCCTCTTTTACAACACATCCAATCCGACGCTCACTACGCATACTTGGGCAATGCCAGTCTTCGTTTCTCCTTCCAGCCTTTCTATTTGCCTCCTTCACTTCGTATCACCTGCCACATCTCTTCACTGCTTATCCGCTTGCTGTCCTGCGGGCCTCCTGAATCTGTACCGTTCCTTCTTACATACCTCGTACGTGCTTCACTTCTAATTAAGTTTGTGGTGCATCTGGATCGGTTAGATCCGTCTCTCACTACGCCTACCTGGGAAATGCCAGCCTTGGTTTTTCCTCCCAGCCTTCCTGCTTGACTCCGTTTCTTCGTTTCACCTATCACATCTCTTCAGTACTTATCTGCTTGCTGCTCATCATTGCCTGTGTTCCTTGATGTCTTACCACCCTCTTGTATCTACATCTTTCCTCTTTATCTACCTTGTGCCTGCTTCACTTCTCGTCAAGTTTGTTCTACAGCTGGATAGGTCGAATCCGACGCTTACGAAACATACTTGGGGAATGTCAGTTTTGGTGTTTCCTCCCAACCCAGCCTTTCTATTTGCCTTCAACACTTCGTTTCGCCTTCCTCGTCTTTTCACTTCAAGTCTGCTTGGTGCTCACCATTGCCGGTGTTCTTTGATGTCTTACGAACCACCTGTTTCTTCTCCGTTCATCTTGACCTACCTCGTGCCTGCTTCACATCTCACAACTGGTGTAGGTTGTTTCTATTCATCCATTTTTTATCTCATCACGCAGTCGACGGTCATCTCGTAGTGTGACCGTCGAAGCTGTGCATCCTGAGAATATATTTTTTTACGCCATCTGTGTGTCACGCTAATTTTTCACATGTACTCACTTTTTTACCGACACTTATATGTTTATGACGTCTATGTGCGTCTTGGGAATCTGTTCTCTCCCCAATCTTTTTTTTGTCATCGCCTGTCAGTTTCAGGACATTTGTTCATTGAACTGTTACTACTTTGGTTTGTTCATCACTATATGTACATAGGCTTTCTGTACCTTTGGAAAAATGTTCTCCCGGCTGATTTTTCACGTCCCAAGTCAGTGAAGTACTATAAGTTCGTCTATGTGTTTTTATGCATTTCTGCATCACTTGTTCGTCCAGTGTTTTTGTACAGGCTTTATCATACTGTACGTTTCTCTTATCACACTGTGATCTCATTGGATTTAAAAAAATATATATTTGATTACACGTCGTTCGTCGATTTTCTTGCAGGATTGCCCAAACAGTGTTAACAATACGCTCCGTAACAGCACTTTCAGGTAGATCAGGCCTATGAGCGAGTTCTGCCAACAAACGCCATTTTTTGAAATCATGGTAGAGGTCTGCACGGGCCTTAATTTGGAAAGCCCGGCCCGGCCCGTGTATTTCTCCTGTTTCCAAGGCCCGGGCCTGTCCATAAAATTTCAACTATTACCAAGACACATGGTGCACTCGCTCATTCGACTCCTGCAGAGTTTTCGTTTTCTTAATTGCTACACGTATTCAATTACAATAAACGTTAATTCAGAATATTTCTGATACTCTGTATAAGTCATGTGACGTCTGTAACGTACCAGGAGATGTGACGTACCTGCCAGAAGGACGCACACGACATAAAGGCAGATAGGGATCAGAACAAAACGTCCGCGTAGCTCAATTGGTAGAGCAACTTATTTCGGAATGAGGGGATCCGGGTTCGAATCCTGGCGTGGACAGAAATGACGGAGAAATTTACTTCGTTATACGTCCGAGGAGGGGGCTTGTGTAATAACAAAATTGCATGAAAAGAACAATTTCCATGCTTTTTAAATTTTCTGGGTTTTCAAATTATCATTCCCTACCGCCGGACCCGGAAATATTCTTGGGAATAAAGAGGGAGGGGATTCGAAAATTACGAAATATCCAGAATGATGAGTCCGATCGTTCTACTTGGAGAAGAGTTTATGGCTTTATGAACTGCACCTACTGGCATAACACATCGCTGGAACCCAATATGTCTCTCGTGTGTGTGGGTGGAACACATTTTTGCCGCTTAAGATGCGATGTTTCAGATTTTGTGCTATCGTAACTCAAAACGTTTTTGCATTTAGTGCACTGCACGGCGTTTTCCGGCCGACTAGTTTCAGAATGGGACGGTAATTTAAAATATTTCCAAATATCTCTTTTCCCATTTTCATTGTCTACAAGCACATATTTTCGGGAAGCGATTGTTTCGCAAACCTCTTTCGCTTTCTTAAACTCCATAATAAGCATGGAAGAGTATTTATCAGCAGCACTGAACTGAGCATATGCTAGGGAAAACAACGACAGACTGCCCAGCTAACCAGTGTCACAGAAGTTTTGAAAACGGCTGCTTGAGAGTACAAATGGGAAAAATACGGCACAGATTTGTACACAGAAGTAAGTTTCTCCCCGCCCATTCTCCCGTGCCATTTAAGACTACTTAAGAGCTTCCCACACATCTAGAGAACAAAGTGCCGCCGACCAGAACAATAAAAAGGATCGTATGCGAATGGGTGAATCGGTTTAGAAATACTGAAGTTAATAGCCTGTCCTGAAGCATGGGAGGAGGGTGAAAGTAAGAGAGAGAGAGAGAAGGGACCACATTCGTATTGAGAAACTAAGGTAGCTGATCCTCTCCCATTGTTTTGTAGGAGGGGAGGATGTCGTAAAACTTCTATTTTTTCCATTAGAGAAATTATTCAATCTTATCCTGCTGCTGTATGTTGCCAGTTTTCCAAACGATAAAGGCACCTTACAGCGATTGTTTTTCTCATTTAAAAAAAACCCTTTTCGGCTCGTGTCTGTTTTACATTAAATACTGAAGGCCCGGCTCGGCCCGTTTTCCCACATTAGAAATGAGCAAAGGCCCGGGCCTGTGCAGACCTGTAAATCATGGTGCCATCTAAAAATCGTCGACTCACCCAAACATTTATCTTTGTCAGCATTTTTCATTAAGTCAACTGCTTCTGAAGCCGTTTTACCCAAACGATAGCAAAATGTAATCGCACAATGGATTTCAGTTCTTAACTCTAAATCACTCACTTCCATAGTTGTATGGCGAAATGCAGACGTACTTTAAACAACTGCGCAATAACCGAACCAGAATCCTTTGTCATGGCTAATAACTATAATCATACATACGTACTTAATTCAGTTAGTCGTCTGCGTTGTTATTCGTCCCCCTTCGCGCTGTTCCCAAATGAAAGCGGAATTACTCTCAGTTTTTATGGAACGGCCTTTGTACTTTGCCTACAGATAAAATTCTGAGAAATGTAAAAGTGATGGAGAAAAATAAATGTGCTTTGCAATCGCAGTTCACCTGCCTTATGTGAAGGTCAAATAGTTATAAATTGTCCTTCATTGGAAGAAAAATGAATGTCTCACTGGATTAACGTCCACAAGCTCTGTGCTTCTCCCTCCTATGGTGGTGCTGGCCTATCTGATGTCCCGCTGTGCTACAAAGCAAGCCGAGTGATCAACTTCATTCACCTTTTCACGGCTCCAGTGGCTTCCGCAGTTCAGGTACGTGACGTTCTTGCCTCCTTGCGTAACTCACATTTTTCCTTTCTTTCTTTAGTTCTCATGGATTGCTGTCCTCCCCCCCCTCCAAACTCCCACCTGCATATTCTGAAGCCCTCACTCACCTTTGCTCTCTCCCCCTCATTCGCTCCCCTCCCTCTTCAACTCTAGAGCTTCTTTCTGAACCCTTCTTCTTCAACTCCCTTGTTCATCTCCCCCATCACCCCTGTTTTTCATTCCCCTCTTGGCTCCGAGCAGGTGTAGTAACCGTACAAGACCTCACTAACTCGGATCTGCCCTGGCGCCCTTTCTCTGGCCTCCCCCTTGCTATTATCTCGTCCCCATCCGCCCATTTGGTCTATGACTCTCTGCTAACTGCACTTCTTTCGCTTTTCCCTGATCTTGTCTCCCCCACCGGTCTCGTCTCTGTCTTTTCTGCCCCTCTTCCGCTGCCGTTTTTCCTCCGACTCACAAACTCGGTTCTTCCTCTCTCCTCTCTCTCCTCTAAATCTCTTTATCGTTTTCTAGTGCACCTTGCCACCCCTTCAGCGCTTTCTATTCTGGAGGTTCCCCCTGCTTCTCTTCCTCTTGTATGGGCCGCTGCCCGCTCACCCTTATCTGCCCCTCTTGAAATTAATACCCACTGGCTCTTTTTGCATAATCGCCTCCCTGTTCCGTATTTTCTCTTTCGCATGTCTGTTCTCTCCTCCCCTCTCTGCTCCTTCTGCGCACGGGAGGCAGACGTTTCTCACGTCTATCTTTACTGTCCCATCCTGATGCCTCTCCTCCACCAGGCTTTCCGGATTGCCAGTCGCTCTTGTTCTCAAGATCTTCCGTTCACTGCCTACAGACATCTTCTTCTGCGGGCTCATCCACCTACGCCTCTTCCGTCAGTATGTGCCTATCTTTTCGTGCTGGTTAAACACGTTATTTACGTATACCTTCAACAACTCCGCAGCGTTACCTCGCCGGTCTCTTTACACCAGGCCAGAGCAGCACTTTTGTGCCATTTTCAAGATCGATTGCTTTCTCGACTCCGCCTGGAGTACCAGTCGGCTTCTTCCAGTCGTCGAGAAGCCACCTTCTATGCTACCTGGGCGCCGGCCGCTCCATGGTTTGCGGTTGATTCTGGATTGCTACACCTATCAGTACCCTAGGACATTCTACACCTCCTTTGCTGAGTTCCGTGGCACCTTGTTGCCCCTCCTCCACTCTACGACTCGTTAAATCCACGCTACCGTTGAATTGTGAATGCTAATGTCATCTCAGTGTATTTTCATGCTTACTCGTGTACATTATTTACTTTCTCCCCGCCTGTATTATGTTGCTTTGGTGTCCTCGTTAAATAACTTTCACAATTGTGCACGCTGTGTTTTTATCTCATGTATGTAATGTTTTACCTTCACGGCGGTGTTTGTGCTGTTCTTTTTCTAATTGTGTACTATTGTTTCGCTTGTGCTATCCTGTAAATCATGCCCAGCCAATGTCATGTGACACGATGTGTTTCTCTCTGTCACTTCTGCAATTTTTATGCAATAAGCTACGCTTGCAGCATCTGTTATTCATCCCCATTGTCATTGCAGTGTATATACCATCATGTTTTAACAGTTTGTATTATTTCCCAGTCAGACGCCCAACGCTGTACGTCTCCCTCTTACGTTTTCTTATGATGAATAATAATAAAGCGATTTTGAAACCTTCTAAACTACACACATATACACTCATCGTCAAAACATAGTTGCACCCTGAACAAAGCAACCGACAAGAATGAAAGCTGGTGGGTACGGTTGACATCGTGAGACATGCAAATGATTGAAGTATCACGCTCGGCCGCTCATGTGAGGCAAGCAAGTACGTGTCTTAGCGCTGTGCTTGACCGGCTATATAAGATCGTTCCGTTGCGCGTGTTTGCTATTCTGGCACCTACTGTTGTGTTGGTTGCATCCTCTGCATACTTCATATGCAGAGGAGAAAAGGTCGGAAGCAATTCAAGATGTTGGAGGTGTTTTCGCGCTCCAGAAAGCGGTATGGTCTTATCGCGGTATTGCGTGCCATACCGCACGTGCGGATAACACCATGGCACGCTGTTAGCGGAAGTGGATAGAACAAAGTACGCAGCAGCAACAGGAAGGGTCTGGAAGTCTTAGACGAATCACAGAGAGAGAGAGGACGGACGGGTTTTCCAACATGCGCGGAGTGAGTGAGTGACCCAACAGACAAGATTGTGGATATTCAGCGAGCAGTGGCGCCCCCCATGCATCGTCCGACTAGTGCCAGCACAATTCGCAGACGGCTACACGACAAAGGACTATACGCACTCAGACCGTTACGACGATTGCCCTTAACAACACTGCATCGTCCTCAAAGACTGCAGTTGTTTCTTGTCGGGCTATAATGGAGCCACTCAGAATGGCAGCTTGTGATCTTCAGTAACGAATCCCGTTTTTGTCTTGGAAGAGAAGATCAGTGAATTCGTGTGTGCAGACGTCGTGGTCAGCACCAAGATGAACCGTTTGTTGTCGAGCGTCACACGTCCAGAAGTCCTGGTGTCATGGTGTGGGGTGCCATTGCCTACGATGCCAGATCACCTTTGATTTTCATTACAGGCACTTTAACAGCCCAACGTTACGTTAATGAGGTCCTGCAACCAGTTGCCCTACTTTTTCTGAATGCTCACTCCGGTGCGATTTTTCAACAGGACAAAGCTCGTCTGCATACTACTGCTATCTCGAGAGCTTGCCTTCAAGGCACAGGCACTCTACCGTGGAAAGCCGCATCGCCCGACCTATCGCCGATTGGAAATGTACGGGATGTTATAAGACGCGCTATTCACACTTCACCCCGACCGCACAACCTTCAGAAAATGCCTGAGAAGATTCACGCTGCATGGGATGGCTTATCTCAGGATATAATTAAGAACCTGTTCAACACCATGACGAGACTTCTGGCGTGCTATGTGAGCAAACATGACCCTTTTTATTGGCGTGTAGCTCAATACATATTACCCATATCAGTCTCAATGTTTAATAATGTATTGTTCCTGGTCACCTTTACCCTCCTCCCGAATATCATTGCAATCCGACATGTCCTTCTGGGTGCAGCTATTTTTTTGGTGATGAGTGTATATCAGAAGGCATACTATTTTTAAATGCATTTATGAAAGATGTGCTGCATGATCCTAAATAACACAAAATTAACCAGATAATATTAACGTTAAAAGTTACTCAGGGGTTTTATTATAATTAAAAGCTCATTGGAGCATATCAATATTGCTCTCCAAAGAAAAACTTTAGTAAGTGGCTGTTTCATTTTGAATCGAAAGTTGAGATGATAATCACATGAGAGTCGCGCTATTATATCAGGGTATTTGCTGACATACAATAGAGAGAGTATTCAGATAAAAGAAAAACATAATTCGCTGCCTAAGGGAAACCCGACTTCCAAAAGAAAATAAAGTACAAAAATTAATTTGGCTGCTGAACGTTTACCTCTGAATTAAATGTGAAGTACGTTCTTGAAATTTATCTTGGAGGATGTTTATATTTTTTGTGATATACTTATGCTCTAAAACCTAATGGTACCATAAATATGTGTTTACATTTTTACTATAGAAAATTGCTTATGCTTCAAACATATGTTCTTAATGGAACGTAAACTGCAATGGATTGAATTGTGCACTGTATCTTTAATTGGAACACTTTCATTTTGCTTATAACAAAGATAATTTTTGTGATTGTAAGTTTATCTTTTACTGCAAATACTTTAGATGGCTTCGTTTAACATCAGAGCTACTAAAATAAATAAGAAAACAATGCATCGCTACTTCGTTTTAAATCAATAAAGACATTTCTGGTAAACACGCTTTTCAAAAATATCGTAAGAATACCACCCGGTAAAGTCTGAAACATTCGAAAGCTTTTATTTTACTTTCTTCAAAATTACGAAAAAAAAAAACACAATTAAGTGAGTCGTAGAATCTGCAATTTGTTCAAACCAGAGTTTTTCAATGGGTGTAGGAATTTATTGAATAACAAATGAGTGCACTTCTAAATTGAGAACATAGGAATTTAATGAGATCACTTCCTAAACTCGTTCTCTTGAAGGCTTTGTGCTGCAATGATTTTGTACGCCGTACTACAAGGAGTGTTCAAATGAAAAGGTACGAAATGACACTGTGGGTATAAATGAAGACTTTATTCAAAGTATACACCATAGGCCGTAGCACAACGATCCCATTGATTAACGAGCCGAAGGATTCCTTGTTCCCAGAATTCCTGTGGCCGTGACGAGACCCATTCCTGCACAGCGTCCTTGAGTTCGTCGTCCGAGTGGAAGCGCTTCCCTTTCAGATGCTTTTTCAGGGGACCAAACACGTGGAAATCGCAGGGCGACGTGTCCGGGCTGTAGGGCGGATGGTCAAGCTGCTCTCACTAGAACTTGGCCAGTTCCGCGTGTGTGAACCTGGAGACGTGTAGACGCGCGTTATCATGGAGCAGAACCACACCCTCCGCGATGAATAGCGGTCGGTTTAACACCTTCCGCTGTCAGAAATCGGATAACGCCTCGCTGCTCCTCAATCGTCGAATTTTGCAATGTGAACGCCATCCTGTCCTCACACGCACTGCCGCGTCAATTGGACGGCGCTCTTTATAAGAGCCTCTGCTCTTTCCTGCGAATGTGGGCCCCCGCGCTTGCTCCGATCCACGCCGGCGACTCTAATCGCATCCCTAGATGTGTCGCTACGTTCTCCCATAGCGGCATAGGCAAATATGTTAACGGTTACGTTCTTATGACGTTTCGTACCTTTTCATTTGAACACCCCTAGTATATAAGAAGTGAGACTGACAATCATTTCATTAAATTTTTAATAAAGCAATTTCAGCTGGAATGATTTATTGCGCAGAACTACAAATACAGGGAAGTATAAGCAAGTGCTGTGTAATCATTTTTGGAAGTATAAACAAGTGCTGCGTAATCAGCATATAAAGCTGTAATCAGGTTCTTGTTATTAAAGTTGGGAAAGTCTGACGTAAAAATAGAGTATAGCGTACGAGCGAGTATACTGCCTTGTGGAACACCTGCTTCAGTTTTTTTTTTGTCGATTTCTTTCCATTAATTTTTACACAGAATGTTCTGTTTTCAAGGTATGACTTGATAATATGAATAATCCATGGTGGGAAGTCATGTGCTATTAGCTTATATATAAGTGCCTCATGTGGACATTTATCGAACGCTTTAGCAACATCCAAAAATATGGCTGCTGTGTGTTCTTTTTTTATTATTCTTCCTTTGCACATCGTTCAGTTACCCTAGAGAGCTGATGCACCGTGGAGTATTTATCCCAAAAACCTCCTTGTATAAATGGAATAACTGGGTATTCTTCACAGAATTGTTGCATTCTAATAAGAATAATTTTTTCAAAAATGTTTCCCATAGTTGGGAGCAACGAAATAGGTCCGTGGTTTTCTGGTATAGCCGGATTTTTACCGGGTATGGGTTCTTACTTCCCTGTCACTAGTTTTAAATCAATAAAGACATGAAGTGGTTTTTTCAAAGTCAGGAGAAACAAATTTCTTACGGCTCTTAAAAGGGCCGTTTTTATTTTATTTTTCTATTAGAGTCCAAGTGCTGTCTGACTTCTGCTGCTTGAGACGGGTTTGCGGACCTAAAAGAGGGCGTAGTGTTTGTCACTTTGGGCTTTTGCCTTCTATGTCGCTTATGTACTTTTTTTTGACACTTTTCTGATTGATTTTAGATGGGAATATCACCACAGTTATTTTTTACTGGTAAATTATTCATACAGTTGTGCACTTTATGCGATCACTTTAGAATTTTCAACATCCTCAGCATGCTTAAAATAAATATCCATAGCCTTTTGCATTTTAAGAGCTACATCAGTGCAGGGATATAATTTATTTTAAACTGTTTATCGAGCGAGTTTGAAAATATTTCAGCTTTTTCCTTGTTGGTTCTTACCAACGTCCAATCTTCTTTTAGGAGCGCCGGGATTAATTTGAAATTTTTTTTTTTTTTGAAAACTCGACGTACGGTTCCAGAAGGTTCTTTTAATTTTTTCAGAGTCTTCAGAGTAGTCAATATGCGCTTCCTCTAAGACATCTCCCCATGAACCATTTTCAAATTTTCTAATTTCTCTTTTAATTTGTCTGTTCAGAGAGCAATAAAAGTCGTAGAACATTTTATTTCTTGTTCTTTGCCATTTGCTTCTGTATCTATTTTTTTCTTTAATAATATCCTAAATTTATTTAGGTAAATAGTACGGATTGTTATTTTTTTTAGTAGAAGTTTGGCATTCTTCCATAATTTTTTAATGGCGAGGTTAAAGAGTTCAATAGCATTAGCAATTTCTTTTTTACTTTTGCAGTCTCCAATTTCAGGAGATGGCACTTACTTAATTTTTTCTTAAAACTTCTTGAAGTTAGTGACCGTTCTGGGTGGTACCGTCACAGTTTTATCAGAGAAAAGCTTAAGATGAACGGTATTGTGGTCAAAGGAGAGCGTTGCTGCAGTGTAGATCTCATAGTAATATTTATTATTCTTAAAAAGCGCAAAATCTAGTACATTGCTAGTTCCTCTTAACGCCGTTCTGGTGGGTTCATATGGTGCCCCTAGATCAATGTTTTTATTAAAAAGATATCTGAAAATATTGTTTCAGCTTTTATTAGCTCTGGGACAGTACCAATAGCGGTGTTTGCTGTTAAAACCTCCCGCAATAACAGTGGGAATATCTTCTTCACAAATATTATTATCTAGTGCTTCTCTGGTAATAGTGTGATTAGGATGACTGTAAATGGCTGTAGATTTAATCGGGTTAGTTTTAGTTTTAATAATTACTGAGTGTGCTTCCATGCCATTCTCTGTGTACATGGTGTTTAACTTTGCTCGAGACTGTCTTCAACAGCAATCAAAATTCCACCACATTTGGTAGTTTTATCTTTCCTATAAACCTTATAGTTGGGAATTTTGAATTTAACTCTGTTTATTAGCCATGACTCATTAATTAACGCAATGTCAATCTTTTTATAGTTTAAGTAGGCTATGAATTCTCTATACTGTCTTTTGATACCCTGCACATTCCTAATTAGAATATTAAGACCATTTTTTTCAGTCAGCATAATTTCTTCCTCAGAATTTGTGTTTGCCTCATTTTTTTTATGTTGTTGTATTGCTTTTAATTTGTATCCTTAGTATCGTTTAATTCATTTTTGAGAATAGACGTTGATAACGTTATTACACGCTTGGGCAATAGTAGCAGCATTAATATTAAGCATTTTCGCATTTTTGGCAATTTTAGCGGCTAATTCTGCTATCTAATTAACGGACTGCACCCCATCGCTATCAATTTTTTTTAACAAGTTCACCTGTTTTTTTGGGTTTTCCTAAATATTGTTTCCAGGGTGGTTTCCTTGATTTTGTTAATTAATAAGCCCATTTTGTTTGAAAAAGGTTGTTTATTATATATTCCATTAGTATTTTCTTGATAAGAACTGCTTTCGCAGGGCTCGTTGCTCAGCTCATTGGATAACTTATTATTCACACGTGTGAAGAATACTCCCATCTTACTCGCTTGTTCCTCATTGCTTTCTGCAATTTGCTTCACACGTGTGTAGAATATTCCCATCTCTCTCTTTAGTTCCTCACTGCTTTCTACTTTTTGAGCTTGTATGCTTTCTATTTCAGTGAGGTTGTTTTTTATATTATAATTATTTGTGTAATGCACAGTGGTATTATTAGTATTTAATGAAGGCAGTTCAGTTTGAGTGCTATCATCTGTAATGTTATCAGTATTTTGCAAAAGAGCATTTTCATAACAGGCTTTTTTTTCTGCCTCTTCAATTTCCTTGCTAATCCTTCCAGTGAAATAATTAGTTTTTTTTTTACAGTAGGAATATTTATATTATTTCCTAATTTATTTCTGGTTTTTTCTTGCGTACGCAATTTTTTGTGTTGACTAGCATTATCACCTAGGTATTTTTCTATTTTAGCATTAATTTCTCTACCACATTGGTGGTTTGGAAATTAATTCGAAGTTCTTCAATTCTTTGTTCTAGTACAGAATTCGGTAATATCTTTTGATTGTAACTTTTTTTTGCTTTCTCTGTGTAATAAATAAATATTACGGAGATATTTATTTGAATCAGTTTTCAAAAGTTCTGGGCAATTTATTGTGTCTTGCATTTTGGAGCTAAGATTGCTCTAATGCAGTGTTTGAGGATATTATTTATTGTGCGCTATTTTTTTTTTGTGTGCACTTTCCACAATTTTTTTTGTAATTTTAATGCTTTTCTAGTTTTTTACAATTCTAAAGCTGAGCTTTACTTGTGTGAGTTTGTGTTTTAGTCTGAACTTACTACGTTTCCTTCACATGCAAAGTGCAACTGGCAAATTCCTTCTTGAAGAATTTTTCACTAGGCCGTGAAAAGGGCAGTTTTTTTCTATAGACTGAAGCAGAATCATACTATTTTTACAAAGAGTCTCACAGGAATAGCTTGATGCCGTAGTATATCCAGGTCTATTTAAATAATCAGGTCCCGTAGGATTGTCTGATTTATTTTTTTCCAAAACACCATCCCCAGAGCGGAATCCATCAGCATCTCCATCTGACATTCTAAAATAGTCAGGTCTCGCAGGATTGTCTAATCTATTTTTTTTTCAAAGAACCATCCCCAGAGGGGAATCCGTCAGTATCTGCACCTGACAATTGAGGATAACATATCCTCATACTTACCTTTACTTTTTTAGTTTTCCTGGTCATATTTTGAACACTGTTGTTCAACTCAGGTGGTAATTTGTTTAACCGCCCAGATTTTCTAAGACCATCTTTTTCTTCAGTTGTGCTACAAATTCCAGTGGGAAGGGGTGAGAAACGGTTGACTGCTTGTTCGACATCAGGTTCTATTCCCTGCATTTTCGGTATCGGCAATCCTTTCTGAGAAGATATCTTCTCAAGAATGACAAGTTTATTGTCCGCACCTTTGCGATGAGTAGGGGAAAGGAATCGTTTTGCCGTAGTTCTCGTAAAACCGGCTGTTTTCTGAACATTCCTGTTTATAAAGTGCAGAACATTTAGGGCAATGTATGGTTCATATACTTAGGCCACTTAATGAGTCAAAGTCGCGGATGATTTTTGCAACTATACCTCTCTGATTGGTTACAACTATACTAGACAAACGTTGACGATCACGTTTATCTACAACATTATCCGGTCACAATACCGTACAACATGCGATGTTATTCCGGGAATTGCGTATTCTCGATAATAAAAAAAAATGTAAATGTTTTTTCTCTTCTACACTTAAATAAAACAAAGTAATCTTAGAACCCCATATATGTGAACAAATACTTCAAACTTCATGATCTTTACTGTAGCAACGAATAGCGCCAGAAGTTCATTTTGGTTATGTTTCGCGAAACTCATAATTCAAGTCAAGTGAGTATTTCTCGGGAAAGAAAAAATAAGCCACGTGTTTTAGTCGCTAAAGCCAACGAAGTGAAAACGGAATTTGATTTAACTATTAAAAGAAATAAACAGTTCCATTTCAGACTCTCATCTTACAGCTAATTTCGTCAGTTTAAGCTGTAAATAATCAATGCACCCGTTGGTAGATTTGTTTCACTAAGTGAACTTCAGCATCTGTTTATTTACTAATTCAGTCTTCGTCTTGTAAGACGAAAGGACTTTTTTAACGCGGGCGCAAAATGCTAAGCCTTCCATTACAGGCTCGGCCCAGTCTTAGCCAGAAATGTTTAACATAAAAATAAAAAAGCCCTGCTCGACCAAAAGGCGACTCTGACTCGGATTATCCGGAACGGGTTTGACCACGGTAGACATCTACTGTAGAGTACAACATAAAATTTTTCGGTTTTATCGTGCTTTGTCCCACTTTTCATGTTGCCAAGCAGAACAAGAAAAATGACACCAAATTTTCGGTTGTAATGAGTACGTCTTTTGAATCCCTTCAGATACGAAATAGATATTTCAAAGCTATTCAAAGTCAATGGAACCGGTACAGAAAACAGTAGTAAACCCGAAGAAAGACGTTTTTCAGACGGGTTTTTAATCACGCAGATACTGCTGTAAAAACGAAACGTAAACATTCGCCCTCTGGTAGCAGACTTGTGCTTTAAGAAATATATTAAATTATATGAGAAACAATTAGCATCGGAAACGCTATCCAATAAAAAAATAACTTTACAAATCGGACAATTACAAACAGAGCTATCGACAAATATATGTTATTCATCTACGCCCTGTGGCGGAAGAAACATGCCTTATTTTAATAAGAAAGTATTCTCAAAGGATCTTCTGATGTGAGAGGTATAGGTCAACGAAAGAATATTTGAAATCGAGTTTTTAGAACCTCAGATTTTGCGGCAAATGCATCAGAAGCAGAAACTAACACTTACGCCCTCTGGTGGCGAAACCATTGTTTACCAAAAATAAGGAATTATGAACAAAAGATTTCCCATCAGGAGCTCTATGCGCTCCAGAAAGAATTTTTCAAATCAGAGCTTTCGAAGCGAGATATCGGTGATGGCGCAGTTCAATTTTACGCTCCCTCGTGGAAAATCTGGGCGTAACTTTTAGGGTGATTATACGTAAAATAATCTTTGATGAAAATGAAATCCAAAGGTAAAACATATGTGTCAATCTGATGTTTAGAATCAAATACTGCATGTGAAATAATGTATTTTGAATTCGATATCATCTGCATTTACGCCCTCTAGCGTTGAAATTGTGCATCGTAAAAAAAGGAGATACAGGATCATCCTTCGCAGATTTCAATCTTCGCAATGCAAGAATAATTTTCCAAATCGGACTAATAGTTGCAGAGATACGATGTCTGCAGCCGGAAGGATGGAAGGACGGGTGGACGGACGGACGGACAAACTGGTAACAAAAACACGGTCTTTTTTTTTTTTTTTTTTTTTTTTTTTGATTGGAGGTTTAACGACCACCGTGAGCAACTCAATGGGCTATAAGCAGTCGCCCGTCCCTAATTTAGGGTCACTGGTTCCAGGGAAGGGAAAGAACCAGTGCCGTAAGACAAACACAACATCCATGCCTGACCGGGATTCGAACCCGGACCCCTTACGGACGAATGATCAGAGGCCAACGCCTTAGACCACTGCGCCACCGGGGCGGCACGGTCTTTTTTACAAAAGACGAATTAAGAAGCTCTTTGGGGAAGTAATGTATCGTACAGTATGAAAATGGTTTAACCAAGAAGCAATTAAATTTACAGAAGGGCACAGAAACTTGAAAGGAAAGTTATTTCAGAGGTATGCAATACAGTACATTTATTAGATTCCAAATCCGATCATAACATATTTTTCAGTAATACCAGAAAAATAGTTCTGAAGAATAAGTAGGATTTACCAAGGTTAATAGTACTCCATTGCTTTCTGTAGTCAAATTTTGTAAGCCAGAAAATAAAGCCGGAGGTTGTGACAAGTTTGATTCTTTCTTTTCTTTTCTTTATAACTTTTTCCCTTCATTATTATTACTATTATTCTGAGCGAAACGGCTATTTGCAGAAAACTGAGTTCGAGCAATTGCAACAATTCGCATCAGTTATTGCTTATGCTGGTATTCATTAAATTCATACCAGTTTCTGATGTCGAAGTGAATACTGTTGATATAACCTCGCACAGCTTGATATCGCAATTTAAAGGTCGTTGCAACATGCGTTGAAAACCATTGCAAGGATATACGCCGATCGCCATTACGTTATGACCACCTGGTGATTTAACTCGAACCCGCTTCTCAAAGTCGAACAATAAATGTTTGATTGGGTTCATGTCAGGTGAATTTGGAGGCCAGGACATTAACAGAAAGTCACCAGCATGTTCCTCGAACCACTCCTTGACTATTATAGCAGTGTGGCATTACGCTTTATCCTGTTGGTAATGGCCATCCACAGCAGGGAACACAGTTGCCATGAATGGGTTAACTTGGTCAGCAACGATGTTCAGATACCTAACAGCTGTCAGGGATTGTGCTATTTGGATAATGGGGCATAAAGTGTCCCAAGAAAACATCGCCCAAGGCATAACACCGCCGCGGCCGGTATGTTTGCTCCCAAAAGTGCATCCAGGTGCCATAACCTCAGGTGGTAATCAACGAATCCGCACTCGGCCGTCTACGTGACACTAGAAATCTTGATTCGTCAGACGAGGCTACTTTCTTCCAATCACCCATGGTCCAATCTCGGGGATCTTGGGCCCATTCCATGCGTTGTTGGCGATGACCTGCAGTCAGCATGCTCACTCGGCTGAGTCTTCGGCTACGCAGGCCCATGCACGGAAGGCTGCAATGAACTGTGTGCTGTGAGACATTGACCTGATTACCACTGTTGTAGCTGCGGGTGATTTGTCGCACTGTGTCCCTACGGTCACTGTAAACAATGCGCCACAGTCTCCGCTTCCCTCTGGCATCAATGAGCTGCAGACGACACACGGCCAGACGACGGTTCGTCGTTGGGCCATCTGTGCACCACTTTTGATACGGTCTAACTACAGCGGCATTTGAACAACCCACAAGCCGCGCCGTTTCCTATATTGTAGTTCCGAAGCGCCGTGTCATGACAAATTGCCCTTTACCAAACTCCGAAAAATCCGTAGCTTTTCCCTGACTCCGAACATTACTGACCGAAAGGCGGTTCTCGGTTTGTATATTCACTGCTCTGGGAACTTCACCAGCGTCATCGTTCTGTCTCAAGTGTGCTCATTTCTCTGGTGATAATGGAAATGTTCATCAATGTATTTATTAGGTAGTAGTTTCGCGAAATACTAATTTTTCTCAAGAATTGCGGAAAAACTGCTCATCAATGAGAAAGAATTGCCGAATGTACTTCATTCCTTTTCTTCGTAGATTTGGAAATAAAGGATATCAATCACGAATTGAGATATATCTTTAAATTATTTCTTCCTTTCCTTTTAACCCTTTACATTTATTATTATTATTATTATTATTATTATTATCAGTAGTTGGAGTAGTCTTGAGCAAAGCAATTGGTTACTTTCGACAGCAGAACGCTTTTCTTGGCTTTGGATCAAGCTAAGTTCTTCCAAGAATGCGATGGAAAATTCTTCCAAGAAGGCGATGGTCCTTCACCTTGCATCAAGGTAAGAAGCTGAGCAATAAACAAATTCTTCCGCAAACGAACATGCATAAGCAGATTTTCAGATTGTTTTTGTGTTGCATAGTTTAATCTGTTTCTACACTGACGGGAAAAAAAAATCCCAACACCACGAAAAAATAGTTGTAGAGGAATGAAATGGCGGCAATACATTTGTATAGGTAACATATTTAATCGATTAAGGTTTCAAGATCAGAGCTTATTGTAAGCTCGAGAAGAGTAATTTTAAATGTGAAATGCCGGTACATTAATAAAGTTCCATGCCTGTTGCACTTGGTCGGTCAATACAGGGACGGTTAATGCTGGTTGGGGGTGACGCTGGAGTTGTCGTCCAATGATTTCCATACGTGCTCGATTGGTGAAAGATCTGGTGATCTAGCAGGCCACGGCAACATGTCGACACTCTGTAGAGCATGTTGGGTTACAACAGCGGTACGCGGGCGAGCGTTATCCTGTTGGAAAACACCCCTGGAATGCTGCTCATGAATGGCAGCACAACAGGTTGAATCACCAGACCGACGTACAACTGTGCCGTGAGGGTGTGTGGGATAACCACGAGAGTGCTCTTGCTGTCATACGAAATTGCTCCCCAGACCATAACTCCAGGTGTAGGTCCAGTGTGTCTCGGCCGCAGACAGGTTGGTTGCAGGCGCTCACTTGGCCTCCTTCAAACCAACACACGGCCATCACTGGCACCCAGGCAGAACCGGCTTTCATCAGAAAACACAACAGATCTCCACTCCGTCCTCCAATGAGCTCTAGCTTGACACCACTGACGTCGCAAACAGCAGTGGTTTCGAGTAAGTGGAATGCACGCTACAGGGCTTCTGGCTCGTAGCTGTCCTTCAAGTAACCGATTTGTAAAAGTTCGTTGTGTCACTGTGGTGGCAAGTGCTGCTCGAATTGCTGCCGCAGACGCGGTACGATGAGCCACGGCCATGCGCCGTACACGGCGGTCTTCCCTCTCAGTAGTGCCACGTGGCCGGCCGGAACCCGGTCTTCTTGAGGCAGTACCTTCCCTTGACCACCGCTGCCAACAATCATGCACAGTGGCAACATTCCTGCCAAGTCGTTCTGCAATATTGCGGAAAGAAAATCCACCTTCTCGTAGCTCTATTACACGACATCGTTCAAGCTCCGTGAGCTGTTGATAATGGCTTCTTCGTCTTCTTAAAGGCATCCTTGATTAACAGCAACACCGTACGTCGAATCTCAACGAAAACTAACGCTCACGAACGTTACAGTGCGTATTTACAGCAAACCTGCTTTGCATGTTTCGAGGGGCGCTACTAGCGCCACACGTATGCGCCGAGCGCGAAATTTGCATAGACGTCATCTTACAGATGTACTCTCACCGCCTACCAACTTTCGTTTATCTAACACAACCCCTTCTTGGTGTTGGGATTTTTTTCCGTCAGTGTATATAATACAGTATGACGGTTCCGATTTCATGCGGGACATTTCATTTATTGATCTTGGTGTTAGATATTAAAATTAATAATTCTGAATAGTCAAGCTTAAACATAAAAATAACAGCAGGGAAGATCAAGGAAAAGGCCTCGAGGAGACTAAACCTGCCTTGATCTCCCAAGGTTTAAGTCAAGACAAGAACATTCATATAACAGCAACAGAGTGAAAATAGGAAACACATATCAAGATAATCATCTAATCATAATCTTGAGTTAACAGCATATCAAGGGGAAAATAATGTAAAAGTAATGAAAAACATGAGTTGGTCTCCCCTCCCTCTACCCTATCCTCATTGTTATATCCTCCGTTGCTTGGTCACTGAATCTTCACCTGGTAACTCCCTCGCATTCCCCCCCCCCTCAGCCGAATAATCCCTGTCGATCAACTTACCATCTTGTACTAATAAATGGATTTCAGTTGTTAAGTAAGTAGTGTTTTAATTTTCTTTTAAACAAATTGAAGTGTTTAATAGATATTAATTCTGCAGGCAAAGAGTTCCTTAACTCCGGACCAGAATAATTTAGGCTTTGTTTAGTAGTTTGTGTTTTAGGTGTACTTAGTCTCAACAAAGCTTCGTTACGAATATTATAACGGTACATCATCATCATCATCATCATTGTCAACCATTATCAATCCACTGCTGGACGAAGGTCTCCCAAGTTTCCTCCACAACGGTCTGTCTTGTGCCAGTCTCCTCCATGTCACTCCCGCATATTTACGAATTTCATCCACCCATCTCCCATGTGGCCTTTTTCTGGGTCTTTTCCTGTCCCTTGGAATCCAATCTAAAATTTCGGCTGTCCATCTATGGTCTGTCCTTCTGGCAGTATGTCCAGCCCATTGCCATTTCAGGGATTTAACTCTGATCATGATGTCTTCCACTCTCGTCATTTTTCGGATCCACGAGTTCCTCTTCTTATCTCTCCTGGTTATACCAAGCATGCACCTCTCCATGCTGCTTTGAGTTGTCTGCAGCCTTTGTATGTCTCTTTTAGTTAAGGTCCACGTCTCTGCACCATACGTAAGCACTGGAAGGATGCATTGATCAAACACTTTTCTTTTAAGACATAATGGCATATTGCTCTTGAAAATTATGCTGTTTCTTCCAAAAGCTCTCCAGGCAAGTTTTGTACGCCGATTAATTTCTTCATCAATGTGACCCTCACTTGATATCTGCTGTCCAAGATAAACATACGTATCTGTTATCTCCAGTTTTTCTCCATCAATCGATAAATCTTCATTTCTTGTAAAAGCATTGAACATCACTTTTGTCTTCTGAAAGTTCATTTTTAATCCCACTTCTTTACTCTTGTCAGCAAGTTCCTGGATCATACTCTGCAGCTCTGATGGGGTAGTTGCAAAAATGACTACGTCATCAGCAAAACGAAGGTGGGTTAGATAATCTCCATTAATCTTTATCCCTTTGTTTTCCCAGTTCAGTGATTGAAAGACATTTTCCAATGTGGCATTAAAGAGCTTCGGAGATATGGTGTCACCTTGTCTCACTCCCTTTCCAATTTTTATGTGTGTTGTATTTTCAAACAGCCGAATCTTTGCACTTGCATTTTCATAGATGTTATTAATAATATTAATGTATGCATCTTCAATACCGCAGGATTTCAGAGCCGTGGTAACTGCTGATGGTTTCACCGAATCAAAGGCTTTTTCATAATCGATAAAAGCCATGCACAATGGAAGTTCATATTCCCTCGCTCTTTCAATTAGTTCTCTCAGTACGTGGATATGATCTATTGTGCTGTAGCCACTCCTGAATCCAGCTTGTTCTCTCGGTTGAGCCATGTCCAGTGTTACTTTCAAGCGGTGTGAAAGAACTTTAGTGAAGATTTTATAAACCACTGATAGGAGGCTGATAGGTCTGTAGTTCCTGAGATCCTCAATGTCACCTTTTTTATGTAGCAGGATCATTGTAGCATTGTTCCAATCCTCAGGAATCTTCCCTTCATTAAGGCATCAGTGAAAATTTGGGCGAGTACTGTTTCAATTTCTCCACTTGCTTCTTGTATGATGTCTATAGTAATTCCATCTTCTCCTGGAGCTTTCCCCGCTTCATGTTCTTGATTGCATGAGCAACTTCTGCTGGGAGGACTGGAAGAACTCTGGTAACTTTCATGATGTCTGGAGTACATGTATCATCCCTTTCATATAGTTTGGAGTAGAAATCTTTCACTCTTGTCAAAATTTCGCCTGTATTTCTTGTTATAGAACTATCTTCTTTTCTCAGAGCCATAATCTGTTTTCTTCCCTTACTGAGATGTCCCTTTGCTATCTTTAGGCTTTGGTTGTTTTCAATTGCTTTCCTCACTAGCTCACAGTTGAATTTCCTTACGTCTTCAGTGATACTTTTTCGTGCTGTCTTGCATAGCTCTATATATTCCACTTTGGAAGTCACATCTTCTTTAGTTGTCCTCATCTCTCTTCTTTTTTGCATCAACATTTTGGTTTTTCCTGATAATTTGTTTACATGCAACTTGTTCTTAGACCCAGCTAATTTTGTTGCTGTTTCCATAAGAGCTTTGGTTACTTTTCTGTTAACTTCAGAGATGCCCACTTCTTCCGATGTTAGGCCTTCTAAAGCAGAGAACCTGTTCTTCAGTTCCAACTTGAAGGTATTATGGTGTTTTTTAAGGTTGGTTATGTCAATACATTTTGTTTGTCTTATGAGCTTGCCACGTTCCAGTTTAGTGTTGAGGTGCATCTTACATCTCACCAATCTATGGTCACTACCTGTGTTGAACTTGTTTAGCACACTGCAGTATTCGATGACGAATTTTTTGTTACACATAATAAAATCAATTTCACTTGTCGTCCCAATTGGATGTCTCCATGTCCATTTCCTGTGTGGCTTTTTTCTTGAAAAAGGAATTCAAGATGAAAAATCCTTCTGCCTCTGCAAACTCAACGAGAGTATTTCCACGCTGGTTTCTGTTGCCGTGACCGAATTTACCTACTGAAGTTTCATTCCGTTGCCGGTGCCCTATTTTTGCATTGAAATCTCCCATAATTATCTTCAAGTGCTGCTTACCTTTATTATTTAGATGACGAATTTCCTCATAAAATTCTTCAATTTCTTCTTCAGGATGACTTGTGGTGGGTGCATAAGTTTGAATAATCTGAACCTGGTATCTTCTCGATAGTTGGATAACGAGTCGTGCAGCTCTGTCAGAGGAACTTTCAACTTCTACCACTTTATCCTTCAGTTTCTTGTTTATTAAAATCCAACACCACTAGTTCTGCCAGTATCTGTCCCACGATAATAGAAGAGATGTCCACTTTTCAGTTCAATGAGATCTTCTCCTTTTCTCCTTACCTCACTCAGCCCGACGATCTCCCACTTGATCCTTTGTAGTTCCTCTTCCAATTCAAGAAGTCTTGAATCAGAAGATAGGGAGCGTCCGTTGTAGGTAGCCAAGGTCAGCATCAAATGGCAGCCTAGTCCGGTCCTCCGGGGATTCTTAGCACCCTCTGCCTTCATGTCGCACTGGCCGCTGCCTTGGCCAGGAGTACATTCCAGCTGCCGGAGACTGAGGGCCAAGATTTAAGTTGTAGAGTCATTTTGGAGGTGTTTGGCCATAACTCACCACGCTGGCCAAGCGGGTTGGTGAGTGTGGGATAGCATTTCCTCTGATCCCGATGGTATAGTTATACCGCTATTTGCGGTCGTCAGAGCCCCTTTAGTGGGAACAGGATGCACCACGAGAAGGCGGGGTTGACATTTGTCAAGGAGAGGCTGTGATGTTACGCATCACCTGACCTTACATCAACCTTATAACGGTACGTAGCAGTATTAATTTCCATGAGCTCCTGTCCAAGGTTCAATTTAATTCGTTTGTACATAATTTTGCCTAAGTTAAAGTGAAACAGTTGCTGAATTGTTAGAATATTATATTTGTTCGGGTTGCCTCTGGAATATCTGAACGTATAGTAAGTTGTTACCATCCAAATTATGTTTAAGATCTATTAATCGAATATATTTATTTTGAAGAATTTGTAATTGATTAATATAAGTAAGTGTTGTTTGACCCCAGGATAGTAGGCACTAATCGAAGTGTGGATGAATTAACGTATAATATAATAATTTTAATGTTTTAACAGATAGATCTGTTAGTGTATGACTAATTATTCCTATGTTTCTGGATATTGTTTTTGATAAAATGTCTATATGCAGATTCCATTTTAAATCATTATGAAAAAAAATAACCAGATAAGTAAGATTATTAACTAACTCAATCTGATTATTTTGAATGGAAAAGTTTAAATGAATAATTTGATGAGGTTTTTGTCTGGAAGAAAGTATGGCTTTAGATTTATTGTAATTAATTTATAATTCATTGGAAGACAACCAGTCAGTGTACTTCGATAATTCAGTAGTGGATAGAAATATTATTTCACTAATAGTTGGTCCCGAAAACAGGAGTGAAAAGTTTAGCGACATACCATTAGAGCTTAGAAAAACCCAGACATATGCTTGAGTGTAATATTAGCTTCAGACTGTCTGCAGCCTTTCATATGCATCTACTTCTTCTGAATGTGCTGATTTGATGTCAATCATGACTGAGACATTTTTTGTGCGCTTTTCTAAAGAGATGCCGAAAATATGCCCATTCGAGTCATGTTTTCTTCCCATATCGATATTTTGCTATGATCCTACTCTAGAAAATCATTACCGAATTCATCCACTTCTGAATAAATTTAAATTTTTTCGTAAATAACAGACTGTTTTTCTTTATTGCGGATTTAACTACCACCGTGAGCAATTCAGTGCGCGACAAGCAGTCGCCCGTCTTTAATTTTCAGCCATTGTATTCCAGGGAAGGAAGAGAGCCAGCGCCGTAAGTCAAACACAAAATCCATGCCTCACCAGGATTCAAACCCTGGCCCATCTCAGATGAATGATCAGAAGCGATCGCTTATACCACTACGACACAGGGTCGGCAGTAGAATTTTTACACTTAAACGTAAGAGTACGGCATAGCCAAATGGCGTTTGTTTTACGGCACTGGACCTGTCCCTCCCCTGGAAACTGTGACCTTAAAGTAGGAACAGGCAACCTCTTAGGTCCAATCGGGTTGCTTATGGTCGGACCTCAGCCCCCCCCCCCCCCCCCCCGCCGTCCCTTATCCTTATCCCACAAGCACAAACAAACACGCCGACGCAATGGTAATTACTTTCACAACCGCACATCCTTAAGTTTGTTCTGATTCCTAAGGCACATCTGCTTATATTTTTTCCGCACGTCTTTGTAAAAAGATCGTGCTTATACTGTATTACCGGTTTGTCCGTGGGTCCGCATGTGGACACCATATCTCTGCACTATTAGTCCGATTTGAAAAATTCTTTTGCATTTTTGCATTGAGAATCTTGAAATGTGCGAATGATGATCCTGTATTTCTGTTTTTTTTTATTACGATCCACAATTTTTCCGTTATAGGGCGTAATTGTAGACGATATCGAAATCAAAATAAATTCTATTCCATATATTGGCTTCTAAACGTCCGATTGTTTTTTTTTCTTTCACCCTTCCGTTTATTGACGTCGGAGCATAATTTAGGTAGTCACTTTTTCACGTTACTCACAGATTTTCCGCTAGGGGGGGCGAAAAAGGAAACTGCGTTTTCCCCGATATCTCTGCTTCTAAGAGAACGATTTGAAAAATTATTTCTGGGGAGGATAGAGCTCCTGGTGGCAAATCTTTTCCATATAATTTTCTAATTTTTGGTAAGAAATAGTTTGGCTACTAGGAGGCGTAAGTGTTCATTTCGGCTTCTGAAGCTTTGGCAGTGAAATCTGAGCTAAAATACTCCTGATGAAATTACTTTGTGGACCGATATCACTCATGTCGATAAACCTTTTTAGAATAGATTTTTAAAATAATGCGTAGGTTTTCCATCAGGGGTGTTGATGTATATCTTATTGTTGTCGATATATCTGCTTCTAAGACTTCGATTTAAAAAATTCCCTCTCTGTTGAATAGCGTTTCCGGTGCGAAATGTTCTTCATTTAATTTCCAAATTTCACAGACTTTCCGCTAGATCTCGTTAAAGTTAATCGCGTTTTCCCCAATATCTCTGCTTTTAAAACTGCGATTTGAAAAATTCTTCCTGTATCGCATACAGATCCTGATGTGAAATATTTTGCATATAATTTCTAATTTTTGGTAAAGAATAGTTTGGCAACCATAGAGTGTAAGTGTTGATTTCTGCTTCTGATGTATTTGTAGCAAAATGTGATCCCCTACAAACTCGACCGATACCGCTCACATCGGAGAAACGTTTGAGAACATTTTCTTCATAAAGCAATGATTAGTTTTTCCACCAGGGAGCGTAGATTAATAGCATCTATTTGTCAATACCTTTGCTTCTAAAATTCCGATTTGAAAAATTCTTTCTTTTTTTTTGGAGAGCGTTTCCGCTGCGAAATGTTTCTCATATAATTTCAAATTTTTCTTAACGAGCAAGTCTGCCACCTGAGGGCGTAAGTTCACTTTTCCATTTACAGCAATATCTGCGGAAATAAAAACTTGATTGAAAACCTTCTTTGTTCGGTCAAATACTACTAACTATGCAAATTCTGTGTGCATATCTCCTTCCCAAAATTCTGCATATGTGCTGTTTAAAAATTATTTAAACACCAGAGGCCATTTACTTTGTAGAACACTTTCGGCTAGTGAATGAGGAAATTTGCAGTTCACAGTTCTGTCGGTAGGTGATGGTTTTGTAATTCAGTTTGCCGTTGTATCGTCGTTTCGCTCGTAAAAATCCTTTAGAGAAATTTCATTTTTACTGCAAGCCATTCGCTATAATAGAGATGTGATGCATTATCCTCTTAGAATAACGCAAATATTTCGAGCTAAGGGCCTAAATGTCGAAACTTTTTTTCATTTTTCTTTTCGCCATCTCTGCTTCTGGGGAAGTATTTTAAATGGCTTTTATACATAGCATAAAGTCTTCCATGAATGAAGAATACTTTTCATCTACACTGCTGGCCACCCAAAATGCAACACCAAGAAGGAAGCATCCGATTGGCCTAAAATTCGCAGCATGCGTCGCCCGCGAGAGGACATGCAAACGATTAGCTTCGCAGGACATATGCAAATCATGTGCGCCCGGCGCGCCACCGAGAAGCACTATAAGAAGGGTGCACGGAAGGCGGGGTGTAAGTAGTAGACGTGTGTTGTGATGTCTGATCTGTGCGTGGGAAGCTTCCTGATGCCTCGTCGCAGAATACGGCAGTCATTCCAGCACTTTTCGGAGTTCGACAGAGGACGAATAGTGGCTTACCGCGACAGCGGTTAATCGTACCGAGACATCCGCGCCCGTGTGGGACGACATTCAGCCACAATGAGGCAAGTATGGATTCGGTGGATGCAGGAGGGACCGACGGACCGACGTGAGCGATTGCTGCAGACGCGGCACACCAACGAACGGGAGGTCCGGCATGTTGTGCGGCGGGCATTGACGGCTTGCACCGCAACATTACGAACGTTAGCGCAGGAATTAGGGTCTGTTGCGCAAGAACCGTGTCAGAACGTACCGTTCGACGTCGTCTGCAGGAGCGGGGACTTGATGCACGTCCCCCATTGCTGCGATAACCATTGACCTTATACCACCGGGGAGTGCGGCGTCAATGGGCAGTTGAACGCCACAATTGGACTACGGAATGGCCCGACATTGTCTTCCCCGACGAATCCCGCTTCTGCTTGCAACACCACGATGGCGAATCCGCGTGTGGCGGCACCTCGTCGAGAGACTATATGACGCCTGCATTATGCATCTCCATACCGGTCCATCGCCTGGCGTTATGGTTTGGGGCACAATTTGATATGACACACGCACCCCTCTGGTACGCATCGCCGGTAATTCAACAGCCACCGATACATCTCCGACGTTTTGGAGCCTGTAGTCCTCCCTTACTTGCAGGACCTGCGGGCGGCCACGTTTCAACAGGACATTGCGCGCCCGCACGTGGCACGCATTGTGCACCAATTCTTCACGGTCCATCAGGTGTCACTGCAGCCGTGGCTCACCTGTTCTCCCGATATGTCGCCCATCGAACATGTCTGGTCGCTGATCGGCAACCAAGTAGCTCCGCCAGCACCACACGCCGCTGCGTCTGATGAGCTGTGGCAACGTATGGAAGCAGCATGAACCGACATACCCCAAGTCCACATCCAAAGCGTCTTTCGTTCGATGCCCTGGCGTGTAGCGGCCGTTATTGCCAGCCATGGGAGACCACACGAACTATTGATGTCTGCGTGTTCCGCAAGTCGCACAGGCCTGTAAGCTCAATCGTTTCATTTTTGTATCTGTTGTTATGTGTCCAGTAAATCTGACTTTGCTATCTCGTGTCCTTCTTGGTGTTGCATTTTGGGTGGCCAGCAGTGTATTTTCAACTTTTCCTTTAGGACTAAGAAAAATTCTTTTCCTAGCCGGCATAGACTTACATCATGTTTCTTTCTATATTTTTTCTTTGAACTGTTCGATTTGAAAATCTCTTTTCAAATTGAACAGTTGTCTTTGCTACATTCCTTGCGCTATAAGAAACTTTTTGTCGCTCATTTGTTAATTTTCTGAACATGCTTTCTGGTCTCTAGTAGAACTCAGTAGCTGTTTCTATTTCTGGATATTTTACGGATTGTAGAAACCGGTTAATTGTTTTTCTAACCGGTTCCAATACTTTTGAATGGCTTTGATAAATTTAATCCGCGTCGGAACGGATTCGAAGGACGTGCTCAGTACAAAAGAAATTTCGACGTCATCTTTATTTTTTATTATGGTATTTAACGTGCATCATGTGCAACTCGATTGGGTATAAGCAGTCGTTTGCCCAAAATTTAGAGTCACTGCTTTCATGGAAAAGGGAGCGTCAATGCTGTAAGCCTAAGTGCAACCTGTACAATTCACCGGGAACCGAACCCAGATCCGTCTCCGAAGAATGAGCAGAGATCATTTTGCCACAGGGCAGGACTAAATCTTTTGTTTTTCTTTTATTGGAGATTTAACGGCCACCGTGATTATCTCAGTGGGTTATAAGCAGTCGCCCGTCCATAATTTAGGATCACTGGTTCCAGGGAAGGGAGAGAGCCAGTGCCGTAAGAAAAACACAACATCCATGCCTCACCGGGATTCGAACCCGGATCCTTTTCGAGCGAATGATCAGAAGCCATCACTTAGACCACTGCACCACCGGCGCCGCAGGGCTAAATCTACTGAGCTGCGGTTGCTTGGAACTTTTCTCGAACGCAATCCGAATACGCGTATTCGATTCCCAATCTATAGCAACGCAATGTTGAAGTTTTATCTAAAGGATGGGTACATAGGAAACAGTAATAATATACGTTATCTATGCGCCGAAAACTATAGTTTTCGCAATGTCTTTCAGCTCTATCAAAGTAAATTGTGTGCTTTACCATATTTTTGAGAAAACAGAAACTGATATAAGTTACAAGTGCAGTGCTAATCTCAGGCATTTGTCGAGTGGCCCACTGTCCTGGCAGCTTTCTGTTTTGGAAAATATCACCTCTTTTCTATTTTTTTTTTTTTATTGTAGGTTTATAAAATTTTTAAGATTATTTAGTGGACTCGTTTGACACATACTTGAATTAGAATGTATACACTGAAGTGCCGGCGAAACTGGTACAGACGAGCTTATGCAAAATACATAGCAACGTCACCTATTCGCGTACTCGGTTGCGTCCGCCAGTGCGTATATAAAGCGATAGACATCCTTGCCAGCTGTCAGAGCTGTTTTTGGCATGAGAATTACAAGTAATAACGATTTAAGCGAATTTCAACGCGGTGTCATAGTTGGCGCTCGTGAGATGGGCCACAGTATTTCGGAGGTAGAAACGAAGTTCGGATTTTCACGGACGACCATTGCAAAAGTGTACCGTGACCACAAGAATTCCGGCAAAACCTCCAACCTACGATACCAGCGTGGACGTAAAGAGACATTGGGTGAACGTGACCATTGTAAACTGTCAAGAATTGTTTCACGCGATAGGCGTGCAACACTCTCGCAGGTATCATCGGAATTCAATTCTGGAGCCTCAACAAGCATCAGTGTCCGGACTGTGCAACGTACCCTGCACGATATGGGCTTTGGGAGCCGACGCCCAACTCGAGTCCCCTTGATGAGTGCACGACACAGAGCTATGCGCCTCGCTTGGGCACGGCAACACCGCCATAGGACCCTTGATGACAGGAAAAAAGCAGCCTGGTCTGACAAGTCGCGTCTCCAACTGTATCGGGCAGATGGAAGATTTCGTGTGTGGCTCAAACCCCATGAAACCATGGATCCTGCCTGTCAACAGGGAACTGTACCGGCTGGTGGGGTTCCGTAATGGTATGGTATGTGTTTAGCTGGACTTCACTGGGACCCCTGGTACGTCTACAAACGTCTGTGACCGGCCAACGCTATGCGCGCATCCTTTTTGACGAGATACACCCGTTCATGTCCTACATTCATCCTGATGGGTTGGGCCTGTTCCACCAGAACAATGCACCTCCACACAAGTGTGGGACGCCACATTATGGTTAGAAGAGCATTCATCTGAGTTTGGGGTGGTGCCATTCCCACCCAAGTTCCCAGATCTGAACGTGATAGAACACATTTGGGATGCCATGCAACGCGCTATCGAACACAGAAATCCGAGACCTTGGAATACACCCGAATTATGGAACGCTCTGCAGGAAGTATGGTATGCATTGGCTACAGCATATTTCCAGAAGGTAGTGGAGTCCATGCTCCGTCGTATTTCTGCATTCCTGTGCTCTCGTGGGGGACCTATCAAGTATTAGACAGGTGTACCAGTTTTTCTGGCACCTCAGTATATATTGGACTTGGTTGACAGATATATACAGTATAGACATTCTGTGTTTCAAAGAGAGAAATAGGTGAACAAGGAACTGAGCGAATGTACTCCCGAAAGGCAAACACAAACAACCATGCCTTCACCGGGATTCGAAACCAATCCACCTCCGTTGAGTGAATGATCAGAAGCCATCATTTAGATCACTGTGCCACCGTGGCGGCCGTAAGACAAGCACAACATCCATGCCTTACCTGGGATTCGAACCCAGACCCTTCCGTTCGGCGAATGATCAGAAGCTATCGCTTAGACCATTGAGCCAACGGGGCAGCCTTACCTTTGTGGATCTCGTGTTAAAGTTACGCGCTCTTTTAGATTTTAAGTTCAGAAAAGTCACGCCGAGACAGAAGTGCACGTAGCCCGTTTTTTCTTGTTTTCACATTTTTGAGAAATATTTGGTTAAGATTTTGGCTCTCCTAAAATAATAATATATGTTGAAATTGGGCACGTAAACTTCGTTTTCATGGCAACAAAACGGTATGTTCTTCAGTAAGCTTACATGGTAATAGAGTTGTGTTACGTTTCATATGAAAATAAATGTCGCTCTGGCATGCAGATACGAGTCGTTCCAACACCTTCTTAGAAACACAGAAAGCAAGCGTTTTGCACATTTTATTTTTATTGCAACAGTTTATGTAGAATGAAAAAACAAAGTTCAGATTTTTGAGGAGGAATTGCTATTACTGAATGCAAAGTAAGTGGAACAGTGATTGACCGGGTGAATAAGTTTCTGTACTTAGGAAGTGTGTTTGACAGTGAGAACAAATTAGATGGTGAAATTAGTAGGCTAGTGAATTCTCCATTAAAAGTCACAGATGCTTTAAGAGGATTTCGCAGGAATGATGGATTCTGAAGAAATTCCCGAATGGCTGTACATAAAGCTATAATTGTTCCTGCTCTGATGTATGGCAGTGAAACCTGAATACTGCAGTACAGACGTAGGATTCATGTGCAGGAGAGAAGCGTTACTTATCGAAAACTTTTGGCAAAACACTCTCTGATCATGTGAGGAATGAGGATGTGCTGCAGTTGTGTAATGTGAGGCAAAATGTTGTTAGTAAGGTGGAGACTAATGTTCTTAGGTCGTTTGGCCATGTTAAAAGTAAGAGTGAAGAGATGCTTACTAAGAACAATTTTTAAGCCCAAGTGGCAAGAAAGAAATGCAGAGGAAAGCTAAGGGAATCAGGGGACAACCAGGTTCAGAAATGTCTGCATGAGAAACACATTATGAGTATGAAGTACAGAATGTCTTTACTGCATCGTGTGATGAAGGTTAGTGAAGTTCAAGCTGTGTGCCAAGATCGTTGTAAATAAAGACGTCTGGTAATACGACAGTAAGCAAATAATTAGTCAAACATTTATCTGGCTGGTTGTCTTCCATTATGGAGCTACCCTATGAATATCAGAGAGCAGGTTAAAAGGTATGTGTGTATATTTATATAGAATGGATCTCTAGATATCTGAACACTAAGTTTCTTCTAAATCTATGTGGTTTTATAGAGCATTTGCAAATAAAATATCGAATTTTGCAGACTAATGAAATTAGCAGACATTTTAGGAACAGAAACGTCACACGATTTTCTTGTGATATAGAAATTTAAAGCACGAAACCTGGAGCCTATAAAGCGCTGGTCGTTTCACCACATGTATCGAATTATAATGAATTAGGTTTATTTTGCTTTCCGCTAAGCTAATTATAATGAATAAGCTCTTCCTACCAGCTAGCTAATGATATACTTGTACTAAGCTTCAAATAGTGAATTCAAATGGTTGTTGTTACTAGTTAATTACGAACATGAATAAAGTCTTAACGCTGGTTATTTATGGTAATAAACTAATGTTATAGACCTAACAGCCAGACAGAGATCTGACAAAAACTATTAATTGAGAAAGACTAACTTACGGCAACTTTTTTATTATAAGACCCTTGGTCATCTAAAGCACACACACAACTTGTTTTACAATAATGAAGAATCTCTCCTCGTATAACAAACGCTCTCCGTAAACAACAACGCTCTCCGTAAACAACAACAAAAGCTCTCCCTAAGTCTCGATGAACGCGCCTATATATACTAGCTACCACCACGTCATGACTTACACTCATTGCCAGATCTCATTCATCGGGTGAAATAATATTTCGTTCAGTAAGAAGATAATTTACATAGTAAAATAAAATAACCAGAGATAGTAAAATCAAAAGGAAAGTGAATATAGAGTATACGTTACAGAATCTAAAGGGATTTGTTATAGGGAAGGGAACGTTGAATTAGATCAAAATTCGTGTCACTTTGTTGGGAGTTTAAAATTTGACGCTACGCATCGGAGGCAGCCTGCATCATCAATATAATATTTGGAAACGGAACATTTAATGAAAGCATTACGTGACCGACGTTAGTTTGATGAATTCCATTCGGACAATATCAGCCTCGAAAATAAAACACGTCGCAAAACAGAAGTACCTAAAGTAGGCCTTGATTGAATCTGATCCAAACAAACGGTATGAGAACGTGTCATGAAAGTCGGAGTATATTATACATCCATTTCCCGACATTTAGCTGTCATATGCATTGAACAGCACGAAACACGAAGCTTTGACGTTTGTACTTCTCTGCGTATCGGGATTCAAAGGAACGACACCATCCATTTTGAGACATCTGGTCACGTGTACTGAGAAGTGCACGGTTAGACCGCGATAAATCGGCCCAATTCTCCAAGCTTACCCCAAAACTGCCACTCTCTCCTAGCAAGACAATAGTGAGTATTTTCTGGCCCGCAGCTGGTATGATCTCCTCCTTCTTACAACCGGGTCGAACCATCATGGCTGACAAGTGCTATCAAAATCATGACATTTTACCAGAAAAAAAAACATCCACCGAACTTCCCGCAGTAGTCAATCCCCATGGGGCCATGCCTCTTCCCAAATTACGATCACTTCTTCGAGCACTTGGACATCATTCAACAGAGAAAATCATTTCCCAATGAATTATCACTTGAAACTGCATTTCATGAGGGTGTCGCATCACGAAGCTCGACATGTTTTCACTATGGCATATATGCACTCAATGGAAAAAAAAACAAAACAAATACACTCATTGTCATAAAAATCCATGGACCAATAAAAAAAACCGTGCCATTCACGTGAAACTCCGCGAATAGCTACGGGGTGGGCAGACTGACGCTGCAATCGCAATCCTTGGGGCTTACAAGGCGCTGTTCAGGGGACTCCACATTCGTGCCGAAGTGCACGATAAGAGTCAGGTGAGATCCCTCAGCGAAAGACATGCCAAGGAACCGCGCGCAGATGTGCGTACTGGCAACTTACGGAGTTTGAACGAGGCCGTATCGTCGGGATGAGAGAGGCAGGATGTCCCGCGAGCCGAATCAGCCGCCATTTGTGCCGGTCGGACACTACTGTGCCATCGTGTTGGGAGCAATGGACAAGGGAAGGCACCCAGTCACGGCTGACTGGCTCTGAACGACCCAGACACACCACCAGCGGAGAGAGCATTGGGATCCTGACAGCAGCAAGCACAGAGAAAACGACGTCCTTGCCGAATACCCTGAGATAGAGCCGCGGGTGGCCTAGTGAGCAACGTTCGTGAGTACCACGGAGAAGACCACGGGTTCGATCCCAGGCAGGTACGAACGCTCAAACCACTAAATATCCGCCGTGCTTCTGATGAGCACGTTAAGCTGTCGGGCCCCGTGTACTGGCCCCCAGGTAATAAATAAGGGCATCTTCCTCCCCTTCCTACCTCGCTTCCGTGTGACATTTCTATCGGGCACTATAGCTCAAATCTTCTAGCTTCTTATTTCTAAGGGTTGTTTAAGAACTGGGGTCAGACACCCCCTTCCTAAAATCCTTTCCATATGATCTGATCTGATATCCTGGGATATGTGGTGGCTGTAGAATGGACTCCAGTGTCAGCCAGAACCATTTCCTGACGCTTGGAAGAGGCGAATCTGCACTCTCGACGGCCTTTAAGTTTTCTGTCATTTACTTCTGATCATCATCGCCGTCGATTGCAGCGGTGTCAGCAGCTAGCAACTGGAATGCTATGGACTGGCGACGTATAGTAGTATTCAGCGACGAATCCTGCTTCTGTATGGCAACGCACGATTACCGTATCAGAGTGTGGAAGACCGCTGGTAAGTGCTACAGTCCCAACCTCACTGTACAGAGTCACACGTCTCGAACTGCAAACGTAATTGTCTGCTAAGCCATTGCGTATTACATCCGGACTTCTCTCGAAGAGATCCGAGGAACATTAACAGCCTTAAGCTACCAACATTATATCCTGAGCGCCCATTGCTACCTTACTTTCCTGGCGTAGGAACCATTTTCCAACAAGTTAACGCCCGTCCGCACGCCGGTTTGGTTTCTCAGGACTGCCTACGTCATACTTCGACGCTTCTGTGACCTGCCAGATCACCTGATCTCTCGCCCATCGAACCCGTGTGGGACCAGATTGTGCTCCATCTTTCTCCATGTCCCAGTTTTCGTGATTTAGAGCGTCAGTTGCAAGAAGTGTAGGCTGATTTGTTCCAGGATAGCAGATGGTGTCTCTATGACTCCATGCCAGTATCACCGTATGTATTCAAGAATAATGCTGTCCGACGCGGTACTAACGCTCATCGGAATGTGTAGCGTATGTCCGCAGGAAATCGTCCTGCTGCTGTAATATTGTAATCACTTCTGTTCTTGGTATGTACCATCTCACTACTAAAATCTCATTTCAATCCGATGACTCCTCGGTGCGTTGATTTTTATGACAATGATTGCAGATACCAACCAAATAGCGTGTTGATCCGTCTCTAGCTCGAATAAAATCTTGTACTCGAAAAGACATTGACTGCGCCAGATAGCCAAAGTTTTTCTGATGTCATGCTAGCTATGCCTGTTGCAGAATTGTCCACAAATCCGCCCAAGACGCCGGTCCAGGATCCATGGATATCATAGTCCACTCCACGGACTAGCAGAAAGCTTCCACAGCGTCAAAATACGGGGGCCTTCGGGGCCGTTGGATGGTTCAAAATTGGGACGAGTGTACTTTGAACCATGGCTGGGAGGTAACGGCCCGGTGGTGGGCTGGTGCATCGTCCTACTGAAAAAGAACTATTGCCGCAGGATGGGCAAACGGTATGAAAATGTGTAGGTGATCAGCTAGCACATGCTGGTAGCTGGCAGCGGTTAAAGTCCTGTTTAGACACAGTAAGAGACCTAACGCGCCCCATGAGAAGGACCTCCAAATCATTATCTACGCCATTTCATGTCATTTGCCATCCTGCTGCCAAAGGTCTTTTCCAATAGGGCGATTCGCTATCCGACTACAGGGTCACTACCTCCCAGCCATGGCTCGAAGAACACTCATCACAATTTTGAACCATCCTGCGGCCCCGAAGATACACGTATTTAAACGCTGTGGAAGCTTTCTCGCATGTCGTGGAGAGAAATGTGTTATTTATTAAACCTGGACCAGTGCCTCGGCCAGATTTGTTACCACCTTGGATTAGAGCCGACCTTGTACGAGTGGTCCATGGCATCATGCCGACGACGGTCAACCCGCACCGTCCCGTCTACTCGGTACAGATGGAAGCGTGGTTTATCTGAGCACACTGATTTATCTGAGACAATGAGTCCCGGCCTCAACATAGTGGTCCGATGAAACCAAATTCATCCAGCCTTGATACGGTTACCCTCGGTAACTCTAGGGTTCTTACGACTTGGGCGATAGAATGACCCATCTGCCTTGCGCTGACAATGCGTCCCGGCCTCCCCATGGTGGTCCGATGAAACCAGATTCATCCAGCCTTGTCTTACCACTTGAGCGATGGAATGACCCATCACCCTAGCGCTGAAAATACGTCCCGCAATCCACATGGTGGTCCGATTAAACCAGACTCATCCAGCCTTGATACGGTTGCCCTCGGTAATTTTAGGGTTCTTACGACTTGGGTGATAGAATGGCTCAGCTCTCTTGCCCTGACAATTTGTCTCGGCCTCCAGATGGTGGTCCGATGAAACCAGATTAATTCTGCCTTGACACGGTTTCCCTCGGTAACCCTAGGGTTCTTACCACTTAGGCGTTAGAATGACCCATCTCTCTTTCGCTAACAATTTGTCCCGGCCTCCACGTGGTGGTCCGATGAAACTAGATTCATCCTGCCTTGATACGGTTGCCTTCGGTAACTCTAGGGTTCTTACCATTTGGGCTTCAGAATGAACCGTCTGCCTTGAGCTGACAATGCGTCCCGGCGTCCACATGGTGGTCCGATGAAACGAGATCCATCCATCCTTGATACAGTTGCCCTCGGTAACCCTAGGGTTCTTACCACTTGGGCTGCAGAATGACCCTATCTGTCTTACGCTGACAATGCGTCCCGGCAATCCACATGGTGGTCCGATGAAACAAGATGCATCCATCCTTGATACGGTTCCCCTCGGTAGCCGTAAGGTTTTTACCACTTGGGCAATAGAATGACAAATATACTTGTGCTAACAATGCGTCCACGATGAAAGTCTCTCAGATCACCACGTTTACCCATGTTTGTAATTGCGATATACTGTTGAGAAGCTCTGATGTCAGCCTATTTATCGCCTGTGTTCGGTTTGGGTCTGTTCCATTCTGTGCTTTGAAGCCCGTGTCACGTTCCCATCAACCATATCTCTAATGTTTTGTCTACAGGGTGTAGACGGTCGTATCTCGCTCGCAAACGTGTATCGCTGCTGGTGGTAAATATTTTGGCTGATATAGTTTATTTTGCACCGTATCTTTGATGTTTGAAATTTTCATCAATATTCCGACATTTCATCCGCTACAATCCGACGTTTCAAATGAAATTGTTATTACTTACTAAAGTTCATAACTCTTTCAAAACTTTGTAGGACACAAAGAAGGCTTCATAAACTTTTAAAGCCTTGCGACGCTTTGTTGAACATTTCGTGTACGCTCTTTGAAGTTCTTTTTTTTTTTTTTTTTGATTGGAGGTTTAACGACCACCGAGAGCAACTCAATGGGCTATAAGCAGTCGCCTTTGAAGTTCATTCTGACACTTGTTTCAGAATTGATGAAGGCTAAAACATTGTGTTTGGCATCAATATAATACAGGGAATTTTGAAGCTTTTAGTGTACAATTTTGCTGATTTATTAAAAGTTGAGCGCATAACGTCATCAGGCTAAAAGTAACTTAAATCGCATAATTGGTTATTGAAAATAAAACAAGCTCCAAGAAAAAAGGCGAAAATTGATTTTTTTGTGGCTCTATTATCCACAATTTTAAGAATTATTTTTAGCTTTTAACACCAGAAGTCTCAATAACTCTACTAAGACATTCCCAATAAGTCCTGAACAACGCGTCTATCTTTTGTGGGCGCTACTTTGAGTTTGTTACTAGTCCCCTCATCCCGTACGTATTGTTTTCTTTCTCAGATATATGAAAACCGGGGTAACTGTGCCAACTGTATGGAGCTTTTGGGAAGGAAATTTTACATATTAATAATATAAACACGCAGATCCGTCTTGCTGCAACGCTTGACGTCACACCAACTTCTGCATTGTTCCATCAGCACTTATCGATTAATTCGCGTGTGCTCTCGCGTTGTCAAAATGATTACCTGCTATATATAGCACGAGATCACTTTCAGATGTCAAGGTGATCACGTGCTAATTTGAAAACATTGTATTATTAAAGACACGAGTTTTGTTTTCCGATCTACGAAATTCAAATTGAATTCTTAGTATCACAGTAAGTTGAGTTTGGACGCGATCACATTCAGATGTCAAGGTGATCGCGTGCTAATTAAAAAACGTTGGATTGTCAATGGCTCGATTTATATTCATCCGTTCTACAAAGTTCGAGTGGAAATTTTAATATCGCGACAAGTTGCGTTTCTATATAAATTTTATTTAGAACAATTCAAGTTTTAATTTGTACGCTTTAATTTATTTTTACTTTTTAATTTAACTAATTTTCCAATTTCCGCAGTGCTCATTATATTATACATTTTGCAAAATATCGATCTATTTAAACGCTCTAGCCTACAATAAACATTGAAATCTTGCGATGTCGTAGTGAGCAAGATTTGCATCTAAAAGCAGATGTCGCTCCAATAGCACATTGTCTAGAATTTACATAGTTCCGATTTGTAATACCAGATGTCGCATTATTTTGTAGAAAAAGCTTCGGTATGAAGCTACAAATTAAACTTCGGATAGGGCAGTCTAAAACAAGCCGTGAGCGGAATAACATGTTTGCCGGAGAAAAAGTAATTTAACGCGAAAAATCAAAAGCAAAAGTTTTTAAGGTAAGTTTACATGAAAACAATTGGACTACAAGGAGAATTCTTAAACAGCAATAAATATTTCGCGCAAAATATTTATCGCGAGGTCTTTTGAAAAAAGGGAAATAAATAGCATATAATTTTCAGTTCTAACATAAATGAGTTCTTACTATATAAGTTTTTATTATATTTCCTCACAAAAAAGTCGGAGTCTGATTTGTTTTCAATCTGCTTCAATTTAAAATTTCACCGTCTTAGGACCGTGAACATCACCTACATATTAATATTTATTTAAAGTTTAAAAACATCCGTCTTAGGACTGGCTATAGGCTAGTTTAATAAGATCAAGTAGCACACTGGGTATACAAAACTTCAAGTTGAGTTTTTCACCATTTCCAGATATGACAAAGGGCAGGTTTCTGAGTTTGGGATTTTACATCCGGATGAGCTGTGCAAATGAGTTCTCTGGAGCCCATTGACGCAAAAATCTACCTGAGAAATAAATGTTCAGAAGCGTACAGAAAAGATCTAAAAATAGTACTTCTATTAAACATCTACATCACCGTTATTGAATATCTAAATTGTTATTTGGATTTTTTGGCTTCGTCAGAGTTATGAAATTGAAATTTTATGCTAAACATTGGGCTGCTTCGCGGAATCCTGAGAAAACTCCTATTTTGAAAGGTTCATAGAGAGTTAAGAGAAAAACACTACAAGCATCTGATGGTGACGATTCCATTCACGCATGCGTACGTTGAGAGGTATTGATCCAACTGAAAGGGAAACTCCTATGCTGAACAACTTTTCTCATTCTATCGCGAGTCTTATTGTCGACAAGGTGGCATTTTACTAGCTGCTGTCCTTACATCTCATGGAGCAAACCCAAACTTTTTGGAAAGTGATATAAGTACAGTTTCTCTCTACATTAGCGGTGGTTTTTATAGTGACGCACTTAGAAGGGATTCCCATTATTGGAAATAGAAAGGGATAACCTCAATAGAAGATAAGTACAGAACTTTGTCGCAAATACAAAAGACTTCTCAAATTATAATTTTATCAAGTCGTCCGGAAGAAACATCCTTTTAAAATTCATTTTTGATGTACATGAAAGAAATTAGGGATTTCTTTAGTTCGAATACTATCCTAGCGTAAGTTACTAACAAAATATGCATGCTATAAAGAAGTAAATGAGCTTACAGATAGCAGTGATGCATTAATTATTTATTCTACTACATAGGGAGTAGAAGAATTGTGCAGTAACTTAGGAAAACTATTTATTTTCTCCTCATTAAAGCCCTGATGTAACGATGTGAACTCTATGTATCAGAGGGTTCCCTTTTTTTTTCCTGATTCCAGGTGAGAATTATTTTAATTGAATATAATCTCTTGAAAAGTATTATTTCCTGAAAGAGAAGCACAAAGAAAGTACTTCTACGTACAACTAGATTAAATTGAAAAAGGTATTACTGTTAGAATTCACAACTCCTCTACAAAAGTAACCGGAGCAAATTACAGAATCGCTTCTGTTTACGGTACGAGTGGCATATATGTTAACTAAAGTTTATACGAAATGAGAGTGATTTATACACCGAACGCCAAAACTTGACCAAAGTTGAATTTAGGTGGATTATTGTAATTTATTTTATATTGTATTTAATGTTTTAAGGTTTTAACCTCCTAAGGGGATATCTTCTACAGTAAGAAAAAAGAAACTACATTTCTAAGAAATTACAATTTCTTTACTCGCATATGAAAACAAACGTGTGTATGAAAATTCCAGGCTGCTATTTGAAAATAGCATCCAAAGTTTTATTTCATCACAATGCTACATGGACGCAAATTTCTTGAAAAGAAAATTTTAATTTCAAAATAGCAGAAAGAAAAGCTATTCGGGGTAACTTTTTTCTATTTTACCATTAACGGTACAATATAAACAAGCTTTTACAAACTGTTTGCATCACATAAATTAGAATAGAAACGAAGAAAATTTGCTGCAAATACAAGCAAATGCAATATGTATGAACTTACGATTTCAATGGCATAATACTTGTAATTTAACAGTCAAATTTTCAAGCCGATTCATACGTTGACACTGAAATGAATAAAAGGTAAAGATTTATTTTTTCTCGGAGAAACGTTCCCTTGAATTAGGGAGCAATTAATATAAACATCCCCTTCAAGTTAAATATTGATTTAATGCTTCGTTTATTACTATATTTGAAGTCAAAGATTTTATCTATTCTTGATACATAGAATTGCCACTAATATTTCTTTTTGCATCTGCACCAAATTTGCGAACTATTTTAAAGGCACTGTGAAATAAATGTATATAGCAATACATACTGATTGAGCATATTAAGATGATCCTAAAAACAAAAGTTTTTGTCATTCTTACGACATTGCCTAACACATATACGCGAAGTAAAAGTACAGAAGATTATCAAACACAGCAAAGATTACTGTGAAAACTGCCATTTAAATAAATCATGACACAAACGCAGCATAATATGATAACTATAACTTACTACTGTTATTGATTTAATTCTTGCATATGAGCATTCAACAAGTAAATCTAGGGAACTGAAGTTCTGTAAACTCGTACTAAGGGAAATAATTTATTTTTTACATAAATCATAATAAAGACTTAACAAAAAGTGCCTTTAATCACACATTCCCCGAAAGTACAAAATATGTTTTAGTCACAAACGCCTTTTAAATTTAATTTCAAAGAGCTCAGGAATTAATGGTATTGATTTTACGAAGCTTAAAATAATAGGTAAAGTTCATTAAACTGAAATTTCGGAGGTAAAACATATTTCGTATCTACGTGTAATATAAGCTGCAAAGAGTACAGCATGCATCAGGAAAGTGCTAACTACGTTATTGATCTGCTTCCGGTATACCTTTCAACACCAAGCATCGGACTTAGCTTCAACAATTGCATCGCTGAGTTAATACCATCAGGAAATAATACCAATGACTTAGACGAAGAGTTAACCACCTTAAACGCAACTCACATCGCTCAGGATATCTTCGACTTCAATCTGACAGACATATTTCGATACTGCTTAAGACGATCCTTGCCATCTGGTTATTTCCATTCACCGTACATATTGGAATGGTGGCAGCAACTGTTATGGATCACGTCATTTGCCATTATGACTGTGCTAGCCACGCTAGGTAACGCTCTCGTCATATGGACAATCATTGCTCGCAAGAGGATGAGAACAGTCACAAACTACTTTATCTTAAACCTTGCGATTACTGATCTCATGATGGCAACCTGCAACACCATATTTAATTTTGTGTTTATGCTGAACAGCCACTGGCCTTTCGGAAACATTTATTGTGTAATCAACAACTTCATTGCCAATTTGACGGTCTCAGCGTCAGTGTTTTCCATTTTTGTCATGAGCATCGACAGGTGAGTGAAATGATGTCCTATTCTGTTTAAACGTTTTTCCTTTTATATTGCTTTATGATGTATGCGCAGAAATTTTGAACTCATTCCCACGTTTTACCTGTCAGATTTGAATCAGGATGTTTCTTTCTTCTTTTATTTTCTTCATAAAGCTTATTGTATCTGCAAGTAGTTTTTAACCACTGTGATGTGCCTGCATAGCAGGAAGTACATGAGATAAAGGCAGATAGCAGCGAGAGCATATGTCCACGTAGCTCAGTTGGAAGAGCAGCTAAATCCATAGTGAGAGGACCCAGATTCGATGCCCAGCTTGGGCAAAGATGATGGAGAAATTTACTTTGTCATATTGCCCCCGAACTTCCCGGATGACCCGGCTGTTACATTTCTTGCAATGGTGTGATGTTCTTTCCACACCGCGAGATAGGAAAAATTATAATCCCTTCTTCAGCGCTTCAAAAAATAAATGTGTGATGTTGCGTTCCACACACCAAATTTTCTGGGATTTCTCAAATGCACGTTCTTTGTGGGATGACTGCCTACAGCGACATATGGTCACGGCTGACCCGAGGGCAATGCCCCTGGCACTCTTTCGGGAGGGGAGGGGAATGTAACGTGCTTTGCACCGCAGGACGCAAATGAGATAAAGGCTGATATCAACGAAAGCATATGTCCGCGTAGCTCAGTTGGGAGAGCGACTTACTCTGGACGGGGGAGGGGACCCGGATTTGATGCCCGGCATAGGCAAAGATGATGGAGAAATTTACTTCGTCATACCACTTAAGTACCCACAATGTTTTACGTATCTCGAAATTGTTCACCTAGTTGGCGGGTTTTTCGAAAGCTTCAGCTGAACGATTCTTTCCGATTCCTATATCAGCATTACCGACTAGGAACCTGTTACCAGTGATAACCGCTTAATTTAAAACATTTATTTTCTGCTCTAGCATGGCGAAGAAAGGCTAGTCCTCCTGATACGGACGTTCACTGTACTTTCTTAGGTTCGTGGCCCTTTCTGTATTCTGTTTAGCAGGTAATCAATCAGAAAGTATAAGTGTCAGTCATCCACCTAAATGACCACTTGGAATAAAAAAGGTTACAACGTAACCCTTTTTCGTGTGTGAGATTGGTGTTACGCCATGTCTAAAACCATGACTAAGGAAATATTGCACTAAATGAGAATACGATGCAATAGTTGCACGAAATAGCTCAAATTAAAGTTTTACGGTTAGACGAAACATATACAGAAGTCAAACTTACGATAACCTTTTACTGGTCCAGCAATATTTGACGAAATCCAGAACATAGCACTGCGAGTTTTACACTTCACATACGTATAATGCCGTAATTATATGTCGTATAATCTAGCTTAACAAAGTTCTAACATCTCCACACACATACACACACACACACACACACACACACTAAGCAATTGCTTTATCGTCCTTTTTATCACATTCATACGTCACTCTCTCTGACCTCAAAAGTGTTGCCTACCTCATTTACGTGAGAGAGAAGTTATCACGTTAAGTGTGGAAAAATGCAAAAGAGAACAAACTCAAATTTACACAGGAAAAGGAAATAAAAATGAAAGTTAAATTACAATATACGTCACAAGGTAAGCACCGATTTTTGGTGCAAATTTTCACTCGTTCCATCCACTTTGCTTGTTTGGTTTTTAACGACCACAGTAAGGAACTCAGTGTGCTGTAAGCAGTCGCCCGTCTCTAATTTAGTGCCACTGCTGCCTGGGAAAGGAGAGAGCCAGTGCCATAAGACAAACACAACAGCCATTCCTCACCGGAATTCGAACCCGGACAAATATCGGACAAATGGGCAGAAGCCATCACTTAGACCACTGCGCCACAGCGGGGTTCCATCCACCAACGTTCCATTTCTTTGAACGTGAATTGTTCGTTTTCAGCACGAACGAGTTTATATGTGCGTGCAGTGCAAGTGTTAATGGATTACACCACACGCACATACAGTATATCGATGGTTGGATTGTATGTACGTACAGATGGTTAGATTCTATATACGTGTAGATGGTTGGATTCTATATAGATATAGCTGGCTGACTTATTGAAATCCTTGATTTATAAATTGGGAAACGTTCTTTGAGCGAAGAATGTTTTTACTGGGTTTCTGTAAACTCATCAATCCGTCATGAATTTACGTGTTGTCTTGCTATAGGGTTAAGAGGAATGGGTAATACTATCAAGTGAATGAATAAACGTAAAAGTAAGGCATTGTCGTCTCACACTACGTTGTCATATAGTCCTATTTACGTAATGCAAAATAGATGAACCGCCCCGGTTATCGAGCGGTCAGAGGCGCTTGTTTATGCCTAATCTTCTGAGTTGGGCAATGATTCCAGTTCCAGATAAAGCATGGGTAATGTGCGTGTCCCATGGCGTAAATACGTTTCCCGCAAGAAATAACTTCACTATTTTGGACTAGTGACTACTCATAACCCTTAGATTTGCTCACGATGAAAGTTAAACGAAGAACAAAAAGATAATGAGCAATAGGAAGCAGCTCCATCTTAGGCTTTGAAAACTTTGTTCATCTCTTTCTGGTGCCCCAGTGTACATGTAGTGTGAAGCGATGTCCTCTAATCACTCGTCTGAAATGGGTCTAGGTTCGAATCACGGGTGAAGAAGCATGGATGATGTGCTTGCATTACCGTACATCTTTTCCCTGGAAATAGGGAAGAGAGATATTCTGGGAAATCCGAATGTTTGTAGCCCATTCAATTATATCCGGTGGCCTTTAAACTCACGAGCAACAAATCTGTCTGTGCACACTAAAGTGCCATTGAATTAGAAAAAACAACCTCATGAAGCTATATATCCTTCATGTCAAGTTGGATCACCACAGGCTATTGGTGGCTCAGTGATGGTCTGTGCTGTCCACAGCTAGAATGCTTTGAGACCTTTGGCACCGTGTGCAGTAGACTTTGAGCGTCCCCAATTATGTGGACATTCTATCCAACCATTTACACCCATTCATGTTCAGCATGCACCCCAGTAGCAATAAATACTTGCCCATCATACGGTTCAGCTGGAATGCTTTAGGACCTTTTGGTACTTATATACAGCTGACTGTGACTGCCCCAAAATATGTGGACACTCTAGCCGACCATTTGAACCCATTCATATCCAGCATGCATCCCAGAAGCATTGGTGTATTCCAGTTCGATAATTGCCCATCATACAGGTCAGCTGGAATGCTTTGGGACCTTCCGTACGTATACAGTTGGCTGTGAGTGTCCCCAAATATGTGGACATTCTAGCAGACAATTTAAACCCATTCATGCCCAGCATGCATCTCAGTAGCGATGGCGTATAACTGCAAGACAACTGTCCTTCGAACAGATCCAGCCTGGCTACTGTATTTGCAAGAGCATTTGGTTAATTTGAAATGCTTTAGTGCCACTTGGAAGCTCAAATTTAAACCTCATCGAACACCATTGGAATACTGTTGAAATGGTTGCTCTGACTCGAGTCCCGTCAGCTTCGAACCTGAGAGAATTTGGAGCAGCTTTGGAGAAGGCGTGTTATAACGAAGTAAATTTCTCCGTCATTTTTGGTCTACGCCGGGATTCGAACCCGAAGCCGCTTATACCGGAACAAGCGGCCTCGGGTTCGAATCGCGGCGTAGACAAAAAAACGGAGAAATTTACTTCGTTATAATGGCGCCCAAACTATCCGGATGACCCGTCTGTTCAAAATCTCGCATTGGTGTGATGTTATTTCCACACCGCGAGACAGGAAAAATCAGAGAATTCCTTCTCCAGCGCTTCGAAAAATAAAAATGTGTGATGTTGCATTCCACACAGCAGATTGACTGGGAGTTCTCAAGTGCACGTTCTACAGTGGATGGCTGCCTGCAACGATTCATGGTCACGGCTGACCCGTGGGCCATGCCCCTGGCACTCTTTCGGGGGTGGGGGTTAGATGTGACGTACCTGCCAGCAGGACGCATACGACGACATAAAGGCAGATATGAATCAGAATAAGCGTCTGCGTAGCTCAGTTGGTAGAGCAACTTGTTCCGGAATAAGCGGCCTTGGGTTCGAATCCCGGCGTAGACCAAAAATGACGGAGAAATTTACTTCGTTATAGTGTCTGTGATACCTACAGACCATTTTCGTAAGCTCCTGGAGTCCAGGCATCGTCGTATGGAGACCGTTATTAGGACAAGAGGTAGCACAACCCTTTAGTAGGCAGGTATGTCTAAATCAATGACTCTTCAGTGGAAATCATACTGTTGGTGGAAATGGTTGTATACCTCTCAGGTGATGCAGTGATGTAAGCGTTGGATTTTAAGACCATTTCAAAATCCCGTGTGAAGAATGGATGCTGCTTTGGACTTACGGCACGGGCTCTCTCTCTTCCGTGGAACAAGTAGCCCTTTAATTAGGAACGGAATCGCCTACTTATAGTCCTTGGAGGATCTCAAGGGTCGTCGTCAAACACCCTAACAACGAAAATTCGAATCTTTGGAACTATTGATATTTATCCGCAGGAAAATAAATGAGTTGCTGTGGCATGCAACACCACCAAGTCTGAAATATTTTCTTCATTACTTCACCTTCCTCTCTTTTATTATTTCTCTTATTCATTGTTAAACCGTCATCATTAATCATTATGAGTCCACTGTTAGCAGAAAGTCCTTCTATGTCCCTTTTCCCCTCGGAATCTTGTGGTAATTTTTTTATTTTATTTTTTTCAAAAAAATTACTGGATTCATTTATTTTTCCATTTCCTCATCAGTTTTAATCAACCGCAAGTAGCTCCGTGAAATCGTATATCTTTTTTTTCCTGTTTTTATTAACACGCGCCGATCGCTGTACTTTCATTAATTCCTTAATAGTTCAAAGAACCAGCTGACCGTTTTATTTGCAAAAACTTCGTTATTTCGCAAATGGTTTTATGTTAGTCTTCTTACAAGTACTTTAAATAATTTATATGAAACTTAATAGAAAGGTTGTGACTGAAGTTCTGCAAATAGAGTTTTATTCGAACCCATTCATGTCTGGTTTTTTTACACAAAAGTCAATGCTTGACAAAATTGTACGTAAAAGGGAATCATAACCTTGCATTTGGTTTTACAGTAAGGCATTTCCGATGCCCGCTAATTATAGGAAAGACAATGATTCAGGACACGTATTAACCAATCTGCTGTGATTTTGAAATGGCGCTGAAAGGATTTTTTCACTTTTGCTGCAAGAACTTTATTCTACAGTGACAAGCTAAGAGTTGTTGGTTCATCCTATTCTTTCCTATTCATCATTCATTCCAGTTTGATTGTTTTCCTTATAAAAATATCAGTTGTAAATCATGAAATCTTGGAATCAAAAATAATTCTGAATACTATTCCCTTTGAGTTTCATTACACAATGCACTACAGACGACTTGGGCCAGTCAGATTTCAACAAAGTACCGCCGCATTATTAATTTGCCTCTATAAAAATTCTGTAGTTTTGCGAATTTTTCTTTATAAGTTTAGAGGATCGTAAAAAGAGTAGTCCTTGAACGAGTTTAACTTAGCCTTTATAAGAACATCTTTTCAATGATTTGTAGTAGTAATTACTGTTCCTCCGCAAACCTGTAGAACGCAGGAACTTCAATAAAATTTTTTAACTTCACACATCTTCTTTAATTATTAAGGGTTGATTAAATGTCTGAAATTGACATAATGCGTGTTATAATCTCTCATAAAACACACTTTTACATACGATCAATATCACATCTTTTTGTTAGTGTGAAACACCAAGTGATACATGTACTTTCACCAAGAGTTCACCTTTGCAAAATAACACATTTTAAATAAAGTGTGGCCAAGTTTTTGGAGGTCTCAGCCACTTCACTAAAAAAAACTCTATGCTTTTTCAGTTCATATATTATAGACTATACGTTTGTATTTATTCCTATCCCACCGTTACACCATGTACTTCTAAAGATACTTAAAATCCTTTTAATGATACAATTTTTTACAATATCTTATTTTTCGGTTAAACTGCACATAGTTTAATACACTGACAAAAACACCTGCAAATTAATTGGTGTTTGCTAACACTTTGTCTATGTTATGTTACCAAGTACAGGAAAAATTCATTACAGTAGAGTATGTTAATTTTTACTGGACTTGGTAACATAACGTAGACAAAGTGTTACCAAAAACCAATTATTTTGTAGGGTTTTTTTTTTGTCAGTGTATTAAACTATGTGCAGTTTAACAGAAAAATAAAATATTGTAAAAACTTGTATCATTAAAAGGATTTTAAATATCTTTAGAAGTACATGGTGTAACTGTGGGATAGGAATAAATACAAACGTATAGTGTTACAGGGCTTGGTGCTAAGTTTTATTACAGCGCCCTGTGTGGAGGGTTTGTTTGATGTTTGCTCTGTATATGGGGTTTAACCCGTAATTCTCCTAACTGGAGTAGATAAATAAAATACAAGGTATCAAAAATCGACTCTAGTTAAACTCTTTTCGTGCAGTGAGGAAGACTTTTCTTCAGATGTTGCGGGGAATGTCACCAAACTTTTGTCAGTCATTTTCGTGCTTTCATTATTTTATTTGTCCCTCGGTGTCCTGCTCGCTGAATTCTGCTTATCTCTTCCCGGCCATTCATTCCTCTTACTTCATCCGTTCCGACAAACCCGCGAGGCCTTCAGCACCTCATAAAAATTCTCCTTCTTCCCCGATTTCTGCCACCCGAGTCTCTTGTTCTCTTGCCCGGGGAGCAACCCCCTAAAAAAACTGTCCCCGCATCTGACCTATTCCTAGGCACGCCTTCACTCTTAAAACTCTACGTTCTTAATTGCTACGCTGCCCCCTCTCCTCGCTTGGTCATGAAAATTGAAATTATATGAAAAATATGTCACACCTGAAACTCGATCCACCAATGAAGAAAGTCTTCAAACTGGACATTTAGAAGTAGAGTTATTGCCAAAACTAGGATATATATTTACGCCCCCTGGCGAGAAGCCAAGCATTACTTTAAGAAGAACATATATGTGATGCGTAACATCACAGCCTCTCCTTGACAAATGTCAACCCCGCCTTCTCGTGGTGCATCCTGTTCCCACTAAAGGGGCTCTGACGACCGCCCATAGCGGTATAACTATACCATCGGGATCAGAGGAAATTCTATCCCACACTCACCAACCCGCTTGGCCAGCGTGGTGAGTTATGGCCAAACCCTCCAAAATGATTCCACAACTTAAATCTTGGCCCTCAGTCTCCGGCAGCTGAAATGTACCTGGCCAAGGCAGCGGCCAGTGCGACATGAAGGCAGAGGGTGCTAAGAATCCCCGGAGGACCGGACTAGGCTGCCATCTGATGCTGACCTTGGCTACTTACAATGGACGCTCCCTATCTTCTGATTCAAGGCTTCTTGAATTGGAAGAGGAACTACAAAGGATCAAGTGGGACATCGTGGGGCTAAGTGAGGTAAGGAGAAAAGGAGAAGATCTCATCGAACTGAAAAGTGGACATCTCTTCTACTATCGTGGGACAGATACTGGCAGAACTAGTGGTGTTGGATTTATAATAAACAAGAAACTGAAGGATAAAGTTGTAGAAGTTGAAAGTTCCTCTGACAGAGCTGCACGACTTGTTATCCAACTCTCGAAAAGATACCAGGCTCAGATTATTCAAACTTATGCACCCACCACAAGTCATCCTGAAGAAGAAATTGAAGAATTTTATGAGGAAATTTGTCATCTAAATAATAAAGGTAAGCAGCACTTGAAAATAATTATGGGAGATTTCAATGCAAAAATAGGGCAACGGCAACAGAATGAAACTTCAGTAGGTAAATTCGGTCATGGCAACAGAAACCAGCGTGGAAATACTCTCGTTGAGTTTGCAGAGGCAGAAGGGTTTTTCATCTTGAACTCCTTCTTCAAGAAAAAGCCACACAGGAAATGGACATGGAGACATCCAAATGGGACGACAAGTGAAATTGATTTTATTATGTGTAACAAAAATTCGTCATAGAAGACTGCAGTGTGCTAAACAAGTTCAACACAGGTAGTGACCATAGATTGGTGAGATGTAAGATGCACCTCAACACTAAACTTGAACGTGGCAAGCTCATAAGACAAACAAAATCTATTGACATAACCAACCTTAAAAAACACCATAATACCTTCAAGTTAGAACTGAAGAACAGGTTCTCTGCTTTAGAAGGCCTAACATCGGAAGAAGTGGACATCTCTGAAGTTAACAGAAAAGTAACCAAAGCTCTTATGGAAACAGCAACAAAAGTAGCTGGGTCTAAGAACAAGTTGCATGTGAACAAATTATCAGGAAAAACCAAAATGTTGATGCAAAAAGAAGAGAGATGAGGACAACTAAAGAAGATGTGACTTCCAAAGTGGAATATATAGAGCTATGCAAGACAGTACGAAAAAGTATCACTGAAGACGTAAGGAAATTCAACTGTGAACTAGTGAGGAAAGCAATTGAAAACAACCAAAGCCTAAAGATAGCAAAGGGACATCTCAGTAAGGGAAGAAAACAGATTATGGCACTGAGAAAAGAAGATGGTTCTGTAACAAGAAATAGAGGCGAAATTTTGACAAGAGTGAAAGATTTCTACTCCAAATTATATGAAAGGGATGATATATGCACTCCAGACATCATGAAAGATACCAGTACCAGAGTTCCTCCAGTCCTTCCAGCAGAAGTTGCACATGCAATCAAGAACATGAAGCGAGGAAAAGCTCCAGGAGAAGATGGAATTACTGTAGACATCATACAAGAAGCAAGTGGAGAAATCGAAACAGTACTCGCCCAAATTTTCACTCGATGCCTTAATGAAGGAAAGATTCCTGAGGATTGGAACACCGCTACAATGATCCTGCTACATAAGAAAGGTGACATTGAGGATCTCGGAAACTACAGACCTATCAGCCTCCTATCAGTAGTTTATAAAATCTTCACTAAAGTTCTTTCACACCGCTTGAAGGTAGCACTAGACATGGCTCAACCGAGAGAACAAGCTGGATTCAGGAGTGGCTACAGCACAATAGATCATATCCACGTGCTGAGAGAACTAATTGAAAGAGCGAGGAATATGAACTTCCATTGTGCATGGCTTTTATCGATTATGAAAAAGCCTTTGATTCGGTGAAACCATCAGCAGTTACAATGGCTCTGAAAACCTGCGGTATTGAAGATGCATACATTAATATTATTAATAACATCTATGAAAATGCAAGTGCAAAGATTAGGCTGTTTGAAAATACAACACACGTAAAAATATGAAAGGGAGTGAGACAAGGTGACACCATATCTCCGAAGCTCTTTAATGCCACATTGGAGGGTGTTTTTCAGTCGCTGAGCTGGGAAAACAAGGGGATAAAGATTAATGGAGATTATCTAACCCACCTTCGTTTTGCTGATGACGTAGTCATTTTTGCAACTACCCCATCAGAGCTGCAGAGTATGATCCAGGAACTTGCTGACAAGAGTAAAGAAGTGGGATTAAAAATGAACTTTCAGAAGACAAAAGTGATGTTCAATGCTTTTACAAGAAATGAAGATTTATCGATTGATGGAGAAAAGCTGGAGATAACAGACACGTACGTTTATCTTGGGCAGGAGATATCAAGTGAGGGTCACATTGATGAAGAAATTAATCGGCGTACAAAACTTGCCTGGAGAGCTTTTGGAAGAAACAGCATAATTTTCAAGAGCAATATGCCATTATGTCTTAAAAGAAAAGTGTTTGATCAATGCATCCTTCCAGTGCTTACGTATGGTGCAGAGACGTGGACCTTAACTAAAAGAGACATACAAAGGCTGCAGACAACTCAAAGAAGCATGGAGAGGTGCATGCTTGGTGTAACTAGGAGAGATAAGAAGAGGAACTTGTGGATCCGAAAAATGACAAGAGTGGAAGACATCATGATCAGAGTTAAATCCCTGAAATGGCAATGGGCTGGACATACTGCCAGAAGGACAGATCATCGATGGACAGCCGAAATTTTAGATTGGATTCCAAGGGACAGGGAAAAGACCCAGAAGAAGACCACATAGGAGATGGGTGGATGAAATTCGAAAGTATGCAGGGGTGACATGGAGGAGACTGGCACAAGACAGACCGTTGTGGAGGAAACTTGGGAGACCTTCGTCCAGCAGTGGATTGATAATGGTTGACAATGATGATGATGATGATATGTCAAAACTTTATCGATATGAGTAGTATTGGTTCACGAAAGATTTTTTCAATCGAGGTTTTAGAAGCTCAGATATTGCTGCAAATACACCAGAAGCAGAAATTAACACTTCCCAGCAAAAACAGTCCTGCTGGGCCAGCACTGGCCCTTTGCTGGCCACTAACTAGCACTGCCAGCTAGGGCCCAGCACTATGTTGCCGCTGTCGAACCGTCAATAAAATGTCCGGGATGCCAACAGAGGAGCCAGGAGTTCAGGCCAACAGTTGGCACCCGCCATCAGTAGTCATATGCCATAACAGAGCCATCAGTTATCCATCACAGGCAGTAGCTTCCACAAGTGGTCATTCAGCGGCCTTGCAAGCACGTGCCATAAATGGTAACTAGCCTAATCTGGTCCGCTAGTTTCCCGGCAGTGGTAGCCGGCAATCACGTGACGTAACTGATGGCCTACCGAATCTTATCCGCCAGTTTACCAGTAGTAGCTACAAAAAAATAAAAAATTAAGGATAACCTAAGTTTCCCAAAGCTACAACTATTTTTACCCGCCCTTACGAAACTTCTCAATTATGGCACTGGGCTGGGGAAATTTTCTCGACTGACCGGAAAAACGCCCGTTTGGATCTCGGTGGAAACGAACCAGGGCTGACGGAGTGGGAGGCGAACTCTCTACTGATAGGGCTGATTTACCACGCACGAACGTGTGCTTGAAACTGAGTCTCTTTTCTGCGGGATGGGCGATCTAATGGTTCTCTCTTTAATTTTACAATATTAAGAGGTATTTTTCATAAATGTCAGTTTCATATAGTTCATAAATTTATTTTTTCAACGCAACGATAGTTTTTATTTTTTACCTTAATGGAACTTCACCACATTTTCAAGGAGCGTACCAACTTGAAGGCGTTTTCCAAAGTTTTGCGCTGTCCTTGTCGTCTTGAAAGGCGACTGTTAAATTAATATATTTATCCGTTTATGTCACATTCTATTACATTTTTATTGTTTTAAAGAGGAAAGATATTTTATTTTAGTTCTCGTTATTTTTAAAAACGAATTCCTCAAATCTTGTGTATTCAGCATGTGGATGAGTACATTATATCCACATAGCGTTGCTTTTTCATTTTTTTTTTCTTTTAAATAGTTGATAAATTTTGTACGCTTATATTTCTTTTTTTCCTACAAAGGCTTTTTTAATGTTTTTCCACGACTGTTGTTTCGAGCGGTTTCAAATTATTTGTTGTTATTCATATGAATGGAGTGGGTGTATTTCACGGCTGTAATCTAGCATTTCATGGCTTAATCTGATATTTTCGTCGACTTGGCATTTCATTAGGAAATTAATTCGCCTCTCTACATATGGCTTTTTTTCCCTAACATCCACTAAAATAACACGATGGCGATAGCGTCGTCTTCAACTAACTGGTACCACGAGAGACACAGCCCGTGTTGCTTTCGCGCATGCGCAGTCCTGTTGCTTCCACCTGTTGTTGGAGTTGCATCGGTTGCCAGCTGCGGGCCACTATGGGCACTTGCTTGGAGGCCCGCAATTCACGGCGATGCTGCAGAGCCATCAATGGCTCGCCAACTGATGATGCTGCCACCAACGGACCGCTACCGGGCCATGAGCTGCAGATTTCAGCTAACAGTGACCATCACTGCCAGCTGGTGCACAGCAGTTTCCCAACACTTGTTTTTTGCTGGGTTACGCCTGCTGGTGGCCAAACCATTTTATATAAAAAATTAGAAATTATACGCGAAATATTTCCCGTCAGGGTCTGTATCTGCTGCAGAAATAATTTTTCAAATCGGAGTTTCAAAAGCAGAGATATTATAGAAATGCAATTTACTTTTACGACCTCTAGCGGACAATCTGTGCGTAACTTGAAAAAATGATTGCACCTAGAATAATCGTCGACATGACTGAAATCCAAAGTTGAAAGAATTTTTTGAATTGGATGTTTAGAAGCCAATATATGGAGTAAAATGTATTTTGAATTCTCTAGCATCTGCATTTACACCCTCTAGCGGCGAAATTGTGCATCGTAAAAAAATTAAACGTAATGAAGCATTATGCGCATATTTAAATCTTCTAAGGCAAAAAGAAATTTTCAAATCGGACTCTTAGTTGCAGAAATAGATATGGTGTCTATAGACGGGCGGACAAACCGAAAACAGCCGCCCCGGTGGCGCAGTGGTCTAAGCAATGGCCTCTGATCATTCGTCCGAACGGGACACGGGTTCGAATCCCGGTGAGGCATGGATGTTGTGTTTGTCTTACGGCACTGGCTCTCTCCCTTCCCTGGAGCCAGTGACCCTAAATTAGGAACGGGCGACTGCTTATAGCCCATTGAGTTGCTCACGGTGCTCGTTCAACCTCCAATAAAAAAAACCGATAGCATAAACACGATCTTTTTTTACAAAAGACGTGCTAACGTGCTGCATTCGACTTAGACGTGCAAAAGACGTCTACGTCGAATGCAAAATTGTAGAATCGGAGGATAAATTAAGGGATGAACATTTTGTTGTAGGGATTCGTAGAAAGATGTGTTGTAGAAATAAGTTTGAAATTTCTTTTTATGTGAAAACTTTATATATAAAAATTACGACTTCATACTTTTCAATTAAAGATTATTGGCGGCTGGAACTTCCAGTGCTTTACCAGTTCCCAGAAAATAAAGACAAATTCCTAATATTCTTAAGTGCTGATTCTTTTCTCCCTTATCTGAATTACCTAGTGCATTATATGCTCAACGAGTTACTAAGGGATACTAATGAATCAACATCGATCATTTGCAAGAAGCATTTAACGCCTACACTATAAAGTATAATCTTTTATTTTATAGAAGTGGGGTCCATATTTAAAACTTTCCGTTACTCGTAGACATGCAAAAGAGAAAATGGAACTGTGTCATCTGATAGAGTTTCGTTAAGTTCTGCTTCTTGTGTAACTTTGGCCAGTAAGGAGTTTTAGGTTCTCTTAAAATTTCCAATTAAGAAAACCGTCATCACAGTGTTGTCTATGTTCTCTTGCTTTGAGTGATACAATGTTCTTGAATTTTGCTTTACACAATGTATACGTTCTCTCGCCAAATATTATGCCCTATTTCTAGATTTTCTGGCTTTAGGTTTTACGACACTTAATATCCTTTCAGTATGCCTTCTCTCTATTCTGTTTCTTCTTTTCTCCTTTCTAATTTGCACATTTCAGAACTTTAGTCATTAGCTAATTGCTTCCAGATGTTCATCTCCACTCCTGTGCGTATAACACACTTACATACCAGTTTAGTAATAGAAGTAACTTTTTCTAAGTTGTAGGTACATGCTATTGCCAACATGATACCAAATAATTATAATGATTAGGATTTGAACACTTGTTTGCACATCTTCTTCTGTATACTTATTTGTACATGAACTCAATTCTTTTCCTTTGGGTGGACTTGAGTGTTACGTTTTTATAAAAAGTTTATACCGAGTAATTTTACACATTTAAAAAGAATGTTTTTCTCTATTGACAAAACAGCCAAATTGCTCAAATGAACATGTTCTCGTGTAGTTCTAGGGTATATTTTGATTCTTTTTAATGCAAAAAAAAAAAAACACATCTTTCAGCAGTGTTAGCTGTTGATAGAGACTTTAATATTAGGTCTGCAACTTTGTACACATGACAAACACGGTGTTCAACAATTTATTCAACTTTATGTAACAAGTAATGTTTCTTACTGATTTCTTTTTCTATTCGTCTAGGGAATCAAACACCTTTAGTTCATTTTTTAGTCGAGCTGTGAAAAATTTGATGCATAAGTTTCTTTAAGTTCTGACAGTAGATGTTGAGGAAAGCTTTCACTAAATTTATGAAAACAGTTCGAATCCAACAATGTCACGAATTTAAGATATAATATCACTGATTTTAGTTCACTGACACTTTACACAAACTGAAACAACTTCCCAAGAAACGCGCTGTTCGAGCGGGAGCATGCGAGTGACTAATTTAGTACAAAACCTTCTCATTTCTGAGTGAACCGTTGCCAAAACCAATGGCCGATTCACTTTTCCCCGTTCCTTCATGTTGTCATGGAAACGCTACCTGGCAATCGTATCGAAGAGCTTCGAATCAGAACAGCGAAAACTAACTAGTAGAGCTGTTTGCAATACAACCCGCCACTAAGCACCCAGTTGGTTTTCGCTTGCCAGACTATTCTCTTGGTCAAAAGAAGATAATCCGGACGTATTTTATTTTCGCAGCAAAAGCATTGGCTTGTCTTAATACCGTTGATAATTGGCTTCTATTGGTGTACATTTATTTGACTTTTATGTGTTCATTCTAAGAGCTTCGCAGTTAGCCAAGCTATTCTCGAATGTACGCCAATGTTACACACACCGGCGTGCAAACATTAAGGACGAGACGGTTTTTCGAATGTAGCGTCGCGCAGAAGTGCTCCACATCGACTCAAATTATACCATAAGATCCCCAAGATGTAAGAATATGATACAAGTGAGCAAATCCGTCCCAACAAGGAATCCAAAGGATACAAAGGCACTTTATTGAAAATGTAGCTACGAGCACAACTGAAAAGAAGACAGAAACGTCCATGTGACAGGCGGCTGCCAAGAAAAATCCAGACTGTAGTAGGGAATATGATCACCCCTGACTGCATTGCAGGATTTACAACGTCTGTCCATGCTACGGACGAGGTTGTCAAGGAGCTGTTAAGGCATTGCAGCCCATTCCTCTTGTAGCGCCAATCGCAGCTGCGGGATCGTTGCTGGCGGCTGGTGACATGCTGCCAAGCGTCTCCCGAGAAGGTCCCACACGTGTTCGATTGGATTTCGGTCCGGAGACCTTGCGGGCCAATCCATGCGTAAAATATCTTCACCCTCCAACAGCTCTGAGACAGCCACTGTACTATGAGATGTAGCGTTGTCGTCCTTGAAGAGAAACTCAGGACCCACAGAACCTCTAAACAGACGCACGTGCGGCGGGAGAACCTCGGTACAATAGCGGACACCATTGTCTGAACCTCCTTGGAAGATGTGGAGGTCAGTACGGCTACCAAGCATGATACCGCCCCAAACGAGAACTCCGCCACCTAAAAAACGGTCCCTTTCAATGATGTTGGAGGTGTGATTGCGTGTTTCGTGCTCTCTCCAGATGTGTAGAAGTCCAGAATCGTTCGTCAGACTAAATCGGCTCTAATCAGTAAACAGAACTCGACCCCATTACTGATGTGTCCAGTTCTTGTGATCGTGGCACCAAAGAAACCGCCGTCTCCGATGAGCAGGCTTTAATGACACACACAGTACTGGTCGTCGTGCAAATAGACCACTTTTGTGCAGCCTCCTGGCCACGGCAATACGCGATAACAGACGTCCAGTTGTCTGTGGCATGTGCATTGCGATTTCTCCCGCTGTCTGCCGTCTGTCTCTTTTCGCCTGTTGGACAACATACTGGTCGTCCGCCACCGTGGTTGCTCGTGGCCGACCACTGCTAAACTCTCGAACAGCTGTTTTTGTCGTTTGAAATGCTCTCCAAGCTCGTGAAACGATGCTGTGAGCGATACCAAACTCCTCGCCCACTCTAGTCACACTTTGACCTTCTTCGAACTTCCCAATGACGCGACCTCGGGTAAAGTCATCCAGATGTCGTCTACTGGATTGCTTGTTCACCATATCACATGGTGGCAGCAAATCGACGTCGTTCAAACCGATGTACACCGTACAATAGCTTTCAACGAATTGCTGAGCGTACACCGCCCGTGTGCTTTATACCCTTCCGACATCTCCCCTACGTCATGCTGCATATAGAGCACGCCATACCGTACCGGACCCTAGTCTATCTCCTGAGTGGTTTTTCGGCCCGTTCTGCCTGCTCGTTCCGCTGTTATGCTAGTTTCTCCTCTTCGTCCTTAATTTTTTGCACACCAGTGTACATATCCCTAAGCTGTTCTCTGATATTCGGAAATTAGCTCCTGATAGAAAGCACTCACTGTTGCTGTATCAGATGTATACATTTACAGCGATCTTGGCACACAGCTTGTGCTTCATTGACATCCATCACACGCCGCACACAAGACCTTTTGTACTTCATACTCATTAACTTTTACTCATGCAGACATTCCTGAATCTAGTCCTTCCATGATTTTCATGGCTTTCCTCTACCTTGCTTTCCTGCCAAATGGGCTGGATAAATTATCTTAGTAAGCACCTCATCACTCATTCTTTCAACGTGGCCGATCCACATAAGAATATTAGTCTCCACCTTACTAGCAACATTTTGCCTCACATCACACATCTGCAGCACATCTTCATCCCTCACACGATAAGAGCGTGTTTTACCACAACCCACCCACCCCCGTAAGTAACACATTTTCACAGCACACAAACGCCTCCTATATCTTTTCTGCAAAACTCAAGTTTACTGCCATACATCAGAGTAGGAACATTTATACTTTCATATACAGCTATTCGAGACTTTCTTGGGAACCTGCACTAAATACCATCATGTTGGCCGACACCTAGTGGAAGAACAATACATCTCGCAAAAGACATATTTGGTGTGTACATAACTACTACCCGTTCTCGTAGGCTACAAAGAAAGTAGGAGAGCACAACAAATAACGTACCTAGGATTTCACACAATTGCCATAATTCTGTATAAACATTTGCCATCTGTCTATGAGTAGGTGAATCCCACGACGAAAAAACTCCTGTGTTTTAGAGTAAAAAAGGTCATGTAATGCCGTTTTCACATCGTCCACATCATCGAAGGTTTGGAGAGCGAAGGCGTTCTGTAACGATCAAAAAAGGTGATAGTCCGTAGGTGCCAGGTCAGGGGAACACGACGGGTGAGGCAACACGTCCCAACCAGAATCCAGTAATTTTGGCGGAGCGATTAAATCAGCATGTGGTCTGGCGTTATCATGATGAACGTTGTTATGATGATTGACGAGTGCTGGCCGCTTTGTCGACAATGTCCACGTCGACAATGTCCACGTCGACAAAGTGAGGTTCATGAAGGAATCGTTTGTTCACGTAGGTGTGGAAGAACTTTTCCGGAATGCACAAAGTCCTAATGCCTGCTCCATGTAATAGATTGCGATGAATTGAAAAACAATAACCGCTAACCTAACATGAAACAATAACATGAAAAACCATACATCTCGCTAAAGATATTTAAATAAAGATGAACAATACATCTCGCTACATGCCTAGAAAGGTGGCGAACATAATCGTCTTGTGGAATAATATAAGTCAATTTCCGCGGCAATACACCAAAATCAAGTAGAAAGCTTCCCCACAAGGGTGAAGGCTTTGGATGGCAACAAACATTTGACCAACTCGATATAAATTCCTTTCCTATTACAGGGTATTTCTGAATAGGAAAGGGTCCTATTGTAACGTACCAGGAGATGTGACGTACCTTCCAGAAGGACGCACACGAGGGAGATGATGTAACGTACCAGGAGATGTGATGTACCTGCCAGAAGGACGCACACGACATAAAGGCAGATAGGAATCAGAATGAAATGTCCGCGTAGCTCAACTGGTAGAGTGACTTATTCCGGAATGAGGGGATCCGGGTTCGAATCCTGGCGTGGACAGAAAATGACGGAGAAATTTACTTCGTTATAATGGCGCCCGAACTATCCGGATGACCCGACCGTTCAAAATCTCGCATTGGTGTGATGTTATTTCCACACCGCGAGATAGGAAAAATAAGAGAATCCTTTCTCCAGCACTTCAAAAAAAAAAAAAAAAAATTAGGGGAGATGATGTAACGTACCTGGAGATGTGACGTACCTGCCAGAAGGACGCACACTAGGGAGATGATGTAACGTACCAGGAGATGTGATGTATTTGCCAGAAGGACGCACACGACATAAAGGCAGATAGGAATCAGAATGAAATGTCCGCGTAGCTCAACTGGTAGAGTGACTTATTCCGGAATGAGGGGATCCGGGTTCGAATCCTGGCGTGGACAGAAAATGACGGAGAAATTTACTTCGTTATACTATTACGTTTGATCAGATAGCGTTTATAGGATACTAAAACCTAATTATTTTCATTTATATCTTTAACGTGTTTTCACTTCATCTTAAATTCGATTACATATGTGATGTATTATTGACACGGTTTTGATAAAATAAATCACTTAGCTATTGGGAAATAAAAGCCAGAACCTTCTCTTTGGAATTGTTGTCAAGTACGATTGAGCGGGCAGATCACCAAACATTAGGTTCAAATGACCTGTTTGTGCTTGCGCAAAGGAGAATCCATCACATTTAACCGTTTGGTTTCATGCATAAAGATTGTAGCTCCGGGTGAGTATGAGCACTTGAAAACCTGAAATTAAAGCACACATCCACTGGGCAGTATACAAGGATAACCACTTGGTCAGCAGGCGGCCTTTCATTTTTTGAAAGTCAGATGTTTTGGAGATTTCCCTCCGCATTTGCTTTTTAGATCGTCGTGCAGTGTTATCACACATACACACACAGACATGTAAACAGTTCGAACAACCGTATTCAGACATTACCAACTAACCACGGTGTATAATCAACACACATAAATTTCTCACTCCTACACCTAAGAAGGCACATGCGCACGGTATGTGATATAAATCAGACAAACTGAATCAGTGAAAAATCAGTTATCGTTAGATCCAGGATCGGAATCGGTGAAAATGAGTGATCTTAGAAACTTTGAATGGAAACTGATAGTTGGTGCAACGCTTATCGGTTCAAACATTCCTCATACATATGAATGTTCTCCGGAGATTTTGAAGCCTATATGGGTTGATACGGCACAAAAGTTTCATATATAGTTATACGAAACGTTTTTGCCATATCTACCCATACGGAACAAACGTTTCAGACCTATGTATCAATAATATTACAATCTCTCATTTTCGTTAGCCTTTCAAAGATACAGTATCTTACAGTTACGTTACAGCAGCATCTATTTTGGAACATAACTCGTTGTACACTGGTGTGCAAAAATAAAGGACGAAGAGGAGAATTAGCATAACAGCGGAACGAGCACGCAGAACGAACCGAAAGACCACTCAGGAGATAGACTAGGGTCCGGTACGGTATGCCGTGTTCTTATATGCAGCATGACGTAGGGGGATGTCGGAAGGGTATAAAGCACACGGGCGGTGTACGCTCAGCAATTCGGTGAAAGCTACTGCACGGTGTGATCGGCTTGAACGACGTCAAGTTGCTGCCACCGTGTGATATGGTCAACAGGCAACCCAGTAGGCGACATCTGGATGGTTTTACCCGAGGTCGCGTCATTGGGAAGTTGGAAGAAGATCGAAGTGTGACTAGTGTGACCGAGGAGTTCGGGATCGCTCACAGCATCGTTTCACTAGCTTAGAGAGCATTTCAAACGACAGGAACAGCTGTCCGAGAGTTTAGCAGTGGTCGTCCACGAGCAACCACAGTGGCGGACGACCGGTATATTGTCCTACAGGCGAGAAGAGACGGACGGCAGACAGCGGGAGAAATCGCAAGGCACATGCAACAGACAACTGGATATCCGTTATCGCGTTTTACCGTGGCCTGGAGGCTGCACAAAGATGGTCTATTTACAGGACGAACAATACGGTGTGTGCCATTAACGCCTGCTCATCGGAGACGGCGGTTTCTGTGGTGCCAGGAACACAAGAACTGGACACTTCAGCAATGGGGTCGAGTTCTCTTTACTGATTAGAGCCGTATTTGTCTGACGAGCGATTCTGGACGTATACACATCTGGAGAGAGCACGGAACACGCAATCAAACCTCCAACATCATCGAAAGGGACCCGTTTGGAGGTGGCGGTGTTCTCGTTTGGGGCGGTAACATGCTTCGTAGCCGTACTGACCTCCACATCTTCCAAGGAGGTTCAGTCACTGGTGACCGCTATTGTACCGAGGTTCTCCTGCCTCACGTGCGTCTGTTTAGAGGTGCTGTGGGTCCTCAATTCCTCTTCATGGACGACAACGCTATACCTCATCGTACAGTGGCTGTCGCAGAATTGTTGGAGAGTGAAGATATTCAGCGCATGAAATGGCCCGCAAGGTCCCCGGACCTAAATACAATCGAACACGTGTGGGACCTTCTCGGGAGACGCTTGGCAGCACTTCACCAGCCGCCAGCAACGATTCCGTAGCTGCGATGGGCGCTACAAGAAGAATGGGCCGCGATGCCTAAACAGCTCCTTGATAACCTCGTCCTCAGCATGGACAGACGTTGTAAATCCTGCAACGCAGTCAGGGGTGATCATATATCCTACAAAAGACTGGATTTGATTTTTCTTGGCAGCCGCCTGTCACATTGACGTTTCTGTCTTCTGTCCAGTTGTGTTTGAAGCTACCTTATCAATATAGTGCCTTTGTATCCCTTGGATTCCTTGTTTGGACGGTTTTGCTCACTTGTCCCCTATACCATAACATCTTGGGAATGTTATGGTATGATTTGAGTCGATGTGGAGCACTTCTGCAGGACGTTACATTCTAAAAACAGTCTCGTCCTTCATTTTTGCACGCCAGTGTACATTCCGGTTACGTTAAAAATAGCATTCACTGATACTACTGTTTTATAGTTTCCATTGTACATAATTGCTAAATTGATGTTAAATACCGACGATATTTAAGATTTTTGGTTTGGCAACGGCGTAGATGCGTATGCGCATTTATGCCATTTCACCAAAGCACTATCGTAGTGGTATTTCCAAGTGCTACTGGGATATTCTTTGGTGATACTGTCGTACTCGAGTTAGCTAGTTAATTGCTTTAATATGTCATCCTTTTTTTTGTAATTCAAGATCATTTGAAAGTAAGTAATTGTTTTGATTATTATAATTTTTAAATTCTAAAAATCATTTTATAAAATCTACGTAGATGGCTGTGTTGTTGTATTAGTATACTATACCGGCATATTTTTTTTTTTACTTGAAACTGAAAATTTCATATTGTTAGGTATTTAGAGAAATGAGGAATTTGATTTTATTTCTTTTTTTGCTGAAATATAGTCTATTCCACATACATAATAGAACTTTGACACCCTCATTTGGGACCGATTTTCATTTTTTTTGTTGTCAATATATAAACGCCGCCACTATTTCCAATGGACAGCGGACTGCATTGAACCTGTGAAAACGTAAACAACTCGTAATACGACTGTTGTTGCTTTTTAAACAGCTGTCGAGTGTAATATTTTTTATTGTGATTTTACAAAGTTTATTAACACTATAATGTTCAACGTAGTAAACACGAAACAGTAATATGAGGATGTCACAAATATCTTTCAAATACGTAACAGTAATGTAACGAAGATAGAATTATTTTTCGAATACGTAACAGTAACATGAAGTTTTTACGATGAAGTTACAAAGACCTTTAACTGTAACACTTCGATTATGCTTCAAAGTTATGTAACGTTTGAGGTCATTTTGACGAAACCGTAAGTTTTCTGAAACATTAATGTTACATTGCGCATCGTATCTGAAAAATCTCAATGTTTCAGTGTTACGTACTTGTAACATATGCGAAATACTCTGTGCTGTGTGGGAACCCATTACCAGCAGATCCTTCAACTCTTTTATTTATGAAACTTACAGATCGATTTGCTGTTCCAACACGAACCGTAGACGTACGATTAGATTGATGTCTGGGATATTTGGAGCCCAGGGAAATACTTTGAAACCTTCCTCATGTTCCGCGAATCATTGGCAAACAATCCAGGCAGTGTTGCATGACGCATTATCCTGCTGAAAGAAGGTACTACTAGAGGGAATGACGTTGTAATAAAGTGATGGTTAGGGAGGTGGTGGTAGTCATAGTTTACTGTATATGGATGACTAGACGCAGGGTTTAGAAGCAGACATTACCCAAGCATTACACTTCCTCCACCGAATCCTTTACCTCCCACGGTACAACCTGGTGCGAACACTTTCTCTGTTAAACGAGGCCCACCTTCTCTGCCGTCCACATAACGCAACAGGTAACGAGATTCCTAAAACGGCGTACTTATTCCAATAATTCACATTACTTATTACAACCATTCCAAGTCCAGTTTAGAGCTCCCGTTTCCCTTGTAGGCACTTTCAACGCTGAACCGAGGTTTGCTTGGGAAATCAAAGGACCCTGAGGCTACGTACCCTCACTTTCAGCAGCATTTGATGTACTGTGTGACGTGACACATTACTCCCGCCACCAACAATTGATTTTCCTGTGAGATGCGCTCACCATACAAGATAGCCTTCGATCACTTCTAGTAGCGATGAGTCGTAGTCGGCCCACCCTTTGAAGGCGGTTGGTGGTTTTGCTTTTCGAAGACAACTTTTTGAAGGTATTAACCACGGCTAATCGTGTGTCCCCATACAAGCCTTGCCGTCATAAAAATGCTTTCGCCTAGTCGTCTGCACATTACAATTAGGCCTTTGTCAAATTCGTTTAAGCCCTCAGCATCTCCCATCTGAAAGACGAGAACAACACTGGATAACAGAGCTCCGTATCAGGTGTTATTTATACCATATTGTGACCTTCACACACGCCGTCGTTTACCTGTAGATTCTTCGATTTGAATATTGATGCGCTGGTCATAAAGTACAGGATCTTCGATGTATATGAAGAGGGAAGGTGCACTTAATAAAGAGACATCTTAACTAAACTATACCTTGTGATCAGTTTTCAAGAACGCAGGAGTGGGCAGCACCTTTATGTGTAACACAAAAGAAAGTTCAATTTGTAAAGCAAAGTCTGGTAGAAAGGGGAAAAAGAGAATTCAGATATTTTAGGTTGTTTTCGAAAATTTTCCTATAGGTGTTGTGTAGTTCCACTGGAGAGCTTTAGTTTTATTTAGAGAGAGAGAGAAGACGGGGAGATGGAGGAGGAGGAGAAGGTGAGACCAGGACAATAGGGAAGTGAAAGCCATGCGAGAAAAACTGAAGTGTTTCTGCCAAGTTTTCAAAAATGCCCGAGGCACTTGAATGCGAAGAAATTCAATTTTCGAAGCAGACGGAACGTGTATCCCACGTCAGCAGAATTTTTCTTGATATCTTGAAAATTTTATGATTCACTGAACAACTGTTTATGCATATAATTCAAGCTCGAAGGTATGATATAGAACTAAAACTGCCAAGATACTTCACAGCAGCATTTCTCTTTACTGCGCGAAAGACCGAATACTTTGTCGACGTCCTAAACAGTTTACGTAACAATATAAAAATTCTCCAGGAATAGCTTTGTGAATATCTGAAAACAATATTATCTTTCAATAACTTTCGAGTTTGAAGGTCGAGCCACTTTTCAAAACAATTTATCGAACGATATCGTTGGCATTATTCGAAATGCTTTAAAGTATCTTGTAAGTATTTCTTATGGATGGCAGGACGTTTATTACAAAATACACTTTTTGCCAAAAAAATAAAAAAAAACACCCAGAAGAAATCATCCAATCGAGATGAAAATTTGTATGTGCAATATAGGAGTATAGGAAAAGAAATTATATCAATTCCAGAGTGGTTGATCCATCTATTCGAATAAAACATCTGGAAAAGTGACAAAAGTTCAGTACGTTGTAGCGCCATCTGTGGCTCGGACACATTTTTTTATTGAAGCTTTAACGACCATCGTGAGCAACTCAATGGGCTATAAGCAGTCGCCCGCCCCTAATTTAGGGCCACTGGTTCCAGGAAAGGAAGAGAGTCTGTGCCGTAAGACAAACACAACATCCATGCCTCACCGGGATTCGAACCCGGACCCCTTTCGGACGAATGATCAGAGGCCATCGCTTAGACCACTGCGTCACCGGGGCGGCCACAAGTGGTTACCCACGTGACATATACGCATACAGTAGAGGGATACTGTTCTGAAGTATAGATGCCAGATGGTGCCTAAATTTTGGACCAGTTCGCCGACATTCCGGAATGGGCGTGGTGGCGTCTCATGTTCCAACATGTTCGATTGCTGAGAGCTCGGACTATCGGGCTGGCCATGGAAGGGTGTCCACAATAGGGTGACAGGCCAGGAAGAACCGTGCCGTGTGCCGCCGTTCATTATCCTCTTAAAAAACTTCTGGGTGTGTTACACCAGGAATGGCGACCGAACGCAGAATGTCGTCGACGTACCTTTGAGCATTGAGGTGGGGTACGGAGGGCTACCGAGGGTGACCGACTGTCGTAGGAAAGGGCTTCATAGACAGTCCCTCCAGGTGTGTGAGCCGTATGCCGTTCCACTGTGAAGGCAGAACCCCTGCGCTGGACGGCTCATCTCCAGACACCTATGCGCTGGATATCGGCGCCAAGATCAAACCTTGACTCATCACTGAAGACGACACCATCCGACTTAGATCGGGCCCAAAATAAATAGCACCGGCGCCGGCGATGCATCATAGGCGACGGAGTGGCCTCCTCGAATACAGTCCCCGTGCCGTAAATTGTCTGCCAACGGTCAAGATGATCACTTAGACATGTTCAAGAACGGTTGAGAGCAATGACTTTCGTTCTGTTTGTGCGACTCTTATAATATCTCGATTCTCACATACCGTGATTGCCCTCGGCCGTCCACTGCCCACGTGGTACTAGGTTGTGTCTTCCTCGACCCATTTGCGCCAACATCGTCTGATTGCTATGGCAACAGGCTTCTAACAGCGCAATTATACGTCTCCTCTCATACTCGCTCAACTGCATCTATTTTGCACGGATTTGACATCGAGGTATCTCCACTGCCAGTGGAGCTTAATGCAACTGCAATCCTCTGTCATAATTTAGCCTGTGTGAGAGCTTTGCTTTATACACTAATGGCCACCCAAAATGCAACACCAAGGAGGAAAAATCCAATTGGCCTGAAATTCGCAGCGTGCGTCACCTGCGAGAGGACAGGCAAACGATTATCATTGCAGAGCATATGAAAATCATGTGCGCCCGGCACGCCACCGAGAAGCACTATAAGAAGGGTGCACAGAAGGCGGGGTGTAAGTAGTGGAAGTGTGTTGTCTGCTGCATATGCGCGTGGGAAGCTTCCTGACGCCTTATCGCATAGTACGGCAGTCTTTCCAGCACGTTTCGGAGTTCGACAGAGAAAGAATAGTGGCTTATCGCGACAGCGGTTTATCGTACCGAGACATCGACGCCCGTGTGGGATGACATCGAGTCACAGTGAAGCGAGTATAGATTTGGTGGGTACGGACCGACGTGAGCGATTGCAGCAGCCGCGGCACAGCACCGAACGAGGGAAGACCGGCATGTTGTGCGGTAAGCACTGACGGCTCGCACCGCCACATCATGAACGTTAGCGCAGGAATTAGGGTGTGTTGCGCAACAACCTGTGTCAGCACGTACCGTTTGACGTCGTCTGCATGAGCGGGGACTTGTTGCACGGCGCCAATTGCTCCGATTACAATTGACGTTTTACCACCGGTGAGTGCGCCGGCAGTGGGCAGTTGAACACCGCACCTGTACTACGGTATGGCACGACATTGTCTTCTCCGACGAATCCCGCTTCTGCCTGCAACACCACGATTGTCGGATCCGCGTGTGGCGGCACTGCGGCGAGAGACTGCATGACGCCTGCATTATGCATCGCCATACCGGTCCGTCGTCTGGCGTTATGGTTTGGGGCGCAATTGGATATGACACCCGCACCCTTCTGGTACGCAATGCCGGTACACTCAACAGCCACCGCTACATCTCTGACGTTTTGGAGTCTGTAGACCTCCCTTACCTGCAGGACCTGCCAGCGGCCACGTTTCAACAGGACAACGCGCGCCTGCACGTGGCACGCATCGTGCAACAATTCTTCAGGGCCCGCCAGGTGTCACCGCTACCGTAGCCCGCTTGTTCTCCCGATATATCGCCCATCGAACACGCCTGGTCGCTGATCGGCAACCGAGTGGCCCGGCAAGCACCACCCGCGGCTACGCCTGATGAACTGTGGCAACGTGTGGAAGCAGCCTGGACCGACATAACCCAAGCCCACATCCAAAGGCTCTTTCGTTTGATGCCGCGGCGTGTAGCGGCTGTTGTTGCCAGCCACGTGGGCCACATGAACTATTGATGTCTGCGTGTTCCGCAAGTCGCACGGGCCTGTAAGCTCAATCGTTTCATCTTTGTATCTATTGTTATGTGTCCAGTAAATCTGGCTTTGCTATCTCGTGTCCTTCTTGGTGCTGTATTTCGGATGGCCAGCAGTGTATATACTCTCCTCGTTGCACGATTCCAATATGTTTTGGCGGCCAGTATTATGTCATTTGTCGTTACTTTTTAATAATTCACATATTCGGTCCTGAGGTACTTTGGTGCGGAGTTTCATTACGTTCGAACGACTTTCTCAGGATGTTACGCTTTTTCTGGCAAAGTGTGTATAAGCTGCATTACTCAACATCCGTGATCATGTTGTACTCATTTGTTTAGGGATGCACGACTTATGGTCAAAGTTTCGTGTATCTCATTATACGTATATTACTGGTTATAAGCAAGCAATAAACTCAGGGAACTCTACTGAACTTCTCAATATTACCACTTCTCCAAAACAAAAAAATATACAGGAGAGAAAGAATGCTGAACTATTCCTATTCTGGGAAACCCTCCAGCACACAGACGGGGATAGGTTTCCTTTTGCTACCGCCATCAGCGAATCGTAGGCATATAATTATCAGGCAACCACAAAAGTATTTGCCGCTTTTCGAGGGAGCAAAAGGAAATTTTCGAAACAATCATGTAAATTGTAAATCCACTGACAGAAAAAAATCCCAACACCACGAAAAAAGAGTTGTAGAGAAATGAAATGGTGGCAATACATTTGTATAGGACACATATATAATCGATTAAGGTTTCAAGATCACAGCTTGTTGTAAGCACGATAAGAGCCATTTTAAATGTGAAATGCTGGTACATAAATAACCGGTGTAACAGCCAGAATGTTGAATGCAAGCATGCAAACGTTCATGCATTGTGTCGTACAGGTGCTGGATGTCAGTTTGTGGGATGGAGTTCCATGCCTGTTGCATTTGGTCGATCAATACAGGGACGGTTAATGCTGGTTGGGGGGGACGCTGGAGTTGTCGTCCAATGATGTCCCATACATGCTCGATTGGTGAAAGATCTGGTGATCTAGCAGGCCACGGCAACATGTCGACACTCTGTAGAGCATGTTGGGTTACAACAGCGGTATGTAGGCGAGCGTTACCCTGTTGGAAAACACCCCCTGGAATGCTGTTCATGAATGGCAGCACAACAGGTTGAATCACCAGACCGACGTACAACTGTGCCGTCAGGGTGCGTGGGATAACCACAAGAGTGCTCCTGCTGTCATAGGAAACTGCTCCCCAGACCACAACTCCAGGTGTAGGTCCAGTGTGTCTCGGCCGCAGAGAGGTTGGATGCAGGCGCTCACCTGGCCTCCTTCTAACCAACACACGGCCATCACTGGCTCCCAGGCAGAACCGGCTTTCATCAGAAAACACAACAGTTCTCCACTCTGTCCTCCAATGAGCTCTAGATTGACACCACTGACGTCGCAAACGGCAGTGGTTTGGAGTAAGTGGAATTCACGCTACAGGGCGTCTGGCTGGGAGCTGTCCTTCAAGTAACCGATTTGCACCAGTTCGTTGTGTCACTGTGGTGGCAACTGCTGCTCGAATTGCTGCCGCAGACGCGGTACGATGCGCCACGGCCATACGCCGTACACGGCGGTCTTCCCTGTCAGTAGTGCCACGTGGCCGACCGGAACCCGCTCTTTTTGAGGCAGTACTTTCCCTTGACCACCGCTGCCAACAATCATGCACAGTGGCTACATTCCTGCCAAGTCGTTCTCCAATATTGCGGAAAGAAGATCCACCTTCTCGTAGCCCTATTACGCGACCTCGTTCAAACTCCGTGAGCTGTTGATAATGGCTGCTTCGTCTTCTTAGAGGCATTCTTGACTAACATCAACACACTACGTCGAATCTCAACGATAACTAACGCTCACGAACGTTACAGCGCGTATTTACAGCAAACCTGCTTTGCGTGTTCCGAGGTGCGCTAGCTGCGTCATACGTATGCGCCGAGCGCGAAATTTGCATAGACGTCATCTTACAGATGTACTCTCACCGCTTACCAACTGTCGTTTATCTAACGCAACCCCTACTTGGTGTTGGGATATTTTTTTTTTCGTCAGTGTATGAATTAACATTTATAGTAAATATCAATTTGCGGAGAGATGGCGTCCCACCCGCGGTGAATCGTCAGCTGAAATCCCAATATGCACTGCACATATGAATCAGATGAGTAAACCGTTTGGTAGTAGAAAGACGTGCGGTAACAATGACGGTATCATAAGAGATTATTCGTTGGTGTTTGTTACACGAATTTTATTTACAGAGGTTGTCCAAAATAAGAGAAACACCTTGAAACAATAGGTGTTACGGACCTAATATTTCGCCACTAGGGGCCCTGCTATTGGTTGCATTCGGTGGGGCGTAGTCACTTTACTTCACCGTTATCTCACTTTCATAATTTTACCTCTCTCCGTTCGCAAGTTATTCCAGGCTATAGGGACTTTCCTATGCACCCTGTGTATGATCTCCAAGAGTTTTTTTTTCATTTTTCTCTATCTGAGCACCATTCTTCAATCAGATCACGCTCTTCTAGGTTGGACTCTATTTCTTCGTTCGTTTGATTTAAATTTCATCGCAATACGGAGCAGTCTTTCATTGGTCATTCTTTTTGCATGACCAAACCGACGTAACTCTCTCTGCTGTGTCTTCTAAAATTGTTTTTTTTTTCACTTCCATCAATTCTTTAATCCTTTCATTTGTTATTTTCTGTATTCTTTACAACCTACGTGATCTTCTTAAAGCGTCCATCTCTACAGCTGTTATTTTGTTTCTATCAGCTTCTGTTAATCGCCAGGCCTCGTCCCAATAGTGTAAGATGCTTTTAAGAACACCATTACAAATACCCCATTTCCTTTTTCTGGTTATTTCTTCACTCCACCAGATGCCATTGAGGCGTTTAACAGCGTTCCTTCCCTGCACAATTCTATTTCTTAATTCCATTGCATCTCTACCTTTTTTAGTTCCGGGCTTTAAAAAGAAAATGATTAAAGACAAGCATTCCACTTATCTTAAATGCGTGCTTCAGGGTTTCACAAGATGTTGGTTTTAACAAGCAACACGCCCCTATTTTTATTTCCAGTGCTATAAATGATTCCAGGAAAACAAATTCGCTTTGCAATAATCCTGCGCAAAATCCGTCAATACGAATGAACAGGAGTTCTCGTTTTTCAAATAAAATCAGTGTGCTGAAATTGTTTACGTATGTCCTTGCAATATCAGTGTCTCTATCAGTCCAACCGGCTGAACACATATTTCTGGGCCTGTTAGGCGGAGGGAAAAATATTTTTCATTTAAGAATTGGGAATTGAGGAAGAACCAGCTTCGTGTAGATTTTCCTTGACTAATATCTCATTTAGTGGTCGGAAATGCAAATTCGGTTTCTCTCCGTGCACTTTTTTTTTTTTTTTTTTTTTTTTTGATTGAAGGTTTAACGACCACCGTGAGCAACTCAGTGGGCTATAAGCAGTGGCCCGTCCCTAATTTAGGGTCGCTGGTTCCAGGGAAGGGAGAGAGCCAGTGCCGTAAGACAAACACAACATCCATGCCTCATCGGGATTCGAACCCGGACCCCTTTTGGACGAATGATCAGAGGCCATTGCTTAGACCACTGCACGACCGGGGCGGCGCACATTTTATTGGACATTATTGCCTCTTAAACGTCTTTCAAAAGACTATTTTTTTCCCTCTGACGCCCATGAGGATGGTTTGCGTACGCGTCTGCTTAGAGTAATGCAAGGATTGTTTGCTTGAAGCGTAAAGACATATCATGTTTTCTTCTTTATGTCTATATCTAAAGTAGAAATTGAAAAATTACACAATCAAGTCACATTGTTGTGACTACCTCCTACTTTTGACGTCAACAGCGCGTAGCCAATGAAAGAAGGCACGTGTCGTGAGCTGGCTTGGAGGGACCATAATTCTGCTGTAGACATTCTGAAAACATATCACTCGTTGCTGTCATGGATAAAAGGAGCGATTTATCAGATTTGCAAAATGGAATGATTATCGGCTTTTGGATCAAAAATGGCAGTATTTCTGAAACAGCGCATTTTGCGAACTATTCACGTGCTGCTGGGGTTAAAGTGTATCGTGATTGGAGAAATGGCCCCAGTACGAACGACGTGGAAACTGCGGAGGACAACGTGCCATTGATGTGAGAGATGAACGTCGGCTGCGAGGGTGCGTGAGGGCCGATCGATACGCTACAGTGGAGCAGCTCACTGGCCGAATGAACCTCGGGGCTACCAGAGGTCTGTCTAAAACGACAGTTCAGCAAAACCTGCTGCGTACGGGGCTTCGATGCACACGAATGGTCACTGCTCCTATGCTAACGAGGGTGCATCGGTAGAAAAGGCTGATAATTGCACTGCAGTATCGACCTTTGACCTCCGCTGATTGGCAAGCTATGGCCATCTCTGATGAATCATGTTTGTTTCTTCATCGAACGACTGGACGTTGGCGTATATGGTCAGAAACATCGGAGAAGAATCACTCTTCAACCATTACTGGTAGAACACAAGCTGTTGGGGCAGTGTTATGGACTGTGGAATGTTTTTGGGCTTTCTCTGGGTCCACTCCCACCTGTGGAAGGCACTACGAACCGAATTCGTTATGAATCCTTCCCTTCAGACTACGTACAACCATGCTGATTGTCATCCCTGGGGTGGATGGGATTTTTCAGAACGACAATACGACGTGTCACACAGCTAAAAATGCGCAACAGTAATTGGAAAAAGCACGACGAAGACTTCAAAGTACTTCCCTGGCCCCCTAATTCCTCAGAATTAAACCAAACTGAACATCTGTGGGGCCAGCTCGATCGTCTTGTTCACTCAATGGATCCTCCACCACGTACCCTCCAGTAGCTGCCCAATGCACTGCAGTGAGCATGGCTCCACATACCTGTGAGTTCCTTCCAGCACCTTATTGAACCACTGCCACCCAGTCTAGTTGTTGTCCGTGCTGCACGCGGTGGTTACTCTGGATATTAGCTAGTGGTCACAATAATGTGACTCGACCGTGTATTCTCCTTCATATTACATCTTTAAGTATGCGCAAAATTTCTCATCCAATTGCTGCTGATTCACAATACACAGTATAGCCAGTACGGCCTGAGATTGTATATTTAATTTTTGCAGCGGTATGTGCTGTTATGAAAGTCCCATAACAAAGGAAATACCGCTTAATTTGAGAAGGCCGCCCCGGTGGCGCAGTGGTCTAAGGCGCTGGCCTCTGATCATTCGTCCGTAAGGGGTCCGGGTTCGAATCCCGGTCAGGCATGGATGTTGTGTTTGTCTTACGGCACTGGCTCTCTCCCTTCCCTGGAACCAGTGACCCTAAAATTAGGGACGGGCGACTGCTTATAGCCCATTGAGTTGCTCACGGTGGTCGTTAAACCTCCAATCAAAAAAAAAAAAAAAAAAAAAATTTGAGAAGTGCTCTGTTGGGCTGTCTTCTGACCATTCAACTGAAATGTGCCCAAGCTCCAGTAACGCATGAAGTATCTGTGGGGCTGGTGCTCTTGCCCTAGCTCTGCACCTCCGTGGAGAAGTAGTCCTAAATTTGTAAACAGCGTCTTCCTATAACCTTTCGAAATGCTCCAGGTGTTCGTTAAAATCTAAAAATGCAATTGTTTTAGTGGGTTAGCTTTGATTATGAAAAACAATTTGGGAATATTTTCAATTTGAAACGATACATTTCCTTATTTGGTGACATAAAAATATATTATGTTTCTTTTCATATAAATACTTTAAAATATTTCATTCGAATAATTCTTTTCACGTTGCATACCTTACGCTATGCTGTATATTTTGTCAGTGCATCCTATTATAATTCGCTATAATGCAGGGTTCCCTTGTTAATGTATGAAAACAGAAATTCGCTGGTGTTCGTACCCGCATCTCCTCGTTCTGAGTGAAGTGATCTAACCGTCTGAGTTACACCGATGGAATGTATCGCTGGAGATTTTTCGTCTTGAGACGTGTTCTTTACTTATGTAGAGTGGGTTACATCATATCCCTCTTTTTTTATTTAAAGCAAAGAAGGAACCTTTCATTAATTCCAGATGATGTGCGGAAAAAGCGTCACACAGTTTTCGAAGAACCCAAAGGCCAGTACACCCATATTTACGTTCGGGCGCCAACGTGAAAACAGGAATTCGTCGTTGGCGGAGATCGAAACAGCGTCCCCCCGCTCTGTAGTGAGTTGCTCTAAACGACTGAGGTACTCCAACGGAATGTTTCGCTGAAGGTTTGTCGTGCTTCACCTTTGTAGTGTGTCACATTATCTCCCTCTTATTCTTTTTTTCTGTTGTCTTTTAAGCGAAGAAGTAGCCTTTGATTAATTCTAGATGATTTGTGGAACAACAGTAGATCCATTTTTACGTTTGGGCGGCAATGTAAAAACAGGAATTCTTCGGTGAGGGAGATAGAACCAGAGTTTCCTCGCTCCGTAGTGAGTTGCTCTAACCAACTAAGCTGCTCTTACGGAATGTGTCACTGAAGGTTTGTCGTGCTTCACCTTTGTAGTGCGTCATATATCTCCCTCGTTTCCTTTTCTTTTTTTTTTTTTTTTTTTTTTTTTGAAGCGAAGAAGGAGCCTTTCATTAATTTCTGATGATGTGTGGAAAAACAGTAGATCCATTTTTACGTTCGGGCGGCAATGTGAAAACACGAATTATTCGGTGACGGAGATCGAACCAGATTACTCTCGCTCTGTTGTGAGTTGCTCTAACCGACTAAGCTACTCCTAGGAATGTGTCACGGCAGGTTTGTCGCGCATCACCTCTGTAGTGCGTCACATTACCTTCCTCTTATCCTTTTGTTGTTGTTGTTTGAAGCGAAGAAGGAGCCTTTTATTAAATCCTAATGATACGTGGAACAATGGTAGATCCATATTTACGTTTGGGCGTCAGTGTGAAAAAGGAATTCGTCGGGGACGGAGATTGAACCAGCGTCTCCCTCTCCGTAGTGAGTTAATCTTACTGATTAAGATCCACCGACGGAACGTGTCTCTGCAGATTTGTCGTCTTGACAAGTGTTTCAGATTTCTAGTACGTCACAAATGGTCCTTAGTGGATATTTCTTCTCGAAAATGTATCTCAGCGTAAAAATCGAATGAAAAGTATTTCTTAACTTGTATACCATTGTTATGTTATGTGCCTTAAACAATGCGGAATTTAACAGCTAATGAATTTAGATTTAAATTTTATTTCATTTGATGTATCTGCTATATCTTTTAATTTCGATTCCACAACTTATTCCTCCTGTAATGCTTCATGACACTAGTTCTTCCTTCAGGTGGTAAAACAAAAACAGCTTTTCTATTTCAATCCCTCTATGAGCTCCTAAAATTTCGATTGAAACAGTTCGTTTCATTCAAGGACCCCTATTTTGTACAGAATACTTTACACCCAATATCTGTTTTAAATCATTCTCAGATGCTTCCCCTTTAGAGAGAGTAAATGCAAATTCCTCTGATTAACTGTGCTTCTAAAATTACGGCTGAAAAGATATGTTTTGGAACGGATACTACACAGTCGAGTCACATTATTGTAACCATCAGCTAATATCCAGAGTAACCGCCGTGTGCAGCGCGGACAGCAGCCAGACGGGCTTGGAGTGACTCATAATGTGCGCTGGAAGGTGTTCACGGGTATGTGGAGCCATACTGACTGCAGTGCATCTGACAGCTGCTGGAGTTTACGTGGTGGAGGATTTATAGAGCAAACAACACGATCAAGGTGGTCCCAAAGATCATCAACTGGGTTTAAGTCTGAGCAATTAAGGGTCCAGGGAAGTACTTTGAAGTCGTCACCTGTTCTAACCACTATAGGACATTTCTTGCTGTGTAACACGTCGCATTCTCGTGCAGGAAGATCCTATCCGCCCCAGGGAAGACAATCAGCATGCATGAGTGTACGTGGTCTGCAAAAATGAATTCATAACGAATTCGGTTCGTAGTATCCTCCAGAGTGGACTCAGAGAATGCTACGAACACATTACCTAGACCATGATACTCCACCCACCAGCTTGTGATCTGCCAGCAATGGTTGAAGAAGGTTTGTTCTCCGATGCTTCTCGCTTAATACGCCGACGTCCATCCGTTTGATGAAACAGAAAACCTGACTCATCGGAAAAGGCAATACTTTGCCAATCAGCGGAGGTCCAATTCCGATACTGCAGTGCAAATATAGGCCTTTTCTGCCGATGCAACTTCGTTAGCATAGGTGTCGTGACCATCCGTCTGCATCGGAGCCTTATACGCGGCAGGGTTCGCTGAACTGTCGTTTTAGACACAATTCCGGTAGCCCCTTGTTTCATTCGGCCAGTGAGTCGCTCCACTGTAGCGTGTCGATCGGCCCTCAAGCACCTTCGAAGCCGACGTTCACCTCTCATATCATTGGCACGTGTGCTCGGCAGTTTCCATTTCGCTTATTCGCAATGGTGCCATTTATCCAATCACGATACACTTTAACCCCAGCAGCACGCGAACAGTTCAGAGACTGCGCTATTTCAGTAATACTACTACTCTTGGCGCGTAAGCCGATAATCATCCCTTTTTGCAAATCTCATAAATCGCTCCTTTAATTCATGACAGCAACGAGCGATAAGTTTTCACATTGCTTACAGCACACCTTATATGCCCTCCAAGCCAGCTCACGACACGTGGCTTCTTTCATTGGCTACGCGCTGTTGACGTCATAAGTAGGAGAGGGTCACGAAAATGTGACTCGACTGTGTATTCCCTACCTCGAATATCTTCCACGCTTCTTCCAACAAAGCGCAATGTTTGCAGGTTGCACTTCCATGATTTTTTGCTTTTGTAAAAAAAAACATTTGGAAAATTGCTTTTTTCTCGGAAGGACTATTTATGTGGAACGTTTCTTGCGCAATCTTTACTTATGCACAGATCACATATCTGCCGCTAAAGTTCGGAAAAGCATATTTGCATTTGAAATCGTTGCTTAACTTCCTGAATATCGATTGAAAGAATTTCTTCCGCATCTGACACAAGGCACAATAGAAATGTTTAAATGCATTTTCTGTTTGCAATAACGCACCAGGCAGGAACGTAAATGTGCATCTATAATTTGGTTTATATTTCCGTTTCTGGAAGTTTGACCGAAAAAACTTTGTTCACTTCCAAGAGATTTCTTTCCGAAGAATATTCTACAGCCGTAATTCAACTATCCTTTAGGAGTAGAAAAGAACTTTTCCTCTTTGCGACCGTAACACTGTATCTAAGAGGGCGATTCGGAAATTATCTACAGGCTATCACAAAAAAACCCGTATTCTTATTTGCATAGCAACTGATATTGCCAAGTTTCTACGCACCGACGTATGGCTTTATCAAGGTTGCCTGATACTAATTAATGCGGATAAGACTTGATAGCTTCCGATCACTCGTCCGAGATGGGTCCGAGTTCGAATCCAGTGAGGCTTGGGCGTTGTGTTTGTTTCATGGCACTGGTTCTCTCCCTTCCCTGTAACCAGTGTCCTAAATTAGGGGCGGGCGAATGCTTGTATCCTTCTGAGTTGCTCACTGTAGGTCGTTAAACCCCATCCAAAAAAAAAAACAGAAAAGGACAAAAAAACTTTATGAAATTGATACTTGTGCTGAGTTAACCTCAAATTGTGTGTAAATTCGATTGGTTTTTTTTTCGGAATTGTTTTCGTTGGAGGTTTAACCACCACCGTGAGCAACTCACTGGGCTATAAGCAGTCGCCCGTCCCTAATTTTGGACCACTGGTTCCAGGGAATTAAAAGAGCCAGTGCCGGAAGACAAACACAACATCCATGACTCACCGGGATTCGAACCCTGACTCATCTTGGACGAATGATCAGAAGCGATCGCTTAGACCACTACGCCACCCGGGCGGCGGTTGGATTTTTGTATGGGTGTTTAACGACCACCATGAGTAGCACGATGGACTATGGTCATTCTCCCGTTTTGAATTTAAATCTACTGCCGCCGTTGAAGATGGCGAAGCAGTGTTTTAAGACCATCACGACATCCATGCATCCTCGGGATTCAAATTCAGACTCACGTGGACGATAGGTCATATCGTGTGTTGCCATCGACCACTGCGCCATTGGGGTTGCAATTCGTTATTTCCACGCAAACAAAAGTCATAAGGACTTAATGCTCCAGGATGCCTACCCAGAGGCGATGCAACCCACGCAAGAAAGAATCGTTGCATGCATATTGTGTTGTGAGTATTCCGATTGATTCTCTGATGGCAGTCCCAGTTCGGGTCGTGCATGGGGATATTCATTTGCATCCCAGTCATTGATGTGTCGATCGCTGAGTCGAACTTTTTTTTGATTGGAGGTATATCGACCACCGTGAGCAACTCAATGGGATATAAGCAGTCGCCCGTCCTTAATTTAGGGCCACTGGTTCCTGGTAAGATAAAGAGCCAGTGTCGTAAGACAAACAAAACATCCATGCCTCACCTGGATTTGTACTCCGACCCCTTTCGGACGAATGATCTGAAGCCATCGCGTAGACCACTGCACCACGGGGGCAAGGGCTGTGTTGAGGGTTCCATTTACTTTTCATATACTGTACTAGCTAAATGCCCGTTCTTCGAACAAGATGATATTAAAATGCAGTTGAAAGACAGATGATGTATATGATATACAGTTGAAATAGCCATACACTGCATATTTCTTCGCTTTTGGGAAACACATGTCTGCCTGACTTATTCTGATAGACGACACTTAAGCAATTTCGTTCATAACTGTAAATTTAGAACTTCAAGCCTACACGAAACAAATCAAAATACGTCGTTACACTTCACTTTCATCGTTACAATATTAATAGACAACAGAACAAAATAATAATAGAAAACAGAACAAAATAATAATAGAAAACAGAACAAAATGCGTTGTTACTTTCAGCATAAATGTAAAAAGAACCTTGCTTATAAACAATTTCGTTCGAAACTTTACATTTAAAAGCTAGCAAGTCAGAAATTTTTGGAAGCGTGAGCAAAATTGTGTTGCCATATCTAATATCTCAAGGCGAATTTTTTCTTTTCAAATTTCGATTACTATGAAAATCTGTCCGCGTATTTATATTTATTGCAGTCACCTTACCACTTGTATGACGTCACCGTTGCTTCGGTGAAAATGAATGTTGGTAATTTGATTTGACTAAAAAAAAACCACTTATAGGACGTCACCGTTGTTTCGGTGTAAAAGAATGTTGGTAATTTGATTTTGATTCACAAACCTTGACATTCGATATGTCAAACAATAATATAAACGTTTAAATGCAAAGCATATTATGATATAGCGCTTTTTAGATAACATTTTTAAAGGGTTTTTTTTGTTAAATAAATTTACAACAAATCAAAAACCTTGACATTCGATATGTCAAAGGATAATAATGTTTAAATGCAAAGCATATTATGATAGAGCGCTTTTTACGTGATTTTAGGGTTTTTTCTTAAATAACTTCAGAACAAACAAATTTAGAACAAAATATATATTGAGCAGGTCAAGTCAAGTCATTCAAAAGTTAGGGTGGATCTTCGGTTGCTGGGTAACAATCACAGATATCGTATAAGGAACTAGATTGGCTATCTGCTCTGTTGAGCATGGGCTAGCGCTGTGAGAAGCATGGAGCCACATTGAGCGGGTGAAGATGGCGGCGGAGTAGGGCACGTTACGCAAGATAGTTTGGACTTGGTTATTGTCTAAATCATGGTGAAAGCTACCTCAGAAAAAAATCTTACGCAGAGAGACAAAAATATAATTGCTGTTACTTAATTGCCTCTTGCCCAATGCTGAAAACAATATATATAAATATTAGTTATACATGAAATAAAGTAAAAAATAGCTCGTTTAAGAATATGATTTTTGGTGAAAGTATGAAATTTTATTTGAAATGTCATGATCAGCATTTCGAAAAGAAATAGATTGAGTCGATATGTAGGGAACAGAAGTAAGTATTTCTTTATTTTCGCTATGGGGTGGGGAATAACTGCTTTTCTGGGGAGTTAGTAACACGTAAAAAAATAATGCTTAGTGGAACAACGGAATATTAAAATTTAAAGCTGGTATTGTATGCAAGTATAGAAAATTATTGGAAAACATTTTTAAGAAGGTAATGCGGCAACGATTTAAAATAATATAAACGCAAATAATAAAAATCAATAAGTAGCTATTAAATCCAGCAAACTATTGATTTGAACCCGAAAAAAAAAGGCTTCCACATGCTTTACATAGAAAAGCTGAAATAATGTGAATCCTTTTGCTTGTTGCTATTACCTCTGTCATTCTGATTTATTTATTATGTTTGCTCAAAAAGTTTTGAATTTCACCAAAAATTTTGATATTTCGTCTTGTTATGCACTAAGGAAATTTCAGTTTTTAACATTTCCCATTTATTTGGGCAATATAGCAACGAAATGGCGTATTAAATGTAAGCATTCATTAACAAGGAACGTCAAAATCATATTTCTCAGCAAATTAAAACCAGCGTGATATTTTTATATCGCAGATACCGGAATGTCTTCTCTGGAATTTAAGACCTGGCCGAATCTGAAATAATTCAATATTTTGCAAGACCCTTGGCCTTCTAGTTAGCACTAAGGAATATTACTGTTTTTTACTTAAATTTTATAACTTCCGCTGCTAAATGGGTACTGACTGCTTTGAATCTCAATATAAATAGAAAATCACAGTACCAAACTCGTATTCCTTTGACTTAATGCAAAGTAGCCTTGCTTAAATGGATCGTGATGACCCGCTGAAAATGGCGCCTACCTTCTCACGCCTCATGGGCTAGGTGTCCAATCTAGCTTCTTGTATATGATATCTGTGGTAACAATGGATCGATCATTGCAAAACGTCGTAGCGTTATCAAAGCTAGGTTATTAAAAGAAAATAACATTTCGACCCTCTTAAAGCAGACGTCTAGAGATTTTGCTTCCTATACTTCCAATGGACAAATTTCTGTACACATTTTCTTCAGAACTAATGCGTTTCCAAGGATGAAAATTTGATCATCGATTAAAATAACTTCATATTATAACTTGGAATACTTAATATTTTCTAAAACATAACCATAATTATATTAAAATTCAATAACGTTTCCTTTGGTGCTGTTGAGACCAGAAAAAAGATGGCGCGACCTGTACATTGATTACATCAGTAGACAAACAAATGTTGGATTGCGTAATTATGAATATGATTTAGAAAATATTAAGTATTCCAAGTTATAAAATGAAGCTATTTTAATCGATGTTCAAATTTTCATCCTTGGGAACGCATTAATTGTCCAGAAAAAAGATGGTGCGACCTGTACTTTGATGACGTCATGAAATAAAAAAACAAATGTTGGATTGCATAATTATGGTTATGATTTACAATATATTAAGTATTCCAAGTTATAAAATGAAGCTATTTTAATCGATGTTCAAATTTTCATCCTTGGGAACGCATTAATTGTCCAGAAAAAAGATGGCGCGACCTGTACTTTGATAACGTCAGTAGACAAACAAAGGTTGGATTGCATAATTATGGTTATGATTTAGAATATATTAAGTATTCCAAGTTATAAAATGAAGCTATTTTAATCGATGTTCAAATTTTCATCCTTGGGAACGCATTAATTGTGAAGAAAATGTTTACAGAAGTTTGCCCATTGGAAGTATAGCAAGAATAATCGCTAGACATCCACCTTAAAGTTATCGTAGGAAAAAATCCTTTTTAGAGAGCCTCTATGTTGTAAAAGGAACATTCCTGCCAAATATGGAAGTTCTAAGTTCAGTAGTTTCTGAGAAACGGTGATGAGTCAGTTAAGTGAGTGAGGGCTTTCAGTTGTATATGTACATATTTCTACTGTGTCATGTTACTAGGGTACCAGATGACCTTTAAGTCATTCTTGTTTACCGTTTCTGCGCTAGTCTGGGTATTTCAGCGGTATGGAACAAACACCAGCATACTCTTGCTTGTTAATTTTCCTCCTGAGGGACAGCAAATTCATAACCGAGGTAGTTTTTCGGATTACAATGCCTAGACCTTGCTTTTTTAAGGCGTTTCTAAGCAAAATTGTGAAACCAGAAATACCTGGCAGTGATCAGATGAAATTTAAATGGGAATACGCAAGTCGGATGTTCAAAGATAGTTCGATAACCTAAGCATTTTAGTTACGCAAGTCGGATGCTCAAAGCTAGTTCGATAACCTACGAATTTTAGTTTAGTATTTTTTTTGATTGGAGGTTTAACGACCACCGTGAGCAACTCAATGAGCTATAAGCAGTCGCCCGTCCCTAATTTAGGGTCACTTGTTCCAGGGAAGGGAGAGAGCCAGTGCCGTAAGACAAACACAACATCCATGTCTCACGGGATACGAACCCGGACCCCGTTCGGACGAATGATCAGAGGCCATCGCTTAGACCACTGCGCCACCGGGGCGGCCAACAATATTACGCAGTGCGATAGTCATTCCTTTCTCTTTTTCAATGACAATGTACGGTCGACTCTAGCTCACATTGTGGTTCTCGTTCTGTAGGATCGCCGTATTTCACATTTTCCTCAGCCTCCAAAGTAACACGATACAATTCTTATTGTATTTATCTGGAATTCAGTGCAGAGGAACTTTCAGAATCGTGTGAGGTTTGCCTTCCCTGCGAGAGACACTGTCCCGAAACCAGGTAATCATCACATGATCATCACATCACATCATCACAAATGCACTGTACCATGGAGGTGACAAGTGCTTGTGAACGATTGAGGAGGTATCTCAACGTCCCGATACTGCAAGTTAAGCCTCGTCACTCAAATACCTTCAGAATAAATGAGATATTCTCTCTCGTTTATGTCGAAATTACCACGCTACCTCTGTTAAAACAGTCCGACTGTTCTGTGTTCTGCATCCTATTGTATCCATAATTAGACACATGTAGTTCTTTTACGTGTTGTAAATCCTCCTTTTCCAGCAAAATCGCTGATTTTTTTTTTTATTGTCAAATTTATGCTCATGCTCTTAAGCCTCTGCCAAAGATAATTTCAATTTCTTTATTTGAGGTAATTAGTAGCAAAACTAAACTAACATTCGTTTTAAAGAAAAAATAAAAAAAAATCGTTTTTGAACAAAGTAATGCGCACAATAGTCAGGGTAGCGCGTCAAAGAAGATTAAGTAAGGAACGACAAGAACAATTTCGAATTATCGAGAATACAGAAGAAACTTTTAAAATAAGCAGCCGTTAGATGCTGAAAGAAATGTTTCTGTGAGGACAGCAAATGAGATATGGAACCATCACTAAATTCTTTAAAGATACAAATAAAGAAAATGACCGTTGAATAAATCTATTGTTTTCATTTCTGAGATTTTGATCTTAATTCCTCGTGGGAGACATGTGTGTTTGTTCCAAAAATTGATTGTGCTTCCTGTCCAACAAATTGCTACTTCTGTTGAAAAGAAGAAAGTTTGGTACGATGATTGCATTTTGGATCGAAGTGAATAAATCTAAAGGACACACGTTCAGTTTAGTAGAATTGTTCTTATCAAAACCTATTTTTCTCCAAGGAGAGCTTAAGCCAAAATGGCGATAGTAAGAAATGACAAATAGAGATGTTTCATGATCGTGAAGAAAAAAAAAATACTTCTTCGTAGAACACTGAGAAAGGAAAGTGTTATAAGGAACCACATGAAGACATTGAACTACAAAAATAATGGATATTCCAAACGAAAGAAATTTACAAAAAAATTCGACTTTGAATTATGGCTCTAAGTTAAATCTGACCAAAAATCTTACGCATTTCAATGGACTTCAAATACTGCTGTGTTAAATAATAATTTAGTTTTTTAAAACGTTTTTCTATTTTTACTAAGACGCCTGGGAGATATGGAAATGATTTTTGTGCAAAGTTGTTTTGAGTAAATGTTCTACGTTGAACTATTTTTATACGACTTATATAAAGTAAGGGGTGTGCAACTAATACAAATAAAAAAGTTTCTTTGCTTTAGATCAGACATTTCACCGCCAGTTTTGTAATCTTCTTAGCACATCATTTGAAATGAAAAACATTTAGCATTATTATGCCTATCCATCTGTCAGTATATTCTATATCTCTGCAATTATCAGTTCGATCTCAAAAATGCTTTTAAAGTCGAGATAGTGAACTACCAGAATGGCGATTGATAACTTTAAGGCCTTCCTCAAAGCATAATCTCGTCACTAGTGGTCGTAAATTTGCATATGTTTTTAAATTCATTATAAATTTTTGTTTTTAAATTCATTATATATTCATTAGTATATTGCTCAACAGAAAAACGTGATTCTACAAATTCGTTTTACCTGGCCATAACTTTTAAAATGGAAGTCATTTTGCGTGTAGTTTCTATTTGTAGTTTCTGTAGTTTCTTGTAGTTTCTGTAGTTTCTGTAGTTATTTGTAGTTTCTGTAGTTTCTATTTGAAATAACGCGCACTGTTCACGAACCTAATGGGCGCAAAATGAATGCAAATTTTCTTCGGAAATCTTTGCTTCTAAAAACTGAATCCTAAATTCCTATTTTTATTAAAGGCAGTGGTGTCAAATTGTTCTGAAAGGATTCGCAGGGATAAAAGAAAGGGAAACATGTAACATTAAGTAAAGACGTTTGGCATGTAAACAGATACAATCATAAGTGTAATAAACATTACGTAACGACAGACACATTTTGCGTATGCGTTGTCACATCCACAAATGTCACCACGGTAAAATGTAAGAACCTAACATATTAATGTCTTAATAAGAAATGTCTCCACCTCGTAAGGACAGACAGCTCTCACAACGACGACACATAGGTATTTATCACCAGTTTGTTGATGAACACTGATGCAAAGCAATTCCATTTCTCGATGAGGGCAGTGCGTAGCTCGAGAAAGGTTCTGGAGAGTTACTACGTGTCGTCCCAGAGCATCACACCACATGCTTTAAGGGGTTCAGATCAGGAGACATGGCTGGCCAGTCTATACGCCCAATATCTTTGCTCTGCAGTAAATCATCAAGAAGTTGAGCTCTGTGCGGACCAGTGTTATCGGCCATTAAAAGGAACTAAGGGCCAGTAGCTACCTACAATGCCTGTCACAGGAGTCTAGGATCTCATCCATATGGAGCTCAACATTAAAATTGCCTCCCGTGAAGACTTGGAGTAGTATACGTGCGTTGAACATAATGCAACCCGCACACTAGCATGCCGTCGACTGCGGTGGCTCTCTCGTTTGTCGACGCGACGTTTGCATGATTATTACGGATTCTCCGTTCCCACAGATTAAATGCTAACGAGACTCCTTTTGTACTCGGAATTTCGACTCATCTGTGAAAAGAACACCGGTCCACTCATCTGGGCTTCCGGAATAATTTTGGCTGCACCATCGCGGGTAGCGTGAGAAAAAGCATGGGTCACTCGGCATAAAGGAAAATTTAATTAAGTTCTCGAGTTATCGTTTGACTTGATACACTGTCCCAGTGGCATCACAGAGTTCTGAAGACAGTTACTGGGCTATAAAAGACCTACGCCGATGAGTCATTACATTTTGACCACTCCAGCCTAGAGAAACTAGTCTCGTGGAGACCGAACGGTGGCGCGAGTGAAGTTCATGAAGCAGTTATAACGAAGTAAATTTCTCCGTCATTTTTATCTACGCCAGGATTCGAACCCGGATCCCCTCATTCCGGAATAAGTTGCTCTACCAATTGAGCTACGCGGACATTTGTTCTGATTGCTATGTGCCTTTATGTCGTGTGCGTCCTGCTCGCAGGTACGTCACATCTCCACCCCCCGAAAGAGGGCCGGGGCCATGGCCCACGGGTAAGCCGTGATTATGAATCGTTGCAGGCAGCCATCCACTGTAGAACGTGCACTTGAGAACTCCCAGTCAATCTGCTGTGTGGAATGCAACATCACACATTTTTATTTTTCGAAGCGCTGGAGAAGGAATTCTCTGATTTTTCCTGTCTCGCGGTGTGGAAATAACATCACACCAATGCAAGATTTTGAACGGGCGGGTCATCCGGATAGTTCGGGCGCCATTATAACGAAGTAAATTTCTCCGTCATTTTTGGTCTACGCCGGGACTCGAACCCGAGGCCGCTTATTCCGGAACAAGTCGCTCTACCAACTGAGCTACGCAGACGATTATTCTGATTCCTATCTGCCTTTATGTCGTGTGAGTCCTGCTGGCAGGTACGTCACACAGTATATATACAACCCGAGGAACTGCTTTCGGTTAGTAGAGCGGTCTTAGTTGGAATGTAAAAAGCTGCCGATTTATCGGAGTTTGATGAAGGACAAATTGTGAAGGCACAGCGCCTACAATCTCGGAAACGGCGGGGCTTGTATGTTTTTCACGTGCCGCTGTAGTGAGTTCGTATCAAAAGTAGTGCACAGAAGGCAAAACGACGAACCGTCTTCCAAATGTGGGTCATCCGCAGCTCACTGATGAGAGGGGGAGCCGAGACTGTCGCGCATTGTTCACAGAGACCGCAGGACCACAATGTGACAAATCACCCACAACTACAACAATAGTACCAGGGCAATGTGTCACAGCTTCAGCGCAGCCTTCTACGCATGGACCTGCGTAGCTGAAGATCCAGCCGGGTACCGAAGCTTACTGCACGTCATCGCCAACAACGTATGAAATGGGCCAAATATAATCGAGATTGGACCGTGGATTATTGGCAGAAAGTGTCCTGGTCTGACGAATCAAGATTCCTGGTGCATCACGTAGACGGCAGAGAGCGGGTGCGCCGATTACTAATGGAGTCTACGGCACCTGGATATATTGTTGGGCAGAAACAGGCCGGCGGCGTTATACAATGTGCGATGTTTTCTTGGAACACTTTAGAGTCCATTATCCCAACAGCATAATCACTGACAGCTGTCAGGTATCTGAACATCGTTGCGGACCAAGTTCACCCATTCATGGCAACTGTGTTCCCAGCTGGTGATGACCATTACCAACAGGATAATGCGCTATGACGCACTGCCAGAATCGTCAAGGATTTGCTCTAAGAACATGCTGGTGACTGTCTATTAATGGCCTGGCCTCCAAATTCACCTGGCATGAACCCAATCAAACATTTGTGGTTCGACTTGAAAAAGCGGGTTCGCGTTTTTTTGTCCACCTATGTCCCGTTTTATACTGTTAAGATTTGTTACGTTACCATCCTTAAGTAACGCAGAATCTTTCGGCTAGGGTTTGTCAATTAAAAACTTTTTGCCCGCTACCTCTGCTCCCGGAAGACATATTCGAAGTTATCTTTTTTCTTAGAATAGGTTTTACTTTGACAATACGTTTCGCATATTTTCGACTTTCCTATTTTTTCAAAATTCTTCCACCATGGGTCGTCATCATATATTTCTTTTTGAAAGAGTTTACTCGATTCTGAAAATCTCTTAGGAGTAACTTGGCATTGTGGAAGACATTTTGCTACCATTTTCTTCTTCAAGTAACCCTCAAGTTTTCCGCTTGAGGACGAAAATTCATATGAAGGTTTCCTCTATAACGCTTCTTCTAATTGTACGCTTTTAAAAACTTTTTTGCCTCTGATATTTTCCGCTGTGAGGAACCTGTTGTTTCATTATTTTTCTAACACACCTTTCATCCGCTAGAGGGAATAAGCCGCTATATATATTTGTTAACGTTTTACCTATTGGAAAAATCAGTGTTGATTCACTTAGTTCCATTCACTGTAAATAATCCCGCTGACTTCTGTTTAAATTTAAGCGCACTATTTTCCTCGGTGTTAATAGTATATATTCCCCGTTTTTGCTGAATTATAGATTTTCAAGAAATCTCATTTGAAGTATAGTTTTCGTGTCTGAAAGATTTCAAGAGACGTGCTCATTATAAAAGAAAATTCAGTGTCATCCTTCTTGTTACGCACTGTCACAAGGAAAAACATTCATTAAGCGGTAGTTCTAGTGCATGCTACTTTGAAAATGCTACCAAAAATCAGAAACTTCAAAACAGAAAGTAGATATGATAACACTTTATGAAAAGACCAAGGAACTGCAATGCGAATCCTAAAATCAATTAAGAAGAGGAGTAATTTGAGAAATATTCAAGATAACGCCGATGAAGAAAACGAAAAGAAACAGAGCACTTTTATATTATCAGAAATCATTGTTTTGACGGGTTAGGACAATAGATAGAAGAATGACAACATGGCTGCAAATTCGAAGCCGATATACTATTACCCTGAGAAAGGTTACCATTTGTGCTGACGTAAGAATTTTCTTTCTGTCTTTCTTTATTTATTTTTTGACATTTTGAATGAAGTTAATCCTGATAAGAAACGTTTTACTTCAAGCCATAATCGAATTTCCAATTTTAAACTCCGTCATGATTTTAGGCTGAGATGTTAAAATATGGTGGTGACACTGCAATTGACTGGTTAACAAAAAGTTGACAGTTGTTCTGGCGGTTAGAAATGGTCCCATAGGATTCTAGGGATGCTACCGTTGTTCTAAATGTAAAGATTGTTGGGGTCAATTCGAGCACTATCGTGGTATCAGCTTGCAGACTGTACCAGGGAAAGTGTTTGCCAATGGCATTATCTATAAGAAGCGAGATCTTACATCAGAGAAAGTGTGTGTGGTGTACAGAGTGATTACAGTATGTGTTGATAATATCCATGTGTACAGTTTGCTTTATGCTGAGGACACAGTTCTGTTAGCAGAAAGCAAATGTAAGTTGCGGGGTATGTTATCATGTTGCATGAAGTTTGAGAAAAGTTCAAACTGAGTATAACTAAGGGTAAAAACCAAAGTCACGGTTTTCGATCAATGTAGTATTATCAGCGACTGCAAGATTAGCCAGAATGCCAAAGTGAATGAATTTGGCAATTTAGAAAGTGTGTTTGGAACATAAAACAAATTAGACGGGGGAATCAATATGCGAATAACAGCAAATATTCTAAGATTGTTTGGCCATGTTAAAATACTGAGTGGTGAGAAGCTTAGTAATAAAATTGATTTAACCCAAGTGAGAGGAAAGATAGAAGAAGGCCAAGGAAATGGTAGGTAGAAGGCCCACATCCAGATGTGTCCGTACGACAAAAAGATAATTAGCATACATTTCAAAAGGCCTTGAGTGAGACTTGTAAAGCTCGGGTTGCGTTCCGAGACAACGGTAAATGGAAACGTTTTATACATCGAGAGAAAGAGAGCAAGTAAAATCTTGTTTCAACAGCTTTAAAGTTAAACGTGGCAGAGGGGCTTTCTTTGAAAAGCGAATCTCTGAATCTTGCAGAGCAACCTAGTGATGCAGGAATTGAGCAAATCAATGGAAACACCGACTGTTACTCAAATAAACGCAATGCGCAGAATGCATATCACAGATACGACGTCCCGCTGCATTATGAGATTTATAAGGGTATGCTGCAGTGCCCTGTAAGTTATCACGTGGCTGTGCCAGAATCGTAGGTTAAAGACCTGTTGTGGAGTAATTGTGGACAATGTCAGATCTTTTACCTCAAAAAAACAGCCGTGATGATTTGCGCAATGTTTGCAGTTCAGATACTAGAATAGCCGAAGTAGTGAGAGCAACACGACGAACAGTATGGAAGATTTTGATAACCTATCAAAAAATACACTGCGTTCTTTTTAAACGTGCAAACTGTGAACGCCATAGGAAGATGTCAAATAAGGACAGGCGAAGCTTGGTAAGGATTGAAAAACGGAAGAAACTGACCTAATGTAACAGCCGAGTTCAACACCAGTCGAAATGATCCCTATTTAGTCATAACAGTTAGTCGTATACTCCATCGTGCTGTCCATAAACCTCTGAATACCTATATGAATGCAACAAATCGTGTAAGTAGGTGCAAAGTAAATATCTTAAACAATATATCATCTGGCCAGATGAATAGCACTTCGCACTGTTCCCACCACTGGTAGAGTGTATATCTGTTACCGGCCAAATCCGATTTTAGGACAAACTAGTTCTTCCTAGGGCAAACTAGTTTATTCGAAGCGTGATAGGACAAATTTAGTTCATCCGAAGAGCGATATAGGACAAACTAGTTTATCCGAAGCGCGATTGGACAAACTAGTTCCTACGAAGCGCGATAGGAAAAACTACTTTGTCCGAAGCACCCTAGTCCGAACAAGATTATAGTGAAATAAAGGTGCAATTTCTAGGGCAAACTGGTTTGGCCTAGTCTTTACTAGTTCGACCTGCATTTGCAATTTAATCTATGCGATGGGGAGAAGAATCGAGCGGAAATTAAATACATTATCACTTATTATGTACTCAACATGCTTCATCATCATCATCATCATTGTCAACCATTATCAATCCACTGCTGGACGAAAGTCTCCCCAAGTTTCCTCCACAACGGTCTGTCTTGTGCCAGTCTCCTCCATGTCACCCCTGCATACTTTCGAATTTCATCCACCCATCTCCCATGTGGTCTTCTTCTGGGTCTTTTCCTGTCCCTTGGAATCCAATCTAAAATTTCGGCGGTCCATCGATGATATGTCCTTCTGCCAGTATGTCCAGCCCATTTCATTGCTCAACATGCTTACTTACTTATAACTAAATTTTTTCATAGACACCTATCCGGTGAACAGGTTGTTTACTTATTATTACACGTTATCGATTATTATACACTGAGCGGCCACTTTATTATGACCACCCCCTCAGTACTTCGTTGGGCCACCTTTTGCCTTTAATACTGCGTCGATTCTTCGTGGCATGGACTCCACGAGATGTTGATAGCTAGTTTGTGGAATTTGAGACCATGCTTGATGATTAGCACTTTCCAGGAGTGTGAGATTGCAGGATTGTAGATCCAGCTGTCTGATGGCTTGTTCAACTTCATCCTACAAATTCGCAATGGGGTTGAGATCTGAAAATTGTGGGGGCCACCTAAGAAAAGTAATCTCACCGGCATGTTCCTGAAGCCAACCCTGTGCAATACGAGCATTATGGCAGGACAAATTATGTTGCTGGAAGTTGGCGTCACCATTGAGATAAACCATACACATGACAGGATGCACTTGGTCCGCAACGATGTTTAGATATGATGTATCAGTCAAACGTTGGTCAACACGAATTAAAGGGCCCAAAGCATGCCCGGAAAACGTTCACCAAACCATAACGTTGCCTCCACCTGCTTGAAGGGTTGTAGCAAGGCATTTGGGGTCCATGCTTTCGTGCTGTTTTCGTCAAATTCTCACTCGGCCATTGGCATGGTGCAACTCAAAACGCGATTCATCTGACCACATAATTTGTTTCCAATTCTCGACTGTCTAATCCTTGTGCTCGTGTGCGAACTGGAGACGTTTTATCTTGTTAACTGTAGACAGCAAAGGTGTTCGAATAGGCCTTCGGCTGCTATATCCCATCCAATGCAGTGTACGGTGAACAGTGCGTGCAGAGATCATTTGAGGGGATCCTTGATTAAGATGGTCTGTAATTTGCTGCACTGTTGCTCTTCTGTTGTCTGTTACCAGTCCGGAAACTCTCCGTTCCGCCCACGCAATCACTAGTCGATGACGACCACATGTTGCACGTGGAGACCAATTTTTTTGGCTGACAGTCCAGTCTTTAAACATTTTAACAACAGCTGCTCTGGAACATTTCACGAATGCGGCGGTTTCGGTGATACTCGCTCCAGGGCTCCGAGCTCCTACAATCATCACACGTTGAAAGTCCGTCAAATCGCATTTTGTACCCATCTCGTCACCCCAAAATCACTTCTACTACTGTCGCAAGCGCTAAGCTTTCCCTTTTATACTAGCCTTGCCCTCTGGCGGCAACAGCGTGCAGCCATAGCTCATTTGCTTAAAACATTCAGGGGGTCATAATAAAGTGGCCACTCAGTGAATACTCAGCACGTTCATTTACTAAGTATTGATTTTTTACATAGACACCGGTGACCCGGCCACCGATAAAGTTTGGTATTGCACCTGCTGTGATGAGGGATGATTCAAGTCATTCATTGGCTGAACGCTGTTGCTATACTGTGACGCGGAGATGGAGCGGCGCATGCGTGAACAAGTGCTCACATCAACATTAAGTCTTTCAAAATCGCATGATTTTTGTTTGTTTATTTTTCAGAACGGAGTTTGACATCTGCGAACAGATGTTCTTACACGAGGAGCAAGTTAATCAGGTGAATCAAATTTCGTTGAGAATTGCAGCGATCAAACATTCAGTCGGGAAGGTTTCGTTAGGTGCAATTGCATCAAAACATGTTCATCGAACAGGTGTCTTTGTAAAAAAATCAATACTAAGTAAATAAACGTCGTAAGTACATAATAAGTGATAACTTATTTAATTTTCCCTCGATTCGTTTCCATATCCGATAGATTAAAGCGGAAATGCAGGTCGAACTAGTTAAGACTAAGACAAACCATTTTGTCTTGGAAGTTATTTAAGTATAATCTAGTTCGGACTAGGCCAAACCAGTTCGTCCTGGAAACTCCATCTTTATTTCAGAATAATCTAGTTTGACCTATCGCGCTTCGGATAAACTATTTGTCCTAGAAGGACATAGTTTATTCTAAAATCGGGTTTGGACGGTAACATATCTAACAAGAAGCTGCAGAAGCGTGCCAACCTGACTGACGGGTTCCGATTATGAAGCATGAGGTGGATCTGTGGTGTTGTGGGGTGCCATATTGTGGCATTCTTTAGGGTCATTGGTTATTCCAGAGCGTCGTGCCACATCTGCAATGAACGAATAGATTCTTGGGAACAATCTGCACATTTCTCTCTAATGATCGACCCTGGTTTTAAGCAAATAATGTATCCTTGGATTTCGGGAAAAGTGTCGAAGTGTGCTTTGCAGATCATAAGGATATGCTACAGTACCTACGCTGTTCACCAAAATCTCCAGACTTCGATATTGCTGTACGTCTGTTGAAATATCTGGGCCGAAAGGTCAGATCATGCTTTCCAATTCAAACATTACTGGGATAGCTGGAACAAATTCCATATTCTTATATGCCAAACTATTTATAAGTCTATTCGAAGTCGAATTGTTCTGCTATGGAAGCCTGAGTTGGGCCAACAGAGCTTATTAGTACGAAGTTCTCCACAATTGATAATTGTTCCCGGTATTTTGAAAAACATCTGTATGTGTTTCATGGCTTTAAAAAAGTACATTCATTGTCATAAAAATCCACGCACGAAGAAATAAACGGCGCGATTAACGCGAAACTCGGCAAATAGCTACGGAGAGGGCAGATTAGCTAATGATTAAAATTTCGTGCGATTCTGCATGCCACCACCTCCTGCAATCGCAATCCTTGGAGCTTATAAGGCCCCGCGCAGGGGACTCCACATTCGTGCCGAAGTGCACGGTAAGAGTCAGGTGACATCCCTGAGCGTTAGACATGCCGAGGAGCCACAGTAGATCCTTGGGGCTTCTAAGGCGCCGCGCGGGGGATTTCCACATGCGTGCCAAAGTGCGTGGTAAGAGTCAGGGGAGATCCTCGAGCGATAGACGTACCGAGGAGCCGCCGTTGATGTTCGTACGGACAACTGACGGACTTCGAATGAGGCCGTATCGTCAGGATGAGAGAAGCAGGGTGTCCGGCGCGCCGAATCGGCCGCTACCTGGGTAGGTCGGAGAGTACGGTGCGATTGTGTTGAGAGCAATGGACACAGGAAGGCATCCAGAAACGGTGGTCTGGCTTTGGATGATCCAGATAAACCACCAGTAGAGAGGGCCGTGGGACCGTGAGAGCGGCACGCACAAATGCAAAAAATATCCAGAGACATGTGGCGGCTGTAAAAGGGACTCCTATGTCCGCCAGAACCATTTCCAGACGCCTGGCAGAGGCGAATCTGCACTCTCGAAGGCCCTTGCGGTTTCTGCCATTAACACCGGACCATCGTCGGGGCCTATTGCAGGGTTGGCAGCAGCGAGAAACCGGGAACGCTCCGGTCTGGAGAGGTATAGAGTTCAGCGACGAATCTCGCTTCTTAATGGGAACGGATGACCAACTTATCAGAGTGTGGAGGACCGCAGGTGAGCGCTACAATCCCAAGCTCACTGTACAGTGGCACACGTCCCGAACTGCAGGCGTGATAGTCTGGGGAGCCATCACGTATGACAGCCGTACTTTACTCGAAGTGATCCGGGGGACGTTGACAGCCAAACGCTACGTACAGGAGATCCCGTGGCTCCACGTGTTGCCTTTCCTGGAGGGGCAGCCATGAGCCATTTTCTAACAAAATAACGCCCGTCCGCACACGGCTCGGGTTTCCCAGGACTGTCTACGTCATGCTTCGACACTTTCGTGGCCTGCCGGATCGCCTGATCTCTCGCGCATTAAGCACGTGTGGTGTCAGATGGAACGTCAGCTTTCTCCATGTCGCAGTGTACGTGATTTAGAGCGTCAGTTCCAAGAAGTGTGGGCCAATCTTTTCAGAATAATGTACGGCGTCTCTTTTCGTCTCCACGCCGGACCATGTGTCCGAGCACGAGGCGATCCGACGCGGTACTAACGCTGACCGGAATGTGTACCGTATGTCCGCGGGAAATCTTCTTGCTGATGTATAATTTTAATCACTTCTGTCCTTAGTATGTAAAATCTCACGACTAAAATCTCATTTCAATCCAAAGTCTCCTTCTTGGTGCGCGGATTTTTATGACAACGACTGTATAAGGTATGAGGTGTCAAAGCTGTTGAAAGACGACGGGGATATGTAGTTTAGCAAGAGTTTAAATTTCATGACGCTGTACTTTGCTAGAAACTGCGGTTGACGGAGCACATGTCTTTACGCCACAATGCGCAAGGATCGTTGTTAATTTATCCCTTCCGAGAGCCAGGTTTTCTACGTCATTCAAATTTGTTCTTACAGGAGCTCAGTATTTAATTATGCGAATAATATACGGTTTGAGAACTTCGACCACACATGTCATGCATCAATTACAACGGGCCTGTATTTTTAAATGACACGGGAACTTAATCCCTTTCATGCCTATTGTCCTTTCAGCTCCATTTGAGCAAATTAAATTAACGCGTGGTTTCTGAATAACAGAACCGTCACTTAGATGAGAGGCTGAGTGTATCAATAAGACTAGCTAGAGGGCATACTTTTCAAAGCTTTAAATTAAATCTGTGGAACAATTTGCATCCTATTAGAGCTTTGGTATAAAAGTTAAAACTCGTACATTCTTGCCGTCTGGGAGGACTCAGTTCATCTTCATTTCATGATCTTAACTGCTATTCGAAATGTTATACTGATTGTAATTATTTATTAACCTTAGACTACGATGTTTCTCTTTCAGTAACGAATACGTAATTGATACAGTTCTAAAAACTTCATCACACTAATTTAATCAACAGAAATATTTTCTAGAACGCAAAGTACTTTCCCTTGTCTCCCAAAAATGTCAGTTGGCGCAATGTTATGATTTCATAATCGCCTCACCTTATCCCTATTTATCAGCATCTTGTATTTTCTCTTTGGAGGTTTAACGACCACCGTGATCAACTCAGCGGGTCACAAGCCGTCTCTTCATGTTCTTAATTAAACCCACTGGATCCAGAAAAAGTGTGAAAGCCAGTGCCGTAAGACAAGCCTAAAATCCATGCCTCACCGCAATTCTATCCCAGGCCTGCATTAGACGAATGATCAAAAGCCAGCACTGACCATTCGTGCGAGATGAGGCACCCTGGCAAGTTCTCGTCCTCTTGACCTCTCAAGATTAACCCTTTAAAGAAAAGGTCCCTGAAACCTTTTGTCATTAAGAACACCATAACGCCCGAAAATGTCTCTTGCACCTTTCGGAATTTCTTTCCTCCCCTTTACAAGTTAACAAAGAAGGATAAAGTTTAACCATTTAACATATAGGGCCCTGAAATCTTGTGTCGCTCAGAATACCTTGACGCCCAAACTGTATATTGCTCCTTTGCTAAATTTATCCCCTCCCCTATGCAAATTAACAAACAAGGATGTAGTTCAACCCTTTAGCATCCAAGGCCCTAAAAACTTGCTTCACTCAGAATACCATAACGCCTGAAACTGTCTGTTGCACCTTTCTGAATTTCTCCCCTCCCCTTTACAAGTTAACAAAGGAGGATGTAGTTTAACCTTTTAATACCTAGTCCTGAAAATTTGTGTCACTCAAAATACCATTATGCCCAAAACTTTCCTTTGCTTCTTTCTGAATTTCTGCACTCCCCTTTGCAAGTTAACAAAAAAGATGTAGTTTAACCTTTTAACATCCAGGGCCCTGAGACCTTCTGTCGCGCAGAATACCATGACGCCCGAAACTGTCTGTTGGACCTTTCTGAATTCCCCCACCATTTACAAGTAAACAAATAGGGATCTAGTTTAACACTTTAACATGCAAGTACCTGGTATCTTGTGTCGCTCAAAATACCATAACGTCCAAAATTGTCTGTTATTCCTTTCAGAATTTCTCACCTCGGCTTTACAAGTTTAAAACAAGATGATATACTATAACCCGTTAAGGACCTGCCTGAAATCTTGTGTCCCTCAGAATTCCACAATCCCTGAAACTGTGTAACCCCTTTCCAAAATCCTCTGCTCCCCTTTGCAAGTTAAGAAAAAAGGATTTAGTTCAATCATTTAACATCCAGGTTCCTGAAATCTTGTGTCGCACAGAATACCATAACGCCCGAAACTGTCTGTTTCTCCTTTCAGAATTTCTCCCATCCCCTTTACAAGTTGGAAATGAAGGATGCAGTTTAACCTTTTAATATCCAAGACCCTTAGATATTGTGTCGCTCAGAATACCATAACGCCCAAAACAGCCTTTACTCCTTTCAGAATTTCTCCCCTCCCCTTTACAAGTTAAAAAAGGAGGATGTAGTTTAATACTTTAACATACAAGTCCCTAATTTCTTGTGTCTCTCAGAATAACCATAACGTCAGAAACTGTCTGCAACTCCTTTTATAATTTTTCACCCTCCCATTAAAAGTTTAAAAAAGGAGGATGTGGTCATAACCCTTTAACGACAAGAACCCTGAAATCTTGTGTCGCTCAGAATACCATAATCCGCGAAACTGTGTTACTCCTTTCCGAAATTATCTGCTTCCCTTTACAAGTTAACAAAAAAGGATTTAGTTTTATCATATAACATCAAGGGCCCTGAAATCTTATGTCGCTCAAAATTACCATAACGCCCTAAACTGTATGTTGCTCCTTTCAGAATTTCTTCCCTCCCCTTTACAAGTTAAAAAAGAAGGATGCAGTTTAACCTTTTAACATTCAAGACCCTGAGATCTTATGTCGCTGAGAATACCAGAACGCCCGAAACTGTCTGTTTTGCATTTCAGAATTTCTTACCTCTGCTTTACAAGTTTAAAAAGAAGGATGTAGTTTAATCATTTAACATCCAAGGACCTGACATATCGTGTCGCTCAGAATACCATAACGCCCGTAACTGTCTGTTTCTAATTTCAGAATTTCTTACCTCTCCTTTGCAAGTTAAAAAGAAAGGATGTAGTTTAACCTTTTAAAATCCAAGGCCCTTAACTCTTGTGTCGATCAGAATACGATAACTCCCGAAACTATCTTATTCTCCTTTCAGAATTGTTACTTTCTTCTTTACAAGTTAAAAAAAAATGAAGTAGTTTAACCTTTTAACATCCAAGGCCCTGATATCTTGTGTCGCTCAGAATACCATAGCGCCCGAAACTGTCTGTTTCTCCTTTCAGAATTTCTTCCATCTCCTTTACAAGTTAAAAAGGAAGGATAAATGCTCGGTCACCACGCTAAACCTCCGTTCTTTAGTATTGATGTACACCGAGCTTTGGGCTTCTTCCTGGATCTTCTGCATAGAAGAAAGCATGCGATGTCAGGATAGTAAAATGTTGCCCCGCGGATATACCATCGCTTATTTTTTTTTATTTTTTTTAGGGACAACAGTGACTACTGAGAGAACCCTTTGCTGATCTCGCAGAGGCCTTGTGAATTCAAAGAACAGGTGTGGGTAAGAAACCTGCTGTTCCCTGACTGGCGTTTCGGGCGGTCATGGGAATTTGGATGAAAGGAAGTTTTAGACATTGTGGTCATCAGAGGGTTAACATAAAGCAATATTACATTTTTCTTCAATTTTTGGCATTACGATTGTCAGAGGGTAAATATAAAGCAATATTACATTTTTATTCAGTTTTGGGCATTATGGTCGTCAGAGGGTAAATAAAACCAATATTACATTTTTATTCAGTTTTGGGCATTATGGTCGTCAGAGGGTAAATCTAACCAATATTACATTTTTCTTCCGTTTTGCGTATTATGGTCATCAGAGGGTAAATGCAAAGCAATATTACAGTTTTCTTCAGTTTTGGGAATTATAGTTGACAGAGGGTAATTAGAAAGCAATATTACATTTTTCTTTTAATCTAATAACTTGTTTACACTTTTTTTGACCCATTTCGTTGATTATGCACACCACACTTATTATTATTACATTTCGTCCATTATTCACACATTTATTAATATTACATTTCGTTGATTATTTACGTGTTTATGAAATATAGGACAGGAAGTGTAACCGTGTAAACAGAGAATCTGAGGAAAATAAAATGCCGAATCAAATAGTTTATTATCTAATTTTTATTTTTTTTAATTTTCCACTTATGCCTAGAGATGCTTTTTTTCAAACAGTTTCAATGATGTTTGAAATCCATTATGATATCCTATGGTTCTTACGTTTTAAATAAGACACAGGGAACTGGTTCCAAGATTTTTAAAATCTTATGTCATTTTTATTCATAGTTATCCTCAAGCAGACCCTTATAGGACAAATTTTGAAGATGACAATCCGATTTTTGGCGTAAATGTGACAAGGATGGTAAGTCAGATAATATTTGAAAACTTGAAAATTTTCATCGTCCTGGAGCGGGACAAAAATCGGATTGTCATCTTCAAAATTTGTATTATATGGCGTAATCCCGTATTTCTTCCAAGACCCTTATAGGATTCATATTTTAAGATGTAAATGGAGAAATGTTTTGATTGAAGACGTATCTCAATTCATTGCGTAGTGCGATGTTTATAGTCACCTTACATCTTCGATAAGGTTGCCCTTTGAAATTCTCTGTCTTGATCTTCAGCATTTATAAAAATGAAAAACAAAAGAACTAAATTAGATTTCCTTTACGCAATATTTGTTCGATGAAATGATGATTCCGCCGCGGCCGGCCCTGTCCTTCGAACTATATTACTTTCTGGAATTCCTCAACGGATCTGTCTTCTGGTGATCTTTTGCTTCTGTTCATCGTCAATGATCTCCAGGTAATCTCTTTTCTCGAAAATATAATTACTCGGAAGCAACTGATGCATTGCCTTTCTCTCGGGAGTTTCACTCTTTCAATTATTCTGGAGATTTCTCCCGTTAGGACTGAGTAATATAGCCATTCCATTTAACGTGCTCTTCTGGAAATCTAATAATTTTACATAAGTAAATTTCCTTTGATGAGATGAAAGGATTTTTTTGAAAAATCAATCAATAAATAATGATAATGGTAATAACCAAAACCAGTTTGAGAGTGTTCTTGCCTCTCTCTCTCTCTCTCTCTCTCTCTCTCTCTCTTTCTCTCTGTATTTAATGCTTTACAAGAGCTGTGTTATATTCTAGTCAATAGTCAAACGCTGATCCATTACTTCAGGAAAACGAAAATAATAGTCTCCCTTTGAAACATTTGCAAACGAATTCCAACCTTTAGGTTGAAAAATTGTCATGTCAAATGCGTTATCATTTTTAAGTGTTCAAAATTAAAGTTGATGTGAAAGAACGACGTTTTCGTTTTGGATGTTACTACTATTGAGAAAATAGTAGTAACATCCGAAGGCAAACTTATTGTTGGGCTGACTGGAAAGTTCGTGCCGAAAAGCAACATGTAAGAGAACGTCATATATGGCAAAAAAAAAAAAGACAACAACAGACTTTTAATCAACGATACACGTACCCCTTTGTTATGCAGCATTTTTCCATCGGTCCTGCCGGTTGAAGATTACGTCGCCTTAAAATTTTACAGTTTTCACAGCAAAAACCGGTCTAGGTGATTTCGGAGCTGGTGCAAAGGATCGAACCTCGTGCCGTTAAGGGAATTATGAAGCGATATGAAGAGGTGTTAGTCTGAGAGAGCAATATCAAGAGAATACGCTGGGTGAGGTAGGACATCCCACCAAATCTCCAGCAACTACTGCTGTGTCAGCAAAGACACATGAGGTGTTGCATTGTCCTGCTGGAAAGTAACGCCAGACCTATTGGTAAAGACAGGACGCTTTTTCCTGATCGCTTTCTGTAGAAAGTACAGCTGTGAGTAATACTTGCCGCTATTTATCGTTTGGTTATTCGGTACAGCGGTACACCCATACGGTCCCACCAAACACTGGGCAAAATCTAATTTAGGTGTAGCCCCACTTTAGGGGCCGTTAAGGGTGTATCACAAAGCTGCAACAATGACCTTTTTCTGACCACATTGTCGTCACTAGTCACCAGTCTTCTAAAAAAAGAAGAATCGTTTTTGTAGCTTTTCAGAAGTGTGTCACAGATGGAAACTCGATCAAGCACAAGTTTCTCGAAGACAAACTTTGTGGGACACGTACATCCTACCGACTGACGTAGCCAAATACAAGAGGTGTTCATGGACAACAGATTTCGGTTGGTTGAGTTCTTCTGTTAAACACTGTGTTGTTTAATTAGGGTTAGCCGCTCCTTATCTGTAGCTAAAAATTTACAAGGACACTCATCATCTTCCATGTTAAAATTTCCACCTCGAAATCTGGCAGACCACCTGCGAATTCTTCTGTCTCCTGCAGCACTGACTTTGTATTCATCACATATCTCACGTGCAGTTTGCGCTGTGTTTAGTCCCTTATGACTGAGGTAAAGCATGACCCGTCGTAAATGCAAGATATTGTCATTCTCCGTCCAAATACAACAACTTTCCTTCTTTTTTTCCCTTAGCTTTCAGCACAAACTGATATACGAACTTCTCCCGCATTCGTTTATGTAGGTGCTTCATCTACATACAAGTACAACGGCCGTTTCATAAAAACTGATAGTAAAATCACACAAAATAAAGAAATATATGTTCAGGAAAATATATGTTATTCTTTCTCAAAGTATCTTCCCTCGGGTGATGTACAACGGTCCCTTCCACTTTTCAAAGCATATGACAAAGGCATTTTGTGGAAGCTGCTTTAGCGACCCCTGTAGAGCTTGAATAATGTCAGCATCAGTGCTCCACGGAACTTCTCCTTCAATGCTAGAAACAACCAGAAATCTCAAGGGGCGAGATAAGGAACCAAGGCAGACTGTGGCATAATTTCAGTGCTGCATATCGTAAGAAACTGTTGAACACAATCAACTACATGTTGGCGGGCGTTATCATGGTGTAGGGTCCACTTGCCCACCAGTTTCGGTTGCTTAATCGATATGTGTCGTCGCAGACGCTTCAAGACTGAAATGTAATACATTGGCAGTAATTTGTGGAGGAACGGCATGCTGGTAAACTACACCTTTATAATCAAAGAAAATTAATATCATCACCTTCCCAGCTGATTTGATTTGGCGGAACTTTTTCGGAGGAGACGAGCATGTGTGTTGCCTGACAATCCTTGCGCGCTTGGTGAGTAGGTCTAAATAGTGGACCCATCTTTTATCGGCAGTTAACACTGTGTTTAAAAATGTGTGGATCCTTTGCAATCATTTGTTTTCACTCATGACACACCTGAACTCTGGGTAACAATTGTTCCGTCCTCAGGTGCGGAGGTACTCATCTGGACAACACACGATGCAGCAGTAATTTGTGGCGTAGAATGCGGAATGCCGACATTTTTGAAATGCTAGTTGATGTCGATACGTCTTCACAGGTCATTCATCGATATTCTTGTAGGATATTCCAAACATTGGTAACAGTACTGTGTGACGTACCTGCCAGCAGGACGCACAAGGCAGATAGCAGTCAAAACGAACGTCCGCGTTGCTCAATTGGTAGAGTGACTTATTTCGGAATGAGGGGACCCGGGTTCGAACCCCGGCGTGTCCGAAAATGACGGAGAAATTTACTTCGTTATAATGGCGCCCGAACTATCCGGATGACCCGGCCATTCAAAATCTCGCAATGGTGTGATGTTCTTTCCACACCGCCAGATAGGAAAAATAAGAGAATCCCTTCTCCAGCGCTTCGAAAAATAAAAATGTGTGTGACGTTGCATCCCACACACCAGATTGACTGGGAGTTCTCAAGTGCACGTTCTACAGCTGGTGGCTGCCTGCAACGATTCATGATCACGGCTGACCCGTGGGCAATACCCCCGGCCCTCTTTGGGGGGGGGGGTGACGTACCAGCCAGCAGGACGCACAAGGCAGATAGCAGTCAGAACGAACGTCCGCGCAGCTCAGTTGGTAGAGTGACTTATTTCGGAGAGAAGAGACACGGGTTCGAGCCCCGGCGTGTCCGAAAATGACGGAGAAATTTACTTCGTTATAACTCTCCGTAACAACAATTTCAAGTCGACCAGGCCCAGGAGCGAGTTCTGACGACAAACGCCCTTTTCTGAAATCATGGTGCCATCTAAAAATCATCAACTTTCCCAAACATTTTGCTAAAACGACAGCAACATTTTACCGCGCAACGCATTTCACTTCTTAAATCTAAATCACTCAGCTACATAGCTGTATGACGAAATGCAGACGTACCTTAAACAACTGCGCAATAACAAAACCAGAATCGTTTTCCACGGCTAATAACTGTTGCCATAGATACTTCATTAATTCAGTTAGTCGTCTGCGTGGTTATGTTTTCCCTTCGCACTGTTGCCAACACACAAAAATTATTCCCAGTTTTTATGCAACGGTCTTTGTAACTAATCGCAGAAAAAAATATTTCTATGTGCGGCAAGTCTCCCAAGTTTGCTAATTAGATAACTAGTCACATGAAGTTATTTGAAAATATTAGCCTATTAGGATGTACTTTAGCGAAGTAAGTGCCCAGCGGAATTACGACAACAGTCCATTATACTTAAATAGTTGCCTGAGGTGCAATCTTGGCGCGAAAGTATTGGTAGAAACAATACACTGAGTGGCCACTTTATTATGACCACCCCCTCAGTACTACATCGGGCCACTTTTGCCTTTAATACTGCGTCGATTCTTCGTGGCATGGACTCCACGAGATGTTGATAGGTGATTTGTGGAATCTGAGACCATGCTTGATGAATAGCACTTTCCAGGAGTGTGAGATTTCAGGTTTGGGGATCCAGCTGTCTGATGGCTCGTTCAACTTTATCCCACAAATTCCCAATGGGGTTGAGATCTTGAGATTGTGGGGCCACCTAAGCAAAGTAAACTCACCGGCATGTTCCTGAAACCAGTCCTGTACAATACGAGCACTATGGCAGGACGAATTATCTTGTTGAAAGTAGCCGTCGCCATTACGATAAACCATCCACATGACAAGTTGCTCTTGGTTTGCAACGATGTTTAGATATGATGTATCAGTCAGACGTTGATCAACACAAATTAAAGAGCCCAAAGCATGCCAGGAAAACATTCCCCAAATCAAAACGTTGCCTCAACCAGCTTGAAGGGTTGTAGCAATACATTCGTGGTCCATGCTTTCGTGCTGTTTCCGCCAAATTCTCACTCGGCCGTCAGCATGGTGCAACTGAAGACGTGATTCATCGGACCACATAATTCGTTTTCAATTCTCGACAGTCCAATCCTTGTGCTCCTGTGCAAACTGGAGAAGTTTTCTCTTGTTAACTGCTGACAGAAAGGGTGTTGGAATAGGCCTTCGGCTGCCCTATCCCAACCGATGAACTGTACGGTGAACAGTGCGTGCATAGATCATTTGAAAGGATCCTTGATTACGATGGTGTGTAATTTGCTGCACTGTTGCCTTTCTGTTGTCTGTTACCAGTCTTGACACTCTCCGTTCCGCCCGAGAAGTCACCAGTCGATGACGACCCCATGTTGTACGTTGAGACCTAATTTTTTGGCTGACAGTCCAGTCTTTAAACACTTTAACAACAGCTGCTCTGGAACATTTCACGAATGCGGCGGTTTCGGTGTTACTCGTTCCATGGATCCGAGCTCCTACAATCATCCCACGTTGAAAGTCCATCAAATCGCATTTTGTACCCATCTCGTCACCCAAAAATCACTACTACTACTGTCGCAAGCACTAAGCTTTCCTTTTTTATACTAGCCTCGCCCTCTGGCGACAACAGCGTGCAGCCATAGCTCATTTGCTTAGAACTGTCAGGTGGTCATAATAAAGTGGCCACTCAGTGTGTAACAATTATGATGTCCTGATTCCTGTGGCTGCGCACCTGAAGAAGAAATTAATGTTCATGGTAAAGCAAAGAGAAAAGTTTTAAGTTTCTCTTAATGATGTCTTACTTTCTACGCACATCTCCAGTCATGCGTCTAGCCACATGATTGTAGCAGAACTTTGACATTCTTATACATGAATTTTAGTACTTCAAATCCTTACTTCGAGAACTAATTTACACAGGTGTGCAAAAATTAAGGACGAAGAGGAGAAATTAGCATAACAGCGGAACGAGCTGGAAGAACGGACCGAACGACCACTCAGAGAATAGACTAGGGTCCGGTACCTTAGGGCATGCGCATATATGCAGCATAACGTACGAGGGGTGGGGGAGAGTGTCAAAAGGGTATAAAGCACACGGGCGGTGTACGCTCAGTAATTCGTTGAAAGCTATTGCACGGTGTAAATCGATTTGAACAACGTCGAGTTGCTTCCACCGTGTGATATGGCCACCAGGCAATCCAGTAGACGACATCTGAATGACTTTACCCGAGGTCAAGTCGTTGGAAAGTTGTAAGAAAGTCGAAGTGTGACTAGTGTGGCCGAGGATATCGGAATCACTCACAGCATCGTTTTACGAGCTTGGAGAGCATTTCAAACGACAGGAACAGCTGTCTGAGATATTAGGAGTGGTCGTCCACGAGCAACCACGGTGGCGGACGACCGGTATATTGTTCTACAGGCGACAGATGGAAGACAGATGGAAGACAGCGGGTGAAATCCCAAGGCGCATGCAACAGACAACTAGACGTCCGTTATCGCGTTTTACCGTGGACAGGAGGCTGAACAAAGATGGTCCATTTGCACGACGACCAGTACGGTGTGTGTCATTAACGCCTGCTCATCCGAGACAGCGGTTTCTGTGGTGTCAGGAACACAAGAACTGGACACTTCAGCAATGGGGTCGAATTCTCTTTACGGATGAGAGCCGATTTAGTCTGACGAGCGATTCTGTACGTATACACATCTCGAGAGAACACAGAACTCGCAATCACACCTCCAACATCATCGAAAAGGACCGGTTTGGAGGTGGCGAAATTCTCGTTTGGGGCGGTATCATGCTTGGTAGGCGAACTGACCTCCACATCTTCCAAGGAGGTTCAGTCACGGGTGTCCGCTATTGTACCGAGGTTCTCCTGCCTCACGTGCGTCTGTTTAGAGGTGCAGTGGGTCCTGAGTTCCTCTTCATGGACGACAACGCTACACCTCATCATACAGTGGCTGGCGCAGAGTTGTTGGAGAGTGAAGATATTCAACGCATGGATTGACCCGCAAGGTCCCCGGACCTAAATCCAATCGAACACGTGTGGGACCTTCTCGGATCGGAAGACGCTTGGAAGCATGTCACCAGCCGCCAGCAATGATTCAGCTACTGCGATGGGCGCTACAAGAGGAATGGGCCGCGATGTCTCAACATCTCCTTGACAACCTCGTCCTCAACATGGACAGACGTTGTAAATCCTACAACGCAGTCAGGGGTGATCATATCCCCTACTAAAGACTGTATTTTTCTTGGCAGCCACCTGTCACATGGACGTTTCTGTCTTATGTCCAGTTGTGCTCGAAGCTACTTTTTCAATAAAGTGCCTTTGTATCCTTTGGATTCCTTGTTTGGACGGTTTTGCTCACTTGTCCCATATTCTTACATCTTGGGGATCTTATGGTATGATTTTAGTCAATGTGGATTACTTCTGCGGGACGTTACATTCGAAAAACCGTCTCGTCCTGAATTTTTGCACGCCAGTGTTTTAGTATGTCGTTTATAAATCCCAAGGAATGCACTCTTGGTTTGTTATTTATGAAACCATTGGAATTTAAAAGATGTAACTCCTTTAAATAAAAGTGATACATAAAAATTGTTTTTAGTTCAATATTTCTCGGTAAAAGACTTTATTTTAATTTCCAAAACAAATGACGCCACTGTTACTTGAAAATGCGAAATCTGTAGTATCAGAATTAATATGTGACGCAAAACACACACACAAAAAAAAGATTTTAAACGATATGCTTCTCAGAAAAAGAAAATATTTGGAAACGTTTGCTAATGCCCGAAGTTTCAAAATAATTTAAGTAAAGAGTATTTCGGAGAACGATGTTTACGTCAAAAATCTTTAATTAACGGATCGCAGAAATCCTTGAAACCGAATGGCGTGATTAGTTTTGTGTTTGATTTCGAAGATGAATTAGATACCACAGTTTTAAGTATTCAAAAGTTCAGTTTGGTGCGCTTTAAATCGAACAGATGCTTTAGAAGGACGTACTTAAGTTGCCTCGTAATTTATTTCTAAGAAAGAGGTAACGCGGCTTTGATATCATGTTTCTATTATTGATCTTCTCATAAATCATGAATCTGGCTTCCCAGAAAGCTGCAAATACACCAATGAAAAGAGAAAATGTCATGAAAGTATAAATGTGCTGAACACAGAAATTTATTCACAAAGATAAATATAAAGATAAATTCATCTGAACTTGTTAATGACAGTGAAGGTCACTCATTTTGTAAGAACAACTTTAGACTTCGTAGTTCGAGAATTATTTAAAACCTGGGAGCTTTCTTACAACAGTTGTGCAGATTTCTCTTCTTATAATGATAAACTGAAAATGTTCTCTTCCGAATTGGGAGCCATTTTGTTTCTTATTCATAGGACTGTGATTTTAACCTGTATTCTGGATTTTTCAATATCCGGATCACAGAATTAAGTGTCCTAATTATTATGGCCACCTTACTTAGTACCTTGTTTGGGACACTCCCCGAAAACATGACACAGACTATAAATCTGACCCCTCCAGCTTGAAGAATAATGATGATGCAAGATGAGTGCATGCTTTCGTACTGCTCTCTAAATATGCTCACACTTCCATCTGCATGGTGTAGTTGAAAACGTGTTTCGTCGGACCACATTACCCATTTCCTCTCATTTTCTGCCCAATTTCGTGTTCCTCAGCGAACGGAAGCGTTTTAACTAGATAGCATAGGCTTACGGATAGTCCATCTACTTCTCAAGCACATGCGATATAATGTGCGGTGAAGTGTACCTTGACTGGCCACTGGACTTGGTCCCTGATTCAGATTATCTGTAATCTGACGAAATGTTGCCCGTCTGTTGGACTGAACAAGTTTGCTTAGTCTTCGCTGAGCTAGAGCATCCAGTAGCCTTTGTCCACCACACGCCTTGCGCTAAGTTCTCGGCTTTTTGATTGGTGGTCCACTCTCTGTAAACTTTGACAACCGCTATAGTCGAACATTTCATAAATGCAGCCGTTTTGCTTATGCTGGCACCAATGCTTCAAACACCCACGATCACTCCCCATTGAAAGACCCTGACATCGCTTCTTTTATTCATTATTAATTGCGCAATATACTTTATTGCTCTCTGTATGCCTTCAGATTTCTTTTTTAGCACGTCTTTTGTAAAAGAAGATCGTGCTTATGCTATCGGTTCGCCCGTGAGTCCGCCTGTGGACACCATATCTGTGCAACTATTAGACCAATTTGAAAAATTCTTTTTGCATTGGGAAGCTTTAAATATGCGAATGATGACCCTTCATTTGTGTGTGTGTGTGTGTGTGTGTGTGTGTGATGAACAGTTTTGCCGCTGGAGTGCGTAAAAGCAGATGTTATCGAATTCAAAATGCATTTCATTCCATATATTTGCTTCTAAACATCCTGTTGAACAAAATTCCTTTACCTAACAATTCCATTTATGTCGAAGAGCATTCTAGGTACAGTCACTTTTTCAAGTTACGCATAGATTTTTCACTAGGGGGCGTAAAAATAAATTGCGTGTTCCCCGATATCTGTACTTCTAAAACTCCGATTTCAAATTTTTTTTCTTCAGCGGATACAGCTCCGAATGGGAAATCTTTTGCATATAATTTTTAATTTTTAGTAAAGAATGGTTTGGTCACTAGGGGGCATAAGTGTTAATTTCTGCTTTTAAAGTATTTCCCACAAAATCTGCGTTCTTAATATCTCGATTGAAAAAATTCGTTCGTGGACCGATGCCACTTACGTAGATAAACCTTTTAGGGATATTGTCTTCTTAAAATAGTGTACGGTTTCTCCGCCAGGGGCGTATATGTGTATTTTATTTTTGTTAATACCTCTGCTCCTAATGGTCCGATTTAAAAACTTCCTTTTTAATTAGGTAAAGTTTCCGATATAATTTCAAAATTCCCATGTGATTCAGAGACTTTTCGCAGGGGTGGAAATTGCGTTTTCCCGATATCCCTGCTTCAAAAACTTCGATTTGAGTAATACTTTTTTCTTAAAATAATGAATGTTTTTCCCGCCAGTGGGCGTAAAGACATATCTTATATTTGTCGATATCTCTGCTTCTAAGAGTCCGATTTGAAAAAGTATTTCTTTGTTGGAGAGCGTTTCCTCTGCGAAACGTTTTTCATATAATTTAAAACTTTTCTTAGTGAACACGTCTGCATTCACAGGGCGTAGGTTTACAATTCCATTTACAGCAATATTTGCGGGATTAAAAAACCGATTGAAAAACTTCTTTATTCTGTCAGATGCTACTGTCTTCTACACCGGTTCCATTGACTTTGACTACTGAGTGCACATTTTAGCTCTTTGTTCTGCTTCGCCACCTGAGTGAGTATTTTAACACTATGATATTATGCCTGTGTCCCGCTTCTGTATTGCACTTGTCTCTGTCCTGTGCTCTTTTTCCCTGACATGCTTGTGTTACGCCTCGCCTACGCTGCCTGGCACGACCTGCCTACGCTGCCTGGCACGACCTGCCTACGCTGCCTGGCACGACCTGCCTACGCTGCCTGGCACGACCTGCCTACGCTGCCTGGCACGACCTGCCTACGCTGCCTGGCACGACCTGCCTACGCTGCCTGGCACGACCTGCCTACGCTGCCTGGCACGACCTGCCTACGCTGCCTGGCACGACCTGCCTACGCTGCCTGGCACGACCTGCCTACGCTGCCTGGCACGACCTGCCTACGCTGCCAAGCACGACCTGCCTACGCTGCCTGGCACGACCTGCCTACGCTGCCTGGCACGACCTGCCTACGCTGCCTGGCACGACCTGCCTACGCTGCCTGGCACGACCCGCCGCTTGCTGTTGTTTTGTTATGCCTCGGTTTTCCCCGTTCTTTACTGTAATGGTCCCTGAAACCCAATAAAGCGATGTTGCAACCATAGACTTTGAATAGCCTTGAGAAATTTAATACGCGTCAGAACAGATTCAAAAGACGTGCTTATTACACCCAAAAATTCGATGTCATCGTTCTTGTTTCATCTATTCAGCCATCTTTCGTCAGCGGCATCTGCGGGTTTAAATGGACTGGTGGTCATAATAATTTGATTCCTGAGTGTATATATATTAGGCAGGAATCATAACATTAAAATACGGCGAATATCGGCCCTCTTTAAAAAATTGCTTCACTTGCACTGTGTACTACTGATCATGTGTAAATCATCACACTACTTATGTTGCAGCTAACTCAATGAAAATCGATTATGTGCCGCTTTTTTCATTGCATTCTCAAATCTTGTTACAGCCGTTCCTTATTGGTGTTGGGGTTTTCAAATTTATAATTAATACAAAGGCTGTTCCATAAAAACTGAGAGTAATTTTGTATTAGGTTTGCAACAGGGCAAAGAGGAAAAATAACCATGCAGACGACTAACTGAATTAAGGAAGTATCTATGGCAACAGTTAATAGCTGTGGCAGACGATTTTGATTTTGTAATTGCGCAGTTTTTTAAGGTACGTCTTCATTTCGCCATACATCTATGCAGGTGAGTGATTCAGAGTTAAGAAGTGAAATGCGTTGTGCGATAAAATTTTGCTATCGTTTGTGTAAAACAGCTCCACAAACAGTTGATTTAATGAAAAAAGCTTACAAAGATAAACGTTTGCGTGAGTCGACGATTTTTAGATGGCACCATGATTTCAAAGGGTGATTGCCGACAGAACTCGCTTCTAGGCCTGGCGGACCTAAAAGTGTTGCTATGGAGCGTATTGTTGAACACTGTTTGGGCAATCCTGCACTTCGATCCACGAACGAACTGTGAACACGTACCGGCGTCAACTAATATTTCAAAAACGTCGGCATTCCGCATTCTACGCAACAATGCATTCGCGTGCGTTCCAGATGGGTGCCTCAGCACTTAACGAGAAAATAATTGTTAGCCAGGTTTCAGGTGTGTCATGAATGAAAACAAATGATTTCAAAGGATCCAAGCTTTTTAAACACAGTAGTAACTGCCGATAAAACATGAGTCTACTATTTCAATTCCGTCACGAAGCGCGCAACGAGTGTCTGGAAACTCACTAGCTCACCTCCTCTGAAAAAAGTCGGTAAAAACAAGTCAGCTGGGAAAATGTTGATGATAATTTTCTTTGATCATAAAGGTTTAGTCTACCAGCATGATGTTCCCTCACAAATTACTGTCAATGCTGAGTATTACATTTCAGTTTTGAAGTTTCTGCAACGACACATATCGATTAAGTGACCGGAACTTAATCGATATGTGTCGATTAAGTTCCGGTCACTTAATCGACACATATCGATTGACCGAAACATCGGAGACATTGACCGAAACAAGTGACCGAAACATCGGAGATCAAACACTCTTCAACCATTGCTGGAAGACCACGAGCTGGTCTGGGTAGCGTTATGGTCTAGGGAATGTTTTCGTGGCATTTTCTAGGTCCACTCATACGTGTGAAAGACACAATGGCCCCAATTCATAGTGAATCCGTCTTTGCAGACCACCTACACCCATAGATGCTGATTGTTTTCCCTGTGGCGGATGGGATCTTCCAGGACGACAATGCGACGTGTCAAACAGCTAGAAATGTCCGAGAGTGGCTGGAAGACCACGATAAATACTTAAAAGTAATTCCCAGGCCTCCGAATTCCCCAGACTTAAACCCGATTGAGCATGCGTGAGACCACCTCTATCGTGCTGTTCGCTTTGTGGGCCCTCCACCTTGCACCCTCCAGCAGCTGTCAAATGCACTGCAGTCAGCATAGCTCCACATACCTGTAAACACCTTCAAGCATCTTATTGAGTCCTTTCCGGCCCGTCTAGCTGATGTCCGCGATGCACACGTCCGTTAACCTGGATATTACCCGGTGATCACAATAGGGTGATTCGACCGTGTATAAAATGGAGAATGTGTCCAAAACTACACGACCGATTATAAAGATTTTTCACGGATATGTGGAAGGGAAACGCTAAGTCGACGCACCTAAGCAACATTGTGCTAACTTCTACGGATACATGCAAATGACTCCCGTACGTCGTCAATCTGGCAGGCACGAGGCTTTATTTGTTGAGTGCGGAGTGAGGCAATTTAAGATTGAGTTGGACTCTTAGTGGAAGAATGGCTCCTCACCATGTCTTAGAAGAATCTTTGCAGTTGGGAGAGACTTGTACATGTATATTAGAAGCACGAGAATCGCAGGCTTTGTGGTAGCAAGGTGGTTGAATGTCTAGAGGCAAGTGATCTCCAATCTCTGATATCAGTTCCAGAAACCGGAATAATAACCAAAATGCAGAGACAACGACACATTTGAGCCACAACAAGTCAAGACGCCCAACATTTTCTCTAATAGCTCGCCGCCTTAGGGAATCGATAAGTAGGCAACTCTCGAAGGAGCTATCTTCTGCAATATCGAAGCAAAAAGTTTACGAAATGCTAGACGAGAGAGGTCTGTATGCAACAAAGGCAATTATCTGTACTCGCTTCATGGCACAGAAGGGTCCATCTGAAGTTGGCGCAACAGTGGGCTTGAATTTTATTCAATGACGTTTCGCGGTATAGCCTAAATTTTTTCAAGGGCCAGTCGCGATAGAGCCTACGTTCTCTTCAATGACGGCGCAATCCACGGTGTTCTCATCAATGACCACGCACACCGGTGCACGTGTTTCTAGGGGACACCCTGACATCTGAGCGCTACAGGTATGGCAACCTAGTGCCCCATGTACGGCTTTTCAGGTGAGCTATTCGCTCCTAGTTCCTTCTTTTCAACAATAACCCTCGTCGCATAGGGCTCGACTAGTCGTAGAGTACCTGGATTTTTAAGACATTCATAGAATAGAGTATTAGGCGAGATATGTGGACCTGAACCCGATAGTGCATGTCTGGTTTACCCCGGTAAGAGCAATACCAAACCGGAAGCCTTCTTCCATAACCCTCACGGGAATCTAAGGCGGTTGGTTGAGGTGTAGCACTTATTACCCCAAATTCTCATTCATAGCCTTGTAAACAGCATGAGGACTCTTTGCGAGCAGTATCCCTGTTCCGGGTGTTTACACTCCCATTAGCTTCTCGAAATATATCCCACTTACTGCAACACATTTAGACTAACATACCAGTCCATCGGCCGGGCAAGTCGATGTCATCAGTCTTACCATAACTTCATGTGCATGCTTCTTCCTCATGCAGTGTTTTTTTTCTGTGCTATCGATATATTCCCTAACAACCGTCATTAAACTCTGGCCTGCTGTATTTTCGTTGTTCGTGACTTTTTTCTATCAAGTTAATTTTGGACACTGGTGTATAATACGGATAATCAGCCTGTCATTTCACACTGCTTCTCCATCAGCTCATCGCTTATTATGTTCTTCGCTATTCTAATTGAAATCCTGTCTATTGGCTTGAAAGTATCAGCTTCATTGAGTAGGCCCAAGTTTCCATGGTCATATAAGAGATCACGAAACCATCGTTACTGATACATATGTACACTAAAGAGCAATTTAATTATAGATACCTGTCCAGTAACGTGCTGTACAACCTTTCTCTCTGATGACGGCGGCGATTCGTCTCGGCATGGACTCGACAAGTCACCGGAAGCCTTAGGAAGCCATACGGATCCACGTCCCCTGAGCAAGCTCCCACAGTTCACGAAGATTTGATGGAGGGGGTCAGAGCCTCGAACATCTCTCTCGATGGCATCACAGATGTGCTCGATGGGATTGAGGTCAGGTGACCTAGCTGGCCAAGGAAGCGAGGTCACGTCGGTGTAGTGTTCATCCAACCATTAGGATACAATTCGGGAGCGATGGCACAGTGCATTGTCTTGTTGCAGGATGAGGGTCCCAGTGGGATGTTGAACACGCACAAACGGGAGAAAATGGTCGTCCAGGATATCCCCGTAACGTTGACCTGTGAGGGACGATGTCACATGTACCAGGGGTCCCATTTCAGTCCACGTAAACAGTCCCCAGACGAGAATGGCACCCCCACCACCTTGAAGAGTACCATGTTGGAAAGAAGGATCCATCGCTTCATGTAGTTTGCGCCGTACTCGAGTCCTGTCATCAACATGTATCAACGTGAATCTCGACTCATCAGTCCAGAAAACATTTTTCCACATGTCTAGGGTCCATTAGCGATGTTCCCACGCCCATGCTAATCTTTGCACCCTGTGATGTGCGGTCAGCAGCGGTACCCTCGTAGGACGATGGCTTCTGTACCCCACAGCGAGCAGATGGTTCTGGATGGAGTGGCTGCTTACACGTTTTTGTGCACCAGAGTTAAATTGCCGAGTGATTTATTTCACTGTGGCCCGTCTATCTGCTGTTACAATGCGAGCTAGCCGACGATGACCCCGCTCATCCACACGCTGTTATCCACGATAGTTGGCCCTTGCAGGGATGGTTTTACCAGAATTGATGTGCTCACGGATGCATCCGTGAGCACAGTGGCTCGTGAAAATCCCAGTGCCTGCACGACCTCGAGGGCGATGGAGTGACCCATTCGTCGTGCCCCGACAATTTGCCCACGATCAAATGCACTTAGATCCTTCGGCTCACTCGTCGCATCACTCCTTATATTGTCGGAACGCTGCATACGTCATGTCGTTTCCGTTTACAGGGCGGCCCATAGCGCCACGTTTGCATAACTCCAGCTGTCTCTAATTCAATTGCTCATCAGGGTATATACGCAGACTTCTATGGAAGCATTGATTTAGAACGTTTTGTCGGAGGTCATTTCAAGCGCTCTCCAGCTGCAAAATCACTGTCCCTTGTTCCATGAAAGCTGTTAGTTAGCGAAGAGCTTGTTAATTCTGTTTCGCTGAGAGTTGAAAATGTTGATCATGTGCCGATGTGTCTGTTGATCATATAAAAAGAGCTTCTCAATTTCACGTACTTTTTGTGGTGATTGGCGTCGGCGGTTCTCCATGGTCTTGGAGTTATAACTGTTGATATAAAGAGTGCGCTTGCCTCATCATCCATCAGTAAGTTTCTTCAATTTCTGTAGTGCGGTGTCTTTCCACATCGATTTTTACACAGCAAGGCATACACTGAAGTGCCAAAAAAACTGGTACACCAGTCTAATACTTGCTAGGTCCCCCACCGGGAGCGCAGGACTGCAGAAATACGACCGGGCATGGACTCCACTAGCTTCTGGAAATATGCAGTAGGCAATGCACGCCATACTTCCTGAAGAGCGTTCCACAAGTCGGGTGTATTCCGAGGTCTCGGATACCTGTGTTCGATAGCGCGTTGCATGGCATCCCAAATGTGTTCTATCACGTTCAGATCTGTGCACTTGGGTGGGAATGGCAACACCCCAAACTCAGATGAATGCTCCTCTAACTATAATGTGGCGTCCCGACACTTGTGTGGAAGTACATTGTCCTGTTGGAACAGGCCCAACCCATCAGCATGAATGCACGACATGAACGAGTGTACCTCGTCGGAAAGGATGCGCACATGGCGTTGGCCGGTCACAGTCGTTTGTAGACGTACCAGGGGTCACAGTGAAGTACATCTAAACCCACCCCATACCATTACGGACCCCCACCAACAGGTTCAGTTCCCTGTTGACAGGCGGGATCCATGGCTTCATGGGGTTTGCGCCACACACGAATCCTTCCATCTGCCCGATGCATTTGGAAACGCAACTCGTCAGACCAGGCTACTTGTTTCCAGTCATCAAATGTCCAGTGGCGGTGTTGCCGTGCTTAAGCGAGGCGCATAGCTCTGTGCCGTGCACCCATCAAGGGGAACTTGAGTTGGGCGTCGGCTCCCAAAGTTCATATCGTGCAGGGTACGTTGCACAGTCCGGACGCTGATACATGTTAAGGCTCCATCATTGAATTCCGATGCTACCTGCGAGAGTGTCGCGTGAAACGATTTTTGCCAGCTGACGATTTTTGCATTCATCCAATGTCATTATACGGCCACACTGGTATCGTAGGTTGGAGGTTTTGCCGGAATTCTTGTAGACACGGTACACCCTTGCAATGGTCGTCCGTGAAAATCCGAACTTCGTTTCTACCTCCGAAATACTATGGCCCATCTCACGAGCGCCAACTATGACACCGCGTTGAAAATGGCTTAAATCGTTATTACTTGTCATTCTCATGCCGAAAACAGCTCTGACAGCTGACAAGGATGTCTATCGCTTTAAATACGCACGGGCGGATGCACCAGAGTACGCGCACAGGTGACGTTGCTATGTATTTTGCATAAGCTCGTCTGCACCAGTTTTTCTGACAGTTCAGTGTATGTTCTTTTATGCTATGATCATCATCAAATGCGCGTTTGTGTCAATATCAGCAATGATACACGTTTCTAAACTTTTTCTACATTAGCAGCTACAACACTAGTATCGTTCCTGACAGTGGGGTCAGTATTGCCCTTCTTATATTTAAAGAACTGGCCCAAAAAATACCAATTTTCTTATCACTTAAGCGTAAGTTTCTTATCACTTTAGCGTAATTTTCTTATCTCTTTAGCTTTTTTGGCAAAATTCACCATATAAATAACGGATGGTTATGGTGTCTCTGTATATGCATGGAATAAATAATTATGGTACACCTATGCCTTAATGATAACATCCGTAAATGTTAATATTGGTATTCCTTCTCTGTAAATGACTTCATGGATAACAAATAATAACGGCATTTCCACTTTTTGTTTCGTAAATAAAAATTGAAGATAAAGGCTCTATATCAAAAATGTCAGCATTCAGCAGTTAATGATGGCAAATCGATGCTAATAATGAGTAGATAGATAATTTTATTATTGTATCACTTCTGTGTGGGAAAGGACTGCATTTACAACATTTACAATCGGCATTTCCATACCAAACGTAACTGCATGTTTAATAGAAAACCACGATGTTTTTATGCTAAGAATATTTTCATGGATAGTAGTATAATAGTTAATTGTGATGATTTTATTGCGATGATATGACTAGTTTGATAAAAGTTAATAGTGATTTTTCTGTGCCACTTATTACCACATCGACTATCGTTAATGACTATACTTCTACGACAAAGATAACGATAGTTCGTGGAGACATTTCTATTCCGAAAATATCTGCGTGGAAATAGATAATGCTACTATCTTTGTCAAAGATGACAATGACTAGTTGGCGATTCTATTTCCATACAAAAAATTGCTATATTTAACGATTGTATTTCCATGCAAAAATGATTATAGTTACTGAATGTATTTCCATACAAAAAAATGCTATATTTAACGTTTGTTCCATGCAAAAATGATTATAGTTACTGAATGTATTTCCATACAAAAAATTGCTATATTTAACGATTATATTGCCATGCAAAAATGATTATCGTTACTGAATACCCATACAAAAATGATTATAGTTAGTGATTGTATTTCCGTGCAAAGATTATAATTAGTGATTGTATTTCCATACAAAGACTATAATTAGTGATTGTATTTCCATACAAAGACTATAATTAGTGATTGTATTTCCATACAAAGACTGTAATTGGTGATTGTATTTCCATACAAAGACTATAATTAGTGATTGTATTTCCATACAAAGACTATAATTAGTGATTGTATTTCCATACAAAGACTATAATTAGTGATTGTATTTCCATACAAAGACTATAATTAGTGATTGTATTTCCATACAAAGACTATAATTAGTGATTGTATTTCCATGCAAAGACTATAATTAGTGATTGTATTTCCATACAAAGACTATAATTAGTGATTGTATTTCCATACAAAGACTGTAATTGGTGATTGTATTTCCATACAAAGACTATAATTAGTGATTGTATTTCCATACAAAGACTATAATTAGTGATTGTATTTCCATACAAAGACTATAATTAGTGATTGTATTTCCATACAAAGACTATAATTAGTGATCGTATTTCCTAACAGAAATGACTGTGGTTAATGATTATATTTCCATACAAAAATTACTATAGTTAGTAATTGTATTTCGATACGAAAATGACTGCAAGTAGTGAATATATTTCCCTTCAAAAAATAAATGTCGATAGTGATAGTGCTTCCACAAAAAATATTATTTGGCAAAATTATGCTTTTTTTTATCTCTCTCTCTCTCTCTTTGTATTTTGAAATCCGTTTATCCAACTATCTGTCGATTCTTTGGTTAGAGCAATAGCCAAATTAAACACTCTTCTTCCTCCTTCATTTATATGCCAAGTCCTGGTAAAAGCTTCACTTTATTTCTTCTTTTTGTCCTTTTCCTTGGATAACTGGTACATCTCATGTTATCGATGAAAACTGTTTTCTTGTTTAAAGTGTCTGGGTTCAAAAAGCGGAATTTTTACAGATCTATATATTTTTTAATGTGTAGGTATTCTCTTCCCATCATTCTTTCCTTCGAAGGAAAAACCATCAACTACAAAAGCAAAACGCAATGCGAAAAAAAAAAACAATTCTTGAATTTTTGTGTCTAAATCTTTGATGCATCTGTCTCCGAGGGGGAAAATGAAACCCTTATGCATTTGCCTTCGGTTTAAGGAAGCTGAGACAATAACGATGATTTAAAGCCGTTCAAGCTAAGTTTAGTGGTAGAAAGTATTTCTACTGTTGAAATGTCTGGCTTTATAGCCTTTGGAATGTCTTGCGCTGCTTTCTTGGTTGTCTAGGAGAAGCTGTTTCTAAAGCCCCTCAGCAGAAAGGCGTTGTATTTCGCCATTTTAAACCATCAGTTTGGGGAAAACATATTTCTATATCTACAAGAAAGCGCGACAGACATCATACATTACCTCTCTAAAATAAAATACCTACCTCTTGAAACTTAGAAGGGATTTAGTTCTCTGAAAGCAATGGATATTATTTTTTGTTTAACTTTTAAAGGTGCTTTATGGTAGAAGAAAATTCAGGAAACTGAATTTTTGGCAGCTCAAAACTTCTGTCACAAAATCGAAAGTATTTTTCAAATGCATGACGAAATCAAAGAAACATATGAACTATTTTTTTTAAGCGAATTGTGTTCTATAATTCTTTTTACCTGTTTTCGTTACCTAAAGGATTGAGGAGCATTTCATATTGTAAAATGCTTATTTGCTGTTCATCGGACATGAGTTGATAATTGTCATGTGATTCTACACTTATGTGACTTCTATGTATTAATACGGACATCTCGTCAACTTGAGGCCACATTCTCACGCGTTACATAACTCTAAAGGTAGCATTGTCGTTAATATTTTCTGTTATTTTTATCAGGGTCCTCTGAACGTCAAAGATATCGCTCAAAACGAGAGTTCTTTCGGAACTGTATAATGAAATTTGAGCGTATTAATGCACTCACGGACAATGAAATTTGCACACCTAGAAGAAAACATGCTACAACCGCGAAACTTTGCAAATCGCTAGAGTGCATGTAGTTATGCGAATGATCCACGTTTGGTGCGATTGCGCATGACTGCACAACCCATGATGGTGCTACAAGCACGAAGCCGCAGCCTTATAAACCGGCGTGTAGTCGATGCCCCATGAAAGTGAAGAGCGCCAGCCAATGCAAGCAAGAGTACAGAGTGACAAGAATGCCGGGTAGACGCCAGAGACGTCGATCTACGCAACTTACACACTTTGAGAGAGGCCTGATCATCGGGCTTAAAACCGCAGGGTGGTGAGGGCGCCTTATATCCCGCCACGTGGATCATTTTGACCATACCGTCTGACCTGTTGGGAGCATTGGATACGTGGCGGCACTGCTACTTGGCGTAGCGGCTCCGGATGGACCAGGAGGACCACCGTTGAGAGGATCGACGGATCGTACGCCAGACACGAACGAATAACACGGGGACCCGGTCTACTATACATGCAGATGTAGCGGCTCCTGAGTGCCCACGAATCATTTCTCAACGCCTTGCCGAAGTGCATGTGCGGTCACAGAGACCCTTACGTGTGCTGCCGTTAACACCGGAACATCGCTGGGTCCGTGAGCAGTTGTGCCAGGCCAGAGCGACGTGGAACACCACCGACTGGTGATGTGTGGTGTTTAGCGATCAGTGCCGCTTCGTTTTGGGGACAGATGATCATCGTGTCCGGGCGTGGAGGTCCCCGGGTTAACGGCACAATCCCATACTCGCTATCAGGCGCCACACCTCCCCCACTGCAGGCATTATGCTCTAGGGGGTCATAGCCTACGATAGCCGATCAGCTGTAGTAGTGGTTCGTGGATCATTGACGGGCCAGCGATATGTGGATGAGATCCGATGGCCCCATGGGCTCCGATTCAGCGAACCGTGCTGCGTACGGGATCCTTCCAACGGCACGCTGTTGAACTTCTATTGTACACGGGAGCCTTCCAACGGCACGCTATTGAACTTCTATTCTACACGGGAGCCTTCCAACGGCACGCTGTTGAACTGGTATTCTATTCGGGAGCCTTCCGACGGCACGCTGTTGAACTGCTACGGAACGCGAGTTCATTCTACACGTGCGTTTGAACAGCGTGCTTCAGTAGTCCGGCACGCTCATTTCTCTAGACTGGCGGTGGTCATAGTGTAATGGCTGATCAATGTAAGCTAACCTGAGTCATACAACTTTTATGTCACAGGCTGACATAATTTCGAGGCGCAGATGGCGTAGTGGTAAATGTCCGTGACTGCCACGGAAGAACCTCAGGTTCGATATAGGGCAGGTACGAACGCTCGAATCACTTAATATCCGCCGTGCGTCCGATGGGCACATTAAGCCGTCTGCCCTCCAGTACTGCCCCCCCCGGTAATAAATAAGGGCGTGTTCCTGCCCCTTTCTACTTCGCTTTCGTGTTACTTTCCTATCTGGCGCCTCTAGCCCAAATCTCCTAGCTTCATGTTTTAAAGGGTTGTTTAAAACCTGGGGTCAGATACTCCCTTCCTAAAATCCTCTATATGTGATCTGATCTGACATACTTTCATCAGGGAAGTAGTTTCAGGTAACTGAGTACCTTCCTGAAAACTGGAAAAGCTAAAGCATTTATCTATCTGCTGTAGATATAATGATTAGGACGTCTTTGAAGAGTTATAGAGAACAAAAGTAAGAAATACAGTGTGTCCCGAAAGACTTTGACACATTTTAAAAATGTATTAAAAAATTACTAATTACTAGAACAGGAATTTTTTTCCAGACCTTGTAAACTTACTTAAAATTTCTTTTTTTTTTTTTCACATAGTTGATAAACTTCAATATGTGTGCTCTTCTTGCGGGGCGTATATCAAACCAATATTCAATTTCTGCCCATGTACGTACCAAAAAGGATTCTGTAAGAGATACAATTGCAGCAACTATGGTAATCTTCAGTTTGTCAAAGCCTTGGGCTTTGGATGAATAAACTTTGTCTTTCAAATTTCCCCACAAGAAGAAGTCTAGTGGCGTGATATCTGGACAGCGGGAAGGCCACGGTATGAGTCTATCTCGTCCCATCCATGGTGTAATGCTAAATATGAGAGTTTTTATTTCGTTAACGCTTTGCATTTTGGATGAATGAACTTTAGCTTTCAAATTTCTTTTGAAATAAACTTTAGCTTTCAATTTTCTTTTGATTGATTGATTGGAAGTTTCACGACCACTGTGAGCAACTCAATACGCTATAAGCAGTTACCCGTCCCTAATTGAGCGTCACTGGTTCCAGGGAAGGGAGAGAGCCATTGCAGTAAGACAAACACAACATTCATGCCTCACCAGGATTCCGATCCGGACCACGTTCGGACGAATGATCGGAGGCCATTGATGAGACCACTCCGCCACCGGGGCTGCCAATTTTCTTTTGAACATCCTGTATGTATGTATGCATGTATGTATGTATGTATGTATCGTCCAATCCATGGCCTAATACTAAATGTGAGAGTTTTTAGCTCGTCAACACTTTGGACTTTGGACGAATAAACTTTATCTTTCAAATTTCCCCACAAGAAGAAGTCTAGTAGCGTGGTATCTAGAGAGCGGAATGGCCATGGTATGAGTCTATCTCGTCCCATCCATGGCGTAATGCTAAATATGAGAGTTTTTAGTTCGTTAACGCGGATGAATAAACTTTATCTTTCAAATTTCTTTTGAAATAAACTTTATCTTTCAAATTTCTTTTGAAATAAACTTTATCTTTCAAATTTCTTTTGAAATAAACTTTATCTTTCAAATTTCTTTTGAAATAAACTTTATCTTTCAAATTTCTTTTGAAATAAACTTTATCTTTCAAATTTCTTTTGAAATAAACTTTATCTTTCAAATTTCTTTTGAAATAAACTTTATCTTTCAAATTTCTTTTGAAATAAACTTTATCTTTCAAATTTCCCCACAAGAAGAAGTCTAGTAGCGTGGTATCTAGAGAGCGGAATGGCCATGGTATGAGTCTATCTCGTCCCATCCATGGCGTAATGCTAAATATGAGAGTTTTTAGTTCGTTAACGCGGATGAATAAACTTTATCTTTCAAATTTCTTTTGAAATAAACTTTATCTTTCAAATTTCTTTTGAAATAAACTTTATCTTTCAAATTTCTTTTGAAATAAACTTTATCTTTCAAATTTCTTTTGAAATAAACTTTATCTTTCAAATTTCTTTTGAAATAAACTTTATCTTTCAAATTTCTTTTGAAATAAACTTTATCTTTCAAATTTCTTTTGAAATAAACTTTATCTTTCAAATTTCTTTTGAAATAAACTTTATCTTTCAAATTTCCCCACAAGAAGAAGTCTAGTAGCGTGGTATCTAGAGAGCGGAATGGCCATGGTATGAGTCTATCTCGTCCCATCCATGGCGTAATGCTAAATATGAGAGTTTTTAGTTCGTTAACGCGGATGAATAAACTTTATCTTTCAAATTTCTTTTGAAATAAACTTTATCTTTCAAATTTCTTTTGAAATAAACTTTATCTTTCAAATTTCTTTTGAAATAAACTTTATCTTTCAAATTTCTTTTGAAATAAACTTTATCTTTCAAATTTCCCCACAAGAAGAAGTCTAGTAGCGTGGTATCTAGAGAGCGGAATGGCCATGGTATGAGTCTATCTCGTCCCATCCATGGCGTAATGCTAAATATGAGAGTTTTTAGTTCGTTAACGCGGATGAATAAACTTTATCTTTCAAATTTCTTTTGAAATAAACTTTATCTTTCAAATTTCTTTTGAAATAAACTTTATCTTTCAAATTTCTTTTGAAATAAACTTTATCTTTCAAATTTCTTTTGAAATAAACTTTATCTTTCAAATTTCCCCACAAGAAGAAGTCTAGTAGCGTGGTATCTAGAGAGCGGAATGGCCATGGTATGAGTCTATCTCGTCCCATCCATGGCGTAATGCTAAATATGAGAGTTTTTAGTTCGTTAACGCGGATGAATAAACTTTATCTTTCAAATTTCTTTTGAAATAAACTTTATCTTTCAAATTTCTTTTGAAATAAACTTTATCTTTCAAATTTCTTTTGAAATAAACTTTATCTTTCAAATTTCTTTTGAAATAAACTTTATCTTTCAAATTTCCCCACAAGAAGAAGTCTAGTAGCGTGGTATCTAGAGAGCGGAATGGCCATGGTATGAGTCTATCTCGTCCCATCCATGGCGTAATGCTAAATATGAGAGTTTTTAGTTCGTTAACGCGGATGAATAAACTTTATCTTTCAAATTTCTTTTGAAATAAACTTTATCTTTCAAATTTCTTTTGAAATAAACTTTATCTTTCAAATTTCTTTTGAAATAAACTTTATCTTTCAAATTTCTTTTGAAATAAACTTTATCTTTCAAATTTCCCCACAAGAAGAAGTCTAGTAGCGTGGTATCTAGAGAGCGGAATGGCCATGGTATGAGTCTATCTCGTCCCATCCATGGCGTAATGCTAAATATGAGAGTTTTTAGTTCGTTAACGCGGATGAATAAACTTTATCTTTCAAATTTCTTTTGAAATAAACTTTATCTTTCAAATTTCTTTTGAAATAAACTTTATCTTTCAAATTTCTTTTGAAATAAACTTTATCTTTCAAATTTCTTTTGAAATAAACTTTATCTTTCAAATTTCCCCACAAGAAGAAGTCTAGTAGCGTGGTATCTAGAGAGCGGAATGGCCATGGTATGAGTCTATCTCGTCCCATCCATGGCGTAATGCTAAATATGAGAGTTTTTAGTTCGTTAACGCGGATGAATAAACTTTATCTTTCAAATTTCTTTTGAAATAAACTTTATCTTTCAAATTTCTTTTGAAATAAACTTTATCTTTCAAATTTCTTTTGAAATAAACTTTATCTTTCAAATTTCTTTTGAAATAAACTTTATCTTTCAAATTTCCCCACAAGAAGAAGTCTAGTAGCGTGGTATCTAGAGAGCGGAATGGCCATGGTATGAGTCTATCTCGTCCCATCCATGGCGTAATGCTAAATATGAGAGTTTTTAGTTCGTTAACGCGGATGAATAAACTTTATCTTTCAAATTTCTTTTGAAATAAACTTTATCTTTCAAATTTCTTTTGAAATAAACTTTATCTTTCAAATTTCTTTTGAAATAAACTTTATCTTTCAAATTTCTTTTGAAATAAACTTTATCTTTCAAATTTCTTTTGAAATAAACTTTATCTTTCAAATTTCTTTTGAAATAAACTTTATCTTTCAAATTTCTTTTGAAATAAACTTTATCTTTCAAATTTCTTTTGAAATAAACTTTATCTTTCAAATTTCTTTTGAAATAAACTTTATCTTTCAAATTTCTTTTGAAATAAACTTTATCTTTCAAATTTCTTTTGAAATAAACTTTATCTTTCAAATTTCTTTTGAAATAAACTTTATCTTTCAAATTTCTTTTGAAATAAACTTTATCTTTCAATTTTCTTTTAATTATCTAAAACTTTTAAAAATCACAAGCAAAACATCAGCATGGCTGAGCCACATGGATCACCCATCATTTAGACTCGGCCTTAAGACAACAAAAATCACAAGTATTACGAAACTGCAAAAGAAACGAAAAAAAGACTCCACCTTCATTCAAAATATCCACACAACACAAAAATTCACGAGTAAAATCCAAAACACATAATTTCCGTGCTAAATGTCCGGTCCCAAAAAGTCACTGAAAAAACAAACAATCAAGAACTAGAAAGTCTCATCAGACAATGTACAGTTCTCATCATGGGAAACACCTGCACATAAGGCAGCTTTTCAAATTTGATCGAAAATGCCTTAGTTTAGCAAAAGAGGCTGGTCAAGGTGTATCCTAAACCGCCTGGAAGTTCAGAAGGAAGAGTCACTTGATTGGCAGTCTGACTGAAAGTTCACGAAGAAGGGTTGCTTGATTAAACCAGTGAAATATGAAGTTGCCAGAGGAAGTAAACTAAATAATGAAATAAATAAAATAAAAAGTCCGTCATGGCTGAAGTATAGAATAGGGCTAATTGTGTTGTAATTTTTAATTATGACAAAATGTGAAAAGTGAGGGAAAGTTAAAGGTGTTGGCTACAAGTGATCTTCCAAGTGGCTCTTATGTAGAAACCTACATAAGAAACCTACACAGTTTCCGGGTTGTTCCAAGCGAAGATCCTATTAGAACTTGGAGAATATTTTAAAAAATTTGAACAAAAATGTCTTTGCAATTGGGTAGCAGGTTTCGTTTCAAAAAAAAAAAAAAAAAAAAAACATGTGTTGCTTTCTCTCCTGGAGTAGACATTTTCTTCAACTAACTTTTGCGTTCGGGTCAGTAGTGCAACCTAGTGATTTAATTGGAAAACACAAAATCATTTCAGTTGATAAAATCTGCAAAAATTATGTTTATATCCCGAAAAGTTTTTGTTTTATTAAATACATTTTTGAAACGTGTCTAGGACTTTTGAGGTACCCTATTAATGGACGAAAATAATTTTTTTTTCAAATTCAGGCCGAAATTGTCTGTAGAAGTGATCTACTTTTGCTTGTTGAATTTCAGTTAAAATTAATATAATCCAAAGTTTCAAGTGTTAGGTAACATTTTAAGGAAATATTTTATGGTAAACATCCCTTAGTGATAAAATTGTTCGTTATGAAGAATTGTATGCAAATCTTTTTTTACCATAAATGCTATTGAATGTGAAAATTTTTCAAATCAGACTTTTAGAAGCAGAGATATCGTGAAAGCTATCATAGTGAGCACAGTTCGCCAAATAAGTGAACCTAAAAAGTGATTGGGTGTGTGCATAAGTTCTACCTGTTTTGTAGGCTACAAAGAAAGGAGGGGAACACAAAAAATAACGTACCTAGGATTTCACATAATTGCCATCATTCTGTATGACCTCTTGCCATCTCTCTATCAGTATGTGAATCCCACACCGGAAAAACGTCTGTGCTTTAGAGGCAAAAAAAAATGTAATGCCATTTTAACATCATCCATATTATCGAAGGAGTTCTGTTATGATCGAAAAGTTGGTAGTCCGTAGGGGCCAGGTCAGAGGAATACGCCGGATGAGGTAACACTTCCCAGCCAAAGTTCAGTCATTTTTGTCGAGTGATTAAAGCAGCATGAGGTCTGGCGTTATCATGATGAAGGACCATGCCTTTTGGGATTGAAGAGTGCTGGCCGCTTTGATGTCATTTGTTCTCGTAATCTGTCCAACTGTTGGCAGCAGAGGTCAACATCACCAACATCTCCCGGTGGATTATTCCCTGGACATACCATCAAACACTCAACAAAGCCTTTTTGGGATGCAGTCCTCCTTTTGAGATCAATAAAGCAGGTTCCGCACCTTGGCACACAGTCGGTCGACACTTTACATTACGGTACAGTACACATTTTTTATCACACCTTACAATTCGTCCTAAAAACGGTTCATTTCTGTGACGAGAAACTGAAGAAACACAGGTATGGATTCTCACCTCTCGTTGCTTTGCAGAAAGCTTGTAGAAAAACCCAGTTATAGAATTCGTAATGAACCCAAGCGCATTCATCCGTCTTTCGACTGTTGTTCTGTGTACCGACAACGTTTCCGCTAAATCCTGAACGGTTGGACGTGGGTCATTTGTCAATTAATAATTTTAACTTATTTAAAATAAAACTAAAGACACATCTTATGAAATAATTAGTAAACAATAGGCAATTTCGATTGAATGGAAGAAATGTGGGTTAGCATGATTAAAAAGTGAGGTGCAAACGTTATTTGTTGTTTATTTATAAATTTATATGTCATTATATAGTGAAGTGTAAATGACAATTGTTGTTTGTTTAGATATAATGAAGGCTATTGATGATGGAACACATTGATTGCCTTTTCTGTTGAGCTTTATGTTTTTTTGTATTCTGGGGAGAGTAGGGCTATGTCAGGCCTCACGGCCTTTTCCCTCCTTTTCCTAGTTGCTGTAGTGGCAACTGAATGAATAAATAAATGAAATGAAATGGCTTGGTCCATATCTTCGTCACAAACCTCGGATCGACGACCAGGACGTGGTTGATCTTTACAGCTTCTGTCTCAGTCCCGGAATTTTCGGAACCAACGACGATATTTACTACCATCAACTGCATCCTCCTCATACACTTGACGGATGTTGCGGCAAGCCGCGGCTGTCGCAACATGTAGTGTTTACTATACGAGTCATTCAACGAACTCGTATAGTAAACAATCGCCAATGTGCTCCTTATCGCATGCCATGTTACACCGTCCGTGATTTCCGTTACGAAAGACTTACTCGGACAAACCTAGTGCCTCTACATGCTCTTCTGCTCCACGCTTTATTGGCCGAAATTTCGGCATCGTAGCGTCATCTATTACGTAATTACTCCGATCGCGATTTGCATCTGTTACGAAAACTGGCAGAACTTATGCACACACCCAATAAATTTACAAGTCTGTGCCATGAACCGGTTTTTCGTTTAGTGGATGTCCATAATTTACCGGAGAGTTTTATTTTGGAAACAATATTACTGTATATATGAATAACGTTTATAAATCAATTCACACATGGGAAGAGCACCTTTTGATCAGTGTTATGTGCTGTAATACCTCTCTTACTCAGCATTATGGATGAAAATTTGTGGTTGTCGGAGTTTCAAGGAGAGCTTTGTCAATGAATTTTTCCTTTTTGATTTCATCAATAATAAAATGGAGAAATTTTCACGCCTTGAACCCTATGAGTGCACAATTTGAATAACAAGTCACAATACCCATATCTCAAACATTTTAGGAGTACAGAAGAAATACATTAGCAAAATTTTCTGAAACTGCTAAAGAAGCTCTCCTCCTTTTCTGTTCTTCTCCGTCACGCAATAAGATGTGCACTGCTTGCCCTTATTATGACATTTGTGTGCATAGTAAAGAGCAAGCAGAAACATATTCCAAAAACCGCTGTATACATGTTGAGGTTCATCTTGAAAACTTGCTCTATTACATCACTGTGGATGGTAAGCTGTTTGTTGCATACTCTACAGTTCTGTTGGTAACCCTTTTGCTGTTATGACATTATTTTTATTATTATTATTATTATTATTATTATTATTATTATTATTATGCACATGACTTCTTCTTCTTCTAGCTCCATCCCTTTTTATAGCCAATTGAGTCTATAGGCCTTCCTCATCTTTTTCCAATAGGGATGGGACATTCGAATCCTCGAATCCCACGAATCTTGAAAAAGATTTGAGATTCGAAAACTCGAATCCTCGCGCTGTTTTCGTCATTCGAATCTTAACCTAAAAAACTTGGCGTTTGGTGCTTGTTCTAGAGCGATATTTGTTCAAATTTTTGTCAGCATGACGAGTTCTGACATTAGAAAACAATCGAAGAAGATCGTCTATAGTGTGTACACAGGTATTTGAAATAGATCGTTACTTCCAAAATTTGAGGAAATCTCTAAAAAGTTCTTAATCACACCACCATTGACAGTAATGTCAGGAAGACTATTCAGCACATTAGGTGTCATAGCCGATAAAAAACGAAGTAGGCTAGACCCAGAGCGAGTTCGAATGCTAGTGTTTTTTTAAATAAAAATCTCCATTAAAGGTTTCTCATTTTTTTACATTGCCCTGAAAGAGTTCAGAGTTTAGTGTTTTTATTAACTCTTAAAGCAAACATGTTTTTGATTTTTCTTAATTTTCTGGAAATAATTTACTCAATTTAGTGTTCCATGTTTAGTGTTTATCTACATTAACGCTTGAAAAAATCCTCCCCACCGCTACACTTGCTTTGGTTTAAAAAGGTTTTCGACATTTTGTTATTAAAGGAAAATGTCAAAAATGTGAATTGTTACTCAAATTCGTTTTTGTCAAATTTTGTTCAGAAAATGGAAATGAACCTCAAAATTCAAGAGTTATGTACTTCATTTAGTAAATGTAAATTATAAATTTCCATTTGTACCTTCTTAATAAGTATTGGTATATTTTTCGAGTCATTTCGTTGTCATTTTTGCAACTACCCAATCAGAGCTGCAGAGTATGATCCAGGAACTTGCTGACAAGAGTAAAGAAGTGGGATTAAAAATGAACTTTCAGAAGCCAAAAGTAATGTTCAATGCTTTTACAAGAAATGAAGATTTATCGATTGATGGAGAAAAGCTGGAGATAACAGACACGTACGTTTATCTTGGACAGCAGATATCAAGTGAGGGTCACATTGATGAAGAAATTAATCGGAGTACAAAACTTGCCTGGAGAGCTTTTGGAAGAAACAGTATAATTTTCAAGAGCAATATGCCATTATGTCTTAAAAGAAAAGTGTTTGATCAATGCATCTTTCCAGTGCTTACGTATGGTGCAGAGACGTGGACCTTAACTAAAAGAGACATACAAAGGCTGCAGACAACTCAAAGTAGCATGGAGAGATGCATGCTTAGTGTAACCAGGAGAAATAAGAAGAGGAACTCGTGGATCTGAAAAATGACAAGAGTGGAAGACATCATGATCAGAGTTAAATCCCTGAAATGGCAATGGGCTGGACATACTGCCAGAAGAACAGACCATCGATGGACAGCCGAAATTTTTGATTGGATTCCAAGGGACAGGAAAAGACCCAGAAGACCACATGGGAGATGGGTGGATGAAATTCGAAAGTATGTGGGTGTTACATGGAGGAGACTGGCATAAGACAGACCGTTGTGGAGAAAACTTGATGAGACCTTCGTCCAGCACTGGATTGATAATGGTTGACAATGATGATGATGATGGTGATGAGGATAGTTTTCGAAAACTGTATTCTTTAATTTGTTTTTCATTGAACACATATTTCAAATTTTGCTTCAATTAAAACTTTTAATTTTTAGTAGAAGTGCTTTCTTTTCCTTTTATTCCTATAATTATTCTTATATGAAGGATTCGAGGGATTCGAGAACCTTTTAGGATTCGGATTCGAGAAAATTTTGAATTCATCGCACCTCTATTTTCCAATATTCCTGTCCTGGGCTTGTCTATTCCACAGCTTTCCTACAGTTTTTGTTTATATTATCCATCCACCATCCCTCTGGTCTTTCCACTCCTCTCTTTCTTTATGAACACCATTCTGTTATTTTTCAGTCCATCTATTATTTTCAATTCTTGCCATATGGCCAGCCCATTTCCATTTTAAATTGAGTATCTCATAATGCAAAGGGCAACTGGATTGCAAATGCTTATGACACAGCTCATAAGTTTTGCCGTGAAACCCCTGAAAATAAATGTGTACCATAAATGCAGAAGAATATGATAAAAAATATCCAGCACGAAAAATCTGCAAACTTTTCGAAAAATGTGTAAATTATCACTGAAATTCCTCCTGAAGTCGAGATTTTTCCTTATGTAAACACTGAATATTGTTTCGTTCTTATTCGTCTTGATGCCTAGGTTACCTGCTGTCTTCAAATAAATGAAATATGCGTGTAATTTTTTAAATAATTTATTTATTCAATGTGTTGCAAAAGAGCTTTTAATTAAAACCGACCAATTTGCCGTAAATTCTGAAGGGCTTCTTTCAGGCGCTGAAAATGTTGTCGAAAAAGGATCTTTCCTTTTGTTAAGATTTTATAAAGCGTAAAAAGACACTTTTTTCTCAAATTAGCGCACATAACACAGGCCTGAGAAAGGTTGATGGATGAAGAAACTTCATTGGATTAAATTAAATGATGTATGAAAAATAAAGCAACGCAAATAAATTAGGTGGTTCTATTCACCCGAGGGGCAGTGTTTCTCGGGGTATTTCATTGTTCGCTGAAAAGTTAACATAACGCAAATAGTCTTAACTTTGAATGGATTCGTAATCGTGATAAGCACTGAAGAGAGTTGAAATTAATAATATTTGGAACAAAATGTAAGCCCTTTTGTCACCAAAAGTTAAGCAAATGTTCATGTGGGATAAAAAGTGGTGCCCAATACTAACATAACAAATATAAATTCGAGAACATATCCAAACGAAACGATCGATATGTGAATGACTACCCTGCATCATCGAGCTGGCAGGCACGTGACCTTGATAAATGTTGTTCTGAGCGAGATGCCGCAATCGAAGCTTCAGTTGGACTTTAAGTGGAAGAATGTCTCCGCACCACATGGCCAGCTTGCCAGATGAGGCAAGTGGGGCGCCGCTTTACCAGAAATATTTCGCCCCATGAAGAAAGTTTTTACATATGTAAGATACAATACTCCTTTGATTGTGCATGCTAAATTAATTCAGAAATTCTCGTTGTGATTCGTAAATTTTGTTAAAAAAGGTTTCAACTAGAGAATGAAATCCTGAATTGATAATCCTTAAATTTATAAAGTTTAAATACTATTTTTGCAAGTAGGTTGAAACGAACATATATTGATATCCTAGAGCAGTGTTCCGCAACATTTTCTAATCGCGACACACCATAAATTATCCATGACTCAACTCGACACACCAAAATGTTAATCCCTTCAAAAACGTATGATATGACACTATTAATATAAATACGTAATGTAACCTATTATTATTATTATTATAATATTACTTTATTATTAAACAGAAATCGGCTAGTACATTTATTAACAATTTATGCACTCTGATTCACAGTAGAAAATACAAGAAAATACACTTTTCTGTTACAATTAAAGTAAATAATTCTACTCACACCTTCAATGTGATACTTGCGCCTGCTTAGCTGCATACAGGCGGTTGATACGTGGCGGAATCGTTGACAATGTAAGTCTCATTTCTTTATCAACGGATTTGAGACTCTCCCTCTTGGTTGTTTTAATTTCAGTCAATGTCGAGAAGCCCAGTTCACACAAATATGTAGTTGAAAATGGCAATAACACCTTAACTGTCATCCTGGTATTCACTCCTTATTTTCAACCAAAATGTGTCTGAAGGCACTTTGAGAAGTTTTAATTTTAATGTTCTGTGTGCTTTTAAATCTACGAGTTTGTCTTGTAATATTAATCGCAAGAGGTTTTGAATTCGCAACGAATGGATCTCGAACCCAGTAGAAATCTTGAACACTCTCTCCAAACTACTACTTGAACTTCTGCTGAAAGATTTCTAAATGTTCTTTAATTAAGACAATCACCACTTTATTACCGTCAGCAAGTGGCAATACAGTCGGGAACATCTCAAACGACCCATTAGTTTAATAGTAATAGAAAATAGTAAGACTGACTATCAATCACAATTTTCGGACTACTTCAGAGCACAGCTGGGAAAGAACTGAAATAATTGTAAGACGCGGGACCTATACTCTTCAAAGGAAAGAAGGGACACATATACCGACTTATTTAAAATAAATTTTTAAAAATGGGTGGATGCATCGGTACCGGAAAAAAGTAATAAAGTTGAAGAAGTACTAACAAACAGGGACAAATATCAAAACAGCGTAATAAAATAATAAAAGACAGGGAAAGTTTTGCTAATCCCCGCAATTTTAGGGTAACGCGCACACAGAACATGCGGCAAGTGTAACAAAGAAGCCGTATAGCGCAGCGGTGGAGGTGAGAAATACAAATATATCAATAAACAAACTACGATGTAACAACAACTGTGAGTGAATAATTTACATTTAATTTCTTAGAATGCTTAAAAATTCCCGGCATGTAAAAAATAATACACAAGCATCATCATATTTAATCAGTGCAGCGACAGAGAATGAAATACAAGCATATGAAACTAGGATAAAATTAAAAAATAAAACTCTACAAGTAATTTCTTGCAATAGGATAATAGGTAAAAGTTCGCGTCACAACTTTCACCTTGTGGGGGCACACCGGTTGCGGAACATTGGCCTAGAGAGGCGATCATCTGTGTCGTCTCTGTTACAATAGACAGCAGACTGAGCGGAGATGGGGGAAAAAAACGGGTTCTCCAGACTTCCTGTACGGATTTTGAGGCGAAACTCGAACGCCACTTAAAATCGACAGGTATGTGTGTCTCTATTGGACGAAGGCAACGATTACGTCCAATGAGAGTGGGCAGACGAGTGCTTGGCAAAGCGGTTACTGTGGCGGCAATACGTTTCGCCTCAGTTAATGAGAGTACGCCGGTTTTTTACGCTTTCTAACCGTAGGTTGAAGAAGCGTATATGCTCCAGCTTTGTCCGTCTGTCTGTGTTTCCGTCTGTCTGTCTGTCTGTTCATCGGCACAATAACTCGCTAAAAAATGGTTCGATTTCGATGAAATTTTAATATGTGGTAGGGGACCACCTGAGGGCGAAACCTATTGAGAGGACCCTGGTTCGATGCCCGACGAGGAAAAACTTATACGTTATAAGACATGCTACAATTACATTTTTTGTGATTTTGAAAACCTTGTCCGTAATGCTATTTTTCACCGTTTTTAAACGTGTTTTTAAATCCTTCAAATGGAAATACCTGCGAAAGATAAAATAATATTACATGAAATATTCCCAGCTAACAGTGCTTTAGAAGTGGCAAGTCAAAATATTTGAGATTAGTTTCATTCCTAAAAAAATACTTTAAAAGAAAATATAAGATTGTAAATTAGAGTATTTTTATCCCTTTTTTTGTACTGACTTTCTCCTCTTCTTAAGTGCGTCATTTGAATATCAGTACGAAGAGCACTACCTGGGTATGTGTTACAAGTGCGTAGACAATTGCAGCGTCGCTGCCAAGCAAGAATGGTGTAATGTTCAAATAGGTGCGATATAACATGAATTTTAGGAGAACACAATAAACGGAAACAAATGTTCACCTATAGATCAGAAGAGAATGCTTGCATGTGATTTATTCTAGAAAATAAAAAAAATGCGTTTCTAAAATTGGTGTTTACGTTCTTTGTATCACACACTACTTTTGTTTAGTTTTTCGCAATTTTCTTTCTTCCTGCTATTTACCGTATCGAAATCCAGAGTATGATTAATCTTATTGCGGTAAAGTTCGATTTTCCTTTTTGTTTCAAATAAAATATTAAACGTAACTTCACCCTTTTATATCTTCAACGAAACAAAATACATTTTCTTGATGTTGCACAAGTGCGAATTTTTATATAACTTGATGTTACTCTGTAACCCTCATGATTTTGATTTTCTATTCATTTCACAAATGCGCAGGTTTTGCATTGAATGCTTATAAATTAAACCAAAACACACAAAACAGGAAACCCAGCGTTGATTTTGAAGTTAATGTGTCTCAAGAGCACAAAAGGCTCCTGTAAAATTGGTTTCCGTTGTACATCATTCTCAGCACTTCACACGTTTTAAAATGTATTATTAGAAATATCGTATTACGTCTTAGAATTCCTTTTCAATTGCACACCACGATCTATTCTAAAACGCATGCCGCTCTTTCCCATGAGACGTATTTACCTTTCAGGGGGATATTTTATTCCCACTGAATGCGAAGAAGAAGAAGAAGAAAGTATTTGCTGCACGAAATTCTCTGACACCAGGAATAAAAACACGTTTCTTCGATTTCTTTTTCCGTCTATCTTTTTATTCTTTAGGTTACTTTTTCAACAACCCACGTGAAGCATAGAGAAGAGATAACTTAATAAGCTTTTTTTTTCGTATCTTGCTATAATGTTTCCTACGTTTTTCTGTCACAACGATAAAGGAAAATTTCACGACGTCTGCAATTTCAGGAGGCGCTGCTGTTAAGCTGCTAAACTCATTTCAACATAATAAGTATGAATTACAAATTTAAGAATGATTTACGATAAAACTTCTTTAATATTCTTCGTCATGTGTTTTGACAGAACAGAGAATCATGGGAGAAAACGAATTCATTCCGCAAAACACAGACGTCGAAACTCGAAGCAGTGGCGGCGCTTTCATCGCTAAAATGTAACGGTATCAAGCAGCGGCGGCGCTTTCATCGCTAAAATATAACAGTCTCAAGCAGCGGCGGCGCTTTCATCGCTAATATGTAACAGTCTCAAGCAGCGGCGGCGCTTTCATCGCTAAAATGTAACAGTCTCAAGCAGCGGCGGCGCTTTCATCGCTAATATATAACAGTCTCAAGCAGCGGCGGCGCTTTCATCGCTAAAATGTAACAGTCTCAAGCAGCGGCGGCGCTTTCATCGCTAATATATAACAGTCTCAAGCAGCGGCGGCGCTTTCATCGCTAAAATGTAACAGTCTCAAGCAGCGGCGGCGCTTTCATCGCTAAAATGCATTAGTCTCAAGCAACGGCGCCGCTTTCATCGCTAAAATGTAACAGTCTCAAGCAGCGGCGGCGCTTTCATTGCTAAAATGTAACAATCTCAAGCAGCGGCGACGCTTTCATCGCTAAAATGTAACAATCTCAAGCAGCGGTTGCGCTTTCATCGCTAAAATGTAACAGTCTCAAGCAGCGGCGGCGCTTTCATCGCTAAAATGAAACAGTCTCAAGCAGCGGCGGCGCTTTCTTCGCTAAAATGAAACAGTCTCAAGCAGCTGCGCCGCTTTCATCGCTAAAATGAAACAGTCTCAAACAGCGGCGGCGCTTTCTTCGCTAAAATGAAACAGTCTCAAGCAGCTGCGCCGCTTTCATTGCTAAAATGTAACAATCTCAAGCAGCGGCGACGCTTTCATCGCTAAAATGTAACAATCTCAAGCAGCGGTTGCGCTTTCATCGCTAAAATGTAACAGTCTCAAGCAGCGGCGGCGCTTTCATCGCTAAAATGAAACAGTCTCAAGCAGCGGCGGCGCTTTCTTCGCTAAAATGAAACAGTCTCAAGCAGCTGCGCCGCTTTCATCGCTAAAATGAAACAGTCTCAAACAGCGGCGGCGCTTTCTTCGCTAAAATGAAACAGTCTCAAGCAGCTGCGCCGCTTTCATCGCTAAAATGTAACAGTCTCAAGCAGCGGCGGCGCTTTCATCGCTAAAATGCAACACTCTCAAGCAGCGGCGGCGCTTTCATCGCTAAAATGCATTAGTTTCAAGCAGCGGCGCCGCTTTCATCGCTAAAATGTAACAATCGCAAGCAGCGGAGGCGCTTTCATCGCTAAAATGTAACAATCTCAAACAGCGGTTGCGCTTTCATCGCTAAAACGTAACAGTCTCAAGCAGCGGTTGCGCTTTCATCGCTAAAATGTAACAGTCTCAAGCAGAAAAAAAAATTGGACAGCCCCATGAGCATGTTTTTATCCTCTGCTGTTTCGAAATCGAATGGTCCTAGCTCAACAGCTCCTCTGTAAAATCTGTTTCTATTTACTTTTATAGCCGGGCTCTTGACAACAATTTGCATAATTCCTTATGTACAGTGTGGCTCACAAAAATGGGTCCTGATTTTTGTGCCAATGTCAATAAGAATTTTATTAGCAATAACAGCATAAGAAATGTTATACAGTAAAATCCAGATTTTACACTTTTCAGGGGACCAGCATAAAAAGTCGTACTATGCGAGAATACGTAAAACCGAGGTCGAGGTAAAATAAACTTTACAGGTATAGGCATTTTTTTTCTATTTTTTGTGTACAAAAAATAGAAACCAATGCACCGTTGCAGCACAGTACTATACACCGATAAGACATTCTATTATGACCACCACCGGTTTAGCTAAATGAGCGCACCTGGAGACCGAACGGTGGCGCAGGTTAATTCCGCAGAAAATATACAAACCGAGGACCGACTTTCGGTTAGTAGAGTGTTCGGAGTCAGAATGAAAAAAGCTGCCGATTTATCGGAGTTTGATAGAGGACAAATTTTGATGGCACGGAGCCTCGGAGCTACAATCTCGGAAACGGCGAGGTTTGTGGGTTGATCACGTGCCACCGTAGTGAGTATGTGTGAAAAGTGGTGCACAGATGGCCAAACGACGAACTGTCGTCGAGCCGTGTGTCGTCCGCAGGTCATTGATGCCAGAGGGGAGCGGACGTTGTCGTGCATTGTTTACAGAGACCGCATGGCCACAGAGCGACAAATAACTCGAAGCTACAACAGTGGTAACCAGGGCAATGTGTCACAGAACTCAGTTCATTGCAGCCTGCATAGCCGAAGACCCAACCGGGTCGCCATGCTCACTACACGTCATCCCTAACAAAGCATGAAATTGGCCTCGGTGATCTTCAACGAGATTGGATCGTGGATGAAGTGGCCTGGTCTGCCCTGGCCAATCACCTAGACGACCGAGTGCGGGTACGCCGATTACCAAAGGAGGCGCCTGGAATCACTGTTGGGTGGAAACAGGCTGGCGGCGGCGGTGTTATGCAGTGGGTGATGATGTTTTCTAGAGACGCGTTAGGTCCCATTATCCCAATTACACAATATCTGACAGCTGTCAGGTATCCGGACATCGTTTCACCCATTCCTGGCAACTGTGTCCCCTGCTGGTGATGGCCATTACAAACCGGATAATGCGCCATGCCGCACTGCCAGAGTCGTCAAGGAGTGGTTCGAGGAGCATGCTGGTGACTTTCTGTTAATGCCCTGGCCTCCACATTCACCTGACATGAACCCAATTGAACATTTGTGTTTCGACTTGGAAAAGGGGGTTCGCACTAAGTCACCACAACCCCGAATTGTACGGGAACTGGAAGACCTGATTCAATTGCATTCTGTTTAAATTTCACTAAACGAGTAAATAAATTTAAGAAAAGTTTTCCTTATCATTGCCTTTTCCACACCCCTTTTATGTGTACTCAAAATCAGGCTGTTTCAGATACATTATTTGATTTCTATTGCCTTAATTTATAGTTACACATATATAAACAAGTTAGTAAAATCATGCAATGCATTGATTAGATACGCTTTCCAACATACCACAAATCATTACTCAAGTTATGAGGATAATGAAAGTGGAATAAATCTCGCTCCTGTGCTCTGACCTTTGACCGAATTTCGCTGATATTAAACAGAATTCGTTCATTATACCTCCGGAACAATATACTAAAATTTTGTCGCAATAGAAGCATTTTTAATCACGTCATGAGGATAATGGCTGTGGAATAAGTCTCACTCCTGTGCCCTGGCCTTTGACCCCATTTCGAGGATATTAAGCAGAACCGGTTCGTTACATCTGCGGAACAACATGATGAAGTTTTGTTGCAATCGAAGCATTTTTACGCACATTATGACGCATAGGGGCGATGGAATGGATCTCCTCCTATGTCCTGACCTTTGACCCAATTTCGTCCATGTTAATGAGGTTTCCTGCCCAGGTTGTCCCCTACCACATACTAAAATTTCATTGAAATCGAACCATTTTTATTTAAATTATCGTGCGAACGGAGGGACAGACAAAGCTGGCGCATATACTCTTCCTCATCCTACGGCTGGAAAGCGTAAATGAGTAACAACGTTATTTTTTATATAGGAGGTACTTGGTAATGTGTATGATGGCGGCTTTCGGTTTTAGTATTATATTATTTACGCTTTTCAACCGTAGGTTGAAGAAGCGTATATGCTCCAGCTTTGTCCGTCGGTCTGTCCGGCTTTCGGCGCGATAACTCGCGTAAAAATGGTTCGATTTCGATAAAATTTCAGTATGTGGTAGGGGACCACCTGGGGACGAACCCTATGGAAAATAGGTGAAGTGGGGTCAAAGGTCACGGCATAGTAGCGGGATCCATTCCATTCAGCTTATACGTCATAACTTGTGTAAATATGGTTCGATGTCGATGAAATTTTAGTATATTGCAGGTGACCACCAGGGAATCAACCTTATTGAAAATGGGTGAAGTGGGGTCAAAGGTCAGCACATAGGTGCGGAATGCATTCCATTGCCTTTATGAGTCATAACGGGCGTTGAAATGGTTCGATTTCGATGAAATTTTATTATGTGATAGGGGAACACCTGGGGACAATCTTATGACGTCACAATCTCGCGCTTGATATGTTGTCGCGTGATCACGCCATCTGTCTCATTACGTCACGCGTTGTGTGTGGATCCTATTAAAGTTTATGACGTCACACTCTTGCGAGCAGATGGCCGCCATTCCCATCTGCCTCATTACGTCACGCTTTGTGTGCGTATGTTCGTCCGCACGATAACTCGCGTAGAAATCATTCGATTTCGATGAACCTTTAGTATGTGGAAAGGAATCACCTGGGAAGGAACCCTATTGAACGGGAACGAAACGGGGTCAAAGGTTAGCACACAGGAGCGGGATCCATTCCACTGCTCTTATGCGTCCTAACTAACGTAAAATAGGTTCGATTTCGATTAAATTTTAGTATATGGTAGGGGCCGGCCTATTAAATGGACGAAATGGGTTCAAAGGTTAGGACACAGGAGCGGAATCTATTCCATAGCTCTTATGCATTATAACTTACGTAAAAATGCTTCTATTCCGACAAAACTTTACGTGTTATTTCAGAGGCATACTGAACTGGTTCTGTAGAATATCATCGAAATGGGATCGAAGTTCAGGGCACAAGACCGAGATTTATTCCACAGCCATTATCCTCATAACTTGAGTAGTAATTTCTGGTATGTTGGAAAGCTTATCATAATCAATGCATTGCATGATTTTACTAACTTGTTGCATTCCGCATGCAATGATTTTCTTCACAGACATTATATGACTTTCTAAATGGAGTCTTCAGAACTCTCTGCTTCTCTCCCAGAAGAAATAGCGACAATAAAGTTTAGAAAAGCAAAGATTTGTTTTGATGAAATCCAGATTGATTGGAGATCAGGAGCTCTCCTGCCTCACTACTTATCTCCTTTCGCGCCTGTGACAGAGAACTGTTTTAAAGGTCAGAGAAGAATAAATTCTCGCTCGCCTTCGTGAATTTATTACCACAGTAATAGAGAAACCCGAACTTGTGATTCAATGAAAAAAAAAAAAAAAGAAATGAGAACTTAATCCTCTTGCTGTTATGCCCTCCTCTCGGAAGCACGAGAGACGGGATTCTGTTGTCTGACAATCGATCCCGTTACTGACGGAGACGAGAAAAAACAACAAACTTTGAGATTTCAATCAAGTACTTGTTCCCCGGCGCTATTCTTGAATAAATCTTAGAAAACCAACATTACTCGCATGTCTTCCGAGAATGTTCTTCTTTTGTGCTCAAATTAAAGAAAAACTTCGTCATATCTTTTCTTGAAAAAAGTAATAACACAACAATCAAGGTTGTTTTAATGGCGCATTTTAAAGAAAACAATATACATCTTATTCAAATGTCTCTCTCTTTCAGTCTTTCCGTTTTGTTCTATAATTAATCAATACACACTAAAGGGGTATAGGGATGTAGAAGTGGCATCACTCACCGGCGCGGGATAGCCAGCCAGTTTCTCCAAAATAACGGAAACACTCACTGGCTGTCGATAACTGTTTATTTATAAGCTGTTGGACCACGTTCCATGGCATACAAAAGTGACATCCCTCACCGGCGTGGAATGTAAATTCGTTTATCAAAATAATGGAAACACTTATTTGTCGATAGCATTTACTTTTTCCGCTTTCCAACTGTAGGTTGAAGAAGAGCATATGCTCCAGATCTGTCCGTCTGTCTGTCTGTCTGTCTGTCCGTCCGTCCGCCCGATAACTGGCGTACAAATGATTCGATTTGAATGAAATTTTAGTATGAGGTAGGGGATCACCTTGGGACGAAGCCTAGTGAAAATGGGTGAAATGGGGTTAAAGGTCAGGACAAAGGAGAGCGATACATTCCATTGCTATTATGCATCATATCTTGCGTAAAAATGGTTCGATTTCGAAGCAATGTTAGTTTCACGAGCTTGGAGAGCATTTCAAACGACATGAACAGCTGTCCGAGAGTTTAGCAGTGGTCGTCCACAAGCAACCACGGCGGCGGACGACCGGTATATTGTCCTACAGGCGAGAAGAGACAGACATGCAACAGGAAACTGGACGTCCGTTATCGCGTTTCACCGTGGCCAGAAGGCTGGCTGCACAAAGCTGATCTATTTGCACGACGACCAGTACGGTGGGTGCCATTAAAGCTTGCTCATCGGATACAGCGGTTTCTGTGGTGCCAGGAACACAAGCACTGGACACATCAGCAATGGGGTCGAGTTCTCTTTACGGATGAGAGCCGATTTAGTCTGACGAGCGATTCTGGACGTATACACAGCTGGAGAGATCAGGGAACACGCAATCACACCTCCAACATCATTGAAAGGGACCGGTTTGGAGGTAGCTGAGTTCTCGTTTGGGGCGGTATCATGCTTGGCAGCCGTACTGACCTCCACATCTTCCAAGGAGGTTCAGTCACTGGTGTCCGCTATTGTACCGAGCTTCTCCTGCCTCACGTGCGTCTGTTTAGTGGTGGTGTGGGTCCTGAGTTCCTCTTCATGGACAATAACGCTACACTTCATCGTACAGTGGCTGTCGCAGAGCTGTTGGAGAGTGAAGATATTCAACGCATGGGTTGGCCCGCTAGGTCCCCGGTCATAAATCCAATCGAACACGTGTGGGACCTTCTCGGGAGACGCTTGGCAGCACGTCATCAGCCGCCAGCAACGATTCCGCAGCTGCGATTGGCGCTACAAGAGGATTGGGCCACGATGCCTCAACAGCTCCTTGACAACCTCGTCCTCAGCATAGGCAGACGTTGTAAATCCTTCAACGCAGTCAGAGGTGACCATATCCCCTATTAAGAATGCTTTTTTCTTGGCAGCCGCCTGTCACATGGACGTTTCTGCCTTCTGTCCAGTTGTGCTCGAAGCTACCTTATCAATAAAGTGCCTTCGTATCCTTTGGATTCCTTGTTTGGACGGTTTTGCTCACTTGTCTCATATTCGTACATCTTGGGGATCTTATGGTGTGATTTTAGTCGATGTGAAGCACTTCTTCACGACGTTACATTCGAAAAACCGTCTGGTCCTTAAATTTTGCACGCTAGTGTATTCCTGTACATTTCATCTTCAGTTCATTTGTTCTGTCATTGAGTTTCATTTGTTATGTCATTGAGTTTCATTTGTTATGTCATTGAGTTTCATTTGTTATGTCATTGAGTTTGTTCAAATTGATTCACCATTGTAATTCGGTGACTAAGGTAACATACAAACGGATCAAACCGGTTACCTGTTTTGAATGGTCGACACCCATTGGCTGGTGTTCTTCTGAGGAGAACAGTCTAGTTTAACTAGTATTGCTACCTTCCTACTAGGACCTCTTGGAGAATTAACTATCTTTTTGAATGTATCCCATATATCATTTCATTTTACTCTTGTACTTCCTTTTATACTAGGGTTTTAATCTCAATTTATCATATGTGTCAGTGTATGATAAATATATATATATATATATAATCATCATTGTCAACCATTATCAATTCATTGCTGGACGAAGGTATCCCCAAGTTTCTTAAACAACGGTCTGTCTTGTACCAGTCTCCTCCATGTCACTCCTGCATACTTTCGAATTTCATCCACCCATCTCCCATGTGGTCTTCTTCTGGGTCTTTTCCTGTCCCTTGGAATCCAATCTAAAATGTCGGCTGTCCATCGATGATCTGTCCTTCTGGCAGTATGTCCAGCCCATTGCTCGTTCGTGACAGACGTAGTGTTGGTGGCTCCAATATTTTATGCATTTTAGTGTGGAATACCTCGTCCCTCACTCACCTGTTGCGTGGCCCGGCTGTCTAAAGGTACTGTGTACGTTTTGAGCTACTTTTCTAGCGTTCTCATCCTCATATTAGTTCATATTCATCCGTTTTCTTATCGTTTGCTCGTTTGTTTACGTTTGGAAGCTGCCAACATGGCGGCTTCCGGTATTTCCTTATCATCTATGGGCGTGGCGGATGCACGTCACGTCACACTTCCCACGTCCATGGAAGTTAACATACTCTCGTCCTCAGATGTGTCTGCTCAGATGCCTTCCCAGCTTTCTAGTACTCCTGCACCGGTGCCTTCACTGGACTTGGCTGCGCTTTCTTCTTCAGCTCCTGCATCTGCCTCGGTGCCCTCTCTGGGTACTACTGATTCTACTGCCTTGCCTTCGGCCTGTGCTTCTCTTCCCTCACAGTCTTCTGTGCCTGCCGGATCAGAACAGACTTCTCTTCCGAAGATGTCATTTGCCGCTAAAGTGCAACAAGGCGCTACTTCTACGTCCGATTCCTCTCAATCAGATGGTCTTTTGCAAGCAACACCTATTATTCAGGTATCCAACCACAAGGTGAAGGTAACAATAGGTGACAATTCGCAGATTGGCCGTGAGTTCCATAACCTCCTGGATAGAGGTGTGCTCTTTCATGCTTTACCAAATACTCCATTGCCACGCTACATGGAAGCCCTCTCTGGACATGTGTCGTCTGCGTCCATTGCAGGAATTTCCCGTACTCCTCGGGGTATTTCGGTACAGTTCAATCACAAGGAGGATGCTGACTTTTTTCTTGCAAACGGACTTTCGATTGGGACAAACCATCTCATCCCGTCGCCTCTTTCCAAGCGACCGGTGAACATCACGTTCTATCCTGTTCCACAAGAAGTGCCAGATACTGCACTTCCTCTCCTTGTCAGTCATGTTTGTAAAATTGTTGGCAAGGTCCGTCGCCTCTCTGACGCTCCCCGCGGAACTCGATTTGCACATGCTACCGGACCTCGCCGTCAGTTATTGGTCGTCTTTCCCACCGAGAAAGCCTTGGCGGATTGCCCTACAGAAGCTACTGTTGAAATTGGCGCACGAACGTACAGTTTCAAGATTTTCACTGCTCACTATTGTACACACTGTTTAACACAGAACCACACCACTGCCTCCTGTGACCGCGTTCGACGTGGACGTTCATCGAGTTCGCATCCCACTGCTGACCACATTGGTCTTTCTACTATCCCCACTACCGGTAGTTTTCCTGACGCGAATTCTTCGTTTCTCCGTCAGACGAACATTTCCGTCACGGACAATGCTGCCTTTCCTCCTCTCCCGACCCGTACGATTGTGCATCCACCTTCAAGATTGACAGAGTTGTCTTCGACTACAGATGTGTCTACAGCGGAGTGTTCCGATCCGGGTGTGTTGAGTGGAGGTTTGGCAGATCGGCCGTCTGGCTCTTCTCCTAGCCTCTGGGATATCGGATCTCCATTTACAAACTTTTCTACCATACCCTTGTTGCAACATCTTCCTGAAGCCTTGGCTGTTGTACCAGTCTCCACTGAGGCAGCTCAGCTACGTACTGCTTCTTTGGCGACGTTCGTTTCCTCGTCTCCTGACTTGGGAGGTGAGCCTGATCCACTAATGGATACATCCGCCTCAGCTTCTTCTTCGAAGCGGATTGGAACTCCCAAAGGCGCTGTAAAACAGAAAAAGTTAAAACAACTTTCTGTGCCACATTCAGAGGATTCATCTAGTGTTCCCGAGGCTTCCGGTTCCGGTGTTTTTCCACCTGATGATTCTTCAAATAGTATGCTTCTCCGCTCAGGTCCTGTCAATCCTCTCTCTGATGTTGAGGTTCTACAGGCCGTTGATACGCTTCTTCCAGTTCCTGGACCACTGTCCAGACGGCAAATTTTACGTCTTTTTCAACCTGCACGTACGATTGTTGGTTCTGAAGAATTCCTTCACTCACCTGATCTGGACCTGTATGCAGCGGTAACGCAATTCGAAGCTTATGTGTCACTTTTTAAATCTCTGTGTGCCACCGATCCTCGGTATCAGCCTTTTTTGAGACGTTACACACGCCGTCTTGAAGGAGCTCGTTGAGAAGCATATATGTGATACCTTGTATCCTTTTACCGATGACCTTTAGCTCTCTTCCTCACACCGATTACTTTTTGTTCTCTCAATGCTAGGGGAATTGCGAACCCGTTCGCAGATTCCCTGGTTTTGCAGACTTAGTGCATGTTGATTCTGATGTTTTCATTGTGTGTTTTTACTGTGATTCACAAGTAATGTATTGTAAATTTGCTTTATTTGTGTGTTTGGTTGTGTTTCACAAGTAATGTATTTTAAATTTGCGATAATTGCGTGTTTTTGCTGTGTTTTCACAACTAATCGGTCTCGTTACTTGTGTGATCTCCTCATTATCTCATCATTATCTTATCTGTTGTTTCCTGAATTTGTGCCTGTTTTTTAAATTACCTATAATTGTGAGTGTTTGCTGTGTTAGTGCTTGCCTCTGTCGCGGATTATTATAGTGGTACGTTTGTTACCTTTGTTATTTTTATAAAGTTGCTGAGGTACTCAATGTTGATTTGCGCACTAACCACATTTCAGTTCCGTTCGGTTGATTTATCATAGCATAGTACATTTCATGCATTTGTGTACATGTGTTATAGTGCTTGACATGCCGTTAGGCCATTCATTGTTCGTGTGCATATTCATTTCCTTTCTGTGTACCGTTGTGCTGCATCGTGGATATACTGACTTTCCGCACTGCTGTTTTCTGTACTACAGATTTTCATAAATCTCCTATGTCTGTATTTCGATATAGCAATAAACTGGGTACCACTATGGTACCCACAGTTACCAATACCAATACCATTGCCATTTCAGGGATTTAACTCTGATCATGATGTCTTCCACTCTTGTCATTTTTCTGATCCACGAGTTCCTCTTCTTTTCTCTCCTGGTTACACCAAGCATGCACCTCTCTATACTACTTTGAGTTGTCTGCAGTCTTTGTATGTCTCTTTTAGTTAAGGTCCACGTTTCTGCACCATACGTAAGCACTGGAAGGATGCATTGATCAAACACTTTTCTTTTAAGACATAATGGCATGTTGCTCTTGAAAATTAAACTGTTTCTTCCAAAAGCTCTCCAGGCAAGTTTTATACGCCGATTAATTTTTCATCAATGTGACCTTCACTTGATATCTGCTGTCCAAGATAAATGTAGGTATTGGTTGTCTCCAGTTTATCCCCATCAATCGACAAATCATTTTTTTAAAACTTTGTACATCACTTTTGTCTTCTGAAAGTTAATTTTAACTCCCTATTCTTTACTCTTGTCAGCAAGTTCCTGGATCATACTCTGATTGGGTAGTTGCAAAAATAACTACATCATCAGCAAAACGAAAGTGAGTCAGACAAGATCCATTAATCTTTATCCCTTTGTTTTCCCAGGTCAGTGATTGAAAGACATTTTCCAATGTGGCATTAAACAATTTGAGAGGTATAGTGTCAGCTTGTCTCACTCCCTTTCCAATTTTTATTAGTGCTGTATACTCAAATAGCCGAAACTTTGCACTTACAGTTTCCTAGAAGTTATTAATAATACTAATGTATGCATCTTAAATACTGCATGATTTCAAAGTCATTGTAACCGCTGATGGTTTCACCGAATTAAAGACGCCGCTCCGGTGGCGCAGTGGTCTAAGGCGTTGGCCTCTGATCATTCGTCCGTAAGGGGTCCGGGTTCGAATCCCGGTCAGGCATCAATGTTGTGTTTGTCTTACGGCACTGGCTCTCTCCCTTCCCTGGGACCAGTGACCCTAAATTAGGGACGGGCGACTGCTTATAGCCCATTGAGTTGCTCACGGTGGTCGTTAAACCCTCAATCAAAAAAAAAAAAAAAAAGAATTAAAGGCCTTTTCTTAATCGATAAAAGCCATGCATAATAAAAGTTCATATTACCTCGCTCTTTCAATTAGTTCTCTAAGTACGTGGATATGATCTATAGTGCTGTAACCACTCCTTAATCCAGCTTGTTCTCTCGGTTGAGCCATGTCCATTGTCACCTTCAAGCGGTGTGAAAGAACTTTAGGATTTTATAAACCACTGATAGGAGGCTGATAGGTCTGTAGTTCCTGAGATCCTCAACGTCATCTTTTTTATGTAGCAGGATCATTGTAGCGTTGTTGCAATCCTCAGAAAACTTTCCTTCATTAAGCCATCGAGTGAAAACTTGGGCGAGTACTGTTTCAATTTCTCCACTTGCATCTTGTACACACACATATATATATATATAGTAGTGGAAGTGTGTTGTATATATATATATATATACTTAAGAGCACAGCTGAAAACTTAAGGAAAACTTAAGAATTTAAAACGAAAGTTGCAAAATAATCTGAAGATCAAAACGTGCAACGCAGCAGTTATGAAAATTCAGAATTCACATTCTAGTATGAAGAGACTGAAGCAAAAACTTTTTTTGACTCATACCAAGTACAACATAGAAAAGGTTATGTATTGACCGGTGTGAGTAAAAAGAGAAAAAAATAGAAAAACTGAATCTAGAAAGTGTCGAGAATACTGAGCCTTGGCTTTATAAAGGACCAGCAAAAACTCTGCATTTTCTCACTTCCACAAAGACCTATTTGGCCGTTCCATTGTTCTTGTAGTCTGCAATGTGTTTTCAATGTAGTTAAGGTCTTAATAACTACTTAATTATGCACTTAAAGCACTTCTGAAATACTTTGTACATATTGCAACTAATTGTTTATGTCATACAACCTTTACAAAGCATTTCTTTTGTTTATTATTGTCTTTATTTTATTCTCGTTTTTGTGTTGTCATAAGTTGTGGAGTAGGGGTTTTTTTATAATCCAGTTTTCTTTCAAGAATCTGTGCTTAAGAAAAAAATTAGTATTTCCTTTTTTATTGCAATGTTTAAGAATTTGTAGTACTTTAGTATTGCTATTCAGGTTTAAATTCTCTCTTAGGCGAATAAGTAACTTGGCAATTTGTTATTGCTGAACATTACTTCTGATTCATTATGTCACTCTTACAACTTGAGTTTACTATAATCATCTTTTTTCTGTTTATTAGTAAGAGATGAAGAGCATGGGTCGGGCCAGGAAAGTTATGGATGCAAGCTAAATTGTTAACTAAAGCTTGGTCATGCAACTCTGTGGAGGTTATGACACATATATATTTTTTTAAATTTTTTTGGTGGGAATATTACTTGCGTCTATGACTTTGCAGAAACCCATTTCCAAATAGGTCTTTGTGGAAGTGAGAAAATGCAGAGTTTTTGCTGGTCCTTGATAAAGCCAAGGCTCAGTATTCTCGACACTTTCTACTTTCAGTTTTTCTATTTTTTTCTCTTTTTACTTACACCGGTCAATACATAACCTTTTCTATGTTGTACTTGGTATGAGTCAAAAAACGTTTTGCTTCAGTCTCTTCTTACTAGAATATATATATATATATATATATATATATATATATATATATATATATGGGATGTATAGGTCAGGTGATGCGTATACATCACAGCCTCTCCTTGACCAGTGTCAACCCCGCCTTCTCGTGGTACATCCTGTTCCCACTAAAGGGGCTCTGACGACCGCCAATAGCGGTGTAACTATACCATCAGGATTAGAAAAAATGCTATCCAACACTCACCAACCCGCTTGTCCAGCGTAGTGAGGTATGGCCAAACCCCTCCAAAATGACTCCACAACTTAAATCTTGGCCTTTAGTCTCCGGCAGCTGGAATGTACCTGGCCAAGGCAGCAGCCAGTGCGACATGAAGGCAGAGGGTGCTAAGAATCCCCGGAGGACCGGACTAGGCTGCCATCTGATGCTGACCTTGGTTACGTATAATGGACACTCCCTATCTTCTGATTCAAGGCTTCTTGAATTGGAAGAGGAACTACAAAGGATCAAGTGGGACATCGTCGGGCTAAGTGAGGAAACTAGAAAAGGAGAAGATATCATTGAACTGCAAAGTGGACATCTCTTCTACTATCGTGGGACTGAAACTGGCAGAACTAGTGGTGTTGGATTTATAATAAACAAGAAACTGAAGGATAAAGTTGTAGAAGTTGAAAGTTCCTCTGACAGAGCTGCACGACCCGTTATCCAACTCTCGAGAAGATACCAGGCTCAGATTATTCAAACTTATGCACCCACCCCAAGTTATCCTGAAGAAGAAATTGAAGAATTTTATGAAGAAATTCGTCATCTAAATAATAAAGGGAAGCAGCACTTGAAGATAATTATGGGAGATGTCAATGCAAAAATAGGGCAACGACAACAGAATGAAACTTTAGTACGTAAATTCGGCCACGGCAACAGAAACCAGCGTCGAAATACTCTCTTAGAGTTTGCAGAGACAGAACGGTTTTTCATCTTGAACTCCTTTTTTCAAGAAAAAGCCACACAGGAAATGGACATGGAGACATCCAAATGGGACGACAAGTGAAATTTCTTTCATTATGTGTAACAAAAAATTCGTCATAGAAGACTGCAGTGTGCTAAACAAGTTCAACACAGGTAGTGACCATACATTGGTGAGATGTAAGATGCACCTCAACACTAAACTCGAACGTAGCAAGCTCATAAGACAAACAAAATGTATTGACATAACCAACCTTAAAAAACACCATAAAACCTTCAAGTTGTATCTGAAGAACAGATTCTCTGCTTTAGAAGGCATAACATCGGAAGAAGTGGACATCTCTGAAGTTAACAGAAAAGTAACCAAAGCTCTTATGGAAACAGCAACAAAACTAGCTGGGTCTAAGAACAAGTTGCATGTGAACAAATTATCAGGAAAAACCAAAATGTTGATGCAAAAAAGAAGAGAGATGAGGACAATTAAAGAAGATGTGACTTCCAAAGTGGAATATATAAAGCTATGCAAGAGTGTACGAAAAAGTATCACTGAAGACGTAAGGTAATTCAACTGTGAACTAGTAAGGAAAGCAATTGAAAATAACCAAAGCCTAAAGATAGCAAAAGGACATCTCAGTAAAGGAAGAAAACAGATTATGGCACTCAGAAAAGAAGACGATTCTTTAACAAGAAATAAATGGCGAAATTTTGACAAGAGTAAAAGGTTTCTACTCCAAATTATATGAAAGGGATGATACATGTACTCCAGACATCATGAAACATTCTAGTACCAGAGTTCTTCAAGTCATCCCAGCAGAAGTTACATATGCAATCAAGATCATGAAGCGAGGAAAAGCTCCAGGAGAAGATGGAATTACTGTAGACATCATACAAGAAGCAAGTGGAAAAATCGAAACAGTACTCGCCCAAATTTTCACTCGATGCCTTAATGAAGGGAAGATTTCTGAGGATTTGAACAACGATACAATGATCTTGCTACATAAAAAATGTGACATTGAGGATCTCAGGAACTACAGACCTATCAGCCTCCTATCAGTGGTTTATAAAATCTTCATTAAAATTCTTTCACACCGCTTAAAGGTGACACTGCACATGGCTCAACCGAGAGAACAAGCTGGATTCAGTAGTGGCTACAGCACAATAGATCATATCCACGTACTGAGAGAACTAATTGAAAGAACGAGGGAATACGAACTTCCATTGTGCATGGCTTTTATCGATTATGAAAAAGCCTTTGATTCGGTGAAACCATCAGCAGTTACAATGGCCCTGAAATCCTGCGGTATTGGAGATGCGTGCATTAATATTAATAATAACATCTATGAAAATGCAAGTGCAAAGATTCGGCTGTTTGAAAATACAACACACATAAAAATTGAAAAAGGAGTGAGAGAAGGTGACACCATATCTCCCAAGCTCTTTAATGCTACATTGGAAAATGTCTTTCAATCACTGAACTGGGAAAACAAAGGGATAAGGATTAATAGAGATTATCTAACCCACCTTCGTTTTGCTGATGACATAGTCATTTTTGCAACTACCCCATCAGAGCTGCAGAGTATGATCCAGGAACTTGCTGACAAGAGTAAAGAAGTGGGATCAAAAGTGAACTTTCCGAAGACAAAAGTGATGTTCAGTGCTTTTACAAGAAATGAAGATTTATCGATTGATGGAGAAAAGCTGGAAATAACAGACACGTACGTTTATCTTGGACAGCAGATATCAAGTGAGGGTCACATTGATGAAGGAATTAATCGGCGTACAAAACTTGCCTAGAGAGCTTTTGGAAGAAACAGCATAATTTTCAAGAGCAATATGCCATTATGTCTTAAAAGAAAAGTGTTTGATCAATGCATCCTTCCAGTGCTTACGTATGGTGCAGAGACGTGGACCTTAACTAAAAGAGACATACAAAGGCTGCAGACAACTCAAAAAAGCATGGAGAGGTGCATGCTTGGTGTAACCAGGAAAGATAAGAAGAGGAACTCGTGGATCCGAAAAATGACAAGAGTGGAAGACATCATGATCAGAGTTAAATCCCTGAAATGGCAATGGGCTGGACATACTGCCAGAAGGACAGACCATCGATGGACAGCCGAAATTTTAGATTAGATTCCAAGGGACAGGAAAAGACCCAGAAGAAGACCACATGGAAGATGGGTGGATGAAATTCGGAAGTATGCGGGAGTGACATGGAGGAGACTGGCACAAGACAGACCGTTGTGGAGGAAACTTGGGGAGACCGTCGTCCAGCAGTGGATTGATAATGGTTGACAATGATGATGATGATATTTATAATAAAACATATACACTGATGGCCACCCAGAATGCAACTCCAAGAAGGAAGCATCTGATTGGCCTGAAACTCGCAGCATACGTCGCCCGCGAGAGGACATGCAAACGATTAGGATTGTAGGGCATACGCAAATCATGTGCGCCCGGCACGCAACCGAGAAGCACTGTAAGAAGGGTGCACAGAAGGTGGGGTGTAAGTAGTGAAAGTGTGTTGTGCAGCCGGACTTGTGCGTGGGAAGCTTCCTGGTGCCTCGTCGCAGAATACGGCAGTCATTCCAGCACGTTTCGGAGTTCGACAGAGGACGATTAATGGTTTATCGCGACAGCGGTTTATCGTACCGAGACATCGGCGCCCGTTTGGGACGACATCCAGCCACAGTGAGGCGAGTATGGATTCGGTAGGTGCAGGAGGGACGAACGGACCGACGTGGGCGATTGCCGCGGCCGCGGCAAACCACTGAACAAGACGACCGGCATGTTGTGCGGCGGGCAATGACGGCTCGCACCGCCACATCACGAACGTTAGCGCAGAAATTAGGGTGTGTTGCGCAACAACCTGTGTCAGCACATATCGTTCCACGTCATCTGCAGGAGCGGGGACTTGTCGCACGGTGCCCATTGCTCCGATTATCATTGACGTTACACCCCCGGCGAGTGCGGCGGCAGTGGGCCGTTGAACGGCTCACCTTGACTACGGAATGGCACGACATTGTCTTCTCCGGCGAATTACGCTTCTGCCTGCAACACCACGATGGTCGGACCCGCGTGTGGCGGCACCTCGGCGAGAGGCTGTATGACGCCTGCATTATTCGTCGCCATACCTGTCCGTCGCCTGGCGTTAAGGTTTAGGGCGCAATTGGATATGAAACCCGCACTCCTCTGGTACGCATCGCCGGTAAACTCAACAGCCACCGCTACATCTCCTTCGTTTTGGAGCCTGTAGTCCTCCCTTACCTGCAGGACCTGCCAGCGGCCACGTTTCAACAGGACAATGCGCGCCCGCACGTGGCACGCGTCGTGCAACAATTCTTCACGGCCCACCAGGTGTCACTGCTGCCGTGGCCCGCTTGTTCTCCCGATCGGAAACCAAGTGGTCCGGCAAGCACCTCCCGCGGCTATGCCTGATGAACTGTGGCCTCGTACTACAGAGGTGAAAACATGTGTCAAGACGACAAATCTGCAGCGAGGCATTCTGTCCGCGTAGCTCAGTTGGAAGTTTAATGACCCTCGTGGAAAAACTTGTGTTTTTGCAGGATCCACTAAGAAGTGAGAGGCAGAATGCAACGTTAGATTGCCAGCTGCAAATTCTCAAGGAAAAATTATCTTTCGGTAGACATTTGTTCTCTGAAGCGAAGCATTGATTCATTTAGAAGAACAGAAATTAATTAATTACAAATGACTATTATTAGAGATTTAATCATATTGCTTCAGGCGCGTTAGTCAGAAGGAAATCTAAAGATTTAATAACATGCGACTCTGCCTCTGAAACCAACGAAAAGGAAGTAGTTTGCCTTTAGGGGATAAGCAAACTAATATGTGAATCCCGTCAGAAGGCATCTAGTTTCCTGAAGACAATATCAGCTCTTCATGGACTCAGTTTGCATTAAGAAAAAGAAGACCTGGAATTCATAAAAGAAATGCAAAAGTCAATTTAATGCTATCTCGAAACTTGAAGTCAAATGTAAGTGGGAACGACACAAAAAGACATTTCTGGACTCTTACAGAAAAGTTATTTCCTTCTTCATGCACAACTGGGTTTTTTTTTTGTTGTTGTTAAATATAAATGAACTAAGTTATTGAAAACTTTTTTCTACAGGTTATAGTAGTGCAAGATTACGTACAGGGTGTCCCGGAACTTCGTGTACAAACTTGGAGGCGAGGTAGAGAACAGCGTTAGGAACCAGAATTAAATAGGAAAGCATGGGCGGAAACGTCACCCTCACGTGAGAAAGAGACACAAAGACACAGTAAGGCCACAATACAGAAAGCAGTGATGAAGCAACATTTTCTCGTGACGGGGTGTTCAATACGCAGAACGCGCACATGTGGGCAGACCACGAGCCGCACAACAACGCTTCACTGCTAATGTGTGGGCGGGTACCGTGGCGGACAGTTTAGTCGGGCCATACATCTTACCACCTCGACTGGACGCTCGCAAGTATCTCGTCTTTCTTCAGGAGGTTCTTCCGGAAATGCTGCACGATGTCCCCGCACATGCTCGACGCTGAATGTGGTTGCAACATGATGGGGCGCCATCTCATTACGCAAGGTAATGAGATGGCGCCCCATCATGTTGCAACCACATTCCGCGACCATTTGGACCGGACATTTGGAACAAAGTGGATTGGGCGTGGCAGTCCCGTCGAATGGCCCCCCAGAGCACCTGATTTATCTCCTCTTGATTATTACCTCTGGGGTGCCATGAAGAGCATTGTGTACGACACGCCAGTAAATTCTGAAATGGACTTGGTGGCACAAATCTCCATCGCTGCTGCTAGGATCCGCGAAACGCCAGGTATCTTCGACCATGTTCGCCAATCCATTTCGCGTAGGCGTCATGCGTGCATCCAGGCCAATGGGTGCAATTTCGAACACTTCCTTTGATGCTTGTAAGTCCTACATTGCACTCTTTTGTTGTGCAATAAAGCGTTTTACTGCTTTCTGTATTGTGGCCTTATTATGTCTCTGTGTCTCTTTCTCACGTAAAGGTGACGTTTCCGCCGATGCTTTCCTAATTAATTCTGGTTCCAAACGCTGTTCTCTACCTCCCCTCCAAGTTTGTACACAAAGTTCCGGGACACCCTGTATATGAAATGTATATTAGGACAAAGTCCTCTAAAGTACTGTTACCCACGTTATTTTACATGAGCCCAAAAACGACAAGCTGACATTAATGACAATGGAATATTTATATCTGAACCTAAGAACATCTCTACATATTTAATGTTTCCATTAAATTTTGTAAGCTCATGTAAGTTTCAGCCAGTGAGACATAAAACATCATCGATGAGGTATATAGAGCAACACATAATGCGCTCACCTTATTTCGACTTTAATCCTCCTGATTTGCGTAAGTCAAGTGTAAGCATACCTAATAAATTTCAGTTCAATCTTGCCACTTACCCGGTGTCCCCTGTTACGCTACAACATTAAAAGATATTCATGTTCATTTGAAATACTTCAATTGCTGAAATTCTTGCTGCGACGATGTAGTCTGGTCTTAACAGCAGTCTTAGAATGATTTTAACTCATCACCTCCTTCTTTTAGAATTGTGCAATTGTTTATGTTTATGTTGAACTGTGAACATTGAATAATGCTTAATGGTGTAGCACAACAGCGGACACCGGGCAAGTGGCAAGATCGAACTAAAATATAATAAGTATGCTTACAATTGACTTACGCAAACCAGGGGGACTGAAGCTGAAATAATGTGAGCGCAATATGTGTCGCTCCATACACCTCATTGATGATTTTTATGTTTCACTGGCTGAAACTTGCATAAGCTAACAAAATTGAATGGAAATATATTGAATATGTAGAGATGTTCTTAGGTTTAGATATAAATATTCCATAGTCATCGACGTCAACTTGTCGTTTTTGGGGTCATGTACAATAACGTGTGTAACAGTACTTTAGAGGACTTTGTCCTAATATACATTGCCTATCTCCTGAGTATTTTGGTGTTCAAATATATATATGTATATAGATTGAACTTTTACTATTACGTATATGTTCCTCTTCACATACTTCCTCCCTAGGAAATGTCTGCGAGATAAAAGTTCTGAGAACATAGAAACTACAAAATGTAGGAAATAATTGCATCCAATTCACGTGGAAATTATGTTTTTTTCTTTTCTGAAATAAAGGTGTTATCATCATCATCATCATCATCATCATCATTGTCAACCATTATCAATCCACTGCTGGACGACGGTCTCCCCAAGTTTCCTCCACAACGGTCTGTCTTGTGCCAGTCTCCTCCATGTCACTCCTGCATACTTTCGAATTTCATCCACCCATCTCCTATGTGGTCTTCTTCTCCCATGTGGTCTTCTTCTCCCATGTGGTCTTCTTCTGGGTCTTTTCCTGTCCGTTGGAATCCAATCTAAAATTTCGGCTGTCTATCGATGGTCTGTCCTCCTGGCAATATGTCCAGCCCATTGCCATTTCAGGGATTGAACTCTGATCATGATGTCTTCCACTCTTGTCCTTTTTCGGATACACGAGTTCTTCTTCTTATCTCTCCTGGTTACACCAAGCACGCACCTCTCCCTGCTGCTTTGAGTTGTCTGCAGCCTTTGTATGTCTCTTTTAGTTAAGGTCCATGTCTCTGCACCATACGTAAGCACTGGAAGGATGCATTGATCAAACACTTTTCTTTTAAGACATAATGGCATATTGCTCTTGAAAATTTTGCTGTTTCTTCCAAAAGCTCTCCAGGCAAAGTTTTGTACGCCGATTAATTTCTTCATCAATGTTATACTAAGGTGAAAATACTCCAAATACGTGGCGACAGTTAATAAATCAATGCATCGCTCTTTCCACGTTCCAGAAACACACAACATCCGAAAAATTGTTTTTCAGCCGCCGCTATGGAATTGAACCAACAGAACTCTCGATAGCTAGCCGAATGCGTTACATAAACGCAACATATAAAAACTCGGCTAGCTATCGAGAGTTCTGCTGATTCAATTCCACAGCGGCAGCTGAAAAACAATTTTTCGGATGTTGTGTGCTTCTGGAACGTGGAAAGAGCGATGCATTGATTTATTATTATTTATTAGGTATTATACTGTTGTTTAATTCTCTGTTACCCTAACTTGCAGACGCTCCTGCTAATACAGTAGAGCACGCTTATAACGAGAAGCTTGGGTCGGTTGGAAATCCTTGCTAAATTGGGGCGCTCGCTAAATCCGATTTGTGATGCAAAATCTCATGTAGAAATACGCGTATGTGATAATATGCATATACGTTTATATGAGGGATGTTCAACAAGTAGTGAGACTCTTTGGCTGGAGTGCGTTTGCACTTCCTAATTTTGTCAACGGGTGGCGCTAGTGTGCAGGAGATTTAAAGGCAATGCAACTGCACTGCAGCTTGTTTGTTACGGAAGCCGTGTAACGTGCTGACTAATTTTATTGTCCTCTCGTGGACTATTTTTATTGTCAGCATGTTGAGCAACTTTGGACACGTCCAAAGTTGCTCAACGTGCTGCAACTCAGTTTTTGAAAGCGGGGAAAACGCCGCAAAGCGAATTTTACAGACGAATGAATGCGGTGTACGGACCTACTTATCCTCTACGCAGCACTGTAAAGCGATGGTGCCAGAGTGGAAGACGAAAAAGGACTGCAGACTAGTCAAGGTCACGAGCACCACGTCGTGCTGTTTTCATGACAACAATTTCAAGTGTGGATGCTGCAATAAAGGCCAACTGAAAAATCACGATCAGAGAACTGGCGAATCAGTGCGGGTGTGTGTGAATCAATTATGTGTGATATATAAAACAGAATGTTTATCTACCTACACTTCATCGTTGATGCCTTTCAGAAGCTAGCAGCGCAATGCTCCAATGGCGCACTTAAAACCTCGGAAAAAGAAGAATTATTGCATGCACAAATTAACTCACCTTGAACAGGGATATCCGTTTCGGAAAGAAAAACTATTAAATAAAATAGCGTAATAGGAGCACTATACACATAACATATTGAAGATTTATTTTTGCTTTAGAATGCACTCATAGCTTACATTAAAACATTGCCGCTGATGAAGAACACCTTCATAGCCCCAGTGGAGCATTGGTCTAAGCGATGGCTTCTGATCATTCGTCCAAGAGGGGTCCGGGTTCAAAACCTTGTGATGCGTGAATGTTGTGTTTGCCTTACGATAACTGGCTCTCTCCCTTCCCTGGAACCAGTGACCCTAAATTAGGTACGGGCGACTGCTTACAGCCCATTTAGTTGCTCACGGTGGTAGTTAAACCTTCAATAAAAAAATTGAACACATTCTCTGTTCGGTTGCCACTTAGCGTGTGCGTGTTCACGTGATTTGCCACGCTCTCAATGCAACGAGAATTTCTAAAGAATTCTTTCTACTCCTCGCTAATGCGGACTTTTACCCTTCGACTACTGCGAAGCGCGCCTTATGTTTCCTTGTGTTTCCAACAATCGGAACTATCAATACGATCCCGCGTACGCACCTTGAATATCGTAAGGTCTGCGCCACGTGGATACCGTGACATTTGCCCAATGACCAGATGTGTCAATTAATGGGACTATCGTTACAACATCTGTCTCGGTATCATAAAGAAGATGATGATTTACTGCTACGCATCACTGCTCGTGACGAAATCATTTCGAGGAAGAGTCGAAACGGCAGAGCATGCAGTGGAAACGTGCATTAATGCCACCGTCGAGGAATTCACTGTCCACCATTTCCGCAGGTAAGGATCGTTATCCCTCTTCTTTTACCAGTCAGAAACATTGCTTCTTGAGTGGCCACAAAAAGGATCAATAATCAATGCTGAACGATATTGTCAAATTATAATGTAGCTTCGACAAGACAACAGAAACAAGAGTCCTGGCAATCTCACTCAGTGTGCTGTGTTTCTGTAGGACAACGCACGACAGCATATGACAGTTACCACCCAAAGGATATCGCACCGCTTTCGCTGGGAAGTCCTTTAACGTCCGACATATAGTCCTGACCTATAGCCCTGAGATTTACACATCTTTGGACCTATGAACAAATTCTCTAAGGCAAAAGTGTCATTTCGGATGATCAGGTGCGTAAAGCTGTAGATAACTGGCTGTAGCTGCAGCCTGCCTCCTTTTATGCTTCAGGAATACAAAGATTTGTGCAACGATGAGGCCGCTGTCTAAATGCTGGCAGCATTATTTTCAAAATTGTCTTGTTTTGACTCTTCAAGATGAAACTCTCACTACTTATTGAACATCCCTTTGATATACACTACAAGGACAAAAGTCACCAGACACCTAGGAGGGAACACAACATAGCATTTATTGACATATATTAGTACGGATGTCGGTCCACCTTTGGCCTTAATGCATGCACTGACCCTTCGAGACATGCTTTCGACAAAGTTTTGCAGCACAGCGATGGGTATGCGCTTCCATTCAGTACATAATGCTGCCGCTAACTGTTGCTTAATAGTAGATCTTGGTTCCAAACTTTTTATTCGGCGCTCTAATTCATCCCATAGGTACTCTATGGGATGAAGATCAGGTCTCTGTGCTGGCCTGTCCACACAAGATACGGAATTGTCGTCAAAGCACGCCGTAACTGTCCTCACTCCATGACTGGGAGCATTATCCTTCTGGTACCAACAAGGCTCGGTTCCATAGTATTGCCACAGAGTTGTTACGGCATAATTGTCCATCCACGATAATCAATGGGCCGGGACCATACGACGAAAAACATCCGCACACGAGTACACTGCCAGATCTAAACCTGACCGTAGGAAAAGCACATTGTGGTAAACAACGTTCCCCCGGCTGCCGCCATACCCACACACAGACTGATGGATCGTGTATCTGGATTCTTCAGTCCATACGACCCATTTCCATTGATCTACGGTCCACGATATGTGTTCTTTTCACCATGCTAAACGACGAGTAGCATTCCGAGTGGAGATAAAAGGCTTATGAGCAGCCAGACGACCACTGTGACCCATGGAATGAAGTTCTCCGTGAATCAAGGTTTATAATTCCGTGGTTTATAATATGACGATTTACAGTCTTCCATCTTTTGGATTTATTTTATTGCTTAAGAATTTGCAATTCATTGTTATTGGTAAACTATATTACAGCGATGGCTTTATTATACAAACCATAAGGATATTGGAAGTTTATATTTTATTTTTGGGGTTTATTCGGCTATAATAGGAACGGCAATGGGAGTAATTATCCGGGCAGAATTAGGACAGGTGGCGAGATTATTAGGGGATGGCATTTGCATAATGTGATTGGCGCATGCTCTAGTAATAATTGTTTTATAGTGATACCAATTTTGTACATAACGAGTTTCCAGCATTTTTACTCACATGTAAACTGATGTCTTGTGCAGTAGTCCGTCGATTAGCTGTAACGACTCTCCTGAGGCTTCGACGGCCTCTGTCACTGATTTTCTTTGGTCTGCCAGTACATTTTTTATACTTCAGAAACGCCATGTGTCTTCCAATTATTCAGTACATCCAAAACGGTTGGATTGGGTATGTTTAAACTCCTCTCGATTTCTCTTATGGACAACGCACTAATATAACACCCAACAATCTTTCAATCTTTCCTTTCTCAAAGTCAGTTCTCTCCCGCCAAGATATTTTCACTCAACCTCACAGTGCTATATGATCGCGGTCAGCTGCAGGCTTGTTTTTATACCGTTTGCAGCTGTTCCACGCATCTTAACAACGCAGAGGATCCTTTCATTTGCTTTTGAAGGGGTGTCCGGTGACTTTTTCCAAAATGTAGTGTATATCCACAGTATCCAATTATATTCCCTAATAATTGGATATTCTTGGAAGATTTAATTGATTTACTACAGTAGAACAAATTAAAATAAAATGCGCAATTACATAAATACATAGCAGCAACGAATTCTAAAGCATTGGAATCATATTTGTGGAAAATTGGAAACGTCATGTGGATTGTTTTTAAAAAATGGGAATCTAATGGTGTTTGCTTGATTTTAAAATTTGTATTCCCTTAAATTTTGCCGAATAACACTTGTTGCGGTGAATACCTTGTCATCACTATTGTCTTACGCCTCTAAGATAATTGGAGTTTTTGGGCATAATCAGTGGCTTTTGCATGCGATGGTGGCCGAGTGCTTTCCTAATCGCTTTCTTTACTTGCCTCAGCTGTTATTGCCGACTTCAGTGCCTTTAGGATATCGTCTGCAGAAAAGAAGCCAGATGTAGCGAAAGCGTCGTCTACAATAACGAAGTCGTCAATTGTAGAAATATCGTCAAAAGCTGTTATGTTCAGATTTCACAGCCAATGAGATCGTGAAAGATCATCCATTCATCACCAAAGGCTGCTGTGCTATCCAAGTCAGGATTTCTGAAGAGCAGTTTTCGACGCAAGACTGGTTGGTTTGCGCTTCCCGACGCATCAACTTTCAGTCGATAGCATCAAGAATAGAAATTTGAATTTCCACTTTCCAATCCCCTCTTGCAACACTATCAGAATCAATTTTCGTCGGTAGTGGCCCGTGAGGCTTCGAATCACTCGTCCTTCAATAGGTTGTAACACAGCCGTTCAGTTCGAAGAAAGGAAGACAAGCTTGAGAGAGATGTTACTTCGGTCTTTAATGCGTACATGCTCTGGACAGTTGTCTATAACAGTAAAATTTTACGGTTTTGCTTCCGAAGTTCTTTGGCTCATTCTCTAAATTAGAGAGATAAATGTCCGATGTTATCCGTGCTTTCGTGGTGGACTTGTAAAAAACTGAAGGACGTTCGATATTTTTAAAACAACGTTATTTTGTAGATTTTCCTATCACTAACGAGTTTCATTTGTCCTTGCCTGACATATTGGTAGGTACTAACACAGTCAGACGACTATTTACTAGGTGTTCTTGTACCTTTCACACATTTTTGTACTCAACCACGTTGAACTTTCTTTCACATCCACTGATGATGCTTCTACACAAACTTTTCCTTATATTGTGTCGTGTTTTGAAAAGGTGAATCCACCCTTTGGAACATCAGAAATCTTTATAGCCAAATTGAACCGCGGGTTCTTCACTTTGAAGTCTCATTTGCAGCCCATTTATGGATAAACCACAATTTCATAATCAGTGAACCACTTCAACAGCGCCTCATTTTTCCGGTTTATCGAAGAAATTAGTGTTTTTTATTTTAAGAATGCGACTGCCAAAACCGATCTGCTTCAATTCATTGCGCATAGTTGGCAGAGATTAAAGTCTGGAACAGTTTTCGTTGTATAATTCAGCCAATTGCTGCACACAGGAAGTCCTGTTTTGCCGAACAAACATTCCCAGATGACAATGATCTCATTCCTGTCTTCGCGCCACAGTTACGCCTCTTAGACAAGCAATGTAGGTTATTTTTGGACAGATTAAAAACCCGGCGATATCGCACCGTTTGACAAACCACTCAGTTCTGCTTCTTTTAAAATCGTCGTTCCAGCCACGTAGACACCAATAAGGCCTTTATCGATCTTCAAGAGATCCTTTGTCTTTTCCAATTGTGATCAACACAACTGATAATTTCTAACGAGAAGCAGCCTTAAGGAATTGCGTAGATCACGTAGTAACACACGTGATCACGTTTTTCTGCTTGAATGACGCTTACCTAGGTCTGAATCAAAGTTTCTAATCCCATTGCCGGTGTGCGCAGTTGCTGCTGCTTAGGAAACACCATCAGTTTTCTGAAGACCAAATACCGCCGTAGGAAATATCTGCCAGACAAAAGTTTTTCTTAAAAATAGAAGCCACGAAGTGCAGGAAGTAATTTTATGATGTCACGTTGAGATGAAGATAATGTTATTTTCTGAGATAAAAAGCAGTTAAACCCGTGACTATTTCTCTGTTTCTTCAAATTGTAGATACTCCTACCAATATTTCATTTCGTAACTATTGCACTTTCAATATTTTATCCTAATTTTTATTTTAAAGTAATAGCAGCTGCTTAGAAATATCACCTGCAGTTTCCGCATTATATGTTAAAAAAGGCGATTTTTGCTTTCCACATGGAAAAGATATTTAACATTCGACAAAACAATGATAGGGTGTTTTTCATTGGAATCATCTATCCTTTGCAATATCATGGCGTTTCCTTTGTTCTACGCTTTTCCTTACCAGGGGAACTTCACCCTTTTTTCCTCCTTTTATCTCAGCTAACATTTCAAAGGTGCCCGGCCTTGAAGAGCGATTTTCAATTAGCCAAATCTCACTGATACACCCTTTCCTCACGATTTGTAAAGCTGGTTGCAATTTAAACAGTCTTACAAATCCGCTAAAGAATACAGCCAACACAAGTCGGTAATTGCTTTGTTAATTACACGAGCGGAGTTTCCACACATTCTGAGCGCAATACGTTACTTACAATCGTTTTGGTTCAGCTTTTGAAGCAACACCCTCTTTCTTCATTCAACTATAATTGATCTTTCAAATATCGATTATAATTGAATGAATTGTTTGGCTGCTATAGATGCGAAATGTTTTCGTTTGACTTAATCTCATGATATAAAATGCCCAAAACAAAAACCTTGGTCATGTTTCAAAAATTAATTAAAAATTTGACGCTGAAGCACAAAAAATATTAGAAACACCCAATAGCGAGCAGACATGTGTCGAAATGTTTGTGTTCGAAGTGAACAGTGTGCAAACTGAACATTGGAGGAAGTGAACGTGGGCGAAATGAACATGGAAAGACGGGACCATAGAGCGCGTAATTCTGATATCCTTGAAAATGTTACTAAATAGGAAGCAAATCGTTAAATGATAGAGAGCAAATCTTCATTTTGCTTATTTGAAAATGATTATAAAATGAGAGAAAGCAAATCATCATTTTGCTTATTTCAAAATGAATATAAATTGTTAGAAAGAAAATCATCATTTTGCTAATTTTAAAATGATTATACAATGATAGAAAGCAAATCATCATTTTGCTTATTTTAAAATGATTATACAATGCTTGAAAGCAAATCATCATTTTGCTTATTTTGAAATGATTGTACAATGATAAAAAGCAAATCATCATTTTGCTTAGGGAACATTTGAAAGTGGAAGAGTTGGAGGTGTACCATGGTTTCCCTATATTTTGAACATTTGTGGTAAGGTGGCTGAAAAGTATTATTTGGAACAAATTATTAGTATTCTTCCAAAAGTTGAAAATTTTATTCAAAGAGGAAATTTTTCGATCCAACGCCAGTTTGCTGAAGCACTGAGACCAGCTGGCAATTTAAAAAAAAAACCCGATTAAGTTGACTTTAACAATGATCTATGGGTAAGTTGTGATGTATATTCTATTTTAACTTTCATATTTATTTCCTTTTCGGTTGTAAATTTGAGTTTGTTTTCTTTTGCACTTTCCAAATTTTACGTAATATCTTCTCTCTCACATCAATGGAGACTGGCAACACAATTTTTTTTGATCGGAGGTTTAACGAACACCGTGAGCAACGCAATGGGATATAAGCAGTCGCCCGTCCCTAATTTAGGGTCACTGGTTCTAGGGAAGGGAGAGAGCCAGTGCCGTAAGACAAACACAACATCCATGCCTGACCGGGATTCGAACCAGGACCCCTTACGGACGAATGATCAGAGGCCAGCGCCTTAGACCATTGCGCCACCGGGGCGGCAAGGCAACACAATGAGGTCCGTACGTAAGCGAGGTATGCATGTGATAAGAACAAGACGAGATATATAATGGTTACGCAGTAGCTGTGAAAGGGGTATTTCGAATGTGAATGTTAATGCCCTATTTTGGATACGAGGCTGCTTAATTATCGTCTAACCCTTTAACGACCATGATCCCAAAATCTTGTATCACTCTAAACGCCATAACGCCCGAAACTGTCTGTGTTGGTTCACTTCTTTGTTTAGTAACAACAATAGTGACTGACAGTGGCACCTGGTGATCTCATAGGTCATGAAAATTTGAAGAGCAGGTAAGGGTAGGAAATCTGACTCATTCTAGACGGGTTTTTCGGGCGGCTATGGTTCGAGCGTTTTGGGCGTTATGGTCGTTAAAGGGTTAAGTATTGTTAAAGGATATGTGCTCCACTTAAGTGACAGTGTTGTGTTTGTAGTTAAGTGTTATTGTGGATATTAACTCAAGTCCCAGTGTTGTGTTTCCTAGTTGTGGAGATTAACCCAGATTTAGTTGATTTCACTTTACTGAAGTGCAAATGATCAAGTGACTATGGACAGCAATACAGATTAGCTGTAAATAAAAACACTTGAACTTTATTTGAGTGTCTCGCATTTTACTGTAGGTGACGTTTTGATTTATGTAGCGTTTTAGTAAGCCAGCTAAACACAAACGCTACAAAGTCGTGCCAAAATACTGAAACAATTTTTTTCATTGCTTCCAGAAACAGAAACATTTCAGGCTGAGAAGCAATGACTTAAAAAAATTATCTGAAACCGAAGATTAGATGTGGCAGGGGAACATGGTTTTTGTGTGATGTTATGGAACATCAGAATAAACTGGATGTGAAATGTCAGGGAAAAGGGAAATTAATTAGTTGCCAAGTCTAGTCAGTTCGTGAATTCAGCACAAAACCCTCACTTATCGTCATCCAGTTAGAAACGGCAAACTAACATGTTTTTCGATTCTCTCAAAATTCTTTGAAGAACATGTTGAAATACATATTCACGACGAAATGGTTCAGTTTCTTGTTGGATGGATAAAATATCTTTCTCGAAAGTTTGAAGTGCGCTTCGGTGATTTTTTCAAGTTTATATCAGCATTTATGATTTTGTGTGGTTCATTTTAATTCGACATTTCTCACCTCTGTAAGGAAGTGGTTTTATTGTTATCTTTGGACAGGAGCAGTTTCGAAACAGACATGGTTGCTCTACAAAGAGCTTATAGGTATATACAAATGTCGCACCACAAAAACTGAGAGCAATTTTATCTTGAGTTGGCAACAGTGCGTTAGGGAAAAATAACAAAGCCGAAGACTAACTGAACTAAGGAAGTATCTATGGCAACATTTATTAACCGTGCCAGCCGATTTTGGTTTGGTTATTGAGCAGTTGTTTAAGGTGCGTCTGCATTTCGCCATACAACTATGGAGGTGAGTGATTCAGAGTTTAGAAGTGAAGTGCGTTGTGCGATAAAATTGTTATCGTTTAAGTAAAACGCCTCCAGAAACAGTTGATTTAATGAATAATGTTTACAAAGATAAATGTTTGGAAGTGTCAACGATTTTTAGATGGCACCATGATTTAAAAAAACGGCGTTTGTCGAAAGAACTCGTTCCTAAGCCTGGCCGACGTGAAAGTGTTGTTACGGAGCGTTTGAGAAATCCTGCAAGAAGATCGACGAATGACGGGTGAAGACATAGCGGCATCAACAAATATTTCAAAAACGTCGCCATTCCGTAACCTACGCTACAGATTACTACTGCATCGTGCGTGTTCCAGATGGGTACCTCCGCACCTGAGGACAGAACAAATGTTAGCCAGCGTTTAGGTGTGGCATGAATGGAAACAAATGACTGCCAAGTATCCAGACTTTCTAAACACAGTAACCACTGCCGACGAAACATGGATCCACTATGTCGACCCCATCACGAAGCTCGCAACGAGTGTCCGGATACACACAGGCACTCCTCCTCCGAAAAAAGTCCACCAAACCAAATCAGCTGGGAAGGTGATGATGATAATTTTCTTTGATCACAAAGGTGTAGTCTACCAGCATGCCGTTCCTCCACAAATTACTACCAATGCTGAGTATTACATTTCAGTCTTGAAACTTCAGCGAAGATACGTATCGATTAAGCGACCAGAACTGGTGGGCAAGCGGTTCCTACACCATGATACCGCCCTTCGCACATGTGGCTGCTTGTGTTCAATAGTTTCTTACGAAATGCAGTATTGAAATCGTGCCACATCCTGCCTACAGTCCTGACCTCGCCCCGTGCGACCTCCGGTTGTTTTCAACATTGAAGGAGAAGTTCCGTGGCGAAACGTTCAACACAGATTCTGACGTTATTCAAGCTGTACAGTGGTCGTTAAAGGAGCTTTCACAAATTGACTTCGCCACATGCTTTGAAAAGTAGACTGAACGGTGGGGCCATTGCATATCATCCGAGGGAAGATACTTTGAGACTGACTAACATATGTTTTGCTCTACCTATATTTCTTCATTTTGTGTCATTTTACTCTCACACAAAATGAAGAAATATAGGTACAGCAAAATACATGCTATTCTTTCTCAAAGTGTCTTCCATCGGATGATATGCAACGGTCCCACCGTTCTGTCCACTTTTCAAAAAGCAGCCGTTTAAAAAAATAAAACGGCCGTTTTATAAGCAGGTGCTCGTCTTTAATTTGGGGCTGTAGGTTACCAAGGCAAGAAACAATTCCGTTTGACAAGCACACCTGCTGATCCAGCCCTCAGGGCAGAAACCAGGTGGACGCATGGGCATGAACCTGCGCTTAGACCACTTTTCTGCCGAAACCGCCATCTTCTCCCGAAGTGAAATTTCTAAAGTCTGAAAACTCCAGCTCGTGTCCTTTAGTGAAATCCTGTCAGCTGAATTGCGTTTTGCGGTTTCAATAAGTCAACCAGCGTCACCGCCACGATGGAGCAGGCGTCTAAGCGATGGCTTCTGCTCATTCATCTAAGATGTGCCCGGGTTCGAATCCCCGTGAAGCATGGATTTTGTGTTTTGTCTTACGCCACTGGTTCTCTCCCTCCCCTGAAACCAGTGGACACAAACTAGGTACAGGCGACTGCTTATAGCCCACTGAGTCGCTCACGGTGGTCGTTAAACCTCCAATCAGTCAAACATCAACCAGGATATCTGTAACGCATCAAAGACGAAGATGTCAACGATCACAATAATTTTTGGTCAATGTTCTACACGATTTTTAAAGCTAAAAGCGACAAACTGAAGGAAACGTAAACCGGTTTAATGAATACAATTGCATGTATGTGTGCTCCTCAGCTCAACAAAGACATTTTTTTCGGAGTTTGAGGACCAACGATCATGTCAATGTGATATAAACAATCCTCGTTGGCCAGTGGCTCCAGGGAATGGATAAATCTCGTGCCGTAAGACAAATGCCCCATTCATTAGATTTCTGCTCGAGCCAGACCATGCCTGATCATGTCGACCCAGTTTTTATGTAGCAAAAGTAAAGAAAGAGAAAAGTTTTTTTATTTTATTTCCTGGTCTGTTTAACTATTTTGTTGGTTTACTTATACTTCCATGACATAGCCAAGTGCATAATCACAGAAGCGAGGTATTTTTATCAGGGTATTTTTATCATCTGTGGGTATTAAGATGGTAAAAACAGTTTGGGGCTCGTTGACAAAAAAAAAACGAAAAAAACAACAACATGTATACCAGTAAAGAAAAAAAAACATTGGTCCCCGAACGAGTGTTTTTCTTGACGACGGTTGTCTGTAGTGGGGTGGGGTGTGTGTTTGTATGAGAGAGTGGGACGCTTCAACTGTTTATGTGGGACGCTTCAACTGGTATCGACTTTTCTACTGTGACCTCTTGCTAGTTCACAGAGAGGGATATTTTGACGCATCTTAGTCGCTTTCTTCTGTTTCTTTCTCTTTAAAGTTTATAATCTTAGTTTCCAAATTTTAGTTAATATTTCTAGGCTTACTTACATTCAACTAAATATTTTAAGTAGTATCTCATTTTATTATTTAATTTTCACAATTTAATAAAATACAACAGAAAGACAAAATAATACAGAATAGTACATCGCTCACGGCCCGGGCCGAGCCAAAATAATAGCTGCAATTTTATCAGTTCTGGGAGTGGATTTTCGTTTTCTTCCTGCCTTTCCTCTTTGGATAAAGTGATCCAGAAGGTTTGTGTAGAGTGACAGTTATTTTCTGTTTGGAGGTTTAATGACCACAGTGATCAACTCTATTAAATATGAGATGTCGAACATCTCTAAATTAGGGTCACTGATTCCAGGGAAGGGTGAATGCCAGTGCCGTAAGGCAAACACAACATCCATGCCTCATCAAGGTCTAGACAAATGGTCAGAATTTGTTTCACATGATGCATTAAACAGTTTTCTTAGACTGGCCGATCGGGAAAATATCCCTGGAGAACCAGACATTTGAGGATCTCCTCAAATTCAAAAGCGATAGGAGTTGAGTTCAGTCGAAAGGAGTAACTTCGTTGGGTGAGTGCCGGAACAAACGCTCTCCTGCTGGTAAGCTCTTTTCCTAACAGCACAGCTGTTACGAAATGTATTTACCAAATTCCGTTGAGCCAATTGCTAAGTGCAAGGTGATACACTAGTATCTCAATTTTGAAATGAACCTTTCTCTGACCTTTACATTTGTGCCGCTGGTTACTTGCGTCGCTATTTCTGCACCACTCCTACTACATTTTAACCACAGAGAACCTGCAAGAACTCACAACGGACAATAGACTTACCAATCATTCCTGCTCATAAAATTTGGTCTTTCTTAAGCTTCAATAAATCCTCGGTTTCACCCATCACGTCCGTACCTTCTTCCTCAACTGAAACACACGCCACTTAAATACACTATCGTATCAGAATGATATGGTCACCCCTGGAATCACAGTGTAGCCGCTCAGACGCGTTACAGAGTGCACGTGTCAAGATCGATCGCACTTAGATATAAGCTGCCGGCCAGGGCAGATGAGCCATAATGCATTATTTTGAGCATAATGGACACAGGTAGTGATTTGACGGACGTTAAAAAAAGGAATGATATCGCCTTCGGCGCTATAACTGGAAGCATCTCAGAAACAGCAGACTTCGTGAGCTGTTTATGAGGTGCTGTAGTAAAGGTGTGCAAAGAATTGACCACTGGCACATACAGTGCCCCAGACATCATAACTGTGGATCCCCAAAGGCCATCGAAAACTGGTGACGGGCAATCGACGCGCATCTGTGCAGCAATTGATCACGTAAATGAATGATGTAGCACCCAGCTGCATGTTCCCGATAACAGTAGAGCGAACCCTGTTATGCATGGGTCTCCGGACTGGAAGCTGCGTCAAAACGCCCATGTTAACCCAGGTCCATCGGCAACGACGCCTGCAGTTCACATGGGACTACCAACATTGGACAATGGAAGAGTGGAAAATGCTTCTCTTCTCCGACAAATCGATGTCTCTACTCCACATAAGTCACGGGCGGTGGTGGATACGGTGTCAGACACACATGAGCCAACACCGAGACACGTTTGTCGGTCAGGTATAGGCCGGCGGTGTCAGTGTGCATGTCTGGGGGATGTTTTCCTGGTATGACCTGGGACCGCTGATACCACCGGATGGGTCCCTGAGCGCCAATGGCTACCTATCCATCCTTGCTCACTGCATGCTTCTCTTCATGTTGGACGTTTATCCTGGAGCTGCTGGTGTCTAACAACGGAACAATGCCCCGTGCCACGTCGCTAAGGGGTAGTGATTGGTTCCAGGAACACGACAGCGATGTCTTCCTTGGCCGGCGAAATCGTCTGGCCTCAATCCCATAGAGCCCTTGTGGGACTATTTGTATCGCTAGGTTCCAGATGCCGACCCACAACCACGTCATCTCCGGGATCTCCGTGCTCTGCTGCAACCCTAATGGGCAAGAGTGCCTCAGGCAGGCTCAGGCCTTCATTGTATCCACGCCACGCCGTCTCGCCTCTTTCATCCGAGCCAAATGTGGCTCTTTCCATTATTAGGTAGGTGGTCATATTATTCTGATACCAGTGTGTACATCTCTTTAGTGTACCAGCCACGACTTCCTCCGCATTACGACAGTTTTGGTGTAACTTACATTGCGTAACGATATTCATACATAAGCGGAGACTCCGTGTGCAATGCTACATCTAGTTTTCGCCATCTTTCACAAAGATATCACCGATGCTCTGAAACGGAAAGCACTTTTTTATTCGCCCTTCGTATTTCATATCATTCCTTAAGCCAAACGCCATTTTACAGCTGTGTTGATAGTTATACGTTTTTATATAGCTGCGAAGTGAAACGTTTGCTCAAGCCACTTCTGTTTCGTTTGTTATTCAGTCTTTTGCTGGGAAGTGAATATTTTGTACCATATCAGAATGCTCCATCTCTTTTGATTCCCTCAAACATATTTGTCAAGGACGGAGATGGGAAGTTGCGCGTTCCATGCCCACGCAGACATGGTAAGAGTTATTCGAGGTGTCTTATTTTTCTTCTCATTGTCTAATATCCTCCCACGTTAATAGCAGTCTGATGTTTTTGTGGTTAGTGCGCCAAGTGAAAATGTTTTTGATATTCATCTTTCCTTGTGCTTATTTTCTTTTTGTGTTTTTCTTTCCACCAGAAGCTAGTTTCTGTTTAAATCGCCAATGAATTGATCTTGTTTGTTCGCGTGTGTGACGGATAGAGATATTTCAGAGACAGAGTTATTAGATTAAGAGTCTTCCAAACTGCTATTATTTGTTGTAAGCCTAGAGTATATGTAATAAAACTTCAGAGGAGTAAAGAACTGTTTTCACTGTACGATTTCCTTAGCTCAATACCTGTGAGACCATGAAAGAACGATAAGAAGTTTCATACTGTTCGCTGAGGAGAAGCGAATGCAACCATTTTGGGCTAACGCACGCTCACAGATGTTTTCTTGATTTCTGCTTTTTGCGTCATAAAGTGTTGGATAATGTTTACGATCACTCGATGGGACGCCAGTTTTCCCACCAAGCACACTTATATAAAACCTTGGTATTTATTTGTAAGTTACACGGAAACTTTTGATTCCTCATACTTTTCAAAGTGTTGAATAACGTTTACGATCCCTCGATAAGAAGCCAGTTTTCTCACAACGCACAATTACTTAAAATTTTAGTATTTATTTCCATTTATGCAATGTAAGTTACAAAGAAACTTGATTCCTCATACTTTTCGTATAAACAGTTCCCTTTAATATAGGATGTATACACTTGAGATCTCTAGTGAAAGAATCCTAGTCCCGGCTCTTTGAAATCAAACAAGAATTTTTAATGTAGAAATTAAATCGCACAGTTATACCATGTGTTCGACGTAACATGCTATCTTGAACAGAAAGTACTGACGATATTCCAGTTTCACATTGACATGAATTCTTCCAAAGGTGTAACTTCTGGGATACAGGAAAACTGTTTAAGAATTTTTATTAAAAACCAGAATTTGTTGCAAGGCTGGAAAGTTTCATAATCGGATGCTGTGTCTTCGGCGTGACGTCGCCTTTCAATTTACTCAAATAGGTGGCGCTGCGACACAGAGTCTTTGAGTATATTGCAGGTCAAGTCAAGTTTAGTTCAATGTAAACAATGAAAGAAACAGTAACAGCAAGAAAGATGACACCGAATTTTCGGGTATAATGAGCCCGTCTTTTGAATCCGTTTTGACGCGAATTAAATTTACCAAAGCTATTCAAAGTCAATGGAACCAGCATGGAAAACAATAGTACCAGACCGAAGGAATAAGTTTTTCCTTCGGGTTTTTAATCCTGCAGATATTGCTGTTAACGAATCGTGAATTTATGTCCTCTGGTTGCAGACTTGTGCGTTAAGAAAAATTTTGAATTATATGAGAAACACTTCGCAGCCGAAACGCTCTCTAAAGAAGAAAGAACTTTTCAAATCGGACTCTTAGAAGCAGAGACACCCACAAATATAAGATATGCATCTACGCACCCTGGCGGGAAAAACATGCATTATTTTAAGAAGAAAGAATTCTCAAAAGGCTTTTCGATGTTAGCGGTATCTATTCAGGAAAGAACTTTTTCAGTCGAGTTTTCAGGAGCTTAGCTTTTGCTGCAAATACATCAGAGGCTGAAATTAATACTTATACCCCCTGGTGACCAAATTATTCTTTACCAAATATTAGAAACTATAAGGAAAACTTTTCCCATCAGGAGCTGTATGCGATAGAGGTAGAATATTTCAAATCGAAGTTCTAGAAGCAGAAATATTGGGTGACACGCAATTTACCTTAACGCCCCCTAGCTGAAAGTCTGAGTTCCCATATAGAGCACAAAACGTTTCAGATATGTATCAATAATGTTATAATCTCTCATTTTCGTTACACTTTCAGAGGTATCTTTCAATTACGTTTCAGCAACATCTGTTTTGGAACATACTTTTTTGGTACATTACGGTTACGTTAAAAATAGATTCACCGATACTGCTGTTTTATAGATTCCATTGTACATAATTGCTACCTTGATGTTACATTCCGGCGATATTTAAGGGATTTGGTTTGGCAACAGCGTGGATGCGCATGCGCATTTATGCCATTTCACCGAAGCGTCTTCGACTACGCTGGCCCATGCGCAGAAGATTGCGATAAACTGTTTGCTGTAACACATTGTCCTGATCACAACTGTAGTAGATGTGCGTAATTTTTTGCACTGTGGCCTTGCGGTCGCTGTGAACAATTTGCGACAGTCTCCGCTCCGCTCTTACATCAATGAGCTCTGGACTACACACGGCTGGACACCGGTTCGTCTTTTGGCCATTTCTGCACCACTTTTGTTGCATCGAAATTAGACCGTGGATTTGTCCTTTATCAAACTCCGATAAATCGGCAGCTTTTCCCATTATGACTATGAACACTCTACTAGCCGAAAGCTGGTCCTCGGGTGGTATATATACTGCTCTGCGAACTTTACCTGCGCAACCGTTTGGTCTCCAGGTGCGCTTATATCTCTAGGCTGGGCCTGGATATAATGTAATGACTCATCGATGTATATCACACACTTGCGCACGGCGTGTTCACGGCATCACAGTTTTGGAGTCAGCCTATAAAACATGCTTGAAGGAGCTCTCGGTCTATTGGAGAATTAATTCTTATTAATTCCAGACGATATGCGGAAGAAGCATCACACACTTTTCCGAAAGTCGGCAAGGAAGCGTCACACACTTTTCCGTCCGAACGTCACCGCCAGGATATTAATTTCACATTGGATACCAATATAGCGGATTGGCCTTTTTTTGCGCGTGGGCCTACATCTACATACTCCGGAGCAGCTGGTCTAACAATTGGTCTATGCCGACAAGGCTTACCACTAGAACTTACCGTTTTGACATGGTACTCACCTCTGAGGTAGGTACGTCACAAGATGCTTGACTATTGTTTTTCGTCTGGGGATTTAACGAGCAACATGAGCAACTAACCTTTTATGACCAGTCGCCTGAGTGTTATCTTGGACTACTGGTCACAAACCATGACCTCTGAACACTCTACCCTGGCGGGATTTTTTTTTCAAGATTGTTCATTGTGGAGTTTGGCCACTTCAAAAATATAAGCCAGCAGAGCTGCCATTGTGACCTTCAATGGTGCACTCTGGTATGGAACCCCCTGCAGCAATCAGCTGGGCATTCACTGCCCGAGGCAGTCGGCGGATTCGGTCGCACACATGCTCGATGTTTTACAACGTCCTGTGAGTTTAGAAGGCATGGAAGAAAGTCCATGTCTTTGAGACCATTCGCTGTAGAAAGAAAAATAAGTAGCTTGGGGTTGTACTTTTTCTGGAATATTCGTGATGTGGCGTCAAGAAAGGGTTGAATGGTTAGATTAACAAAGATATCGACCTAGTGTCTCGCGGTCACTATGCTAGAAATGTGGTAAAGAGACGTTCTTCTCCAATATGGGATTCCACACCAGAACCGTGCCACACCTTGCGTGGTTTTACGGCTGACTGAAAAGGCCTGTACATGTTATTGTTAACGACAGCACCATATAGAAATGCCAACACTTGGTATGCATAAAAATAACGTAAGTCCAAAGTATTACAATTCCTCCTCCGGCTTGTCTTTGTTTCACGGTGCAGTCTCGTGCCAACGTTTCCCAACTTAAACGATGAACACGAACTAGGCCGTCCTCATGGTGCAATAAGAAACGGTATTTCATCGGACCAGAAAGACCTTCTTTCATTCATACAAGGTCCAGTTTTGATACTCGCGTGCTCATTGTAGGCACTTTATAAGGTGGACCGAGGTTAGCATGGGCACTCTGTGGGGCCTGCTGGTATGCAGCACCATTTTTAGCAAAGTCTGATGTCTTGTGGCACACCACGCCCGTCATCAGCATTTGAAGTACCTGCAACTTGCGCCACAGAATCCCTTCTACTAGCTCTAGCCATCGCTCATTTGTGGCACCGATCAGCCGTTGTCGCCCTACACCTTGCCGTAAGTTCGTGGTCTTTGAAGGTACTAATCACGGCACACCGTGAGCACCCCACAAGCTATATGCAGTCTTGGAAATTCTCTGACCAAGAAGTCTCGCCAGTATAGTTTGGCCTTTGGAAAACTCGCTGAGGTCCACTGCCTTTTGCATTTCAAGAACGAGAAGAACCCTGGTTAACAGAGCTGAGCACAGGAAATATTCACCTGTACTACAGCGCTGGCTTCATAGTGTTGAATTTCCGGTGTAAATTCAAATCTGAGGCAAAATTTGCGTGTTATACTCGCCTTCAGTACACGTTTTTGCCCATCCAAGAAGACAGTTTCGTTTAAAACGACATTTTCGTTTAAAATTAAGATGACTGTAATAATCGCGAATGCCCCAGTTCAATTCTCCAACGATTCGTGCCTATTTGTTTTTATCGCTTTTTGTGCTGCTGTTTTTTTTTGTATCGTTTCTTCAATATGATTATTTTTTATGTGTTGCAGGTTCGTTGCCATAGTGATGCCACTCAGCCGTCGTTTGTCCAAGCGAAAAGTATTTCTCATCATCGCAGTCATCTGGATCTCTGGATCACTTCTCTCCGTTCCCACTTTACTCTACTCTACAGTGATCACGTTTATTTACCCTGACCGGGAAGAACGGACGCTCTGCATCCTCGTGTGGCCTGACGGGGTCAGTCTGAAATCATTTTCCGATCACATGTAAGTTTACGAAGTTATTTATATATATTTTTTTTTCGTTTTCTTCATGACATACACTGAAGAGCAATTGAATTAGAGATAGCTGGCGTTATGCAAATGTGGCACTGTGGGCGGCCCTGTAAACGGAAACGACATGACGTATGCAACGATCCGACAATATAAGGAGTGATGTGACGGGAATCAGTAAGAGTCGGACGCAATATAGGTAGGACGAAGGATCTGAGCGCATTTGATCATAGGCAAATTCTCGGGCCCGACGAATGGGTCACTCCATCGCAGAAGTCGTGCAGGCACTGGGATTTTCACGAGCCACTGTGTCACGGGTGCACCGTGAGTACATCGAATCCGGTAAAACCATCCCTGCAAGGGCCAACTGTCGTGGACAACAGCGTGTGGATGAGCGGTGTCATCGTCGGCTAGCTCGCATTGTAACAGCAGTTAGGCGGGCCAAAGTGCAAGAAATCACTCGGCAATTTAATGCTCGTGCACAAAAACGTGTAAGCAGCCACACCATCCAGAACATCTCCTCGCTATTTGGTACAGAAGTCATCATCCCACGCGGGTACCGCTGCTGACCGCACATCACAGGGTGCAAAGATTAGCATGGGCGCGGGAACATCACCACTGGACCCTAGACATGTGGAAAAATGTTGCCCGGACTGATGAGTCCGGAATAACGTTGGTACATGCGGATGGCAGGATACGAGTACGGCGCAAATCACATGAAGTGATGGATCCTTCTTGCCAGCAGGGTACTCTTCAAGCTGGTGAGGGCGGCATTCTCGTCTGGGGACTGTTTACGTAGAATGAAATGGAACCACTGGTACGTGTGACATCGTCCCTCACAGGTAAACGTTACTGGAATATCCTGGACGACCATTTGCTCCCGTTTGTGCGTCTTCAACATCCCACTGGAGACCTCCTCCTGCAACGAGACAATGCACCGTGTCATCGCTCCCGAATTGTATCCGAATGGTTGGATGAACACTCCACTGACGTGACCTCGTTTCGTTGGCCAGCTAGGTCACCTGACCTTAATCCCATCGAGCACATCTGGGATGCCATCGAGAGAAATGTTCGAGGCTCTGACCCCACCTCCATCAAATCTTCGTGAACTGTGGGAGCTTGTTCAGGGGTCGTGGATCCGTATGGCTTCCCAACGCTTCCGGTGTATTGCCGAGTCCATGCCGAGACGAATCGCCGCCGTCATCAGGATGAAAGGTGGTGCTACACGTTACCAGACAGGTATCTCTAATTCAATTGCTCTTCATTGTATATCGTAAGGGTATTACAGAAGAAACTCGATGAGGCACGCTTTGATTTCCCGTGAACACTGAAAACAAAAATACACCAGAAAATTGTTTCTTTCATAGCATAAAGTAGATTAATTCCATTGCATTGAGTAACTTCGCATGAACTCCCTCTTTGGCCATCGTCCTACGCAGCCTTCTCTATTGACGTATTAATCTTCACTCGTGTCGTTTGAGCAAATGTTTGGCCAAAGAGACTCGATCACGAAAACTTTGATTTTCTTGATGCATTGAAATAAAACATACACCAGAAAATTCTTTCTTTGTGTCTGCGAAACGGAATTTAGCATTTCATAGGATCGGCCAACGGAAGATATCTTCATTATTTTGTTTCTAGCCATTACATGTGAGAGATTTATTCTCGGTATCTCGGAAATGAAATGGGCAAGGAATGGTTTTCCAATTGCATTCGTAAAATCCGGTCAATATGCGCACAGTGCTTTTTTGGGAGCGCAGAAGATTTTGGTCATCATCTGGTTCAGGTATATAGGTCGCTTAAATGGTTAATGAAAAGCCAAATAAAGTGTCACAGAATTTTTTCTTTGATAAAATAAGATGAGCTAACGCACCGGCTTTACCACCTACACTGTAAAAAATAAGTGGTGTGAATTGACGGAAATTTTCTGAAAATAACGTGCAGCAAAGTTGCCAGTAGGTATCCGTGTTTTTCAGAAATTTCCGTTTTTAAAAGTATCCTTTCATTTTAACTTACGTATTTTCACAGATATTTCCGTAGACAGAAATTCCGTTTATTTCAGAAAAGTCCATTTCTGGTTTTTCCATATTTGAACTGAAATTCCGCAAAATCAACAATCCTGTACAATGGTATTATTAGTTTGGTACGCATATAAAGCGGAGATGTTCCGTCGTATTATCAGTAACTTTGAAGTTGATTTTTTTTTTTTGGTTTTTTTATAGGAGGTTTAAAAAAATAATTTATTGGACTTGTTTGACAGATACAGTTACATATATGTTGAACATAATTGGACTTGGTTTACAGATACATACAGTATAGACATTCTGTGTTTCAACGACAGCAATGTACATAGGTGAACAAGGAACTCAGCGAATAAACCCCTGAAAGGCAAAAACAAACAATCATGCCTTACCCGGGATTCAAACCCAGACCACTCAGTTGGGTGAATGATCATAATCCATCGCTTAAATCATTCCGCCACCACGGTGGCCGTAGGACAAACACAACATCCATGCCTTACCTGAGACTCGAACCCCGACCTCTTCGTTGGGCGAATAAACAGAAGCCATCGCTTAGATCCTTGTGCCACCCGGGCTGCCGTAATACAACACAACATCCATGCGTTACCCGGGAATCGAACTCAGACCGCTCCGTTGGGTGAATGATCTGAAGCCATCGCTTACATCATTGCGCCACCGGGGCAGCCGTAAGACAAACGCAACATCGTAAGATATACTTTACTCTACTTTACGCAACATCCATACCTTACCCGCAATTCGAACCCAGACCCCTCCGTTAGGCGAATGATCAGCAGCCATGGCTTAGACCATGCGCCACGGGGGCGGCAAGATTTTGATATGCAACGTCAACGCTAACTTTCCGTGTTCCATCGTGGGCTGGTCATATGATGTCGCTTGACTACCGTTTTCATACGGAGCATTGCAGCTAAACTAAAAATACCAAATATTGTAAATGATGTGAAGAGAGGAAAGCAGGACGGTGGATCTTTAGCAAGAAAAAAAAACTTTCATAGGAAGGTCCCATAAACTAACGGAATATGATAAAAGCGCCGTTGTAAGAAATGCTAATGATCCCCGTTCTTCCTCTGCCGTTTCCAACACTGCTGAAGTAAGAAATACTTGTAATGGCTCGGTTAGTACCATAACTATCAGCAGAGTAGTTGCAGCGTCTGTTATTTTGGTAGAGCACCGTTACACAAGCCACGCATCAATACAGTGAATGCGAAGCGCAGTTTGGAGTTGTGTGTCTCCCGTCGTTCCTGGACTGTAAGCCACTGAAAAACTGTTCTTTGGAGTGGTGAGTCACTCTTACACCCTTCCAGCCTGATGGACGTGTTCGGATTTGGCCACAGCCCCACCAAAGATTTCCGCCGGACTGTGTTCTTCCAGCAGTTAAGTTCGGCGGACGCTCCATTCCGTAGGAAGTTGTTTTTCGTGGATGGCACACGACCTGTTGGTTATTATACCACAAACCATGAACTCTGAAGTGGACCTCGACGCTCTGGAAAATTCTGCCCTACCAACAATATGACAGTATTAAGGAAATGACCGTTGACTTTTCCAACACGATCGAGGTACCTGCCGCACTGCACGGCGTGTGTAAGACTGATTTCTTAAAAACGAGGTTGAATTGTTTGACTCGCCTGCTGAGAATTCCGATCTTAATCCTATAGAACACCTCTGGGATGTACTGGAGCGATGGATGCGAAATCAGCCACAACGACCGTCTGCACTCTGCTCTCCACTCTGGCTTTGTAAGACAAATGGTGAGCCATTGCTGTCCAGACCTACCGGAAATTGGTTGGTAGTATGCCTCAACGTGCTGTCGCTGTCATACAAGCAAAAGGTGGACCGTCTAGCTACTAATTGCGATAATAAAGCCATTTGTCTTAAAGCAGTTTGGTGCCTGAATACTGAATAGGTGAATATACATATTTCAAATACGTGGAGACAATGTAAATAGATAATGCCATCGCTCTATCAACTATATTTTATGAACAACCCATAGCAACTGAAAAATTGTTCTTCCGACACCGCCGGGATCGAACCCTAGATCCCTCGATAACTAGCTGAGTGCGTTCGCTTTACGCTACGGTGCCGACAATTCATAGTGCTACGTGTGGTTTATCAGTCAGCATCTGACTACACAAATCCATATTAAAGGGCTCAGCAACTGATGTGTCGCCATCTGGTGGAATTCAACAGAGCAAGTTCAGCTGAAAATTAAAAGGCGATAGAAATGATGAATATACAGTATTTCAAATACGTGGAGATAATGTAAATAGACGATGTCATCGCCCTGTCAACGATATTTTATAAACAACTCATGGCAACTGAAATATTGTTCTTCCGACACCGCTGGGATTGAAACCCAGGTCTCTCGATAACTAGCCGAGTGCGTTGGTGTCAACGTAATGTAATGCACTATATTATCAAAAGTGCCTGAATACTTTTGATAATATAGTGTATTACGCCCATAAAATTTCGTCGTTTGCGTTTACAGAGAAATCCAGCGTGAAGTATGATCTCGTACGAGCTTTGCAGAATCATTATCGAAGAAAGCAGCTGCAGTTTGCAAAACCTTCAGCTTACGCAACTGAGCACATTATACAGAGTTATACGAACTTAATCGTCCGAAAACCCGCAAGGAGATTACTGATCGGAATCGCTGTGCTGCGGAGAGTAATGCTTACTACGAAAATTCGTTCGGTGGTGACGTTCCGTATCGTGTCTGTTAACATTTTTTATTATCAGGCAAGAGTCGCTTCTACTTTAACAACCATGCCCCTGGTTGCAGAAAATCCCATTTTACTAATGCGATGCCTTTCCCAACCATTAATTTTACTGATTAAGACATTAGGGATGTATGAATTTTAGCAAATACTTTTTTATGTACGACTGACAATCTTGGTTTTATACGCATTTCTCTCTTATGTCCATAGGTAATCACTGATATTTGTCACAAAAATGGTGTTTATGTTTCTGAGGACGATTACACTCCCCAATTTATTTTCCTATTATTTACTTTATTTACTGGAACCTTTGCACAAGAATGGGAATTGTGTGATAAATTCCACACGTTCGTTTCGTTCTCCCTTTACGTACAAGGACAATTTTTCGTTAATCCGATAGCAATTTTCACACAAATTGTGAGAGTAAACAAAGACATCGTTCTTTCCACGTTTTAGCAACACAAAGCAACAGAAAAATTATTTGGTCACCGCCGGGGAATTGAATCCCGGATCTCTCGATAGCTAGCCGAGCGCGTTAGCCTTACACCACGGTGGCCAACAATCCATGGCGCTATGTGTGTTTTTTTTTCTGTCAGCTTCTTACATCTAAAATCCGTAAGATGGGCTCAGCTACTGAGGCGTCTCCATCTGGTGGGCTTTAACGGCACTGGATATATATTATTTATAGCAGTTTAATCCAAAGGGCGAGATCCAAAGTGAAAATCCTCGACATACGTGGCGTCAGTGAACAAAAAAAGACATCGCTCTTTCACATTTTAGCAACACACAGCAACAGAAAAATTGTATTCGGTCACCACCGGGGAATTGAATCACGGATATCTCGATATCTAGCCGAGCGCGTTAGCCTTACACCCAACGGCCAATTGTGATAGACTTGTGTTTTATCTAATTGCGATAGACTACAAAAAAGTGTCTCATAATTGTGTGGCACAGTTTTTCAGACTTTTTTATATTATTTATTATATTTACAGACACCTTCGAACAAGAAATTAGAATTGGTTTCATTTCTCATCACAGATGAGAACCAACATTAAACTGGTGGGAAGTGTCTGAAAAATCCCGTGTTCATTATGCTTTCCCTTTCGTTTAATGTAATTTTCCATTAATCCAATGACAACTTTCACACAAATTGTAAAAGACCTGTGATTTAATTCTCATAGCATCTGTAATACATAATTTCAAATTTTATTATGCATTGACTTTTGTATATTTTATGCGCATATTTAGTAAAGAAAAGCCATTTTTATACACGAGGAATGCTATCGTTTCTCCTAAACTCCATAATTATATATACACCATCTACCAACAAGTAAGTGGACACCCCTGCAATCGACGGTATCTACGGTCCTGATACACGTCACGGCCGCCACCATTAAATATCGTGTGGGAAGCAACAACGCACCCAGTCGCATGCAAGATGCCACGCCGTTCGGAGTTCTCTGATTTGGAGAAAGGTGTAATCGTCGGGTATCACAGAAATGGCCGATCCATACGTGACATATCTAGCGATTTGAAGTACCCAACATCGACAGTGGCCTACGTGATTGGCAAGTGGAAGATGAGAGGTGGCTGTCGGAATGTGCCCCGACCCGGCAGACCCACAAAATTGGGAGTTAGAGACCGACGGGTGCTGGCCAGAGAAATTCGGAAGAACCGCACCAAATCGATGGGCCACATCCGCGAGGAGTTTCAACAGGCATCCGGGAGTGTTCTTTTGATGAATACCATCTGTAAGGAAGCCCATCTGCTCGGTTATCATGGACGTTCTGCCGCCCACAAGCCTTTGATCACCAAGTCCAATAGCGCTGCTCGGTTAACGTGGTGCAAAGAACGTCGACAGTGGACCGTTGAACAGTGAAACAGGTTCTATGGAGAGACGAACCAAGGTTCACCCACTACCGTTCGAATGGCAGCGTCTGGGTTTGGCGTCTGCCTGGAGAACGCCTCCTGCCGGGATGTATTGTGCCAACTGTGAAGTTCGGCAGCGGTGGAATTATGCTATGGTGGTGTTTCTCCTAGTATGGCACGGCACCCTTAGTCGCAAATCCTGGTAGACTCAACGCCGAAACCTACTGCACCATTTTGGATGACCATGCGCTTCCTACGTTGTGGCAGTTTTACGGGGTGGTCCCATGTAACTTTCAGGATGACAATGCCACCTGTCATGTTGCGAGGCCCACCATGGCTTGGTATGGTGACAATGGGGTTAATCGAATGGACTGGCCTGCGCAGAGCTCGGATCTTAACCCTATCGAGCACCTCTGGGACGAATTGGAGCGTCGACTTAAGGGGTGCCTCCACCGTTCGAAATCGGTAAAGGAACTGACCTGTCTTCTCCAAGCCGAGTGGAAGAAGATACCGCTAGCAGTCGTACAACGCCTGGTTGAGAGTATGCCCCGGAGGTTCGCAGCTGTAATCGCCGCTCGTGGAGGCTCCACCAACTATTGAAGGTGAATAAACTTCGTTTTCCTTTGCTATCACAGGTGTCCAATTACTTGTTGGTAGATAGTGTACAAACTTGTGAAAACACAAGGTTGTCCGTGACGCATCACTCCGGAGTAAGTCGCTCTCCCAACTGAGCTACGCGGACAGAATATCTGGCTGCAGATTTGTAGTCTTTACACATGTTTTCACCTCTGTAGTACGTCACATCATCTCCCTCTTTTTTTTTTTTTTTTTTTGAGCGAAGTAGGAATTTTTCATTAATACCGAACAATATATGGAACAAACATCACGCATTTTTCGAAGAACCCAACGGCCAGTGGATCCATTTTCCACAATCGGGTGCCAATGTGAAAACACAAGTTTGTCCGCGATGAGAATCGAATCCAGCCCCTCGCTCCGGAGTCAGTCGCTCTCTCAACTAAGCTACACTGACAGAATTTCTCGCTGCAGATTTGTCGTCTTGACAAATGTTTTCACCTCTGTAGTACGTTACAAACTCCTAAAAAAAGTTAGGGATATTTCAAAATAAGAAAAATACGTTGAACGTAGAGTAAAGACATGCATTTAATAATGGCCAACACAGAAGGCGGAACACGAAATGAAGGTGAAATGATTAGAAAAAAACGTAGTTTATTACTTCGGAATTCTATCGGGAGAACACCCTATTGTCTTAGAAGGAAGGATCAACACAAGAGCTAACCTAGAGCAGTGAGTACGCTGTTACTATTCGTCCGTTGTTCATAACCGCTTGGCATCTGCTGCAGATGAGATGGTTCAGCTGGCTTTGGGATGGTGTAGCCTACAGACAAATCTCAAAGTGTCGTTGGGTCCGGGTGATTGCTGACCATGCTTCTGTGCGGTGAATTCCAGATATGATCCATGTGAATAAGATCGGGGAACTTAGATGTCGAGGTAACCGTGTAGTAAATGTCAAGTTCACGAGCCGAGATGTGGGCACGTTGATGTGCAATTCCATCCAGAAAGAGAAAATCATGGATTGCTGCACAAAGGAAATGGATTAAACTAATCGTTATGTCATCTTGGGAAGTACTTAATCCGAAGGTGACGCATACGCCAAAACGGCAAGTCTCCGTCGGCGTAATTTAAGCGGTAGAACATCTGACTCCGGAAAAGGAAGACGTGGGATCCAATATCATCACCAGAAAATTTGATTTGATTTTCACATTGACGCCCAAATGAAAGGTGAATCTCCTTAGCCTGATAGCCAAGAAAAATGTGTAATGTTTCTTCCAGACATTTTAGCAAGCTACTTCAGGCATTGTTTACTGGCAGACCCGAAAACCCATGATCAGTCCTTTCTCAAGGGGGATATATTACCAAATATATTCTTAAGGGAGATACGTACCTCACAGGTGACGCACATTTCAAAACGGCAAGTTGCAGCGACAAACCTTAGTCGGTGTAGATGAATCGGTAGAATATCTGACTTCAGAGGAAGAATTTGTGGGTTCGTATCTATCACCAGCAAATTTTGGGTTTCACGTAATAATCTCAATGCACGTCTACTTCATGTGCTCTCAACAAACACTAACATATGTTTGGCCCAAGCAGACTCCACCTCACAACGTGATTGAGACGCTTCTCAATGGAAAAGCCGATAGGCTCAATTCAAGAGTGCCACTTGTTTCTGTGGTTCAATGCCGAGAGGGACCGAACCCGAAGCCAGACATCCTGTCACGCCACGCCGCAGCTCTTTTCTACTTCCTGCCCCTCCACGCGGCAGCTCTGTACTACTTCCTGTCCCACCACGTGGCAGCTTTCTGCTACTTATGTCATGCCAAGCCGCTGCTCCCTTCTGCTTAATGTCCCACCACGCGGCAATTCTATACTACTATTTTTAAACAAGGTAAGTAGATTTAAGTGTAACCCTATTTACCGAATATCCGGTAGCCCCGAAGCATGAATACTTCTAGAAGCTTTTCTGTAGAAACAGTCTCAACCCCACTCCCCAGTTCAGAAAGACGTTGGCTAATTGCAGGGGGAGGAGATCGTGTAATTCTGGAAGAGGAGAATTTTGTTCATTCAAGTCTAAGCAGAATGGTCAAATTATTCGTGCTCGTTTGGGCTTGATCTCTCTTTTGCGACGCAAAATTACGCCAAGGGCTGACATGCTTTGTGTAAAGAACTGATTCTGAACTCAGCGCTGCTGTGGTTTGCAGATGTACCGTAGCTGACTATCGAAATGTGAACCAAATCTGAAATCATCGCGTAATTCGACGCCTCTTCAGTCACTATGCTACAATAGGGGTTGCGATGGACATTAGTATTTTGCACAGTGGATGTCTCGACAGCATGCTTTTCCAAAAATGTCAAGTACGGACTGTCCAAGCGTTGATCACCACACAGGACTCAGAGCATCACCGATGACGGCTGGAAATTGTTGTGTTTCTCCGAGTGTTCATCGTGAGATACCAATCTCACCGAACTGTAGTTGTCCTCTGACAACCACTTACCGGTTGTTTTGCAACACCGCCTCGCTCCCGACAACACGCGTGGAGTCGACTAGTCAAACTTTCGTTTCCATGAAGAGAGATCGCCGAATCTTCTTGTCTGAGTCTGGACATTATTATTCCAATGGTTCTATTGCGCTTCACGATCACCAAGTATCTCCTCTGAATTTTTATTAATTTAGCAGCAGAGTTAACGGATACGCACCATTAAGACCCATCTTAGCAAGCTTAATACTTCGAAGCCCAGTTACTTCTCGAACATCTTTCTTGTGCCTGCTGGTTCGCAACACCAATGAGAATCTTAAGTTTTAAGTACTTTGCCTTTCCTGCTCTCCCAGCTTTCAACCTGACCTAAGATTGCATGCTTCAAATGCATTAAACGCTAATTTCCCCAACTTTTCTGAGAAGTTTATTTTTAAGATCTGTGCTGCTAAAAACCTAATATTTTATATTTTCATAGTTTATTTTTATGTGACGTTTCTCTGTTTGCATTTTTAGGTACAATATAACATATCTTGTTTTAACGTATGTTATCCCAGTCACATCTATGATCTTCACGTACTCATGGATGGGTTACGTCCTGTGGGGGAAAAGCAGCGTAGGAGAGTGCACTGCTCGACAGAAAGAAATCGTGAGATCAAAGCAAAAAGTAAAGACTCATTTTTTGAGTAATTAATTTGTAGTGATGTTTATATTAACATGGTTGGAATTATATGAATATAGACAGTAGATAAATTGATAATTTTGTTTTATGATGTAGTTTGATCTTATGCTTACTAAACAGTTGTAATTTTGTGTTCGACTGAAAACTTGATTTTACATGATGGAAATTTATTCAAGCATTTTTTTAAGAAACTGATACGTAAAGTGATAATTAAAATACATTCGTAAAGTGATAATTATATACATCCGTTTTATGAAATCGCCTACGACGGCTTCTTAACGGCATTGGCACCCTTTGTTAGTTCCCCAGGGACGCTTACAGCGGGTATACTCACTGCTTGCGGTCGCGACGACGTCTTTACTGATAGCCTCACGGGCTGGTTTTCCACTTATATTCCGAGCGCCGTTCGTGCGATTGGCCTGAAAATGCAATTTGTTACATAACTTGTACCTGTGCACCCACCCTGCAATTTTTATGGTGCTGTGTTCACGTATTCGTGGTGTGGCATTTTCTCTGATAGGCAGTGTAAAAGCAAGCTAGCAAGCAAAGCCATCCAAGGGCTGTCGGCAGCAATGGAACCTCCGCGGTATTTTTGCCTGGTACGATCTTTTGCACTAAAAAAGAAAAAGGCAGGTTGCATGTATTCTGAAGAGAAAGATACAGAATTGTTAAATTAATGGCTGCTCACTCTCTTTTGGTTTTAAATGCCTAATATTAGCTTATCCACAATATATGGAATCATGATTGTTGCTCTGATGAACGTACAAACATGCTGGTGATGTCAGGATTTGGAGAATACCTCAAAAATTTCAAATAATTGCAGGATTGGAAAGCTCTATGGTATTTTTGGACGCTTCTATGACAAAAGATACGACGCTGTGAGAGTTGCATCGAAGTTCGGGATGATTATATTCCTTGTCTCACCGTCTGGTTATGGGAAATCATTGTACATTCATTCTCCAACTATGTCCTTTAGAAATAAATCGTCAAATTTTGCTCAAACGCTGATTACAATGTTATCTGTGCGTCATTTATAAACAATTGCCTTGCCTTTTCATATGTTCGTATACTGGGTATATAATTGTTTTCCCATCTGGCTGTGGCCATGTATAATTTTCTTATACAGGTAAATTGTGTAAAATGTATAGGTATTGCATTTATTTTACAGATAAAAATGTATAAATCCTTAGGTTTTGGACACCAGTGTACCATCTTTTAAGGTTAGATTTGTTTAACATTGTTTGAATTATATTTAACTTTTGAACGGCAACGATATCGTATAAATACAATGGTGTGCAAAAATTTAAGGACGAAGAGGAGAAATTAGCATAACAGCTGAACGATTAGGAGAACGGACCGTAAGACCACTCAGGAGATAGGCTAGGGTCCGGTACGGTAGGGCATGCGCATATATGCAGCGTGACGTAGGGGAGGGGAGTGTCGGAAGGGTATATAGCACACGGACGGTGTACGCTCAGCAATTCGGTGAAAGCTATTGCACGGTGTACAACGGTTTGAAAGACGTCGAGTTGCTGCCACCGTGTGATATGACCAACAGGCAATCCACTAGACGACATCTGGATGACTTTACCCGAGGTCGCGTTATTGGGAAATTGGAAGAAAGTCGAAGTGTGACTAGTGTGGCCGAGGAGTTCGGGATCGCTCATAGCGTCGTTTCACGAGCTTGGAGAGCATTTCAAACGACAGGAACAGCTGTCCGAGAGTTTAGAAGTGGTCGTCCAACAGCAACTACGGCGGAGGACGACTAGTATATTGTCCTACAGGTGAGAATAGACAGACGGCAGACAGCGGGAGAAATCGCAAGGCACACGCAATAGACCACTGGACGTCCGTTATTGCGTTTACCGTGGACAGGAGGCTGCACAAAGGTGGTCTATTTGACAGATGACCCGTACGGTGTGTGGAATTAACGCCTGTTCATTGGAGACGGCGGTTTCTGTGGTGCCAGGAACACAAGAACTTGACACATCAGCAATGGGGTCGAGTTTACTTTGCGGATGAGAACCGATTTAGTCTGACGAGCGATTCTGGACGTATGTACAACTCGAGAGAGCAGGGAACACGCAATCACACCTCCAACATGATCGAAAGGGACCGGTTTGGAGGTGGCGTATTTCTCGTTTGGGGTGGTATCACGCTTGGTAGCCGTGCTGACCTCCACATCTTCCAAGGAGGTTTAGTCACTGGTGTCCGCTATTGCACTGAGGTTCTCCTGCCTCACGTGCGTCTGTTTGGAGGTGCTGTGGGTCCTGAATACCTCTTCATGGACAACTCTACACCTCATCGTACGGTGGCTGTCGCAGAGCTGTTGGAGAGTGAAGATATTCAACGCATGAATTGGCCCGCAAGGTCCCGGGACCTAAATCCAATCGAACACGTGCAAGACCTTCTCAGGAGACGCTTGGCAGCACGTCACCTGCCGCTAGCAACGATTCCGCAGCTGCGATTGGCGCTACAAGAGGAATAGGCTGTGATGCCTCAACAGCTGGTTGACAACCTTGTCCTCAGCATGGACAGACGTTATAAATCCTGCAACGCAGTCAGGGGTGATCATATCCCCTACTAGAGACTGGATTTTTCTTGGCAGCCACCTGTCACATGGACGTTTCTGTCTTCTGTCCAGTTGTGCTCGAAGCTACCTTCTCAATAAAGTGCTTTTGTATTCTTTGGATTCCTTCTTTGGACGGTTGTGCTTACTTGTCCCATATTCTTACATCTTGGGGATCTTATGGTATGATTTGAGTCGATGTGGAGAACTTCTGCACGACGTTACATTCGAAAAACCGTCTCGTCCTTAATTTTTGCACGCCAGTGTATATACTTGCAACACATCTCTACTGACCTTCAAAGGCATCTAAGAAGTAACATAAATAAATATTCAGTTCCGTGCATAGATGGATACATCACACTGTGCTCAGTTGGCAACTATGATTAAAATATATCTGTGTAAGTTTCAATAGACGAAAAAGAGGTGTTAATAATTTTCTCTCTAAAGCGAAGGACAAGAAACAAAGATATTTACCAAGGACCTAACATTTCCGTTTCCTCGAGAGATACGCCTTTAAATACGTTTCATTCCATTACTGCTGATGGGGCTCTAACTTTACTAGCAACAAAAATATATTTATTGAACTGCTGACTGACGATCAATGAATTTCTAACGAGACGAAGGCGGGAATGAATGAATCGTGTTTAGCCCAAAGTGGATCGCGACTGTTTTTCTGGTTTTCCTACAGGTCAGCATTTCCAAACTGTGGTGCAACTCTTTCTGTTTGTTCACAGAAATGTTCAAGGTTGTAAATATTTGTATTTTATTTTCTTTCACATAGGACTCTGAAGTGAGAAAGATGAATGAAAATAACGAGTATTCAGAGAATCCAACGCCTGCAGTCATAAATTCCACAAATTTCACGGGACGTAGCCGAAAAACAAAATGAGCACCTGCAATGTTAGGAAATTTTGTCTTTTATACGCCGTAGTCTTAAGCTGCGTTTTAGAATTTAAGCGTGTAAGAGACAGTATTAAACAAGCACTTCGCAGTGGGAAGCCTATTAAAATATCGACACTTAAAAAAGTGTTACCAATTCATCACCTGATGATACAATACTACTGAAAAACGTTGAAGCACCCTAAGAAAACATTCAAAAACTCCCACGAGCGGACTCGCAAAATTGTGACGAATATGTTAGGTTTGACAAAATTTTGTTCTAGTTGTGTGTCGTAAGAACTGAATGTGGGTCACAAGCAAAAAAGAGTAGTCACCATTTGACTTTAGAATTTAGTGAAATTAAGTTTTTGCAGAGATATAACGGACAAAACATAATTTTACTAATCCGATTCTGAAACAAAAGGACAATCGAAACAGTAGGAGCGTCTTGCCTCTCCCGACCCTAAACAGTTGTGAGTGCAGAATTCGATAGAAAATTTCACGAAATAGTCTGGGATGCAGAAGGAGTGACCGTTTTCGTTTTCCTAGAAGGAGTTGTCGCTATAAATACAATCTTTTCCTACCACACTGAGAACTTTTCGCGAATAATTGAAATTCCAGAGATAAGAGAAATTAGCCAAAGATATCGTTTTTCTTCAAGGCAATGCAACGTGACAACCGTCGCTTATGACTCTAACAACACTGCTTGACTGTCAGTTCAAGCTGTTACACCACCCTCCCTATTCATCCGTCTATATCCTATTTTTAAATTCCCAAACGGAATTGCAGGCGCAGAAAGTCTGCAATAAAATGTTTTGATGGATTCAGTGTACAAATGGCTCGGACCGAAACTTTGAGAGTTTTATTTAACCGAGTTACTGAAGCCAGTAGATCTTGCCCAAAGGTTTGTCGATGCAAGTGTTAACTAGTTCTAAAAATTAATGGGTTTTCAGAACATTCCTGCAACCCTTCTACAAGTGACTACAATATTCTTTTTATTAGAGGTTCAATGCAACTATTTGGGCCACCCCCGTGGCGCAGTGGTCTAAGCGATGGCTTCTGATCATTCGTCCGGAAGGGATCCGGGTTCGAATCCCGGTGAATCATGGATGTTATGTTTGTCTTATGGCACTGGCTCTCCCCATTCTTTGAAACCAGTGGTCCTAAATTAGATACAGGCGGCTGCTTATAGCCCATTGAGTTGCTCAAGGTGATCGTTAAACATCCAATCACAAAAACAAAACACTCAGTGGGCTATGAGCAGTCTCCCGTCCCTAATTTAGGGCCATTGGTTCCGGGAAAGGGAAGGAGCTAACGCAGTAAGACAAACCAAATGATGTGCCTCACCGGGATTCGAACCTTACCCATCTCATCATTAGACCACTGCGCCCTACAAATTTTTCAACCCTTACATTTCGTTTTCTTTATTTTTTGTTATTGCCTAGAATTTGTTGACAGAGATTTCCTCCGGTTTAGCACGTTGTTGATATGATAACGAAGACTGTAAGCAGAGATTGAGTTGTAGGGAAAGTCGAAGCTGTATGCTTCTACTTGATAACGCTCGTGGGTAAAGGGAAAACGCATGAGAGTTTTGTAAAGCAGACTGATGTAAATTTTACAAACTAGCTTTGCAGCTGGATATTTCATGCGAATATTCATGTAGCTTTGCTCTCAAAGGATGGAATTCATAGAATAGTTTTGTTAGTACATAAAAACAATTTTAGTTGGTTCTTGTTTGAAGTGCTATCCTTATTCTCATATTCAAGTGTATGTGGTTTTCATTTCAATCTTAGGAACGATGCGTATGCACTATGCAGGGTGTTCGGAAATGATGTATAAAATTTCAAAGTTGAATAGTACAAAAAGTATTTGCGATACGAATGTTTTACATTTTGTCAAAGATTAAGCAAGTTCTAAAGTTTATAGCTTTGCAATCAATACACTTCCACATGTGCTCCATTCATGGTGCGCAGGATGTCAAGGCTGTAGTCGATTTCGGACTACGTACGGTGCAAAGTGTCTATGTCTGGGGTGACGTGAAGAAAGGCTGCGGTGATGTGCGCCTTCAGGTCACCGAAGGAGGCAACCTTTTTCCGGTTGACAATGTCTTTAAGGAACCCCAATAAAAAAAATCACAGGGGGTTATGTCTGGCGAACAGAGAGGCCATGTCATTGAACCTCCGAGTCCAATCCATCGACCAGGAAAGTGTTGACCCAAGCATGCACGAACATCTGATCACCAATGACGGGGAGCCCCATCTTGCTGGAAAATGACGTCCTGAATCTCCTGCAGTTGCGGAATGACGAACAGTTACAGCATGTGCAGGTATGTGCCGCCAGTTATGGTTGGTTCAGCAAACAAGGGTGGTCCAATCACTCTGTCCTGCATAATGCCACATCAAATATTAAATTTGGGGCTGTGTCTTGTGTGTTCCAGGACAGCATGGGAATTTTCAGAACCCCAAATTGGGCAATTATGCTTGTTCATGGTACCTGACACATGCAATTTTGACTCATCACGGCAACAGATTATTGATAGGAATGTGGGGTCGCTATCATTGCGGTGAAGCATTTCTAAGACGGTTAACGCTGCACGACGCGCTTTATCATTAGACTGCAGCCTTTGCACCAGCTGCATTTTGTAGGCGCAAAGACGAAGGCGTTTGTGTAGCACTGTGTGAGCTATTGTGGAAGGTATCCCCAGTTCGCGACTAGCTGAACGAATTAACGTCGATGGGTTCCGTTGGTACGCCTGACGCACAGCTTCCACGGATTCTTCCGACACAGTTGGTCTGCCGCTGCTCGTCCCTTTCATCACACTACCTGTAGCTTCGAATTTGTCCACCCTCTGCTGGATACTCCTCCGTGTTGGTGGTTTCTTCTTGTACTCCTTCCTGAAATTTCTCTGAACTTGGGTCAGTGATTTGTATTCCACAAACCACATCACGCAAGCAGCTTTTTCCTGTGGCGTCGCCATTTTTTTCTGTGTTGTGTCACACTGCGCTACCAGGCACCTAGCGTCACCTCTCAATAGAAAAATAAAACTTTGAAACTTCCTTAAACTTGGACAAAACATAAAACATTCGTATCGCCAATACTTTTTGTACTACTCAACTTTGAAATTGTATACATCATTTCCGAATACCCTGTACAATCATGGTTCTCTTTACCAAGGAAGCATCTGTGCGAGTTTCATGCTCCGGTGGACTGCAGTCCGTACACGGTGCCATATCAGCCACACATCTTACCCATCTATTCTTTAACTTTGTTCTGCTCTGTGTCAGAACAACCTTTCAATCACAATAAGTACTGTGCGCTTTAATTTTATTGTGCACTTTTCACTTTAATAACTTCGAAGTTAACATGGTGGGAAAAACGTACAGGAATCGTCTTCGATTTAAAATCAAAGACATCTCAGCTTCCAATCGCAATACGTAAATACCCAGCTTCTCAAACGAGCCTCCATCCTCTGCTGAATTTTGAGCTTCAACTACACGGTCGAGTCACATCATTGTGACCAGCAGCTAATATCCAGAGTAACAGCTCTGTGCAACAAGAAGAGCAGCTAGACGGGATGGGAGAGATTCAGTATAGTGCTGAAAGGTTTTCACAGGTATGTGGAGCCATCCTAACTCCGGTGCATCTGACAGCTGCTGGAGGGTGTGTTGTGGAGGATCCATAGAGCAAACAATACGATCTAGGTGGTCCCACAAATGCTCAGTTGGGTATATGTCTATGGATTGATGTGGCCAGGGAAGTACCTTGAAGTCTTCATCGTGCTCTTCCAACCACTATCAGACATTTTTAGTTGTGTGAAACGTCACATTGTCGTTCTGGATAATCTCATTCGCTCCAGGGAAGACAATCAGAAGGTATGGATGTACGTGGTCTGCAGGAATGGATTCCTAACGGATTCGGTCCATAGTGCCTTCCACAGGTACGAGTGGACACAGAGAATGCCACGAAAACATTCCCCCGACAATAACGCTGCCCCCCATCAGTTTATGTTCTTCCATTAATGGTTAAAGAGTGTTTCTTCTCCGATGTTTCTCGCCTTATACGCCAACGTCCATCCGTTCGATAAAGCAGAAAGCGTGACTCATCGGAGAAGGCAATCTTATGCCAACCAGCAGAGGTCCGATTCCGATACTGCCGTACTCGTTAGCACAGGTGCAGTGACCACCCGTCTGCATCGGTACCCAATACGCAGCAGGGTTCGCTAAAATGTCGTTTTCGACACATTTCCGGCAGCTCCCGGTTTGTTCGGCCAGTGCGTTGCTCCACTGTAGCGTGTCAATCGGCTCTCACGCACCTTCGAAGCCGACGTTTACTTCTCACATCAATGGCACGTAGTCCTCCCCAGTTTCCACCACGCTTATTCGAAACGGTGCCATTTCTCCAATCACGATGCATTTTAATCACATTAGCACGCGAACAGTTCACAAACTGCGCTGTTTAAGAAATGCTGCCACCCTTGTCCCGAAAGACGATAGTCATCCCTTTTTGCAAATCTGATAAATCGATCTTTTTATCTATGGCAGCAATGAGTGATATGTTTTCAGATTGCCTGAAGTACCCCTTATATACCCTCCTAGCCAGGTGACGACACGTGCGTTCTTTCATTGGCTACGCACTTTTGACGTCAAAAGTAGGAGGTGGTCATAATAATGTGACTCGACTATGAAGAATTAATTCCTTCCTAGCCGTTTATCACTCTTAGGAAGGAAACAATAATGAAATCGACGTAGTTTCAAATGTTTGCAATTGTAACTTTTGTTTAAAAAATAACTTTCATAAATCTGTAAAATCTCAATTATTATCGATCCACAAAAAGATCTGGATCGACACAATTTGAGAATTTACTTTTATCCTACAGTTTAGCCCTAAGAATGATACAAGTTAAACTCAAAAGTACTCCATCTTGACTGTAGAATATCGCGCAAACCGCAAAGATCGTTCCAACTCGATTTTCTAAAGTATCCCATTTCACGCGGATGCAATTTCCGCTTCGTTCTGAGAAGACCGAAATCCGTGTGTAACAGAAATCAGCTGTATTTGCATTTTTCAATATATCGCCGTTTTTACGATTCACTTTGAAAAGGTTCATTCTGCATTCAATATGTGGGATTACCAGAAATATATTTCTCGCATTTATTACCAGCGCTTTTGAAGTACAATATTTTCACTAGACAACGTAAATTTAGATTGTTGTTTCAACGATACCGACGTTTCTTCCTTTCAAGCGGAAATATTTTGTCTGTTGCCGCTGCTAACTTTAACTAGGATGAGCATAAACACTTACCTCTGTAATTTCATAGCATGCTGCATTCTTTTACTCGGTACAGTGTTTTATTTTCTTTTAGAAATATTCTGCTCCTTTAAAAATTCGACTCGGAAATCTTCTTACCTGTGATTGATATATCCTTCCTAACACTTTCCATAGATATTCTAACTTTCAGTAATATGAATTAAACTGCTGTTTTTGTTTTGGTTAATAGCGTATCTCTTACTACGCTTATTTTCTGTATGCAATATCTGAGGGATTAAAAACCCGATTGAAAAACTTCTTTCTTCCGTCAGATACTATTGTTTTCCATACCGGTTCCATTCACTTTGAATAGCTTTGATAAATTTAATTTGCTTCAGAACGGATTCATAAGACGTACTTATTACACCCGTGAATTCGGTGTCATCTTTCTTGTTATATCCTGCGTTCGATTTTGAGCTGTTTCACGCTGCAAGTAATATGCCTATGTCACCGGCCTATCACCTCTAACCTGTATTGTTTTAAGTGCTGAGTGTATATTATTCCCTATAATCTCATTTTAGACTTTCTTTTAGCAACATGGTGTCAAATCGCTATCTGACTTTGGTGAGAAATTCTGCGCAGTTTCTTCCGTCTCTCTGGCTTTATTTTCTCACAGTTTGGTGAAATTCAAACTGAAACAAAATCTTTCTAGAAAGTTCGTACATTTTCTGCTAAGAATCGGACGCAGAAATCAACAGCCTGTGACTATCATTTTGATTGATGTTAAATACTTCGTTCCCGATATACACTGAAAGGACAAATTGTTAGGTACACTCCGGTGAAAATATGCTAAGCAGCAGGACAGAAATAAATCGCGGTGTGCAGAAAAACCGGTTGGGCTATAAATAGAGTGGATCGGTAAGTACAGGAATACATTCCGTCAAGTGCAGCATCTGTCGAGGATGAGACTTGAGTGAGTTTGATCGAGGGTGCAGGAAGGCCGGATGTTCAATCAGCGCAATGGCGAAACTTTTAGCAATTCCGCGACAAACCGTAGCAAGTGTGCACCAGGAGTACGTGAAATCCGGCAAAACCGCTAACAGTTGGATGAAATGTAGCCGTAAAAGTGCATTGGATGATCGAAGGCGACGAGGATTTACCTGCATCGTACAGACGAATCGGAAGGCTTGTTTGCAGCAAATCACGTCACGATTTAACGAAGCAGCATCCAGAAGTCCATGCTCAAAGACAATCCGTCGACATATGGCACAACTCGTCTGGGGCAGTCGACAATCACATCGTGCCCCGATGTTAATGGCACAGCATCGCATGCTTTGACTGCAGTATGCGAAGGCCTGTCGAAATTGGAGCATGGATCATTGTTAACACGTGATATGGTCTGCCCAATCCCGTGGTGTAAACCTTACGACGCTATGGAACCCGGATGCAAGGTTGGGGAACAACAAGCCGGTGGACGCTGTGTAACTGTTTGGGTAGCTTTCACGTGTCCGGCCTGGGTCAATTGGTATCTTTTGAGTCTTCTGTTATTAGTTCCAGCTATGTGCAGCTCCTGGCCGACCATCTCCCCCTTTCATTAGGTGCCTCTCTCCGAACCAAGTTCCGATCTTTCAACAGGATAACGCTCCACCTCATTGGTCCCGGCTAGCGACCGACAGGCTCCAGGAGCTTGGCAGTGAGCTTACAACTCTCGCATGGCACCCTCGCTTACCGGACATCAACCCCATAGAGAATTTATGGGACATATTGGAACGAGCTGTTCGTAATCAACCATCCCCTCCTACATCTCTGTTTGATTTACGCCAAGCTATCTTAGATTCATCAAACAGAAGTCATCGCTCTTTCCACGATTTATAAGTGAGTCACGGTAAAATTATCGTTGGCCGCCACCGGAAATCGAACCCAGGGTCTTCCTAGTTACGCTCCAGACGTGCTACCACTACAACATAGCCGTCTTGCATTCCTGCAGACTCACATTATAAAACGTGGAAAGAGCAATGATTTCTGTTTGATGTTCCACGTCAATTGTCTGTGTTAATTATTCATTCGCCTTCTTGTTCAGTTTCTGCTTACTATCTTTGGTGAATTCCCAGCATTGTGCGTGGCTCCAAGAAGCAACCTGCCATGTGGTTTGGCAGTTAGTCGCATGTGAGTCTGGAGGAATTCGATGCCGCTGTGCGCTGTCCTGCAGCGGTAGCATGTCCGGCACCTAAGTGGACGACTGGGTTCGATTCCTTTGGCGGCCAATGAGAATTTTTCCGTGAATCACTTATAAAACGTGGAAAGAGCGATGATTTCTGTTTAATGTTCCTAATCCACGTCAATTGTCTTTATCAAACACTCTTAAATTGTAGGTCAGCGATACCTGAGTCTGTGTTTAGGAATCTCATTGCGTCTGTACCACGACGTTTGGGTGCTGTCCTGCATGAAAAAGGTGGTGCCATACATTATTAGGTGGGTGTACGGAATAATTCATCCTTTCAGTGTATTTTTTACATGAAGCAATTTCAGCAAAAATATAAATTATTGCGTTGACTATATCAAATCAAAGCAAAAGCAGCAGACGTTTTGCTGTGCAACTTATCATATAAATTATGATTATCTACCATTGCCTATTTTAAAATGTTTATTAACGAAGTGTACTTTCACTTCATAATCGCATTTGTATAATAGTAAAACTATAATCCGATTTATTGGCGTTAACACATGAACTTTTTCAAGTTTTCGCACATTAACTTAATTGATGTTTCTTCAAGGAATATAGACAGTTTCTCTCTTTCTTGAGAGAAACCATCTGGTTGGTGAGCGAAAGCTTTAAAACGTTTATTTATGTTCTTATGCCAATAAATCGGATTACTACGTATAGTTTACTATTTTGTGCATAGTTATTGCTATGTTCCTCGTTATTAATTTAAATCGCATTTTTAATTCTTAATTATATCTTTTCCACCTTTTTCCCAGATTGTTCACATGCTAGTTGCCCTGGTAACAGTTTTTGCCATATGTTGGTTGCCTTACCACGCTTATTTTCTGTATGTATACTATTATCCAGAAGTTGCGGATACAAGATATATACAGCACGTGTATCTTGGATTCTATTGGCTTGCAATGTCCAGTTCAATGTGCAACCCGCTGACGTACTATTTCATGAACACCAAGTAAGTATTGACCATGACTATGTTTAAAACTAAAATGTCCTTTATGTTCTGTGAAAGTGTATGTTAATTATGTTCCCAATTTAGTTTACTAATACTACTGTGTTATTCAAAAGGTACGAGTGCATGCAGTTTGATATTATTATTCACTGAAATCTTAACATTCAATAAGCTTGAAATTCGTTATGCCGCCCCGGTGGTGCAGTAGTCTAAGCGATGGCTTCTGATCATTCGTCCGAGATGGGTCCGCGTTCGAATCTCGGTGAGGCATGGGTGTTGTGTTTGTCTTAGGACGCTGGCTCGCTCCTCTCCCTGGAACTAGTGGCCCTAAATTAGGGACGGGAGACTTATAGCCCACTGAGTTGCTCACGGTGTTCGTTAAAGCTCCAATTAAAAAAATTCGTCATGAGCATTTATTATCCTGGCAAAGGAGTATGCTTATTGTGATCACTTTGTGGTTATGAAGGAACATGTATTCAAAACGTTTCGCACATTATGTTTAAAAATCTCTAACTGGCGTCTCATTTTGCTTATGGTTCAACTTCATGACCACAACTTCCTCCAACAAGAAAATATCAGTGACCTGCTTACAGAAATTTTAAGTCTTCTTTGCTTGCTAGAGATCCGCTGCAGCGATGTTCTGTCAGATATGATTTGAAGTATTCGGGACTTCATCCGTTGAAACATTTCAGAACGTGGGTATGAATTCTATTCATAATTATGACTGATTCCAAAAGCTTTCCAATTTGTCCCTTATATATTTAATGCGGTTGAGGTCGGACGATCGAGGGGCCATCCGATTGTGGGAAACTCACTTGAATAACTCTGGAGCCAATCTCTCACCCCTCGGGAAGTAAGTGCTATGCCATTGTTTTGTCGAAAGATGGCGCTATGGTGCGGAAGAAGAATCGTACAAAGACGTGCAGAAGGTCTGCGTGGATGTTCATATGCCTTATGCTAGTGACGGCGGTCTTTATGTATATTAGGAGCCGGAAGTAGCCACCGAAATCGCAATATAAACTGTTAAGCCGCTTACAACTGCATCTACGTCTTCGTCCTGTACAGCTGGGTTCATCGTTTCTTGCGATTTACCCTACGTAACCGCACCATCCCTTCGAGTGGATAGAAATGAAATCTTGATTTTTTAGACCAGATGACGTCTTTCCAGTTATACGCACTTCAGTTGCTACAGGCCTTTAGGAACTCTAATTTAATCCTTCTGTGCCTTGCAGTCAACAAGAGAACGGACTACTACATTATGACAATCTACCTAATAAGATGAGGAAAGAAGCTTTACCCCGAAAAACAGTGGTCACTCCCCAAGGTATCGATTCGATGAGGTTGCAATAGGTATATTGGGGTATCTGGTACCATTATGTAAACATCAGGTCCTCCAGTTCCCGTACATTTTGGAGGCAGGGTGATTTAGCGCGAACTGGAACCCTCTTTTTGAAGTCGAACCACAAATGATCGATTAGGTTCATGTCAGGTGAATTTGGAAGCCAGGACATTAACAAAAATTCACCAGCATGTCCTTCGAAACACTGCTTTATGAATATGACTGTGTGGCATAGCGCATTATCCTGTTGGTAATGGCCATCACCAGCAGAGGACACAGTTAACCTGAATCAGTGAACTTGGTCAGCAACGATGTTCAGATACCCGACAGCTGTCAGGGATTGTGTTATTGTGATAATGGGGCCTCACGTCTTCCAAGAAAACATCACTCCCAGCATAACACCGCTGCCCTCAGCGTGTTTCCGCCCAACAGTGCATCCAGGTGCCATAGTCTCCGTTGGTAATCGGCGTATCCGCGCTACACCATCTAGGTCAGTGGTTCCCAAAGTGTGCGCCGCGGCTCTCTCACAAGGGCGCCGCGAAATATTACAAAATGTTCATAATTTTGTTTCCATTTTCAATTCAATGTGATTGGACGCGACATTGCGACATCTAGAGAACCACCTGGTGTAAACCAGTAACTCATTTAGTAAAAACTGTTTGCAGAAGCCTCTACAAATGGTTACAAGACGGCGATCTGCAATAATGTTACAAGCGTGAGCTTTCCCCCAGCACGATTGCCTTCCGACGAGCGCACGTGTGTGTTCCGTGCGGCCGCTACCGAAAGTACGCACCAGCCTCCGTGCTTCTGATAAAGATTTCTCCCTCGTTCTCCGAGCGTCTACAAATGAGACTCTCAGTCCAGATTTTTCGAGAAGGCCACCATAACCTTTAAATAAGCTCATCCGTTGTCATTGGTGACTCATTTGGCGGTTAGTAGTCTGTTATGTTGATGCTCTGTCGCTGAGTTTCGACGTTTGTAATGTTTCGGCGTAGCAACTGAATATTGTTGTGATTAAGTGAAGTGAAGTTTTTGTAGTTTTTCTTCTCGTACGGTTTTTTTAAAGATGGATCGGATTTTACGAAACGGTAATAAGCGTTGTGAAAGTGAAAATAAAGAGAGCACACCGTCAAATAGTGGCAAGAGTGTGAAGAAGCGTAATTATCAAAAAATATGATGACAGATCTTTGGACTTTGGTTTTACGTCGACAGAAGTCAATGGTGAAGTGAGGCCCAAGAGTGTACTGTGTATGAAAGTTTTGGCGTCTGAGTGCAAGCTACCAAGTAAGTTGAAACGCCATTTAGAAACCAATCATCCCAGTATGCTTAGTAAATCTCGTGATTGCTTTACGAGGAAGTTACAAGAGTTAAATCAACAAAAAGGTAGCTTTTATAAGCAGGTATCAATACAAGCAATGCTTTGCCAGCATCTTACAAGGTGGCACATAGAGTAGCAAAATGTAAGAAGCCTCATACCATCGCAGAAGAACTCATTCTACCGGCTGCTGTAGATATGGTTATCATTATGAATGGTGAGTCTGCTGGGAAGTTGCTTTCGAAAGGGGCATTGTCCAATAACACCATCAGTCACAGAGTACAGCTCATAGCGGTATACCTCAATGATCAATTAATTGAAAAAATTAAAGGTAAGGAGTTTGGGTTGCAGCTGGATGAGGCCACAGATAATGATAATAATGCTCAATTGATTTGCTATGTACGGTTTATAGATGGTAATAACATTGTAGAAGACCTCTTTTGTGAAAGTATCAGTGTTAGTGCTAATGCTCAAGACTTTGTTCGAGATCCTTGATACTTTTATATCCGAAAATAATTTGAAGTTTAATAAGTCCTTTGGTGTCTGTACTGATGGTGCTCGTTCTATGTCCGGCTGTTACGGAGGATTGCAGGCAGTTATTCGAAGCAAAGCACCTTATGCACTGTGGAACCATTGCGTTCTTCACAGGGAAGCACTGGCGTCAAAATACCTGAGCCCTACATTGAAACAGTTCTTAGAATATGTAGTGAATGTAGTAAACTTTATAAAAATTCGGCCGCTTAAGGCAAGGTTTTTACAAAAACTATATATCAGTAAAAGGTGAATATCCCCTTCTGAGTGGCAAAGCTCGGAAAATTTTAATTCCATTCGCGACATCTTATTTGTCCGCAGCTCGGGTTTCTGCGGTCGCTGTAACTAAGTATCTTGCAAACATCAATGTGGAGAAGGAAATGAAGGTGGCTGTGTCCAGTTTGATTCCAAGATTTAAGAAAATGTGCGGTGACCAACAGGCTCATCCATCCCACTAATTATTATTAGTTGAATTTTTCAATTACATTTTTTTTGTGATCTTTAATAGGTGTTTTATTTATTTTTACCTAAGTGTACTTGTTAGAATCGTGTACTTGTTAGAATTTGACATAGACAAAGTGTACTTGTTAGAATTTGACATAGGGCGCTTTGGAAAAACTTGGATTCAGCAAGGACGCCGAGAATCGAAAACGTTTGAGAACACCTGGTCTAGGAGATGTACCAGAAATCTTGATTCGTCAGACCAGGCCAATTTCTTCCAATCATCCACTGTCCAATTTCGATGATCTTGGGCCCGTTTCATGCGCAGTTTGCGATGACTTGCGGTGAACAAGGAGACACCGCTAGATCTTCGGCTACGCCGGCACATGCGCAGAAGGTTGCGATGAACTGCGTGCTGTGACACATTGCCCTGATCACTACTGTTGTAGCTGCTGGTGAGTTGGCGCACTGTGGCCCGGCGGTCAATGTGAACAATGCACGAGTCTCCGCACACCTCTGACATCAAGATGTCGCAGACAACGCACGATGGACAACGGTTCGTCTTTTGACCATCTCTACCAAACTTGTGATAGTACGCACTACAGCAGAACGTGAACAACCCACAAGCCGCGCTGTTTCCGAAATCGTAGTTCCGAAGCACCCTGCCATCACAACTTGTCCTTTATCAAACCCCGATAAATCGTCAGGATTTTCCATTCCTCCGAACTCTTTACTAACTGAACGCTGGTCCTCTGATTGTATAAGTACCGCTCGGTCAACTTCACCTGGGCCGCCGTTTGGTCTCCTGGCTCGCTCATTTCTCTAGGCTGGTGGTGGTCATAATGTAAAGCTCATCGCTCTATTGTCACAGCCTATTTCTTCCGTGGTACGACACATAGAATTTTCTATAAGCTTGTGCACCCGTTCTCATTAAATTCCAAGTTATCTGCTGTATCGTAGCCGTGCAATAACTTCTAACGAGTCCAGACGGTCTGCACCCACCTTAAGAGTCAATTGAACGTTTGCTGCCACGTTTCGCCCTTTGGTTGAAATTTTTGCAGTACTTCACGTGACCTTAGTACATTTATACACGTGCTACTGTTTGACCTGGAAACTGCAACAGTTCAGCAGTTGCGGCGATTAACCCTTTAAAAACTAGGGTACTGAAATCTTGTGTCACTCAGAGTACCATAAAACCTGAAACTGCCTGTTGCTCCTTTCAGAATTTATCTACTCCCCTTTACAAGTTAACGAAGAAGGATGTGGTTTAAACCTTTAGCAACCAACGCCCTGAAATCGTGTGTCGCCCAGAACGTCATAACACCTTAAACTGTATGTTGCTTCTTACGGAATTTCTTCACTCCCCTTTAAAAGTTAACAAAGAAGGATATAGTTTAACCCTTTAACATCCAAGGCCCTACAAACTTGCATCACTCAGAATAAAATAACGCCTGAAACTGTATGTTGCTCCTTTCAGTATTTCACCCATCCCCTTTGCAAGTTAACAAAGAAGGATATAGTTTAACCCTTTAACATCCAGGACCCAGAAATCTTCTGTCGCTCAAAACACCATAATCCTCGAAACTGTCTGTTGCTCCTTTCAAAATTTATCTACTTCCCTTTACAAGTTAACAAAGAAGGATGTGTTTTAACCCTTTCACAACCAACGCGCTAAAATCATGTGTCGCTCAGAACTCCATAACACCCAAAACTCTCTGTTGCTGATTACAGAATTTCTGCACTCCCATTTACAAGTTAACAAAGAAGGATGTAGTTTAACCGTTTAACATCCAAGGCCCTGGAAACTTGCATCACTCAGAAAACCATAACTCCTGAAAATGTCTGTTAATCGTTTCAGAATTTCACCACTCCCTTTTACAAGTTAACAAAGAAGGATGTACTTTAACCCTTTCACATCTAAGGCCCTAGAAACTTGCATCACTCAGATACCATAACGCCTGAAACTGTCTGTTGCTCCTTTCAGTATTTCATTCCTCCCCTTTGCAAGTTAACAAAGAAGGATATAGTTTAAACCTTTAACATCCAGGGCCCAGAAATCTTGTGTCGCTCAGAACACCATAATCCTCGAAACTGTCTGTTGCTCCTTTCAGAATTTCTGAAATCCCCTTTACAAGTTTACAAAGTAGGATGTAGTTTAACCCTTTAACATCCAAGGCCCTAGAAACTTACATCACTCAGAATACCAAAACGCCTGAAACTGTCTGTTGCTCCTTTCAGAATTTCTCTACTGCCCTTTTCAAGTTAACAAAGAAGGATGTAGTTTGACCTTTTAACATCCAGGGCCCTGAAATGTAGTGTGGCTCAGAATATCATTACGCCCGAAGCTGTCTTTTGCTCCTTTCAGAATTTCTCCCATCCTCTTTACAAGTTAAGAAAGAAGGGTGTGGTTTAACCCTTTAACAACCAACGCCCTGAAATCGCGTGTCGCTCAGAACTCCATAACACCCGAAACTGTCTGTTGCTGCTTACAGGATTTCTGCACTCCCCTTTACAAGTTAACAAAGAAGGATGTAGTTTTAACCCTTTAACATCCAAAGCCCTAGAAACGTGCGTCACTCAGAATACCATAACGCCTGAAACTGTCTGTTGCTCCTTTCAGAATTTCTCTATTCCCCTTTACAAGTTAACAAAGAAGGATGTAGTTTGACCTTTTAACATCCAGGGCACTCAAATGTTGTGTGGCTCAGAATATCATTACGCCCGAAGCTGTCTTTTGCTCCTTTCAGAATTTCTCTCATTCCCTTTACACGTTAACAACGAATGGTGTAATTTCACCCTCTAGCATTCAGGGTTCTGAAATCTTGTGTCACCCAGAATACCATAACTCCCGAGACTGTCTGTTGCTCCTTTCAGAATTTCTCTACTCCCCTTTACAAGTTAGCAAAGAAAGATGTAGTTTGACCTTTTAACATTCAGGGCACTCAAATGTTGTGTGGCTCAGAATATCATTACGCCCGAAGCTGTCTTTTGCTCCTTTCAGAATATCTCCTATCCACTTTACAAGTTAACAAAGAAGGATGTTGTTTAACCCGTTAACAACCAACGCCCTGAAATGGTGTGTCGCTCAGAACTCCATAACACCCGAAACTGTCTGTTGCTGCCTACAGAATTTCTGCACTCCCCTTTACAAGTTAACAAAGAAGGATGTAGTTTAACCCTTTAACATCCAAGGCCCTAGAAACTTGCATCACTCAGAATACCATAACGCCTGAAACTGTCTGTTGCTCCTTTCAGAATTTCTCTACTCCCCTTTACAAGTTAACAAAGAAGGATGTAGCTTGACCTTTTAACATCCGGGGCCCTGAAATGTTGTGTGGCTCAGAATGCCATTACGCCCTGAAGCTGTCTTTTGCTCCTTTCAGAATTTCTCCCATTCCTTTTACAAGTTAACAAAGAAGGGTGTAGTTTCATCCTCTAGCATCCAGGGTTCTAAAATCTTGTGTCACCCTGAATACCATAACTCCCGAGACTGTCTGTTGCTCCTTCCAGAATTTCTCTACTCCCCTTTACAAGTTAACAAATGAGGATGTAGTTTAAGTTTTTAATATCCAGGGCGCTGAAATCTTGTGTCGTTCAGAATACCATAACGCCCGAAGCTGTCGATTGCTCCTTTCAGATGTTCAGCCCTTCTCTTTACAAGTTAACAAAAGGAGGATCAGTGCTCGGTCACTACACGGAACTTCGGATCTTTAGACAAGATAGGCATTGACCTTCAGACGTTTCCCTGCGGGCAATCACTGCATTCTTCCAAGGAGAAAGCATGCGATGTGACGACAGGAAATAACATCGCCGCGTGAGATACCAACACCTGCTTTGATTTTTTGTTTATCCAAAACAATGGTGATCTTGTAGAGATCGTGTAAATTGAAAGAGCAGGTGGGGTAGGAAATCCTACCGATTCTATACGGGCGTTTTGGGGCGATCGTGGTAGTTTGAACGTAAGTGCGTTTCAGACGTGATGGTTCTTAAAGGGATAATAAAGAGAAGGCTTTCTCGCATCTATTTTCAGGCCACATCAAACTCACGTCCCTTTTTTAACCCATCACTATTTTTTCGTGACTAAATTCCAATACGTAGAGACCTGCTCTGTTTAAAAAGGTGTTGCCAGTTTCAGCGCCCCACGTATCTGGGTACGATACTTCTGCTTTACATATGGTTATCTGGGTGTATGTTTTAGCCTGCCAATGTAGTGTATATGATTTTGTTAAAATATTGTTTACAGTTGGACCAAATGATCAGCCTAATTCGTGCATCTTGGGAAATAATAAAACTGTCCACAATGATAAATGGTATTTTACAGTTTCTTTTTCATTTGTGATTGAGTATTTCTCAATATTTAGGAATTTTTTTAGTTGATTTTAAGTGGTTAACAGATGGGTCTTTTCATTCTGTGATAAAGACCTTCCGCATTTAGCTTCTCTTTGTTTATCATCTGTGGTAAGGCCCTTCTCATCTAGCTTCCCATTAACTCTATCTTCTCAGTCAGTTTTGTGTAGATGAGTAATCTGCACTTCATAAGTCGCTTCGGTGATGATTGGGTAATTTTTTCCTTTGCTCGATTAGGTTTAGGAAAAAAGAACGTAGTAATTTCACATAAAATTTGGTATTTCACACAAAGCGAAGCACACAATCTTTTTAATTTTTTTCTTTTATTGTAGGTTTAACGACCACCGTGAGCAACTTAAAGGGCTATAAGCAGTCGCCTGTCTCTAAATTAGGGCCACTGGTTCCAGGCAAGGAAGAGCGCCAGTGCCGTAAGACAAACACAACATCGATGCCTCAGCGGGATTCGAACCCGGACCTCTTTCGGATGAATGATCCGAAACCATCGCTTAGACCACTGTGCCGCCGGGGCCAAATTTCGTTTGCCCTGCACACTGGAAGAATGCCTACAGAAGTAATGAAGAAAGGAAGAAATCTGACATTGTTCTGCCCATGTAATTTCAGTAGAAGTTTTCGTTAAAAATTAAGTCATTTTAAATCTTTTGATTTGTGTAAAAAGATGGCGTTTTAGCCCTCCATGTGAGTGGCAAGGCAGTTTTTAAATGCGTTCTTACGGAAGTATCCCCAAAGATGCATGATTCTATATACGCGTTTTCTTAAAATTTGTCCTATCAGTCAATTTTTAAATTTTGGAGTCTAATTCAAATTAAGCTATACGTATAACCTGAATGATGAGAGATAAGATGAAAGATAGGGTACGCTGATTGAAAAGATTTAAAGCAAACGGCGATGAGGGCATGAAATTTGTAAATCTTGACATTTTCATCCACTGCGATGCCCAGATGATTGAAAGGGAGAAAAGTTGCGGGAAGAAATGAATACGGAGAGGAACAGGTAAGAAATAAATTTAATGGTTAACTAGAGGGATGAGAAGCATGAATTGGAATGTAAATTAGAGTTCGGTGAGGGATTCGAGAGACACTAACTGCATAATTTAAATCGAGACCCGTCTTTGCGAAATGAAGGATAAGAAGAATGGATTTGGAAGTATAACAGAAGGTTACAGTACAGGTGGAGGGAAAAGACTGCCTAACGACATGATGAAAAAGAAAGCGCTGAACTTGTCATCTGAATATTCCATCTGTCAGCTGATGATCCGGCGAAGAAGAAAAGCCAGCCGCATATACAGTATATCATATATACTTCTTCTCTCCTGTCCATCAACTAAGCCAAGCCCGCTTGTCAACCGTTTTTCGATTACAGATATGTCGAGGAAATGAACCTGTGTAGAAGATGAAAGGTAACAAGATCTCCCTAGCGACGACCCCTTTGTTAAATTCCGATAAATATGCTGGATCAAGCAGGAGTGCCTTTGAAGGGTTAGTATGATCCACCACTACATCTTCGGGACCTCCATATATATATCATCATCATCATCATTGTCAACCATTATCAATCCACTGCTGGACGAAGGTCTCCCCAAGTTTCCTCCACAACGGTCAGTCTTGTGCCAGTCTCCTCCATGTCACTCCCGCATATTCGTAAATATGCGGGAGTGACATATATATATATATATATATATATATATAAATCTTTTACTATCAGGAGAAATGGAAGGCAGGACACTCAGACAGTTTCGTAAAGGTTACTTCTTGTCTTTAGCGATTAATATATTTTGTTTCTCGTAGACAACTTTTCGGGACGTATAAAAAAAGAAAACAATACAGTTAAATAATTAAACATAGAGTAGTTAAAAATGATTTCACTAGAGTACAGTACATGAAGCTGCTAAATACACGGTCTTATTCGAATAGTACGATGGAATCACAGTTTACCCTCCTAGGTGTGTCAAAGCGTGCACGTGACAAAGTCGACCACATGAGATATAAGCAGCCGGCCAGGACACATGAGCCATAGTGCGTAACGCAAGCACAAAGGGCAGAGGTAGCGATTTGACGGACGTTCAAAAAGTAATGACGGTCGGCTACCGCGCCAAGGTTGGAAGCATCTCAGAAACAGCAGGCTTCGTCATAACTCTGGAGCCCCAAAGGCCTTCCACGCTAGAGGAGTCCGTCGCCTCCGTCGACTGGTAAATGGCAATAGACGCGAAACACTGCACCATTTGACTACGCAAATGAAAGCTTTGGCAGCCAGTTACGTGTCCCTGATAACAGTAGAACGAACCTTGTTCAGCATGGCTCTCCGGACTCGACGCTAGGTAAAGGCGCCCATGTTAACCCACGTCCATCGGCAACAACGCCTGCAGTTCCTAAAGAACTGCCGTCCAGCGGATGAAAGGGAAAGGTTACGTTCTCCAACGAACCGAAGTTTGTTGATGTCTGATACGGTGTCAAACACACGAAAACCACGCTTATCGGTCAAGTACAGGCCGGCGGTGGCAATGTGCATGTCTTGGGAATGTTTTTCTGGTATGATTTGGGACCACTGGTACAATTGGATGAGTTCCTGAACGTCAATGGATACCCGTCAATCCTCACTGACCACATGCGTCCCTTCATGTTGAACGTTTACCCTCGTTGTTATGGTGTCTACCAACAGGACAATGCGGCATGGCACTTCGCTAACGTTGTGCATGACTGTTTCCAGGAACACGACAGCGATGCTTCCGTTCTTCCTTCGCCAGAAAAATCGCCCGACATCAATCCCATAGAACAGTTGTGGGATTATTTGGATCGACAGGTTTGACGTGTCGACCCCCAACCACTTCATCTTCGGGGACTCCGTGCTCTGCTGCGGTCCAAATAGGCACGTGTGCCTTGGGCAGCATTCCAGGGCCTCATTGCATCTATGCACGTCGTCTCGCCGCTGTCATCCGGGCCAAGGGTTGTTATTCCCGTTATTAGGTAGGTGGTAATATTATTCTGATACGATTGTGTAAATGAATGCGATGCAAATGAACTTCGGTTGCTCTTGTAGCGAAGTGATCTCAGCGTTTGCTGCTGACCATTCGTTTGAGATCGAGTTTCCGATCCCGGTGAGGAATGGTTGTTTTCGGCTTAGACCATATGCTTTTCCGCTTCCATAGAACTAATGGTCCTAAATTAGCGACAGGCTACTGCTTACTGTTTTTTATTGGAGGTTTAACGACCACCATTAGCAACTGAGTGGGATATAAGTAGTCGCCGGTTCCTAATTTAGGGTCACTGGTTCCACTGAAGGGGGAGAGTCAACGCCGTAAGGCAAATACAACATCCATGCCTCGCAGGGATCCGAAACAGGACGCATCTAGGACGCATCTAGGACAAATGATCAGAAGCCATCGCTTAGACCACAGCGCCTTCTGTGCGGTAGCGAGTCCCTATAGATCCCAGAGTTCGTGGTTGTGTTCATTACAAACTAAAACAAAAATTATGTTGATTATCAGATTTTAGACGACGGTGATGAGACTTGCGTGTCTGTGTGTTGGTGTGAATAAATGTAGATCTGGATAGAAAAATTAAAATGACCCTGATGACTATTATTGCAGGCGCTCAACTCTTTAAGGAGATGATTGACACTAACCTAACTCTTAGGTTAGTGTCAACATCAGTTTCCGGAACAACAGTACATAAAAGAAAAACATCAGACGTAGGAGGGGTCACCCCACGTACCCTCCCACACTGTTTCCGGAACAACAGATATAACTTTTGGAACAAGAGTCTTTACTGTATTCAAAATATAATGACAGACATAACTGTTACTGTATTACTGTATTCTCACTGTGTTCTAAAATATAACAACAGTCTTTTCTTTATTCAAAAAATAACAACAGACATAACTGTTGGAACAACAGTCATTCATAACTGTTACTCTATTTCTGTATTGTTACTGTTAATACTGAAAAAACAATAATACAGTAACAGTAACGATATTCTTACTCTTACAGTAACAGTAATACAGAAATAGTGAGAATAGTCAGTAATACAGGAAATAATAAGAATATTCAGTAACAGTAATACAGAAATAGTAAGAATATTCAGAAACAGTAATACAGAAATAGTAAGAATGTTCAGTAACACAGTAAGAGTAAAAATATTCTTACGGAAACTGTATTAATGTATTATACTGTTTATACTGTATTCTTACTGATCATACTGTTTATTACTGTATCCTTACTGTATTTTTGTATTCTTACATTTAAACATATATAACTGTCACTGTATTACTGTATTTTACTGTATTCTTACTGCTAAACTGTTTATTACTGTATTCTTACTGCTATACTGTTTATTACTGTATTCTTCTTGTTTATACTCTTTATACTTTTGATTACTGTATCCTTACTGTATTTTTGCATTCTTACATCTTACAATTAAACATCTATAACTATTACTGTATTCTTACTGTATTAAAAAATATAACATCCTTTTCTGTATTCAAAAATATAACACCAGACATAACTGTTGGAGCGACAGTCTTTACTGTTTCCGGAACAACAGTATATATAAAAAAAAAAAAAAAAAAAAAAACGTGATAGGGATCACGTCTGAACTTTTTTCAATCATCTTCGTTCAACTCTTTTAAGGAGATGATTGACACTTACCTTTCTTATTGATTAGCTGCTAAAATGGCTAAAATAACCGCATCGAACCTAATAGGAGAGAGAGAGAAGAAACTTGAGTGACTTGCTTCTATCCAGTGGTTTGATATCCGTGTCAGGGGGACTAATACTTCCCCATCGTGCCTTGGGGCATGGTGAACTGAATCAAGGACTAGAACGGAGAGGTTATTACCAGCGGTATCTTTATTGTCGGTAGTGCTGAGATGAGAGGGAAAATGATTTTTTTGCAACTGCTCCCGTAAGACCCGGTCGATATGTGAACTTTTCCTTTTGGATTGCAGAAGATTTTGGACACCATGTGGTTTAGATGCAGCAGCTGCCAAAAAGCTTAACAGACACGATTTACCTTTGGTATTGTTCTAAACATTTTGGATCAAAATAATGTACGTTATACCGAACACTCGGAAATCTTCAGAAGTATTTATAGTCTTTAGCAAACAGATGATTTAAATTTGAATTATCCTGAGTGTGTAAACTCTGAGATTTGCAACTTTTAACCAAATTAATAAGAATCACTTCATAGTTTGTACTGAAAAAAAGTTAGTAGCACACTGTATTCTGAAGCAGATTTTTCGACATATGACTATTTATAAATATATCTGCACAAACTACAATTTGGGATCTATAACAACAAAATTTTTAAACAACCAATTTCAAGATTTTGAGTTCACTAAATTGAAAAATAATTTAATCCATCGAGTAATTCCTTAACGGAATATTGTTCTGTGTATATATGCATATTTTTTATGAAGAAAAATTTATTAAATAATCTATGTCCTGTTTACGTCGGCGTTCATGTTAGCGCCCATTAAAACTTTTATCCTATCTTTGCTGTCTTTACCTCCATGACAATCATCGTCTTTAAAAGTAGGAGCCTTGTTTTGCAGACATTTAAAGAAAAGTCCTTTTCCTTGGACATTAAAAATGCTCTCTCTCTCAGGAATATACTATTCTGAAATCTTCTTGAAAACCTTGTGTTTCTATTGGTCGCAGTCGGCGTCTTACACGCTTCCACTTCCCCTCGAAACAATATCTTCTTTTATGCCATATCGCTTTTTAAATTTATCCAACCAACCAGAACTAACTTAAAAATCCACTTGTCCCAAACGACTGGCAAATTCTAATGCCTTTTTTCTTATAAGAGGCCCCGTAATTGGCAAATTTTTGTCACGAAAAATTTTAATACGCTTTAAAACAGTGTCATAAACCTTTCTAAAGTGGCACGTTTTAGAACGCTTCCGGTGGGGTCCGATATCTTCAAAGGTTTTAACATTCTCAAGTTTTTTTGTTTTTTTATAATACAACACTGTATTGCAGGAACACCAAATTTTCACCCCAATACCTTTTTTTGCGCATTCCACTGCACACGTTCTTCAAGAACTCCATCTTTTCCACAACACTGAGAGATTTGCTTTTTGACATGGCAAACAGACACCGTCGGTTAGATAGACTAAACAATCCCGAGCACACACCCTCGGTTAGAGAGAGTGAAACAAAGTGAACCTGTTTTACAGAGGAGGAAGGTTACTTGAGAAGAGAGGCGATGGGTATGTGAAGACAATCGCCACCACCGCAACTAGGCGATACTTCGGCGTCGTAATGACCTTAACCACCCTTTCCTTCTTCCTCCCGCTACATATCCATTCCATTTTTGGTCCCTTGTTTTTATCGTCATTACGGAGGTAAACATCCCAATTTGTCTCGAAAAAGTCGATATATAGGAATTTCTTTCGATATATAGAGGTCCGACTGTAATTTTATTTTTCTAAACGTTTGTCTCCCTTTTTTGGCCTTGTGGAAAGAGCGTTTCCCTGTTTCAATTATCGAATCCCTGTCTCAACCAATACGGAATATTCAAAGCAAACAGAATATAAATTCTGAATTTGCTTGTTCCACTTAATGGCCATCCATGTAACATCTATCAGAAAACTTGAACATTTCATCGCCTTGGAGCGGGAACCAAACCAACATCTCCTGATATCCGTTCGAGTATGCTAACCGTTACACCACCCAGGACAGTGAAGTTCCAAGCATCTGAGACTAGTAAAACTTAGCTTAGAAATCTGAACATCCTCAGATTTCCGCCAGTTGAAGCATCATTGCTTTCTCATAGCGTTTTCACCCATCTCCCATCCTGAAACGGCTGTAGGTCGGAATTCATCAGTATCACAGATGAAGAAAGAAATATTCCTCATAATACGTGGGAAATTGATAGAAATCCATTCCGGCCTACATCCGTTTCTGAATGGAAGATGTATCAAAACGCTATTAGGAAGCAAGGATGCTTCGAATAACAAAAATCTGAGGATGATCAGATTTCTAAGCTAAGTTGCACTAGCCTCAGTTGCTTGGAACTTCACTGTCCTGGATGGTGTGACGGTTAGCATACTCGAACAAAAATCGGGAGATGTGGGTTCGATTTCCGCTCAAGGGCGATGGAATTTTCAAATTTTCTGAGAGAAATTACATGAATGACCAGTAAGTGGAACAAGCAAATTCAGAATTTATATTCTGTTTACTTTGAATATTCTATCGATTTCTCATGTGTTATGAGGACTATTTCTTCCTTCATTGATTTATCTGTGGATGACCAGTAAGTCGTACAAGCAAATTCCGAATTTATATTCTGCTTGCTTTGAATATTCTATCGATTTCCCATAAATTATGAGGAATATTTCGTCCTTCATTGATTTATCGACTAATATACCTTTTTTGTTAAAATGTTCATTGTTCTGATGTTCATGAAATATACGTTCACATTTGGAACACATCTCTTTTACTTTCACGAAATATTGTTCCCTGTATGTTTGTAACACTCCATGTCCAGGTAAGATTCTCGATGATAAACAAACGTTCACGAACAATGTGATCAGAGAAATACTCAATAAATAAATGATTTAAAAAATTACTTCAAGTATCCTAATTTCCCCTACCGTTATTGAAAATATAAATACACTCACGGGCACTGAAATTTGCGCACCTAGAAGAAAACATACTACAACCGTGAAACTTTGCAAATAGCTAGAGTGCGTGCTGTTATGCAAATGATCCACATTTATTGCGAATGGGGGTCACCGCACACCCATTGTTGGCGCGACAAGAACGAACCGGCAGCCTTATAAACCGGCGCCCCATGAAAGCGAAAAGCACCGGCCGACTCAAGCAAGGGTACAGAGTGACAAGAATGCCGGGTAGACGCCAGAGACGTCGATTTACGCAATTTACGGATTTTGAGAGAGGCCTGATCACGGGCTCAAAACCGCAGGGTGGTCGGCGCGCCGTATATATACGCCCACCACGTGAATCGTTCTGACCATACCGCCCGACTGTGTTATGTGCACTGGACACGTGACGCTACTGCCACACTGCGGAGGGACTCCGAACGGACCAGGAGGACCACCGGTACAGAGGATCGACGGATCGCGCTCCAGACACGAACGGATCCCACGGGGACCCGGTCCGCTATACATGCACATGCAGCGGATCCTGTGTGCCAACGAATCATTTTCCGACGTCTCCAGGAAGCGAATCAGCGATCCCAGAGCCACTTACGTGTGCTGCCATTAACACCAGAACAACGCCGGCTCTGTGTGCAGTGTTGCCAGGACTGAGCGACGTGGAACGCCCCAGACTGGCGATGTGTTTTGTTTAGCGATGAGTGCCGCTGAGTTTTGGGGACAGATGATCATCGCGTCCGGGCGTGGAGGTCCCCGGGTCAACGGCAGAATCCCAACTTTACCCACTGAAGGCATTATTGTCTGGGGAGCCATTGCCTACGATAGCCGATCAGCTCTAGTAGTTGTACGTGGATCATTGGCGAGTCAGCAGTATGTGAATGAGATCTTACTGCCCCATGTGCTCCCATTCAGGGATTGTAGGTGCGCTATACCAGCAGGATAATACCTGCCCGCCCAGGGGCGGCCTACGTCATGTCCAGACACTTCCATGGCATGCCTGCTCCCTGGACATGTCCCATATCGGGCATGTGTGGGGCCAGTTGAAACGCCCGTTGCCGCCATGCTTCACTATCCGAGATTTGGAGCACACCGTCCAACACGTGTAAGACAGTCTGCTACAGGACAACATCCGACGTCTGTTCGCCTATATACCGGACCGTATTGTAACATGTATCGCCACAGAAAGCGGTGCGACGTGCTATTGAAGATGACCATACTGCTTGAAGATCAAAGAGTGATCAATATATTTCATTTACTAACATTTATCAAATGAAGATTAACACATTTATGCAAAAATAAATCCATAAATTATATATTTTTTCACAAGAAAAATATATGCAGTGTAATCCCGTTATTCCTGTGCGCACAGGAAATGAATCTATCCCGCTAATCAGTTAAACAAAAAATTAGTTGTGAATTGAGATTCAAAAATGATGCATGTTTTGTTTAGTACAGAAGCAGTGTAGCACAGTTTTAAGCTTTGACTCCTAAAAACGTCGGAAAAAGAGTACCAGAATTACTCTTTTAGAAGTAAACATAGTTTTCTATCTTGAATTCGCTTCCTGCTTACAAACCTCCATTACGTCTTAAAGTATTTAATTCTTTGTGAAAACAGCGTTTTCGGAAAGTTCCGTGTAGCCATAAGGCACTGAACATAAGTTGCTGACATTAAACTCTCTTTTTCTGTGTGTTTCTTTCAACATAAGTCAAAGGCTGTTGTTAGAAATATGACTTTAGTTTTCGCGAAGTTCCATTTGTGCATTCGTGCATATTAAAGCGAAAACTCCCAGCCAGTTTAAAAACCTCGAGCTTCTAAGTGCAATTCTAGAAGCGAAGTAAAATTCCCATTATTCTGTGCGTTAGTTTCGTTTCAAAAGCAGCATGCAAGAGACACTGAACACAGCAAAATATTTTTGTTGAGAAACATCGGACAATCCGTAACGAATAAGATATAATGAACTCTCTTCCTCGTAATTAGCAATTTTGTTCTGTACACTCCTTAGGTTTGCCGGGTAAACAGATCTTTCCCACATTTTTTCTTACCCTGGACATCCATTTATTTTACATTTTCACACTGACATCCATCATGCTCTTCCATCTTTCCTGCCACATTTTTTTTGTCTTTCGGATCTCTAAATTTATTGTGTTTCCATTGATTTTCTGATTGCTTTTACTTCAATAGATACGTCCAGGTATTCTTAGGTGGCTGTCTACATTTTTCTTTAAGTTTCCTGATTCAGAGCTTTTTTCATATACTCTCCTAAGTTTTTTCTTGATATCCTCCTTTACTCATATAGGCATTCTCAATTTCGATATGTCCCTTTGTCCTACTTTTTTCCTGAATAATGTAGTTCCTGATCCATTTAATAAGTAGGTAAATCTGACCTGTATATTCACTTCCTTACATTTTTAATTTTATTAATTTATTATTCACTACTGTCCCGTATTCTTGTACAAAATTCCCCCGACTTTGTTTCCCCATCTTTACCTTTTTCTCACTATCTTCCACACCGTCTTCACTCAAATTACATCCTTTGTAAAAACCGTTGAAGCAATCGCTGTCAGAAGCACGATTCACTAACACTTTAGCCCAGTTAAAGCAGAGATAAAAAGATTTTATTTAACAATTTAAATCAGCTAAAAGACACATTCAAAATCTTCCACAGCCGCGACGGCTGCATCTTCCAGCCTAATCAGCAATACTGGTGTGCATGCATAGTATTATATAGTTATCTCCCCACATTTCCCACAATACATAGCGTGGCAAATCCAGGTTGCCAGGTAACGGTACGATTAACGGAGGTTTTTACAAAGGTAGTACATAATCATTAAACGTTTTTAACCGCGTGAGTAGTCCTAGTCAAATAGAATTCACATTGATCGGTATTTCCTCATTGCAGCATTCTTCCGAAATATACGTAATGTATAATGCCTCTGTAAATAGTAATGTCTGTTTATTACTAGCAGATGTAAGAATCCTAACCCCATCCCAGTCCGGGTAAAATGTTCCGTTCGCGAGAGTCCTGGTTAATGATGTTGAAAGAAATAGTATTGGAACGAAGCGAGTATTAATGTTCTGCCATACGTAAACCAAGATTTCTTAAAGTGGATCCTATGTAGCAGATCTTCCTGTTTCCCGGGGAAGATGATAAAAATGATCATATGTAGAGGATTTTAGGAAGGGAGTGTCTGACCCCAGGTCTTAAACAACCCTTAGAAATAGGAAGCTAGGAGATTTGGGCTAGAGTGCTCGATAGGAAAGTGACACGGAAGCGAAGTAGAAAGGCGGGAGGAAGACGCCCTTATTTATTACCGGGGACCAGAACCCGGTTCGTTCCCGGGGAAGTAGGACGAAGTGGAATTAAATAAACACCACAGCGTTTATTTAATTGCACAGAATCCCTGTCTTTCCATAGTAGGTCAAAAACATTAGTTGTCTTGATGCCGAAACCCATCGCTTACGGCCAGCAGAATTTCTTCAGAATATTCACAAGTGGCTGATATTAGTTCATTGAACCCACATAGCGAACGTTGCGTACATCTCGTTGCAAAGCTGTTGTCATGCTTCTTAGTTTCTGACGAATTAGGTTGGAGATCTTATGCCGAGGGAAGCCATGTTGCCTTGCGAACCATTCTTCATGACACAATCCTATAGAAGATGAATGGGAAAATCCCCTATTACTCAAAAATTGTAAGGGGGCTAATTTATAGGCCCGTGGGTGAGAAGAGTCATATGGAATTAAAGGAGATACGGAAGTGGGTTTTCGATAGACTGAGAATTGTAATCGATTCGAGACAGGTTATTTACCTAGGAGTAATCCAAGAAAGGGAGAGAACCAGAATTTTCCCATTCAAGGGAAAAGGAGATACTAGGATATTGAGAGGGAAAAACATTAGTTAGTTGTTGAAGCGGGACCCGGGTATGCTGCCAGAAGACCAACACATCATCAACATATCGTATGAAAAGAAAATGTTTTACATCCTTTTTGTCGCTGAGCCCAATTTTTATCAGTCATACATTCTATATGAGGCACCTGGATTTTTTTGCTTTTGCTCAGCAGATGGGAAGAATGTCATGTCTGTTTTCGGCATATTTTTCTTTATACATGCCCTGTATTACCTATCTCAAGAATAATTTTCCAGTCTACAGAATAGTCTATGTGCCTTTTCAATTGAATCCTGATATGGCTAATTCATCAGCAACCAAATTGCCCCATGTTCCTACACGGTAAAGTCACATTATTGTGACCACCAGTTAATATCAAGAGTAAACGCCATGTGCAGCGTGGACAAGAGCTAGTCGGGTTGGTAGTGACTCAGTAAGGTGCATTCACAGGTCTGTGGAGCCATGCTGACTGCAGTGCATCTGACAGCTGCAGGAGGGTGCGTGATGGAGGATCCAAAGAGCGAGAAACACGATCGAGGTGGTCCCACAGATGCTCAATTGGGTTCAAGTCTGGGAAATTAGGAGGCCAAAGAAGTACTTTGAAGTTTCATCGTGCTCTTCCAACCACTCTCGAACATTCCTAGCTGTGTGACCTGTCGCATTGTCGTTCTGGAAGATTCCATCCCCCAGAAAACAATCAGCATGTATAGGTGTACTTGGTCTGCAAGGATGGATTCACAACGAATTTGTCCATAGTGCCTTCCACAGGTATGAGTGGATTCAGAGAATGTCACAAAAACATTTCCCTGACCATAACGCTTCTTCCACTAGTTTGTGTTTCTCCAGCAATGGTTGAAGAGTGTTTGTTCTACGATGTTTCTCGCCTTATATGCCAACGTCCATCCATTGTCCATCCATTCGATGAAGCAGAAAACCTGACTCATCGGAGAAGGCAATCCTTTGCCAATCATCGAAGGTCCAATTCCGCTAGTGCACTGCAAATGTAAGCCTTTTCTGTTGATGCACTTTCGTTAGCACATAGGTGCAGTGACCATCCGTCTGCATCGGAACCCCATACACAGCAGGTCTCATTGAACTGTCGTTTTAGACACTAATCCGGTACCCTCTTCGTGCATTCTTCCAGTGAATTGCTCCACTCTAGTGTGTTGATCGGACCTTACGCACCTTCGAAGTCGACGTACACCTTTCACATCAATATCGCGTGGTGCTCCGCAGTTTCCAAATCGCTTATTTGTCATTTCTCCAATCAGGATACACTTTAATCACAGCAGCACGCAAACAGTTCGCAAACCACGGTGTTTCAGAAATACTGCCACCCTTGGCCCGAAAGCGGTTAATTATCCCTTTTTGCAAATCTAAGAAATCCCTTTTTTTATCTATGACAGCAACGAGTGATATGTATTCATATTGCCTACAGCATACCTTATATATCCTCCAAACCAGCTCACTACACGTGTTTTCTTTCACTGGATAACGCGCTGTTGACGTCAAAAGTAGGAGGTGGTCACAATAATGTGAATCCACTGCATACGTTGGCCATTTTCTAACTCTGTGCATCCAATGTGTACCGATGATTCAAAATCTTGTTACTTCATGCCTAACATGATGTTCATTCTACATGTGATGCCAAAACAGCTCTTACCAGCGTGGCATGGATGCTACAAGTTTTCTTAAGGTGGCTTTTTTTATCTGGTACCAAAGCGTTATCAGCATATTCTTTAACTCTCTTAAGATACATGGTGGAGCTGTCGGAGATCAGAATTGCTGTTCCAGTACAAACCACAGATGCTTGATGGGATTGACATCTAGGGAATTTTTACGCCTGACAGTGCGGCATGGCTCATTATTTTGCTGAAAGGAAATAATGCTAGAGGGGTGCCTATTGCCATGAAAATATGTTCTGGTCTGCAATCCGGTTTAGGTACGTGGGGTGAATATACTTCAACATGATTGCAGACGGGTCGTCATGGTTTCCTACATATGAATGACTGGAAAGGGTTTCCCAACCAAAGGTTACCCAGAGCATTACACGTTTCCCTACCGGCATATTTTTCCCCACGGTGCATTTTGGAGTCAAGAATTTCAAACGTAAACGATGTACACGTACGCGGCCGTCTACATGGTGCAAGAGAAAACGAGACTCATCGTACCAACTACTAATCATTCAAGGCCCAATTTTGATGCTCACGTTCCCATTGTAGGCTCTTCCGACGGTGAACCAAGGTTAGAAAGGATACTCGGAGTGGTTTGCGGTTACACAATCCCAATTTTTCAGGATTCGATGTATTGTGTGTTGTGACACATTACCCCCGTTACCAGCAATCAAATTACCGGCGGGTTACGCCACAATATCCCATCTGTTGACTCGTACCATACGGGATAGCTTTCACTCATCTCTTACATCGCTGAGCCGTAGTAGGCTCATACCTTTCCGGCCTTTAGTGGTTCTTCCGTCCTCCGACTATTTTATGAAGATACTACTAACCTCGGTTAACCCTGAGCACCCCAGAAGCTTTGCTTTTCGAAATTGCTCTGAACCAGTCGTCTGACCATGAGCACCCTAGAAGCTTTACAGTTTCGAAAATGCTCTGAACCAATCGTCTGACCATAAACACCCCAGAAGCTTTGCCTTCTCGAAAATACTCTGAACCAGTCGTCTGACCATGAGCACACCGCAAGCGTTGCTGTTTCGAAAATGCTGTGAACCAGTAGTCTGACCCTGAGCATCCCAGAAGCTTTGCCTTCTCGAAAATGCTCTGAACCAGTTGTCTGACCATGAGCTCCCCAGAAGCTTTGCCGTTTCGAAAATGCTCTGAACCAATCGTCTGACCATGAACACCCCAGAAGCTTTGCGGTCTCGAAAATACTCTGAACCTGTCGTCTGACCATGAACACATCAAAAGCTTTGCCGTCTCGAAAATACTCTGAACCAGTCGTCTGGCCATGAACACCCCAGAAGCGTTGCCGTCTCGAAAATGCTCTGACCCAGTCATCTGACCATGAACACCCCAGAAGCGTTGCCGTCTCGAAATTGCTCTGACCCAGTCATCTGACCATGAGCGCCCCAGAGCTTTGCTGTCTCAAAAATGCCCTGACGCGGTCGTTTGACCGTTAAAACTTGGCCTTTAGCAAAACTCGCTTAACCCTTTAACGACCATGACCTAAAAATCTTGTAACACTCAAAATACCCTAACGCCCGAAACTGTCTGTTGTTTCACTTTTTTTGTTTAATAACAACAATAGTGACTGGGGGTGATTTCAGCGGATCCCTCATAGGTCTTGAAAATGTGAAGAAAAAGTACGGGTAGGAAATCTGACTCACTCTAAACCGGCGTTTCGGGTGGTTATGGGCGTTTGTACAAACGGGCGTTAAAGGGTTACGTCCGATGCTTCTCCCATCTGGATGGCAAGAATAACACTGATTAACAGAGCTCAGTATCAGTTGTTATTTACACCGTTTCATGACCTTCACATGCTCCGTCCTTTACCTACAGCTGCTTCGATTTCTTCAAAGACGTGCTAGTCATAATGTTTTGTGTTTTTTCTATGCTGTGTCGGACATTTTCTCACCGGACATTTGCCCACTAACAAAATGCCCACCGGGCACTTGCCCACTTGGACATTTGCCCACAAGGCAGTTGTCCACCAGGACATTTGCCCACTGGACACGAGCCCACTGAACTTGAGCACATTTAACTTAACGAATAATCGCTAACATATTTTCGAAATTTAAGCATCATGACCTGCTTTGATTTTGGGAGATGCTGTACACCCGCCGAAATTTTAATTTTGTATGCCGTAAGACCCAACACACGTTTTGAACATGATGTACACCCAACGTATTTGCACACCAGACGAAATTTTAATTGTGTATGCAGTATGACTCAACGCACGATTTGAAAAAGAATTCGAATTGTCTCATCTGGAAGGGGAAGGGGGCGAGATCTCTACGGGAAATGGCAAATCCGTACACGGGAGATTAGTACCCTTCAGAGTCTGCGACGTTACGGGGTCGTATACAAATTGCATAAATGAAAAATTGCGTTTCGTTCCGAGACCTAATCAAAGTGTGGGAGTTTTTCTAGTAGATCAAAACGAAATGTACGAGTTTTCCTAGGAATATAAATTCGTATGTAAGATCATGACAACACAAGGTTTATGTAGAAGCTTTACGACTCACTAAATCTTGAGTTACCATTTCAACATTTAACATGTCATGCAGTAAACGCTAATCTACAGGGACTCAACGAATCTATCTCAAGGTTCTGACATGACACCTACGCTACGGGCTTTTTTAGAATATTTTAAATTACAATCTTGACATTTCGTATTTGTAAACATTTCATGAAACATAATGAAATGCAGTAAATAGTAACACTGTACTAGTGATCCGATTTATTGGCGTAGGAAATAAACACATAAGCGTTTCCAAGCTTTCGCACATCAACCAGATGGCTTTTTCAAGGAAGTTAGACAGAAACTGCAAACTGAAAAATAGAACGCTTAACAATGTGAACGCGGGAACTTGACAATAAATAGATGTGACGTTATATTCATTTAAAGATACGAGGCATCACGCTGGTTGCACGCGGGATCCTGGTAAAAAAAAGGCGTTAGTAGACTGCTTTTACGGCACTGGCTCTTGTCCTTGCTGTGATCAGTGGTAGTACATTAGAGATAGTAAACTGCTTTTTACGGCACTGGCTCTTCCCCTTCCTCTGATCAGTGGCAGTACATTAGGGACAGTAAACTGCTTTTTACGGCACTGGCTCTTCCCCTTCCAGTGATCAGTGGCACTACATTAGGGATAGTAAACTGCTTTTCACGGCACTGGCTCTTCCCCTTCCTGTGATCAGTGGCAGTACATTCGGGAATGAAAACTGCTTTTTACGGCACTGGCTCTTCCCCTTCCTATGATCAGTGACAGTGCATTAGGGACAGTAAACAGCTTTTTACGGCACTGGCTCTTGCCCTTCCTGTGATCAGTGGCAGTACATTAGGGACAGTAAACTGCTTTTTACGGCACTGGCTCTTCCCCTTCCTGGTATCAGTGGTAGTACATTACAGACAGTAAACTGTTTTTGGGGCACTGGCTCTTGCCCTTCCTGTGATCAGTGGCAGTACATTAGCGACAGCAAACTGCTTTTTACGGCACTGGCTCTTCCCCTTCCTGTGATCAGTGGCAGTGCATTTGGGACAGTAAACAGCTTTTTACGGCACTGGCTCTTCCCCTTCCTGTGATCAGTGGCAGTACGTTAGAGACTGTAAACTGCTTTTTACGGCACTGGCTCTTCCCCTTCCTGGGATCAGTGGCAGTACATTAGGGACAGTAAACTGCTTTTTACGGCACTGGCTCTTCCCCTTCCTGTGATCAGTGGCAGTACATTAGGGACAGTAAACTGCTTTTTACGGCACTGGCTGTTCCTTTTCCTGTGATCAGTGGCAGTACATTAGTGATAGTAAACTGCTTTTTTCGGAACTGGCTCTTGCCCTTCCTGTGATCAGTGGCAGTACATTAGAGACAGTAGACTGCATTTTACGGCACTGGCTCTTCCCCTTCCTGTGATCAGTGGCAGTACATTTGGGATAGTAGACTGCTTTTACGGCACTCGCTCTTGCCCTTCCTGTGATCAGTGGCAGTACATTAGGGACAGTAAACTGCTTTTTACGGCACTGGCTCTTCCCCTTCCTATGATCAGTGACAGTGCATTAGGGACAGTAAACAGCTTTTTACGGCACTGGCTCTTCCCCTTCCTGTGATCAGTGGCAGTACATTAGGGACAGTAAACTGCTTTTTACGGCACTGGCTCTTCCCCTTCCTGGTATCAGTGGCAGTACATTACAGACAGTAAACTGTTTTTGGGGCACTGGCTCTTGCCCTTCCTGTGATCAGTGGCAGTACATTAGCGACAGCAAACTGCTTTTTACGGCACTGGCTCTTCCCTTTCCTGTGATCAGTGGCAGTACATTAGAGACAGTAAACTGCTTTTTACGGCACTGGCTCTTCCCCTTCCTGTGACCAGTGGCAGTACATTCGGGAATGAAAACTGCTTTTTACGGCACTGGCTCTTCCCCTTCCTGTGACCAGTGGCAGTACATTAGGGACAGTAAACTGCTTTTTACGGCACTGGCTCTTCCCCTTCCTGTGACCAGTGGCAGTACATTAGAGACAGTAGAATGCTTTTTACGGCACTGGCTCTTCCCCTTCCTGTGATCAGTGGCAGTACATTTGGGATAGTAGACTGCTTTTACGGCACTCGCTCTTGCCCTTCCTGTGATCAAGGGCAGTACATTCGGGACAGTAAACTGCTTTTTACGGCACTGGCTCTTCCCCTTCCTGTGATCAGTGGCAGTGCATTTGGGACAGTAAACAGCTTTTTACGGCACTGGCTCTTCCCCTTCCTGTGATCAGTGGCAGTACGTTAGAGACTGTAAACTGCTTTTTACGGCACTGGCTCTTCCCCTTCCTGGGATCAGTGGCAGTACATTAGGGACAGTAAACTGCTTTTTACGGCACTGGCTCTTCCCCTTCCTGTGATCAGTGGCAGTACATTAGGGACAGTAAACTGCTTTTTACGGCACTGGCTGTTCCTTTTCCTGTGATCAGTGGCAGTACATTAGGGATAGTAAACTGCTTTTTTCGGAACTGGCTCTTGCCCTTCCTGTGATCAGTGGCAGTACATTAGAGACAGTAGACTGCATTTTACGGCACTATCTCTTCCCCTTCCTGTGATCAGTGGCAGTACATTTGGGATAGTAGACTGCTTTTACGGCACTCGCTCTTGCCCTTCCTGTGATCAGTGGCAGTACATTACAGACAGTAAACTGCTTTTTACGGCACTGGCTCTTCCCCTTCCTATGATCAGTGACAGTGCATTAGGGACAGTAAACAGCTTTTTACGGCACTGGCTCTTGCCCTTCCTGTGATCAGTGGCAGTACATTAGGGACAGTAAACTGCTTTTTACGGCACTGGCTCTTCCCCTTCCTGGTATCAGTGGTAGTACATTACAGACAGTAAACTGTTTTTGGGGCACTGGCTCTTGCCCTTCCTGTGATCAGTGGCAGTACATTAGCGACAGCAAACTGCTTTTTACGGCACTGGCTCTTCCCTTTCCTGTGATCAGTGGCAGTACATTAGAGACAGTAAACTGCTTTTTACGGCACTGGCTCTTCCCCTTCCTGTGATCAGTGGCAGTACATTAGGGATAGTAGACTGCTTTTACGGTACTGGCTCTTCCCCTTCTTGTGATCAGTGGCAGTACATTAGAGACAGTGGACTGCTTTTTACGGCACTGGCTCTAGTCCTTCCTGAGATCAGTTGCAGTACATTAGGGAAAGTAGACTGCTTTTACGACACTGGCTCTTGTCTTTCCTGTGATCAGTGGCAGTACATTAGGGAGAGTAGACTGCTTTTACAACACTGGCTCTTCCTCTTCTTGTGATCAGTGGCAGTACATTAGGGACAGTATACTGCTTTTAGACCAAAGAGTTATTCACAATGTTCATTAAATTCCCCCAAAAAGCACAAAATAAAACGTGTCTCGTGTGTTTGGGAGTACAAACTTTCAGATCTCACCTGAATAACATAAGTTAAGTTTATGCATAGATGATTCTGTAGTCATTATAAATTGTATAGTAATTTTTAATAAATGTTTTATGTATTATAGTTTATTTGCCGTTCACAGTTATTAGTTTTTAAGGAAGCGTATAAATTTCAGATTTCGCTCCTCGTTCCAGGCCGTCCTGTGCTGCAGGCGCTGGCCAGGTGAGAGGGAATTCTGTCCTTCCGGCCCACCGGGAACCCGATCAGCCACGATTAGGTATTCGTCCCGGAACAGGAGCTGCAGAATCACGTTCTCCGGGACTCCGAGGCTATCGGTTTTCGACTGCCGCAGGTGCCAACAGTGCAGTTCCGCTTCCTCAACAGCAGGGATCCAAGGCACGATGTAATTTCCACGGCGATCCGAACAGCACCGTTCTGTAAGGTATTCCAAAACAGTGCATTTCCAGAGTTCTGAACTTTCGGACAGAATCAAATCTTCCTAAGTGGCGTGAGGCGAATACAAGGGTTACTAGATCACAAGGTTATGCTCATCCTGCACTTCTGGTGACTGTTTTGTGACGTCACTGTTCAAATCGCCATCTTAAAATTGCCTAATCGCCACGTTTCTCTTTATACGCACCATAGCAGCGTGTCGGAATTATTGTTCCTAAACCAGCTGGAATAATTTTAATAAATTCTACCAGATTATTTAATGCTTATAACGTTTTTAATTAACAAAAATTGGGAAATGTTGCAGCGATGCTTTTCCTATTCCTCATAAAGAAATTCTTTATTATATGACAATAATACATTCTGCTGTGCGATTTCCCTTCTAAATTTTCATAAAAACAGCAAAAATTCTCTTTACTAAATTAACATTTAAAAGCATAATTCTATGCAATTTAGTTTAAAAAAATGAGCGGGAGGTATTTTCGAAATCTCTGGTACTAAAATATTCACATCACTGTAAATGTCTTCTGTATTTAACGCAAATATGTTTTTACATAAGCTTTTGTTCTGTGTCTGAGTTATAAAAATTGTTGACAAGGCATCTTCCTCCTTAGCTACAATTCTGATCTACGATTCACATGTTAGGACGGTGACGTCACTCAGTGACGTCACGATTATTCGTCTGCGAGGATTGCGGGATGAGCAAACCTTACTGTCTATTAACCTTGATGCTGACACATATTTCAATCCGAGCTTCATTTGGTAATTTTTAAATAATGCCTAGAAGTTAAGAGTAAGTTTATATTTTTAAATCGCGTTGGTAACCAATATTGTGTATAATCTGAAAACTTAAAAACCCGTTGAAACTGTCTTGTTTGATATCTGTAAAAGTACGTGTTTTAAAATGGTATTCTTTGTAAATTTAATGCGTATAGTAGCTATTTTCATACATGCTGATCTCATTGTTTTTGTATAGGTAATAACGGCATGCATAGCGAAAATTTTTATTTTTAGGATGGATATATTGCGATTTCTAAAAATCATAGCGATTTAACGAAGGATATTTGGATAGTTATGATATCTTAATCTACCACACATCAAGAATAATATTATATGTAAAATGTATCAAAAAGGTATCAATACAAATCATATGAACGTTATGGCAGTAAACCACAAAAATGAGAGTGAAAAACAAAGCTCAAAAAGAAATGAAGTAAAAATATTAATGAAGGAAGAAGGAGGGGTGTGCTGCATATCACAAAAAACTCTGCTGGTTATTACTTTCTACAAAAAAACAGGAGCACAAGATTTGGCAGGAACTTGGTAATGAAGGAAAATAAAGTTATCTATCAGTTACTTGAACTGGACAACTCAAACAAATATTTGACAAAGTGTTGTCTACACCAAGAGATGCACTGTTGCTGGCCTCAAATAGAGAAAAACTGGTTTGACAAGGAACCTGCATAAAGCGGAAACCTGCCCCAAACAGAGCTTTTTTTTTCTATTTTGTTCCGAAACGAGAGATAAAAATTACGTATCATTTAACTTGTCTAAACAGAACCTGCCTAACTCGAAAATGGAGATGGCAGAAGAGTAAATGAACCATCTAACGACAGAGAGAATACAAAATATTACACGATAAAGTGTAATGATGAACTCACACGGAACAAATTCGCTTGAGGTTTGATGCAACATAATGAAACACAAAGCAATTGCTTTGGTGTTGTTTAATCAAATACTCATTGTAGCCCATCAATTGTTTCTCTCCTTTTTAAGTATGTAGCACAACTTAGTTTAGGTCATGCTCCCTTTGATAAATGCAATGCCCAACGTCTTCGCAATTTGCGGCTTCCTACGGATTTGAACGAAACACTTTCATTTACTTCCCTAACATTTATTCCTTGAAATGATCATTCACATCTTTCGCTTGTAGTGAGTTGCGTTCTTTTGCGTCTTGTCTTTTGCCTCTATCCAAATCGAGAACGCACTTCTTTGCCAGAAGAGCGTTCTCGATTTGGATATAGAATTTAAAGTTATTGAAATACACGAAAAGGAGAAGTGTATGTATCAAGAATTCTGCAGAGAAATTCAATGCTGGGAAACCAAATGTTTATTACATTTTAAAGCGAAGGGACGAGATGGCAAAGTAGTGGTATTAAGGTAAAAGCTCAACGAAGAGAAAACTTGGAAATTCTAAAAATGGATAATTGAATAAGATTGTGTGAGAGTGGTTTGTTAGCGAACGAATGGCGCACGTGCTCACACTGAGCGCCATATTCGATGTGTTACTGCATAGAAATCAATTTTGGATTATTTAAAAATATAAAAGTTTGTGATTTTTTGTTGATTACGGTATACGAGCAATACACGGAAGTGCCAGAAAAACTGGTACACCAGTCTACACGAAAAGGAGACGGCAGAGGTGTGTCCCTCGCGGGAGCGCAGGACTTAAGAAATACGACGGGGCATAGACTCCACTAGCTTCTGGAAATATGCTGTGGGCAATGCACACCATACTTCCTGCAGAGCGTTCCACAATTCGGGTGTATCCCGAGGTCTCGGATTCCTGTATTCGATAGCGCGTTGCATGACATCCCAAATGTGTTCCATCACTTTCATATCTGGGGACTTGGGTGGGAATGGCAACACCCCAAACTCTGATGAATGCTCCTCTAACCATAATGTGGCGTCCCGACACTTGCGTGGAAGGGCATTGTTCTGTTGGAACAGGCCCAACCCTATCAGCATCAATGCACGACATGAATGGGTGTACCGCGTCAGAAAGGATACGCACATAACGTTGAACGGTCACAGACGTTTGTAGACGTACTAGGCTACTTGTTTCCAGTCATCAAATGTCCAGTGACGGTGTTGCCGTGCCCAAGCTAGGCTCATAGCTCTGCGTCGTGCATCCATCAAGGGGACTCGTGTTAGGCGTCGGCTCCCAAAGCCCATATCGTGCAAGGAACGTTGCACAGTCCGGACGCTGATGCTTGTTGACTCTCCAGCATTGAATTCCGATGCTACCGCGAGAGTGTCGCGTGAAACGATTCTTGACAGCCGACGATGGTCACGCTCATCCAATGTCATTATACGGCCACACTGGTATCGTAGGTTGTAGGTTTTGCCGGAATTCTTGTAGTCACGGTACACCCTTGCAATGTTTGTCCGTGAAAATCCGAACTTCGTTTCTACCTCCGAAATACTATGGCCCATATTGCGAGCGCCAACTATGACACCTCGTTGAAAATCGCTTAAATCGTTATTACTTGTCATTCTCACGCCGAAAACAGCTCTGACAGCTGGCAAGGATGTCTATCGCTTTATATACGTACTGCCGGACGCAACCGAGTACGCGCATAGGTGACGTTGCTATGTATTTTACATAAGCTCGTATGTACCCGTTCTTTGTGGCACTTCAGTGTATATTCTCTTACGTAATCACTAATTATGTAGAATCTGTTATTAACATTCATCATTATCAACAGCCATGGAACTAATGCCCGGTGGACACGGCCACCAGATGGTAACGGATTACAGTTGTCTTGTATTTTTGCTACCACACTCATCTGGTAAACCCCGTCATGAGAGAATGGAGACCATGGACTAAATGTGGCCGTGGACGAATTCAGAGGGAACCATCCATGCATTCACGTCCCCACACCCGGGAAGTTTGCGGAAACCCCGGAAAAAGAGCAGACTAGGTGGCCGGCAGGACCGAACTATAACACCCCTCAGAAAAGTTCGCCCCCACACTAAGCACAGCACGTTAGCCAACTGCACGCACATGTAGAAAACGGAAATATGTTTTAAACGGAAAATAATTCCAGTTCCTTGGATTCCGTCTTAGACCCATTTCACTGCATTTTGGGTTAGAAAGTTCCATGTATCTGCAAAATCAAATGAAAATACTGTTCTATGAACCGTGAAACCACAGCTAGCAAGCGGGTTTTTTTTTTTTTTTTTTTTTTATGGTTGGAGGTTTAACGACCACCGTGAGCAACTCAATGGGCTATAAGCAGTCGCCCGTCCCTAATTTAGGGTCACTGGTTCCAGGGAAGGGAGAGAGCCAGTGCCGTAAGACAAACACAACATCCATGCCTGACCGGGATTCGAACCCGGACCCCTTACGGACGAATGATCAGAGGCCAGCGCCTTAGGCCACTGCGCCACCGGGGCGGCCTAGTTTTATTTGATAAGAGATTATGTGTTTGCTACATGACAGTACAAGTTGCTCTTCTGTCGGTGTTCAAGTGTTAGTGCTATCATGGCGAATGTGCAGATTAAAATTCGTGGCTCAGTACTGTATGACTTTGTACTTGGAAATTCCGCGGTCTAAGAGACCTGCAGCATTTCCAACGCATTCGGTGGGGATAATGTAGAGTTTCGTATCGCATAGACCTGGTTCAAACGGTTTCATGAAGGTAACGATACCATGGTGAATGCTCCAAGATACAGATTTTCTGAAACACCAAGTCCCACACATCCATACATCCTACTGTTTTGGACTACCAGTTCCCACACATGCAGAGAGTTTGCTGTCTAGGACCAATGATTCTCCATAGATACAGACGGCCTGCTTTGCTGGACCACCATGTCTCAAAGATCCATACAGCCTGTTGGTTTGCAGTACGAGATCCCACAGATCCAGACGGCCTGCGTGTTTGGACCACCAGATCAGACAGGTCCAGACGGCCAGCTGGTTTGGAACACCTGATCCCGCAAATCCAGACAGCCTGCTTTTCTGGAGCACCAAAAGCAGGCTGTCAATACTCATCAACGTTAAACGTATGAGTCAGTCCACAAACATCATACCTGTGCCAATACTGTGTACTTAGAACCACCTACGTTATTCGAAAAACTTAGCCCAGTAATATGCATACTGTATGTTAGACCAACATACAGTATCATCGTATTAGGTGTTCAAATAAGTTTTAAAGCTTTTCAAGACAGCGCAACAGATAATTTGAGAGAAACCAACAATATCTTTACGAATCAAAATATGCGCCGTCATTATCTATCACCTTCCGCCATCGGTCGGGCAGGTAACGGATTCCAGCCATGAGGATTACTCCGTCGTGTGACGCGATGAAGTCGTCCACCCATTTTTGCACTTCGTCACGTGCCCGGAATCGGGCAGCAGACAAACCATGTTTCATCAATCGGGACAAATGACAGTCTAAATGAACTATGTCGGGACTAAACGCCGGGTGCTCCCAAACTTCCCAGCCAAAGACCTACAGCTTATAAGCTTGTATGGCCAGCCAAAGACCTACAGCCCTAAACAACGTTTACTTTAACGCTATCGCGACATGCGGCCTAGCGTTGTCATGCAGTAATTTTACGGGACGCACTCCTTTGACTGTAAATGAACGTTTCCGACAGATTTCTTTGTTCAATCGCAGCAATTGTTGCTTGTAGTGATCAGCAGTAACAGTTTGGCCCTGTTCCAATAGTTTATAATAGAGCACACCCTTCACATCGCACCAGATGCACAGCAGAACTTTCTTGGAGTGAATACTGCGTTTCAGTGTCGACGTCGTTGCTTCATCAAGGTCAACCTAGTGTTTTTTGCTTTTGGAATTGTCGTATAATATCCACCTTTCATCACCCGTAATGCTTTCCTAGAGGAAGGCCTTTCTGTGTGTTTATTCAACAGATTCAAACACTTCGTACCACGCTCATCCTTGTTCCTCTGGCTCAGGTCATGTGGCATCAATTTTCCTTCCTTCTGAATCTTTCCCATTGCGCGTAAACGATTGGAAATGGTTTGTTGATTAACTCCCAGCTGTTCAGATAGTTCTTTTTGCGTTTGAGGCGAATCTTCATCCAGCAATGCTTCACGTACAACCTTCTGCGGGGCGCCGCTACGTTCTCGTTCGCTAACAAAATACGTGCTTTAAATCGTCTAAACCAAAACGTACGCGTGCTTTTTCGATGCAATATTCTCCCCCAGAACAGAACAGATCGATGCACATGCTTTTGCAGCACTTTTTCCTTGAGGAAATTCGCAATGAGTGCAATGACGAATAAATGCAGAATTGCTTGCCATCTTTCACCTAACGATGTGCAAGTGCGTTTGACTGTTGGGCAAACTTCTGTGTCATACAGCATTTTATACTCTATACCAGTTACGGTCACATGACAACAACCAGGGAAATGTCGGATATGTAAATTAGCGTTATACGTCACACACAAAACGCTTTAAAACTTATTTGTACACCTAATACAGTACATTATGTTGGATCAGCATCGTGATGTCTTGATTACCAAAGTCTTGCGAACGATTGTTAGAATGTTACGGCAAATGAACAAGCAAATGCTGTGCACAGTTTTTTGTCTGTGGCTCAGTCATCAATTTGTTTTTCTTCGATAAAAATTTAGTGATCTCATCACATTTCAATTATCAGAAATATACGTAGATCAATAATTTCCCATGAGACACCACTTTTGGCAAATTGTGGACTAGATCTTAGCTGAAGGAAATAATTACTCTTAAATTGCGCCAATGAGTTGCTCCTTATATTACGTTGTGCTGATGTTGGCTCTCCGTTGTTATTTTTCCTATGTAAGAAAGTTAGACAAATGGGTTTCTGATGCTGCTCCTACTTTGAACGGACTAAAGTGCAAAAGGAAAGCATCTCCAAATGCCTCCTACGACACTTGACAAGTGAGCATCTTTTCCGCAAAATCTTTATATCTGATGAAAAATGGATCCTGTAAAACCCCCCAGGTGATGATCATATCAGCGGTTATCGCAGAAGGAGTCACCAAAAAAATGTCCCGAATCCTAATTCACAAGTTGAAACTGACTGCATTTCGGACTAAGATCTGTGCTGTGAATTACGAGCTGTTGCAGCAGTTGGAAACACTAGTACACCTTACAGTCAGAGATGCTATGACGTGTGGATGTTAAACTTCAGGTGTTACAGCCAGCTTTGGCTAACTGCTGTTGCATATTAACGCAATACTTTGAGGCGAGCATCTGTTGTGATCGAAAAACAAACACTATTCTCTAATGAAAGATTTTGCCACATCCACCATATTTCTCATGCATTTCAACAACGGACTACTGTCCATTCCATTCTCTAAACACTCATATGAGGTGGAGATGATTCTGTGTCCAGAACGCCTGCGTGAAAGCTGAAATGCTTTTACATCAATGTGTGTATCGATTCAATTAGAATGTTTTTTCGGTGTTTAAAGACCACGGTGATCAACTCTTATAGCTTGAAGCAATCGCTTCCGCCTAATGTAGGGCAACTGGACCTAGGAAAGAGAGAGAGAGAGCCAGCTCAACAGCAGAAACATGCCTTTTATGAGCCTATCTAGGACACGAATCCAAGGTAAGCTTGTATGGCCAGACAAAAACCTGCAGCCCTAAACAATTGTTCAGCCAAAAACCTACAGCCCTAAACAATCGTTCAGCCAAAAACCTACAGCACTAAACAATCGTCCAGCCAAAAACCTACAGCCCTAACCAATCGGCCACCGCGGTGGTAATTGGAAAGGATATTTTCTCTTTCGAGCAACTTCGGGACTATTGCATGTGCTTCCTACTGATCAATGTGATTATCTGTAAATACCAGGTGTCTGTTTATTTAGGAGGGAGCAAAGGCGCTGGAACTTTTAACATGACCAGATATAGATAGACTCAGCCTATCACATGCGCTGGGTATGCGAAGTAAAATACAGTCAAACCCGCTTAAAGGAATATCGGATATTGGAATATCCCGCTTAAAAGGATGAAATTCCTCTGTCCCAAACTGCAACCTTTGTACATACTGATAAAACGCTCCGGTTAATGGAATAAGATTATTGGATTAATACCGGTTATTGGAATAAATTTTTGCTCTTTTAAGGTTACAAAGGAGAAAAGCAGGTTCTTCATTCAAAGCACCTTTCTTGGAATTTGTGTTCTAATTTTTCACGGACAGAATCACACGCACAATTTGTGGTGAATAAGAACGGTGTAGAGAAATAACTATTTAAGCTTTGTAGTGGATACTTATTGTCTAGAGAATTGACCATTTTAACCTAACTCATATGATTGTCTAGAGAAATGACCATTTTAACCTAACTCATATGATTGTCTAGAGAAATGATCATTTTAACCTAACTCATATGATTGTCTAGAGAAATGACCATTTTAACCTAACTAATTGTAAACAATAGTTAGGTTAAAATGGTCATTTCTCCCAGACTTGACGTCGACCTTATCTCACCCTACTAAAAAGAAGCGGTGGAAAATATCTTTGTCTATTTGTATTTTAATGATAATGCTCATGAGGCTGGTGACATTATTAAACCAATATCAATACTTACTGTGATTCATACGATGACTAAATCATAGAATGCGATTTCAACAGAAAGCTTATAACATTGCTTTCTTAAGTGTAAATTTTTGGTAGATGCTACTCTTGAAGGTGTGAATTTACTTCTCCATCCCACATCTGATGAAGTGGTGGAAGATGACATTTCTAATTTCGTAAATTTTGATAACGACTCAGAGGTGTTTGGAGAGATATCTGATAGTGAAAGCCTGCAAAATGAGATTATAGAAGATGATGATGATCATCATCATGTTGATATTGAAGTACCTTCTCATACGGAAGTGAATAACGCATGCAGCATTTTAAGACACTTTTCGGAAAATAGGAATAATGTGGTCTTCTCCGCATATTATAAACTGGAGAATCAAGTAACAAATGTATTATATTCCGAAAAAAGCAATGTAAAATAACTGGTTATTTTGCCAAGCCATCAATGTTACACCTACAGCACTGTACATATGTACTGCACTGTACTTTATCATATTGTACGCTATTATATGTATAGTACAGTACTGTATGGAATTTTATGTCGCTATGAAGCAACATGTCACTTGTTTTTACCCGTTCTTTAAGCATTCTTTTCTTCACAACGTATTTACGTAGTTATACGTACTGTACTTGAGTTCGTATGTATGTGAATTTATTTGGAGAGATCTCGTAAAATGGAATATCCCGCTTATTGGAATATTTTCTTATGACAAATAGGCTATTCCATTAAGCGGGTTCGACTGTAAATCATAATTTTGTAAGGCGTATGGAACTGCTTCTTACATAAACAAAAGAAACATTGGGCATATCTTTGCATGATTTTACCACTAAATGCTTAATAAAAAACAAGATACCTGTGTGCTGGCTATTATAAGAAAGGGTAACTAAAAGCGAGTATTCTCTACCTGATCTTTCAGTTACAGAAAAATGAGACCCTTAAATTGGTTAGCATAAGAAAAAGCAAGTTAGTAAAATCATGCAATGCATTGATAACGATACGTACGCTTTCCAACATACCAGAAATCATAACTTAAGTTGATTACTCAGGTTATGAGGAGAATGGCTGTGGAATAAATCTTGCTCTTGTGTCCTGACTTTTGACCTCATTTTGATGATATTTTAAAGAATTGGTTCAGTACATCTTCAGAACAACATACTAAAATTTTGTCGCAATAGAAGCATTTTTTAGTCAAGTTATGAGCATAATGGGTGTTAAATATATCTCGCTCCTGTGTCCTGACCTTTGACCCCATTTCGATGATATTAAACAGAACCGGTACAGTACCTTTCCGGTGCAACATGATAAAGTTTCGTCGCAATCGAAGCCTTTTTACGTAAGTTATGATGCGTAAAGGGCGATGGAAGGGATCCCGCTCGTATGTACTGACTTTTGACCCCCTTTCTCCCATTTTCAATAAGATTCCTCTCCAGGTTGTCCCTTACCATATAATAAAATTTCCATTGAAATCGAACCTTTTTTACACAAGGTATGACGCATAAAAGCAATGGAATGGATCCCGCTTCTATGCCCTGACCTTGGACCCCATTTCTCCTATTTTCAATAGGTGGCGTCCCCAAGTGGTCCCCTACCACTAAATTTCATCGAAATCAAACAATTTATATGCGAGTCATCGTGCGGACGGAAGGACAGACAGACGGACAAAACTGGAGCATATATGCTTCTTCAACCTACGGTTGGAAAGCGTAATTTAAAAGGGCGTAATTTCCTGACTCTAACTCGTTGCAATCCTAATTGCTGCATTTTTGGCGGGAATACCAGGTACAGCATGGATATTGTTTTCAGTCTCGCGGCACTAGCTCTGTCCCTTACTTGAAACCTGCAGTACTAAAAACTCTTTTAAACCTCAGATCCTTCTGACGTCTTTAAACTCAAGAAAACAGAAACAGGTTAATTTCACTTAAAATGAAGTCAACCACCTATTATCCGGAAATTTTTTCTCGAATCAGTTCGTACGAGGTCCGTTTGCTGTTCGCAGTGTTGGACATTAAAATATTAGTAGCATAAAATTCAGTGTTTGTGAAACGATCTGCCGAATATAAGAAAAACGGTACATTCGACAGATCGTTTCAGGTCCCGAAGTATGGAGTGTCAAATAGAGAGGAATGGACATCTCTAACATCTGCTCATCTACTAGCTTAACAAGGGATCCACGGCAGCCGAGGCTACTCGACAAATTTGTGCTGTGTATGGGGAGGATGCTATTGCTCCGTGGACAGCTTGCAAATTGTTTGACCGGTACCGAGGTGGCAATTTTGACCTCAACAACTCTCCGTTGCTCAGGTTGTCCAAAGTGCTGGTCCAGACAATATTAATAGCAGAGTCATAAAAGACTCGATATCTATTTTAGTACCTCTTATAACACATATTATTAATCTGAGTTTTTATTCAGGTCAGTTTCCTGACAGTCTGAAAATCGCTAAGGTTATTCCTATTTTTAAAAAAGGAGATAGGGAATCTACTTGTAATTAGAGACCGATATCTTTGTTACCCGTTTTGAGTAAGAATTTTGAAAGGTATATTCACAGCAGAATGGTTGATTTTTTACACACCCATGGTATGCTCTCTTTGGAACAGTTCGGTTTCCAAAGAAACAGATCTACTGAAATGGCTGTTGCTAAGTTGTCAAATTTCATTTCCGAAGCACTAGATGACAGTTATTATACTGTTTGTGTTTTTATTGATTTCCAAAACGCTTTCGACACGGTAAATCACGACATTCTGTTACATAAATTACCCAAATACGGTTTTCGTGGCAAAATTCTTTCCCTCTTAATGAGCTACCTCTCTCATCGCAAACAGTATGTTACTGTAAATAAAATAAACTTCGATCTACTTAATATTTCATGTGGAGTGCCTCAAGGTTCGGTATTGGGACCGTTACTGTTCCTGTTATATATTAATGACCTTCCTCTGTGCCTGCAATCAACTCATGCTTTGCTATACGCTGATGACACTGTCATTTTTCAAAAATGTCATGATTTGCATAAGTTACAGATAATGATCAATAATGATCTATCAAATTTATCTCATTGGTTATGCTCTAACAAATTATCACTTAATATTCTAAAAACCAACGCCGTATATTTCCGAAACGTTCATAAAAGAGAGGACATAAATAACTTTCCAGTCAGGATTAATGATCTCCCCCTTAAAAGTGTGGACAAATTTCAGTATCTTGGTGTTTGGTTTGATGAATTTTTTAACTGGAATACGCATGTTCAGTTTATTTTAAAAAACGTTTCCTTACAGGTTGGCCTGCTTGGTAAAATTAAGTATCTCTTCCCTATCAATGTCCTAAAAACATTTTACTATGCTTTTATTTATACCCATCTCTCCTATTGTCTGGCATCTTGGTATTCAAATATAAACAATAAGTTATGCTTGCTAAAATTGCAGAAGAAATCTGTTCGCTATATGCTGAACACAGATTACGTGTCTCATTCAAAACCTTTATTTCTAAAACTAAATATTCTAAAAATTCATGAAATTTTTACCTTGAAACTAGGTATCATGTTTTTTAAAATATGGCATCTTAAACTGCCTATTTTTCAATCTGACATCAAATATCTGCATTATTCTATCTTCACCAGATCTGTTGCTAACAGCAAATTATGTCATCCATGTGTTAGACTTAATTATGGTTTAAATAGCATACTGTATAAAGCCATTTTCCTATGGAATAATCTCTTAGAGAGCATCAGATCCCTGGAAAATATCAAAAAGTGTTCCCTGTCTCTGCGAAATTACATTGTAAATCACCCTGATCTCCATAACGAATCTCAACCCTATAATTAAATTGTAGTTCCAAGCATGCTGCTAACAGTGGTGCTTCTGTTATAACCATCTTACTTGCTTTCATGTAGGCCATATGTTTTATTCTTTTTCTTACATCTGATAGGGGGATTCGCCTTACAACCAATGTGTTCAGATTCCTCCTGGTGTATCGCATTTTCATATAACTGTAAGTTTTAAATGTGTGCAATAAATAATTGTATTTTATTGTATCTTATGCACTGAGATCCGCGTCAAACCACACGCAAATTGGCCACTGAGTTGCACTATGATCAAGCCACAGTGGTGCAACACCTGGAACGTATGGAAAAGGTCCAGAACGTCATCGTGGACTTCGGTGCCTCACACTCTCACCAAGGAAAGCAAGGATAAGCGTGTTACCATATGTAGTTACTTGCTCTCACGTTATCGCGAATGTTCTCAGGAACGCAAACCCTGTCTGTCAGGTATTGTTACTAGATATGAAAAATGGTGCCTCTACGTGAATTTCAAGCATCGCAGGGACTGGTTAAGCCCAAACAAGATGCCCGCACCAAGTCCAAAACACGACCTTTATCCAGCGAAGATCATGTTGTGTGTCTGGTGAGACATGGAAGGCATTTTTTTCTGGGAAATGCTCCCGACGAATTGGACTATCAACGCTGCACTATCTTGTGAACAACTCCATTGTGCGGATGGAGCAATTCAGCAGAAATGGTCTCATCGGTACCACGTTGTCCTTCTCCAACATGATAACGCACGCCTTCACAGCTCAAACATGATAAAAACGGCCATTCAGGACATGAAATGGGAAATCCTTTCACATCCGGCTTACTTCTCAGACATCGCCCCTTCAGACTATCACCTGTTCCGATCTCTGTTGAATGTACTCCGTGGCAGAACCTTGAGGATTTCTTCGCAGCAAAACCAGCACGTACTTTGAAGAATGGCATTGCAGACCTATCCAGACGTTGGGACACCATCATAAGCAATGGGTGGAAATACATAGTTGATTGATTCCGTTTTTTACGTTTTCCAACCGTAGGTTGAAGAAGCGTATAAGCTCCAGCTTTCTCCGTCCGTCCGTCCGTTCTTCTGTCCATCCGTCTGTCTGTCCGCAAGATAACTCGCGTAAAAATGGTTCGATTTCGATGAAATTTCAGTATATGATAGGGGATCACTGGGGACGAACCCTATTGAAATGGGTGAAATGGGGTCAAAGGTCAGGATATAGGAGCGGGATCCATTCCATTGCCCTTATGCGTCATAACGTGAGTAAACATATTTCGATTTCGATGAAATTTCAGTACATGATAGGGATAACCTGGGGACGAACCCTGTTGAAAATGGGTGAAATGGGGTCAAAGGTCAGGACATAGGAGCGGAATCCAATCCATTGCCCTTATGCGTCATAACCTGAGTAAAAATGGTTCGATTTCGATTAAATTTTAGTATGTGGTAGGAGACCAATCGGGAACGAACCCTACTGAAAAAGGGCGAAATGGAGTCAAAGGTCAGGACATAGAGCTGGATCAATTCCATTGCCCTTATGCATCATAACTTGAGTAAAGATTGTTCGATTTCGATGAAATTTCAGTACATGATAGGAAATCATCTGGGGAGAAACCTTATTGAAAATGGGAAAAATGGGGGTCAAAGGTCAGGACATAGGAGCGGGATCCATTCCATTGCCCTTATGAGTCAAAACTTACGTAAAGATGCTTCGATTGTGACACAATTTAATCATATCCGGAGATACATTGAACCAGTTCGGTTGAATATCATCGAAATTGGGCCAAAGGTCAATGCACAGGAGCGAAATTTATTCGACAGCCATTATCCTGATAACTTGACTAGAAATGCTTCTATTGCGACAAAACTTTAGTATGTTGTTGCGGAGGTATACTGAACCAATTATGTTTAATATCACCGAAATGGGATCAAAGGTCAGCGCCCAGGAGCGAGATTTATTCCACAGCTATTATCCTCATAGCTTGAGTAATAACTTGAGTAATGATTTTTGGTATATTGGAAAGCGTGTCATAATCAATACATTGCATGATTTTACTAACTTGTCCTTTCTGATGGATGCATTCCTGTAGTGCGGTGAAAAAAACTGCTTGAACGTAAGCAATTACCCAGTAAAAGTAAAAACTCATAATCGAGGTCCCACTGTACTTGAATTCTGGAAATAGACCCTCAGTCGAGGAAATGAGGAGCATTTTCCCTCTTTGAAAGCAAAAGCGGAAAATGAAGATAATCTTGAACTTGAGTCAAGTGGAAATCATGTTGAAAATCTTTCGAATCCGAAACCAGGGTATTAACGACGGTTCGGCGATTTCAAAAGAAAAATGAACTACTCAGTTTGCTATATTATCCTTTGAGGACATTGAAATTGAAAATTCATCCAACTATATCGAAAGGCGCTTTCAGAAAAATGATTTATCATCAGAAATGGAGCTGATATCCCTAAAAAATGAAAACATATTCAGAGAGGTTGCCGCGTGAACTACGATATTTGGAAGACTAATTTACGAGCTTTTACACGACGACGAAGACGATTTACGAGCTTTTACTACTATAGCTGCATGAGCGAGTCAGCATTTATGATAGTGAGAAACGAGTGTAGTAATAGGTTGTATCACAGTTGGAAATTTTAAGATTTAGAATGGGAGTTTAAAACCATGAGGACAAAGACATTTCTGTGAAAACAAAGATCAGAATTGCTAAATCTATGGTCTTTCCTGTGGTAATGTGTGGTTGTAAAATCTGGATATTCAAGAAGAGTGAGAATAAGAAGATTTGTATTTCTGAATGATGGACTCAGAGACGATTATTTAGAATTTTATGGATTGCAAGAAGAACTAAGCAATCAGTACTTCACCAAATCAGATCATCCCTTGAGGTGAAGCAAAAATTCACATATTTTGGACATGTGATGCGTGCCAACAATGTATTTGAAGAAATGTTCATGCTTGGCAATATTGGAGGAAGCAGTATAAGGGGAAGACAGAGAATAAGATGGTTGAATAGAATCAAAGACGCTTGTAGAAGGATCACAGAAAAGTAGGGAGATTTTGCTCAGAATAGATTGAGATGGCAAGCTTTTATTCATACAGTAACCAATAGTCGAATACGACTTGATTTAACCTAACAACAAGACAAATAAAAAACTATACTATCCACAGTTTTCAAAAGATATGGAGAAATGTGAGTATCATCATTTTCGCTGTATAACTTTAATTTGCTTTCTTATTATTTCATCTTTATATCTTAGCTCTAAAATGACGAGTTTTCACAATTCTAATATTTGCATTTTAAAGTATTCAGACGTGCCGCCGCGAACGCACGCACACATGCTTTTGAATTTGTAAACAGGCTATGACCCCAGTCTATATTTCTATTATTACCTGATCAATGGTTGTCAGATTTGGAATGTAGACCCATTTCCTTTCAAGTTGTACATAAAATGTGATTTCGAAAGCACAGTCAGTGAATATAACGCTATCGCCGTAGCTCCTACGTTTAGAGTTTAGAATGGTTTCTTTTTTTCTTTTTGTTGTATTAAGAAAAGTCGCTTTAGCAATCATATTAACTTTAACTCCATGCTGATGCTTTGAATTGTTATATAAACTTTAACTTCAACACTAGGATATTGTTCCACTAACTTGGCTATTCAAAACCAATGATTTATAGCTCGTTAGGCTTATATCATAGTACTGCAAATTCCGTTGACCCGAATAGTTTAAAACTTAATAGCTTAAAAGTCCTTATCTAGGTATGTATGTACACCCTTTGCCAAAACAAAAACAAGAGCCCAGAAAGAATCATCCAATCGAGATGAAAATGAGTAGATGCACTATTCCAGATGGAAAGGAAATAAATGCACTTTCAGAGCAGTTGCGCAGTCAATTCGGATGAAACAGCTAGACAAGTGGAACAAATTAGTAACTTGTAGCGCCTCCTCTTGCAAGGATACAAGCAGTATATGAGCGTGGCACAGACACATACAGTTCACGGATACTGTCCTGAGGTGCAGCATGCCAGATGGTGCCAAAATTGCCGGCCAGTTCGCCGACATTACGAGATGCGCGCACGTGGAGTTCCAATATAACCCAAGCATGTCCGATCAGTGGTAGATCGGGCAATCGGGCTGGCACGGAAGGGTGCCAACATTACATATACAACCATGGGAGAGTCGTGCAGTGTGTGGCCGGGCATTATCCTGTTGAAAAATTGCTCGGTCGTCTGCTATGAAAATGGCAACATAACGGGTTGTAGAGTGTCGTCGACGTACCGTTGAGCCATTAGGGGGGTACGGAGACGTACCAAGAGTGTCCGGCTATTGCAGAAAATGGATTCCCAGATAGTCACTCCTAGTATGTGAGTCGTTTGTCGTTCCACGGAAAAGGCAGGATCCGTGTGCTTGCCAGCTCGTCTCCAGAGACGTATGCGCTGGTCATCGGTCCCCATTGCAAACCGTGACTCATCACTGAAGAGAACACGCCGCCACTGGACACTATGCCACTTTGATCGCGCCCAATACCACTGCAACCGGTGTCTACGATATGCGCTTCTCAGAGGAAGGCAGGGGAATGGCCTCTTCGAATGTGCTCCCCGTGCAGCAAATCATGTGACAACGGCCCGGTTGGTCACATCTATACCTATAGACGAACCAACATGGTCACGGGTGTTTGAGAGCGAGGAATCTAGTTCTGTTCGTGCGGTTCTCACAATCGCTCGATCCTTGTGTTCCGTAGTAGCTCCTTGCCGTCTGCTACCTGCGTGCCACAAGGTTGTGCTTCCTCAACCCATTGGCGCAAATATCATCTGATTGCCGTGTCACACCGACCAAAATGCATGGTTACACGGTGACTGTACCAAACGGCCTCCTCCAGCTCAATTACAGTTCTCTCTCAAACTCACTCAACTGTACGTTTTATGCACGGATCCGACGTCGAGGCATCCTTATAATGTGTTTAGGCAAATGCAGCTGCAATCTGCTGTCACAAGTGTCCTTGTTTATGAGCTTTGCTCTTGATATACTCTCCAGGATGCATGGTTCTCATGCGTTGTGGGAAGCCCCTATGTAGCTATTGATCGTTATTTTTTAATCATCTGCATATACAGCACTGAGGTACTTGCATGCGGAGTTTCATCAGGATCGGATGACTTTCTCCTGGTGCTTCATTTTTGTGGCAAAGAGTGTAATTAACTTTAATATATGACCAAAAGTCAGCGAGGAAATGAAAGACTTACGTTCATATTTCAATACTTTATTTAAATGACACGTCATCAAATGTACGTACGTTAAAGTGTATACAATTCAACTTCATGTGATTTGATCCACATCCACGAACACTTTTCCTCTGAATACTTTGCCACAAGCACGTAGCTTGCTGATTAATTACACACTCTGTGGCTACTTTATCATGGCCACCCCATCAGTACTTCGTTGGGCTGCCTTTTGCCTTTAATACTGCGTCGATTCTTCGTGGCATGGACTCCACGAGATGTTGATAGGTGGTTTGTGGAATCTGAGACCATGCTTGATGAATAGAACTTTCCAGGAGTGTGATATTGCAGGGTTGTGTATCCAGCTGTCAGATGGCTCGTTCAACTTCATCCCACAAATTCTCAATGGGGTTGAGATCTGGAGATTGTGGGGCCACCTAAGTAAAGTAAACTCACCGGCATGTTCCAGAAACCAATCCTGTACAATACGAGCACTATGGAAGGACGCATTATCTTATTTAAAGTAGCCATCACCATTGGGATAAACCATCCACATGACAGGATGCATTTGGTCCCGCAACGATGTTTAGATATGATGTGCCAGTCAAACGTTGATCAACACGAATTAAAGGGCCCAAAGCATGCCATGAAAACATTCCCCAAACCATAACGTTGCCTCCACCAGCTTAAAGGGTTGTAGCAATGCATTTGGGTCCACGCTTTCGTGCTGTTTCCGCCAAATTCTCACTCGGTCATCGGCATGGTGCAACTGAAAACGTGATTCATGGGACCATATAATTTGTTTCCAATTATCGACTGTCCAATACTTATGCTACTGTGGGAACTGGAGACGTTTTCTCTTGTTAACTGCGGATAGCAAAGGTGTTCGAACAGGCCCTTTTGCTGCCATATCCCATCCGATGCAGTGTACAGCGAACAGTGCGTACAGAGATCATTTGAGGGGATCTTTGATTAAGGTGGTCTGTGATTTTCTGAACTGTTGCCCTTCTGTAGTCTGTTACCAGTCTGGACACACTCCGTTCCGCCCGAGCAGTCACCAGTCGATGACGACCACACATTGCACGTAGAGACCCAGTTTTTTGGCTGACAGTCCAGTCTTTAAACACTTTAACAACAGATTCTCTGGAACACTTCACGAAAGCGGCGGTTTCGGTGATACTTTCTCCATGGCTCCGAGCTCCTACAATCATCCCACGTTGAAAGTACGTCAAATCGTGTTTTTTACCCATCTCGTCACCCAGAATTTTACTTTTACTACTGTCGCAAGCAGTAAGCTTTCCCTCTGTATACTAGCCTCGCCCTCTGGGGGCAACAGCGTACAGCCATAGCTCATTTACTTAAAACTGTCAGGTGCTCATAATAAAGTGGCCACTCAGTGTATATCAATGTTAACACATCATAGTTACCCACGGTAGCTCTTTTTAACATAATAACATTATGTAAAGAACGTAGCCTCTAACATTGATAATCAGCTGCCTGAGTTAAGATTGCTTTCTGCTAAAGTTATATTTGCCATTCCTTTTTGGTTTCTGCTATCTTATGTAAATTTGTTCATTCTCATAAAATAATTTCCAATCTTAACTCTACATTTCCTCTCTGGATGAGCAGTGGTTTGCCTGCCTGCCTGTCCCTAGGTCCAAAGTGAATGACGTATGTAATAAAGGCTGATAGGAATGCTGTTTGTGATTGTATCGAAGAGAGGTTAAGAAAACTCAAATAGATTTGTATCGAAGAGAAAGCTCGGAGAGAATGGCTACGTAAAGACTGATTACAAGAGGTATTATGACCGCCCCGGTGGCGCAGTGGTCTAAGCGATGGCTTCTGTTCATTCGTCCGAGATGGGTCCTGGTTCGAATCCCGGTGAGGCATGGATGTTGTATTTGTCTTACGGCGCTGTCTCTCTCCCTTCCCTGGAACCAGTGGCCCTAAATTAGGAACGGACGACTGCTTATAGCCCATTGAGTTGCTCATGGTGGTCGTTAAACCTGCAATCAAAAAAAAAAAAAAAAAAAGGTATTATCTGAGCTTGACTGATTCGCTTCTATTGATGTTATGCTTGTCTGTTTTTGAAGTCTCATACTGTTGCCTAGTTAATAAGAGTTCGTGAATGTTCCTGTTGCGAGCAATTGCTATATTCCAGTGTTAACGAAATAGTCGATTAAGTACGACTCAGAATTTCACTGAGGTCCCAAAAATACCGGGAAGGGCGCTACCATTTCCCTTGCATGCCACCACAACCATGCGATGAATGGTATCGTCCTCAAACGTCGTACATATAGAGGCAGATATCTCTGCAAGTTCAACTAGTAGAAGTCTCAGTTAAGGTGATAGCTCATCAGGATTTTAAACGATTTCGGACGTAAAAGTAAAAATATCAACGTTTACCACAATCAATGATTTATTATATATCGACTATAGTTTCGCAGAGCTTCTGGCTCGGCTTCATGAGGACGAATGGAGCGTAAACATTCAAATCATTGTGACATCATCATTGTGACATCATCAGAATTCTGATGTTTACGAATGTTTACGCTCCATTCGTCCTGATGAAGCCGAGCCAGAAGCTCTGCAAAACTATAGTCGATATATAATAAATCATTGATTGTGGTAAACGTTGATATTTTTACTTTATTCAACACCACAAGTTCGTAGTCATGAATTATATATGATTTCGGACGTGTTGTGATAGTCGTCGCCCGGGAGATGGATCACTCCATTTCAGAAATTACCACGAAATTTTGATTTACCCGCTCGACAATTTCAAGGGTTTACCTGAACTACAAAAACTCAGGGAAAACCTCCAACGTTCGAGACCAGTGTAGACGTAGAAAATCCCTGTGTGTGAATGATCATCCAGGGATTTTCTAAACGTGTCTTAAGGGGTCAAAGACTTTCTTAAACGTGAGACTCTGATGTCTAATATTTTATCGCCAAAGGTCATTAGTCATTATAGTTGAAATTTTATAGACTGTCTTAAGACTGGGAAATACTATCTTTGGGTAAAAGACTGTCTTAAACCTGTCTTAAGGGGTCAAATACTTTCTAAACGTGTCTTAAAGGGTCAAGACGTGTCTTAAGGGGTCATATAGGGCTTTTCTAAACGTGTCTTGAGGGGTCGAAGACTGTCCATGGATATACCGGCGTGGCCGTAGAAAACCCTGGATGATCATGGACAGCGGCATCTGGCGCGCATCGTAACATCCTCCCGGCCTGCTACATTGCCGGAAATCACAGTGCAATTCAATGCTGAGGCTACTAGTAGCATCAGCGTTTGGACAATGCAACGTTATCTGTGTTCAATGGTATTTCGAAACAGACGATCCATCTGGATGCCATTGCTGACCCCACGACACTAGACTGAACTGGAAACAACCCAAGGGATGGGTAACACCGCCATTGGGCACGAGATGACTGGAAACGTGTAGCCTCGTCCGATGAATAGCGGTGCCAAATATTTCGGGCAAGTGGCCGACTCCGGATGTTGCGACAACTCCACGAGGCAATTAATCTCGCATGCCTATAAGAGACATGGCAGGCTGATGGTGGCTCTATTATGGTGTGGGCTGTTTTCAGCAAGCAAGCAATAGGACCCCTCATTAGTCTGCAGACCGCTCTGACCTGTGGAGGCTATGTAACCATGCTTGGGGATCATTTATACCCCTTCATGTCATGCAATCACTCCGATGGGTGTGACCTCTTTTCAACACGGCAATGTGCCACCGCACAGGTCCACAGTCGCCCGATTATGCCCGGAGAAATATTCCACGGGGTATGGCATCCTGACTTGGTTCCCCTCGTTTGCCGGATTTAAAGACCGTAGAACACATTTGGGATGCTGTTCGATCAATGCCAGGAATCCCCTACTGGCGAATATTACAGAATCGTGGGACGCTCTTCAGAAAGCATGTTGTGTAAGATCTCTACAGTACTACAGAGAGATTGTCGTGTCCATGCCACATCGCGTTGCTGCCGTTATCTGATCGAGAAGAGAACCAACTCGGTACTAAAGAATTCTTCCAGTTTTTTCGAGACTTCACTGTATATTCTGCATTTTTATGTTGTGCTGACTGATGAATTACTACCAAGGACCAATATTTATTGGTTGACCTCGTACGTTGGCTTGACTTTCACAAAGAGGTGTTTTCTATCCAGTGCCATATTAGTTTTATGATACAAATTTTGAAGAAGGCAAACCATCTTTTGGTGTAAATATGACAAGGGTGGTAAATCAGAAAATATTCGAAAACTTAATTTCCTCGTACTCGAGAATCGAACCCTCGTCTCCCAGATAGCGCCCTGGTATGCTGACAACTACACCATCCACAACGACCAAGGTCCTTGATCAATCAGATAGAAACGATTTTTTAATGGTCGTTTGTTTCCGAACGTTGTGGGTGGATTGATCAAACGAACACTTGATCAACGACCATTAATCAAGTTTCCGATTAATTTGAATATAACCATCACAGGATTCGCTAGTCGAAGCACCCGGCATTCATGTTTAGCGAATCTGAAGGTTAAGAATCCAAACCCGTGATTGCCCGGAGGAGCGGAGAAATCATGAATGAAATACGGGATCACACCATGTAATACAAGTTTTGAAGATGACAATCTGTTTTTTGGTGTAAATATAACAAGGATGGTAAGTCAGACTTACTATCTGAATTACCGTCCTTGTCATATTTACACCAAAATACTGGTTGTCATCTTCGAAATTTGCATTATATGGTGTAATCACGTATTCCATTCATGATTCATAGCTTTGTGATGTTTAATTAAGCTATGCGGAGCCCGACTTAAACTGTACGTAAGGCTTTAACTAGGAAGAGTGTTTACATTAATATGTTAGGGTATTGGTGTATCATAAGCAAACCTATAACGTAATTTGTGTTTCTTCTGTACCTTAGTCCTTACGATAGTAATTACGTTATGTGTGATAAAGTCAATCTTATATTAGAAAGTACTCATAGGCATTACAAGAAAGATCTCAATTGTAGTACTTACGAAAACGTTTTTTGCTTGCATGGTTTGTACTCCACACTCACATCCGGTTTATTAGCGTACTCAATACAGTATCAGTGATTTGACATCCGATCGCAGTATAACAGCACGTCTATCATCAATAACATCAATCCCCATTAAACAACCGCTGCATTGCTTTTTTATCTATCGTCCTTATCTAGCCACACATACGTCACTCTTGTTCCGACCTCAGTGTGTTGCCAACATCATGCTCGTGTGAGGGAAAAGACATAACGTTAAGTTCGGAAAGTGCAAAAGAGAACGAACTCAAATTTCACATAGAAAAAGAAACTCAAAAAGAAAGTTAAAAATAAAATATTCGTTACAAATCACGATAACTACAACCATTTAGCGTAAAACCGTATACTCCACATGCACACGTACATTTGCAAATAACAACGAGAAAAAAAACATTTTATTGTTTAAAAACAAATCTCGTGAGAATAAGGAATGGTTTTAACTCACTACTACTGCTCCGAAGAGATGTCAGTAGGGACTTGTGTTACCTTAAGAACAATGTGGACAAAGAGGGGAAAGATTTGGTGGTATCCGATGGGGTTTCAGGAGTGTGATCAGATAGATATTTCTGATTACCAGGACAAACAAAATGAAGAAACTAGGAAGATCCAGACTAAAGACAAAGGAAGTGGATATTTGATGCCTTAGAGAAAAATGTTTTAAGTGATGCTTGGATGGATCAGAAGAAATGCTTGGAGTGGCAAAAAACGTAACTGCGAATTCCCTCAGGTGCTTGTCTTTGTTTCCAATGGTACTCCTATAAAGTGCCCTTTCCATCAACCTCTGGTTTTAAAGCATTTTTTCTAGTGGACCTATCTTTGATATTTTTTGAACGCTTCGTTGTGTTAAGTTGCATGTACCTTTTTACTCAGATAATGGAGAAAGAAGTAAGCCGAACTTCTAAGAGAAATCGAGTTTAAAGGAGCAGTACAAAAATGGTACAATTACTCCGTTTTTATGTTTAAGCGGAAGTTTATAAGCCAACAAATTCCACTCATAGTGTGATACCGCAGACGAAACTTCAAGCCAAATTCAGCCTGGTGAAAATTTACACTAGAAAAGAAGAAACGTGTGATTAGAAACACAATCGGGTACCAATGTTGTCATCAAAGCATCCTTAGAATTATGAACAAGTTAGTTATATCATGCAATGCATTGATTATGATACGCTTTCCAACACACCAGAAATCATTACTCAACTTATTACTCAAGTTATGAGGCTGTGGAATAAATCTCGATCCTATGTCCTGACCTTTCACCTCATTTCGATGATATTAAACAGAATTGGTTAAGTATGCCTCCGGAACATGATAATGTTTTGTTGCAATCAAAGCATTTTTACGTAAGTTATGACGCATAAGGACGATGGAATGAATCCCTCTCCTATGTTCTGACCTTTGACCTCATTTCGCCCATTCTCAATAGGATTCGTCCCAAAGTGGTCCCCTACCACATACTACAATTTCATCGAAATTGAACCAGTTTTACGTACGTTATGACGCATAAGGGCGATGAAATGAGTTCCGCTCCTATGACCTGACCTTTGATCACATTACATCCATTTTCAATAGGGTTTGTTCGTAGGTGGCCTCCTATCATATACTAAAATTTCATCGAAATCGAACCATTTTTACGCACGTTATGACCCATAAGGGCAATGGAATGAAATGGACCCCGCTCCTATGTGCTAACCTTTGACCCCATTTCGTCCATTTTTTATAAGGTTCGTCCCTACCACATACTAAAATTTCATCGAAATCGAACCATTTTCACGCGGGTTATCGTGCGGACGGGCAGACAGACGGACGAAGCTCGAGCATATACGTTTCTTCAACTTACGGTTGGAAAGCGTAAAACATGAGAGAATGTCAGCCTGGCTTTTCGAATTTTTCTTCGAAACTTAAAAGTAATATGAAGTATTTCTTTATTAGTTCAATCAGGTCAGCAAAAGAGACCTCTTTCGACGAATCGCAAACACCGATGTTTCTGAGTGTCAGAAGTGTCAATTAAAATGTGAGCTTAGCGTTGAAAATTTGTGATTGTGTTTACCACCAAGAGATCGATGTTATGCATTATGAGGGGTGTGGAGCTCCCCGCATTATGGCTGGTTAACAGGAATAAATGACTCGCCATCCCAGACATGCTCTATAGGGTTATATGGCCATGTCCGAAGACCTGGCTGGTCAGTTCATGCGTCAAATATCCCAGTCGTGCAGGAAACTTTAGCAAGCTGATTCCTGTGAGAGCGAGCGTTATCATCCACTAAAGGGATCTGGCAGCCACCAGCTACCTAAAAATGTTTCACACAGGGCTGTAGGATCTGATCCCTATAGTGCTCAGCATTCACATCCCAAGTACCACAGCCTTGCAGCCGTCTCGGTGACGAAGTGCATCATGCATTAACATGTAAATGAACATATTATTATTTGTTATATATTATATTTGTCATATATTATATCAGAAATATAATATATGATGCTACATACATGTGTAATCTTCTTCTTTCTGTTTAATAGTAACAGGTGAAGAGCATGGGTCGGGCCAGGAAAGTTTTGGATGCAAGCTAAATTGTTAACTAAAGCTTGGTCATACAACTCTGCGGAGGTCATGACATATATATATATATTTTAAAATATATATTTTTTTTAAATTTCTTTGGTGGACTTATTACTTGCATCTATGACTTTGCAGAAACCCATTTCCAATTAGGTCTTTGTGAAAGTGGGAAAATGCATAGTTTTTGCTGGTCCTTGATAAAGCCAAGTCTCAGTATTATCGACACTTTCTACATTCAGTTTGTTGTTTTTTTCTCTTTTTACACACACTGGTCAATACATAACCTTTTCTATGTTGTACTTAGTGTGAGTCAAAAAAATTTTTTGCTTCAGTCTCTTCTTAATAGAATGTGAATTCTGAATTTTCATAACTGCTGCGTTGCGCGTTTTGATCTTCAGGTTATTTTGCAACTTTCGTTTTAAATTCTAAAGTTTTACTTATGTTTTCGGCTTTGCTCTTTTGTATATATATATATATATATATATGTATATATATATATATATATGTATATATATATATATATATATATATATATATTAGTCATTTTTATATATATGTAATATATTATTGTATTAAATTTGGAAAATGTCTTTCAATCACTGAACTGGGAAAACAAAGGGATAAAGATTATTGGAGATTATCTAACTCACCTTCGTTTTGCTGATGACTTAGTCATTTTTGCAATACCCCATAAAAGCTTGAAGGGTATGATCCAGGAACTTGCTGACAAGAGTAAAGAAGTGAGATTAAAAACGAACTTTCAGAAGACAAAAGTGATGTACAATGCTTTTACAAGAAATGAAGATTTATCGATTGATGGAGAAAAGCTGGAAACAACAGACACGTGCGTTTATCTTGGACAGCAGATATGAAGTGAGGGTCACATTGATGAAGAAATTAATCTGTGTATAAAACTTGCTTGGAGAGCTTTTGGAAGAAACTGCATAATTTTCAAGAGCAATATGCCATTATGTGTTAAAAGAATAGTGTATGATCAATGCATCCTTCCAGTGATTATGTATGGTGCAGAGACGTGGACCTTAACTAAAAGAGACATGCAAAGGCTGCAGACAACTCAAAGCAGCATGGAGAGGTGCATGCTTGTTGTAGCCAGGAGAGATAAGGAGGGGAACTTGTGGATCCGAAAATTGACAAGAGTGGAAGACATCAGGATCAGAGTTAAATTCCTGAAATGGCATACTGCCAGAAAGACAGACCATCGATGGACAGCCGAAATTTTAGATTGGATTCCAAGGGACCGAAAAAGTCCCAGAATAAGACCACATGGGAGATGGGTGGAAGAAATTCGAAAGGATGCGGGAGTAGCATGGAGGAGACTGTCACAAGGCAGACCGTTGTGGAAGAAACTTGGGGAAACCTTCGTCCAGCAGTGGATTGATAATGGTTGACAATAATGATGATGATGATGATGATGATTTATATATATATATATATGCAAAGTCCTAAAAAAGTAATAGATCAGTATTTTGAATCAGTTTTGAAGAAGGTTTTAAACATTATTAAATCCAAAGTAAGCCTAACATATAAGAACTTCTGGATTGTTAAAAGCAATGCTGAGGTCATTTCGGAAATTTTTGATAACACGCCGGCAGAGGCTAATTGCTATGACTTTGAAAACCTGTATACCAGCCTTCCGCTAGAAGACATTATCAGCACCCTCAAGTTACTCTTTAATGAATTTCAAATCTCCAACATCCTTTCGGAAAGTTCTTGGCATACACTTCTAAATTGCTGTATTAAAAATAACTTTATCCTCTATAATAACAGGTTTTACAAACAGGTTAATGGCATACCTATGGGGTGTTCCCATTCCACGAGTGTATGCAATTTGTTCTTGTTCTTCAATGAATTTCAATTCATGAAGGTAAATTCATGCAATCAGGAAAGTTATTCTCATACCTACAGATATATTGATGACCTACTTTGCTTTAATAATTCAGAAAATATCGAAAAAGACTTCGTAGCTATTTATCCTACATGCCTTAAACTTAATAAAACCAATGATAATAACCAAGTCCCTGATTTTTTGGATTTAGCTATAAATCTCAATGCGGGTAACCTAATCATAAGCCTTTATGATAAGAGAAATCAGTTTAAATTTAAAATTGTCAAATATAGTATGTGGTGGAGCAATGTTTCCAATAAAATAATAAAAAATGTATTTATATCACAAGTCCTAAGGCTTTCTAGAATATGTAGCTTAAATTCTGAACTAGAAAAACATGTTGTCATTTTAATCAAACAGTTTCTCGAAAACCAAGTACCTAGAAACTTCTTTAAAATCGCATTTAGAAATATAGTTCTCAAGCATAGAATTAGGATGGAAGGCTTAATTTAATTTAAATCTTGTTGACCAAATGAATTGTCTAAATTAAAGCTAATTTTAGAGGTTTAGGTAATGATGTTGTCAACTATCAATTAAGGAACCTATTAGACACTAATCTATCCCTCTCCTTTGATTATCAAGGAAAAGGTTATAATTTTAAAAAATTACAAAGAAAGCATAAAACCTATAAAAAAATTAATATTTATAAAAATAAAAGGCAAAAAAAAAATAAATACTAATAATACTTAAATTTCAAAGGTTTGGGAGGAATGCTGCTAATTAGGTTATATAATACTATTTGAACCCTTGGGAGCAGAGATAAAATTTCCCTACTCCCAGGAAGAGCAATTTAGTATTTTGGTTTGCTCTGAAAACTCGTAGCGGTTTTTTCAGAGCACTAAATATCCTGTTTGAAGTTTACTCTGGGAAACTTCACTGTTTACATCCCAGTAAGGTTCTAAAGTTGGCCGCTAGATGGCACTGCGATGTACATGCCCCTGTAGTTAGTTTTTTGCACTCCAGAGTATTAGCAAATTTTATTGAACTCTTAGGCATAAAATAATACAGGCGCACCACAAAGTGGGAAAAAATAATTAAACATTGAATAAAAGTAATGACAATATCAACAGATGAATGCGGCTACGCCGGTCAAAATAATATGAAAAATGCTAAAACCCACAACAAGGTGGTAAAATACACAAATCACAGAAACAGCAAAGTACACGGAAGCAATTACAATTGGCACTGGCAATAGCCAGGATGTAATCGAGGAACGCCTAACAACAGAAAAGGACATCCAACACGGCACTCTATTAACAATCAGGAAAACCGGAAATAGAAACGATAAATACAGTAAGCACTGTACACCAACAGCGCGCAACAAACCCGGTAAAATTCACATGAATACCACTCCAGTGAGTTAGTCTGAAGACAAGATCATGGCGTGCCACACTGAGCGACGCTAAACAATGAGAAAAGAGATCTACAAGTGAACGGGCATCACCACTCAAGAACATAGAGGGAAAAACATAAAAGAACAACATAGCATCACGCACAATTCGTAAAACGGTACGAATAAATATGAGCCCAATGACACCGACTCGAACAGAAATCGCACGAGATTTGAAGATAGGTGGATTATAACCACGCACTTCTCAGGCACGGTAAGTCGTTTTTACGTTTTGTTTGTTCATTATTTTAATTTAACTTTTATTTTTTCTTCACATGAAAATTTTTTGAGCTGTGTTGGTTGTTTGTTTGGCCTTGCTTAAAGTTTCCCGCGAAACTTTGGTAAGCATTTTGTGTCCCATTGTAGGTTTTACAAAAGTTCATTTTAGTGGTTCTGAGCCTTCCTGTGGGCTAATGACTAGTACAATATTTTGTAAATATTTTAACTTGTAACAGCAAAGCACCACCTCACATGTAATCTCATCTTTTAATTGTTTGTAGGTTGTTTTATTTTATATTTTTAGGAAAAAGTGAATTTTCGTTTATTATAAATGTGCACTAAACTTAATTTTTTAATATTTTCTTGTGTGTCTAGGGCATATAATTTGCTTCTCTGTGATTCGCAACATAGCACTTTGGTATTAAACTTTTTTTTTTTTTGCTTTGGGTTGTGGGCATTTACCTTGCATTTCTGAGACATGCAACTCGCTTATTTGGATTCACTCTCGGGATTTGCAGGTGTAAATTGTTCCTTGAACACCTTTTGCTTCATTTTTCCTAAATTTGTTGCTTTGTTTCTTCTTTTTCAAAATTGTAATGTTGCTATTTTTGTTTTAATTTATTTTTGCTTATATTAGTTTTTCTGGTGTTTCCTGCTTTTCTTTTTATCTGGCAGGATAAAGGTTTCATTTTTCTGCGACAAACTGAAATATATCCTTTGTGTACCTTTCATTGGTTAGGGTTTTCTTGGTATTTTAATACTAATTTCTTCCCTAGTTTTGCTTTTTTGGGGTGCTCGGCTCCCTTTTTTTCTATTTTAAGTCTGAACATCTTGGTTGTTCTGCGGTCGGGCAATGTGTTTTGGTTTCCTGGGTTGGGTCTTTAGTAATCCCTTTTAATTTGACGATTGTATCCCTAAATTTAATCTGTCTTTATAGCAAACTAAAATTGCAGAAACCCACAATTATCTGGTCTCAGTTGGTTAATGAGTGATTTTCTTAATGCTTACCCTTGACGAAGCCACCAGAGAATCAGTCATTAATATGCTTCCCAGCATTCTTTTGTTCGTTAATTTTCCATCGTTTGAAGCTCGCCTGCTTCGGGTGGTTGGAAATTGGTGATTGTTGTTCTTCTGCTCGTACCCATAATTTTTTGTTTTATTTTTTATTTTTTATTTCCTTCAAAATTAGCTCATTGGTTTCACATTTCTATTCTATTTTATCTTTCTTCTATGCAGTCTCTGGCGCTTTGGAATTTCAAATTTATTCTTGGATTTTGCTTATTTCCCTTTGTATGATTTTGCTATATATATATACAGTATATATATTGTCATATTATCTTTGTCATATTTTATATATTTTTCATTTATTATGTTTGTTATATTATTTTTCATTTTTTATATTATTATTTGTTTTAATTCCCACTAAAGGGGCTCTGACGACCGCCAATAGCGGTATAACTATACCATCGGGATCAGAGGAAATGCTATCCCACACTCACCAACCCGCTTGGCCAGCGTGGTGAGTTATAGCCAAACACCTCCAAAATGACTCTACAACTTAAATCTTGGCCCTCAGTCTCCGGCAGCTGGAATGTACTTGGCAAAGGCAGTGGCCAGTGCGACATGAAGGCAGAGGGTGCTAAGAATCCCCCGGAGGACCGGACTAGGCTGCCATTTGATGCTGACCTTGGCTACCTATAACGGACGCTCCCTATCTTCTGATTCAAGGCTTCTTGAATTGGAAGAGGAACTACAAAGGATCAAGTGGGACATCGTCGGGCTAAGTGAGGTAAGGAGAAAAGGAGAAGATCTCATTGAACTGAAAAGTGGACATCTCTTCTATTATCGTGGGACAGATACTGGCAGAACTAGTGGTGTTGGATTTATAATAAACAAGAAACTGAAGGATAAAGTGGTAGAAGTTGAAAGTTCCTCTGACAGAGCTGCACGACTCGTTATCCAACTCTCGAGAAGATACCAGGCTCAGATTATTCAAACTTATGCACCCACCACAAGTCATCCTGAAGAAGAAATTGAAGAATTTTATATGGGAAATTCGTCATCTAAATAATAAAGGTAAGCAGCACTTGAAGATAATTATGGGAGATTTCAATGCAAAAATAGGGCAACGGCAACAGAATGAAACTTCAGTAGGTAAATTCGGTCACGGCAACAGAAACCAGGGTGGAAATACTCTCGTTGAGTTTGCAGAGGCAGAAGGATTTTTCATCTTGAACTCCTTTTTCAAGAAAAAGCCACACAGGAAATGGACATGGAGACATCCAATTGGAACGACAAGTGAAATTGATTTTATTATGTGTAACAAAAAATTCGTCATCGAAGACTGCAGTGTGCTGAACAAGTTCAACACAGGTAGTGACCATAGATTGGTGAGATGTAAGATGCACCTCAACACTAAACTGGAACGTGGCAAGCTCATAAGACAAACAAAATGTATTGACATAACCAACCTTAAAAAACACCATAATACTTTCAAGTTGGAACTGAAGAACAGATTCTCTGCTTTAGAAGGCCTAACATCGGAAGAAGTGGATATTTCGGAAGTTAACAGAAAAGTAACCAAAGCTCTAATGGAAACAGCAACAAAATTAGCTGGGTCTAAGAACAAGTTGCATGTGAACAAATTATCAGGAAAACCCAAAATGTTGATGCAAAAAAGAAGAGATGAGGACAACTAAAGAAGATGTGACTTCCAAAGTGGAATATATAGAGCTATGCAAGACAACACGAAAAAGTATCACTGAAGACGTAAGGAAATTCAACTGTGAGCTAGTGAGGAAAGCAATTGAAAACAACCAAAGCCTTAAGATAGCAAAGGGACATCTCAGTAAGGGAAGAAAACCGATTATGGCTCTGAGAAAAGAAGATGGTTCTATAACAAGAAATAGAGGCGAAATTTTGACAAGAGTGAAAGATTTCTACTCCAAATTATATGAAAGGGATGATACATGTACTCCAGACATCATGAAAGGTACCAGAGTTCTTCCAGTCCTCCCAGCAGAAGTTGCTCATGCAATCAAGAACATGAAGCGGGGGAAAGCTCCAGGAGAAGATGGAATTACTGTAGACATCATACAAGAAGCAAGTGGAGAAATCGAAACAGTACTCGCCCAAATTTTCACTCGATGCCTTAATGAAGGGAAGATTCCTGAGGATTGGAACAACGCTACAATGATCCTGCTACATAAAAAAGATGACATTGAGGATCTCAGGAACTACAGACCTATCAGCCTCCTATCAGTGGTTTATAAAATCTTCACTAAAGTTCTTTCACACCGCTTGAAGGTAACACTGGACATGGCTCAACCGAGAGAACAAGCTGGATTCAGGAGTGGCTACAGCACAATAGATCATATCCACGTACTGAGAGAACTAATTGAAAGAGCGAGGGAATATGAACTTCCATTGTGCATGGCTTTTATCGATTATGAAAAAGCATTTGATTCGGTGAAACCATCAGCAGTTACCACGGCTCTGAAATCCTGCGGTATTGAAGATGCATACATTAATATTATTAATAACATCTATGAAAATGCAAGTGCAAAGATTCGGCTGTTTGAAAATAAAACACACATAAAAATTGGAAAGGGAGTGAGACAAGGTGACACCATATCTCCGAAGCTCTTTAATGCCACATTGGAAAATGTCTTTCAATCACTGAACTGGGAAAACAAAGGGATAAAGATTAATGGAGATTATCTAACCCACCTTCGTTTTGCTGATGACGTAGTCATTTTTGCAACTACCCCATCAGAGCTGCAGAGTATGATCCAGGAACTTGCTGACAAGAGTAAAGAAGTGGGATTAAAAATGAACTTTCAGAAGACAAAAGTGATGTTCAATGCTTTTACAAGAAATGAAGATTTATCGATTGATGGAGAAAAACTGGAGATAACAGATACGTATGTTTATCTTGGACAGCAGATATCAAGTGAGGGTCACATTGATGAAGAAATTAATCGGCGTACAAAACTTGCCTGGAGAGCTTTTGGAAGAAACAGCATAATTTTCAAGAGCAATATGCCATTATGTCTTAAAAGAAAAGTGTTTGATCAATGCATCCTTCCAGTGCTTACGTATGGTGCAGAGACGTGGACCTTAACTAAAAGAGACATACAAAGGCTGCAGACAACTCAAAGTAGCATGGAAAGGTGCATGCTTGGTATAACCAGGAGAGATAAGAAGAGAAACTCGTGGATCCGAAAAATGACGAGAGTGGAAGACATCATGATCAGGGTTAAATCCCTGAAATGGCAATGGGCTGGACATACTGCCAGAAGGACAGACCATAGATGGACAGCCGAAATTTTAGATTGGATTCCAAGGGACAGGAAAAGACCCAGAAAAAGACCACATGGGAGATGGGTGGATGAAATTCGTAAATATGCGGGAGTGACATGGAGGAGACTGGCACAAGACAGACCGTTGTGGAGGAAACTTGGGGAGACCTTCGTCCAGCAGTGGATTGATAATGGTTGACAATGATGATGATGATGATTTCATTATTGAACATCATGCATTAACATGTAAATGAATATCGTGTTCTAAAAGCATTTGTTGTATTTAAAAAACCTAACTAATATTATAAAAAAAAGCACTTTGTTGTATTTGTTCTAACCTCACTAATGTTCTAAAAAAATCGTATGCTGGAATCTCGGTTTGTCCGTTGTCATAGACTATCCATTTTCCCTCTTCTATCACCAGTCGTTTCAAAAACGGGTCCATATTTTTGGGTTATAAGAGCATATTGCATAAGACCATGCAATGTTTTCTCTGACATCTTGTGTGGAACCCAAATATCATAACAAGAAATGTATCCCAGCTGCACTAAATGTTCATGAACAGTACGTTTCGGCATTTTCACGGTCTCTGCTAACTCCCGAGGCGTTAATTTCGAGTTGCACTCAATTTCTGCCTTTATGAGATCGTCGTCATCTGCTGAAGGTCTTCCACATCGATCGCCGTCGTCTAAACGCGAGTCGCCGGCTTTGAGTTTCGCAAATCACCTCGGCACCGTTTATTCATCAACAGCATTCTTACTATACACTTCATAAATGTTTTTTCATGTCTGTTTACCGTTTCGCTCCCCCCCCCCTTTTTATGGAGGAATAGCATCACGTGTCGAAAAAGAAATTTTGATCATTCATCAGGAATAGCATAGAGGACTACAAAATACAATATAAATTTTGAAGATGACAGTCTGTTTTTTGGTGTAAAAATGACAAGAATGGTAAGTCAGATAATATCCGAAAACTTGAAAATTTCGTCATCCTGGAGCGGAAATCGAATCCGCGTCTCCCAGTTAGCTCCCGGGTATGCTAACCACTACACCACCCAGAACGACCAAGTCACAAGTTTCCGATTAGTTGGAATGGCGTAATCCCGTATTTCATTCATGATTTATCTGCTCCTCCGGGCAATCACGGAATAGGATTCTTAGCCTCCAGATTCGCTAAACATGAATGCCGGTTGCTTCGACTAGTGAATCCTGTGATGGTTATATTCAAATTCATCGGAAACTTGAAACTCGGTCGTTCTGGGTGGTGTAGTGGTTAGCATACCCGGGCGCTATCTGGGAGACGCGTGTTCGATTCCCACTCCAGGACGACGAAATTTTCAAATTTTCGAATATTTTCTGACTTACCATCCTTGTCATATTTACACCAGAAACCGAATTGTCATCTTCAAAATGTGTTTTGATCATTCATGTTTAATACGTACTAAACAAATGGCTGGCTGAATACCGCATGCAAATACCGCCTTTCATTGTTGCCAACATCTCGTGTGTTTTCAAAATATACGACTGCATAGGCCACGCGGAACCATACACCTGTCACAAACGCTTAGAACTTTCCGGAGAACTCAATAGTATGATGAAGTTATAAATATTTGGCCCCGTAAAGTAACTTTTGGCCTGCCCCGTATATAAACATACACAAGCAAAAAAAAAAAAAAAAAAAAGACATAGAGATCTAACAATTAAATAAAAAAAGCAGAAACACTGCACTTGATCAGACACTCCTCGTCTGTCATTCTGTTTTTCGCGTGTACTGCCTCCATCTCCTCTGCCTGTGGCGATGGGTATGAATTCCGTTAGCCTGGACTGATGATGATCTGACACTCCTTCGCTTTTCGTTCCGACCTATCTTTGGACGATACCATGGTTGTCTCCCTTCTCTATTTCAAGAGAGAGAGCAGTTAGTGTGGCGATCAGATGCGCGTGGTACCCTTGCTAGCTCATAGGCATCTGAATAATGTCAATGTCAATTCAGTAAATGCTTTTACAGATACGTGCCTTGGATCTGTTTAACTGCGTCCGGAAATATTGAACATGACAGCTGCCGTCCTACGAAAGAGCCCTTAAAAGTTTGTTTTTGTCAGCCATTGCTCAGCAGAGGTATTTTAAAGACCCTTAAGACGCGTTAAGTAGCGTTACTCCGAGCGGTCCAGAAGTTTTAGCTTTTAATTTAATGATAATAAAGATGGTATACTTTCCTCCCTTTATAAAACGAAATTATTTGAAGATATTGTATTCTGTTCATAAACGACGTTATTTGAAATTATTTGTATTCTGAGGTAGCAATCTTAAACTTTTGAATTTTGTGCCAGAAGGAATACACAGGGTCAGTCAAAAAACGTAGGACATCCTTGTATTTCAGAAACCGGAAGGGAAAGTGAAATATCTGAGTACCCCAGGAAAGAATCGGTGAGAGGGTCTATCATTTAGGCTATTTCCGGAACATGGCCGAAATCTTGAAATTTGCCATATTGGATCAAGGTCAAAATTTTTTAATGGTAAGTGGGTCATGTTGCATGTCAGACAAGACCGGAATTTTCTCAGAAACTGATAGCCGTAATCAGATTTGACATATGTGTTGTAGTTCACAAGTAATCTACTTAGAAATTTGAAATAACAACCTCTAATGTGCGCTGTGATGCGCAGGTATTTGATGCATTCAATGTGTTGTCCCTGTTGCTGAACACAGAGATGAAGGCGCTTGATTCAGTCTTTATGCACCAGCACGAGAATATCGGGGAAAATGCGGTTTCAGGCCTGCAGGATGGGTTGATGAAGATGGTGTCTGTCGCAGATTTTCTCAGCATACACCACTTGCTTCAGATGACCACACAGATAAAGCTCGAATGGTGTGAGGTCGGGGATCTGGGTGGCCATTCCACAGGACCACGCCGGTCAATCCAATGACCAGAGAACTGAACATTGCCATTGACAAACAGTTTTGTTCAACTGTTCGTCAGTGGTTAGATATTCATTATTGAACATCTAGCCATTGACGAGCAACTGCTCCGCAGTGTGGTGTTTCTGTGTGAAATTGGTGGTCTTTATGGGCGCCGGTTGTTGAAGTCTGCGGCTATGATACTGCAGTTGCGTTCCCTTTCGTCATTGCCATCTTCAGTTACCTGCAACAAACAATGGTTATTTAAATTTTCTTTATAGATAACTTGTGAACCCCAACACATATTTCAAATCTGATTACGGCTATCAATTTCTGAGAAAATTCTAGTCTTGTTTGATATATAACATGACCCCCTTACCATTGAAACAATTTGAACTTGATCCAATATGGTGGATTTCAAGATGGCGTCCATGTTCCGGAAATATCCTAAAAGTTGGCCTCCTCACCGATTCTTTGCTGATGTATTCAGATATTTGCCTTTCACTCCCGTTTCTGAAATATAAAGATGTCCTGCGACTTTTGACTCACCATGTCAGTTCATCATCATCATCATTGTCAACCATTATCAATCCACTGCTGGACGAAGGTCTCCCCAAGTTTCCTCCACAACGGTCTGTCTTGTGCTAGTCTCCTCCATGTCACTCCCGCATATTTACGAATTTCATCCACCCATCTTCCCATGTGGATTCCAAGGGACAGGTCTTTTCCTGTCCCTTGGAATCCAATCTAAAATTTCGGCTGTCCATCTATGGTCTGTCCTTCTGGCAGTATGTCCAGCCCATTGCCATTTCAGGAATTTAACTCTGATCATGATGTCTTCCACTCTCGTCATTTTTCGGATCCACGAGTTCCTCTTCTTATCTCTCCTGGTTATACCAAGCATGCACCTCTCCATGCTTCTTTGAGTTGTCTGCAGCCTGTGTATGTCTCTTTTAGTTAAGGTCCACGTCTCTGCACCATACGTAAGCACTGGAAGGATGCATTGATCAAACACTTTTCTTTTAAGACATAATGGCATATTGCTCTTGAAAATTATGCTGTTTCTTCCAAAAGCTCTCCAGGCAAGTTTTGTACGCCGATTAATTTCTTCATCAATGTGACCCTCACTTGATATCTGCTGTCCAAGATAAACATACGTATCTGTTATCTCCAGTTTTTCTCCATCAATCGATAAATCTTCATTTCTTGTAAAAGCATTGAACATCACTTTTGTCTTCTGAAAGTTCATTTTTAATCCCACTTCTTTACTCTTGTCAGCAAGTTCCTGGATCATACTCTGCAGCTCTGATGGGGTAGTTGCAAAAATGACTACGTCATCAGCAAAACGAAGGTGGGTTAGATAATCTCCATTAATCTTTATCCCTTTGTTTTCCCAGTTCAGTGATTGAAAGACATTTTCCAATGTGGCATTAAAGAGCTTCGGAGATATGGTGTCACCTTGTCTCACTCCCTTTCCAATTTTTATGTGTGTTGTATTTTCAAACAGCCGAATCTTTGCACTTGCATTTTCATAGATGTTATTAATAATATTAATGTATGCATCTTCAATACCGCAGGATTTCAGAGCCGTGGTAACTGCTGATGGTTTCACCGAATCAAAGGCTTTTTCATAATCGATAAAAGCCATGCACAATGGAAGTTCATATTCCCTCGCTCTTTCAATTAGTTCTCTCAGCACATGGATATGATCTATTGTGCTGTAGCCACTCCTGAATCCAGCTTGTTCTCTCGGTTGAGCCATGTCCAGTGTTACCTTCAAGCGGTGTGAAAGAACTTTAGTGAAGATTTTATAAACCACTGATAGGAGGCTGATAGGTCTGTAGTTCCTGAGATCCTCAATGTCACCTTTTTTATGTAGCAGGATCATTGTAGCATTGTTCCAATCCTCAGGAATCTTCCTTCATTAAGGCATCGAGTGAAAATTTGGGCGAGTACTGTTTCAATTTCTCCACTTGCTTCTTGTATGATGTCTATAGTAATTCCATCTTCTCCTGGAGCTTTCCCCCGCTTCATGTTCTTGATTGCATGTGCAACTTCTGCTGGGAGGACTGGAAGAACTCTGGTACCTTTCATGATGTCTGGAGTACATGTATCATCCCTTTCATATAATTTGGAGTAGAAATCTTTCACTCTTGTCAAAATTTCGCCTCTATTTCTTGTTATAGAACCATCTTCTTTTCTCAGAGCCATAATCTGTTTTCTTCCCTTACTGAGATGTCCCTTTGCTATCTTTAGGCTTTGGTTGTTTTCAATTGCTTTTCTCACTAGTTCACAGTTGAATTTTCTTACGTCTTCAGTGATACTTTTTCGTACTGTCTTGCATAGCTCTATATATTCCACTTTGGAAGTCACATCTTCTTTAGTTGTCCTCATCTCTCTTCTTTTTTGCATCAACATTTTGGTTTTTCCTGATAATTTGTTTACATGCAACTTGTTCTTAGACCCAGCTAATTTTGTTGCTGTTTCCATAAGAGCTTTGGTTACTTTTCTGTTAACTTCCGAAATATCCACTTCTTCCGATGTTAGGCCTTCTAAAGCAGAGAATCTGTTCTTCAGTTCCAACTTGAAAGTATTATGGTGTTTTTTAAGGTTGGTTATGTCAATACATTTCGTTTGTCTTATGAGCTTGCCACGTTCCAGTTTAGTGTTGAGGTGCATCTTACATCTCACCAATCTATGGTCACTACCCGTGTTGAACTTGTTTAGCACACTGCAGTCTTCGATGACGAATTTTTTGTTACACATAATAAAATCAATTTCACTTGTCGTCCCAATTGGATGTCTCCATGTCCATTTCCTGTGTGGCTTTTTCTTGAAAAAGGAATTCAAGATGAAAAATCCTTCTGCCTCTGCAAACTCAACGAGAGTATTTCCACGCTGGTTTCTGTTGCCGTGACCGAATTTACCTACTGAAGTTTCATTCTGTTGCCGGTGCCCTATTTTTGCATTGAAATCTCCCATAAACGCAGTTATTTAACGAATACAGAATTCGATGTGCTTATATTGTTTTCTTAGCCTCCAAGTTTCTTTTAAGGGAGCCCGGTACGCTGAAATTGGGAAAAAATCGCATTTTGTTTTTACAAGATTTTCTGAAAGTTTGGAATCTTACCTTTACATAGATGTATTGCATACGAAAATCCGATCACTTGAAGTATTTAAAAAACCAAGTTAGTAAAATCATGCAATGCATTGATTATAATACGCTTTCCAACATACCAGAAATCATTACTCAAGTTATCACTCAAGTTATGAGAATAACGGCTGTTAAATAAATCTCGGTCCTGTGCCCTGACCCTTGATCCCATATCGTTGATATTCAACAGAACTGCTTCGGTATACTTCCAAAATAACATGATAAAGTTTTGTCGCAAGCGAAGCATTTTTACGTAAGTTATGATGCATAAGAGCTATGGAATAGATCCCGCTCCTATGTCCTAACCTTTGACTCCATTTCGCCCATTTTGAACAGAATTCGTACCCAGGCAGGCCCCTACAACATACTAACATTTCATCCAAATCGAAGCATTTTTACGTAAGTTATGACGCAAATGTCGATGGAAGTGATTCCGCTCCTATGACCTGACCTTTGACCCATTTCGCCCATTTTCAAAAGGGTTTGTGGCCAGGTGGTCCCCTACCACATACTAAAATTTCATCGAAATCGAACCTTATTTACGTTAGTTTTGACGCATAATAGCAGTGGAATGGATCCCGCTCCTATGTCCTGACTTTTCACCCCATTTCGTTCACTTTAAATGAGGTTCCTTCCCAGGTGATATCCTACCAGATACTAAAATTTCATCGAAATCGAACGATTGTTACGCGAATTACCGAACGGAAGAACATAAGCACACAACGTGTGACATAATGAAGCAGATGGGAATCGCGACCATCTGCTGGCAAGAGTATGACGTCATAAAACTTTAATAGTATCCACACACAACGCGTGACGTAATGAGACAGATGGCGTGACCGCGCGCCAACATTCTCAAACGCGAGATTGTGACGTCATAAGATTTCTAAGCATTGGAAACATTAATGAAACGACGCCATGACACTAAGAACGTTATAATTCGGGGTGGTTATTTAACCCACTACACGAATTCTCCTAAAGTCGAGATAAAGCTAAATCGATTTCTAGTGCCAGAAAACGGTAGGTTAACGACTTTCATCAAAATTCTTAGAGCCGTTTTGAAAATAAAATGTACATACATACATACAAGAATTGCTACTTTAAAGTGGACGTCAAGTAATTTTGCTTCCTATATTTCCAATGGAAAAACTTTTGTACACATTTTCTTCACAATTAATGCGTTCCCAAGGATGAAAATTTGAACATCGATTAAAATAGCTTCATTTCATAACTTGGAAAACCATAACCTTAATAATTATTTCTAAACCATAACCGAAATTATGCCATCCAACATTTATTTGTCCACTGACGTCATCAAAGTACAGGTCGCGCCATCATTTTTCTGGTTTCAACACCACCAAAGGAAACGTTATTGTTTTTTAATATAATTATGGTTATGTTTTAGAAAATGCTAAGTATTCCAAGTTATAGTATGAAGTTATTTTAATCGATGTTCAAATTTCCATCGCCGCCCCGGTGGCGCAGTGGTCTAAGGCGCTGGCCTCTGATCATTCGTCCGCAAGGGGTCCGGGTTCGAATCCCGGTTAGGCATGGATGTTGTGTTTGTCTTACGGTGCTGGCTCTCTCCCTTCCCTGGAGCCAGTGACCCTAAATTAGGGACGGGCGACTGCTTATAGCCCATTGAGTTGCTCACAGTGGTCGTTAAACCTCCAATCAAAAAAAAAAAAAAAAAAATTTCCATCCTTGGGAACACACTAATTGTGAAGGAAAAATGTACAAAAGGTTTTCCACTGGAAATATAGGAAGCAAAATTACTTGACGTCCACCTTAACAGTGTGGGATAAAGGCGATGGAATGGATCCCGATATTATGTCCTGACCTTTGACTCCATTTGTCCCATTTTCAATAGGGTTCCTCTCCAGTTGGTCCCCTACCACATACTAAAATTTAATCGAAATCGAACCATTTTTACGCACCTTATGACGCATAAGGGCAATGGAATGCAATCCGCTCCTATGTCCTGAACTTTGTCTCCACTTCACCCATTTTTAACAGGATTCGTCCCCAGGTAGTCCCCTACCACATACTAAATTTTCATTGAAATCGAACCATATTTGTGCCGCCCCGGTGGCGCAGTGGTCTAAGGCGCTGGCCTCTGATCATTCGTCCGTAAGGGGTCCGGGTTCGAATCCCGGTCAGGCATGGATGTTGTGTTTGTCTTACGGCACTGGCTCTCTCTCCCTTCCCTTGAACCAGTGATTCTAAATTAGGGACGGGAGACTGTTTATAGCCCGTTGAGTTGCTCACGGTGGTCGTTAAACCTCCAATAAAAAAAAAAAAACATATTTACGCAAGTTATGACGCATAAAGGCAATTGAATGGATCCCACTCTTATGGCGTGACCTTTGACCCCACTTCACCCATTTTCAATAGGGTTCGTCCCCTGGTGGTCCCCTACCACATACTAAAATTTCATCGAAATCGAACCATTTATACTTGAGTTATCGTGCCGACAGGCGGACGAACAGACGGACGGATAAAGCTGGAGCATATACGCTTCTTCAACCTACGGTTGGAAAGCGTAAAAAAACAGAACATCATGTTTTCAAAACATTTCGACATGGTTTGTGTCCAGAAGGCATAGGAAGTTGGTGTAAATACCATGTCGCTTATATTTATGGAATGAGCTATGACTACCGCACTTACTTTTATATTTCCCCCGTAATAATGGCGGAAATTAAGCCGATTTGTAGGGATTTGACATAGACAGATCTCCCTAAAATATGTACACATGGGAAAACCCAAAATCCTAATAAGTCAGTAAACAATGTTATCTGGTCGGACTACCAAAAACCGTGTTTCTTCTGCTCAAACTTCGTTTACATGAAGCTGTAGCCAGCTTCAATAAAGGAAACATTGTAAAATGTTATGTTTTGAAGACTGCTGGAATTGAACGAGGAGCAAATTGTGTACATGTTATACAAAATCTTGATATTTTACGTATCTCCATAGCACAACGAAGAAGAAAGATGACACCAAATTTTCGGGTGTAAAGAGCACGCCTTTGGAACCCGTTCTGATGCAAATTAAATTTATCAAAGCTATTCAGAGTCAATGGAACCGGTATGGAAAACAACAGTATCTGAGGGAAGAAAGAAGTTTTTCAATCGGGATTTTAATCCTTCAGATATTGCTGTAAACGGAATTGTGAACTTACGCCCTCTGGTTTCAGACTTGTGCGTTAAGAAAAACATGAATTTACATGAGAAACATTTCGCACCGGAAACGCTCTCCAACACAGAAATAATTTTTCAAATCGGACTCTTAGAAACAGCGATATCGACAAAAATAAGATGTGACTTTACGTCCCCTGGTGTGAAAATAATGCATTATCTTAGGAAGAAAGTATTCTCAAAAGGTTTTCCCATATGAGCGATATTGGTCCAAGAAAAAAATTCAGTCGAGCTTTCAGGAGCCCAGATTTTGCTACAGATATATCAGAAGCAGATATTAGCACTTATGCCCCCTGGTGCCGAAACCATTCTTTACCAAATATTAGAACTTATATGAAAAATATTTTCCATCAGGTCTTGTATGCGATACAGGGAAAAGCTTTCAAATCGGAGATTTAGAAGGAGAAATAACGCAGAAAACGCAATTTACTTTTGTGCCCAATAGCGGAAAGTCTATGATTTATTTAAAAATTTTGAATTTATAGGAAAAACATTTCTCATCGGAAACACTATCCAACAAAGAAGGAATTTTTTTAAATCGGACCTTAGAAGTAGAGATATTGACAAAAACAAGATATAACTCTACGCCCCCTGGCGTAAAAATCATGCATTATTTCAAGAAGAAAATTTGCTTAAACGGTTTGTCGACTTCAGTCAACAAACGACTTTTTTTGCAATCGAGATTTTAGAAGCTCGTATTTTGCTGCAAATACATTAGAAGCGGAAATTAAGACTTACGCCATCTGGTGGCCAAACCATTTTTTACAAAATTTAGATAAATATGCGCAAAGGATTGTTATCAAGAGCTGTATCCGGTGCAGAAAGAAGTTTTCAAATCTGAGATTTAGAAGCAGAGATATAGGAGGGAAAGCAATTTACCTTTACACCCTCTAGCCGAAAGTTTATGAATTACTTGAAAATTTTGAAATTATATGAAAAACATGTCACACTGAAAATACTATCCAACAAAGAAGGAAGTTTTCAAATCGGACTCCTAGAAGTAGATATATTGACAAAAATAAGTTACACATCTACGTCTCCAGGCGGAGAAACTGGAATATTTTAAGAAGAAAATATTCCGAAAAGGTTTATCGATGTGAGTGGCATCAGTCCACAAAATAATTTTTTCAATCGATATCTTAGAAGCTCAGATTTTATGGCAAATACATCAGAACCAAAAATTAACGCTTACGCCCCCTGGAGGCCAAAGTATTACTTTCCAAAAATTAGAAATTATATGCAAATGATTATCCATCAGAAGATGTATCCGCCGAGGAAAAAAGTTTTCAAATCGGAGTTTTAGAAGAAGAGTTATCAGGAAAAATGTAATTTAATTTTACGTCCCCTAGCGGAAAATCTGTGTGTAATTTGAAAAAGTAGCTACATCTAAAACACTGTTCGATATAAATGGAGTCGAAAGATAAAATAGTTTTTTCAATCGGCTGTTTAGCAGCAAATATGTGGAATAAAACGCATTTTTGAATTCGGCATCATCTGCGTTTACGCCGTGTAGCATCGGAATTGTATATCGTAAAAAAATATCAAAATGAGGGATAGTTATTCGCATATTACAAGCTTCGCAATGCAAAAAGAATTTTTCAAATCAGATTAATAGTTGCAGAGATATCGTTGGTACAGGCGGACCGACGGACGGACGGACGGACGGACAACCCGGTAACATAAGCACGATCTTTTATTACAAAAGACGTGCTAAAAAAGCCAGCCAAAAAAGAAATAAAAGAAAAACAATGTTGCAAAATGGTTCTCTAGAAGAAGATCCAGATGAACCTTCCTACTCTGCTGGAAATTAGTAAATAAATGCTCACAGGTATGAAAGTTGTCATCTTTACTTCAAACGAATTTATCTCGAAACTTACTTTTTGAATGTTTAGTACGTATTTCTTATAATACATCAAAGGTTTCAATCTCATATTTTTACCGCATATGTGTACGATGTATTTGTACAAACAGACGAGGCGGGTTAAAAGTATCTAATTCTTAAAAATTATTAAAAATAAAAATGTGTCGGTTTTAGGGTAAAATTATGAAATGCACTTTAAAATTTTGTAAATTTCCAAAAAATTAAAAGATTGATAAATGCTCTCGTTAAAATACGTACGATTTTCCAATAAATAACTGGTAAAATTTTTGTTAAAAATATTTGATAGCTTTTGAGAAAGATGTGCCTAAAGAAGGTCTATTTAACATGGGCTCCAACGGAGCATACCGGTCGCCCTTAAGATACTGGACTTAATGCTTTGTTTCCTTAATGGAGAGTGTTTTCAGCAAAGAACTTTAAGATAAATAAACTGGACGTTCTTGTGCAAATGAGCGGCAGCAGCTGGCTACATTTTGCTCGCAGAGCTTGTACAGCAAAACGGCAGGTTTCCTATTTAAACAACGTTAATTAAGCTCTTATACCTGTGAGAGAGAAGGAATTCCACGTTGTTATAATACTGCGTATTATTTTTTTTTTCAATGGGGGATAAATTGGACGTTGCACATTTAAACTTACGATTAAAGAGAACGTCATTATCGTGGTTTTGGGAGTTATGAAATAACTAAAGGGCAAAAAGGGCTTGTCCTACGTGTAAAACATATTTCGGCTTCAGTTGCTTGCAAACTGCGTGATCTAGTTGCATGAAATTCGTATTTCGCACTCTAAGTAATGTGAAAAAATCATTCTTAACAGCAGTTGTGGAGAACAGAACTTTTAAATGGAGGTTTCTCCCGCAGTATTATGAGTTCGTAATAGTTGCTCAAGGGAAGAAAAAATAAATAGAATTAAATATGATAGCAGGGAATACTCTTTTCACATAAATTAGAGTTTAGACAATTTCAAATCTCAGGGATAAAAACCCTCGGAAAAGCGAATTATTTAAATTGAAAAAATGTAGCTCATTAAAAAGTTTTGTTTAATTGAAAATTTGTTTACCTCATTAAATCTGGCTATATTATTTTCTGAAATCATCATCATCATCATCATCATTGTCAATCATTATCCATCCACTGCTGGACGAAGGTCTCCCCAAGTTTTCTCCACAACGGTCTGTCTTGTGCCAGTCTCCTTCATGTCACTCCTGCACATTTTCGAATTTCATCCACCCATCTCCCATGGGGTCTTCTTCTGGGTCTTTTCCTGTCCCTTGGAATCCAATCTAAAATTTCCGCTGTCCATCGATGGTCTGTCCTTCTGACAGTATGCTCAGCCCATTGCCATTTCAGGGATTTAACTCTGATCATGATGTCTTCCACTCTTGTCATTTTTCGGATCCACGAGTTCCTCTTCTTATCTCTCCTGGTTACACCAAGCATGCACCTCTCCATGCTACTTTGAGTTGTCTGCAACCTTTGTATGTCTCTTTTAGTTAAGGTCCACGTCTCTGCACCATACGTAAGCACTGGAAGGATGCATTGATCATACACTTTTCTTTTAACACATAATGGCATATTGCTCTTGAAAATTATGCTGTTTCTTCCAAAAGCTCTCCAGGCAAGTTTTGTACGCCGATTAATTTCTTCATCAATGTGACCCTCACTTGATATCTGCTGTCCAAGATAAACGTACGTGTCTGTTATCTCCAGCTTTTCTCCATCAATCGATAAAACTTCATTTCTTGTAAAAGCATTGAACATCACTTTTGTCTTCTGAAAGTTCATTTTTAATCCCACTTCTTTACTCTTGTCAGCAAGTTCCTGGATCATACTCTGCAGCTCTGATGGGGTAGTTGCAAAAATGACTACGTCATCAGCAAAACGAAGGTGGGTTAGATAATCTCCATTAATCTTTATCCCCTTGTTTTCCCAGCTCAGCGACTGAAAAACACCCTCCAATGTGGCATTAAAGAGCTTCGGAGATATGGTGTCACCTTGTCTCACTCCCTTTCCAATTTTTACGTGTGTTGTATTTTCAAACAGCCTAATCTTTGCACTTGCATTTTCATAGATGTTATTAATAATATTAATGTATGCATCTTCAATACCGCAGGTTTTCAGAGCCATTGTAACTGCTGATGGTTTCACCGAATCAAAGGCTTTTTCATAATCGATAAAAGCCATGCACAATGGAAGTTCATATTCCCTCGCTCTTTCAATTAGTTCTCTCAGCACGTGGATATGATCTATTGTGCTGTAGCCACTCCTGAATCCAGCTTGTTCTCTCGGTTGAGCCATGTCCAGTGTTACCTTCAAGCGGTGTGAAAGAACTTTAGTGAAGATTTTATAAACTACTGATAGGAGGCTGATAGGTCTGTAGTTTCCGAGATCCTCAATGTCACCTTTCTTATGTAGCAGGATCATTGTAGCGGTGTTCCAATCCTCAGGAATCTTTCCTTCATTAAGGCATCGAGTGAAAATTTGGGCGAGTACTGTTTCGATTTCTCCACTTGCTTCTTGTATGATGTCTACAGTAATTCCATCTTCTCCTGGAGTTTTTCCTCGCTTCATGTTCTTGATTGCATGTGCAACTTCTGCTGAAAGGACTGTTGGAACTCTGGTACTGGTATCTTTCATGATGTCTGGAGTGCATATATCATCCCTTTCATATAATTTGGAGTAGAAATCTTTCACTCTTGTCAAAATTTCGCCTCTATTTCTTGTTACAGAACCATCTTCTTTTCTCAGTGCCATAATCTGTTTTCTTCCCTTACTGAGATGTCCCTTTGCTATCTTTAGGCTTTGGTTGTTTTCAATTGCTTTCCTCACTAGTTCACAGTTGAAATATATATATATATATATATATATATATATATATATATATATATATATATATGTTGAACGTGGCAAGCTCATAAGACAAACTTGTTGAACGTGGCAAGCTCATAAGACAAACAAAATCTATTGACATAACCAACCTTAAAAACACCATAATACCTTCAAGTTAGAACTGAAGAACAGGTTCTCTGCTTTAGAAGGCCTAACATCGGAAGAAGTGGACATCTCTGAAGTTAACAGAAAAATAACCAAAGCTCTTATGGAAACAGCAACAAAATTAGCTGGGTCTAAGAACAAGTTGCATGTGAACAAATTATCAGGAAAAACCAAAATGTTGATGCAAAAAAGAAGAGAGATGAGGACAAATAAAGAAGATGTGACTTCCAAAGTGGAATATATAGAGCTATGCAAGACAGTAAGAAAAAGTATCACTGAAGACGTAAGGAAATTCAACTGTGAACTAGTGAGGAAAGCAATTGAAAACAACCAAAGCCTAAAGATAGCAAAGGGACATCTCAGTAAGGGAAGAAAACAGATTATGGCACTGAGAAAAGAAGATGGTTCTGTAACAAGAAATAGAGGCGAAATCTTGACAAGAGGAAAGATTTCTACTCCAAATTATATGAAAGGGATGATACATGCACTCCAGACATCATGAAAGATACCAGTACCAGAGTTCCTCCAATCCTTCCAGCAGAAGTTGCACATGCAATCAAGAACATGAAGCGGGGAAAAGCTCCAGGAGAAGATGGAATTACTGTAGACATCATACAAGAAGCAAGTGGAGAAATCGAAACAGTACTCGCCCAAATTTTCACTCGATGCCTTAATGAAGGAAAGATTCCTGAAGATTGGAACACCGCTACAATGATCCTGCTACATAAGAAAGGTGACATTGAGGATCTCGGAAACTACAGACCTATCAGCCTCCTATCAGTAGTTTATAAAATCTTCACTAAAGTTCTTTCACACCGCTTGAAGGTAACACTGGACATGGCTCAACCGAGAGAACAAGCTGGATTCAGGAGTGGCTACAGCACAATAGATCATATCCATGTGCTGAGAGAACTAATTGAAAGAGCAAAAGAATATGAACTTCCATTGTGCATGGCTTTTATCGATTATGAAAAAGCCTTTGATTCGGTGAAACCATCAGCAGTTACAATGGCTCTGAAAACCTGCGGTATTGAAGATGCATACATTAATATTATTAATAACATCTATGAAAATGCAAGTGCAAAGATTAGGCTGTTTGAAAATACAACACACATAAAAATTGAAAGGGAGTGAGACAAGGTGACACCATATCTCCGAAGCTCTTTAATGCCACATTGGAGGGTGTTTTTCAGTCGCTGAGCTGGGAAAACAAGGGGATAAAGATTAATGGAGATTATCTAACCCACCTTCGTTTTGCTGATGACGTAGTCATTTTTGCAACTAGCCCATCAGAGCTGCAGAGTATGATCCAGGAACTTGCTGACAAGAGTAAAGAAGTGGGATTAAAAATGAACTTTCAGAAGACAAAAGTGATGTTCAATGCTTTTACAAGAAATGAAGATTTATCGATTGATGGAGAAAAGCTGGAGATAACAGACACGTACGTTTATCTTGGACAGCAGATATCAAGTGAGGGTCACATTGATGAAGAAATTAATCGGCGTACAAAACTTGCCTGGAGAGCTTTTGGAAGAAACAGCATAATTTTCAAGAGCAATATGCCATTATGTCTTAAAAGAAAAGTGTTTGATCAATGCATCCTTCCAGTGCTTACGTATGGTGCAGAGACGTGGACCTTAACTAAAAGAGACATACAAAGGCTGCAGACAACTCAAAGAAGCATGGAGAGGTGCATACTTGGTGTAACCAGGAGAGATAAGAAGAGGAACTCGTGGATCCGAAAAATGACAAGAGTGGAAGACATCATGATCAGAGTTAAATCCCTGAAATGGCAATGGGCTGGACATACTGCCAGAAGGACAGATCATCGATGGACAGCCGAAATTTTAGATTGGATTCCAAGGGACAGGAAAAGACCCAGAAGAAGACCACATGGGAGATGGGTGGATGAAATTCGAAAGTATGCAGGGGTGACATGGAGGAGACTGGCACAAGACAGACCGTTGTGGAGGAAACTTGGGGAGACCTTCGTCCAGCAGTGGATTGATAATGGTTGACAATGATGATGATGATGATGATATATATATATACACTGCAGGGTAATTCAAATTGATTGCCCCGATTACAAATAACAATACCTGTGTTATGAACATAGATACAGAGATCACATTGTTGCACAATAAAGAAGGAAGTTAAGAATTTTGTTTCCATACCTTACAAATGTTATGTGTGATACCCCTGGATCACGCAGACGACATCTAAACGGTGATCCATTTCACGCTATACATTATGAAGCATGTCCGTAGTCACGGATGCCAGTGCAAGCTAAATGCGCATCATTAGTTCGTGCAGTGTTCCCATAGAACACTTGTTGGACTATTTGTATCGACAGGTTCGACCACGTCATCTCCGGGACCTCCGTGCTCTGCTGCAGTCCGAATGGTCACGTGTGCCTCGGGCAACTTTCCAGGGCCTCATCGCGTCCATGCCATGCCGTCTAGCCGCTGTCATCCGGGCCAAGGGTGCTTATTCCAAATATTAGGTAATGGCTTATATAATTCTGATACGATTGTGCAAGTCTCTGCCAGTACTGTGTCGTTATTTATGATCACAAAGTGTTTGTTTCATTTACGATTGTAACGATTAGATATTATTTTGAGAGCTAACATAGCTGCAGTCACTTTACATGTTTTTCATCATAAAGTACTTCACATAAAAATGGACTAATTTAATTAGTCAAAATGATAGTAAGGAAATTATATCGTATATATATATATATACACTGACGGAAAAAAAATCCCAACACCACGAAAAAATAGTTGTAGATGAATGAAATGGCGGCAATACATTAAAACTTGATCTTGAAACCTTAATCGATTACATATGTTTAGGTAACATATGTAATCGATTAAGATTTCAAGATCACAGCTTATTGTAAGCGCGAGAAGAGCCATTTTAAATGTGAAATGCTGGTACATTAATAACCGGTGTAACGGCCAGAATGTCGAATGCAAGCACGCAAACGTTCATGCATTGTGTCGTACAGGTGCTGGATGTCAGTTTGTGGGATAGAGTTCCATGCCTGTTGCACTTGGTCCGTCAATACAGGGACGGTTAATGCTGGTTGGGAGTGACGCTGGAGTTGTCGTCCAACGATGTCCCATACGTGCTTGATTGGTGAAAGATCTGGTGATCTAGAAGGCCACGGCAACATGTCGACACTCTGTAGAGCATGTTGGGTTACAACAGCGGTATGCGGACGAGCGTTATCCTGTTGGTAAACACCCCTGGAATGCTGTTCATGAATGGCAGCACAACAGGTTGAATCACCATAGCGACGTACAACTGTGCCGTCAGGGTGCGTGGGATAACCACGAGAGTGATCCTGCTGTCATAGGAAATTGCTCCCCAGAGCATAACTCCAGGTGTAGGTCCAGTGTGTCTCGGCGGTAGACAGGTTGGTTGCAGGCGCTCACCTGGCCTCCTTCTAACCAACACACGGCCATCACTGGCACCCAGGCAGAACCGGCTTTCATCAGAAAACACAACAGATCACCACTCCGTCCTCCAATTAGCCCTAGCTTGATACCACTGACGTCGCAAACGGTAGTGGTTTGGAGTAAGTGGAATGCACGCTACAGGGCGTCTGGCTCGGAGCTGTCCTTCACGTAACCGATTTGTAACAGTTCGTTGTGTCACTGTGGTGGCAACTGCAGCTCGAATTGCTGCCGCAGACGCGGTACGATGCGCCATGGCCATACGCCGTACACGGCAGTCTTCTCTCTCAGTGGTGCCACGTGGCAGGCCGGAACCTGGTCTTCTTGAGGCAGTACCTTTGCTTGACCACCGCTGCCAACATTCATGCACAGTGGCTACATTCCTGCCAAGTCGTTTTGCAATATTGCGGAAAGAAAATCCACCTTCTCGTAGCCCTATTACACGACCTCGTTCAAACTCCGTGAGCTGTTGATAATGGCTTCTTCGTCTTCCTAAAGGCATTCTTGACTAACATCAACACCCTACGTCGAATCTCAACGATAACTAACGCTCACGAACGTTGCAGCGCGTATTTACAGCAAACCAGCTTTGCATGTTCCGAGGGGCTCTACTAGCGCCACCCGTATGCGCCGAGCGCGAAATTTGCATAGACGTCATCTTACAGATGTACTCTCACCGCCTACGAACTGTCGTTTATCTAACACAACTCCTTCTTGGTGTTGGGATTTTTTTCCGTCAGTGTATATGTTAGCAAAATTTAAATAGATCACAGCAGGAAAAAAGCCAGCAGAAACATTGCCGTAATTCGCCTTATCAAAACTGGTTAGAATCTAAATTTATCAAAAATCTTAAATTTGAATTAATCCTGATAAACTTTAACAAAAACATTCTCAGAGAGTTAAACTTCTTTAGAGAAGAATTTCTTATAAACTCTGCATAGTAATATACTTTAATATAAAACAGGTGCTTTTTTTATGCATATTTTGAAACCGTTAGTTCGAGCGTTCGCTACTGAAGTAATACTTAAACGCAAAACTGGGAATGTGGAGGGAATCACTTAAACTTCGAAATAAAAATGTTTTCCTTAATTGCTGACGGGATTGATAAGAAGAATGCCTTCTTTCTTCTCATTTGACACGCAAACAGTCTTTCAATCTATAATCTATTGTACACGGTATGAATTATTAATGCGTGAGTGGAAAACTAAAAGAATTGTTTGGTAATCACGAATGGCATATCAGATTTCCGATAAAAATGGGAGAGAATGACTTCGTTGCGGACAATGCCAGTTTGGCAGATAATAAATTCATTCAATTATGAAGACACCCGAAGGAGTACCCACGATATGATATCTCATCTTAATGTGAAATCGCAGAATACCAACTTGCTCCTGATGTCTAAGTCACTGAGATATTAACCGATAAATGTAGAAAATTGGATTTCTGTGAACGTGATGTTATTATTCATCTTCTGTGACGTTGATTCAAATAAATTACTTGGTCTTGCTGATGCCCGCCGATAGTATTACAGCAATTTCACGTTTTTCTTTTTACCAACAGCTTGAGAATTATCTCCGTCTCGTCTTGTGAGAACATCCGTGTTTGTAAGTGAATTGGAGAGTTATTGCTGTATAATTAAAAGGTTTTTGAGCGCATTGCTTTGAACTATTTCGTTTGAATTTTAATAATATTTACTGCTTGGAAACATAAAGAAGTTACATAAAATGGTCTATATATATTATCTCATATATACATGTAGTAGTTTTTTCACCGGGTTAAAAATCTGTGACTGAAATTTTTATAACACGTATCTTAAAATACATATACATAACTATAATAAACAGTTGAATTATTAATGAACAGTCTGTAAGATAAGTCACCAACAACAAAATATTCGTAATATTCAAATTAAATATTCCCATGACAGAAGCATATTATCCTTGCAAGTGGCAAGCACGCATATATACGTTCGAAGATTTCTGTGCCCAAAGCGTCGACGACGTAATAATACGTTCATCGGAAACCTGATCAAAAGCCGTGGGGACGTAATGTTGCGTCGAAAGAATTTTCAAGCTCATAGTGGCGAGAATGCATATGTGCGCATCTTAACGACAACTAATACTACAGAAAGACAGGACACTTTTAGGGAAGTCTTCTATTGTACATGTGACAAAATTTCGCATTGCCTCTTCCAAAGCTCCAGCTACGTGGAGGGTCATATAGGTTAAAAAGATCTTAACTGGTGGTATGACGGTCACAGTACGTTATTTTCATGCTCAGATTTCCATGCTCACTGGGGCAATTTTATCTTGCCCTTTCAGCAGTAAAAAAGGCTGGGGAAATTTTATCTTTCCCTTTCAGCAGCAGCTGTTCAATTTGCCATTTGATGAGCGCTCAGCAGAAAAGATTCTTGAGATGCAGAACTGGCAGAGAATGTTTTGTATCCCACTGCTATGTTCAACCACTTCAGCTTCATCAAATTGAACTGCCTCTTCTCGAATAATTTGACCAAAATATTCGTATTCAATTGCCTCGCGCTGAAGATGATTTTCTTGTGAGTGACCATTTGCAGCACCTCGAGACTGAAGTTATGAAGTTTCTTGCTGTAGGCGTTTAGCATGCGCAAGCGTGCCCGTAATATGTCTGGCTTGTGTTTCTTCAAAAGTTTCATTTCGTCTGCGATTAGCTCTACCTTCGCTCAAGTAATGCAAAGTATTAGAAGATTGGTTTGCACGACTTCGCCGTTGTCGTTCCCTATTTAAAAGACGTTCCCTTTCAGCTTTATCTTCTTCCATCTTGTACTACAAAGAAAAAATTCCCAAAATATATTTTTTTTTAATTTCCATTACAGTGAATCAAAACAACGCTTTTAGTTACTATCTTACAATTTTACTTGTTGCTTTTTATGAAATAAAATGACGTTTATTCCTGTTTACGAAATTACTCTGCACTTTTATTCCATTTTATGAAATTACTCTGCAATTTTATTCCTTTTAATGAAATTGCTCTGCAATTTTATTCCTTTTTACGAAATTACAATGCAATTTCTTTTCCTTTTTATGAAATTACTCTGCAATGCGAAGAAAATGAAATAAAACACAACGTAACACCTACGTAACAGAACAAACTTAGCAGACATTTGTTCGAGCAGGTGGGTGTTGCCACAGATGAAATCGTTTATCTAACTAACTTTCTTTTCTTTTCTTGTAGTTCTCCTTGGTTTTACGTATCGCGCGATAGCGGTGAGCTTAGTTCTAATTTTGGCCACCGGATAAAAGCAGATGGCTCTGCAAGTACTGAATGATGTTAGAGCATTAGGGACAGACGTAGCCTATTATATACGTTTTATACATTATCGAGATATTTCCAAAACGGCTGAAATATTTTCCCCTATCGCTTTGACTGAAAATCAGCGTCTTCATTTGTTTTCAAACATAAAAGGAACTTTATTAGTTCCAGTTATATTTTGTTCTAACATTTCTACTTAGAGTAAACGACCATGTTCGTCACTGGTGTAACCTTTCCCTCACGTGAGTGTTTTATGGCATCAATCGTCCTGTGTGCGTGGGCGCGCTCGCAAGCGCGTGTGTGTGTGTGTGTGTGTGTGTGTGTGTGTGTGTCTGTCTGTCTGTCTGTTTCACTCCTTTTCTCTTTCTGAAGGTCTCTTAATTTTTCGAGAAACGTACTTTATACATTTGTTTTAATTTTCCGCCCTACGTGAGCACGTCGTTTTCTTTGGTTGGAGGTTTAACGACCACTGTGAGCAACTCAGTGAGCTACAAGTAGTCGCCCGTCCCTAATTTAGGGCCACTGGTTCCAGAAAAGGTAGAGAGCCAGTGACGTGAGACAAACAAACCAGTCATGTAGTAAATAGTAACACTATAGTAGTGATCCGATTTATTGGCGTAGGAAATACACATAAGCGTTTCCAAGCTTTCGCACATCAACCAGAGGGCTTTTTCAAGGAAGGTAGACAGTTTCTGTCGAACCACGCTTATGTGTATTTCCTACGCCAATAAATCGGATCACTAGCATAGTGTTACTATTTGCTACTTAATTGGTGTACTGTTCCTCGTTATCAAAACATCCATGCCTCACCGCTATTCGAACTAGGTCCCATCTAGGACGAATGATCAGAATCAGCGCTTAGATCACTGCGCTACTAGGGCAGCATTAACTACTTCACAATATTTGTCAGGTCTTACAAAACAAAAACACATTAGAACGTTTTGTAATGTAAGGTGCAAAAGATTTATTCATACAAAAAAAAAACGCTCACTTCAGGCAGAGAAGGGAATTTTATACAATGGTGATCGTACAAAAATTAAACATAATTTTTTTTATTATTTTGATATAAGAAGGCGTGCTTCCGGCGATTGACTAATCGGAAATCAAGTATTCTCTTACAGAGATTTTCTATATGTAAATTTCACACTGTACGGATAGTGTAGCAAAATAACAAACTACAACATTACTAAAGTGCTACATACCACGAGGCGAATGTTGCCCGTGTAACAGCAATGTTGCAAGTCAACGAATAAATTCTGGCAGTAAAATGTTTGAAACCGCTGCCCTTAAGTTCAAATCCACTGCTTTTCCCTGTAAAAGGCCGCGGGTGGCCTAATGGGCAACGTTCGTGACTGCCATGGAAAGGACCTCAGGTTCGATCCCAAGCGGGTACGAACTTTCGATTCACTAAATATCCGCCGTGCGTCGGATGGGCACACGTTGAGCCGTCGCTCCCCTCCCCCTGGTAATAAGTAAGGTCATCTTCCTCCTCCTTTCTACTTCGTTTCCGTGTCATTTTCCTATCGGGCACTCTAGCCCAAATCTCCTAGCTTCCTATTTCAAACGGTTGTTTAAGACCTGGGGTCAGACACTCTCTTCCTAAAATCCTCTACATATTATCTGATCTAATCCCCTGTAGATAAACGGACCATCGATGGATGCCATATACCAGAGCGCAGTTCGTGTTCACCGGAGACACAAGGATATCAAGAAGTCTTGTAAATTTGAGGTTTGTAATTTCTTTAGGAGCAACCCAGAAGCTCATCAATTTAACATAACTTTCAAACATCAGCAATACCAATTTGCTGATTCTTCTGTCTGTCAGTAAATAGAAGGGATATTTCTTCATTTATTTTCATGAGCGACTCAGCACTTTTAGCTACCTGTAGCACTTATCTCGACTCTGCTGTCACACTCTTTGCCAAAAATAACTCCGAAGTACCCGGGGGAAAGTCGTTCGATGTTGATGAAACTCCGCATGCAAGTAACTTAGGTCCGAATATGCACGTAATCAAAGCATAATGACCGATGACTAAATAATGTCCCATACTAAATACACAGTAATAAATACACAGTTTACGTGGATTAGAAACATCAAATAGAAGTCATCGCTCTTTCCACGTTTTTAAGTGAGTCACGAAAAAATTCTCATTGGCCGTAAAAAAAAATTGTCAAATAGAAGTCATCGCTCTTTCCACGTGTATAAGTGAGTCACGGAAAAATTCTCATTGGCCATAAAAGTAAAACTTGTCAAATAGAAGTCATCGCTCTTTCCACGTTTATAAGTGAGTCACGGAAAAATTCTCATTGGCCATAAAAATAAAACTTGTCAAATAGAAGTCATCGCTCTTTCCACGTTTATAAGTGAGTCACGGAAAAATTATCATTGGCCATAAAAATAAAACTTGTCAAATAGAAGTCATCGCTCTTTCCACGTTTATAAGTGAGTCACGGAAAAATTATCATTGGCCATAAAAATAAAACTTGTCAAATAGAAGTCATCGCTCTTTCCACGTTTATAAGTGAGTCATGGAAAAATTCTCATTGCCCATAAAAATAAATCTTGTCAAATAGAAGTCATCGCTCTTTCCACGTTTATAAATGAGTCACAGAAAAATTATCATTGACCGTAAAAGTAAAACTCGTCAAATAGAAGCCATCGCTGTTTCCACGTTTATAAGTGCGTCACGGAAAAATCTCATTGGCCGCCACCGGAATCAAACCCAAGGTCTTTCAGTTACGCACCGGACATGCTTCCATTGCACCACAGTGGCCTCGAAATTTTCCAGACTCATATACGACAAACTGTCAAACCATCTGACAGGTTTGTTCTTTGGAGCCCCGCACAATGTCGGGATTCACCAAAGAAGAACAGCAGCAACAGAACAAATAACTAGAAGGCGAATGAATAATAAATACGCAGTTGACGTGGATGAGAAGCACAAATATAAGTCATCGATCTTTCCACGTCCGTGTCATGAAGCATGCAACATGTACGGCGCGTAACTGGAAGACCCTGGGTTCGATTCCCGGTGGCGGACGACAATAATTTTTCCGTGACTCACTTATAAACGTGGAAAGAGCGATTACTTTTATTTGATATAAATAGTGTCCCGCCGCAGCACATGAGAACCGCGCATCGCGGAGGGTTTATCAAGAGAAAAACTCTCACGCATGGACAATTGTGGCAGCGGATTACGGTTGCATTAACCTCCGCGGACTATGAGGATGCCTCGACGTCGGATCCGTGCAAAATACGAGCAGTTGAGCGAGTTTGAAAGATAACGTATAATTGGGCCGAGAGAGGCCGGTTGTTCAAGTCTCCGTATAGATAAGCATTTGAGTCAAACGATGTAGGCGCCAATGGATCGGCGAGGGCACGACCCCGAGGCTCGCGTGCAGTGGACGGCCGTGAACAACGACAGAATAGGACCATATTCGTAGCTCTCAGCTCTCAGCCATCTGTGGCCACGTTTCTTTGTCTACATGTACGGAAGTGGCCATCCGGACCAATGTCAGACGACTTGAGACGCGGAGACTACATTCAAGGACATCACTCAGCCGCATAACACTGAGCAGAGAGCATCGTTAGCACCGGTTACAGTGGCGGCGTTCTTAATCAACGTATAATAGTGTCCATTGGCGTCGCGTTGTCTTGTGATTATTCCGGGTTTTCGCTTGGCGCGCATGTCTAGCTCATACGTGTCTGGAGACGAGTCGGCCAATGCACGAATCCTGACTTTACTGAGAAATGGCACACGGCTCACACACTGGGAGTAAGTGTCTTGAGTGACATTTCATTCGATAGTTTTGAGAGCCATTTCGTTCCATTGTCTTGAGAGCCACTTCGTTCCATAGTCTTGAGAGCCATTTCGTTCGATAGTGGGATACCCTTGGTAGTCTGCCGTACCACAGTCACAGTTCTACGGTACTTCGACGACATTCTACGACCTGTTCTGTTGCCATTCCTGTCGCAGCAACACGGATCAATTTCTCAACAGAATAATCCCCGGCCACACATGTTATTCCGTGCTTTTATCTCTTACAGTGCATTTTTATGAATATAAAAATTATTTGCAGGAATATAATGCACTACCTGACAGAGAAAATGCCACACCACGAAGACGTAAACGCAGCGCCGTTCAAATTGCAGACTAGGTGTACACGTACAAGTTTTGCAAATGATTGCATTTTCAGGCCAATCACACGAAAGCTCGCTGGATATAAGCGGACAACTAGCCCGTGAGAACATCAGTCGAGACGTCGTCATGGCCGCGAGAAGTGAGTGGTTCTGCTGTAACCGCGTTTGGAGAACGTACAAGGGGTGCCAATGCCGTTAAGATGCCGTAGTACGCGATTTCGTCAAACGGATGAGTTCACAAGAGGTGTCATCGAAAGCCTTCGTACCGCCGGATGGTCCTTGCATCGTACTGCAGACGTGATATCACACCCGTCGGTCGCATTTGGAGATAGTGGTCCCAGGAAGGATCTGTACAACGTCGTAGGGGATAAGAGCAAGAAGACGAACGTCCTAGCGCACCAGTCGTCGAATTCGACGTCATGCCGTAGCGGACCCACAGGCCACAACGGGCGACATTTTGCGGAGTGTACGGGGAGGGTGGATGCTTCGATATCGACGCGTACAGTTTCGCGGCGATTGGCTGCTTCTTGTTTGATGTCCAGCCGTCCTTTGCGAAGGCTAACAACAAGCCATCTCTTGGCGTGGGGTCGCTCCAGAACTGCGTGTGTGCCGAAAGGAACAGTGTGGTGTTCAGCGACAAATCGAGGTTTTGTCTCACCACTGATGATTGCCGTGTGAAAGCCTAGGAGCGACGTGGCCAAGTGGCGGATTCATCCGCCATTGTGAAGCGCCACACGGCCCGGCAACTTGGAATCATGGTGAGGGGTTCTATCAGCGCCAATAGCCACTCACCTGTGGTATGGCATTGATGGCAGGTCGCTGTGTGTACGAGGTGCTGAGGACCGTTGCACTACTTACCTGCAGGGCATTCCAAACATCGGTTTTCAACAAGATAACGCCCGGTCGCATACCGCTCGGATCAGCCTGATTGCTTTACACTGTGTTCGGATGCTTCCGAGCCAAGCTCGATTCCCCAACCTTTCGCATTGTGAGCATCTGTGGGAGACGATTGGACGTCGGTTGGGTATCATCCCACCCCCGCAAAATGAAGATAAACTGTGGACTCGGATCAACACCACATGGTTCACGATACCGCAGGACGCTATTCCGAGTCTCATTGCTTCGAATCCACGTCGGATTCAACGCTGTATCACCCAAAATGGGGGGCACACTGCTTATTAATCATCCTGTATGTTTGGCCACTGGAGCGCAGTCTGTATGTCGCAATTAAATAATTTGTTCAGGACCTACTTGGCTATCTGTGTTTGCAGTCTGGTCTGTTTTGGAGCATTCTTTCATGGTGTGGCATTTTCTCTGTCAGTCAGTGTATATAGCGATGCTGTATAAAAATGACATCACTGAAGTCCATCTAGGCCGCTTAGGTTGGACAGTGGCCTACGCGCTTCCCTCTGACCATTCGTTCAAGATGGGTCAGGTTTCGAATACCGGCGGGGCATAGATGTTTCTTTTGTCTTTCAGCAACGTCTCTCTCTCTCTCTCTCTCTCTCTCTCTCTTTACAGTGCACCTAAATTAGGAACGGGCGACTGCTTATAGTCCATCGATTTTCTCATTGTAGTCCTTAAGGTCGTTAAACCCCCAAAGCAACCAAAACGAAAACATTCTAGCCCAGTAACTGGCTCTGGCTTCAGACAGTTCTTTCTAGCGGACACGGATTTGAGACCCGGGTGAGGAATGGGTGATGGGCTAACCCTATGTCACTGGCTCTTTGCGTTCCTTAGAATCAGCGGCTCTAAATTAGAGACGGCAGACTGCTTATATTCCTTAGATTTGTTCTTGGTGGTGCGGGAGAGTGTTATATTCCTTAGATTTAATCATGGTTCTAATTAAACCCCAAATAAAAAATAGTTTCTGTTATGGACAACTTCATCCTTTATTAAAAATGATACGAATTTAGTATCATTTTTTTCTGATATGAATTAGAATCATAATTTCTGTAGGAATTTCTTTACGTATCAGTGGTAATCTGTAATATCAGATTACCACTGATACTTAAAGAAATTCCAAATCACCGATGATGTCATGTCGAACGAACTAAAACGTTCATCGGAGCTATGCAATACATTCCTGCCGTTAGCTGCATTCTTAAAAACGTTTGTAAAAAATATTACATAAATTTTGGTGTGAGAACCCGTCACATAATGTCGCAGATAAAAATTAACAGGTACCCAATTAATATTTAGTATCGCCACGGAGTCTAACCCGTCTCACTAAAATCCACAGAACCTAATGAAAGAGATTCTGTGAATGTGGGCTCTACGCTTCCGAATTTAATATGTCGGATTTTTGAACTTAAATATAATTTAAAAGCAAGCTCTACTGCTTTGTCCAGATTGTGCCTGGAGGGAAATCATGAGCCACAATAGAACCTTGTCACCATTTTATCTGCTCCAAATGCCCGTTCACCTGTTTTGTTCTCTGACAACACTAACCCTCATGCACTAACCCTCTGCAAGTACGGATCTAATTGTTGTATTGACGACAAACCAATAGTTTCTGAGAAGTTTGGTTAGTGCATGTGAAATATGTAAAACTTATTTTCTGACTTGAGCACTTTGTTTGTATAATGACTTCTTTCTGTGTATTTATTTCACCTACCTTTATTCCATTGATCAGTTTTCCCCAAAACTGGATCGAAGTCGTCCGTACCCCAAAAGATCTTGTGCTTTTTTTTTATTTTATCTTATTTTAACATCATCTTTTACGTGAAAGTAATATTGGTTTTGAAATCGTGCAAAGACGGCAATTTAGCATCTTGGTTGACTCAGCGCGAATCGTCTTGTTCTTCATCTGATTGAAACGAAGAAATGATGAGAAATGCATATATACAGTATATATAAAATTTCGTTAACTGTCATAAAACTTTACATCTGAATAGCTGAAAGTTGTACGGATATTTCAATCCTACTTACACAGAGTGCAACTGATTTCGTACAAGAGTTTGAAGATGCAAATATATTCTTTCCCCGTATGTATACTTAGGACGCAATATGGCAAGTACGAATAGAGTGGTTGTCAGTAAAGCATCACCCCATGGGAGTTTAAAAACGATGAGGCGGTCTCTGTGTATAAAGTGCTACAGTTCAGAAAGCTGATTTGTTATATGGGACTATATCCTCGGGGATAAGGAGCAAATGCAAAGCATCGACCAAATATTGGATCTTAAAGACTAACGGAAATGTAGCGTTCGATATTCTTGAGCTTCACAGACTTAAAACAGCTTCATGCCTTAACATTTGTGGCTTGCATCCCATGGATTCCGATGTATTGATTTCAAAAGTGTTGTTCAGATTTACATTTCACGTAGAACGTTTTCCACGAAGTGAAACATTTTTATTCATAGGTTTAAGGGGGAAATGGAGGTATTTTATGTTACTGAATGAAATACGAGACTACACCATTGTACAATACAAAGTAGAAGATGTGAATCCGTTTATTGGTGTAAATATAACATTGATATTAAGTCAGATAATATCCGAAAAATTGAAAATTTCTTCGTCCTGGAACGGAAATCGAACCCGCTTCTCCCGGATAGGACCCGAGTATGCTAACCACTACATCACCCAGAATGACCATGTTTCAAGTTTCCGATTAGTTTGAATGTAACCATCACAGGATTCGCTAGTCGAAGCAACCGGCATTCACATAAAGCGAATCTGGAGGTTATCAATTCATTCCAGTGATTGCCCGGAACATGAAACTTCGCCATTCTGGGTGGTGTGGTGGTTAGCATACTCGGGCGCTATCTGGGAGACACGGATTCGATTCCAGCTCCGGAACGGCAAATTTTTCAAGTTTTTCTATTTTTGCCTGGCCTCCTATATTTTTCAAGTTTTCCATTTTTGCCTGGCCTCCTATATTTAGGATGTTTTCAAAATGCTCGCCAATTTAAACACCAGACATCTAAAATAGTTGGTGTCGGATATACCCATACCGTTATTTCCCAGGAGAAGCAAACCACATGTATCCATTGTCATCAGAAAACCACAACTAGCTGCGAAAAGTGTGACAAAGGACTCCACATGAAATGTTTCAAAGATTATCACACTGCATAAACGTAGTAGAAAACATGTTATGAATATCTGGCGTCCTATATATATAGGACACACTCCTAATGTTGTTCAAAACTGTGAAAAATAAATATAAATATTTGTTACTTTCAAGAAATTGCAATAGGTGTACTTCATGATAATTTCTACAAACCATTCAATATTACCACTTTTGGCATAAATGGGTTAACATCCACGTCATATTTACACCAATAAACGAATTCACGTCTTCCAAATTTGTATTGCTTTATATGTCACTGATTGCGGCCAGTAGACGAGAAAGCAATGCTGCTTCTCAAACTCGTCCAGTAATAGTCTTGAACATGAATCTCGTTACACTTGGGGAGGGCCGGTAGAAGTATTGATGATTGAGACGGATGGCAAAAAAGCGAAGCACGTGGATTAGGTTTCAAGCATGTTTGAAATTGTACTTGAGCTCATCTTCGCCTTTCTATAAGGCTGAAAGCTGCCGGTTGAAGTGGTACCTCTACATTGAACAGTTGTCTACCAATCGTCAACTGTATTTGTGTCCGCTTTTTGCATAGTAAGTGGTAATTTTGGGTCGATCGCTGCACAAAAATGTGTTATAAGTTTCTGTACAGCATGTTTTTAAATGGTAGGAGCACTTTCAATAATTTATTGTACATGGAGTAATAGAGATACCATTTACTTTTATCATCATCATCATCATCATTGTCAACCATTACCAATCCACTGCTGGACGAAGGTCTCCCCAAGTTTCCTCCACAACGGTCTGTCTTGTGCCAGTTTCCTCCATGTCACTCCCGCATACTTCCGAATTTCATCCACCTATCTCCCATGTGGTCTTCTTCTGGGTCTTTTCCTGTCCCTTGGAATCCAATCTAAAATTTCGGCTGTCCATCAATGGTCTGCCCTTCTGGCAGTATGTCCAGCCCATTGCCATTTCAGGGATTTAACTCTGATCATGATGTCTTCCACTCTTGTCATTTTTCGGATCCACGAGTTTCTCTTCTTATCTCTCCTGGTTACACCAAGCATGCACCTCTCCATGCTACTTTGAGTTGTCTGCAGCCTTTGTATGTCTCTTTTAGTTAAGGTCCACGTCTCTGCACCATACGTAAGCACTGGAAGGATGCATTGATCAAACACTTTTCTTTTAAGACATAATGGCATATTGCTCTTAAAAATTATGCTGTTTCTTCCAAAGACTCTCCGGGCAAGTTTTGTACGCCGATTAATTTCTTCATCAATGTGACCCTCACTTAATATCTGCTGTCCATGATAAACATACGTGTCTGTTATCTCCAGCTTTACTCTGGGGCCTTTTCCTGGAGCTTCCTTGCTGTTATTTTATAACTGTCAATAATTGTTATCATTATTTAATAACCTGTAACAGCAGAAATAATAAAATGAAATGAAAATGAAAATGAAATGAAAATCAATCGATAAATCTTCATTTCTTGTAAAAGTATTGAACATCACTTTTGTCTTTTGAAAATTCATTTTAATCCCACTTCTTTACTCTTGTCAGCAAGTTCCTGGAACATACTCTGCAGCTCTGATGGGGTAGTTGCATATATATGCCATGTAAAAGAGAAAATATTGAAGGTTTTCCGTTGTTACTGCCCAGGGGTGTATTTTCATCATTCACCGCCAGCTGGCGTTAGCTGTCGTACCGCTACCGCACGCATAGCCTCGTCGAACGATGGCGACTTTCTGTACCGAGAAAGCATTTTCAGTCAGTGCTACTGTTTGATAAGAACCAGGATCGTAGCCTGCATTTATTATCTGGAAGGTCGAGACTTGAAATTAAGCCCCTTTGAGATCAAATTTACGCCCCTTCGAGTTCCACTCAAATAATACGTGGTTTTTACTTTCTCACACACTGCCGTTATTGGAAAGTATTGTAGTCGTTCAAGAATCGTACTTAAGTTTTCAAACATAATTTTCTTAAAAATGTAAACATTAGGTAAATACCCGAGAGCCACAGGTTGTAAATACTAAGTGTAAATGTTATGTGAATGCCGACAACACAACACACCACAGAAATGCAGAACGAAAACCAAACCAGCGCAGAACGAATGCGCATCAGATAAAAACGTAACACGAAGCTTTAGGAGTAGAGCTTGGAAAAATCCTTCTCAAGGTTAAACGGTCAGAGAACTCTGCCACAGACCACAAATGATTAATTAAGTCTTTATCTCAACGACATGTTGTCGTGGAGGTTAGTGATATCACCATATTGTTTCCTATGCCTCCATTCATTGTTTTTGAAAATTTCTTTCATGGATATGAGATGTTAACACCTCGTAGTGCATTTTACTCTGTATCTTCGCTAACTGCATTTAATATTGTATGAGACTAAGTAAAGCCTTTAAAAGAAAACACTGCAGGGTGCAGTTTTCTTTTTAGTTACAACTTCTATTTTCTATTTTTTACATCCCCCAGACCATGCATTTACGCCCCTGGAATGCCCATTCTGGGAGAGTAACCGCCCGGCCTCCACTCCCGTTATCTACGGCTCTGATAAGAACTGTGTGCAACAGACGTTCAAAGGAAATTTTGAAGCTCGTACGGCAAAAGCCCAATAACAAGGAAAGCTATTTGCAAGCGGCATCAGCAATTTTGTAAACACGGATTGCTTGTGTTCGGGAAAGAGCAGTTGCAGGCCTATTGTTACTGTTGATAATAAGGAACGGATGAGAGAGACATTCATTCAAAGGGAGCCCCAATAGATCAGTGCGACGTGCATCACGTGAGATGCAAATGCCAGCCACGGCAGTGTAAAACTAAATCAGAGAATTGAGGAGCTACCACCACGGTCACCCAAGATATGCTGGACATGGGATGGGAAGAGTTCGATTACCGTGTGGACATTTGCCCTATCACACGTACACTGAAGTGCCAGAAAAACTGGTACACCAGTCTAATACTTGGTAAGTCCCCAACGGGAGCGCAGGACTGCAGAAATACGACGGGGCATGGACTCTACTAGTTTCTGGAAATATGCTGTGGGCAATGCACCCCATACTTCCTGCAGAGCGTTCCACAATTCGGGTGCATTCCGAGTTCTCGGATTCTTGTGTTCGATAGCGCGTTGCACGGCATCCCAAATGTGTTCTATCACGTTCAGTTCTGGGGATATGGGTGGGAATGGCAACACGCCAAACTCAGATGAATGCTCCTCTAACCATAATGTGGCGTCCCGACACTTGTGTGGAGGTGAGTTGTCCTGTTAGAACAGGCCCAACCCATCAACATGAATGCATGACATGAACGGGTATACCTCGTCAGAAAGTATGCGCACATAGCGTTGGCCGGTCACGGACGTTTTTAGACGTACCAGGGGTCCCAGTGAAGTCCAGCTAAACACACACCATACCATTGCGGACCCCCCCCCCCTCACCAGCCGGTACCGTTTCGTATTGACAGGCAGGATCCATGGCTTCATGGGGTTTGCGCCACACACAAATCCTTCCATCTGCCCAATACAGTTGGAAACACGACTCGTCAGACTAGGCTACTTTTTCCAGTCTTTAAGTGTCCAGTGGCGGTGTTTTCGTGCCCAATCGAAGCGCATAGCTCTGTGTCGTTTACCCATCAAGAAGGCTCGAGTTTGGCTTCGGCTCCCAAAGACCATATCGTGCAGAGTACGTTGCACAGTTATTGCCCTGCAGCTCTGGTTTTTGGGCAAAAACAGAGCTTCAGGACAATTACAGAGAGATTTCGGTTCAATCCGATGCTTCCTTCTCGGTGCGCAAATTTTATTGTCTGAGAGTGTATATGCCCAACATCAGCCGAAATCGTTCACGTAACTTTTATTATGTAAACTTTTGTTGACATGTGGTTAGAACCTTGAAATATTACTAACTGTCGTATGGTATATTGGCGCATTTCAAGGCAGGATGAAGTGCTTTGAAGAGTCACATAGCTTTCGTATGTTGAGCAAGATAAAGGCGTTTGTTTTCGAGATATAAGGTAGATGTGACAACACGGTACAAAATGCGCTGACCTTATCGAGGATTACGTGAAAAAGTAATGTGACATTATTGTTGGAACGTAAGAAATGAGTTTGTTAGGCTTAGGGCAAAAAAACGTTCCTCGTACAAATACGCTTGTGCTGATTTCAACGTCGTTTCTGGTACAGGAGTGAGCCACATGTACTAAGAGCTCACTGAATTACGACAACTTGTCTAATATTTCGTTGGCCCTCCTATCGCCCAGAGAACGGCCACCACCGGACGAGGCATCGACTCCACTAAGGTATTAAAACATAGACCGGTGTCATTGCACGATACATTGCCATGTAAAAATGTCCTCAAGCATTGCACTATACTATATTTACTATATCAGGTTAAAAAGCTACATACAAAATTTAAAAAGCAAATGATCTTTCGTAGTAGTAGCTACCGCATCATCGGGTGACACCTAGCATATGGAACCAGAGTTCTTAAATAGTCTTAGTATGATGGTAACGAAGCAACACAGCGCCGCCTGACGGTATTATAATGATATACACAACTGAAGTACACTCGTGATGCCTTCTGCAATAATAAGCACAAAAATATTAATTATAAAGGTAACGATAGTCTATTTAACAAGTTTTTCCAGACCCGAGAAATAAGATATGGCATATCATCATTGCAGCATTTATTACCGAATTATTTACTTTATTTACTTTATTTACTGATAAATCAACACGCTTTCCATATACAAGAAAGAAAATTTGTTCTTCTGGCCATGAGCCAACAGATGCGAGCCGCCCCGGTGGCGCAGTGGTTCTAAGCGATGGCCTCTGATCATTCGTCCGAAAGGGGTCCGGGTTCGAATCCTGGTGAGGCATGGATGTTGTGTTTGTCTTACGGCACTGGTTCTCTCCCTTCCCTGGAACCAGTGACCCTAAATTAGGGACGGGCGACTGCTTATAGCCCATTGAGTTGCTCATGGTGGTCGTTAAACCTCCAATCAAAAAAAAAAAAAACAGATGCGAGGCATTCCAGTCAGGAACGTGATTACCACCACTGCCCAGGCGAAAGAGAGAAGTACCAGTAGACCTACGCCTGACACTGTACTGATGTTCGGGCAACCTGATATCAAATTTTCTAAAAGTAAAACCTATATATGTACTACCAGGTACATCAGGAATAAACGACCGAAGTGGAATACAATAAACCCCATGTCTGGAATCCTTAGAATAGGGTCCCGATCTTTAAAAGGAAATAACGACCTGGTCTTGAGACCAAAGGCCAATCAGTAACCCCGGCATATACTAATCAAACTGGAGAAAACACTAGGTAAGTAATCCGAAGAACCCACATATTTGACTTCCCGGGATGGGGGTGCGAGTGTACTGAATCTCAAAACCACGAGACACGAGCAATAATACGGGAGATACAATTCTGGAGGTATCCCTGGCTAAGAACATTATCTTGAATAATCCTCTATTCCCTGTGGCGTAAACGAGAACTGGAGGTATCCACAAAGACGCAAAGAACAAAATAACACAATAAAGAAAGTTTATAACGATAAGGTTAAGCTGAATGGGTAGGGTTATAGTGACTCCAGTAAGTGTATGTGTGCAATTATGTGGAGATTTGCAACCAAGGTTTTTTGTATAGTGGCGCACAGTTCCTGTATCGAGTGAGCGTGGTGCATAAACAGCTTCACCTGGCATTCCAAAATATCCTACAAATGTTTAACTGCATCCAGACCAGTCGCTTTTTGTGGCTATTCGTAGTCTCATATCAGTGCTGTGTTCGTCGAACCATTCGTGCATGAAACTGATCGGATGACGTCAAGTATTATTTTCCTGTAAGAAACCGTCCACCTCTTGGTGGGGGTACAACATTTGGAGGTGTACAATATACGCTAGGGTGGATCGAAAAAAATAAATTTTGACTATGTGCGGAAAAGTGGTTAACTAGAGAGGTAAAAGGAGTGGTAAAATTTCAGAGAAATAGGACTATATTTCCAGTGCCGCAACGCGTGTACAGTTTGTAACATTGCCGCAAGATGTCCGCCTCAGGAAACACCAGGCCGCCCCGGTGGCGCAGTGGTCTAAGCGATGGCCTCTGATCATTCGTCCAGAAGGGGTCTTTGTTCGAATCCCGGTGAGGCATGGATGTTGTGTTTGTCTTACGGCACTGGCTCTCTCCCTTCCCTGGAACCAGTGACCCTAAATTAGGGACGGGCGACTGCTTGTAGTCCATTGAGTTGCTCACGGTGGTCGTTAAACCTCCAATCAAAAAAAAAAAAAAAAAAAAAACACGAGAGTCAGTTCCCAAGCTGCTCCAATGGGGCCACTGCCTACCTAGTGGCTTGCTCGCCCCGTCATTTGATCTTTAAGACTTAAATCTACACCTTTATTTGTGCACTGTCACACGACTGGAAAAATCAAGAACAAAGCGAGGACTATGCAAGTTATTTTATTTGTGCCATATATCGACACTGCTTTCCTTCAATATGCCTAAAACTGGAAAAAAGACCGAGTGCATTATATTTGGAGTATGTTTAAATTTTCATGCTAATGTGTTACCTACCTATGCTGAAAAGATTCAGAACTACACTGTTGGCCACCCAACATGCAATACCAAGAAGGACACGAGATAGCAAAGCCAGATTTACTGGACACATAACAACAGATACAAAGATTAAACGATTGAGCTTACAGGCCCGTGTGACTTGCGGAATACGCAGACATCAATAGTTCGTGTGGCAGCAACCATGGCTGGCAATAACGGCCGCTACACGCAGCGGCATCAAACGAAAGAAGCTTTGGATGTGGGCTTGGGGTATATCTGTCCAGGCTGCTTTCGCACTTTGCCACAGTTCATCAGGCGTAGCTGCGGGTGGTGCTTGCCGGGCCACTCGGTTGCCAATCAGCGACCAGACGTGTTCGATGGACGACATATCGGAAGGACAGGCGGGCCACGGCAGCAGTGACACCTGATGGGCCGTGAAGAATTGTTGCACGATGCGTGCCACGTGAGGGCGCGCATTGTCCTGTTGAAACGTGGCCGCTGGCAGGTCCTGCAGGTAAGGGAGGACTACAGGCTCCAAAATGTCGGAGATATAGCGGTGGCTGTTAACTGTACTGGCGAGGCGTACCAGAGGGGTGCGGGTGTCATATCCAATTGCGCCGCAAACCATAACGCCAGGCGAAGGACCGGTATGGCGATGCATAATGCAGTCTTCACACATTCTCTCGCCGCGGTGCCACCACACGCGGATCCGACCATCGGGGTGTTGCTGGCATAATCGGGATTCGTCGGGGATAACAATGTCGTTCCATTCCGTAGTCCAGGTGCGGCGTTCAACGGCCCACTGCCGCCGCACTCGCCGGTGGTGTAACGTCAATGGTAATCGTAGCAATGGGCGCAGTGCGACAAGTCTCTTCTCCTGAAGATGTCGTCGAACGGTACGTGCTGACACAGGTTGTTGCGCAACACACCCTAATTCATGCGCTAACGTTCGTGATGTGGCGGTTCGAGCCGTCAGTACCCGCCGCACAACGTGCCGGTCCTCTCATTCGGTGGAGTGCCGCGTTTGCGGAAATCGCTCACGTCGGTCCGTCCGTTCTTCCTGCACCCACCGAAATCATACTCGCCTCACTGTGGCTGGATGTCGTCCCACACGGGCGCGTGTTTCGGTACGATAAACCGCTGTTGCGATAAGCCACTATTCATCCTCTGTCGAACTCCGAAACGTGCTGGAGTGACTGCCGTATTCTGTGACGAGGCATCCGGCAGCACAACACACTTCCACTACTTACACCTAGCCTTCTGTGCGCCCTTCTTATAATGCTTCTCGGTGGCGTGCCGGTCGCACATTATTTGCCTATGCTCTGCAATGCTAACCGTTTGCATGCTGCGAATTCCAGGCCGATCGGATGCTTCCTTCTTGGTTTTGCATTTTGGGTGGCCAGCAGTGTATTTATATATCAGAGAAAAACTGTTGAATGCTTCAGAAAAAAAAATAACAAACGAAGAGCGAACGCTCCGACAAATTCCTGAAAATTTGGCCACACTAATAAAACTTACACCAATGATCCGTTATATTATGACCACCTACTTAATTAGTTGTAGGGCCCCCTTTAACCAGCAAAACAGCGGCCACTCGGCATGGCATCGCTTCGTAGCGATTGGTATCCTGGGCTATTTGGTACCGTAATGTCAACAGCTGGTCATCCAGTTCCCGTACATTTCGGGGTGGTGGCGTTTTAGCGACCACCAGCTTTTCCACGTCGAACCACAAATAATCGATTAAGTTCGTGTCAGGTAACGTTGGAGGCCAGAGCATTAACAGAAAGTCACCACCATGTTTCTCGAACCACTCCTCGATGATTTTGGCAGTGTGGCATGGCACATTATCCTATTGGTAATGACTATCGCCAGCAGGGAGCACAGTTTCCATAAATGGGTGAACTTGGTCAGCAACGATGTTCAGATATCTGCCAGCTGTCAGGGTTTGTTCTACTGGGATAATGGAGCCTAAAGTGTCCCAAAAAAGCATCGCCCACAGCATAATACTGCCGACGTCGGCCTTTTTCAGGCCCAATAGTGCATCCAGGTGCCATAGCCTTCGGCCGTCTGCATGATGCATCAGGAATCTTGATTCTTTAGTCCAGGATACTTTGTTACAATCATTCACTGCCCAATCTCGATGATTTTGTGCCCATTGCATATGTTGTTTATGATGACGTGCAGTGAGCATGCGTACCCGGCTGGGTCTTCGGCTGCGCAGGAGGCTGCAATGAACTGTGTGCTGTGACGCATTACCTTGATCACTAGTGTTCTAGCTGCTCGTGGTTTGCCCCAATTTGGCCCTGCGGTCTCTGTGAACAGTGCGCGACAGTTTTCGCTCCCATGTGGCAACAGTGAACTGCTTACGACAAACGGCTGGACGACGGTTCGTTGTTTGGCCATCTGTGCACCACTTTTGATACGTAGTCATTACAGGCACACGGGAACAACCCACAAGCCGCGTGCGCGGTTTCAGAAATCATAGTTACAAAGCGCAGTGCCATCACAAGTTGTCCTTTATCAAACTTTGAAAAATCGACAGCTTTTCCCATTCTGACTCCGAACACTCTAATAAGCGAAATACGGTCCTTGGGTTGTACATATGCTGCTCTATGAACTTCACCTGCGCCACCGTTTGGTCTCCAGGTGCGCCCATTTCTCTAGGCTGCGGGTGGTCATAATGTAATGACTCATCGGTGTATATGGAACAAAGCCTCTCTTCTAACTGTATCGGACACTCAAATGAGGCATTTGAATAAGAAAGGTATAATTTAAATGTTAGTCGAAAAATAGTATTCAAGAAATAAGCAGAACGTCGCCCCGGTGGCGCAGTGGTCTAAGCGATGGCCTCTGATCATTCGTCCGAAAGGGGTCCGGGTTCGAATCCCGGTGAGGCATGGATGTTGTGTTTGTCTTACGGCGCTGGCTCTTTCCCTTCCCTGGAACCAGTGACCCTAAATTAGGGACGGGCGACTGCTTATAGCCCATTGAGTTGCTCACGGTGGTCGTTAAACCTCCACTCAAAAAAAAAAAAAAAAAAAAAAAAAAAAATAAGCAGAACATAAATTATTCGACGGATCTGGATCCAAGTGCAGCGACTATAGGAATCTCAAATGTAAGAAGAAAATTCCAAAAACAGAAAGATATTTTTTAAAGGACCAACTTCATGATAAAAAATAAATGTTAATTCTGTTGATGTGACAACAACGGAAATGCTCATGCTTTCATAATATAGAAAGGAGGAGAAGGAAACGAAGTCTTTGACTGAACCTTCGACTTCTAAATTAGAGGAACTAGTAGCCCAATTAAGTAGTACGAACACTGAAACCTCAGGAACAGATGGAGAAGATCCTAATCATAGTAATGACTGCGAGAAAATGGCTGTACTTGCAATAAAGGAAGTGAAAACGAAGCAAATGCGGCTGAGATTGTCAAGTTTGGCAGAAGCTTGCAAACGTACGCGTATTTACGATTGATTTGCTGCTATAATTGCAAGTTTCTTACTAAAGGATGCAGGCTTAACGAAAGATAGCAGTAATCTTATTATCAACCGGAATAAAGTCAGGCGTGAGCGGGAAAGAAAACGTCGTGGAATAAAATGGATAACGTGGATGAAAGTGAAGCAGTTAGCGCAATTTATTTCTATTTGATGGAACAAGCATTTAACATTTCGTGAATTCATTAAATAGTAAGCAGCTGAAAACTGCTTCATTGCACGTTCCTTATTCAATGAGTAAAACGTTCTGCAGTAGGCATATCTATAATTTCAAAGTAGACATATCCAAAATTTCTATTGAGGGCAAAAAACGTTAGTTAATGTTGATTAGTTTCAAAGATACAGTAGAAAATCTATGCTTGAAAAAACCTTGACCTTTTCCTTTATCTTAATGTAAAAAGTACCAAAATGGATATGGGCGAAAATACAAAACTCTTGTCCAGAAGAAGAAAGATGATGAATGTTACAGAATGTGACTCAATGAAGAAAGTATTGTACTGTTATCCAAACCTGACCCCAAGTATCTCTGTCACCTTCATTTCTTCTGGATCAACCGAAGAAACCGTCAAATCTATGATAATTTTCCTTCAAAAAAACGTAAACCTTAGTGATTTGATTTCCATAGGGTGTGCAGTCAATACTGGAGCTTACAATGGAGTAATTCGTGGCATTGAAACTCGCATTGAACATCCATTGCAGTGGATCATATGTCTTCTGAGCAACCACTGGTTATTTATGCGTTAATGAGTTACCACTGGTTATTTATACGTTAATGAGCTACCACTGGTTATTTATACGTTAATGAGCTACCACTGGTTATTTATACGTTAATGAGCTACCACTGGTTATTTATACGTTAATGAGCTACCACTGGTTATTTATACGTTAATGAGCTACCACTGGTTATTTATACGTTAATGAGCTACCACTGGTTATTTATTTCAGCATGTGGATGGACAAACAGCAGGAGCTTCCGAGCTTTCTGATGAAATTGGGAAAATGATCAAGTCTTGTGACCTGTTCTTCTCTTTCAAACAATATCTTCAGATTTCCCAGAAATAGACACCAATTACTTAAGCATAGAACAAAAGCACTGGTGTGAAATAGTTAACTCCATAACAAAGGGAATTGTCACGGCGAGTTTAGTAGACAGACACCCTGCAACATAGCACATTTCAGATGGTTAACAACCGCGAAACAATATTGCAACTGTACGTAGGAATCGTGAATCCATTCTAAAACTTAAAACGTTTGGTGCAATTTATCATGAATATTTATTTTCGAATGTGGTTTGATATCAAAATCAATCATAAGTTCAAAGATGGGTGTATTCATCTGTACAGTATGATAAAAAGGTATCTGTTTTTGGCAAATTAGATTTCAAAAATGTCGTTGATAGACTTATTCAAAATAACGGATACTTTGCGCACCCAGAAAACATTTTAATCGCTGTGTTCTGCGACAAACGATGACACATTAAAGCACTTAGAAAATTCAAAGTGCCAAAGATTACGTCGATATGAGAAAATCGGAACTAGATACATTTACAGAACCAACTATAACAAAACCTATCACTTTTGAGACAAAACAAATTTCCAAATTTCATAATAATTCTCAAGATGTTGAACGGTGTCTTAAACTAGTGACACAAGTTTCTGCAATAGTTTGTGGCCCAGGTGCAAGAGATAGACTGTATCAGATCCTGCATTTATTCCTTCAAAGACTTCACAAATTCGAGAAAAAGGTAGAGTTTTAAAAAACTGTCAAATATTTTATGAAATTGCTCTTTCTTAATATTTATCGTATATTTTTATCATTTTTTTTCATTTTGATAAATATTAAAATTTTAACAAAAATGGTATTTTGGGAAGATTTAAGCAATTTTCGAAGCAGTTGAGGAACCGGAAAATGGTGCTATTGAACTTAATTTTTTGGGGTTAATAAACGCTTCCGTACAACTCTTTTTCACGTACATACTTCTTGAGTTTCGAAAAAATGTGATTAATCCCCAATTTCGGTCCATCTTATTGTACATGTAAAAATATTATGTTGTACTGCGAAATGACGAAGACGACGTACTACTGTGGTGACGTATGGGTCAAATCGGCAAAGTTGCAGAGATAAGCCTTTGCCGGCGTAGTTCAGTTGATAGAATTGCAGCCTCTACAGTGGGGAGACGTGGATTTGAAGATCACCAGCAAAATGGTTTTACGCTGTATTGGCGCCCGAACGTAAAAGATTCTTCAGCCCGTGAGGTTCGAAAATATATGTAATAATTCTTCCACTCATCGTATGGAATTAAAAAATAATTATTCGGCTACTATGAGCTGGTATTTTAAGCATAGCTACATGCGAACACGAAAACCTACGATTTCGTGCCCTTCCCTTTCTCGGGGGTGGGTGATATAACATATTATGTTACATGACGTACTACTGCGGTGCCGTACGGCTGAAATCTGCATTGTTGCAGAGATAAGCCTTGCCGGCGAAGTTCATTTGAAAGAATAGCGGCTTTTGGAGTAGGAGACGTGGATTCGAATGTCACAACCTGCAAAAACGTTTTACACTATATACACAGTGCCGTATTTAAGGAGGGGCGCTGGCCGGGCTATAGCCCAGTGGCGAATCTTTGAGGGCGCGAATTATCCCACTGATCTGTGCAAATATACGACTGCAAAATTTGGTAAAAATTAGACATTAATAATTATTTTGTAGTACTATATTTATAACCAAAAATTGAGAGAGAAGTCCTGTGGTTCGCAGTTTGATATTTCCTGTTCTTTATTTGAGAAATGCACTCCGAACCACGTGTGTTCGGTTTTTTACCTCAGCTGAACACACATGGTTCGTTTCCTGTTCCATTTCTAACAAAATTCCAGTTCTCTGAATGGATGGGCGGAGGCGGGCAGAGCAGGAGCAAAGGCAGGAATATTTCCTGCGGGGAAAGAGGGGGGGCAAATAGACAAGTTCAGGTGCTAGTGTCTCACGAGGCACGAGGGAAGAGGCAAATGTCCCGTTGTCCCCCGCTGCCTACACGTCCGACACCATGGTGTGGTGGGAGAGGGGCGAGTAACTTGCTGGGAGCTACTCATTGTTTTCGAAAGAGTTGGTCAATCAAATTTCGTGTTTTATTTTGATAAAGCCTTTAAAAAGGCGCTTTTTACAGATTTTATTATAATAAAATTACTTAGTAGAAAAATAATTAGTAGCAAAGGAGGTGGGGAGGGCAAATTTCGTATAACAGTCCATCGGAAAATTCCAAAAAACAGCCCATTGGCAAATATAAAAAAAACCGCCCAGGGGCAAGTTTCAAAAAAAAAAAAAAAAAAGCCCAGGGGCAAATTTCAAAAAGAAATAAAACAGCCCAGGGAAAAATTTAAAAGAAAAAACAGCATAGGGGCAAATTCCCCCCCCCCAAAAAAAACAGACCAGGAGCAAAGTTTAAAGAAAAAAACAGGGGCAAATTAAAAAAAAAACAGCCCAGGGGCAAATAAAAAAAACAGCCCATGGGCAAATTAAATATAACCCTCCCTGAGGCAAATTTCGTCTTAATCCGGCCCTGTATATACATGAACCAAAAGCAGTTCCTGTTAGTAGCCGGCGTCTATACGTTTGTCCACACGCATCAGGAGTTTCTTCTCATGCTAGTTAAACATACTCTATATCATACAATCGCCCCACTGGCTTTAACATTTGGTTTTAAGCATGAAGGATCCATAGCCTCGTGCTGATGACACTAAACGAGGAATCAACCGTCGCCTGAATGAAATACATATATTTATTTATATGACTGCCACACTTGATTCTAACCTTCTGTCGTCCGGTCCACATGCTACTGACGCCATGAGAGTAATTCACGTTGATGGACTATTGTTATGATAGGGAGGCGTGTACAGCATGTTTTCTTTCCGCCTATCAACACCAGTGTGCGGCAGGAAAGGACACAAATGCTTACCTTAATGTGAAAGGACAATCCGTCCGGTCCAGAAAACGAGAAAGAAAGACTTTGTAGGCGTCACACACACTCACAAACACACGCTATAAACTTACAGTGCTTCTTCTTCCTCGAATTTCAAAATTTTTTAAGCAGTTCCTTTTAAAACAATTGTTCTGGATTTTTAAATCACAAACAGAGAAAAAGAACTTATAATGCAACATTATTTTCATGGCGTTCAATTGCTTTCTCTTCGAGCAAATTAGCTTGATGATTTTAAACTCTAGTGTGAAGGTGTGGTCATTTATATTCAGATAGGTTAATTTAATAGAAAACTTTCCAGCATGGAAATTACGAATGTTTCTTTATGACCAAATCGAGGTACTTACATATCTCTGCTAAACACACTCCAAAGTCTACCCAGCCGCCCCGTTGGCGCAGTGGTCTAAGCGATGGCTTCTAATCATTCGTCCGAAAGGGGTCCGGGTTCGAATTCCGGTAAGGCATGGATATTGTGTTTGTCTTACGGCGCTGGCTCCCTCCCTCCCATGGATCCAGTGACACTGAATTAGGGACAAGCGACAGCCCATTGAGTTGCTCACGGTGATCGTTAAACCTCCAATCGAAAAAAAAAGTTTACCCCACACGGTGATTTTCACTACTTCCAGTTTCCAATGATACCAGACAATACTAAGAACTAGAAAAAAGGTCGCCTATTGGTTATTATCAGTCAAAATCTCTTTTAACTTCCACTCTAGGCTTTCTCTATTTCTGATCCTCCAATTTTTTATTTAATTCTGTTTCTTTTCTACTGAAGCTTAAACAGGATACCAGAGAGAAGTAACAGAATAAAGGGCACAAAGAAATAGAATAAAGGGCACAAAGAAATAGAATAAAGGGCACCTATTGTTTTCCATGATCAATCAAAATCTCTTTTAACTTCCACTCTTAGCTTCCTCTATTTCTGATCCTACAGTTTCTTTGTTTGTTTCTGTTTCTTTTCTACTAAAACTAGAACAGGACACTTTATCTCCACAAATTTTGAAGATGACAATCCGATTTTTGGCGTAAATGTGACAAGGATTGGTAAGTCAGATAATATCCGAAAACTTGAAAATTTTCATCGTCTTGGAGCGGGACTCGAAACCGCGTCTCCCAGAAACGTTTACAGCAAATTTCCGTCATTATGAATAATTTTACGAATACCTGTTTAATTATTGCTACACTGCTGCTCATAATTATAAGGACAGTCGTATTTTGTGGATAAGTACACAGGAATCGCTCGTTGACGCATTATGCACATGGCGTGGAATATCGAACCCACATGAGTTTAAAACGTGAAGTTTAGAACTTCACACGACTATTTTAAAGGTAGTAAAATATTTTTTACGTTTTTTTAAGGTGTCTATAAATATAAGGACACGAAACGGAGTTCAAGAAAAACGAATGAACGTCCATGGAGTTCATGTTTTATGCAAATAAAAGCAACGTCTGCTTAGGTGAACGTGTTCTCGAAGACACTGCATATATCGTTTTGTGTAGAAACAGAATGCCTCTTGGAAAGGAGTTAACTGCAGTAGAGGGTCGAAAGATATGGAAATTTCGCGGTGAAACGAAACCATATCGTGAGATAGCTGTTGCAATGAAAAAGTCCGTAAGGGGTCCGGGTTCGAATCCCGGTGAGGCATGGATGTTGTGTTTGTCTTAAGGCACTGGCTCTCTCCCTTCCCTGGAACCAGTGACCCTAAATTAGGGACGGGCGACTGCTTATAGCCCATTGAGTTGCTCACGGTGGTCGTTAATCCTCCAATCAAAAAAAAAAAAAAAAAAAAAACCTCCAATCAAAAAAAAAAAAAAAATGAAAAAGTCAAAAGGTGCGGCAGAAAATGCAATGAAAAGAGGTATCAAGAAATCCGTTAAAAAGCGTTCCTGTCGCAAACGAAAGCTGCCGTCAAGGGATATTCGACGCATCATGACCATGGCAACCAGGGGAAAAAATGTCTTGTAAAGAAATTGCTAGCTCCATACTCGTCAATGTTCCCCGTCAAACTGTTTCACGTATGCTGCACAGCTCAAAAATAACCAAATACTTGAAAACGAAAGCGAGTCTCGTCCTCACCAGAAGACATGAAGAGATGAGGAAAGCAGCTGTACTCCAGTGGAATCAGAGTAACATCAGGTGCGATACAATTATTTTTTCCGTCGAAAAACGTTTTAATTTATATGGACCAGATGGCCTACATTATTACTGGCATGATCTCCGCAAAGAAAAAGATGTAACATTGAGGCGACATCAAGATGGTCCCTCGTTAATGTTCTGGGATAGTGTTTCTGCAAATGGGAAGACCGATTTAGTCCTGATTCCGTCAAGTATGATTTCTGAACGATATATCCAAGTGTTAGATCAACAACTGTTAGCATATCCGTGGCATTTAGGTGGTGATTATTTCATCTTTCAGCGGAACAATGCCCCATCGCACACATCGAGAGTTTGTAAACAATGGTTTTCGGACAATAACATCCATGTTCTGAACTGGCCACACAATTCTCCAGACTTGAACATCATTGAAAATGTTTCGAGTGCAATGGCTAGATTGGTATATGCTAATGGCAGACAATTTTACACTGTTCCTGAGTTAGAAAAAGAAGTCTTAGTAGCATGGGACAAGATCACTCTTCAGTATTTACGGAAACTCGTTGAAAGTCTGCCTAACAGAATGGCTCAGTGTCTAGAGAACAAAGGTGGCCATACCACCTATTAAACGTAATAATATTGTAATATTAATTATGTTCACACATGAAATGGCAAGTTGTCTTTATAATTTTTGACCTGTGTCTAAATGACATTTGCTTTTTTTCTTGTAATTATAATTATAAAAACCAAAAACAGAATAATATTTCCGCTATGTTGTGTCATCAATTACGTAAATATAAGGATTTCCTGTTACGACAGTTATTTTGTATTGTGTATCACCAGTATTTATGTTGTCCTTATACTGTTCTTATAATTATGAGCAGCAGTGTATAACTTTTCCAATACAAATATATTAACTATTTAAGCTATTGCCATTCAGAAACGAAAAACCTGGTTTATAATGGAGCTATAGCCCCACTCGTCTCCCGCTGGATCGGTTATTTGCATGTGTGGAGGGATATTCTTCCTGGTTGACCGAAATTGTGTTGTAGCGATTGCTCCATGCAATGAGCCCACACGTGGTTCATCTCTAGAATCTAGCTTTCTCCGATCTTTATACTTGGTATGCGATTCCACGATTTTGTTATAACTCCTGGTACACATTAAATACGAAAGTCTTCTACAAATCCACAAGTGTACCCGTTTTAGAAAAAAAAAACATACGCACTAACTATTTATGCACTCACAGTTTTCCCTTTCGCATAGCAAATAAATCCTTGTTTTAACCATTATAACGAAGTAAATTTCTCCGTCATTTTTGGTCTACGCCGGGATTCGAACCCGAGGCCGCTTATTCCGGAACAAGTCGCTCTACCAACTGAGCTACGCAGACATGTATTCTGATTCCTATCTGCCTTTATGTCATGTGCGTCCTGCTGGCAGGTACGTCACATCTCCCCCCCCCGAAAGAGGGCCGAGGGCATGGCCCACGGGTCAGCCGTGACCATGAATCGCTGCAGGCAGACAACCACTGTAGAACGTGCACTTGAGAACTCCCAGTCAATCTGGTGTGTGGAATGCAACGTCACACACACTTATTTTTCGAAGCACTGTAGAAGGGATTCTCTGATTTTTCCTATCTCGCGGTGTGGAAAGAACATCACACCATTGCGAGATTTTGAACGGTCGGGTCATCCGGGTAGTTCGGGCGCCATTATAACGAAGTAAAGTTCTCCGTCATTTTTGGTCTACGCCGGGATTCGAACCCGAGGCCGCTTATTCCGCAGCAAGTCGCTCTACCAACTGAGCTACGCAGACATGTATTCTGATTCCTATCTGCCTTTATGTCATGTGCGTCCTGCTGGCAGGTACGTCACACCATGACGCCCGTAACTTAGCTGTCAGCAGGTGGAAGGTGGCCACGCCCTTGTCCTCATTACTCCAGTACCGGGTGTAATACAATCTGCAGAGTGGTGGTCGTAATTCAACAAACGCTCTATGTACGATTATCAAATCCTTTAAACAGCATTTTCTGGTTTACGAGGATCTTAGCCAGAGCCCGAGTTAAGGGAGGGTAGCTGGGACACGTGCCTCAGGCGCCGGTGATAGGGGACGCCAAGCCGGGCAACATGGTGAGATAGGGCGCAGACGCTCATCAATACCTTATGTGATTTTCAATTACATTTCAAATTCCATAACGTATTTTTTTTAATCAAAAGCGAGTAATGGCTCGAGCGCAGTAGTCGCAAACTTTGCAAAAATGTACAGCCTTCACAATTGTACGAATAAGATCACTGAGCTTATTCATACAGTAAAGAAAAGGCTGCTCAGTTTATGATGCTGTAATTATCATACTCCGCTATGTGGACGAGACAGCTCGAAGACGATTGTTGTATCTGTGACGTCACTCGAACCTCCCTCATTGCTCCAAAATTCTCGGCTATCACCTACTGGCTTCAACCGTAGGTGAAGATGGGTACTGTCATGTATGCTGTTGTTGATGTCCTCTTGTACTTGGCACAGCAAGAAAGTGCACTACGTCGATCAGATGAAGGAAAATTTCTACTTGGAGGTCTTCGAAGTAGAAAATTTTTGTACACCATTGAACTTGTTTTTCACGACCATCCTCCACTTAAGGACCATTTGCAGCACTACGAAAGAAGCCAAGTCGGTTACTTTTCTCATGAAATTCAGGATGAATTCTTGGAAATCATTGCTGGAAAGATAAGGCAATAAATTCTAGATGGTATCCGAGAAACAATATTCTAGATGAGATCCGATACCCGATGTTAGTCATACTCATAAGAATCAGATACCTCATGTAATAAATTATGTGAGGATGGGGGAAGAAGGTCCTTAGGTCACAGAGAGTTTCATTGAGTTTTTTAGTCACTGAAAAACCAGGTGAAACGTTTGCTGAAGCAATAGTCAGGAAATTGCAAAATGATGGTTTAGTTCTCGCAAACTGCGGAGGACAGTTGTATGACAATGGAGATGAGATGGCAGGATTGTGCAAGGGGTTCAAGCACGCATCCTTAAACAATATAATCTTGCATTATTCTTTCCATGTCACTCTCTTAATCAAGTGGGAGTTCAAGCTGCTAGGGTAAATCCAGACGCAGATACAATTTGTACTTACTTTCCAGTTCTCCACTGTTTCTACTTATTTTTTCTTTCTTCAACAACTAGGAGGGAAATAATACAGAAACGTGTTAAAATGTCCATCGAATGTCGATCTAAGACAAGGTAGTCCACAAAGATAAAAACTGTTCCAATGAAGGAAGTTTTAGTAAGCTCAAGCTTACCAAAACATATCTGCGGAGCACAGCTGACTAACAGAGATTAACAAAATTAAGTGTGATATCCATAGAACATGGTTTTGCATCAGAACGTTCTTATGATGATATCATGAAGGCTATTGCTGCCAGAAAAGTCCAGCTGTAGACATACCTGTCCCTGGAAATTTTCCTCGAAGTTTAAAAAACTGGGCTTCATCTTAAATTGTAATACACAGCTGTATTCAAATGTTTAAATTTTTATGTCATACAAATATTTAAAACGTAAAACTCAGAGGTTTGTGTATTGAATACAAAATAGTTTACATATTGAATTAGGTGTTCTTTTAGTGAACAGTGTGTTAATATTACAGTTATTTATTTAAAAACAAAGTGATAGAACAGTGTGGTGAAAGACCAGTTAACCAGGTTTTGAAAACGGGAGACTTATTAATTGGTTAAGACTAAAATATTAAAATAATTAGTGCTTTTACTGTGAAAGAACTCTTGATTTTATTAACTGTTAAGATTCATTCAAAGAAATTAGTGGTTTAAGAATAAACTGTCCACCTCGGTGGCGCAGTGGTCTAAGCGCTGCCATTCGTTCTCATGGGTCCGGGTTCGAGTTCCGGTGAGGCATGGATGTTGTGTTTGTCTTACGGCACTGCCTCCCTCCCTTCCCCGGAACCAGTTGTCCTTAATTAAGGACGGGCGACTGCTTATAGCCCATTGAGTTGCTTACGGTGGTCTTTAAACCACCGAGCAAAATAATAATAAACTGATAATTTCTTAAATAAGTCGTTTGTGCTCAGTATCACAAAAACCCATTATTGTTGCGATATTAATGAAGGAATTATATTCATTTTGAACCTCGAAAAAAAAACGCAAATCAGGTGCAATTGTAAAACTTAACGAAATGCTAGCAGATGTAATCTCAAAAATTTAAAAATAAATTTTAGTTAATATGTTGTTGATGAAGGAAAGGTAAGGGGAGTGGGGGCACCAAACTCTACTTTGCCCCGGGTGAAAGAAATGCTAGCTCCGCGTCTGTCTTTGCATAAGTATTATCTCAGAATTCTGGAGCCGTATCTTTGACATTCATTTGGAAACCACAGCACGAAAAAAGCAAAGCTAATAATCTTTTATATTTTTTCTATAGGATAACGTGAAAGGTAGTAGAAAAGAAACTGCAAAAAGTTGTCCTGTGTTAATCCTTTCATCCAAACAGAGCGAGAGAGAGAGAGAGAGTTTCTGCTGATCACAGCTGTTCTTGGGAATGCTCCTACTATCATCATCTTTTTCTTTAGGATTTACGCATTCGTCTCGTATATCCATGTATGTGTTTAATAACCGAAGCCAAATGAAAGTTCTTTCGCTCATTTTAAAATACTGAAGTGAGATGGATACGAAAAAGTAAATATATGGACTAAATTCACCAGAGATATGTATACTCAAGTGTAAGAAATATACGCCTAATCTATTGAAAAACGCATGTTTCTGTACGTCTGTAGCAAGTTTCTGTGGATTTTTGTTATAAATATGTTGATAGAATCATTTTAAGTAGCATGTGTCCAGTGTAATATGTCCGGTCACGGACTTACAATAGAGATTGTCTTGTTACATTTTAGATTATCGTTTTCATGTGCCTTTTGAAGATTTTTTATGGAATTTCAATTAGTTTAGTTTCTAAATTTTGGAATATTTTATATACAGTGTCAAAATATAAAAATTTATAGATTTATTTTAAAATAAATATGTTTATATAGAATTATATTTGTCATACTATTGAAAACTTGTATTATTCAAGATGTCTCTTGTTACAAATGAAATAGATGTCTCACCTTCAGAAAAGGAATTGTCTTTCAGTTCTCATAAGTGGATTTTCTAAAAATGTTACGATATGTCGTAATGATGTAATTACGTTATTTGTTGTTATTAAATGTTTGTCTATGAAACAATGGTAAATAAATTTTTCTTGTCTGAAATGGGTGTCAGTTCTTCTAAAATAACCAAAATGATTGGTCATTTACGCTTTTGAGTTAAAAATCGTGTACATCTTTTCAGTTAATGAGGGAAAGTGCGAATCTTTTTTTTTTCAGATCCTCAAGGACAAATCAATCTGTGGAAGATGACATGAATACCATGAGTGTGTGTGTAGGGGGGGCGCACATGCGAGATACAGACTGATTTCTCTGATGAGCTAAGAAGATTTTCATAAGAAGATTTCAGAAGAACACATGATGTTAAATATAGAATTGTGCTTTTAATACGTATGGAACCGTGCATGAATACCTCTCGAACTTTCTACACAAGTTCGTGAACAACGCCATGGTAAATCTGCAATTTTTAATATCAAAGGGTTCAGTGGTTTTTCAAATACAGATACCTTGTTTTTTCACTTTTTGTACGTATTTTGAAAATTAGATGGAGAAGCGAATCTTATCACCATGCTGGAAAATTGTCCATTTCGTCAGCAGATATCCTACATCTATGAGCCATTAGATTATGATCACCACCATCATGGAGAAATGAGCGCGCCTGGAGACCGAATGGTGGCGCAGGTGAAATTTACAGAGTAGTATATACACAACCCGGGGACCGGCTTTCGGCTATCAGAGTGTTCAGATTCAAAACAGGAAAATCAGCCGATTTATCGAAGTTTGATAAAGGACAAATTGTGAGAGCACGACGCCTTGAAACTCTGATCTCAGAAACAGAGCAACTTGCGGGTTGCTCACGTACCACTGTAGTGAGAAAGTATTAAAAGTCGTGCACAGATGGCCAAACGACGAACCGTTATCCAGCCATCTGCCGTATGTAACTCATTGATACCAGAGGAAGCAGAGACAGCGACCACAGGGCCACAGTGCGACAAATCACCGGCAGTTACAACAGTGATGATCAGAACAATGTGTCACAGCATATAGTTCATCGCAGCCTTCTGCACTTGGGTATGCGTAACCGAAAACCCATCCGGGTCCCCATACTCACTGCACAACATCGCCAACAACGAATAAAATGGTCCCATGATCGTCGAGATTGGACCGTGGATGATTGGAAGAAAGCGGCGTGATCTGACGAATCAAGATTTCTGGTGCATCTGACCGAACGCGGATACGACGATTACCAATGGAGGCTATCGCACCTCGATGCACTGTTGAGCGGAAACAGTCCGGCGGCGGCAGTGTTATGCTGTGAGCGATGTTTTCTTGGGACACTTTAGGCCCCATTATCTCAATAGCACAATCCCAGACAGCTGGCAGGCATCTAAACATCGTTGCGGATCAAGTTCACCTATTCATGGCAACTGTGCTTCCTGCTGGCGATAGCCATTACCAACAGAATAATGTGCAATATCACACTGCCAGAATCGTCGAGGAATGGTTCGAAAAACATGCTGGTGACTTTCTGTTAAAGCCCTGGCCTCCTAAGTCACCTGACGTAAACCCAATCGAACATTTGTGGTTCGACTTGGAAAAGCGGGTTAGCGCTAAATCACCACCTCCCAGAAATGTACTAAAACTGAATGACCTGCTGTTGACATTATGGTCAACAGATACTCCAGGATATCTATCACCACCTCATCGAATCGATACCTTGCCGAATGGCCGCTGGTTTGGGAGCTAAAATGGGTCTTACAGCATTTTAGGTAGGTGTTCATTATGTAATGGCTCATCAGTAAATCTCTGTACGCATTGGTACTATTTAAAAAAATGCTTTTTGCACTTGGAAGCCTAAATCGTGAGATGCGTATGTCACACCTGCAATGTATGAATCCATTCTTGTGGACCGCCTGCGCCCAGTGTTAGAGACATTGTGTCCCAATGAGCGTCTCTGGTTTCAAACTAATAATGGACTCGTGCATTGTGTTCAATTGAGCCTTTGCTTTGCAAAGCATAAGGATGAGATACGGCATATACCTTCGCCACCTCAATCTCTAGACGTCAACATTATTGAACATTTGTAAGAACATCTGGAGATCAGATATTCCTACAAAAACAGATCACACTTTCCACCTTCAACGGCAATGGGACATGTTTTACAAGATGAATGGTCCCAAATTCCATATCATTTACGCGTGACTTCTATAAATTGATTCCATGTCCGATTGCTCCTGTTCTGAAAGCCCGAGGTGGGCCTGCATCTTATTAAAAAAAAATTCCACAAAGAGTAAATGTTTCCATTATTTTGATAAACCCTTGTATATTGTACTCATGCATGATATTCCGATTAATTGGGCAATCGGTTAATTGGGAGAGCCGTTTATTTGGGTCAATTTCTGAAGCACGTCCAAAATTAGGTCTTTGAGATAAAGTTTTGCATTTTTGGAGCGGCTGCTCAAGTGTTTTAGTCCCGATGGGTCTCAATAAACCGAAATCTACGATACATTGGGAATATCGGGAATCTACAAATCACCTATCCTAGATTATCTACAACAGGAGTACTTATTTTATAACAGGAAATAGCATGCATACATCTTTTAGATTGTATGCATGTGTACATTGTCAAACTGAGACACTCTTCAGAACTGTTCTAATATGGTAGCCATACGTTATCATCCTAATATATAAAAGACTAAGTTGCCGACGACGTGAATAACTTTTTAAGTCGTCATAGCAACAACCGAGAAACAAATATTTGTGACGTCACGACTACCTTTTTCGTATTTTCGTGCAGGTGACGTCACCACCTACACGCGCACAGTTCACGCGTATATCACTTTGTTTTGTTGTCATATCAACAAAGGACACAGCTGCTGGTGTGGCATCATCTCATCCAAATCATTCTCACTTGACGTCAGAGATGCATTGCATCACACGGTCAACTCTTTAGAAATAGGAAAACGACGTCAGGAATTTTGGTTCTACATTACATACTTTTGATATGCTTTATTACGCTGTTTACCAGAAAAAGACGAACAATTACATTCCCGTGATCACACCGTGTTATCCGTAACCATTCCTGCTTAACGGTTTGTTTACATCGATTTTGTTTCGTTCGAAGTTTGAGTTTTTTCTTTGTTTTTTTTTTTTTCTGAGTGCGGTGGAATGGAAGAATACAGTTCTAGGCTGTAAGATGTTTATTATATATATATTTAAACATACAAGATTATTATTTTTCATGCATTTTCCTCCTAAAAGTATTTAATAGCCATTAATACTTATAAATTTATTAATTTTAATACGTTCTTGGGACGATGTGGATCGATTTTATTTCAGTAAGGCATGGACGAAAGTTTGTGTTCTGTACGAACTTGACTGTTGTTTTAAACCTCGCCCTTCCGCGTCAAAAAAGAAATTTACCTCCTTCATTAGATGAAGAGATTGAAGATAAACACCGCAAAGCCAATTTGCCGCCCCGTTGGCGCAGTGGTCTAAGCAATTGCTTCTGCTTATTCGTCCTAGCTGGGTCCGGATTCGAATCTCGGTGAGGCATGGATGTTTTGTTTGTCATACGGCACCAGGTTTCTCCCTTCCTGGAACCAGTGGCCCTAAATTAGGTACGGGCGACTGCTTATATCCCATTGAGTTGCTCATGATGGTCGTTAAACTTCCAATAAGAAAAAAAACCCTGTTACGATCGAGCAAGGGCCGAACAACGCACTGCAGTCGAAAGATAGGATGTTAACTTCCGGAATGCTGTACATGCCAGAAGAAAAAAAAGAAAAAAATACAGTGCAGTTTAAAAAAATTCTGAAATTTGATGTTTGCGTGATCGTCGTACTAATAATATGACGCCTGAACACATTGAAGCTGAATCTCAGCGCATGGCAAATGTACAGAGGCACAAAATACGACCAGCGAACAAAGGAATGAACGCTGTGCTCGAGAGGTTCAGAGGATGTTAACGAACCAACAACAACAACCAAATGCTACACGTCATGTGGCTTTAAACCATATAGACGATGAAGAGACTAGCGTGACACTCATTTGACACTCTTGAGCAAATTTGTGAATTTTGTAAAGCCAAAAACTTTGACGGAGAAATACCTTCAGATGGTAAATTTTTTAAATGTTGCTCAAAAGGAGCAGTAAAATTAAATCCTATTCGCACGTCCCCATTAATTGAACAACTTATGAAATCAGCATGAGCATCGAAAATACTTTATGGTTAACATACGGTCGATTAATACTTCTCTTGCATTTTCATCGATGGGAGCACAAATGGCCTCTTCCACCAGGTTATGGGCCTTATTTTTTTAGAATAAATGGATCAATCTATCATCGTGTAGGAGCATTGCATCCTGATAATGGTGAACAGCGGAAATACGCGCAGTTGCACTTATTGGATCCTGATGAGGCTGCTGCCTAAAGAGTGCAAACGCGAGTAAATAGTGGGGGCAATAAAGATCTGTTACAAACACTGAATACATTCATGACAGAAAATAAATAATCCATTTGTGGAAGCATTTAAAATGCTTAATAAAGTCGAGCAAGAGAGTATTCAAGATGCTCAAATCAATAATGCTGTTCCTTCTAATGTATCAATGGCTATTATTCAAGATCACAGAAATGATCAAAGGTGTTATATTGCTTTAAGATCTAATGAGGTTGCTATTATATTATAGACTATACTTAAACTTTGATTCAATTGATGTCAACGGCCAAAAAAATACTGAACGGTATTATCCTAAAGAGGTTTTAAATGAGCAAACTCCATCAGGAATGTCACTTCACAGACTGAAGTTGAAGATTGGAGCTATTATCATGCTCCTGAGAAACCTCAATACATAACGAGGTTTATGCAATGGAACAAGACTGAAAATTAAAGAACTAAAACACAATTTGGTCATTGGAGAAATACTCACCCGCTCAGCATGAGATAAAAATGCTTTTATTCTGAGAATTGACCTCGCACGTACAATTACAGACCTCTCATTCACATTAATACCAAGACAATTTCCTGTAAAACTCGCCTTTGCTATGACCATTAATAAGTCTCTAGGTCAAACACTGGAGAAAGTAGCTATGTACCTCCCTGAACCAGTGCTTAGCCATGGACAACTTTATGTTGCATTGTCAAGAGTTCGACGGTTTGATGATGTCACAGTTAAAGTAGTCCATGGATCAGAACAAGGAAAACTACTCCCAGATTCCGAAAAAAATATTTACAAAAAATATCGTGTACAAAGATATTTTCCAACGTCGGATAGCAACAACGCTTGAATGGCAATAAGTGATTTCTAGAACCCGTTGTATTCTTATCTCAACGGGCTTTACAGGTAGTTTTAAAAAAAAGTAGTTTATAAAATAGCAGAGAAACAAAATGTGTGTCAATCGCGCTAGATTTAAAATAATTTACATACTGAGTTAGATTTTCATTAGAAAACCTACCTAAAAACGCGCTGGTCCACCTTCATCTGCAATAAAAGCTTGCAGATGCCTAGGAACAAATTCTACAAGATGTCGAACATTCTTAATGCGTAACTTGACCCCAGATCCGCTGCAGCAGCTCGTTAAGTTCACGCTCAGCTCATTCCGTACTAGAGGATCAGCAGTTCCCCTCCACATTCTATCATATCCCACAAATGTTCGGTTCGGCTACAGTCAGGGAAGTTTGGGGGCCAAGACAATGTGGCGAATTCGTTGTCGAGTTTCTCCAACCTCTCCGTAGTTATTCCAGCCCAATTATAAGATGCATTGCCCTGTTGAAAGATGGCATCATGGTCGGGAAAAACTTCCCAAACATGATGCCATATTTCAACAAAAACTATGCGAACCTGGCCATGAGCATGGGGCAGCAGGAAAGAGGACTCATCACTCTAGAGTAGAGCCCTGCACGATCCAGGCCCTGGTCAGAGGGTCGGGTCTGCCTGTAATTTAAAACTTACGGGCAGGGCCTCCAATTTCGTAGGCGGTCTTGGACGGTCCTTCACTTGCATGTGTACCGTGTAGTCAGGTTGCTGATAAATTTAGGTCATTCCGTTTTTGAAGTCTCTGTCTTATTTATTTATTTACTTATTTGCGCGCGTCTTTTCATCTTTGATCTTTGGGAATCTCTCCCTCCCATTTGAATCCACATTCCATTTATTTCGGAAGTTTACACCAGAAAAACACTTGCTCCGTACGATGATTTCCATTTACAGGAATTAGGAATCAATTAAAGCTCCAATATGCGCTAGTAAACTATTCTTAGGCTCTGTTTTTATAAATTTGATTTGCTACTTGCTTTGTTTTAAATATGGATGAATATTAGGTTGAGTAAATTAGAGGTTCGAGGAGCAAAACAATTGGAAAATTGTGTTACATTTGGATTTTGGTAGTTATATCCTAAACCTGAAGAAAAAAAATCAAAGACGTCGGGACAACTGAGTGGAATCATATTATGCGTACGAGAGTCTGTTGTACTGACTATTAACCAATAAGCATGTTATTGTGTGTACGTGTGTCTAACTGAGCATCAATTCATACTCTACTGTCCACATAAAATGCAACACCAAGAAGGACACGAGATAGCAAAGCCAGATTTACTGGACACATAACAACAGATAGAAAGATGAAACGATTGAGCATACAGGCCCGTGTGACCTGCGGAACACGCAGACAACAATAGTTCGTGTGGCCCCCATGGCTGGCAATAACAGACGGTACACGCCGCGGCATCGAACGAAAAAGGCCTTAGATGTGGGCTTGGGGTATGTCGGTCCAGGCTGCTTCCACACGTTGCCACAGTTCATCAGGGGTAGTCGCGGGTGGTGCTTGCCGGGCCACTCGGTAGCCGATCAGCGACCAGACGTTTTCGATGGGCGACATATCGGGAGAACAGGCGGGCCACGGCAGCAGTGACACCTGGTGGGCCGTGAAGAATTGTTGCACGATGCGTGCCACGTGAGGGCGCGCATTGTCCTGTTGAAACGTGGCCGCTGGCAGGTCCTGCAGGTAAGGGAGGACTATAGGCTCCAAAACGTCGGAGATGTAGCGGTAGCTGTTGAATGTACCATCGATGCGTACCAGAGGGGTGCGGGTGTCATATCCAATCGCGTCCCAAACCATAACGCCAGGCGACGAACCGGTATGGCGATGCATAATGCAGGCGTCATACAGTCTCTCGCCGCGGTGCAGCCACACGCGGATCCGACCATCGTGGTGTTGCAGGCAGAAGCAGGATTCTTCGGAGAAGACACTTTCGTGCCATTCCGTAGTCCAGGTGCAGCGTTCAACGTCCCACTGCCGCCGCACTCGCCGGTGGTGTAACGTCAATGGTAATCGAAGCAATGAGCGCCGTGCGACAAGTCCCCGCTCCTGCAGATGACGTCGAACGGTACGTGCTGACACAAGTTGTTGCGCAACATACCCTAATTCATGCGCTAACATTCGTGATGTGGCGGTGTGATCCGTCAGTGCCCGCCTCACAACAAGTCGGTCCTCTCTTTTGGTGGTGTGCCGCGTCTACGGCAATCGCTCACGTCTGTCCGTCCGTCCTTCCTGCACCCACCGAATCCATACTCGCCTCACTGTGGCTGGATGTCGTCCCACACGGGCGCCGATGTCTCGGTACTACAAACCGCTGTCGCGATAAGCCACTATTCGTCCTCTGTCGAACTCCGAAACGTGCTGAAATGACTGCCGTATTCTGCGACGAGGCATCAGGAAGCTTCCCACGCACAGGTCTGGCAGCACAACACACTTCCATTACTTACACCCCGCCTTCTGTGGACCATTCTTATAGTGTTTTTCTGTGGCGTGCCGGGCGCACATGATTTGCATATGCCCTGCAATGCTAATCGTTTGCATGTCCTCTCGCGGGCGGCGCATGCTGCGAATTTCAGGCCAATCGGATGCTTCCTTCTTGGTATTGCGTTTTGGGTAGCCAGCAGTGTATTATGTTCCGGGCAAAAATGTCAAAGAAGACAGTACTTGTCTCGTATAAACAGTGATCTTACCCTACGAAGGGTTCGATTATGAAATGACGATAATTTGCTTAAGTTCACAGAATACTATTTATTGCATTTGCAGTATTTCTGGTTACTGGTGGGTTAGTTAACTTACCTATGCCCTCCTTTTACACAAGTTTCGAGTTAGTCCAAAAGGGTACAGTACAAATACCGTCTGTGTTAAAGCAAGTGACAGTTACGCAAATAAAACTTATGCCGGGCCTGAATGGCTTGGCCGGGCAGGGCCCTGAAAAAAACACACCGGGTCGAGCCGAGCCGGGACGGGCCTGACATTAACTTGGTGTGCACGGGCCGGGCTCGAGCCTAAAAATATTGCTTCTGCAGGACTCTACTCAAGACCATGCAGAAGTCTGTTCACAAGTCTTCCATCAGAGAGTACAAAAGTCAGATATCAGACAATACAGAAGTCAGATATCAGACAATACAGAAGTCAGATATCAGACAATACAGAAGTCAGATTTCAGACAATACAGAAGTCGGATATCAGACAATACAAAAGCCTGTTCACAAATCTTCCATCTGACAATACGTGAGTCACATATCAGGCAATACAGAAGTCTGTTCACAAGTCTTCCATCTGAAAATACAGAAATCTGTTCACAAGTCTTCCATCTGAAAATACAGAAATCTGTTCACAAGTCTTCCATCTGAAAATACAGAAATCTGTTCACAAGTCTTCCATCAGACAATACAGTAGTCAAATGTCAGACAATACAGTAGTCAGATATCAGACAGTACAGAAGTCAGATATCAGACAATATAGAAGTCAGATATCAGGCAATACAGAAGTCAGATATCAGACAACACAGAAGTCAGATATCAGACAATACAGAAGTGTATTCACAAGTCTTCCATCTGACAATACAGAAGTCAGATATCAGACAATACAGAAGTCTGTTCACAAGTCTTCCATCTGTCGAGTGTCCATTGCCGACGTTCCTTGGCCCATAAGAGTGCTTATTTGCAATGACTGCGTTTCGTCATGGGACCTTGTCGGTCTCCGGCTGTGGAACTCCAGACGAAGCAAGGTACGGTGTATGGTACATGTGAAAATAGGTCGCACTGCCCCACTGTTGTACTGGTGGGTGAGCATGGGTGACTTTTGCAACTCGTTGATGAGATACCAGTGGTGACAGGTGGCGCTTAGCTCTAGGACCAACCCCACGTGGCTGACCAACGTGAGACTTTTTCTGGATAGTTGTGCATAGCTAATCCAGCCTTGGATTAAATATGCACACCCTTGATACAGTAGTACAGAAGTAGCCAACAAGTGTGGCTGTTTCCTAAATACTGTCACCTGCCCTCCATGTCTCAACCATCTGGTCACGGTAAAATTCTCTTCTATAGAAGTGTTTCCCCAGTACTGGCAAATTTTTACTGATTACGTACAGAGGACAGATTTGCACAATTGATAGCAACCGAGCGTGATGTTGGTATCACGTGGTGCGTAGTTATCACTCCGAATACGTAAAACGGGTAGAGCCGCCGCCCCGGTGGCGCAGTGGTCTAAGCGATGGCCTCTGATCATTCGTCCGAACGGGGTCCGGGTTCAAATTCCGGTGAGGCATGGATGTTGTGTTTGTCTTACAGCACTGGCTCTCTCCCTTCCCTGGAACCAGTGACCCTAAATTAGGGACGGGCGACTGCTTATAGCCCATTGAGTTGCTCACGGTGGTCGTTAAACCTCCAATAAAAAAAAACGGGTAGTGTTCCTAATGCAAAAAATAACTGTGACTGACCTGGCAGTGTGTATCTTGTGTCCCGATTTTTTGAAATCTTTTGAGGGAGTTTTCCTTCCTATCGTCCTTTCTATCTTTGTGTATTGTCATTATAAAAGCATGAACTACGTTTTCACTTAACCTTATCCTACAGTTTGCTCTCATCATTTTCAAACCCCGTTTGTTTTCGAATTTCGAATTCGCCATAATGGCGGCGACCGGTGATCTCGCCTCAGCGACAGCACGGGCGGAAGTTGATCACATTCTACTCTCCAACTCCATGGAAGTAAGATACATCCTGGATCCCAGATGCAACAGCCATTGATAACGTCATCCCCTCTACCAAAAGGTTTCCCGTCTCAGAACTAGGTTCAGACGTGTTACCTATCGGTGCAACTGCTGTGCCTTCCCCTTCCGATGCGTGCGGTTGCGCAGTTGCCTTTTAATTATTCGGTGCTGCCTTCTCCACCTCGCCAGCTGTCGGGGAAGGCATATTCGCGACTGCTCTTGTCATTATTATTGTCATTGGAGGTTTAACGACCACCGTGAGCAACTCAATGGGCTATAAGCAGTCGCCCGTCCCTAATTTAGGGTCACTAGTTCCAGGGAAGGGAAAGAGCCAGTGCCGTAAGAGAGACACAACATTCATGCCTCACCGGGATTCGAACCCGGACCCCTTTCGGACGAATGGTCAGAAGCCATCGCTTAGACCGCTACGCCACCGGGAGAAGCGCCACTGCACTTCAACGAGCTTCAACTCCATCACCTACTTCTGTCTCTTCTATACCGTCGTCACCTGGTTCCCGATTGCACAGATCGCAACAGAACTGTTACCACTGCAATTGATGAACAATCAAAGGAAACCAGAGTGTCTGTCTCCTTATCAGATTGAGGTGTACTTCTTCATACCCTATCCAACACTCCTCTACCTCGTTATATAGAGGCGCTATCTATCAATAATCCTGAAACTGTCATTTCTTGAATCGTCAGAACACCTGGAGGTAATTCTGTGCTGTTTGACCGTCAAACTAATGCTGACTTCTTCTTGGCCATCGGCTTGAACATTGGTGCACACCACCCCATTCCATTTCCACTCTCAAAACTGCGGGTTGCAATTACTTTCTACCCTGTCCCTCAGGCGATTCCTGGTGATTTACTTCCACTCCTGGTTTACAAAGTCTGCAAGATTGTCGAAAAAGTCAACCGCCTATCGGATACCCATAGAGGCACCCGTTTCGGCAACGTCTCTGGCCTTCTTAGACAATTTTTGCTTGTCTCCCCGACTGAACAAACTTATGCGGGATTGCCCCATAGATGCGAGTTTTCACATCTGTAATCATTCAAATACTTTCATGATCTTCACTTCTCATTATTGTACCCAGTGTCAGATGTAAGATCACACCACGCCAGCGGTTCCGAACTGACGGCGTAACCCTTCTTGGTGATCACCCATCCGCGGCAGGAGATTCCTTCTTGCCGTCTAATATTTCCGCAAGCACATTTACTGGTGTTTATCTACCGTCTTCTGTGCTTTCTTCGAGCCATCTAAAAGACTCCCGCCAGTTGTTGGTCTACCGTCTTCTGTGCTTCCGCCGATCCATCTAAAATACTGCATCCTCCTCGGCGCCTCTTGGAGACGGTCTCGATCACTGATATTTCCACGAGTGAACTTTCAGACTCTGACGTGCGAAGTGTACCTCCCGTGCTTTCCATGGGAGAATCCTGGGTACTAGATTCCAGATTGGAAACCCCAAGTGTGTCCTACCCGTTTCCTTTCTCTAGGAACAAACTGCTGTCGTCGCGTTTTGTTGTGCCTTCTCCCTTTCACACGAATCTGACTCTCACGCTTATTACTCTTCTGTGCAATCTGTTCACCTTCCCTCCGAAACTGCGACCGTCCCTGATCAGCAGATGGATGTACAACCAGCTGCTTCCTCATTTATTTTAGAGGTCTGCCTCCTCCAAAAAATCTACCGCACAGAAGAAGGTACGCCCCCTATCCCGTTCGCCTCCTGCGGATACCTCCTATAGTTCGACACTTCCTGATACCTCTTCGATCACAGCCGCCCAACGTACTGGAACGATGCTCTCTCTCCAGCATTGCGTCCGAGACTCCGGCCATCACTGATTCACACATTGCTCGTATAATGGACTCAATTCCTTTGATTCCCAGGCTGTTGTCCCATAAACAACTTCTTCACCTTCTTTCTCCTGGCACAAACGCACAAACTTTTTCAACGCAATTTCGCCTCTCTTTTGACTTGGACATTCAAGCTGCTGTTTGTGAGTTCGAACAATATATGCGTCATTTTCAATCTCACCGTCGACGTTCTGATCAATAATACTCTGCTCTCGTCTTCACCGTTTTTGCACGCTTGAGACGTTTCAGGAATGTTTTGAGTCGTCTCTCTAGAATACTCTTCCACTTGAGGCTGCTGACTCTTAGTTCTCTGAGTACCGGGGGTATGAGAATCTGTTCGTTATCTCCTAGGTGTTCGCAAATCTTGCGACTATTGGTGGTCACCCACAGTGGGAAACTCCTGACTCTAGATCTGCTCTTCTCGATGCAGTTCTGGGATGAGGATGTATCAGTAGGGTCCCTACCGCTACATCCTCTGTGACTTTATTTTGTTCTGTGCCTGTATGTCTGATGTTGTTGAAATGTGTCCCCCTCGTTTACAGGTATTTATATTTTTCGCACGTTTACTGTTATTTCATGTTGTACCGTACATTTTAAGTTTTCACAGATACGTTCTTTGTCTTTTTTCCACATTTTATCAATACGTGTTGTACTCTGACCCATAACAGTTATTTATTTCTCATACTGTTCACATTTATGCACATATTACTGTTCTTTTCCCTACGCATGTTATTTTGTCACTTGATATTGCTGACACCCTTTGTTTTTCATTTAACGGGTCCCGTGTGAGTGCTTCCTTGTTCTATCTTGTGGACTCTCCTACATGTGCTCTGGGTCCTTTATTATCTCATTTTCTACCTGTATGCATTAATGCGAATACATTGAGCACCCTAGAGGGTGCTCACAGTTTCTAATATAAAAAAATAGCTCAGTGAGCTTTTAAAAAAAAGGCAGCCTCCCCAGAACTTAACCTTTTCAAGTTTGAAGTTATCTTAACTAACACAAGTTCTGTTGAACAAAGTACGATTTAGATGATGTTGAATAAATGAGATTTGTGGTCGTAACGGGTGCGTCGTTATGAGATGCTCTCTCCGTTTTAAATGCTCGCACCATTTTCTCGTTAATATGTTCGCACATCATCACAGAGAAATCAAAACTACTCTCCCACATCATTAAACCAGATGTTAGTTCCGATTCTGAAGGGCATTTTTGTGGCCATCTTTCCTCGAGCGAGATCAAAATTACCTTCATTTCGAAATCTTGATTGTCTTCCAGTAGGAATTAATTTCGCTCTGCTTAAGAAATGTTTTCTGTAATGTCCTTTAGCATAAGATTTCATGTGCACTGAATTTCATACAACGCTAACAGTCACTGATTGAAATCGGCTGTACGACGATACTGCGCGCATTCAGAGAGATCAGCGGGATGAAACAGAACGATGACCTTTAATATTTTCACACGATGAAATAAATTATAGAAACAAAACAAAACCAACGTTATAGCACATACACAGGAAACCCAGATTATTTTTATAAGATTTCAATTTATGTGCAATTTTTTCCGCTTTCCAACCGAAGGTTGAAGAAGCGAATATGCTCCAGCTTTTTCCGTCTGTCTGTCCGTCTGTTTGCACGATAACTCACGTACAAATGGTTCGATTTCGATAAAATTTAGTATGTGATAGGGATTGACCTGGGGACGAACCCTATTGAAAATGGGCGAAATGGGGATCCAGGGTCATGGCATAGGATGGGATCCATTCCATCGTGTTTATGCTTCATAACTTACGAATAAATGCTTCGATTGCCACAAAACTTCCTCATGTTGTTTTCAAGAGATGTACTGAACCGATTTTGTTGAATAGATTTATTCCACAGTCATTATCCTCATGACTTGAGTAATAGTTTCTGGTAAGTTGGAAAGCGCATCATAATCAATGCGTTGAGTTATTTCACTAACTTGTGTTTTAAAGCATTTGTGACACTACTTTCTAGTGCTGAAGAATTTACTTTTGACAGAAACTATATTTAAAATTGTGCTTTTCTCTCTTTCTCTCTCTCTCTTCTCTCTCTCTCTCTCTCTCCCTCTGTCTTTCTCTCTAATTTCCTGACGAATGGTTGTGAGTCCCGGAATTTAGTATACACATACGTACAGTCGTCGTAATGCGTTGTTTTTCCAACTGCGTGATAGCCGTCGTAATGCATTGTTTCAATACCTTTAAAACCAGAAACAGGGGTAGTACAAACACTTAATTATTAGCGTAACTCCAGAAGAAGAAACGCCTCAGCGTTAAGTAGTCCCAGAGCAAGAAACCCCACAGCGTTGAGTAGCCACTGAGGAAGAAACTACATGGCGTTAAGTAGCTCTAGAGGAAGAAACCCCACAGCATTAAGTAGAGCCACAGGAAGAAATCTCACAGCGTTAAGTAGTCCCAGAGGAAGAAACCACACAACGTTAAGTAGATCTAGGGAAGAAACCCCACAGCGTTAAGTAGTCCCAGAAGAAGAAAACCCCACAGCGTTGAGTAGCCACAGAAGAAGAAACCCCACGGCGTTAAGAAGCTCCAGAGGAAGAAACCCCACAGCGTTAAGTAGCCCCAGAGGAAGAAATCTCACAGCGTTGTGTAGTCCAAGAGAAAGAAACTCCACAACGTTAAGTAGTCCAAGGGGAAGAAACCCCACAGCGTTAAGTAGTCCCAGAACAAGACAACCCCAAAGCGTTGAGTAGCCACTGAGGAAAAAACCGCATGGCGTTAAGTAGCTCTAGAGGAAGAAACCCCTTAGCATTAAGTAGCCCCACAGGAAGAAATGTCACAGCGTTAAGTAGTTATAGAGGAAGAAACCCCACAACGTTAAGTAGTCCCAAGGGAAGAAACCTCACAGCGTTAAGTAGTCCCAGAAGAAGAAAACCCCACAGCGTTGAGTAGCCACAGAGAAAGAAACCCCACGGCTTTAAGTAGCTCCAGGGGAAGAAACCCCACAGCGTTAAGTAGCCCCGGAGGAAGAAATCTCGCAGCATTATATAGTCCCAGAAGAAGAAACCCCACAGCGTTAAGTAGTCCCAGAAGAAGAAATCCCACGGCGCTACGTAGCTCAAGAGGAAGAACACCCCACAGCGCTAAGTAGCCCCCAGAGGAAGAAACCCCACGGCGTTAAGTAGTCCCAGAACAAGACAACCCTAAAGCGTTGAGTAGCCACTGAGGAAAAACCGCATGGCGTTAAGTAGCTCTAGAGGAAGAAACCCCATAGCATTAAGTAGCCCCACAGGAAGAAATGTCACAGCGTTAAGTAGTTATAGAGGAAGAAACCCCACAACGTTTAGTAGTCCCAGAAGAAGAAATCCCACGGCCCTACGTAGCTCAAGAGGAAGAACACCCCACAGCGCTAAGTAGCCACAGAGGCAGAAACCCCACGGCGTTAAGTAGCCTCAGAGGGGGAATCCCAGAGAATTACGTAGCCCCAGAGGAAGAAACCCAGAACGCTAAGTAGCCCCAGAGGATTTAAACCCAGAACGCTAAGTAGCTCCAGAGGATTTAATCCCAGAACGCTAAGTAGCCCCAGAGGAAGAAACCCCACGGCGTTAAATAGCATCAGAGGAAGAACCCCAGCAGGATTAAGTAGCCCCAGAGGAAGAGACCCAAAGCGTTAAGTAGCTGCAGAGGAAGAAACTCCGAGCGTTAAGTTGCACCAGAGGAAGAAATCCCACGGCATTAAGTAGCCCCAAAGGAAGAAATCCCACAGCGTTACGTAGCCTCAATAGGAGAAACCCTCAGCACTAAATAACCTCAGAGGAAGAAATCTCACAGCATTGTGTAGCCGCAGAGGAACAAACCCTGAGCGTTAAGTAGCCCCTGTGGAAGAAACTCCACAGGTTTAAGTAGCCCGACAGGAAGAAACCCCATGGCGTTAAGTAGCCCCAGAGGAAGAAACCCCACGCCGTTAAGAAGCCCAAAAGGTAGAAACCCCACATCGTTAAGTAGCCCCAGATGAAGAAACCCTACAGCGTTAAGTAGCATCAGATGAAGAACCCCCACAGGATTAAGTGGCCCCAGAGGAAGAAACCTTGAGCGTTAAGTACCTGTGGAGTCTCTTCCACAGGGTTAAGTAGCCCCTCAGGAAGAAACCCGACGGCTTTAATTAGCACTATAGGAAGAAACCCAGCGCCGTTAGGAAACCCCAGAGGTAGAAGCCCCACAGCGTTAAGCAGCCCCAGAAGGAGAAACCCTACAGGGTTAAGTAGCATCAGAGGAAGAACAACCACAGGATTCAGTAGCCCCAGAGGAAGAAACCAAGAGCGTTAAGTTGGCCCAGAGGAAGAAACTCCGCAGCGTTAAGTAGCCCTAGAGGAATAACACCACGGCTTTTAGTAGCCCCAGAGGAATAACCTCACGGCTTTTAGTAGCCCCAAAGGAAGTTACTCCACAGCGTTAAGTAGCCCCAAAAGGAGAAACCCCCCAGCGTTAAATAGCCACAGAGGAAGAACCCGCATAGGATTAAGTAGCCCCAGAGGAAGAAACTGCACAGGGTTAAGTAGCTCTACAGGGAAAAAAACCCACGGCGTTAAGTAGCCTCAGAAGAAGAAATCCCACAGCGCTAAGTAGCCCCAGAGAAAGAAACCCCACGGCGTTAAGTAGCCGCAGAAAAAGAAATCCCACAGCTTTAAGTAGCCATAGAAGGACAACCCCCACAGCGTTAAGTAGTCTCAGAGGAAGTAATCACAGAGGATTACGTAGCTCCTGAGGAAGAAACCAGAAAGTTAAGTAGCTCCAGAGGAAGAAACCCAGAACGCTAAGTTGCCGCAGAGGAAAAACCTCCACAGCGTTTAGTCGCCCCAGAGGAAGAAATCCAGAACGTTAAGTAGCCCCAGAGGAAGAAACCCCACAGCGTTAAGTAGCATCAGAGGAAGAACCCCCGCAGGATTAAGTAGCACCAGAGGAAGAGGCCCAAAGAGTTAAGTTGCCCCCAGAGGAAGAAACTCCACAGCGTTAAGTAGCTGCAGAGGAAGAAACCCAGAGCATTAAGTAGCTGCAGAGGAAGAAACCCAGAGCGTTAAGTTGCACCAGAGGAAGAAATCCCACGGCGTTAAGTAGCCCCGATGGAAGAAACCCTGAGTGTTAAGTAGCCCCTGTGGAAGAAACTCCACAGGTTTAAGTAGCACCACAGGAAGAAACCCCACGGCGTTAAGTAGCCCCAGAGGTAGAAACCCCACAGCGTTAAGTAGCCCCAGAAGAAGAAACCCTACAGCGTTAAGTAGCATCAGATGAAGAACCCCCACAGGATAAAGTAGCCCCAGAGGGAGAAACCTTGAGCGTTAAGTACCTGTGGAGTTTCTTCCACAGGGTTAAGTAGCCCCAGAGGAAGAAACCTCACGCCGTTAAGAAGCCCCAGTGGTAGAAACCCCACAGCGTTAAGTAGCCCCAGAAGGAGAAACCCTACAGCGTTAAGTTACCCCAGAGGAAGAACTTCACGGCTTTTAGGAGCCCCAAAGGAAGAAACCACGGCGTTAAGTAACTCGAGAGGTAGAACCCCCCACAGCGTTAAGTAGCCCCAGAAGAAGAAATCCCACCGCGCTAAGTAGCCCCAGAGGAAGAAACCCCACGGCGTTAAGTAGCCGCAGAGGAAGAAACCCCACAGCTTTAAATAGCCGTAGAAGGAGAAACCTCACAACGATAAGTAGCCTCAGAGCAAGTAATCCCAGAGGATTACGTAGCTCCTGAGGAAGAAACCAGAAAGTTAAGTAGCCCCAGAGGAAGAAACCCAGAGCGTTAAGTTGCCCCCAGAGGAAAAAACCCCACACCTTTAAGTAGCCCCTAGAGGAAGAAACCCAGAGCGTTAAGTTGCCCCAGAGGAAGAAAATCCGCAGCGTTAAGTAGCCCCAGAAGAAGAAACCCCACGGACTTAAGTAGCCCCAAATGAAGAAACCGCACAGCGTTAAGTAGCCTTAGAGGAAGAAACCCCACAGCGTTAAGTAGCCTCAGAGGAAGAAACCCCACAGCGTTAAGTAGTCCCAAAAGGAGACCCCCAGCGTTAAGTAGCCCCAAAAAGAGACCCCCAGCGTTAAATACCCTCAGAGGAAGAAACCCCACAGCGTTGAGTAGCCTTAGAGGAAGAAACATCACACAGCGTTAAGTAACCCCAAAGGGAAAAACCCACAGCTTTCAGTAGCCCCAGAGGAAGAAACCCCACTGCGTTAAGCTTGATGATCGAGGCTGCCAGGCAAGATGTGGTCGGTCGTCGGCAGCTGCATGGCCAATCCGGTTTTTGGTAACTTCTCATTGAGACAGGAATGGACATCGTTTTGAAGGCGGGGTGGAGCGCCTTTTAGTTACAGAATAAAATCAGGATTATCGTCTTGATGTTGAAGCTTCAGCCACCCTTGACGCATATGGGAAGATGCTGCCGTTGATGGTGGCCTCTGCAAAGAAAAATGGGCGTGACATGGCGCACAAAACATTTACCTTTGGAGAGTCACCGAGATGTTCCACGGAAGTATGTAGATTATCCAATCCCCATATCCTCACGTTATTTCGATTAATTTAACAGACAATATTTGGAGCAACTTGGTAATATTGACGCTTCTATTACATTTGTAGTGGGATTCTCGAAGTTTGTGGAAGAGTGCAATGAAACATTATTGCGTTTTTCCAAAGTGTACTGAAATAGTTTGCACAAGAATGCAATGAAATAATGTTGCGAAAAATGAAATGAAATATTGTTGTGTGATATAATAGCACAGCAAGCTGCGAGGTCAAATTTCAACAATGTTTGGAAGCTGCAAAGTTTAATTAAACTAATTAAAATTTCGAAGATTTGAGTTTCAAAGTTAAAAAAACCGCTTCAAATTGCACTCAGTCATGTGCTTCTGGTGGTTCAATCTAGTTTCATAACTCTTTATTCAGTAGTTCTTTATTCAGTAGTGGACTGACAGATGGCCAGCAAGACAGACACGGTACTTTTATTATTATAAATCGCGCCAGATGATCATGCGTAGACATAGCAGTGTGTATCGACAATATCAAATTCACCGAGAAATCTAATGATTATAGTTAAATCATCTGCATAAGCAATTAATGTTGTCACGATAGCTAAATGAGCGTCTTTATGCATTCTTCACAGAAACAAGAAACGGTTCGAAGAGTTGCCCACACACAGAAACTCGATACCCAATCGAACTCCAATAGTGAAACAATTAGCCACCCTTTAAATCCTGCCACTAAACACGAACACTTTGGCATCACTGTTGATATTGCGTTTTCCAAGGTGTAACACAGGAAGAAAGACGAACTGAGAAACGTCTTATGACCTGTGGCGATAGTCAACCTTTTAAAAGGCTTGATGTAGGTCACCCAACGAATACGTTTCATTCTACATATAAACATCCAGATCTCTCTCTCTCTCTCTCTCTCTGGAACGCTTGACGTCACTGCAACGTCCGCATTGTGGCTCTATCTGTTGATGCGGAGGGAAAACCAGTCTGATACGGCATATTAAAGTACATTTTGCGAAATATTTCGCAACGGGTTTACTTACAAGTTGAAGCTGAAATCACTCATGGAAGATCAGACAGTTCAGTGTTTTGAGAAAATCGACAGCTGTACACGATTGAGTTTCAAAAACGAGGACCGCCAGATCCTCACATTTTAATTTTTCTGCTTGACGAAAACAAGTTTTCAACGACGGAACGTGTCGATTAATTCGTATGAGCTCTCGAGATGTCAAAACGATTGCGTGGTATTACATAGCATGCAATCACTCTGAGATGATTAGAGATCGCCTGCTAAATTAAAAACATTGGATTATCAATAATTGCAGTTCTACCTCGTATTATTCCGATCTACAAAATTCGAATTGAATTCTTAATATCACGGCAAATTGAGTTTGTAAATTAAATTAATTTAGCACAATTCAAATATTAATTTGTACGCTATAATGTTTTCTCTTTTTGCGTTTTATCGAACTTTCCGAGTTTAGTGTTGATTATCATATACATTTTGCAAAATACAGTATATCAAATACGCCACAACGTCATACATTTGCAATATATTTTGCTACGGGGTTTCTATCGTCAATGTAAATACCCAGATCTATTTAAAACGCTGTAACTTACGATCATTGTGCATGGCTTTTATCGAATATGAAAGAGCCTTTGATTCGGTGAAACCATCAGCAGTTACAATGGCTCTGAAATCCTGCGGTATTGAAGATGCATACATTAATATTATTAATCACATCTATGAAAATGCAAGTGCAAAGATTCGGCTGTTTGAAAATACAACACTCATAAAAATTGGAAAGGGAGGGAGACAAGGTGACACCATATCTGCAAAGCTCTTTAATGCCACATTGGAGGGTGTCTTTCAGTCGCTGAGCTGGGAAAACAAGGGGATAAAGATTAATGGAGATTATCTAACCCACCTTCGTTTTGCTGATGACGTAGTCATTTTTGCAACTACCCTATCAGAGCTGCAGAGTATGATCCAGGAACTTACTGACAAGAGTAAAGAAGTGGGATTAAAAATGAACTTTCAGAAGACAAAAGTGATGTACAATGCTTTTACAAGAAATGAAGATTTATCGATTGATGGGGAAAACCTGGAGATAACAGGCACGTACGTTTATCTTGGACAGCAGATATCAAGTGAGGGTCACATTGATGAAGAAATTAATCGGCGTACAAAATTTGCCTGGAGAGCTTTTGGAAGAAACAGCATAATTTTCAAGAGCAATATGCCGTTATGTCTTAAAAGAAAAGTGTTTGATTAATGCATCCTTCCAGTGCTTACGTATGGTGCAGAGACGTGGACTTTAACTGAAAGAGACATACAAAGGCTGCAGACAACTCAAAGTAGCATGGAGAGGTGCATGCTTGGTGAAACTAGGAGAGATTAGAAGAGGAACTCGTGGATCCGAAAAATGACAAGAGTGGAAGACATCATGATCAGAGTTAAATCCCTGAAATGGCAATGGGCTGGACATACTGCCAGAAGGACAGATCATATCAATGGACAGCCTAAATTTTAGATTGGATTCCAAGGGACAGGAAAAGACCCAGAAGAAGACCACATGGAAGACGGGTGGATGAAATTCGAAAGTATGCAGGGGTGACATAGAGGAGACTGGCACAAGACAGACCGTTGTGGAGGAAACTTGGGGAGACCTTCGTCCAGCAGTGGATTGATAATGGTTGACAATGATGATGATGATGAACTTACGATAATAACTGAAATTTTGAGATGTCAATGTGAGCAAAATCGCACCTAAAAACATTTTCAGTTGTTACATGAATGTCGACTTTTTACTATATTTCGTTACAGAAATCCGGTGTGTATATGATTTGTTTTTAATTCGCTTCAATTAAAAATTTCCATCCCGTCGGGCAACATCCCCTATATATTAATACTTATCAGGAGTGGCTACAGCACAATAGATCATATCCACGTACTGAGAGAACTGATTGAAAGAGCGAGGGAATATGAACTTCCATTGTGCATGGCTTTTATCGATTATGAAAAAGCCTTTGATTCGGTGAAACCATCAGCAGTTACCACGGCTCTGAAATCCTGCGGTATTGAAGATGCATACATTAATATTATTAATAACATCTATGAAAATGCAAGTGCAAAGATTCGGCTGTTTGAAAATACAACACACATAAAAATTGGAAAAGGAGTGAGACAAGGTGACACCATATCTCCGAAGCTCTTTAATGCCACATTGGAAAATGTCTTTCAATCACTGAACTGGGAAAACAAAGGGATAAAGATTAATGGAGATTATCTAACCCACCTTCGTTTTGCTGATGACTTAGTCATTTTTGCAACTACCCCATCAGAGCTGCAGAGTATGATCCAGGAACTTGCTGACAAGAGTAAAGAAGTGGGATTAAAAATGAACTTTCAGAAGACAAAAGTGATGTTCAATGCTTTTACAAGAAATGAAGATTTATCGATTGATGGAGAAAAACTGGAGATAACAGATACGTATGTTTATCTTGGACAGCAGATATCAAGTGAGGGTCACATTGATGAAGAAATTAATCGGCGTACAAAACTTGCCTGGAGAGCTTTTGGAAGAAACAGCATAATTTTTAAGAGCAATATGCCATTATGTCTTAAAAGAAAAGTGTTTGATCAATGCATCCTTCCAGTGCTTACGTATGGTGCAGAGACGTGGACCTTAACTAAAAGAGACATACAAAAGCTGCAGACAACTCAAAGAAGCATGGAGAGGTGCATGCTTGGTATAACCAGGAGAGATAAGAAGAGGAACTCGTGGATCCGAAAAATGACGAGAGTGGAAGACATCATGATCAGAGTTAAATCCCTGAAATGGCAATGGGCTGGACATACTGCCAGAAGGACAGACCATATCAATGGACAGCCGAAATTTTAGATTGGATTCCAAGGGACAGGAAAAGACCCAGAAGAAGACCACATGGGAGATGGGTGGATGAAATTCGTAAATATGCGGGAGTGACATGGAGGAGACTGGCACAAGACAGACCGTTGTGGAGGAAACTTGGGGAGACCTTCGTCCAGCAGTGGATTGATAATGGTTGACAATGATGATGATGATGAACTTACGATAATAACTGAAATTTTGAGATGTCAATGTGAGCAAAATCGCACCTAAAAACATTTTCAGTTGTTACATGAATGTCGACTTTTTACTATATTTCGTTACAGAAATCCGGTGTGTATATGATTTGTTTTTAATTCGCTTCAATTAAAAATTTCATCCCGTCGGGCAACATCCCCTATATATTAATACTTATTTAAAGCTGAAAAGCAGCCGTTCTATGACTGGCTTCAGGCTAGTTACGAATATTGGCTAAATGGATAACATCCCTCATGATCGTGAGGTCATTTTGTGGGACAGAATGCGTCTGGGGGGAATCAAAAATGGCTGCTAACACACATTTTGATCTAAAAAAAAAGTTTGGTATAATACTCGGTGGTCTCAGGTGGCACTAGTTTTAGAGAAACAACACATCTGCTTTCTTTGGAGTAAGATAAGCGACTGAAGTGAAGCATTGAGATGCTACCCGTAGGTCAGTTAAGCTGAATAAAACCTATAAAGAAAGGAAACATTTGGTCATGACACCCTTGGGAACTCTTCTTCTTTAATGATTTTATTGCTGTGGAGATCACCATCGGACTAATGGGTTTTTCTAGTACTGCAAGACATTCTGACGCAATCTTTAGAAATTATTGAAAAAGTACCTCCATATATTGAAGATCAACATTTTGTACCGATACGTTGTTAGTAAAATAATGATGTATACATTGAGTTAGCATTGTATTAGGAACACCCCGTTTTACATATTCGTAGTGATGACGAAGTGTTGGGTGTGTGCATAATTTCTCCATGTTTTTGTAGGCTACAAAGAAATGAGGAGAACACAAAATATAAATTACCTAGGATTTCATATAATTGCCATTATTCTGTATGACTTCTGTTTATGAGTAGGTTAATCCCACGCCGGAAAAACTCCTGTGTTTCAGAGTCAAAAAAGTCATGCAACGCCATTTTCACATCGTCCGTAACGATGGAAAAAGGTGGTCGTCCGTAGGCGCCAGACCAGGGGAATACGACGGGTGAGATAACACTTCTCAACCAAAGATCTTTAAGTTTTCCAGAGTGACAAAAGCAGCATGATGTCTGGCGTAACCATGATGAAAGATCACTCCTTTGCGATTGACGAGTGCTGGCCGCTTCGATGACAGTTGCTCTCGCAATCTGTCTAACTGTTGGCAGTAGAGGTCAGCATTTCTCGTTCGGTTAGGTGCCAACACCTCCCTGTGGGTTATTCTCCGGACATCCCAACTAACACTCAACAATTTTTTTTTTTGGAATGCAGTCTTCCTTTTGAGGTCGATGGAGCAGGCTCCGCACCTTGGCACACAGTCCGTCGACGCTTTACATTACGGTACAGTACCCATTTCTCATCACCCGTTACAATTCTTCCCAAAATAACAGTTCATTTATGTGCCGAGAAAGCAAAGAAACACAGGTTCGGATTCTCTTCCCTCGTTGGTCTGCGAAACGCTGGTACAGAACCCAGTTATCGAAATTGGTGATGAACACAAGCGCATGCATCTGTCTTTTGACAGTTTTTCTGTATATCGACAACGTTTCCGCTAATTCCTGAACGGTTGGATGTATGTCATTTTTTATACCTTGATCCACATCCTCGTAGGAAACCGCGGAGGGATGTCCACGACGTGTTTGAATTTTTACAGTTTCTGTCTCCGTCCCGGAATTTCCGAAACCAACGGCGACATGTGCTTTCATCAACTGCATCCTCCCCACACACTTGACAGATGTTGCGGTAAGCAGCAGTTGCAGTACTGTCTTTATCGAACTCGTACAGTAAAAAATGTCTAATGTGCTCGTTATCGCATTTTATGTTAAACAGTTCGTGATTTCCGTTACGAATGACTTACTCTGACAATCTTAGTATCTCTATGTGCTCTACTACTCCACTCTTTATTGGTCAAAATTTCGGCATCACAGCGTCATCTATGACGTAACTACTCCGATCGCAATTTGCATCTGTTACAAATACGGGTAGAACTTTTGCCCACAACCAATATCTTGTGATATCAACGTCATTTGCGGCTGAAATATATTCTGCACTCCTATCCTCTGTACGTAATCATTAAACATTGCCAGCCATGGGAAAAAGTGGCCACTTAAGTTAATTTGGTGGCGGCCAGATATCTGGGAGCCAGAAGGTTCGTGCCAAGTTTTCAGAAACAGACGAACTTGGTAGCTGCTCCCATACTACTACACTTAAGAGCAATTGAATTAGAGATACCTGTCTAGTAACGTATAGTACCACCTTTTGCCCTGATGACGGCGGCTATTCGTATCAGCATGGACCCGACAAGACACCAGAAGCTTTGGGAAGCCATACAGATCCACGACCCCTGAACAAGCTCCCACAGCTCACGAAGATTTGGTGGAGGGGGTCAGAGCCTCGAACATCTCTCTCGATGGCATCCCAGATGAGCTCTATGGGATTGAGGTCAGGGGACCTAGCTGGCCAAGGAAGCGAGGTCACGTCGGTGGAGTATTCATCCAACCATTCGGATACAATTCGGGAGCGATGGCACGGTGCATTGTCTTGTCGCACGATGAGGTCCCCAGTGGGATGTTGAAGACGCACAAACGGGAGCAAATGGTCGTTCAGGATATCCTAGTAACGTTGACCTGTGCGGGACGATGTCACACGTACCAGGGGTCCCATTTCAGTCCACGTAAAGAGTCTCCAGACGAGAATGCCACCCCCACCAGCTTGAAGAGTACTTTGCTGGCAAGAAAGATCTATCGCTTCATGTGGTTTGCGCCGTACTCGTATCCTGCCATCCGCATGTACCAACGTGAATCTCGACTCATCAGTCCAGGCAACAATTTTCCACATTTCTGGAGTCCAGTGGCGATGTTCCCGCGCCCATGCTAATATTTGCACCCTGTGATGTGCGGTCAGCAGCGGTACTCTCCTGGAACGATGGCTTCTGTACCCCATAGCGAGGAGATGGTTCTGGATGGTGTGGCTGCTTACACGTTTTTGTGCACCAGCGTTAAATTGCGCAGTGATTTCTGGCACTGTGGCCCGTCTATCCGCTGTTACAACGTGAGCTAGCCGACGATGACCCCGCTCATCCACACGCTGTTGTCTACGGCAGTTGGTTCTTGCAGGGATGGTTTTACCGGATTCGATGTACTCACGGTGCAACCGTAACACAGTGGCTCATAAAAACCCCAGTGCCTGCACGACTTCCGAGATGGAGTGACCCATTCTTCCGGCCCGACAATTTGCCCACGATTAAATGCGCTTAGATCCTTCGTCTTGCCCATACTGCGTCCGACTATTACTGATTCCCGTCGCATCACTCCTTATATTGTTGGATCGCTGCATGCGTCATGTCGTTACCGTTTACAGGGCCCCCCACAGCGCCACATTTGCATAGCGCCAGCTGTCTCTTACTCAATTGCTCTTTAGTGTATATGGCTCAGGTACTTCAACCGCTTAAAGAGCTAAAACAACACGCTAATATATTCTCAAAATGCAAAACAAAAAACGTTATCAGACCGATTTTTACGCATGTCGCAGAAGAAAAGCAGGAAATTTAAAAAATATATAACAACGATTAAAACCAAAGGGTTTGACTGGGCTGGGAATTTAAAAACAAAATGCTTGCCTTGTAGCATCGCTCGTCATATGTAATTTTTGAATAGACCCGGACGAGTCAGTGGACGAGTTTATTTTTGAACCCTTGCATATAGTACATATTTAGTTGGTATGAATCGGGATACCTGGTGCTTTTAAATTGAAATATGAAAAAATATGAAGCAATATGAAGAATATGAAAGTAATATGTAGAAAATTAATTCGTGCACCGAAGCTAATAAATTGAAAACAAATGTCTCTTGCACGACACACTTTAATGATAAAAAACTATTAATATATACAATTAAAATAAATAAAAGTTTAAGACCTTTCACTACCACAACGGTGTCATCCTCAGAAACAATGCAGCAGTAAACATAGAAGTGGGAGACCTATATATACCAGGTGTTCCAAAAGTCTTGCACATTTTGAAAACGTAATAACTCGCGGAATTTTGAAAGTAGGGTAACGCCGTTTGCGTAGAAATGATCAGAATAGAATGACATCGGGCTTTTTATAAAATCACATACATATTTACTCATTTTACTTACATTTTTCATCGCCAGATGGCGCCACAGGCGAACAGGTCTGGGATAGTGGGTATAAAAGCAGCAGCTGGGAAGCAACCACAAGTCACAGCCGCGGATGGCTTAGTGGTTAGCAGTTCAGACTATCGATGAAAAGTGCCCAGGTTCGAACCTGGGCTGATCTTTCAGAGATGGTGTGATTTACTAACAATCGCTGAATATCCGCCGTGCATCGGACGAGCACGTTAAGTGACAGCCCCCAGGCTGGACCCACTGGTTAAATGGGTATCCTTTCCTATGCCCCCCTAAAATTCTCTCACCCCTTTGTGTGCAACATCGTACTTGTACGGTGGCGCCATCTATTGTACTCTAATCTCACTACAAACTGCTCTGTCTAAGTCGCTAGACTTGTTCTCATTCCTTCCGTTTCTGTGTCCTGCCCAAAAGGCGATCTCGCTGTAGGTGGCTGGGACCTAAACTCTACTCACTGTGGACGGAAGTCCTACAAGAAAAAAATGACAAATACAACCACAAGTCACGGCGGTCCGTGTCAGTATGCTGTCATTACCGGACAAAGCGCTCTTGGTGAAATTGTTCTATTGCAACGCTGAATGTGCGAGTGCTGCGTTGAAAGACTTCCGGTCACTGAGAGGTGAACGCAGTGGGAAAGGATCGATGGAAAGTGCTGCGCTGCGGCGAATGGTGGAAAAAATTCGAGGAAACTGGATCTTTGGCAGCACGCCCAAGAAGCGGTAGACTACGAACACGTGCTGCTGCAGCAGAGACGATTACGCAGGGAATGGCTGTGATTGCAAGGTCATCCGCACATGGCGACTCCAGAGCTCGCCCTGTTTCTCGGCAAACAGGCATTCCACACGGGACTGTATGGCCAACACTACGACGGATTCTGCACAGATATCCATACGAACTCCAACGGCATCGCGAACTGCAAGCTGGCGATTACGTGCAGCGTCAGGAGTTCGCAGCATGGTTTTTTCGACAAATGGATGTCGACGAGAACTGGCTGATGAACGTTTTATGGACTGATGAGGCACACTTTTCCCTATACGGTGCGGCAAACACACACAACTGCCGTATCTGGGCCACGGAACATCCCTGAGTAGTCGTTGAAGCGCCACTTCATCAGCCGAAGGTGACAGTTTGGTGGGGATTACCGGCTTCCTTCAGTATCGGTCCTTTTTTTGTGAAGAAGTCCGGGACATCTCCTTCGAAACCGTTTCAGTGACAGATGCCCGTTATACGAACATGTTGCGAACGTACGTTATACCTAGCTTGCAAGAGCGGCATGCAGTGAATCTGTGCACATTTATGCAGGACGGAGCACCACCCCACATCGCACGTTCCGTTAAGCAACTGCTGCAAGAGACGTTTGGCGCAAATCGTGTGTTGAGCCGACACTTTTCGAAGGCCTGGCCTCCTCGGTCACCAAACCTGACACTCTGCGATTTTTTTTTTTTTTTTAGGTTTAACGACCACCGTGAGCAACTCAATGGGCTATAAGCAGTCGCCCGTCCCTAATTTAGAGTCACTGGTTCCAGGGAAGGGAGAGAGCCAGTGCCGTAAGACAAACACAACATCCATGCCTGACCGGGATTCGAACCCGGACCCCTTCCGACGAATGATCAGAGGCCAACGCCTTAGACCACTGCGCCACCGAGGCGGCACACTCTGCGATTTCAGGCTCTGGGGTAACCTAAAATTACAAGTTTATAGATGTCGCCCCACTTTATTGGCCATGCTGAAAGATACCATTCGACACAATATGGCAGCTATACTCCGGAAATGCTCTTCAATGCAGTCCATGGTGTTTTCTCTCGTCTGGAGGCAGTGTTGGAATAGGACGGCCATCACATTGAACACCTGATACAATGAGGTGTCTAACTTGGTACAATAAGGTGTCTAACCTGGTACAATGAGGTGTCTAACCTGATGCAATCAGGTGTCTATTTTTCTCGACACTTCGAACCTGTAGTTTGTGCGCCATCTGGCGATTGAAAATGTAAGTAAAATAAGTAAAATTTTATGTGATTTCATAAAATCCATGATGTCATTCTGAACATTTCTACGCAAACCGCGTTGTCCTACTCTCAAAACTCCGCGAGTTATTACGTTTTCAAAATGTGCAAGACTTTTGGATCACCCGGTACTTTAATGACACAAATAGCGGTTAATGCGCATGCGCAATATCGGTAAAGTGCAAATCAAGTTCAGTGGGTAAAGACATAGTGGGTGGGCGTTACATGGCCCAGAAGTGTTCTCCAAGGAAGGGGTCAAACACAGAAGTGTTCTCCAAGGAAGAGGTTCATCGTTGCAACATTTTTCGCCATTGAAGAATATGGGAATACGTTCGGAGAAAAGTGTTGATCGACGATTCCTGGGAGAATCCAGGATAATGGTAACTTTCCAACATGGTAGGTAAGAACCATTTAAATAATGTCTCGACAAAGATGTAACACCAGAATGCATTCTAAGAATATACTGATGTTCTTTAATGCGGAGCCTCAAATTACGAATGTTAGAGCTCACATGATATAAATCGGGCTCAGCAGGGTAAGCAGATTTTAGTAGAACCAAATATACACCATGACGGTTCACACTTTCAATACAGTCTGTCCTGTTTGACAATGCTAAATAAAGTACAAGACGTTACGTCAAACTCGAGTTTGTGCTTACCACATATGTTCTTTAAGATCTTAGATACGCATGGTATGTATGGAATGGATCCTACAAATTGACATTCACATTTATCTTCAAGCAAAGTTGTCTGCGGTGGACCAATTAATTGCTTTACAATCAAGCGATCAATTATGTGACAAGGGTAAACAAAAAACAAGCCAAACTGCTTATTCATAGGCAACTCCTTGTCCCGGAGATCCTGTGTGTACGAGTGTGTAAATGCGCGATTAATAAGGAAATGAAAAGCAGTTAATTTTTGCAACATTGAATGAAGAGAAGTAAAATGCATAAACGTAGCGGGAAACGTGGGTTTGTGGTAAACAGAAAATGACAGGAGCTATCAGAAAGATCGCTAAAAATACAAAAATCGAGGAAATGCAAAATGCCTGAATTCTCAAACTCAACCTCGAACTTGATAGAAGGATGTCGGAAAGATAGTAAATTAGCAAAATAATTACGCTCATCAGAACCTGTAGTCCGAATAACCAATACGTCGTCGACGTACCTGACATAAAGACGTGATTTTATGGGGGAAACAGGAATGAGGGTACCCTCTAAGTCCTGTAACAAAATCTCTGCAAGCAGCTGGTGCTTGTCGACTACATTGTGGACGCCATCTACTAACAGGGAATTCTTGCAGTTTACATCCCAAAGAATGTAATTTCACCCATGCGAATATGGGATCTTCCATGAGTATAATACTCAATGTCATCGGTCCCACAGGGTGTATCCATGGTTCGATGAACACAGTGTTTATGTTAGACTTCTCGAATGCACTCTTAACTTGAGCATCTATGGGGTATGCTGGAACGACAAGTGAGGCAATCGCACATACCACCTTGCTCCATACTTGAACTCTGAATCTGTTTCAGATCCCCACATAGCTGTGCGACACCTCGTACAGTTGATGTCACTTAGAAATGGGGCCTTTCTTGGGGGCAAAGGGGACCCCATTAAGTATTATGTAGGTAGCCGCAATTCATTGAGTACTTGCTTTACATATGCATTTTTGTTTGCTTTTTGTATCGTTACGCGAGCAAGGTTTATACACTTATCGTATTCTGGATTTTGAACAAACTTCGAATTAAAATTGTACCCAGCTTCACAGTACGTATAGCCTTTGTGTTGCGAACGCAGGGCTTTAATAACCCCTAAAGAATAAATATTCAGTTTGAATAACTATTGATTTTTTTTTTTTGGAGGATGGGAAGTGTTACCGACCTACGTCAGCATCTCGATGGGCTACAAACAGACACTCCTCCAATATTTAGGGTCACTGGTTCCCGGGAAGAGAGAGAGCCAGTGCCGTAAGAAAACACTACATCCCTGCCTCACGGGTTTCGAACCCGTACCCATTTCAGACGAAATGTCAGAGGCCAGCGCTTAGACCACAGAGGCACTGGGGCGTCGTGCTTTGTTATTAAAAATTACTGTAGCATCTATCCAATATTTTGGCTACGGAAAGAAGGGAAACACATCAAACACAAAAACGATGATACCAAATTTTTGGTTGTAATGAGCTCGTCCTTTGTATCCGTTCTGACGAGAATTAAATTTATAAAATCTATTTAAAATCAATGAAACCGGTAAATAAAAATATAGTACCTGACCGAAGCAAGAAGTTTTTCAATCGGGTTTTTAGTCCCGTAGATATTGCTGTAAACGGAAACGTAGACGTTTAGCCATTTTAAAGTGCCTGATAATCCTGATGACACCTCTGTGCCCTATCGAGGCAGGGGTAAACGGCGCAGGTTCCATAATACTCGTGCCAAGAAAACTCGTACCGGGACTGACTGCTCTGAACTTAGCGATCGTTCAGTTAGCTTTACTGCATCAGAAGACTCCGTTGATTCTGATACCGATGTTGGATCCGCTGACCCAATTCGATCCCATGAATTTATACAGCTTTTGGAAACCATTTCACTTCCTCAAACTCCAATCACCGAGGAAGTTCTGTATGCATTCCTTTCTGGTCCTCGCCACAAAAAATTGTCGAAAAAGTTTTTGGTTCCTTACACTGACGAACTTCCTGATGTGCTTCTCCAGCTGCGAACTATCCGTTCTCATCTTCAGGCGTTGCCTCGTATGTCTCTTGGTGATCCTCGTTGGGTCAACAAATTCATCCGCCGTTTGGAACTCCTTCATAAGGCTGCTGACGACATACTCCAATCAGCATGTGATGCGTCTGTTCATGATAGTGAACTTCAACTGTAGGGGATTTAGCTCCCCATTAGCCAATTCGCTAATATTTGAAGACCTCAGAGCTTTAAATGCCGACATTGTTCTCTTACAAGAGACTAATTGTCTCCCAATTAGTCTCTTGGACACTGTTCCACCGCAGGCGTCATTCTTCTGGTGAAACACTTGTGCGTTAAAAACAATTAAAAATATAGGTGCGGCAGCGTTCATACGGTGGTTTGCCGCGTGTCGTACACTGACGTCATATATCAATGCGCGCCTGATGACGCGGCATTCATATGTCAAAGTGCTGCCATTTCTTTTTTACGACATGGCGTGCTGGAGGGCTTAGCATCGTGCTTTCGCTGTTGAAACGTATTTCAAGAATAACGATTCTATAGTTGCTACACAACGCCTATTCAGGTTACATTTGAAAGTGTGACGTCATAGGAATGTGCCAGATGGTCGCACCGTTACAAGGTGGGTACGTTCCTTTTAGATTAACAGCATTAGCATGTAATCGTAAACCAGGAGGTAGCGAAAGGACTGTGCGGACACCGGAAATGATTAAAAATGTTCGTGCTGCAATCTTGCTTAGCACAATTGTCTCTCTTGGGCATGTCTCGTCCATGTCACTCCAGCATACTTTCGAATTTTATCCTTCCATCTCCCATGCAGTCTTCTTCTGAGTCTTTTCCTGTCCATCGGAATCAAGTCTAAGATTTCCGTTGTCCATCGGTGGTCCGTCCTTCTGGCAAGATGTCCAGCCCATTGCCATTTCAGTGATTTCATGTCGTCCACTCCTGTCATTTTCCTTATCCACAAGTTCCTCTTCTTATGTTTCCTGGTTACACCAATCATGCATCTCTCCATGATTCTTTGAGTTGTCTGCAGTCTTTGTATGTATTTTTTAGTTAAGATCCATGTCTCTGCTCCATACGTAAGCACTGGCAGGATGCACTGATTAAACACTTTTCTTTTGAGTCATAATGGCATATTGCTCTTAAAAATTGTACTGTTTCTTCCAAAAGCTCTCCATCTAAGTTTTATACGCCGATTAATTTCTTCATCTATGTGACCCTCACTTAATATCTGCTGCCCAAGATAGATGTAGGAATCGGTTGTCTCAAGCTTCTCTCCATCAATCGATAAATATTCGTTTCTTTTAAAAGTACATCACTTTTGTCTTCTGAAAGTTCATTTTTAATCCCACTTCCTTACTCTTGTCAGAAGGTTCTTGGATCATATTCTGCAGCTCTGAAGGGGTAGTTGCAAAGACGACTACGTCATCAACGAAACGAAGGTGAGTTAAGTAATCTCCGTTAATCTTTTTGTTTTTGTTTTCCCAGATCAATGATTGAAAGACATTTTGCAATGTGGCGTTAAAAAGCTTGGGAGATATGGTCTCACCTTGTCTCACTCCCTTTCCAATTCTTATTTGTGCTGTATCCTCAAATATCCGAACCTTTGCACTTGCATTTTCATAGATGTTATTAATAATGCTAATGTGTGCATCTTCAATACCTCAGGATTTCAAAGCCATTGTTACTGCTGATGGTTTCACGGAATCGAAGGCGTTTTCATAGTCAATAAAAGCGATGCATAATGGGAGTTCATTTTCTCTTGTTCTTTCAATTAGTTGTCTCAGTACATGTATATGATCGATAGCGCTGTAGCCACTCCTAAATCCAGCTTGTTCTCTTGGTTGTGCCATATCTAGTGCTACCTTCAAGCTTTCAAGATTCTTATTGAGGATTCAACGAAAAAGGTTACAGTAGGCCTGTATTTACAGTGCCAAAAGAAAGCATAATTGATGTCATATGTACAAAGACGATGAGATATGTACAAACAGTAAGGTGATATATACAATGAGAATAAAATCAGCATAAGAGGTAGATTACAAACGTAGGTGAATTCAACAGTAAGTACTGCAATCAGGGTGCAGTAAAACACAACATGGAGTAAATACAGTGAAGAACATGTGTGTGTCCAGTAGCACAACGCTACAGTGACAAAAGCATGGCAGGAACATAGAGCGTACAAATAAGAGTGCAAAACAGCGAGCGGTATTGAACAACTGGTATTGAGGATCAGGAAATATTAAAATATGTACAACATGTGCATGACAGAATAAGCATTAACACAAAAAGGTGCATGAAGGAGATAATCTAATGACAATCGCAAGTAGGGTACAAGGTATCTACCTTGTAACCGGTGTCACAGACAACATTACAAACGTGCAATTAATACAGATAAGGTAAAAACAGTAATAAGTGAAGGAGACATTGCTATGTGCAAATAGTATGAGATGGACGAATATGGTAGCAAACAAGAGTACAAATAGAATGCAAACTAAAGCGAGCTATGTACATAATATACAGGGTGTCCCGGAACTTCGTGTACAAACTTGGGGAGGAGGTAGAGAACAGCGTTAGGAACCAGAATTAAACAGGAAAGCAGGGGCGGAAACGTCACCCTCACGTGAGAAAGAGACACAGAGACACAGTAAGGCCACAATACAGGAAGCAGTAAAACGCTTTATTACACAACAAAAGAGTACAATGTAGGACTTACAAGCATCAAAGGAAGTGTTCGAAATTGCGCCCATTGGCCTGGATGCACGCATGACGTCTACGCAACATGGATTGGCGAACATTGTCGAAGTTACCTGGCGTTTCGCGGATCGTAGCAGCAGCGATGGAGATTCGTACCACCAGGTCCATTTCAGAATTTACTGGCGTGTCGTACACAATGCTCTTCATGGCACCCCAGAGATAATAATCAAGAGGAGATAAATCAGATGATCTGGGGGCCATTCGACGGGACCGCCACGCCCAATCCACTTGGTTCCAAATGTCTGGTCCAAATGGTCACGTACAAACCTTTCGTAATGAGATGGCGCCCCATCATGTTGCAATCACATTCCGCGTCGAACATGTGAGGGGACATCGTGCAGCATTTCCGGAAGAACCTCCTAAAGAAAGACGAGATACTTGCGAGCGTCCGGTCGAGGTGGTAAGATGTATGGCCCCACTAAACTGTCCGCCACGGTACCCGCCCACACATTAGCAGTGAAGCGTTGTTGTGCGGCTCGTAGTCTGCCCACATGTGCGCGTTCTGCGTATTGAACACCCCGTCACGTGAAAAGGTTGCTTCATCACTGCTTTCTGTATTGTGGCCTTACTGTGTCTTTGTGTCTCTTTCTCACGTGAGGGTGACGTTTCCGCTCATGCTTTCCTATTTAATTCTGGTTCCTAACGCTGTTCTCTACCTCCCCTCCAAGTTTGTACACGAAGTTCCGGGACACCCTGTAGATGCAAAGGTATGAAACTCGAGAACAGAACGTTACGAAAAATACACAGTAGTTGCCAGTACTTCTGACATGGAATGACACAAATGCATAAGAGTCAATGAGAAAAATTTCCAACAGGTATAAAGACAATACACTGCGCCAAAAATAGAACTAGCATAATGCAGTAACAGGTACTGAAGATATGAGGACAATTAGTACAACAGATTTAACAGATATGAGACAAAAAGCAACAACAGATTCTGTAGATATCAGACAATATGCTATAACAGATTCTGCAGATATGAGGATAATAAGTGCAAAGGATGTAAAAATAAAAAAAGAATAAGTATGTACAACATATGTACACAAATGCAGTCACAAAAACACAAACGAATCTACTAATGTATCATATAACAGGTGAATAGAGTAACGCATGGCTCTACAACAAAAACAATACGACAAGTGGAAACCAAGTAACAGACAAGGGTCCAGTAAGGGTGCAGACAGCTAGAAAATGGTTAATCAGAAGTGCAGTGTAGGCAGACTTCAAATCTCAAAGAAAAAGTTGTAGATCAGTTGCCGAATCGGTAAACCAAGTTCGATGTGGCGACCAAAACCCGGAAGAAACGACGTAGCTGATTATCAGTGGAGGCGGTCGCATATGCGAGGCGCAAACGAGACAAAAGTCTGTTGCGAAAGACACGACACATAGCATCCCCCGCCGGCAATAGGATTGGTGTCACTGGAACGTATCAGAGCTGTAGATGGTATAGATACGTAGCATGGCGTGCAAGGATGAATACATAGACGCTGGCTGCTGGTAATGGAGTAGGTGGCCGAAAAGAGCTGTACAAGGTGCTGTATGCACCAAACGGTAGGTTGAGGGTGCACAAACGTCGCACCACAGTAAAAGCGAGATGAAGAAGCGGAAGCAGCACCGGACAGTAAAGATATACTTGAGGAACCTCTTCAGGCATGAAGCAAAAACAACAGGTAGGAGAAGTGACGAGTGACATTCGATACAGGATAGCAGGCACCGGCAGGCGCCGATGTAAAAACAAGCAATGGATATTCTGCTCCATCGGTGTGGACAGCGAGGAAGACACTGTCGACCAGACTCACGGCAAAGCTGCTGATGGATATCCGGTATCGGTAGTGGCACTAATGATGATGGAACACGGAGAAAGCGATAGAGAGAAGAGACAGAGAAACAGGAAAGTGTGAGAGTAGATCCCTGAAAAGTGAGAAAGAAAGGAAGGGGGGAGGGAGGCGGAAGAAACGAATGATAGACCGGTGGGAGAAGCAAGGTCAGGATATAGTGTTATAATAGCGGAACGGATGTTGGAATTGAGTGAAAGAGAAGCAGGTGTATTAGGAAGTAAAGGAGAAAGTTCAAAGAAAGGTTTCCACAGGAGATCAGGAGTGAGAAGATCCCGAATAGTCACGACTCCCGCAGGAAGCCATAAAAGTTCGGTGAAGTGCGGGGCGTTAGGAGGGTGGATAACAGAACAATAGAAAAGCAGTTAGGCTAAGAGTTTTACAGTAGAGGCGGGAGGAACACGGATAAGGGGCAGATTGTGGGGAAAAAGTGCTTCAGCATAGATGGGAAAAAGACGAGAGCATAGAAGAGAAAAGTGATTCATCATCACAAGAGTGAGAAAGGTGAATCTTGGATTGCGACAAGAAACCATTACATCCATGGCGACAGTAGTTGGATTTGACGGAGCGGTGAAAATACGGAGGAGAGACACTACTCGGTGAGCTCTGAGATTCGATGAGCGAGATCTCTCCAGTAGAAATTGGGCAGTAAAGCGTTGAAACTTGAACCCAGTGATGATGTGTCCAAATGACTTTCGACACAATCCAGGCGATCTCATTGAGATATTAGAGAGGGAACTTGAGGACTGACCAGAGGTAAATGCATTTTGAAAGTAGGTATGTGCGAGCAATATTTGCTCGAGTAACATAGGATGAACAGAACTGTGAATTTCTCCAGAAGGCGACTGTGCGAGTCAGACTAGGTCGAAGAGAACTCCAGGTGACATTTCTGGCTGCCAAGGGGACACAAAGATGTACACCCAAGAATTTCTGTGTAGAAGCAGCCCAGGATGAACCCATGGAGTGTCGGACCCGTTAGTCCACGCACCACAACAGAGGCCTGTGCTCTTGGTGGTGTTTAGGCTGGCGCCGGAAGAAGACGAATAGAGCTGGAAACATTTGGAAAGGTGTCAAACTGAACATTGTCACGTATACAGATTGTGGCATCGTCTGGATACGCTGTATAAGTGATTCAGAAATGCCTTGTGCTCGTGGTCTGATGTGGAAGTACGGCAAGGAACGCACGATGTACCACACGCAGAAACGGCTCGAATGCAATGGCAAACAGCTGTCCTGACAAAGGACATCCTTGCCGGGTACCACGATTGAAACTGATAGGCGCTGTCAGAAAGGTGACCGTCCGAACTTGGGGAACCGCGTCCAGGTAGAGGTTTAGTATGGTAGTAACGAAGGCGGGGGAAAGCCAAAAGCGAGAAGAGCAGAAGAAAGATAAGAGTGAGAGATGCTATCGAATGCTGAGCGCTGATCTAAATTGAGGAGCGCGAGCGATTCGGAGTTAGTATGGGCAAGGTGGATGAGATCTCGAAGAAGATGAAGGTTAGAGGAGGTAAACTGACCAGGAACCGTGTAGGTTTGGTCGGAAGAAAGGAGAAATGGAACAATAGGATTGAGCCGAGTAGAGAGGAGCTTAGTAAAAAGTTTGTAATCTAGATTAAGTAGAGAGATTGAACACCAATTCCCCAAGTCAAGGAGGTCATCCTTCTTAGGGAAAAGTACAACATGTGCCACAGTGAAACCACTCGGAAGAGAAGGAGAATTGAGAGCAGTATTAAACGCAGCAAGGAAAAAAGGAGGAAGGGTGGAGAGAAAAGTGATGTAAAAGGCAAGAGGGAGACCGTCAGGACCAGGGACGGCATGGGGATTCTGAGAACGGAGGACAGCCCTAAATTCGGAAGAAGTAGGAGGTTGTAGTAGAGTGGCAGAAAGATTAGAGGAATCTTGGGGTAAAGAGGAAAGCAAAGAGGCAGCAGCAGTTGAAGAAGGAGGAGGGATTTCACTGTATTTGTTGACAAAGTAGTGACGTACATTGGAGCAGAGGATATCCGGATCAGAAGAGACACTTCCATCAGGTAGCCGGAGAAGTCGAAGATGATGTGAAGAACGATGTTTGGCTTCTAATGAAGAAAGAAATTCGTAGGCAATCCTCTGGTGATAAATGCTGGATGCGAAGGCGAAGAATAGCCTGACGAGCTCGGGGTTCGAGCAGGGCACGGATGTTTTCGTGATATGCCGCATACTGCGGGTGACCAGCACCAAGGTGAGTTACAACTTGGCGGAGGTTTCTTTCTTCCATTGTGCGTAAGGTATTGTCTCGGAAAGAATGACATTTCAAAAAATGAAGAAGATGATATTTCCCCGTGAGTCAGTAGGTAAGAGCACAAGGGGTAGTAGTAATTCGAGGATGGAAACTTGGAAGGAGTTTCCAAACTGAAGTACAAAATTCTGGATCTTCAAGGAAAGACGAATGCAGAGTCCTAGTGCGAAAGCCTGAACTGTGCTGAGACAAGGTCCCAAGGAGGGCAACGACTGCACAATGGTCCGAGGAAGCTGTTGGTGAGTGAATACAAACCATAACAATGGGTAGAAGGGAAGAAGTGACTAAACAAGGTCTAGTCTGGCAGAAGAGGGTGGAGATATGGTTGCAGTTTGCCAAGTGTGGGAGGTAGACGTAGGATGAAGCTGTCGAAACACATCGTAAAGATCAAAGTACGCAACGATGGAACGAAGCAGCTCCACCAGACGAAGGTGATGCTCGTTACCAGACGTAGCACTATCAATATCAGACTGGAGAATGCAGTTGAAGTCACCGCCGATCACAATATGACCGGACGGCGGCGCAGCTTGAAGGGCGGTGCGTAGAGAGGTGAACAGGTGTGCAAGTTGAGTGGAGGAACAGGGTGCATAGATGTTGAATATTGAGTACCGCAGCTCATCATAAGTGACGTTCAGACGTTGTAACAGATCTTGACATAGGTTATGGACATGGAGTGATGAAACAATTTGGCGAAAGCGGGAACGAATGCCTATCGCCACGCCGCCGTATCGGGATAACCTAAATGCGTGGGGGAAGGTAATGCCCTAATGACGCCAGAGGTGGAACAATGTCGATGGGAGACAATTAGTCTCTTGTAAGAGAATAATGTCGGCATTTAAAGGTCTGAGGTCTTCAAATGCTAGCGAATTGGCTAGTGGGGAGCTAAATCCCCTACAATTGAAGTTCACAATCTTGAACAGACACGTCACATGCTAGTTGGAGTATGTCGTCAGCAGCCTTGTGAAGCAGTTCCAAATGGCGAATGAATTTCTTGACCCAACGAGGATCACCAAGAGTCATACGAGGAAACGCCTGAAAATGAGAACGGATGGTTCGCAGCTGGAGAAGCACACCAGGAAGGTCGTCAGTGTAAGCAACCAAAAACTTCTTCGACAGTTTTTGTGGCGAGAACCAGAAAGGAATGCATACAGAACTTCCCCGGTGATTGGAGTTTGAGGAAGCGAAGTGGTTTCTAAAAACTGTAGAAATTCGTGGGATCGAATTAGGTCCGTGGATCCAACATCGGTATCAGAATCAACGGAGTCTTCTGATGCAGTGAAGCTAACTGAACGATCGCTACGTTCAGAGCAGTCAGTCCCTGTACGAGTTTTCTTAGCACGAGTATTATGGGTCCTGCGCCGTTTACCCCTGTCTCGAGAGGGCACAGAGGTGTCATCAGGATTATCAGGCACTTTAAAATGGCTGAACGTAGGGGATCCACCAGGAGAGACAGACGGTCCGACTTGAGCATCCTCCGAACGGGGAGGTAGTGGTAAGGGAATAACAAGCGAAGGGGAATCTGATGAAGGAGATAACGGCGGAGTAGAAGCAGGACCAGGAGTTGACGGTCGCGACGAACTCGTTCGTTAACCAATGGTTTCAGTGCTACTTTTGCATAACGTCGGCTGCTGTTGACTCAAGGCTGAAGAAGATTATGTCGATGGAATAGAGAAAGCCGGCTGAGGTTGAACTGTCTAAGCTGTGGGGGATGGAGGGCGATGTGTACATAAGGCGCGAGGGTGCCCGTAGCCCTTACATGTAGAACACGTAGTGCCGACAGTAATAGGGATTTCTGTTATGTGTGTATTGCATCGTACGCTGAACTTAGATGGAACTCGCAGTTTTGCTTCATCGGACGGAAAAACAAGTCTGACATTTCGTCGTAGACCTAGCAGATAACGATCTTCCAGCATGACTGGGAAAGAGGAAAATGGGGTAACAGTGCCAACGATACGTCCAAAGTTTTGGGCAATGGACAATAAAAGTTCATCTGAGATTTCTGGAAGCACTGGGAAAAAAACTCACAACAGTAGACATGTGAGAGATAGGATCAGCTGTAATATGTCCGTCACCAATAGAAATACCAGTATTGGTGACTTGTAGGGTATATTTGGGATCAGAGAAATATGCATGAACTTTGCGGTCTTTCTGGCCCATGTGCGTGACAGCCGACTTCGGAAAAAGTAAACGAAGCGCTGCACTGTAAACTGTAAACTTAGTATTGGAAAGAGCGGGGAAAGCGACGCCGAGATCAACTTTTCCGAGGAAATGTTAACCAGCGGGCTAAGTTGCTGGATGATCAACGAAGAAGTTGGAATTAGCATCACACTTCATCTGATAAGGGCCTTTGATAGAATATATCGCAGAGGGTGATGTAGTCTTATTCGTAAAGACGGCTGTATAAGGAGCAGTTGGAAAGTGTGATGACGTAACATCCAGTGATGGAGTTGACACCTCCATCCCCTCGTCCAAAACTTGCTAGGAAGCTAACTAAACGCCACTCAGTGACGTAGAAGCAGAAGTCGGATCAGCTAGTAGGGTAGCTTAGCTCCACTTGGGAGAGGAAGGGCTTGTCGAAGCAGGCCCTCCATAGGTGGATGGTGGAAAAGGAGGAAAATCGCTTCCGGTAGCAAGAGCTGGGACGTCACTCTCCCAGGAAACCGCCGTTTGCAATGGCGAGGTAAAATTTACGTCTTGGCCGACTCGGCGAAGACAATAAAGCGAAGATAACTAAATGAAGTAAGTACTTACCAACTCGGTAGGTATCCGAACAGAAAGGTGAAACCTTCACGGATTACACACACACTACTAAAGTTACCCGGAACACCGGAGGAAGCACTAACAGGACGTAGTTTGCAGAGCAAAATAAAAACACAACCTTCAAACGATGTGAAAGAACCTTAGTGAAGATTTTATAAATCACTGATAGGAGACTGATGGGCCTGTAGTTCTTGAGATCCTCAACGTCACCTTTTTTATGGAGCAGGATCATTGTAGCATTGTTCCAATACTCAGTAATTTTCCCTTCATTAAGACATCTGGTGAAAACTTGGGCGAGAGTAGTTTAAATTTCTCCACTTGCTGCTTGTATAATGTCCACGGTAATTCCATCTTCTGCTGGAGCACTTCCCGTTTCATGTTCTTAAATGCATATGTAACTTCTGCAGGAAGGATTGGAGGGACTTTGGCACTGGTACCTGTCGTAATGTCTGGAATAGATGTATCATCCTTTTCATATAGTTTTGAATAGAAATATTTCACCCTTGTCAAAATTTTGCTTCTATTTCTTGTTACAGTACCATCTGCTTTTCTCAGAGCCATGATCTCTTTTCTTCTCTTACTCAGATGTCCCTTTGCTCTCTTCAGGCTCTGGTTGTTTTCAATTGCTTTCCTCACAAGTTCACAATTGAATTTCCTTATGTCTTCAGTGATACTTTTTCGCACTGTTTTGCATAGCTCTATATATTCCACGTTGGGAGTTACGTCTTTATTTGTCCTCATCTCCCTTCTCTTTTGCATCAACATTTTTTGCTTTTCCTTAAATTTTCTTCAGTTCTTCATATATCTTGCGTAGCCCTAAAAGATCTCCTCGGCGACACTCTACAGCTTTGCACATTTTCGATCGTTCATTCAGGAGAATACTTCATGAAGATCTCCATTTTCACCCTTCTTCATCATCATCGACCATTATCAATCCACTGATGGATGAAGGTATCCCCAAATTTCTTCGAGAATTGTCTGTCTTGGGCCGTCTCCTCCATGTCACTCAAGCATACTTTCGAATTTCATCCTTCCATCTTCCATGGGGTCTTTTTCTGTGACTTTTCTTGTCCATCGGTGATCCGTTTTTACCCTTATGATCTCGAAATTATGGTCCGTTTTCACCCGTTATGAGCTCCAAATTGTGAAAGCCTCAAGATTTAATTGCACGCGAACAGTTTTTGCACAACCGTGTGTGATCTTCTTCGTAAAAAATCCACAGATGTTACACACCTCGATTATGTCAGATGAAGCACACTTCGAGTTATGTGGTTCGGTGAATAAACAAAATGTGTATTATTGGAGAGATGTAAACCTGGGACAACTGCATATCAATCCCTTGTACAGCGCTCGCGTCACTGTCTGGTGTTGAGTTGCTTCCTTTGGAATTATCGGGCCGTATTCTTTCGAGGCCGATGAGGGTGTCGCTGTTACTGTACCAGTGAACGTTATCTACGGATGCTGCAAGACATCTTTCTGCCTCAATTACGGATGCTAAACATGGATATGGAACATTTATGGTTCGAACACGATGGGGAGATAGGGCACACAGCCCGCATATGCATGGATATTTTACAACAGACCTTTCCACAGAGCTCAATTTCTCGTTATAGTGACATCACGTGGCCACCCCGGTCCCCCGATCGAACATGTGCTGATTTTTTCGTATGGGTTTACCTCAAGTAAGAAGTCTTCAAAATACGCTGTGCCACCATATTGAAACTGAAGGGCCGTATCAGAGCTGCCGTCACCAATATCCCTGGTGACATGTTACGAGGAGAAATGGACTCCTTCCAACACCGCTTAGGAAATTGTGTGGTGCAGTGGGGCCGTCATTAGACAGGGGTCATGTACAAACATTGACTGATCAATGGCATTCTTGTAACTACCATTTGACACAGAGAGTAATAAATAAAAAACATTTGTTCCCTTACGGTAGGATTTTATTAATACGCTATAAACGCTGCCGCACTCTGTATATGAGAAACAATACGCAGCATAAATGCTCTCAAACAAAGAAAGAATTTTTCAAATATGACTCTTAGAAGCAGAGACGTCGGCAAAAATAAGATGTGTATCTACGCTCCCTGGCGGAGAAACCATGCGTGATTTTAAGAAGAAAGTATTCGCAGGTTTTTCAATGTGAGCGGTTTCGGTCCACGAAATAATTCTTTCCATGGAGTTTTCAAAGACTCATATTATGCTGCAAATGCGTCAGAAGCTAAAATTAACACTTACGCGCCCTGATAGCCAAACCATTCTTTATCAAATATTAGAAATTATATGCAAAAACATTTCTCGTCGGGAATTGTATGCGATACACGAAGAATTTTTCAAATCGGAGTTTTAGAAGCAGATATACCGGAGGGGAAACGCTATTTACTTTTACTCCTAATAGCGGAAAATCTATGCGTAACTTGAAATAGTGACTATGCCTGAAATAGTCTTCGATGTAAATGGAATCGTAAGGTGAAAACATTTTTTTCAATCGGATCTTTAGAAGCAAATATACATGGAATAAAATGCATTTTGAATTCGATATTGTCTGCCTTTACGCCCTCCAGCGGTGAAATTCTGCATGGTAAAAAAAAACGAAATGAAGTATCATCATTCGCACATTTCAGGCTTTCCAAAGCAAAAAGAATTTTTCAAATCGGACTAGGATTTGCAGAGATATGGTGTCGACAGATAGATGTATATACCGGTGACATAAGCACGATCTTTTTTTACAAAGGACGTGATGTTCTGAAAATTAAATCAACCACACTGTAAATGAAAAAGCGCAGTTTCTGTGGCCGAGTTTGCGGAAGCTCGAGTTCGTTACATATTTTGTAAATTTCAACGTCTTTCTCCTGCAGGTTTTTTCCCAGAGAGGAGGAAAGATATTTTAAAAGCTGAAGATCCTAAAAATCTGTTATTTTTAAACACCTGAGAAAAATTTAACTGCTTCCTTCAAAATTGTACGCTGTGTAGTTTATATAAGAACGCAACAAATCAACACCGAAATGACTAATTTAATATAAGTTGATGAGATGAGTGGCCATTACCGTGTTTTTAGTGTTTGTTGTGCAAATTTAAAGCGTTAAATTTCAAAGAGCATCTCAATGATGCTTTTTCTTGCAGAGTGTTTAAAATATTCGAATTAACAATCCCATCTTTCCGCTATTATATTTTAAAAATCTCGAGAATTCAGTAAAAGACAAAAGAAAGTGTAAACAATTTAGCTGTGGAAGCTATAGTTGTTTACCCGAAAAGAAACCAAGCGCTGAAAATAAAACATTTGTAAACAAGATCCTCTTCGTAATTCTCGTGCGTTTCCATGCGTTACCAGTTTCTAGATAGGAAAAGGATTGTTATCACTAGAAAAATATACATGTATACCGATATAGGATGACAGCGTACGCAAAGTAACTGCACTGTGCATTTTGAACGAATTTGCATAACGAAATATTTTGAGTAAACATAAAGAGTTGTTGTATTCATAACATCTTTCGGTCTGGTAAACATTTCCTTTGCTTATTTATCGATTTACTTCAAAACGTAATACCTCTGAGTATTAGAGACCGAGAGTGTAATGGAAAAACGAAACTTGTTTGCAGCCAATGATATGGTTCTTTTTTAAAATAAATTTACTGATCTTAGACTGCATACCGAGAACAATTACCTTTTTGCGGATAATGTGATATAGAAATGCTTAAAACGCGATGAAGTCAAACATGGAATAATTTTTAAAGCTTGTTCACTGTGAATAGGAAATAGGAAAATCTGTTCGATATCTACCGGGAATACAAAATTTCCTATACAGCTCCTGATTGTGAAAATAAAGCCTCATTCGTTCGAAATGGGTTCGGGTTCGAATCCCGGTGAGGCATGGATGTTGTGTGTGTCTTACGGACCTGGATCTTTCCCTTCCCTGGAACCAGTGGCCCTACATTAGGAACGGGCAACTGCTTACAGCTTATTGAGTTGCTCACAGTGGTCGTTAAACCTTCACTCAAAAAAAAAAAAAAAAAGCCTCGTTTTGCCGATGATGGGAATTGAACTCACATCTGCCTTCTGCGGAGTCCACAATGCTACCGATTCAATAACATCGACGAAGCTTACCGTTGTAAATTTTCCATCTCGACAAATGCGTCACCTCTGAGGTAATTACGTCACATACGAGGGTGAATCCAAAAGTAAGGTCAATGCCCTCATTACGTAAGCCAGAAGAACTCGGCAGATTGCTATCTTGAGAGGGGTGTGCACGTGACCTTGACAAGTGGCGGATGCAATCGCTAATATTCTAACCGCAGTTGCCCGGTAGTTGTAAGGATGTAAACATAGCTGCTCGTTTGTCTGAATGCTCCATCGTCGAGCAGCGCAGTGTAGTGATATTTTTATGGGTTGAGGGAGTGCAACTAGCTGCAATTCTTCGAAGGACTCTTGTACAGTATGGGGAGGATAAGTGCATGAGCCAGAGATATGTGCACAAGTGGATCCAAAATTTCAGCTCGGTAGAACTGATGTGTTTGATGAAGCTCTCTCAGGCCGTCCGTCGACCTCGCGCACATAGGTCCATCTGGATCTCAACGATGCGCTGATTAAAGAAGATCGCCGGGTTACTCTGTATGAGATCACCCAAAAAAGTAAACATTAGCTATGGTTCTGCATTCTCAATAGTGCATGACGATTTCAGATATCATAAAGTGGGTTCCAGATGGGTGCCACGGCTGTTGTCTGATGTACATATGCAACCGCACCTGGAAATTGGCAGAAATTTTTTGTATCGATATGAGTCACATCCCAGTATTCTGGAGAGGATTTTCACTGGGGACGAAATATGGGTCCATCATTACGACCTCGAGAGCAAAAGGCAAAGCATGCAGTGGAAACATCCGAGCTCCCCATGAAAAAAAGTTCAAAGTTGTCCCTTCGGCACGAAAATGAGTGCTGACTCTCGTTTTTGACATGAAGGGACCCATCATTGAACACTATAAAGCACAGGGTGACTCACTTAAAAATTAGTCATGCTGTGACTAGTTGAAAGACAAATTGAAAACAGCATTCCCACAAAAAGACAGGGAATGTTATCTTAAAAAGTACTGTTGCTGCAATACAACGCTCCTCGACGTACGACAACTCAACAAATAATTACCGACATCAAATAGAAGTCATCGCTCATTCCACGTTTATAAGTGAGTCTCACGAAAAAATTTCTCATCGGCCGCCACCGGGAATCGAACCCAGGGTCTTCCAGTTACGCGCCGGATATGTTTCCACTGCACGAAAGCGGCCTCCAAATTCTCCAGACTGACAAACGACAAACTGCCAAACCACACGGCAGTGTTGCTTCTTTAAAGCCCCGCACAGTGCTGGGAATTCACCATAGATGAACAGCAGCAACTGAACAAATAACTAGATGGCGAAAGAATGATAAATACACAGTTGACGTGGATCAGGAACATCATGTAGAAGTCATCGCTCCTTCCACGTTTATAAAATGCTTCCGTGAGACTCACTTATAAACGTGGAAACAGCAATGACTTCTATTTGACGTTCCTGGTCCACGTCAACTGTGTATTTATCAAACAATTACCGAGTTGAAATTTGAGGTGTTAGCACATCCTGCTTACAGCTCCGATTATGCGCCATGAGAAATTCATGTCTTCGGGCCTCTGGAAGACGCTTTGAGAGGCCGCCATTTTGAAAGTTATGTTGATATACTTAAAGTAGCTCTCTGTAGAAGAAGGAATGCTTTCTTATTGCAGTCGATGTGTGGAAGAATCATCAAACAATTTTCTCCAACTAAACGGCCAGGAGATCCACTTTAATCCCTCTTCGAGCGCCAATGTGAAAATACAGAGGTCGATTCACGTTTATATTGACAAAGTAAAATGCGCGTCATATGCAAATCGTGTGCGTCACGATCATATAACCATGTTTATCGTGCATTAGCAGCCTTCCGCTTTAAAAGCATTTTTTTATTGGGGTTTTTTTTTTTAGATTGGAGGTTTAACGACCACCGTGAGCAACTCAATGGGCTATAAGCAGTCGCCCGTCCCTAATTTAGGGCCACTGGTTCCAGGGAAGGGAGAGAGACAGTGCCGTAAGACAAACACAACATCCATGCCTGACCGGGATTCGAACCCGGACTCCTTATGGACGAATGATCAGAGGCCAACGCCTTAGACCACTGCGCCACCGGAGCGGCTTATTGGGGGTTTGAAGACCACTGTGAGCACCTCAGTGGGTTAGAAGCAGTCGACCGTCCCTAATTTAGGGTTACTGCTACCATGGAAGGGAGAGAGCCAGTACCATAAGACAAACACAACATCCATGCCTCACGGGATTCGACCCCGGGCCCATCTCGGACGAATGATCAGAAGTTATCGCTTAGACCACTGCGATAACGGAGCAGTTAAGAGAATTTGTAATTTTACTTTCGTAGTGTTAATATGCCTCCACGAATGGTTCCGTTCTGGGAGAGCTATATTGTTGCACTTTCCGCAGAAGTTTATTCGTGAAGAATAATATGTTTTTCCTGTAGTAATGTCGATCGAATAGAACACACACCATTTTTACACGATTCAAAAACTTGATGAACTCTTAAAGCTTACACAAGTTTCAAAATTAATATAATACTAAAAAACTTAAAATGCATGAGACCTTTCGAACCCACAGTGGGTTCCCAGCAAAAACAATCTTGCTGGGCCAGCACTATGTTGCCGCTGCTAAACCGTCAAGAAAATGTCCGGGCGACCAACAGAAGGGCCAGCAGTTCAGGTGAACAGCTGGCCAACAGTTGGCACCCCATCAGTTGTCATATGCTACACCAGGGCCATCGGTTGTCCATCACAGGCAGCAGCTGCCACAAGTGGCCCTTCAGTGGACCTGCAAGCACGTGCCAGAAATTATGGCTAGCCTAATGTGGTCCGCTAGTGTGCCGGTAGTGGCAGCCGGCAACCACGTGACGTAACTTGTGGCTTGCCGAATCTTGTACGCCAATTTTCCAGTAGTAGCCATAAAAAAAGAAAAACCAAGGATAACCGCAGTTTCCCAAAGCTACAATTTTTTCTCTACCCTTATGAATCTTGTGAATTAACGCACTGCGCTGGGGAAATTTTCTCAACAGACCGCAAAAAACACCCGTTTGTATCTGAACCAGGGCCGTTGGCGTGATAGCTGAACTCTCTACCAACCGGACTAATTTGCCACACACGAGCGAATGCTTAAAGCGGTCTGTTTCGTATGCAATGTGTAATCGAATGCTTCCCTCTTTAATTTTACAATATTCGGAGGTATTTTTCATAAAAGTCAGTTTCATATAATTCATAAATTAATATTTTCAACGCAACGATAGTTTTTTTTTACCTTAAAGGAACTTCACTCATTTTCAAGGAGTGTACATACTTGTCCAAGTTTTGTACTGTCCTTGTCAGCTTGAAAAAATATTGTTGAATAAATATATATTTACCCGGGTTCATGTCACATTCTCTTACATTTTTAACTTTGTGTCTTTCCTTTCCGTTGTCCGAAGCTACATTTGTTTTAAAGAGTAAAAGATATTTTATTTTACTTCTCGTTATTTTTAGAAGCGAATTCCTCCCAGTCTTGTGTATTCAACCCATGGATGAGTACACCACATAGCGTTGCTTTTTTTTTCTTTCATATAATTAGTAAATTTTGTACGCGTATAATTCTTTTTCTTTTTCAACAAACGTTGTTTTAATGGTTTTGCAGGACATTTATTGCAAGCGGTTTCAAATTTTTTCTTGTTATTCACCCACTCCATTCCATGACTTGTTGTTCATGGGAATGGAGTGGGTGTATTTCATGGCTGAAATCTAGCATTTCACGGCTTAATCTGATATCTTCGTCGACGTAAAATTTCATTAGGAAATTAATTCGCCTCTCTACATATGGATTTTTTTAACATCCACTAAAATAACACGGTGGCGATAGCGTCGTCTTCAACTAACTGGTACCATGAGAGACACAGCAAGTGTTGCTTCTGCGCATGTGCAGTCCCGTTGCTTCCACCTGCTGTTGGGGGTTCATTGGTTGCCAGCAACGGGCCACTAGTGGCACTTGCTTGGAGGCCCACAATTCACGGCGATGCTGCAGGGCCATCAATGGCTCGCCAACTGATAGCGCTGCCACCAAAGGACCACTACCGGGCCGTGAGCGGCAGATTTCAGCCAGCAGTGACCCAGCACTGCCAGCTGGTGGCCAGCAGTTTCCTAGCACTTGTGTGTTTGCTGAGTTCATCCTCAGATGTTTACTGTATTACAAATGGAGAGTAACGAGATTATATTTATTTGATGAAAGTCGTGATGACGTAGGAGACAATATACGTCATCATACGACGTCAGTCTATAACTTCTGTTGAGAGTCATTATTGGATGGAGAGTTTCCTGAACCTGTTGGCAAACGTGGGCGCTTCGAGCACAAGGTCCTGCTCTGCGTCTGGTGGAATTCCGAGGTGATAATCAGTTACGAATTTATTCCAGACGGACTGACCATCAACGCCAACCTCCACTCTAAACAGCTGGAGCGGATGTATGCCATTTTGGAGGAGAAATACCTGACACTGGTAAACAGTAAGCGCGCTCTCCTACAGCATGACAACGATCGGCTTCATACAGCGCGATCGAACCGAGCAATTCTCCAAGGACTTCAGGGCATCGAACTGATGCAACGTTCTGCATATAGACCGGTTCTTCCCCGTCGGATTATTACATGTTCCGGTCCACGGTCCACTTCCTTCGCGGGCGGCACTTCAATAAAGAGGAGGTGGCAGCTGGGGTGAAGGAGTTCTTCTTCTCGAAGGACTAGAACTGGTACCTCCGTGGTATCAAAGAACTGGCAGACACATGGCTAAACGCGGTGCAACACGATTTCCTATACTTTGAATAGTCAGCTTTTGTTCTAAAGGCACGTATGAATGCATAAAGTGATCCAAATATTTAAAAACTTTCGACTCATCCTTAGTAACATAGTTATGTTACTAAGGATAATATAGTTATATAGTTATCACGCGATTTGTTCACCAGGATGTCAAGGTAGGGTAACGTACCAGTGCGTTGAAGCTGCATAGTGAAACAGATCGTAGGGCGTATATAATTGACTTTATCAAGGTAAAGCGGGAGTGTCCTTTCCGTGAGGCCATATAAAAAATACACTATATCGCAAGTCACCGGACACCCTTCAAAAGCAAATGAACGGATCCGCTGTGTTGTTACGATGCACGGTACAGCTGCAAACGATACATAAACAAGCCAGCAGCTAACCGCGATCATATCGCACTGTGAGGTTGAGTGAAAATGTCGAGGCGGGAGAGAACTGACTTTCAGAAAGAAAAGATTGTTCGGTGTTATATTAGCTGGTTGTCCATACGAAAAACCGAGAGGTGTTTAAAGTCAACTGTTTTGGGTGTACTGAATAAAAGGAAGACACATGGCGTGCCTGAAGCAGTAAAACATACCGGAAGACCAAAGAAAGTCAGTGATAGAGGATGTCGAAGCCTTAGCAGAGGCGTTACAGCTAATTGACGGAGTACCGCACAAGACCTCAGTGTACATGTGAGTAAAAATGTTGGAACCTGGGTACGTACACATACCATTCGCATAGAACTTCATTCCATTAGTTACCGTGGTCGTACGGCTGTTCAGAAGCCTTTCATCTCCACTCGGAATGCTACTCGTCGTTCAGCATAATGCAAAGATCATTTATCGTACTCCGTAGATCAATGAAAACGGGCTCTATGGCCTGATGAATCCAGATACACGATCTATCAGTCTGATGGCCGTGTGTGGGTATGGCGGCAGTCGGAGGAACGTTATTTACCACAGTGTACTGTTCCTACGGTTAAGGTTGGAGCTGGCAGTGTACTCGTGTAGGGGTGTTTTTCGAGGTATGGTCACTGCCCATTGGTTATCGTGGACAAACCTGTTAACCAGCACGTCTACCTCGATACTCTGGACAATTATGCCCTACTAACTTTGTGGTGATATTATACAACCGCGCCTTGTTGATACCAGCAGGATAATGCACCGAGACATAAAGCAAGGACTGTTAGGGCGTGGTTTGACGATAATCTCGTATCGTGCGTGGACTGGCCAGTACAGAGCCCTGATCTTAATCCCGTAGTGCACCTATGGGAGGAATTAGAGTGCCGTATAAGAAGTTTGGAACCAAGGCCTACTACTAAGCAACATTTAGCGGCAGCATTATGTACTGATTGGAAGCGCATACCTATCGCTGTGTTCCAAAACCTTGTCGAAGCATGTCTCGAAGGGTCAGTGCATCCATGAAGGCCAAAGGTGGACCGACACCGTACTAATTACAACCAGTAGACATCAAGTCCATGGTAACCAATAGACCGGGATCATACCACGAAAAAAATCCACACACTAGTACACTGCCAGCTCCAAACTTAAATATAGGAACAGCACACTGTGGTAGTTAGCGTTCCGCCATACCCACACACGGCCAAAAGACTGATGGATCGTGTATCACAATTCATCAGTCCATAGGACCCATTTCCATTAATCTACGGTCCACGATAAATGTTCTTTACACCACGCTAAACGACGAGTAGCATTACGAATAGAGATGAAAGGCTTATGAGAAGCCGCACGACCATGGTAACATATGGAATGAAGTTCTCTGCGAATTGTACGTGTTGATGCTAAGGTACCATCATATTTCCTCACCTGTACACTGAGGTCTTGTCGTCGATTAGCTGTAACGACTCTCCTGAGGCTTCGACGTCCTCTGTCACTGATCTTCTTTGGTCTGCCCGTACGTTTTGCTACTTCAGGCACGCCATGTGTCTTCCACTTATTCAGTACATCCGAAACAATTGACTTGGGTATGTTTAAACGCCTCTCGGTTTCTCTTATGGACAATCCACTGATATAACACCGAACAATCTTTCCTTTCTGAAAGTCAGTTCTCTCCCGCATCGACATTTTAACTCAACCTCACAGTGCGATATGATCGTGATCAGCTGCAGGCTTATTTTTATACCTGCGCATCTTAACAACGCAGCGGATCCGTTCATTGGCTTTTGAAGGGGTGTCCGGGGAATTTTGTCAATATAGTGTATATCTCCTTTCCTCGTTTCTTCGTTATTGTTATAGCCATTTTAGCAGGTAATCAGTCAGATAGAATAATTGTCAATCATCCCCCTAAATGACATCTTTGATTGACTAAGCTAAGGGGTAAAAACACAAGGCATGATGGGAAAGCGATAGTCCTCCTGACGAGGACATCCTGCCACTGTTTAGAAACCAGTGGCTCAAACATCTCTTTTTTTCTCGGTCGTCGCCATTGTTATAGCCCTTTTAGCAGGTAATCAATCAGAAAGAATTATTTTCAATCATGTAAATGATCCCTTTGAATAACATAGGTGTAGGTGAGCAAAGCTTTCTGATGCACAACATTATCGAAAAGTAATGGTGTTCTGGAGGCGAAGGCTTAACATGGCCTTAGCTGAACAGACGTCATGTTCAGCCTTCGCCTCGTGCCGGGAAACAGATCGACCAGATATTATGGTATAAATGTCAAAGCACTCCATAAACCATTCTATAACTACTGAATTACATAAAACATAAAAATCAATTAAAAACATTTAAAATATCCAACACGTAACACAGGTTGTATCACTATATTTATATTAAACTAGCGGAGATACCCGGCATTGCCCGGGATAGACATAAAGTTTGTTTTCAAGTAACAATGTAAATCGCACTATAAAAAGAAAATCCTACCATGATGAACAAGGCTCAGTTTTTATGAGATATGAGATTGTTAGTATTTTTATCCCTCTTTCTCAATGGGCATTGGCCTTTTTCATTGTCTCCCAGGAATATTATTGTAATGAAGGATTTTTCAAATACAGAGGAGAAGGAAAATATGGCCAATTTTATAATAATATTTATAATTTTTAAAATGTTTTTTAAACTTTGCAGCCTGTAATTTTTCATTGTTTTTGAAAACCGGATAATTCTTTCGCCGTTGGGAAGCTTTCCGGGGGATATAGGCTATTTCGTTTATTTATTATCATTTTTTATTATTTTTTATTATTTTTGGCTGTACTACCGAATAACATCGCTTTCAAATAGTTTCCAATTCCCCATGTATCGTTCCGCTTTGTTTACATACAACCTGATTACACCCAACGTGAAAGAAAGTAGTTCATGATAATATATGGATTTTTTTTTTACTAATCTCGAAAACTAAACCCATTCAGATAATCCTTTCACCCTCTTTCCGGTTGAGCAACACTAATCTTGTACTTAAATTTTATGTATGAAGAAGACCGTCTGTTTTAACTTCAACTTAACCTTAATGCTATTTCAGAGGACCACGCCTATTGGCGGGAATCTGCAGCTCCACTCATATTTGAGACCCTTGCGTCAATTGTTGGGAGTCTAATGAAACCTAATCCCTACAAAGGAAAGGCCAGGGTAACTTAAACAAAACAATACTTATGACAATATGTTCCGCCAGTGTGTTGTGTTTTCAAAAATCGCACTCTTCCCCCGTATGCCTGAACCGCGGAAGCTTGCGAGGAGTGAGGTGTCACCTGACAATCGTTGCTCTGACACGCGGAATAATACAGCAGCAACCGACTTCCACCAAGGCTATACAGGGCCCCGTAAAAACACATTTGACCCTCTTAGGGATGGAATTTCTAAAAATCATCCCGCCTGTCTTTTAATCTGGGTAATGAAGAGTATGTATGCCAATTTTGGTGCAAATCCATCAAACCGTTTAGGAACGTATGTGGAACAAACATACAAACTTTCAATTTCATGTATATATATAGAGATGAGGTATAGTAATTCACGTGTATAGAGCTGAAGGAATAGTTTATAATATCAAGCAGGAGTAACAAACTCTTAACACACAGATCGAAAATTCTTTCAGATAGTAAAAATAAAGGAACAGTCACTACACACGATTTATAATATGGCGTGCACTGAACCCAATGGTACTTGAGCTCCCAAGCACTGCACAGTTGTTTCTTCTACAAATCAACCTTTTGGGGAATACTCAAGTATAACAGAATTAAAAAGTTCCATTTTCCGCTCTCAAGCTGGTAAACATATTCACTGGTGAATCCTAATTGAATATTTTTATTCATTTAGACATTCTCAGCTTAGTGTTGTCGTACAATTTATTTGAAGCATGTAATCAAGTTTATTGCGTTACTTCGTAGAGCATAATATCGGGAAAGCCGTTGAAATAATTTTACAGTGGTTTTGTTTAATTTGATAAATGTCAAATGGACAATCATCCCTGTGTTTGCAGAAACAATTTTCCAGAGAGACAAGTAAGCATGAAACTTAAAGAGCAGGGCTACTGCCTATTAAGGAGATGCAGTGGTAGCCGTTACTTGATTAAGCTAAAACCAATAAAGAAGCAGAATTCCAAAGACGAAAGCTAGCAAAAAATATATTGAGAGTTACCTATCCGTCGGGAAATCCTACTCATTGGACACATGTGTTACTTCAAGCTGTTTACATATTCAGCCACTTAATGCTCATCGTGAATCTAATGTACTGCAAAGGACTTTAAATAAGTTAGATAAAATAAACTGCCCCAACCCTTGTCTAGAAAATAATACTCAAAATCTCCATGAAAGGATTACTGAAAATAGAATCTGAATAAAACGGGGTCAAGGAGCAGCTAGCACATACACGGTCGAGTCACATTATTCTGATCACCAGCTAATATCCAGAGCAACCGCCGTGTGCAGCGCGGACAGCAGGCAAACGGCCTGGGAGTGACTCAATAATGTGCTGGAAGGTGTTCACAGGTATGTGTAGCCATGCTGACTGCAGTGTATCTGACAGCTGCTGGAGAGTGCGTGGTGGTGGATTCATAGAGCGAACAACACGATCGAGGTGGTCTCACAGTTGCTTAATTGGATTTAAGTCTGGCGAATTAGGGGGCCAGGGAAGTACTTTGAAGTCTTCATCGTGCTTTTCCAACCACTCTTGGACATTTCTAGCTGTGTAACACGTCGGAATGTCGTGCTGGAAGATCCCATCCGCGCCAAGAAAAACAATCAGCCTGTATTGGTGTACGTGGTCTGCAAGGATGAATTCATAACAAATTCGGTCCACAGTGCTTTCCACGTGTATCAGTGGACCCAGAGACTGTCACGAAAATATTTCCCAGTCCATAACGCTGCCCCCACCTGCTTGTGTTCTTCCAGCAATAGTTGAAGAGTGTTTGTTTTCCGATGTTTCTCGCTTTATACGCCAAAGTACATCCGTTTGATGAAGAAGAAAACATGTCTCATCGGAGAAAGCAATCCTTTGCCAATCAGCGGAGTTCAATTCCGATACTGCCCTGCAAATGTAAGCCTTTTCTGCTGATGCACCATGGTTAGTATAGGTTCAGTGATCATCCGTCTGCATCGGAGCCCCATACGCAACAAGGTTCGCTGAACTGTCGTTTTAGAAACACTTCCGGTACCCCGTGGTTCATTCGACCAGTGAGTTGCTCCACTGTTGCGTGTCGATCGGCCCGCACGCACCTTCGAAGCCGACGTATACCTCTCTAATCAATGGCACGTGGTGGCCCGCAGTTTAAACGTCGCTTATTCCCAATGGTGCCATTTCTCCAAGCACGATACAATTTAACCACAGCAGTACGCGAACAGTTCACAAACTGCGCTGTTTCAGAAATACTGCCACCCTTGTCCCAAAAATCGATAATAATCCCTTTTTGCAGATCTGATAAATCGTTCCTTTTATCCATTGCAGCAACGAGTGATATGTTTTCAGAATGCCTACAGCACACCTTATATACCCTCCAAGCAGCTCCCGACACGTGTCTTCTTTCATTGGCTACGCGCTATTGTCGTCAAAAGTAGGAGGTGGTCACAATAATGTGACTCGACTGTGTAGCTCCCTGCACCAAAAAAATATAAAATAAACTGGTGTTATCTTGGCAAATATCTTGTCAAATACGAATTCGATAATATTTCCAAAACGAGATGACCGTTTTTGAAGATACTTCAGAGACATATTCAAAGGAAAAAGCTAAGTCGAGATGTTTAAGAAACATTTTCCTAGCTCCTATGGGAATACGTATGCAAAAGATGACAATATGTCATCAGGCCTGCACGCAAATGACTTTGATAATTGCTGTTCTCAATGGAGTGCGGCGATTAAAGCTTGAGTTGAACTGTTAGTGAAAGAATGCCACCGCACCAAAGCTAAGAAGACACTCTGCGGTGGAAACGTATTGCTGATTGTAAGCAAGACATTCGCCAGCTCAGGTAGCAAAATGGTAAGTGGTCTCTGATCTCTGAAGACAGTTCCATGGAAGTGGAACAATAACCAGAAGGTTGGGACAAGGACGCCCACGAACCGCAATCAAGACGAACAGTATTTGCCACTAAGAGCTTGCAGCTATAGAAGTCAACAGCCGGGCAACCCTTGCAGGATCTGTCCTTTGCTACGGGAACCGAGAATTCGAGGCTAACAAACATTTTACTGAAAACTCCAAGAGATAAGCCTGTATGCCATTTTCCACATCGCAAAGAAGATTCTGGCAGAACTGAGGTTGACGGCATCATCCACGGATCCCTGATCAATTGTGTTCTCTTCAGTGATAAGTCGCGGTACATCCTAAACACGTATTCTCGACGTGTGTACATTTAGAGAGAGACGGGAACGCCCACCATTGGGCAAACTCACTACTACAGTTCTGGATAACACGTGGTTTCGGCTGGCATCATATTGGATGAATGTACGCCACTCTACCTGTTTCCCCGAGGCACCCTGACTTCCGCACGCTACGAGGATGATATCCTAGGAACATGTCTTATGATTTTTAGGGGATTTGTTTGCCCTCGGCCGTAATCATCGGGCTCGGCTAGTTACCGAATAGTTGAGAGAGAGTCTATTCACAAAAATGGAGTTGCCCACGAGATCTTCGGACCAGGACTCGATAGAGCATTCCTGTGATGATATGAGAAGAACGATTGCAGGCCTTCAGCCCTCCTCCCAGAACTCTCCCAGGATTTGAACGCGGCCAGGTGGAGGAGTAGTACTTTTAGCTTCAAACTCTCATTCACAAATTTGGTAAGAGCACGAGTGATCGTTGTACTAGCTGTATTGCTGTTCGGGATAATCAGACTCCCTATTAGCCCTTCGAAATCGGCGCCACGTGGTGCATCACATTAGTACTGCAATACTGTCATTACTAATGCTTCCTCCTCATTCCGTGGTGGCATTCGCTTTCTGTTGTATATTGCTGCAGAATCAATATACACGGTCGTATCAGATTAATATGACCACCCCCGCCATTACAGTATACCCACCCAGGGGCATCATACATTGCACGTGACAAGGTCGCCCACACGGATATATAAGCGTCCGACTAGGACCGATGAGCCATAGTGTGTAACGTGAGAACAATGGCCATAGGTAATGATTTAACGGGAATTCAAAAGGTAATGATCAGCGGCAAGGGTGGAAGCATCTCAGAAACAACAGACGTCGTGGGCTGTACGCGAGGTGCTGTACAAAGAGTGGACCAAGAATGGACCGAAGACACATCAAGTACCTCCCGACGTTATAAATACGTCGCCTACCTTGACTGGTAAATGGCAATCGACGCGCAACAGTGCAGCAATTGCCTACGCAAATGAAGGCTGGGGAACATAGGTACGTGTTGCCGCTAACAGTAGCACGAACCTTGTTACGCATGGGTCTCTGGCGATAACGCCGCGTCAAGGCGCCTATGTTTACCCAGTTCCATCGGCAACGATGCATGTAGTTCCCATGGGACTACCGTCATTGGACAGTGGAAGAGATGAAAAAAATTTTATTTCTCCGACGAAACGAGGTTTCTACTCCACAGATGTGACGGTCGGTGGCGCATACGGCGTCCGACGCACGAGAACCAACACCCAGACACGCTTGTCTGTTAAGTACAGTCCGGCGGTGCTAATGTGCATATCTGGAGAATGTTTTCCTTGTGTGACCTGGGAACGCTGGCACCACTGGATGGGTCGCTAAATGCCAATGGCTACATGTAGACCCTCTCTGACCATATGCATCACTTCATGTTGGACGTTTACCCTTGTGGGGATGGTGTCTACCAACAGGACTCTGCTCCGCTCAGGGAGTGCGTGACTGGTTCCACTAACATGTCAGCGATGTCTCCGTTTTCCTTTGGCCAGCAAAATCGCCCGACCTCAATCTTATAGAGCACTTGTGAGACTATTTGGATTGACAGGTTCGACGTGATGACCCAGAACCACATCATCTCCGTGACCTCCGTGCTCTGCTACGGAGGTCCAGAGATCACGTGTGCCTCGGGCAACCTTCCAGGGCCTTATCACGTCCATGCCAGGCTGTCTCGCCGCTTTTATTTTGGCCAAAGGTGTTTATTCCCATTATTTGGTAGGTGGTCGTATTATTCTGATACGACTGTGCATGTAAGTTTGCATTAGCTGTCATTAAACTCTATCATTCGTAATTTTCGTTATTTATGGTTTTGTGTTTGACTCGTCGCGTTAATTTTGGACAGCACTGTAGATAGTCAGCACACGAAGTATCAAATAGTTACCAGAAGAAAGCCAAAGAAACTGCAAACAAAATTCCTAGTAGAAACCCACCTAACAAATATTGCCTAACTATACTTGCAGAGAAGAGAAAATACCTAAATCCCTGTTATAAATGGTTCCTACCTCTTTCCTCGGAAAGCGCTAAGGATGGTGAAAAAGAAGATTAACGCCTTCTCTTTCCACGAGAAAGCAGCTTCTCCAGCTTCATTAGAGAAGTGTCAATTTTTCCTCGGAGGAGAAAGAAGATGATATTTTCCTTGATCGTCTAGGTGATTCGTCGTACTGAACACATGCTCCCGAGAATAAGGGCGATAACTGTTTGTTTTGTTAATTTTAGCGACATCTCTGAACAAAAAGCTAAAGACGGCAGTTGAGCTTGTGCTTGCGTAACAAGGAAAGAACACGTTCTTAGAACTGAAAACTAAATAATTTACACCTTGCTCATACAGTACACAAACACAATTTTCTACACTAAAGAGGCAAACATTTTAACGAGTTTTATCGATTCGAAGCTTCATCAATATTTAATTTGATGTTATTTGGTTTTTAAATGGTTATGTTGTACTTATGCTGCTAAGAAATGCCACTGAGGAGATACCATGCCAATGGACTTTTTAAACAAAGCAAGCAAAAGAAACTAAGTTAATATTTACAAAATTTTCCCTTTCTTAAAAATTGAAACGGCTCTGAAGAATGAAATGGCTCTAAAGAAACAATGCCTACCCAGTTTTAAAATTAAAGGATGTTTTTCAATATTTTGGCCTATTTCGGATTTAATGTGTTTTTAAGTACACTGTTGCTCAAAACTTGAAAAAGAATATCACACCTGAATACATTATAAAGCGTCATGGGGAATTACCGAGATATAGAGCTTCATGGAGCTAAAAGAGCAAGTTAGCATACACAGTCGTACCAGAAAAATATGACAACCTACTTAATAATGGGAATAATCAGCCATGGCCCGGACGACAGCGACAAGACGCCGTGGCATGAACGCAATTACGCTCTGGAAGGTTGCCCGAGGAAAACGTGCCTATTCTGACTGCAGCAAAACACAGAAATCCCGGAGATGACGTGGTTGGGGGTCGCTATGTCGAACCTGTCGATTCAGTTATTCCCACAAGTGCTCTATGAGATTGAGATCTGGCGATCGCGCCTGCCAAAGGAGAACGGCGACATCGCTATCGTGTTCCTGGAACCTATCACGCACCCACTCAGCAACGTAGCACGGCGCATTGCCTGTTGGCTGTTGGTAGACGGCGTCTACCAACAGGCAGACGCCGTCACCCACAGGGTAAACGTGCAGCATGAACGGATTCATGTCATTAGTGAGGATGGCCATTGGAGTTCAGGGACCCATCCAGTGATATCAGTGGTCTCAGTTCATACCAGGAATACATCACACAGATATGCACACTGCCAATGCTGGCCTGTACTTGACAGACAAGCGTGTCCGGGTGTTGGTTTCCGCCACCACCCCTCACTTCTTTGGAGTAGAATTCTCGATTCATTGGAGAAGGCAACAATTTTCGCTCTCTTCCACAGTCCAATGACGGTAGTGCCATGAGAACGGCATGCATCGTTGCCGATGGACCTGGGTTAACATGAGCGCCTTGACGCAGCGTTGACTCCGGAGACCCAGGCTTAACAGGTTTCTCTCTACTGTTGTCGGGACACGTTCCTAGGTTTCCCAGCCGTCATTTGCCTGGTCAACTGCTGCACTATTCGGCGTCGATTGTCCTTTACCATTCGACGGAGTCTACGATCTCCTCTGGGGTCGATGGCCTTTGACGTCGGGAGGTACTCGGTGTGCCAGTGGTCCATTCTTGGTACACCTTTACTACAGCACCTCGCGAACAGCCTACGAAGTTTGCTGTTTCTGAGATGCTTCCACAATTGGCCCGGTAGCCGATGATCATTCCTTTTTAAACTTCCGTCAAATCACTACCTCTGGCCATTGTGCTTACGTTACGCACTATGGCTCATCTGTACTGGACGCTTATATCTTCGTGTGGACTTGTCACGTACACTCTGTGACGCGCCTGCGCGGGTACACTTTGATAGCGGTGGTGGTCATATTATTCTGATACGACCGTGTATGTACAAAGGAGTGGAGCAACACAACCGAGTGGAGCATAACTGCACTCAGAGCGCAAAGCAAAATATAGCAATACACCAACTACAATATAAGAACAAAGTTAACAACGGTAGCCAATGATCATTCCTTTTAATTCCATCATCATTGGTTGACAATGATGATGGAATGTGTGTTTGTGTGTATGTGTGTGTGTGTGTGTAATGGGTTCCATCGACCATCAGTAACTTTAAAAGATTTTATTCATGTCGGAAAGGATTCAGAAGACGTGCTCATTACAAAGGAGTATTCGGTGTCATCTTTCTTGTTCTACTTTTAAATGCTTTTGCATCCTACGAATATCTTGCGCAATAGATTGGATATATTTTATCTTGGATTGCGCTCTGTTGTCAGATCTTTTTTTACAGCCTTACCAATCAAGCATTTCGGCAATGAAATTGCTCTGATAGGGAATCTGACGTGAGATGGCGAAAGTCGAAACTAATCCTGAAAATGAAATCAATCCCATTAGGCCACATCTTATGCCCAATGTTTAAAGAAATGTTTAGTAAGAAGGTAATTAATTACATTTGTTGGCTAACTGTTTACTGGTGGAGCATCAGATGCGTGTTTGAGCAGAATTCTCGTGGGAAAGACGAGTTTGCTGAAGCAGACAAGAAGATGCCCTTCAGATTAGCAAATAAGCGAAATTACTAATCCAGAGAATCGATGATCGAGTTGTTCTGGATTTCAGACTTCTTTGCTGTAAGACAAAAGCCCGGAAGGAGCATCAAAGCTGTGCTTGTTCTCAGAAGTAGTCCGATATCTTGAGCTAGTGGCCGTAAATTAGGGGCTGACATATGCTGATTAATTTAGTGGTGGCTGCGAATCAGCGTTATGTTGCTGGCCCCCATCAGCACTTGAAGCTACCAATTCCTTGTTGACTTAGAATTTGACCGGTTGTTGTTAAACTCAAACGTTAATTAAAATGATTTCGACAAGGGTTGACAGAACAGTAAACGCAGCATAAAATTTTCTTTCTGCATACCGAAAAAATATATCATTTCTGAACTCCATCAGGAATTCTTAATCGAATTTTTTATTTTGGATGTGATTTTTACCCCAGAAATTATTTGCAGCAGTAGTTTTTTTTATTTATTTAAAGCAACATTAAGTAAGAAGAATTCTGTACACCAATCTGAAATTAAGTGGAACCTCAGTTATCCGTTTCTCACTTTTATACGTAATTCTGCGCTAGTATTGATACTTTACTTTAGTTTCAATTGCTCTTTCAGTTCGGTTCTAGATAATTCTTTTATACGTTTTTTGCGGTTACAGATTAAATTTTGAATTTTAGATTATCAAAATTTCACGATTCTTGAATTCTTTTATACGTAACCCTGTACGTTTTTAATGTTCGTTTAACGTTATCTATCTGAACACTACATAAATCAGTCACACAAACGTCGTCACCTACTTACTGTACATTGAAACAGGAGACATTCAAGAAATTTCAGAAAAGGTTACTTACTGTTAGTTTTTATTCTGCCGCTAATCCTTTGGCACTTCAACAAGGTATAATCAAATGAAAACGAGTTACTAATAATAGTAATACTTCGTTAAGAAAACAACACCACCACTAAAGTAGAACACTAAGCCTTCAAATAACTCAAACTTCAATTTAACAAACATCTCTTCCACAATTAGTATGATAACTTCCACCATCTCCACAAACAATGTTGCTGCTCAAATATTACACACTATATTGACAAAAGTAATCAGACACCAGTTAAAAAGCAAATGAACGTATCCGCTGCGTTGTTAAGAGGCGCGGTACTAATTCAAACAGTATAAAAACAAACCTGCAGCTGACCGCGATCATATCGCACTGTGAAGTTGAGTGAAAATGTCGGGGCGGGAGAGAACTGACTTTGAGAAAGGAAAGATTGTTCGGTGTTATATCAGTGGATTGTCCATAAGAGAAACCGAGAGGCGTTTAAACATACCCAAGTCAACTGTTTCGGATGTACTGAATAAGTGGAAGACACATGGCGTGCCTAAAGCAGCAAAACATACCGGCAAACCAGAGAAAATCAGTGATAGAGATCGTCGAAGCCTCAGGAGAGTCATTAAAGCTAATCGACGGAGTACTGCACAAGACCTCAGTGTACATGGGAGTTAAAATGCTGGAACCTCAGTATGCACACGTACCATTCGCAGAGAACTTCATTCCATGGGTTACCGTGGTCGTGCGGCTGCTCACAAGCCTTTCATCTCCACTCGGAATGCTACTCGTCGTTTAGCATGTGTAACGTACCAGGAGATGTGACGTACCTGCCAGAAGGACGTACACGACATAAAGGCAGATAGGAATCAGAACAAATGTCCGCGTAGCTTAATTGGTAGAGCAACTTATTCCGGAATGAGTGGACCCGGGTTCGAACCCCGGCGCGGATAAAAATGACGGAGAAATCCACTTCGTTATAATGGCGCCCGAACTATCCGGATGACCCGACCGTTCAAAATCTCGCAATGGTGTGATGTTATTTCCACACCGCGAGATAGGAAAAAATAAGAGAATCCCTTCTCCAGCCCTTCGACAAAAAAAAATAAAAATAAGGGGGAGATGATGTAACGTACCAGGAGATGTGACGTACCTCCCAGAAGGACGCACACGACATAGAGGCAGATAGGAATCAGAATAAAATGTCCGCGTAGCTTAATTGGTAGAGCAACTTGTTCCGGAATAAGCGGCCTAGGGTTCGAATCCCGGCGTAGACCGAAAATGACGGAGAAATTTACTTCGTTATAATGGCGCCCGAACTATCCGGATGACCCGACCGTTCAAAATCTCGCATTGGTGTGATGTTATTTCCACACCGCGAGATAGGAAAAATATGAGCAGCACTTCGAAAGAAAGAAAAATAAGGGAGAGATGATGTAACGTACCAGGAGATGTGACGTACCTGCCAGAAGGACGTACACGACATAAAGGCAGATAGGAATCAGAACAAATGTCCGCGTAGCTTAATTGGTAGAGCAACTTATTCCGGAATGAGGGGATCCGGGTTCGAATCCTGGCGTGGACAGAAATGACGGAGAAATTCACTTCGTTATACATGGTGTAAAGAACACTTATCGTATACCGTAGATCAATGGAAACGGGTTCTATAGACTTGTGAGTCCAGATACACGATCCATCAGTCTGATGGCCGTGTGTGGTTATGGCGACAGCAGGGGGAACGCTATTTACCACAGTGTACTATTCCTACGGTCAAGTTTGTAGATGGCAGTGTACTCGTGTGTGGGTGTTCTTCATGGTATGGTCCCGGCCCATTGGTTATCGTGGACAAACCTGTTAACCAGCACGTCTACCTCGATATTTTGGGCAACTATATGCTACCAACAATGTGGCATTACTATGGAACCGAGCTTTGTTGGTACCAGCAGGATAATGCACCGAGCCATAAAGCAAGGACTGTTACGGCATGATTTGACGATAATTCCGCATCGTGTGTGGACTTGCCCGCAGAGAACCCTGGTCTTAAGCTCATAGACTACCTATGGAATGAATTAGAGCTCCGCATAACCAGTTTGGAACCAAGGCCTACTACTAAGCAACAGTTAGCCGCAGCATTATGTACTTAATGGAAGCGCATGCCTATCGCTGTGTTCCAAAGCCTTGTCGAAAGCACTGTCTCGAAGGTTCAGTGCATGCATTAAGCCCAAGGGTTGACCGACACCGTATTAATGTATGTTAATAAATGCTATGTTGTGTTAATGGTCTAGGTGTCTGGTAACTTTTGACAGTATGGTGTATATCATTCAGTCCTCATCTGACATATACACACGTCATACGTACAGACCTCAAGTTGCTGGCAACCATACTCTTGTTAAGTTTTAAAAACACTATGGAGAACGAGTTCCTCGAACTCGTTCTCCATGTTCCTCTAACCATTTGAAAAATTCCTTCTTTGTTAGGTAGCGTTTCCGATTTAAAATGCTCTCATATAATTTCGAATTTTTCCCCGATATCTCTGCTTCTAAAATTCCGATTAGAAAAATTATTTCTGCACCGGATAAAATGGTTTGGCCAACAGGGGTGTTAAGTGTTAATTTCTGCGTCTCATGTATTTGTAGCAAAATCTGAGCTCGTGGAAACTGGATTGAACAAATTCTTTCGTTGACCGATATCATTCAGATCGAAAAACCTTTTGAAAACATTTTCTTCTTAAAATCATGTATTATTTTAAGATATCTCTGCTTCTAGGAGTCCGATTTGAAAAATTATTTCTTTGTTGGAGAGTGTTTCCGTGGAAAAATGTTTCTTTTATAATTAAATTTTTTTTAGCCGACAAGTCTGCCACCAGAGGGCGTAAAGTCATGTTTCCGTTTACAGCAATATCTGCGGACCAAAAACCCGATTGAAAAACTTTTCTCTTTGGTCAGATTCTATTAACTATGCAAACTCTGTGTGTGTATTTTCTTTCCAAAATAGTTCACAATTTCGCCGCTAGGGGCGCATATGCTTATTCTGTTTTTTTTTTAATTTCACTGCTTTTACATGTGCAATTTAAAAATTTCCTTCAACACCGGATGCCATTTACCTTGCAGAACACTTAAGGCCGCCCCGGTGGCGCAGTGGTCTTAGGCGCTGGCCTCTGATCATTCGTCCGTAAGGGGTCCGGGTTCGAATCCCGTCAGGCATGGATGTTGTGTTTGTCTTACGGCATTGGCTCTGTCCCTTCCCTGGAACCAGTGACCCTAAATTAGGGACGAGCGACTGCTTATAGCCCATTGAGTTGCTCACGGTGGTCGTTAAACCTCCAATCGAAAAAAAAAAAAAAAAAAAAAAAAACACTTGAAGCCAATATATGAAGAATTTTGTAGTTCACAACTCTGTCAGTAGGTGGTGTTCGTGTACTACAGTTTGCAGCTGTATTGCCGCTTCTAAAACCGCTATTGAGAAATTTCTTTTTCACTGTACGCCATTCGCAACAACAGAGATGTGGAGCAGTATCCTCTTTAAGTAACGCAAAGATTTCTCATTAGCAGAAAGGTCGAATGCTTTTCGATGAAGAATAATTTTCACCTCTTTTCAACTTTTCCGTTATGCAAATTTTTTCCTCTAGCGGATGTAGACTTACATCATGTTTCCTTCTATATTTCTCCTTTTAAGTTTGATTTGAAAATTTCTTTGTTTTTGGTACCTTCCTTGTAGTATGAGAAGCTTGTTTTTCTCCATTTGGTAATTTTCGTAAAATGCTTTTTAGCAGCTGGAGGAACTAAGTAGGTGTTTCTATTTCTGGATGTTTTATCGATTGTTGGAACCAGTTGATTGTTTTCCGAACAGCATCCATTGACTTTGGACAGCTTTAGGAAATTTAATTCGCCTCAGAACGGATTCAAAAGACGTGCTCATTACATCCGAAAACTCGGTGTAATCTTTCTTGGTTTTAAATTCAGTCTCAACGTAATTGCTGCTCTTTGTATTGCATGACAATGCAACAGGATTCTAGAATTTGCTCTTAAAATTTGAAAGTAGAGAATGCTAATCATGAAAGAAATACGGGATTACGCCATATAATACAAATTTTGAAGATGACAATCAGATTTTTGGCGTAAATGTGACAAGAATGGTAAGTCAGATAACATCTGAAAACTTGAAACTTTTCATCGTCCTGGAGCGGGACTCGAATCCGCGTCTCCCAGAAAACGCCCGGGTAAACGCGGGTTCGAGTCCTGCTCCAGGACAATGAAAATTTTCAAGTTTTCAAATGTTATCTGACTTACCATTCTTGTCACATTTACGCCAAAAATCTGATTGTCATCTTCAAAATTTGTATTATATGGCGTAATCCCGTATTTCTTTCATGATTTATCTGCTTCTTTTTTTTTTTTTTTTTTTTGATTGGAGGTTTAACGACCACCGTGAGCAACTCAATGGGCTATAAGCAGTCGCCCGTCCCTAATTTAGGGTCACTGGTTCCAGGGAAGGGAGAGAGCCAGTGCCGTAAGACAAACACAACATCCATGCCTCACCGGGATTCGAACCCGGACCCCAGACGGACGAATGATCAGAGGCCATTATCTGCTTCTCCAGGCAAACACGGGATAAGGTTCTTAACCTCCAGATTCGCTAAACATGAATGCCGGTTGCTTCGACTAGCAAATCCTGTGATGGTTAAATTAAAATTGATCGGAAACTTGGTCGTTCTGAGTGGTGTAGTGGTTAGCATACCCGTGCGTTTTCTGGGAGACGCGGGTTCAAGTCCCGCTCCAGGACGATGAAAATTTTCAAGTTTTCGGATGTTATCTGACTTACCATCCCTGTCACATTTACGCCAAAAATCGGATTGTCATCTTCAAAATTTGTATTCTATGGCGTAATCCCGTATTTCTTTCATGATTTATCTGCTTCTCCAGGCAAACACGGGATAAGGTTCTTAACCTCCAGATTCGCTAAACATGAATGCCGGTTGCTTCGACTAGCAAATCCTGTGATGGTTAAATTAAAATTGATCGGAAACTTGGTCGTTCTGGGTGGTGTAGTGGTTAGCATACCCGTGCGTTTTCTGGGAGACGCGGGTTCGAGTCCCGCTCCAGGACGATGAAAATTTTCAAGTTTTCGGATGTTATCTGACTTACCATCCTTGTCACATTTACGCCAAAAATCGGATTGTCATCTTCAAAATTTGTATTATATGGCGTAATCCCGTATTGCTTTCATGATTTATCTGCTTCTCCGGGCAAACACGGTATAAGATTCTTAACCTCCAGATTCGCTAAACATGAATGCCGGTTGCTTCGACTAGCAAATCCTGTAATGGTTAAATTAAAATTGATCGAAAACTTGAAACTTGGTCGTTCTGGGTGGTGTAGTGGTTAGCATACCTGGGCGTTTTCTGGGAGACGCGGGTTCGAGTCCCGCTCCAGGACGATGAAAATTATCAAGTTTTTGGATGTTATCTGACTTACCATCCTTGTCACATTTACGCCAAAAATCGGATTGTCATCTTCAAAATTTGAGAATGCTAATATTGCGTCCAAAAGAAAAAAAGCAATATTATTTTTCAATTTTACAGATATAAATTCAGATTTCGTGCTGGAAGCTTTTTGATTAGCCGGCATTTCCCAGGAAAGCAATGAATTCCTTATCTTGTTTCCTTTGAAAATTTCTATAGTTATCGCAAATCTTGCGCAAATTTCACTTTTCATTTTTAAGTTGTTAACAAAATTTTCGTCATGACACATTTTGTTTGCTAGGAGCTGCAGTTCAGATTTTTTGTTCCAATCCTCCCAGCAGAAATTGCACGTGCAATCAAGAACACGAAGCAAGGGAAAGCTCCAGCAGAAGATGGATTTACTGTAGACATCATACAAGAAGCAAGTGGAGAAATCGAAACAGTACTCGCCCAAATTTTCACTCGATGCCTTAATGAAGAGAAGATTCCTGAGGATTGGAACAACGCTACAATGATCTTGCTACATAAAAAAGGTGACATTGAGGATCTCAGGAACTACAGACCTATCAGCCTCCTATCAGTGGTTTATAAAATCTTCACTAAAGTTCTTTCACACCGCTTGAAGGTGACACTGGACATGGCTCAACCGAGAGAACAAGCTGGATTCAGGAGTGGCTACAGCACAATAGATCACGTACTGAGAGAACTAATTGAAAAAGCGAGGGAATATGAACTTCCATTGTGCAGGGCTTTTATCGATTATGAAAAAGCCTTTGATTCCGTGAAACCATCAGCAGTTACAATGGCTCTGAAAACCTGCGGTATTAAAGATGCGCACATTAATATTATTAATAACATCAATGAAAATGCAAGTGCAAAGATTCGGCTGTTTGAAAATACAACACACATAAAAATTGGAAAAGGAGTGAGACAAGGTGACACCATATCTCCGAAGCTCTTTAATGCCACATTGAAAAATGTCTTTCAATCATTGAACTGGGAAAAAAAGGGATAAAGATTAATGGAGATTATCTAACCCACCTTCGTTTTGCTGATGACGTAGTCATTTTTGCAACTACCCCATCAGAGCTGCAGAGTATAATCCAGGAACTTGCTGACAAGAGTAAAGAAGTGGGATTAAAAATGAACTTTCAGAAGACAAAAGTGATGTTCAATGCTTTTACAAGAAATGAAGATTTATCGATTGATGGAGAAAAGCTGGAGATAACAGACACGTACGTTTATCTTGGACAGCAGATATCAAGTGAGGGTCACATTGATGAAGAAATTAATCGGCGTACAAAACTTGCCTGGAGAGCTTTTGGAAGAAACAGCATAATTTTCAAGAGCAATATGCCATTATGTCTTAAAAGAAAAGTGTTTGATCAATGCATCCTTCCAGTGCTTACGTAAGGTGCAGAGACGTGGACCTTAACTAAAACAGACTAACAAAGTCTGCAGACAACTCAAAGTAGCATGGAGAGGTGCATGCTTGATGTAACCAGGAGAGATAAGAAGAGGAACTCGTGGATCCGAAAAATGACAAGAGTGGAAGACATCGTGATCAGAGTTAAATCCCTGAAATGGCAATGGGCTGGACATACTGCCAGAAGGACAGACCATCGATGGAGAGCCGAAATTTTAGATTGGACTCTAAGGGACAGGAAAAGACCCAGAAGAAGACCACATGGGAGATAGGTGGATGAAATTCGAAAACATGCGGGAGTAGCATGGAGGAGACTGGCACAATACAGACCGTTGTGGAGGAAACTTGGGGAGACCTTCGTCCAGCAGTGGATTGATAATGGTTGACAATTATGATGATGATGATGATGATATATATATTTAGAATAGTTTCAATGATCTAAATGGGCATCTCTTCCAGATATAGCAATCATGGCTGAAATTTTGAAATACAGAAAACAAAAATCTCGAAGCAAACTGAATCTCCAAATATTCAGTAATGAGAACAAACTAACTGACGATGTCTGTTTAATATAAAAGAAAAAAGAATGTAAAACGTTACATTAGAGAATAAAATTAGTTAGAGAAAAATGCAGAAACGGCATTATACTTCCAAGGCGGATATTCCTCGGAACATAAATTGGCATTCAAAACCAAAATAATGTTCCGACATTTTGATTATCTGAAGCCATTTGCGCAAATAAAGGATACTCAATCAATGGTTATTTATTCTTCAGTTTCGAAGCAACAAAGCTCTTGAGATGCTAAAAATTCTTAAGCCTTGGTTTAGGGGTACTTCTTTCTGCTCTGCCTCTGAGCTGCAGACTTTCATGAAGACACCGAATTGAAATTAAGTGTGAGACGAAAAGGCGACTATTGACCATGACTAATAGACACAAAATACAACTTTGTATATAAATTTATGCTATTACCTGACATATATTCTTTGTAAAATCTCTTTGAAAACTATGCAATATCTAAGAGCTAAGTTGAAAGAATTGCTACAGACCTTTTCTCAAAACGAAGCAAATATTGCGTTGAAGCTTACCAGATGTACACCCACGAGCCATTACATTATGACCACTTATATAATAAGGTGTAGGATCCCTTATAGCTCGCAAAACAGCGGTCACTCGGAGAAGCATCTATTCGATGAGGTGGCGTTAGGTATCCTGTGGTATCTGGTATCACAATATCAACAGCAGGTCCTCCAGTTCCCGTACATTTCGGGGTGGTGGTGATTTAGCGCGAACCCGCTTTTCCAAGTCGCCCCACAAATGTTCTATGGGGTTCATGTCAGGTGACTTTGGAGGCCAGGGGATTAACAGAAAGTTACCAGCATGTTCCTCGAACTACTACTTGACGATTCTGGCAGTGTGTCATGACGTATTATATTGTTGTTAATGGTTCTCACCAGCAGGGTACACAGTTGCCATGAATGGGTGAATTTGGTTCTCAACGATGTTCAGATAACTTTCAGCTGTCAGGGATTGTGTCATTAGGATAATGGAGCCTAAATTGTCCCTAGAAAGCATCGCTGACAGCACAATACTGCTCCTGCCAGCATGTTTCCTCCCAGCAGTGAATCGAGGTGCAATAGCCTCCGTTGTTAATCGTCGTATTCACGCTCTGCCGTCTATGTGATGCACCAGGAACCTTGATTCGTCAGACCAAGCCACTATCTTCCAATCATCCACGGTCCAATCTCGATGACCTTGGGCCCATCGCATGGGTTGTTGGTGATGACGTGCAGTGCGCATGGGGACCCGGACGGGTATCGGGTACAAAGGCCCGTGCGCCCAAGGCTGCGATGAACTGGGTGCTGTGACACATTGCCCTAATAACTACCGTTGATTTGTGGCACTGTGGCACAGCGGTCCCTGTGAACAATTCACTACAGTCACCGCTCTCCTATGTCATCTATGATCAGCGGACGACAAACTGCTGGACAACGGTTCGCCGTTTGGCCATTTGTGCGCTTTTTTATACGTGCCCACTACAGCTGCACGTGAACAACCCACAAGCCGCGCCACTTTCGATATCGTAGTTCAGAGGCGCCATGCCACCACAAATTGTCCTTTATCAAACTCCGATGAATGGTGAGCTTTTCCCATTCTGACACCAAACTCTCTACTAACTGAAAGCCGGTCCTCGGTTTATACACTGAATGGCCAGTTTATTATGACCACTTGACACTTTTAAGCAAATGAGCTATGGCTGCACCCTGTTGCTCCCAGAGTGCGAGGCTAGTATAAAAAGGGAAAGCTTAGTGTTGCGACAGTAGTAGAATTGATTTTTTGGGTGATGAGATGGGTAAAAAATGCGATTTGACGGAATTTTAACGTGGGATGACTGTAATAGCTCGAAGCCATGGAGCGAGTATCACAGAAACCGCCGCATTCGTGAAATGTTACAGAGCAGCTGTTGTTAAAGTGTTTAAAGACTGGACCGTCAGCCAAAAAACTGGGCCTCTACGTGCAACGTGTTGTCGTAATCGACTAGTGACTTCTCGGGCGGAACGGAGCGTGTCCAGACTGGTAACAGATAACAGAAGGGCAACAGTGCAGCTAACTACAGACCATCTTAATCAAGGATCCCCTCAAGTGATCTCTGCACGCACTGTTCGTCGTACACTGCATCGGATGGGATATGGCAGCCGAAGGCCTGTTCGAACACCTTCGCTGTCTGCAGTTAACAAGAGAAAACGTCTCCAGTTAGCACAAGAGCACACGAATTGGACAGTCGATAATTGGAAGCAAATTATGTGGTCCGAGGAATCACGTTTTCAATTGCACCATGCCGACGGCCGAGCGAGAATTTGGCGGAAACAGCACGAAAGCATGGGCCCCAAATTCATTGCTACAACCCTTCAAGCTGGTGGAGGCAACGTTATGGTTTGGGGAATGTTTTCCTGGCATGCATTGGGCCCTTTAATTCGTGTTGATCAACGTCTGACTGGCACATCATATCTAAGCATCGTTGTGGAGCAAGTGCGTCCTGCCGTGTGAACGGTTTATCCCAATGGCGATGGCTACTTTCAACAAGATAATGCGTCCTGCCATAGCGCTCGTATTGTACAGGATTGGTTTCACGAACATGCCAATGAGTTTACTTTGCTCAGGTGGCCCCCACAATCTCCAGATCTCAACCCCATTGAGAATTTGTGGGATGAAGTTGAACGGGACATCAGACAGCTGGATCCACAACCCTGCAATATCACACTCCTGGAAAGTGCTATTCATCAAGCATAGTCTCAGATTACACAAACCACCTATCAACATCTCGTGGAGTCCATGCCATGAAGAATCGACGCAGTACAACCGCCGTGAACAGCGCTGACAGCAGCTAGACAGGTTCGGAGGGACTCAATAAGGTGCTTGAATGTGTTCACAGGTATTTGTAGTCATGTTGACTGCAGTTCATCTGACAGCTGCTGGAGGGTGCGTGGTGGAGGATCCATACAGCGAACAACAGGATGGAGGTGGTACCACAGATGCTCAATCTGGTTTAAGTATGAGAAATTAGAGGGCCAAGGAAGAACTTAGACGTCTCCATCGTGCTCTTCCAACCACTCTCGAACATTTTTAGCTGTGTGACACGTCGCATTGTCGTGCTGGAAGATCCCATTCGCCCCAGGAAAGACAATCAGCATGTATGGATGTACGTGGTCTGCAAGTATGGATTCATAATGAATTATTTCCGCAGTGCCGTCCTCAGATATAAGTGGACGCAGGGAATGCCACGAAAACATTTCCGAAACATGGTTGAAGAGTGTTTGTTCTCCGATGTTTCTCGCCTTATACGTCACCGTCCAACCATTGGATGAAGCAGAAAAGTGACTCATCGGGGATAGCAATCCTTTACCAATCAGCGGAAATCAAATTCCGATACTGCCGATCAAATATAAGCCTTTTCTGCCGATGCACACGGTTAGTATAGGTGCAGTGACCGTCCGTCTACATCGGACCCTATACTCGGCAGGGAGTTCTGAACTATCGCTTCAGACACATTTACCTGGTTCATTCGGCCAGTGAGTTGCGCCACTGTAGCATGTAGATTTGCCCTGTTGCGCCTTGGCAGCCGACGTTCACCTCTCATATCAATGACACGTAGCCCTCCGCAGTTTTCACGTCGCTTATTCGCAATGGTGCCATTTCTGCAGACACGATACATTTTAACCACAGCAGCACGCGAACTGTTCACAAATTGAACTGTTGTAGAAATACTGCCACTCTTGGCCCGAAAGCCGATAATCATCTTGCAAGTCTGATAAATCGCTCCTTTTATCTATGACAGCAACGAGGGATATGCTTTCAGAATGCCTGCATCACGTCCCACATACCCTCCAAGCCGGCTCACGACACGTGCCTTCTTCCATTGGCTACGCGCTGTTGACCTTAAAAGTAGGATGTCGCCACAATAATGTGACTCGACTGTGTATTGCGAAACTTGAGCAATCTCCCCAAAATATCCCCGCGGAAGAGAAAAACTGGTCTTGGAACAAAAATTTAAATCCTTTCGGGTACTTCAAAATTAAGATCTCAATTTTTTCGCACTTTTAGTTTTATTCAATTGACAAGTTTTGAAGGCATTATACGGTGAAGTTAGGAGAAAGCATTTTTGTTCCACCCTAATATAGAGCCCGAATGTAATCAATGTTAGTAACTTCCAGTTCAACAAGAACCAATCCCAAGATTGAAAGTTTGGCAGATTCGTATGCTTCGCTTTTGAGTAGAAATGCGTCCCCGACTTCTGCATAATGCTTGGAGTGTGTGTGTGCCGTTTTGTATATGTCTGCTTTCAAAATGATTTATGTTTCACCACTCCAGTGAACGTATTCATCCTCTAGACTTCACCATCCACGGAGAAGCAATTTTTTTCAGGCAGAAACGAGCGTCGATCCAAGAAGGGTGGATGGTGGTGTTTTTCCTCAGACGAGACCTGATAGATTGAGATTGAGCATTGAGTGCTATGCCTAGGTTCCAGCAGAGGAGCTCGTGATCCATTTGCAGGGATCCTCTATGCCGAATTGCGAACCATGATTTTTTTTTCCACCAATGCATATTTGCTTTCATTCTTCTTTCTTGCCTTTTCTTAATTTACTTCGCTCCTGAATAATTTATCAGTTTCAATAAGAAAAAGCAATAAAATATAGCCAAAAATTGGTAAAAAAGCAAAGGGGGCTAAGAAAGTTTAACTTCTTTAAAATTACAAAAAATTAATTCTAAATTTTCTGAATTTGCTTGAAATATGCGGTTTTACATTTTGGAACAGAATTCCGGTAAAAATAGTTGATGATTCCTATTTCTACCGATTTCTATATACGGGAAATTGATTGCTCCATTTTTCAGTACATTTAAGTAGTCAAAACGAACTGGGCTCTAAGGATAAATTTGTCCACTACATTCTTGTATTGTCATAATTGTCCCTCCGTCCGTCTCATTTAATTTAATACAACCATATCTCATTTAATTTAATCCGATCTTAATCTTTTTACTGTATTTGGAATTCTGAACTGTGTGTAAGAACCATAGTTCATGTATTTTTTTCTTTACGATGTATAACTTTGCTGCAATTGGCCATACGTGCAGATGTTACCAAATTCAAAATACCCTCATCGTCAAAAAAATAGTTGCACCCAGAAGGAAGAAACCGACAGGAATGAAACTTGGTGGTTATGTTTGACATCGTGAGACATGCAAATGATTCAAGTATCACGCTCGGCCGCGCAAGTGACGCAAGCAAGGAGAGTTGGTAGCGCTGTGCCTGACTCGCTATATAAGGTCGTCGCGTTGCGCGAGCTTACCATTCTGATTCGTGTTAATCCCTCATTTCTTTTAATTCAAAATTTTCTATTGCAGCTACTGCTACTAAAAATCTGTCACTTTTCTCTTCTGTTGCGCTCGGCTAGAATTTGCGTTAGCATACATTGATTTGCAACTGGTTTAAGAATTTTTATACAGTGGTGTGCAAAAATTGAGGACGAAGCGGAGAAATTAGCATAACAGCGGAACGAGCAGACAGAACTGGCGGAAACACCACTCAGGAGATAGACTAGGATCCGGTACGGTAGGACATTCGCATATATGCAGCATGATGAAGGGTGGGGGTGTTAGAAGGGTATAAAACACACGGGCGGTGTACGCTCAGCAATTCTGTGAAAGCTATTGCACGGTGTACATCGGTTTGAACGACGTCGAGTTGCTGCCACCTTGTGATATGGCCAACAGATAATTCAGTAGACAACATATGGACGACTTTCCCCGAGGTCGCGTCATTGCGAAGTTGGAAGAAGGTCGAAGTGTGACTGGTGTGGCCGAGGAGTTTGGGATCGCTCACAGCATCGTTTCACGAGCTTGGAGAGCATTTCAAATGACAGGAACAGCTGTCCGAGAGCTTAGCAGTGGTTGTCCACGAGCAAACACGGCAGCGGAAGACCAGTATATTGTCCTACAGGCGAGAAGAGACAGACGGCAGACAGCGAGAGAAACCGCAGGACACATGCAATACACAACTAGACGCCCGTTATCGCGTTTTACCGTGGCCAGAAGGCTACACAAAGGTGGTCTATTTGCACGACGACCAGTACGGTGTGTGCCATTAACGCCTGCTCATCGGAGATGGCGGTTTCTGTGGTGCCAGGAACACAAGAACTGGACACATCAGCAATGGTGTCGATTTCGCTTTACGGATGAGAGCCGATTTAGTCTGTCGAGCGATTCTGAATGTATACACATCTGGAGAGAGCAGGGAACACGCAATCACACCTCCAACATCATCGAAAGGGACCGGTTTGGAGGTGGCGGGGCTCTCGTTTGGTGCGGTATCATGCTTGGTAGCTGTACTGACCTCAACATCTTCCAAGGAGGTTCGGTCACTGATGTCCGCTATTGTACCGATGTTCTCCTGCTTCACGTGCGTCTGTTTAGAGGTGCTGTGGGTCCTGAGTTCCTCTTCATGGACGACAACGCTACACCTCATCGTACAGTGGCTGTCGCAGAGCTGTTGGAGAGTGAAGATATTCAACGCATGGATTGGCCCGCAAGGTCCCCGGACCTACATCCAATCGAACATGAGTGGGACCTTCTCGGGAGACGCTTGGCAGCACGTCACCAGCCGCCAGCAAGGATTCCGCAGCTGCGATTGACACTACAAGAGGAATGGGCCGCAATGCCTCAACAGCTCCTTAACAACCTCGTCCTCAGCATGAACAGACGTTATAAATCCTGCAACGTAGCCAGGGGTGATCATATCCTTTACAAAAGACTGGATTTTTCTTGGGAGCCGCCTGTCACATGGACGTTTCTGTCTTCTGTCCAGTTGTGTTCGAAGCTACCTTTTCAATAAAGTGCCTTTGTATCTCTTGGATTCCTTGTTTGGACGGTTTTGCTCACTTGTCCCATATTCTTACATCTTGGGGATCTTATGGTATGATTTGAGTCGATGTGGAGCACTTCTGCACGACATTACATTTGAAAAACCGTTTCGTCCTTAATTTCTGCACGCCAGTGTAATAGTGATAACACAGAAATACAATTCTGGCATTATCCGGCAGAAAGGTGGACCTACACTTTTTCTCAGTATGTATCCCATGATTTCCATGTACTCAGGCAATATGTGCTATGAAGTTCTAGGAACATTTAGACTCGATTTCATCTTATGATCAATTTACTTAGTAAAGAAACACAAAACATTGACGCATAAACCGTAATATTTATTAAGAAATCCACCGAAGTATGCTCACAATAATGTTTAATTCATACGCTGGAAAACATGAAGTGCCTTTCTGTTTTTTACGCTTTTCAACCGTAGGTTGAAGAAGCGTACATGTTCCAGCTTTGTCCGTCTGTCCGCACGATAACTCGCTTAAAAACGGTTCGATTTCGATGAAATTTTAGTATGTGGTAGGGGACCACCTGGCGACTAACCCTTTTGAAAATGGGCTAAATGGGATCAAAGGTCAGGACAGAGGAGCGAGATCCATTCCATTACCCTTATGCGTCATAACTTGCGTAAACATGGTTCGATTTCGATAAAATGTTAGTATGTTGCATGGGGCTACATGGGAAACAACGCTGTTCAAAATGGGAGAAATGGGGTCAAAGGTCAGGACATAGGAAGGGGATCCATTCCATTACCCTTATGCATCATAACTTAATTGAAAGTGCTTCGATTGCTACAAAACTTTATCATGTTGTTCCGGAATTATACTGAACCAATTCTGTTTAATATAATCGAAATGGGGTCAAAGGTCAGGGCGCATGAGCAAGATTTGTTCCACAACCAGTATCCTCATAACTTGAGTAATGATTACTGGTATGTTGGAAAGCGTAATCAACGGACTGCATGATTTTACTAACTTGTTATTCTTTAATAACAACTACATCAGGCTTTTTTTTCAGAACTATTGAAACCTGATATAAATTCTGCCTCCGTAAGTAACTTTATTATGCATGACTTACGAAAAAGTGAATAAATAAATCCATCGCTCTTTCTACGTTAAGCAACGCACAGCAACCGAACAATTGTTATTCGAATAACAATTTTTCGTTTGCTGTGCGTTGCTTAACGTGGAAAGGGCGATGGATTTATTTATTCAAATGACGCCACGTATTTCGCTGATTTTCACCTTTTGAAAAGGTAATGGAAATTTACAGAACCATAGTTTTGAAAGAAAAAAAAGGCCAACACTGGAGACTTCCTCTTCACTACAAAGACCCAAACGTGAACTTAATATTTCTACAACTCAGGCGATAGTTGCATTTTTGCACTCTAAACCAGCACATTTAAAGATAAACACAATCGTAGTCATGAAGTTAAGCAATTAAAAGAATACCTTTTAAGTGTCTCTTATTGTTGGAATGGGTTTGTGTGTTTGGTGCGTAGTACCGAAAAGCAAAGCGCAGGATCTTTTGCTTTTGCCTATTACGAGAGCGCGTGATATGGCGCCCCCCCCCCCCCAGCCCAGGCATCATACACATCAAGAAATTCCCAGCAATCATTCTTCCATGACACTAGTCCTCCAAAATCGCAGTGATTCCTTTTGTGTTCTTTGTTTAGGGTTATATACTTTTTTTCCTCTCAATATTGTGTATTGCACTCTCCGTAATACTTGTTATTTGGTGCGTCCCTATTGAGTATTTGTCTGTCTCCTCGAATTTTCTCATTTTAGCTCAAAAATAGTTCTTACTGTGCCACACTGGTCGCCCGTTTTCTGAGATGATACGGGTTCCCATGGTTTCTTCTGCTTGTATTACCCGTGTTCCAATCTTTTGTTTCATGAGGAGCATGTGCTTTGATTTCAAATAACTTTTTTTTCTTTCAAGGAACTTTTGTAGGAAAGGCGGTTTTGTCTGAAACGGATAGATTATTCTCTGCGCATGTAATGTCTTGTAGGATTCGTCTTAAAAAAGAGCGGTTTTATGAGTAGAACGGTTCCCCCTCCTTTCTTTGTTTCTAGCTCTTCCGTCACGTGGGTTAATTTCTTTTAACTGAAAGTAAGACGAAAATATTGTTTTTATATACTTCTGCTTCTTCTTTAGAATGATTAGTCGAAGTTGGGTCACTGTTTCCGATAAGCCCTTTCTCTACTCCTTTCCTACACTTTCCGACATGGGAAATGCCACATCACGAAAAAAAAAAACACGAAATGAGACAAAACTTACCACGCATGTAGATAAGTAGGTGTAAAACAAAGATGTTCAATGTCTTAGGGATAACATAAATTATGTTAACGAGGTGACAAAATATCTGCAATTCGGTCTTAGTAATTAGGTCGTATGACCACCATGCAAGGCTATACATTCCGTAACACTACGTGGCATTGATAGGAAATACACCCTTTTATTTTTTTTTTTTTTTTTGATTGGAGGTTTAACGACCATCGTGAGCAACTCAATGGGCTATAAGCAGTCGCCCGTCCGTAATTTAGGGTCACTGGTTCCAGGGAAGGGAGAGAGCCAGTGTCGTAAGACAAACACGACATCCATGCCTCACCGGGATTCGAACCCGGACCCCTTTCGGACGAATGATCAGAAGCCATCGCTTAGACCACTGCACCACCGGGGCGGCTGGAAATACACCCTACGGTGTCTTTAGGTATTGTTGAGCTGTGTCCACAATTCATCGGCATTGTGAGTGGGTCATGAAGAGGTGTTAAATCGTCTGCCAAACAACGTTTCGCGAGTCATTTATTGGAAAGACGGTGATCGAGCTGGGTAGGTGAATCACCTGGATACCGCGCATGCACTGTTTTCTGATGTTGGCAGTGTGTGGAGAGGCGTTATCTTGTTGAAACTGCGCATCAGGGATGCCACGGGGATGCGGTAACAAATAAGGTCTACATTGTATTCGACGTAGCGTTGTGCGATTATTGTATTAACTATTGCGTACGAACGGTGAACCATTGTTTTAACTGATAGCGCTCAAACCATGACACTATGCTGAGGAACCGTATGACGCTTAAGGATGGCAGTAGGATAGTCCTAGGACCTGCGTCGTCTCCAGACTCTCAATCATCGATCGTAATCGAATGCTACGTGCTTCCATTCGTCCCACCACACATGTCTGCAATGCATTGCTATAACAATGGGAGACGATTTCCTGCGATGGGTGGTCTTCGTTGAAGTGGCCGCGGAAAACACAAACCGGCCCCAACAAATCTACGTTTCACATTCCGTGTCAATACGAGGATTCCACTGGTGAATATACATCTCATCCAATAACGTCTGATTTGGTTTGGAGGGGGGCTGATACAACTTCCCCTCGAACGCGGCAATTAAGGCGTTTGGGCGTCCGTCTAAGTGCATACCACGCAGTTAGCACAGTCTTGCAGTTTAGTGTTGACCCAACACTCAGCCACCATCTTTTATTCCTAAAAGACTGTGGCACTGTGTTGGACCTACGATAATTTCAAGGCTGTGCTGCCTAGATACTTCAAGTGTGGCGACCCACGGTACAATCTACCAAACGCTATGAACACATTCAGTCGACACTTGTTGCATCAAAATACATTCGGCCGTCACTTGTTGCATCCCAATAAAATGAGGCGACACTTGTTGCATCCCAATATATTAGGCCTATATTTTTGCATCCCAATACATTCGGCAGAGACCTGTTGTATCCCAATACATTCGGCCGTATATTGTTGCATCCCAATACATTAAGGCGACACTTGTTGCATCCCAATTAATTGAGGCGACACTTGTTGCATCCCAATAAATTGAGGCGACACTTGTTGCATCCCAATATACTGAGGCGACACTTGTTGCTTCCAAATATATTAGGCCTATATTTTTGCATCCCAATACATTCGGCCGAGACCTGTTGCATCCCAATACATTCGGCCGACACTTGTTGCATCCCTATACTTTTCCGTCTCAATGCGAAGCAAGGACGAACCACCCATATGTAGCCTTATGATGACGATTCTGGTAAAATTGCAAGCGTGATGGTAAGTTTTCTGATGACATCCCCCATACACTCTCACTCCTCACACGTGCTATGTTTACCGAGATCATACCGATCGAGTATCCCGCCCACATCCAGGTGACTACGATCAAACCTAGCTAGGCTAAGTTGTTTCTTTTTCCTTTTGTCTCTCTCACCTAATACGTGATCAGTTCACACTGTAATCATTTACATAACTTAACTGTAGACACATGTAAACCTGCATGGAGCTACGACAAATGCTTCCTGATAAGGCATTTTCTATATGAAGGCAAGGCAATACTTTATGAAGGCTATAACATTAACCCTGGAAACAATAAACCTTTGGTGACTGGCCAATGGGTGTGAAGGACGATTTCTGCCGTTAGATGGCACTGTGTCCCAAGGTATAAACAATACATTTTCCGCATTGTTTCCATGGTTGCATAGTGTTTATTAAAAAAATTCCACTGCAGTTTTAGAAACAATCCGTTGTTTTTACAGGAAAATACAATCCACGTTCATCACGGTTTACTGCTGTTTGACGATGTGCGCATTTTCTAAAGAGAAAATAGTCGAAATGTAATTCCATAGATTCCCATTCAGATCAGAACCTACAACAACTGCGGTTTGAAGCAATCTCTCGGCAAGATTTTCAAGCAAATGGCCAGTTATAATGAAGTGTTGTTTGTGTGTGTTATTGATTTTCAGTCTGTAAATTACGTTCCTAATATGAGGTACAAGCGACTGAAGTAAGATATTGAATCATCTATATATTTCCAGGTAATCCAGATCATATAGAAAGTGCCTCCTACAAAAAATATCAGACGTGCTCTTAAAAGAATGAATGACGCTTCTGACTAACTGTATCAGTACAAGAAGAAAAACAACGAGTACCACATGCTTGGATAATATATAATTATTAGTTTGCTTTGTAAATATTGTCAGGAATGACTTTAATGATAGATTTTATCATGTATCAATTTATCAGTAGCGATGTTAGGCTTAGCTAACAAGGGTAATGCATTTTGTAGAAAAAGTAACCATTTCGCGTATTTTAAACTGCAAACCATGTACTAGTTTTATGACCTACTAGCTTTACTACCAGGCTTTGCCCGGACAGGATGTATGGAATCTGTAGAATCAAACGGACCAAAAGCGTTACGAATTATTTAACACGCGTCCAGGAGACACAGCATTAAAACACTGACTGAACAAAATTCGTTAACAATTTGTTATCGAATATCAAATGCATCACGTGCTTTCAGTTTCCGACGTCTTTGAGGGGCGAACCTCTGGGATAAAATAGTTAAAAACTTATCTTTGCGAATATTTTATGAAACTGGCTGAAATTTTAAAGATCGCCCCACATCGTTAGTAGGAACATGACCTCCAAATTTTGCATGAATCGGTAAATAACTTTTTAAATTAGCCGTCAAAATTTTATTAACCGTTTCTGCGTACCTATTTCTGTTTACCGATGAATTAAAAATTCCATGCCTATTTTAAAAGTTTTGACCGTACTCCGGTGAAATTTTGAGTGACTCCTCTTATTACCAATCCATGGTGTTGATAAAAAATTTCAGCCCGTTTCGTTAAGATTTCACAACGTTCGTTTTTGCATTTTTTTATGCACAGTTCTCAAAAAACAGAAACACCTGTAGATGTGCCGGGGCGATGAATGCAGTCACGGGCTTTCAAATTTGGAACAGGATGACGTAGCAAACGACGCTGACTTTATTGATTAGCTTATTAATTAATTCATACCTCGCGAACTGAACAACGTAAACACCTTAAAATAGTTGCGTTGACCTAGAAATTCAAGTATTAATAAGCTATGCAAATTTCACGATGTCACAGTTCGGCGTTCGAGAGTTTTTGCTGCTTCAGACAAGCAGACGTTTTGTGTTTTATATATACGATTAAATAATTTTCTACAGAAAAATTTCCTCGTTCAAATGATACGAGTTGAGAATGTAAATAAAACCCATATTTCTATATGATTATTACAAACATATATATATATATGTTTGTAATAATCATATAGAAACAATATACATGTTTCTGAGTCAAACGTCAATAGATGCGTCGAGACTCCTAACTTTTGTTCTCGCTGTTTTCGCTTAATGCTACAGCCTGGTAGTGATCTAATTCAGGCTTGGTCGAGGAGTGTATTTTGCGTAACCTCTCGTTTCAGTTACTTTTCCTTTATGTTTTTGTTGAAGAAGTCCTTCCATCTCAACTGAGGTCTTCTTCTACTTCCTTTTTATTTCGAGTTTGGGCGACCAGCGGGAGCAATCCTGCGGACTATATCCAGTCGCGTATCTCTAATTTAAAGCCACAAGTGCCTGGAAAGGGAGAGAGCCATCCCCGAAAGATAAACATACAGTGAAGTGCCAAGCGTCATGGGATAGCAATATGCGAATTTTCAACTCGTGCTGCCGTCGTATAAAACCTTCGACGAAAGCCACGTTTCTTATCAGTTCCAGGGTGGTGTAAGCTCGTGAGTCAGGTTGAACAACCGCGGTAGGATTACCGCAAGCCGACGTGAATTATCGGAGTTTGAACGAGGCATGGTAGTGGGAGCCAGACAGATGGGGCATTCAATTTCCGAAGTTGTGCGAACATTCAACATTCCTCGATCTACGGTGTCAATTGAATACCGAGAATACCTCATTAAAGGCATTACCATCCACTGTGGGCAGCGCAGCCGTCCACCACGGGTGCTTAATAATCGTGACCAGCGGCGTCTGATCAGGATTGTCCATGGTAACAGACAAGCAACACCGTCTCAAATAGCATTTAAATTCAATGCAGGAGGTACCAGAGACATATACATCAGGTTAGTGTAGCGTAATTTACTGTCCATGAGGTATGGGAGCAGAAGACCCACCACAGTGCCTTTATTAACACCACGACATCATATACAGCGCCTCACCTGGGATCTTGAACACGGTAATTAGATCCTGGAAGACTGACAACATATGGCGTGGTCCGATGAGTCACGCTACCAGTTGTTGCGAGCTGATGGTAGGGTTCGGGTGAGACGCAGACACCATGAGCTCATGCAGCCAAGCTGTCAACAAGGCAGTGCGCAAGCGGGCGGTGATTCCATACATGTATGGGGTGTCTTTACGTGGCACGGTTTGGGTCCTCTAGTCCTTGAAATCACGTCATTAAAGGATACTCGCTTTGTTGCTCTGCTGGGTTACCATTTAAAGTCCTTCACGGACTTCATGTTCCCCAATGACAATGGAATTTTCCAGGCGGACAATGCACCATGTCATTGGGCCCAAGTTGTCCAAGATTGGTTCGAGGAGCATTCTCGACAGTTCCGACGGATCATGTGGCCACCACGTTCGCCCTATATAAACACAATAGATCACTTATTGGACATGGTGGGAAGTTCCATTTGCACCCAAGATCCTGCACCTACAAATGCCAGGGAACTGTAGGCGGCTATTCAGAAAAAATGGCTCAACATCTCTCCATAAATCTTTCGGCAACTTGTGGAATCGATGCCACATCGAGTTTCTGCACTTCGCCGAGCTAGACAACAACACGATACTAGGTACTTATCCCATGACTTTTCGCACTTCAGTGTACAACTCATGCCTCATCCGGGAACAGTAAGAATGGACTAGCCCGAAACTATACTTCTGATCACTCGGCCACTATTGCAGCCTCCTTCTGTTTCACTATTTATTTAGGTTTCTTCTATGCCTATTTCAAAAAAATGTTTAAACGTAATGTGTCCACATCAGGTGTTTCTATTTGTTCCAATACATCAGCTCATTTCTCGCGGTAAACGCACGCAAAAGACTTTCAGAAAACCAGTTCTAAGAAAACGTTTTAGCTTCAACACTAGCGGGAAGCCTTGGTTGTAAAAATATAAAAAGAACTATAGGAAAAGCAAAAATTAATATCAACAAGTTAGTAAAATCATGCAATGCGTTGATTATGATACGCTTTTCAACATACCAGAAAACATTACTCGAGTTATGAAGATAATCCCAGTGGAATAAATCTTGCTCCTGTGCCCTGACCTTCGACCCCATTTCGATGATATTCAATAGGGTTCAGTAAACCTCCGGAACAACATTGCAAAATATTTTGTCGCAATAGAAGCATTTTTAATCAAGTTATGAGGATAACGGCTACGGAACAAACCTCGCTCCTGTGCCCTGACATTTGACTCAATTTCGATGATATTCAGTAGAACCGGTTCAGTATACCTCCGACACAATATTATGAAATTTTGACGCAATCGAAGCATTTTACATCAGTTATGATGCACAAGAGCAATGGAATAGATCCCGCTCCTATGTCCTGATCTTTGACCTCATTTCGCCCATTTTCAATAAAGTTCGTCCCCAGGTTGTACCCTAATACAAACTAAAATTTTATCGAAATCGAACCATTTTTATGTGAGTTATCGCGCGGACGGACGGACAGACAGACAGACAGACAGACAGACAGACAAAGGTGGAGCATATACGCTACTTCAACCTACGGTTGCAAAGCGTAAACAAGTTACTAAAATCATGCAATGTATTGATTATGATACGCTTTCCAACATACCAGAAATCATTACTCAAGTTATGATTATAATGGTTGTGGAATAAATCTCACTCCTGTTTCCTGACCTTTCACCCCATTTCGATGATATTAAACAGGACCGGTTCAGTATAACTCCGGAACAACATACTAAAGTTTTGTCGCAATAGAAGCAATTTTAGTCAAGTTATTAGGATAATGGATGTGGAATAAATCTCGCTCCTGAGTCCTGACCTTTGGCTCCATTTCGATTATATTAAACAGAATTGTTTCAGTATACCTCCGGAACAACATCATGAAGCTTTGTTGCAGTCGCAGCGTTTTTGCAAAAGTTATGACGCATAAGGGCGATGGAATGGATCTTGCTACTATATCCTGACCTTCGACCCCATTTCGCCCATTTTCAATAGAATACGTCCCCAGGTGGTCCCCTACCACATACTAAAATTTCGTCGAAATCGAAATATTTTTACTCAAAAAATAACGCATAAGGGCAATGGAATGGATTTCGCTCCTATATCCTGATCTTTGACCCCATATCGCCCATTTTCAATAGAGTTCATCCCCAGATGGTCCCCTACCACATACTAAAATTTCGTCGAAATCGAATCATTTTTACGCGAGTTATCGTGCAGACAGGCAGACGGACAAAACTGGATCATATACGCTTCTTCAACCTACGGTTGGAAAGCGTAAACAAAATGTAGATTAATATTATGAGTGAAGCAATTACCGAAGCTAGAAAATTTCATACAATGCTGTACAACCTGTTTACTTTATTTTCTAGAGTGAGCGCTATTTCGGTTAGAGTTTTTTCTGTATAACACGCAAGTCTGATTTGTGTGGTAACATACACCGAAGACCAATTGAATTAGAGATACCTGTTTAGTAACGTGTAGCACCACCTTTCGCCCTGATGACGGTGGCGCTTCGTCTCGGCATGGACTCGACAAATCACCAGAAGCGTTGGGAAGCCCTACAGATCTACGACCCTTGAACAAGCTCCCACAGTTCACGAAGATTTGATGGAGGGTGGTCAGAGCTTCGAACATCTCTCGCTCTCGATGGCATCCCCGATGTGCTCGATGGCATCCCCGATGTGCTCGATGGCATCCCCGATGTGCTCGATGGGATTGAGGTCAGGTAGTCTATGTGGCCAAGGAAGCGAGCTCATGTCAGTGGAGTGTTCATCCAACCATTCGGATACAATTCGGGAGCGATGACACGGTGCATTGTCTTGTTGCAGGATGAGGTCCCCAGTGGGATGTTGAAGACGCACAAACGGGAGCAAATGGTCCTTCAGGATATCCCGGTAGCGTTGACCTGTAAAGGACAATGTCACACTTACAAGGGATCCCATTTCAGTCCACGTAAACAGTCCCCAGACGAGAATGCCAACCCCACCAGTTTGAAGAGTACCCTGTTGACAAGAAGGATCAATCGCTTCATGTGGTTTGCGCCGTAGTCGTATCCTGCCATCCGCATGTACCAACGTGAATTTCACCTCATCAGTTTAGGCAACATTTTTCCACATGTCTAGGGTCCAGTGGCGATGTTCCCACGCCCATGATAATCTTTGCACCCTGTGATGTGCGGTCAGCAGCGGTACCCTCGTGGGACGATGGCTTCTGTACCCCATAGCGAGGAGATGGTTCTGGATGGTGTGGCTGCTTACACGTTTTTGTGCACCAGCGTTAAATTGCAGAGTGATTCACTGCACTGTGGTTCGTCTATCCGCTGTTACAGGGCGAGCTAGCCGACGATGACCCCGCTCATCCACGCGCTGTTGTCCACGGTAGTTGGCCCTTGCAGGGATGATTTTACCGGATTTGATATACTCACGGTGCACCCGTGACACAGGGGCTCGTGAAAATCCCAGTGTCTGCACGACTTCCGAGATGGAGTGACCCATTCGTCGGGCCCCGACAGTTTGCCCACGATCAAAAGCGCTTGGATCCTTCGTCTTACAAATACTGTGTCCGACTCTTACTGATTCCCGTAGCATCACTCCTTATATTGTCGGATCGCTGCATACGTCATGTCGTTTCCGTTTACATGGGCGCACACAGCGCTACATTTGCATAACGCCAGCTGTCTCTAATTCAACTGCTCTTCAGTGTATTTTCTCCTCTACAAATCGATGCTATGTTGATTTTTTTTTTTTTTTTTTTTTTTGGATTGGAGGTTTAACGTTAACGACCACCGTGAGCATCTCAAGGGGCTATAAGCAGTCGCCCGTCCCTAATTTAGGGTCACTGGTTCCAGGGAAGGGAGAGAGCCAGTGCCGTAAGACAAACACAACATCCATGCCTGACCGGGATTTGAACCCGGACCCCTTACGGACGAATGATCAGAGGCCAGCGCCTTAGACCACTGCGTTACCGGGGCGGCTGTTGATTTTTGTACTTACCAACTCCGAAAACTCTTTCTATTACTATTTTTGGGTCTGAAAGGATCTTGCGAAATCCACTTAATTGAAAGATATTATGAGAAAGCAAATATTTGTACCGTGGCTGTACGACATCACATTAAACTACAAAATGTTGTATATGAGAAATCGCGAACTGGTTTCTATTATCGAATACATACTGAATGTTTTCTTTTCCAAAGAAAAAAAATCTAACATACAAAACAAAATTACTTACAGATTTTCTACGGATTAAGAGAAAACGAATTTAATCAATTCTTCCTTCTGAGTTACGCGCATCGGTTCCATACGCAAACAAAGAGAAAAAGCAGTATGATAAACTTTGGTCTCGCTTATTTTTTTAAACTAACGCGCATGCGATTCCAGCCCAAAATCGATCAACAGCGACAGAACAACCAAAAAGACAAGCATGCTGAAATTTTGTTCAAAGAAGATAATCGAAAATATGGAGCTCTTGGCGTGTTTTTTTTCAACGCCTTCCAAAACATTTATTCAAAGCAGCCCAGCATTTAAAACCAAAGAACTGCCACCCTCAGGGGCACGAAAACTGGAGAAACTAACACGCATACGAAGCTACTTTAAAAAAAATCAATTTTCTGTCTGTCACCAGACGATCTACTGAAGATCTTTTTGTTTTCATAAACTTGGGGTATTGATGTATGTTCTAAAGATCTGATTATGTCATGGGAAGTTAGGAGTTAAATGTTTTATTTATGTTTTTCGATGACAAATAAAGGAGACGGATTAAATTTGTCTTTAGATTGGTTTTGCATAACAAGAAAACTATTACTATATAAATTAATTCGAATGCATACCCAAATCTTTCATTAAACATACAGGTTGTTTCAAAGGTCCTCAAACTCAAAGAAGCAAAATCGTTTACTTAATTACAGTGGGAAATTATTTTAAGCAGCAAAATATGTCAATATTAAGCACACCCGACAAAACATTAGTCGCCCCTGTCAGAACATACCCAATAACGGGTGACAGTGTCTCTTGCCTTGATCACAGCATGTATCCAGTGTGACAGAGGCTCCACGAGGTCGTGAATATAGTGAACATCGACTTGCACGTGATGGTCCCGAAATTCCGACAGAGTACGCGGGTGTCTATTCCGGCGTATTTTAGCTTCGGTTCCAAAATGTTCCCTCAGGTTTCCAATTGGATTGAAATCTGGGGATTAGGCGGGCCAGTCGAGGTGAGACAGTGCTGGTGATTGTTTGTCGTGCCACTCAGACACAGTTTTAGCCCTGGGCACACGGCAATTGTCGTCTTGTAATACAGGAGTGCCAATGTGATGCTGCTCCTGGAGATGTAGGTCAAAGGTCAACACTTCGTCATTCAGAATGCGGAGGTACGCAAGCTGGATAAAATTCATCGTCACTACAACGAGAGGGCCCATTTTGTGGTACGAAAAACATCCCCGAAACATCACAGAACTTCCTCCAGCTTGAACACAATCAGGATCAAAGGATTCATTGGGCCTTCGTTGCACTCGTCGCCTCCCATTATTGGAGTACAAACAAAAATGCGACTCATCAGACCAAATTACTGGTTCCCAATCCTCCACAGTAAAGTTACTATGCCTCTGAGCCCATTGATAACAAGGAACTTTGTGGCCTGCTGTTAAAAGAGGCCTCTTCCGTAGTACTCTCCTCCAGATGTCCATCGCATGCCGTTCTCGTCGTAATGTCTTTTCGGAAATTGGTTGGAGTGGACTTTCATTTACTGTTTTGAACAATTGTTGCCTGCTTTGAAACAGATTTACAGTTTCTAGACGTGAAAAATGGCGGCGGTCCCTGTTGTTGAGAATCCTTTTCCGGCCGCAGTAACATCGCCGATTTTTAGTTTACTGCAGCACTGTTTGTAGACCCGCTTGACAGTACGCTTCGACACACCAACAAATTGGGCGACTTCCTTCACCTTGTGTTCGTGGGCACGGCCAAACACGATGGCCCTTTTTGCCACTCGGTAACGTCTGTCTTACGACCGATATTGGAGACTAAATTGAACACACATGTTGCTCTTCACCACTGCACGAGACAGAAATGATCCTGTTGACCACGTTAGTGCTATTTATCTCCCAACAATGCTATCACAGCGCCCTCTGTGCAGCCGGGAACTTCCTACTATCATTTCTGTTAGGGGTGACTAATTTTTTGTCCGGTGTGCATATAAGGAAATGAAACTTACAAAATTAAAACAGACGATAAAAGTGTTAACCTTTTGTTGAAGTGGGCTCGTCCACATATGTTTTTCTATAAATCTATCAGTGTTTGAATTGTGTAACGAAATATGAACGTTTACCTTTATTATCTGAATATTTTGATGTTCCTTTATTAATATTGGTATGGGGATTTCAAAACTTCCCAATTTTTGGCATAACATCAATAGTTTAGCCACAATGTATGCTATGGAAGTTAGATTCTTTAAGAAAAATTTGAAATTATATGAGAAACATTTTGCAGCGGCTTGCTGCAAATACATCAGAAGCAGAAATAAACACACGCGGACCCTGGTGGTCAAACCATTCTTTATCAAAAATTAAGAATTACATTTTTTTTTTTTTTTTTTTTTTTTGATTGGAGGTTTAACGACCACCGTGAGCAACTCAATGGGCTATAAGCAGTCGCCCATCCCTAATTTAGGGTCACTGGTTCCAGGGAAGGGAGAGAGCCAGTGCCGTAAGACAAACACAACATCCATGCCTGACCGGGATTCGAACCCGTACCCCTTACGGACGAATGATCAGAGGCCAGCGCCTTAGACCACTGCGCCACCGGGGCGGCAATTACATTATATGCAAAAGATTTGCCATCAGGAGCTGTATATGATGCAGGACGACTTTTTCAAATCAGAGTTTTAGAACCAGAGATATCGGGGAAAACGCCATTTAGCTTTACGTCCCTAGCGGGAAAAACTATGCACTACTTGAAAAAGGGACTGTACCTGAAATAGTCTTCGATATAAATGACATCGAAAGGAGAAAGATTTTTTCAGTCGGATATTTAGAAGCAAATACATGGGGGGAAAATGCATTTTGAAGTGGATATCATCTGCTTTGAAGCAGACTAGAGGCGAAGTGGTGAATCGAAAGAAACTCGGAGTGCAAGTATCATCATTCTCACATTTCAAGCTTCCCAATGCAAAACGAATGTTTCAAATCTGATTAATAGTTGCAGAGATAAGGTGAACAGATACACCAAGGGTAAACAATATTCATTTACGTCTCCTAGTGGAAAATTGTTCATTATTTGAAGAAAAAAGTATGCGCTAAATTATCTTCATAGTGAATGGTATAACATCAAGGAAAGCATTTTTTCAGTGTGACTTTTCGAAACAATTTCAGCTAGACTTCCATATATCGTAGTTTTGTGAATCCTCGTCATTATTACATAGAAAAAACTGTTTCTATATATCGAAAAAAAATTATGTATATCGAATTTTTTTCAGGAAGAATAAGCCCCTCCCCCCTCACCCGTAATGACGATGTTCTAATAAAAACAAGTAACAAAAAACCAGAACGGACAAGTTTCGGAGAAGAAGAAGGAAAGACTGGTCAAGATCATGGCGACCCCGACGGGTCTTCTAGTGGGTGGGTGGTGGTATTGTCTCTACACTCCCCTCACCCCTCTCCTCAAGTAACCTTCCTCTTGTGTAGAACAGGTTTAATTTCTTTCATCCTCTCTAACCGATGGTGTATGATCGCGATTGTTTCAGTCTCTCTAACCAACGATGCGTGCTCACGATTGTTTCAGTCTCTCTAAGGTGTGTGCTTGCGATTGTTGTGCTCGCATGGTGTGTGCTCGCGATTGTTTCAGTCTCTCTAATCAACGATGCGTGCTCACGATTGTTTTAGTCTCTCTAACCAATGGTATGTGCTCGCGATTGATTCAGTTTCTCTAGCTGATAGTGTGTGTGCTCGCGACTGTTTCAGTCTCTTTAACCGACCGTGTGTGCTCGCGACTGTTTCAGTCTCTTTAACCGACCGTGTGTGCTATCTAACCGACGGTGTATTTGAGATTGTTTCAGTTTCTTTAACTGACGGTGTGTGCTCGCGATTGTTGCAGCCTTTCTAGCCGATAGAGGGTGTACTCGCGATTGTTTTCTACTCTCGAAACGATAGTGTGTGTGTGCTCGCGATTGTTGCAGCCTTTCTAGCCGATAGAGGGTGTACTCGCGATTGTTTTCTACTCTCGAAACGATAGTGTGTGTGTGCTCGCGATTGTTTTAGTCTCTCTAATCGACCATGTGTGCTCGGGATTATTTCAGTCTCTCTAAGCGATGGTGTGCGCTCGCGAATGTTTCAGTCTCTGCAACCGACGGTGTGTGCTCGCTATTACTTCAGTCTCTCTAATCGATGGTGTGTGCTTCCGATTGTTTCAGTCCCTCTAACCGACGGTGTGTGCTCGCTATTGCTTCAGTATCTGTAACCGACGGTGTCTTAGCGATGCCAAAAAGGAAGTCCCTCACTGTCATGCAAAAGATAGGGTTGACGAAAAACGTGGAATACAGTGGAATACGCAAAAAAAAAAACGTTGAGGTTAAATTTGGTGTTTTCCCAAGTACACTATCGACAATTTTAAAAACCTTTACGGACTTAATAAGTATGAACACTTTTAATATAATCATCGAAATCTGTTGTGCAGCAAGACATTAGAAAGTTTTTTTTTTTTTTTTTTTTTTTTTTTTTTTGATTGGAGGTTTAACGACCACCGTGAGCAACTCAATGGGCTATAAGCAGTCGCCCGTCCCTAATTTAGGGTCACTGGTTCCAGGGAAGGGAGAGAGCCAGTGCCGTAAGACAAACACAACATCCACGCCTGACCGGGATTCGAACCCGGACCCCTTACGGACGAATGATCAGAGGCCAACGCCTTAGACCACTGCGCCACCGGGGCGGCGAAAGGTTTTTTTTTTTTTTCACAGAATTGTAAATGCATATGAATACTACATAAATACATACAGTGTTTTTTCAAGGGATGTTCAACACATTTTTTCTTGTTAATTCTTGTTTTTAGTTATCTATATAAATAATAATTGTTCATAATATGACTCATATAGTAACATACGTTACTTACAAGAAGTAGTGCAATCATTAAGAAATGTGTTTTTGAATACAAGATACACCTATGAGCCATTACATCATGACCACCTACCTAATAAGCTGTAGGACCCCCTTTACCCCGCAAAACAGCGGCCACTCGTCAAGGCATCGATTCTATGAGGAGGCGATAGGTATCCTGGGGTATCTGGTATCATAATGTCAACAACAGATGCTCCAGTTCCCGTACATTTCGCTGTGGTGGTAATTTAGCGTGAACCCGCTTTTCCAAGTCGAACTACAAATGTTCGATTGGGTTCACGTCAGGTGAATTTGGAGGCCAAGACATTAACAGAAAGTCACCGGCATGTTCCTGGGTGAACTTGGTCCGCAACGATTTTGAGATGCCCGACGGCTGTCAGGGATTGTGCTATTGGGATAATGGGACCTAAAGTGTCCCAAGAAAACATAGCCCACGACATAACATCGCCGCCGCCTACCTGCTTCTGCCCAATAGTGCATCCAGGTACCATAGCCCCTGTTGGTAATCAGCGTATCCGCGCTCGGGCATCTACTCGATGCGCCAGGAATCTCGATTTGTTAGACAAGGCCATCTTTCAATCATCCACTGTCCAATCTCGATTATCTTGGGGCCCATTTCAGGCGTTGTTGGCGATGACGTGCAGTGAGCATGGGAACCCAGCTGGGTCTCCGGCTACTCAGACCCATGCGCAGAAGGATGCGATGAACTGTGTGCTATGACACATTGCCCTGATCACCACTGTTGTAGCTGCGGGTGATTTGCCGCACTGTGGACCTGCGGTCGCTGTGAACAATGCGCGACAGTCTCCGCTGTCCTCTGGCGTCAATGAGCTGTGGACGACACACGACTGGACGACGGTTGGTCGTTTGGCCATATGTGCACCACTTTTGATACGTACTCACTACAGCGGCATATGAACAACCCATAAGCCGAGCCGTTTCCTAGATCGTAGTTCCGAGGCGCCGTTCCATAGAAATTTGTCCTTTATAAAGCTCCGATAAATCGGCAGGTTTTCCCATTCTGACTCCGAACACTCTTCTATCCCAAAGCCGATCCTCGGGTTATGTATATATACTCCTCTGTGAACTTCACCTGAGCCACCGTTCGGTCTCCAAGTCCGCTCATTTCTCTAAACTAGGGGTGTTCATAATGTAATCGCTCATCGGTGTATTACACATGTGTATAAAAGTTCGTTTCTGTATATCTAAGTTTCTGTATATCGATTTTTTATGGAACCACCGAATTCGATGTACTGTATGGATATCCGATTCTACGTTAAATAAAGTAATGATGAAGCACAATAACATGCGCAATAACGCAAACTAGCGGCAGGTTTGTGAATCGGGAAAGATCAAGTTATATAGAACCCCCTGCCTATATTTCTAGCGTTTTAAAATGCACGAAATTTTCTAAGTAGGACCAGGTATCGTGTACGCAGGCATACCAACAGATACGAAATGACTTGTTGTGGGTACGTACCAAACTATGAAACACGCTGTCTGAGCACGATACTTATGAAGAAAACTCAAAGTCTTACTAAATAAAAGTTCGCATTTATTTACAGATTAAAAACACACTAAAGAGATAAAAATACGACGACAAAATCTTTCAAGGCTTCCAAAGTCCCATCTTTAGGTCTAGTGAACAGGATGATCACGAACATGATCACATATACAGTCAATAGTAAACACGCCGCCCCGGTGGCGCAGTGGTCTAAGCGTCCGAGAATGGTCCGGGTTCGAATCCCGGTAAAGTATGGATGTTCTGTTTGTTTTACGTCACTGGCTCACTTCTTTCCCTGGAACCAGTGACCCTAAATTAGGGACGGGCGACTGCTTGTAGCCCATTAAGTTGCTGACGGCGGTCGTTAAACCTTCAATCAAGAATAAGAATAGGCCGCCCCGGTGGCGCAGTGGTCTAAGCGATGGCCTCTGATCATTCGTCCGCAAGGGGTCCGGGTTCGAATCCCAGTGAGGCATGGATGTTGTGTTTGTCTTACGGCACTGGCTCTCTCCCTTCCCTGGAACCAGTGACCCTAAATTAGGGACGGGCGACTGCTTATAGCCCATTGAGTTGCTGACAGCGGTCGTTAAACCTTCAATCAAGAATAAGAATAGGCCGCCCCGGTGGCGCAGTGGTCTAAGCGATGGCCTCTGATCATTCGTCCGCAAGGGGTCCGGGTTCGAATCCCAGTGAGGCATGGATGTTGTGTTTGTCTTACGGCACTGGCTCTCTCCCTTTCCTGGAACCAGTGACCCAAAATTAGGGACGGGCGACTTCTTATAGCCCATTGAGTAGCTGACGGCGGTCGTTAAACCTTCAATCAAGAATAAGAATAGGCCGCCCCGGTGGCGCAGTGGGCTAAGCGATGGCCTCTGATCATTCGTCCGCAAGGGGTCCGGGTTCCAATCCCGGTGAGGCATGGATGTTGTGTTTGTCTTACGGCACTGGTTCTCTCCCTTCCCTGGAACCAGTGACCCTAAATTATGGACGGGGGCCTGCTTATGGCCCATTTAGTTGCTCACGGTGGTCGTTAAACCTCCAATAAAAAAAAAAAAAAAAAAGACTCCCGGTTGCCACCAAATAAGTGTGAGATAGAAACTTAAAAAACACAAGAACAACTCACGCATGCGATACGTCATCTTCGCAGTGAAAAAAGCTATTCATTAGCGCAAACCGAGGTTGCGGGATGAATGCAAGAAATTCGTCGTTGCAGCACGTTGAAAAGTGTCTGTTAATGCATAAACTCTTTGCAAATAACCATACAAATTTATAGGCTGCGGAGGAAATGATTGAATTTTGATCCCAATTGGGGTTGTATTCACCCTTAACAATAGTTTGGCTGGGGGCAGTAGAGTTCAGTCCTTTGCGTATTGCAAATTTGTGCTCCGATGTGTTCGTGATCATTCCGTAGCCTCGACCTGAAGATGGAGATTTGAAAGATCTTGTTGTCGTAATTTTAACTCTTTAGTGTGTTTTTAATCTGAAAATAAATGGCATCTTTTATTTAGTAACACTTTGAGTTTCTTCCCAAGTATCGTACTCAGACAACGTGTTTTTTATCGTCATATGTGTATATACTTTTTTAAAACATGTGTCAAATTGAAAGCATATTTATGAGCGAAAATCTTTGTCGTTGTAAGTTTAGTTCGAAACGCTGTACTCCAAGAAAATCCCTGACGGAAATAACTGAATAACAAAATTAAAATAAAATAATCTTAATAAAATTGCTTTCCTGAATAATGAGATTACTCAAGAACTGAACTTTATATATAGATCAGCACAAATTATTACTGAAAAAAACAGATATTTTAATAAGCTGCGGATATGACTGCTTTCTTCTAAAACCCCAAAGCATTGTCATTTTTATGTCACTTCAATTAGAGAACACCGACATTTTTGCGACGTAATTTCTTACTTCTGCCTTCGTCCACTCAAATTTTGGAAAGTTTACGATAAGTACGATCTTTTTACTTCTAATTAGGAAAAGGCAATTCTTCTTTTTAAAAATTCCTAGTTAACTTGCTCTTTTTAAGTTTAAATCCAACTAAACAACATGATCGAGATCATGTTTTAAATCCTCTAACAGAAGACGTGCAAAAAATGGGGAAAATGGCTCAGACATTGATAAAGCGCATCAAAGTGCTGCTATTTTTCAAAAATCGTATCCGAGAAAGCCATTTGTCATCAATTTATAGCATAATCTTTTAGTTAAAAAACCAAAAGTGAAAAATGGCAATCTGCTGAAGATTATTTTTTTAAGAGAAAATTATCCATTTTCTCTTGCATAAATTCAGTCTATGAAGAAATTGTAGGCGCCAGAATGGAATGATAGCGATATGAGCGTTGTTTTAAATCTGTAGAAAGGGTACATCAGATATAATGAGTTACATATTTTTAGCAGGTATTTTGTAAAAAAGAGTAAGCGCTTATAGTATCACTTTTTCTGTCCGTTCTCCTGTGGACACCAAATATCTGCAACAACAAATATTAATCCGATTTAAAATTTTTCGTTTGCAGTGGAAAGCTTGAAATGTGAAAGCGATGATTCTTGCATTCTGTTTTTTTTTTTTTTTTTGTTTTTTCGTCGCATAATTTCACCGCAAGAGGACATAAATGTATATGCTATCGAATTCAAAATACATTTTATTCCACATGTTTGTTTCTAAATAGTCGATTGAAAAAATTATTTCTTCCCTTCGGTATGATTTATAACGAAGACTATTTTTGGTACAGTTTCTTTTTCAAGTTTTTCATAGATTTTCCATTAGGCGGCGTAAAGGTAAATTGCGATTTCGCCGATATCTCTGCTTATAAAGGCGCTTTTGAAAAATTCTCTTTGCAACGGATAGAGTTCTTGGTAGTAAATGCTCCACGTATAATTTATATTTTTTTATAGGGAATGATTTGCCCACCAGGGGGCGTGTTTCCTTCTGTTTCTGATTTATTTTCTGCGAAATCGGAGCTTGTGAAAAACCGATTGAAAAAATTATTTCGTAGACCGGTAGCGCTTTCCTCGGTAAACCTTTAGAGAATACCTTCTGCTTAAAATGATGCACAGTTTTTACGCCAGGGGGCGTGAATATATATATATTATTTTTGTCGATATATCTGCTTCTAAAAATCCTATTTAAAAAAATATTTCTTTATCCGAGAGCGTTTCCGGTGTGAAATGCTTCTGATGTTCTTGAAATCAGAGACTACAGTCTTGTGATGATTATATATGTATACTAAGAAAATACAACGTTTGTCACAAATAATTTATTTTTTCAAGTTGACCAAGTTTTGGCTAGGCTCTAGCCTAGCTTCATCGGGACGAAAGGCACGTAAATCTCTCGTCCGAGATGGGTCCGGTCGAGAGATTAATCCGGGTGAGGCATGGTTGTTATGTTTGTCTTATGGCACAGCCTCTCTCCCTTCCCTGGAGTCAGTGGTCCTAAATTAGGGACGGGAGACTCTTTATATCCCCTTCAGTTGCTGACGGTGGTCATTAAACTCTCAATCAATCAATGGCACGTAAATATTCAATTTGTACAAGCCATCATAAATAGTGTTACAGTCACAGGTTTTGGTTAGTTGCTTCCACGCGCTTGATAGAAATAATGGGGAAGCCATGCTATTAATAACACAGGCCTGCAATCAAAAAAATGTTTAGAAACCAATAGCTGATTCTGCTAGATTTTTGGATGCTGATTTCAGGAAAAATAGTTAAAAAATTCAATCACGTACCATTTTTCAACAAATTGAAAATTTTGATTTTCGTAGCCACCAATCCATTGTGTTATAATCTACTAAGGAAGGGGATGAGCATTTAGTGTCATAAGTCGTCATTACTGGAGAAAACTGGAGATTTTTAGGCAGTCCCTAGTGCGAAAAAAAAAACAATTTTCAAGTAATAATATGTCAAAAAAAAGTTTTGTTTGGACAGGTTTTACTTCAAAATGGCTCTTGTTCGTCGAGAGCCTACGCTAAAAATCACCATGATTCACCAGTAGTTATCATGAGGAGAATTACAGGAACATCAAGTGTGACCGGAAATGAGTTAGTTGATGATTCACTCCTTTTCGTTCCTCTCCCCTATTCCACGCTTCCCGCTCTCTGCTCAGTTGTACTTTGATCTTCGAGTGAAACGGTTGTGTGTTGAGCAGTGCAATTTTTCTCAAGGTGTTATATCTGTAGAGGTTAAAACAAATTTCCCGCAGCGGATGAGTATACTCATTTTTATAGTTTTCATATTTAAAGTTTTAACCTATAAAATGTACTAAATGGCAGCAAAGGCTTGTCTTAATTCACCTGATTCCTTTTGTTATATTTGTGGGGAATTTGTAATGAAGAAACATCAAAGAAATATAACAGATTTTGTGAAGAAAGTATATTATGTATATTTCAGTGTAAAAAAACTTGGTGACCAGAATAAGTCATGGGCCCCACATAAAGTGTGTTACCCTTGTGTAGAAGAATTGCGAAAGTGGTCAAAAGGCACGAAAACGTATTTCCGTTTTGGAATCCCTATGATCCGGAGGGAACCTAAAAATCATAGTAATGACTGCTACTTCTGTTCATGTAACGTGCAGGGGTACAATTTAATTAATAAGAGAAATATTTTATCCAAACCTCCTGTCGGCAATACGCCCTGTTCCTCATAGCTCAGAAATACCTGTACCTAAACCTACTGAGAAACTAGAAGACATTCCTGAAGACTCTGAAGTCGAAGGTCAGGCTTATGACGAGGACTTTCACGGTGTTTCAGATAGCAGCGCGCCCCAACCTTTTTTCCAGCTGGAATTGAATGATTTAGTCAGAGATTTGGGCCTTTCTAAAAAATCTGCAGAACTCTTAGGCTCTAGGCTAAAGGAAAATAATTTATTGGATCCTGGTATCTCTTTCTCGTGGTTCAGAAAGTGAGAAACAGATTTCGTTCCATACTTTTCTCAAGATAGTGGCTTAGTTTACTGTAGCAATGTCCCTGGATTGATGGAGATGTTAATTATACAGTATGACGTGACGAGTGGAGGCTCTTTATTGACTCGTCAAAAAGAAGCCTCAAAGCAGTGCTTCTGCATAATGGCAGCAAGTATACTTCAGTGCCATTAGGGCATTCTGTGTACCTGAAAGAATGTTACGAGAATTTAGCCTTGATTCTCACCAAATTGAAATATAAATATATTGTATGGACGATATGCGGTGATCTAAAAGTGCTTTCCATGCTTCTTGGACAACAAGCAGGATACAGCAAGTACCCTTGCTTCTTGTGTGAATGGGACAGTCGGGATAAGGGAAATCACTGGATCAAAAGGAGTGGCCGCATAGGAAAGCATTAAAACCTGGAAACAAAAACGTAGTAAAGGGAAGTTTGGTTGATCCCAGTAAAGCCCTCTTGACTCCCCTTCACATCAAGCTTGGCTTGATGAAACAATTTGTTAAAGCTCTATCAAAAGAAGGAGAGTGCTTTAAATACCTTGGCAACAAGTTTCCAGGACGTCTGAAGCAAAACGAAAGAAAGGTGTTTTCGTAGGTCCAGATATTCGGAAACTTTTTACAGATGAAATGTTTGAAAGTAAAATGGTTTTGAGTGAAAAAGAGGCCTGGGTAGCTTTTAAGAAAGTCGTCAAAAAATTCCTCTAAAACTTTAAGCACCCCAACTTTAAATGTATCGTGGAAAACATGTTAACGAAATTCAAAGACTTGGGTTGTTCGATGAGTTTGAAAGTGCATTTTTTAAAATCGCATTTGGACTACTTTCCCGAAAATCTTGGTGCTGTTAGTGAAGAACAGGGAGAAAGATTTCACCAAGTTATCAAGGAGATGGAGCGTAGATACCAAGGTAGGTGGAACGTCAATATGATGGCGGACTACTGTTGGATGCTGCACAGAGAAGACCCGCATACTGCCTACAAGAGACAAAGTGCCAAAAGGAGCTTTCAGGGGAAAAAAAGGCAGCATAAGGACCTATGAATGCCAGGATATATTAACAATGGTAACTGTTCATATTAATATAATTTAGCAAATCATTTCCAATAGTTTGATAAATAATAAATTTTTAAATAAAACACTTAAAAATATTTTGAAAAGACCTACTTTTCGCCAGAATATGTAAAATAGGATTTCTTCCCCATATATTCAAGCCCATTTTGTGAAAAATCCTTACGTGATTGAGAAAAATGGATGCCATATTTGAAATCAGCGCACCAAACAATATAAAAATCAGTTATTACATTGCAAACACTTTTTCATGACTCAAATTTTGCAGGCCTGTGTAATTTGCGCAGAATTCATATATATATGGAAAGCTTCCAAAATATCTGGTTTGGTGGTTGAATCTGGCTTGTCGATTAATTTTGCTTCTTCATAGACAAATTTATGGTCCATTTCGTAACAGTGTTTAGCCATTGATGACTTCTTTAGGTCAAAGTTCCGAATATAGGTCTTGTGCTCCTGTTAACTGTAATGCAATTAACGTTTAAATTCGTAGCATGACTTTATCGACACATTGTACTTATCATGCGAGAAAAACAATTCATTTCAGTGCTTCAGAAAAACATGAGGCTGATTCAGGATAAACAAGACTTGTAAAATGAATGCGAAATGAAATAAAACCTGCCAGTAGCATTTTGAATATTTCTCGGATGAATTGACGAAACAATGAAAAATAAGAATTTTAATTTGTTAAACGCGCAGTAAAGACATGTACAGTCTTACTGTAATGAAAGCCTTGAGAACCGAAAAATTTAAAAACTCGAAGGAAATTTTGTTTAATTAAAGCAGGCAACAGATTATTTATTTATTTTTAGAATTCAAACAACAGCACACCTATATGGAACTGCAAAACCTCAGCCCGAGGCTTAAAAGATTTAGAGAAAACAAATAAAGGAAATAGTTTCGCTTCACAAAAGGAATTTAAATTTTGTTTCTAAAGCTTTCCACAAGAACTGGCTTTCGAGGTGAGTGAGCATTTTCTAGAACAAGTAAAGTAATAAAATCCTTCGACAAGACAAGATCTTATTTGAAAACAATTCTTAGGAAATTTTCAAACCAGAAGGAAAAGAGCATATATAATAAAAGTTGCAAATATTTTCTGTTTCCTCTTCTCACATCAGGTAACAGTCTTCCTATAGCTTCCTACGGTAAATTGTTTCCCGTCTGCCAGGTATTTTTTTTATTGGAGGTTTAACGACCACCGTGATCAACTCAATGGGCTATAAGCAGTCGCCTGTCCCTAATTTAGAGTCACTGGTTCCACGGAAGGGACAGAGCCAGTGCCGTAAGACAAACACAACATCCATGCCTGACCGGGATTCGAACCCAGACCCCTTTCGGACGAATGATCAGAGGCCATCGCTTAGACCAATGCCAGGTATTGCTTAGCAATTTCTGACTAGTGTTGTTACGAGATAATAGGACTGCGTTACTAAGACTGTTTGCTCATCCTTATTATCTGACATACACAGTCGTATCAGAAAACTATGACCTTCCCCTTGTCACGTGCATAGTGTGACAGCCCAGGCGCGCCACACTATGCACGTGATAAGGTCGACCTCACGGAGATATAAACGACCGGTCAGTACAGATGAGCCATAGTGCATCACGTGAGCACAATGGGCAGAGATAGCGATTTGACGAACTTTCAAAAAGGAATGATCATCGGCTACTGCGACATATCAGAAACAGAAGACTTCGTGGACTGCTCGCGAGGTGCTGTAGTAAGGGTATCCAAATAATGGACCGCTGGTACACCGAGTACATCCCGACGTCATAACTGTAGAGCCCTAAAAGCCATAGACTCAAGAAGAGAACGTCGTCTCTGTCGACTGGTAATAGGCAACCAGCCGCCCCGGTGGCGCAGTAGTCTAAACTATTGCTTCTGATCATTCGTCCGAGATGGATCAGGTTCGAATCCCGGTGAGGCATAGATCTTGTGTTTGTCTTAAAGAGCTGGCTCTCTCCCTTCCCTGGAACCAGTGGCTCTAAATTAGGGGCGGGCGACTGCTTATAGCAAGGCAATCAACGCTCAACTATGCAGCAACTGACCATGCAAGTGAACGCTGGGGCACACAGGTACGTGTCCCCGTTAACAGTAGAGCTAACCCTGTTACGCATTGGTCTCCGGAGCCGAAGCTGCGTCATGGTGCCCATGTTAGCCCAGGTCCATCGGCAATGTTGCCTGCATTTCGCATGGGACTATCGTCTTTGGACAGTGGAGGAGTAGGAAAAGGTAGCCTTCTCCGACGAATCGAGGTTTCTACTCCACACAAGTGACGGGCGGTGGCGGAGGTGGCGTCAGACACACGAGAACCATCACCCGCACACGCTCGTTGGTCAAGTACAGGCCAGCGGAGGCAGTGTGCATGTCAGGGAGATGTTTTCCTGGTGTATTCAGAGACCTCTGGTACCACTGGACGGCCCCCTGAACACCAATGGCTACCTGTACATCCTCACTGACCATATGGATCCCTTCATGTTGGACGTTTACCCTAGTAGTGTTGGTCTCTACCAACAAAATAATGCGCCATGTCAAGTCACTAAGAGGGTGAGTGACTGGTTCTAGGAACACCACAACGATGTCTCCGTTCTCCCTTGGCCGGCGATATAGCCCGACTTCAATCCCATAGAGGACTTCTGGGTCTATTTGGATGAACAGGTTCCACTTGCCGACCCACAAGCACGTCCTATCCGGGACCTCCGTGCTATGCAGCAGTCGGAATGGGCTCGTGTACCTCGCGAAAACTTTCAGGGCCTCATTGCGGCCATGACACGCCTTCTTGTCACTGTCACCGGGGCCAAGGGTAGTTATTCCTATTATTTTGTAGGTGGTCATACTATTCTGATGCGACTGTGTTGCAGTCCGAATGGGCACGTTTGCCTTGTACAACCTTCCAGAGCCTCATTGCGTCCATACCACGCCTTCTCGCCACTGTCATTGGGCCCAAGGGTGGTTATTCACGTTATTAGGTAGGTGGTCATATTATTCTGATACGACTGTGCCGCAGTCCGAATGGGCACGTGTGCTTTGTACAACCTTCCAGGGTCTCATTGCGCCAATAACACGCCTTCTCGCCACTGTCATTGGACACAAGGGTGGTTATTAACATTATTAGGTAGGTGGTCATATTAATCTGATACGACTGTGCCGCAGTCCGAATGGGCACGTGTGCTTTGTACAACCTTCCAGGGCCTCATTGCGTCCATACCACGCCTTCTCGACACGGTCATTGGGCACAAGGGTGGTTATTCCCATTTTTAGGTAGGTGGTGATATTATTCTGATACGACTGTGCTGCAGTCCGAATGGGCACGTGTGCCTTCTACAACCTTCCAGGGCCTCATTGCGTCAACACCATGCCTTCTAGCTACTGTCATTGGGACCAAAGGTGGTTATTCCCATTATTAGGTAGGTGGTCATTATATTCTGATACGACTGTGCTGCAGTCCGAATGTGCACGTGCGCCTCCTACAACCTTCCAGGGCCTCATTGCGTCCATACCACGCCTTTTACAACCTTCCAGGGGATCATTGCGTTCCTACCACGCCTTCTCGCCACTGTCATTGGGCCCAAGGGTAGTTATTGCCATTTTTAGGTAGGTGGTCATTTTATTCTGATACGACTGTGCTGCAGTCCGAATGGGCACGTGTGCTTTGTACAACCTTCCAGGGCCTCATTGCGTCCATACCACTCCTTCTCGCCACTGTTATTGGGCCCAAGGGTGGTTATTCCCATTTTTAGGTAGGTGGTCATATTATTCTGATACGACTGTGCTGCAGTCCGAATGGGCACGTGTGCTTTGTACAACCTTCCAGGGCCTCATTGCGTCCATACCACTCCTTCTCGCCACTGTCATTGAGCCCAAGGGTGGTTATTCCCATTTTTAGGTAGGTGGTCATATTATTCTGATACGACTGTGCTGCAGTCCGAATGGGCACGTGTGCCTTCTACAACCTTCCAGGGCCTCATTGTGTCCATACCACGCCTTCTTGCCACTGTCATTGGGACCAAAGGTGGTTATTCCCATTATTAGGTAGGTGGTCATTATATTCTGATACGACTGTGCTGCAGTCCGAATAGGCACGTGTGCCTTCTACAACTTTCCAGGGCCTCATTGCATCCATACCACGCCTTCTACAACTTCCAGGGGCTTATTGGGTCCATACAACGCCTTCTCGACACGGTCATTGGGCACAAGGGTGGTTATTCCCATTTTTAGGTAGGTGGTGATATTATTCTGATACGACTGTGCTGCAGTCCGAATGGGCACGTGTGCCTTGTAAAACCTTCCAGGGCCTTATTGCGTCCATACCACTCCTTCTCGCCACTGTCATTGAGCCCAAGGGTGGTTATTCCCATTTTTAGGTAGGTGGTCATATTATTCTGATACGACTGTGCTGCAGTCCGAATGGGCACGTGTGCCTTCTACAACCTTCCAGGGCCTCATTGTGTCCATACCACGCCTTCTTGCCACTGTCATTGGGACCAAAGGTGGTTATTCCCATTATTAGGTAGGTGGTCATTATATTCTGATACGACTGTGCTGCAGTCCGAATAGGCACGTGTGCCTTCTACAACTTTCCAGGGCCTCATTGCATCCATACCACGCCTTCTACAACTTCCAGGGGCTTATTGGGTCCATACAACGCCTTCTCGACACGGTCATTGGGCACAAGGGTGGTTATTCCCATTTTTAGGTAGGTGGTGATATTATTCTGATACGACTGTGCTGCAGTCCGAATGGGCACGTGTGCCTTCTACAACCTTCCAGGGCCTCATTGCGTCAACACCATGCCTTCTAGCTACTGTCATTGGGACCAAAGGTGGTTATTCCCATTATTAGGTAGGTGGTCATTATATTCTGATACGACTGTGCTGCAGTCCGAATGTGCACGTGCGCCTTCTACAACCTTCCAGGGCCTGATTGCGTCCATACCACGCCTTCTACAACCTTCCAGGGCCTCATTGCGTCCATACCACGCCTTTCACAACTTTCCAGGGGATCATTGCGTTCCTACCACTCCTTCTCGCCATTGTTATTGGGCCCAAGGGTGGTTATTCCCATTTTTAGGTAGGTGGTCATATTATTCTGATACGACTGTGCTGCAGTCCGAATGGGCACGTGTGCTTTGTACAGCCTTCCAGGGCCTCATTGCGTCCATACCACTCCTTCTCGCCACTGTCATTGGGCCCAAGGGTGGTTATTCCCATTTTTAGGTAGGTGTTCATATTATTCTGATACGACTGTGCTGCAGTCCGAATGGGCACGTGTGCCTTCTACAATCTTCCAGGGCCTCATTGTGTCCATACCACGCCTTCTTGCCACTGTCATTGGGACCAAGGGTGGTTATTCCCATTATTCATTATATTCTGATACGACTGTGCTGCAGTCCGAATGGGCACGTGTGCCTTGTAAAACCTTCCAGGGCTTCATTGCGTCCATACTACGCCTTCTCGCCACTGTCATCGGGGCCAAGGGTGTTTATTCTCATTACTTGTTAGGTGGTCATGTTATTCTGATAAAACCGCGTGTATGCTCTCTCATGTTAACTTAGGTAGGCAGCGATATACCAGGGATTGAGATTAAGAATTGTCATGATTAATTAAACTGGTATAGATATCAAACCATACCCATATATGTCTATTTTACACCGAAGAGCCAACGCATTTTGACCAGTACGCCCTGATGCAAATCGAAGCAACTGTAGGTAAAAGACGGAGCTTGCGAAGGTCATGGAGCGGTATAATTAACGCCTGATATTGAGCTCTGTCAATGTGTCTTTCTTACTTTTCAGATGTGAAAAGCAGCAGACTTCAGCGAGTTTGACAAAAGCCAAATTGCAATGCCTAGAAGACTTGGTCAGAGCATTTCCTAATCTTGTGGGTTGCTGACGGTCAACCGTAGTAGTATCTTCAAAAAAATGACCGGAGGTGCGAAAATCCACGAACCACTGGCAAGGCGTGCGCCGACTACTGCTCATTAATGATAGAGGTGAGCGAAGGCGTGTGGTACGAGCACACAGCATTGATACTGTGGTTCTTCGTTTATCTGGGGTCGATTATTAATGATAGAGGTGAGCGAAGGCGTGTGGTACGAGCACACAGCATTGATACTGTGGTTCTTCGTTTATCTGGGGTCGTTTTGGCATTAAGATGTACCTTTGGGCGATGTCCTACTAGGAATCCGGGCTCAGTCATTCATGTGCAGGAAACCATGACGTCTACCACCTATCAAAACATCATTACAGATCAGTTACATCCCTTCATGGCAAAGATATTCCCATCTATCATACTAGTACCTTGTTTCAGATGGATAATGCGCCAAGCTACAATGCCAGGATTGTTTGAGAATGGTCCGGGGAGCACAATAAGGTCCAAATATTTTCTGGCCTCCAAATTCCCCTGATATCAATCCAATCGAGTATGTTTAGTTTGTGTCGGAACAGTAATTGTGATTTGCGGCGGCTGAACCACGTAACTTACGAGAGTTAAAGGATCTGCTGATAATACGCTCACGAAAAATGAAATAAGCGCACCACGAAGGGAGCATCGGATTGAGCTAAAATTTTATGGACGTAATGATTCAGATGATTAACACACGTGATGGCAAAAACAGAGCTGCAGGACAATTACAGAAGGATCTGTGGTACTCAGTCCAGGCATCTTTAATAGCGCGTCGCATAGCCTCCTGCGGCGTTACATGCCGCAATACGGTCCGGCATGGAGGCAAACAGAAACCTGATGTTGTCCTGCGGCATACTGGCCTACAAGTGTTGGACGGTGTGCTCCAAATCCCGAATAGTGCAGCACGGCGACAAGGGGCGTTTCAACTGGTTCCACACATGCTCGATAGGGGACATGTCCGGGGAGCGGGCAGGCCATTGAAGTGTCTGGACATGGCGTAAGCAGACCTGGACAACCAGAGCCGTGCGCGGGCGGGTATTATCCTGCTGGTATAGGGCACCTGGAATCCCGGCCAGGAATGGGAGCACATGGGGCCGTAGAATCTCATGTACGTACTGATGCCTCGTCAATGATCCACGTAACGCTACTAGAGCTGGTCAGCTATCGTAAGCAATGGCTCCCCAGACCATAATGTCTGCATTGGGGGATGTGTGGCGCTCGGTAGCGAGTTTGGGCTTGTGCCGTTGACCCGGGGAGCTAAACACCCGGATACGATGATCATCTGTCCCCAAAACGAAGCAGCACGCATCGCTAAACACCTCTGTGGCGTTCCACATCGCTCTGGCCTGGCACCACTGCAAACGGAGCCGGCGATGTTCTTGTGTTAGTACGTGTGCTGGGATCGCAGATTCGCTTTCGCGAGGAGTCGGGAACTGGTTCGTAGGAACACAGGAGCATCTACATCTGCTTATATAGTTGACCGGGTCCCCGTGGGATCCGTTCGTGCCTGACGCACGATCCGTCGATCCTTTCTACCATTGGACCTCCTGGGACGTCCGGAGACGCTCGCCGTGTGGCAGTGCTGTCACGTGTCCACTGCTCACAACACAGTCAGACGGTATACTCAGAACGATCCACGTGGTAGGCTATACGGCACACCGACCACTCTGCGATTTTTAGCCCGATGATCAGGTCTCTCTTAGAGTCCTAAGTTGCGTAAATAGACTTCTCTGGCGTCTACGCGGCATTTTTGTCACTCTGTACTCTTGCTTGCGTCGGACGGTGGTTTTGCTTTCATGGGGCATCGACTGCACGCCGGTGTTTAAGGCTGCCGGTTCCTACTTGCAACGCCACCACTAGGTGTGCAGTCATGCGCACTCGCACCAAACGTGGATCATTTGCATACCAGCACACACTCTAGCGGTTTTTAAAGTTTCGCCCGCGGTTGTAGCATGTCCTCTTCTAGGTGCGCAAATTTCATTGTCCGAGAGTGTATGTTGGTACCAGATACTATGAGACACCTTTAGAAAACTGTAAAAGGTGTCTTATGGTATCTTATGGTAAGCCAAAACAGCTCTTACCCATTCCTCGCTGGGTAAGGGCAGTTTTGGTGGCATATGAACGACCAACGTCATATTAGGTGATTGGTTATAATATTTTAACTCTAACGGTGTATTTTATTGGCATATTTAAGGCACAGGAGGAGCGCAGAAAGAACTTTATACTTTGTATATTGTGATAGTTTACTTACACTCTGCATACGGTGATAGTACGTATACTTAAACTCTGTATACTGTGACACTTCTAATAATAATCTGCTAGAGCCCTCCTCCTCCGTGCCACATTTTTAGTCGTCGTGGCAACAACCGAGAAACAAATGTTTGTGACGTCACGCTTAGCTTTTCGTGTTTTCGTGTTACCACCTACACGCGCACAGTGCACGCGTATACCACTTTGTTTTGTTGTCATAGCAACAAAGAACATAGCTGCTGGTGTGACGTCATCCAATCCAAATCATTCTCACATGACGTCAGAGATGCGTTACGTCACACGGTCAACTCTAGGGATAGGAAAACTTTTTTTGTTGTTGGAGGTTGAACGACCACCGTGAGCAACTCAGTGGGCTACAAGCAGTCACCCGTTCCTAATTTAGGGTCACTGCTTCCAGGGAAGGGAGAGAGCCAGTTCCATAAGACAAACACAGCCTCCATATCTCACTGGGGTTCGAACCCGGACCCCTTTAGGACGAATGATCAGAAGCCATTGCTTAGAGCACTGCGCCACCGAGGCGGCTACGAAAAACTTTACATGAGGAATTTTGGTTCACTACCTGAACCAGTGTTTAGCCATCTGTATGTGGCAATGTCAAGAATACGACGATCTGACGACGTCAAGATAAAAATAGTTCACGGAACAAAACCCAGCGGAAATTGATACGGCGTTCACAGTCAGTGTATACGAAAAATGTTGTGTACACGGAAGCGTTGACGAAATAGGGGCTATAGGTTTTACAAAACGCATAACAAACAGACAGCCCGTCGTATCAAATTGCATAACCGACTGCTCGGGAATTTTCAGAAAGCTGCGAGCCAAGGACGCCATCTATTGACGTGGAACACAAAAACTCAATAAATAAATGTCAGTAATTTCTGTATCATAAATTTTATTTTCCCCCGTCATTATTGACGGGCTTTCTTCTAGTTATACATATTTAACAAGAAAGGTTGCACTCATTCGTCAATAAAAAGGTCTAAAGTATACTTCTCATTTAACATTCCTTTTGAATTTCTATGACGCAAATTTAGTTTCTTCTAGTTAAAAGTTTTCGGAATTAACAACACATTGTCTTCTCCGAAGAGCTTTCTAAGTTTGCCGTCATTGACAGTGTGCCAGAGGTAAATGTAAAGACAACACGGAATGTAGGGATGTTTATCTATGAGAGCGACTTGTTAAAGCCATTTGATGTAGCATCTGTTTAATAGCGTTGAAAATTAATCGTATTTACATCTCGTAATATTCGCAGTAATTGTTGTAACGTGGAATATATTTTTTGACATTTTGGGCTCTACGATAAGCGTGGACACGGAGTCACGTGATCTTAGCTCCGCCGGTGGTGCGAAAGACGAACTCGACCAGTTCTCCCGTCGAGGTTTTTTCGCTAGCTGCGTTTTCTGAAGTGCGCTGTTCGTCCAATTTATTACACAGAAATGAGCGCGCGTGCTGGTAGCAAAATTTATGTACAGAAAACTCTCAATTCGATTATTCGTGAGCGGATTATCAGGTTTCTGGATTATCCGTGCCCTGTATTTTTTTTTTTTTTTGCTGCAGTGCTTTTAACATTCTGGAAGAAGCTTCCATTGGTGGCTGCTATACATTTAATATCAAAGTCATGGGCTGTTCTAAATTCCGTAACATTCACACGCTCATGGCGTAAACTACTGCCAGATATGGAAGAAGATGACTTCCAAGGATTTAACACACAAAAAGAAAATGAATCATTTGATTTCCCGCATGGAAGGATTCGACAATGTGGATATCGAAAATGCTGAGGACTGGCTGAAAATAGACGCATGTGAACCGCGGTTTCACCTTATAAGAGAGGAAGACATTGGCAACATAGTGACCGCCAGGCAGAGTGAAGGTCATGGGGATGAGTAGGTGGAAATACCAGCGGGAAGAGAAGAAACACGTGTGAGTCATGGTGCAACTTTAGAATGTGTAGATACTCTCATAGGTTATGTGGAACAAAGGGATTTTAATTACATTGATATTGTGGCACTTTCTAATATTCGTACTGGTGTTAGAAAATAATTAAGCGCATCCAACAAACAAAAGAACATTACAGATTGTTTTGTTCCAAAAGACTTATTAATTTTGTGGGTTGTTCCAAGAGACAACGTACTCTATACACACTATATTGACAACAGTCACCGGACACCCCTTCAAACGCAAATGAACGGATCCGCTGCGTTCTTAAGATGCGCGGTACAGGTGCAAACGGTACAAAAACAAACCTGCAGCTGACCCCGATCATATCACACTGTGAGGTTGAGTGAAAATGTCGCAGAGAGAGAGAACTGACTTTGAGAAAGGAAAAATTGTTGAGTGTTATATTAGTGGGTTGTCTATAAGAGAAACCGAGAAGCGTTTAAACATGCCCAAGTCAACTGTTTTGGATATACTAAATAAGTGGAAGACGCATGGCGTGCCTGAAGCAGCAGAACATACCGGCAGACCAAAGAAAATAAGTTATAGAGGACGTCGAAGCTTCATAAGAGTCGTTACAGCTAATCGACGAAGTGCTTCCCAAAACCTCAGTGTACAGGTGAGTAAAAATGCTACAACCTCGGTATGCACACGTACAATTCGCAGAGAACTTCATTCCATAGGTTACCGTGGTCGTGCGGCTGCTCATAAGCCTTTCATCTCCCCTCGGAATGCTACTCGTCGTTGAGCATGGTGTAAAGAAAATTTAGCGGGGACCGTAAAACAATGGAAAAGGGTCCTATGGGCTGATGAATCCAGATACACGATCCATCAGTTTGATGGCCGTGTGTGGGTATGGCGGCAGCCGGGGAAACGCTATTTACCACAGTCAAGTTACGGTCAAGTTTGGAGCTGACAGTGTACTCGTGTGGTGGTGTTTTTCGTGGTATGGTCCCAGCCCATTGGTTATCGTCGACAAATCTGTTAACCAGCAATCTACTTCGATATTCTGGACAATTATGCTTCACCAACTTCGTGGCAATACCGTAGAACCGAGCCTTGTTGGTACCAGAAGGATAATGCACCAAGCCATAAAGCAAGGACTGTTACGGCGTATTTTGACGATAATTCCGTATCGTGTGTGGACTGACCAGCACAGAGCCCTGTTCTTAATCCCATAGGACACCTATGGGATGAATTGGAGCGCTGCATAAGAAGTTTGGAACCAAGACCTACTACTTAGCAACATTTAGCTGCAGCATTATGTACTGAGAGAAACGCATACCTATCGCTGTGTTCCAAAACCTTGTCGAAAGCATTGGCTCGAAGTGTCAGTGCATGCATTAAGGCCAAAGGTGGACCGACACCGTACTAATGTATGCCAATAAATGCTATGTTGTGTTTCTCTTCTAGGTGTCCGGTGAAATTTTTCAATATAGTGTATATAGGCCTGTCGCATTTTACATTCGTCAACAACAGAACTCGTAAGTACAGAACCAATATTTTATAATTTTTTAAACTCTGTTGTTAACAGTTCTATGTGTCAAATGTATTTTAAATGCTGTATAGTACATACCAATGTAATTTTTTTCAGTAAAAAGCAAAAATCGTATTATCCGTGTACTTCAGTTATCCGTGCACATTTATCCGGTGATTGGTGATTAGCACGGATAATCGAGAATTTTTGAAGTTGTAACAAATCTTTATCCTTAAGGTGGTATAGAGACGGGCAACCTGCGGCATTAAGCCCGCATTCGCCGTTCTAGGCCATTAAGTGCGACCTTTTGAGTGAATCAAAATTTTGCAAAACAAAACGTTTAATTGTTTAAGACGGTTTTTTTCGTCATTTCTTATTAGCACGTCTTTTGTAAAGAAGATCGTGCTTATGTTACCGGTTTGTCCGTCCACCGGTCTGTACCCACGATATCTCTGCAACTATTAGTCGGATTTGAGAAATTCTTTTTGCGTTAGGAAGCTTAAAATGTGCGAATGATGATCCCACATTTCGCTTTTTTTACGATGTACAATTTCACCGCTAGAGGGCGTAAATGCAGATGAAGTCGAATTAAAAAATACGTTTTATTCCACATATTTACTTCTAAACATCCGATTGAAAAACTTCTTCTATTTTTCGATTCCATTTATGTCGAAGAGTATTTTAGATATAGTTACTTTTTCAAATTACGCATAGATTTTCCGCTATGGGGTGTAAAATTAAATTACATTTTTTCCCGATAACTCTTCTTCTAAAATTCCAATTTGAAATTTTTTTTCTTCAGCGGATACACCTCCTGATGGAAACTCTTTTGCATATAATTTCAAATTTTTGGTAAAGAATACTTTGGCCACCAGGGAGCGTAAGTGTTAATTTTTGCTTCTGATGTATTTGCCATAAAATCTGAGCTTCTAAAATATCGATTGAAACAATTATTTCGTGGACTGATGCCATTCACACCGATAAATTTTTTCGGAATATTTTCTTTTTTAAATATTCCACAGTTTCTCCGCCAGAGGGAGTAAACGTATATCTTCTTTTTGTCAATATCTCTACTTCTAGGAGTCCAATTTGAAAATTTCCTTCTTTGTTGGATAGTGTTTTTAGTGTGACGTGTTTTTGATACTTCAAAATTTTCAAGTAATTCATAGACTTTTCGCTAGGGGGCGTAGAAGTACATTGCGTTTCCCCCTATCTCTCTGCTTCTAAATCTCCGATTTGAAAATTTCTTTCTGGACCGGATACAGCTCCTGATGGGAAATCATTTGCACATAATTTATAGTTTTTGTAAGAAAAGGTTTGGCCACCAGGTGGCGTAAGTCTTAATTTCCGCTTCTGAGGTATTTGGAGCAAAATATGTTCTTCTAAAATCTTGACGGCAAAAAAAGTCGTGTTCACAGATAATACTTATGTCGAAAACCTTTTAGAAACCTTTTGTGTTTAAAATAATACATATCTTCTACGTCAGGGGGCGTAGACGTATATCTTATTTTTGTCAATATCTGTACTTCTCGGAGTCCGATTTGAAAAATTCCTTCTTTGTTGGATAGTGTTTCCAGTATGACATGTTTTCCACATAATTTCAAAATTTTCAAGTAATTCATAGACTTTCCGCTAGGGGGCGTAGAGGTACATTGGGTTTCCCCCTATCTCTCTGGTTCTAAATCTCCGATTTGAAAAAATCTGTCTGCACCGGATACAGTTCCTGATGGGAAATCATTTGCACGTAATTTCTGATTTTTGTAAAAATTGGTTTGGCCACCAGGTGGCGTAAGTCTTAATTTCCGTTTCTGAGGTATTTGCAGCAAATTATATGCTTCTAAAATCTCGATTGCAAAATAATTCATGTTCACCGATACTACTCATGTCGACAAACCTTTTAGGAACATTTTCTTCTTGAAATAATGCATGGTTTCTGCGCCAGAGGACGTAAATGTATATCTTATTTTTGACAATATCTCTACTTCTAGGAGTCAGATTCTGAAAAAATCCTTCTTTGTTGGATAGTGTTTCCGATGCGAAATGTTTTTCCTATAAATTCAAATTTTTTAAGTGAATCATAGACTTTCCGCTAGGGGCCACAAAGGTAAATTGCGTTTTCTGCGTTATTTCTACTTCTAAAACTCCGTTTTGAAAAATTCTTCCTGTATCGCATACAAGACCTGATGGAAAATATTTTTCACATAATTTTTAATGTTTGGTAAAGAATGGTTTGGCCACCAGGGGGCATAAAAGTTAATTTCTGCTTCTGATGTATTTGCAGCAAAATCTGGGCTCCTGAAAACTCGACTAATTTTTTATTTCTTGGACCGATACCGCTCATATGGAAAAACCTTTTGAGAATACTTTCTTCCTAAAATAATGCATGGTTTTCCCACCAGGGGACGTAAAGTCACATCTTATTTTTGTCGACATCTCTGTTTCTAAGAGTCCGATTTGAAAAATTCTTTCTGTATTGGAGAGCGTTTCTGGTGCGAAATGTTTCTCATACAAATTCATGTTTTTCTTAACGCACAAGTCTGCAACCAGAGGGCGTCAGTTCACGATTCCGTTTACAGCAATATCTGAGGGGTAAAAAAACCCGATTGAAAAACTTCTTTCTTCCGTCAGATACTATTGTTTTCCATACCGGTTCCATTGACTTTGAATAGCTTTGATAAATTTAATTTGCGTCAAACGGATTCAAAAGACGTGCTTATTATATACACCCGAAAATGAAGTAGTGGATTTGCCGTATCATTCTAAAGTGCGTTGGATATCGCTGGGACAATATCTTTGCGAGAGCAGGTAGTTAACTTTATGAAGAACAGAATCAACTATGCGAAAAATTGGAAGAAAATTTCTATAGAAATGCTGCATTCCTGTGTGATATCATCTCAAATCAAAATGACTTGAATATTTCTTGGCAAGGTAAAACTAAATGTATATGTATGATATGTGACAAGAAATCCAAGCATTGCGAAAAAAGAAGTCTTTTTTTTCAAAACACTTCTTCAAAAGAAAATTTCAGATGAACATTTTCCCCAGTTAGCAAAGGTCATTAATGAGCAGGAGGATTCATATCAATCTTTTGAAGAATTTCGCAGCTGTTATAGACTTATTAATTGGAGAACGTAATGAAAGGTTCACTGGTTTTGAGAATTATGAGATTACACTCAAATTAGCATTTCAACGTGTCCTAGTTGATATTTCAACGGCTCCTAGAGAACTCCAGATGGAATTGATTGAGTTCTCAGAAGATGACATTTTGAAGTCATTATTTGACGCTAAGAAAGATCCAATTGAAATATGAAAAAATGCAATAGAATTCTCACGCGTTCGGAAACATGAACGAAAAATTCTTGCTTTTTAAACACTCAATGCTACGAAACTACTTGCTCCTACCTAACCTAAATCAAGATGCCCTTAAGGTCAAAGTGACGGATATCTATCTAGAGCAGTGGTTTCAAACTGAGATTGTAAGTAGACGGAGTCGGACCCCACTAATTAATTTCATGTAGTAATGTTTTCTGTAATTTTTTCTCATTTCAAAGGCAATGTAATGTAAATTCAAACGCACATGTCACCATTTCCTTTGTAAGTCGGATTATATAACACCGAACGAAGCATGTGACAAGCGGCATCCGTTGACATCGACATGATCGACGGGGTCTGATGTATAGGTCAAAGGTCACCACTTCCGGTGAACGGATAACTCCACACCACAATGATTTCCAGAGGCGTAAAAGGGGAAAAGAAGATTAAAGATATAAAAGGAAGCGACACGTTCGCTAGAGAGGCTTGGCACGTTAAGAGGTCGGACCCCGGGTACTGGTCCCCGTTAATAAATAAGGGCGTCTTCCTGCCCCTTTCTACCACGCTTCCGTGTCACTTTCCTATCGAGCACTCTAGCCCAAATATCCTAGCTTCCTATTTTTGAGGGTTTTTTAAGACCTGGGGTCTGACACTCCCTTCCTAAAATCTTCTACATATGATCTGATCTGCTAGAGAGGCTTTTCGCGTTTCACCTTCCACGGAGTAAGAGGTCGTGTTTTACGCAAAGAGTGTCGGTTCGACCTCTCGGGGTTTTCCATTTTCACTGACGGAATAGCCAGCGTTTTTCGACGATAAGAGATCGGCCGGGTTTTAGACGGAACGACTCAAGTCAACGTGGCTGAAGGTCTTCCGGGATATTGGTGAAATAGTGAGGTGTTCGCTATCTGGAAACCTGTTAGCACCTGGAGATAGCCAACCGAACGAAACTTATTCTTTCATCTATTAAATTTTGTTTCGTTTAACCAAGGACTTGTTATTGGAGCTACTCATTGTCGTAGATCTTAATTAATTGCTGACTACAAGTTCCAGTATTTCAGCTGTCAAGTTCAACTCGACGGCACTCAAAAGAACCTACGTCAGGCTCCGTTTGAGGAATTAGGATTCACTAAGTCCTAGTGGCAGATCAAACTCAGCGGGACCTGACAGAGGCCCTTGGAAGGGCCACTTTCCCGCTTACAAGGACGAAAAATGCTCTCTTGCAAACATGGACGAAAAATGCCTCGGAAACATGGACGAAAAAACCAACCACTTATTTCTACGAAACTACTTTCTCCTGCATAATCCAAATCAAGACGCCCTTAAGGTCAAAATGACGGATATCTATCTAGAGCAGTGATCTCAAACTGAGACCCTTGGAAGGGCCACTTTGTCGTTTTGAATGAACTTAGGGTCCGCATGAATATTAATAAATTTCTTATGAATATCAACTTTACAAAACTACACCAATGGATGGGCAGTAGAGTGGAATATTATTTCTAATTATCGGCAAATAGTAAAAATGAATGCTTCATCAATCACTGTAAACAATCACCTTTATCTAACAATTATTTTCACTAAAATCTTAAAACAATCACATTTTACCAACTAAACATGGCACACAGTACAGAAGATATCACATGTTCTGATTAGAAACTTGGGCTCACTTTTCTGTCACTAACGTATCGATATTTGGAATAATATTTATGCTACCTTAAAAAGTGAGCATAAATGACTGCCCTTAACCTATCAAAACATTTTGCTTGGTTCATTATCGAAAAACAACTGTTCATATGAGTTATATTGTTCCGAACACAGACATAACACGTGCAGCTAGGTTATGAATGTTTACGTTCTTGTCTTTTGAAACTAACTGGTGTCTGTTACTAGTAGATTGCAGCTGTTGAATTTTTCTTTCAGGAAAGAATCAACTGAAAGTTTTGTAATTCAAGCTGAAGTCCTTCAGGTGCGTTGTCAGCATTATAGGAAAAATGGAAACTTGAATAAATTGAAAATATGTATTTTGCTTAATACAGTTATGTTCTCATAAATAAACTTGTTACTTATAAAGAAGGTGGCTTTCCTAAGCATTACTATGTATATTTTATGTGTATTATGTTATAATACACTTGTAAAAAGGGTGATTTATTTTTATTTTGTAATCATTCATGCGGGTTGCAAAACAGTTGGCGCAGGGCCGCGAGTTTGAGACCACTGATCTAGGGGATCAGCTAAAAGTGCGGATCTCCATGTTGCAACCAAATATTCAAATATTTTCCAACAAAAAGCAGTCACAACAAAGTCATCAAAAGGTTAGTTAACCCTTTAATCGGCTGGAACGAAGTAACCTGGGGTAAACAAACTGGGCTGAACTCAACTCAAAGAAATATATTCGCTGTCTAAGAAGTGGGCCGAACTCGACTGGAACGAATCCATTCAGGTTTAGTGGTGAATTCTTGGCGTGCAAGACAATAATACATAAACAAATACACCATCACTAGGAATGCGCACACAAACTTGATTTGCTTCGTTTTCATTGCTTTTTTATATTGAAGCTTTAACGACCACCGTGAGCAACTCAATGGGCTATAAGCAGTCGCCTGTCCATAATTTAAGGCCACTGGTTCCAGGGAAGGGATAGAGCCAGTGCCGTAAGACAAAAATAACACCCATGACTCACCGGGATTCGAACCCGGACCCCTCCCAGATGAATGGTCATAGGCCATCGCTTAGACCACTGCGCCACCGGAGCGCCAAGCATTGCTTTATGAGATTTATTTAGTACTGTCATATTAAAAGCATTTAGTAGGTTCCAGGAAAAGAAATCTCTGTCGCCAGATGTGGTTTTATGTGGCACTTATTGACTGTGAATAAAGGAAATTCCAAATATTTGAAACATATATTTTTGTATTGTGTTGTGATAACCGTAATGTGCAGTTCTACCGAAGTGCATACACGTTCTTCCTTGAAGAGCCAGGACGCTCAAGGTTCTTCCATTTGAAGCTAAGATGAGGATTTTTTTTCACTTTTGCCAACGCTTTCGCATCTAACATAGAGCTGACCATGGTAAAAATCATTTGTTTTGTAGCTTGAGCCCAACAACTTTAATGATTGGCTCTGTGCTTTTTGATATTCATGGAGAAACTGAGAGGAACAGAAAGCTTTAAGTGCTTAAACTAGAATGGAAGGTCAGATGAGACGATGGGAATGCATGGAATAAAATTACGCTCTCCTGCAGCATGCAGGTCATGAAGGTAGTTTCAATGACATTTGGTATGAGATTCTTGACAATCAGTCGCGCACCATTCCAAATTGTGGCTGGATCCCGATTACGTGAAGATAAATTTAATAAACGGTTTAGATGCGGGTGGATAATGCGCGAACGGGTGAACAGTTATCTCAAGCTTTGAACAAATGAAATAAACTACTGTTTGTGAAAACTGCAACACCATGAAGGAATGGTGGTAATTACGTGAAACTTACAGGATATGCAGATCAAGGTAGGACATGCATATAATTAGAAGTGCATTGCGCATGTCTGGACCCGGCATCGTTCTCTAAACAGTCCAGTGAGAGCTATAAAGAGAGGGTTTTTTATGATACACACTAGTAGCGTATTGCGGACAGCGAGTTGTAAAAGGGTCTCCAGGATTTAGTAATGCCTCGGCGACAATGAATGACGTACTATCATCATACGAAAGAGTTTGAACGGGGACGAATGATTGGTCTGCGTGAAGGTGCATCGATAGTCCGGCAGTAGACCGAGAAATGTGACTACACCGCGGGATGACTGACACGTCTTCCACATGGCAGTGAAGAACCGTTTCGCATCTTCTCAAGTGTTAGCCCAATAATGGGGCACCGCAACAGGTGGGGCATTGTCTGTCTCCACAGTTCGACGCCGTCTACTGCACAAAGGACTGATCGCACGCATCCCTTTGCGGCGGATTCCTTTGACCCTGAACCATGGCTTCAATGGGGTTTTCAATACAGACAATGCCGTGCTGATTAGCAACATGTCGTGTTTTCGGGCGAGTCTCGATTCAACTTGGACCACCATGATGGCTACATAGGCATTAGACAGTATTGTGGTGTGCGCCTTCTTCCAGCATGTATTGTCGAGAGTCATACGGGCCGAACGCCAAGTGTAATGGTCAGGGGTGTGATTGGACACCATTCGCAATCTCAGCTGCTACGACTTGAGAGCAATCTCCACAGCGACTACCACATCAGTGAAGTTGTACAGGCCGAAGTCATACCCTTCCTTCAGAGCACTCCTGGCGATACATTCCAGCAGGACAATGCCCAACCTCATGTTTCCAGGAATGCTCAAGCCCTTTTCGCAGCACAACAGATATCGCTTCTTCTCTGGCCTGCACGTTTGCCAGACATGTAGCCTATTGAACATGTTTGCTTTATGGTTATTCGTCAACTGGACAGTCAGTACCAATGATCTGTCGACTCGCATACACGCCGCCTGGCAGTTACCCAGGACACAATTTAACGCCTTTTCGATTCAATGCCGGGCCTTCTAAAAGCTCTTATTGCAGTTCGCGGAGGCTTCACAAGATACTGATTTTTGCAGGAAAAAATTGTTGTATTGTTCTAAAAATTAAATCACATATGTACAGTCATATGCGTAATGTGTGGTATAAATTTCGTTCGAATCGCATGGTTCCTTCTTGGTGTTGAAATTTTGAAAAAAATAATGTAGGCCTATGAGGGGTCTAGTACCATTCGTCCAACGACGATTGGTTCAATGCCCATTTGTCCAAAGGACAATTGAACTAAAGGTACGATTCGTCCAATGATACGACTGGTCCAATACCTATTCGTTCAATGGGACGATCGGTCCAATACCGATTCGTCCAATGGAACGATTGGACCAATACGAATTGGTCAAATGGTCCGATTAGTCCATTTCCGTCTGATCTGTCCGAAGTGCTACTCGTGCGATACAAATCTCATCCGTTCTGATTCTTCTTCGATAGTGCATGTGAATACGAAAATAATGTTACATTTCATGCATAATATTGTGATTACAGTTCTTTTTTCGGAATCACTTTTTTCTTGTTATACTGTCCTCGATGCCGTATGAAGTTCCTGACGTACGAGCCGTTCAACCAACTTCGATGTTTCCCTCATGCATTAAATAACAGAAAAGTCTAGTTTCCCGTTTCTGTTTGCAGCATGCAGTGGGGTTTGGCTAAATGTCCATTGTAAAACAAGAAGGGGTCCAAACTTAGGTGTTTTTAACATTTGTCATTCTACCGATGTCATATTCATAACGTTTACATATCAAATCAAATAAATAATATTGTGCCTTTACTTAGTCACTATACATTAATTCATAGGAACTAGGCCTAGGCCTTTTTAACAGTTTTTATTCTACCGATGTCATATTCATAACATTTACACGTCAAGTCAAGTTAATAATATTGTACTTTTACTTAGGCACTAAATATTAATTCTCACGCCCTAGGCCTTTTTTAACAGTTTTTGTTCTAGCGATGTCATATTCATAACCTTTACATATCAAATCAAGTTAATATTGCCGTATTACTTACGCACCGAATATTAATTGATAGGCCCTAGCTAGGCCTAGGTATCTTGTAAAGAACTGAAAAGGCCTTGTGAAATAATCCATTGAGTGCTATTACGTTTAGAAATATCAAAAATTAGAAATATATAGAAATATCCTTTTTACGTTTAGAAATATCAAATATCTAGGATGTAACTTAACATCTTCTGTAAAAGCCCGAGGGCTAGGTGCTTTATAAACAGCAGATAAATGTTCCGTTGAGTGCCTTTTATCGGGTTTATAAAATGTTTTCAAATACCAAATATATGGAAATCATTTTTCAAAAAAATATAAAGAGGAGAATAACTTAAATTATTATTCCTTTCTTAAAAACAGGAAACAACTTATACCATTGGACGAATCGGCATTAGACAAATCGGCATTATACCAATCGTCCCATTGGACGAATCGGCATTATACCAATCGTCCCATTGGACGAATCGGCATTATACCAATCGTCCCATTGGACGAATCGGCATTGGACTAATCGTACCTTGGACGAATCGGCATTGGACTAATCGTACATTGAACGAATAGTCCAGTGGACAAAACGGCATTGGACCAATTGTCCCTTTGGACGAATCGGTATGGGACTAATCGGCATTGGACGAAATGTCCAGGACCAGTGTATGAGACAATTCCAGTTTTTCCCCCGCATTTCATTTCTTGTGTTAGATTTGCATTTCATTGAAATGTATTTGTTCTCTACAAGAACCGCGGAACTACTGTTGTTGTTTTTTTAATAGCGAAACTATTTATAGCGCGTAGTAACACACGGAGATCCGCAGTGTGAAACGTAACCAAATCCGCCGGCAACTGTCGCGGAAAGGCACACGCAACACTTTGTAAGCCGAACACTCTAAACAGCAAATTCCAATTTCGAATTGCAATTCTCTCGTGTTATGATGAACTCAAAACATTGGCTGAAGACAGTAAAAATCTTCCGGTAAAAACATCGCGATATTATTTATAGTGCGTGGCAACTGTGACGTACCTGCCCCGCAGGACGCACACGACATAAAGGCAGATAGCAGCGATAACTAACGTCCGCGTAGCTCATGTGGTAGAGCGACTTATTCCGGAATGAGGGGACCAGGGTTCGAGCCCCGGCGTGGACAAAAATGACGGAGAAATTTACTTCTTTATAATTGCGCCCGAACTTCCCGGATGACCTGACAGTTCAAGATCTGGCAATGGTGTGATGTTCTTTCCACACCGCGAGATAAGAAAAATAAGAGAATCCCTTCTTCAGCGCTTCAAAAAATTGTGACGTTGCATTCCACACACCAGATTGACTGGGAGTTCTCAAGTGCACGTTTTACAGCGGATGGCTGCCTGCAACGATTCATGGTCACGGCTGACCGGTGGGCCATGCCCCCGGCCCTCTTTCGGTGGAGGGGGAGATGTGACGTACCTGCCCCGCAGGACGCAAACGACATAAACGCAGATAGCAGCAAAAATAAACGTCCGCGTAGCTCAGGTAGAGCGACTTGTTTCGGAATAAATGGACTCGGGTTCGATCCCCGGCGTGAACAAAAATGACGGAGAAATTTACTTCTTTATAATGGCGCCAGAACTTCCCGGATGACCCGACCGTTAAAGATCTCGCGATGGTGTGATGTTCTTTCCACACCGCGAGATAAGAAAAATAAGAGAATCCCTTCTTCAGCGCTTCGAAAAATAAATGTGTGTGACGTTGCATTCCACACACCAGATTGACTGGAAGTTCTCAAGTGCACGTTTTACAGCGGATGGCTGCCTGCAACGATTCATGGTCACGGCTGACCCGTGGGCCATGCCCCCGGCCCTCTTTCGGGGGAGGGGGAGATGAGACGTACCTTCCCCGCAGGACACACACGACATAAAGGCAGATAGCAGCAAAAACGAACGTCCGTGTAGCTCAGTTGGTTGAGCGACTTGTTCCGGAATAAGTGGACTCTAGTTCGATCTCCGGCGTGGACCAAAATGACGGAGAAATTTACTTCGTTATACAAGGCAGGGAGAGCTGCGATCTAAAACATAAAAAAACCCGCCGTCAACTCCTGTGAAATAATAGATGTCACACTTCGGAAGTGCATCCCAAAGATTTTGACACCCCCTATTAATATTGTCGCTTTAATTCCCTCATAGGTGTTCTCCCGCGTAGCTATGTAGAATTATATCGATAAAGCCACACGTAGTTGTGTGTGATTAGCACATATAATATGCTAAGCCTTTTCGTAACAGCTTCTGTCATGTTAAGCGTGAGGATCTTGTAGTTTGCGCAGGACTGCAATAAAATATTAACGCGCTTCTTCAAAATGTAATGAAATATTGTTGTGTAAGATTGTAATGAGATAAGAGTGGCAACAGTGAAGTAAACTATTTTTTGAGTGAGTTTATGGCACAGCTAACGACAAGATCAAAGTTCAATAATGGCTGCAAGCTTTAAAAATTAAATGAATTAATTGAACATTTGCAAATTTTAAAATCCCTTTGCTGAAATTTGATGTGGAGTTCACATCCCCACGTTCCTTAGCACGTTTCGACAAAATTTCAAGTCTCTACGTTCAGTGCAATAATCTGTAACAGACAGATAGACACGGTAATTTTATCAATATTGTTGGCTTGCGTCCTTGCGTTTTAAAATCAGACACCTGCAATGCTGTTTGCGAACCGGTCACCAAAGAAACCAAGCTCTAGTTGCGCAGAATGCTGGGAGGAACTACGTGTGTTGTTTGCGATATCAGAATAGAAGCGTTCCTTATTTGAGTGTTGATGTTTTCAGAAAGGAAAATTTCGTGTGTGAAACTGGTGTTCTATTTATATCGCTGATGTGATTATCTGTGTACTTGTGATGTTTTGCGCTGTGCGAAGCAGTGTAACCTAATGTCATTGATATACAAAGGTGAGTCATTCCTTTTTGCAGTTCAAAGAACTGAAAAAAGGAATGGTGCGTGACAAAATGGAGACTGACAACGTTGATTGAGAACCTTTCATCCTTTGATTATAATATTCTTATTTCCGTCAGTAGATGATTCATTTTTTCCATCGCGTGAGTGTTGAGGAGTAAATAAGTACCGAAGAGTAATTTGAACGTATCAGAATTATAATTTCCGAAGTCTGTCGAATGTGAATATGTGCATCGTGGCAAAGCTCCGATATTATTTTTTTTTTTGTCATGAAAGCATTGTAGTTCTAATACTGTACGCATAGTGCTCATTATTTGAGCTCGAAGTACGCCAACATAACAATTATAAATGAAACAAGAAAGATGACACCGAATCTTCGAGTGTAATAAGCATGTCTTTTGAATCCGTTCTGAGGCAAATTAAATTTATCAAAACTATTCAAAGTCGATGGAACCGGTATGGAAAACAATAGATCTGACGAAAGAATGAAGATTTTTAATCGGGTTTTTAATCCCTCATATATATTGCTGTAATATGAAAGGGATGATACATGTACTCCAGACATCATGAAAGGTACCAGAGTTATTTCAGTCCTCCCAGCAGAAGTTGCTCATGCAATCAAGAACATGAAGCGGGGGAAAGCTCCAGGAGAAGATGGAATTACTCTAGACATCATACAAGAAGCAAGTGGAGAAATTGAAACAGTACTCGCCCAAATTTTCACTCGATGCCTTAATGAAGGGAAGATTCCTGAGGATTGGAACAACGCTACAATGATCCTGCTACATAAAAAAGGTGACATTGAGGATCTCAGGAACTACAGACCTATCAGCCTCCTATCAGTGGTTTATAAAATCTTCACTAAAGTTCTTTCACACCGCTTGAAGGTAACACTGGACATGGCTCAACCGAGAGAACAAGCTGGATTCAGGAGTGGCTACAGCACAATAGATCATATCCACGTACTGAGAGAACTAATTGAAAGAGCGAGGGAATATGAACTTCCATTGTGCATGGCTTTTATCGATTATGAAAAAGCCTTTGATTCGGTGAAACCATCAGCAGTTACCACGGCTCTGAAATCCTGCGGTATTGAAGATGCATACATTAATATTATTAATAACATCTATGAAAATGCAAGTGCAAAGATTCGGCTGTTTGAAAATACAACACACATAAAAATTGGAAAGGGAGTGAGACAAGGTGACACCATATCTCCGAAGCTCTTTAATGCCACATTGGAAAATGTCTTTCAATCACTGAACTGGGAAAACAACGGGATAAAGATTAATGGAGATTATCTAACCCACCTTCGTTTTGCTGATGACGTAGTCATTTTTGCAACTACCCCATCAGAGCTGCAGAGTATGATCCAGGAACTTGCTGACAAGAGTAAAGAAGTGGGATTAAAAATGAACTTTCAGAAGACAAAAGTGATGTTCAATGCTTTTACAAGAAATGAAGATTTATCGATTGATGGAGAAAAACTGGAGATAACAGATACATATGTTTATCTTGGACAGCAGATATCAAGTGAGGGTCACATTGATGAAGAAATTAATCGGCGTACAAAACTTGCCTGCAGAGCTTTTGGAAGAAACAGCATAATTTTCAAGAGCAATATGCCATTATGTCTTAAAAGAAAAGTGTTTGATCAATGCACCCTTCCAGTGCTTACGTATGGTGCAGAGACGTGGACCTTAACTAAAAGAGACATACAAAGGCTGCAGACAACTCAAAGAATCATGGAGAGGTGCATGCTTGGTATAACCAGGAGAGATAAGAAGAGGAACTCGTGGATCCGAAAAATGACGAGAGTGGAAGACATCATGATCAGAGTTAAATCCCTGAAATGGCAATGGGCTGGACATACTGCCAGAAGGACAGACCATAGATGGACAGCCGAAATTTTAGATTGGATTCCAAGGGACAGGAAAAGACCCAGAAAAAGACCACATGGGAGATGGGTGGATGAAATTCGTAAATATGTGGGAGTGACATGGAGGAGACTGGCACAAGACAGACCGTTGTGGAGGAAACTTGGGGAGACCTTCGCCAGCAGTGGATTGATAATGGTTGACAATGATGATGATGATGATGATGAAACGGAATCGTGAGCTTACGAACTCTTAGAAACAGAGATATCGACAAAAATAAGATGTGACTTTACGTCCCCTGGTGGGAAAACCATGCATTATTTTAGGAAGAAAGTATTCTCAAAAGGTGTATCCATATAAACGGTATCGGTCGAAGAAAAAAATTAGTCGAGTTTTCAGGAACCCAGATTTTGCAACAAATACTTCAGAAGCAGAAATTAACACTTATGACCCTTGGTGGCTAAACCATTCTTTACCAAACATTAGAAATTTTGTAAAAAATATTTTCCATCAGGTCTTGCATGCGATACAGGAAGAATTTTTCAAATCAGATCTTTAGGAGCAGAAATAACGCAGAAAACGCAATTTGTCTTTGTGCCTCCTAGCGGAAAGTGTATGACTTACTTGAAAATTTTGAATATGTAGGAAAAACATTTCGCATCGGAAACACTATCCAACAAAGAAGGAATTTTTCAAATCGTAATCTTCTAATTAGAGATATTGTCAAAAATAAAATATACATCTACGCTTCTTGGCATAGAAACGAAGCATTTTTTCAAGAAGAAAATTTTCATAAGAGGTTTGTCGACATGAGGAGTAGTATCGGTCAACAAAGGACTTTTTTTTAATCGAGATTTTAGAAGCTCATATTTTACTGCAAATACAACAGAAGCGGAAATTAAGATTTACGCCCTATGGTGGCCAAACTATTTTTTTTACAAAAATAGAAATTATGTGCAAACGATTTCCCATCAGGAACTGTATCCGATGCAGAAAGAATTTTTCAAATCGAAGATTTAGAAGCAGAGATATAGGGGGAAACGCAATTTACCGCTACGCCCCCTAGCGGTAAGCCTATGAACTACTTCAAAATTTTGAAATTACATGAAAACCATGTCACACGGAAAACACTATCCAACAAAGAAGGAAGTTTTCAAATTGGACTCCTAGAAGTAGAGATATTAACAAAAATAAGATGTACATCTACGCCCCTGGCGGAGAAACTGGGTAATATTTTAAGAAGAAAATATTCCGAAAAGGTTTACCGATGTGAGTGGCATCAGTCTACGAAAGAATTTTGTTCAATCGATATTTTAGAAACTCTGATTTTATGGCAAATACATCAGAAGCAAAGATTAACACTTACGCCCCTTGGTGGCCAAAGTATTCTTTACCCAAAATTTGAAATTATATGCAAAAGCTTTTCCATCAGGAGATGTATCCTCTGAAAAAAAAATTTTAAATCGGAGTTTTAGAAGAAGAGTTATCGAGGAAAAGGTAATTTACTTTTACGCCCCTAAGCGGAAAATCTATGCGTAATTTGAAAAAGTAACTATATCTAAAATACTCTTCGATATAAATGGAATCTAAAGATAAAAAATTTTTTTCAATCGAATGTTTAGAAGCAAATATGTGGAATAAAATGTATTTTTGAATTCGACATCATCTGCATTTACGCCCTCTACCGGCGAAATTGTACATCGTAAAAAAATAACGAAATGAAGGATCATCATTTGCATATTTCAAGCTTCCCAATGTAAAAAGAATTTTTCAAATCGGACTGACAGTTGCAGAGATATCGTGGGTACAGACGGACGGACGGACAATCCGATAACAGAAGCACGATCTTTTTTTACAAAAGACGTGCTAAAAAGGAACTGTAGATTATTTACACCATCCATTTTTCAGGGTAACCCTATAAATGGCTGCGCATTCCTTTTGGCCTTTCCGCAACATTTCTCTTCATACATAGTCGAGTCACATTATTGTGACCACCTCCTGCTTTTGACGTCAACAACGAAAGAAGACACGTGTCCTGAACTGGCTTGAAGTGTATATAAGGTGTGCTGTAGGCATTCTGAAAACGTATCACTCGTTGCTGTCATGGATAAAAGGAGCGATTTTCAAAACGGAATGATTATGGGCTTTCAGGCTGAGGCTGGCAGTATTTCTGAAACAGAGCAGTTTATGGACTGTTCGCGTGCTGCTCTGGTTAAAGTATATCGTGATTGGAGAGATGGCACCATTGCGAATAAGCGACGTGAAAACTGCGGAGCACCACACGCCATTGATGTGAGAAGTGAACGTCGGCTTTGAAGGTTCTTCAGGACCGATCGACACGCTACAGTGGAGCAACTCACTGGCCGAATGAATCAGGGGCATACCGGAAATGTGTCTAAAAAGGCAGTTCAGCGAACTCTGCTGCGTATGGGGCTTCGATGCAGAAGGATGGTCACTGCACCTATGTTAACGAAGGTGCATAGGCAGAAGAGGTTTACATTTGCCCAGCAGTATCGGAATTAGGCCTCTGCTGATTGGCAAAAGATTGCCTTCTCCGATGAGTCACGTTTTGTTGTCTCATCGAACGGATAGACGTAGGCGTGTAAGGCGAGAAACATCGGACAACAAACACTCTTCAGCCTTTGCTGGAAGAACACAAGCTGGAGGGGACAGCGTTGTAGTCTGGGGAATATTTTCCTGGCATTCTCTGGATCCACTCATGCCTGTGGAAGGCACTATGGAGCGAATTCGTTATAAATCCATCATTGCAGACCACGTACCCCATACATGATGATTGTCTTTCCTGTGGCGGGCGGTCTCTCCCAGAGCGACAATGCGACGTGTCACACAGTTAGAAATGTATGAGAGGGGTTGGAAGAGCACGATGAAGACTTCAAAGTACTTCCCTGGCCCCCAAATTCTTCAGACTTAAATACCATTGAGCATCTATGGGACAACCTCGAACATGTTGTTCGCTCTATGGATCCTCCACCACGCACCCTCCATCGTCTGTCAGATGTACTGCAGCCACATACCTGTGAGCACCTTCCAGCACCTTAGTGAGTAACTCCCAGCCCGTCTAGCTGCTGTCCGCGCTGCACACGGTGGTTTCTCTAGATATTAGCTGGTGGTCACAGTAATATGACTCGACCGTGTGGTTTAACAAAATAATGGAATCAGAAACTCACGACTGGAGTGCAAGCAACGCTCCATATGCAAATTGCATTTACGACGTCACCCGCGATGTAAGGTATATAAACTGCTGCAGTACTATGTCAGCTATCACGCAGCAGTGCCACAGTCGCAGGTGAAACAGCTGTTGTGGAGTAATTATCGACGATGTAAGATCACATTGACCTCAAACAAGGCATAATCATTAGTACGCGTCCTGTAGGAGCTTCGACAACTAGAACGGCAGAAACAGTAGGTGTCACCCAACAAACTGTATCGGAGATTATGACAACCTATCGAAAAGACCACGGCGTTGCCTCCAAGTGTGCAAATTGTGTACGAAGGTGTTAGATAAAGAGTTCCCGTGACATGAACACTGAGACGGATTGTGTAATGGAAGCAGAAGGTGACAAGTAGCAGCAGAGTTGAGTTACAGTCGGAATGATTCCGTTTCCGCCATAACAGCTCGCTAGAATTTCATCGTGCCGTTATTTATGGCCATTCTGCAATCTTTAAACCTCTGATTACCAACATCAACGCAACAGAACATGTAAGGGGGTGCAAAGCACATAAAAACTGAGATGATAAAGCTGGCAACAGGTAATCTGGTCTGAAGAATCATGCTTTACGTTGTTTCCCACCATTAGCAGAGTGTACATTTGGCGAAAACCTGCAAAAAAGTACCACCCCGACTGTTTCGTTTTGACTGTGAAGCATGAAGTTGGATCCTTGGTGCTGTTGCTTCCATATCATGACATTCTTCAGGGCCATTGGTTATTCTGTAGCGTCATGTCACATCTGCAACGTGCGAATCCATTCTAGGAGATCAGCTACATCCAATGTTGAAGGCATTGTTTCCTAATTACCGTCCCTAGTTTAAGCAGATAATTCACCTGTGCGCTTTGAGAAACGTGTTACATTGTATTTTGTAGAGCATGATGAAGATATACATCAGCTACCTGGACCACCTCAATCTCCAGATCTCAGTATTATTTAACGTTTGTGGGAATATCTGCAGGTAAAGGTCAAACCACACACTTTCCATCTGATAACGTTAAAACCAAATTTGCTTCTGATAGGATTCGAACCCACATCTGCATTCTCCGGAGTCGACTGTTCTATCGATTGAAGTACACCGACTTTGAATCATACCGGTAACCTGGGTTTTTTGGGATGTGCGTTGCGTTGCGTACCCTCTGAATCAGGTACGTCACACACATTTTTTTTTTTTTTTTGATTGGAGGTTTAACGACCACCGTGAGCAACTCAATGGGCTATAAGCAGTCGCCCGTCCCTAATTTAGGGTCACTGGTTCCAGGGAAGGGAGAGAGCCAGTGCCGTAAGACAAACACAACATCCATGCCTCACCGGGATTCGAACCCGGACCCCTTTCGGACGAATGATCAGAGGCCATCGCTTAGACCACTGCGCCACCGGGGCGGCATCACACATATATCCTCCCCTTGAGAAAGATGAGACACGAAATCTCAGATTTCTTTTTTTATTATTATTGGAGTTTAACGATCACCGTGAGCAACTCAATGGGCTATAAACAGTCGCCCGTTCCTAATTTATGGTCACTGGCTCCAGAGAAGGGAGCGAGCCAGTGCCGTAAGACAAACAAAGCACCCATGCCTCACCAAAATTCGAACCCGGATCCCTTTCGGAAAAATGATCAGAGGCCATCACTTAGACCACTGCACCACCGGGGCGGCAAATCTCAGATTTTGTAAGCTGTCTGTAGAAGAAGGAATGAATTCCTATTAATTCCGGACGGTACGTGAAAGAAGCATTACCCATTTTTTGAAACAGAAGAAGTAATTATCATTTATCCCAGACGATATGTGGATGAAGCGTCACACATTTTTTCGAACCTGATAGGCAGAAGAATATTCATTTTACTTTTATTCACCAATATAACGTGAAAGCTGAAATTTGCAAAAGCCGCCCCGGTGGCGCAGTGGTCTAAGCGATGGCCTCTGATCATTCGTCCGAACGGGGTCCGGGTTCGAATCCCGGTGAGGCATGGATGTTGTGTTTGTCTTACGGCACTGGCTCTCTCCCTTCCCTGGAACCAGTGACCCTAAATTAGGGACGGGCGACTGCTTATAGCCCATTGAGTTGCTCACGATGGTCGTTAAACCTCCAATCAAAAAAAAAAAAAAGAATTTGCAAATAAACGACATCATCGCTCTGTCCACGTTATTTTATAAACAACGCATAACAACTAAGAAATGTCCTTCCGACACCGCTGGCGACACATCAGTTGCTGAGCCCATCAATAAGGACAGATGCTGACTGATAAACAGCGCTGTGAACTGTTGGCATCGTAGCGTAAAGCGAACGCACTAGGCTAATTATCGAGAGATCTGGGATTCGATCCCAGCGGTGTCGGAAGAACATTTTTTCAGTTGTCATGCGTTGTTTATAAAATAACGTGGACGGAGCGATGGCATCTTCTATTTGCATTATCTCCACGTATTTCAAATACATTCACCAGCTCAAATTTGCCTGTGACGGGATTCGAACCCGCATTTGCCTTTTTCAAAGTCGACTTTTCTACCGATTAGACTACACCGTCAGTGGCTTATAGCTGTAACTTGCTGTTTTTGTACATGTGTTCCTTACCTCTGAAGTACGCACGTCAATATCTCAATCATCACCAGCACAGTTGAGGCATATTTTACAGGAGAAATAGTTCCAAATTCCCTTATCGTATGTACATGACTCTTTTAAATATAACTCAAATCGAATTATTTCTGTTCTGAAAGTGGGACGGTGGTCTACAGCTGGTTAATAAAAAAGTTCTCTACAAAGAGCAAGTTTTTCATTATTCTGGTATAAAACCATGTGTATATAATTTAAAAATAATTAATTAATGTACAATGCATTTAAAAGAAATGAAGATTTACCGATTGATGGGGAAAAGCTGGAGATAACCAATATCTACATTTATCTTGGAAAGCGGATATCAAGTGAGGGTCACATTGTTGAAGAAATTAACCGGCGTATAAAACCTGCCTGGAGAGCTTTTGAAAGAAACAGTATAATTTTCAAGAGCAATATGACATTGTCTTAAAAGAAAAGTGTTTGATAAATGCATCCTTCCAGTGCTTGCATATGGTGCAGAGACGTGGACCTTAACTAAAAGAGACATACAAAGGCTGCAGACAACTCAAAGAATCATGGAGAGGTGCATGCTTGGTGTAACCAGGAGAGATAAGAAGAGGAACTCGTGGATCTGAAAAATGACAAGAGTGGAAGACATCATGTTCAGAGTAAAATCCCTGAAATGGCAATGGGCTGGACATATTGCCAGAAGGACAGCCCATCGATGGACAGCTGAAATTTTAGACTGGATTTCGAGGGACAGGAAAAGACCCAGAAGAAGACCACATGGGAGATAGGCGGATGAAATTCTAAAGTATGCGGAAGTAACATGGAGGAGACTGGCACAAGACAGACCGTTGTGGAAGAAACTTGGGGAGACTTTCTTCCAGCAGTGGATTGACAATAGTTGACAATGATGATGATGATGATGATGATGAAATAATTAAACTCTTGACCGAGACCCTTGATAGAAATCGTGCCGAGTGGCAGAAAAAAATGATAATTAATTGTTTAATCTGAGAATTCTAAATTGATTCTGCCCTTCCATTTAATCATCTAATGGATGACATTTCGTTGTGAAATTAATGGAAGCTCATGCTCGCATATTAAGCAGAGATATCAAAACGTGGGTCTTTTATTGGATTTATATCTTTGTCGAATATATTCGCCACGGAATTAATTGAGTTAAAATGGGGCATCGCGCATGCCATTCACTTACGTTAATTATTCATGTCACTGAAAAGACTTCAAACGAGAATTCATGTATACGAATTAAATTAGTAGACGATATCATTATTTTTATAATCTGTTTAGAGTAACGTCATAACGCCGCAATTTTGAGGTATTCATCCAGGAAATGATTCTCTCCTTTTCAACTTTTTTAAATTAATTTATAAACGTAATGACAGATGTGGAAAATTCATCTCACCCATGTCAGCTGCAAAGTATTAAATAAATCACTGAAGTTAAATATCAAAGTTTACCTTACGAGATGAAAGATCATTCAGCTCTCTCAGTTCAATGTTTTTCAATCAGTTGCTACCCCAAATATTTGACTGCCTTAAGTAAAAACAAGGAAAATCCTGTACTTCCATCAAGAACGAAACACAAACAGTGTCACTGTTCTAATAAAAACGAGCTGCGCTTATATGAGTGCCCTAAGGTTGTTTTGTTAAAGTAAATATCTAGTTTTGCAGGGATTAGCTTCGTATGTTTATTTATCATTATTAGATACTTCTTATTTTGTACATGGACAACAAAAAATTGTTTTTAGATACTTTTCGAAACAGGGCTCGAAATAATTGCATTGTCGGGGTGAAATATGAGCACACGCAAGACATTTTTGTGGGAAAGGAAAATATTTATACAGATAATATCGATTGACTGATATTTTTCGAATCTTGCCGGATTGTTGAAGACTAGATGAAGAGACATCAAGATGCGTCAACAGTTCAGGGGGATACAAACTTCTTTCATTTTCATGAGTCTTAACTGAGATGTCAGTTCTTTGTAATATGTTTTGCTTCCAAATTTGTTTTAGCTGAATGGAACAGATGCTGAAAAAGTACTTCATTTTTACATCTGGTTTCACAATGAAATCAAAATACCAAAGTTTACAACAATCAAAGGTTTATTATACATCGACTATAGTTTCGCAGAGCTATTGGCTCGGGATCATCAGGACGAATGGAGCGTAAACATTCAAATCATTGGGACATCATTAGAGTTCTGACGGTTACGGTTTTTGGTGAGTTGTTCCCACGCGCTTGAAAGAAATGGAGTCGACGTCTTATCGTTGACAAGCTGTGAAGAGTTCCGGTATATGCGGAAAGATTCTAATACTTTATAGTCGAATCAGGTTTATCAAAGAGCGTAGCGTTTCCAAACAAATATTTATGGTTATTTTCGTGACAATATTGAGCTATAGACGACTTCTTCAGTTCACAATTCCGTGCGTAGGTGTTGTGTTCCTTCACACAGAACTTTAAATCCCTGAGGGGCTGTCCTAAATATGAAAGTCCACATTCACAAGGTATCTGGTAAATTCCCCAGGAATTTATATCTTCGACGAAGTCTTTTGATCCGTAAACATTTATATTGTTTACGGGTTTGAACATAACTTTGAAATTAAAACTGTTGAGAATTTTTGAAATTCCGAAGCACATCTGTGGAACAAATGAAATAACCGCCCAATTCTGTCGTATTGAGTGGTCTATTGGCATGAGTGAGCAGACAAGCTTCGGTTTCCTAAATTGTTGGACAGCTTTGTCTATAACGGAATGGGTATATCGTCTGTGTATGGAAATTCGTTTAAGATAAAACTCTTTCTGCAAGGAATCCTCAGTTGAGCATATATGTATTGCAGATATATGTATATGTTCCATGGGTGACTTGATTTTGTTTCCATGGGTGACTTGATTTTGCTAGTGGGGGTAAGAAAACAGCAAATGGTTTTCGTTAAACTGTTGTTCCAAAGGATCCTTTAAAGCGTGACACAAGTACGTAAAGCCACAGTAAGTAGCCATTATTTCCAGTTTCATATGTGAAATTTATATGAGAATCAATTGAATTAATAAGTTCAACTAATTTAAATATTTCCGAATTCATGCCATTCCAGATAACAAAAGTATCATCTACATATCGAATCCACAGGTCAAATTTAACAAGCTGAAAGAGTTTGTCCTCAAAGGGACGCATATAGACTTTGCATAAAATAAGCGACAGTGGGCTACCCATTTCAAGGCCTTCCGTCTGTAGAAACAATCTTCCACGAAAAAGGAAATGATTTTGTCTGGTACAAATTTTCACTAGTGTCAGAATATCTTTTACTTCTGGTTGGCTTAAATGATGTTCACTGAGTAGCTTTCAATGATTCGAGGGCTCCATTCAGTGGGATAAACATGGATTTCACATCGAAGGATAACATAAACTAATCTTGGTTGATTTGATGAATATAGGGAATTTTGGAGTTTATTAAATTATTTAAACGCTACATGCGGAACATTGGGGTTTACAAGAAAGTTTATCTGGAGGTATCTTCAAGTTGCACGTGGAGCCAGGTTTTGTTTTCTATTTTTCTGCGGCGTTCATCTAGAATTTACCTTTCCCTTTGAGTCCCCGTATTCTTACCTAAATTTAAGTTCTGCTCGTTAAATATTTTCTAATCTAAACGATTTTCCCTCGATGAATTCAATGCTAAAAACACCTTAGAGCAAGCCAAATTGCAAACTACGTAGTTAGAGTCAAGAGATTGGAGCTGAGTGTGAAATGTTTCGGAAGCACTGTTCATTTAGCACTGTTATTTACACTATTGTCAAGCACTGCTTAGGTACGATATTGGATAGCACTTTTTAGATTTATATTCGAAAACACTGTTTATTCTAATGCACAAGAGCAAGACTGATTCTATTACTTTAAGGCAGTGTTTTGTGTTGTCGTAAAGTAATTCATGAGTGTAAAAAAAGCGAACGCATGTTTTAAAAGATTAAGTTTATCCAGCGCTGAGAGAATATAACTGAATGTAGATTAAACCACGTGTGTTGGTGATTTTAATTCGAAGGTAATTATTAAAAAAACGCTGAATTCTGTTTTTTATTTGCGTAATATTACAAAAACTTAAACAAACGCTAGCTTTCGCCACCACGGGTGACTTCTTCAGGAAGAAGTACTATTCAAAAGCAAAAACATTGTGAAGGAACACAAGTTTTTAGCTTTTGAATAGTGCTTCTTCTTGAAGAAGCCACCCGTGGTGGCGAAAGCTAGCGTTTGTTTTAGTTTTTGTAATATTAAGCCAATAAAAAACGGAATTCAGCGTTTTGTTAGTATTTACTGGTGTATATCTACCCAATGTTTTCGTTAAAGCTCATTATTGTTTGCTCGGTAAGTCATTGTTGCAAGACGAGTCACAACGACAAATAAAAGTAGAAAGCCATTTGATTCATTTCTGATCTTTGACCATATACTGGAATTCACTTTATCTCTAATGTAATTTCAGCTTAATTGAAAATCAAATATCCGGGTACAGCTAATAGCAAATTCAATAAGCTTTAAATCGACAAGCCATTCTCTAAGCAGTAAATTAAGCTAGACTTAGTCGTGTTGTAGTAAAGTTAACTTTAAGATACAGTCTAAGCTCCAGTGTGCTGCAGTGAAACTTAAATATAGCGCACAATCGAATTTTCAACTGCTTTTTACCATACTTTTCGGAATATAAGAATCACGGAAAAAATTTGTGCTGAGAAATTCCCCTGAGTCTTACACTCAACAGGCAAAACATTTGACATAACTACCTAATAGACTTAACAGTCGTTCTCTAGAGCGAACAACATCCTGTACACACCAAAGCATCAACTCCACCAGATGCCGGAAGTTTTCCGGAAGTAATGCCAGCCCTGCTTGTTGCGGCATTTTCCACAATTCCACCCAAGACGTCGGTCCAGGATCTACGGATATGATCTTCTGCTCCACGACATCCCACCGAGCTTCCACAGCGTTTATATTCGGGGGCCCTGGAGACCACTGGATGGTTGAAGAACATTCAGACGAGTGCTCATCTGGACATGTCTGTGCCGTTGTTTTGGATGTTGTGAAAACACAAGTTTGTTCGCGACGTGCATCGAACCCGTGTCCTTCACTCCGGAGTAAGTTTCTCTCCTAACTGAGGTACGCGGACAGAATGTCTAATTGCAGATTCGTCGTCTTGACACGTGTTTTCCGCTTTGTAGTACGTCACAACGTACACTGAAGTGCCAAAAGTCATGGAATAGCAGTATGCGAATTTTTAACTGGCGCCGCCGTCGTATAAAGCCTTCCACGATTTTTATCAGTTGCGAGGTGTAATCTCGTGATTTAGACTGAACAACGGCCAGTACGAATATGGCGAGTCGACGTGAATTATTGGAGTTTGAACGAGGCATGGTAGTGTGACCCAGACGGATAGAACATTCAATTTTCGAAGTTATGCAAACATTCAACATTCCTCGATCCACGGTGTCACGTGTGTTCCATGAATACCTCATGGAAGGTATTACCACACCACCCACGGTGCACAGTGCAGTGGCCAACCACGGGTACTGAATGACTGATACCAGCGGCGTCTGACCAGGATTGTCTATACTAATAGAAAAGCAACACTGGCTCGAATAACATCCACATTCAATGCAGGAAGTTCCAGAGATATATCCATCAGGTCAGTGCTGCGTAATTTAGCGCCCATAGGGTATGGTAGCAGATGACCCATCAAAGTTCCTCTGTTAATACCGCGACATCTGAAACAACGCCTCACCTGGGCTCGTGAACATGATAATTGGACCCTGGAAATGCTGGCAACATGTGGCGTGGTCCAATTAGTCACGTTGTCAGTTGTTACGAGCTGATAGTAAGGTTCGGGTCCGACGCAGACACCATGAGGCCATGGACCAAAGCTGTCGACGAGGTACTGTGTAAGCTGGTAGTGGTTCTATACATGTGTGAGGCGTCTTTACATGGCACGATTTTGGTCCTCTGCTCCTCGTAAACACGCCATTAGCCTGCAATCGCTTCGTTACTCTGCTGGGTGACCATTTGCAACCTTTTATGGATTTTATGTACCCCAACAACGATGAGACTTTCCAAGAGGATAATGCCCCCTGTTATCGGGCCCAAGTTGACCAACATTGGCTCGAGGAACATTCTGGACTGTTCCGATGGATGCTGTGGCCACCATGTTCGCCCGACATGAACCCAATATAGCACTAAGGGAATGTGGTGGAAAGGTCCATGAGCAGCCAAGATCCTGCACGTAGAAATACCAAGGAACTGTGGGCGGCTATTCAGAAAACATGGCTTAACATCTCTCTAAAAGTCTTCCGGCCACTTGTGAAATCGATGGCAAGTCGAGTTGCTGGACTTCGCACACGATCCCGTGATATTTGGCACTACACTGTAAAAGGACTACCATTATTCTTTTAAAAAGCAAAGTGATAGAAAAAGAAGAGAAAGAACAGCATCTCAGGTTATAACATCACAAGACATGCTCAAGGCAGCCACCGCCGCCTCGGTGGCACAGTGGTCTAAACGATGGCCTCTGATCGTTCGTCCAAAAGGGGTCTGGGTTCGAATCCCGGTGAGGCATGGATGTTGTGTTTGTCTTACGGCACTGGCTCTCTCCCTTCCCTGGAGCCAGTGACCCAAAATTAGGGACAGGCAACTGCTTATAGCCCATTGAGTTGCTCACGGTGGTCGTTAAACCTGCAATCAATAAAAAAAAAATCAAGGTAGCCACCATCAAACTGGGGGTACATTGTTGCTGCTGCACATTCTTCGGTTTACGCAAAACTTTGTACACAAACGCAAATATTTCATTCCTTCAGAGTAACATAAATACTATGCAGTAGCAATTTTGAAGAACGTTTTGGAGAAATTCATTCGCGAAACGTGCACTTTAACTGGGATAAGATACTTGCAGTATAAGATGAAAGATACCGCCATATGCGACAGTCTCGCTTCCTTGCTGTTCGCCCACTATGTGCAGAGGTTAGTCAGTTCGTCCCTTCCACAATATTTTTTTATTTTGAACGATTCGTGACAAGCTTTAGATTAAAAGAAACTTCCCCGTTTTCAGAAATTGTTAGTACGGCACATACTGCCGATAGATTTGGACCAAGCTTATCCTGCTGTGATACATCAGTCATATGGCAAAGATGACCATCCGTACCAATAACGAAAGCCTTTGGCTGTATGAAGGTCTGACATTAGGTACAAATCATGCTGCGTTTTCACGCCATTGGCTGATTGATTGGGTGACGTTTCCCTACTTTGTTTATCATCAACGGTATTAACCCTTTAACGACCATGACCAAAACATCTTGTACACTCTAAATACCATAACACCCGAAACTGTCTGATGTTTCACTTCATTGTTTAATAACAACAATAGTGACTGAGGGTGACTCCTGCTGATCCCTCATAGGTCGGAAATTTTTGAAAAATATGTAAGGGTAGGAAATCTGACTCACTCTAGACAGGCGTTTTGTACGGCTATGGCCGTTTGTACGTACGAACGTTTTGGGCGTTATGGTCGTTAAAGGCTAAACATTACTAATTTCGAAACATGCAAGGTTCGAAAATTCATAAGCTTCTGTTTTTCTGAAAAATTCACGATGCGACTTATAAGCCACCTTTTAGTTGTTGTTTATTTTTAGGTAGAACTAAGTCTTCCTCCGCGCTGAGTAGGGATAACATAGGAAGCACGGATGCAACGAAAACATGTCACACTTTTAACGCTTATATCTTCGAAACTAATAACGGTAGAGTAATAAACAATACATCATTAGATAGATTGCAGACTCCCTTTTATAACAAAATAAGTTTCAACCGCCATCCCTTAACCCTGTTTGTTACAGTAACGTTAGAAAGCTAACCTTAATTTCGCGAGATTTTGTTTATCCGCACGCCGTTTTGAGGGTTGATAACTAGTAGACAGATACTGACAGCGATGACATCAGCCGCGCATTTGTTGCTGACGGTCACAGCTAACGGACGTATGTGATAAACTGAAACAAAGTGGATTTAAAATTTATTTATTTATTAGATAAATAAAATTTAGTGACGAAAATTTAGAAATGCCGCGAAAATCCAGTGGAAATTACTGTAAGAACGGACGAAACTTGAAGAAATAGCTAGAGGAGAACGAGAGGAATCCGAAAAAGCTCGCTAAGTCATCAACCAAAAGGTCACGGGAATGTAGGGAGCGTTAAATGTCCGCGCACCAGAATGCGTTTCACCCGAGCTCTACTCTACAGCCCAAACCTTCCAACTCAAATGCACAAATTGAGCCTGAACAGCAAGAACAGGTAGAGATTGATGTCACTGATCCAAATTTTCACACTGAGCATGGAATACAATTTACATCTCCAGTCTTCACAACTTCGCTGGATAATGAATGTATCACGTCTCAAACCTTTACATGGCTAATGCATTCTGAATCTAGACAAGAACAAGAGCAACAACAAGAAGAATACATTAGGCCCGACACGTATCGCAAAATTTATAAAAAGGCAACTAAAGAATTTTAAAAATTGTTTCTGAAGACCGATTTCTTCAGAAACAGTTTTAGCAATAACTACTGACAACGATGCCTTCTACTTCTAGTAACATTAATTTATAATCAGCGTAAGTTACTATGAATTGAATATAGTATAAGTTGCTTTTTAGTAAATAAAGTAAAACAATTGTTTTGTTTTATTTCTTAAAAATAAATGGAATCGAAAGATAAAATAAATTTTTCAATCAGATGTTTAGAAGAAAATATGTGGAGTAAAACGTATTTTTGAATGCGACATCATCTGCGTTTACGTCTTCTAGCGGCGAAATTGTACATCGTAAAAAAAGACGAAATAAAGGATCATTATTCTCATATTTCACGCTTCCCAATGCAAAAAGATTTTTTAAATCGGACTAATAGTTCCAGAGATATCGTGGGTACAGACGGACGAGTGGACGGACGGATGGACAAACCGATAACATAAGCACTATCTTTTGTTTACAAAAGACGTGCTAAACAGAAGCCAACAACCGAACTTCAACTCATTGAAGATGTAATTCAAATTTTGAATCGTATTGTTCAACCAAATCTTTTACAAAACCTTGTTCACAGTATGCCAGTAAGATGTAGAGCTGAGATAAAAGCTAAAGGATGGGCAACAAAGTATTGGGAATATTTTATAATTTTGCTCCATTATATTTCTGAAATTAAATCTTATTTCATTCCTTATGAATTACAGAAGCCATTTATTGCTGTAAACCTAAGTATTGGATAAATGATCTTTTTCATAATAATTTTGACTTGGTCATGATTTTTGTAATGTATCTTAAGAACAGATGTAGCTACAGGAAAAACTGAGACATTTTTTAAATCTCCATTAAATTGCGCATCCAATGATATATAAATGATGAAATAACTATGAAAATTAGTTAGTTAAACAAAGAGTTAAATTTAAAACTTCACGGGTTTTGCAGATGATGCGACACTTTTGCACACTACTGTATGTCCGCGACCATCGAACGTCGCTCTTAATCACTTGATTTGAACCCGATTGAGCGTCTATAGGACGAGGTAGAAAGACGCATTCCAGCCCAAAACCCACCACTGACAACTCTCGGTGCTTCACAGATACACTGACTGAAAAAAAATCCCAACACCACGAAAAAATAGTTGTAGAGGAACGAAATGGCGGCAATACATTTGTATAGGTAACATATTTAATCGATTAAGGTTTCAAGATCACAGCTTATTGTAAGCGCGAGAAGAGCCATTTTAAATGTGAAATGCTGGTACATTAATAACCAGCGTAACCGCCAGAATGTTTAATGCAAGCACGCAAACGTTCATGCATTGTGTCGTACAGGTGCTGGATGTCAGTTTGTGGGATGGAGTTATATGCCTGTTGGTTGCACTTGGTCGGTCAATACAGGGACGGTTAATGCTGGTTGAGGGTGACGCTGGAGTTATCGTCCAATGATGTCCCATACGTACTCGATTGGTGAAATATCTGGTGATCTAGAAGGCCACGGCAACATGTCGACACTCTGTAGAGCATGTTGGGTTACAACAGCGGTATGCGGGCGAGCGTTATTCTGGTGGAAAACACGCCCTGGAATGCTGTTCATGAATGGCAGCACAACAGGTTGAATCACCAGACTGACGTACAACTGTGCCGTCAGGGTGCGTGAGATAACCACGAGAGTACTCCTGCTGTCGTAGGAAATTGCTCCCCAGACCATAACTCCAGGTGTAGGTCCAGTGTGTCTCGGCCGCAGACTGGTTGGTTGCAGGCGCTCACCTGGCCTCCTTCTAACCAACACACGGCCATCACTGGCACACAGGCAGAACCGGCTTTCATCAGAAAACACAACAGATTTCACTCCGTCCTCCAATGAGCTCTAGCTTGACACCACTGACGTCGCAAACGGCAGTGGTTTGGAGTAAGTGGAATGCACGCTACAGGGCGTCTGGCTCAGAGCTGTCCTTCAAGTAACCGATTTGTAACAGTTCGTTGTGTCACTGTGGTGGCAACTGCAGCTCGAATTGCTGCCGCAGACGCAGTACGATGCGCCACGGCCATACGCCGTACACGGCGGTCTTCCTTCTCAGTAGTGCCACGTGGCAGGCCGGAACCCGGTCTTCTTGAGGCAGTACCTTTCTCTTGACCACCGCTGCTGACAATCATGCACAGTAGCTACATTCCTGCCAAGTCGTTCTGCAATATTGCGGAAAGAAAATCCACCTTCTCGTAGCCCTATTACACGACCTCGTTCAAACTTCGTGAGCTGTTGATAATTGCTTCTTTGTCTTCTTAAAGGCATTCTTGACCGGTCGCTCTGATACCGACCGGGTGAGAGTTCCTAGTGTGTGACTTGGTTGAGCAATACTGCACTGTAAAGCAGAACTGAAGATTTCAACCGCGAGACAGGGTTACAACCCGATCTCGCGATTTTTTCTTTTAGAAACGGGGCTCCTTCTGTTCCCCAGAAATTAGTGCAGTGACGGGACTTGGTAGAAACGCCCTTGTGAGGGCGAAGTTCCTTTTAGCCCGCATTGAGATCTCTTATATCAGTTTTGGGTACGTCGACGCCGTTCTGGTCCCGCGGACGAAAGGGTCATTTGATCCCTCGCCCGCCCAGAGCCCAAGAGCCCGGCTTCTAAGGTTTGACTGGAGTGGGAGAACCTCTGGGTGCCCACTCAGTACTTAGAAGAAAATTTTGTGTATTTCATCTCTCTCACAGAGATGTCAACTACCCAGAAGGGTAGAGTGAAACCAAAGGGGTCAGTCCCCATATCGTCCGGGACATCCCGGACGCAGAAGGTAGCGGCAGAAGCACTACCAAGCCCTGTCGGCAGTGCTAAAGGGGTTAGCCCCTCTTACGAGAACAGCCGGAAGGTAGAGCCCAATGTTAGGGGAAACCGTCAAAGACGCTTCCCCCAGCGAAGGGCTCTAAAGCCGCTACACCCACGAAGGCAGCCTCGACTGAGCAGTCTCAGTCAGCTAGCGGTGTAAGCACTCCCTTGCCAGTTCCGCCCATGGCAAGGAAAGGTAAAACACTACCCCAGCCCGAACCCTCTCGGGCTCCTGATGGGTCGTCCGCGGGGTGCCCAGCGGTACCTTTGGTGGGAGGTACGCATCCCAGGACACCCCCGGTGCTTACACCCGAGGCGTTTGTGAACCACATCCTCGACCTCACCCGGGAAGTTGAGTCCGTTCTCTTGGACTTGCGGGTCACTTCTTTAGGGAGAGAGATGGTGAAAGCTGTCCTGAGCAGTGTTAGAAACGCTTGTTACGAGCAAGCAGCACGGGTAGCCCATGTCGAAGGCAGGCTGTCCGTGCGGGATGAGTCGGGCTGTGAAGCCGACGTGAAAACGGCTTCCTACGCCGAAGTGGCTAGGAAGGGGGCTAGCAAGGCGAAAGGGCCTTCGCCCGCCCCGATTGAGATTAAAAAGAAGGTAAAGTCGGGAGACAGGAGACACGTGCTTTTAGTCTACCAGACAGTCGAGAGTGCGTCCTCAGAGGACACGAAAAAGGCCCTGAAAACTGCAGTAAACCCAACTAAACTGCAGATAGGGGTCAAGAGCTTTCGGAGCATCAGGAAAGGAGGGGTCGCGGTGGAATGTTCCAATCCCGGGGAGCTCGACCGTCTAGCCCAAGAGTTGAGAAGCAATCCGCTGACCAAGGATTGCACATTCCCCACGGCCCCACGAAAGAGAAACCCCCGGTTGATAGTGTATGGGGTCGACGGGGATCTCTCAGGGAAAGAGTTTGAGCAGGCGGTTTGCGGGCAGAACCCCGAGCTCGAGAACGGGTTCAAACCCTATTTTCCCATCAAGGGCAAGGGAGGTAGGGTCCACTGGGTGGCAGACGTGGATCCCAAGGCCTTCAAGCACTTGGTGAGGCGGAAGACACTGAACTTGGGTTGGTCAGTGCTCCGTCTAAAGGAATTTTTGAGGGAGGTCAGGTGCTTTCGGTGTAATGGCTTCGGCCATTTCCGAGGCAACTGCCCCGAGACAGATGCAAGGTGCGGCAATTGTGGTGAAGTTGGGCACCAGCACCACCAGTGTGCAGCCGCACCGAAATGCAGCAACTGCACCGCTGCGAATGCCAAGCTCCGCCTGAAACTGGACGTCTCACACTCCAGTTTCAGTAAGACATGTCCTAGTCTTATTAGGGAACTTGAGCAAAGGAAGAGTCGGGTCAACTATGGTTGACAGATGGAAGTACCCTCGGAGGTACGTCGCTCTCAGTATTGAGCTTTTGGGTCTATTGACCAAGGTGTTTTTGAGAACCCTGGCCCGGGGTCATCACCACAGTACTGGCCCTAGCGCTGTGGAAAATGTTGTTTTTGTGATGTGTTTTAAAAATTTCTTATTGTTTGAATATTGTGAGAGGGGTGCATGAGACCCTCATAGTGAAATGTGGTTGTATTACTCAAGATACCTAATAAAGGACATTTGTCCCAAACAAACTCGCGTTGGCGGGCGATCTCCCGGCCACGAGATGGGATTTTCTTGAGAAAGTTGCTTGCCCCAACTGCTCATAGCACGTCGCACACACGGGTTGTGACAGAAGGGTGTAAGATACCGGTCCCGTGGGGGAGGCAGATCCCCACAGGTCACTAGACCGAATATATCCGAGTGGAAGACTGTGGTTTCCGGTGACTGACAGGCTAGCTGTCGGAACGCCGTCAGGGATCCTATCAATCCCAAACTATTCGAGAGAGTTCCGCATTTCCCTGCGATGTCAGCACTTTGACGGTGCACGTAAAGTCATCAGCTAGTATTAAAGGCATTCTTGATTAACATCAACACACTACGTCGAATCTCAACGATAACTAACGCTCACGAACGTCACAGCGCGTATTTACAGCAAACCTGCTTTTCATGTTCCGATGGGCGCTACTAGCGCCACACGTATGCGCCGAGTGCGAAATGTGCATAGACGTCATCTTACAGATGTACTCTCGCCGCCTACCAACTGTCGTTTATCTAACACACCCCTTCTTGGTGTTGGGATTTTTTTTCCGTCAGTGTAGTTGTGCTGAACTAAATGGAGGCAGTAACACCCGAACACCTGCTAAAGTCCACACCACAAAGCGTTCCGGGCGGAATTATTGGCCATAAGTTATTAGGTGAAAGTATACCTCCCGAAAAAGACGCAATAACATGTACTAATAATCTAATAAGGTGTATGCCATAATAACTTGTCTTTTCCGTGTATATTAACTAGAAATTTTAACACCAGATCATTTTTATTAGGATATAGAAGCTCGCTCAAAGCCACTTGATCAGCTGGTGGAGAAGAAAACTCGGACCACGTTTTATTGATAATTACCTGGTTGCATTTTTACGTGAGGATTATTGCCTTACTGAATTGTCTTCAGGGATTTGTTTTACGTTCATCCCAGTCACTGGGCTGAAACAATGTGTCGGCGCTCGTTATCTCAAGGAAACTGACTTTTTTCTTTCCGTCCATCCAGATCTCACAGATCCGAAGGTGTTTTGCTTTGATGCCTCACAGTTTTCTTATTTTCTGGAACACACACACAGAGGTAATTCATGCTTCAATACATGCAAACGGAGTCGTGATCAACAGCCTCACAGGAATTAATTTCTATCTCCCCCTCCGATCTTCAAGCCTCGAATCATTTGATGAAATCGATCGTGTTCTTCTGTGGGCGCTCTATATGCTGGTTTCTTGAATACGAGGTCACCTAGCGCTCTTCGTATGAAAGGAACGACGTTTTTCATTCAATCATGATTCTCCATGCGAGATGCAGAGCCCAGGTTATCATCCTTAAAGGATTTGACATGACTAGGAGGTAAAATTTATAGCAGTTGTACCGTAAAGCATTTAGAGAGCTGACATTTTTACTGCAAAGAATGTATGTAAAGAAAGACAAACATTTACACTCAGTAGACTAAACTTTAGAGATAGGGGTGAAGAGAACTTGACAATGGTATTCACCGCGCAGAATCAAACAGAGCCAAATTGAACTCAAGCAATAAATAGGCAGACAGCATGGAACAGGGCATCGCAATCGACGAACATGGATAGACATGGTGATCTGACCGATATTGACAGTGGACGCATTGTCTAAGCAAAAAGTATGGATCATTCTATCGCTCAAAGAGTAAACACCGTAAGGTTGTAGAGGGCGACCATGTCAAGGATGTTTTTTTTTTGTTTGTTGGAGATTTAACGACCACCATGAGCAACTCAATGGGCTATAAGCAGTCGCCCATCCCTAACTTAGGGCCAGTAGTTCCAGGGAAGCGAGGGAGACAGTACCGTTAGACAAACACAACATCCATGCCCCACCGGGATTCGAACCCGGACCCATCTCGGACGAATGATACGAAGCCATGGCTTAGACTACTGCGGCACCGTTGCGGACATGTCAAGGGTGTACCGCGAGTACCCCATCGTCAGACGAAATAGTGCCTGACCAAACATCATTAATATCCTGGGTTGACGGAAACTATCCATGCTCCTACAAACTGCTCGCTTGGCAACCGCGGCCCAAGTCACATCCAGGTTAAATGTCAGATAACCAAGCAGCTTCAGAAAGCGAATAGTAAGGTGCACTTTGCCTACCCTTGTCTACGGGAGCCGACGCCCTCTCACGTACCACTGTTGACTGCTCGTCATTGTACTTTACGCCTCGCCTGGTGCCGGGAACATCAAAACTGGGATTCGCGTGGTCACATGAATCCCGTTTTCAGCTGTACCGACCTTACCTGGCGTCTACAGCATGAGGTTCTGGCCCTTTAGTCTCTGTTAAAGTCGGTGGTGCCTCTCTCCTCGGGAATCTTCTTATGGGATACATTAGGTCCCTCAGTGCGTCTGGAGGCGGTCCTTAACTGTTGCGTGCTACCAGCATGTGCTGGCTGATCACCTACACGCTTTCGTGGCCTTCGCACATCCTACGGCCAATAGTATGTTTCAGAAGGACAATGCACAGTACCACCGGGTCGCAACTACCCAGGCATAGCTCAAGGGACACCAGTCCATGTTTGGAGCCATCCAATGGCACCCAAGGTCCGCGGATTTAAACTCTCCGGAAGCTCTCTTGGATGCCATGGAGTGGACCATTAGAACCATGGATCTTGGACCGACGTCTCTGTCGGAATTGTGGACAATGCTGCAAGAAACATGGCTGGCATTACCTTCTTAAAACCTCCGTAATTTGGTCGCGTTGGTGCCTCAGCGTGTACAGGCTGTAATTCACGCTTGCCGAAGACCAGCACGTTATGAGGTAGGTATATCTAATGTTCTGTGCATTGAGTGTATGTCATCATTTGTCACAAACACTGTTATCCTTAGGAATTTGATCAAAACATGCGACGTGTCACACAGCTGGAAATGTCCTAGAGTGGTTGGAAAAGCACGATGAAGACTTCAATGTACTACCCTGGCCCCCAAATTCCTCAAACTTAAACCCAATTGAGCATCTGTGGGACCACCTTGATCGTTTTGTTCGCTGTATGGATCCTCCACCGTTTACCTTCTAGCAGGTGTCAGATGCACTGCAGTCAGCATGGCTCCACATATCTGTGAACACATTCCCGCACCTTTTTGAGTTACTGCCTGTTCGTCTAGCTGCTGTCCGCACTGCACACGGTGGTTACTCTGGATATTAGCTGGTGGTTACAATAATGTGAATCGACCGTGTACATAATGGATATTAAACAAAACGATGACAGCACTGTGAAATAAATAGAGAGAATCACAGCAGCCGATGTTCACTCTTTTCATGCGATTAGAAAAGTTTGCTCATGTTTTCCATATCCTGAATGAGAATTTTGTGACCTCCAAGGCGTATATACAGTGCACTGAGGTGCCGAAAAGACCGGGAATGGCGGTAATCCCCATTACATGCCAGCACACCCTTACCGTAAATGATATCGTCCGCAAAAGACGTATATAGAGAGGCAGATATCTGCGCAAGCTCAAGTAGTAGAATTCGCAGTTCAGATGACAGCTTATCAGGATTTAAGCGATTTTAAACGCAGTATGACAGTCAGAGCGCAGGAGAGGTCCACTCCATCCAGGAAATTACCAACAAATTTGGATTTATACGATCAGCAAAACAATTTCAAGGGTGAACCTCGACTACACAAACTGGGGGAAAATTCAAATTGCGAAACTGGTGTGGCTGTAGGAAAGCCCAAAACGATCATATGCAGAGGTTTCTAGAACGCACTGTAAATAAAGAACCAACCCGGTATTAGAGAGGTATGTGAGTTATTTTTTTGCTGTTTGTTTTCTTTTGGTACTTCAGTGCACTGTTCAAGGATAATTCCTTTTAAACATGTTAGCCTCACTAAAATCATAAAAATACTGCCGAGAGCTGCTGATACTAAAGAGACCTTCATCATACTATCACGCACTACGATAAATTTTATGAAAAAGATACAGTGAAAAAAAACGTTTCATGAGTATAAATTTAGCACCATGTTTCTGAAATTTAGTTTTTAAGATCAATCACGGCATATATATTTTTTTCTTTGCTTAAAGTTTTCGCCAAATATTCATCGCCAGACTGAAAGAAGTTAGTTACGTAATCATGAAATGCGTCTCTGACACAAACGAAAGGAATAGTTTCCGTTTTAATTTCACTGTCCGATTTTTTTTTGATTGGAAGTTTAACGACCACCGTGAGCAACTCAATGGGCTATAAGCAGTCGCCCGTCCCTAATTTAGGGTCACTGGTTCCAGGGAAGGGAGAGAGCCAGTGCCATAAGACAAACACAACATCCATGCCTGACCGGGATTCGAACCCGGACCCCTTACGGACGAATGATCAGAGGCCAGCGCCTTAGACCACTGCGCCACCGGGGCGGCACACTGTCTGATTAATCCATATGAAACTGGAGAAATTGCTTTGACACATTTAGAGGAAAATAATGAGAAGTAAGAGCATTTTATATTCGTAAAAACATACATCCAGATATTTTTTTGCATATTTTTGCAACAATAAAAAAAATCAAGAATAGACGGCACTCCACATTACCAAGAACTCCTTGGCGAAAACCGCGAAAACAAAGAAAGCAAAAATCATTCACACGGACCTGATGCAGCTGCATCCGGCTACTTTTTCAAAACGGCTTTTACATTAGTAACCCTCTCACACCTCTTTTAAATTCCGCATTTCAAATAAAATGCTTTGGAACACGATATCGACCACGAAAAAACGTTACTGATCAGAAATGCAAATATTTGGTGAGCTCTTATCGACCGCCAGGCAACGGCCTTCGTAATGACGGCGCCAACCTCAATTCCACTGGCGCTTGAAACTTCAACCGCATAAAGACACTCAGACGAAATTCCAATGTTTTGCAAACAGAGTGAAAAACGAATCATCCCATGTATTGCTCTGGAAAACGTTGGTCCAACTTTTTTCTGTATTGACGTTTCTGTTCTTGGGGCTTTTTTCTATGTGATGAAGATTCAGCCATCTCAGTTGTTTAAAAGGCACTCTTTTGGCAAAGGAAAAATCTCCTCAGAGCTACCCTTCTAATAATATTATGCTACACAGACTCCGAGAAGAAAGACAATATCCGGTAACCGTTCGAATACACGATTTCTTACAAATCCAGCCAAAAAATCTTTATTCCGCATTTTTCGTCATATATTCCTCCGATTTTTATCTAATAAAAAATTACACATTTAGGTTCTTATATGCCGATGCGGATAATACGCCACTCTAAAAAAATAACGTTTTTATAACATTTTTAAAAGATCTCTTATATGCCGATGCGTATAATACGCCACTCTACAAAAATAACGTTTTTATAACATTTTTAAAAGATTAATATATATCATTATTTTTAAAAGATCTTCGTCGTAATTGCTTTATCAGGAGAGGCCGTATTAGTATAACCAGAAATGCGTTAATAACAGAGAAACATAACATAATTCGAAGATGGAGGTCTGCTAACATTTGAAAAAAATATGTTTTTATACTTACGAGAATTTTGTTAAAAATGTGCGAATCAACGAAGACGATATTACTTTACTCTCGCCAACGATCACGTACTGTGGGAAGATCAGCGTCACACACGTTCGTTGGTACCGGAATTCTAAGTACGGAACTGCATTCTAAGGAATCTAACTACCGAACTGTAAGGACTAACTACGGAACACCATGCTAAGCAATCTAACTACCGAACTGTCGGGTCTAGCTACGGAACTGTATACTAAGTAATCTAACAACCGAACTGTAAGGACTAACTACGGAACACCATACTATGCAATCTAACTACCGAACTGTTGGGTCTAGCTGCGGAACTGCATACTGAGGAATCTAACGACCGAACTGTAAGGACTAACTACGGAACACCATACTAAGCAATCTAACAACCGAACTGTAAGGACTAACTACGGAACACCATACTAAGCAATCCAACTAACGAACTGTCGGGTCTAGCTACGGAACTGCATACTAAAAAATCTAACAACTGAACTGTAAAGACTAACTACGGAACACCATACTAAGCAATCTAACTACCGAACTGTAAGGACTAACTACGGAACACCATGCTAAGCAATCTAACTACCGAACTGTCGGGTCTAGCTACGGAACTGCATACTAAGTAATCTAACAACCGAACTGTAAGGACTAACTACGGAACACCATACTATGCAATCTAACTACCGAACTGTTGGGTCTAGCTGCGGAACTGCATACTGAGGAATCTAACGACCGAACTGTAAGGACTAACTACGGAACACCATACTAAGCAATCTAACAACCGAACTGTAAGGACTAACTACGGAACACCATACTAAGCAATCCAACTAACGAACTGTCGGGTCTAGCTACGGAACTGCATACTAAAAAATCTAACAACTGAACTGTAAAGACTAACTACGGAACACCATACTAAGCAATCTAACTACCGAACTGTAAGGACTAACTACGGAACACCATGCTAAGCAATCTAACTACCGAACTGTCGGGTCTAGCTACGGAACTGCATGCTAAGTAATCTAACAACCGAACTGTAAGGACTAACTACGGAACACCATACTAAGCAATCTAACTACCGAACTGTCGGGTCTAGCTGCGGAACTGCATACTAAGGAATCGAACTAACGAACTGTATTCTTAGAAATCTAACTACCGAACTGTGAGGTCTAACTACGGAACTGCGTACTAAGGAATCTAACTACCGAACTGTAATGCCTAGCTACGGAACTGTATAATAAGGAAACTAATTACCGAACCGCATACTAAGGAATCTAACTACCAAACAGTAATGTCTATCTACGGAACTGCATACTAAGAAATATAGCTATTGTACTTGACTTATCTTGGTGTCAAAATCATATGAATAAGAGCACCATGGAATAAAAATTGTTAAAAAGGGCTAGACGTAGGCTTATGCATTAATATTGAATGTGTACGTAAAAGCGCCATAATACTAACTTCAATTGGTGTCTAACCCTCATTAATTTTAGCACGTTGGAATACAACTGTTAAAAAGGTCTAGGCGTAGGCCAATGTATCTATATTTATTTCCTAAGTAAAAGCGCAACATTACTAACTTGACTTGGTGTTTAAACCTTATGAATACGGGCACGATGGAATAAAATCTGTTAAAAAGGCCTTGGCATAGGCCTATGTAATAATATTGATTGCCTAAGTAAAAGCGCAATAATTCTAATTTTACTTGGTGTCCAAAGCTCATAAATATTAGCACGGCTGAATAACCTTATGAATATGAGGTTATTGACAATATTAAAAAGGCCTACGCCCTATTAATAATCGTTTTGTGCTTGAGTATGAGCGCAATATTACTAACCTAACTATGCAAGTTTGATGAATATGAGCAAGGCTGTTTAAAAATTTCTAAAAAGGCCGAGGCCTAAGGCCCTAAACTCTTGTTTTGCGCTTTAGTAAAAGTGCCGCATTATTATTTTTATTCTTTATGTTAACCTTACAAACATGACTACTGTGGGTTTAAAGTTGCTAAAATGGCCTAACGCGAGCACCATATCATCAATGCCTTGGTAGAAATGCAAAATTAAGGTAAGTTATTGCCATACAAATGATAAATTTTCCCATTTAACCAATTCCGAAGAGAACGGGGAGGTGACAGCAATAAAATTGTGACCTTTAGAGGCGATCTAAGGGGAAGTAGACTAGATGAAATAAAAAGTGTAATAATTTTAAGACTCCCTAACGGTTTGTGGTAATCCTACATAGAAGTAGACAAAAGCATGCAATTTTTATGCCCTCCCCAAACTGTTTTGTGGCATATTGACCATATTCCAATTATAAACAAAGTTTTTGAGGAAATCTACGCTGCGGTATTGCATCTTTCCATGATTTCGCTTTCGATGCATTCCTTTTCGATGAATTCTCCTGAAGCCCAAATTTTCGAAGAATTTGTTTTTCGATGAATTTTCCGTTCGATGAATTCGTTTTCTATGGATTAACCTGGAGCCAATTAATTCATATTTAAAAGACTTAGCTACATTAGAAGGATTTCACAGCACTGATGAATTAGCTAAAATGTCCCTAATGGCTGTGATCAAAGGGTAATTATTCCTACTCTGATGTACCATAATACTCTGGGCAGCGACTTACACTGCTGGCCACCCAAAATGCAACACCAAGAAAGACACGAGATAGCACAGCCAGATTTACTGGACACATAACAACAGATACAAAGATGAAACGATTGAGCTTACAGGCCCGTGCGACTTGCGGAGCACGCAGACATCAATAGTTCGTGTGACCCCCATGGCTGGCAATAACGGCCGCTACACGCCGCGGCATCGAACGAAGGAGACTTTGGATGTGGGCTTGGGGTATGTTGATCCAGGCCGCTACCACACGTTGCCACAGTTCATCAGGCGTAGCCGCGGGTGGTGCTTGCCGGGCCACTAGGTTGCCGATCAGCGACCAGACGTGTTCGATGGGCGACATATCGGGAGAACAGGCGGGCCACGGTAGCAGCGCATTGTCCTGTTGAAACGTGGCCGCTTGCAGGTCCTGCAGGTAAGGGAGGACTACAGGCTCAAAAACGTAGGAGTTGTAGCGGTGGCTGTTGAGTGTACCAGCGATGCGTAGCAGAGGGGTGCGGGTGTCATATCCAATTGCGCACCAAACCATAACGCCAGGCGACGGACCGGTATGGCGATGCATAATGCAAGCATTATACAATCTCTCTCCGCGGTACCACCACCCGCGGATCCGACCATCGTGGTGTTGCAGGCAGAAGCGGGATTCGTCGGAGAAGACAATGTCGTGCCATTCCGTAGTCCAGGTGCGGCGTTCAACGGCCCACTGCCGCCGCACTCGCCTGTGGTGCAACGTCAATGGTAATCGGAGCAATGGGCGCCGTGCGACACGTCCCCGCTCCTGCAGACGACGTCGAATGGTACGTGCTGATACAGGTTGTTGCGCAACACACCCTAATTCATGCGCTAACGTTCGTGATGTGGCGGTGCGAGCCGTCAATGCCCGCCGCACAACATGCCGGTCCTCTCGTTCGGTGGTGTGCCGCGGCTGCGGCAATCGCTCACGTCTGTCCGCCCGTCCCTCTTGCACCCACCGAATAAATACTCGTCTCACTGTTACTGGATGTCGTCCCACACGAGCGCCGATGTCTCGGTACGATAAACCTCTGTCGCGATAAGCCACTATTCGTCCTCTGTCGAACTCCGAAACGTGCTGGAATGACTGCCGTATTCTGCGAGGAGGCATCAGGAAGCTTCCCACGAACAGGTTCGGCAGCACAACACACTTCCCCTACTTACACAGTGCCTTCTGTGCACCCTTCTTATAGTGCTTCTCGGTGGCGTGCAGGCCACACATGATTTGCATATGCCCTGCAATGCTAATCGTTTGCATGTCCTTTCGCGGGCGACGCATGCTACGAATTTCAGGCAAATCGGATGTTTCCTTCTTGGTATTGCATTTTGGGTGGCCAGCAGTGTAGATACGCTCATTGTCATGAAAATCCGGCAGAAAGAAAAACCGTGCGATTAATTCAAAACTCGGTAAATAGCTACGGGTAGGGCAGACATGCAAGTGATTAAAGTTTCGTGCGATTTCGCATACCCGCGCGTCCAAGACCGACGCTGCAATCACAGTCCGTGTGGCTTTTAAGGCGCCGCGCAAAGTACTCCACATTCGTGCAGAAGTGCCCGGTAAGTTTCAGGTAAGATTCCTGAGCGAAAGACGTACTCAGGAACCGCCGCAGATGTGCGTACTGGCAACGAGTTTGAACGAGGCCGTATCGTCGGGATGAGAAGGAGAGACAGGGAACAGAGAGGAAGGTGGGATCGTGAGAGCGGCATGCGCAGATGCAACAACGTCCTTGTCAATATCCAGAGACATGTGGCGGCTGTACAAGGGACCCCTGTGTCTGCCAGAACCATTTGCATATGCCTGTCAGAGTGTGGACGACTGCTGGTGAGCGCTTCAGTCCCAACCGCATTATACAGCGGCACATGTCCTGAACTGTATGCGTGATGGCCTGGGGAGCCATCGTGTATGACAGCCGGCCTTCCCTCGCAGTGATAAGAGGGACGTTGATAGCCTAGCGCTACGTACAGGAGATTCAGCGGCCCCATGTGTTGCCTTTCCTGATTGGGCATCCCGGAGCCGTTTTCCAACAAGATAACGGCTCCGGTTTCCCAGGACTATCTACGTCATGCTTCGACGTGTCCGTGGCCTGCCAGGTAGCCTGATCTCTCGCCCATCGAGCACGGGTAGGAACAGACGGGACACCAGCTTTCTCCATATTCCAGTGTTCGTGATTTAGAACGTCAGTTGCAAGAAGTGTGGGCTAGTCTGTCCCAGGATAACAAACGGCGTCTCTTTTACTCCATGCCGGACCGTAGCACCGCATGTATCCGAGCACGAGGCGGTCCGACGCAGTACTGAAGCTGACATGAATGTGAACCGTATGTCCGCGGGAAATCGTCCTTTTACTGCGATAGTGTAATAACTTCTCTCCTTGGTATGTACCGTCTCACTAATAAAATATCATTTCAATCCGACACCTCTTTCCCTATGCGCAGATTTTTATGACAATGAGTGCATACGAGTTCGTCGTGTGCTGGGGAGATGCATTTTATATGGAGAGATTTGAGGCATGACACGTTCTGATTATGTGAGTAACGAAGATGTGTTGCAGGTGTGTAAAGTGAAGCCATATGTTGAGAATAAGGTGGAGAAAAATATTCGGAGGTAGTTTGTCCACATTGTAATGTGACTGAAATATAATATGTAATATGATTGTTCAGATACCTGATTGGCGAGATGCTAACGAAGAGAATTTATCCAGCCTAAGTGGTGAGAAGGAAAGGTAGACGAAAGACAATTGAAGCATAAGAGGGCAAGATTCAAGGATTGTCTGCCGAAGAAAAAGATATAATGTAGGAAATACCAAAGATCTTATGTTAGATGTATAACAGATTTCAGTGAAGTTCAAGCTGTATACAAAGATCGCTGTAAATGGAGACGTTTGAGTCATTAATTGCATGTAAATTTTAGCACCACCTATTTTAAACTTTCATTTGGCAGATGATATTTCTTTGAGGAACTAACTTCTTAATCTAAGAGAACAGCTTAGCGATATTCATGTATGAATTAATATTATCTTCATGGGTGTATGTACACATACCCAAGAAAGATTGACAGCATCGTTTTGAGGAAAATCCCAAGCAGAGCTGTCTTTCAACGGCTGTCTTCTTTACGAATTTATGGATCATTTATAATATTCTGATGAACTACGATGTTTCCTGAATAGGAGTGGCAGAGCATATGTAGCAAAACTTCACTGTAAATATGATTGTACATGCTACCTAAAAAACGAAAAAACCTGCGAAAAGTCAATTTGTATTCATGTTAAAATTTTAAGCATCGCAACAGAAATTTTCATCGCAAAGGGGAATAAATAATTAATACAGACATCTGACGTGGAAAAGGAATACCAAACGGAAGTCATCGCTCTTTCCACTTTTATAAGCAAGTCACGAAAAAATTCTCATTGGCCGCCACCGGGAATCGAACCCATGGTCATCCAGTTACGCGTCGGACGTACTTCGATTGTACCACAGTAGCCTCGAATTCCTCCAGACTCACATACGACTTACTGCCAAGCTACTTGTCAGGTTGCTTCTTGGGACCCCGCACAATCCTGGGGATTCACTAAAGATGGCAAATCCCCAGATTTATTCGCCTTCTATTTATTTGTTCAGTTCCTGCTTACCATCTTTGGTGAATCCCCAGCATTGTGCGGGGCTCCAAGAAGCAACCTGACAAGTGGTTTGCCAGTAAGTCGTATGTGAGTCTGGAGGAATTTCGGGCCGCTGTGATGCAGTGGAAGCATGTCCGGCGTGTAACTGGAAGACCCTGGGTTCGATTCCCGGTGGTGGCCAATTGGAATTTTTCTGTGACTCACTTATAAACGTGGAAAGAGCGATGACTTCTGTTTGATAGCAAAGGGGTTCTTGTAGATCATGCTGGTGTCACGTCCGTACCTAACTAAATATGTGTGCATATTTTGTGCACGGAGTATGTTACATACCTTGAATGTATATGTATCGTAAACTACTATTCAGATGAGTTCTTTTTTTTTTTTAATGGGAGGTTTAAATACCACCGTGAGCAACACAGTAGGCTATAAGCAGTCGCCTGTCCCTAATTTAGGATCTCTGGTTCAAGGAAAAAGAGAGAGCCAGTGCTGTAAGACAAACAGAACATCCATGTCTCACCGAGATTCGAACGCGGACCCATCTCAGATGAATGATAAGAAACCATCGCTTAGACCACTGCGCCACCGGTGGCAGCCGAGACAAGTTCTTCCGAAGATTTCATTCTTGCAACAAGAGAAGATTTTTTATGATATGCTTAATATTTTTTTAAATAACAACTTCCTTTTGAAAAACGATAAAATGTTTAACAGTGCATATCACAAAGCTCAAAAACTAGCAACCTTTTCTTTTTTTTTCTTAAACAAAACGGAACAATTCAAAAGTGACGAACGCCATAATATTATAACAAGTTAGTAAAATCATGCATGCATTGAATATAATACGTTTTCCAACATACCAGTAATCATTACTCAAGTTATGAGGATAATGGCTGTGGAATAAATCTCGGTCCTGTGCCCTGACCTTTGATCCCATTTCGAGGATATTCAACAGAACCGGTTCAGTATACCTCCGAAATAACATGATAAAATTTGGCGCAATCGAAGAATTTTTACGTAAGTTATGATGCATATGGGCAATGAAATAGATACCGCTCCTGTGTCCGTATCTTTGACCCCATTTCGCCCATTTTCAATAGGATCGGTTTCCAGTCAGGTCCCTATAACATACTAATATTTCATCCAAATCGAAGAATTTTTACGTAAGTTATGACGCATAATGGCAATGGAAGTGATACCGCTCCTGTGTCCTGATCTTTGACCCCATTTCGCCCATTTTCAATAGGATTTCTTCCCAAGTCAGTCCCCTACCACATACTAAAATTTCATCCAAATCGAAGCATTTTTACGTAAGTTATGACGCATAATGGCAATGGAAGTGATTCCGCTCCTATGTCCTGATCTTTGACCCCATTTCGCCCATTTTCAATAGGATTTCTTCCCAAGTAGTCCCCTACCACATACTAAAATTTCATCGAAATCGAACCTTTTTTACGTTCGTTATGACGCATAAAAGCAGTGGAATGGATCCCGTTCCTATGTCCTGACCTTTGACCCCATTTCGCTCACTTTCATTAGGTTTCTTCCTGGGTGTTCCCCTACCACATACTAAAATTTAATCGAAATCGGATAATTTTTACACGAGTTATCGTGCGGGCGGACATACGCACACAACGCGTGACGTAATGATGCAGATGGGAATCGCGACTATTTGCTCGCAAGAGTGTGACGTCATAAAACTTTAATAGGATCCACACACAACGCGTTACGTAATGAGAGGGATGGCGTGACCGCGCGCCAACATTCTCAATCGCGAGATTGTGACGTCATAAGATTTCTAAGCATTGGTAACATTAATGGGACGACGCCATGACAGTAAAAACGGTATAATTTGGGGTGGTTATTTAACAAACTAAACGAATTTTCCTAAAGTCGAGATCAAGCTAAATCGATTTCTATTACCCGAAAACAGTAGGTTAACGACTTTCATCAAAATCATTAGAGCCGTTTTCAAAATAAAATTTACATACATACAAGAAGTGCTCCTTTAATACACTGGCTTGAAAAAATTAAGGACGAGACGGTTTTTCGAATATAACGTCAGGCAGAAGTGCTCCACATCGACTCAAATCATACCATAAGATCCCCAAGATGTAAGAATATGGGACAAGTGAGCAAAACCGTTCAAACAAGGAATCCAAAGGATACAAAGGCACTTTATTTAAAAGGTAGCTTTGAGCACAACTGGACAGAAGACAGAAACGTCCATGTTACAGTCGGCTGCCATGAAAAATCTACTCTTTAGTAGGGATATGATCACCCCTGACTGCGTTGCAGGATTTACAACGTCTGCCCATGCTGAGGACGAGGTTGTCAAGGAGCTGTTGAGGCATCGCAGCCCATTCCTCTTGTAGCGCCAATCACAGCTGCGGAATCGTTGCTGGCGGCTGGTGACAAGCTGCCAAGCGTCTCCCGAGAAGGTCCAACACGTGTTCGATTTGATTTAGGTCCGGGAACCTTGAGGGCCAATCCATGCGTTGAATATCTTCATTCTCCAACAGCTCTGCGACAGCCACTGTACGATGAGGTGTAGCGTTGTCGTTCTTGAAGAGGAACTCAAGACCCACAGCACTTCTAAACAGAAGCAGGCGAGGCAGGAGAATCTCGGTACAATAGCGGACACCAGTGACTGAACCGCCATGGAAGATGTGGAGGTCAGTACGGCTACCAAGCATGATACCGTCCCAAACGAGAACTTCGCAACCTCCAAACCGGTCCCTTTCGATGATGTCGAAAGTGTGATTGCATGTTCCTTGTTCTCCATAGATATGTATACGTCCAGAATCGCTCGTCAGACTAAATCGGCTCTCATCCGTAAAGAGAACTCGACCCCATTACTAATGTGTCCAGTTCTTGTTTTCCTGGCACCACAGAAACCGCCGTCACCGATGAGCATGCGTTAATGGCACACACGGTACTGGTCGTCGTGCAAATAGCCCACCTTTGTGCAGCCCCCTGGCCACGGTAAAAGGCGATAACGGACGTCCAGTTGTCTATTGCATGTGCCTTGCGATTTCTCCCGCTGTCTGCAGTCTGTCTCTTCTCGCCTGTAGGGCAATATACCAGTCGTCAGCTGCCGTGGTTGCTCGTGGACGACCACTGCTAAACTCTCGGACAGCTGTTCCTGTCGTTTGAAATGCTCTCTAAGCTCGTGAAACGATGCTGTGAGTGATTCCGAACTCCTCGGCCACACTAGTCACACTTCGACCTTTTTTCAACTTCCCAATGACGCGACCTCGGGTAAAGTCATCCAGATGTCATCTACTGGATTGCTTGTTGGCCATATTACACGGTGGAAACAACTCGACGTCGTTCAAACCGATGTACACCGTGCAATAGCTTTCACCGAATTGCTGAGCGTACACCACCCGTGTGCTTTTTACCCTTTCGACACTCCCCCCCCCCTCCCTACGTCATGCTGCATATATTCGCATGCCCTACCCCTACCGTACCGGACCCCAGTCTATCTCCAGAATGGTCTTTCGGTCCGTTCTGCCTGATCGTTCCGCTGTTATGGTAATTTCTCCTCTTGGTCCCTAATTTTTGCACACCAGTGTACAATATGTATACCTATAAAATAATGTGACGTGTTCCCTGTGATATATATTACTTTTCAAAAATTTAATTACGATTTAGATCCAAATGTAAGCGAGTGATCAGGATCTAACTAAAGTTTCAGAAATAATTATTTTTGTTTGTTTGTTTGGGTGTTTAACGACCACCGGGGACAATCACGTGCGCAATCAGCTGTCGTCCAGTGTTCTAGACGCTGGCTGCTAACCATTCTTCAGTGATAGGTCTGGGTTCGAATCCCGTGTGGCATGGATGTTGGACTATCTTGCGGTACTTGTTCTTTCCCTTCCGTGGAACCAGTGACCTTAAATTAGGGACGTAAGATTGCTTATAGCTCATCAAGCTGCTGACGATTATCTTTAAACCTACGAATTGAAGAAACAGCCACTCGTCCCTTATTTAGGGACATGTATTCCTCGGAAGGGAGAAATCCAGTGCTCCGTAAGATAAACACAACATCCATGCCTCACCTGGACTCGAACTATGACCCATCTCGAGTGACTTGTGATAACCCTGCGCCACTAGTGCGGCAAGGAAGAATTCTTGAGCTTCGTAGAGTAAACAATAAGAAAGATGACACCGAATTTTCGGTTGTAATGAGCACCTCTTTTGAATCCGTTTTGATGCGAATTAAATTTATCTAAGCTATTCAAAGTCAGTGGAATCTGTATCGAAAACAGTAGTACCTGACCGAAGAAAGAAGATTTTCAATCGGGTTTTCAATCCCGCAGATATTGCTGTAAACCGAAACGTGAACTAACGTGCTGTGGCGACAGAATAGTGCGTTAAAAAAATTGAAATTGTATGAGAAACATTTCGTAGCGGAAACGCTCTGTAACAAAGAAAGGATTCTTCAAATCGGATTCTTAGAAGAAGAGATATCGACAAATGTAAGATATGTACGTCCCGTGGTGGGAAAATAGGCATTATTTCAAAGCCAAAGTATTCTTAAAAGGTTTTCCGATATGAGCGATATTGGTCCACGAAAGAATTTTTTCAATCCAGTTTTTAGGAGATCATCGGAAGCAGAAATTAGCACTTATGCCGTCTGGTGACCAAACCATTCTTTACCAAATATTAGAAATTATATGCAAAACATTTTCCAACATGGCCATATGCGATACAGGAAGAATGTTTTAGATCGTAGTTTTGGAAGCAGAGATATCGGGGGAAACGAAATTTGCCTTAACGCCCCCTAACGGAAAGTCTATGAATTACTTGAAAATTTTGAAATTATACGAAAAACATTTCGCATCGGAAACGTTATCAAGATGAGAAGGAATTTTTCAAATCGGACTCTTAGAAGTAGAGATATTGAAAAAAATATGATGAAAATCTACGCCCCCTGGCGCAGAAAACCATGAATTATTTTAAGAAAAAATATTCCTAAAAGGTTCATGCACGTGAGTAGTATCGTTCTGTGAACGAATTTTTTTCATTTGAGATTTTAGAAGCTCAGATTTCGCTGCAAATACCTCAAAAGAAGAAATTAAATCTAACGACTCCTGGTGGATAAACCATTTTTTATTAGAAACTAGAAATTATATGCAAAATATAATAAAAGACATCAGGAGCTGTATTTGCAGCAGAAAGAATTTTTCAAATCGTAGTTTTAGAAGCAGCGATATCGCAAGATGCAATTTACTTTTACGCCCCCTAGCGGAATCAAGTTACATATAACTTTATACGCAAACACATAAAGTTATATGTAACTTGAAAAAGTGACTACATCTAAAATAGCCTTCAACATAAATGGAATCGAAAGATAAAAAAATTCAATCGGGTGTTTAGAATCAAATATATGGAATAAAATATATTTTGAAACATGTGCATTTACGCCCTCGAGCGAGGAAATTGTGCATCGTAGGAAAAAAAAACGAAATAAATTATCATTATTCGCACATTTTAAGCTTCCCAACGCAAAAGGAATTTCTTAAATCGGACAAATAGTTGCAAAGGTATGATGTCCACAGGCGCACGGACGGAAAGACGGATAAACCAGTGACATAGTCACGATCTTTTTTGCATAAGGCGGGCTAACAAGTGACAGGCAGCTTTCGGGCACATTTTATTTTTGCAATTTCGTGAATTACTGTTGACAATTTCCTTTCTTTAGCAAAATTTCTTTTGAACACCAATCCACATTCAGCGAAGTTCCTTGATGAAAATATTTCGTTCCCAAGACTGATATTCTGATCTTCAGAGAAAAAACAGATTTTGGAAGGTCTAATATAAAACGACGGATTAAACGTACATTTTAGGCAAACAGTACGAACACCGTTAGGGATTTTTATTACTCCTGCTACGATAATTTCTGAATTCCTCTGCAAACACATAAAGTCATGAGCTCTCGTTTGGCTTTTTTCGCAAAAATAGCCTGAGTCTGTGAAGATGGTATTTCTTTCATATGTGCTTTGAGCGCACTGTTCGAACGGTTATTTGCTTCTTGCCAATCGCTATGTACAAGGCTATATAATAATTTCTTATTGATTGTTTCCGCATTAAGGAAATAATCTCCACACCGTGGTAATTCAACCGGAGAACACTCTTTCTCTTCATGCATTATTGAAAACATGAAAGGTAAAAGTTATGCTGTTTTACGTTAATAATAAATGAAATCGCTTTCTACGTTTTGAGGACCGAATATATTTTTTACCTAAACTCTTATTAATCTCATGTAAAATAATAACGTAATGTTATTATTTCTCAAGAGAAAAGCGGAGAAGAACGTTTACCACTTGTTTCATTTCCTTGGTTTCATAAGGATTTTAATATTAACAAGTTTTCCGAAGATGCAATGGCTTGTAGAATTGTGTTTTTTTTTTCTCTTACAGATAATTGATGCGTTTTCGTACATTAGCCAATACATTCGGAACACACATAATGGTTGTTAAGGAGCACGCTTGAGCGAGCGTTATTAACAAAAGAACTAATACCACAGTCCTTTTGCTTCTGTGTTTATTTATTCTGCAAGGTAAGAGCTGGGTAAAGTCAATAATTAAATAAGAAAATATTATCATGTCCTCAATAGGAATAAGTCTTCAATACAAAGGTTAATACACACATGCTTAACGAAACATTAACAGAAAAATTTGGAAACAAAGTCGGAAAACTAGTAAACACGAGTAGATCATTTACGAAGCAAGAAAAAACAAAGAGATTTTGACGGAATTGCTTGCAGTGTGAATGTAAAAGAAGCATTGATGAGCAAACATTCGTCTTTCGTGGAAGCTCTATGTGAATTTCCGTGCGAGCGCTATAGGTCACGTTTGATAATTTTTTCCAGTGAAATACACTGACGAATATCCACAGTAACCGCCGTGTGAAGCGCGAACAGCGGTTAGACGGGCTGGGAGTGACTCAAGAAGGTGCTAGAAGGTATTCACAGCTACGTGGAGCCATGCTGACTGCAGTGCATCTGACGGCTGCTGGAAGGTGCGTGGTGGAGGATCCATAGAGCGAACAACACGATCGAGGTTGTCACACAGATGCTCAATTGGGTTTAAGTCTGGGGAATTAGGAGCAAAGGAAGAAGTTTGATGTCTTCTTCGTGCACTTCCAACCACTCTCGGTGATTTCTAGCTGTATGACCCGACGCATCGTCGTGCTGGAAGATCCCATCCTCCCCAGGGCAGAAATGTAGCATGTATGGGTGTACGTGGTCTGCAAGAATAGATTCATAACGAATTCGGTTCATAGTGCCTTCCACAAGTATGAGTGAACCCCGAGAATTCCACGAAAACATTCTCCAGACCATAACGCTGCCCCCACCAGCTTGCGATCTTCTAGCGCAATGGTTGAAGAGTCTTTGTTCTCCGATGTTTCTCACCTAAGACGCCAACGTCCATCCGTTTGATGAAGCAGAATACGTGACTCATCGGAGAAGGCAATCTTTTGCCAATCAGCGGAGGTCCAATCTCTCTACTGTCGTGCAAATGTAAGCCTTTTCTGCCGATGCACCTTTGTTACCATAGGTGCTGTGTCTATCCGTCTGCATCGGAGCACCATACGCAGCATGGCTCGCTGAACTGTCGTTTTAGACACACTTCCGGTAGTCCCCTATTTCATTCGGCCAGTGAGTTGCTCCAATGTAGCGCGTCGATCGGCCCTCACGCACCTTCGAAGCCGACGCTCACCTCATACATGAATGGCACGTGGTGCTCCGCAGTTCCCACGTCCCTTATTTGCAATGATACCACATCTCCAATCACGATACACTTTAACCACAGCAGCACGCGAACAGTTCACAAACTGCGCCGTATCAGAAATGTTGCCATCCTTTGCCGGAAAGCCGATAATCATCCTTTTTTGAAAATCTAATAAATTGCTGTTTTTATCCATGACAGCAAGAAATGATATGTTTTCAGATGATGATCATGATGATCATATGTAGAGGATTTCAGGGAGGGAGTGTCTCACCCCAGGTCTTAAACAACCGTTAGAAATTGGAAGCTAGGAGATTTGGGCTAGATTGCCCGATAAGAAAGTGACACGGAAGCGAGGTAGAAAGGGAGAGGAAGACGTCCTTATTTATAACGGGAGGGCCAGTACCCGTGGTCCGACGGCTTAACGTGCCCATCCGACGCACGGCGGATATTTAGTGGATCGAGCGTTTATACCTGCCTGGGATCGAACCTGAGGTCCTCTCCGTGGCAGTCACGAACGTTGCCCACTAGGCTACCCGTGGCCCAATATGTTTTCAGATTGCCAACAGCACACCTTATATACCCTTCAAAACAGTTCACGACACGTGCCTTCTTTTATTGGCTACTCGCTGTTGACGTCAAAAGTAAGAGGTGGTCATAACAATGTGACGGGACTGTGTATTTTAATTGTGGCCGTCAGTCGGGGAGCTTTATTTCGTTGAATCTTCTTTTAATCTTTGGTATTTAAAATACGGTTGTCTTAAGATTAAGATAGAAATAATGAAATCCGCGAACAAAAACATAATACAAATAAAAGGATTTGTTCGGCAACATTTGGATTCATTCAAAATGACGCACTTAATGGCCTTGGAACACGCAGGTTCCCCGTCGCTGGTCTAAGCTGTTTTTCATATCTATCGCTCCTCGATCTGCATTCTGAAAATGACCTGTGTGATAGGCAATAAGCGATGTTGAGAATGTTGTCGAAACCAGTGGAAAGAAAATTAGCAGACATTTAATCAAATATTACATCTCCTAATTACAAAAATTTAATCTTCTGCTTCATTAAGATTCATGCTTGAAACTTTACATACCGTTTATGCCTTAATAAAACAAAATTCCCGAGCTTTAATAAAACCCAAATTATGGTACTGGGCTAATATGACAATTATTGAGGAGTTTAAGAAGCTAAAAACAGAGAATACGAGGAAACATTTTATTATTCAGAATCATTTTTTATTGTAGCAACAAACGAGTGCTATTTTTTCAAACATGAGTAAAATGAAGTAGTTAGGTAACATGTGAAATGCTCAAGAAAATAAATCCAAAGTCCCGGAAATCGAAGTTATTAAAAAAAAAAAAAAGGAACCGTAGAAATCGTGGTGCTTATATCGGTATGAGAAGGAGCCAAGGTTTTGTCAAAAGGTTTACGGTGATTTAGCAAAATTATGCAAAGACGGCATATCTATGCACAGAAATAATATTTTCTTTGTGGCGTGAGCAATCCTGCGTTAAAGAAACTGGCGGAAAGAATGCTATCCAATTTTGAATATGGTGCTACGAAACTTGAAGCAAATAACTCTTACGCAGTAGGGAAAATAGTGAAAAGACCTTAAATTCTCCAGATTACAAAAGAATAAATCTTTGTGTTTGGAACAAATTGAAAGCACAGACGATTGCTTTTCTTGTCGTAGCAATGGAGGAGTCTTATCTCTGTAACGCTGTTTATGGAGCTGTGTGGCGAAAAAATAGTCAATTCATTCCTGGAGATAAGAGATTTTCTCATTTGATAAAACTCATGAATGCATATACGTAAGCTGACAGTTTTTGTTTTCTTTTTTTCGCTGATTAAACTGGCGAATACTTTATACATATATATTCTTTAACAGTTTCAACGATTTTTTCAAGATGACAACCATTTCTTTTCTATTTTACTTTCCGCAACGACAGATGCGTGTAAGCCGCTTTGCGTAGGATAATATCACTTTAAGATGCTAAATACTTTTCTTTCTGAAATCAAGGATTTCTTTATTCTTGAGAATTCCAGAAATAGGAACGCCTACACTTGATGCAAGTCCGTATTTCCGTCATTCAAGGAAAATCTTCAAACACTTTTTTGTGTCAGTCCACTGAAATATTTACACAAGTGCTTTAGCTGGTGTATTTTAAAAACAAATTTTTCATTGGCACAACATTCATTCTTACGTAACCGTATTTATATTTAATTGTAGAACCGAGTTAAGAGTGACTTTTCACGGCTATTAAAATTTGTTACTAGTTTTTCGGATTCGAAAGACCTTTTTCTTTTTGAGAAAATGTGACCCCAAGTTAATACCTAAGATGTGGAATCTCACATGCCTAATTTAGAGCCACTGATTTGGTTGACACGACAGATCCAGTTTCATAGAACAAAATATGCTATCCATACCTTATACAGAATTTTTTTTTCGGGGTTTAACAAACACTGTGAGCAACATTAATGGCTTTATCCAGTCGTGTTGTTGACAGAGATCGAACCAGAGTCTCTCTCCGCAGTGAGTTGGTCTAACCCAGTGGTTTCCAAGACTTTTGTATTCGCGGACGGGCAAAACGTTGGGAAAAATTTCGCGGACCGGCGATGTCGAAACAAAACCTTTAGGCCATTTTCGAGCATTTAATCTCGTAGTATTCTACACAGTCGAGTCACATTATTGTGACCACCTCGTACTTTTGACGTCAACAGCGCGTTGCCAATGAAAGAAGGAACGTGTCGTGAGATGGTTTGCAGGGTATATAAGGTGAGCTTTAAGCATTCTGAAAACATATCACTCGTTGCTATCACGGATAAAAAAAGAAGCTATTTATCAGATTTGCAAAAAAGGGATGATTGTCAGCTTTCGGGTCATGTGCGGCAGAATTTCTAGAAGAGGGCAGTTTGTAAACTCCTTGCGTGCCGCTGTGGTTAACGTGTATCGTGATTGGAGAAATGGCACCATTGCGAATAAGCGAAATCCGGAGCATCCCGTGCCATTGACGTGAAAAATGAACGTCGGTTAACTGCAGAGCACCGCGTAAGTGGAAGTGGGTCTAAAAGCATCACGTAAGTGGAAGTGGGGCTGCGGAGCACCACGTAAGTGGGTCAACCGGAAGTGGGTCTAAAACGACAGTTCAGCGAACCCTGCTGCGCATGGAGCTCCGATGCAGACGAATGGTCACTGCACCTATGCTAAAAAAGATGCATCGGCAGAAAAGGCTCACATTTGCACGGCAGTATCGGAATTAGACCTCCGCTGATTGGTAAAGGATTGCCTTCTATAATGAGTCACGTTTTCTGCTTCATCGAATGGATGGACATTTGCGTATAAGGAGAGAAACATCGGAGAACAAACACTCTTCAACCATTAGTGGCAGAACACAAGCTGATGGGGGCAACATTATGGCCTGGGGAATGTTTAAGTTGCATTCTCTGGCACTATGGACCCAATTAGTTATGAATCCGTTCTTGAAGACCACGTACATCCATACATGCTGATTGTCTTCCCTGGGGCTGATGAAATCTTCCTGCACAACAATGCGACGTGTCACACAGCAAGAAATGTCCGAGAGAGGTTAGAATAGCACGATGAAGACTTCAGAGTACTTCCCTGGGCCCCTAATAACCCAGACTTACACTTAAACTCAATCGAGCATATGTGGTACCACCTCAATCGTGTTGTCCGCTCTATGGATCCTCCACCAGGCTCCCTCCGGCAGCTGTTAGATGCGCTGCAGTCGGCATGGCTCCACATACCTGTGAACACCTTCCAGCACCTAATTGTGTCACTCCCCGCCCGTCTAGCTGCTGTCAGCTCTGCACACGGCGGTTACTCTGGATGACTCGACCGTATATAGTCGTTTGTTATAAGAAGATTGAATGATTTGACAAAACGCTGTTGATTTCTGTTATTCAGGAACAATAAAGTGCATATAGTTGACCCACTTTCTTCCCAGGGATCACTGCCTTGCAATTTTACGTAGGTCTAACACTAAGCCACTGTCTTTTAGAAATAGGAGACAGTGGCTCAGTGTTGGGCCTACGTTAAATTGCATGGCTGTGCAATAAGGGTTGTAACGCGACGTGATCTTGAAGAAGGTGTAACAGTGGTTGAGAATTTTTGGAAGCAGTGTCCATGCTGCTGCCACAAAAATGTTGCCGAAGCTACGTTGTACGAAAACAACTGAAGGAAATTTATGTATTCTGCTTCGATAATCAAGAGAATGGAAAGAGAATATTCTAGAGTTAGACCTACTTAAGACTATATTACCTTCTATTTTTCCATTAGCTATGTGAGCCTCCTGTGCTCTTAGCTGCAAGAATCATTCCTTTCCGCTTTACTAAATCTCATTCTTTCTCGCTCATATTCGCTTCTCATATCTTTCCAAGTTGCACAGAACCACAGGGACGATTACATCACGGAATGTAAGAAACAAATATTTGGAAGTGTAGATGTTTGATTTAGACTAAAGGAGAAACGCTTAGTTATTTTGATACTCGGATTTAGTTATGAGAAAATATGGCTACACACCAAGAAAATATGCAAATCAAATTGGTTAAAAAAATATTCTACTAGTAAAATGACAACCTGGTCTGGGAAGAAAAGAAACCTTCTGATATTGTTTGCTATTAACTCACCGTATTCCGTCTTGCAACATTTAAACGAAACAAAAATTTCTTCATCGGAGAGACAAATGGTCTTAACAAAACAGTTCAGGAGATTAGAAATATTAGAGTTTAATAGCTGATGTTCATTATATTTACTTGAATTATCTAGAGCATAAAATGAAGGTGGTGTCCTTACAGAAAAGGCAAACTTCGTCAGCTCTAGCGAGAGTGATATATTTAATAAACAAAATTGGTGACATAACCTATCTCTGGAGTATGCTTCAGTAAAAGAAAATGGCTTAGAACTAACACCTTTTTCAACCAAACGTATTCTAAATTCAGAAAGGAAGACGATGACAGTTAAGCAATGCGCTATCAAAGTGTGACGTATACCTGTGATTTAACTTTCCATTTGAGTTTCTGTATTCTCATATAAATTTGGTTTCTTCTCGTTAAACGTTTTTCTTTCTTAATGACACATTATTTCTCCCAACGACTTAGTTGGCAATACTAGCACTGAGTCAGACGTCATCAAAAAGATGTGTGCATGCAGTTTTAGATGTGCCAAGAGACGAAAGTGGTAACCGACGTACGAAGTGAGATGAGAACGAATTGAAAGCGAACGATAACATTGTACGAGCTGATTTACGTACAGACTGATTAATTATCAACGATAGTGAAAAGTTACAAGCAGATGTATGCTGATTACGCTATGTTCAGCGATAGTAAGCTAAAGGCTTGATTATTTTATATCTTCGAATTAGCGAGTTAGTAGTTTGAAGTGTTTGTTACTATGCAATGAAGTAGATTCAAAGTTGTTCGTCATTGATATGCGTATATACTGAATAAAGGTTGGAAATTGAAATAACAAGTAATGTATTCCGTTGTGGGCCGTTCCTATTAAATGCTATTCAAGAGTGTAATTAAGCTTGACATTCTGCAGTTTCTGAATTTCAAAAACGTGTAGGCGTTGAACTAAAACTTAAGAGTTCAACGGGTAGATTAATTTGACAATGACATATAAAATTTAAAGTTCCGCAATGAACAACACATAAAGTTTCACAAAAACACTAGCAAACAGACTAAGACTGAAAATTATTCAAAAGCCTTCAATTCCAGATACTATCAGAAGAAGCTTTTGAAGCGTTCCACAGATGGAGCCAGATCAAGATTATCTCTGTTAATATAGGCTAGGTCAACAATTTTTTAATAGTAAAAGTATACTAGTAATCTGAAATTATTTGGGTAAACTAGAAATTACCGTTTAATAGCTGATGTTCTCCTGCATTTTTATCTACCATGCTTAATAGAATACTGACAAGACCCGTCTTCTCAACGAGACAGGTGTTCATGGCATTTCTCTGAAGACAGCGGTTTCTGTGGTGCCAGGAACAGAAGAACTGGACACATCAGCAATGGGGTCGAGTTCTCTTAACGGATGAGAGCCGATTTAGTCTGACGAGCGATTCTGGACGCATACACATCTGGAGAGAGCAGGGAACACGCAATCACACCTCCAACATCATCGAAAAGGACCGGTTTGGAGGTGGCGGAGTTCTCGTTTGGGGTGGTATCATGCTTGGTAGCCGTACTGACCTCCACATCTTCTAAGGAGGTTCAGTCGCTGGTGTCCGCTATTGTACCGATGTTCTTCTGCCTCATGTGCGTCTGTTTAGAGGTGCTGTGCGTCCTGAGTTACTCTTCATGGACGACAACGCTACACCTCACTGTTCAATGGCTGTCGCAGAGCTGTTGGAGAGTGAAGATATTCAACGCATGGATTGGCCCGCAAGGTCCCCGGACCTCAATCCAATCGAACACGTGTGGGACCTTCTCGGGAGACGCTTGTTAGCACGTCACCAGCCGTCTAACGATTCGCAGCTGCGATTGGCGCTACAAGAAGATGGGCCGCGATGCCTGAACAGCTCTTTGACAACCTCGTCCTCAGCATAGACAGATGTTGTAAATCCTGCAACACAGTCAGGTGGGATCATATCCCCTACTAAAGACTGGATTTTTCTTGGCAGTCGCCTGTCACATAGACGTTTCTGTTTTCTGTCCAGTTGTGCTGGAAACTACCTTTTCAATAAAGTGCCTTTGTGTCCTTTGGATTTCTTGTTTGGACGGTTTTGCTCACTTGTCCCATATCATGTTGGGTATCTTATGGTATGATTTGAGTCGATGTGTAGCACTTCTGCACGACGTTGCATTCGAAAAACTGTGTCGGCATTAATTTTTGTACGCCAGTGTACATAGGGATAACCAAACGTTCGTTTAGAATTAGAACCAACGAGCATAAAAGAGACACAAAGGATGGTAAGGTAATAGAACTCCCGTATTCAGAGAATTAAAATTCAAGTCCGCTACTCTTATGTGGGGCGATATAATGAAATTAGCTTCCAACTCCATCCTAAGTCTACTCCTATTCGAAAAATCTTAGAGATCATTCCCAACCGTCAGGCTTGCAATCTTGGCGTGCCGCCCCAGTGGCGCAGTGGTCTAAGCGCGGGCTAATGACCATTCATCCCAGAAGAATCCGGGTTCGAATCCCGGCGGGACATGGATGTTGTGTTTGTCTTACGACATAGGCTCTCTTCCTACCTAGAAAACAATGGCCCAAAATTCGGGGGTGACTGCATATAGCCGACTGAGTTGCTCACGGTGGTCGTTGAACCTCATCTTCAATAAAAAAGAAAAGTGATAGCGTCTCTCTAGTGTTGCCACGAATTTGGAAACAGTTCTCCAAATAATATCCCCCGCCCCCTCCTTTAAAAGTACAATGGCCCTAGGGTGGCCTAGTGGGCAACGTTCGTGACTGCCACGGAAAGGGTCTCAGTTTCGATTCCAGCATGTACGAACGCTCGATCCACTAAATATCCGCCGTGCGTCGGATGGGCACATTAAGCTTTCGGACCCCGGGTGCTGGCCCCCGGTAATAAATAAATGCGACTTCCTCCTCCTTTCTACTTCGCTTTTGTGTCACTTTCCTATCGGGCGCTCTAGCCCAAATCTCCTAGTTTCCTATTTCTAAGGGTTGTTTAAGACCTGGGGCCAGACACTCCCTTCCTAAAATCCTCTACATATGATCATATGATGATCATTTAAAAGTACCGCGTGGCAAGCCAAAATGACGCCTCGTTTCTGTGTATGAATAATTACATTCGCATTTTTTTATTTATTGTGTAGTATAATCACGGCGTTCAAATTCTTTAAGCATTTTATTACTCAGTTTGCTGCCTATCTTCTTTTAAATAGCCACCTGGTTGATGTGCGAAATCTTGGAAACTTTGATTTATATCCTACGCCAAGAAATTTGGATTACTAGTATATAGTTTTACTACTTTACCCCTGTAAGCGGCTAGAACGAATTAACTCGGGGTTGGCAAAATGAGCTGAAATCAACTCGAACGAATATATTCGCTAACAAGAATGCCGATTGCCTATGTAACGACTGAACCTGTGCATCAAAAACTGTTGCTTTCCCCTTCGGTTTGTCATTCAAAGTCATTGGTACTTTCCTTCTGACAGCTTTTTTCGCTAAAATGCTCTAAAATGACGACAAACCTAAGAAAAGTGAGAAAAGATGTTTGAAGTACTTGCTTCTACTCAACTGCATGGTGTCCATGTCAAGAGCACTAGCATTTCCCAATCCTTCCTTGGGTCATGGGGCAGTGAAAAAAGGACTAAAAGGAAATCATTGTAAAGACTAGAAGACTAAGGCCTATAAGACATTCAAACTATAAGGCTATGTACTATATAGTATAGAATAGCACTTATCACCCACAACATATTTATAGTCGGTAATGCTGCCAAGAGACAGGAAATGAATTGCTTTGCCGTATAATTTTTGTATAAGCTGGCCTACTTGGGGATATCCAAAAATGTTGTGTGCCATTTTGTTCAGGTGCATCGACCACTGAAAGGGTTAAGAATAGTTGGTGCACAGTTCCTTGTCATTAATTAGGTCAACAATTATTATTTGATTTGAACGAAAGCAGTGTTACTCAGATTAATGATTTTAGTTAGAATACTTTATCTTAGAGAATAGTTACATAGAAACCCTCAGATAAAGGAACAGTTCCATTGCTTTAGGAAAATAAACACAAAATGCTTTGGACGATAAGTTATAGCACAGAATGAGGCAACTTATTAAGAATAAGTCTTCATGCGTAAATTTCCAGTTTAAATAAACATTTCACTGAAAACAAAATAACCGGAACACAAAGCTGCTTATGTTCCAACTCGAAATAGGTTCAAAGTTGGTGGCCGCCCGGTGACGTAGTGGTCGAGACACTGGCCTATGACTGTTCGTCCGAGATGTGTCCGGGCTCGAAACTCTCTGAGGCATGGACGTTGTATTTGCCTTACGGCACTGGCTTGCTCCTTTTTTCGGAACCAGTGATCCTAAATCAGGGAAGGAGGACGACTTATAGCCCACCAAGATGCTCACAATGCTCGTTTAAACCTAAAAAAGTTGAGGCGCAAGACTACGTTTCCGAAAGTACGCTAAAACATACTTTACAGTATAAAAACCGTGCGAGTTAGGTAATACATATTAGGTAAGTACACTGATGAGCCTTCCATTACTATTACCCCCAGCCTAGAAAAATGAGCGCGCCTGGAGGCCGACCAATGGTGCAGGTGAAGTTCACACAGCAGTATATATACATCCTGTGGACCGGCTTTCGGTTACTAGAATGTTTGGAATCAAAATGGTAAAAGCTCCCCATTTATCGGAGTTTGATGAAGGACATATTGTGATGGTTCGACGCCTCAGAATTACAATCTCGAAAACGGAGCGGCTTGTGGGTTGTTCACGTGATGCCGTAATGAGCGCGTATCAAAAGTGGTGCACAGATGGGCAAATGACGAACCGTCGTCACGTCGTGTGTCGTCAGCAGCTCATTGATGCCAGAACAGAGATAGCAGGGACACAGTTCAAACGATCACTCGCAGCTACAACAGTGGTGATCAGGGCAATGTGTCACGGCACACAGTTCATCGCAACCTTCTGCGTATGGGCCTGCGTAGCTGAAGACCCAGCCTAGTCTCCATACTCGCTGCATGCCATCGCCAAAAAACGCAATAAATGGGCACAAGATCATCGAGATTCGACAGTGGATGATTGGAAGAAAGTGGGATGGTCTGACGAATCAAGATTCCTCCTGCATCACGTCGACGGCCGAGCGCAGATACGCCGATTACCAACTGAGGCTATAGCACCTGGATGCACTGTTGGGAAGAAAACAGGTCTTCGGCAGTGGTGTTATGCTGTAGGCAATATTTTCTTGGAACACTCTAAGCCCCATTATCCCAATAGCACAATCCCTGACAGCTGTCGGGTATCTGAACATCCTTGAGGACCAAGTTCACCCATTCATGGCAACTGTGTTTCCTCTGATGATGGCCATTACCAACAGGATAATGCGCCATGCCACACTTCCAGAATCGTCAAGGAGTGGCTCAAATAACATTCCAGTGACTTTTTGTTAATGCCCTGGCCTCCAAACTCACCTGACATGAACCAAATCGAACATTTGTGGTTCAACTTTGAAAAGCGGGTTCGCGCTAAATCACCACCACCCCGAAACGTACAGGAAATGGAAGACCTGCTGCTGATATTATGGTAGCAGACACCTCAAGATACCTATCGCCACCTCATCGAGTCGATGCCTCGCCGAGTAAGTGCTGTTTTGCTGGCAGTAGTGGATTCTATAGCTTATTAGGTAGGTGGTCATAATGAAATGGCTCATAGGTGTATATTACACATACGTATTTTGTGACCTTAAGGAATTTATTTAATTAAGGCTGGTAAAATATGTACACACAGTAAGCAAAACATTAGAGATTGGGGGGATGGGTTGTTGACATGGGCATCCCCACACAGAGTGAGACATACCCAACCCAGACGCAGACAAGACGAAGGCGGACAGCAGAGTTTCCCAACAGTATACCGCAGTTGAATAACGTGGGTAAACGTTGTGATTTGCGTAAGTCTGTTCGTGAACACCTTGTCAGTTCAAGGCAGATAAACCATTTTATCGCCCAAGTGGCAAGCGTATTAATGAATCTCGTTTCATCGGACACACGATGTGGAGGTCGGGACGCATTGTCAACGCAAGACAGATGGGTTATTCTATCGCCCAAGTGGTAAGAACCCTAGGGTTACCGAGGGCAACCGTATCAAGGCAGGATGAATCTCGTTTCATTAGGCGCACGATGTGTAGGTCGGGACGCATTGTCAACGCAAGACAGATGGGTTATTCTATCGCCCAAGTGGTAAGAACCTTAGGGTTACCGAGGGAAACCGTATCAAATCTGGATGAATCTCATTTATTCGTACCACCATGTGGAGCCCGGGAAGCATTGTCAGCGTAAGAAAGATGGGTCATTCTATCTCCCAAATTGTAAGAACCCTAGGGTTTCAGAGGGCAACCGTATCAAGGCTGGATAAATCTCGTTTCATCGGAGCACCATGTGGAGGCCGGGACACATTGTCAGCGCAAGAAAGATGGGTCATTCTATCTCCCAAATTGTAAGAACCCTAGGGTTTCAGAGGGCAACCGTATCAAGGCTGGATAAATCTCGTTTCATCGGACCACCATGTGGAGGCCGGGACACATTGTCAGCGCAAGAAAGATGGGTCATTCTATCTCCCAAATTGTAAGAACCCTAGAGTTTCAGAGGGCAACCGTATCAAGGCTGGATAAATCTCGTTTCATCGGACCACCATGTGGAGGCCGGGACACATTGTCAGCGCAAGAAAGATGGGTCATTCTATCTCCCAAATTGTAAGAACCCTAGGGTTTCAGAGGGCAACCGTATCAAGGCTGGATAAATCTCGTTTCATCGGACCACCATGTGGAGGCCGGGACACATTGTCAGCGCAAGAAAGATTGGTCATTCTATCTCCCAAATTGTAAGAACCCTAGAGTTTCAGAGGGCAACCGTATCAAGGCTGGATAAATCTCGTTTCATCGGACCACCATGTGGAGGCCGGGACACATTGTCAGCGCAAGAAAGATGGGTCATTCTATCTCCCAAATTGTAAGAACCCTAGGATTTCAGAGGGCAACCGTATCAAGGCTGGATAAATCTCGTTTCATCGGACCACCATGTGGAGGCCGGGACACATTGTCAGCGCAAGAAAGATGGGTCATTCTATCTCCCAAATTGTAAGAACCCTAGGGTTTCAGAGGGCAACCGTATCAAGGCTGGATGAATCTCGTTTCATCGGACTACCGTGTGGAGGCTGATACGCATTGTCAGCGCAAGACATATGGGTCACACTTTAGCTCAAGTGGTAAGAACCCTAGGGTTCCCAAGGGCAACCTTATCAAGGGTGAACCGTATTATACCATCGACGGCCGTACCATCGCTCAGAGCACCAGCGGTGGTCGACCACACGCCACTGATGACTAGGGACGACGTAGACTAACTAGTCCAGTACAGATCCACCCCTTGGTAACGGCGGAGCAATCACATTCAGGTTAAATGTCGGAAGCCATAGTAGTTTTAGCGAACGAACGATACTGCGCACATTAGATGCTCTGGGCTACGGGAGCTGATGCGCTAATCGTGTGCTACTGTGGACTGATCCTCATCGTACATTACTCCTCGTCTGGTGTCGGGAACATCAAATCCGGACCTCTTCTGAGCGACACAGAGTCGTGTGATCAGATGAATCCCGTTTTGAGCTGCATTGAATTGACGGGAGGGTGCGGGTGTGGCGTCGACAGCATGAAGCCATGGCCCCGTCGTGCCAAGTCGGCTCTGTTCAAGGCGGCGGTCGATCTTTGATGGTTTGCGTAAGCTTCTCATGGGGCACATTACGTCCATCAGTGTGTCTCTAAAGGTCCTTAGCTGCCCGGGGTTCGTTGTGGTCTAAAGATTATTGCTACACTTTTCCCCCTATACCAGAGTTACGTCCCTGAGCATGAATTCGTTGCAATACAGCGAGAATTAAGAAGAGGCAACGTGGATTCTGCTAATTGGCCGGAAACCAGGCAACACACACTCACAATAATGATCAGAAGGACTTAGCACGAACACAACATTGCCGCCCCGGTGGCGCAGTGGTCTAAAGCGTTGGCCTCTGATCATTCGTTCGTAAGGGGTCCGGGTTCGAATCCCGGTCAGGCATGGATGTTGTGTTTGTCTTACGGCACTGGCTCTCTCCCTTCCCTGGAACCAGTGACCCTAAATTAGGGACGGGCGACTGCTTATAGCCCATTGAGTTGCTCACGGCGGTCGTTAAACCTCCAATCAAAAAAAAAAAAAAAAAAAAAAAACCACAACATTTAATTATAATCTTAACAGATTCGATAAGAATTAAAGAGAAGAAATAACCTGCACCATGATTAACTAGGTGTCTTAATCTGAATCGTTGCCGCCCCGGTGGCGCAGTGGTCTAAGCGATGGCCTCTGATCATTCGTCCGAACGGGGTCCGGGTTCGAATCCCGGTGAGGCATGGATGTTGTGTTTGTCTTACGGCACTGGCTCTCTCCCTTCCCTGGAACCAGTGACCCTAAATTAGGGACGGGCGACAGCTTATAGCCCATTGAGTTGCTCACGGTGGTCGTTAAAAATCCAATCAACAAAAAAAAAAAAAATCTGAATCGTCATCACTCCTGACCAGATGAACCATTCTGCGAAGGAGTTCACACATCATGTGTCCGGCGTTAGTTTTAATCTGCTCGGGTGACTTCTAGAGACTCTCTTACAGTTAGCAACAAAAAAGTACTTTCATGCCCTCAAGGTAATCCTTTGGCATTTTTGCGCCAATTTAGCGCTTTGGATAAACACACACACACGCGCAGACACACACACACACACACACACACACACACACACAAGTAATCACGGTGGTATGACGCACTTTCTGTGTATCACCTGTGTGAGCCAATGTGTCTGAAGGCCTAGGAATCTTTCTCCCCAGGCAATAGCATCGATCTCACCCATATTTTTTCTTCTTTTCACCGATTGTGAGGGGCAGAGGGTGGTGGAGCATAGGTGCGGTCCCTTCTGGACCCGTGAAGGCGGCTGGTCTCCAGACGGCTCTTCTGTGCACTGTCCACACGTTTCGGCTTGACGACGTGTCTTTGCACTCAGATCGGACGGCAGTGGTTTCAGCTCTCCTCAGTTTCTGTTTCTCACTAAAGTTGCGTAATATCGCAGCTCGTTCCTGCTGCTCTACTTTGTCCTTTACTGGCTGGTCATTTCGGACCTAGCGTCCGCTATTCGCCTTCGTTCCTTCTCCCTTTCGGCAGCACGATGATCCGAGCGAAAATATCAGCATCTCCGCTCCAGCGTGTGTCCCCGGTCTTTCCCTGTTGCTCAGTGTACTCCGTTTTTTCGTCCAGAGCTCAGACTCGTAAAGCTGTCTGTCTCTGCGCAACGTTGCTGAATGTTATCTGGTCTTTCTCATGATGTTCGTCCCCCTATGAAACTCTAGAATTTTGACCGGCCCCTTAACAAGCGCGCTGCGTCATCTGTCCTCAGCAGCTTCGCACCCCAAAGAGCGTTCTCTGAAGTTTCTACACGGGAATTCGGTTGACGCTGAGAGAGCCAAGACAAGGCAATTTATTGCTTTGTTTTTGCCGCTTGCGAGGTCGTCCGTGAGAGGCCCGAATGGAGAAATAAGGCATCCAAAACTCTTACTTGTCCTCTCAAAAACTGCTGCTTCTCCCAGCTCATTTTTGACCCCGCGTAACAATATCTTCTAGTCATTCGTCCGATATGGATCCAATTTCGAATCCCGGTGAGGCATGGGTGTTGTGTTTGCCTTACGATGTTTTCTCTATCCCTTTCCTGGACTAAGTAACCCTAAATTAGGAACTGGCGACTGCTTATAGCTCACTGAGTTGTCGTTAAACCTCCCATAAAAAAGAAAGAAATATCCTTAACCGCTGCGCGCTACGACTATGTCCTGACTGATAGTCTACACGCTTTCAAGGCCTTTGCGCTTTCTTTGGCCGTTGATATGTTTCTTCAGAACAATTTGCCATCCCACCGAGCCGCAACTACCCAGGCATAGCTCTAGGAACCCTCATCTGAGGTTAAAACCATACGGTGGGCCTCAAGGTCCCGGATTTAAATGCTGCAGAAGCTCGTTGTGATATCGTGGAGCGAAACATCAGATTCATGAATCCTGATTCGACGTCTTGTGCGGAATTGCTGACAATCCTGAAGTACGTATGGCTGGTTTTACCTCCGGAAAACACTCCGGCATCAGGTGAAGTCGATATTTCGGCGTGTACAGGATGTTATTCGAACTAGAGAATGATCCACACGCTATTAGGTAGGTATCTCCGATGTTTTGTCCATTGAGTGTACAGTATTTCTGATTTTTCAGAATTTTCGGTTTTCCGAAGATACCGTGGTCTCACTTATATTGGATAAGAATGATTTTCCTTTACCTGGAAAATTCACATGCCACCTTGTGACGTGCCTGCCCAGCAGAGCACACACGACATAAAGGCAGATAGCAGCGATATTAAATGTCCGCGTAGCTCAATTGGTAGAGCGACTTCTTCCGGAATGAGGGGATTCGGGTTCGAGCCCCGGCGTGGACAAAAATGAAGGAGAAATTTACTTCGTTATAACCTGAAACACAATAGACGCAACCGAACATTTCTTTTTCTTCTGATGATAGCCGCTGCAAAAAGAACACGAGTTTCTAATTTCATGTTTGATCTCCTAAACGAAGTGCTAAGAACTGAGAGAAGAAAGATGCTGTGTTACTGATCGTAATTTGTAAGATTCCGTAGCTTAAAAGTAAAAACAACATATTCTAGGGACAAATAAAGAAAAGAACTGAAGGTTATTGAAACCTAAAATCTTAGCAACAGAAGTTATCAGTCAATAAAAAGAGAATACGTTTTTCGGAAAGGTAGAAACACAGTAAACAGAAAAGCAGTATGAAAAAAGTGCATCATTTTATTAAATGTAAAACAAGCCAGTTCTTATGTGCAAAGTGAGCGTGGACATTTAACATTAAGATTTTTTTTTATTAATAGAGAGGAATTATTATTGAACAACGATATTTCTTCCATCGAAGAGGGAAAATTCTGCTAGCAAAATGAAATGAGGTATGTCACGGAATTTATTGCTCAAGCGTTTTGCCGTTATAGAGAAAATTGAATCACGCAGAAAACATCCTCGAGAAACGGATAATTCTTCCGATAAACAAAGTAATCCCGGCCATCAGGTATATTCGATTTGCTATTCCTCTCGAGAATATGTGCTCAAAAATTTTGATTTAGGAACCTTTATAAAAGAATTTTGCATTAAAGGGCATGCAAATACTGGAAGCTTATAAGTCACAGATAACGTAATTATAGGATATTGACTTCTATTATTATGGAAGGAAATCTGTACGCGTAAAAGGAATGAGAGAGTTACCGGTAGGAAAATTAAGAGCTTTCTATGATATTGAAAAATCTCACACATCGACAGTTCATAGAAAAGGTGGCCGAAAGATAGATTAAAGATTGAACTGCAAGAAATGAAACTTAAGGAAAAAGGGAATTGGTTACTCGTAAAAGAAACTGATAATCCGACAGATGGGTTTTATCCAATTTCTGTATATCTCAAGAAAGAAATTAGTTTTCTAAAAACAGATCAATGACCTCCGAGAAGCACTGCAAATAGATGGCATAATTTTTCAAGTACAATTTTTTTTTGATTGGAGGTTTAACGACCACCGTGAGCGACTCAATGGGCTATAAGCAGTAGCCCGTTTCTAATTTAGGGTCACTGGTTCCAGGGAAGGGAGAAAGCCGGTACCGTAAGACAAACACAACATCCATGACTCACCGGGATTTGAACCCGGACCCATCTCGGATGAATGATTAGGAGTCATCGCTTAGACCACCACGCCACCGGGACGGTCAAGACTCATTCATATGAAGCTTAAACGTAACTTATTACTTCACTTCAATACTTAGCGTAAAAATGCAGGACTAAATAAACGCCAGATAAATCGAAGTGTACTCTGAAATAGTAAGGCACATTTCAGCTGATGAACAACCATTTTATTCAATAATAAAATGGCAGGACCACGGTGTATCTCTGACATAAAACACATACACACACACAATTTCAATGCAAGAATATTGCAATTATTAATTACAGTACAACTGATGACAAATAATAGTAATTGTCCTCAAACAAGCACATGAAATTGGCTCTGTCTTAGAAGATATCGTTGGCTCTCCCTCCTCTTATCCCGTGCTACTAGATTTTATCTATCGTGAACAGCTCTGACCTGCTGCCAGTGATGCCAAACCATTACAACGTTCAGATATGAAGTTAAGTGCGAAAAAGGTAAACGAGAGATAAACATTTACCTAACAGATAGGAACATTAACGGAAACTAAAAATAGGGGATTTCACAGAAATAAATGAAAGAAAAACCTTTTCTCAACTAGTCATGAAAAATACTGAGCAGCCTCTAATCTGAAAAAACTGAAAACCTCTTAACTAGGCATAGCCTCATCGATGGCTGTTTAACGAAGACCAAGCGATGTAAAAATGCAGAGCAATAGGTTCGTAAGACACTGGTGATGACTCATAGAAGAAAAATCTCCCGGGCATCGAATCGAATTTTTTTTCTGCCCGCACGTGGAATAAAACGTCGAAACAAAGAGAAACAAACCCATGTCAAAGTTGAGGGGGAAATGGTCACCCCCTCGGAATCAAAGTTTCACGATAGCCTCACCAACTAGATAGAGTTAAACATGGCAGCGTTGAGGTATATATCCAATCCAGTGTATAAGGCCTGAAATACGGAACTGTCAAACTAAACGAGAGAAAAGGTTTCTAGCTGTGTGACACGTTGCATTGTGGTACCGGAAGATCCCATCCACCCCAGGGAAGGAAATCAGCATGTATGGGTGTACGTGGTCTGCAAGGATGGGTTCATAAAGAAATCGGTCCATAGTGTCTTCCACAGGTATGAGTGGACCCAGGGAATGCCACAAAAGCACTCCCCAGACCATATCGCTGCTCCCACCAGCTTGTGCTCTGCAAGTAATGTTTGAAGAGAGTTTGTTCTCCGATGTTTCTCGTCTTATACACCAACGTCCATCTGTTCGACGAAGCAGAAAACGGGACTCATCGGAGACAGCAATCCTTTGCCAATCAGCGGAGGTACGATTCCGATACTGTCGTGCAAGTGTAAGACATTTCTGCCGATGTACTTTCGTTAGCATAGGTGCAGTGACCATCCGTCTGTATCGGAGCCGCATACGCAGCTGGGTTTGCTAAACTGTCGTTTTAGACACACTTCCGGTAGCTCCCCGGTTCATTCGGCCAGTGAGTTGCTCCACTCTAGCGTGTCGATCGTCCCTTATGCACCTCCAAAGCCGACGTTCACCTCTCGCATCTATGGCACGTGGTACTTCACAATCTCAGTGCCGCTTATTCGCAATGGTGCTATTTCTCCAATCCACAGCTGCACGCGAACAGTTCACAAATTGCCCTGTTTCAGAAATACTGCCACCCTTTACCCGAAAGCCGATAATCATTCTCTGTTGCAAATCAGATAAGTCGCTCCATTTATCCTTGACAGCAACGAGAGATGTGTTTTGAGATTTCCTACAGCACACCTTATATACCCTCCAAGTGAGCTCGCAACACATGACTTCTCTCATTGGCTACGCGCTATTGAGGTCAAAAGTAGGAGGTGGTCACAATAATGTGAATCGGCTGTTTATGATATTGGTCCTCACGTAGCACCAAAGTGGCTTTTACCCGGCAAAACATGGATGCTTCAAGATTTTTTAATGTGTCTTGAAATGTCTGGTATGCCGCCCCGGTGGCGCAGTGGTCTAAGGCGCTGGTCTCTGAACATTCGTCCGTAAGGGGTCCGGGTTTGAATCCCGGTCTGGCATGGATGTTGTGTTTGTCTTACGGCACTGGCTCTCTCCTTTCCCTAGTACCAGCGACCCTGAATTAGGGACGGGCGACAGCTTATAGCCCATTGGGTTGCTCACGGTGGTCGTTAAACCTCCAATCAAAAAAAAAATGTCTGGTACATACACGTCACCAGAAGATTCCTTAATTCTTGTAAGTTAAATGGTTGAGCCGCCTCAGCTCGGATTTGATGTACTAACACAAATCCCAAATACTCGATTGTATCGATGTCTGGGGAATTTGGAGGCCACGGCAGTACCTGAATATCATCCACGTGTTCTTTTTTTGTTTTTGTTGTTGGAGGTTTATTTTATTTTTTATTTTATTTGACACTAAAATTTTACATATGCATCCGGGAGGGGTACGCAGTACCCGACGTGGGAAAAATTAAAAATAGGTACCACGAGTTGAAATTAACAGGTATAGATATACAGATGATGTGGGAGAACTGTAATTGTAGTTCTGCTGGAAGCCCCAAGTCAAAAGAGTGAGATAAAGAGTCTATAAGCTAAAGGGTAGTATATGTCTAAATCAGAGCTAAATAGCATCCACAGTACATTCTAACATCCAGACCTGCCAACAGGAATCAAGACGGAGGTTAAAATCACACAAACGGCAGTCCATAAGCGCAATCTACGAAAAGTATACAAAAAGTTCCAAAAATTATTGCATGCAAAGGCACGGTCTTTGTCAATATCATTGAAAAGTTCATAATCGTCATCATCAAGATGATAAACAGTATTACAGTAATCTAGAAATAAGTCAGCAGAATATTGAAGTGCAAAATCAGGAAGCTCCGGACATTTAGGTCGGAAACGTTGATGAACCCTCCAATATCGTTTAATAGTGAAGTTAGCCCTGGTTTTGATACGAACCTCAGGGTCATCAAAAGAGCTACCAACAAGATCCTTCCAACACGGACGAAAAACGGCACTAAAGCACGAAGAAGAAGGATGAAGTTTGCTGTGGGGAGTTCCGCTGTAAGTGGTGATAAAGAAAACGGAATCGGAGCTCTTGGTAAGCCAGACGATCCGGCAGCGATTCCGAAGAGAGGAACAATTCCGACAGCCTCGGGAGAAGGACGTGAGTGCAAGAAATGGTCGACAGCCGACGCAAAATGAGGATTCTCTAAAAGTCCTATGATAGAGGAAAAGACAGGATCAAGCGGTGAAAATGCAGACACAGGGATATCAAGGTCAGCAGCAACATCCTCGTCTAGGGCCGCAGTGTCAGAAGAACTAGATGCAGAGTCGAGCTCAGGGACATCTTGGGATTCATCGTCAACAAGAAGAGCTTGATCCTCCCAGCTTTGGGTACCAGAGCCAGGGACATCTTGTGAAGGCATTGATCCAGGTGTCACGTCACCAAGAACCACAGTCTCCAAAGTAGCAGATGAAGATCCAAGAGCTGGAACAAGTGGAGACACTGTAGCTGTAGACTGGAGCACAATAGCAGATGGTGAGGGCAGTGGTTGAGCGCTGGCTGGCAAAGAACTAGCAAGTGGAGAATGAGAACCAATATGCACTGACGTGGAGAGGTACAACTGCGCTGGAACATTATCCAGGGCTAAAGAAACACCAATTGGAGAAGCATGAATGACTGCAGCAGACGTATCATCTGGCTAGGGGATCTGTAGCACTAGGAGGAATCCAAGTAGAGAGCTGTGATGCTCGCATTTCAGTATCTCAAGATCGAGAACGAGTATGAAGTTGCGATGGAATAAGAGGTGGAACAGATAAACGGTGAAGACACCGGGAACGAACGTGACTAGTGCCCTTACACTGGAAACGTTGAAGAGCTGTAAAGACGTCCATGCGAAATCGCTGACTGCCAATAATGAACTCAAGAGATGAAGGACAGTCTGATGCAGCATCCTCTGATGAAAACACTATGCGTGCTTGTCTGCGCACGCCCACAATTCTCTTATAATCCTGATCAGAAGGAGCAGCTGAAAGAGAAATGATGGGGCGAAGAACTCTACCGCACTGTGAAAGTGCACTCCGGAGCAGTACGTGAGAGAAATCTGAAGCTACTGCATACAAAGTAACCAGCAAAGGACTCTGCGATAAGGGTACACCAAACAGAGTACGATCCCGAACAGCAATGCCCGTTGATTTAACACGATCAGCATACTCTGTCTTAGCAAGGTATACAACCACACACCGTGGTTTCCATGCCATATGTGTAATTGCTCCCAAAGGAAGCATGCGTTTTAATACTGAGGAGTATAACATAAGGGGAGTGTCAGGAAGCGCCACAAATACAAGCCCTAAACGCTGAAGCAGGAAAAGATCCTTACCTTGAGAGCAGCCCTCAGGAAGAACCACAAGTAGAACAAACATCCTTAGCTTGGGAGAAGGAAAGAGGAGAATCCACATCAAAGCCAGCCAGCATTAGAAGTAAGGGCGGAGCGCCGATGCCCAGACGCAACGGCGGCATAATCACTAAAGGCATTAACCGAAGTTGGTTGCGAAGAAGTCACAGAAGCAATACCAGGCTAATCAAAAAATGAGAGTAAAGGATAACGAAACAGCATCATCAGATGAAATCAACTCAGTAGCAAAAGTATCCATGAGATCCATAGTAGAATCCGTGCGAGTAGCACGTCGAGGAGAAGGCAGTGAGGAAGGCGTTTTTCGGTTAGCAGGCATCGAGCGAATGCCCGCTAGCTGGGCAGCATCTTGCTAATCAGGCGAATCAGCCATGCAGCTGATAAGCCTCACAGCAAATGAAAATAAACAATGTTACGGCTGATTCTATCACACTGAAGCACTTTGAAGCACACAAAATAAGCAGTTATGGTGTAAAGCCACAGGTGGAAGCTCCGCTAAACAGTTAAATGCAGTAAGAAAGCTCCACTAAACAGGTAAATACAGTAAGAAAGCTCCGCTAAACAGGTAAATGCAGTAAGAAAGCTGCACTAAACAGGTAAATGCAGTAAGAAAGCTCCGCTAAACAGGTAAATGCAGTAAGAAAGCTCCGTTAAAGAGGTAAATGATGTAAGAAAGCTCGGCTAAACAGGTAAATGCAGTAAGATAGCTCCGTTAAACAGGTAAATGCAGTAAGAAAGCTCCGCTAAACAGGTAAATGCAGTAAGAAAGCTCCGCTAAACAGGTAAATGCAGTAAGAAAGCTCCGCTAAACAGGTAAATGATGTAAGAAAGCTCCGCTAAACAGGTAAATGATGTAAGAAAGCTCCGCTAAACAGGTAAATGCAGTAAGAAAGCACCATTAAACAGGTAAGGGATGTAAGAAAGCTCCGCTAAACAGGTAAATGCAGTAAGAAAGCTCCGCTAACCAGGTAAATGCAGTAAGAAAGCTCCGCTAAACACATAAATGCAGTAAGAAAGCTCCGCTAAACAGGCAAATGCAGTAATAAAGCTCCGTTAAACAGGTAAATGCAGTACGAAAGCTCCGCTAACAGGTAAGTGATGTAAGAAAGCTCCGCTAAACAGGTAAATGCAGTAAGAAAGTTCCGCTAAACAGGTAAATGATGTAAGAAAGCTCCACTAAACAGGTAAATGCAGTAAGAAAGCTGCGCTAAACAGGTAAATGATGTAAGAAAGCTCCACTAAACAGGTAAATGCAGTAAGAAAGCTGCGCTAAACAGGTAAATGATGTAAGAAAACTCCGCTAAATAGGTAAATGCAGTAAGAAGCTTGTAGAAGAAATTAGGGCTCAACACATGCTAAAGTCAGATGTAGGTTTTATCCAACGAGCGCTTTAGCACTATGATGAAATTAAACACTTAACTATAACGAAAATAAAAACCTACCGGACAAATTTCAAGGAAAATTAGTTGCACGGAACATTCATAAACACTGCACAAAGAAAGCCAGGAACTAGGTACAAGAACAACGCACTGGGAAACACAAAATGCCAGAGCACATTGGCGCAGGTTTGACGACCACCGTGAGCTACGCAATGGGCAACGAGTAGTCTCCCATCCCTAATTTAGGGCCACTGATTCCAGGGAAGGGAGAGAGCCAGTGCCGCAAGACAAACACAACATCCATGCCTCGCCGGGATTTGAACCCGAACCCATCTCGGATGAATGGTCACAACTCAGCGCTTAGAGAACTGCGCCACCGGGGGTGGCTCTACATGTCCCGCGAACAATTCTGTAAAAATACGAGTAGCCTGGCAGGACACATTATCCATCTGAAAGAAAGCATTAATAAAGGGCAATAACGTTGCCATGAAAAAAATGTTCCCGAACCTTCAATGATGATTGGAGAGGTGGTAGACGTCATGGTTTCCTGGAAATCAATGAATGGATTCAAAGTGTCCCAGGAGAACATTTTTTGGGAAATCTTCCTTTACCTGCATGTTTTCGTCCCACGGGGCATCCTGGTCCCAACAAATCTCCAGGTAAACGACGCACACATACCCGGCAGTCCACATGATGTAATAGGAAACGGGATTTATCGGCATAGGAGATCTTCCTCCAATCATCCAAAATTCAGTTTTGATGTCCGAGTGCCCATTGTAGGTGTTTTCGACACTGAACCGAGGTTAGCATGGGCACTTCGAGTATCCTATGGCTACGTATCCCCATTGCAACAGGGGACGGTCTCGGAAACTCTCTGACCCAGTGGTGTGGCCATTACAATTTGGCCTTTGTCAAACTCGCTGAAGTACGCTGTCTTTCCCATCTAAAGAACAAGAATAACACTGATTAACAAAGCTTAATATCAGGTGTCATACCGTTTCATAACCTTCATACTCGCTGATGTTTACTTTGCAGTTGCTTGGATTTGAATAAGACGCTCTGGTCATAATGTTTTGGCTTATCCGTGTATAAATAGCTAATACATGAGTCTGAGGAAAATCGACATCGTCTTATGCATTCCTAAATTTCTTCAGTTATTCTCTGAAATTATCTAATGTTCTTAAGGGATGAAGAGATTATAGATATGTGGTTTTCTGAACCTTTAAAAATGATTGTTACCAACAACTAACCCAGCCAATGCTTATCCATATTAATGAACACATATCTGTTAGGCTTAGATGCCTAGAATTTATTAAATTCGCCTCATATATTATTCATAGATTTTCAGCAAGTTCCTTTTGCAATATTTCCACACACGTCCACCGACTTACGAAGTAAAAAGTGGTAGAAATCTGCACTAAAATTAAAAGTAATCTCAAGCTATGCATGATGCATGTTTCTCAAGAATAGCAAAAGCAATCCCTAAAGGTCTTTCTCGGTGAAAAATGGATATTTAGTCTTTACTTGAAAGGTATAAAATGTTCAAAATATTGTTAACTTGTAATGAATATTTGCTCAGTAACAAGACTGCGTTTCGTACAATACGGAAAATTATCCAATACAGAAACTACCTGCCGTGTGTAACGAAGAAATTTCAAAATGAGTGTGTTTATTTTTAGGGGAAACAAACAGTTATAAGCAATATTTAATGTCGTTCGAAGATTTACACATTGCTTGGCATACATAGAGAAAGCCATACCTGGAAGTATATGTCGCAACAGCAAGTAAATTGGTTGGGTGTAAATCGACAATTTTGCCGCCCCGGTGGCGCAGTGGTCTAAGCGATGGCCTCTGATCATTCGTCCGTAAGGGGCCCGGGTTCGAATCCCGGTGAGGCATGGATGTTGTGTTTGTCTTACGGCACTGGCTCTCTCCCTTCAATGGAACCAGTGGCCCTAAATTAGGGACGGGCGACTGCTTATAGCCCATTGAGTTGCTCACGGTGGTCGTTAAACCTCCAACCAAAAAAAAAAATTTAAAAAAATCGACAATTCGGTTTGGGACGTACTATGGACGTAAAGCACGTGTCAAGACCTCAATTCTGCAGCGATACTTTCTCCCCCGTGTAGTTTAGTTGGGAGAGCGACCTACTCCGGAGTGGGGCCCGCCCGAACGTGAAAATGGATCTACTGGCCTTTGGGTTCTTTGAAAAATGTGTGACATTTGTTCCACACGTCGTCTGAAATTAATAAAAGGTTCCATCTTCGCTTCAAGTAAAAAAAAAAAAAAAAAAAAAGAAGTTAAGAGGGAGATGATGTGACGTACTACACTTGTAAAGAACGTGTCAAGACGGCAAACCTGCAGCAATACGTTCTGCCCGTGCAGCTTAATTGGGAGAGCGACTTACTCCGGAGTGGAGCCCGCCTGAACGTGCAAATGGATCTACTGTTCATCAGCTTCTTCGAAAAATTTGTGATATTTGTTCCACACGTCGTCTGGAATCAATAAAAGGTTCCTTCTTCGCTTGAATCAAAAAAGAAAAGGAATATAAGAGGGACATTATGTTTATCATGCTCGACCAGAAAGCGGGAATTACGGATCCGATTTCCTCCAGGAAGATTAAAATTGTCAAGTTTTCTGAAGGAAGTGGTAACATGGAATACAGTGAAAATATGCCAATAACAGCAAAATATACAACACCAAAAAAGGCACTACACTTTCATATATATATTCTTCTCCTTTAACATTTTTGTGAGAAATACATCTTCTACAAATAAATTTTCTATGCAATACTTATTTTTTTACCAAACTAACAATTTAACTTCAAACATTTCATTCAGTATTGCATGAAATACATTTCATTTCACATACATGTTACTTACTTGCTGCTTAATTCTCTTCACCTGGGAGCATAGATCTTCCACTACCATTTTCCACTGGACTCTGTTTTTTGCTTCTGTTTTTATTTGGTTGCATTTGTTTATTAATACTTGCTATTTATTTCAATATTGCTCTTTTCCATGTTTTTCTTGGTCTTCCCTGTCTTCTTTTACCCTGGGGTTTCCAATCAAGAGCCTGTTTTACTATTATTTTATCGTTTTTCCTCAACACATGCCCCATCCACCTCCATTTTCTTTTACGTATTCGTTGCAATATATGTTTCTGGTTTGTTCTCTGCCGTAGTTCTTCATTTGATATTTGTTTTGCCCAAAATGTTCCCAGTATCGCTCTTAAACATTTGTTTAAGAAGACCTGGACATTATTAACTATCTTTTTGTTCAGCATCCGTGTTTCAGATCCATACATAAATATTACCTTTACATTTGAATTAAATATTCTCATTTTAGTTTTTATAGACAAGTTCTTGTTTTTCCAGATATTTCTAAGTTGGTTAAATGTCGAATAAGGCAATTGCTTCCTTCTATTTATATCTTCGACAGTACCTCCTTTTTTGATACTATTGACCCAAGGTATATAAATTGTTTTACTTCTTTTAGCGGTATATCTTCTGTTGTTATTTGTTCATTGATTTTCACCGACATTGTTTTATTTTTATTTATCCTAAGACCAATTTTTTTATGTTTCTACAAGTGCTATTGTTTTTTGCTCTGTATGCTGTTGTTTCTATGAAAGTAAAATCTGCAAAATCTAAACCGTGCAGTTGGTTTTGGAGTAACCATTGTATTCCTGTTTTCCCATGGGTTACTTTTCTCATCACCCAGTCTATGGTAATTAAAAACAAAGTAAGAAGGAGTATACAAACTTGCCTGTCTTTGTTTGAAAGGTTCTGAGAGGGTATTTCCATGTAGTACTTTAATTTTAAAATCTTCGCACATTTTTTAATTATTTTTTTCTGGAATTCCATAATGTCTAAAGAGTTTCCATACGCAAAATAAATTTACGCTGTCGAAAGCTTGTTTAACTTCAATCAAGTTCAAATATAACCTTGCCTTGGGCCGCGGGTGGCCTAGTGGGCAGCGTTCGTGACTGCCACGGAAAGGGTCTCAGGTTCGATCCCAGGCAGGTACGAACGCTCGATCCACTAAATATCCGCCGTGCGTCGGATGGGCACGTTACGCCGTCGGACCCCGGGTACTGGCCCTCCGGTAATAAATAAGGGCGTCTTCCTTCCCCTTTCTACCTCGCTTCCATGTCACTTTCCTATCGGGCACTCTAGCCCAAATCTCCTAGCTTCCTATTTCTAAGGGTTGTTTAAGACCTGGGGTCAGACACTCCCTTCCTGAAATCTTTTACATATGATATATGATATATAAGCTTGCCTGCCATTCCAAAAATTGTTCTATGATGATTCATAAAGTAGCAATGTGGTCGGTACATACTCTATTGGCTCTAAAACCTGCCAGTTCTGCTCTTACTTGCTTTTTAAATTCTCTTTTGATTCTTTCTAATATTATCCTTGCTAGTTTTTTATTTATAACACTCAGCAATGGCATGCCGCTCCAAATTTTGCATTCAGATGGGTTCCCTTTTTTGGGTAATTTACCCAATAATCCCGTATTACATTCTTTTGGCTAATCTTCTTTCTGCCATATCGCATTTAGTAAGACCTGGTATGTCATCAGCTCCCGGTGATTTAGTTATTGCTTTTATGTTTTCTGTTTTTTTTATTTCGTTCAAATTTATGTTATGTTCGTTTAATTCTAAGCTCTGGTTGCCATCAATCGTTTCTTGGAATTTCTCCAAGAAGATTTCCACCCATCTATTTATCTGTTCTTTTTTATTTAGTAACAATTTTCATCTCACATCCATACTGCCGTAATAAAAAAACACAAGACTTCTCAGAACTTAGAATGAACAAACATTTCATTAGACTTATTACAATTTCTACTCAACGCAAATAGAGCATAATCGCAACTGAATAGTTCACATAAAATGTTACGGCGGGTTCGCGGAGTAACATTTTATGTAACATTCTCGACTTCGCTGACAACGCTACTCCTTTGCTGTTGCTCTGCGTGAAAACTAAAAACAGGAGGGCTGTTTGCATCTGTTGGTGACGGGTGACGGAAAATGGGTCACATGCATGAACGTTACGCGACAAAGAGCATAGACCAAGAAGGGACAACCACCACAAAAGGTCGCTAAGCTACCCCTTTACGGACGGAAGGTGATGTCAGTCGCTGATGGTATTGTTACGGTATGAGCATTCACTATGAACTCTTACAGCGGAATAATATACCATCACAGCGGATACTTACATCCAACAGTTGGGCTGTCTCCATGCTGCACTGCACAAATAGCACCCAACATTGATTAATCGCCACGGAGTTGTTTTTCGCCATGATAACGCTCGTCCACAAGCCGCTTTACGGACCCAGCAAAAATTGCACGTGCTGCAATGGGAAATATTGTCGAAGTCCCCTTATTTCCCGAACCTTGTATAACGAAGTAAATGTCTCCATCTTTTTTGTCCACGCGGGCATCGCACCCGGATCCCCTCATTCCGGAATAAGTCGCTCTCCCAACTGAGCTACGCGGACGTATGCTCTCACTGCTATCTGCCTTTATCTCATGTGCGTCCTGCGTGGCAGGCACGTAACATTTGCCCCGTCCGACTTTCATCTCTTGTTGAATTTTCTCACTGAGGAGTACTTTGCTAATGACGATCATGTGAAACGTTGCATCCATAACTTCTTTAAGTCCCGTTAGCCAGACTTCTATTGCAATGGGATATTTCAACTCATAGATCGGTGGAACAAAGTTACCTGTTCCAAAGGGGACTACCTGGATGATTAGGTTAAGTGTTTTGCACGATTATTTAAGCTTGAAATACACTGAAGAGCAGCTGAATTAGAGATACCCATCTAGTAACGTGTAGCACCATCTTTCAACCTGATGACGGCGGCGATTCGTCTCGGCATGGACTCGACAAGACATCGGAAGCGTTAGGAAGCCATACGGATCCACGACCCCTGAACAAGGTCCCACAGCTCCCGAAAAATTGATGGAGGCGGGTCAGAGCTTCTAATCTCTCTCTCGATGGGATTCCAGATGTGCTCGATGAGATTGAGGTCACGTGACCTAGCTGGCCGAGGAAGCGAGGTGACGTCGGTGGAGGGTTCATCCAACCATTCGGATACAATTCGGGAGCTGCATTGTCTTGTTGCCGGATGAGGTCCCCAGTGGGATGTTGAAGACGCAACAATGGGAGCAAACGGTCGTCCTGGATATCCCGGTAACGTTGACCTGTGAGGGACGATGTCACACGTACCATGGGGCCCATTTCAGTCCACGTAAACAGTCCCCAGACGATAATGCCACCCCCACCAGCTTGAAGAGTACCCTGCTGGCAAGAAGGATCCATCGCTTCATGTAGTTTGCGCCGTACTCGTACCCTGCCATTCGCATGTGCCAACGTGAATCTCGACGCATCAGTCCAGGCAACATTTTTCCACATGTCTAGGGTCCAGTGGCGATGTTCCCACGCCCATGCTAAGCTTTGCACCCTGTGATGTGCGGTCACCAGCGGTACCCTCGTGGGACGATAGCTTCTGTACCCCCTTCCGAGGAGATGGTTCTGAATGGTGTGGTTGCTTACACGTTTTTGTGCACCAGCGTTAATTTGCCAAGTGATTTCTTGCACTGTGGCCCGTCTATTCGCTGTTACAATGCGAGCTAGCCGATGATGACCCCGCTCATCCACACGCTGTTGTTGTCCACGGCAGTTGGCCCTTGCAGGGATGGTTTTACCGGATTCGATGTACTCACGGTGCGCCCGTGACACAGTGGCTCGTGAAAATCCCAGTGCCTGCACGACTTCGGAGATGGAGTGACCCATTCGCCGGGCCCCGACAATTTGCCTACGATCAAATGCGCTAAGATCCTTCGTCTTACCCATACTGCGTCCGACTCTTACTGATTCCCGTCGCATCGCTCCTTATATTGTCGGATCGCTGCATACGTCATGTCGTTTCCGTTTACAGGGCCGCCCACAGTGCCACATTTGCAAAACGCCAGCTGTCTCTAATTCAATTACTCTTCAGTATACATGCTTCTCTCTTTTGCGGATACGTTCTTTACAACCTGATAGTTCATGAAGTAGAGTTTAGATGTCAGTACAAAGGACAGATTTCTACTTCAAATTAATAACCAGCCTCAAAAATCGCGGTGAGCAAATTGTTTTTGGTACGGATGACACTAACAGTAGGGACCACTGCCTACATTGTGCATATTAAGAAGCATGTAATTTTCTTGCTAGGAGAAGAAAATGCATGTTTTCTCTGATTACCTCTTCTCATAGAAGCCCAATCGGATTTGAAATATTGCTTTTGTATCGGAAAGCATATATTATGGGTAACATTTCGTGTAAATTTATTTTTCTTTATTTTCCATTACACATAGTACCTTCACAAAGATGAGAAATGCATATTTGAGGTCATAGTTTCGCTTCTGAAATATCGACTGAAAGAAGTTTTTCTTTCAGTAGTTTTTCACTGTGACAGAGATTTAAGCAGCATATTTTCGCCTTGGAATTATGCGCATATATTTTGACTAAAGAGCGCAAATGTTTATTTTTGTTTGAAATCATATCCTCGTTTCTGTATGAGTGATTCTAACTAGAAGAAATACAGTTTGCATCCGATATATTTTTCGAGTATTGCATTTTCTTTAAATGTTCAGCTTTTATCGATTTTCTCAAGAGTTAAAAATGGATATTCTTGCATGTAATTCTTTCTCCTCTTGTGAAACATCCATTTCATTTCAACATGTAATCCCATCTGCTCTTCAACCCACTTCGAGATAATTTTTAGACTGGACTGCATTCTTCATGACGAATTCTTCGTAATTTATCATAAACCCTTAGTTATTCTTGTTCCAGTAAATGATCCACGTGGTTACTCTTTGTAATATATCTTTTCCTTTTCAGCCAAGAGACTTTCTATTACCCCACATGGTTTTGTGTTGTTCTTTTTCTCATTTCAGTCTTCATATTACAGAGGGCGAGTCAAAAGTTTTGCCATATTTGCATAAAAGCATGTGATGCGGGGGAAATGTCACGTGTTTAAACTAATTCAAGTCACGCACTGTAGTCAGTCAAAAAGGATATAAAGTGGTAGTCGTCGCTGTGAACAGCATTGCATGTCGTCGTTCTGTCAGTGGTTCGGACGCCTAAAAGGTGAACATCAACAATCGGCTAATTAGGGAACTTTTGATTAGGGAGTTTGAACTCGGCCATAACGCTGTTCAAACAACAAGAAACATTTGTTATGCGAAAGGGGAAGATTCTGTGGACCACAGAACCGCAGCTAGATGGTTCAAGAAATTTCGCTCTTGTGACAGAAACCTGGACGATCAGCCGAGTTCAGGTGGACCACGAACTGGGGATCCGGAGGCCGTGCGCCAGGCCGTAGAGGCAAATTCGACAGCCAGCACTCGGAGATTATCAGGTGAGCTGGGCATATTACAGACCACCTTGGTTCGTCCCCTTCAGGACCTCGGCGAGGTCTACAGGAGCTGCCGCATTGCTCCTCACGAGCAATGAAGCAAACAGTCGAGTGGAAGTGTGCACGAAACTCCTAGAAAACCCGCGCGATGTACGTTTCATCAAAAGAATTGTTACGTGCGATGAAAAGTAGGTCTATTTCCGTAATCCTAACACACAACGGCAGTGGTTGACCCCGGGCCAGCTTCCTGAACCTGTTACCTAACGTGGGCACTTCGAACACAAGGTGATGCTCTGCGTCTGGTGGAATTTAGAAGGGATACTCCATTACTAATTAATCCATTACTAATTGAGCCATCAGTAATTAATCCATTACTAATTAATACATTAATAATTAATCCATTACTAATTAATATCTTACTAATTAATCCATTACTAATTAATACATTACTAATTAATACATTACTAATTAATGCATTACTAATTAATACATTACTGATTAATCCATTACTAATTGATCCATCACTAATTAATCCATTACTAATTAATCCATTACTAATTAATGCATTTCTAATTAATACATTACTGATTAATCCATTACTAATTGATCCATCACTAATTAATCCATTACTAATTAATCCATTACGAATTTGTTCCAGGCGGTCAGACCATCAACACTAACCTCTACTCTGAACAGCTGGAGCGGATGTATGCCGTTTTGGTGGAGAAGTACACCAGCACTGGTGAACAGAAAGCGTTATCTTCTACAGCAAGACAACGCTCGGCCTCACACCGGGCTACCAACCCGGGCGAAACTGCAGGAACTTGAGGGCATCGAACTGATGCTACACCCAGCATGTAATCCGGAGCTTTCCCCGTCGGATTATTACCTTTTCCGGTCCATGGCCCACTTTCTTCGCGGGCGGCACTTCAACAACCAGGGGAAGGTGGCAGCTGGGGTGAAGGAGTTCTTCGCCTCGAAGGACAAGAACTGGTACCGCCGCGGAATCGAACAACTGGAAGACAGATGGCTAAACACGATGCAACACGATAGTGCGGATGTATAACGTTTTGGTGGAGAAGTACACCAGCACTGGTGAACAAAAAGCGCACTCTCCTACAGAAAGACAACGTTCGGCATCATACCACGCGAACAACCCGGATAAAACTCCAGGAACTTGAGAGCATCGAAATGTTGCTACACCCAGCATATAATCCCCGTCGGATTATTACCTTTTCCGGTCCATGGCCCACTTCATTGTAGGGCGGCACTTCAACAACCAGGAGAAGGTGGCAGCTGGGGTGAAGGAATTCTTCGCTTCGAAGGACAAGAACTGGTACCGCCGCGGAATCGAAGAACTGGCAGGCAGACGGCTAAAGACGATGCAACACGATGGCCTATACTTTGAATGCTGGTCAGCTTTCGTCGTAAAGGTACGTATGAAAGCATAAAGTGATGCAAATATTGAAAAACTTTCGACTCATCTTCTGTAATTATTTTAACCCTTTATCGGGAAGATATACCTTAAGAGAATAGTGTTCAAACTTTTACGCACTCCCCAAACAGAAATGTTCATATAGCAACCGGGTGTCATGAAAGATACCGCAAAACCATTTCTTTCTCTCTTAAATCTCAGCAGTATAGCGTAACCCTGTCACCGTGATATGTGTTTACTTCTAGTCTATTATTATCGGCTGCAAGTTACGATGGGGAAGGTCTAGTCCCCCTAAACAGACATCATGCTTCGGAGTACACTGTAAAAAATGTAGCGCGAGATCCCGAAAAATTTCTGAAAATAAAGTGTAGCAAGGTTACCGGTAGGTATCCATCATTTAACGAAATTTCCGTTTTTAAAAGTCCCCATTTTTTTTAATTTCCGTAGATTTTTCGTTGTCGGTAATTCGGTTTATTCCAGAAAAGAAGGTTTCATGATCTTTTTCCGTATTTACACAAAAATCTTACAAAATCGAAGACGCTGAATTTTTTAGCCCTTACGCGAGATAAATCTTTCGCGCTGGTGGGACACGAACCGAGGTTGTCTGGGTTGGCTTAACAGAAACAGCGCGGCTTGACATTGAGCTAGAACGACTCAGACATCGCACTCAAATTCAAGGTGAAACTTTAAATGTGCCAGGATTTGTTTTTCTTTTTTCCTTTAATGCGAGTGAATTAGTCATTTTATTTTCTGTTGGAGCTTTTTTTTTGTTGTTTTGAATACGTTTTTAACAATTTTATAGGGCTTATAACATGTTTTTCATCGCGATATTTCGAAGCAACTGAATTCTTTGGAACTTGAGATCTTATTAAACTGACAGTGTCTTCCAATTATCTTTAAGAAAAGGTGAAACGTACTGTTGCATAGTATTACTTCACAAAATTCCTAAATGCCAAATTCACTCTCGGTAGTTACATTACCTTTTGTCTTAAGGGGTCCACAAACTGATACATAGACCAGAGATGGAAACGGGTGACGGGTCATCGGGTGGATAATTTTTGTGCGGGTCAAACGGGTCTGGTCAAGGTGTTTCTGACCCGATTTCGACTCAGTTTTTATTTCCGTTTTACTTTTGAAAAGAAAAAAATATTTAAAATTGCGCTTCAGAGGTCTTTGAAATAATACTTAAGAGCTGCAGTGTGTGATCCAGGAACTTGCTGAGAAAGGTAAATAAATGGAATTAAAAATGAACTTTCAGAAGACAAAACTGATGTACAATGCTTTTACAAGGAAGGAAGATTTATCAATTGATGGGAGAAAGCTGGTGATAACCAATTCCTACATTTACTTTGGGCAGCAGATATCCAAGCGAGGGTCACATTAATGGACAAATAAAACTTGGTTGGTGAGCTTTTGGAAGAAGCAGTACAATTTTTAAGAGCAATATAAAAAAATTAATGTGCATAGAAAATCTTTGTTGGAGAGCTTTTGGAAGAAACAAGCACAATTGTTAAGAGCAACATGCCATCATGTCTTAAAAGAAAATTATTTAATCAGTGCATCCTTCCAGTGCTTACGAACGGAGCACAGATGTGGACCTTAACTAAACACGTTAGTAAAATCATGAAATGTATTGATTATGATACGCTTTCCAACATGCCGGAAATCATTACGCAAGTTATTTGGATAATGGCTATAAAATAAATATTGCTCCTGTGTCCTGACCTTTGACACCATTTTGATGATATTACGCAGAACCGATTCAGTATACCTCCGGAACAACATGATAAAGTTTTGTCGCAATCGAAGCATTTTTAGTCAAGTTATGAGGATAATGGCTGTGGAATGAATCTCGCTCCTGTGTCCTGACATTCGACCCCATTTCGATTATATTCAATAGAACCAGTTCAGTGTACCTATGGAACATATGATAACGTTTTGTCGCAATCGAAGCATTTTTACGTAAGTTATGACGCATAAGGGCAATGGAATGGATCCCGATCCTATGTCCTGATCTTTGACACCATTTCGTCCATTTTCAAAAAACATTTATTCCAGGTTGTCCCCTACCACATACTAAAATTTCTTCGAAATATTTTTACGCAAGTTATGACGCATAAGGGCAATTGAATGAATCCCACTCCTATGTCCTGACCTTTGACCCCCTTTTCCTCCATTTTTAATACAATTCATTCCACGGTGGTCCCTTACCACATACAAAAATTTCATCGAAATCGAAACATGTTTACGCAACTTATGAACTATAAGGGAAATGGAATGGATCCCGCTCCTATGTCGTGACCTTTGACCCCATTTCGTCCATTTTAAATAGGTTTCGTTCCCAGAGGGTCCCCTACTACATACTAAAATTTCATCGAAATCGAAAAGTTATTACGCGAGTTGTCGTGCGGATGGGCAGACGGACAATGCTGGAGCATATACACTGGCGGAAAGTAAAAAAAGAACACCAAGAAGGAATTGGCGGACGGTCATGAAATTTACATATGTTGCTTGGGTCGAGCTTACGTAGGTGTGATGTTAATTTCGAGACCAACCGGTGAGCGCTTACGCCACAGCACGGCAAAATATGCAAATTATGGTCGGTGGTATTTAAGGAGTGCGGCGAAGTGAATGTAATCAGTCGTCGGCGTACAGACACGTGCGAAGACCCTGAAGAAACTGCAATGCCTGGACATGTCAGACGTGTACCACTTCAGCAGTTATCGGACTTTGAGCGAGGTCGTCTATTCGGACTCCGCGAGACCGGGTGGTCGTATCGTCGTATTGCGGAGCGTATTAGACGGGAAGTATCGGTGGTGGTACGATGGTGGCGTAGATGGTCCGAGGAACATACCCACACGAGAAGACGTGGAACCGGGAGTCACAGACGGACTGATGAGCGGACCGATCCACGCATAAGAAGAGTCGCGTTGTCAAGCAGAACATTCACTGCGACGCAAATCCGAGCCGCCGTTGCACCTGGGGTGACTGTGCGAACAATCTGCAACCGTCTACTGGATGCAGGACTACGTGCACGTGTGCCTCTGGCATGTGTACCTCTGACTCCAGCCCACCGTCAGGAACGGCTGCAGTGGTGTCGCCAACGTCTGCACTGGAGAACACAATGGCGATCTGTCGTGTTCACCGATGAAAGCAGATTCTGCTTGGGAGCCTCCGATGGCCGTATACGTGTTCGCAGATCCACAGGGGATCAACATTTCTTGCATCCGCCAGCGATGCACAGGGCCTACACCTGGTCTCCTGGTGTGGTGAACGATCAGCTATCACTCCCGTACACAACTAGTGTTTGTACCGGGTACGTTAATCAGCACCTCCTACATCAACAACATCATTCATCCCTTTGTTGTGTCATTTGTAAGATCGGTCCATCGTGGTGTTTTCCAGCAAGATAACGCACGTCCACACACGGCACGTGCAACGCAACATGCACTTCAGGGTGTGAGACAACTTCCATGGCCTGCACGTTCACCGGATTTGTCTCCCATTGAGCACGTGTGAGATTTTATGCGACAACGACTTATCCGGTCTCCACGGCCAGCCACGACCATCCCCGATTTTCGCGTCCAATTTGAGGATGCTTGGAACTCAATACCCCAAACTTACATTCAACATCTGTACGACAGACTCCATGCCAGAATTGCACATTGTGACGCAGTTCATGGCGGTTCAACCTCGTACTAACCATGTTACATGGAAATGTTATTTTTCAGTTTACCAGCAAATACAGCTGTATTTTGCCATAATGTTTTGATCACGTTATCCTCTGTATTCCGTTATTATGCTTTATAAATTTCGTTGGTATCAGACTTCTCCTTCTTGGTGTTCTTTTTTCACTTTCCGCCAGTGTATTTTTATTTATGAATTCAATGCTTTCCTCACTTTTAGCCATTGTTTTTCAGATCTCTCTATGAATCTTTCTTCTCATACAGCATTATCACTAGTTTACAATGCGTCACGGTTTGGATCTTTTCAGTACACTTTGACAAAGCCACTCACTAAGAGAATTCAGCATTAGAGAGATTTACGCTAGGAGAGTCCTCTGAGACCTTTTCAACGTCGAAAACAAGTCACTATTCGACAAACTGAACACGAAAATGTACTTTTATAAAAAATTTTAACGCCATTCCAGATCAACGTAAACTTCGTTGTCAAGTATCGTGTCCCAAATACTTCTGTTTACTGTTGTTAAACAAATGGGATATCAACTGAAAGACATCAATTTATTGCAAGATTGTTTGAGAGAACAAATAAATGCGTTGCATTATCTGGATAACTACGTCTGCGGACAGGAAAGCACATCCTGGAAACGTCCCATTCCGACGAATGAAATACGTAGGAATTCCGTAAAAGCAAAATTTTTGTCTTCAGATTACGTGAGCAAAAACCTTCTGTTTACTCTCGTTGAAAAGAGTGGATATTTGTTCAGTGACAACATTATTACAGAACCATCTGATAAAAGGAGAAGCAAGTAAGTTTCATTAGGTAGTGTAACAATAAATGGGCACAGTAAAGTTCCTCAAAACATTCCATTTCGCACAAAGAAACATCAAATCTCTCATGTTTCAGTTCCTTTTATCTGTGGTAATAGTAAAGTGGTTCTTTATGATGATATACGGTTTGATATCCAGTGTCAGCTCTCCCGTGTTTTAAAAAAATTCACAATGCTTTTTTTTTTTTGACGTAGGACTAAGTCCAACTCCGCGGACAGTACGGGGCGACTTACGGCCCGCCTCCTATGACAAAAATAGGTCCCAATTGAAATCCTTATAGCGTTAAAAAATACATGCTGCACACTAATCGCTTTAGGATATTCGTAAACAGCATAGAGTCCAATTCGCGTACTGCGCGGGATGCTCTCCTGGCTCCCTGTGCGCTGGAGAGATGACACAATATTTCTGGGTGTGCCGCCGCGTTTGACTCAATCGATCTGGGCAATCGCGAGCGCAACACGACTGTGCGTGGCATCGTTTTAAAGCTCTCGACGAGATCTATTCAAATATACGAAGAGCATTTCGCAGTGGTTTGAACTGAACATTTTAAAAATTGCTTTTTCTTGTGAACCCGTGAACACTTTTGACAATATCGCGGTTTTTCTGGACAACCGTGAGTGCAAAACGACTGTGCGTGGTATCGTTCTAAAACTCTCGACGAGATCTATTCAAATATATAAAAAACATATTGCAGTGGTTTAAACAAAAATTTAAAAAAAACATGTTTTTGTGTGAACGGGTTAACATTTTCAACAATTCGCAGAATGAACGCAAGCAAAAGTGGAGGAAATCAAAACGAGAAGCAAGAGCAAGTGATGAGGAATGTAAGAAGCCCAAGAAGACAGAGCACGACGTTAGGTAATTCGTGTATCGATTTGCTTTGTGTTCGCAGTGTATACAGCAGTATTTGTAAAAATTGCGTAACGTGCCTTTCATATCATAGACATGTGTTGGCTGTATCAAACTAAATAAACGCTTAGAAACCATACTGCACTAGCTCATTTCAACTCTCCGATCTACAAGTCGTAGTCCTACATTCCAAACTAACGGTTCAATCAGAACTGAGCCTACCTGCATTTTTTTCTTTGTGCTGAGTATAGGCGCCTTTGGTATACTTTTCTTTTGCAAAACTCATATCTCAGTAGCATAATCAAATTTAAAATGTTTTTACGCTTTCCAACCGTAGGTTAAAGAAGCGCATATGCTCCAGGTTTGTCCGTCAGTCTGTCTGTCAGCAAGTTAACTCTCATTGAAATGGTTCGATTTCGATGAAAGTTTAGTATGTGGTACGGGACAATCTGCGGACGAACCCTACTGAAAATGAGCGAAATGGTGTCAACGGTCAGGACATAGGAGCGGGATCCATTCCGTGGCCCTTATGCATCATAACTTACGTAAAAAATGCTTCGATTGTAACAAAACTTTATCATGTTGTTCCGGAGGTATACGGAACCGGTTCTATTGAATATCATCAAAATGGGGTCAAAGGTCAGGACACAGGAGAGAGATTTATTTCACAGCTATTATCCCCATAACTTGACTAAAAAGGCTTCTATTGCGACAAAACTTTAGTATGTTGTTCCTGAGGTACACTAAATCAATTCTGTTTAATATCATGGAAATGGGTCAAAGGTCGGGGCACAGGAGCGAGATTTATTCCACAGCCTTTATCCTCATAACTTGAGTAATGATTTCTGGTATGTTGGAAAGCGTATCATAATCAGTGCATTGCATGATTTTAATAACTGTTTTTTTAGCAATTCGCCACCGCTCACAATGTGAAATACGATTAACTTGTGAATGAGTTCCAAGGTAATTCTGTGAATATTTCAAAGCTCTCTCTCTCTCTCTCTCTCTCATAATTTACGGCAAGTTTATATAGGAGTGCAGGAAAATGTTACACATCCATTACATACTAAAAATGTACTGTCCATGAATTGTAAGTCGTCTTTTTGATTACACAATGCCAACATCTACGTCCAAAAGAGATTAACTAACGAAATTTACAAACGGAACCTCGCTCTTAGGTAAAGAAAATTTTCGCGGTGCCTTTTGTGATTTTAAAGTTGAAATATGAATGCGTTTTTTTTTCTCGATTCTTTCAGACCATGCTTTTTTTATTCATATTCTGAGATACATATTAATTTCCCTTGTTTTTTGCATTAAGATATCTTTTTTGTTTGTATGGGTGTTTTACATATACCATAGGCAACTCCAACGGCTATAGCTATTGAAATGTAACGGGGAGAGCAAGTACCATAAAGCAAACACAAACGCACAAAGTCATGACACATCTCGGGCTCGTAACCGTTCCCATTGGGAAGAACGGATAGTAACCTATACTTACACTACTGCGGCACCTGAACGGCAAAGGGATTTACCTGTATACTCGTAATGGAAATTAATTTTGTATACTCGTAATGGAAATTAATTCTCGTCATCTTGTTTTTGACACCAAAGTCCAGGAAAATATTAAAGTATCCGACTAAGTTGAAAAGGTCGTTTTTAGAAACATTTCGCATTCGTTAGGATTTCAAAACTGCCTTTGTTTCTTACCTACGATGAATGGATACAGATTAATATTTTAATAGCAAAACGCAACTGTCAAAAGAACCGGAAGTTTTTCTTTAAGGCTCTACGAGACCCACCATCTTGTATTGCTTCCTTCTCTTGTTAACCAACGGGCAAGCGTATTTCACAAATTGCTCGGGCAATTGTGCACATTTTGGAACACAGTTTGTGGCTAACGCAAGATATATGATAAATAAAGAGTTCCCTGGTTTCCGATTTTCATTTTAGACATTTTAAGTATTTTTTATTAATTAATAAAACTATGGAATACGCCTTAGTACGACTTTCGCTGCAGATAAAAAATGAAGGAAAAGGTCAATAAAAATTCTGAAACCAGGGAACTCTTTATTTATCATATATCTTGCGTTAGCCACAAACGGTGTTCCAAAATGTGCAAAATTGCCCGAGCAATTTGTGAAATACGCTTGCCCGTTGGTTAACAAGAGAAGGCAGCAATACAAGATGGCGGGTCTCGTAGAGTCTTAAAGAACGGAATTTTGAAAAATAAGGATTAACTATGAATTTAAATAAAACAAAACATTTATGCATTGGAAGTAATGAAACAAACCTACAACTAGAAGAAACGAAGAAATTCAAAGATGTGATCATTATAATTACGTGGGTGTTAAAATTACACAAGAAGGTAGAGATGCAATGGAATTAAGAAATAGAATTACACAGGGAAGAAAAGCTGTTAAACTCCTAAATGGAATCTGTTGGAGTGAAGAAATAACCAGAAAAAGAAAATAGGGTATTTATAGTAGTATTTTTAATAGCATCTTACTATAATACAGTATATGAGACCGAGACCTGGCGACTAACAGAAGCGGATAGAAAGAAAAATAGCAGCCGTAGAGATAGATGCTTTAAGATCATGTAGAGTGTCAAGAAGACAGAAAATCACGAATGAGAAGATAAAAGAATTGATGGGAGTAAAAGAAACAATTTTAGAAGACATACAGTAGAGACAATTGCATTGGTTTGGTCATGTAAAAAGATGACCAATGAAAGACTTCCCGAAATTGCCATGGAATTTAAATCAAACAAACGAAAAAATAGAAGACGACCTAGAAAGCACGGTCTGATGGAATAAATAGAGCACTTACTCAAAATGTCCTGACGGAAGAATAGTGCTTAGATGGAGAAAAATGGTAAAATAGTGTTGGTGTTACTAATCTGTACATATAAAACTGAAAGCCCTCACTGACTCATCTCCGTATCTCAGAAACTACTGAACTTAAGAACTTTCATATTTGGCAGGAATGTTCCTTTTACAACATAGAGGTGCCCTAAGAAATGATTTGTTCCTAAGATAACTTTAAGTGGGGCGAAATGGTTTTTTTTTAAATAATCCATCTTTGATAACGCTAGGACGTGTTGCAATGATCAAGTTATCATTGCTCAGCAACTGAAGCCCCGCCCTTAAGTTTTGAATGACTTGAGTTGACCTGCTCAGTATATATTTTATTCTAAATTTATTTGTTCTGAATTTATTTAACAAAAAAACTTAAAAAAAGCGCTACATCATAATATGATTTGCATTTAAACATTTATTTTCGTTTGACATATCGAATGTCAAGGTTTTTTTTATTCGTTCTAAATTAACTTAACAAAAAAAACATTTTAAAAATATCACGTAAAAAGCGCTATATCAAAATATGCTTCGCGTTTAAACATCTATATTATCGTTTAACATATCGAATGTCAAGGTTTTTTGAGTCAAAATCAAATTACCAACATTCGTTTTCACTGAAGCAACGGTGACGTCAAATAAGTGTGTTTTTTTGAGTCAAAATAAAATTACCAACATTCGTTTTCACCGAAGCAACAATGGTGTGATATAAGTGGTAACGTGACTGCAATAAATAAAAATATGCGGGTAGATTTTTATAGTAATTGAAATTAAAAAAAAAGTTTCCCGCTTGAGATATTAGAGATAGCAATACAATTTGGTTCACCCTTCCAAAAACCTCTGACTTACTAGCTTTTAAATGCACAGTTTCGAACGAAATTGTTTTTAAGCAAGGTTCTTTTTACATTTATGCTGAAAGTAACAACGTATCTTGTTCTGTTTTCTATTATTATTTTGTTCTGTTGTCATTAATATTGTAACGATGAAAGTGAAGAGTAACGGCGTATTTTGATTTGTTTCGGCAAATCAAAATACTTTTTTGGCAAATCAAATACGTTTTAGGCTTGAAGTTTTAAATTTACAGTTATGAACGAAATTGCTTATGTGTCGTCTGGCAGAATAAGTCAGGTAGACATGTGTTTCTCAAAAGAGCGAAGAAATATGCAGTGTATGGCCATTTCAACTGTATATCATATATATCATCTGTATTTCAACTGCATTTTAATATCATCACGTTCGAAGAACGGGTATTTAGCAAGTTTTATATAAAACTATACTTAAAACTAGCAAATGTATTATTTTTATAAGGTTTTACATATCTGGAAACAATTTGATTACAATTATTTGATGCAATTTATGTTTGCAAAGAACTCAGTATTTTAAACTTTAAACGCGATATTTGAAGAACGACATTTTGGTCTCGAACTCTTTATGAATAACCTGATAACTAACTGCAAAAGGTATGTCAATAAATTAATGAAACTTGGTATACCTTTTTCTTTCAATGATGTGTATGCAATGAACTAAAAGTTTTGCTGCAAGATCAAAGTTACGTTACAGCTACATACATTCAAGCTAGTGAAGAAATTTGTCCAAAATTCACACTAATGCATAAATGAATGACTGTATATCATCAGTGTTTGGGAATATCACTTAAATTTTATTTCATTGTCTAGATAACAGTCGTACGCGTGTAGCGATGAAAAATGTCTATCATATATCTGGAACTTCCTATCATACATCCGGTCAGCTTTAGTACCGCGCCGGACCACCTCATGCTCGGATACATGCCGTGATAAGGTCCGGCATGGAGTCATGGAGTCAACGTTACCCTGGGACAGATTGGCCCACAGCTCTTGCAGCTGATGCTCTAAATCACAAACACTGGGACATGGAGAAAGCTGGCATTCCATCTGATCATACACGGGGTCAATGGGCGAGAGATTAGGCGATCTAGCAGGTCACCGAAGCGTGAAGTATGACGTAGACAGTGTTGGGAATCCCGAGCCGTGTGCGGACGGGCGTTATTTTGTTGGAAAATGGCTCCGGGGAACCCCACAAGAAAAGGCAGCACATGGGGCCGCAGGATCTCCTGAACGAAGTGCTCGGCTGTCAACGTCCCCCGGATCACTGCTAGAGAAGTGCGGCTGTCATACGCGATAGCACCCCAGACCATAACGCCAGCAGTTCGGGACATGTGCCGTTGTTCAATGAGATTGGGATTGAAGCGCTCTCCTGCGGTCCTCTACACTATGATACGGTAGTTGTCCGTTCCAATACAGAAGAGGGATTCATTGCTGAACACTATACGTCTCCAGTCCACAGCATTCCACCTTGCTCGCTGCTGACACCACTGCAATAAACACCGACGATGGTCAGGTGTTAATGGCAGAAAACGTAAAGGCCGTCGAGAGTGCAGATTCGCTTCTGCCAGGCGTATGGAAATGGTTCTGGCGGACAGTGGAGTTCCTTGTACAGTCGCCACATGTCCCTGGATTTTTGACAAGGGCGTCGTTGCATCTGTGGTTGCCGCTCTCCCGATCCCGCGGTCTTCTCTGCTGGTGGTGTGTCTGGGTCGTCCAGAGCCAGTCTGCCGTGTCTGGAGGCCTTCTCGTATCCATTACTCACGACACGATCGCACGGTACTGTCCGACCGTTCCAAAATGGTGGCCGATTCGTCGCGCTGGCCACCCTGCCTCTCTCATCCCGAAGATACGGCCAGGTTCAAACTCCGTCAGTTGCCCGCACGCACATCTACGGTGGCCTCTGGGCATGTCTATCGCTCAAGGATGTCACCTGACTCTTACCATGCACTTCAACACGAATGTGAAGTTCCTTGCGCGGCGTCTTATAAGCCACCAAGGACTGCGATTGTAGCGCCGGTTTTGGACACGCGGGCATGCGGAATCACACGGAACTTTAATAATTTGCATGACTGCCCTGCCTGTAGCTATTTGCCGAGTTTCGCGATAATAACCCAAACAAACATTTTCCCTAGAGGAAAATGTTTGAGTTACTTAAAGAAGAGAACAGGTTCAAAATTATTTTCATAGTAAAAGGTATGCTACCAAATAAATCTTTTTCCTAAGGCTTTTAGAATCCAATTAACTTTTTCAGATAGAAATACACTCTGACATTCCTAGCGAAAGAATTTTGAATAATAAAGAAGCGGAGAATATGCTGAAATTGTTTTTCATAGCAAAAGCTACGATTAGGAATCATATTTCCTCAAACACGTCCATTGGAAGCAGAGATAGCGAGAAAAAATATGTTTGCTCCCTCTAGTGGTAAACCTGAGCGTTATTTAAAAGGGATAATTTTTACTATATTTTCAATAGCATATGGCATACAGAAAAAAAAATTAATATGACATTTAGAAGTGGATATACGTTGTGGTTTTTTTTATGGAAGGTTTAACGACCACCGTAAGTAACTCAATGGGTTATAAGCAGTCGCCCGTCCGTAATTTAGGATCACTCGTTCCAGGGAAGGGAGTTTAGGATCACTCGTTCCAGGGAAGGGTGAGAGCCAATGTCGTAAGATAAACACAACATCCATGCTTTACGGAATTCGAACCCGCCCCCTTCATGGACGAATGATATAAGCCAGAGCTTAGACCACTGCACCACCGGGGCGGCGGATACGCGTTTGTAAAACTAAATATACACAAACACCTCTTAGCACCAGAACTGTTAACTTCATACAACACACGAGTGCATGCAAACTACACTATCTACCAACAAGTAATTGGACACCTGTGATAGCGAAGGAAAACGAAGTTTATTCACCTCCAATAGTTGGTGGAGCCTTCACGAGCGGCGATTATAGATGCGACCCTCCGGGGCATACTCTCAACCAGGCGTTGTACGACGGCTAGCGGTATTTTCTTCCACTCGGCTTGGAGAAGACAGGCCAGTTCCTTCACCGATTTCGGACGGTGAGAGCACCCCTTAAGTCGACGCTCCATCTCGTCCCAGATGTGCTCGATAGGGTTAAGGTCCGCTCTGCGCAGGCCAACCCATTCGATTAACCCCATTGTCACCATACCAAGCCATGGTGGACCTCGCAACATGGCAGGTGGCATTGTCATCCTGAAAGTAACATGGGTCCACCCCATAAAACTGCCACAACGTACGAAGCGCATGACTATCCAAAATGGCGCAGTAGGTCTCGGCGTTGAGTCTACCAGGAATTGCGACCAAGGGTCCCGTGCCATACCAGGAGAAAACACCCCCATAACATAATTCCACCGCCGCAGAACTTCACAGTTCGCACAATACATTCTGGCAGGAGGCGTTCTCCGGGCTGACGCCAAACCCAGACCCTGCCATCCGAATGGTAGAGGATGAACCTTGATTCGTGTCTCCAGAGAACCTGTTTCCACTGTTCAATGGTCCACTTTCGACGTTCTTTGCACCACGTTAGCCAAGCAGATCTATTGGACTTGGTGTTAAAAGGCTTGTGGGCGGCAGCACGTCCATGATAACCGAGAATATCGGCTTCCTTACAGATGGTATTCATCGAAAGAACACTCCCGGATGCCTGTTGAAACTCCTCGCGGATGTAGCCCATCGATTTGGTGCGGCTCTTCCGAATTTCAATGGCCAGCACTCGTCGGTCTCTAACTCCCAGTTTTTTGTGTCTGCCGGGTCGGGGCACATTCCGACAGTCACCTTTCATCTTCCACTTGCCAATCACGTAGGCCACTGTCGATGTTGGGTACTTCAAATCGCTGGATATGTCACGTGTGGATCGGCTATTTCTGTGATACCCGACAATTACACCTTTCTCGAAATCAGAGAGCTCCGAACTGCGTGGCATCTTGCATGCGACTGGTTGCATTGTTGTTTTCCCACACGATATGTAACGGCGGTGCCCGTGAGGTGTATCAGGACCGCAGATATCGTCGATTGCAGGGGTGTCCAATTACTTGTTGGTAGATAGTGTATTTCACATGGAGAATGGTACCGGGTGCTGATTTGTTTAAATCGGAGTTATAGCAGCAGAGGTATCGAGAAATACCTCTAATGCTGCCATAACTCCGATTGGTTGAGGATGCTTGGAACTCAAATCCCCAATTTACATCCAACATCTGTACGACAGACTCCATGCCAGAATTGCACATTGTGATGCAGTTAATGGCGGTTCAACCTAGTACTAACCATGTTACATGGAAATGTTATTTTTCAGTTTACCAGCAAATACAGCTGTATTTTGCCTTAATGTTTTGATCACGTTATGGTCTGTATTCCGTTATTATGCTGTATAAATTTCGTTGGTATCAGACGTCTCCTTCTTGGTGTTCTTTTTTCACTTTCCGCCAGTGTATTTTAATCGAAAAACTTAAACAAGGGGAAAACGTCGCATGTAAGCAATGTCCTGGCCTATTTGTTTCTTCGAGTAAAAAATTCCATCAAAACAGAAACTTTCCACCGTGTTCCACCCATTTTAAGGATGGAATGAATGTGAACAAAATGAACGGCGGACAAGCTGAACGGTGGACGAAATGAACAGCGGACAAAGTGAACGGTGGACAAAGTGAACCGTTGACGAAATGAATTGGACTAAGTGAACGTGCACGAGATGAACACGCACAAAGTAAACCGCGGACGAAATGTTCTGTACCAAGTGAACGTGAATGAAATGAACAGGAACCATATGAATGTGGACGAAATGAACACGTACAAAGTGAACCGCGAACGAAATGAACTGTACCAAGTGAACGTGAATGAAATGAACAGGAACCAAATGAACGTGGACGAAATGAACACGTACAAAGTGAACCACGGACGAAATGACCTGTACCAAGTGAAAATGAATGAAATGAACAGGAACCAAATGAACGTGGACGAAATGAACACGTACAAAGTGAACCACGGACGAAATGAACTGTACCAAGTGAACATGAATGAAATGAACAGGAACCATATGAACGTGGACGAAATGAACAGGAACCATATGAACGTGGGCGAAATGAACACGTACAAAGTGAACCGCGGACGAAATGAACTGTACCAAGTGAACATGAATGAAATGAACAGGAACCATATGAACGTGGACGAAATGAACACGTACAAAGTGAACCGCGGAAGAAATGAACATGGGCAAAGTTATCCGTCACCCCACAAATACGTCATCGACGGCCGTGGCAGCTCTCAGAGGGAAAGTGGTGACCGACTACACGCCATTGTTCACCGTGGTCGACGTAGACAATCCCCGCTTGTACCGACCGACCGCTCGGAAATGACGGCAACATAATTTAAGATTAAATATCGGTGGCCCGAGCAGCGTCAGCTAGTAAACGGTACGGATCACGCTGCATACACTGGGATATGGGAGCCGCTGCCATGCTCGTATAATACTACTAACTGCTCGTCACTGGAAACTACACCCCGCCTGGATTCCCAGACAATGAAAACTGGACCTCGCCAGAGAGGTGCAGCGTCGTATGGTCAGATGCCCGTTTTCAGCTGAACCTAACTGATAGGAGGGAGCGGGTGTGGCATAAAAAGAATGACTTTGGACCAAATCGTGCCAGATCGGCTCTGTTCAAGGCGTTGGTGGCCCTGTGATGGTTTGGGGAGCCTTCTCATAGGACACATTAAGTACCTTAGTGTACCTGGAGAGGTACGTAACGGCTGCTAGGTATCAGCATCTGCTTGCTGATCACTAACACGCTTTCACGGCCTTCGAACATCCTGGGGACAATGGTCTATTTCACCAGGATAATACGCAGCCTCACCGGGCCACAACCACCTAGGCAGGAGCCGGTGTAAAATCATCTGAGTGTGGAACAATCCATTGGCAACCAAAGCCACCGGATTTAAGCTCTGGAAGCTGTCTGTAATTACGTGAAGCAGAAACCTGATCCATGGATCCTGACCCACCGTCTCGTACGAAGTTGTGAACAATGCTTCAACAGGCATGCCTGCCATTACCTCAGGAAACCCTCCGGAATCTGATGGAGTCGAAGTCTCGGCCTCCATTCCAGCTAGAGGAGAACCAACACGCTGCTAGTTAGGTAACTCTACTGTTTTGCCCATTGAGCGTGCATATACATATATACACAATCGAGTCACATTATTGTGATAACCTCTTGCTTTTGGCGTCAACAGCGCGTAGCCAATGAAAGAAGGCACGTGTCGTGAGCTGGCTTGGGGGGTATGCAAAGGTGTGTGGTAGGCAATCTGTAAACATATAGGCCGCGGTTGGCCTAGTGTTCAGCGTTCGTGACTGCCATGAAAATAACCTCAGGTTCGATCCTGCGCAGGTACGAACGTTCGAACCACTAAATACCCGCCGTGCGTCGGATGGGCACGTTAAGCCGTCGGACCCCAGGTACTGTCCCCCGGTAATAAATAAGGGCATCTTCCTCCCCCATTCTACCTCGCTTCCGTGTCACTTTCCTATCGCACACTCTAGCCTAAATTATTTAGCTTCCTATTTCTAAGGGTTATTTAAGACCTGGGGTCAGACACTCCCTTCCTAAAATCCTCTACATATGATCTGATCTGATCTGTAAACATATCACTAGTTGCTTTCATGGATAAAAGGAGCGATTTATTAGATTTGCAAAAAGGGATGATTATCGGCTTTGGGGCCAAGGGTGGCAGTATTTCTGAAACAGCGTAGTTTGTGCACTGCTCTCATGTTTCTGGGGTTAAACTGTATCGTGATTGGAGAAACGGCACCAATGCGAAAAAACGACGTGGAAACTGCGGCGCACCACGTGTCATTGATATGAGAGATGAACATTGGCTTCGAAGGTGCGTGAGGACCGATCGACACTCTACAGTGGAGCAACTGACTGGCCGATTGAAACTGGAGGCCACTGGAAGTGTGTCTAAAGTGACAGTTCAGCGAACCCTGCTGCGTATGGGGCTCCGATGCAGACGGATGGTCACTGCACCTATGCTAACGAAGGTGCATTGGCAGAAAAGGCTTACATTTCCACGGCAGTATCAGAATTGGACCTCAGCTGATTGGCAAAGGAGTGCCTTCTCCGATGAGTCACGTTTTCTGCTTCATCGAACGAATGGAATTTGGCGTATAAGGTGAGAAATATCAGAGAATAAACACTCTTCAACCACTGCTGGCAGAATACAAGCTGGTGGGGCAGCGTTATGGTCTGAGGAATGTTTTCGGGGCATTCTTTGCGTCTACTCATACACTGGCGTGCAAACATTAAAGACAGAACGGTTTTTCGAATGTTACGTCGTGCAAAAGTGTTCCACATCGACTCAAATCATATAAGATCCCCAAGAAGTAAGAATATGGGACAAGTGAGCAAAACCGTTCAAACAAAGAATCCAAAGGATACAAAGGCGCTTTATTGAAAAGGTAGCTTCGAGCACAACTGAACAGAAGACTGAAACATCCATGTGACAGGCAGCTGCCAAGAAAAATCCAGTCTTTAGTAGGGGATATGATCACCCATAACTGCGTTGTAGGATTTGCAACGTCTGTCCATGCTGAGGACGAGGTTGTCAAGGAGCTGTTGAGGCATTGCGGCCCATTCCTCTTGTAGCGCCAGTCGCAGCTGCGGAATCGTGCTGCCAAGCATCTCCCGAAAAGATCCCACACGTGTTCGATTGGATTTAGGTCCGGGGACCTTGCTGGCCAATCCATGCGTTGAATATCCTCACTCTCCAACAACAGCCACTGTACGATGAGGTGTAGCGTTGTCACCCATGAAGAGGAACTCAGGACCCACAGCACCTCTAAACAGATACACGTGAGGCAGGAGAACCTCGGTACAATAGCGGACACCAGTGACTGAACCTCCTTGGAAGATGTGGAGGTCAGTACGGCTACCAATCATGATACCAACCAAAACGAGATTTCCGCCACCTCCAAACCGGTCCCTTTCGATAATGTTAGAGGTGTGGTTGCGTGTTCCCTGCTTTCTCCAGATGTGTATACGTCCGTAATCGCTCGTCAGACTAAATCGGCTCTCATCCGTAAAGAGAACTCGACCCCATTGCTGATGTGTCCAGTTCTTGTGTTCCTAGCACCGCAGAAACCGCCGTCTCCGATGTGCAGGCGTTAATGGCAAACACCGTACTGGTCGTCGTGCAAATAGACCACCTTTGTGCAGCCTCGTGGCCACGGTAAAACGCGATAACGGACGTTCAGTTGTCTGTGGCATGTGCCTTGCGATTTCTTCCGCTATCTGCCGTCTGTCTCTTCTCGCCTGTAGTACAATATAGCGGTCATTCGCCGCCGTGGTTGCTCGTGGACGACCACCGCTAAACTCTCAGACAGCTGTTCGTGTCGTTTGAAATGCTCTCAATGCTCGTGAAACGATGCTGTGATTGATCCCGAACTCCTCGGCCACACTAGTCACACTTTGTCCTTCTTCCAACTTCCCAATGACGCGACCTCGGGTAAAGTCATCCTGATGTCATCTACTGGATTGTCTGTTGGCCATATCACGCGGTGGCAGCAACTCGACGTAGTTCAAACTGATGTACACCGTGCAATAGCTTTCACCGAATTGCTGAGCGTACACCGCCCGTGTGCTTTATACTCTTCCGACACTATCTCCACCTCCACCCCGCACCACGTCATGCTGCATATATGCACATGCCCTACCGTACCGGACCCTAGTCTATCTTGTGAGTGGTCTTTCGGTCCGTTCTGCCTGCTGGTTCCTCTGTTATGCTAATTTCTCCTCTTTGTCCTTAATCTTTGCCCACCAGCGTACCTGTGAAAGACACTATGGACCAAATTCGTTATGAAACCATCCGTGCAAACCACGTACACCCATACATGCTGATTGTCTTCCCTGTGGCGAATGGGATCTCCCAGTACGACAATGCGACGTGTCACACAGCTAGGAATGTTCGATAGTGGTTGGAAGAGTACCATGAAAATTTCAAAGTACCTCCCTGGCCCAGTAATTTCCCGGACTTAAACCCATTTGAGCATCTGAGGGACCATCTCGATCGTGTTATTCGCTCTATGGATCCTCCATCACGCACCTTCCAGCATTTGTCAGATCCACATACCCGTGAACACCTTCCAGCACCTTATTGAGTCACTCCCATCACGTCTAGCTGCTGTCCTCGGTGCACACGGCGGTTGCTCTGGATAACGATCGAGTATACATACTCATATTTTCTTCTAGTTAACATTTGCATCAAATGAGAGAGCTCGTTCCTATACATAAGAACTAATTTGACTGTATAATAGTTGAAAAATCGTATAGTTTGAGAAATAACCAATGAATTTGTAATAATAATTTTAATAATACAATAACCAAACGATCTGATGATTTAAATTCTGAAAAGAATTCTTGTGATTTTAATAACCTAAATTCGAACGCAAAATTTAGTAAAATTAACAACATAACAACATTCCTAAAGTAAAGTAGCAGTTTCGAAGAATGGTAACAAAGTGTTTTATAAAAATTGAAATTATTCCTTTAATGAAAGCACTGGAGACTGACCGATAAGTGGATGCAACAAAATCGTACGCCAAATATCACTTTTACAATAATAGTAACAATGAAAATAAATTAAATATTGATTAGGTTATTTCTAAAAACGGGGTGCCGTAATCAAGAATTGCGTGCACATCGACATATCTGCTAGGTTTTCATTTCGAAGTTTACCGTATCCATAACCGGATAGAGAAACGCTCAGAGATAAAAAAATTGCAGCAAAAAAGGTTTTCTCAGCAGAAATCGATAGAAACAAGAATCAAGCTTTAATGGCATCCAAACGAAAAATAAAATATTCTTCCTTTCTGACCGCGAACGGATCAGCTATGAAAAAACGACTTCGAGGACGATGCACTATTTCTTAATTAAATTACGTAAGGAAAAGAAGTGCAAAGTTTATTGCTTTCCAAACTGCTCGATGTTCATGAAAATAAATGGAATTATACGAACATTTGCATCCTAGAAAAAACATGCAGTAAACAAGTGAAATGCCTCCGAAGTTTCGGGAGTTTTGAGCACAGTTTTTGATGCAAACGACAGTTCGGTGAAGTAAAATGTGACAAGTAATAAACATTTTCTGTCACGTGAGATTTTGTAACAAATAGTTTACTACAACTAAAAAAATATATTGAAGGCAGTGCGGTATTGCGAAAAACAACTGCTGTTATCCACACTTTAAAAACGAAGAAACAGCCGCAAATAGAGATACACATTTGCGTTGCTTGAAAATCTGCACATTGTTACAGGTAGGAAAATTACTAAAATGTGTGTGTGTCACTGTGACTAATATATGATTCGAAAGTTCGCTTCCTGCTGTACCCTTATAAGTAGGGCTAGAATTTTATGCTTTTGCATTTTTTTAAATACCTAAACGTTTTTCAAATGTTTACAAATGTGTTCCGTACAAAACTAAGCTGATTTACACTCATCGTCAAATAAACTGTTGCGCCGAAAAGGAAGCAACCGACAGAAATTAAACTTAGTGCGTAGGTTTTACATCGTGATACATGCAAATGATTCAAGTATCACGCTCGGCCGCGTATGTGACGCCAGCAAGGAGGGGTCGTAGCACTGTTCCTGACCAGCTATTTAAGGTAGTTTCGTTGCGCCCGCTTGCCATTCTTATTCATTTTGTTGTGTTGATTGCGTTCTTTGGAAGTGACGTATGCCTCGGAGGAAAGTTCGCAAACAATTCGAGCAGTTGGTAGAGTTTGAGAGGGGCAGCGTCGTCGGGCTCCTGGAAGCAGCATGGTTTTATCTCCGCATTGCGGGCCATACTGGTCGTACGGATATCACCATAGCACGCTGTTGGCGCCAGTGGATAGAACAAGGTACCCAGCAGTGACTGGAAAGGTCTGCGACACCTAGACAAACCACAGGGAGAGAGAAGACCTACGGGTTGTCCGACATACGTCGAGTGACTCAACATCAACGATTGCCGATATTCAGGCAGCAGTGGTGCCCTCCATGCATCGTCCGATTAGTGCCAGCACCATTGACAGACGGCTGCATGACTTAGGACTACAGGTACGCAGACCGCTACGACGACTGCCCTAAACACCATTGCATCGTTGCCAATGATTACAATGGTATTGTGCCAGGCAGTCATACAGCCACTCAGAATGGCAGCGGGTGATCTTCAGTGACGCGTCCTGCTTTTGTCTTCGAGGAGACGACCAACGAATCCATGTGTGGAAGTACCGTACTCAGCGCTAAGATCAACGGTTTGTTATCGAGCATCGCTCGTCCAAAAGGCCTAGTGTGATGATGTGGGGTGCAATTGCCAACGATGCCATATCACCTTTGGTGTTCACTACAAGCACTTTGACAGCCCAACGTAGCGTTAATGAGGTCCTGCAACCAGTGGCTTAACCTTTCCTGAACGCTCACTCCGGTGCGATTTTCCAGCAGGACAATGGTTGTCCGCATACTGCTTCTGTCTCGAGAACTTGCCTTCAAGGCATTGACACTCTGCCATGGCCAGCCGCATCACCAGACAAAATCGCCGATTGAAAATGTGTGGGATGCTATTAAACGCGCTATCCATACTCCACCCCTTCCGCACAATCTGCAGGAACTGCGTGAGAAGATTCAAGGTTCATGGGATGGCTTATCACAGAACACCATTAGGTTTTCAACATGTTTATTGAGAAAACCAGGATGGAGGAAACAGAAGGCCTGTATTTACAGTGCCAACAGAAAACACAATTGATGACGTATGTACAGTGGTGATGAAAAATGTACAAATGCTGATGTGCTATACATAATGACAATAAAACAAAATAGATAAGTGTCATCACGGATATAAGTTGAGCTACAGAAGTGAGCAGTAACAATGGTGTATGAGCAATTCACTAAAGATACACAGTGAAAGAATCAATATGAGCAATTCTAGTAATAGGTTATAACAGAGATAAATGTATGGTTATAATGCTATGTACATTGCAGTACTGACATGAAAAGGTTAAAAGAAAAGATGTAGTGCAAAAATTAATAAAAGTAATATGTACAATGTGTATACAAAGGTAGTAACAAAATACATAGACGGGTAAACACTCTTCACAGAGAGCGGGGCTGTAGATCATGGTACGTCACAAAGACATGGATGATAGAACCAGTAACCGACAATCGACAATCGTTCTGTGCAGGAACAGAAAGCTAGGTCAGACAGTCAGTAGAGTAATATGTAAGAGAACAGTTTTCAAAGGATGACTTGCAGATGATTTGTGGGATCAGTAAACAAGGTTCGATATGGAGACCAAACCCGGAAAGAGCGACGTTTCTGAGAGTCAGTTGAGGCAGACGCATATGCGAGGAGCAATCGCGATAGCAGGCTGTTGCGAAAGATACTACACATTGCATCCCTCGCCTGGAAGATGGTGGGTGTTACTGGAAGAGATCGAAGCCGTTGATGATAAAGATATGTGACGTGGCGGGATAGGATGAACACATAAGCGCTTGCTGTAGGTAGCGGAGTAGGAGATCGATACGAGCTATACAGGGTACTGTAAGCTCTAAATGAAAGGTTGAGTGCGCACAGATGTTGCACCACAGAGAATGCAAGATGATGGAGAGGTAGAAGCACCGGACAAAAGAGATAAACATGGGGTACATCTGCAGACATGTGACAGAAGACACAGGTTGGAGAAGTGATTAGGAACCTGTACAACTCCATGCCGAGACGTCTGGAATGCTGTGTGAGCAAACAAAGTGGCCCGACGCCATTATGAGAGGCACTACTTATTGGCGTGTAGCTCCATAAGTATTTCCCATATCAGTCTCAATGTTTAATCATTTATTGTTCCTGGTCACCTTTACCTTCCACCCGAATAGCATTGCAATCCGACACGTCCTTCTGAGTGCAACTATTTTTTTGACAATGAGTGTAAGTACCTTTGTTAAGGCATTTTCTGCATTCTTTCGTGATTTTTACGCGGTGCACCATTTTTTCAGGTTTTGGTGTCATTTTAAGTCCTTTTGCTTTACTTTTGAGACATTATATTGCATGGTTTGGTATTTTCAATAACAAGAGCATTTTTGGATGAATTTCTATGAAACACCTAATGTTTTCCTGTGAGCCAGACGCAAGACTGAGAAAATGGGCGTGGGGGCGAAGCTCGGGTTTAGAACATCTGTACAGACGTCGTGGCAAGTTGTGGCGCCATGACGACGGTAAATACACTGCTATCTCTCCCATGTATCTTCGTTTAAGTCGGTGACGAGCGTTCTACCATTTGGAATGCGGCCGCTGCCATTATATCTGAAGGCGAGGTTCGGTGCTGTGATGGGCGCATTTTTATGTAATTTTCTTGTTTTCTTTTATAGGGCATATTTTTTTGCTAGAGAAAAAGAAGACTTAGTTTGGCACAGAAACAAATATGTAAAATTGTATTTTTAAAGGTTTTTCTCTTGCCTTATAGGGCATGTCTTTGGGCAATAAATGTTTAGTTTGCTACAGAAATGGAAAAAACAATTAAGTTGTATTTCTTGTTTATTCTTTCTTTTGTTCTGTATGTCGTGGGTTGGTTGGTAAAATAAAAACTTCAGTTGACACAGAAACAATCAACAGATTAAATTATATTTTTTAGATTCTTTTGTTTCATGCACCTCTTCAGAGCCGCCCTTAGCAGCCGCAGGGCCCTTATTTTAACCCCCCTCCCCTACACTACATTTAAAACATAACGTCAAGGCGCCTCTCCGGTGGCTCAGTGGTCCAAGCGATGGCTTCTGATAATTCGTCCGAGATGAGTACGGGTTCGAATCCCGCTGAGGCATGGATGTCGTGTTTGTCTTACGGCACTAGCTTTCTCCCTTCCGTGGAACCAGTGGCTCTAAATTAGGGACGGGCGACTGCTTATAGCCCACTGAGTTGCTCGTCAAACCTCAAAACAAAAAAAAACCGTCAAGACGTTTGAAAATTAACCAATAACGAAAGACAGCGTTTTAAATTTTTTGAACACTACTGATATTTTGTAAATGTTTTAAGCCGTTCCGGTGGTGCAGTGCTCTAAGCGATAGCTTCTGATCCTTCGCCCAACGGAGGGTCTGGGTTCGAATACCAGGTAAATCATGGATGTCTGTGTTTGTCTTTCGGCACTTGTGCTCTCTGTTATTTGCATATCTGGCGTACTGTATCACATGTTCGATCTGTACTTTGATGATTTTCGATGTACTGCATAATATTCGTACCCTTGACGCACAATACTGTATTTGTCTGAATTCGAGATGTATGTGTTAACCACGACCAATGTATGAATTCATGTTGTATGTGTTACCTGGGATCAATAAATCATTTTAAAAAATATCCAATAAAAAAAAAAGTTTTAAATGATCTATATCAGAGGTCGGTAAACTTTTGAGACGGAAGAGTCAAGCCTGTCCCTTACAACAATTTAAAAAATTTTCGAGAGCCATAAATATATTTTTACAAATAAAGAAAATTTAAAGTAATATTATAACTAGTTATAATATGAATTATATTAAGTAATAGTATAACTTATTTATGATATTAAGTTATAATATTAATATAATAAATATTAAATCACAGTTGCAGAAACAGCCAAAGCGACACAGACTCCACGTTCGTTCGCGTCCGTAAACAACTACACAAAAACAACTAAACGTACCTCCCCTAATAGGGGATTCCCCGCTTTCACATTTCGCCATTGCCAACGTTGTCTTGCCCAGTAGAGGGCGCCCGTGCGCTCACTTCTTAGTCACTTTGAGCACCTGCCTACATGTTGCTCAACCAACCCCTACACTCCCTCTGTAGACCTTCACGCTCGCTTTCTCTTCCCTGACGTCACGCTTCGAAGTTTTGAGAGACCTATGAAACAAATGAAATCATTCTCCATAGTAAAAGCAATGCTACGGAAAAATAATTTTACCAATAAATTTTCCCGGAGCAGAAATAGCGTTTGTTTGTTTTTTTGTTACAACTGCACTTTATTTAAAAGGGCAATGCTCCCAATATTCACTGTAGCGAATGATATGCATTAAAAAAAAAGGAAATTCTTCAGTAATGTCGAAGTTTCGGGAGACCTATTATAACGAAGTAAATTTCTCCGTCATTTTTGGTCTACGCCGGGATTCGAACCCAAGTACGCTTATTCCGGAACAAGTCGCTCTACCAACTGAGCTACGCAGACATGTATTCTGATTCCTATCTGCCTTTATGTCATGTGCGTCCTGCTGGCAGGTACGTCACATCTCCCCCCCGAAAGAGGGTCCGGGGCATGGCCCACGGATCAGCCGTGACCATGAATCGCTGCAGGCAGACAACCACTGTAGAACGTGCACTTGAGAACTCCCAATCAATCTGGTGTGTGGAATGCAACGTCACACACATTTATTTTCGAAGCACTGGAGAAGGGATTCTCTGATTTTTCCTATCTCGCGGTGTGGAAATAACATCACACCAATGCAAGATTTTGAACGGTCGGGTCATCCGGGTAGTTCGGGCGCCATTATAACGAAGTAAATTTCTCCGTCATTTTCGGGATTCGAACCCGAGTACGCTTATTCCGGAACAAGTCGCTCTACCAACTGAGCTACGCAGACATGTATTCTAATTCCTATCTGCCTTTATGTCATGTGCGTCCTGCTGGCAGGTACGTCACATCTCCTTCCCCCCGAAAGAGGGCCGGGGGGCATGGCCCACGGATCAGCCGTGACCATGAATCGCTGCAGGCAGACAACCACTGAAGAACGTGCACTTGAGAACTCCCAGTCAATCTGGTGTGTGGAATGCAACGTCACACACATTTATTTTTCGAAGCACTGGAGAAGGGATTCTCTGATTTTTCCTATCTCGCGGTGTGGAAATAACATCACACCAATGCAAGATTTTGAACGGTCAGGTCATCCGGGTAGTTCGGGCGCCATTATAACGAAGTAAATTTCTCCGTCATTTTCGGGATTCGAACCCGAGTACGCTTATTCCGGAACAAGTCGCTCTACCAACTGAGCTACGCAGACATGTATTCTGATTCCTATCTGCCTTTATGTCATGTGCGTCCTGCTGGCAGGTACGTCACACTATGAAACAAATGAAATCATCATTATGTGAATAAAATCCTTTAAAAATTTTATAAATGAAACCATGATAGTATTATTTTCATTTTCAATTTTACTTCAGAGTCATATGTACGTAATCAAAGAGCCACATGTGGCTCGTGAGCCGCAGTTTCCCGACCCCTGATCTACATAAAACGAGCACACCAGCATACGCTCTTCCCTCACAATGGCTCCGTCTCTACATATTATGGGACAGTATTGAACTCCCCTTATAAGAACTAGACTTTTCTTGCTTGCTTTATTTATCCTGTTCAACTGACAAAGTTGCCAACGACATCAATCTTTCTTGAGACATGGCAGATCTTAAATAAGATTTAATCGGCTTCAAGCGTGAGAAGCTTCTGTCTACGCTTGCCACCGTTACTGGGACAGTAATATTCTGTAGGCGATGAAGGCATTAGGGAAAGGATTCTGAATTTTATTCATGTATCTTAAAGCATCGGCTGCAGTTCTGACATCAGATGGAAGTAACTTACGTATAGCACAACTTTTTCGATAACTATCGGTGCACGGTGCACTTTGAAAGATGTGATTTCAATACTAATGTTTTGTTAGACATAATATTGCAATTTGCTGCCGATATTTGGGTAAATATGAATTCAGCAATCGATACAGAAAAAAAAGGATTAAACGAAACGGAGTTTATTAAACAAAATTAGAATAATTCGAAATAAGAAATTCGCCCCCCTCGCCGTCTTTCTCCATCTCATTTTCTTTCTTTTTTTTTTGTTAGGATGTGAGAGCCCCCCCCCTCGCCCCCTCCAATCGTGGGGCCCTGTGCGATCGCACATGTCGCACAACTCCAAGGGCGGCTTTGCACCTCTTCTTCTTTTTTTAATTAGTTTCCTTTGCAAGGAAATGAAAAAAAAAATGTGCATTTGTTAGTTGTTGTTTTTTTTAATACGGCATTTTTTCTATTTTTTTTTTGGGGGGGGAGGGTCATAAATGCATTTTTATAGGGCATTTTCTAGCAATTTTCAGTTCATAAAAATCCTTACCCTACTTATAAGCATAGCAGGACTTTCAATTCCCAATTGATTGCAGCCACACAATAAATCGTAGCCACACGATTCATCGCAGCCCTTCTGCACATGGGCCTGCGTAACCGAAAACCCAGCCGAATCCCCATGCTCACTGCACGTCATCGCCAACAACGCATCAAATGGGTCGAAGATCATCGAGATGGGACCTTGGATGATTGGAGGAAAGTGGCGTAGTCTGACGAATAAAGATTCCTGGTGCATCACGTAGACGGCCGAGCGCGGATACACCGATTACCAAAGGAGGCTATGGCACCTGGATGCACTGTTGGGCGGAAGCGGGCCAAAAGCGGCGTTGTTATACAGTGGGCGATGTTTTCTTAGGACACTTTAGGACCCATTAACCCAATAGCGCAATCCCTGACAGCTGTCAGGTATCTGAACATCGTTGCCGACCAAGTTCACCCATTCATGGCAACTGTGTTCCCTGCTGGTGATGGCTATTACCAACAGAATAATGCGCCATGCCACACTGCCAGATTTGTCAAAGAGTGGTTCGAAGAACATGCTGGTTTCTTTCTGTTAATGCCCCGCAAAATTCACCTGACATGAACATAATCGAGCATTTATGGTTCGACTTGAAAAAGCGGGTTCACGCTAAATCACCACTTCCCAGAAAAGTAAGGAAGCTCGAATACCTGCTATTGATATGCCAGATACCCCAGGATACCTATCGTCACCTCATCGAATCGATGTCTCGCCGAGTGGCCGCTGTTTTGCGGGTTAAAAATTGTCCTACATCTTATTAGGTAGATGGTCATAATGTATTAGCTCATCAGTGTACACTTCCGTCTTTAGCAGAAAATCACAGCGACATGATTTAGAAAATATACGCTGTTAGAAACAGCTAGCAAAAGATATAAAATACACTAGAAGGAAAGCTGAACATTAATTCAAGTAAATAGTACAGGCAAAATGTATTTTGCAGCCCCGGTGGTGCAGTGGTCTAAGCAATGGCTTCTGATCATTCGCTCGAGAGGGGACCGGGTTCGAATTCCGCTGAGGCATGGATGTTGCGCTTGTCTTACGGCACTGGCACTCTCCCATCCCTGGAACCAGCGGCCCTAAATTAGGGTCGTGAGACTACTTATAGCCCAATGAGATGCATACGGTCGTAGCTACACTTCCATTAAAAAGAAATGTCTTTAAGGAAGTAATGGTATGTCATAAGGTAAGCAAAACAATTACTTCGATAGAGGGGAGGCTCTATCGAATTCCGCAATGAAAGGGCGTTGTTTCTTTGATCCAAGTATTCTTCACTTGGTCAATGCAAACAGAAAAAAATTAATAATCAAAATGCGAAACCCGAGTGGAAAGCCATATTTGTGTAGAAACTCACGTAGGCAGAGATGCAGCACTTTGTCAAAAGCTTGATATTAATCTAGTGGAACAACAAGAAAGTGCTCATGACAACTGTTTGCAATAAGCACTATATCAGAAATATTATTTGATTCTTGTTCCAAGTATGACTACGATTAACTGTAGTGTCCAAAGATAGGCAGTGCCCTTATTAAACATCGTGATAAGATCTTGCACAACAGCTTGTCTACTTTGGAGGATGGTGAGTAGCCTCCAGAAGGAAGGACATTGAAAATGGCCTTCCTTTCTGAAAGAACTCGAAGATTAGCAACAGCTAAATCTTTTCGAGGCTAAACCTCCATCAGGAAGATAATTATAACATACACTATCTGATCAAAAGTAGCAACACACTTACTTATCTGCCAACTTACTGTAATAGGAATAAAATATCTATTTGGTCTACCCTTTGCTGGTATTATAGCTTCCAGTCTGCTGGAAAGGCAATACCACTAGACTTTGGTATGTTGTTGCGCACGTAACCTCCCATTTTTCCACCACAGCATTAGAAAAGTCGGTCACCGATGTCTGGAGTTCCTTTAAGTTCGGTCTGCGCATGCCATTCAAGTTCTTCTACACCTATCTCATCAGGCATTCCTGCACGAATCATCCTTTTTGGACAGGGCGAATTGTGTCCTTGGTAAATGAAAAGGACTTCACAGAACCATTATCATAAAATTGGGGATACCGAATTTTTCATAACGTCTGTTATCTGCTACAGAGGTAAATCACGTGTCAAAACGACAAATCTGCACCGATACATTTTGTCCGTGTAGCTCAGTTGAGAGAGAAACTAACTCCGGAGTGACGGTGCGCGGTTCGTTCCTCGTCACGGACAAACTGGTGTTTTCACATGTCATTATAAGCCTCAGCGGTAAGATTCCCGGGCACTGGAACTAGAGGAAGTAGACTAAACAATGACAAATAACCTCAAAACATGATGCCCGTTCCACCAAATTCCACAGTAGTACACAGAGGCAGGTAAGTTCACCTGGTATCATCCACACCTCCGTCGATTGACGGATGGTGAGTCGTTATTCATCACGCCAGGGCAGCGTTTCCACTGCTCTAAAGTCCTCTCCCATTGAACTTCACACCATGCTAACCGACGTTTTTTGTTGATCTTTCTGATATTAGGCTTGTGTGCGGCTGCTCGTCCATAATAATCCTTTCTCTGCAGCTCCCGATGAACTTTTACGGTGCTGGGGCTGCTTTCAGAGACATTTTGGAATATGGTTGTGAGTGCTGCAACCGAGGACAGGCGATTTTGTTGCACCACACTCTTCAAAACTCTACATTCCCGCTCTCTCGTTTTATGTAGCACAGCAGGTCGTTATTGCGCCCTTGTTGCTAGTAGGTGTTTTCGCTTCGTATTAACATAATTTACAATCGATCAGGACGGCTTCAGTAGAGCAAAAATTTCCAGAACTCATTTGTTGATAAGACGGCATCCAATGATTGTGCCAATTTGAAGGTCACTGAGCTCTGCCTTACGGTCTATTCAACTCTTCTTGCTCGTCTATCATGTTTACAAGACCACGTGCATCTTTTATAGCTAGAGTATATAGGCCATGGTTCTAACGTATATGGGCAAATCCACTGCTCACAAGGAGTGTCTACTTACACGGTCGTATCATAATAATATGACCACCCCCGGAATCACAGTGTACCATCCCAAGAGCGTCACAGATTGCACGTGACAAGGTCGACACACGGAGATATAAGCAGCCGGTGAGGACAGATGAGACATAATGCGTTTCGTAAGCACAATGGGCACAGGTAGTGATTTGACGCATATTCAAAAAGGAATGATCATCGGCTACCTCGCCAAGGGTGAAAGCATCTCAGAAACAGCTGACTTCGTTTACTGTTCGCGTGGTGCTGTAGTAAGGGTGTATCAAGGATGGACCGCTAGCACATCGAGTACCTCGTTACGTCATAACTGCGGAGCCCCAAAGGCTATCGACCCAGAGGAAAACGTCACTTCCGTCGTGCTAAATGGCAATCGACGCGCAACAGTGCAGCCACTGACCACGCAAATGAACGCTACCGTGTCCCCGATAACAGTCGAGTGAATGCTGTAACGCATGTGTCTCCGGAGTCGACGCTGAGTCAAGGCGCCCATGTTAACCCAGGTCCATCGGAAACGCCGCCTGCAGTTCGCATGAGACTATCGTCATTGGACAGTGGAAGAGTGGATAAAGGTTGCCTTCTCCAACGAATCGAGATTTCTACTCCACGGATGTGCTGAGTTGTGGTGGATACGGTGTCATACAGACGAGAACCAACACTGAACACGCTTGTCGGTCTAGTACATGGCGGTGGTGGCAGCGTGCATGTCTGAGGGATGTCTTCGTGGTATGTCCTGGAACCTCTGGTACCACTGGCTGCGTCCCTGAAAGCCAATGGATACATGTCCATCCTCGCTGACAACATGCATCCCTTCATGTTAGACGTTTACCCTGGTGGCAATGGTGGAGCGTCATTGGAACACGACAGCAATGTCTCCTGTCTCCATTGTAACGGAGACATTGCTGTCGTGTTCATTTCAGGTCGAAATACCGACCTCAATCCCATGTAGCACTTGTTGGATTCTTTCGTTAGACAGATTCGACGTGTCGACCTATAACCATGTCATCTCTAGGACCACAGTGCTCTGCTGCAGTCTGAATGGGCACGTGTGCCTCGGGCAACCTTCCTGGGTGTCCATGCCACGCGGTCTCGCCGCTGTCATCCGGGTCAAGGGTGGTTATTCCCATTATTGGGTAGGTAGCCATATTATTCAGACACGACTGTGTACGTTTGATTATATAGTGTACCTGAAGCTGCGGTAGAATTTGCAGAAGGAAAATAACATAAAATACAAGTGTAAATTATATTTTATGACCACAGGTACGGGGTGCCCCATTTCTATGCAAGAAAGTTATTTCCATACGAATTTCTTGTCTCCTAATAGGAATGTTGAACTGCTGTGTCACGAGTAACGTGGCTATAGCTTTGAAGGAAAGTGCTGAAATTAACTTTCTTTTAAAATTCAGTATCGACTGTGAGGTCACATATAATGTGAGGACTGGTGATGGCGTGTATCAAGAATTTAATCAGAGCAAACAATACATATGGGCTTAAGATCCATGTAGCAGTAGATTTCAGACAACTTGATGACGTGGGATATTCGCTTCTTGATGATGCCATCCCAGCGGCTGTAAAACCGCAGCCGCGCCGGCCATATTCGTAAAGCAGCATTGGTGAGATCACGCAGTAAACAAATTGACCAGCAAAACCTAACGCTAAAAAAATATACCTGAGCTTCAAAACGTCAACTGAAATGCTCAACGCCAAAATAGGCAAACCTCACCAAATAACCAGCGAAAAGAGTCGAAAAAATCGGAGCTTCAAAAAATGCGCCTTCATGTGTGACGAGTGTACTATATGCGTGTAGCCTGGAACAAGGCGATTACGCAGAATCACCTGGACGCGATGACAACTACTGCCAGGCAATGTCGATATCCAAACGTACACGATCGTAGATACCTTCACAACGTTCAGCCGTCACATCGGAAAAGTGCTACCGTCGTCGCAACAATTGTTCAAACGATAAGTAATCGACTGCTTCAGGAAGTTACAGTATATGTATTATAGAGACGTCCACTTCACCACATTCGAATATCCGAGGCAATCCATGAAGAAAGATATAAGCCATATGAAGGCCCCCATTGTTACAGAAAAATCTGCAAAGCGTCCTATTCTCCGATGAGATTTTACTCTGTATTTCGATGAACGGCAGCTTCGTGTCTGGAGATCCTCAAGAACACGAGGCACAATTGGTGCTAACACATGCATCCGTTCCGAGAAGGGTCAGTCATTATGTGAGGAGGCATCAGCTTCGCTGACTTCATAGGTCTTTATGTTTGTTCACGGCACATGAACGGTAGTGTTTAGGGATACGGTATCATCAGGAATGCAGTAATAGTATTTCACGTCACTATAAGCCATAGATTCCTCCTCGTAGATGACAATGCACGACCTCATTTAACTCATATCGTCGTTCGCGAGCTTGTAGGTCGTGGTAATCCACACTAAACTCTACCTTCATGTTAACAGATCTTAATCCTATTGAGTGTGACTAGAGTGCACTGAAGAGGATCTTGAGCATGCACTCGACCCTATGATACTTCCAGAAATTTATGGCCTTTGACCTCGTTTATGGGTGACACAACCTACAGCCAGCAGAATCATCTCATTTACAGCACACCTAAGAGGTGCGAAGAGGGTGTGAACAACCGAAAAGGTGTCACATTCTACTGACTGAGCAATACAATCCCTCGGGTGCTTCTCTTTTCTTTTGTGTCAGTGATATGTTCTTCGGTTTGAACGCCAAATATGACATTTTTTCCGTGCTGTATGTTTTCCCTAATAAATAAAACCATGCGATGGCTTTGCGTGATCTATATTTTTTTCTGTAATATCCCTGGCATTTTTGAGCGACTTATTTAATATCTTCACCACACATTATGATATATCCGAGTACGTAAAATGTGGCGACTTTCTGCAGGAAATTTCCACAAACGACATTTTTAATTTCTCTGGATTTTGAATTTGTTTTAGAGAACCATAGCAATGTCCCGAGATGGAAAATTGCATGCCATTGAAAACACAATATAAGTTTTCGAAGCAGGACGTGGCGTCGTAAAATTGAAATATATATTTGCCATATTGAAAAGGAAAAGGGAAAACTGCGAGTTCTAAAACGCACTATTTGTTTGACGAAGCTTCTTGTATGCCCAGTACTTTTCGTGGAATTAATGCAACCAGTTATTAGTATCAATCCCATCTGAACAGGTTCTGAAGTGAAATTCTGCGTCCTATTCTTGCAGCAACAGATAACGCTAAATACATTTTGTGCGTGATGATTTGCATTCAACGTCAGACAACTTTCAGTTCATTACACGTGCTTCATTTCCTCAAGCTCCACAAATTAATTAGAGAGAGGCATTCGTCGTGGGCAAGCTCTGATGTACGTTGACACGCACGGTCGTTTAGAATAGATAAGAGAGATACGCTTCGTTCGATTGAATATTATCATCGAATGAATTTCACCATCTTCTGTGTGTCAGCCAGAGGCAGACGATCTGTCCGAACGATCTTTGTGACTTAATCAAACGAAATAGATCTAGGTAGCACTCAACCTTATACAGAAGGAGTGACTAAGGATTAGCGTATGTAGGAAGTATTTTGACATTTCTCTGCCTTATATAACACCCATACTTTCCTTTATCGTTATTAGTTAGCGCAAATTATCTGTATTTAGGTAAAACGATCTTCACCAATGAGCCGTCACATTCTGACCACCTACCTAATAAGATGTAAGACCACCTATAGCTCGTAAAACAGCGGCCACTCGGCGATGTACTTGTTCGGTTAGATGGAGATACAGATATCCTGGGGTCTCTGGTACCATAATATCAAAGGCAGGTCCTCCAGTTCAAGTACATTTCGGGGCTGTGGTGATTTAGCGCGAATAAGCTTTTCCAAGTCGAACAAGAAATGCTGGATTGGGTTCATGTCAGGTGAATTTGGAGACCAAGGCATTTACAGAAAGTCACCAACATGTTGGACTATTCTGGCAGTGTGGCATGGCGCATTATTCTGTTGGTAATGGTTATCACCAGTGAGGACCACACTTGCCATGAATGGGTGAACTTGTTCCGCAACGATGTTCAGTTACCTGACAGCTGTCGTAGATTGTGCTCTTTTGATAATAGGGCTTAAACTGCCCCAGTCAGGAATGATATTACTGGGATAATAGGGCCTAAAATGTTCCAAGAAAACATCGCTCACAGTATAACACCACCGCCGCCGCTAGCCTGTTTCCGCCCAACAGTGCATCCAATTGCCATAGCCTCCGCTGTTAATCGGCGTGTCCGCCCTCGGCTGTCCATCTGATGCACCAGTAATCTTGATTCGTTAGACCAGTCACTTCTTCGGTCCAACTCGATGATCTTGGGACCATTTCATTCGCTGTTGACGATGACGCGCAGTGAGCATGGGGACCCGGCTTGGTCTTCGATTACGCAAGCGCATGTGAAGATGGTTACGATGAACTGTGTGCTCTGACACATTTCCCTGATCACCACTGTTGTAGCTGCGGGTGATTTATCGCGCTGTGGCCCTGGGTCGCTGTGAACAATCCGCGACAGACTCCGCTCCCCTCTGACATCAATGAGCTGCGGACGGCACACAGCTGGAAGAGGTTTCGTCGTTTGGCCGTCTTTGGACCCCATTTGGTACGTACTCACTGCAGCGGCACATGAACCACCAACAAGCCGCGCCGTTTCCTAGGTCGTAGTTCCGTGGCACCGTGCCATCTCAATGTGTCTTATAACAAACTCCGATAAATCGGGAGCTTTTCCCATTCCGACTCCGAACACTCTACTAACCTAAAGCCGGTCCTCGGGTTGTATATATACAGCTCTGTGAACTTCACCTGAGCCACCGTTTGGTCTCCAGACGCGCTCATTTCTCTATACTGGAGGTGGTCTCAATGTAATGGCTTATCGATGTAGATTCATCTATAAAGATTTAATCGAAGTTTGATTGAAACACGCAACACTTTCGTTAATTTCAAAACTGTTGGTGAAAACTGCAACACCATAAAGGACTGCAGATATTGCAGCGTATGTAGAACAGGTTGGGACATGCAAATGATTAAAATGTTAGAGAAACTGCGCACGCGGTTTCCGAGCAGCGCCATCTGAACTGTTTGGTCTTGGGTATAAAGAGCTGATTCAAACGAGATGTTGCAATCAGACCGCGGGTGGCCTAGTGATCAAAGCTCGTGTCTGTCACGGAGAAGACCTCAGGTTTGATCCTAAGCAGATACGAACACTCGAACCACTAAATATCCGCCGTACGTCGGATGGGCACGTTAAGCCGTTGAACCCTGGGTACTGTCCCCTCCCCCCGGTAATAAAGAAGGGCGTCTTCCTCCCCTTTTCTACCTCGCTTCCGTGTCACTTTCCTATCGGGCAGTCTAGCCTAAATCTTCTAGCTTCCTATTTCTAAGGGTTCTTTAAGACCTGGGGTAAGACACTCCTTTCCTAAAATCCTCTACATATGATCTGATCTCATGTTGCAATCAGTGAAGAAACGACATTGGGACGAAAGGGAGATTCTTGTATCTCATTATGCCCCGTCGCCGAACAAGGTTGTATTATGAACACCTGACGGACCATGAGTGAGGAAGGTCATTTGGAATTAGAGAAGCTGGATTTTCCTACCGCGAAGTTGCCACTTGTACAGGACAAAACGCCAGTACAGTATAAATGCATATGCCAGTAATTCATCTCTCGATGAAATGCTTTACGTGGATACAATGTTCACACTATTAGTAACAAAAATGTTTTAGGTGGAAAAAATGTTCACACTATTTAGTAACAAAAATTTTACGTGGATACAATGTTCACACTATTAGTAACAAACGTTCCGCAAACTTCTGTTCTTCACGTTATTAAGGTGGACGTCAAGTAATTTTGCTTCCTATACTTCCAACGGAAAAACTTTCGTACACATTTCCTTCACAATTAGTGTGTTCCCAAGGACGAAAATTTGAACATCGATCAAAATAACTTCATATCATAACTTGAAATACTTAATATTTACTTAAACATAACCATAATTATATTAAATATCAATAACTTTTCGTTTGGTGGTGTTGAAACCAGAAAAAAGATGGCGCGACCTGTTCTTTGATGACGTCAGTAGACAAACAAATGTTGGATTGCATAATTATGGTTATGTTTTAGGACATGTTAAGTATTCTAAGTAATAAAATGAAGATATTTTAATCAAATTTTCATCCCTGGGAACGCATTAGTTGTGAAATAAATGTGTACAGCGCTTTTTCAATCGGAAGTATAAGAAGCAAAATTATCTTACGTCCACTTAAGGGCTTTGATTGTTCAGAGGAGTTCACTTACATTGTCATACTAAAATATTATTTTAAAATTAAAACTGAATAATTGGTATTTCAAGAGTTCTGCATGTTCAAAGTTCCTACTTTGTTGGTATGTTGTCCCGGAAGATTATACTGCTGTTATCCTTTCACCCAGCAATATAACTGCTCTGCCTTGAGTGCACCTGCACTAGGTTTTATCCACATAGGAATATATTGGCCAGCACTACTTGAATGTTAAAATCCTTTCAGAACAGTTTCGAACGTAATGCCAACACAATCTTGAAGGTATACTTCATTAGACTTTAAGTTATAATGATTGCTCATTAAATACTAATAAAAAATATCAAACTCAAAGTTAGCTATGATGAGTATATTACAATATGAGTCACCAAGTATCGCCCCACTTCCATTTCAGTCCGAGGTCTCAAACTCTGGACGCGTTTCACTGGGGAAAATAGCCCGGAATCCTCAACAGAAGAAACACAACTGAAATGACATCGACGTAATCTCCTCTCAGTCGGTGTGCTTGTGCACATTAGATTTGCGTGTACATGTCAATAGCTTCAGTCTGGCGGCATTTATAGGATGTAATTTCATTTTCGTAGGTCAAGTGTTGCTGGATATTTTCTCCTTTTTTCCTTTTTTGCTTTTGAACTGTACTTTCAATTTTAATCAGTCTCTTCCAAGCAAAAGGCAAAATAGCTGGGCTCTTATTGTTACATTTTAGATTAAACGTTTTTTCGATCATAATTGCTTCAGCTAGTAGCATTGTCTTCCACGTTTTTTGTTGAATTAATATTACTGCATCTTCCCACATTAGGGTAGCTTGGTTTTTGAGGCAAAAATCAATTAGAGATGTCTTGTTTTCTCTTTTAAGCCAGTTAGCCTTGTGTTCCCGTAATCTAATTTTAAGTCCTCTTTTTTTTTTTCTTTTTTTGATCGGAGGTTTAACGACCACCGTGAGCAACTCAATGGGCTATAAGCAGTCGCCCGTCCCTAATTTAGGGTCACTGGTTCCAGGGAAGGGAGAGCCAGTGCCGTAAGACAAACACAACGTCCATGCCTGACCGGGATTCGAACCCGGACCCCTTTCGGACGAATGATCAGAGGCCGTCGCTTAGACCACTTCTTTTTGTGCTACCTATATATCGAGAGATGATCTCATTTCTTGATTATTGATGGATATGCTACACACTCCTGCCTTTGCAAGGGTAGATGTATATTATTTGTTATGAGATATGAGAATTCTGATATCCTGTATTTTAATCACAAAGTTTATGCAGTTTTTAAGCAGACTTTGTTTAAGATATTGGTGCACCACTGGGTTCAATTCGAGATTTCGCCTTATACGAGCTGGAGGAACTCTCAACATCCACCGAAACGTCAGTGATGTTTTAGAGGCAGAGGCACAGGCGCTGACTCTATGGAGCCTTAGATCTTTGCACCCCCCCTATAATTGTAAGAGGGGGTTAGGCCCCTCGTCACAATTATTGGTTAGTTATAAAACTGTACTGTAATTTTCACAGATCTAGGACAACGTATATTTCTCTTATAAACTTCTATTTTCTTAAAACGGGTTTTCCTCCGTGTCTGTTCTTGCTAGGTGAAGTGGTGATCTTTTAGAAAGGAGACCTCAGCTCTCCTGGTGTGACGTGCCTTCACCGCAGGACGCACATGCGATAAAGGCAGATAGCAGCGAGATCATACGTCTGCGTAGCTCAGTTGGGAGAGCGACTTATTCCGGAATTAGGGGACCCGGGTTCGATGCCCGGCGTGGACGAAAATGGCAGAGAAATTTACTTCTTTATAATTTATCAAATAGAAGTCATCGCTCTTTCCACGTTTATAAGTGAGTCACGGAAAAATTCTCATCGGCCGCAACCGGGAATCGAACCCTGGATCTTCCAGTTACGCGCCGGATATGCTTCCACTACACCACAGCTGCCTCGAAATTCTCCAGACTCACAAGCGACAAACTGCCGAACCACATGACAGATTGCTTCTTTGGAGCCCCGCAAAGATTCACCAAAGATGAACAGCAGCAACTGAACAAATAACTAGAAGGCGAATGAATGATAAATACACAGTTGATGTGGACCAGGAACATCAAATAGAAGTCATCGCTCTTTCCACGTTTATGAGTGAGTCACGAAAAAATTATCATCGGACGCCACCGGGAATCGAACCCAGGATCTTCCAGTTACGCGTAACTGGAATTGAACCCAGGGTCTTCCATTTACGCGTAACTGGGAATCGCATCCAGGGACTGAAAGACCCTGGGTTCGATTCCCGATGGCGGTCGAGGAGAACTTTTCCTTGAATCACTTACAAACGTGGAAAGAGCGATGACTTCTATTTGATGTTCCTGGTCCACGTCAACTGTGTATTTATCGATATAAATTTAATTTGAAAGCGCGATTCTATCTGGGTGTTGCAATTTTCACAAAGAGTAGTGTAGTTACGTGCTGTGCACAGATCAATAAAATTATTATTTACAAGTTCCTTGCTTTATGTGAAATCTCTTCACAGATACGAAAATACCTAAGCATACCATAGGCATATTGTCGGAGGAGGGGGAGGCATCGAGGGGCATGTTCTCCCCATCTTGTAAATTTAAATGCAAGGCCAAGCCTATGATGGCACAGTAAATATGAATGGGAGGTTTAATGGAGTCACAACGAAATTCAAATAAGAAGAACCAAGGGCTTTATACCCACACAATTATGCTCAACTTTTAGATTTGATTGTGATTCCTTTTTGTGAAAAAGTAAAATCATGGCAAAATGCTATCGATGTAGAGAACTCAATATATGATATTATTCACGTATCAGCAAAAACATATGTAATGTTTAAAAGAATTTGTAGAAAAAAAATATAGAACTTTATTTTCAGAAAACTTAGCATCTTGCCAAAAATACGCTGGACTCCACATCGTGTTCATTATCATCAAAGATTCAAGAGTAATGCCTAAACAATTTGTATGTACTTAAAAGACCCAAATTTGGAGACATTTACTTGGAAACTGTTTCTAAGAATTGCCTCTCGAAAAAGGAAAACCTCAGTCTGCACTTACTCATGCGTTCAAAGGGAAATACCAGTTTACACTGTCTCGTACCCATCCCAACAAAAAGGCAATTTTACACTTATTCGTGCCCTTCACCAAAACAAAACATCAGTATACACTCATTCATACCCCTCCCGAAGAAAACACCGATTTACACTGACTCGTTCCCCTTCCAAGGAAAACAGTTTACATTTATTCCTGTCCCCAAGGATAACACCAGTTTACACTGATTCGTACCCCTTTCCTCAAAAGGAAAACATCAGTTTACACTGATTAATGTCTCTCCCAAGGAAAACATTAGTTCACGCTTATTTGTGTCCATAATAAAATATAAAATTACACTTATTTGTGTCTCGCGGAGGAAAACATGAGGTTGCAGTTATTCCCTCTAGTCCCAAGGAATAACATCATTTTAAATTTATTCATGCCCCACCTCCAAATTTTTGATCACGCAGCGCCTATGAAACATAATGTCATCCAATGTTGTTAAAGATCCACCTTCTTCACACGATGTCGGTAGACGTGAGGCTTACATTCCAAAGTTCGAGCTATTCATTCTCATGCTCATTTATTACTCATGAACAAGATACCTTTATTACGGTGAATTATAAAGTGAATCCCGTTTTCAGCTACATATGACGTTCGGCCTTCCTTTGCAGTGCGAACATCGACAGGGTACCTTAATGGCATGAAACACACGAGGATGATAGCGTGCATTCCGTACGAAGTGGCGTTGGGTTGTCAGGCGAGTAAAGGATGGATGGAGGTTGATTGACGTGTTGTTCGGGTGCTAAGGCGCCATTATTGGACAAAAGCGTTAAAAGCAACAGTGAGGTACGTTTGTGCAGTTGAACGCGAAGAAACGGTGGACAGCAGCACTGCTAGAAAATGGTTCTGGGCGTTTTACAGCTGAAGACGCCAGACTCGAAGACAGTCCGAGGTCAGGACGTCCAACGACCATCAATATTGTTCCCTGGGTCAAAGCTGTGACCATAAACCCCTGTAACAGTAAACAACAAGTGAAGACTGAAGTGGGGCGTTTCCAATTCACCATCGTTCGTCACCTGTGCACCAGCTACGTTTCTCCTTTAGGTGCCATCGAATGATTCTTCATGCCTTACTCCAGAAGGTAGAACAACGTGTCACCCTCAGTGGCAGACACCTATTAAATCTAGAGGATGATATATTTTGACATTGTATCGTCGCAGGTAATGCAAAGTGAATATTTCTACGTTATCCTATCACTAGTAATCGGTGCCCAGTGGTGTAAAGAGGGCGATTTCAGATAAAATCATGCTGGTGAAATTATTAGGCTCCATTGTACAGGGAACTCTTTCCAGGTGGTGAGACTTCTGTTACGAACAGCTGTTTCTAAAAATTCCAGAGGATTCATTATGCTCAATGCCGTTACCCGCCGCCCCGGTGGCGCAGTGGTCTAAGGCGTTGGCCTCTGATCATTCGTCCGTAAGGGGTCCGGGTTCGAATCCCGGTCAGGCATGGATGTAGTGTTTGTCTTACGGCACTGGCTCTCTCCCTTCCCTGGAACCAGTGACCCTAAATTAGGGACGGGCGACTGCTTATAGCCCATTGAGTTGCTCACGGTGGTCGTTAAATCTCCAATAAAAAAAAAAAAAATGCCGTTACCCAGCGCTCATCAATAGAACGTGGGCAATACGGCAAGTCATGATGTCCCATTCCACAGTCATGCTGGTGCAATTATTAGTCATAATGTGAAATTATTAGCCATTATTAGTCATAATGTAAAATTATTAGTCATAATAGTGAAATTATTAGTCATAATGTCCCATTCCAAAGTCATGCTGGTGAAATTATTAGGTTCCATTTCACAGGGAACTCTTTCCAGGTGGTGAGACCTGTTAAAAACAGCTATTCCGAAAAATTCCAGAGTTGAAATTATTAGTCATAATGTAAAATTATTAGTCATATATTATTAGTCATAATGTGAAATTATTAGTCATAATGACCCATTCCAAAGTCATGCTGGTGAAATTATTAGGCTCCATTACACAGGGAACTCTTTCCAGGTGGTGAGACATCTGTTGAGAACAGCTATTCCAAAGAATTCCAGAGGATCCATTATGCTCTACGCCGTTACCCAGCGCTCATCAATAGAACGTGGGTAATACGGCAAGTCATAATGTCCCATTGCACAGTCATGCTGGTGCAATTATTAGTCATAATGTGAAATTATTAGTCATAATGTGAAATTATTAGTCATAATGTGAAATTATTAGTCATAATGTCCCATTCCAAAGTCATGCTGGTGAAATTATTAGGTTCCATTGCACAGGGAACTCTTTCCAGGTGGTGAGACTTCTGTTAAGAACAGCTAATCCGAAAAATTCTAGAGTTCAACTTATTAGTCACAATGTGAAATTATTAGTCACATATTATTAGTCATAATGTGACATTATTAGTCATATATTATTAGTCATAATGTGAAATTATTAGTCATATATTATTAGTCATAATGTGAAATTATTAGTCACAATGCCCCATTCCAAAGTCATGCTGGTGAAATTATTAGGCTCCATTGCACAGGGAACTCTTTCCAGGTGGTGAGACTTCTGTTGAGAACAGCTATTCCAAAAAATTTAAGAGGATCCATTATGTTCTACGCCGTTATCCAGCGCTCATCAATCGGACGTGGGTAATACGGCAAGTCATAATGTCCCATTCCACAGTCATGCTGGTGCAATTATTAGTCATAATGTGAAATTATTGGCCATTATTAGGCATAATGTGAAATTATTAGTCATAATTATTATTAGTCATAATGTCCCATTCCACAGTTAATAACCAAAACCTACAGGAATCGGAAAGGGGAGTACTACTCCATCCTCCGTACAGTCCGAACTGTGTGACGTATACTCTAAATTAAATTTCATTTTTAGTTGCTTTCGCTACGTAAATTTCAGTACATTCCCTTTAAGCGTTTTCAACCTTAACGTTATATTTCCTCTCTCGTGGAATTAGGATCGCAACAATTCTGAGGTCAGAGAGCCTGACATATCCATGTGGGCAGATAAGAGCTAGAGATATACAGTATAGTCACATTATTCGAACCATCTCCTGCTTTTGGCGTCAACAGTCCATAGCCAATGAAAGAAGGCACATGTCGTGAGCTGGCTTTTAGGTTATATAAGGTGTGCTATAGGCATTCTGAAAACACATCACTCATTACTGTCATGGATAAAAGGAGCGATTCCAGAGATTTGCAAAAGGGATGACTGTCGGCTTTCTGACCAAGGGTAGAAATATTTCTGAAACAGCACAGTTTGTGAACTGTTCGCTTGTTGCTGTGGTTAAAATGTTTTGTGATTGGAGAAATGGCACCATTGCAAATAAGCGACGCGGGAACTGTGGACCACCACGTGCCATTGATATGAGAGGTGAACATCGGCTTCGAAGGTGCGGTAGGACCGATCGACACTCTACAGTGGAGCAACGCACTGACCGATTGAACCTGGAGGCCACCGGAAGTGTGTCTAAAACGACAGTTCAGCGAACCTTACTGCGTATGGGTCTCCGATGCAGACGGATGGTCACTGCACCTACGCTAACGAAGGTGCATAAGCAGAAAAGGCTTACATTTGCACGGCAGTATCAGAATTGGACCTCAGCTGATTAGTAAAGGAGTTTCTTCTCCGATGAGTCATGTTTTCTGCTTCATCAAACGAATGGACTTTGCCGTATAAGGCGGGAAATATCGGAGAACAAATAATCTTCAACCATTGCTGGCAGATCACAACCTGGTGGGAGCAGCATTTTGGCCTGGGAATGTTTTCGTGGCATTCTCTAGGTCACTTATACCTGTGGAACGCACTATGGACCGAATTCCTGATGAGACCATCCTTGCAGATCACGTACACCCATACATGCCGATTGTCTTCCGTGGGTCGAATGAGATCTTCCAGCACGACAGTGCGACGTATCACACAGCTAGAAATGTCAAAGAGTCGTTGGAAGAGCGCGATGAAGACTTCAAAGTACTTACCTGGCCCCCTATTCCCCCCAGACTTAAACCCAATTGATTACCTGTGGGACCACCTCTATCGTGTTGTTCGCTCTATGGATCTTCCACTACGCACTCTCCAGCAGCTGTCAGAAGCACTGCAGTCAGCATGGCTCCACATACCTGTAAACACCTTCCAGCACCTGACTGTGTCACTCGGAGTCAGTCTATTGGCTTTCCGTGCTGCCCATGGCGGTTACTCTAGATATTAGCTAGTTATCACAATAATGTGTGACTCGACCGTGAAGGTATAATGTTGAAGCAGCAGCCAAATGTGTGGTGTGGTGGTGTGAAGTTATAACCGTGGAAGCTGTGTTACGCAGAAGTCGGGTTTACTTGAAGGCTGTACGTGTTCAGTTGTTTTGTTATACATTGAACGTTTGGAGTTAGAGTTTTCTGTTTACTAAAGTACATTGATTAGCTTCAAAATATTGGTGCTGTTATAAATGAAGTTCTGCATGAATAGTGCTTATGCGATGTTTACAGAATAAAGGGAACAACTGAAAATTACTATTTCTTGAACTTTTTTTGAGTGACCCCGGTTACACTTAAAAATGAGGGGATAAGAACAGCTAATTGTATGTAGCGTTCATAAGCGATATATATAGACGTTTCAAATAGCAGGAACACTACAACTGACTAAAAGCTATTTCATTCCATGATCAATTTGGTACACCTACGGCGTTTCGCTTCACTGGTGGATGTGGAATCTGGCATCAAAACTTGTCGAATGGTAATCCTAAGGGATTGTGGCTCTTATGGATGGTTGATAAAAAATATGCTTTGCAGAATGGGAGGTGGGGGGCGTACATAATTAAACTTTTTTGCTGCAACCGGAACGAACTTTTAACTCATTCGGGTTTATATGTCAACTCGCAACTAATACGAAATTTTCATAAGTTTCGAATTCATGTCACTTTTCACTTACAGATAAACGTCTGGGTTTTTTAATAAGCTAAACAATGGTAATGATTTGTAGATTCCGATGCCAGAGGGCCATGTAGGCCATGTGGAGACTAAAAGCAACTCTAGTACGTAGCACAGAAGAAGAATACTTATTAGTCTGTGTGTATATGTTTCCATCTTCTAAATCCTTTACAAGTGGTGATATTTAATGGTACAGGAGAGGAATATGTATTGATACTTATCTTTATCGTTCCATTTTCTAAATCCTTTACAGGTGGTAATGATAGATAGCGCATGAAAAGACTATTTATTCCTATGTATTGTTATGTTTCTATCCTCTAAATCCTTAACAATGGTGATGGCCAGAACAGGAATTCTCAGTGAGTTTTCTTCCAATACCTGATATTACAATAAAAGAAACTTTTGAGATTTCAGAATACCATATATTTACATCTGAAAATCGATGTTAGTAAAATTGTTTAAGTATTTCGACCTAAAACCTCTCTGTGGGAATGATTTCATTTCATCCACTTCTCTAGATCAGAGTAGCAATAATGTTTTAAATAACATCTCGTAGTTTATGGAAAACCCATTTTAGGGTAAAAACCAATGCGAAACAATGCACACAGTCGAGTTACATTATTGTGACCACCTCCTACTTTTGACATCAGCAGCGCGCAGCCAATGAAAGAAGGCGCGTGCCGTGAGTTGGCTTGGAGGGTATATAAGGTGTGGTGTAGACAATCTGAGTGTGTGGCCGAGTGGGCAACGTTCGTGACTGCCACGGGCAGGGCCTCAGGTTCGATCCCAGGTAGGTACGAACGCTCGATCCACTAAATACCCGCCGTGCGTCGGATGGGCACGTTAAGCCGTCGGACCCCGGGTACTGCGCCCCAGGTAATAAATAAAGGCGTCTTCATCCCCCTTTCTACTTCGCTTCCGTGTCACTTTCCTATCGGGCGCTCTAGCCCAGATCTCCTAGTTTCTTATTTCTAAGGGTTGTTTAAGACCTGGGGTCAGACTCTCCCTTTCTAAAAATCCTCTACAAATGATATGAAATATGAAAACATATCACTCGTTGCTCACATGGATAAAAGGAGAGATTTAGCAGATTTACAAAAAGGGATGATTATCGACTTTCTGTCCACGGATGGCAGTCTGAAACAGCGCTGTCTGTGAACTTTTCGCGTGATGCTGTGGTTAAAATATATCGTGATTGGAGGAATGGCACCATTGCGAATAAGCGACGTGAAAACTGCGGAGCACGACGTGCCATGGATGTGAGAGGTGAACGTCGGCATCGAAGGTGTGTGAGAACCGATCGATAAGCTACAGCGGAGCATCTCACTGGCCGAATGAACTAGGGGGCTACCGGAAATATGTCTGAAACGACAGTTCAGCGAACCTTGCTGCGTATGGGTCTCCGATGCAGACAGACGGTCAATGCACCTAAGCTAACGAAGGTGCATCGGTAAAAAATGGCTTACATTTGCACTGCAGTATCGGAATCGGACATCCGCTGAACGGCAAAAGATTAACTTCTCCGATAAGCCACGTTTTCTGCTTCTTCGAACGGATGGATGTTGGCGTATAAGGCAAGAAACATCGGATAACAAACACTCTTCAACAATTGCTGGAAGAACACAAGCTGGTGGGGACAGCGTTATGGCCTGGGGAATGTTTTGGTGGTTTTCCCTGGGTACACTCATACCTCTGGAAGGCACTATGGACCGAATTCGTTATGAATACATTCTTGCAGACCACGTACACCCATACATGCTGATTGTCTTCCCTGGAGCTGATGAAATCTTCCAGCACAACAGTATGGCGTGTCACACAGCTAGAAACGTCCGAGAGTGTTAGGAAGAGCACGATAAAACCTTCAAAATACTTCCTCCACCCCCTAATTCCCTGGATTTAAGCCCAATTCAGCATCTGTGCCACCACCTCGATTGTATTGAATCCTCCACCACACACACTCCAGCAGCTGTCAGATGCACTGCAGTCAGCATGGCTCCACGTACCTGTGAACACCTTCCAGCACCTTATTGCGTCACTCCCAGGCCGTCTAGCTGCTGTCCGCTCTGCACAGTTTTTACTCTGGATATTTGCTGATGGTCACAATAATGTGACTCGATCGTCTATATTTTTATGATTGAATGTGATGGAGAATGGACGGAAATTACGTTACAAAACATCCATAAATTATAATCAATATCAAAGAAAAATTCTTAGAAATAAAACTGTCGAGCTTCGTACAGAAGGAATGTGAGCATTAAAAAAGTACTTAGGATCCAAATAATCCGGGCAGGAGTATTTTATGTACATTTCAATCATGGGTCATACGGATATAAAAAGTCTCACGGGATTGCAAAAGATTGTGGACAATCATGGACACTTCAACAACCCGTACGGCAGGGTTCAGTGACTTTCAACGTGGCACGGTCATAGGATATCATCTTAGCAACATGGAAGTTCGGGAAGTTTCTGCCTTACTGCATCTGCCCTAATCTATTGTAACTGATGTTATTGTGAAGTAAAAGGCCGAGAAGCAGCAACAGTGCAATCTCGACCTGCTGGGCGATGTAACATGACAGAGCTCGACCGCTGAGTGCTGAAGCGTGTGGTGCAACAAAATCGTCTGTCCTCGGTTGCAGCACTCTCCGCCGAGTTCCAAAATGCCTCTGAAAGCAACGCGAGCACCATAAAGGCTTTTCAAGAGTTTTCTTTTATTGAAGGTTTAACGACCGCCGTGAGCAGCTCAATGGGCTATAAGCAGCCGCCCTTTCCTAATTTAGGGCCAATAATTCGCATAAATAGTATAGTTATACTATCTTAGGTTTTACTGTATTACGAAATAAAAGATAGTCATTACAACTTCTTTTTAGGTGAAACAGGCGATGATAATACTCATTGTTTGCTAGTAGAAAATATTGTAACTGCCCTTTGTTTTCTTATTAAATTAGAAAAAGTATTTTTTTATATTTTCGTTTGATCTTGTGATAAATTGGCAAGACAAACAAAAAATGTGATCATGACATCTTCAAATTTGTATTATATGGTGTAATCCCGTATTTCTTTCATGATTTATCTGCTCCTCCGGGCAATTTTTTTTTTTTTTTGATTGGAGGTTTAACGACCACCGTGAGCAACTCAATGGGCTATAAGCAGTCGCCCGTCTCTAATTTAGGGTCACTGGTTCCAGGGAAGGGAGAGAGCCAGTGCCGTAAGACAAACACAACATCCATGCCTCACCGGGATTCGAACCCAGACCCCTTACGGACGAATGATCAGAGGCCAGCGCCTTAGACCACTGCGCCACCGGGGCGGCCCTCCGGGCAATCACGGGATAGGATTCTTAACCTCCAGATTCGCTGAACATGAATGCCTGTTGCTTCGACTAGCGAATCCTGTGATGGTTATATTCAAATTAATTGGAAACTTGAGACTTGGTCGTTCAGGGTGGTGTAGTGGTTAGCATACCCGGGCACTATCTAAGAGACGCGGGTTCGAGTCCCGCTGCAGGACGATAAAATATTATTTCGAATATTATCTGACTTACCATCCTTGTCACATTTACACCAAAAATCGGATTGGCATCTTCAAAATTTGCAAAAAATATGATATTCAAAACCAGCTAATTCTCATAAATTGATTTCACCAATAAATTGATTTTACAAGCATTTAAAAATATTTGTAAAAATTACCTAATTTCCTCGAAAGGTTATATAATTTCTTTTCGTTTTTGGTTTGTAATTTGTTGTTCTGGATTCTCTTGATTTTCCGTATTTCATATCTTAAGCGTAAGCACTGCTATTTGTATAACTGGAATAAAGTATATTATGAACGGTTTTGAAAACAATAAAGCTTTAACAAAAAGTATTGAAGATCCGATAGTGTACTATCACTCAATGTGCACAGAGGTATTGTGCGCTCCAGTTTGAAATTTGAATCAGAACATACAGCACCTATATTGTCAGTGAAAAAGGTCTCCTGAAATGATTTGTATCTGAACAATTTCTTATGTTTAATGTTTTGTAATTTGTCTTTATTTTTCATATTTTAGTGTTAGATTTGCATTACTTTTTCCTGGTTTTGATTGTTTTCTTATTTGCGAATTATCTTCTGGTTGAGTTTCAATTCCCTGCTGAAATTTTGTACAGTTCACACCTTGTACTTCTGTTTCATGTGACCTTTTTCCTACATTTCAGTACAATTCAGAAATTACTGAACAACTTGTCAATTTATGTGAGTTAAAAATTGGAATGCTTAACTTTAGGTGAGTGCGAATTCAGGCTTCTTATTCTCTTCTCCTTCGGTTCTGCTTCATCAGCTTCTTTTCTTCCAAAATAAAAATAGTACAGTTTACAAAAAGTAATTTCTGTTACCAAACGTATTAGCGACTCCATGTCATTCTTGTGTTAGCTAAAAGTTATAAAGAATTGCACTTTTTTCAGAAACTCTTTTGCAAATGTTATTGCAATTTCTTCTCGCACATCCTTTTACGAATTTTTGTTGAACCGCAGTAGTATTATCATAAGTAGTAGTATATGCGAAAAAAATATGCCGAGTCAGCTTACATAGCAGCAGCAGATGGTGTGGAATACATTCAGAAAGCAATTTATATCCATTTTCAAAACAGCAAGCAACATAACTAATTAGTTCTCAGTATCAAGAGCAAAACATTTTTTGCCCGACGACGGAGCTGTTCTTTATAAAGATTAGGAAACCTCACGCAATTCAGAAACTTCAAAGCATTTTTCTTCTTCTAAGGATTACTACTTTTTCTGCTCCTCGTTAAAAGAATCACTCTTGCTCAGAAGCATGCAAACATGCGATATTTTTTTTAATAATAACGTTTATGATTTGCAGTTAAGCATTATCTGGGATTATCTTCGGAAAAGGTTAATTTTTGTTTGAACGCTGAGATATCCCATTCCATTTTTAAAGGCAAAGTTCAAAAATACAATGCCGTTGCACGCTGAGAATAATATGTTAAAGCATGAGCGTGGAATCGTATGGAGATGGGTGAACTTGCAAGCGTCAAACTGGCTTTAATTTTGTCTCTCAACGTGCTGTTTTACCAAGTTTCTCAAACTCAAAAGTTCATTGTTTTTAGAATTTCAATTAAAATTCAAAATAATTGAGTGCTACACTATTCTGATTCCGAAAGTACCGTTGTCAGCTTTATTTCGCTTTCAAACAACTGTGTATAACGCAATCGCATGAGTCAGGATTTCGTTGTTGATATAACAACAACGAAATCCTGGTCCAAGTTTTGAGCCCTCGTCTTCGGGCATTATATCCTTCTCAATCCTCCTCGCTTCCTTCCAAGGACTTGTTCCATCTGCAGAACCAGAGTGACCCACCTATTTTATGGCATGTCATTAAACTAGTCTCTCTATTTGGGGAACCACTCATGAAAAAAAATCACCACACACATGCGCACGCACACACGTCCATAAACACACACACACACACGTCCATAAACACACACACACACACACACATGTCCATAAACACACGCGCACACACACACACACACACACACACACACACACACACACACACACGTCCATAAACACACACACGCACACGTCCATAAACACACACACACACACGTCCATAAACACACACACACACGTCCATAAACACACACACACACACACATACATACACACACACGCACACACCGAAGAGCCATAACATTATGAACACCTGCCAAATACACGGTCGAGTCACATTATTGTAACCACCAGCTAATATCCAGAGTAACCGCCGTGTGTAGCGCGGACAGCAGCTAGACGAGCTAGGAGTGACTCAATAAGGTGCTGGAAGGTGTTCACAGGTATGTGTAGCCATGCTGTCTGCAGTACATCTGACAGCTGATGGCGGGTGCATGGTGGAGGATTTATAGAACGAAAAACACGATCGAGGTGGTCCCGCATATGCTCAATTGGGTTTAAGTCTGGGGAATTAGGTCGTCAGGGAAGCACTTTGAAATCTTCATCATGCTCTTCGAACCACTTTCGAACATTTCTATCTGTGTGATACGCCCCATTGTCGTGCTGAAAGATCTCATCCGCCACAGGAAATACAATCAGCATGTATGGGTGTACGTGGTCTGAAACGATGGATTCATAACAAATTTGGATCATAGTGCCTTCCACAGGTATGAGTGGACCCAGAGAATGCCATGAAAACATTCCTCTGACCATAACGCTGCCTCCATCAGTTTTTGTTCTTCCAGCAATGGTTGAAGAAAGTTTGTTCTCCGATGATTCTCGCCATATACACCAACGTCCATCCGTTCGATGAAGCTGAAAACATGACTCATCGGAGAAGTTAATCCTTTGCCCATCAGCGGAGTTCCAATTCCGATATTGCCGTGCAAATGTAAGACTTTTCTGCCGATGCTCCTTCGTTAACATAGGAGAACTGACCATCCGTCTGCATCGGAGACCTATACGCAGCAGGGTTCACTGAACTGTCATTTTGGACACACTTCCGGTAGCCCCCTGGTTCATTCTGCCAGTGAGTTGCTCAACTAAAGCGTATCGATCTGCCCTCACGCAACTTCGAAGCCGACGCACACATCTCACATCAATGGCATCTGGTGTTCCGCAGTTTCCACGTATCTTATTCACCATGGTTCCATTTCTCCAATCACGATAAACTTTAAACACAGCAGAGCGCGAACAGTTCACAAACTGCGCTGTTTCAGAGATACTGCCACCTTTGGCCCAAAAGACGAAAATCATCCCTTTTTGCAAATCTGATAAATCGCTCCTTTTATCCATGGCAGCAAAGCGAGTGATATGTCTTCAGATTGCCAACAGTACACCACATATACCCTCCAAGTCAGCTCAAGGCACGTGCTTACTTTCATTGGCTATGCGCTGTTGACATCAAAAGTAGGAGGTGGCCACAATAATGTGACTCGACTGTGTCTTAAGACTGTCATCTATGTGCAGCCAAAACAGACCTTACCCGATTTCTACAAGGTTTCTAAAGGTTTCCTGTGGTGTGTGATACCAACACATTACCAACAAGATCCTTTAACTCTTGTAAGTTACTCTGTTGAGCAGCCGCAGATCGGATTTGCTGTTTCAACACAAATACCGGATGCTCGATTCCATTGGATTAATACACTGTCTGACAATTGCTAAGGACGGATGACAATAGCAACGATAGCAACCATAAAACGGAAGGCAGGAAAATGTGGAAATTAGCATAAGTGCGGGATACAGTAAGACGTGTTGTGCGTATGCAAATTTTGGATTGCCGAACTTGTTCGTGACGTCATAGTGCTGATAAGAGATATAAAGGATTTGACGCGTATTGACCGTTGTTGTTCAAACGCAAAGTTGAAAGGGAAAGAATCAATTGACGAACTTGCAATTTTCAGTATGTCTTCCCGACATCACCTAGATGATTTTATGCGTGGCCGTATTATTGGCAAGATTAAAGAAGGGCGAAAAATAACAGATGTTGCCAGGGAGTTCGACGTCAGCCACAGTGTTGTTTCAAGGCTTTGGAAATCATTTCAAACAAATGGAGAGTGTAGCAAACGTCACGGGGGAGGTCGTGTTCGCAGTGCGACACTTGCAGAAGATCGGTACATAGTGCTATCAACAAAAAGACACCGGCGCTGCACAGCTAGTGAGGTAGCAAATCAGTTTATGGCTGCTACTGGCAAGCGGATCTCCCGAAAAACTGTCGCCAGACGTTTGCATGAAGGAGGACTATACGCCCGCTGTCCTGTTGTGTACATCCCATTGTCCAGACGTCCCCGTACCGCCCGTTTGCAATGGGGCCATCAACATCGCATTTGCACTGATAACGACTGGTATGCTGTCCTCTTCTCAGATGAGAGTAGATACAGTCTATCGTCTGATTGTCGACGACAACTGATCTGGCGTGATAGTGGTACTGCATATTGTCCAGCAAACATACAGGAAAGGGACCGATATCCGACTTGTAGTGTCATGGTATGAGCTGGCATCATGATCAATGGCCGTACGTTCCTTTATGTGCTTCCAACTGAGACTATGACTGGCCAACGATACATTAATGATGTTCTGCTACCTCATGTTCCGTGGTGCTGCCGGTCATAGATTCATTTTTATGGACGACAACGCAACATGTCATCGAACAGTCGCTGTCCGGGAGTGCCTTGAGAGCGAGGATATTCAACGCCTTGTATGGCCAGCACGTTCTCTAGATCTGAATCCCATTGAAAATGTGTGGGATGCTTTGGGGAGGAGTCTTGCTGGTCGCCAATGCCCTCCAATAAACAAGGACACCCTCATCCGTGCACTGACAGAGGAATGGGATAAATTACCCCAACAGCTGCTTGATAATGTTGTGCAAAGCATGACACGACGTGTGGAATCTTGCATCGCCCTCCATGGTGGCCATATCCCGTACTGACATCTTACGCCGGAACGCCTGCGGACTGTAATTGCATTTTTTTCACGTTTACGTATTCTGCACAAAATGGCCTGTTTGTCCCTTGAACACGTTCCAAAGCCTTCTGGATTTCAGAGCACAATAAATTGTCTTTCTTGTAATGTCCTGGCATTCTGCCATTATTTTATTTCACTTGGCATTCAACCACACTTACTTTTTTATGCGCTATATAGCCGTTTATGATCCGTCCTTAGCAATTGTCCAGCAGTGTATCTGGGGAATTTGAAGCCATGACCAATACATGTAATTCTTCCTAACGTTCCTAGAATCATTCTTGAACCATCCAGGCAGTGTGACAGGACGCAATATGCTGCTCTTGGCATGAAAGGATGTACCCGGTATGCAATGATATTTAGATTAATGGTGGAAGTCATAGTTTACTTCACATGAATGACTGGATCTAGGGTTTCTCAAAGAAACATTTCCCAGAACATTATACCCAGTCGAGTCACATTATTGTGTCCACCTCCAACTTTTGACGTCAACAGGACGTATCAAATAAAAGAAGAGACGTGTCCTGAACTGGCTTGGAGGGTATATAAGGTGTTCTGTAGACATTCTGAGAACATATCACTCGTTGCTGTTATGGATAAAAAGAGCAATTTCTTAGATTTGCAAAAAGGGACGATTATTGGCTTTTGGGCCAAGGGTGGCATTATTTCTGAAAGAGCGCAGTTTGTGGGTAGAATATTTATAAATATTGATATTGCTGATGAGGTGTAGCCTGTCGATATAGAGGGTGCCTATAAATGAAGTATGCAACTTCAGTATGCTATTAAAAAATGAAACATAAGTCATCGCTCTTTCCACGTTTATGAGTGAGTCACGGAAAAATTATCATTGGCCGCCACCGGGAATCGAACCCAGGGTCTTCCCGTTACGCGCCGGATATGCTTCCACTGAACCACAGCGGCCTCGAGTTCCTCCAGACTCACATACACTACCTGCCAAGCCAATTTGGCAGGTTGATTTCTTGGAGCCCCGCACAATGCTGGGGAATCATCAAAGATGGTGAAGTGTATGTGTATGTGAGTCTGGAGGAACTCGAAGCCACTGTGGGGCAGTGGAAGCATATCCGGCGCGTAACCGGAAGCCCTGGGTTCGATTCCTGGTGGCGGCCAATGAGAAATTTTCCGTGATTCACTTATAAACATGGAAAGAGCGATGACCTCTGGTTGATGTTCCTGCTCCACGTCAAATGTCTGTATTAATGCTATTAAAAAAATACGATAGAAAAAACTTACTTTGAACGTCAAAAGACGTGACAAGTATCAAAACTTGTTATGTTGAGTCAGATGATAAATGGGGCCAGGTGTCTCACATGTAATGAAAACTCTCGTCAAACACGGAATAAAATAGACATGGCTTCCCCAGTGGAGAAAGTAGCGTGTGTGTTTTGGTTTGCGGAATCAAAATCTCTAACAACAGTTCAACGTACGTTCAGAACGGAGTGCAAGAGACAGCCGCCGACGCGAAGGAGCACCGAACAATGGGTAAATAAATTATAAACGACATGAAGTGTCTTGAAAGGCAAAAGCACTGGGAGGCCTTCTGTTTAGGCTGAAAAGGAGGAAGACGTTCGTAAGGCGTATCTATGGTGTCCGAAGAAGTCCGTTCCACAACTCCAGTATAATAAAGACATCATTTGACAGCAAGATGGAGCGCCTCCGCACGGGTCTTTGAATGTACGCAGATCTTTAGACCACCATTTTCCAGGGCGTTGGATTGGACGTTGGGCTCCGGCGGAATGGCCACCCCGTTCTCCTGATATTACCTCAAGCGATTTTTTTCTTTGGGGCTTTATTAAGGACATTGTGTATAAGAACTGTTCACATCTATCACTGAGCTCAAAGAACGCATTACTGCAGCCTTCCTCCCTGTTACACCTGACATTCTTCTGTGTACGTGGGTGGAACTGGACTAACATTTAGACATCCTACGGGAAACCAATGAACCATACGTGAAGTCCTACTGGCCGCCCCGGTGGCGCAGTCATTTAAGCGATCGCCTCTGATCATTTGTCCGAAAGGGGCTCGGGTTTGAATCCCGGTGAGGCATGGATGTTGTGTTTCTCTTACGGCACTGGCTCTCTCCCTTCCCTGGAACCAGTGACCCTGAATTAGGGACGGGCCCCAAGCGATGGCTTCTGATCATTCGTCCGAAAGGGGTCCGGGTTCAAATCCCGATGAGGCATGGATGTTGTGTTTGTCTTACGACACTGGCTCTCTCTCTTCCCTGAAACCAGTGACCTCAAATTAGGGACAGGCGACTGCTTATAGCCCAAGCGATGGCTTCTTATCATTCGTCCGAAAGGGGTCCGGGTTGGAATCCCGGCGAGGCATGGATGTTGTGCTTGTCTTACGCCACTGCCTTCCTCCCTTCCCTGGAACCAGTGACCCTAAATTAGGGACTGGCGGCTACTTATAGCCCAAGCGATGGCCTCTCATCATTCGTCTGATAGGGGTCCTGGTTCGAATCCCGTGAGGAATGGATGTTGTGTTTGTCTTACGACACTGGCTCTCTCTCTTCCCTGGAACCAGTGACCCTAAATTAGGGACGGGCGACTGCTTATAGCCCAAGCGGTGGCTTCTTATCATTCGTCCGAAATGGGTCCGGGTTCGAATCCCGGCAAGGCATGGATGTTGTGTTTGTCTTATGGCACTGCCTCCCTCCCTTCCCTGGAACCAGTGACCCTAAATTAGGGACGGGCGCCTGCCTATAGCCTAAGCGATGGCTTCTGATCATTCGTCCGAAAGGGTCACAGATTCGAATCCCTGCGAGGCATGGATTTTGTGTTTGTCTTACGGCACTAGCTTTCTCTTTTCCCTGGAACCAGTGACCCTAAAATTAGTGACGGGACGACTGCTTATAGCCCATTGAGTTGCTCACGGTAATAGTCAAAGCTTCAATAAAAAAAAGGCCTGCTGACATTTAAAACAAAACTTTCACAGTTACCGTGTGTTTTGACATTAAAAGTAAGTTGTTATTTATTTTAGTTTTGTTCAATAGCATGCTGAAGTTGTATACTTCATTTATGGACACCTCGTATTTATGTGATTGACGAAGAAGTTTGATTTTCAATCTGTGTTGATACCAGTGAGAACATAGTCGAGTGACTTATACACCTGTCTTGATGCAAAAATGCTTGGAGAATAAATTGTTGAAGTTACGTAAGTCACAAAAGATAATTATTTCTACTTCTCAGTTGGTTGCTTGTTTCTAAATTGTAATTTATGTGTAACCAAGTAGACCAAGAACACTATCCAAATTGCTAGCTACTTAACTAACCACTTAAACAACAATTAACAAAGCTAAAACTCTATATAGTAGTTTATTAAAATAATGAAAACATTTTCTGCTTGTGGAGAACTTTTTTATTAAAATGCTGTACACCCAGGTTGGTCTTTCATAACAGAAGCAGTTCGACTTGTAATAGACGTATAAAAGTCATGCACATACGATGATGAAATTTCGGTCAATCTTGGAGGTTGAAAATGTGATTTCACCTTTCACTGCAGGTGTTTCCATAAATGTTCAATAATATCAAGGTCTGGGGGTAGAGGTGTTCAGAGTAGCTCCTGCAACCTCATTCTCATGCTCTTCAAAAAGTTGTAGGCTCACCTCAGGCTTTCAGAACAGCAGTAATTCGACTTCGAATAGACTTATACAAATCATGCTCCTACGATGATGACGTTTCGGCCAACCTTGGAGGTAGAAAATGTGATCTCAAGTTTTACTGCAGATATTTCTATAAATGTTCAACAATATCGAGATCTGGAGATTGAGGTGTTCAGAGTAGCTCTTGTAACCTCATTCTCATGATCTTCAGAAAGTTGTAGGCTCACCTCAGGATTTCAGAACATCAGCAATTCGACTTGGAATAGATTTATACAAGTCATGCAGACACGATGATGAAATTTCGGTCAATCTTGGAGGGAAAAACTGTGATCTCACCTTTTACTTTAGATATTTCCATAAATGTTCAACAATATCGAGATCTGGAGATTGAGGTGTTCAGGGTAGTTCCTGTAGCCTCATGATCACGCTCTTCAAAGCACAACTTAACACGTTGCGCAAAATTCACGGATACATTATTTGCTTGATACCAGGCTTTACGAAACAATGCCCGCAACATTGAGTGCAGCTGGTCCCCAAAACTGGATTCGTGCATTGCAATTGTGACACAATCCTGAAGAATAAACGGTGGCTCTTAGGAATTCCATGATATGACACATCACAGCATCAGCAATCTTCCCTCCATGCTTTACAGTCTGATCCAAACAGTAAAGGTGGTACTCTGCTGCTGGGTTTTCTCAGACGTACCCTGTACTAGTGATCGGAAGGAAGGTGAAGCACGATTCATCAAGTCAGATTATGTTTAATTTGCCAGTCTTTAGCATCCCAGGTTTTATGTGCTTTGCACCACGACACACGTGTTGTTGTATTAATGTTAGCACTCAAAGGTTTGTGAATTGCATAACTATCGCCCCTATGCAGTTTCCGACGAACTGTTATGACGAAAACGGGATCATAGCGTTCAGCTCTGCTGATATTTGTCGTGCCGCGGTCTTATGCTTTAGTTGTATAATCCGTACGAACCTTCGCCTAACCCCACCTGACATCTTCCTATAGCATACTTAATCTGCACTTTTGAATTCAACTTCGTGTCTGTTTTATAGGTAGTCATAATCTATGTACACCGATGAGACATTACATTCTGACCACCTACCTAATAAGCTGTATGACCCTCTTTAGCCCGCAAAACAGCGGCCATTCGGCGAAGCATCGATTCGATGAGGTGGCGATAGGTTTTCTTGGGGTATCTGGTACTATAATGCAACAGCAGTTCCTTCAATTCCTGTACATTTAGGGGAGGTGGTGATTTAGCGCGTGCTCGCTTTTCCAAGTCGAACCACAAATGTTCGATTGGGTCACCAGCATGTTCCTCGAACCACTCCTTGACGATTCTGGTAGAGTGGCATGGCGCATTATCTTGTTGATAATGGCCATCACCAGTAGGGAACACAGTTGCTATTAAAGGGTGAACTTCGCCAGTAACGACGTTCAGATACCTGATAGCCGTCAAGAATTGTGCTATTGGGATAATGGGGCCGAAAGTGTCCCAAGAAAACATGGCCCACAGCATAACATTACCTCCGCCGGCGTCTTTGCTCCCAACAGTGCATCCAGGTGCCACTGCCACCGTTGGTAATCGGCGTATACGCGCTCGGACGTCTACGTGATGCACCAGGAATTTTGATTCGTCAAACCAGACCACTTTCTTCCAGCCATCCATGGTCCAATCTGAATGATCTTGGGCCCCATTTCATGCATTGTTGACGATGATGTTCAGTGAGCATAGGAACCCGGCTGGGTCTTCGGTAACGCAAGCGCATGCGCAAAAGGTGGCGATGAACTGTTTGCTATGACACATTGCCCTGAACACCACTCTTGTAGCTGCGGGTGATTTTTCGCACTATGGCCCTGCGGTCACTGCGAACGATGCGCAACAGTCTCGGTTCCCCTCTGGCATAAAAGAGCTGCGGACGACGGTTTGCCGTTTGGCCGTATGTGCACCACTTTTGATACGTACTCACTACAGCGGCACGTGAACAACTCACATGCTGCGCTGTTTCAGAGATCATAGCTCCAAGGCTCCATGCCATCGCAATTTTTCCTTTATCAATCTCCAATAAATCGGCAACTTTTCTTTCCCATTCTGACTCCAAACACTCTGTTAACAAAAAGGTGGCCCTCGGATTGTGTATATAGTGCTCTGTGATTTTAACCTTCGCAACCGTTCGGTCTCCAGGCGCGCTCATTTCTTTAGGCTGGGGTTGGTCATAATGTAGTGCCTCGTCGGTGTAGTTTCTCGTATTTCAACAACTGTTTCTACCTTTCTAGTTACTGAAGCTACTGCAAGACGCGCACCAATTATCATGCCTCTTTTTAGATCACTAATATCTGATATTGTCGACAACTAGTCCATAACAGCTGTTTCACCTGCGACTATGGCACAGCTAAGTAATAGCCGACATCGTACTGCACCACGTTTGTATAGCTCACATCGCGGGTGACTGTGTCTCTGTGATTTGCACAAGACGCATTACGTGTATCCTAGACGTAAGCGGGTTTTCGATAATCTCCTCTTTTTTTTTTTTTTTTTTTTTTGCAATGATGTCGCAGGCTGTAGGCGTTGTTATTCTAAAAAAAACAAACAAAGAGGGTTTCCTGTAAAGCACTGTTTTTACACTGCTGTTATTCATACATTGCGTCTAACTTATGTTTTCTTCTTTAAAAATGGTTAAACTACCGCCAGAATTATTTTAGCAAATATTTTTTACAAAGTTTGATCACTAGCATTTTTCATTTTAATTAACTTTATTTTTCTTTATTTCGTGTCTTCGGGAACAACTTAATTAGTATTATGGAATTTTTAGTAACACTGTTATCTATATAATTCAGAAAATGTTACCACAAGAGCACCGGAAGCTGTTTATCAGTGCGCAACGAAATATATATTTTCCAACACATCTACTTAATTCCTATTTCCGTGTATTTGTAAAAAGTTTTATTTTAGTAATTTAGAAATTTTCTTTCTCCAAATTGTTACCTTGTTATGAATACAAACGTTTCTTAAGTGAAGGCTCCATAATATTAGGTTGCATTTCTCTTATTTAAATTCCTTTTCGCTGTCGTAAATATACGGTAAGGTAATAAACTGTATTTGTTTTCATTTCCCTGTGGTACCTTTTAATGAAAGCATGACAAAGAGAAATAGAATTAAAGTACTTAAGTGTGAAGTGACATTTGTACCTTTAAACTTCTAACGAGCATTTCTTGAATAATTCCATGAAGCAATCCCTGAGAGTAAAAGGAAATCTCAGCTATTTCTTCTTTTCAGCATTTTCCGATAAAAGGAAACGGAAGTTATTTTCAAAACAAAGGAAACGAACATACATTTCCTTGAAAAGTAGAAACTACTTCAGTTCCCAAGCACACCTCGTGTCCCAAGGAAGCTTTGGACTATTTATTGTGAGATTGGAAAGCAAACATTTATTCCCTTACAGATAGAAAACAAGACATCGCCCATTAAGTCGCAGACAACAAACACAAAATTTAAATGCCGAATGGGAAAACTGTCATCAAAGTCAAGCTAATGTAATAATTCAAACCTTAAAACAAAAACAAATAGCGAAATAACTGATATCGACATTAAAACAGTAAGGGTTGTATTAATTTTCGAGTAGCACGACTTTTAACAGAAGTCTGAAGCCTACAGCAGAAGAAGTACACTGGCATCAAACAGTAAAACGCGGAAGGCATTAGCAAGGATAAAACGGAAAATACGTAACGGCAGGTAAAGACGTTAGCCATGTAAAAAGACAAAATCATTAGGGAAATAAACATTGCGTACACTGTGTCACATCTGCAAATGTCACCAAGGTGACATGCAAGAATGTCACCTAAAAATTCCTGAATAAGGAATGTGATCACCTCGTAAGAACAGACAACTCTCACAACATCGATACGAACTCATCACCAGGTTGTTAATGAAACCGAAGAATTCCATTCCTCGATGAGGGTGCTGCATAGCTCAGGAAGGGTTCTGGGATAGGTCTAACAAGTTGCTACGTGTTGTCCTATAGCATCTCAGGCATTCTTTACAGCGTTCAGGTCCAGAGATCCGGCTGCCAAGATAATGTCGACTGAGGAAATCACAGTCGGGCGAGCGTTATCATCTGTTAACCCTTTGGCGACCATAGCACCCAACGCGCCCTTACATACCAACAACCACAAGCGACCGAGGCTCCCGAATAGCGTGAGTAGGATTTCCTAACTCCCATTAGTTTGAATTCGCACTGCAGGAGTAACCCTTAGTAGTCACAGTCACTCCTGGTTGGCTTCTTTGTTTTGTTGTCGCTGAAGAAAGAAGTGAAGCTAATAGTTTGTCCCGGGGTTACATCATTCAGACTTCTGACATCGCTCAGTAGAACTCTTCCTTTGTTGACACCGGCTTCGTTTGTTTGTGATATCTTGTATTTTTCCAAAAGCAGAGTTTATGGGGCGAAATATTTTGTAAAAAGTATTTCATTTTCCTCAATCCAAATGTACAGATTGAGAGCATTGTTTTGCAAGAAAGAACAAGAAAATGTTAAGGTAAACAATATTTCCTAACTGTTACCACTCCTTCCTGTATACCTAAGGCTCTTAGTAGAATAATGCACTGGATTATTAACACAGCAATCAGACATCACTGAATTGCGTGTATTTTATTGTTTCTCACGTAACATTAACCACATCAGAAAATTTTAAAATTATATCGCCCTGGAACAGGAATCAGATTCGCATCTCCCAATTTCCGTTACACCACACAGGTAGATAGATTGTCCCAGGGAAACGTACAAAGGTCAGTGTAGGTCAAGCCGAGAGATCGAAAGTTTCGAGTGGTGACCCAACACTAATTCTTCTTTTGTTATTGAAAAAGACAGGAGAAATGAAATTCGGAAAGGAATCATTTCCGCGCGCTCTGGTATTCTGAGCAACAAAACATTTTGAGATCGTGGTTTTTAAAGGGTTGAAAGGTATTGAACGCCAGAAGATCCCCTATAAAAACTGACATAGTTCTCTTGGATCACGTCCCTATAGCGTTCTGCATTCACACTGCTTCCTGTGAACACGTGGAGTGTGTGAAAACACAAGTTTGTCCGCGACGGACATCGAACCCGTGTCTCCTCACACCAGAATACGTCGCTCTCCCAAATGAGCTACGCGGACAGATTTGTAGTCTTGACTCCTGTTTTCACCTCTGTAGTATGTCACATCATCTCCCTCTTAGATTTTTTGTTGTTGTTGTTGTTTTTTGTTTTTTTTTTGTCTTTGAAGCGAAGTAGGAATTTTTCATTAATTCCGAGCAATGTGTGGAACAAACATCCCACTTTTTTTCGAAGAACCCAATAGCCAGTAGATCCATTTTCTACAATCGGGCGCCAATGTGAAAACACAAGTTTATCCGTGTACCCTCACTCCGGAGTAAGTCGCTCTCCCAACTGAGCTACGCGGACAGAATTTTTTCTGTCGTCTTGACTCATATTTTCACCTCTGTAGTATGTCACAAGTGGTATGTTGCCGTTGAACATAATGTATCTAAGTGCGAGCACAACTCCGCCCCCCAAAGATTCTCGCTCGTAGATGTCCAATGGATGATTGCGGGTTCATTACTTTCTGCAGATGAAATGCCAACGATAATCCGTTTATAGACTGAATCTCGACTTCTTCAGCAAAAGAAATATCTGCCCAATCTCCTGGGCTTCAAGAAAGATGTTCCCTGCATCAGTTCAACGTATAGTTCCCATTTTCAATGAACGGGAATACTAGCCGGTAACCACAGTTTTCGAAGTCAAGCGAGCTCTCCTGTGAGATGCTGTTAGGTGGATACAAATCATGGGTCTCCTGGAATAAAGCCAATTGCATTAAGCCTTCGATATATCGATGGTCTTAATACCGTGGTACCAGTGGCACCATAAAACTCCGAAGAAAATTGTGGGCTGCATAGGACCTTTGGTGCCGTGCGGTAAAAGCGACATAACGGCCCTCATGAGATGTAGCACGCCTTAGATGAGCATTTCCATACTTCCCTAACATACCACCTGTGTTGCTGAATCACAGCAAAAACCATGATACCACTCTTGGGTGAATAACAAAGTACCTTGTGAACCGGGCCTGAGACTGATCTGCTACGCAACCGTGCAACATCGGATACACGTGTATTTAACAAACGAACATCAGCAGCCACCGGAACGCTTCTTACACGCTCCGTGAACGAGAAATACCACGGTTGCTCCCCGTTAGTTCAACATTTGTAACTCAATTTACATATTGGACAGTATAGTATTTTGCTCACTGAAATAGAAATTTTTGTGCGGGCATTTGCTCATAGTGCTTTCCACAGCTATGACGGGACCCACAGGATGACATGAAAACATTCGCCAGATCATGACGCTTCCCCCACCAGCTTGTGTTCTTCCGGGAATGGTTGAAGAGTGTTTGTTCTCCGATGCTTTTCGCCTTATACGCCAACGTCCCTTCGTTCGATGAAGCAGAAAACGTGATTCAACTGAGAAGGCAATCCCTTGCCAATCATCGGAGGCCCAATTCCGATATTGCCGTGCAAATGTAAACCTTTCTGCCGATGCACTTTCGTTAGCATAGGGGCAGTGACCATCCGTTTGCATCGGAGCGCCATACGCAGCCGGGTTCGCTGGAATGTCGTTTTAGACACACTTCCGGTAGCCCCCTGGTTCATTCGGCCAGTACGTTGCGCCACTGTGGCATGTCGATCGGCCCTCACGCACCTTCGAATCCGACGTTCACTTCTCACATCAATGGCACGTGGTGTTCCGCAGTTTTAACGTCGCTTATTCGCAATGGTGCCATTTCTCCAATCAAGATACACTTTAACCACAGCAGCACGCGAACAGTTCTCAAACTGTGCTGTTTCAGAATTGCTGCCACCCTTGGCTTGAAAGCCGATAATCATCCCTTTTTGCAAATCTGATAAATCGCTCCTTTTATTCATGACAGCAGGGAGTCATATGTTTTCAGAATGCCTACAGAATACCTTATATACCCTCCAAGCCAGCTCACGACACGTGCCTTCTTTCATTGGCTACGCGCTATTGCCGTCAAAAGTAGGAGATGGTTACAATAATTTGAGTCTACTGTGTACAAAGCTTTATTGAAAGTGAACTACACTGCTGCCGAAAATTGAAGTCCGAAAGGCCTTCGCGGGGATAAAAAGGAAATTATGAAACAGCAGGTACAGGCGTTTGGCATATAAAGAGGCACTGTCCTAAGGGTAATAAGCAGGACCCTGATGTTGATGACCTAAACATTCCTAAAACATGCCTTTAAAAGAAGAAAAAAGTGCCCTTAAAAATCGAAAAAAATATTTTTTAAATTTAAATGAAAAACCCCTCTAAAACAGTCTGCATTATATTTTTTCAAAATTGAAATGAAATAACGACAATCTTACACAATTCATAACCTAAAACTTTGTCTTTTGTTTATAATAAAATGCACTATAAAACCTCAGAAGAAAAAAATGCAAGTAAATACCTGCCAGGTAGTACATAAAAGGTTTGGCATGTCAGCGACATTACAAGATAAAAAGCTCTGATTTTGAATTATTTTATTCACTGAGAGAAAATTAAAAAAGTGACCTAAAACAAACAAAAATGCTCCGAAACTATAAAAAAACCCAACAAACCTCAAAAAATGCCTAAAAGAGCAAAAAGATAAAAGGCATAAAAATGCCAATGTCAGAGTCCAGGCCCTGGTAATTAGCATTTTATTACAACAGACAAATATGTACGTATTTTGCTCATACAGGGTCACAACCGCAAATTTCATCAAAGGTGAGATTTTAGAAATGTAACTTAAAAATGTCTTAATAAGGAATGTGATCACCTCCTACGGACAAACAACTCTCACAACGACGATACATACTCATCACGAGGTTGTTGAACTCTGGAGCCAAGGAATTCAATTCCTCCATCAGGTAAGTCTGTAGAGGTGCTGGGAAAGGACTAACGAGCTGCCTCGAGTCGTCCCACAGCATCCCAAGCATGTACAGCTCCAGAGACATGGCAGGCCAGTCCATGCCGGATATTCTTGCTCTGGAGGGTATCATCGTCAATCTGAACACTGCGCGAGCTAGCTTTATCATCCATTAAAAGGAACTGAGGACCAACGACTCCCCGAAAAAGTTTGACATATGCTACTAGGATCTATTGTGTTGAGCATTCACATTTCTACCTGCAAAAACGTGGAGTGTTGTGCACACATTGACCCTAACGCCACCCCACACGAGAAGACTACCGCCTCCGAAGAAATCTCGTTCACTAACGTTTGTAAGATTCTTGCGTGCTCTCTTTTTTCTCCAGATGAAATGCCAACGAGAATCCGTTTGTAGACTGAATCTCGTTTCATTTATAAAAGAAATACCGAGCCACTTGTCTGAGCTCAGGAGTGCTGTTGCCTGCACCGCTTCAAGCCAGGACGACAATTGCCGGGCTGTTTGGTACCTATGATTCCGTGCGGTAAAAGCGACGTAACCGTCCTCGGGGGTGTCGTACGCTCTTAAGTGATCATGATCAGGCCTCCGTGACACCCCACCAGTGTTGTTGAATTTCTGTCGTAACCGTGAAACCACTTTGAGGCAAGGAGGTTATATCACTGGAGACACCACTCCTATCCACGCAGCATTGACCGCCATAAGTCCCCGTCTGGGCTGCAAATGACGTCATGAGCATGCACGACACAGCCGCAGAAGAGAAGCTGCTTGGAAACCAATGGAACAAAAGCTTCTAAGCGTATAAACAGATAAAATGAGTAATTCAATAATCTTTATCAATGATACACAAGCTTACTGTTTCATCAACGGCATAATTTAGTTCATTTTTGCCTGCTCGTGACGTCCCACCACAGATTAGCTGTGACCTATGACGGCAGAGCCAGTGGTGTCTCCAGTAATATAACCTCCTTGCTTTGAGGTGGACATATCAGTCCCACGAGACCTGGGCCTCAGCATGGCGTCCTTCTAGTTGTCTTATCGCTTGCTACCGTACAGCGTCGACATAAGAAAAGAGTTTGAAGACATATGGAAAACCTTTGCAATCATAAGGAAAGCATTTGCTCACATGTGGAAAGCATTTACAGACATAATAAAACATTTGCAGATATAAGAAAAGCATTTGCAGCCATGAGGAAAGCATTTGCAGCCTTAAAGAAAGCATTTCCAGACATGAGAAAACTTTTGCAGCCACAAGGAACGCTTTTGCAGACGTGAGAGAAACCTTTGCAGCCATAAGCAAAGCATTTGCAGCCATTAAGAAAGCATTTGCAGACAAGAAAACATTTGTAGCCTTAATGGAGCACATTTGCAGATATAAGAAAAACATTTGCAGCCATAAGGAAAGCTTTTACAGACGTGAGGAAAATATTTACAGACTTAAAGAAAGCATTTGCAGACACGATGAAAACATTTGCAGCCATAGAGAAAGCTTTTGCAGACATGAGGAAAACATTTGCAGCCATAAGAAAAGCATTTAAAGCCACTGAAATCCTTCTTATACGTGCTGTCAAGGAGAAATCACATTTGTCCTTCCTCGTTGACTTTCAGTACGTAACTCACTTTACATATTGAAGAACGTTTTGCTCAGTTACTAAAATTTTACTGCGGCAATTTTTTCACGTGTCCAGTCATACCATTTCATACCGAGATTTGGATTATTTTCCCGCCGGACACTAATTTTATTCCGGACATTAATTTCGGATAACACTGTAGATAAAGGCCTTAGATGAGATGGAAGTACTGTATCATCAAACACATGAAAGAGAAGAACTAAGGCAGAAAGGACTGAACAAGGAGGATTAATAGCAATTACCCAATAAAGACGTAGGGTCTAATTATGCTGTAGAAGAGGTATTTTATGAAACCACACACACCCACCCACAGTATTGCAATTTACTTACAAGTACATTTCTCTGACGTTAAAAGGTGGAGGTACTAAGAAATAAATTGTATTTCGTCGTAAGAATTAACCGATTTATAAAAACTAAAAACTTATATCGTAGGTTTTGAATAAATTCCTTGCACTTTATGCGTTTGCTTCTGAAGGAATTGAATACGGTGTAGCGGATGAACGAGGATGACAGACGTAAAGAATTTCGAATAATCGGCTGGAATACCCTGAAGAATACATCGTGAACGACATGTATCTCATGTTTTTGGAGTCTGAGTCTTCTATGAATTGACAGGAAAAATTCTGAGAGCATTTCCCTGACGCAGCGACGTCTACAAAGCCAAACATTTGGATCGAAGGCACGTGAAGAGAATTCAGATGTTGAGAACTCCATGATTACGATAATATTGTGCTTCAGAAGAAATGCTAGATCCCCAGAAAGAAGTGCGAATGCATAATCGAAAGCGGATCAGAAATTTCCCTAACCAAAATGGAACCTTAGAATATATCTCCGCATTTTATGGAGACTAGAATTCGTTTTACTTTTAAAGGACACGTGCATTTTCATATTTGCTGCAAACTCGAGTGCAAGGAACTTTAAGGTAAATTCGCGGATCTTCTGGCGATTGAGAGTTTCACGCTTCTCCCACATGATCCTGCGGTTGCTAGGCTTAGGTTCGAATCCAGGTTTACATTGCTGTAGCAGCCGTTATTTAATAACAAGTTTCTTTTAACTGTAAACGTAGCAAGGCTATGGGTTTTTTTTTAAGTAACCATAAGAAGGCTATGGTTACTCCCGACAGCAACTTGTTCAATTCTTCATCATTTCTGATGGCCAGCTGAAAATGTCTAATAATAATTTTGGTCTTCTTGTTGTCTCTGGCAGCATTCCCAGCTAACTCAAGAACTTCAGAAGCCAAGTACTCCAAGACAGCGGCTAGGTAATCTGGTGCACAAGCATCCGTGAATTTGAGACGAGCGGGCGTTTTCAGCCTTGAGCGCACACGAAAAGTATTTGAATGGCTTCTAAAAAAACTAAAAAATCGATTTAATTTTTCTAAATTTCGTCTTTTACACCATACAATCCGTAAAGAGCACTTTCAAGAGTGAGCTCTTAATGATGCCCTTTAACTATTCGGTGTTTGTGTGCATGTGCAAAAGATTAATACTGCATACATGTATATGATCATTTTTACAAGGTGTACGTGTAGGCAGTGTTTCTTTCAGGCATACATTCAGGGGTGGGGGCAAAGCCCTCCCGGAAACGACACCCCTCCGAGATAATTTAGGTTACCTAACCAAATGTTAATAAATTCAGGCTAGGAAGAAAATGAAAGTTTCGTTTCTTCTTTATGCTACAAATATTTCTCCAATTATATTATTTTTTATATTTGTTCTACTATAGTTTATTTTGCTAAAACGTATATTACGACGCATGCTATTCTTCAAATAATAATAAAAATTCTAAACGTACCTAATTGTCTGGGAATCGTGATTCAGGTTCAAGAGTGTGTTAAATGTCTTTTAATAGATACAAATTTCAAGACTGCCCCCTCCCCCCGAACCTTCCCTCGTTTAGCTGAAAAAAGTTTGTTATTCTTGAAATGTTTGAAGTAATTACTATAACCGGGTAACCGGGGTGTATACAGAATTTTTCTGGGGGGGGGGAATTTAGGGGAATCCACCAGAGCAAAATGAAAGTTGATGAAAAATGGAAGAAAAATTAAAGCATTTTTCTCTAATGCAAGTTGATACATTTTTATTAAATTATGGCATTTTTTCTAATGTAAGTCGCATTTTAACGGAAAAAAAATGAAACACTTTCTGGGAGGCCAAGGCGCCCTTGTATGAGATACATAATAATTACTTCTATATATATAAATATATGGGATGTTAGGTCAGGTGATGCGTAACATCAGAGCCTCTCCTTGACAAATGTCAACCCCGCCTTCTTGCGGTGCATTCTGTTCTCACTAAAGGGGCTCTGACGACCGCCAACCCGCTTGGCCAGCGTGGTGAGTTATGGCCAAACCCCTCCAAAATGACTCCACAACTTAAATCTTGGCCCTCAGTCTCCGGCAGCTGGAATGTACGAGACCAAAGCAGCGGCCAGTGTGACATGAAGGCAGAGGGTGCTAAGAATCCCCGGAGGACCGGACTAGGCTGCCATTTGATGCTGACCTTGGCTACGTACAACGGACGCTCCCTATCTTCTGATTCAAGGCTTCTTGAATTGGAAGAGGAACTACAAAGGATCAAGTGGGACATCGTCGGGCTGAGTGAGGTGTGGACATCTCTTCTACTATCGTGTGACAGATACTGGCAGAACTAGTGGTGTTGAATTTATAATAAACAAGAAACTAAAGGATAAAGTTGTAGAAGTTGAAAGTTCCTCTGACAGAGCTGCACGACTCGTTACCCAACTCTCGAGAAGATACCAGGCTCAGATTATTCAAACTTATGCACCCACCACAAGTCATCCTGAAGAAGAAATTGAAGAATTTTATGAGGAAATTCGTCATCTAAATAATAAAGGTAAGCAGCACTTGAAGATAATTATGGGAGATTTCAATGTACAAATAGGGCAACGGCAACAGAATGAAACTTCAGTAGGTAAATTCCGTCACGGCAACAGAAACCAGCGTGCAAATACTCTCGTAGAGTTTGCAGAGGCAGAAGGGTTTTTCATCTTGAACTCCTTTTTCAAGAAAAAGCCGCACAGGAAATGGACATGGAGACATCCAAATGGGACGACAAGTGAAATTGATTTTATTATGTGTAACAAAAAAATCGTCATAGAAGACTGCAGTGTGCTAAACAAGTTCGACACAGGTAGTGACCATAGATTGGTGAGATGTAAGATGCACTGCAACACTGAACTCGAACCTGGCAAGCTCATAAGACAAACAAAATGTATTAACATAACCAAGCTTAAAAAACACCATAATACCTTCAAGTTGGAACTGAAGAACAGATTCTCTGCTTTAGAAGGCCTAAGATCAGAAGAAGTGGATATTTCTGAAGTTAACAGAAAAGTAACCAAAGCTCTTATGTAAACAGCAACAAAATTAGCTGGGTCTAAGAAGTTGCATGTGAACAATTGCATGTGAACAAATTATCAGGAAAAACCAAAATGTTGATGCAAAAAAGAAGAGAGATGAGGACAACTAAAGAAGATGTGACTTCCAAAGTGGAATATATAGAGCTATGCAAGACAGTACGAAAAGGTATCACTGAAGACGTAAGAAAATTCAACTGTGAACTAGTGAGTAAAGCAATTGAAAACAACCAAAGCCTAAAGATAGCAAAGGGACATCTCAGTAAGGGAAGAAAACGGATTATGGCACTGAGAAAAGAAGATGGTTCTGTAACAAGAAATAGAGGCGAAATTTTGACAAGAGTGAAAGATTTCTACTCCAAATTATATGAAAGGGATGATACATGTACTCCAGACATCATGAACGGTACCAGTACCAGAGTTCTTCCAGTCCTACCAGCAGAAGTTGCACATGCAATCAAGAACATGAAGCGGGGAAAACTCCAGGAGAAGATGGAATTACTGTAGACATCATACAAGAAGCAAGTGGAGAAATCGAAACAATACTCGCCCAAATTTTCACTCGATGCCTTTATGAAGGGCAGATTCCTGAGGATTGAAACAACGCTACAATGATCCTGCTACATAAAAAAGGTGACATTGAGGTTCTCAGGAACTACATACCCATCAGCCTCCTATCGGTGGTTTATAAAATCTTCACTAAAGTTCTTTCACACCGCTTGAAGGTAACACTGGACATGGCGTAACCGAGAGAACAAGTTGGATTCAGGAGTGACTGCAGCACAATAGATCATATCCACGTACTGAGAGAACTAATTGAAAGAGCGAGGGAATATGAACTTCCATTGTGCATGGCTTTTATCGATTATGAAAAGGCCTTTGATTCGGTGAAACCATCAGCAGTTACAATGGATCTGAAATCTTGCGGTATTGAAGATGCGTACATTAATATTATTAATAACATCTATCAAAATGCGAGTGCAAAGATTCGGCTGTTTGAAAGTACAACACACATAAAAATTGGAAAGGGAGTGATGCCCCATTGGAAAATGTCTTTCAATCACTGAACTGAGAAAACAAAGGGATAAAGATTAATGGAGATGACTTTCGAGCTTGTCAAGGAGATGTTGAATACAAAGGATACAACGGCGCTTTATTGAAAAGGTAGCTTCCAGCACAACTGGACAGAAGACAGAAACGTCCATGTGACAGGCGGCTGCCAAGAAAAATCCAGTCTTTAGTTGGGGATATGATCAACCCTAACTGCTTTGCAGGATTAACAACGTCTGTCCATGCTGAGGACGAGCTTGTCAAGGAGCTGTTGAGGCATCGCAGCCCATTCCTCTTGTAGCGCCAATCGCAGCTGCGGAATCGTTGCTGGCGGCTGGTGACTTGCTGCCAAGCGTCTTCCGAGAAGGTCCCACACGTGTTCGTTCGGATTTAGGTCCGGGGACCTTGCGGGCCAATCCATGCGTTGAATATCTTCACTCTCCAACAGCTCTGCGACAGCCACTGTACGCTTAGGTGTAGCGTTGTCGTCCATGAAGAGGAACTCAGGACTCACAGGACTCACAGCACCTCTAGACAGACGCACGTGAGGCAGGAGAACCTCGGTACAATAGCGGACACCAGTGACTGAACCTCCTTTGAAGATGTGGACGTCAGTACGGCTACCAAGCATGATACCGGTCGAAATGAGAATTCCGCCACCTCCAAACCGGTCCCTTTCGATGATGTTGGAGGTTTGATTGCGTGTTTCCTGCTCTCTCCAGGTATGTATACGTCCAGAATCGCTCGTCAGACTAAATCGGCTCTCATCTGTAAAGAGAACTCTACCCCATTGCTGATGTGTCCAGTTCTTGTGTTTCTGGCACCACAGAAACCGCCGTCTCCGATGAGCAGGCTTTAATGGCACACATCGTACTGGTCGTCATGCAAATAGACCACCTTTGTGTAGCCTCCTGGCTACGGTAAAACGCAATCACGTACGTCCAGTTGTCTCTTGCATGTGCCTTGCGATTTCTCCCGCGGTCTGCCGTCTGTCTCTTCTCGCCTGTAGGACAATATACCGGTCGTCCGCCGCCGTGGTTGCTCGTGGACGACCACAGCTAAACTCTTTGACAGCTGTTCCTGTCGTTTGAAATGCTCTCCAAGCTCGTGAAACGATGCTGTGAGCTATCCCGAACTCCTCGGACACACTAGTCACACCTCGACCTTCTTCCAACTTCCCAATGACGCGGCCTCGGGTAAAATCATCCAGATGTCGTCTACTGGATTGCCTGTTGGCCATATCACACGGTGGCAGCAACTCTACGTAGTTCAAACTGATGTACACCGTGCAATAGCTTTCACCGAATTGCTGAGAGTACACCGCCCGTGTGCTTTATACCCTTCCGTAATTCACCCGCCTACGTCATGCTGCATATATGCGCATGTCCTACCGTACCGGACCCTGAACTATCTTCTGAGTGGTCTTTCGGTCCGTTCGGCCTGCTCGTTCCGTTGTTATGCTAATTTCTCCTCTTCGTCCTTAATTTTTGCACACCAGTGTAGATTGTATGCGGTAATCATTATAAAATAGACTATAATGAGATTAAGTGCTCGAAAATAGCCTGAAAGGTTTTGTTTCGGCATCGTCAGTCCGCGAACGTTTCCTCATCGTTTCGCGGGTCCTCGAATGCTAAAATGTTCGGAACTACTAACCTTGAATTTCCAACTACTCGCTGATAGTAACTCAACTATGATGGGGCCAGCCGAATACCAAGAAATGGCCGCCCAAATGATCACAGATCCACCCTCATGTTTGATAGTTGGAACCAGACATTCATAATCGCACGCTTCCTTGAGCGTTTTCCATACATAAACCCTACCTACTGTTGTGAATGATGTAAGTGAGGTCTTATGGGATCATAATGCACGTTTCTATTCACCAGCAGTCTAGGTTTATGCTCATGACACCATTTTTTGCATTGCAGTATTGGTAAATGTGATCAAAAGTTTAGCACCTGCAGCTCTTCTATTGAAGTTGACTTTTATTAAGTTCTCTGCGGATTGTTTTTATGGAAACAGAGTCTTTCTGGTGGACTTTGAATTCTGCTGTCACGTTTGCTGCATTAGTTCTGTGTTGGTTGTATACAATGCTTGTTAGCCGCCCCGGTGGTGCAGTGGTCTAAGCGATGGCTTCTGATTATTCGTCCGAAAGGGGTCCGGGTTCGAATACCGGTGAGGCATTTATATTGTGTTTGTATTACGGCACTGGCTCTCTCCCTTTCCTGGAACCAGTGGCTCTAAATTGGGGACGGGCGACTGCTTTATAGCCCATTGAGTTGCTCACGGTGGGCCATAAACCTCCAATCAAAACAAAAATCTTTTTTAAGTGTTCGACAGTCCTTCTCATTCAACCTCGGTTTCTCTCACTATTCTTTTTCGCTGATGAAGTCTTTCGTGCTTTGTGTGCGTAGTCATAACCGTGGAGACTGTTGCTTATGAAACACCAAATAATTTGTCCGTTATGGTTAAAGACGCTCCTTCCCAAGGGCTCCCACGATTTGTCCTCTTTGGAAGTCTGACAGGTCAACCATTTCAAGGAGAGCTCGTACGAACTGCTACTGAACACAACTATTACTGCACTGACATGCAACCCATAGAATATATAACAAGAAAGATGACACCGAATTTTCGGGTGTAATAACCACGTCTTTTGAATCTGTTCTGACGCAAATTAAATTATTTATCAAAGCTATTCAAAGTCAATGGAACCCGTAAGGAAAACAATAATATCTGACGGAAGGAAGAAGTTTTTTCAATCGGGTTTTTAATCCCTCAGATATGGCTGTAAACGAAATCGTAAGCTTACGCCCTCTGGCTGCAGACTTGTGCGTTAAGAAAAATAGGAATTTTTATGAGAAACATTTCACACCCGAAACGCTTTCCAACATAGAATTTTTCAAGTCGAACTCTTAGAAACAGAGATATCGACAAAAATAAGATGTGACTTTACGTTCCCTGGTGAGAAAACCATGCATCATTTTAGGAAGAAAGTATTCTCAAAAGGTTTTTCGATATGAGCTGCATCGGTCCACGAAAAAAATTTAGTCGAGTTTTCAGGAGCCCAGATTTGCTGCAAATACGTCAGAAGCAGAAATTGACACTTATGCCCCCTGGTGACCAAACCATTCTTTACCAAACAATAAAAATTATGTGAAAATACATTCCCATCAGGTGTTGTATGCGATACAGGAAGAATATTTTTAAAATCGAAGTTTTAGAAGCAGAAATAACGCAGAAAACGCAATTTGCCAAATGCGCCCCCTAGCGGAAAGTCTATGATTTACTTGAAAATTTTTAATTTATAAAAAAAACATTTCGCATCGGAAACGGTATCCAACAAAGAATGAATTTTTCAAATCGAACTTCTAGAAATAGAGATATTGACTAAAAATAAAATATAAATCTACGCCCCCTGGCAGAGAAACCATGACACATTTTAAGAAGAAAATATTCCGAAAAGGTTTATTAACGTGAGTGGCATCGGTCTACGAATAAATTTTTTCAATCGAGATTTTTGAAGCTCAGATTTTATAGCAAATACATCAGAAGCAGAAATTAACACTGGCCCCTATTGGCCAAAGTATTCTTTACCAAAAATTAAAAATTATATGCAAATGATTTTTCATCAGGAGCTGCATCCGCTAAAGAAAACATTTTTTCAAATTGGAGTTTTAGAAGAAGAAATATCGGGGTAAACGTAATTTACTTTCACGCTAGCGGAAAATCTATGCGGAATTTAAGAAGGTAACTATACCTAAAATACTCGTCAACATAAATGGAATCGAAAGGTAAAAGGATTTTTTCAAATGGATGTTTAGAAGCGCATATGTGGAATAAAATGTATTTTTGAATTCGACATCTTCTGCATTTACGCCCTCTAGCGACGAAGTTGTACATCGTAAAAAAAAAACGAAAGGAAGGATCATCACTTGCATATTTCAAGCTTCCCAATGCAAAAATAATTTTTCAAATCGGACTAATAGTTGCAGAGATATCGTGTCTACAGACGGACGGACAGACAAACCGATAACATAAGCACGATCTTTTTTTACAAAAGACGTGCTAAAAAGAAAAGATACACAAGAGATAATCACAACATCTGTTTTTTTTTAAGTGTACCCTAAACGAACAGCATTAAACCCTATAATCATGGTGTTCACATTATTTTATCCTACACCTCTGGATGACCTTAAAAACAATTAATTCACAATCTCATTCTCCAAGTATGGAATAACACATTTGCGTTCTAATAAAGTACTTAGTTGAAGTTTGTTAGGATGATTTCAAAAATGGCACTCACTTATTCGCATTGCGTACAAATGTTATGTAAATATCCATATAAAAATGGAATTGCATACATTCTTTCTGATGAAAATTGCTTGCCGTCCCGGTGGCGCAGTGGTCTAAGCTCTGATCATTCGCTCGAAAGGGGTACGGGTTCGAATCCCGGTGAGGCATGGATGTTGTGTTTGTCTAACGGCACTGGTTCTTTCCTTCCCTTGCTCACGGTGGTCGTTAAACCTCCAATCAAAAAACAAAAAAAAGAAATGAATATTGTTTTAATGAACATACACAGTCGAGTCACATTATTGTAACCACCTGCTACTTTTGACATCAATAGCGCGCTAATGAAAGAAGGCAAGTGTCATGAGCTGGCTTGGAGGATGCATAAGGTGTGTCGTAGGCATTCTGAAAACATATCACTCGTTGCTGTCATGGATAAAAGAAACGATTTATCATATTTGCAAAAAGGGATGATTATCGGCTTTCAGTCCAACGGTGGCAGCATTTAAAAAACATCGCATTTTTTTTTATTGCAGGTTTAACGACCACCGTGAGCAACTCAATGAGCTATAAGCACTCCCCCGCCACTAATTTAGGACCACTGGCTCCAGGGAAGGGAGAGAGCCAGTGCCGTAAGACAAAAACAACATCCATGCCTCACCGGGATTCGAACCCGGACCCATTTTGGACGAATGATCAGAAGCCATCGCTTAGACTACTGTGCCACCGGCGCAGTAGCGCAGTTTATGAACTGTTCGCGTACTGCTATGGTTAAAGTGTATCCTGATTTCAGAAATGGCGCCATTGCGAATAAGCGACGTGGAAACTGCGGAGCACGACGTGCCATTGATGTGAGACATGAACGCCGGCTTCGAAGGTGCTTGAGGGCCGATCGACACGCTACAAATGGAACAACTCCCTGGCGGAATAAACCAATGGGGCTACCGGAAGTGTGTCTAAAAGGACAGTTCAGCGAACCTTGCTGCATATGGCGCTCCGATGCAAACGGATGGTCACTGCACCTATGCTAACGAAGGTTCATCGGGAGAAAAGGCTTACATTTGCACGGCACCATCGGAATTGAACCTCAGCTGATTGGCAAAGGATTGCCTTCTCTGATGAATCACGTTTACGTTTTCTGTTTCATCGAACGAATGGTCGTTGACGTATAAGGCGCGAAACATCGGAGAACAAATACTATTCAACCATTGCCGGTAGAACACAAGCAGGTGGGGTCTGTGGAATCCGTTTTGGTCTGTGGAATGCTTTTGGGGCGTACCTTGGATCCACTGATACCTGTGGAAGGCACTATGGACCGAATTCGTTATGAATCCATCTTAGCGGACCACGTACAACCATACGTGCTGATTGTATAACCTGGGGCGGATGGGATGTTCCAGCACGACAATGCGACGTGTCACAGAGCTAGAAATGTCCGAGAATGGTCGGAAGAGCACGATGAAGACTTCAAAGTACCTCCTTGGACCCCTAATTCCTCAGACTTAAACCCAATTGAGCACCTGTGGTACTTTCTCAATCGTATTATTCACTCTATGGATCCTGCACCATGCACCCTCATGCAGCTGTCTGATGCACTGCAGTCAGAATGGCTCCACATATCTATGAGCACCTTCCAGCACCTTATTGAGTCACTCCCAGCCGTTCTAGCTGCTGTCCGAGCTGCACTCGTCGGTTACTCTGGATACAAACTGGTGGTCACAATAATGTGACTCGACCGCGTAGTATTCATATTATAAGTAGTGACACAGGAGTTGAAACATGTCGTCGCAGTGGTCTAGGCGCTGGTCTGTGACCATTCGTCTGCGATGGGTACGGATCTTGTGTTTGTCTAATGGTACTCGCTTTTTTCTTCCTTTGAAACCAGTGTATCTTAATTACAGAGGGACGACTGTTTATATCCTATTCATTCGCTTACACACGGTGAGCGTTGAACAACTAAACCAACAACTTGAAATGAAATAAAGTTTATACGGATATCTGTTACGAAAGTCTAATCGTTTTAGAAAAATCTCTAATTACTTTATTATTCAGTGCTCATTTTAAATATTCATACAGTACTTTCCCCTTTCAAACCAACATCAATAATTTACCATATCATGCTAACTGCCGACTTCAGATGTGCCTGTTTCTCCTTCTGTTTCACGTCCTAGTAAAAATGTTCGCTCTTCTCTTCGTTGAGATGACGAGAAAAAAATCTAAAATACTACTCAAGCAATGAATTTTCAGTCCTATGTTGAACCACAATCTCTTAAGAACTTAAAGTTTGCTTTCCGACATGTTTTCGAAGTTCTTATTTATGTTCTCCCCGATAAACATTTCGCTAAAATTCTTGTAGCAAATCAATGCTTTTTTCATTGTTGATTCAAAATAATCGTTGGACCACACTCCTCAAAAATAACAAATGAACAAATCTCTAACTCTGAAATTAGTTGCAAACCAAAATTTAAATTTCTGAAATTAATTGCAAATTAAAAGGCGCATTCACAAGGCTTCGTAAACTCAAAATCGATGGGCAGAACTGGTAAGAAACTGTATTTATGGCATATATAGTATATTGACAATAGTCCCCGGACACCTAGAAGAGAAACACAACATAGCATTTATTGACATACATTAGTACGGTGTCGGTCCAACTTTGGCCTTAATGCATGCACTTACCCTTCGAGACATGCTTTTGACTAGGTTTTTCAACACAGCGATAGGTTTGCACTTCCATTCAGTACATAATGCTGCCGCTACCTGTTGCTTAGTAGTAGGACTTGGCTCCAAACTTCTTATACGACGCTCTAATTCATCCCATAAGTGCTCTATGGGATTAAGATCAGGGCTCTGTGCTGGCGATTCCACACACGATACGGAATTATCGTCAAACCACGCCGTAACATGCAGACCTTGCTTTATGTCTCGGTGCATTATGCTGCTGGTACCGACAAGGCTCGGTTCCACGGTATTGCCACAGAGTTGGTAGGGCATAATTGTCCAGAATATTGAGGTATACGTGCTGGTTAACAGGTTTGTCCACGATAACCAATGGGCCGGCACCATACCACGAAAAACACTCACACGCGAGTACACTGCCAGCTCTAAACTTGACCATAGGAACAGTACACTGTGATAAATAGCGTTCCCCCGGCTGCCGCCGCAACATTAAACGCCCATCGGACTGATGGATCGTGTATCTGGATTCATCAGTCCATAGAACCCGTTTCCATTGATCTACGGTCCACGATAAATGTTATTTGCACCATGCTGAACGACGAGTAGCATTCCGAGTGGAGATGAAAGACTTATGACCAGCCGCACGACCACGGTAACCCATGGAATGAAGTTCTCTGCGAATGGTACGTGTACATACCGAGGTTCGAGCATTTTTAGTGACCTGTACACTGAGGTTTTGTGCAGTAGTCCGTTGATTAGCTGTAACGACTTTCCTGAGGCTTCGACGTCCTCTATGAATGATTTTATTTGGTCTGTCGGTACGTTTTGCTGCTTCAGGCACGCCATGTGTCTTTCCCTTATTCCGTACATCCAAAACAGTTGACTTGGGTATGTTTAAACGCCTCTCGATTTCTCTTATGGACAACCCACTAACATATCACCCAACAGTCTTCCTTTTCTCGAAGTCAGTTCTCTCCCGCCGCGACATTTTCAGACAACCTCACAGTGCGGTATAATCGCGGTCAGCTGCAGGTTTGTTTTTATACCGTTTGCATCTGTACCGCGCATCTTAACAACGCAGTGGATACGTTCATTTACTTTTGAAGGGGTGTCCGGTGACTTTTGTCAGTATAGTGTATATACAGTGCGTCCATAAAGTATTTCCCACATTACAAAAATTATTATAAAAAATGTATTACAGGTACAAGAAAGGGATTGCACGACAATGATGGTGCCAAATAGTTTTTTTCCAGTGTCGGTACACCTACAAATGGGCACCATTTGTAGCCAGGAAGACATCTAAGCGGTATTCGATTTCACATCACGTTTTGTTTAACATCTCAGCAGAGGCAGAACCAATGACGTCCGTTATTCTACTCTTCAACGTCTCGATATCCGGAACACTACTAGAGTGAACTTCGTCTATTACATAACACCACAGGAAAACGTCTAGAAGGGTTATGTCGGGCGATTGAGGTGGCCATGTGATGAGACCACGGCCAACGCATCTGCTTGGAAATGCGGCATTCAGGAACACACGAACCATTATTGACCAATGTGGTGGGGCATCGTCTTGTTAGAAAATAACCGAACGTTGGAGTGCGTGTAACTGAGGTGTTGCAAAAAGTTCCAGCCTGTCCAGGTACACGTTACATGGTACTGTGGCCTCTGTAAAAAGGACGGGTCCGATGATGCTGTCAAGCATCAGGCCACACCATACATTCACTTTCGAACTAACCCTCTGTTGTTCGATGACATAATGTGACTTCATCTGAGAAACAGACACGGTTCACGCAATCACTATCATGGGCTATGCGATGTAACATCTCCGTCAAAACTCCAGCACGGTGAGGCCAGACATCAGGCTGAAGAGCTTGAACGATCTGTACCTTATAGGCATACACATGAAGACGTTTATGTAACATTTTGTGAACCGTGGCACGGGGAATCCCAATTTCCAGTGAAGCACGACGAATGGATTTCATGGGGCTTAGCAGAAACACCACCTGAAGAACTGCAGCTGTCTCTTGTGTAACCGGTGGTCGGCTCGCTCGGAGGAGATCGCCAACACTACCCATCGCTTTAAACGCTTTCATGCTTTTTTGGTTCAGTAGTGATCGTCTGTACTCTTTTCTGAAATGACGCTGGACAGTAACCCGTGACTTGATCTCATGGAACCACAACACGCACGCCGCTTTTTCTTACATGGAAGCCATTACCGATGAAATGCTCCTCTTATTCAGCAGTAGCGCTCACCTAAAGAACATAAACATACTTTATGAGTGCTGCTATATTATGTTGCCAACCATTTGATTTTAACTTACATAGATTTTTTATAATAATTTTTGTAATGTGTGGGAGACTTCATGGACACCCTGTACACCTTTTTGTGTAAATTTAGCGACCACGGTGGGTAAAATGCACTCAACCAAACCTAATTTATTGTCACTGGTTCCAGGGAAGGGAGACTGCCAGTGCCGCAACTAGCACAGCATCCATGCTTCACCAGGATTCGAACCTGGAACCATGTCTGAGAAATTCTCAGAAGCTAGCGCTTAAACTACTGCGGTAGCACCTGGGTGAGAAAACAACGTGTAAGAAGTGTTAATGCCTGAGCAAAGTCATCGGGAATCCCACCGTCACACGGACACCTTCACCAGAGGTTTCATCAATGGAGTCCCGTACGGCTGGTTTGTCCCTGCTTCTCATCGCGGATAAAACGCATCGGTGTGCAACAACTGTCGGCCGACTGTGCCAACAGTGGTTGGAAGAAAGTAACATGTGCCACCGTAGAGGGACTGGGTACATGTAAGCGAATGCCTCTGTCGCCGAATTCTGTTGCAGCCCTAAAACCACATCGGACGATATTCGACAAGTTGTGCAGGCGGCAATGGATATTTTTGTATCGATCAGGACTGCGAATCGTAGAGTACTGAGACAGGTTAGAGCTTTCGCCAGGAATTGCAAAGACAGACACTCACCGTTGTACATCGTCGCTGAAGGATGTGTGAAAAAAAGCCATATTTAAAGACGAGAATCGAATCTGTCTCAGCTCCGACGATCACCGATTGAGAGTCTGGAGACGATGTGGTCACCAGGCAGATGTTGCTGCCATTCATGGTGGAGATGAAAGGCTTTGGAGCAACCGCACGACCACGATAACCCATGGAATGAAGTTCTCTGCGAATGGAGCGTGAACATACCGAGGTTCCAGCATTTTTACTTACCTGTACACTGAGGTCTTGTGCAGTACTCCGTCAATTAGCTGTAACGACTCTCCTGAGGCTTCGACGACCTCTATCACTGATTTTCTTTGGTCCGCCGGTACGTTTTGCTGCTTCAGGCACGCCATGTGTCTTCCACTTATTCAGTACATCCAAAACAGTTGACTTGGGTATGTTTGAACGCCTCTCGGTTTCTCTTATGGGCAACCCACTAATATAACACCCATCAATCTTTACTTTCTCAAAGTCCGTTCTCACCCGGCGCGACATTTTCACACAACCTCACAGTGTGGTATGATCGCGGTCAGCTGCAATCTTGTTTTTATACCGTTTGCAGCTGTACCGCCTATCTTAACAACGTAACGGATCCGTTCATTTTCTTTTGAAGGGGTGTACGGTGACTTTTGTCAATATAATGTATTATATCATATGTAGAAAAATTTAGGATTTGAGTGTCTGACCCCAGGTCTTAAACAACCCTTAGAAATAGGAATCTAGGAGATTTGGGCTAGGGTGCCCGATTGGAAAGTGGCGCGAAAGCGAGGTACAAAATTGGGGGAAAACGCCCTTATTTATTACCGGGTGGCCATTACCCGGGGTTCGATGGCTTAACGTGCCCATCCGACGCACGGCGGATATATAGTGGTTTGAGCGCTCGTACCTGCCAGGGATGGAACCTGAGGTTACCTCCGTGGCAGTCACGAACTTTTACGACTAGGCCTCCCGCGGCTCCAGGTGCTGTTCAGGCTAGCCATCACCCTTTTATAGCTACAGGACCGCGCACCGAATACCGGAAGCTGAGTGACTTAGGTGACTTAGGGGAGGGTAGGTTGGTCATCCGTGTTGGATGACCAACCTACAATTTAATTATTCTCCGTTAGAAGTTAATCTTCGAGCAAGCTGTCCAGCTTGCTCGAAGATTAACTTCTATTCGATGTACTCACGGTGCACCCGTGACACAGTGGGTCGTGAATAACCCAGTGCCTGCACGACTTCCGAAATGGAGTGACCCATTCGTCGGGCCCCGTAAACTTTCCCACGATCAAATGCGCTTAGATCCTTCGTCTTACCCATACTGCGTCCGACTCTTACTGATTCTCGTCGCATTACTCCTTATATTGTGGGATCGCTGCATACGTCATGTCATTTCCGTTTACAGGGCCGCCCACAGCGCCACATTTGCAGAACGCAAACTGTCTCTAATTCAATTGCTCTTCAGTGTAAACCTAATATATACTACACTGGCGGAAAGTGAAAAAAGAACACCAAGACGGAATTGGCGGACGATCATGAAATTTACATATGTCAATGGGGTCGAGTTTACGCAGGTGTGATGTTAATTTCGGGACCAACCGGTGAGCGCTTACGCCACAGCACGGCATAATATGCAAATTATCGCTGGTGGTATTTAAGGAGTAAGTGAATGTATTCAGTCGTCGGCGTACGGACACGTGCGAAAACCCTCAAGAAGCTGCAATGCATGGACATGGAAGACGTGTACGATTTCAGCAGTTATCGGACTTTGAGCGAGGTCGTCTAGTCGGACTCTGCGAGGCCGGGTGGTCGTATCGCGGTGTTGCGGAGCTAATTGGACGGGACGTATCGGTGGTGGTACGATAGTGGCGTAGATGCTCCGAGGAACATTCCCACACGAGAAGACGTGGAACCGGGAGTCACAGACGGACTGATGAGCGGACCGATTGACGCATAAGAAGAGCGGCGTTGTCAAGCAGAACATCCACTGCGACGCAAATCCGAGCTGCCGTTGCACCTGAGGTGACTGTGCGAACAATCCTCAACCGTCTACTGAATGCAGGACTACGTGCACGTGTGCCTCTGGCATGTGTACCTCTGACTCCAGCCCACCGTCAGGAACGGCTGCAGTGGTGTCGCCAACGTCTGCACTGGAGAACGCAATGGCAATCTGTCGTGTTCAGCGATGAAAGTAGATTCTGCTTGGGAGCCTCCGATGGCCGTATGCGTGTTCGCAGACGCACAGGGGAGCGTCTCCACATTTCTTGCATCCGCCAGCAACACACAGGGCCTACACCTGGTCTCCTGGTGTGGGGGAGCGATCAGCTATCACTCCCGTACAGAACTAGTGTTTGTACCGGGTACGTTAAACAGCACCTCCTACATCAACAACATCTTCAGCCCGTTGTTGTGCCATTTGTAAGGTCGGTCCATCGTGGTGTTTTCCAGCAAGATAACGCACGCCCACAGACGGCACGTGCAACGCAACATGCACTTCAGGGTGTGAGACAACTTCCATGGCCTGCACGTTCACCGGATTTGTCCCCCATTGAGCACGGGGGGGATTTTATGGGACAACGACTTATTCGGTCTCCACGGCCAGCCACGACCATCCCCGATTTACGTGTCCAGGTTGAGGATGCTTGAAACTCAATACCCCAAACTTACATCCAACATCTGTACGACAGACTCCATGCCAGAATTGCACAGTGTGACGCAGTTCATGGCGGTTCAACCTCGTACTAACCATGTTACATGGAAATGTTATTTTTCAATTCACCAGCAAATACAGTTGTATTTTGCCATAATGTTTTGATCACGTTATCCTCTGTATTCCGTTATTATGCTGTATAAATTTCGTTGGTATCAGACGTCTCCGTCTTGGTGTTCTTTTTTCACTTTCCGCCAGTGTATATTCATCCCAATAACTGCTTGATATTTAATAACTGAAATCCTTTTTTAATAATAAAATATTTGGTTACTTGCTAAATTTTAGTGCCATTTTAGTGCCACTATTTTGCATTATACAGAAGTAACGGCTGACTATGACCGTGACCATGGAGTATATTACAAATGGGAATCATTATTTACGATTGCACCAATTTTTTTTTTTTTTGAAATGTATTTAGATTGTTCACTCTTTCTACGCTTTGGTGGAGGAGCGCATGCTTTCATATGGTCCGTTAGATTTTTGGTTCCATATTCGACATCTTTCTTTGTAATTATACACTTTCCACATTTTGAACAACAAGCAAGACCAAACAACACAGAATTATTCACCGGTTACTTAATGAGACGAAACAATTTCCAGCAATCAATCTTCCCCTTGGTTTTCAACAAGCATTTTTTTTTGTTGGTCTCGATGCCTTTCTCAACCTCCTTAATATTAAATTCATCCATATTAACAAATAAGGAGTTAATTTCGACATGGCATGTCATGGGAACGCACATCAATCGAAAACCTCTGAATGCTCAATGTAAAAGATGTGGTGTGAAAAGTAACTCTTAGTCATACAGTGAACTTCGCACCGAGGGAGTGAATCAGCTGAGAAGCAGGCGAATGGAGTTTGCCTGTATCTTGTCCTGAATAATCGCACTGTACAAGAACGCAAAGGAAGTATCTTTTTACGATATGGTGTCGTTGTGTCTGACGTCAATCGGTGGAAATCTTCGTTGCTTTAAGAAAGAGACGACAATATTTTTGCATGACAAATCATTATTCACTCCATGGGTACCAGTATCGACTACAGAATTCCACAACGCGCATTTTTCTTTTGAATATATTTTTCTCTTTTCAAAAATAAAACGCGAATAAAACCGGGTCAAAATCGGGTCAGAAACACCTTGACCCGACCCGTTGACCGGTGACCCGTTCCCATCTCTGGTCAGAATGCATGTAGACGTAGAAGACTGGGTGTCTCAACCAGCATAACAGATAAATTCTTCCGAGTAGTTTAACCTAAATGTCTTCAGCCATCACCTGCTGTAACCTAGAGGGAACACCGAAAAGGGTAAATTTAAAGAGAAGTATCGTTCCTTAAATACGAAATGAGACTTAGTAATTGGATTAAGTGATCAAACATGAATATCATCAGCATACTTATCATTTCGGGCTGAGCATCAAAGGCGCTAATTCGTGAATTTCATAAATGCATTACATGAATCAATGCGATTGTCTCTAGATGAACGTTAGAATTCAGACTGAAGCAGAACTACAATTTTACGAGAAATTAGAGTTCAATTTCCAGCAAACAAAGCTAATCACTTTCAGTTCCATTACTTACTTTCAATGCTCTTTTTAAACGCCAGCTCTCTAGAGTAATACATTACATTTTCCTGAGTAATCAAGTTTCATTTGCAAACGTATTTAGAGAATTTAAGCCAAATTTCAAAGCTCACACACGTTGCGCAGTAAGGGAATACATTATCGAGGTAGGGAAATAGGGACTAGCTAATGCTTTGAAAAATACAGAAGCACATTATGCAAACGCACGGCTTCTTGAAGTTTTATTATTCTCAGTTGTACTAAATTTAATTTCTGTTACTAGCTTTGGCAGTTCCATGTTGACGATTCAATACAGCGATTTATTTCGCTTTCTAATTTCAGATTCAGGGATGTCATAATTACATCAGTTATCTGCCATTTGCCCTTTTCTTGATAGAGCAGAAGTTCAAATGTGACAAATTAATGTTTTTGTGAAGCTTTTAAGAGCGAAAGTTGTATCTATCAGCAGAATATGTTTCTTCCAGCTGTCAGTTAGTTAAACGTCTAAATAGAACATACATACATCCAATGGAATTAAAATATAACCACCTACTTTATGCGCGTAATGAGCTGTATCTTCATGGCAGTGGTGCACCCAAAAATTCCTGTTTTGGGGGCTATATCTGTGTGCGTGTGTGTTTTTATTTATGTATCCGTATATACACATACAGTATACGCACATAGTGTATGTACGCATATATACTCGTACATAGCATACACAAAGTGTATATATGTATATACTTCACCGAGGAGCATTACATTATGACCACCCCCAGCCTAGAGAAATAAGCGCGCCTGGAGACCGAACGGTGGCACAGAAGAAGTTCACATAGCAGTATATGTGCACAGATGGCCAAACGACGAACCTTCGTCTAGCCGTGTGCCGTCCGTAGCTCGTTGATACCAGAGTGGAGCTGAGACTGTTGCGCATTTTTCACAGCAACAGCAGTGCCACAGTGCGACAAATCACTCCCAGCTACAACAGCAGTGATCAGGGCAAAGTGTCACAGCACAAAGTTTATAGCAGCCTTCTGCGCATGGGGATGCGTTGTCGAAGACCCAGCCGGGTCCCCATGCTCACTACACGTCCTTGCCAACAATGCATGTGAATGGGCCCAAGATCATCGAGATTGGACCGTGGATGATTAAAAGAAAGTGGTCTGGTCCGACGAATCAAGATTCCTGGTGCATCACGTAGACGCCCGAGCGCGGAAACAGGCCGTCGGCGGATGGGTGTTATGTTGTGGGCAATATTTTCTTGGGACACTTTAGGCCCGGCTCCATTATCCCAATAGCACAATCCCTGACAGCTGTCAGGTATCTGGACATCGTTGCGGACCAGATTCACCCATTCATGGTAACTGTGTTCCCTGCTGGTGATGGTAATTACCAACAGGATAATGCGCCATGCCACACTGCCAGAATCGTCAAGGAATGGTTCGAGGCACATGCTGATAACTTTCTGTTAATTCTCTGGCCACCATCTTTACCCGACATGAACCCACTCGAACATTTGTGGTTGGACTTGGGAAAGCGGCTTTGCGCTAAATCATCACCACCCAGAAATGTAAGGGAACTTGAGGACCTGCTATTGGCATTATGGTACCAGATACCCCAGGATTCCTATCAATACCTCATCGAATCGACGCCTCGCCGAGAGGCCGCAGTTTTGCGGGCTAAAGGGGGTCCTACAGCTTATTAGGTAGGTGGTCATAATATAATGGCACATCGGTGTATACGCACATTGTGTATACATCAGATGGATATTCGTAGAGTGTTCTTGGGACTTTGTGGGGCTGAATCCCCTAAAACCCCTTCCTCCTCGTAGGTGCGCCAATTTTCCGTGGACTCGGACAACAATCTGGACACGCCGTGGCTGGATCTCACGAGCTCACAGAAAATGTCGGGAAATAAGGCGTACCACGTATGTCTGCAAAGTTTCCCACAGTTTAACGCTACATTAAGGTGTTTTCTCAACCTCATTCAAGACATGTTCCATAGAGTTCATTTCTGGGAAATACAGAGGTTTCTAGAACACGATGAATTCATTCGAAGGATTCCTTCATAACCTGGGCTTGTTTTTTGTTTTTTTTATTGGAGGTTTAACGACCACCGTGAGCAACTCAATGGGCTATAAGCAGTCGCCCGTCCCTAATTTAGGGTCACTGGTTCCAGGGAAGGGAGAGAGCCAGTGCCGTAAGACAAACACAACATCCATGCCTCACCGGGATTCGAACCCGGACCCCTTACGGACTAATGATCAGAGGCCAGCGCCTTAGACCACTGCGCCACCGGAGCGGCAACCTGGGCTTGATAATACGGCTCATTATGCTGCTGGATGACACCATCGCCGCCAGAAAAAAAGCTGAAACATATTGCTTTAAATGTGATCTGCAATAATTGCGCAATATTTTTAGCCGTTAACCGTTGTCTCACACATACAATAGTATCCAACGTTTCAAAACAAACGATTCCTGTGCGGCGCCATCGCCACCATATTGCTGCGAGATACATTATCTACCAACAAGTAATTGGACTCCCCTGCAATCGACAATATCTGCGGTCCTGATACACGTCACGGCCGCTGCCGTTAAATATCGTGTGGGAAACAACAACGCAGCCAGTCGCATGCAAGATGCCACGCAGTTCGGAGCTCTCTTATTCCGAGAAAGGTATAATCGTCGGGTATCACAGAAACGGCCAATCCATACGTGACATATCCAGCTAGTTGAAGTACCCAAAATCGACAGTGGCCTACGTGATTGGCAAGTGGAAGACGAGAGGTGACTGTCGGAATGTGCCCCGACCCGGTAGACCCACAAAACTGGGAGTTAGAGACCGACGGGTGCTGGCCAGAGAAATTCGGAAGAACCGCACCAAATCGATGGGCCACATCCGCGAGGAGTTTCAACAGGCATTTAGGAGTGTTCTTTCGATGAATACCATCAATAAAGAAGCCCATCTGCTCTGTTACCATGGACGTGCTGCCGCCCACAAGCCTTTGATCACCAAGTCCAATAGCGCTGCTCGGCTAACGTGGTGCAAAGAACGTCGACAGTGGACCGTTGAACAGTGGAACAGGTTTTCTGGAGCGACGAATCAAGGTTCACCCTCTACCGTTCGGATGGCAGTATCTGGGTTTGGCGTCTGCCTCTAGAACGCCTTCTGCCGGAATGTATTGTGCCAACTGTGAAGTTCGGCGGTGGTGGAATTATGCTATGGGGGTGTTTCTCCTGGTATGGTACGGAATCCTTGGTCGCAATTCCTGGTAGACTCAACGCCGATACCTACAGCCCCATTTTGGATGGCCATGCGCTTCCTACGTTGTGGCACTTTTACGGGGTGGACCCATGTTACTTTCAGGATGACAATGCCACCTGTCATGTTGGGAGGTCCACCATGTCTTGGTATGGTGACAATGGGGTTAATCGAATGAACTGGCCTGCACAGAGCCCGGACCTTAACCCTATCGAGCACCTCTGGGACGAGTTGGAGCGTCGACTTAAGGGGTGTCTCCACCCTCCGAAATCGGTAAACGAACTGACCTGTCTTCTCCAAGCCGAGTGGAAGAAAAATACCGCTAGCCGTCGTACAACGCCTATTTGAGAGTATGCCCCGGAGGGTCGCATCTGTAATCGCCGCTCGTTGAGGCTCCACCAACTATCGAAGGTGAATAAACTTCGTTTTCCTTTGCTATCACAGGTGTCAAATTACTTGTTGGTAGATAGTGTATATAAATGAATTCTAGATACCGACAACAGATCTGAAATATCACATTATTCTATCTGTTTGAGTTTTGATGCTATATGCTCTTCTAACACCAATAATGACGCCTCGTTTAAAGTGAATTAAATCGTTGCGTGTGTGTTTGTAGTGACAGATTTGTGCATGGTACTTGACACAATCACAGAGCATCTGATACCTGGTTTTTCACAGTTTAGCTTATGGAAAACCCCACTTTTTATCTAGTGTAGTGATAGAGCCATACATTTTACTTCATCCTTTTACTATAGGTCTCGACAGGCATTTTGGTCAGTAGATCAAAACAGAATTCACTCATCTAGTACTTCGACAGCAAGATACAGCAGAGTTTCAAAAATACTGAATGCTTCTCAATTCTTTTATGAACTTAATAACAGTTTAATGCTGTAACATCAACTAAACACAATATTCAACGTGAAAAAATTAATCATTAACGGGTAGGTGAAACTCTTTTACCAACTTTCTAAAGAAACAATGTCTAGCAAACTTCTAACGAGAGCTCGAATATAATTATAAATATGATTCTTCTTTGTCTAGTTAACGTACCTCATTCAACTTTTAACCTCAAGTCAAATTGCCACAAATACATTCAGAGAGAGAAGGAGAGAGATAAAATATAGAGTTCATTTTATTATTGGGGGTTTAACGACCATCATGAAACACCTCAATCGGCTATAAGCAGTCACCCGTCTCTAATTTAGAGCCACTGGTTCCATGGATGAGAGAGAGCCAGTGCTGTAAAACAAACACAGCACCCATGCCTCACCGCGGCTCGAACCCGGACCCATCTCTGGCGAATGGACACAAACCAGGTCTTGAAAGCTTAAGGAAAATACACGAAAATTTATATTAGACAACAGGAACAAAAAAGAAAGTTAAATTAGAGTATAAGTCACAGGCTCTTACTATTTTTATTGGGTAAGCTTATTATGCAACATGTAATGTCGTCTCACGTTTGTGGTGTTGAGATTTTTGACTTTCCAGCTGACGTGATTCGTTTTGCCATCAGTGATGATCGCCTGTCCACACTGACTACCCAAGAACTGCTCTTGACAGAGCATAAGTTTCTTTTCAAAACATGAAGATCGCTACTGTACCGCTCTTCGTGTTACATTTTCTAATAACCGTCTGTTTTGCGGTGCCGTTTCTTTCCCACGACTAGTCACAACACATTACAGGTAAATTGACACACTGAAAACTCAGATTTCACAAGAATAAACGAAAATCCATTATGTCTTACGGTTGTGTCGTGATGGATGACACACTGTAAGGTGTCTACACTATGAAGAACTGCAACATCAGTTCGAGACAGTGATTCAAAGATATGCGCCTGATTATAGGCTTCTTATAGATGGGCTAATAAATACATAACTTCCAACTATTTTCGGGTGCATTAGGGACACGTAAATTGATACAACTGAAAATGACGATTAATAATAAAATGACATTAGCGATACGTAAATAGATTCAAATGAAAATGACAATTCTGTAAGAAACACGGACTCACTCGGAGTTACGCGCTGTAATAAGACTGAAGGATGAGACATTACTGAAATAAATATTTGCTTTTGCAGCCAAATATGTAAATAAATTACGATAAATGCGTAAATAAATGAAATACGCAAATAAATGACGATTACATTAAAATGACATTTTCATTTGAATCTATATATTTTGAATCTTTATTACGATTACAATAAATTGCCATTTTCATTTGAATCTATTTACGTATCGCTAATGTCATTTTATTGTAATCGCCATTTATTTTCAAATACGTAAATAAATTACGATTACTATAAAATGACATTAGCGATACGTACATAGATTCCAATGAAAATGACGATTCTCTAGGAAACACGGACTCACTCGGAGTTACGCGCTGCAAGAAGACTGAAGGATGAGACATTACTGAAAGGAATATTTGCTTTTGCAGCCAAATATGTAAATAAATTACGATAAATACGTAAATAAATGAAATACACAAATAAATGACGATTACATTAAAATGACATTTTCATTTGAATCTATATATTTTGAATCTTTATTACGATTACAATAAATTGCCATTTTCATTTGAATCTATTTACGTATCGCTAATGTCATTTTATTGTAATCGCCATTTATTTTCAAATACGTAAATAAATTACGATTACTATAAAATGACATTAGCGATACGTACATAGATTCCAATGAAAATGACGATTCTCTAGGAAACACGGACTCACTCGGAGTTACGCGCTGCAATAAGACTGAAGGATGAGACATTACTGAAAGGAATATTTGCTTTTGCAGCCAAATATGTAAATAAATTACGATAAATGCGTAAATAAATGAAATACGCAAATAAATGACGATTACATTAAAATGACATTTTCATTTGAATCTATATATTTTGAATCTTTATTACGATTACAATAAATTGCCATTTTCATTTGAATCTATTTACGTATCGCTAATGTCATTTTATTGTAATCGCCATTTATTTTCAAATACGTAAATAAATTACGATTACTATAAAATGACATTAGCGATACGTACATAGATTCCAATGAAAATGACGATTCTCTAGGAAACACGGACTCACTCGGAGTTACGCGCTGCAATAAGACTGAAGGATGAGACATTACTGAAAGGAATATTTGCATTTGCAGTCGAATGACGCAAAATCATATATGTACCTTCTTTCACACAAGTCTCCACACACGCTACATTGTTGTCTGTTGTTGATGTTGGTGGCCTGCTTTTGCGTTTTTCATCCGTCAAAGCATTGCCCCCGTGTACAAATTTTGTATATCATTCTGACACGCTCCGAACACATATATGTCTTGGGAAACACAGATGTCTTTCAGATTGTTGTGGAACTTCGCCGCCGGTGTTTTTCGTGCCCAAAGAAATCCAATCACTCTGAGCACCTTCGAATGAAACCATGTTTCCAAGCTTGTAGCTTGAATCTGTTCTCCAGCACGACGCCTGTTTATTCAAACTCGTGCGCTAAATAGCAACATTCTCTAGTCAAGAGAGCTGGATCACATGTATGCCTAATACGCCGCCAAAGGTCACCAGAAGTTACTTACTGATCAACCTACGTACCTTTGCATCAGAAGCAGTTGTGTGATTAAGAAATTGGATAATATTTTGATAACGTTAATCTATATTAAAAAAGACAAGAATCGTTCATTGCATTAGCAGAAGCAGTCGAAACATTTCCTTGAATGAAACGATAAATAGAATATGGTTTGTCTTTTATATCAGCTTAAAAGAAAGGTATACAACATATTCAGAGTAAATCAGTATGGATTATTCCACGCGAAAACAGCAGAAGCACTCTTCGACCCTGTTGTCACTTCTTGCGATTATCTTTTCATAAAAAAACAGATTTTATTCATTAAGATCACCAAATTTTGCGTTTTATTGTTGTTGTTTTTTCTGATGTATTACAAGCGATTGATTTTTTGGAATGTTTGTACTTTGGGGAAGTGTTCTGTAGCGTAAAAGTCTTTTCGACTGTTTTAACTCATCAATATACTAAGAAATAGTTCCTAAAGGAAAGAAAACCTTAACGGCCAGACGAAACAACAGAAGTCAACTAACGGAAAAGCTTTATTCAGGCTGTAGAAAACACATCGTAATATGGCATACTGCAGTGAACGCTCCACACACCACACATTATCACAACACTCCTATCAATAATCAGTTTACAACCCAACGCTCGTAATAATCGCTCTCTTACACTGCTCTCTTACAACGCTCTCAAGCAATAGATCAATCGTCGTTTTTATCTCTTGCTGTTATCAAGATCACGCATACGTCACGTGCATTCAACCTCAGTAGTGTTGCCAAACGTATTCGTTTGAGGGAAAAGATATTTCGTTAAGCGTGAAGAATACTGCGAGTAGTATATGTCCCATACTATGGGACACATCATATACTACAAAAAACCTCAAAATCAGGCGTTTTTTGATTTTTCAGACCTCAATAATCACGAACATTTTAAGGCTTTTTATGAACAAAAACACCATATTTTCATTAAAAATCATTGATTTTTTAGCATAAAATAGTCAAAAACATCAGATTTTTGAAAATTGAAGTTTTTACTCTGTTTTTCATCAAACTAGAACATCATAAAAACACACATTTTAAGTCATTTTTGTGAACATTTTTGAACAATTGCAATCATTTTGAACTTTGAATAGCTTTGAAAGTGATGAAATGATGGTTTCAGTGATGAATAGAAAAGTTGTAAAACAAACTACTTTGAATTGGTACTTTGCAAAGTCCTTTTTAAAAATGCATTAAAAAAAGGGGTACCCAAAACGGATACCCCTTATAGGAAGATAAAAAGTGTAGGAAGATTAAAAAATATTTAAATTTTATGACATATCTTTGCAAGTAGATACACAACAAGTTTTTTATAGTTTACATTTATAAAATCATCAGAGAATTTTCTATTGATAACAATATCACACCAGTTAATTTTATCTTTATATTTCATAATAAAATCTTCTGTTAATTCTTGATTTCTTGTAACTTCTTTCCAATCAATAAAATCACTAAGAAAATCTATAGTTTCTTCACTTAATTTTTGTTTTATTGGAATTACTGACATGTCTAAGAATCGAAAGTTTTCTTTTATAAAACCATTACTTAATTTCTGATACATAGAAATTCTTCTCATATCTAATTTATCAATATTCATTAATATAAAACCCTCAGAAAGTGTTTGATATTGAGAAATCAAAGACCAGTTTAATTCATTGTTATTCATAAAATATTCAGAAAGAATCTGATATTGAGAAATTTTATCCCAGTTCACTTTATCACGAAATTCTGAAATAAAATCTTCAGATAATTTTTGATATTCTGATATTAAATCCCAATTTACTGCATCTTTTACACTTCTAATTATATCTTCTGAAAGTTCATTATCTTTAGAAAATGAATCCCAATTAATACTGCTCCTAATTAGTCTATCCATTTACATAGAATGTATTTTTATAAATGGAATGTTATTTTTTCAATTTCTAAGTAAGGTTTAAAAATGTTTAATTCTAAATAAGACATGACTTGTATACTTAATTCATCATTCTGTTTTCCTGATGCAAAGAGTATTAAAGGTTTATCGGTGTAGGCATCACCATTAAATAATATATTCTCCCCAAGTGTAATTAAAACTTCTGATTTCCCATTAGTATAATTAGGACGTAAATAAAATGTAATTTTCATATCCATATTTTCACTCAGTTTCATATTTCTGTCAAGGAGATTGCTACTAAATTTCATAAAAACGACTGTTTCCCAGTAACGCATAGCACCAAGAGTATTATATGCTTTTTTATCTTCTTGAATTGTTGCATAACATTTTTGATTATCCACGTAATTTTTATTAACTGCGTCATACATATCCTGAGGAGATGGAATATTCACTAGTCTTTTATTTTGAACATCAAACTTTTCATCTTTTAAAATTAAAACATTGTTTTCTAAATACCTCTTATTCACTGCATTCTTATCTGCTGTAGGATCAGCAACATTTCCTATTCTTTTACCTTTTGCATTAATTACATTCCCATCTTGAATATGTAAATATTTTTGATCCAAATTACTTAATTCACCTTTAAGTACAGCATCTAAATCTCTTATTCTTACAGCAGTTTCTTGAACAAAATCTGAAAAACTACCATTAATATTTTTTTCTATTTCACTTTTAACTTCCAGATTATTCTCTCTCATTTGTTTTAAAACATATTCTCTTGTAGTAACATCATGTTCATCTATAGGTTCTTTACAATTTTTTAAATTTTTTTCTTCCATATCATAATTACCATCATCTGTTAATTTAAATCCATTTCCAGGAGGTCCAGGTGGTCCAATTCCAAATTCTTCATAAGATGAACCAAAAGGGTACCAATTCATTTATTTAATCTAAAGTTTTTAAAGTTTTAAATTCCTTATTAGCCATATTAAGTGATCCTCTTTTTCTTTCATTCACGATGAAATAAAATCTATATGGTTTACCTGGATTCGATCCTAATCTCCAGTTAAATTCTAGTCTTAAATTCGAAATATTAGTATACTCTGGATGATTAGATAAATTAAAATAAAAGATTGGATACAATCTCGCATAATTTACATAACTTATAAGACATCCACTTTCAGTATTATGAGTATTTAATCCAGCTGCTAATAATTCAGAATAACATCTATTATAATCTAACTGCCCATCTTTAAAATTCGTTTTATAAATTTCTTCTGGAACTTTTTTATTATTACATAATATCCAGCATTCAAGGAGATCTAAATTATCAAAAACCATATTGTTCTGATTTTGATTGCTTTCTTTTTCTACATACTGTGGAATGACAAGAACACTTAACACCTCATCAGATGTAGTTCTTATATGACATGCACCACTTGATGTTGTTTGCTGATTACTTTTCTCAATTGAAGCAGAACACCAAGTAATTTCAATAGGTGTAGAATTCAAAGCTATACTTTTAAATTCAGCCTCAATGGATGGGTACAACTCTACATAAGGTAACCATAATTGAAAATCAGATATAATAACTTTATAATTGGGATTTGCAACATCTGTGTATAACATATCATTATGACTATTTCTTTGAAATTCAAATGTAACTTTTATATCAGAAATTAATCTTCTAAAATCGTTGAGGAACCCAAAAAGTTGTCTTAAAGGAATCCAAAATTTTATTACATTACTGTTTTTTGTTAAAAGCCATCTCTGTCTAAATCCTTTATTATAAGAGGCATTTTCTTTTAATTTGATATCTGATCCTTTCTTTACATCTTTATTAGGATCATCTATTACTATTTTATCTTTATCAGCTGATTCTGATGTATCAACATAATACATCATATTTGTAGCCTCTGAAGTGGAATAATCTTTTGTGAAATTTATAAGTCCATTAATTTGATGAATTAATGAAGCACATTCAATATTAGAATCAGTTTGTTCTTTTCCTATAGTTAATGAAGCGGATCTAAACAGATTCCCACCATTTACAAATGTAACATTATCAGCTCCTATAGTATCATTATTATTTTTTACTATTTTACTTTCTAAGCATATATAACCGTTACTATATAATATAGGTGAATTTGTATCTTTAATAGTAAACTTATATTGATCAGATTCTTTTACATTAGTACTATCTTCATTATGTTTTATATATTCATACTTAGCAATTTTATTACTATAATAATCTGGAATAGATTTTAAGTCCCAAAGTTTTTCCATTTATTAGGATAAAAAACTCATTTATACCGTTTCAAACCAGATCCATATCGATCCTGAATTTTCTTCTTAGCTAATATATCATTAACAGTTACAGAGGGTTTAGATAATATATCATTAACAGTTACAGAGGGTTTAGATAATATATTTTCAAGTTTATTTTGAATAACTTTTTTAGTTTTATCTTCAATTGATTTACCTAAAACTTCTAATATTTTTTTCCCAACTGTTTTGATTCCTTCAGTGAAGATATTACCACCATATCGTTTTGCATATAATCTATGTTTGTTATAATTCATTTATTAAGCTGAAAAGCCTGCGCTTAAGCTAAAATTAATCTATATAAAACTCTCATATTATTCAAGTCTATCAGTTCATTATCTTGATTCGTGATATACATTCGAATTCTATGAATATAATTTCGTCTATTAACAGGTAAAAATAAAGGATTTATTTCATCAATTTTTATTAAACTACCAGGAGGATTAGATGGCGTAAAAGAATATAAAATATCTGAATTAATATTATTATATAAAGTTCCTGTAATTACATCACAATGAATATGTATGTCATCAACTCCTCTAGAAATGTTTGCCATATATTTTCCTTCTTGATGATTATCTTCATATATTTCTGATTCAAATCCTAAAATTTCATGTAATTTACTCTCTCTAAGATCAATTTTATATTCATCTTTTAATTCAATTATAAAGCGCTGTGTAGCAAAATTAGCTTTAAATTTAATTGGTGGTTCATCTCCAAATCGTTTTATTAAAAAGTTATTTAACTCCCTTAATGTGTAATTTCCATTATCTAAAGTTATTTCATGCCATAAACTACCATCAAAATACTTAAATGTATTATTTTCTTCATCAATATTGTTCCATGAAACCCACATAGACATAGATTTTAAAGCTATTTTTGAATTTTCATTAACAGGAATAGGAGGGACATATTCAATTGTAAAATCTTCTGATTTCTCAAAATTTTTTGAATCTAAAATTAACATTTATTAAGCACAAAATCTTCATTATAACCACTTGGTTCTTGGGTAAAAGAATATAAAACTTCAACAGGTGATTTACCTTTATTCCTTTGAGTTATGTATTTCATACAATAAAAACCACATTTAACAGATGTTGGTTCTTGTAAAAAACTCGAATTATATCTAATTCCTTTATTAGATGTTTCAAGATATTTTACAATATTTTTAGGTATGAAAATGTTATTCAATTTAATGTCTTTATATTTATATTCTCCAAATGGATCAAAATATTCCACAAAATTATATTTAGGATCATTATAATAACACACCCAATGAGTCCCAGGTCCTGTAGATATATCTAAATTAACAATTCCACTTTCAAATATCTTAATCTTTTTAGGTAATAAATCTGATGTAAATACACCCCTGAATCCTTTTACATCTTTCATATTTTGTTCTATCGTTTTATTGGATATACCTCGTAATTCTGAAGAACTCCCTTTCCAGAATGTTTTTTTTAAGGTTACAACCTGATCCAGTTACTTTACTTAAAGCTTTATTCACACCCCAACCTGCAGCACCAGATAGAGCTCCTGTTGCTAAACTAGTAAGAATAGGAATTAGAAAGGGTAGAAATCCACCGTTCTTCTTTAACTGTGTCTTACTTATAGTTATTCGTTTACCGTTTTTAATTTGATTAATTTGAGTTTTTGTTAAATACATATCATGATTAGCACTTTTAGTTTTATCAATTTGCAATGTAATTTCTTCACCTTTCTTTAATGCTGATTTTAATTTATTTTTCTGACCTTCACTCAAATGAACTCTAGTTTTAATATAATTACTCATTTATTAAGATAGAAATTTTGAATAATATTGTTTTACTTGCTCATTAGTCATTTTACCCTCTTTCAATAATATATCTAGTATTTGAACTACTTGGTTATATACTTTCTTATTTTTAGTTCCCTTACATATTTTATCTGTTAATTTATCTAAAATATTAAGACCCTCACCCATATAGTAATTCCCCATTTTGAGAGCTTCTAATGCTGTAATATATTTTCGAACCTCAGCCATTTTATAATCGAAACGATCAATTTTTTTCTGTAATTTTTTCTTTTTTCTTCATCTTTAGTATTATTAAATGCTTTTACTTGAGGACCTTTTAGACGTCCGATTTCGCTGTTTTTTTCATTTGCTTGATTTATTATTTCATCAATCTCTTCATCAGATTTATTGACTAATTCTGAAGGTAAATCAAATCCCAACTTTCTTTTAATAAGTGATATATTCAAGTTTTTGTTTAAGTTAATTTTATGAATTCCTGCTTCTCTCTCATACATTTCTTTAGCATCTGAAATAGGTTCTTCAACATCTTCTAAAGCAGGAATTCTTGAAGATTCTCCAATTGGTTGAAATGAAAGTTCTTCAATTGCATCTTGAATAGCTTTTAAATTTTCTTTTCTAGATACATCTTGATATTCTAATTTTTCAACTATAGGTTTATGAAATTTTGTGATTGCCTCTTCATATCCTAAATCTTCTAATTGCTTTTCCTTATTTCGTTTTCTTAGTTCAGCATTTACTTTTGCTAATTTTAATAAATCTTGTATCACTTTACTCATTTATTTAACTGAAAATTTGCTTCCAAGCAAATTATTTTACTTCCAAGCAAATTATTTTACTTCCAAGCAAATTATTTTACTTCCAAGCAAATTATTTTACTTCCAAGCAAATTATTTTACTTATATAAATGGAAGATTTTGAACAAATTGAAGAATATTTATCTTTTGCTGAAATGGCATTATATCTAGCTGAATGTTATTTATCTCAAGGAATACCAGCTGAAGACTTATTATTTGAAGCTGAAATGTTTATTGAAGATGCTGAATTTCTATTAAATAAATATGATTAAGCCTTGCAGCATTAAAATAAAAGATTATTCCGAACCAGAAGAATTTATAGATCCAAATCAAAATCCAATGTTACCTATTCATCCTTTTAAACTTTTAATAACAGGATCTTCAGGATGTGGAAAAACAAATTTACTATTAAATTTAATATATGATCATTTAAATTTTGATGCATTATTCATATGTGCAAAAGATATTAACGAACCTAAATACTCTAAATTAAAAGAAAATTACTCAGTGTTTGATGATATAGAAGAGGAAGACATTTTAAAAATAAAGGGAAAGAATAAAAATAAGTTATTAAAATTATTTAAAAAGTTTAAGAAAGAAACATTATTTAGTTCAGACATAAATGAATTTATTACTGTAGATGACTTAGATCCTTCATTAAAAAATCTAGTTATTTTTGATGACTGTGTAAAAGAAAAAGATCAAAACGAAATTGAAAAATTTTTTATAAGAGGAAGGAAGAAAAATGCATCCATTATTTATTTATCACAGACCTATTATTCAACACCTATTGATATAAGAAACAACTGTGATTACTTTATATTTTTTAAACTTCAGCACAGAGAAATTAAACAAATTATTAGAGAAATTGATGGTGATTTTAATATAGATCCTTATCAAAAAAGTATTAAAAAACCTTATGATTTCTTCATGTTAGATTTGAAAAATCCTCATATGAGATACAGACATAACTTTGATCCTATATAAATGGAAGAATATTTAGAAAAGAAAATGTATGTATACAGAAAAAGTTTTAATTACTATAATAAAATTAGTATATCATTATCAGTAGGCAAATTTATATTTAGTGCTTCAGGTTTATCAGCTTTTGCATTTATTCCTTTAGCAGCACTTTCTTTAGGAGCAGGAGTCATTGAAGTTGTCGATAAAACTCTAAATATTTCAGAAAGAAAAGAAGAATATAAACAAGCTTACAAATTTTATAAACAGATATTAAATTTAATAAACGCTAATTCAATTTCAGAACAGGATGCTTACGTTAGAGAAGAGGATTTTATAAAAAATATGAAGTATTTTCCTTTAGAGAAATATGTAAAACAAACGCAACTAAATGGTTATAGATATGTAAAATAGATTTACACTTAAATAAATGGAATTACAAGGAGGTGATATAGTAGGATGGTTACAAGATAAATTAAATCCACCTGAAATGCATATACCTGGTTACCAGTATTGTGGTCCATTTACAAAATTAGAAAAGAGATTAAAAAGAGGTGATCCAGGAATTAACAGAGTTGATAAAGCTTGTAAAAAACATGATGTAGCTTATAGTAAAACTAAAGATACTAAACAGAGACATATTGCTGATCAAGAACTCTTAAACGATTTAGATTCAATTGAAAATACTACAAGTGGATTCTATCCATTAGGAGAGAAACAAGCTAGAGCTGTTATAAAACCAATTATAAAAGCAAAGAAAACATTTGGTTTAGGAATTTCATCCTATATGTATTGCTTAAAGTGCAAACAGAAAACTGAAACTAAAGATATTCAAGAAACAGTAGCTAAAAATGGAAGACCCATGGCAAAAGGAATATGTGTAGTCTGTGGATCTAAAAAGAGTTTTTTTTTAAAGACGCCGTGAAACTTCTTAAAAATATTTATTATACACCAGAAACTGGTTATTGTGGTATTAATGAATTACAAAGAAAAACTAAATTACCCAGGAAAGATATAGAAGAGTTTTTACATCAACAAGATGTGTATACTAAACATAAACCGCTTATTCATAGATTTAAAAGAAGAAGAATTTATGTTTCTCATGTCAATGACCAATTTCAAGCTGACCTTATAGATATGCAAGAATTTAAATCCTTTAATAATGACACAAATTATATTTTATCAGTGATTGATATATTCAGTAAATATGCTTGGACAATTCCGATTAAAAGAAAAACAGGTGAAGAGGTAACTAGAGCATTTAAAAAAATATTTAAAGAAAGAAAACCAGAAAAACTTCAAACAGATAAGGGTACAGAGTTTATAAATAAACAAACTCAAAAGTTATTCAAGGATGAAAATATTCACTGGTTTACAACTGAGAATATTGAGATTAAATGTGCTGTTATTGAAAGATTCAATAGAACTTTAAAGACTAAAATGTGGAAGTATTTCACAGCAAATAATACTAGAAAGTGGTTAAATGTACTAGATAAATTAATTAAGAATTATAATAATTCTTATCATAGATCCATTAAAATGACACCTATAGAAGCAAGTAAGGAAGAAAATGAATTAAAAGTTTATAATAATTTGTATAAAGAAAAAGAGAAAAATAAACCAAAATATCAAAAAGGAGATAAAATAAGAATTTCAAAATATAAAAGAGAATTTAAGAAAGGTTATCTTCCAACATTTACAGAAGAAATATTTATAATTTCCGATATATTGAACACAGATCCTCCGACATATAAAATAAAAGATTTAAATAATGAAGAAATTACAGGAACATTTTATGAAAAGGAACTGGTTAAATATGATAAGAAAGATGAGGTTTATAAGATTGAAAAAATTATTAGAAAGAAAGGAAATAAATACTTAGTTAAATGGTTGGGATATCCTGATGAATTTAACAGTTGGGTTGACGCTGTAATTTGAAAAATTTTTGCAAAACGCCCTTTCGGTGGAGGGTCTATGCTTCATTTTTTTTTATTTATTTGTACCTGGCCAGCCAGGTGGGCGTTAACTCTTTCGACCCTCCACCGCACACACTCTCTACCATCAGATGTTATTCACGCACACGCTCTACCATGAACCAAACTTATTTTCAAAGTTTGAACAGGGAGCCATTCTACCGTATCGAGTTTCGAACCTGAGACCTTTTGCATGCATGCCTGACTCGCTACCACTCGGCCAACACAGGCCGATGAATTCTTGCTTGAAACATATATTTATGTCGAAGCTTGGCTATGATCCAAAGTTGTTACGTAACGAAGAACTGCTTTTTTCCGAGGACACGTTACGTAATCGCGCGCCGCGGAGAATATTGGCAGCGATTCAACTTATGTAAACATTTTCGCTCGCAGCTTATCAGTGTTATGTAATGACTGTTTTTTGCAACTAAGAAAGAAAGAGAGATAATGCCTTGTGCTGACATCTATATGTGAAAGAAAAAACTGTTATATGAAAATAATGAATACTGACGATATTAAAAGAATAAAATGATATCTAATAAATGGCTTCATTAAAAGATGTATGTTATGAAAATATTAAAGATAATTATTATTATGGTCTCTTTGGAGATTTTAAATTAATAATAGATAAAAATACTGGATATTTTAAACTTTGTAAAGATGGAGGTAAGAGATTTAAAAAATGGCTTCAGAAGATTTAATTAAAGATATTTCCACGGCTGGAATTCCAACCATGGGAAAAAATGATGTAATATATGAAATTAAAGGTGGTTTAACTGAAAAGTATAATGTAAATGGTTCTTATGTGTCTGATGATAAAAATTGTGGTGGCCCGAATTCGGGCCGCCATAAAAATGATCAATTTGGTTAAGAATTTAGACGGCCCGAATTCGGGCCGTGAAAATATACATGAAATAAGAGGTAAAACAGCAATAAAATATAACTTTAATGGTACATATGTCAGTGAAGATTTAATTACAAATATAGCTTGTTGGGTTTCAAATGATTTTTATGATAAAGTTAACAAGATTGTTAAAGATTATTATGTTAAAAAATTAAAAAGTTTTTAATAAAATGATATCTAATAAATGAATTATTTTAATGAAGAAACTAATTACTTTTCTTCTTCAGAAGAAGAACAAATTGAAATTCCTGAAAATTTTAAAAAAGTAATGAAACAAATAAAGAAAATGAAATATGATGAAGAGGAAGACTGTTATTATATAGATTATAATAAATATTTAAAAAGTAGATATGTTAGTAGAATAAGATATTTTAATCAGTTTAAAAGAAAAAGTAACCTTAAATTTAATAAGGAAGCAGAAGATTTATTTTTAAAATTACTAGATTTTATGTACTATGAGAAAAGTTTAAAATATACATATTTTATTAAAAAAATTTGTGACTATTGTAATATATCAAATGATATTAAAATTAATATAAATCCAAATAATGAAAAGATCTGGGAAGACTTTAAAGCAGCAAACTTTTCAGCTTAAGTATTTATAAAATTTGTTTCCTAATAAATGGAAGACAAAACATGCACAAGTTGTAAACAAACAAAACCTATTGATGAATTTTATGTTCAACATCGTTATGGTAAAGTTGATAGACAGCATTTTTGCAAATCTTGTCAGTGCATAATTTTATATAGAAAAATAAATTGTGATTGTGGTAAACAATATACTTATACTCATAAACAAAGACATTTAAGAAGTAAATTGCACAAACGTCGTTTAGCTTTTATCACTTTTTGATTTCGAAAATCCCTTTATAAATTTACTCCCTAATAAATGGATAAAACTTTGAAGCCAATTATTGTGCATCTTAAAAGTGCTCTGAATGCTATTAGTGTTCAGAAACTTAGAAATGTTTTAAAAAGATTAAATATCAAAAAACGAAATGTAAAAAAAGATGATTTAATTAAATCGTTGATAAAATATATTAGAAAGACAGGTGATTATAAGTCTGTTTTAGTAGATATCCTTGGATTAGATACATCAGAATATTTAGATAGAAAAAGAAAAATATTTATTAATCATCCAGAGAGAAGAAATAGAATTAAAAAATTATTTGATTCTTTTAACTTGAAATTCAAAGATAACAAACTGAAACCAAGAAAAGAAAAGAAAATTAAAACAGCTGTAAATCTTGAAAAATTATTTAAACCTGATTATGAAATTATTGAAACAAAAGGAAAATATATTAAAAAATATATGGTACATAGAAAGAATTATAGAGTAGCTGGAGTAAACATTAAACCTGAACAATATTTCAATATTTTACAAGATATATTTAGAAAAGCAATTGGTAAAATTCATGGAAAAGTAGATATAATAGTATACAGTCCTAATCTCAATAAACCATTTCATGATAAAATGATGTCAACAAATGATGCTTATGAATATTATATATATAAATTATCTGATCAAATAGAATATAAAGAATTAGATATTACAGACTGTATATTTGATTTTAATGTGGTTGAATTACCTGAAGGAGGAAAACATTTAATAATAGTTAAAGAAGACGATATTGTAAATAAAAGAAGTATATGCCAAATAAAAAATAATGATAATATTTGTTTAGCTAGATCAATTGTAACAGCATTAGCAATTCAAAATCCTGAGGTGTTATGTAATAAATTAAACCATGAAAAAATATCAAAGAATGATATAACATATATTAGAAAAGGTAGAGTTTTACAAAAATCATTAGCTGTAAAATTACATGAACTATGCAATATTCCATTAGAAATATGTTGTTTAGAAGAGGTTAAAATATTTGAAGAATTCTTAGATATTCAAATTAATATATTTTGTAGAGAGAATTTTAACGAAAGAATATATAGTGGTACTTATAAACCTACATGTATCTATATATTTAAAAATAGAAATCATTTTGATGTTATTACTTCTATTAAAGGATTTTTAGGTAGAAGAAATTATTGTGATTACTGTCAAATAAGTTATGATAAAAAAGATAAACATAAATGTCCTCTTAAATGTGATAGATGTTTTACAACAGATAGCAAATATTGTAATAGTGATGAAATATTTTGTAAAAAATGTAATAGATTATTTAAAGGTAAAGAGTGTTTTATATACCATGAAATGAAAGATAAAAAAGGTATAAGTGTTTGTAATAGTTTATGGAAATGTTTAAACTGTAAACGAATTATTAATCAATATGAGAGGAAATCAAAAGAACATAGATGTGGTGAAAAACGATGTAAAAACTGCTGGCAATGGGTTCTAAATGATCATAAATGTTTTATGAAACGTAAAGATACAAAAGGTGGTAAATGTATAAAAGACTGTGTTGAAAATATTCCATTTAAAGATAAATGGTGTGAAAAATGTAAATATGAATATACTGAAAAATATTTCTTTTTTGATGTTGAAACGAAACAAGAAACAGGAATTCATGAAGTAAATCTAGTTATAAATCATGGTTTTAAAGGAGATGAAAATATATTTAAAAATGAAGATGAATATTGTGAATGGTTATTTGATAAAAAACATTACGGCTATACAGTATTAGCACATTATGGAAAAGGATTTGATTTTCAATTCTTAGCTAAGTATTGTTTTAAAAATAAAATTGAAGTATTCACTATATATAATGGAAATAAACTTAATTATATGCAAATTCCTTGTTTAAATATGAGATTTATTGATTCTATTAATTTTACATTAGTTCCATTAAGAAATTTTCCTAAAACATTTGGATTAGATGAACTAGCAAAAGGGTATTTTCCTCATTTATTCAATACATCAAATAATCAAAATTATGTAGGTCTATATCCTAAAAAATATTACTATGGTTATGATAGTATGACATCAGAACAGAGAGAAATGTTTGATAAATGGTATAATACTGTAAGACATGAAACATTTGATTTTCAAAAAGAATTCATTAAATACTGTAGATCAGATGTAGATATTTTAAGGAGAGGATGCTTAGAATTTAGAAAATTATTTTTAGAAATTGCAAACATAGATCCCTTTAAATATGTTACATTAGCAGGTGTATGTATGGCTATTTACAGAGATAAATTCCTAAAAGAAAATACAATTGCTGTTGATGACGATATAATTCATAAAGATAAATATAGTAAAAAATCTATTGTTTGGTTAGATTATTTATCTCAGAAACATAATATTAATATTCAACATGCTTTAAATGGTGGAGAAAAGAAATTAAAATTAGGTAATAAATATTATAAAGTAGATGGATTTTATAATAATATAGTGTATCAGTTTCAAGGATGTCACTGGCATGGATGTCCTAAATGTTATAGAGAATCAACTATAAATATTCAAAATCAGATATGTATGAAAGACTTATATAATAGAACAAAAAAGATAAATAAGAAGATAAAAAATAATGGATATGAATTAATTGAAATATGGGAATGTGATTTTGATAATAATAAGGAAATTAAAAAATATATGAAAACTGAATGGAATAGAGATTTTGTAGATCCTTTAAATCCTAGAGATGCTTTTTATGGTGGTAGATGTGAACCAACAAAATTGAAATATGAATTCAAAGGAAATGAAAAAGGTAGATATATAGATGTGTGTTCATTATATCCAACAGTTAATTATTTTGATAATTATCCAATTGGTCACCCTACAAAAATATTTAATCCTAAGAAGTATGATAAGAAATGGTTTGGATTAATAAAATGTAAAGTCTTACCACCTAGGAAATTATATCATCCTGTGTTACCATATAAAGGCGAAAAATTAATATTCACTCTATGTAAATCATGTTCTCAAACTATAAAATGTAATCATTTTAAATCGAATCAAATTGTAGAAAAGAAAAGATGTAAAGACTGTTATGAAGTCAGAAATAAAGAATGTAATCATACTGAAAGATGTTTTATTGGTACTTGGACTACTGATGAAATGAGATTAGCACTTAAAAAAGGTTATAAAATTTTAAATATATATGAAGTATGGAATTTTGAAAATAAAACAGATGAACTGTTTAGAGATTATGTTAAAATGTTCTTAAAAATTAAATTAGAAACTGATGATAAATGGTCTGAAAATTTTAAAACTGAAAAGGAATATAAGAGATGTGTTAAAGAAAAATTAGATATAAAATTAGAAAAAATAGAAAAAAATCCTGGTTTAAGATTTATAAGTAAGATATGTTTAAACTCTTTATGGGGTAAGTTTGGACAACGAAAAAATATGAAACAAACTGAATATGTAATGGAATTAGAAGATTTTTATAGAATTATATTGAATGATAATATTAAGGAATTAAACATGATATTCATGAATGACGATTGTGTAGAAATGACTTATAAAAAGAAAGACCAATATGCCGAAAATAATTTTAATACAAATGTTTATATAGCAGCATTTACAACTAGTTCTGCAAGAATAAGATTATATAAAATGCTTGATAAATTAGGAGATAAAGTGATATATTATGATACCGATAGTATTGTATATATTGAAGATGGTACAAATAAAATAAAAACAGGATGTATGTTGGGTGAATGGACTGATGAATTAGGAGATGATAAACATATGAAATCATGGATATCTGGAGCCCCTAAAGATTATGGATATATATTAAATGATGGAATTGTAAAAGGAAAAGTTAAAGGATTTAAAATGAGTTATGAGAGTGAAACTGTTTTAAATTTCGATGAGAGAATGAAAGTAATTACAGGAGAAACAGAGTATTTAGATGTGAAAAGTAATCAATTTCAAATTCAAAAAGATAGAAATATTATGGTTAAGAAAACAAATAAAAGATACATGTTTGGATTTGATAAAAGAAGAATTTTAGATGATTATAATACTGTGCCTTTTGGATATTAAATCTTTGAATGTTTTAAACTTCTGAATTTTTAATCTTTCTATTTATAAAAATTATTCTATATAAATGGATGACATTACACTGATTTTCAATTTTCAAGGATTTATTCTTCCTAATAAAAGTATAATCAGAGAGATAAGTTGGTGTCATTTACATCAACCTGTAGGGGAAACAATTCAAGTATTTGAACCTCATTATATATTAAATGATAGAGAGCGAAGAATTATATATAAATGTACAAGAGATATTCATGGATTAAAATTTAAAAGATTTCCAGATCAAAAATCTCTATGGATAAGTACTGATGAGATTAAAAATTATATAAAAAACTTGTATGAATATTATGGTGGTAAGTTTGTATATAAAGGAGGAATAATGGAAAAACAAATATTTGATGAGTTAGAAATTCCTTCTATAGATCTTGAATTAACTAAATGTGCAAAAATTTTAGGTACTGGATGCTCTATGTATAGATGTATGTTTTACAAGAATTGTATTTCAAAAAAATGAAACCTTATAAATGGATTTATTAGGAGATATGAGAGCTCTCTTTACTGATCGTAAAGGAATCAAATATAGTGATGATATAAGATGTTTATCTCATTTATGTGAAGATTTAATATATGTGAGTAAAGATTATAATAATGAATATCCTGATCTTATTAAATTGATTGCTAAATATCTTAAAAAGATGCATAAACTAATTTTGAAAATAAGAACAAATGAAGAGGTTAAAAATAAAGGATTAGAAATATTTGATGAGATTACAAAAGAAATTACATTTGTGACAAATATATTTTAAAAATATTTATAAAAATGTTTCCTAATAAATGGATGAATTCAACAACATCAGATCATATCCTGAAACTTTCAAATTAAAAGATTTGAATACAGGAAAATATAAACTCATATCATTGAAAAAAATCCAAACAAAATTTGGAGATACAACAATTGCAAAATTAGAAGTTAATGATGAAGAAAGAGATTATTTTCTTAAAAAATGTCATGGAAAACTGTCAGATAAAACAATTAAAAAACTCAATAAAGGTAATTATGTTTTTAACTTTAAAGGCAAAATTGATGATAAATATTATGATTATGAATTAGAACTTTAATCTTCCTACACTTTTTATCTTCCTATTTTTTTAATCTTCTTATAAGGGGTATCCATTTTGGGTACCCCTTTTTTTAATGCATTTTTAAAAAGGACTTTGCAAAGTACCAATTCAAAGTAGTTTGTTTTACAACTTTTCTATTCATCACTGAAACCATCATTTCATCACTTTTAAAATCAAAGCTATTCAAAGTTCAAAATGATTGCAATTGTTCAAAAATGTTCACAAAAATGACTTAAAATGTGTGTTTTTATGATGTTCTAGTTTGATGAAAAACAGAGTAAAAACTTCAATTTTCAAAAATCTGATGTTTTTGACTATTTTATGCTAAAAAATCAATGATTTTTAATGAAAATATGGTGTTTTTGTTCATAAAAAGCCTTAAAATGTTCGTGATTATTGAGGTCTGAAAAATCAAAAAACGCCTGATTTTGAGGTTTTTTGTAGTATATGATGTGTCCCATAGTATGGGACATATACTACTACTGCGAATAAACTCAAGATTTACATAGGGAAAGAAACTAAAAAAGGAAAGTTAATCTAGAATATACGTCACAGTTCTTCTGAAAACATAAATACCTTTTTTATTTAAAATAACAAAAAGAAACTATTCTTCCCTAATTTTTTATCAGAAATCATTGGTGCAAAATTAAGTTTCTATGCGTAATATCAGGCCTTTTTTTTTATTTCAAACCTCAAAAAGCAACGTTGCGAAGTAAGTAGAAAGCTGTAATTAACATTTTATGGTATAATAAAAGCCCTGAACTAAAAAATGGAGAGAACAAACTGAAAGATTTTGTACGTGGGTAGAAAAATGAATGTTTTAAAATGGTGGATCGCACGTACATATTCAGCGTGAAAGAGTAGCAGGAAAACACCGCGCTGCCAAAGTAATAAGGATATATATGTCCTGGCTCTTCAAGCTGTTGTCATACAAGTACTTGTCTGCATATCTGTCTGGTTCGCAATTGCAAATAATTTATAACGTACTTCAAGGATGAAAAGTGAGTTACTGTTAATCTTAGCGCCACTAAAAATAAAATCCTTACAAGAATTGGGAATAATCAGCAATGGCTCCGATGCAGAACTTTGCCAATACTGAAATGCGTACCTTTGCTGACGACAAGTGCAAATGAAGTTAATTGCCTGTAAAACTGTCAAGACATTAAGTTTATATGAATTATGAAGTAGATATTGTTTCCCCTGGAGTACGCCTGTTAACATTCTTTTGGTGAACGGCAACATACGCTGAAGTACCAAGTTATTATGAACACCTACCTAACAATGTGTTGGACAACACCTGTCCGTTAGAATAGCCTCGATTCGATGTGACATGGATTTATCGTGGTGCTGATAGAGTTTCACAGGTACGTTTATCCAAGAGGATATGATGGTGTCGGTCAATTGCCGAATGTTTTCGGGAGGGTGATCTCTGTTGCGTATGGCTCTCGCAATCTCTTCTCACATGCGTAATGTTTATCGGGACTGTGGTGGCTATTTCATCACTTTGAAGTCATTATCGTGCTTCTGCAGCTACCGTATGACAATCTCAGCCTTGGGGCATGGCGCGTTGTCATGCTGTAAATAGCCCACTCCATAAGGAAGTACCAAGCATATTTCCGTGCGTGCCTGGACCGCAGTGATATTTAAGATACCTCGTGGCATACTAATGCTGTTTCTAGAAGAGGAATTAAGGAATACAATGTCAGCCATATAAACAGACTCTAAACTATTTCACCGCCTCCATCAGCTTGAACATTTAACGATATGCAGCTGGGATCTATCTATTCGCCTTGATGAATTATAGACACCTGGCGTTATACAAATGTGGCGCTGTGGGCGGCCCTGTAAACGGAAACGACATGACGTATGCAGCGACCTGACAATATAAAGAGTGATGCGACGGAAATCAGTAAGAGTCGGACGCAGTATGGGTATGACGAAGGACCTAAGCGCATTTGATTGTGGGCAAATTGTCGGCGCCCGACGAATGGGTTACTCCATTTCGAAAGTCGTGCAAGCACTGGGATTTTCACGAGCCACTGTGTCACGGGTGCACCGTGAGTACATCGAATCCCGTAAAACCATCCCTGCAAGGGCCAACTGCCGTGGACAACAGCGTGTGGATGAGAGGGGTAATCGTCGGTCAGCTCGCATTGTATCATCGGTTAGACGGGCCACAGTGCAAGAAATCACTCGGCAATTTAACGCTGGTGCACAAGAACGTGTAAGCAGCCACACCATCCAGAATCATCTCCTCGCTATGGGATATAGAAGCAATCGTCCCACGAGGGTACCGCTGCTGGCCGCACATCACAGGGTGCAAAGATTAGCATTGGCGCGGGAACATCACAGGGTGCAAAGATTACCATGGGCGCGGGAACATCGCCACTGGACACTAGACATGTGGGAAAATGTTGCCTGGACTGATGAGTCGAGATTCCGTTGGTGCATGCGGATGGCAGGAAACGAGTACGGCGCAAACCACATGAAGCGATGGATCCTTCTTGCCAGCAGGGTACTCTTCAAGCTAGTGCGGGTGGCATTCTCGTCTGGGGACTGTTAACATGGACTGAAATGGGACTCCTGGTGCGTGTGACATCGTCCCTCACAGGTCAAAGTTACCGGAATATCCTGGACGACCATTTGCTTCCGTTTGTGCGTCTTCAATATCCCACTGGGGATCTCATCCTGCAACAAGACGCTCCCGAATTGTATCCGAATGGTTGGATGAACACTCCATCGACGTGACCTCGCTTCATTGACAAGCTAGGTCACCTGACTTCAATCCCATCGAGCACATCTAGGATGCAATCGTGAGATAAGTTTGTGGCTCTGACCTCCCTCCATCAAATCTTCGTGAACTATGGGAGCTTGTCCATGGGTTGTGGATCCGTATGGCTTCCCAAAGCTTCCGGTGTCTTGTCGAGTCCATGCCGAGACGAAATGCCGCTGTCATCAGGCCGAAAGGTGGTGCTACACGTTACTGGACAGGTATCTTTAATTCAATTGCTCTTCAGTGTATATCCTGGCCCGTCCATCGATGTGTATTAAATGAAAGAGTGGTTCATGGGACCGACTGACCTTCATCCAGTTCTCAAAGTTACAGATTTGGTGCTTCTCTGCCAAATACAGACGAATTTGGCAACATTTAGCAAAGGCAAGGGGTACAGAAAGGCGACGGCTACTGTTATAGCCCATTCGAGCCAAATTGCAGTCAGCTGTGTATGATGAAATTCTCCTATCGATACCATTGTTTAACCACGTAATTACTCGAACAGCAAAATCCACAAAGGGCCTAAAGTTTCACATATGAAACAGAAAAACCATCTATGTTTTGACCTTCTTTCGATGAATTGCAGAACTTAGGAGGAAGCACTAATTGCTCACAAATTTGGCCCTTCTCTTCTCTCTCTCTCTCTCTCTCTCTCTCTCTCTCTCTCTCTCTCTCTCTTCACTTCATCCATACCCTTTAGAGCTTACGATGAAGCCCTATGAGCAATGTAAGTCTCCCTTTTCCACTTCTTCCGTTTGATATAATTAAAGACGGAAAAAAATGGCTAGCAAATGCACTAATTGCTCAGACACCAGTCTCTTCTCTGCCTCCCTCTTTCTCCCTCTATCACTCCCGTTCTCCCTTTTTTTCTCTTTCTGCCTCTCTCTCTCTCTCTTGCTCTCTCTCTCTCTTCTTCATCTACAGTATTTCACATTGATCTTTAGGGAAAGCCCTATGAAAAATGCAAGTCTTATTTTTCCACTTCATCCATTTGATATATAATTAAGGAGAAAATATAAATGCCTATAAAAGGCATCTGTCTCTCTCTCTCTCTCTACAATTTTCATATATAATTAATATTTTCCCTCGTGTCCCTCCTATATTTCTTTCTTCTAAGAAGTAATTTCTTATATGTTGTCATTGTTTTCCGTGTGACTTAATATTGAATAGCAGAATTCAGTTTTCAAGAATAGAAAGCTGAAGTTTTCTAATTAACCCCTTCCTCACCAGTAAAAAGTATGCCTTGACAGGAATATAAATCGGCTACAAATTTAAGTTCAAAATTCCTAAAATGTTTACGTTAAACCATCTTTTTTTACATATCTGAAGCTTTTTTTTTAATTGGAGATTTAACGACCACCGTGAGCAATTCAATTGGCTGTAAACAGTCGCGCGTTCCTAATTTAGGGCCACTGGTTCCAGGGGAGGGACAGAGCCAGGGTCGTAAGACCAACACAAAATCCATGCCTCACCGGAATTCGAACCACTGCGCCACCGGGGCGGCTATCTAAAGCTAGAACCTAAACCCTGTAGTCTTTAGTAAAAGTAAATTTTCAGATGACTATTTCTTGTAAAATACGGTGCTCTCAGTAACAATGAAATTGAAACATCTAGAAATAGTAGGAACGGAATTCTTCACCATGTATTCTGGACTTGATTTTTACAGGGCGGCTGTTATTTGCTTCTTGTGAGAAAACCTAGAGATATGGGACAGAAGTGTACCGCAGGTGTTCTGTTGGCAACTGATACGGCAATCTCACTTACTATTAGGGCATGCCAACACCTCGTAAAAATTCTCGGGAGACTTTTATAATATGCCACAACCCTTTGTCTTGCTAAAACACAAAGACAGGCACCCAAGGCATCCTTATTACGAAGACCTTAGCTATGAATCCCTAGATGTCTGCAACCTAGCGTACAATTGTGAGACACAACACACATATTTGACAACTGTATAAGACCTTTTCCCCTAAAGTTTATAGTCAGTGTAAATTAGGAGAGACCAAAAATACATGTGTAATGAGGACATATGTATATGCGCTCGCTCGCGCGCTTGTGTGTGCGTGTGTGTGGCATCTGCCCATGTTTATTCTGTGAACATGGAGCCTTAGGTAGAAGCGTGGTTCATCGCTGTAAGTCATATGACCATTGATCGCCATTTAAGATGGTGGGGATGCAGTCAGTGAAAGTCAGACAGTGGACTGAGTGCATGCAATAAATACCAGTCGGCAGAGGAAATGGCACGCCACGCGATTAGGTGATTGCTGGATAGAGTGACCGCTATACTTACGAAATCTGGTAAAGCGGCAGGTGGAGTGCAGGCCTTCTTGGCCCGTTCGCGGAGTAATCGTCCAGCTACACCATCAAGTCTTAAACCCTAACGTGGACCTACTTTCTTGGTCACTATTTTTGCCAACAATGAAGAACTATTGTATTTTTGAGGCTCGAGTATCCTGATGTACGTTATTCGACCATTCTCCCTCTGGGAGAACAATATTCCATTCCCTCTCGAAGTTGCATGTCTGTCCATCTGCCTAAAGAAACTGTCGTCTGGATAGTCGTACAATATTCAGTGAGTCGGTCGCAGCAATGTTAAAGACTGTTTTTACCTCAAACGCATGATACATTTTACCAAGCCGGTGGGCTCGCACTTATATTGGCCATTTTCGCCGATGAATTGCTGCAGTGTTAGAATCATTTGCGAATTCTGAGATGACACTCCCAGTTGCTGCTTTGCATACAAATTTATCAATGCGCTTTTGTGTTCCGGATTTCAGAAACGCAACTGGTTGTCGTTTCAGAAATTCTTAGACAAATCACACGTCCTAAACCATTCTTTTATTCGCTCATTTGTAAATAACTTGATCTTCGTTTATTCTAAGGCACGGAATAAACACGTGTGATGGAATGGCATTGATTTAAAAACCATTGCTGGCGCAGGAGGAAAGTAAATTGAATGTCCGCAGCACTACAGTTTTTCGAAAACCTGTTTAGTTGAAAGTCTGACATTATTTTTGATAAGTAACGCTCTACTACTGGCCAACGCTCTCGGCTTCGGCACGCCATTAAATGCGTAGTCAACACATAATTCCCAAACCATTAAGATCAGCACATTTTACGCAGGAATTCACATTTTAAGTGCTACTAACATATGCCAAAAGATAATTCATGACTTTACTGTTGAGACGTTAATGTATGAGACGTTAATGGCTTTTTAAAAAGCAGCTATTATATTCACATATTTGTAAAACTGAGATGAATATCGTGAATAAATTTCATTTCGTTAAACCTTTCCTTCCGTAAAGGCAAAGTTTCTCGTGATTTTAAAATAACAAAAATGAAAAAAATGTGTATTTAATGCACTGCCGCAAAGCATCTTACTAGGAAAACTCCATCCATTTGCCAGGTTCTGGATCCAAATTTTGAATAAAAACTTGAGTGTTTATCCTGTTGTGTTCAAGTTCTGTCATTTTCCAAAAATGAAATAAATTTTAGTGATATACATGATAGAATTCTTAAAAACTTCAATGCTCACAGGAAAGCATTAAATGAACAGCACGAACGCAATCAGGAAGAAAATTCGCCTCACTGTATTAAATACCGATGAGACTTAGCACACATTACACGAAAACAACAAAATGTGACTTGACTTAGAGCATGTTAAATGAAAAGATTCCACGTGAAAATATTGCACTCACTCACATTACATGATATATTGCACTCACTCATATTACATGAAAATATTGCACTCACTCATATTACATGAAATTATTCTACTTAGCCATATTACGAGAAAACATTCCACCTAGCCATATTACATGAAAAGATTCCACCTAGGCATATTGCATGAAACGATTTCACCTGAAACGATTCCATCTAGTCATATTGCATGAAAAATTCCACTTAGCCATATCATGTGAAATTATTAAACTTAAGTATATTGCATGAAACGATTCCACTTAGGCATATTACATGAAAATATTTCACTAAGCCATATCATGTGAAAAGATTCCACTCAGTCAAATTATAATTATATGAAACAATTCCACGTAACGATATTACATGAAACGATTCCACTTAGGCACATTGAATGAAACGATTCCACTAACTATATTACATGAAACGATTCCACCTATGCATATTACATGAAAATATTTCACTAAGCCATATCATGTGAAAAGATTCCACTCAGTCAAATTATAATTATATGAAACAATTCCACGTAACGATATTACATGAAACGATTCCATCTGGCCATATAACATGAAAAGATTCCATTTGACTGTATCATGAAAAGATACCACTTGACCGTATCATGAAAAGATTCTACTTGACCTTATCATGAAAAGATTCTACTTGACCTTATCATGAAAAGATTTTACTTAAGCAATTACATGCAAAGATTTTACTTAAGCAATTACATGAAACGATTCCACCTAGCCAAATTACATGAAAAGATTCCGCTTTACCGTATCATAGAAAAAGATTCCACTTTGACATATCATGAGAAAAAGATTCCACTTTGATATATCATGAGAAAAAATTCCACTTAGGCATATTACATGCAACAATTCTGCTAACTATATTAAATGAAACGATTCCACCTAACCATATTCCATGAATTGATTCCACTTAGCCATATCATGTGAGAAGATACCACTTAGGAATATTGTATGAAATGATTCTGCTTACCCATATTACATGAAACGATTCGGCCTACCAATATTACGTGAAAAGGTTCCACTTAGGCATATTACATGAAACTATTCCACTTAAAAACATTACATGAAAATTTTTCACAAAGTCATATTACATGTAACGATTCCACTTAAACACATTACATGAAAATATTCCACCTAGCCATGCTACATGAAAAGTTTCGAGATTAACAAGTTTCATTAGCATCTCAGACTATAAGGATTCGACCACTTGTAATTTACGGTAACCGGTTCCAGGGAACGGATAGAACCAGCACCGTAGGATTAGTACATCGTCCATACCTCACAAAGGATTCGAACGCAGGACCAACTCGAAAGACTGGTAATCTTGTACCTCTGACCATTCAGCCATCGGGGAGATGTATTCGACTTACCCGAACTACCGGGTGATCCAAAAGTCTTTCACATTTTGAAAACGCAATAACTCGCGGAGTTTTGAGAGTAGAGTAACGCGGGTTGCGTAGAAATGATCAGAATGACATCGGGTGTTTTATGAAATCACATAAATGTTTACTCATTTTACTTACAGTTTTTATCGCCAGATGATAGACACCTGATTGTACCAGGTTAGACACCTCATTGTACCAGGTGTTCAATGTGATGGCCATCCTGTTCCAGCACTGCCTGCAGACGAGAGAAAACAGCCTTTGACGGCATTGAAGAGCATGTCAGGTAGTATAGCTGCCACATGGTGTCGAATGGCATCTTTCAGCATGGCCAATAAATTGGGGCGACATCTGTACCCTTGTGATTTTAGGTAACCCCAGAGCCAGAAATCGCAGGGTGTCAGGTCTAGTGACAGAGGATGCCCAGGCTTTCGGAAAATGTCGGCTCAACACACGATTTGGGCTAAACGTCTCTTGCAGCATTTGCTTAAGGGAACGTGTGATGTGGGGTGGTGCTCCATCCTACATAAATGTGCACAAATTCATTGCATCCCGCTCTTGCAAGCTAGGGATAACGTGCGTTCGTAACATGTTCGCAAAACGTGCACCTGTCACTGAAACGGTTTCAAAGGAGGTGCTGCGGACCTCTTAAAAAAAGGACCGATAATGAAGGAAGCCGTGAATCCACACCACACTGTCACTTACGGCTGATGAAGTGGCGCTTCAACGACTGCTCGGGGATGTTCCGTGGCCCAGATGCGGCAGTTGTGCGTGTTTACCGCTCCGTTTAGGGAAAAGTGTGCCTCATCAATCGATAAAACGTTCATCAGCTAGTTCTCGTCGACATCCAGTTATCGAAAAAACCATGCTGCGAACTCCTAACGCTGCACGTAATCTCCAGCTTGCAGTTCGAGATGCCGTTACAGTTTGTACGAGGATCTCTGCAGAATCCATCGTAGTGTTTGCCATACAGTCCCGTATGAAATGCCTGTTTGCCGAGAAACATGGCGAGCACTGGAGTCGCCAGGTGCGGATGACATTGCAATCACATCCATTTCCTGCGTAATCGTCTCTGCTGAAGCAGCACGTGTTCGTGGTCTACCGCTTCGTGGGCGTGCTGCCAAAGATCCCGTTTCCTCGAATGTTTTCACCATTCGCCGCAGCGCAGCACTTTCCATCGGTCCTTTCCCACTGCGATCACCTTTCAGTGACCGGTAGGCTGTAATCGTATCACTCGCACATTCAGCGTTTCAATAGAACCATTTCACCAAGAGCACTTTGTCAGGTAGTGACAGCATACTGACACGGACCGCCGTGACTTGCGGTTGCTTCCCAGCTGCTGCGTTTATACCCACTATCCCAGACCTGTTCACCTGTGGCACCATCTGGCGATGAAAAATGTAAGTAAAATGAGCAAAAAGGTATGTGATTTCATAAAAAACCCGATGTCGTCCTGATCATTTCTACGCAAACCGCGTTGCCCTACTCTCAAAACTTCGCGAGTTATTACGTTTTCAAAATGTACAAGACTTTTGGATCACCCAGGATATGAAAAATATTAAAATAATTGACTTAGCCTATATCAGACGAAATCATTAGAATCATTGTTTTCAGTATTATAGTAACAAAGAATTTGTTGGGCATATTAATAAGTGTAATTTTCCACATCACACGCTCTAAATCAACAGAGATAAGAAAAAATGATATAAAAAGAACTTCCTTTTGTTAACTGGCCTCGATAACACCGAAGTGAAAAAAATGAGTCCCGTTAATTAAAAACTGTTAGTACATATGTCTATGTAGACACAATAAACATGCCAAGATTTGCATGTTCATGGATGTTATCACTGAAAAGTAGAATTACATGTCCTTCTTTTCTTTTCACGACTAAAAAGGAACGCACGGTTTTATGAGTGACTTGATGAAACATTTCTATCTTCTCACACAATTATAGAAAAAATTGTTTACCAAACTACTTAGGCATGGACAAGAATTCTAAAAATAGTTAAATAAAGTGGAGGAAAAAAACACTTCACTGTCATGAATCGACAAAGGCTGGAAAAACAAACTTCGTTGTAGGTCAATGAGCGTACTCACGCGCATGACGAAAATGGAAGGAAATTAGTCTTTCTCTGATTTTTTCTCGTTGCCGCTCTGGTATAATGTAATCTTCTGCTCCTCGCTAAATTCAATGTAATGGGGACAAGACTACCATATCAACTTGAAAAGATTAGAATGTCTTACACTCTATATTTCTATATTTCGTGCAACTATTAGATCATATAGACTCCACTTCTAATCAGGGACACATTAAGGCCTTAATGGGCCCCTATGCTAAAACATCTCAGAGGGCTACAAAGGCTAAGACATCTGAGTAGGCTCCTAAGCACCTTATGACGGACAATTATTATTAAAGTGCGTTAAAACACGAAACTCTAGCAATATGCTGGCGCATTCTTCAATCTAATAAATTACCGGCAGAACTTTTGTAACACGTTCCTATATTTTCCACTGCTTTCGTAAGATTAAAGCAGAGTCTGTGTGTGTGTCTGGAGGAATATGAGGCCGTTGTGGTTCAGCGGAAGCATGTCCGGCGCGTAAGTAGAAGACCCTGGGTTCGATTTTCGGTGCCGGTCAATGAGAATTTTTCCGTGACTCACTTATAAACGTAGAAAGAGTGATGACTTCTGTTTGATGTTCCTAGTCCACGTCAAATGTCTGTATTAATTATTCATTCGCCTTCTGATTATTTGTTCAGTTGCTGCTTACCATCTTTGGTGAATCTCCAGCCTTGTGCGGGGCTCCAAGAAGCAACCTGCCAAATTGGCTTGGCAGTTAGTGTGTGTGAGTCTGGAGGAATTCGAGGCCGCTGTTGTGCATTGGAAGCATATCCGGGGCGTAACAGGAAGACCGTGGGTTCGATTCCCGGTGGCAGCCAATGAGAATTTTTCCGTGAGTCACTTATAAACGCCGAAAGAACGATGACTTCTGTTTGATGTTCCTAGTCCACGTCAAATGTCTGTATTAATTATTCATTCGCCTTCTAATTATTTGTTCAGTTACTGCTTATTATCTTTGGTGAATCCCCAGCATTGTGCGGGGCTCCAAGAAGCAACCTGCCAAATTGGCTTGGCAGTTAGTGTGTGTGAGTCTGGAAGAATTCGAGGCCGCTGTTGTGCAGTGGAAGCATATCCGGGGCGTAACTGGAAGACCCTAGACTCGATTCCCGGTGGTGAGAATTTTTTCGTGACTCACTTATAAACGTGGAAAGAACGATGACCTCTGTTTGATGTTTTCGTAAGAACATGAGTTAAGAGCTTTAGATTCCGAGATTTTATTTCAGAATTTTTAATAATTTAGCATTGTGTACTTTTCTTGGAGCATGTTTTTTGTTGTGCAATATGAACCCACGGTGAACTTTGACCATTAACGGCCCCAAGTGCAAGTAGGAAGATGTGGATGGATGCTTTTGAAAAAGCTGAAACTGTATGGCCAACCCTGCTGAACACAGCGACATTAAACGTTTATCTTTAGTGAAACACTGCCTTTAAATCTGTTCGGCTTTCAGCCACTTTTTGATATCGAGTGGAAATCACACGAAACAAAAAAGGAAACTAAAACTATTTTATTTGTCTCTATACATAAATATGTACACCGACGAGCCATTCCAATATGACCACCCCAGCCTGTAGAAATCAGCGCACCTGGAGACCAAACGGTGGCGCAGGAGAAATTTGCAGAGCAATATAGTGTATATAAACCCCGAGGACCGGCTTTTGGTTAGTATAGTATTCCGAGTCAAAATGGGAAAAGCTGCCGATTTATCAGAGTTTGATAAAGGACAAATTGTGATGGCATGACGCCTCGGAACTAAGATCTCCGAAATGATGCGGCTTGTGGGTTGTTCACGTGCCACTCTAGTGAGAACGTATCAAAAGTGGTGTACAGATGGCCAAACGACGAACCGTTGTCCAGCCGTGTGTCATACGCAGTTCATTAATGCCAGAGGAAAGCGGAGACTGTCTCACATTGTCCATAGCGACCGCAGGTCCAGAGTGAGACAAATCACTCCCAGCTACAAGAGTTGTGATCAGGGCAATGGGTTACAGCACACAGTTCATCGCTGCCTTCTGCGCATGGGCCTGTATGCCCAAAGACCCAGCCGGGTCCCCATGCTCAATGCACTTCTTCGCCAACAACGCATGAAATGGGCCCAAGATCATCTAAATTGGACCGTAGATGATTGGAAGAAAGTGGCCTGGTCTGACGAATCAAGATTTCTGGTGCACTACGTTAGACTGCCGATGCGGCTATGCCGATTAGCAAAGAAGACTATGGCACTTGGATGCACTGTTGGGCGGAAACAGGAAGGCGGCGGTGGTGTTATGCTGTGGGCGATGTCTTCTTGTGACACTTTAGGCCCCTTTATTCTAATAGCACAATTCCTGACAGCTCTCAGGTATCTGAACATCGTTGCGGACCAACTTCACCCATTCAGGGCAACTGTGTTCCATGCTGGTGATGAATATTACCAACAGCATAATGCGCCATGCCACACCGCCAGAATCGTCAAGGAGTGGTTCGAGGAACCTGCTCGTGATTTTCTGCTAATTCCCTGGCCTCCAAATTTACCCACCCAATCGAACATTTCTGGTTCGGCTTGGAAAAGCGTATTCGAGCTAAATCACCACAACCCCGAAATGTGCGAGAACTCGAGGACCTGGCGTTGATATAATTGTACCAGATATCCAGGATACCTATCGCCTTCCCATCGAATCGATGCCTCGCCGAATGGCATCTCTTTCGCGGGCTAGAGGGGATGCCACAGCTTATTAGGTAGGTGGTCATAATGTAATGGCCCATCGTTGTACATATACAATATCTACCAACAAGTAATTGGACACCCCTGCAATCGACGATATCTGTGGTCCTGATACACGTCACGGCCGTCGCCGTTAAATATCGTGAGGGAAACAACCAGTCGCATGCAAGATGCCACGCAGTTCGGAGCTCTCTGATTTCGAGAAAGGTGTAATCGTCGGGTATCACAGAAATGGCCGATCCATACGTGACTTCTCCAGCGAGTTGAAGTACCCAAATTCGATAGTCGCCTACGTGATTGACAAGTTGAAGATGAGAGGTGACTGTCGGAATGTGCCCCGACCCGGCAGACACACAAAACTGGGAGTTAGAGACCGACGGGTGCTGGCCAGAGAAATTCGGAAGAGCCGCACCAAATCGATGGGCCACATCCGCGAGGAGTTTCAACAGGCATCCGGGAGTGTTCTTTCGATGAATACCATCCGTAAGGAAGCCCATCTGCTCGGTTATCATGGACGTGCTGCCGCCGACAAGCCTTTGATCATCGCGTCCAATAGCGCTGCTCGACTAACGTGGTGCAAAGAACGTCGACAGTGGACCGTTGAACAGTGGAACAGGTTCTCTGGAGCTACGAATCAAGGTTCACCCTCTACTGTTCGGAGGGCAGAGTCTGGGCTTGGCGTCTGCCTGGAGAACGCATCTTGCCGGAATGTATTGTGCCAACTGTGAAGTTCGGCGGCGGTGGCATTATGCTATGGGGGTGTTTCTCCTAGTATGGCACGGGACCCTTGGTCACAATTCCTGGTAGACTCTACGCTGAGACCTACTGCACCATTTTGGATGGCCATGCACTTCCTACGTTGTGGCACTTTTACGGGGTGGACCCATGTTACTTTCAGGATGACAATGCCACCTGTCATGTTGGGAGGTCCACCATGTCTTGGTATGGTGACAATGGGGTTAATCGAATGGACTGGCCTGCGTAGATTCCGGACCTTAACCCTGTCGAGCACCTCTGGGACGAGTCGAAGCGTCGACTTAAGGGATGACCCCAACATCTGAAATCGGTGAAGGAACTGACCAGTCTTTTTCCAAGCCGAGTGGAACAAAATACCGCTAGCCGTCGTACAACGCCTGGTTGAGAGTATGTCCCGGAGGGTCGCAGCTGTCATCGCCGCTCGTGGAGGCTCTACCAACTATTGAAGGTAAATAAACTTCGTTTTCCTTTGCTATCACAAGTGTACAATTACTTGTTGGTAGATAGTGTATAAGCTGTGTATTATTTGCTGTTTAGCGGCATGCTTCCTACACCGCAAATAATATACGGGACTATCCCCTAGGCGATAGCCCCCTACAGCACCATCACCCCTTAATCCGACCCTGTTTTAAACATATTACACGAAAAGTTTACACGTCATACTGGCTCGACTTAGTTCATATCACCTGAAAAGGTTGAAAAGTTATACATACTCGACATTGTCGGTGCCTCAGAAATAGGCTTGGGTTCGTTTTGGAATGGGAGTGCCGGGTTAATTCAGCGGGAGACCAATGGACAAGGATCGTACAGGGGTGAGTGGTTTTTCACTCCCCATAGTTACCAGAAATTAAGTGTAATTTGTGCTGTATACGTGCCTGATTACGTTACTAAAGGTGCCCGCAATCACCGTCTTCAGTGAACCTTCGGACACAAGAGAATGGGTAAAGGTCGTTTTAGCACGTCTTTTGTAAAAAAAAAGATTGTGCTTATGTTATCGGTTTGTTCGTCCGTCTGTTCGTCTGTCCGTCCGTCCTTCTCTGGACACCATATCTCTGCACCTATTAGTCTTATTTGAAAAAATATTTTTGCGTCGGGGAACTTGAAATGTGCAAATGATGATCCTTTATTTCGTTTTTTTTTTTTTTTTTTTTTTGTACAATGTACAATTTCGCCGCTATATGGCGTAAACGCAGATAATATCGAATTCAAAATACATTTTATTCCATATATCTACTTTAGAATTTTAGATTGGATTCCAAGGGACAGGAAAAGACCCAGAAAAAGACCACATGGGAGATGGGTGGATGAAATTCGTAAATATGCGGGAGTGACATGGAGGAGACTGGCACAAGACAGACCGTTGTGGAGGAAACTTGGGGAGACCTTCGTCCAGCAGTGGATTGATAATGGTTGACAATGATGATGATGATATTTACTTCTAAACAACCGATTGGGAAAATTATTTTACCTTTGGATTCCATTTACGTAGAAGAGTATTTTAGGTATAGTCACTTTTTTAAGTTACGTAAAGATTTTCCAATAGGGGGCGTAAAACTAAATTGTGTTTTCTCCGATATCTCTGCTTCTGAAACTCCGATTTCAAAAATCTTTTCTTCAACAGGTAAAGCTCCTGAGGAGAAATGTTTTGCATATAATTTCTAATTTTTGGTAAGCAATGGATTGCTCACCAGGGGACTTAAATGTTAATTTCTGCTTCTCATGTATTTGCCACAAAATCTGTGTTTTTAAAATCTCAATTGAAAAACTTCGTTCGTAGACCGATACCACTTACGCCGATGAACCGTTTCCGAATATTTTCTCCTTAAAATATCTCATGATCTCTCCACCAGGTGGCGTAGATATATATCTTATTTTTGTCAATATTTCTGCTTCTAATGGTCTGATTTGAAAAATTCCTTCTTTATTGGGTAGAGTTTCCGCTGCGACATATTTTTGATATAATTTCAAAATTTTTCAAGTAAGTCTTAGACATTCCGCTAGGGGCGTTATGGTAAATTTCGTTTCCTCCGATATCTCCGCTTCTAAAACTCCGATTTGAAAAATTCTTTGTTTATCGGATACAGTTCCGGATGGGAAACATTTTGCCTAAAATTTCTAATTTCTGTTAAAAAATGGTTTGGCCACCAGTGGGCGTTCATGTGTATCTTATTTTTGTCTGTATCTCTACTTCTAAAAGTTCGATTTGAAAATTTGCTTCTTTGTTGGATAACGTTTCCGGTGAGAAATGTTTTTTCATATAATTTCATTAGTTTCAAATAGCTCATAGACTTTTCGCTAGGTGGCGTTAAGGTAAAATGCGTTTTTCCTGATATTTCTGTTTTAAAACTCTGATTTGGAAAATTCTTCCTGTACCGCATACAGCTCCTGATGGGAAATGTTTTTCATATAATTTATAATATTTGGTAAAGAATTATTTTTAGCCACAATGGGACATAAATGTTAATTTCTGCTTCTGATGTATTTGCAGCGAACTCTGAGCTTCTGAAAACTCGACTGAAACAATTCTTTCCTGGACCGATACCGCTCACATCGAAAAACCTTTTGAAAATACTTTCTTCTTAACATAATGCATGTTTTTCCCACCAGAGGGCGTAGATGCATAACTTATATTTGTTGATATCTTTGCTTTTAAAAGTATGATTTGAAAAACGATTTCTTTGAAAGAAATACGGGATTACGCCATATAATACAAATTTTGAAGATGACAATACGATTTTTGGCGTAAATGTGACAAGGATGGTAAGTCAGATAATATCCGAAAACTTGAAAATTTTCACCGTCCTGGAGCGGGACTCGAATCCGCGTCTCCCAGAAAACGCCTAGGTATGCTAAAACGCCTATGTAGCATACCTAGGCGTTTTCTGGGAGACGCGGATTCGAGTCCCGCTCCAGGACGGTGAAAATTTTCAAGTTTTCGGATATTATCTGACTTACCATCCTTGTCACATTTACGCCAAAAATCGGATTGTCATCTTCAAAATTTGTAATGATTTCTTTATTGGAAAGCGTTTCCGATGCAAAATGCTTCTCCTATAATTTCAAATTTTTTGTTAACGCACAAGTGTGCAACCATAGGGCGTAAGTTTACAATTCCGTTTACATCAATATCTGCAGGATTAAAAACCCGATTGAAAAACTTCTTTCTTTGGTCAGATATTACTGCTTTCCCTACCGGTTCCATTGACTTTAAATAGCTTTGATAAATGTAATTCGAGTCAAAATGGATTCAAAAGACATGCTCATTAAACCCGAAAATTCGGGGTCATTTTTCTTGTTATTTGTTTGGGAGTTTAACAACCACATAACCACCTCGATGAGGTATAAGCAATCGCCCGTCTCTAATTTAGAGTCACGGGTTCTAGTGAAGGAAGTGTGTCTTGTGAACCAGAGCCATAAAACAAACACACCGCCCATAAATTTTGCGGCACACGAACAAGGGCCAGCCTCAGACAACTCGGCCACCGGGATGGCGTACATCTCTCAGCTACACATAAGAAATATATATGAAAATTGTTTATAACCTCAGTAATTTGCGGTTCAATCTATCATTATGGGGTCCACTATTGAAAACGCATTTTATATTTGTGTGTGTGTGTATTTTCATTTTCTGTGCCAATAGAATCTGAATATCGTCTTGGAACACTGTTAAGAACTTTTTGGCATGCTGTAGTATCTTTTTGAACAACGATAAACTATTATATGGTGCAGAAGCACACAAAACATTATGCAATTGTGGAGCATGGCATGGCTTCCAACCAGACTGCTTCAAAGCTGCTCCCATTGCACCATGTTTTGGGGTGATTCATGCACCACGCTAGGGTGTACTCTAGCCCCAAAAGTTAGTGCAGTTGTTGTAGCACTACCTTTTTTGTTCAACCTACTGCAAAATGTTTAACAAGTACGAAGTACGACATGATAGGGACGACGTTCTGCTTAATGTTGGGCTATACTTTTTTAATGTGAAACATTGTATTTCTCTTTAACCCCTTTAATTGACCATAAAGAACTAACTCGGGATTAGCAAACTGGAAAGATCGACAGATCATATGTAGAGGATTTTAGGAAGGGAGTGTCTGACCCCAGGTCTTAAACAACCTTTAGAAATAGGAAGCTAGGAGATTTGTGCTAGAGTGCCCGTTAGGAAAGTGATACAAAAGTAAGGGGTAGGAAGACGCCCCGGGACCCAGCGGCTTAACGCGCCCACCTGATGCACAGCGAATATTTAGTGGTTCGAGTGTTCGTGCTTGCCTGGGATCGAACCTGATCAGTGGCGTATATTCGAGACTAGTTAGGAAGCCCAGAGAATGCACAAATAAAAGTCAATTAAATATACATAGGACAGCCAAGCAACTAGATTGAACTTGCTAAACAAACAGTCTTGCTGGGCAAGTACTCAACCCAGCACTAGTAGCGAACAGTACCGGCAGTGGCCCATCACTATGTTGCCGCTGCCCATCCGTCAATAAAATGTCACGGTGGCCAGCACATGGGCCAGCAGTTCGGGCCAGCAGCAGGCCAACAGTTGGCACGCCCATCAGTTGTCATATCCTAGGACAGAACCATCAGTTATCCATCACTGGCAGTGGCTGTCACAAGCGGTCCTTAAGCGGTCCTGCAAGCACGTGCCATAAATGATGGCTAGCCTAATGTGGTTCACCAGTTTCCTGGCAGTGGCAGCCGGCAATCACGTGCCGTAACTGATGGCTAGCCTAATGTGGTCCACCAGTTTCCTGGCAGTGGCAGCCGGCAATCACGGGACGTAACTGATGGCTAGCCTAATGTGGTGCACCAGTTTCCTGGCAGTGGCAGCCGGCAATCACGTGACGTAACTGATTGCTTACCGAATCTTGTTAGCCAATTTCCCAATAGTAGCCATAAGAAGAGAGAAAATTACAATAATCACAGTTTGCCATAGGCACAACTCCTCTTTCGCTCCAACGAATCCTATCTGCATGACATCACGGCACTAGGGAAATTTCCTCAACATTCCGGGAAAACGCCTGGGGATCTAGGTAGCATCGAACCTATGTCAATTTGTTTGAGAAGGGAACGGTTTAACAATTACAGTGAGTTGCCACGTGCGACCTGATGCTTGAAGGTGAGTCTCTTTACTGCGCCGTGTGAAACGAAAGGTCCTCTTTTTAATTTTACAAAATTGCTGGTTATTTTTCAGATATGTCCGTTTCATATAATTCATACATTTATTTTTTCAACGTAACGAATTTTTTTTTATTTACCTTAAGTGAACTTCTCTCAACGAGTGCCAACTTAAACCCGTTTTCCAAAGTTTTGTGCTGTTCTTGTGGTCTTAAAAGGCAATTTTTTTTTCGGTCTTGAACCACGATGTAAATAACAAAAATACGTGTTGGAAATGTGTAGAGACGAAAACTTAAAAGATTTTAGGAATAAAGGTGAGTAACCTCAAAATATAGATTATTCTCTCTACATGCTAACATCCACTAAAATAACTTGATGGCGTCGTCTTCAGCTAATTGGTACCACGAGAGATTGTGCACGTGTTGCTTATGCGCAAGCGCAGTCCTGCTGCTTACACGCAATGTTGGTGTTGCTAACTACGGACCTCTAGTAGCGCATACTTGGAGGACCGTAATTCACAGCGATGCTGCAGGGCCATCAACGGCTGCGGACCGATTGTGCTGCCACCAACGGATTGTTAACGTACCGTGAGCGGCAGATTTCACCTAGCGGTGACCCATCACTGCCAGCTTACGGCCAACAGCTTCCTAACACTTGTGTTTTTGCTGGGTAGTACAGGATTCAAAGAAGCGATAAATCAAAATAAGATTTGTTTCTGCAAAAGTGTTATGATCAAAAGGTAAACAACTGAAATAATTACTTGTTTATGGAAAATTAGTTTTTCGTAGCTAGTATGAGTTTTTGTTGTTGTGTAAAATTAGTAAGTTTTCCAATACTGTATTATATTCATAAACTTTGAGTTCAAGATATTTTGCGAAGGATATGACACATGTTTCATACAAGAAAATTCGCATGTATATGACTACTCAAAAGCTCTTAGCGTTGCATGAGAAATCTTTTCAAGCAAACAACTAATTTTTACTGAAAGATATATCTAATTCATAAAAATGTGGTCCTCGTGATTCCCTTTATTCGTTTTAATTGCGCTTCCTAATACTTCTTGAAACTCGGTAATCTGTAATTCTAAACTTCTTAAGTCGATGAGCTCTATTTCAAACTTTTCAGCATTCATCCATTTGAAAATGAAGAATTCCATGTTGGCTTCAATGAAAGCAGTCCTAACTTTTGAAAATCTTGAAAGTTCTATAACGTCGAGTGTGTTGAAAACTCTTCAGTTTTTAGAAAACAGCGAAACTTTAGGAAACAAATCACTTCAGCACCCTAATAATTCAAGTATTATAATAAATGATTTCCACCTTTCAAAGAGATCCGAAACCTTTTTGAACTAATTGAGAAATCAGTTTCATTGAATTTAGATATTTGATTACGACTTTTAAGAACATAAGTCTTCATAACCACTTTGCACCATCGATATCCGGATGATATTTCAGTTTTGCATCAAAAGTATTAAATGAGACACTCCGTAAATCTTAACTGAATTTTGATGAACTCTTCTAATGTCTATTGAAATAAAGTGAAATGTCGTGGAAAGCACTCTCCACCTCCTCGACCAAATTGTTTGTTTAAAACCTGATCACGCTACAAAGTCAGTTTTAATTATTGAATCCACGACACTGTTTAGAGTTAGTGCATCAAGATTCTGTTGGTGAATGATGCAGGGAAATTTAACAAATCTACAACCAGTATCATTTTCAAGGAATTTTATTAAACCTTTTTGCTTTGCAATAATAGCTAGTGAATTATCTATAATCACAAAAAATAAATGTCTAGTACTAATTTTTCTTCTCTCAGTAAAGTAATTAAATGCCTTTGCAATAGTTTTCTCTTTTTAGCTTATGATAAAGAATCGCAAGAAGTCGTGTGGGAAGAAGGAAGAGTGGATCAATAAATAAAGCGCACTATTTTTTTTTTTTTTTTTTTTTTGGCAACAGTTTAACAGGTAGGCAAAACAAAACATATACACAGTGAAACTACATTTCTTAGATATTTTTAAACATAACAACCGAGAAACGCGAGACATTTATCCAGCATGGTACCAATTTTAGTATACTTTGTTCATAAAAAAGTCCGTTTTCTGAGCGAAAAGCCACCTGCGGACAACAGATTTTACTTTGTCAGCCGAATCGAAGCGTTGGCCACAAAGGAACCTATTAAAGGAATCAAACAGATAAAAGTCCGAAGGAGCCAGGTCTGGACTGTACGGTGGATGATGGAGCACCTCTCAGCCAAATTGCGCAATTTCTTCACGAACGTGTTTTGCAACAGGTGGGCGAGCGTTGTCGTTAAGCGGTGTGACATTTGCAGCGTCTCTATTGGGTCTTTTGTCACGAAGGGCACGACCCAACTGTGTCAGTGTGTTAGCGTAGGTTTTGGCGTTTACAGTGGATCCCGTTGGATGAAGCTCCACCAGGAGAACGCCATACATGTCCAAGAACACCACCATGAGGACTTTTTGTGCATATTGGGTTACTCTGAATTTTTTAGTGGCGGGGAGTCCAAATGTTTCCACACCATACTGACCTATATAATGAATTAGTTTTATAATCTTTTTGCTAAGCTAATTATTATGAATGAATAATGCTCTAAGCTTCAAACTAATGAATTCGAGTAACAACACCCAAAAGGGTGTTGTTACTCGTTAATTATGAACTTAAACAAAGTCTCAACGCTGGTTATTTATATTAAGTAATCAAAGTCATAAACCTAACAGCCAGACAGAGGTCTGACAAAACTAAGAATTGAGAAAGACTGAACTTACTGAACAACTATTTATTTCCCAGACTCGTGGTCAACTAAGGCACTCATATATCTTGTACATAATAATGAATAAACTTTCCTCTTATAGTACGCACACCACCAACACAACTCCAACACAACCTCAACTCCAACGCAACAACACAACACACACTCGTCTCGATGAACGCGCCTATATACGAGCTACCACCACGTCATGACTTACACTCATTGCCAGATCTCATTCAGCGGGTGAAATAATATTCCGTTCAGTAGGAAGATAATTTACATAGTAAAATAAAAAAACTAGAGATAGTAAAATCAAAAGGAAAGTGAATATAGAGTATACGTTACATCATCTCCCCTTAATTTTTTCTTTTTTTTTTTTTTTCATTTTTTTATGTCCGAAAAACCTATCAATTTTGGAGTGTAAGTCTAACATTTCGATGATTGACGTTTCTCGATCTCTTTTTTGATTTGTTTGGTGGTAGCCGTATTTACATTATCAACTTGGCATGACAATTTACGAATTTGTATTCGACTGTGAAATTTGTAGTGTAGAACAAACCAAACCTGCATCGGCATACTTTCCTTTTATTCTGCCTAGCAGGAATCACATTTTTAATTTCAAATTTGCGCCTCATTCGTTGAAATACATAACAACTGTATCAGCAGCGAAGATTGCCTGAAGCTGCCTAACAGTAACAATTTTATTATTTTCATTTCACATTACGTTCGCCTCATTCGTTGAAATACATAACAACTGTATCAGCAGCGAAGATTGCCTGAAGCTGCTTAACAGTAACAATTTTACTATTTTCATTTCAAATTACGTTCGCCTCATTCGTTGAAATACAGAACAACTGTATCAGCAGCGAAGATTGCCTGGAGCTGCCTAACAGTAACAATTTTACTATTTTCATTTCAAATTACGTTCGCCTCATTCGTTGAAATACAGAACAACTGTATCAGCAGCGAAATTTACCTGGAGCTGCCTAACAGTAACAATTTTACTATTTTCATTTCAAATTACGTTCGCCTCATTGGTTGAAATACAGAACAACTGTATCAGCAGCGAAATTTACCTGGAGCTGCCTAACAGTAACAATTTTACTATTTTCATTTCAAATTACGTTCGCCTCATTCGTTGAAATACAGAACAACTGTATCAGCAGCGAAATTTACCTGGAGCTGCCTAACAGTAACAATTTTATTATTTTACCCCTAAGCACATAGATATATACAAAAAAAAAGTGGATTAGTAGATGGACATAGAAGAAATATAAAAAAAAACACACATATATACACAAAAAAGAATGCATAGGCCCACACGAAAAAAGAAATTCTGACACGCCAACTGGTCGTGCAGGAAAAACAACAAACTGAGAAAAGAACCTGTCCACGAGAACTTACTTATCTCGAGGACGCATAAAAAATTCTAGTGCGGTAACGTTTTCCAGGCCTAATGGGACTGGTGAAATCAGGTGGCTTGGATCTCTTCCGGGACGGTAATGGAACATCGGTCTGTTGTCGGTCAGGAATCTGGCGGTCTGGAAATCCCTGCGGCTGAGAAGAACGGTCAGAAGTCTGGCGATCCGGAATCCCTTGCGGCTGAGAAGAACGGTCAGGAGTCTGGCGGTCTGGAAATCCCTGCGGCTGAGAAGAACGGTCAGGAACGTCAGAAGTCTGGCGGTCCGGAAATCCTTGCTGCGGCTGATAGGAACGGGCTCCCCAGGCTTTGGATATGAAGTCCCTTGATGCTGGGGCCCATTGTGTCCTTCCAGTATCTTTTTGGACGGACGTGTCTCCGGCCACATCGCTTGCTTTCGTTTACGCCCACGGGGCATGATAGTAGTAGCAGGCATCGGCTCTGTTTGCCCTGAACGGAGGTTCCAGGGGCGAAACCCGGGTGGATGCAAAGATTTCTGCCTTCGTCGCTGTTGCGGCGAAGCAGATTGGGGAGACAAGTCACGTTTGCGCCCAGCTTTTGGTGGTGCTGGACGGTGTGGAATATGAAATGTTGGATTCATAACTGATAAATCAGAAATGTCCGACGCCTCTGAGTCGCTGCTGTAATTCAGCGGTCGTGCAGGGCGATGTTTATATTTGCCCACAGGAATACTTTCCGATGAGGTATTCAAAGAAGAAGTATCCCGCGTTGATGCAGGGTGAGCCGGAAACGGCGCAGCAATAGTCTTGGCAATGGTTGGAGGGAAAGGAACGATACTAGTATTCGACGAACTCGAATCGAGCCTTGGTCTCATGGAAGAATCAGGTTGCGTGTGTAGAAACTCGTCTGGAGGAGGGAGGGTGAAGGAAAAATCACTGGTGATTCGTCAAAAATGTTCGGTGGTTCGTCCACAATTTCTGGTGGTTGAACATGAGATATAGATTCTTGAGTCTGTGGAACAGAAGGTTGAGTAGGATTGATAATGAAATCGATATTCCGTTCGTGATATTTGCGACATTGATCAACATGTACATATTGAAAATGGTTGTTCGGTTTCTCCAGAACAATATTATTGTCAAAGACATTTGCCACCCGATATGGACCTTCGTAGCTGGGTGCAAATTTCTTCACTAAAGTATGCGAAACAGAAGACTGGAAGTGCGTTTCCACGAGAGTGAGATCTCCAACGACAAGATCTGGTTCCCTACGCCTAGAATTATAATATCGTGCTTGAGCCGCTTGTGCTCCTAGCATTGCAACACGAGCTTTTTCTGCCATGATTCGTACTGATTGCGGAGTTGGTCGCTGATTTAGTTCGTCCATAATCCCCGTTAAATTTTCAAAAGGGGTTTTAATTTTGCGACCCAGAAAAAGTTCTGCAGGAGTAATTTTAGTAGACTCGTGGACAGACGAGCGGAGGGCGAACGCAAAAAGTTCTAAATGGTCATCCCATCTTTCATGGTGATCCATTACAAAAGTCGCAATCATTTTCACTAACGTTCGGTTAACACGTTCTGCAGGATTACTCTGGGGATGATATGGGGAAATGAATTTATGTTTAATGTGTAATCTCGCACACATTCTTTCAAAAATGTCAGAAATAAATTGAGGACCATTATCCGAAACTACTTTATTAGGTGCACCATATCTAGAAAATACTTCATTAACTAAGACATTACAAATAATCTCAGCCGTAGCGGCTTTAATGGGAAAAACTTCAACCCATTTAGAAAAATTATCAGTTAGTACTAAAACATAACGAGCTTTATTTTTAACAGATAATGGATAAGGTCCCAATAAATCTATGGAAATAATATCAAATACATGAGAACTTGAACTAGATTTCAAGTGACCGGCCGGTCTTACATTACGATAATTATTAATCTGACACAAGTGACATGATTGAACGTATGCGAGCACACTTTGGTACATGCCAGGCCAATAGGCAACATCCCGCAATTTACAACGGGTCTTGCGAATACCTAAATGGCCTGCAAGAGGTTTGTCATGAAATTCATTTAAAATAGCCATTCTAAGGGTTCGCGGAATACATGGGCGAAACTCTGCCCTAGTAGTCCGAGATTTTGTATAATAAAGAAGACCCTCTATTACTTCAAAATGTTGTGACCTTCCAGCCAGAGAAGGATCACTTTGTGGGGGCGAACCCGCAAGTAAAAAATTGTAAATATCCCCAAAATCTGGATCATGTATTAATTCTGCCATTATCTGCTCTCTGGATGTTATATCAGCTATTAGAAGTAAAGGCTGACATCCAGGAGTAGTTTCGGTGGGGACCCCACTAATCGGAACGCGAGATAATGCGTCCGGTAATTGATTCTTATTACCTGGCTGATACGAAATTTTGATATTGCTCTCTTGTAACTTCAGAGCACACTTCATAAGTCTTTGAGATAGGTGCTTAGCAGAATTTAAATACTGAAGGGCAGAATGATCCGTAATTATGTTAACTGTCAATTCGTTAAGATAACATTGAAATTTATTCAGTGCATACACAACAGCAAGACATTCACGTTCCGTAGCTGAATAATTGCGTTCAGCTTTGGCTAAAGTACGAGACGCAAAAGCTATTGGATGCCCAGCTTGTGACAAAACGCAACCAAGACCAACTCCGGATGCATCAGTATAAATATCAAATTCTTTAGTATGATCCGGGAAAGCCAACACCGGAGGCTGAGTCAATGCAGACTTCAGTGTTTCGAATGCAGCGTTAGCTTCAGGTGTCCAAATAAATTTCTTGTATTTACGCTTTAAAGCATACAACGGCTCACATATTGTAGCATAAGCGGGGACGAACTGCTGATACCAACCGGTCATTCCCAGAAAGCGGGATAGTTCTTTTGCTGTTTTAGGCCGAGGAAAGTCAACAATAGGCCTAATTTTTTCATTATCAGTGAATAAACCGTGGGGAGTAATTTTCAACCCCAGATATACAATCTCGTCCCGCGCTATCTGGCATTTACTAGGTTTTAACGTCAAGCCAGCATTGTATATAAGTTGGAACACCTGTTTGAGCAGAAAAAGGTGCTCGTCAAAAGTCTCTGATGTGATAATAATATCATCCAAATAGACATGCACATGGGGACCCAGGACAGGTCTGAGAACCGTGTCCATAAGCTTTTGGAAAGTAGCAGGTGCAGAAGCTAAACCAAAAGGCATACGTAAATATTCATAGGCCCCAAAAGGAGTCACAAAGCCAGTTTTATCGACAGAGTCCGGATGTACTGCCACCTGCCAATATCCACTCGCCAAATCCAAAGTTGACATCCATTTGGTTGACGACAAGTCATTTAGAATATGTGACATGACAGGTAGTGGATAATTGATAGTTTTTGTGACTTGGTTGAGTTTGCGAAAATCTGTCACGAAACGAAATTCATTTGGTTGTTTCTTTGGAACCAAGAAGGCAGGAGCAGCCCAGGCGCTTGTTGATTCCCTGATTATGCCCTGCTTAATCATTTCCGCAATTTGACGTTGCATTTCCTGTTTTTTATGTGGAGCACAAGGGTAAGGTTTCGTCGCAATGGGTTTCGAACCATCAGTGTCAATAACATGATAAACCACCTGTGTGAAACCAGGTTGATCCGAAAACAAACCAGGGCTTTCCTGCAAAAGGAGAGAAAGCTGGTCTCGTTGCCCCTCATTCAATTGGTCACTCAACAATAAACTCGTAATATCTACAGGAACCGTCGGAATCATTTCGACAGGTTCCGGAAAGGAAATCACATGTTGCACAAAATTCAAAGTTATTTGAAACTTGTTAATAAAGTCCATACCCATGAGACATTTCACGGGTAGCTCGTCTATAAGCAGGAAAGAATGTGTAAAACGAGCTTTTCCCAGCCCTAAAGATAATGTGACAGTTCCTGCGATACTGAAGATTTCATTATTTGCACCTCGCAAATACTGCGTTGCAGGCTGAACGTGTATTGCAGAAAAAACGTCATTGCAAAACTTTGTATTTAGGGCTGATATCTCAGACCCAGTGTCGAACTTGGTCTCGACAATAACGTCTTCAAGTGTCAAAAATACATCAGGCAACTGAGGAGTTTGAACAGTCACTAATACTGTTTTAGGGTCAGAATGTTTGGTATCAGGAAGAAGGACCGACTCCTTCGTCTACTTCCTGTGGAAGTTTAAAGGAATTCTGGTGGTGTTATCATGTGGTCGGAAACCTCGACCCTGCCGGGTATCGGGAAAATTTTCACGATAAGGAAAATTGTGTGAACCCTGCGTCGGGAACTCCGCGTGTCTGTTGACAGTTTCATATTCGTTACGTCTGCCCTCAGCACGGGCAGAAAAATTATTATTGCCCTGGGCATGAGAACGTTCCGAATGCTGCTGAGTGAAGCGGGGTCGAGCATACTGTGCATTATGACGATATCCCGAAGCTTGCTCAGAAACTCGTTGTTGGTTCGCCACTCTTCTGTGTGGTGGAACGTATGAAGCTTGGGTGGGCACTTGTGTATGCTCGCGCTGAAAGTTTTGTCTATTATGCCGCTGAGGGTTTTCGGAATAAGCCTCGCGGGGTGCCCGAGCATGGTGAGTTGAAGCATGTCTGCCATGCCGCTCTTTCATACGTGCGTATGAGGCGAAGGCATTCATGAATAGTGGTAGGGTGTCGAACCTCAAGAAAATCTTGTAAGAATGGGTCGGACTGCTGTACGAGGGTATCCAACATGTCAACATGACTGGCATGTGGATCCCATAGATTATATAGGCGTGTAGTCTCCAACGCAAATGCAACAGGGCTATCATTGGGACCCTGCTGACGAGAAAACAGCTGTTGAGCAAGGCTATCTCGACTGAGGCCGAAAGGAAAGACCTCCAAGAATTCTGCACGGAAATTCTCATAATGAGAATCCGGGTTCGACCCTCGCCACTGCCGATACCAGGTCTTGGCGGTATCTCTCAAACAAGTTCCGGCAATTTGGACCTTGCAGTCTTCCGGAATATTATAGAGATCAAAATGATCTTCCAGATCTTCAAGGAACTTTAAAGACCCTCCAAACCATTGAAATGAATTGTTCCTGCATGCGGCACGAAATGGGCAAGCATTCTGCTTCGCTGAGAGGATTGAATTCCCTCAGGTACGACCCGCGACTCAGAGTAATAAGAAGCTGGTGCATTCCGAAATGGTGAAGAATGCTTGGGTATGTGCAGATCATTCATATCGAAGTCAGAGCCACAGGCTTCGTACAAATTGTCCAAACAAACAACACCATTACCCTCGAGACTTGCCGGATGGTGGAAATTTGAAGTTGTCTCAGGTAAAGAAGCCATGGGTAATAATAGTCAGGATCTCGTGTTCGAGAAAAGTTCGGGCGCCAATTATAATGAATTAGTTTTATAATCTTTTTGCTAAGCTAATTATTATGAATGAATAATGCTCTAAGCTTCAAACTAATGAATTCCCAAAAGGGTGTTGTTACTCGTTAATTATGAACTTAAACAAAGTCTCAACGCTGGTTATTTATATTAAGTAATCAAAGTCATAAACCTAACAGCCAGACAGAGGTCTGACAAAACTAAGAATTGAGAAAGACTGAACTTACTGAACAACTATTTATTTCCCAGACTCGTGGTCAACTAAGGCACTCATATATCTTGTACATAATAATGAATAAACTTTCCTCTTATAGTACGCACACCACCAACACAACTCCAACACAACCTCAACTCCAACGCAACAACACAACACACACTCGTCTCGATGAACGCGCCTATATACGAGCTACCACCACGTCATGACTTACACTCATTGCCAGATCTCATTCAGCGGGTGAAATAATATTCCGTTCAGTAGGAAGATAATTTACATAGTAAAATAAAATAACTAGAGATAGTAAAATCAAAAGGAAAGTGAATATAGAGTATACGTTACACCTACTTTGTTTCGGGAGTGTAGTGGTATGCCCAGGACTCATCGCCCGTCACCACACCTGCCAGAAATTCATGTCCTTCTTCTGCATAACGAATCAGGTGGTCGAAGGAGGACATCATTCCCTGTTCCTTCTCGTCGTCTGTCAAGTTCTTGGACACCCATCGCACACTGATCTTGCGAAATCGCAATTGCCGCCCAGGTGGCGGTGTATGAGCATTTGACCGAGGAGGCTCCGGTTCGGATCCAGGTGAGGCATGGACGTTGTGTTTGTCTTATGGCACTTGCTCTCTCTCTTTCCTGGAACCAGTTACCCCAAAATTAAGGGCGGGCGACTGCTTATACCCCATTGAGTTGCTCAGACTAATCGTTAAATCTTCAATCAAAAAGAAAATTGCAATTTGGCATGCACAATATCGTATGCTATACCGTACGAAACATTGAACTTCTCTGCTATTATACGCAGATGAATTCGCCGGTCACTCAGAATTTCCTGTTCAATGCCTCTCACAGCGGCAGGAGATGCCGCGTTCACAGGTCGATCGGAACGTGGCGAATCGGAATGGTTACCAAGGACCTCCGCAAAGAAACTGCGCCATCTGGAGATGTTGCTGCTGTCCTGGTAATCCCCAGCATGTACTTCGACCATTTCTTTGGAAATTTCGTCAGATTTTTCCGTTTTACCCACAGAAATCGGACTACACCGCGTTGCTCTTCATTCGTAGACGACGCTAACAAAGGTGACATCTTTGTGCCAGCGTTCACACTGTCTTTCACCACGGCGACATCTGCTCCAGCCAAACCGGTCTGTGGTGTGATATTCAAACTCCTTGTCTGGCAAACTGCAACCTGCTACTTGCAAAAAATGTTGTGCGTTACTTTTCGATACTCCCTCGTAGAATTCAAAATTTCTGAAATACCATAGGCAACCCACCAATAAGGAGAAAGAAAAAAGTGAGAATTTCTGAATTGCAATAGAAACAGGGCAACCCACCAATGCAGATAAGAAAACAATGAGAATTTCTGAATTGCCATAGAAACGAGGCAACCCACCAATGCAGATAAGAAAACAATGAGAATTTCTGAATTGCCATAGAAACGAGGCAACCCACCAATTAGGAGAAAGAAAACAATGAGGAGAATTTCTGAATTGCCATAGAAACGAGGCAGCCCACCAATCAGGAGAAAGAAAACAATGAGGAGAATTTCTGAATTGCCATAGAAACGAGGCAACCCACTAATGAGGAGAAAGAAAACAATTAGGAGAATTTCTGAATTGCCATAGAAACGAGGCAACCCACTAATGAGGAGAAAGAAAACAATGAGGAGATTTCTGAATTGCCATAGAAACGAGGCAACTCAGCAATGAGGAGAAAGAAAACAATTAGGAGAATTTCTGAATTGCCATAGAAACGAGGCAACCCAGCAATGAGGAGAAAGAAAACAATTAGGAGAATTTCTGAATTGCCAGAGAAACGAGGCAACCCACCAATGAGGAGAAAGAAAACAATGAGGAGAATTTCTGAATTAGCATAGAAACCAGGCAACCCACCAATGAGGATAATTTCTGAATTGCTATAGAAACGAGGCAACCCACTAATGAGGAGAAAGAAAACAATGAGGATAATTTCTGAATTGCCATAGAAACGAGGCAGCCCACCAATGAGGAGAAAGAAAGAAACTGCGTGTTCAGATTTGGAGGGAACAAAAAGTAAAAGTTTGTCCTTGTGTGGTATAGCTACACAGCTGTCGTGTGCTTGTGTCAAAGCGTAAATGCAACGAAGAGATAAAATATTATGTCCAGGAGCGCGTCTTTATGTAAACCGAAGCAACTCCGAGTAAACTGCCGCAAAGCTTGAAGGTCATGAAACAGCTTTAACACCTGCTAGGGAGCTATGTTCATCAGTGCTATTGTTGTTCTTCTGATGGGAAAGGCAAAAAGTTTGACAAAGACCAAATTGTAAGAGCAGGTCACAGCATTTCCGAGACAGCAAAACTCTGGAGTGCTCACGGTCAGTCGTGGTTAGTAACTTCCAAAAGTGGTCCGAGAAAGTAAACGAACCCCTGGCAAAGTGTCGGCAGAACACAACTCGTCGAAGCTAGAAGTGAGCGAAGGCTATCCCATACGGTGCGAGCCACCAGATGGGGCACTGTGGCGTAACTCGGCAGTAACTTGAATGCTGGTGACGTGAGAGCTGTGTCACAACATACAATACATCGCATGCTTCCGAAAATGGGACTACGTGGAAGAAGGCTACTCCTCGTGCTTACGCTAAACTAGGCTCTCTGTCGAAAGCACCTGCAAAGGTCACGGGAGCATGAAACCTTGAATTTGAATGATTGGAAGAAAGTCGTCTTGTCCGATGAGTTTTGCTTCCTGTAGAACCGTACCGCCGGCCGGGAAGGTTTGCTTTGTTTAACTGGGGAAGTATTGGCGGCAGGATGTAACGTTGGACATACTGGTGCTAACCACGGGGCCGTGGAGAACCAGCTCGGGCCCCAGTGCAATACAATCTCCGCCCCCGCCCCCTGGCTCCTCCACTAGCCACATAATCCATATTTCCGTTTCACCACCTACACCCCCCCCCCCATTCCCCTACTTCCCGACAACCAGACCGGTTGCAACTCTTAAATATTTTTATTTTCGGTGGAAAAATTGTTCATATTCTACTCTTCGTAAATAAACCCTCGAACCCTCCCTTTCGAGAAAAGAGTTTCCTCAGAAAACTCTTGATCGCCATCAGCCGGCAGACATTCTTATTTTTTTTAGTACTTTTTTCATAATCATCACATTTTTCACACTTCATTGTAGAGTGTAATACACGTCTAAAGATGCAGCCTCTCGGAAAGTATCCACAAAGAGTTCTCATAAGTAAACATTAGATTTTGTTTTCTCTTTTAAGTTGCCGCTGTGAACAGGACGATTTCATCGTTCATCGGAATAAAGGAATATAAACGAAGTCGGAATTACGCACAAAGACACTATATTCATTTATGAGAATTGCTGCAATGCGACAATAATGAGTTGAGCATAAAATAAAAAGACAAAAGATGCCGGTTTCTGGTGGGAAAAACAAACTGACAAAATCCACATGATGATAATTGTGTGCAGCCTTTGATGACTAGTAATAACGTTGTATATCGTACACAAGGGTCTGTGTCGGTGAGTAGCAAAGCAACACAGTGAACCCAATGTGTGGTGTCGGCGTGTCGTTGGAAAGGAAAGAAGAAATGAAAATTGTCCGCAGCCTTTGATGACTAGCAATAACGTTGTATATTATACACAATAGTCTGTGTCGGCGAGTAGCAAAGCAACACAGAGAACCCAATGTGTGGTGTCGGCGTGTCGTTGGAAAGGAAAGAAGAAATGATAAACGTAATATGGAGAGCTCGTTTGATTTGCCGTATGATAATCCACGTACGTGCTGCAGTTAGCCTGGGAACTCGAGCAACATTGTAACACTTCGTTTTTTTTTTTTGTTGTTGTTGTTGTTGTTTTTTATTGTATTTAAAGCAAATTTTAAATTTATTACATTTTTTTGCATTTATGATATAAATTACGCATTTTTAGGCGTATTTTACGCGTCACGTACAAAATACGTTTTTTACGCGTAACTTCCCAAACCTGGTGACGATACAGCTTGAAAAATATTAGGTCACCATAAAATAATAATTAGAAACAAATAACTTTTGGGGGACCCAGTGGTACAGCACCTCCCCTCTCCCCTCTCTCTTGTCAGGCCTGGTGTTAACACATCTTAATATTTACGTATACATAATGGTACGTACACAAAATGTTTACGCAGATGGTAGAGGTCATAATTTTCTGCAAGTGAATGACTCAAAGTTGTGGAGGAACTGTAAGGCTTTGGCAACGTTCTCCTGCTAATCCATGGGTCCAGTCATTCACGCGCAGGTAACTATGAAACCTACGTAAATGTTATTGCAGACCAGAGCATCCCATCATGGCAACGGTATCTCTCTCTAGTCCTACCTTCTTTCAGCAGGATAATGCGATATGCACACTGCCCGGATTGTTCTATAATATCTCGCGGAACATAAGGAAGACTTTCCTGGCCTTCAAATTCCCCAGACATCAATCCAGTCGAGTATCTGTGGTTTGTGTTGGAGCTGCAAATACGATCTGCGGTGGCTCAAGCACATGCCTCGCAACAGCTAGTAGATATGCTAGTAACGAGTTGGTATAAGATAAGACAAGACGCGTTTACAAAATCTTCTAGAGTTCATATCTCGACGAGTAAGAACTGTGTTTGCATCACGTAGAGGAGCTACGTCATATTAGACAGGTGGTCGTAATATTTTGGCTCTGTGGTGTAAGTTTGGAACTTTATTTGTTACGTTATGTTTTTCAGTTTACAAAAAATGTTATTCCAATATCTTAGAGGCTGTGATTAATTACCCTGAGACTTCAAAGCGTACATTGCTTAGAAATGCCCTTGAACGACATGCGACAAACAACCCTCACAAAACGAAAGCTACTAAGAATTTAATCGATGGTGCAAATCAATCCCGTGTTTTTTCCCGTGAAAGATCAAAGGACCAGATCTGGGGTTTTCTCGTCTTACGAGTAGACTTCTGTTTTGTTTCAATAATCACAACGAATCTACTCGGTCGAGTCACATTATTGAGACAACCAACTAATATCCAGAGTAACTGCCATGTGCAGAGCGGACAGTAGCTAGACGGGCGGGGAAGTGACTCGCTAAGGTGCTGGAAGGAGTTGACGGTATGTGGAGCCATGCTGACACATACCGTCAACTCCTTCCATGCATCTTATAGCTGCTGGAGGGTGTGTGGTGGAATAGCCACAGAACGAACAGCGCAATCGAGGTGGTCCCACAGATGCTTAATAGTGTTTAGGTCTGGGGGATTAGGGGACCAGGAAAGTACTTTGAACTCTTCATGGTGCTCTTCCAACCACATTTGGAAATTTCTACCTGTGTGACACGTCGCATTCTTGCGCTAGAAGATCCCATGCGCCTCAGGGAAGACAATCAGCGTGAATTTGTGTACGTGATCTGCAAGGATGGATTCATAACGTTTCGGTCCATAGTGCCTTCCACAGGTATGAGTGGACCCAGAGAATGTCACGAAAACATTCCCCAGACCATAACGCTGACCCCACTAGCTTCTGTTCTTCCATCAATGGTTGAAGAGTGTTTGTTCTCCGATGTTTCTCGATTTATACGCCAAAGTCCATCCGTTCGATAAACCAGAAAACATGACTCATCGGAGAAGGCAATCCTTTGCCAATCAGCGGATGTCCAATTCTGATACTGCTGTGCAAATGTAAGACATTTCTGCCGATTTTTAGTATGTGATAGGGGACCACCTGGGGACGTATTCTATTGAAAATGGGAGAAATGGGGTCAAAGGTCAGGACATAGGAGCAGGATCCATTCCATCGCCTTTATGCGTTATAACTTATGTAAAACTGCTTCGATTGCGCCAAACTTTGTGATGTTGTTCCAGAGGTATACTAAACCAATTCTGTTTAATATCATCGAAATGGGGTCAAAGGTCTGGACACAGGAGCGAGATTTATTCTACAGCCATAATCCTAATAACTTGACTAAAAATGATTCTATTGCGACAAAACTTTAGTATGTTGTTCCGGAGGTATACCGAAACGGTTCTATTGAATATTGTCGAAATGAGGTCAAAGGTCAGGACACAGGAGCGAAATTTATTCCACAGCCATTATCCACATAACTTGACTAAAATGCTTCCATTGCGACAAAACTTTATCATGTAGTTCAGGAGGTATACTGAATCGCTCCTGTTTAATATCACCGAAATGGGGTCAAAAGTCAGGACATAGGAGCGATATCTATTCCACAGCCATTATCCTCATAACTTGAGTAATGATTTCTGGTATGTTGGAAAACGTATCATAATCAATGCGTTGCATGATTTTACAAACTTTTTTTAACAGTGAAGGTACCGTTTACTAATACACTCTATACCACAACTGCGAGAACTTACCTGATCTTCCTCTGTTTCTTTCGTATGTTAAACAAGGAGACGCTTTACAAAAGAGAGCTAAGTACATTTCGAAAATGTCTGCAGAACTTGCTTGGTACTTTCGCAAAATCAAAAACAACTTTTTTCTGCTTTCGCATGCAGCTCCCCGACATTAACAGCTGTCATGCTTGCGTAGGAGATAAAAGCCATGTACATCACGATGTCAGAGCCAGAGACATTTCCTATCCAAATCCTATTTTTAGCACCTCACGTTTCCTGCCTGTCTTGCACGAAGCGAACTTTGCATCGAACGTAATCCCTGCGTTTCCACTAACTTGCATTTTACAATATACACAGATGAGCTATTATACTATGACCACCTACCTCCTAAGCTGTAGCACCCCATTTAGCTCTCAAAACAGCTGCCACTCGGCAAGGCATCTATTCGATGAGCCATAGATATCCTGGAGCATCTGGTATTATGATGTCAACAACAGGTCCTCCAGTTCCTGTACGTTTTGAGGTGGAGGTGGGGATTTAGCGCGAAACCGCTTTTCCAAGTCGTACCACAGATGTTCGATTGGTTTCATCTCAGATAAATTTGGAGGCCAGGGCATCAACACAAAATCCCCAGCATGTTCCTCGAATCCCTTCTTGACGATTCTGTTAGTATAGTGTGTCGCATTTTCATGTTGGTAATGGTGGCCATCACCAGCAGGGAACGCAGTTGCCATGATGGGTGAACTTGGTCCTCAACGATGTTAAGATACCTGACAGCTGTCAGGGATTGTGCTATTGGGATAACGGGGCTTAAAGTGTCCCAAGAAATTATCACTCACAGCATAACATCGCCGCCGCAGGCCTGTTTACGCCCACCAGTTCATTAAGGTGCCACAGCCTACGTTGGTAATCGGCGCATCTGCGCTCTCGGCAGTGTACGTGATGCACTAGGAATCTTGATTCGTCAGACTAGGCCACTTTCTTCCAATCATCTACGAAGCAATCTCGATGATCTTGGGCCCATTTCATGCGATATTGGCGACGATATGCAATGATCATGGGGACCCGGCTGGGTCTTCGACAACGCAGGCCCATGCGCAGAAAGCTGCGATGAACTGTGTGTTGTGACACATTCCCCTGATCGCCACTATTGTAGCTGCGGGTGATTTGTCGCAATGTGGCCCTGCAGTCATTGTGAACAAAGTGCAACAGTCTCCGCTCCCCTCTGGTGGCACCAATGAGCTGTGGACGACACGCGGCTTAACGACGGCCTGTCGTGTGGCCATCTGTGCCCCACTTTTGATACGCACTTACAAGAGCGCACGTGAACAACCCACAAGCAGAACCGTTTCCGATATCATAGTTCTGAGGCCCCGTGCCGTCACAATTTATCTTTTATCAAACTCCGATAAATCGGCAGCTTTTCTCATTCTAACTCCGAACACTCTAGTAACCGAAAGCCGGTCCTCGGTTTGCATACATACTGCTCTTTGAACTTCACCTGCGCCATCGTTCGATCTCAAGGCGCGTTCCTTTCTCTAGGCTAGGAGTGTCATAAGGGAATGACTCGTCGTTGTACGCAGTGAGAGGGCAGAAATCACGTTACGTCGGGTCCCTATGCAAGGCGACGCACTCACGTCTCTCGCTAACAGCCGAGCGCACTGTTTGGCAGGTACACACGTACCGGCCAATAAATTAGAATCTTTTTTCAATGCTGTGTCGGATCACTTAGCCACTATTACAGCACACATGCTGTTTGGCATAGATTCCACCAGATGTTAAATTGAATTTACGTCTGCATTATACGTGCTGTTTTCCAGACAGTTTTTTACATGGTTCAGATTTAACGGAATAGAACTTTGCTCCCTGATCTGTTTTATTAGCGTGTCCAATACATTCTCTACAGTGCTCAGCTCCCAGCATTATGGCCATTGAAGTCCGTCCTGCAATGTCAACATTGCAGGATTTACTCTGATCATCCATGGAGAACACCTGATCTTCCATGAGTATCAGGAGACCTGTTTCATTTCAATGAAATTGCCACACACCCCATTACACTAACTCCAGAACCTTGAGTTGCGGTCACAAGGCAAGCTGGGTCCATCGCTTAATGGAGGTCCTCCAAACTCTTTGCCTACCATCGGTACAGAATCAGGTGTTCCGCGAATCGTGGGACCACTTGACTTTTCTCCAGTCTTCCAGTATCCAGTCACAATGTGCTTGACACAACTCTCGACGAGCTTTACTGTTTGCAGAAATGAGTGGTATACGTATGGGACTGCCAGTACCTATCCTGTTTTATTCACTGCGCATGGTTCGCTGCGATATGGGACGGAAACTGCCTTCCTTGAGCGCTTCGGTCTGTTGTTACATACATAAAGTCCTGTTTCTCCGACGATAACGACGGAGATCTCGTTCCTGAGAGATTGATGTCGTGATACTGTTAGGCCTGTTAGAGAAGCAATGTATTTTTTCCACTGATTACTGACCCTGGACATCTCATCTCTTGAGAAACCAATCATCTCTGCTCTTTTCAAAATCGTCGCTCCAGGCATACGGACATACGTAACAAGCCCTTTATCGAACTCCAAAAGGTTCTTTATTTTTCCCATTGTGATCAACACCACGGACGATTAGTGACGAGCAGTAGTTTTAAATAGTCATCGAGATAACAGGAAGATCCCCGAACCGGTTTGCCTGGCGCCAAAAATAATGCCTCTTTTAAAGTCTCTCAGGTATTTCGCTTTGATCTTTCCGACCCTCAAGATGAAGCTAACTGATGCTCAGTAAGACAAGACAAAATCGATTACAACCCTATTAAGGTACAGACACCCATATTTTCGGTAAACAGTTGCTACCGTTTCGAAAATCCGCGATCCGGTTTGACTGGCGCCAAGAATAATGTCTCTTTTATAGTCTCTCAGATCACTCGCTTTGATCTTTTCGACCCTCAAGAGGAAGCTAACTAATGCTCAGCAAGACAATTCTCGCTAAACACTTGCTACCGTTTGGAAGATCCCCTAACTGGTTTGCTTAACGTCAAGAATAATGCCTCTTTCAAAGTCGCTCCTGAAGGTCATTCACTTTGATCTTTCCGACCCTTAAGATGAAGCTAACTGATGTTCAATAAGAGAAGACAAAATCGATTACAACCCTATTAAGTTTCAGACCCCAAAATTTTCGGTAAACAGTTGCTACCGTTTGGAAGATCAGTGATCCAGCTTGCCTGGGAGCCAAGAATAATGTATCTTTTAAAGTCGCTCAGGTCATTCGCTTTGATCTTTCCGACCCTCAAGACGAAGCTAACTGAGGCTTAGTAAGACAAGACAAAATCGATTGCAACTCTAATAAGATTCAGACGTCTAAATTCTCGGTAAACATTTGCTACCGTTTGGAAGATCCCCGAACCGTTTGGCCTGGCGCCAATAACGCCTCTTTTAAAGTCGCTCAGGTCATTCGCTTTGATCTTTCCGACCCTCAAAAGGAAGCTAACTGATGCTCAGTAAGACAAGACAAAATCGATTACAACTCTATTAAGATTCAGACATACTTGCTAACATTTGGGAGATCTCCGAACCGGTTTGCCTGGCGCCAAGAATAATGCCTCTTTCAAAGTCGTTCAAGTCACTAGCTTTGATCTTTCCGACCCTCTAGAGGAAGCTAACTGATGCTCAGTAAGACAAGATAAAACCAATTACAACGCTATTAAGGTTTACACGCGTGAAATCGGAACTGACTCCCAAGTGGTGCTGAAATCTTACCGCTCGCTTCTAAGCATTCGTCTGCGATTGCTGTCTGGGTTCGAATCCCAGTGATGAATGAATGAGAGAGAGCCGGCACTTCTCTCTCCCTTTTCTGGAATTAGTGGCCCTAATTTAGGGACATGAGACTGCCTATAATCCACTAAGTTGCTCACGGTAGTCGTCAAACCTCCAACCAACAAAAATCTGACCTGTGGTGATGTTCTGTTAGACAATGAAATGGCGTGACGCTGTATGCTGAACCTTAGAGTTTAGGAAAGTACAGTTATTCAGATAAGAAAGGGAAAAAAAGAAAGGGAGAGAAAAAAATTAGAGTTTCATAGATGTAAGCATTGCTTTTGCTAAACTAAATGCTGGATACGTTATTCTGCTTGATTGATTGCCTCACATCACGGTCACGTGACCTCTTACGTGAGTGAGCCATTTTTGTGAAGAGGAAAGGTGTACTTAATAAATTGGCATTTCAGAGTGCCTGCGTGAGTTTATGAGCAACGGGATAAACCAACGCCACCTAGAAAACACAGGGTCATGACTTTGAGAAATGAATTTCTTCCGTTTGTGACGCCACTCTCGTGTTACACGTTCTGATACGTCGGTGTCGTGTTTGACGTCACACACGACAGCGTTGGAAACCAATCGGAAGCCTTGATTTCTACATGACGTCACTAAAACAGGGAGCGCATCTCTCTAATATCATTTCCGACGGCCTTGGATAAACCGACAACGTCCGTTCGACAGCTATACGAATATTGTCACTGATGTAAAGTAATTTTTTTCCTTTGGTGTAATTTAAATTGCTTCGTGTATTTACTTACCCTCTTTATAGCTCGTAACTGCGTCCTGGAAATTGATATCAGCTTCGGTAAACGTGACCACATTATGCACTGATTTGTTATTGCACTCCCTTTTAATCACTTAAATGCGGCATCCTATCATGTCCTGAGGTACATTACGGCGTCTAACAAGAAAACACATTTTAGCATTCAATGACTTAGCTTGACATCGGAAGTTTTTCTGAAGATCATCCCTTCATTTTGACGAATTGCTTTCTTGTAGTCGCAAAAGTTTTTTCATTGCTGACATAAAAAAGGAATCGTTTTCCTTTCATCTTCGACGAGATGAAAGACATCATGGCAGCTTTACCACTAATCAGTCGTAACTTCTTCAAAGTGAATCCATCAAAAGTACCTTCTCGGCCGAAAGGAACGCTGCGATGCGATAATTGGAACAGATTTCTTCGTTCGTACGTGCCAAAATTATGAAATAGTCACACGCTTTAGAAATGGCGTCACGGTTCTAACTGGAATGTTCCTTTAAACAACACTCATAATGTATTAAAAATATGCGTTGAGTTCACTATTGAATTAGAAATTCGTAAATTCGATAATACCAGGTGCTGCCTGTGCAGTTCAACAAGAAAGATGGCCTAGTTATGGGTTGTCGTTTGAATCCTTCTGACAGAAAAAAGATATTTCAAAGTAGATTTTTAGAAAATCTGAAAAATTCACCAAAAAAGAGAATATACTTCTGACAATTAGAAAAATACCTGAGCGTTATTTAAAATACACAATATGAGAATACTAGTTCATAGTACGGTGCCATGTAGGGGCGTAAAAGCTGTGACTGAAATACGTAGAGTTTCAGACTTGTAAGCATTCGTATTTATAACACGAATTGTAAAATACTTATACATAACTATAATAAACGGTGGAATTATTAATCGGTAGCAGTGTTGTATCTTGGGTCCGAGACCTGGGCTATCTCACCCTCCTCCCCCTCCCCCAGTACTGTTTTTTTTTAATTGCGAAGTTTATTTTTAATTGTTAAGTAATAGAAGTAACCTTTTTTCAAAATATTAGGTACATGCTATTGCTAACATGATACCAAAAAAATTATGAAGATTAGGATTTGAACACTTATTTGTACATGAAGCCCATTCTTCTTCTGAATACTTTATTTGTACATGAACTCCATTCTTCTTTAATTTTGTGTGAACTTGAGTGTTACATTTTCATAAAATGTCTCTCCTCCGTACTTTTTCATATTTAAAAAGAATGTCTTTCTCTATTGACAAAACAGCCAAGTTTTTCGAATGTGCATGTCCTTGTGTGGCTCTAAGATATATTATGATTCTTTTTAATGCTGAAAAACTTTCGGCGGTTGCAGTTGTTGCCGAAAAGTTTAATATGAGGTCTGCTAATTTGTGCACCTCACTAAACAATATGTCCAATTTATTCAACTTTATGTAACACGTAATGTCTCTTACTGATTCGTTTTTGTATTCATCAAGGAAATAAAACACTTTCAGTTCATTTTTATTCGAGCTGTATCAAAATTTCAAGCATAGAGTTCTTTAAGTTCTGACAGTAGATGTTCATGGAAGCTTTCACAAAATTTATCAAAACAGTTCGAATCCAACAAAGCCACGAATTTAAGGTATAATATCCCTGATTTTAATTCAATGACACTTCACAAAAACTAAAACAACTCTCGCGAAACACTCTTATGGGTGGGAGTATGCGAGCGACTGAGATAGTCTGTCTTCGTTTTTCGCAGCGAATCGTTTCCCAAAGCATTGAGTCAATCCCTCTACCAGCTGATTCATGTTGTCATGGAAACGCTGGCAGGCGATTGTACGGAAGGTTTTCGCATCAGAACTGCGAAGACTCCGGAAGAGCTGCTTGCTTTGTGCCGTTGGTTTTCGCTCGCCAGACTGAGTCAAAGAAGCGAATCCGCACGCGAGTTTTTTCGCACAGAAAGCATCGACATATTTTAATACCGTTGATAATTGACTTTTATTTGTGTAAATTTAATTCAGTTTTTTTTTTTTTTGTGCATTCTCTGGCCTTCGCAGCTAGCCTAGATAGCCTCAAATATACGCCACTGATGGGTAGTCTATAAGATAGGTCACCAACAGCAACATTTTTGTAATATTCCCATTCAGTATTGCCATAACAGAAGCCTATAATACTGTATATAGGTTAATAGATTTTAACCAGTCATATGACGGTCACACTATGTTAAAAATCATATTACTCTGCAATGCGAAGAAAATGAAATAAAACACGACATAACAGCTACATAACAGAACGAAAATCATAGACAGTTGTTGGAGCACGTGTGTGTTGCCAGACATGAAGTCGTTTGTCTTACTAACTTTATTTTATCTTCCTTTTACGTATTGTGAGATAGCGGTGAGCTTAGTTCCGATTTCGGCCACCGGATAAACGCAGACGGCGCTGCAGTTACTGAATGACGTCAAAGCGTTAGGGACAGACATAGCCAATTACGTAGGTTTTATTTCTTTCAACAGAATATTTGGAAGCGGAGATACACTTTCCAACAGAAATACGCACGAACAGCACTCGGCTCATGAACTGTGAACTACAGAACATCACATGTACAAGATGAATGTTCCACAAGGTGGATGGTATTCTGTGTTACAATTTTTTACAATCGATGTTTTAAAAGAAATAGTATCGCCAAAAACGGAAAAAAATTGGCGTCCACTACCGGGAAAATCGTATATTATGTTAGGCAGAAAATACGCACGAAATGTTTCGTACTTAGAAGTAACTGTTCGGAAAAGGATTTTTTTTTCAAAAAAAAATCCTTGTTTCTTCAAAAAAAAAAAATTATAAAAAAAAACCCTTGTTTCTTTAAAAAATATATTTTTATTAATAAAAAAATGTACAATTATTTTTAATAAAAATCCTTGTTTCTTTAAAAAAAATTACAATCGATCTTTTAGAAGAAATAATATCGATAAAGATGTAATAAATTTGAACAGAAAAAATTGGCGCCCACTACCTGGAAAATCGTATAATACACTACATTGACAAACGTCACCGGACACCTACAAGAGAAACACAAGATAGCATTTATTGACATACATTAGTACGGTGTCAGTCCATCTTTGGCCTCAATGCATGCACTGACCCTTCGAAGCTCAGTGGTTGGGTTTTGAGCTCCGTGATTTTCGTTGCTATAAGGTGTTTATTGAGTGCTTTAGTTTCTGTGGTTGCGTGTATCTTAAAGTTGAAGATCTACACTTTACGTTCGTGTATCTCCCAGGTTAGTGAGTGCCATATTTTTTCATTATTCACTGTTTTATTTTTCAACCGAGCTGGTCTTTTTTCGTTAAAGTCTCGCCATTGCTTCGATGGCGGAGGCAGACAAGGGTGACGCCCACATCCTTATCTTGGCAGATCAGCCAGCTCCCTCTTCTTCTTCTACCGCGGTAGCTCCTGCTCAGCTTAATGAGGTGGCTCCTGAGCGTCATTGCGACGTCATGGACACCTCTTCTTCTCCAGCTATAACTCCCACCAAGTGCGGTGGTGCCAAGTCTCCTATCTACATCTCAGCAGACAATGACGTCTCCGTTATCAGCAATACTGAGCTCATAGCTTCCATTTCTCATCAACTTCCTGATCCGCCCTCACTGCTAGGGGCCGCTCCATCGACTTCTCGACCCATGTCTGCCCAAGCGTCCTATGCTTCTGCAACTTCTGGGGTCCTCACATTCCCAGTTTCATCTGCTATGCCTTTTCCTGAATCCTATGTCACTGTCGTCGGCTCTACTGCTACAATTGACATACCAGAGGATTCCCGAGCTGGTCACCTTTTTTCCTCCACTATGGAACGGGGCGTCTATTTTGATGCGCTTCCCGACACTAAGCTGTGGCAATATAGCCGAGCCCTCAAAACTATCTTACCAAAGGATGCTATAGACTTTGTAGCTCGAAACCCCAGATCTGTCTTGGTCTATTTTAAGGATAAAGCGCATGCTGACCAGGTCCTTACGGAAGGTCTAACCATCAATGACGTGCATCTGTTAGCCCAACCAGTTGCGCACCGCCCGGTGCAGGTGACCTTCTACCCCGTACCACCAGAAGTATTCGACGCTGCACTCTGCACCTTGCTCAGCAGGTACGGCAGAGTTGTTGGCTCCATAACAACTCTCTCTGCGGCTCCCAGGGACCCTGAAGACAAATCAATTCGGGGCTTCCGCCGCACTGCTCGAGTCCTCTTTTCATCTGATGCTCAGCTGAAAGCGGTTCCGAATGTTTTGCACATCCGCTGTGGACAGCAACGCCGAAGAGTTGAGATAATCACTTCACAGTATTGCACTATCTGTCAGAGCGATAGTCACATAAGGGCTCAGTGCCCACGTGCCTCCCTGCAAACAGCTCCACACACTACATCTTCTTCTACTTTGTCCGCCAACGCTTCACAGACTTCTTCCCATTCGAGGAAAGTCGCGGAATCAAGATCTTCCAAAAGTCAGCTTACTGCCATTGGTCAACAAACGACTTTGATGCCTCCACTTCCTGCTGATCCTAAGAATTTTCGCAGGCTTCCAAAATCGACTCCCTCTAGTACTTTTACAACCACTGCTGATGTACATGTTGACCACTCCTCAGCTTTTACCGCTGGCTCCATGACACGAGTCACAGGTAACGCTTCGGGTTCAGACTCTCCAGACGATCATAAAGCTTTAGTGGTTGCTGGAAAATGCAGTGGTGCTTCTCGCCCCAAGACGAAGAAGTCAAAGACTCTGGCGTCCCGAAGATCATCTCGCTCTTCTACCCGCTCATCCACTCGCTCCGTCAGCTCTCGACGACCGTTCTCCAGGTCGTTTCTACACACTTCCTCTGAGACAGCGTGTGAGGGTGCCATTCCCTCACTAGATGAATTCACAACTTTTCTTGCTGAAAATGCTTTCCCTGCTGAGCCTCTGCCATACGAGGACGTGCTGGATTGCCTTTTAGGGTCCTCTATCCCTTCCTCAGCACGCACTTCCATTCAGCAGTACGAAGCAGCTCTACCACAAGTGCTGGTTCAATTACACTCACTTGAAAACACTCTTCGGTGCACTGCGGACGAGGTCCCGTGGATTGCTTGTTTTCTCCGTCGACTCCACTCCATCACTACAGCCAGTCAATTCCTACTGCATCCTACAACTAACCTAGACTTTCAGGGTGGTGTCACTTAATTGTCGCGGTTTTGCGACACCTCTTGCGAATGCGCTGGTACGAGAGGATCTTGGTCCGCTGAATGCTGATATATTACTTCTGCAGGAAACAAACTGTACTTCTATCACTCAATTTCATCAATGGCGTCAGTGGGATCATACTTTCCATCACGCCTACAGCCAACTGTCGCGTGGTGGCATGGCAGTTGGTGTTCACTCACGTTTTCGTTTAACTCTTTCCTCTTCTCAGTGAAAAACTTATGTCGAGACTTATTACAACGGGTCTCTTTCACCGTCGCAGCTGAAAAATTTCATGTATTCAACATTTATGTTTCCTTGCTCTCCTACTCACGTGCCAGAGCTGTTTGCAAAACTTCGACGGGCTCTGTCACGTATTCCCATCACCGACCGGGTACTTATCGGAGGTGACTACAATTGCACTCTACATCCCCTAACTGATCGCTCTTCTGCTTTCCAGAGAACACTGTACGGAAGTAGTACATCTTTTAAAGTCTATCACTTCAAACTTCTCACTCGCAGATGTTCAACGCCATTTGTCACCGCCCCAGACTACACATACAAGGCGTGCACCAAGGGCCATTGATCCTCCTACAGCAAGATTGGATCGCTTTTATGCAACTTCTCTTCTTCTACCTGCAATATCAGATTCATGCTGTACACCCACAGCTTCCTCGGATCATTGCGCCATTGCCATAACAGTTACTGCAACACAGCCACGTACAATCCGGCCTTAGACTTTTGACGACACTCTTTTAGATAATACAGCCTTCTGCTCATCGGTGCGAGATTTTCTCGCGGATTGGCGTCCAAGGCTTCATTCTGCACCGTGCCCCCTCAACTTTTGGTTGGAAGTAAAACGCCACCTCATACTACTGGTACGAAACCTGTCATACTCGATTATGACACAACGGAGGATGCGACTTGATCATACTAGGCAAATGTTTTCTTTGCTCAATCTTGCTGATCCCCTATTTCAAGTCTAACAGGCAGAATTACATTCACTTTTGGTGCCGCTTGCAAAACAAGCCCTTCATCGCCTTAAACTACAACACCTGAAACCTGATGCTTGTTCGTGCGAATTCCTTACGTCACTTGAGTCAACTCGCCGAGCCTCTTCTGTTCTACAGCACCTTCGTCTTCCAACTGGAGTAGTATCATCCGAACCAGTTCCAATTTGTTCTATGGTACGGAATTACTACATTTCAAAATTTTGTGAAACTCCTCCTCCCTCCCCTACGGCTTCTGCTCTTCTGTTCTCTTCTTTGCCTCAGTCCCCTTCTCGTCTTTCAGCCAGCCTCCTCCATCCTCCCACTTTAACTGAGCTCTCTGACACTTTCTCGTCCCTCAACCACCGGGCTTCACCTGGCCCTGACAGTCTCCCTGTTTCTTTCTATAAGGCTTTTCTTCCTGCCCTCCTTCCGTTTCTCCTCTGTGCTTTTTCTACTGCCATGCATCTTACATCTCTTCCGAGGAGTTTCACGCTCGCACATGTTGTACTTTTCCCAAGAAGGGCGATCCGCTTGACTTGGGGAATTGGCGTCCCATCTCACTCTTAAATACTGATTATAAACTCTATACTAAATTTCTGTCCCGCCGGCTTAACCCCATACTCCCTCATATTCTCTCCACTAATCAAACCTATACTGTACCCAGCCGCTCCATCTCCCATAATATTCAGCTTCTTAATGATCTAATTCACCTCGCCCGCTCTCGCTCAGAACCCCTTGCTCTTCTTTCCCTCGATACACGCTCAGCATTCGATAATATTTCTCGTGATTACCTTCTTGCTACATTACTAAATTTCGGCTTTCCTCCTTCCTTTGCTTCTCTTCTCATCTCCCTCTACCGGGACGCTGTTTTCCACGTCAAGCTGCTCAACCTTCTCACAGCTCCCATACCCTTTCGTCGCGGCGTGCGTCAGGGTTGCCCCTTATCCGGTCAGCTCTTCGCCCTCGCAATAGAACCTTTTTTACGCGCAGTCCATCGATCCTTCTTTGCTTCACTACCACCGATGGTAGCCAGCACACGTCATCATGTTGCTACTTATGTTGCCTACGCCGACGATATTACATTCTGCATTAGGCAAGACTCACAATTTCACGATCTCCACAATCTCTACAATACCTACGCCACATGTTCCGGAGCAGCGCTAAACACAACGAAAAGCACAGGCTTATGGACCGGTTCGTGATCTAACCGCACTGACTCTCCTTGGGGAACAGAGTGGTAGAACACCTCTCAACGATTCCTAGAAGTCCACCTTGGAAAACCAGCAACTGCTTCTCTCGTCACCTGGACGACTCTCCGGCCACGTCTGCATCGCTCGGTCGCAATCTGGCGGCGCGCACAATTCTGCACCTCCGTCTTTCAAAGAGCATGTCTAACGCACACTTACCTGCTTTCAATGTGCACGTATTCCTGGTTGGCTTCGAAGCAACCAGCACTACGTCTTCTTGAACTCACCCGCTGTCAAACTCAGGTTATCTGGCCCGGCCATCACTGGGTCGGAGCACCTCAACTCAGCTTGTCTCCTTCCAACGGAGGCATTAGTCTACCCGACGTCAGATCCTATTACAAGGCTTATCGTGTGTCTACGTTTTTACGATCACTTGGGGCACCTGCTCCCTCTGCAGTTGCTGCTCGTGATTTCATAGTCTCTCCGCATAACCCACGCTTTACTCTCCTTTCGTTCTTACTCATGGACCACTGTCCCCTTCTCACACTTTTCCCTCCTGTCTACAAAGAGACCATCTCCTTTCTTCGTTCCCTCCCTCTTTCTGGCTCTCTCCCTGCCTCCACAAATGACCTACTTTCCGAACCTTTTTTTTTTCTTCTCTGTTACACCCTCCCCATCTCCCATGTTTTAATTTTCCTTCATGGCTCCAAGCTGGAGTCGTTACAGTCAGCGATCTTGTTAACACCGATCTTTCCTGGCTCTCCTTCTCTTCTCTACCCTCTGCTATCCGTTTCAATGCCAACGCTCACTTTGTTCACACCTCTCTTATTTCTACTATAATCTCCCTGTTCCCTGAGCTTGCTACTCCCTCAGGTCTCATTTCTGTCTACTCTGCCTCTCTCCCTCTCCCATTTTTTCTGTCGTCCAATGGCCCACCTCTTCCTCTTGTCTCTTTCTCAAAAGCTGATCTCTACCGTTTTCTCTCTCGCTCTTCCGCACCTCTTCCCATTTCTGGTATTCCACTCTGTTCTACCTCCGCAGTGTGGTCCTCTGCGCTTTCCCCACTTTCAGCACCCCTTGAAGTCAATTCACATTGGCTTTTCTTACACAACCGCATCCCTGTGCCGTCGATTTTACATCGCATGACCATTTTATCTTCACCTTCCTGTCCGTATTGTGGCGAGGAAGCTGGCGTCCAGCATGTCTTCATGTATTGCACAGTATTATTGCCAATACTCCATCTCGCTTTCACACTAGCGCAACGATCCTCTGAGACCGTCCTCACCTTCAGCGCCTACCGAACACTACTTCTGAACTCTTCTCGCCCTGTTCACCTTCCGGCAGTCTGCTCCTACATCTTCGTGCTTGTAAAACATATAATTCACGTGTATCATCTTCAGCGTTCCCCGAAGCTTCTACTGATATAAATAAAGTCAGTACTGCGTTACTTTGTCATTTTCGTAATCGCCTGCTCTCCCGCCTTCGACTAGAACTTACCACTGCAGTTGCACGCTGCAGTGAACCACAGTTCCTATCAACTTGGTCACTAGCAACCTTTTGGTTTGCAGGGTCGCCCACAACGCTTCACCTTACAGTCGGAACTTTTGTTTCACCTACCTCTTGATCGATACAATTTTTGCCATGCTGATTTGTTTTCAATCTCTGCTTCACCAGAGACTATTTTTTGTCTTTCCCGACAAATTATCATACATAAATTGTATTCTCTCATCACTGTATTGAGCTTTGTGAATAGGTCGCTGCGTCAGCTACAAGCACCTGTAAATCTTCTTTTCATATGTCATTTTGAGACGATTTTCCTATTCACATTTCCTTTTTTTTCTTGCTTCGCAACTGAATGTAATCTTGTTCCTCAACATTCACTGTACTATATTATTTGTACTCTCTATTTTATCAGAATTTTTTTGTTTGTCTCACTATTATACATCACTTTTAGTAGATCAATTATTGTATAGAATCCTATGAATTGTTCAAAGCATGAGCTACTTATAATTGTCAATTTCTTTTCACGCTTTTTTTAAGACTCAGTTTTCATCCTCTTCACATGTTTTATTTCGTGTATAACTCATGTGTAAATTTGTTTGTTTTTGATTGCTCATCTTGCTGAATTGTGTATTCTTTCTGCGATGTCAGAGACTATTTCTTTTTACCACCTCTGACAAACCAATATATATAAATTGTAACTTCTCATTGTACAGAATCATGTATATAGGTCGTTTCACGAACCACAGACATCTGTAAACTTTGTCGTTTTTACAGTATATTCTTATCTTCAATTCGTGATTCAACAGTGTAATTTTACTTTTCAACTGTGTAAATTTGTGTTCTCCAATACTCACTGTGATGAGTTGTGTCTTCTCTCTGTATTTTCAGAGATTATTTTTTCTTTTGTATTCTCAGGAAAATTATTGTATATAACTTTTTTCATATTACCGTTGTATATAACATGTAGTACCGCGAGTCACATTCATCTGTAAATTTTTCATCATCTGTCTTTCGAACTTTTGATTTCATGTTTGTCTCCTTGATCACCTGCAACCTCCTGGTTTTCCAGGTCACCCACAACGTATCACCTTTCTGTCAGAACTTTTTTTTCATCAATATTGTGTAAAACTTATACTCTATAGTGCTCATCATTCTGGATTGATTCTACTCTCTGTATTACCAGAGATTCATATTGCCTCGCCAGATTTCTACTGTACTTAACTGTTGTCATGTCAACGTTGCACCGAATCCTGTAATTAACGTAGCGCAAGTTGCACATTCTGTTAATTTCTCATCACCTGTCTTCTGAATCTATGTCTGCAAGCTCGAATTCTGTATTATTCCTTGCTTCAATACTGTGCAAAGTTAATATTGTATAACGCTCTTCAAGCTGAATTGTTCCTATTCTCTGCTTTGTCAGAGACTTTTGTTGCCTCACCAGACACTCGAGTGTAACTAACTGTTTTTTACTATCTTCAATGTACAGAACCGTGTAAATAAGCAGTAGCGTTAGCTACAAGCATCTGTAAATATTTTTTTTGTCATACATCATTTGAGATGATTCATTCAAGCACATCTCCTGTATCTTTCTTCTAATAAATACTGTGTGAAAACTGACCCTTCGAGACGTGCTTTCGACAAGGTTTTGGAACACAACTATAGGTATGCGCTTCCATTCAGTACATAATGCTGCCGCTAACTGTTGCTTAGTAGTAGGCCTTCATCCCCATTGTCATTGCAGTGTATATACCATCATGTTTTAACAGTTTGTATTATTTCCCAGTGAGACGCCCAACACTGTACGTCTCCCTCATATGTTTTCTTATGATGAATAATAATAAAGCTATTTTGAAACCTTGCTTTATGACTCTGTGCATTATCCTGCTGGTACCAACAAGGCTCGGTTCCGTAGTATTGCCACAGAGTTGGTAGGGCAAAATTGTCCAGAATATCGAGGTAGACGTACTGGTTAACAAGTTTGTCCACGATAACCCATGGGCCGGGATCATACCACGAAAAATACTTCCACACGCGTACACTGTCAGCTCCAAAATTGACCGTAGGAAGAGTACACTGTGGTAAATAGCGTTTCCCCGGCTGCCGCCATACCCACACACGGCCATCAGACTAATGGATCGTGTATCTGGATTCATCAGTCCATAGGACCCGTTTCCATTGATCTACAGTCCACGTTCTTTACACCATGCTAAACGACGAGTAGCAATCCCAGTGGAGATGAAAGGCTTATGAGCAGCCGCACGACTACGGTAACCCATGGAATGAAGTTCTGTGCAAATAATACGTGTACATACCGAGGTGCCAGCATTTTTACTCAACTGTACACTGAGGTCTTGTGCAGTATTCCGTCGATTAGCTGTAACGACTTTCCTGTGGCTTCGACGTCCTCTATCACTAATTTTCTTTGGTCTACAGATACGTTTTGCTGATTCATCACGCCGTGTGTCTTCCACTTATTCAGTACATCCAAAACCGTTGACTTGGGTATGTTTAAACGCACCTCGGTATCTCTTATGGACAACCCACTAATATAACCCCCAACAATCTTCCTTTTCTCAAAATCAATTCTCTCCTTCCGCGACATTTTCACTTAACCTCACAGTGTGATATGATCGCGGTCAGCTTCAGGCTTGTTTTTACACGGTTTGTACCTGTACCACGCATCTTAACAACGCAGCGGATCCGTTCATTTGCTTTTGAAAGGATATCCGGCGACTTTTGTCAATATAGTGTATGTTAGGCAGGAAATACGCACAAAATGTTTTCGTAGTTAGAAGTAAATGTTCGGAAAAAGGTTTTCTGTTTCAATCGGGATTTTAAACGAGCAAATATTGGTGCAAATATGCTACAAACGGAAACATGATCTAATGCCCTCTAGTGGCAAACTCGTGTGTTAAGAAAACCCTGAAATTACAAGCAAAACTTTCCACATCAGAACAGCTGCCCGAGGAAGAAAGAATTTTTCAAATCGCACTGTTAGAGATATCTCGAAAAACTCAATACATATCCTAGGTGGGCAGCATTTAATCTCAAAAGAATTTTTTTTCAATCGAATTTTCGGTAGCGCAGATATTGCTGCAAAAAGAGGGAAAACCGAAATATAGACTTGCGATCCCTAGTGGAAAACAATACTTTACTAAAAAGTAAAAATTATATGCAGAACATTGCCCATTGGGAGTGCTATCCGAAGCAAACATGATTTTTCAAATCGAAATTTTAGAAGCAGAGATATCGGGGTAATCGCAATTTTGTTGCATCTCTAGCGGAAAAACTGTTCGTTACTCGACAAAGAAACTTTATCCGAAATAATCTTCGTTATGAATTGTGTCGAAGTGAAGAAAAGATTTTGTCAATCGCATGTTTAGAAGTAATGATATGGAATAAAATGCAATTTTAATTCGATGTCATATGCATTTACCCCATCTAGCGGCAAAGTTATGAATCGAAAAAGGACCTGACAGCAAGGACTATCGTTCACATATTTTAGGCTTCCCGATGACAAAACAATTTTTCAAATCGGACAGGCAGTTGCAGAGATTTGGTGTCCACAGGTGAACGAACAAAGGGATACATTAACACGTACTTTTCTTTTTCAAAATACATGCTAAAAAGGTATTGCTTTAAGGTGGACGTCAAGTAATTTTGCTTCCTATACACTGAAGACCAATTGAATTAGAGACAGCTGGAGTTATGCAAGTGTGGCGCTGTGGGTGGCCCTATAAACGGAAACGACATGACGTCTGCAGCGATCCGACAATATAAGGAGTGATGCGACGGAAATCAGTAAGAGTCGGACGCAGTATGGGTAAGACGAAGGATCTAAGCGCATTTGATCGTGGGCAAATTGTCGGGGCCCGATGAATGGGTCACTGCATCTCGGAAGTCGTACAGGCACTGGAATTTTCACGACCCACTGTATCACGGGAGCACCGTGAGTACATCGAATCCGGTAAAACCATCCCTGCAAGGGCCAACTGCCGTGTACAACAGCGTGTGGATGAGCTGGGTCATCGTCGGCTAGCTCGAATTGTAACAGCGGATAGACGGGCCACAGTGCAAGAAGTCACTCGTCAATTTAACGCTGTTGCACAAAAACGTGTAAGCAGCCACACCATCCAGAAGCATCTCCTCGCTATGGGGTACAGAAGCCATCGTCCCACAAGAGTACCGCTGCTGACCGCACGTCACAGGATGCAAAGATTAGCATGGGCGCGGGAACATCGGCACTAGACCCTAGACATGTGAAAAAATGTTGCCTGGACTGATGAGTCGAGATTCACGTTGGTACATGCAGATGGCATGATACGAGTACGGCGCAAACCACAAGAAGTGATGGATTCTTCTTGCCAGCAGGGTACTCTTCAAACTGGTGGGGGTGGCATTCTCGTCTGGGGACTGTTTACGTGGACTGCAATGGGACCCCTGGTACGTGTGACATCGTCCCTCACAGGTCAGCGTTACCGGGATATCCTGGACGACCATTTGCTACCGTTTGTGCGTCTTCAACATCCCACTGGGGACCTCATCCTGCAACAAGACAATGCGCCGTGCCATCGCTCCCGAATTGTATCCGAATGGTTGGATTAACACTCCACCGACGTGACCTCGCTTCCTTAGCCAGCTAGGTCACCTGACCTCAATCCCATCGAGCACATCTGGGATGCCATCGAGAGAGATGTTCGAGGCTCTGATCCCCCTCCATCAAATCTTCGTGAACTGTGGGAGCTTGTTCAGGGGTCGTGGATCCGTATGGCTTCCCAACGCTTCCGGTGTCTTGTCGAGTCCATGCCGAGACGAATCGCCGCCGTCATCAGGACGAAAGATGGTGCTACACGTTAGTAGACAGGTGTCTAATTCAATTGCTCTTCAGTGTACTTCCAATGGAAAAACCTCTGTACACATTTTATTCACAATTAATGCGTTCCCAAGGGAAAAGTTTGAACATCTACTAAAATAACTTCATTTTATAACTTGGAATACTTAATATTTTCTGAAACATAACCATAATTATGCAATCCAACATTTGTTTGTCTACTGACGTCATCAAAGTACAGGTCGCGTCATCTTTTTCTGGACAATTAATGCGTTCCCAAGGGTGAAAATTTGAACATCGATTAAAATAGCTTTATTTTATAACTTGGGATACTAAATATTTTCTAAAACATAACCATAATTATGTAATCCAACATTTGTATGTCTACTGACGTCACCAAAGTACAGGAGGTCGCGTCATCGTTTTTCTAGTTTAAACACCACCAAAGGAAAAGTCATTGATTTTTAATATAATTATGGTTATGTTTTAGAAAATATTAAGTATTCCAAGTTATAATATGAAGTTATTTCAATCGATGTTCAAATTTTCATCCATGGGAGCACACTAATTGTGAAGGAAATGTGTACAGACGTTTTTCCATTGGAAGTGTAGGAAGCAAAATTACTTGACGTCCACCATAATAAAGGAAAATGATGGAAATCTACTCCTGACTTATGCAATTGTGATATCTCCATCCCTGTGGAGTGCGTTGCACTCAGCATGCTACAAAAGAAAAAAAGAAAGAAAAGAAATGAGAGGGGGAGAGAGAGAGCAACTGTATATATATCGCTTAACTTCCCCTTCAGAGTTGCACAGTATGATCCAGGAAGTTGCTGACAAGAGTAAGGAAGTGGGATTAAAAATGAACTTTCAAAAGTCAAGAAGGATGTACAATGCTCTTACAAGAAATGAAGATTTATCGATTGATGGGGAAAACTGGAGATCACCTATATCTTCAATTACCTTGGATAGCAGATATCAAGCAAAAGTCACATTGATGAAGAAATTAATCCGCGTATAAAACTTGCCTGAAGAGTTTTGGAAGAAACAGTGCAATTTTTAAAAGCGATATGCCGTAAAAGAAAAGTGTTTAGTGAATGCATCCTTCCAGTGCTTACCCATGAAGCAGAGACGCGGACCTTAACTAAAAAAGACATACAAAGACTGCAGAGAACTGAAAGAAATATGTAGAGATGCATACTTGATGTAACCAGGAAAGATAAGAACCGGAACTAGTGGATAAGTAAAATGACAAGAGTGGAAGATGTCATGATCAGGATAAAATCCCTGAAATGGCAGTGAGTTGGACATGTTGCCAGAAGAACGACCACCGATGGACAACCGAAATTTTAGACTGGATTCCAAGGGGCAGGAAAAGACCCAGAAGAAGACCACATGGGAGATAGGTGGATGAATTTCGAAAGCATGCGGGAGCGACGTGGAGGAAACTAGCGCAAGATAGACCGTTGTGAAGAAAACTTGGGGAGAGCTTCATCCAGGAGTGGATTGATAATGGTTGATGATGATGATATATAATTTATCGTTACACATTCTTCAGAAGTATATTTTTAACAAGTTAGTAAAATTATACAATGCATTGATTATGATACGCTTTCTAACATACTAGAAACCATTACTCAAGTTATGAGGATAATGTCCGTGGAATAAATCTCGTTCTTGTGCCCTGACCTTTGACCTCATTTCGATGATATTAAACAGAATTAGTTCAGTGTACCTCCAGAACAACATGATAAAGTTTTGTCGCAATCGAAGCACTTTACGTAAGTTATGACGCATAAGGGCAATCGAATGGATCCCTCCTCTATGTCCTGGCCTTTGACCCATTTCGCCCATTTTTAATAGGGTTCGTCCACAGGTGGTTGGTCCCCTACCACATACTACAATTTCATAGAAACCGAAACATTTTTTGTGTTATCGTGCTGATGGACGGACAGACAGACAGACGGACAAAGCTGGAGCATATACAGTATATGTACACGTTTCTTCAACCTACTGTTAGAAAGCATGAAAAATGAGGTCAGCTGCTTTTCCTCCAGCGTCAGTTGTACGTAATTTTCAAGTTGCTTCTCAAATTAGAAGCGTGCTTCCTTTTGCTCACCTTGTGAGAAAGCACTAAGTATGTACACATTCCGGCCACTGAATCGGAAACACTTATTCAATACCGCGTTGGACCTTCTTTAGACAGAATTACAGCAGGAATGCGGTTTGTCATGAATTCCACTGGAGTGCATCTACGTCTACACATCTACATCATACCAGGCGTTCACCACACAGTCCATTAACTGGGTCAGATTTGACGGAAGAAAACTGCTCCCGGATCAGTTTTTCTAACATGTCCCATACATTCTCAATGGGGTTCTAATCCGGGAATTGTGGTGGCCATGGAAGATGGTGGAAGTCTCTGTCATGCTTGCTGAACCACTGCGGTACACATCTTGAGCGATGGACAGTAGCATTGTCGTCCATCAAACAGCCGCCACCTGCTGGATAAGTCAACATTGCAGGACGCACTTAATCGGAAACAATATGCATATAATCCTTGGAGGACACAGACCTTCCAATCCTATTAGTGGACCCGTTCCGTACCAACAGAATGTGCCCCACACCACGGCATCATCGTTTGAGTGATGTTTACAGTGCAAGCTAGTTCATGAGGGCTCCCGCCAAGCTCTCTGCCTGCTGCCGGTACAGAACAAGTCAACCGCAACTTATCGGACCAAAAGACTTTTTTCCAGTCTTTCGGTGTCCAGTTACGGTATTTCTCATGCATGGAGGGCATTTCAGGTTCTGCGTAGAAACCAGGAGTTCCGTTATAAGCATGCAACCAATAGCGATCCATTTCAATTCTCTGCGCATATTTCGCTGAGATAAGGGTCTGGAACAGCCATCCTTGAATGTTTCGCTCAGCTGCTGCACCGAGGATTCTCCGAACAAGCCCTCTCAGACGACTGCGATTTTGTTTCTGACAGATTGTTGTCGCACCACACTTACGCCTCTCAGACGACTGCGATTTTGTTTCTGACAGATTGTTGTCGCACCACACTTACGCCTCTCAGACAAGCAATGTGTGTTATTTTTCCAATGAGCAAAGACCCGGGATATTTCACCTTTTAACAAACCATTCAGCTCTACTGTTTTCAAAATCTTTGCCAGACAGGCACCCACCATAAGCAAATCATTCAATTCCGTAATATCCTCTGTTTTTCCAAATTTGATCAACCTACTGACCATTACTGAGGAGCAGCAGTCTTAAATACTCGGTCGAGTCACATTATTGTGACCACCAGCTAATATCCAGAGTAACAGCCGTGTTCAGCGCGGACAGCACCTAGAAGGGCTGGGAGTGACTCAATAAGGTGCTGGAAGGTATTCACAGGTATGTGGACCCATGCTGACTGCAGTGCAGTGCATCTGACAGCTTCTGGAGGGCGCGTGGTGGAGTATCCATAGAGCGAACAACACGATCGAGGTGGTCCAACAGATGCCAAGTTGGGTTTAAGTCTGGTGAATTAGGGGGCCAGAGAAGTACTTTAAAGTATTCATCGTGTTCTCCCAACCACCCTCGGACATTTCCAGCTGTGTGACATTTCGCATCGTCCTGCTGCTGTGATATTGTAATAACTTCTGTCCTTGGTATGTATCATCTCACAACTAAAATCTCATTTCAATCGAACGCCTTCTTCTTGGTGAACGGATTTTAATGACAATGAATGCATTCCTCCGACAGAAATAAAGTATTTCGAAGTTATTCGTAGTCCATGGAACTCATTACAGTAAAAAAATCGATCGGGTTTCAACAATCAATGAAACATCTAGAAACATAAATAGCTACATTATCCCGCTAGCGGCTTATGTTATAATAAATAAATTGCGCACAAAAAGTTTCTGTAAATAAAGGAAGATGTCAGAGACAAAGTGGTTTTCAAATACACTGGCGGAAAGTGAAAAAAAGCACCAAGAAGGAGACGTCTGATACCAACGAAATTTATACAGCATAATAACGGAATACAGAGGATAACGTGATCAAAACATTATGACAAAATACAGCTGTATTCGCGCTGGTAAACTGAAAAATAACATTTCCATGTAACACGGTTAGTACGAGGTTGAACCATCAACTGCGTCACACTGTGCAATTCGGGCATGGAGTCTGTCGCACAGATGTTGGATGTAAGTTTGGGGTATTGAGTTCCAAGCATCCTCAACCTGGACGCGTAAATCGGAGATGGTCGAGACCGGATAAGTTGTTGTCCCATAAAATCCCACACGTGCTCAATGGAGGACAAATCCGGTGAACGTGCAGGTCATGGAAGTTGTCGCACACCCTGAAGTGCATGTTGCGTTGCACGTGCCGTGTGTGGGCGTGCGTTATCTTGCTGGAAAACACCACGATGGACCGACCTTACCAATGGCACAACAACGGGCTGAATGATGCTGTTGATGTAGGAGGTGCTGTTTAACGTACCCGGTACAAACACTAGTTGTGTACGGGAGCGATAGCTAATCACTCCCCACACCAGTAGACCAGGTGTAGGCACTGTGTGTCGCTGGCGGATGCAAGAAGGGTGGAGACGCTCCCCTGTGCGTCTGTGAACACGCATACGGCCATCGGAGGCTCCCAAGCAGAATCTGCTTTTATCGCTGAACACGACAGATCGCCATTACGTTCCCCAGTGCAGACGTTGGCGACACCACTGCAGCCGTTCCTGACGGTGGGATGGAGTCAGAGGTACACATGCCAGAGGCACACGTGCAGGTAGTCCTGCATCCAGTAGAGGCTTGCGGATTGTTCGCATAGTCACCTCAGGTGCAACGGCAGCTCAGGTTTGCGTCGCAGTGGATGTTCTGCTTGACAACGCCTCTCTTCTTATGCGTCGATCGCTTCGCTCATCAGTCCGTCTGTGACTCCCGGTTCCACGTCTTCTCGTGTGGGAATGTTCCTCGGACCATCTACGTCACCATCGTACCACCACCGATACTTCCTGTTCAATTCGCTCCGCAAGACGACGATACGACCACCCGGCCTTGCGGAGTCCGACCAGACGACCTCGCTCAAAGTCTGATAACTGCTGAAGTCTTACACGTCTTCCGTGTCGAGGCATTGCAGCTTCTTCAATGTTTTCGCACGTGTCCGTACGCCGGCGACTGATTACATTCCAGTATTTGTCATTTTCTTGTAGGACTTCCGTCCACAGTGAGTAGAGTTTAGGTCCCAGCCACCTACAGCGAGATCGCCTTTTGGGCAGAACACAGAAACGGAAGGAATGAGAGGAAGTCTAGCAACTTTGACAGAACAGTTTGTAGTGAGATTACAGTACAGTAGATGGCGCCACAGTACAAGTACGATGTTGCACACAGAGGGGTGAGGGAATTTCAAGGGGGCATAGGAAAGGATACCCATTTAACCAGTGGGTCCAGCCTGGGGGCCGTCAGTTAACGTGCTCGTCTGAGGCACGGAGGATATTCAGCGATTGTTAGTAAATCACACCATCTCTGAAAGATCAGCCCAGTTTCGAACCTAAGGACCTTGCATCGATAGTCTGACTCGCTAACCACTAAGCCATCTCGCCGTGCTGTGGCCTTAGCGCTCACTGGTTGGTCCCGAAATTAACATCACACCTATGTAAACTCGACCCCATTAACATATGTAAATTTCATGATCGTCCGCCAATTCCTTCTTGGTGTTCTTTTTTCACTTTCCGCCAGTGTAGAATAGTTAGACGAAGAAATAAGGAGGAAAACGTGCTACAATTTTAACGCCCCTAGCACAAGAATTATGAATCATGAAAAAAAGAAAATACGGGAAAAATATTCTTCATAGCAAAAGCTCGTTAAAGCAAATAGTTTTTCAAATACGTCTCAAGAAAGCAGAGATAGAGAGAAAAAGGTTTTAACATTCGCGCCCCTTAGCGGAGAAACTGTGTATTATTTAGAGAGGATAATGTTCATCTTTGTTGTAGCGAATAGCATACAGTAAAAAAAATCCAATCGGATCTTTAGAAGCAGAGATATAGTTGCTGACAAAAGCACTCTAACACAACTTGGCGCCAGGACTGTAAATTACTGAAAACCACGAAATCGCAGATTAAAAAATGATTTTTTCAATTGTGTTTTGATATATGCAGATATTGCTGCCAATATGTTATAAACGGAAGGTGAACTTATGGCCAGTAAAGCCACAGTTGCAAAAGAATTTGTAATTATATTTAAAGCATTTTGCACTAGAAACAGCTTTCCACAAAGAAATAACTTTTTTTTAAATCAGATTGTTGGCAGCAGACACATCGACAAGAATAAGATGTACGTCTGCGCCCCCTGGCAAGAGAGCTATTGCACTATTTTAAGCAGAAGGTATTCCCAAAAGTTTTGTATTAATGAGCGGTATCTGACTGCAATGGAATTTTTTCAATTTGATTTTCAAAAGCACGGATATTACTGCAAATGCATCGGAAAGAAACAGAAATATGGACTGACACTCCCTAGTGGCTTTCACAATCTTTACCTAAATAATAATCCTTTACCAAAAATGGGAAATTACATGCAGAACATTCTTTGCCTAGAGCTCTATCCGAAAACATAAAGATTCGTTGTGACAGCATGACGGCAAAAAAATTTCCTTTGAAAATGATGGTGTTATACAGTATAAGCCCTTCATTATTTAAGTGTAAATCTTGTTTATATCACAAAAGCCTTTCAATTGCTTTTTCTCTGGATTATTGAACTTTACAGTTTCCAGGACTTACGCCCCCCTGAGCTTGAAATGCGTGGTTTTTCGTTCCTTACTCGAAATTAAGATGAATATATAAATGAAAAAAAAAGCACTCTCTAATCTGCTCAATTTTCCGCAGATCTGAATTTACGTACGTAGGAGCTTACTTACTTTTTGTAATATGACTGAATGCGAAGATCTCCTGATTAATTTTTCTCTTTACCTCAAATCACAGATGTTTTCAGAAGCAGCATGTTCTATTTATAATATAAATCCATTTTAAGCCCCCTACAAGAGGTCTTCTGTCGTCATTAGCTGTCATTTAATTCTGGTCTTGTTTGATAAAACTTTAAATTTTCCTCAGTAAACATTTCATAAGGCATTTAATTCCGATTAAACAAGGGAATTGCTTTCTAATTTCAATAAACTTTCGGAGAGTGTGTACAACGTGACTGTCAAATACCATTTGCATCAAATAAAAAGAATCCACTATGCGAAATCTTTTTACTGACGTCTTTGGTAATGGAAGAGCGAAGAAAACCATTTAGAAGCCTGGATATCATCATGCTTTGTTAGTAATTTTCTTAAGATCAGCTCAAATTTTCAAGTTAAAATAAGCTGCAGAACATAAGTTTTATTACTCTTATTGTTATAATTACTATTACTATTATTATTATGAAGGTCTTTCTGTGTGGATTGTTCTCTTCCTTCCAGAACAGGTATAAAGTTCGAAGTCTAAAGAGTGGTATTTCTTTTTTAGTTGCAAAGGAACTTCCTTGCTATCCCACAAGTGTTCAGGATAGCTGCCTTCTGTAGTACCATGTAGGTCTAGTGTATGTATATAGTTGTGAATGATCTTAGGTACAACTCCTGTCGCTTATATTACTATGAGGACGGTGGTGTCGGTCTCCATGTGCCACATTTCCTTGACTTCGTATCGTAGATCGTTATACTTTGACAACTTCTCTCCGTGTGTCTTCTGGATGTTGCACGTGTTGGCCACGGCTATGTCAATGAGGCATGTTGACTTCTTGTGGACCAGGACGATGTCGGGCCTACGGTCGGGTAAGGTCTTATCGGATTTGATCGATTTGTTCCAGTACATCTTGAGAATGTTGTTCTCTAGTAGTGTTGTTGGCTTGTAGCAGGAGACTGGCTTAGTTGTAATGAGGTGGTGCTTTCGTGCCGATTTCTGATGGAGCTCTTGGCGACTTGGTTGTGCGTGTTTGTGTACTCTGTGAGAGGACTCTGTACCCTGCTGTGATATGTTGGATGGTCTCTGGCACTTGATGGCATTGTTGACATCTGTCGCTTTCTACTGACGTGTCCTTCAGATATGCTTCAGATAGTTTCTGGTGTTTACAACTTGGTCTTGTATAACCATCGGGAACCTTTCGGTCTCGAGAAGAGTGATCCATTTTTTAGCCATGGATAGGAGGCATGCTTTTCCACATGGTTTAAATGAAGATCGTTGTAGTGCCTTCCGTTCAGAACTTTCTTTTCTTTTGGCTCCCTATTTCTAATCTCCCTGTTCTGGGTAGAGAGATCTTGGGTTGTGTACTTTTTGTCACTCTGATTTATCGCTTAGTAAAGGGGCACCATGCTCTGATGGAAGTACTTTTTTTGAGGCTAGGGATGTCTTTGTGTCTGTGTTCCAAGAGATCAATCCTTCCTCGTTCTCCTTATGTCCATCCAATGGTCAGCCTTTCTACTGCTGACTTCAGATGGTGCTGGCGATGCTCAGTGAGGAACGTTGTGGTATTTGGCGATTATAATTCTTATATCATTTTTTTTTCATTTATTTCAGGGTTTAACGCTTTCAGGAGCTTCTACGACTTCGAAGAAATACCCATCCCCAACTTAGGGTCAATGGCTCAAGAAAAGGAAAGAATCAGGGAGGTAAGGACGGACACAACTTCCCTGCCTTGTCCCAGAATTCAAGCCAGAGTTAGAATTAGAATAATTCAGAAATCAGAAACTTAGAGCACTAGAAAAAATTTCAAAGTAGTTTTGTGCAACACCTTAGAGAGTGATTTGAAAAGTCCTTTTGTGAAAACACAAATTTGTCCGTGGCGAGGATCGAACTCGCGCCTCCTCACTCCAGAGTAAGTTGCTCTCCCAGCTAAGTCACACGGACGAAATGTATCGCTGCAGATTTGTCGTCTTAACACGTGCTTTACCTCTGTAGTACGTCACACTTTATAATTTTTTTTTTTATTAGAATATCAAAACTATTTAGTTAAAAAATTGCATATACGTATTCAATACGTTACATAGAAAAATCGACATTAATAGCCTATAATAACTAGCACATTTTAATTGTTGTGCCAATGAGTCTGTCACATTCACCTTGCGTGCTCAGTATAAAAGTTCGTCATCTTGCGGTCTTATGTGGCGTAATATCAATAACACTTAATGTTACGTACAAAAAAAAAACCTTTTAGAACTTTTCAAAGAAATCATTTCTGCATTTTTCATTTTCAAAGGCTGTCAAGTGCCACCAAATTTGCAGACATGGCTTCTTCGTCGGATGAAAGCTGACATTTGGAAGCATTTCCTTGGCTTTCGGAAACCGAATGAAGCCGCGCGGTCAGGAGAATAACCGGGACGAGGCGACACTCGCACTGTTTCCACGGCTAGGAAATCCACTGTCTTGGCTGCGGTGTGGCTAGGGGCATTATTTTGGTGCAGAAGCAGCTATCTCATCTATTATCGAGAGGGGCTGTTTTTGACACTCTGCCATGACCTTCAAAAGGCAATGTGTGGTATACCATTGTGCAGTGATTGTTCATTGATTTTCAAGGACAATCATCACCACGTGTACCATTTTAGAGACGAAAAGTGCAACCATTTCCTTCCCTGCATTTCGGTTTCTTCAAAATATCTTCGACCGCTCGTCACTTTGGAAGCACCCCACCCTCGACTGCTGTTTTCGTTTCCGGATCATAATGGTACGGAAACGGAACAGATTTACTGATTTAAACGGAACAGAGTGAAAATCCTCCAAATACGTGGCGTCAGTGAATAAACAAAGACATCGCTTTTTCCACGTTTAGCAACGCACAGCAACCGTAAAATTGTTATTCGGCCGCCGCCGGGTAATTGAACCCCGGATCTCTCTCCGGGGAATTGAACCCCTAGCTTCAAACCCCCGGCGGCGGCCGAATAACAATTTTCAGTTGCTGTGCTTTGCTAAACGTGGAAAGAGCGATATCTTTGTTTATAAACGGAACAGATTTGTTGCCAGTCACGATGTTGTGCTTGTGCTTTGCCCGCCATCGAACTTGGCAAGCACCAAATGTCGCTATTCAACGCGGTTCGACTTTTCCTGTTCAGTGTTTAAAAAAAGTACCTATCCATCTCTTCGTCTGCTAACGTACAAATAATCATGCACAATTGTTTGCGCTGTCGTTAACCTGATGTTACGAGTTATTTCTATTTAAGAAATTGCAACATGAGGATCTTCTCGTATTAGTTTCCTCACGGCGTAGTCGTCTTCGTGCGTTACAGCGTTCTAGTGAGGAATGGATCTAGGACAGTCTCCCGATGAATTTCGACCCCGGCAAAATTTACGAAACCAGTTTCCCACTGTTACTCGTGAAAGAGCGAAGTTCTCAGAAGTGTCTGACAATGATCCAAAACTCTCCTCCGTACCTGAACTTTTCCTGAACTCATAGTAAATCACGTGAAGTACTACAGAGGTGACGCACATGTAACGGCGGCATAATTGCAGCAAAAACTTCATCAGTGTAGCTTTATTGGAACAGCATAGGACTCCGGAGCAGAAGCATGCGAATTCGACTTTCGCCAATTACAAATGTATTTTACGCTATGCTGACGCCTGAACGTAAAAATGGATCCACTGGCCGTTAGGCTCCTTGAAAGATGTGTGATTCTTCTTCCCCACATCGTCTGGAATTAGTGCGAATTTCTTCTTCGCTTCGAAAACTGTGTGATGCTTCTTCCGCACGTCGTCTGGAATTAGTGAGAATTCCTCTCTCTTCGAAAACTGTGTGATGCTTCTTCCCCACGTGGTCTGGAATTAGTGAGAACTCCTTCTTCGCTCGCTTCGAAACCTGTGTGATGCTTCTCCTACACATCGTCTGGGTTTAGTAAGAATTCCTTCTTCGCTTCGAAACCTGTGTGATACTTCTTCCAGACATCGTCTGGAATTAGTGAGAATTCCTTCTTCGCTTCGAAAACTGTGTGATGCTTCTTCCACACGTCGTCTGGAATTAGTGAGAATTCCATCTTCGCTTCGAAATCTGTGTGATGTTTCTCCCACACATCGTCTGGATTTAGTGAGAATTCCTTCTTCGCTTCGAAACCTGTGTGATACTTCTTCCAGATATCGTCTGGAATTAGTGAGAATTCCTTCTTCGCTTCGAAAACTGCGTGATGCTTCTCCCACACGTCGTCTGATACTAGTGAGAATCCTTCTTCGCTTCGAAAATTGTGTGATGATTCTTCCCCACGTCGTCTGGAATTAGCAAGAATTCCTTCTTCGTTTCGAAATCGAAAACTGTGTGATGCTTCTTCCACACGTCGTCTAGAATTAGTGAGAATTACATCTTCTCTAAGAAAACTGTGTGATGCTTCTTCCATACGTCGTCTGGAAAAAGTGAGAATTCCATCTTCGCTTCGAAACCTGTGTGATGCTTCTCCCACACATCGTCTGGAATTAGTGAGAATTCCTTCTTCGCTTCGAAACCTGTGTGATACTTCTTCCAGACATCGTTTGTAATTAGTGAGAATTCCTTCTTCGCTTCGAAACCTGTGTGATGCTTCTTCCAGACATCGTCTGGAATTAGTGAGAATTCTATATTCGCTTCGAAACCTGTGTGATGCTTCTCCCACATATCGTCTGGATTTAGTGAGAATTCCTTCTTCGCTTCGAAAACTGTGTGATGCTTCTTCCACACGTCGTCTGGAATTAGTGAGAATTCCTTCTTCGCTTCGAAAACTGTGTGATGCTTCTTCCACACGTCGTCTGGAATTAGTGAGAATTCCTTCTTCGCTTCGAAACCTGTGTGATGCTTCTTCCACACATGGTCTGGAATTAGTGAGAATTCCTTCTTTTACAGAGAGTTACGTCAAGCATAGTTTGTCCGCCGACCCCGAAACCTGCGATTTCGTGACCCGTCTTTTTCAAAGGGGAGAGCTATACATTACGGGCAGTGTTGCCAATGACTTTTACCTGAAATCAGTGGATCAGAACTCAGAAAATCAGTAGATCAGATTTTGTTTTTGCTTGAAATATGGAGCAGCATGCAAACGTGATGTAGTATTGGGTGTAATCGCAATACGAAGGAACAATTAAATCTACCGGTATTTCAAATAATACCAGTACTCCACGAACTTCCACACCCCAAACAGCAACAGAGTTGAACAACAGTTGTTAAACACCGGAATAAAATTCGAACCAATACAATCTTGAGTCGCTTATCTATAAGATATTACTGATAATCAGCTTTATAGAATAATAAATGCTCGTCATTAAAATTAATGTTGGTGCGAATAATCGTGGCATTTGCCTTAAAACGCAGTTACAGCTGGATTGAAGACAGGGAGTTATATACTTAAGCTTCTTACTAAACAATACCCAGATGCCCCCAAAGTACGTTTAAGAAGCGCTATACTAAAAAAAGTATCATTAACAGAATTATCGTACAATAGCCGTTTTCCTTATATTCTGCGTTTTAACGAAACTATGGAGAATCTTTGCAAAACAAAATAATTAATTATCTGGAATAAAAGAATATTTCATGGCAACCAGAATGAAATTCAAAAAATCATTGCTAGAAGGTGTTGAATAATTTCTGTCTTCGTCAGAATTTTTTCTGCATATTAATTTTGAGGTAAGAATTGTCTGTGGACTAGTAGACAGTGAGTACTGAAAGAATGTAGGCATTCTAAGACATCATGTCTCTGAGTGTGTAAGTGGTCTTGAAACAGAGAAAAATCAGTAGATTACGAAAATACATCAGCAGACTGGACTCAAAATCATTAGAACGGCAACACTGATTACATGCTACAGAGGTGGCGAACATGTTAAGACCGCAAGGTGGCAGAGATAAACCACGTCAGTATATCTTAAATGGAAAAGCACTCTGACCCGGACCAGAAGGATACAGGTTCGATTAGCGTCACTGGCAACGGGCTTGTTTCGCTATAATTACTGCGCGAAAATCACGTCGAGAAAGATCGATTATGGGTGAAACTCAGAGCGACACTATCGCATTTTCTCCTGCAGTTGAATAAAAACAGACTTTATCCAAAAACGTTAACATTCTGCTCTTTCTCATCAGCTGTGCTTTAACGCCACCCGAACTCACGTTTCACTCTGGTAATAAACTTTCCGCATAGCCTGTGACCAAAAGGTTATTTCACTAATCCTTTGTTCACAAGATTTCTGCTACTAAAGTCATGTAACAGCAATGTGCAATTTCATGAAAAGCTTTCTTGGACACATCTCACCGATACATTACTTCTTCTGCTTCGAAGGCCCATTCGTGCAACATATCGCCAGATATGTATAGAAACCTGAATGGAGAGTATTCACGAAGACCAGCGGTCGTCATACAGGACAAAGGTTTCATCGCATTGTATTATACACCGTGAAATCACATAATTGTGACCACCTCCTACTTTTGAGGTCCAAAATGCTTAGCCAATGAAAGACGGCGCGTGTCGTGAGCTGGCTTGGAAGGTATATAAGGTGTGCTGTAGGCATTCTGAAAACATATCCCGGGTACTGGCCCCCCGGTAATAAATAAGGGCGTCTTCCTCCCCCTTTCTACTTCGCTTCCGTGACACTTTACTATCGGGCGCTCTAGCCCGAATCTCCTAGCTTCCTGTTTCTAAGGGTTGTTTAAGACCTGAAGTCAGACACTCCCATCCTAAAATCCTCTACATATGATCATCATCTGAAAACATATCACCCGTTGCTGTCATGGATAAAAGGAGCGATTTATCAGATTTGCAGAAAAGGATGATTATCGGCCTTCGGAACAAGGGTAGCAGTATTTCTGAAACAGCACAGTTTGTGAACTGTTCGCATGCTGCTGTGGTTAAAGTGTATCGTGATTGGAGAAATGGTACCATTGAGAATAAGGGACGTGAAAACCGCGGAGCACTACGTTCCATTGATGTGAGAGGTGAACGTCGGCTTCGAAGGTGCGTGAGGATCGATCGACACGCTACAGTGGAGCAACTCACTGGCCGAATAAAACAGGGGGCTACCGGAAGTGTGTCTAAAACGACAGTTCAGCGAACCCTGCTGCGTATGGAGCTCCGATGCAGACGAATGGTCACTACACCTATGCTAACGAAGGTGCATCGGCATAAAAGGCTTACATTTGTACGGCAGTATTGGAATTGGACCTCCGCTGATTGGCAAAGTATTGCCTTCTCCGATGAGTCAGGTTTTCTGCTTCATCGAACGGATGGACGTTGGCGTATAAGTCGAGAAACATCGGAGAACAAACACTCTTCAAAAACTGCTGGCGGAACACAAGCTGGTGGGGGCTGCCTTCGGGTCTGGAGAATTTTTTGTGGCATTCTCTGGGTCCACTCATTCCTGTGGAAGGCAGTATGGACCGAAGTCGTTATGAATCCATCCTTGCAGACCATGTACACTCATTGATGATGATTGCCTTCCTTGTAGTGGATGGGATCTTCCAGAACGACAGTGCGACGGGTCACACAGCTAGATATGTCCGAGAGTGGTTGGAAGAGCACGATGAAGACTTCAAAGTACTTAAATACTTCCGTAGCCCCCTAATTTCCTAGACTAAAAAGCAATTGAGCATCTGTGGAACCACCTCGATCGTGTTATTCGCTCTATGGATCCTCCACCACTCATTCTCCAGCAGCTGTCAGATGCACTGCAGTCAGCATGGCTCCATGTACCTTTGAACGCCTTCCAACACCTTATTGAGTCACTCCCAGCCTGTCTATCTGCTGTCCGCGCTGCACACGGCGGTTACTCTGGACATCAGCTGGTTGTCACAATAATGTGACTCGACGGTGTAGTTTCAGTAAATAAATATTTTTCGTTGGCACTTAGGTGTCCGAACTTTGATGGTTGGCAATGTATATGTTCTTCGTAAAGAACTTTCTTTTTAATAGTCAGTTATATTAGATTAATTAAACAATTTGTATGATAGATGATATAGCATGATTCTTTACTCCGGTTGTGCGAAATACACTCAGTAGACAAAACATTAGACATAGGGGTGGTGCGCAGTTGATATAGGCATCCCCCGCGCAGACTGGAACAGTCCCAAACCGAATGCAGGCGATAAATAGGCGGACGGCATTGCTTCCCAGCTGTGGACCGTTAATGGCCTAGTGGTCAGCATTCGTGACTGCCATGGGGATAACCACAGGTTCGATCCTGGGCAGGTACGAACGTTCGAACCACTAAATACCCGCCGTGCGTCGGATGGGCACGTTAAGCCGTCGGACCATGTGTACTGGTCCCTCGGTAATAAATAAAGGCGTTTTTCTGCCCCTTTCTACCTCGTTTTCGTATCACTTTCCTATCGGGCACTCTAGCCCAAATCTCCAAGCTTCCTATTTCTAAGGGTTGTTCAAGATTTGGGGTGAGACACTCCCTTCCTAAAATCCTCTACATATGATTTGATCTTCCCAGCTGTTATCGCAATCACCGAACATGGACAAACTTGGTGGTGCGAGCAACTTTTATCGTTGACGCATTGTTGGCACAATACAGATGGGTCATTCTATTGCCCAAATGGTAAGAACCTTAGGGATCCCGAGGACAACCGTATCAACGCCAGGGCTGTAGTGGAGGGTATACAGCAGTATGCGCCGTATACCCTCTGCTTTTTTGACAGAATAGCGTATACCTTCAATGTCCATATTATCAACTGAGCTTCAATCTCGAACAACATCGCTGCCAAGAGCTGAATATCTAATAAAAAGAACCATAAGAATTATAGAGCTTCGGAGAATATCATGGGGGAAAAACTCATTTGCCATTAGCAGCGAATGAGAAATAATTATTTAAAAATATCCCATTGATTCCTAACAAAGAAATTGTACCCATATTAACCACACCAGTTTATTCAAAGCACGGTTTACAGGATTAAATCAAGACTGTGTTCAGATTCAAACAGTGAAAATGTTCAACTTCTTCATTAGAGCGAATAAATATTAAAGCAGACGACGTGCGCTATGGAGAACTAGAAACAAGGCAAATCTGTAGACGTTTTAATGTTGATGAAATGCAAGCTATTCAGAGACTGAGAGAATATACTGGAAACATCCAAGTTGTACCAGAGAACTTAAAACCCTTCTTAAGAACGATTTCAACTCTACCTTGTTCGACAGCTGAATGCGAATAAAAATTCAGTTCAATGAACAACTATGACGAAGTAAATTTCTCCGTCATTTTTGTGTCGACGCCGGGGCTCGAACCCGGGTCCCCTCTTTCCGGAATAGTCACCCTACCAATTGAGCTACGCTGACGTTCGTTCTGACTGCTATCTGCCTTTATATCGTGTGCGTCCTGCTGGGCAGGCACGTCACATCTCCCCCCCCCACCCGCAAGAGGGCCGGGGGCATGGCCCACGCGTCAGCCGTGACCATGAATCGTTGCAGGCAGCCATCCGTTGTAGAACGTGCACTTGAGAACTCCCAGTCAATCTGGTGTGTGGAATGCAACATCACACATTTTTATTTTTCGAAGCGCTGGAGAAGGGATTCTCTTATTTTTTCCTCTCTCGCGGTGTGGAAAGAACATCACACCATTGCGAGATTTTGAACGGCCGGGTCATCCGGAAAGTTCGGGAGCCATTATAACGAAGTGAATTTCTCCATCATTTCTGTGTCCACGCCGGGTCTTGAACTCGGATCCCTTCATTCCGAAATAAGTCACTCTACTAATTGAGCTACGCGGACGTTCGTTCTGACTGCTATCTGCCCTTATGTCGTGTGCGTCCTGCTGGGCAGGCACGTCACACAACATTATAACCGATCTCAGAGAATCTTTGTTAACTTCCAATGTATCTAACCTGATGTTCATAAATTCAAATGGACCGCCCATTGAACGATTTAATTCAAAAAAATATGTAAGATCTTGGTTGATGAATCATGTTCAGCAACTCATAGTAGATCAAGAGTTTAAGGACTTATCTCGTTAGGCTTTTTTCTTTTTTGTTTTTTATTATCGGAGGTTTAACGACCACCGTGAACAACTCAATGGGCTATAAGCAGTCGCCCGTCCCTAATTTAGGGTCACTGGTTCCAGCAGGGAAGGGAGAGAGCCAGTGCCGTAAGATAACCGTCAACACAACATCCATACCTCACCGGGATTCGAACCCGGACCCCTTTCGGAAAAATGATCATAGGCCATCGCTTAGATCCCTGAGCCACCGGTGATGCTCAGGCTTTATGGGATATATTTCAATAAAAATTACAATAATCTTATGCATGTTCTTCAACATGTCATAATTGACAGGAGAGAAGAGAAGATACTAAAATTTATATATTAAAATCTGGAAAATTGTTTTATTTATATTGGTTTCATTGGTGTACTTTATATTCTTGCTATTATTAACCTTATATTATGTGACATATTGTTCGTTTTTCTTAGGTGTTCTATTGTGATATTGTTCAGCAAAAGAGTTATAATAAATCTATCTATATAAATATTCTATATAAATAAAAATGTAAATGTACGTTTGTTCAAAATCTTAAATCTCCGAAAGTTCTTCACCGATTGCTTTGAAATTTTGACACAGCGTTGCATTCGAATACGCGCGTGTTGTTATATACCTGTGATATAGATGTCACACCTGTGACAGGTAAAAACATGCTTTTTTGAAAAACAGCGCCATCTGTTGGATGCAAAAGCAACACACGCTGTACTAAATATTTTACGATTCCATTTTACGATCCATGTGTCGTTTACCATAGCGTTCATTTCGTGAGTATAGTTTATTTTTTTATTTTTTCATTGTTTTCCATTTCGTTTTTTAAACTGTTTTTCTTATTTTTCAGTGCAATTGGCAGTGGAATTGAGCTGTGTCGATTGCTCTGCGTTTGAATTGAAATATTTCGTTAGTATTTTTTATTTATTTTTTGTGTTTTTTCTTTGTTTTTTAGTTTGTGGTTTTTCCTTTTTTAATGCTTTGCAATTTTATATGTTTTTGTTATAACTTTCTTTCTTCTTTTTCAGTGCAATCGATCTGCTTTAGTTCATCCAAATAATGCCTCGCAGAAGATCAAACTTAGGTCGTCGTACTCGCGGAGCGGAAGCAGTGCGACGAGTAATTGCCAATCAAACTGAGGAAGAACGGGCATCAGCGAACGAGCGAAACAAACAAAGAATGGTTCAAATACATGCCGAGGAAGCAGCAGAGCGACGTGCAGCCAGACTTGAGGATTCACGGCTGCCAGCACGGCGATCGCGTTCTGCAGCTTCAGATCTGCTTCGTTCTCAACAGAATGAACGCGACAGGCTGAGAGTGGCTGAAAGACGTCAACGAGAAACAGCAGATGAGCGCCAAACACGACTCCGTGCTCAGCAATCACGCGATTACAATCGCCTTGCATTCCGGTACAACTCAGCTGATGGTTATAGTTTGAGGCCGGCATGTTCTCATCTGCACTATGACTGAAGTGTGTCCTTATTGCAAGGCTCTGAAATTTAATGGAGAAAAGAAAGGAATGTGTTACGCCGCCGGAAAAATTAAACTGCCTCAACTTGGAGAACCACCAGAGTCTTTAAAATCTTTGCTTGCCGGATATACCGCCGAATCAAAGCATTTCCTATCTAACATCAGGAAATACAACTCATGCTTCCAAATGACGTCGTTCGGCGCAGAAATCGTAACAGCTCAATTCATGCCAACTTTCAAAGTGAAAGGACAAATTTATCATAAAGCCGGCTCCCTGCTTCCGTTACCAGATGGTCAACATAAGTTCCTACAAATGTATTTCATCGGTGATGGCAATGATGAATTGAATGCACGCTGCGGAATTTCTATCGGCATAAAAAGGTCCATCGTTTCCCAACTGTAAGAGCTTCTTCACGAAAAAAACAATTTAGTGCGTTTGTTCAAAAGAGCAATTGACATGATGCCATCTGTTACACACAAGATTGTTATTCATGCTGACAAAACATCTGCTGGAGAACATGTGCGAAGATTCAATGCTCCAACTATAGATGAAGTAGCAATTGTTATAGTCGGAGATCTATTCCAACCTAGAGATATTGTTCTTCATCGGAGAAACGATCAATTGACAAATGTTGCAGAAACTCATTGATGCTATGATGCCCTGCAATATCCAATCATTTTTTGGGATGGTGCCGATGGATATCACTTCAACGTTAAGATGATAAATCCAGTCTGTGGCGAAGAAACAAATATGAAATGCAGCGCAAAGAACTATTTTTCATACCGATTAAAAATTCTAGATAATGACGACAATCACATTTTGAAATGCCGTCAATTGTTTCACCAATACATCGTACATATGTATGCAAAAATCGAAACAGAACGTTTGATATTCATCCGTTTGAATCAGACCAAGCTTCGCTCTGAAGAATACGTTCATTTGTGAGATGCAGTTGTAAATGACGGTAATACAACTAAAGTTGGAAGACTAACGATTCTGCCATCTTCATATACAGGCAGTCCACGTCATATGCAGGAGTACGCTCAAGATGCAATTGTATATGTTCGTCACTACGGGCGTCCAGACCTATTCATTACATTCACATGAAATCCAGCTTGGGACGATATACAACATCTCTTACTTCCCGGGCAATCGCCGGTGGAGAGGCATGACATCACAGCACGTGTTTTCAGACAGAAGCTGAAATCGCTGATGGATTTCATCTTAAAACATGAAGTGTTTGGGTCTGTGCGCTGCTGGATGTACTGAGTGGAATGGCTAAAGAGAGGACTGCCACACGCACATATACTAATCTGGCTCTATCAGAAAATCACTTCAAACGAAATCGACGATGTAATATGCGCTGAAATACCAGATGCCGATGTCGATAAGGATTTACATGAAGTTGTGACGAAAAATATGATACATGGACCTTGCGGTACACTGAATCCAAATTCACCATGCATGATAGACGGAAAATGCTCTAAGCGATATCCTCGATCATTAGTATCCAACACAGTTACAGGAAACGATGGATATCCTTTATACAAAAGAAGATCAGCAGAAGATTGTGGTAAATTAGCAACCATACAAGTGCGAAACGGTGACATCGAAGTACATAACCGGTGGGTTGTTCCATATTCGCCTTTGCTATCAAAAACATACAAAGCGCACATAAACGTGGAATATTGTAACTCCGTTAAACCGATTAAATACATATTTGTAAGTACGTGAATAAAGGCAGCAACATGGCAGTTTTTGGCGTGCAACCAGAAAGAAGTGTTAGGAATGCGGGCATACATATCGATGAAATCGCACAGTGTCAGGCTGGAAGATACATAAGCAGCAATGAAGCTGTATGGCGAATTCTTTCATTTCCCATACATCAACGAAGTCCAGCTGTTGTTCACTTAGCAGTACATCTAGAAAATGGACAACGCGTTTATTTCACAGCTGCAAATGTGCAAAAAAAGCCCTGAATCCACCAGCTACAACGTTAACTGCTTTCTTCACGTTATATCAAAATGACGCGTTTGCGAAAACACTGCTGTATTCGGAAGTGCCTACGTATTACACATGGAATGAGAGTAGAAAATCATTTGAAGGACGCAAACGAGGAGAGCTAGTCGAACGACAACCTGGCATATTCAAAGAAACTACGATAGGCAGACTGTACACCGTGCATCCCAATCAAGATGATTGCTTCTTCCTTCGGATGCTGTTGGTAAATGTGCCCGGTCCAACGTCTTTCCAGCAATTGAGAATTGTCAACGGCGTTACACATGCCACTTTCCACAGTGCATGTCAAGCTCTCAATTTATTGGAGAACGACCAACACTGGGATGTATGTATTAATGACGCGTGCAACACGTGACATCCAAATCAAATTCGTGCATTGTTTGCAATCATATCGACCGCCTGCTCTCCTTCATCTCCAACAGAGTTATAGGAGAAATATAAATCGCACATGGCTGAAGATATTTTCCGTCGAATACGCAACGAAAATTCAAATATGAACATGGATTTCACAGCAGAAATCTACAACGAAGCCTTGATAATGATTGAAGATTTGTGCTTAGAAATCGCGAAAAAATTTCTCAATCAATTGGGAATGCCATCACCGAACTTAATCTGCTGCTGCTTCGTTCGATGTAGAATTGCGTCGTGAACAAAATTACAACACGGGTGATCTTTTGTCGTATGTGCAATCAAATATTCCTAAGCTAACGCTTGAGCAAAAAGGAATTTACGATCAAGTAATGCAAACTGTCAATAACGGGGTTGGAGAAATCTTCTTCTTAGATGCGCAAGGAGGAACTGGTAAAACGTTACCAGTTCCTCCGGCACTCCAGCCCAACTTTTCGAATCCCACATCTCCAAATCAATCTGCAACAACGCGAGCAACATAACATTGTGTGCTGTCCTACTTATAAAGTAATATGATTTACCCAAAATGGTGCTACAAAGTTTGTACCGTATAACTGTCCAACATATTTAGGTAGAGCTTAGCGTCCATGGTTTTGTCCAAAATGATAAAATAGGCCCAGTCCAAACTACGAGAAACAGCTTCATACAAAAACGCTGCCTTCTCCAGACTTTGGTGCCGGGACGATACAGTAGAGAATGTATACTCACTGGCCACTTAATTAGAAACGTTTACCCTGATACGTAGCGTATATACAAAACAAGTTAGTAAAATCATGCAATGCATTGATTATGATACGTTTTCCAACATAACAGAAATTATTACTCAAGTTATGAGGATATTGGCTGTGGAATAAATCTCGCTCCTGTGTCCTGACCTTTGACCCCATTTCGATGATATTTAACAGAACCGGTTCAGTATACCTCAAGAATAACATACTAAAGTTTTGTCGCAATAGAAACAGTTTTACGCAAGTTTTGAGAATAATGGATGTGGAATAAATCTTGCTTTTGTGCAATGACCTTTGACCCATTTCGTTGATATTCAACAGAACCGGTTCTCTATACCTCAGGAACAGCATGATAACGTTTTGTCACAATCGAAACATTTTTAGGTAAGTTATGATGCACAAGGGCAATGGAATGGTTCCCACTCCAGTGTCCTGACATTTGACTCCATTTCGCCCATTTCCAATGGGGTTCATCCCCAGTGGCTCTCTACCACATACTAAAATTTCATCGAAATCGAACCATTTTTACGCAAGTTATGACGCATAAGGGCAATGGAACAAATCCTGCTCTTATGTCCTGCCTGATCTTTGACCCCATTTCGCCCATTTTCAACAGGGTTTATGCCCAGGTGGTTCCCTACCACATACTAAAATTACATCGAAATCGAACCATATTTACGCATGTTATGACGCATAAAGGCAATGAAATGGATCCCGCTTTTATGTCCTGACCTTTGACTCCATTCCGCCCATTTTCAACAGGGTTCGTTTCCAAGTGGTTCTTTACCACATACTAAAATTCCATCGACATCGAACCATTTTTACGCAAGTTATGATGCATAAGGGCAATGGAATGGATCCCGCTCCTATGTCCTGACCTTTGACCCTGTTTCGCCCATTTTCAATAGGGTTCGTCCCCAGGTGGTCCCCCTACCACATACTAAAAATTCGTCGAAATCGAACCGTTTTCTCGTGAGTTATCGTGCAGACGGCCGGACAAAGCTGGAGCATATACGCTTCTTCAACCTACGGTTGGAAAGCGTGAAAAACGTGGTAACGTGCGACACCACGTGATCTAGGCAACTGTTTAAAACTGCTGCTCGTCTAGTGATCACAATGGAAAAAACAAAAGATCTTTCTTTCAAAAGCTCTCCAGGCAAGTTTTGTACGCCGATTAATTTCTTCATCAATGTGACCTTCACTTGATATCTGCTGTCCAAGATAAACGTACGTGTCTGTTATCTCCAGCTTTTCTCCATCAATCGACAAATCTTCATTTCTTGTAAAAGCATTGAACATCACTTTTGTCTTTTGAAAGTTCATTTCTAATCCCACCTCTTTACTCTTGTCAGCAAGTTCCTGGATCATACTCTGCAGCTCTGATGGGGTAGTTGCAAAAATGACTATGTCATCAGCAAAACGAAGGTGAATTAGATAGTCTCCATTAATCTTTATCCCCTTGTTTTCCCAGCTCAGCGACTGAAAGACACCCTCCAATGTGGCATTAAAGAGCATCGGAGATATGGTGTCACCTTGTCTCACTCCCTTTCCAACTTTTATGTGTGCTGTATTCTCAAACAGCCGAATCTTTGCACTTGCATTTTCATAGATGTTATTAATAATATTAATGTACGCATCTTCAATGCCGCAGGATTTCAGAGCCATTGTAACTGCTGATGGTTTCACCGAATCAAAGGCTTTTTCATAATCGATAAAAGCCATGCACAATGGAAGTTCATATTCTCTCGCTCTTTCAATTAGTTCTCTCAGTACGTGGATATGATCTATTGTGCTGTGCCACTCCTGAATCCAGCTTGTTCTCTCGGTTGAGCCATGCCCAGTGTTACCTTCAAACGGTGTGAAAGAACTTTAGTGAAGATTTTATAAACCACTGATAGGAGGCTGATAAGTCTGTAGTTTCCGAGATCCTCAATGTCACCTTTCTTATGTAGCAGGATCATTGTAGCGTTGTTCCAATCCTCAGGAATCTTTCCTTCATTAAGGCATCGAGTGAAAATTTGGGCGAGTACTGTTTCGATTTCTCCACTTGCTTCTTGTATGATGTCTACAGTAATTCCATCTTCTCCTGGAGCTTTTCCCCGCTTCATGTTCTTGATTGCATGTGCAACTTCTGCTGGAAGGACTGGAGGAACTCTGGTACTGGTACCTTTCATGATGTCTGGAGTACATGTATCATCCCTTTCATATAATTTGGAGTAGAAATCTTTCACTCTTGTCAAAATTTCGCCTCTATTTCTTGTTATAGAACCATCTTCTTTTCTCAGAGCCATAATCTGTTTTCTTCCCTTACTGAGATGTCCCTTTGCTATCTTTAGGCTTTGGTTGTTTTCAATTGCTTACCTGACTAGTTCACAGTTGAATTTCCTTACGGCTAACTGAGATGCGATGACAATCTGTCAAGAACGACATCGCCGGCAATTATTTAAGACCGCTGTACTTCTTTTTTTTTTTTTTTTTTTGATTGGATGTTTAACGACCACCGTGAGCAACTCAATGGGCTATAAGCAGTCGCCCGTCCCTAATTTAGGGTCACTGGTTCCAGGGAAGGGAGAGAGCCAGTGCCGTAAGACAAACAGAACATCCATGCCTAACCGGGATTCGAACCCAGACCCCGTTCGGACGAATGATCAGAGGTCATCGCTTAGACCACTGCGCTACCGGGGTGGCCCCGCTGTACTTCAGTAATCATCAATAGCGTTGATCACAATTCTAATCCTCGGAGGCGACTTACGGGGGTAATAGACACGGTGAAATCAAAAATGTAATTTTTGTAAGACTGCCTTTAGATAAATTCGTTTTCGATGTATTCATTTTGGATCTAGGAGTGGATTAAGGGGTCCCAACTCTCACCCCAAAAAATAAATGTCTTTGAGACGTATCTTGCGAGAGCTCGCCAAGTAAAACCCAAATAAACTGCGGGGAGAAACCGTCTTTGCATCTGGCAAACCTGAATGATGCTTAAACGGCAAACAACACGTACGAATGCGGACAGCAGTGTTTAAGATGCTTACATTCACAACCAATGTTCAAAATGTCCTCCGTTTATTTCGATGCATTCTCCATCTCAGCGATACGCGCTTTAGTTCAAACATAGCCGTGTTTTGCCTTATATCATCACATGCAGTTTCGACTCGTATCCGCAATTCGTCTGTGTTGTCCACGGGGACTGCATACACACGTCCTTTCCAATAGCCTCAGATGCAGAAATTCAATTGATTGAGCTCAGGTGAGCGGGGAGTACACCAGCAGGGCCCGCGCCATCCTATCCACTGCTCTCCAAATGTTGCAATGGGATGTTGCCTCATGGTTTTCAGACCTCCCGCAGTTACTAGAAGGGGAACACCTTCTAATAACTGCGGGAGGTCTGAAAACCATGATGAAATATATACCTGATTTATCTCATTTGTTTGATTTTATTTTTATTATTAATATTTTGTTATTGCTTATTAGCAAAGAGGATGTGAATTTTTCAGATATGTTTCCTGGGCAGAAAGAGAGCGGTTAAAAGGATACTTTAAGTAACAGACAGTCATGAAACTTAAACACTTTTTTTGTTTAATCTAGAGCTACTACTGATTCCATAGGTAAGGGAAAGAGCCAGTACCGTAAAACAAACAATATCCATGCCTCACTGTGATTCGAACCCAGTCCGGACCCATCTCGGACGGATGGTCAGAAGCCAGCTCTTAGAATATTGTACCACCGGGGAGGCAAACTTAAAACATTTTCACTCTGCCCACGTGGTCTGATCGTTCGTCCGAGATTGGTCCGGTCCGGATCCTGCCCAGGCGTGGATGTTGTGTTTGTTTCTAACGGAACTGGCTCTTGAAAACTTCTTTCTTTGGTCAGATACTCCTGTTTTCCATAGTAGTTCCACTGACTTTGAATAGCTTTGATAAATTTAATTCGCGTTAGAACAAATTCAAAAGACGTGCTCATTACACCCAAAAATTCGATGTCATCTTTCTTGTTATGTCTACCATTGTCTTGAAAAAGCCTCCCAGTGGAGTGCGAAAGCTTGGCGAATCTTTGTGCTTACTACACCACAAAAAGTAAACGGATTTAATACGCTACATGCGTCTCTTGAGAATTGACTGTGTTCATAACAACGTTAACAAACTTATTGATTGGATAACAGCTATTACTATAAACATTCGTAATTTAACTGTAATTCTACAGTTCTTATGCGCCTATCTATTAGTTCTGCTCTGTTCTTCTATATACTGCTATATTCCTCTATACATTTAAATTAGAAATTCAATGCGGAAAGAATTGTTTTTCTAAAACAATTCTTTCCGCATTGAATTTCTAATTTTAGTATATATATATAAAAGGCGAGATGCATCAAACGGCGGCTTGCCTGAGACAGCGTTGTCTTGAACATTTTTACCTTACTCCCACCTTTATATGTAATCATATCTTCTCTTTATCCGCCGTTGACAAGAAAAAACGAACATGTATGGAGTGACACTGCTGACTTGCCTCAGTGAAGCAATATTTTTTTCCGATGCGAGCTTTCTTTAGAGAGACAGACACTTGACAGTTTGGTTATGAGAAATTTGGGTGTAAAACATTGCCAACGGCCAGATTGCTCGCTATTGGATTAGCGAACAAACCCGAGGAATAAATCTGTTCAACTTTACGTAAAAAGGTGATGAGTTTTACTTTCGCGTCGCAGAATCTCTTCATGTTTTTGAAAGTTTTTTTTTTCTCTGTTAGGCTGCAGTACTCAAAATAAAGGCGCAATATTGAAGTTAACAAGTTCCCAAAATTTGTAATACCTGTTGTGGCGTACCTGCCAGCAGGACGCACACGACTTAAAGGCAGATAGTAGTCAGAACGAACGTCCGCGTAGCTCAATTGGTGGAGTGACTTATCCCGGAATGAGGGGATCCGGGTTCGAGCGCCGGCGTGGACAAAAATGAGGGAGGAATTTACTTCGTTATAATGACGCCCGAACTTCCCGGATGACCCTGCCGTTCAAGATCTCGCAATGGTGTGATGTTCTTTCCACACCGCGAGATAGGAAAAATCAGAGAACCCCTTCTCCAGCGCTTCGAAAAATAAATGTGTGTGACGTTGCATTCCACACACTAGATTGACTGGGAGTTCTCAAGTGCACGTTCTACAGCGGATGGCTGCCTGCAATAATTCATGGTCACGGCTGACCCGTGGGCTATGCCCCCAGCCCTCTTTGGGGGGGGGGGGGGATTGACGTACCTGCCAGCAGGACGCACACGACATAAAGGCAGATAGCAGTCAAAACGAACGTCCACGTAGCTCAATTGGTAGAGTGACTTATTCCGGAATGAGGGGATCCTGGTTCGAGCGCCGGCGTGGACAAAAATGAGGGAGGAATTTACTTCGTTATAATGACGCCCGAACTTCCCGGATGACCCTGCCGTTCAAGATCTCGCAATGGTGTGATGTTCTTTCCACACCGCGAGATAGGAAAAATCAGAGAACCCCTTCTCCAGCGCTTCGAAAAATAAATGTGTGTGACGTTGCATTCCACACACTAGATTGACTGGGAGTTCTCAAGTGCACGTTCTACAGCGGATGGCTGCCTGCAACAATTCATGGTCACGGCTGACCCGTGGGCTATGCCCCCAGCCCTCTTTGGGAGGGGGGATTGACGTACCTGCCAGCAGGACGCACACGACATAAAGGCAGATAGCAGTCAGAAGGAACGTCCGCGTAGCTCAATTGGTAGAGTGACTTATTCCGGAATGAGGGGATCCTGGTTCGAGCCCCGGCGTGGACAAAAATGACGGAGAAATTTACTTCGTTATACAGTATAAAAAACACGATAAGTATGATGTTCAATGCTGAAAAGCCTGAGGTCGAAATATAAATGCTAAATATAAACACTTAACATCTTTTAGCATTTATCTTTTCCTTACTTGGCGCATTTCTTTTCGCTTTATACAAAACATATGAGATTTCATGATGCCATACCGTACAATGGACAACAAACAGATATGTTGTACCTTATACCTCACCCAAAGTAACTGTGACTAGAGAAAGTATGGAAACGTTTGTTACGAAAATAATATGGCGTAAGCAATATTTTTGGGATGCTTTTTAAGAGCGCCGAGTTAACGCAAGGAAACGCATCCTGCGAACAAAGTCCACAATTTTCGCCTCTTGACCCAGACAAAGATGCGTCTGGAACTCTGTCCCTAGACAACACGTGCTGTGGCCAGACGCTAAATAAACCAATTCTCAAGTAGTTTGTTTTGTCGGGTCAGGGAGTGTAGGGTGAGATCAGAGAAGAAAAGGAGTCAGTTGCTGGGTACCGTCGAATAGACCAGGCGTCCAAGAAAAGAGAGGGAGCTTGCTGACCCTCGATTTTTTTAAACCACTCGGACGAGAGTTAGTTCCCCTACATAACAGGGAAAACATGCCAAGGTCTGGCCTCATAGTTGCATTGAGCTGATGGTGACCAAGAATTAGAGAGAAAAAAATAGAAGGAACACGTGAGGCTCAGATATCAGAAAGGGTTTTTTTCTGCCCATACGAATCTTTGAGACAGCTCCCGCCGAAAGCATGCGGACCACTATAGCTGGGGCGTTTCGACGTCTTCGCTGGTGCTCCAGAAATATCCACAAGTGACCTGGCTGGGCATATCTGCTGTGGAAGAGCGAGAAACAAAAGAGAAGTACCCCCCCCCCCGTTCCCGCCCTGTCGGTCTTCGCCAAGAAAGTAGCTGTCCACTGACCCCGGCGTGATTGCTAGATTGCTGCATTTCTGCTGATTCCGTCCCGCTAGTGCTTCGGAAACCGACGCATCATTCACGGGGCGGCTTCCTTCCTTCTCCCCGACCTAGGAGCGGAGTTGACACTGAGAGATATCATCACCGTGAAGTGCCGGCGTTAATGACGACGTGCGGAAGATCAGCTTATTGCGAATTATCATCAGTGGTGTGCTCACAGTGTTGCGTTTTCACCTGGACGAGCAGGGTATGTGTGCCGTTAAAAGCCGGCTTTCCCCAGGATAAATGCCGAAGAAGAACGGTGAATTAAAAACTCCAAGAATCCAAGTGAGTAAGTCCTGTCTGTCATTCTGAACTTTCCAAAATGCAGGGGCTATAAAGTTCAGGAACTCTAATTTGCATGAGTTAACGATTGCCTGATGAATTCGGCTACGAATGTTAAATAACCAAAAATCCAGCCCAACGTTACTTAAGTTTACATCCCAGCACAAAGTGTCATAGCTTATCTTAATTATTTTACCATCTACTAATCAGTTTATGTTGATAATTATCTATATTAAAAATCTGGGCTTGTCTTAAACGCTACCTATTTTCTTTGGACTCGCCTATGTCATTTATTCAGTCCTCTCACCTGCAGTACCCATAAAACAACCCGGATTGCGACCAATTCGCAGCCCTGGTTGTAACACATTGTTAACACCAAGTTTGTGCAAAGGATTGGTATCTTCGGAATTACCCTGAACTTGGGTGGATCTTTTAAGGGACTCTCGACGTCAACACTTGTAATCTGTGTTTTACGGTATTTTACTATTTACTGCTTTAATTAATTTAGATTTGTTGTTTATTTCTTTAGTGTCTGCAATTTGAGAGCTGCTATTTACTATCATAACCTGCTTAAGCGCGTATCTTTTTATTATTTTAACTTATTTTACTCTTATTTAACTTGTCAAGTTTAGTGTTATTTGAAAACGGAATTCCGATTTGTTTAACAGAATTATGCACTTCTCATAGGTTTTCTGAAAATTATCAAAATGATGGAACTACAAAGGCTATTCCATAAATATTGAGAGTATTTGTTTCGAGTTGGCAACAGTGCGAAGGGGGAAAATAGCCACACAGACGATTAACTAAATTAAAGAAGTATCTATGGCAACAGTTATTAGCCGTGGCAGACGATTCGGGTTTTGTTATTGCACAGTTGTTTAAGGTATCTCTGCATTTCGCCTAAGAGCTATGGAGGTGAGTAATTCAGAGTTAAGAAACGTTTGCTATCGTTTGAGCAAAACAGCTGCAGTTGATTTAATGAAAAAAAACTTACAAAGATAAATGTTTGGGCGAGTCAAAGATTTCTAGATAGCACCATGATTTCAGAAAAGGGCGTTTGTCTTCAGAACTCGCTCCTAGGCCTGGTTGACCTGAAAGTGTTGTTATGGAGCGTATTCTAAACACTTTTTGGGCAATCCTGCAAGAATATCGACGAATGGCGTGTGAAGACATAGCGACGTCAACTATTATTTCAAAAACGTCGGCATTCCGCATTCTAGATGACAAATTACTGCTGCATCTTGTGTGTTCCAGATTGGTACAAATGATTGGTGCCATTCGTAACACCACTCCCTCCGTTTCATGCACCAAAGCAGCCTTGCAGTCCGTTGCTTCGGTGTTAAAGGTAGCCTGAAAAGGGAAAGACGAGCCTGCAGTCCGAACTGTAATACCCAGCTACGTACTGTTACAGCTGAAATGGGGGAATGCGTCACTGTTCACAATTTCAGCCCCAACGTGGTTAATGATGCAGAACTGTCACTAAAAACAACCCCATGAGATGACATTGGTCCCTCGTCTTTGTCTATGTAAGATTTCGAGAACAATCTCTTCGTGTCCAACGCCCTGCTTCGTACCATTCCCTGCACACTCTTCCAAGACGGATACACTGCGCTCTATATAAGCTCTGATCATTCGTCCAAAAGGGGTCTGGGTTCGAGTCCCGATGAGGCATGGATGTTGTTTTTGTCTTACGGCACTGGCTCTCTCCTTTCCTTGGAACCAGTGACCCTAAATTAGGTACAGGTCACTTCTTATAGCCCATTGAGTTGCTCACGGTGATCGTTAAGCCTCCAATAAAAAAAAAACAGAAAATCGCCCGGTTTTCTGTATGTGGCGTTGCGCTATTTGATTTACCTATAAGCGGCAAGCATGCAGCTATGACGCCGAAGTGCTTATCATTTCTGCGATATTTCCTAATTAACATTACATCAAAGTTGTAGCTGGAATAATTTCAGGAGTTCTGTTTTTGTGAACACGAGTGTATTTGGCTTAGTACAAAATGATTAAATCGATAATTTCGAAATTCAAAAATAGATTTAGAAATTTCAGATCCCAAATTGTTTTACGCTTTTCTCTTCTACATTTGTTGTTAATATGGACCAAGTTTCTGAAAATTTGCGGATGGTGTCAAATGATCTTCAAGGCAAAGAAAAATAAAGATGAAATGGCCATGTTTTTTTCATTAATTTTTTTGTAAAAGTTTACTCGGAGAAAACTTCACTTATATCTTGGACTGCGCTAGAAATAATACGTCTTTGATTGGAAATACAAATGCGAACAGCTCTTGTCAAAAATGAAATTTGTACGGTGAGAAAGAAGATATAGGTGAAGTGATTAACAGCTAGAGAATAACTGAAGAACTGCGACTACAAATGTTTTGCCAAACATTGATGGCCTTATTAAAAATATTCAAAAAAGAATTATGTTAATGTATTAATGCAACATCACCATTTACTTTAAAAGTTTCCATTCAAATTTTAATAAATATATCTCCCTATGTAAAATCAGGAAAAATCCTCCAAATATGTGGCGTCAGTGAATTCCACGTTTTAGCAACACACAGCAACCGAAAAATTGTTATTCGGTCACCGCTGGGGATACGAATCACAGATCTCTCGATATCTAGCCAAGCGTGAAAAGAGTGATGTCTTTGTTTATTCACTGACGCCACGTATTTGGAGAACTTTCACTTTGAATATCGCCCTTTGGATTTAACTGCTATAATTAATATATAGCCAGTGCCATTAATGCCCACCAGATGAAGACGTCTCAGTAGCTGAGCCCATCTTAAGGATTTACGATGTCAGAAGCTGACGGAAAAGACATACATAGCGCCGTGGATTGTTGGCCACCGTGGTGTATGGCTAACGAGCTCGGCTAGAATCGAGATATCTGGGATTCGTATCCCCAGCGGTGATCGAATAAAAAATTTTGGGTTGCTGTGTGTTGCTTAAAAGTGGAAAGAGCGATGTCTTTGTTTATGTAAAATCAGTTTTTTATATAAAATTACATCGTAAATTCTTTTAATCACAAATTTTTGTTTTGATTTATAATTTATGTATGACACTTGACCAACAGAGATAGAGAAGTTGTTCCTTTTTGTGAAAACTGATGATCTTTCCCGGAATAACTTGAAATATCTTGCCCACTCCTACTTGACACAAAAAAAATAGTGATAAACATCTTTTCTGCCCTGAACAATCGTCTTCTACATCCCAACACAACTGAAAAATTTCAGCTAACCATTCACCGACACTGTCACTCCATACTTAGACATCTCAATATACTATCGACTCTAGGGAACCCACCGTTTTATAGAAGAAAAGAAGCACAGAATTTTACAGACATCTTCTAATGATTTCGCAGCAATGTTTGCTTTTCCCTCTGCGGAATCATCTGCTTTTATTCGAAAAGCATCTTTGCGTTCATGTCCCACTAATTCACAAAAGCCTTCACGCCATTTTTCACTTAAATCATTAGGCTCCCAGATCATCTCCCTAATCCTGTTCCCCACACAATTTAGAACTTGAGTACCCTGGTGTCTTTATATCTTACCTATTTCCTGTTTTCCTAAAGAGCTAGTTCTTTCACTTCACCTCTGGATTTATACACTTACTCCGGCTAACTGGCTGTATTGCTTCAAGCTGTTCAGTGTGGTACTTATCTTCAGAAACATTACCTTGCAGCCTTGCTAGAAATACTTCTTTCTTGTTACTTTACAGCTTCATCAATCTCACCGTCACACCAACCACCACACTAAATTGATCTTATTAACACAGTCTCTTCTACACAGTTCTTAAAATATATCACTTATTTTCTACATCAGCCTGAATCATCCTTTCACTGAAAAGCTCAGTATAAAGCTGATTTTCATCAGAAAGCCTTTAAACTTCCATTCATGCATTTATACCTATTCGCTTTCTCCTTACATTCAGCTTTGTTCGTGACACAAAAAGGAAACGACCGAACCCTGCGTTAGTACTCTTTTCATTACAGCAGTGTTAAAGATTAAATGTTTCGGGTACAGATAACAAAATCCCAAAATTTGTTGTAGTTTTCTTCCCCAGTGTACGAACTTCTGGAGTGTGTATGGACTTATGGTTTAAAAATGTACCAAAATTTTGCAAAATTTTGCAAATTTTAGTACAGGTGGGAGGAATCCCTAAATTTTCTCGAATCCGAATCCGAATCCTAAAAGGTTCTCGAATTCCTCCAATCTCTCGAATTGTTCTTGTAAGAATAATTATCAGAAAAAAAAAGGGAAAGAAAAGACTTCTACTTAATATTAAAAGTTTTTAATTGAAGCAAAATTTGAAGTCTGTGTTCAATGAAAAACAAATTCAGGAAAACACTTTTCAAAAAATATACCCATACTTATTAAGAAGATACAAATGGAATTTATAATTTACATTTACTATATGAAGTACAGAACTCTTGAGTCTTGAGGTTCATTTCCATTTTCTGAACATAATTTGACAAAAAACAATTCAGTAACATTTCACATTTTTGATATTTTTCTTTTATAACAAAAGTTCCAAAACCTTTTAAACCAAAGCAAGTGTAGAGGTGCGGAGGATTATTTCAAGAGTTAATGTAGTTAAACACTAAACACTAAATTGAGTAACACTAAATTGAGTAATCCTGGAACACTAAATTGAGTAATCCTTTCCAGAAAATTAAGAAAATCAAAAACATGTTTGCTTTAAGAGTTTATAAAAACACTAAACACTGAACTCTTTCAGGGCAATGTAAAACAATCTGAAACATTTAACGGAGATTTCATGCTGACAAAAATTCAAATAAATATCACTCGACAACAAGAACCAAACGCCAAGTTTTTTTAGGTTGAGATGACGAAAAAAGCGATGAGTGTCTGTGGCAGCGCGTCCCATATTATAGGCAACACGGTATGAAGGTCTGCAATTGTACTGGGGTATGGAACGTTGGTATCCAAACGTTGCTGTACAGCGTCCCAAATGTCATCAATAGGATTGAGATCAGGAGACCATGGAGACAGCTGTAACGATTCAATCCCATGATTTTCCAGTTCCCGAATCACTCTCCATGCACGGTGAGTAGTTCCATTGCCGTCGACAGAACGGAATGTAGGTCCAATAGCAGCGGAAAACAGTGTCCCAATTGGCTCAATGATCTCGTTTCGGTACATTCAGGCATTCATGTTGCCTTCACAAGCATGAAAGGAAGTACTGTCATAAAAAACACACTCCGGCCCAGACCAGAGCTGACAGCCGCTGGTAAGGTTGGGTGGACCATAGTGTGGTTGCATTAGTGTGCCGGATCTCCTCCACACATGTCCACGTCGAGTGTCAGGATAAAGAGAGAAACGATATTCTCCTGTGAAAAGTACATGGTATCATTCTGTATTCCATAACATGCACTGTTGGACACAGGTACGTCTTTTACAAAGCTGAGGTGATGTCAATTGCTTTATATCTCAGCTACCACCTTGCTCCGAGTCGGTACTCGTGAAGAAGGTTCGGTACTGTTTTCGTACAAACTGTGATGCCAGAAGCAGTTCGAAGTGATTCCCGTAGTTAGCTAATGGCGACACTAGGCCTTCTCCCAAGCACTCACCCTCAGATAGCAATCTTGCCTAATGGTTGTTTTCTCTGTGGGACCACTCGTGGGTCGATCTGCAGCATTTCCATGCAGTAGAAATCTTGTGTATAGTCGACTTACTACACTTTGCAAAACTCCTAAAGCAGCAGCCACATCGATCACCCATACACCTGCCAACTGCCCTTTTCCAGTTGTCAATGCTTAAACGTTGTCTGGACATCACTTTAGGTTAATCCAACACTGAAATATATATTCAGGGTTACAAGGAAAGTCCTTGATCAATATAATACCTCACGAACTATGGCAGTTAGCGATTTACTTCTTGTGCAGTTGTATAATTAATACAGACATTTAACGTGGACCAGGAACATCAAACAAAGATCTTCGCTCGTTCCACGTTTATAAGTGAGTCACGGAAAAATTCTCATTGGCCGCCACCGGGAGTCGAACCCAGGGTCTTCCAGTTACGCGCCGGATATGCTTCCGCTACACCACAGCGGCCTCGAATTCCTCCAGACTCACACACGCTAACTGCCAAGCCAAGTTGGCATGTTGCTTCTGGGAGCCCCGCACAATGCTGAGGATTCACCAAAGATGGTAAGCAGCAACTGAAGAAATAATTAGGAGGCGAATGAATAATTAATACAGACATTTAACGTGGACCAGGAACATCAAACAAAGATCTTCGCTCTTTCCACCTTTATAATTGTATAGGAAAACCCCTATGGCGCACACAATAATACCACGAGAGATCCCCTCTTCCCCTTTTGGGGGGTGGTTGAGGGGGCTATCGGGACCCTCTTTGCAGATAGGGTAAAAAAGTCAATTACAAACTTGTTCATCGAGGCAAAAATAGTACACAAATGTTTTTGTCCTATAACAAAAGGTGGAAGGGGACCGGGAATGTGGCCCCAAGAAAATCACAACATCTCGAAGCAACGAAAGAGTATTTAGACAAGAACTTATTACTTAGAACTTATCTAAACTGGTAAGTTCTAAGTAAATGGAAGCACAAAGGAAAACTTTTCCTACAAATCTTATCAACAGTTCATGTTCTGAAATAAAACGCAGTTCCTTGACATATTCAATATCAGACTGATGTCCAATACAGTAAAAAATACACTGAGAGAAGGAGAAATAGCATAAAGTGGCGAAACACTCATCCCATAGGAAAACTGTATGCACATCTAATTGACTTGCGTACGTGGCAAAGCTTTCGACTTCCCGTCACTGGTTTACAAAGTGTTGGCATACCGACCACGCACATCATTTTTGCATTCTGACGACGGAGCAGAAAACACATTTGAAATCCATGCAAATATGCTTGGGTAGCAGCGACTCACGTAGCTTTCCGCTTTTTTCGCATTTGGAGAGTCCCTTTCCGTCTTTTGTTATGGGACAAAAGCATTTATGTACTGCTTGTGCCTCGCTGAACAAGTTCGTAATTGACTTTTTTGTCGTATCTGCAAAGGCGGGAGCGATAGCGCCCTTTCCAACCCCTCGCCCAAAAAAGTGGGCAAGGGGATCTTTCGTGGGGTTATTGTGTGCGCCATAGGGGGTTTTCTGTACAATTGCACGAGAAGTTAATCGCTAACTGCCATAGTTCATGAGATATTGGCCTGATCACGGATTTTCCTTGTAACCCTGTATATTAGGGTGGAACGAAAAACACTTTTTTTTATTTGAAACGTCACCATGTGCAACAGTTGCGATTTTATTACTGAAATGACCCCCGAAATATGGATGACATTATTTGATATCTTAGGCTGCCCCAAGAACCTCGAAGTTTGAAAGTTATAGGGGAAAATGGTTTAAAAACACCCGCTTTCTCCATTTTGTAAATATAAAAAAACTGTGTCACCATGTTATTTAATATCCCTTTTGAGTGTATAAACACGGGTCAAAGTTCAGCAGACATGAGTTAATTTCTTAGGCTTCCCCAGATCCCTTAAAGTATGTAATTTTTGCCAAAAATGGCATGATAAGTTGCCTAAGCATTAAGTTCGACAGCAGCCAAAATGTTACCAATTTGGGCTTAACATTAACAATTTCCCCCGCCCTCTCCCTCATACTTTCTGGAAACCTCTTGTTGATTTTCAGAAACATAGCTTGCTGTTTTGCGCTCTGCTTTGTTTTTGTTACCTTTTTCATCTCAGCCCACCCCCTCTCTCACAGCGGAGCTCTGTTTGCAAACTCGCTGAGTCATCTCATCACAGTCCCACAGGTCCGTTTGGCAGAGAGTGTTGGCGGGTTTGCGTCATAATGATGCAACAGTTTCTTTCACTCCTAGTGACGTTGATTGGATCTTACCGGCATTTTCGTTTTGTCGTCCAACTACTTAAGATGGCTGAAACAAGAAATAAAGCTGATTGCCCTATCCTAGGGAGTTATAAGGAGATGCATGAAAATGTGTTGCCTACGTACGAAGATGTAATGCGCCATTACTACCTTGTGAGGAATACTCTTAGGCAGGAAGGTGCAAATTATGAGCCTGCTACAGCAGAAATAGCAAGTATTGTCGCGGAAAAGTGCTAAGTATATGGAAGAAAGCATCTCTTCCGACATCTCTCCACAAATCTGTTGCAAAGCGTATTGCCGCATACAACACTGAAATCCGAAAGCTGAAAAAACATGCTGCAAGAATGGATGAAACCTACCGAAAGAAGATTGAACAATTTCGTGCAGATTCGCAACGTATCTTTGACACTAGGAGTGAAAGAAACTGTTGCATCCTTATGACGCAAATCCGACAACACTCTCTCCCAAACGGACCTGTGCGACTGTGATGAGGTGACTAAGCGAGTTCGCAAACAGAGCTCCGCTGAGATTTTTTTTTTTTTTTATTAGATTTTTAACGACCACCGTGAGCAACTCAATGGGCTATAAGCAGTCGCCCGTCCCTAATTTAGGATCACTGGTTCCTGGGAAGGGAGAGAGCCAGTGACGTAAGACAAGCACAACATCCATGTCTCACCGGGATTCGAACCCGGACCCCGTTCGGACGAATGATCATAGGCCATCGCTTAGACCACTGCGTCAGCGGGGCGGCCCGCTGAGATGAAAAAGGTAACAAAAACAAAGCAGAGCGCAAAACAGCAAGCTATGTTTCTGAAAATCAACAAGAGGTTTCCAGAAAGTATGAGAGAGGGGGGGATTGTTAATGTTAAGCCCAAATTGGTAACAATAAGGCTGCTGTCGAACTTAATGCTTACGCAACTTATCATGCCATTTTTGGCAAAAATTATATACCATAAGGGATCTGGGGAAGCCTAAGGAATTAACTCATGTCTGCTAAACTTTTATCCGTGTTTATACACTCAAAAGGGATATTAAATAACATGGTGACACAGTTTTTTTTTTATATTTACAAAATGGAGAAAGCGGGTGTTTTTAAACAATTTTTCCCTATAACTTTCAAACTTCGAGGTTCTTGGGGCAGCCTAAGATATCAAATAATGTCATCCATATTTCGGGGGGTCATTTCAGTGATAAAATCGCAACTATTGCACATGACGTTTCAAATAAAAAACTTGTTTTTCGCTCCACCCTACTGTATATCTCAGCTACCTTCTTGCTCTGAGTCCCTACTCTTGAAGAAGGTTTGCGTACACACTGTGATGCCAGAAGCAGTTCTAAGTAATTCCCGTAGTTAACTAATGGCGATACTAGGCCTTCTCCCAAGCACTCGCCCTCAAATAGCGATCTTGCCTCATGGTGGTTCTACCTGTGGGACCACTCTTGGATCAATCTGCAGCATTTCCATGCAGTAGAAATCTTGTGTATAGTCGACTTACTACACTTTGCAAAACTGTTAAAGCAGCAGCCACATCGATCTCCCATACACCTTCCAACTGCCCTTTTTCAGTTGTCAATGCTTAAACGTTGTCTGGACATCACTTTAGGTTAATCCAGCACTGAAGTCAATATATTCAGAAGATAAACTTACAATAGTCCTGATCTTTCTCCTCTAGAGGTCGAGGCCGTCATGTCATCTTTGAATTAGTGTCCCGTCGCACGTGTTTTCAATTTGAAGGCATTACTTACCAGAAAAGAGCTGGGACACCTATGGGCTCCCCCATCTCTCCCGTCCTCGCGGAGATTATTTTACAAACCTTGGAATATAATGTTCTTGATACCGGCTCTTTCAAACCACTGTTATTCATTAGGTACGTTGATGACATCCTCTTGTTCTGGCAATATGATGTGGATTTGTTCCCCCAGTTTTTCGAAATTATTTCAACAGTTTTTCTTCACTAAAATTCACTCTGAGACTGGAGAAGGAGGGATCTATACCTTTCTTGGATTTACTACTTCCTCGCAAAAATGGTTCCAATGTGGTCAACTTCTTGGTTTATAGAAAACCAAGATTTACCCCTTGCACCTCTGCCCACCCGGAGAACCACAAGCTTGCGATTTTTAATCCGCAGGGCCTTCACACATTCTTCTACGGTCAATCTTCATCGTAAAGAACTTTCCATGGTTTTACAGATAGCCGGAACATATGGCTTTTCACGTGGAACCTTCGTCAGGTTATTGAGTGAGTACCGACGGATGACAGCTACAACTTTGCGTGGTGATGTTTCTGTTACTCGCTTTGTTGGTGCTATGGACTTTGTTCCGCCGATAATCGACATTTTAAAGAATCATTACAGGAAATACAACCTGAATTTCGGGTTTCGAACCCTGAACATCTTCTCGACGATACGGAGAGATAGAGATCCTGTTCACCCTATGAACAAGCACGGTGTGTACTTCATCCCCTTGAAATCTAACTCAACATCGGAGGAGAATAAAATATACATAGGAACCACACTTCTGACTCTTGCAGTCAGGATATCTGAGCACAAATATTCCATCCGGTCTGGCCTGACGATCACTGCCTTTTACAGGACTGTTGCGCAGGGGTACCACACTACAATACAGAACCAGGCCAGGATACTTACCTCTGTTTCAAGTAAGTGCATTGTTTTGTTTACAGAGAGTTTGTACATATTCAAATATCGGGATATTTGTTGTAACGATGGAGTCCCATTCAGTGTTCCTCAACCATGGAGATCCTTACTTCTGAACATATAACAGGAAACTTTGGCGTTGACACTGAGTTAGTAATTTGAACTTTTACTATATTTTGAACTTTTCTTATGGCAACGTGTTTTGTGATGCTAATGCATTTCGGTTCTTCACGATGTACACTGCTGGCCACCCAAAATGCAACACCAAGAAAGAAGCATCCCATCGGTCTGAAATTCGCAGCATGCGTCACCCGCGAGAGGACATGCAAACGATTAGCATTGCAGGGCATATGCAAATCATGTGCGCCCGGCACGCCACCGAGAAGCACTATAAGAAGGGTGCACGGAAGTCGGGGTGTAAGTAGTGGAAGTGTGTTGTGCTGCCAGACCTGTGCGTGGGAAGCTTTCTGCTGCCTCGTCGCGGAATACGGCAGTCATTCCAGCACGTTTCGGAGTTCGACAGAGGATGAATAGTGGCTTTTCGTGACAGCGGTTTATCGTACCGAAACATCAGCGCCCGTGTGGGACGACATCCAGCCACAGTGAAGCGAGTATGAATTCGGTGGGTGCAGGAGGGACGGACGGACCGACGTGAGCGATGAGAGGACCGGCATATTGTGCGGCGGGCATTGACGGCTGGCACTGACACATCACGAACGTTAGCGTAGGAATTAGGGTGTGTTGCGCAACAACCTCTGTCAGCACGTACCGTTCGACGTCGTCTGCAGGAGCGGGGACTTGTCGCACGGCGCCCATTGCTCTGATTACCATTGACGTTACACCACCGACGAGTGAGGCGGCGGTGGGCCGTTGAACGACGCACCTGGACTACGGAATAGCACGACATTGTCTTCTCCGACGAATCCCGCTTCTGCCTGCAACACCACGATGGCCGGATCCGCGTATGGCGGCACCGCGGCGAGAGACTGTATGACGCCTGCATTATGCATCGCCATACGGGTCCGTCGCCTGGCGTTATAGTTTGGGGTGCAATTGGATATGACACCCGCTCCCCTTTGGTACGCATCGCCGGTACACTCAACAGCCACCACTACACCTCCGACGTTTTTGAGCCTGGAGTCCTCCCTTACCTGCAGGACCTGCCAGCGGCCACGTTTCAACAGGACAATGCGCGTCTGCACGTGGCACGCATCGTGCAATAATTCTTCACGGCCCACCAGGTGTCACTGCTGCCGTGGTTCACCTGTTCTCCCGATATGACGCCCATCGAACACGTCTGGTCGCTGATCGGCAAGCACACCACCCGCTGCTACGCCTGATGAAATGTGGCAACGTGTGGAAGCCGCCTGGACCGACATACCCCAAGCCCACATCCAAAGCCTCTTTCGTTCGATTCCGCGGTGTGTAGCGGCCGTTATTGCCAGCCATGGGGGCCACACGAACTATTGATGTCTGCGTGTTCCGCAAGTCGCACGGGTCTGTAAGCTCAATCGTTTCATCTTTGTATCTGTTTTTATGTGTCCAGTAAATCTGGCTTTGGTATCTCGTGTCCTTCTTAGTGTTGCATTTTGGGTGGCCAGCAGTGTATATATACTGCAGTTTCGTTCCTTAGAGTGTTAGGCCTCAGGATGGGGCCACGGTGACCTCGAAAGATCTCGCCTTTGGATTCTTTTAACCAGTGTTTTTAGCTGTAAATAAACTTCATTTTTTAAAATGTGCTTTGGCTAATTGTGCATTGATTGAATCGTGCTTATACAGCTTTTTATCTTGCCTATTATATTCTGCAAACTTCTAGACCAAACGGTGAAACGACTCGCTTCCCACGTCTCGCAGGGTACTTTCATCAGAGCTCGCATCCCACGTTCTGTGTTTTCATGATCTTAATTTACAAATGGCGTAGCTACACACGATGATAACCGGCAGGCGATAAATTTACGTATCACCACGTTTTCCTTTCCAAACTGCAATATCCGTAACTCTTTGTGACCATTGTATTATCTAAAGAGGTATCTGCGCTCAAAATTTTGAAGCCCTGAAGAAATAATCTTTGAAAAAAGTGTGTATATAGTGCGAATTAGCGTTGAAAGTACAGTATAGATTTTTCAGTGAAGATCCCCTTACAGGAAATATGCATTTCCTTCTGTTTGTGTGTGTATGTGTGTACGCATAAGGCATTGGAATATTCTGTCAAAAATAGCAGCACGAAAGGCAGAGAAAATGTTCCTATTTTTTAATCCCATTCGCTTCCCTAACGGCGCGCGATTTTTTTTTACCCCTTTCTTTTATCATTCACAGTTGTCAAGCAACATTTCTTTCACTTTTTAAAAGCACTCTTCAGATCTAATTTAGAAAGCGCTAAAAAGGAGGAAAGAAACCATGCAAGCAATCTCAAAAGAAGAATTGAGAACGAATGTTTTCTTATTGATCTTAGTTCCAAAAATATTTTCACCTCCAAGTTTTGCATTAAAAATATTGCAGTCAAAGACACAGATCGTATGAAGGCTTGCATACTCTTTAAGTATAGCCTCAAGATAAATTGCAAAATGTCGAGGATTCTTCATAGAAATTGTTGTTCATCAAAAACAAGTGCTTGGGATATCATTGGCGTGTTTAAACATAGGAGAAAGAATTTGCAAGGTCACATTTCGACAAGGTTTCTTCAGGCATGCGTTTTAGTAGTGATGAATAAATGTATAAAATAAATGTATATCTTACAGCAGCGGCATTCCAACATTTTTGCATGCGTCTGCCTTCCGTCCCCCCATCCCAAATGTTGTGATTTCCAAAAGGGTGGAAATATTAAATTAAACACCAACACCCTGTTTACTCGGCACGCAGAAGTTAAATATTTTTCGCCAGCCTTCATTCATGGCAGAAGAATGTAAGCTTAACAACAAAATAGAACAGAGTACTTCGTGCTAGCAATAGCAAATTCATATACAGACCTGAGCTGTATGCAATAAAAGATTATATTTAATAAAAACACTAAAGATGACACGATGGTATCCATTAGATGAAATACGTTGACAAGTAGATGCACCATAGCTAGAACAAACGATTATTCGAACAGACACCAACAGACGCCATGTTTGCTGAAATAAAGATCACAGCAGTTGCGCGCACTTAATCATCTTGCTGGTAACAGAAATTATTGGCATATAATGAAGCGTTCCACAGTTTACAGATTAAGAACATCTTGCGCAATAGTTTGCTTTCTCATAAAACAAGGGCAGTTCTGTTTAAAAACACATACACGCAGAACTTCATTAACCCACCACCGCACACAAGCAAAGGACGAGGGTTGACTGCACACAGAAAAAGGTTCTCGTCTCAACTTCGCTTACCTCACAGATCACGAGAGGGTGAGATCCCCGCGTCGTGACGTTTCAAGGTACGTGTAGTTTAGTACACAACAGATGCGCCTGGTACGTGTCAATTCATTTGGAGCGCCGTAAAAATATCGTCTGACAATCTGCGTTTTTTTTTTTTTTGTTTTTTTATCGCTGAGAGGCTGTGATTCCAACACCAAGTACTCCAATTTCTTTCACAATTTACTACACGGTAACTATATCTGAACGATGCTTCAGGAAAAGAAATACACTTAGTTTTTCTTTCCATCATTTTCATGAGCATTTCCCATGTACAGTAGAGCTGATCCAAACCGAAAGCACGCGATAAGTAGGTGGACAGCACGGCTTTCCAACTGTGTATCGCAATCGACGAACATGAGTAAACTTGGAGATGTGAGCGACCTTCATAGTGGACGCATTACCGGCGCAAGACAAATTAGTCATTCTATCGCCCACGTGGTAAGAACCCCTAGGGCTCCCGAGGGCAGCCGTATCAAGGGTGTACGGTAAATATACCACTTACCGACGTACTAGCGCCCACAGAGCAAGTGGTGGCCGACCTTACTCCATTCATGACTGTGAAAACATAACTTTGAGAATCGAAACCGCGCCAACTTTGAGAATCGAAACCGCGCCAACTTTGAGAATCGAAACCTCGCCATCCGGAGTAAGTTGCTCTCCCAACTAAGCTACACGGACGGAATGTATTGCTGCAGATTTGTCGTCTTGACACGTGATTTTACCTCTGCAGTACGTTATTTGACCGTGGTAGACGTAAAATATTCCGGCTCGTACACACATGGAAACGGGAGGCGTAAATCACATCCAGGTTAAATGTCGGAGGCCCAGGGAGCGTTAACGAGCTAACGGTATCGTACACGCTGCATGCCATGGGGTACTGGAGACAACGTCCGACTCGTCTGCTACTGCTGACTGCTCGTCATCTGACATTAGACATCTCCTGGTACCGGAAACATCAAAACTGGACGACAGAAGAGTGGCGTTGCACCGTGTGATCCGATGAATCCCGTCTTCAGCTGTACCGGGCTCACGGGAGAGTGCAGGTCAGACTTGGAAACGGGTCAAAAACGTCAGACCCGAACCCATACGTCCCATAACTAGACCCAACCCGGACCTGTAACTGACCCGGACAAATCTGCTTTGAACTATAAATTCGAAAATCGATATATATCATCATCATCATTGTCAACCACTATCAATCCACTGCTGGACGAAGGTCTCCCCAAGTTTCCTCCACAAAGGTCTGTCTTGTGCAAAACTCCTCCATGTCATCCCTGCATACTTTCGAATTTCATCCACCCATCTCCCATGTGGTCTTCTTCTGGGTCTTTTCCTGTCCCTTGGAATCCAATCTAAAATTTCGGCTGTCCATCGATGATCTGTCCTTCTGGCAGTATGTCCAGCCCATTGCCATTTCAGGGATTTAACTGTGATCATGATGTCTTCCACTCTTGTCATTTTTCGGATCCACGAGTTCCTCTTCTTATCTCTCCTGGTTACACCAAGCATGCACCTCTCCATGCTGCTTTCAGTTGTCTGCAGCCTTTGTAAGTCTCTTTTAGTTAAGGTCCACGTCTCTGCACCATACGTAAGCACTGGAAGGATGCATTGATCAAACACTTTTCTTTTAAGACATAATGGCATATTGCTCTTGAAAATTATGCTGTTTCTTCCAAAAGCTCTCCAGGCAAGTTTTGTACGCCGATTAATTTCTTCATCAATGTGACCCTCACTTGATATCTGCTGTCCAAGATAAACGTACGTGTCTGTTATCTCCAGCTTTTCTCCATCAATCGATAAATCTTCATTTCTTGTAAAAGCATTGAACACCACTTTTGTCTTCTGAAAGTTCATTTTTAATCCCACTTCTTTACTCTTGTCAGCAAGTTCCTGGATCATACTCTGCAGCTCTGATGGGCTAGTTGCAAAAATGACTACGTAATCAGCAAAACGAAGGTGGGTTAGATAATCTCCATTAATCTTTATCCCCTTGTTTTCCCAGCTCAGTGACTGAAAAACACCTTCCAATGTGGCATTAAAGAGCTTCGGAGATATGGTGTCACCTTGTCTCACTCCCTTTCCAATTTTTATGTGTGTTGTCTTTTCAAACAGCCTAATCTTTGCACTTGCATTTTCATAGATGTTATTAATAATATTAATGTATGCATCTTCAATACCGCAGGTTTTCAGAGCCATAGTAACTGCTGATGGTTTCACCGAATCAAAGGCTTTTTCATAATCGATAAAAGCCATGCACAATGGAAGTTCATATTCCCTCGCTCTTTCAATTAGTTCTCTCAGCACATGGATATGATCTATTGTGCTGTAGCCACTCCTGAATCCAGATTGTTCTCTCGGTTGAGCCATGTCCAGTGTTACCTTCAAGCGGTGTGAAAGAACTTTAGTGAAGATTTTATAAACTACTGATAGGAGGCTGATAGATCTGTAGTTTCCGAGATCCTCAATGTCACCTTTCTTATGTAGCAGGATCATTGTAGCGGTGTTCCAATCCTCAGGAATCTTTCCTTCATTAAGGCATCGAGTGAAAATTTGGGCGAGTACTGTTTAGATTTCTCCACTTGTTTCTTGTAAGATGTCTACAGTAATTCCATCTTCTCCTGGAGCTTTTCCCCGCTTCATGTTCTTGATTGCATGTGCAACTTCTGCTCGAAGGACTGGAGGAACTCTGGTACTGGTATCTTTCATGATGTCTGGAGTACATGTATCATCCCTTTCATATAATTTGGAGTAGAAATCTTTCACTCTTGTCAAAATTTCACCTCTATTTCTTGTTACAGAACCATCTTTTATCAGTGCCATAATTTGTTTTCTTCCCTTACTGAGATGTCCCTTGGCTATCTTTAGGCTTTGGTTGTTTTTAATTGCTTTCCTCACTAGTTCACAGTTGAATTTTCTTACGTCTTCAGTGATACTTTTTCGTACTGTCTTGCATAGCTCTATATATTCCACTTTGGAAGTCACATCTTCTTTAGTTGTCCTCATCTCTCTTCTTTTTTGCATCAACATTTTCGTTTTTCCTGATAATTTATTTACATGCAACTTGTTCTTAGACCCAGCTAATTTTGTTGCTGTTTCCATAAGAGCTTTGGTTACTTTTCTGTTAACTTCAGAGATGTCCACTTCTTCCGATGTTAGGCCTTCTAAAGCAGAGAACCTGTTCTTCAGTTCCAATTTGAAGGTATTATGGTGTTTTTTAAGGTTGATTATGTTAATAGATTTTGTTTGTCTTATGAGCTAGCCACGTTCAAGTTTAGGGTTGAGGTGCATCTTACATCTCACCAATCTATGGTCACTACCTGTGTTGAACTTGTTTAGCACACTGCAGTCTTCTATGACGAATTTTTTGTTACACATAATAAAATCAATTTCACTTGTCGTCCCATTTGGAAGTCTCCATGTCCATATCCTGTGTGGCTTTTTCTTGAAGATGGAGTTCAAGATGAAAAACCCTTCTGCCTCTGCAAACTCAACGAGAATATTTCCACGCTGGTTTCTGTTGCCGTGACCGAATTTACCTACTGAAGTTTCATTCTGTTGCCGTTGCCCTATTTTTGCATTGAAATCTCCCATAATTATTTTCAAGTGCTGCTTACCTTTATTATTTAGATGACAAATTTCCTCATAAAATTCTTCAGTTTCTTCTTCAGGATGACTTGTGGTGGGTGCATAAGTTTGAATAATCTGAGCCTGGTATCTTTTCGAGAGTTGGATAACAAGCCGTGCAGCTCTGTCAGAGGAACTTTCAACTTCTACAACTTTACCCTTCAGTTTCTTGTTTATTATAAATCCAACACCATTAGTTCTGCCAGTATCTGCCCCACGATAGCAGAAGAGATGTCCACTTTTCAGTTCGATGAGATCTTCTCCTTTTCTCCTTACCTCACTTAGCCCCACGATGTCCCACCTGATCCTTTGTAGTTCCTCTTTCAATTGAAGAAGCCTTGAATCAGAAGATAGGGAGCGTCCATTGTACGTTGCCAAGGTCAGCATCAGATGGCAGCCTAGTCCGGTCCTCCGGCGATTCTTAGCACCCTCTGCCTTCATGTCGCACTGGCCGCTGCCTTGGCCAGGTATATTCCAGCTGCCGGAGACTGAGGGCCAAGATTTAAGTTGTGGAGTCATTTTGGAGGGGTTTGGCCATAACTCACCACGCTGGCCAAGCGGTTTGGTGAGTGTGGGATAGCATTTCCTCTAATCCCGATGGTATAGTTATACCGCTATTGGCGGTCGTCAGAGCCCCTTTAGTGGGAACAGGATGTACCACGAGAAGGCGGGGTTGACATTTGTCAAGGAGAGGCTGTGATGTTACGCATCACCTGACCTTACATCCCACATATATATATATATCATCATCATCATTGTCAACCATTATCAATCCACTGCTGGACGAAGGTCTCCCCAAGTTTCCTCCACAACGGTCTGTCTTGTGCCAGTCTCCTCCATGTCACTCCCGCATATTTACGAATTTCATCCACCCATCTCCCATGTGGTCTTTTCCTGGGTCTTTTCCTGTCCCTTGGAATCCAATCTAAAATTTCGGCTGTCCATCTATGGTCTGTCCTTCTGGCAGTATGTCCAGCCCATTGCCATTTCAGGGATTTAACTCTGATCATGATGTCTTCCACTCTCGTCATTTTTCGGATCCACGAGTTCCTCTTCTTATCTCTCCTGGTTATACCAAGCATGCACCTCTCCATGCTACTTTGAGTTGTCTGCAGCCTTTGTATGTCTCTTTTAGTTAAGGTCCACGTCTCTGCACCATACGTAAGCACTGGAAGGATGCATTGATCAAACACTTTTCTTTTAAGACATAATGGCATATTGCTCTTGAAAATTATGCTGTTTCTTCCAAAAGCTCTCCACGCAAGTTTTGTACGCCGATTAATTTCTTCATCAATGTGACCCTCACTTGATATCTGCTGTCCAAGATAAACATACGTATCTGTTATCTCCAGTTTTTCTCCATCAATCGATAAGTCTTCATTTCTTGTAAAAGCATTGAACATCACTTTTGTCTTCTGAAAGTTCATTTTTAATCCCACTTCTTTACTCTTGTCAGCAAGTTCCTGGATCATACTCTGCAGCTCTGATGGGGTAGTTGCAAAAATGACTACGTCATCAGCAAAACGAAGGTGGGTTAGAAAATCTCCATTAATCTTTATCCCTTTGTTTTCCCAGTTCAGTGATTGAAAGACATTTTCCAATGTGGCATTAAAGAGCTTCGGAGATATGGTGTCACCTTGTCTCACTCCCTTTCCAATTTTTATGTGTGTTGTATTTTCAAACAGCCGAATCTTTGCACTTGCATTTTCATAGATGTTATTAATAATATTAATGTATGCATCTTCAATACCGCAGGATTTCAGAGCCGTGGTAACTGCTGATGGTTTCACCGAATTAAAGGCTTTTTCATAATCGATAAAAGCCATGCACAATGGAAGTTCATATTCCCTCGCTCTTTCAATTAGTTCTCTCAGTACGTGGATATGATCTATTGTGCTGTAGCCACTCCTGAATCCAGCTTGTTCTCTCGGTTGAGCCATGTCCAGTGTTACCTTCAAACGGTGTGAAAGAACTTTAGTGAAGATTTTATAAACCACTGATAGGAGGCTGATAGGTCTGTAGTTCCTGAGATCCTCAATGTCACCTTTTTTATGTAGCAGGATCATTGTAGCGGTGTTCCAATCCTCAGGAATCTTCCCTTCATTAAGGCATCGAGTGAAAATTTGGGCGAGTACTGTTCCAATTTCTCCACTTGCTTCTTGTATGATGTCTATAGTAATTCCATCTTCTCCTGGAGCTTTCCCCCGCTTCATGTTCTTGATTGCATGAGCAACTTCTGCTGGGAGGACTGGAAGAACTCTGGTACCTTTCATGATGTCTGGAGTACATGTATCATCCCTTTCATATAATTTGGGGTAGAAATCTTTCACTCTTGTCAAAATTTCGCCTTTATTTCTTGTTATAGAACCATATTTTTTTCTCAGAGCCATAATCTGTTTTCTTCCCTTACTGAGATGTCCCTTTGCTATCTTTAGGCTTTGGTTGTTTTCAATTGCTTTCCTCACTAGCTCACAGTTGAATTTCCTTACGTCTTCAGTGATACTTTTTTCGTGCTGTCTTGCATAGCTCTATATATTCCACTTTGGAAGTCACATCTTCTTTAGTTGTCCTCATCTCTCTTCTTTTTTGCATCAACATTTTGGTTTTTCCTGATATTTTGTTTACATGCAACTTGTTCTTAGACCCAGCTAATTTTGTTGCTGTTTCCATAAGAGCTTTGGTTACTTTTCTGTTAACTTCCGAAATATCCACTTCTTCCGATGTTAGGCCTTCTAAAGCAGTGAATCTGTTCTTCAGTTCCAACTTGAAAGTATTATGGTGTTTTTTAAGGTTGGTTATGTCAATACATTTTGTTTGTCTTATGAGCTTGCCACGTTCCAGTTTAGTGTTGAGGTGCATCTTACATCTCACCAATCTATGGTCACTACCTGTGTTGAACTTGTTCAGCACACTGCAGTCTTCGATGACGAATTTTTTGTTACACATAATAAAATCAATTTCACTTGTCGTCCCAATTGGATGTCTCCATGTCCATTTCCTGTGTGGCTTTTTCTTGAAAAAGGAATTCAAGATGAAAAATCCTTCTGCCTCTGCAAACTCAACGAGAGTATTTCCACGCTGGTTTCTGTTGCCGTGACCGAATTTACCTACTGAAGTTTCATTCTGTTGTCGGTGCCCTATTTTTGCATTGAAATCTCCCATAATTATCTTCAAGTGCTGCTTACCTTTATTATTTAGATGACGAATTTCCTCATAAAATTCTTCAATTTCTTCTTCAGGATGACTTGTGGTGGGTGCATAAGTTTGAATAATCTGAGCCTGGTATCTTCTCGATAGTTGGATAACGAGTCGTGCAGCTCTGTCAGAGGAACTTTCAACTTCTACCACTTTATCCTTCAGTTTCTTGTTTATTATAAATCCAACACCACTAGTTCTGCCAGTATCTGTCCCACGATAATAGAAGAGATGTCCACTTTTCAGTTCAATGAGATCTTCTCATTGAACTGAAAAAATATATATATATATATATATATATATATATATATATATATATAATCCCCGGAGGACCGGACTAGGCTGCCATCTGATGCTGACCTTGGCGACGTATAACGGACGCTCCCTATCTTCTGATTCAAGGCTTCTTGAATTGGAAGAGGAACTACAAAGGATCAAGTGGGACATCGTTGGGCTAAGTGAGGTAAGGAGAAAAAGAGAAGATCTCATTGAACTGAAAAGTGGACATCTCTTCTACTATCGTGGGACAGATACTGGCAGAACTAGTGGTATTAGATTTATAATAAACAAGAAACTGAAGGATAAAGTTGTAGGAGTTGAAAGTTCCTCTGACAGAGCTGCACGACTTGTTATCCAACTCTCGAAAAGATACCAGGCTCAGATTATTCAAACTTATGCACCCACCACAAGTCATGCTGAAGAAGAAATTGAAGAATTTTATGAGGAAATTCGTGATCTAAATAATAAAAGTAAGCAGCACTTGAAGATAATTATGGGAGATTTCAATGCAAAAATAGGGCAACGGCAACAGAATGAAACTTCAGTAGGTAAATTCGGTCACGGCAACAGAAACCAGCGTGGAAATACTCTCGTTGAGTTTGCAGAGGCACAAGGGTTTTTCATCTTGAACTCCTTTTTCAAGAAAAAGCCACACAGGAAATGGACATGGAGACATCCAAATGGGACGACAAGTGAAATTGATTTTATTATGTGTAACAAAAAATTCGTCATAGAAGACTGTAGTGTGCTAAACAAGTTCAACACAGGCAGTGACCATAGATTGGTGAGATGTAAGATGCACCTCAACACTAAACTTGAACGTGGCAAGCTCATAAGACAAACAAAATCTATTGACATAACCAACCTTAAAAAACACCATAATACCTTCAAGTTGGAACTGAAGAACAGGTTCTCTGCTTTAGAAGGCCTAACATCGGAAGAAGTGGACATCTCTGAAGTTAACAGAAAAATAATCAAAGCTCTTATGGAAACAGCAACAAAATTAGCTGGGTCTAAGAACAAATTGCATGTGAACAAATTAACAGGAAAAACCAAAATGTTGATGCAAAAGAAGAGTGATGAGGACAACTAAAGAAGATGTGACTTCCAAAGTGGAATATATAGAGCTATCCAAGACAGTACGAAAAAGTATCACTGAAGACGTAAGGAAATTCAACTGTGAACTAGTAAGGAAAGCAATTGAAAATAACCAAAGCCTAAAGATAGCAAAGGGACATCTCAGTAAGGGGAAAAAACAGATTATGGCACTGAGAAAAGAAGATGGTTCTGTAACAAGAAATAGAGGTGAAATTTTGACAAGAGTGAAAGATTTCTACTCCAAATTATATAAAAGGGATGATACATGTATTCCAGACATCATGAAAGGTACCAGTACCAGAGTTCTTCCAGTCCTTCCAGCAGAAGTTGCACATGCAATCAAGAACATGAAGCGGGGAAAAGCTCCAGGAGAAGATGGAACTACTGTAGACATCATACAAGAAGCAAGTGGAGAAATCTAAACAGTACTCGCCCAAATTTTCACTCGATGCCTTAATGAAGGGAATATTCTTGAGGATTGGAACAATGCTACAATGATCCTGCTACATAAAAAAGGTTACATTGAGGATCTCAGGAACTACAGACCTATCAGCCTCCTATCAGTAGTTTATAAAATCTTCACTAAAGTTCTTTCACACCGCTTGAAGGTAACACTGGACATGGCTCAACCGAGAGAACAAGCTGGATTCAGGAGTGGCTACAGCACAATAGATCATATCCACGTACTGAGAGAACTAATTGAAAGAGCGAGGGAAAATGAACTTCCATTGTGCATGGCTTTTATCGATTATGAAAAAGCCTTTGATTCGGTGAAACCATCAGCGGTTACAATGGCTCTGAAATCCTGCGGTATTGAAGATGCATACATTAATATTATTAATAACATCTATGAAAATGCAAGTGCAAAGATTTGGCTGTTTGAAAATGCAACACACATAAAAATTGGAAAGGGAGTGAGACAAGGTGACACCATATCATCGAAGCTCTTTAATGCCACATTGGAAAATGTCTTTCAATCACTGAAGTGGGAGAACAAAGGGATAAAGATTAATGGAGATTATCTAACCCACCTTCGTTTTGCTGATGACATAGTTATTTTTTCAACTACCCCATCCGAGCTGCAGAGTATGATCCAGGAACTTGCTGACAAGAGTAAAGAAGTGGGAATAAAAATGAACTTTCAGAAGACAAAAATGATGTACAATGCTTTTACAAGAAATGAAGATTTATCGATTGATGTAGAAAAACTGGAGATAACAGACACGTACGTTTATCTTCGACAGCAGATATCAAGTGAGGGTCACATTGGTGAAGAAATTAATCGGCGTACAAAACTTGCCTGGAGAGCTTTTGGAAGAAACAGCATAATTTTCAAGAGCAATATGCCATTATGTCTTAAAAGAAAAGTGTTTGATCAATGCATCCTTCCAGTGCTTACGTATGCTGCAGAGACGTGGACCTTAGCTAAAAGAGACATACAAAGGCTGCAGACAACTCAAAGCAACATGGAGAGGTGCATGCTTGGTGTAACCAGGAGAGATAAGAAGAGGAACACGTGGATCCGAAGAATGACAAGAGTGGAAGACATCATGATCAGAGTTAAATCCCTGAAATGGCAATGGGCTGGACATACTGCCAGAAGGACAGATCATCGATGGACAGCCGAAATTTTAGATTGGATTCCAAGGGACAGGAAAAGACCCAGAAGAAGACCCCATGGAAGATGGGTGGATGAAATTCGAAAGTATGCGGGAGTGACATGGAGGAGACTGGCACAAGACAGACCGTTGTGGAGGAAACTTGGGGAGACCTTCGTCCAGCAGTGGATTGATAATGGTTGACAATGATGATAATGATGATGATATATATATATCCTGGTTACACCAAGCATGCACCTCTCCGTTTTTTACTTGTCTTCAGCTTTTGTATGTCTCTTTTAGTTAAGGTCCACGTCTCTGCACCATACGTAAGCACTTGAAGGATGCATTGATCAAACACTTTTCTTTTAAGACATAATGGCATATTGCTCTTGAAAATTATGCTGTTTCTTCCAAAAGCTCTCCAAGCAAGTTTTGTACGCCGATTAATTTCTTCATCAATGTGACCCTCACTTGATATCTGCTGTCCAAGATATACGTACGTGTCTGTTTTCTCCAGCTTTTCTCCATCAATCGATAAATATTTATATCTTGCAAAAGCATTGAACATCACTTTTGTCTTCTGAAAGTTCATTTTTAATCCCACTTCTTTACTCTTGTCAGCAAGTTCCTGGATCACACTCTGCAGCTCTGATGGGGTAGTTGCAAAAATGACTACGTCATCACCAAAACGAAGATGGGTTAGATAATCTCCATTAATCTTTATCCCCTGGTTTTCCCAGCTCAGCGACTGAAAGACACCCTCCAATGTGGCATTAAAGAGCTTCGGAGATATGGTGTCACCTTGTCTCACCCCTTTCCAATTTTTATGTGTGTTGTATTTTCGAACAGCCGAATCTTTGCACTTGCATTTTCATAGATGTTATTAATAATATTAATGTATGCATCCTCAATACCGCAGGATTTCAGAGCCATTGTAACTGCTGATGGTTTCACCGAATCAAAGGCTTTTTCGTAATCGATAAAAGCCATGCACAATGGAAGTTCATATTCCCTCGCTCTTTCAATTAGTTCGTGGTGTAACCAGGAGAGATAAGAAGAGAAACTTGCGAACCCGAAAAATGACACGAGTGGAAGACATCATGATCAGAGTTAAATCCCTCAAATGGCAATGGGCTGGACATACTGCCAGAAGGACAGACCATCGATGGGCAGCCGAAATTTTCGATTTGATTCCAAGGGACAGGAAAAGACCCAGAAGAAGACCACATAGGAGATGGGTGGATAAAATTCGAAAGTATGCGGGAGTGACATGGAGGAGGCTGGCGCAAGACAGACCGTTGTGGAGGAAACTTGGGGATACCTTCGTCCAGCAGTGGATTGATAATGGTTGACAATGATGATGATATATGTATATATATACATATACATATAAACGTAATACATGTATTCATTCCAATAACTGCTTGATATTTAGTAACTGAAATCCTTTTTTAATAATAAAATTTGGTTAATTGCTAAATTTTAGTGCCATTTTTAATGCCACTGCTTTGCGTAATCCAGAAGTAATGACTGACTATGACCGTGATCATCGAGTATATTACAAATGGGAATCATTATTTACGATTACCCAAATGCCTTTTTTAAATGTTTTTAGATTGTTCACTCTTTCCACGCTTTGATGGAGGTGTGTATACTTTCATATGGTCCGTTAGATTTTTGGTTCCATAATCTTTTATTACACCGTCGACATCTCTCTTTTAAATTATACACTTTCCACATTTTGAACAACAAGCAAGACCAAACTTCACCGGTTCTTAATGAGACGAAACAATTTCCAGCATTCTTTCTTCCCGTTGTAGTTTTCAACCAGCACGTATTTGTTAGCCTCGACGCCTTTCTCAACATCCTTAATATTACTATACCGTGCAAATTAATTGGGACAAGCCATTTTATTCTCAGAATTGTAATTTGATTGCCAGTTGATGTCGGAAGCCCACGTAAACCGGTTTTATCAGCTGTGAGGTGGGGTGACTGTTGGAACTTGATAGTAAGAATGTGGTTTGACCGGTTTTAAACAGGAAATAGGCACTTCAGCTTCAGTTGTGAGCTTTCGTGTGTGACAGGTGGATGTTAGTTTTTGCTCTCTGTGAGTACGTGTTGCTTTCGTGTATTGAAAAATGGATATTTCCCCAAGGAAGCGTGCAAAAATGAGTGCTCTGAAGGATCACACTTCTATGACAGTGAGAGATATCGCTTCTGCAGTTGGTGTAGGCAAATCAAGTGTATCAAGACTGCTTACGCGATACAATGCATCTGGATCGTCGTCTCCAAAAAGGAGAGGTAAATGTGGAAGAAAACGAAAAACAACTCCACGAACCTATAAATATCTAATCAGAAATAGTAAAATGAATCCAGAAAAAACAAGCACCGACCTTCAAAGAGATTTATTGGCTAGTGGTTGTGATGTTAGTGATTCAACTGTACGCCGTAGGCTTCTGGAAGTTGGCCGGAAAGCAAGAAGACCAACGAAAAAACAATATTTGAATGCGAAAATGAAGATAAAACGTTTAGCATGGGCCACAAAATATAAATCATGTATTGCTGACGACTGGAAAAAGGTAATTTTCAGTTATGAAACTCATTTATTTGTGCAGGGTTACCAAGCAAATGTCGTTAGACGAAGCAACTGTGAACCCTTAAGACCTGAGCATGTCAAACAAACTGTAAAACACCCTCTGAAACAGATGTTTTGGGGATTTTGCACATGAAATGGCACTGGAAGCTTAGTTCCTGTTCAAGGTATGATGAATTCAGCCAAGTACGTAGAAATATTACAACGTAGTATTGTTCCATTCTTGCACACTTTGGACGAGACATTTCAGCATGACTTGTCCCCATGTCACAATTCGAAATTGGTCAAGAATTTCATGCTGGAAAATCAAATTCATTTGCTTGATTGGCCTGGAAATTCACCAGACTTAAATCCCATAGAAAATTTGTGGAATATTTTGAAGAGACGTTTAGGTAAAATGGACTGTACAACCAAAGAACACAGGATAACGAATGCCATAAAAGTGTGGTTCCACGATAATGAAGTTAAACATATGTGCACTCTATTAGTGGAGTCAATGCCAAAACGAATTCAAGAGGTCATTTCTGCTAAAGGAGGACATACTTCATACTAACACAGGTATTTATCAGTGTATATAAAGGCATAGTTTTGGAAAAAAAGTGATTTTTTACTTTGCCCCAATTAATTTGCACAGTATAGTAAATCCATCGATATTAACAAATGAGTTAATTTGGACATGGCATGTCATGGGAAACCTCTGAATGCTCAACGTAAAAGACGCGATGTGAAAAGTAACTCTTAGTCATACAATGAACTTCGCACGGAGAGAGTAAATAAGCTAAGAAGCAGGCGAATGGTGTTTGCCTGTACTTTGCCTTGGACAATCGCAATCTAAAAGAACGCAAAGGAAGTATCTTTTTACGATATGGTGTCGGTATATCTGACGTCGGTCAGTGGAAATCTTCGTTGCTTTAAAAAAGAGACGACAATATTTTTGCATGGCAAATCATTATTCACTACGTGCGCACCAGTATCGACTACAAAATTCCACAACGCGCATTTTTCTTTGGAATATATATTTTTTTTTCAATAAAACGGGAATAAAACCGGGTCAAAATCGGATCAGGAGCACCTTGATCCGACCCATTGATCCGTGACCCGTTTACATCTCTGGTGCGGGTGTGGCGTCGATAGGATGAGGCCATGGCCCGGTCGGTTGAGATCGGCTCTGTTCAAGACGGTGCTGGCTCTGTGATAGTTTAGGGAACCTTCTCATGGGACACATTAGGTCCTTTAGTGTGTCTGGAGTTATCTTTGACCGCTGCGCGCTACCAGCATGCACTGGCTGATCACCTACACGCTTTCATGGCCTTTGCGCATCTTGCGGACAATGATCTATTTCAACAGAACAATGTGCGTCCCCACCCGGCAGCCACCACCAACTCATGGCTCCAGAAACACTCTTCTGAGTTTGATATCATTCAGTGGAAGCGGTGTCCTTGGATTAAAACCCTGTGGAAGTTCTCTGGGATTCCCTAGAGAAAAACATCAAATCCATGGATTCTGGACCCATTTCTTGGGCGGAGTTGTGAACAATGCTGCAACAGTTGGGGACATGAGTCATGAATCCAGTTTTCATCTGTGCCGTACTGACGGGAGGGGGGCGGGTGGGGCGTCGATAGGATGAGGCCATGGCCCTGCCCCGTCTTGCGAGATCGGCTCTGTTCAAGATAGTGGTGGCTCTGTGTTTGAGGATCCTTCTTATGGGACACATTAGGTCCCTTAGTGTATCTGGCGAAGTCTCGAACCACTGCGCGCTCACCTATACACTTTTATGGCCTTCACGCATCCTGCGGCCAATGGTCTGTTTACAGAAGAACAATGTGCAGCCCCACAGGGCCGCAACCACCCAGTCATGACTCCAGAAACACTCATCCGAGTTTGGGACCATCCAGTGGCCTCCGGTGTCCCTGGATTTGAACCCTGTAAAAGCTCTCTGGGACGCCATGTAATGAAATATCAGATCCATTGATCCTGAACAGACGTTTCGTGCGCAGTTATGGATAATACTGCAACGGGCGTGGCTGGCATTGCCTCCGGAAACCCTCGGGCATCTGGTGGGGTCGATGCTTTGGTGTGTACAGGTTGTTATTAGAGGAGGACCAACCCCTATTAGGTAGGTGTCTCTAATATTTTGCCTATTGACTGTACTTCGTACGTAAGTACGCTGTTCGTTTTAGGTGTATTCTAAATATATTTAAGGCACGTTGAAAACGTCGTTTTGGGCCAAATTTCACATTTTGTGAAAATGCGTTCATTTTAAAGCCTCATTCCTTAGGATTCCAAAACTGCCTTTGTTTCTTGTCTACGATGAATAGATGCAGAGTTATGACAATCGGAATATCTCAACCCAGGTGGCAAACGAACGGGAAGTGACACTTGAAACGCGTTTTTTGCAGGATGAGATGTTCGTCCCGAACTTTTTACGGAAAGCCTGTTAACTGCAAAAGATATGTAAATAAATTGATGAAATTTGGTATACATCTTTCTTACAATACTGTGCATGCAATGAACTAAAAGTTTTTGTTCTTTGTCAGTTCAAAGTTAGGTTATAGCTATTTACAATCAACATAGTGAAGAAATTTGTCGAAAATTCACACTAATGCGTGTAGGAATGAGTGTATCTCGGCAGTGTTTAGGAACGTCATTTACCTTTTAGTTCACTGCATAGATAATAGTCATGCGCATATACTGATGCAAAAAATACCATCATACATATGTAGCTTCTTTTATTCAGATCGTTTACCGTAAACGACATATTTCCTTAAATTCTTTCACTAATTTCCCGATTTCTTGAAAGTTTATGTTGATATCATTTTTCTTTCAACGTTTATGTGTTTTTGTGTGTTATCCTTCCTAAAAAAATTAACCATTCTTGCATTTTTCCAAAAAAGTGCCCTCAACGTAGTGGGATACCTTGAGTTCCAATTCCTTCAAGTTGTATGAGCCTACTCACTATTAATAGAATCTAACATTTATACGCTTGCTACTAGACTCAGAAATGGCTATAAATTCGAGTTCAGAGAAATAATAATGTTTCAGTCAGTCTTTCAGTAACAGAATGCAAAGGATACATTTCCACAGAAACTGCCATCTCTTTGGAATCCAAAAAGCGGGAGAAGCAGCTTTCCTTTTGTAGCTACGGACTTCGCAAAAGTATCTCGAGTGCTCCGTATGATCCCTCGACTTTTCGTACTCGTGAACGTGTACAGAGAAAACTCCTTTGCCGGTTTCAGAGCTTGATAAAGCTCCGAAAGAAGTTTCTTGCATAAAACAGGCTTCAAGATTGGATAAGGCAGTCGAAAGCATTTATTGCATCTCAACGGAATCCGATGCCGAACCATCTTCTGTCCTTTCATACGTATAATAGGACCTTGGTGAAATACCTTGAACGTGAAGGAAATAAGAGTCTGAGCGTTTTTAAAGAACTCATATATTTGCAAAAACTGAACCAAGAGACATAAAAGAATAGTTGATGCAGAAATAAAATTCAAAATATATTTTTTTACTCTTATCGCGTGCTTTATCGATAGCATAACTATAAATAATATTAGTGGCAGCAGAACCCGCTTACAACGAGCTCGTATTTAGCGAGATCCCACGTTTAACGAGCAACACATGAACTTTTGTTTGGTGTAATGTTAATTCAAAGGTAATTTGGTCGTTTTAATGAACAAAATTTAATGAAATCCCTGGATTTAATGGTGGAGAGAGAAGCTAAACTGTCCACTTTTAACAAGCGAAGTTACAAAATTTATTAAAATTCCGTATTTAACGAGGCTAAGAAAATCTACTACGCACTGTCCTGGAATGGAGGAATAGAATAATGACAGACGAACTTGCAACGCCGCAGGAGAATCTTGATGTGCTAGTTGAAGAATGTTGATAGGAAAGCATTGAGAACGCAGTGCATCAAAGGATCTACAAGGGAGTTGTGCATGAGACACTCTCTACCACTACTCCAAACATTTTACAAAACGCTTTACAGGGAATATTTCTGGGTGTGCTGCCACTTTTGACTCAGTCTATCTCGGCAGCCGTGGGCTCAACACGACTGTGCGTGGCACCGTTTTAAAGCTCTTGACGAGGTCTGTTCAAATAAACGAAGAATATTTTGTAGTGGTTTGAACTGAACATTTTAAAAATTGTTTTCTGGGGAACAGGTGAACACTTTTGACAATATCGCAGTTTATCTGAATAACCGTGAGTGCAAAACGACTGTGCGTGGTATTGTTTTAAAGCTCTCGACAAGATCTATTTTAATATATAAAGAATATATCTCAGTGGTTTAAACTAAATTTTTAAAAACTGTTTTCGTGTGAACGGGTTAACATTTTCGACAATGCCGCGGAATTCGAAGACTGAACGCAAGGAAATGTGGAGAAAATCATAACGAGAGGCAAGAGCAAGTGATCAGGAAAGCAAGAAGTCCAAGAAGACAGAGCACCACGTTGTGTAATTCGTGTACCGATCTACTTTGCATTCGAAATGCATCCAGCATTATTTTTTGTAAAAATTATGCAAGGTACTTTTTATATCATAGACATGTGTTGGCTATAGCACATTAAATAAACGCATTGAAACCATGCTCGACTAGCTTATTTCAACTCTCCGATCTTCAAGTCGTAGTCCTACGTTCCAAACTGACGGCTCAGACAGAACCCAGCCTACCTGTTGTTGTTGTTTTTTGTTTTGTTTTTTTAAGTTTTTACATAACATACCCAAGTCAACTGTTTTGGATGTACTGAATAAGTGGAAGACACAAGCCGTGCCTGAAGCAGCAAAACGTACCGGCAAACCATAGAAAATCAGTGATAGAGGAGGTCCAAGCCTCAGGAGAGTCCTTACAGCTAATCGACGGAGTGAAAATGCTGGAACCTTGATATGTACACGTACGATTCGCAGAGAACTTCATTCCATGTGTCGCCGTGGTCGTGCGGCTGCTCATAAGCCTTTCATCTCCATTCGCAATGCTATTCGTTGTTTAGAATAGTGTAAATAACATTTATCCTGGACCGTAGATGAACGGAAATGGGTCCTATGGACTGATGAATCCAGATACACGATCCATCAGTCTGATGGCCGTGTGTGGTTATGACGGCAGCCGGGGGAACGCTATTTATCATAGTGTACTGTTCCTACGGTCAAGTTTGGAGCTGGCAGTGTACGCGTGTGGAGGTGTTTTTCGCGGTATGGTCATTGTCCATTGGTTATCGTGAACAAACCTGTTAACCAGCACGTGTACCTCGATATTCTGGACGATTATGCCCTACCAACTCTGTGGCAATACTATGGAATGGAGCCTTGTTGGTACCAACAGGATAATGCACCGAGCCATAAAGCAAGGATTATTACGGCGTGGTTTGACGATAATTCCGTATCGTGTGTGCACTGGCCAGTCCAGAGCCCTGATCTTAATCCCATAGACCACCTATGCGATGAATTAGAGCACCGCATAGGAAGTTTGAAACCAAGGCTTGCTACTAAGCAAGAGTTAGCGGCAGCATTATGTACTGAATGGAAGCGCATACCTATCGATGTGTTCCAAAACCTTGTCGAAAGCATGTCTCGAAGGGTCAGTGCATGCATTAAGGCCAAAGGTGGACCGACACCGTACTAATGTATGTCAATAAATGCTTCGTTGTGTTTCTCTTCTAGGTGTTCGGTGACTTTTGTCAATATAGTGTACATACCATTCCGTTTACTACATCTGAGAGGGGTAATAAAAGCGTCAGTATGGCACATGTATGTATAAAATATACACAAATAGATGCAATGTGAGAAAGTTTCTGAAATTCACGAGCCCCTTTCCGTGTTTCCTTTGGTGAATTAACGAAGCGTATTTCAAATACAACTTTTTCCGTGAAATGACGGGGGAAAAGCTGAATTTCACGGATTTTTCGTATGCGAGGAAAATTCTGAATTTTCAGAAACCTTTCCACAATTCCTTTTGTATATTAACGGAAAAACTCCGTTCTCACTTTTCCCTTATCTATATGAAAAAAACATTCCTGTGATAGGACCACAGAGTTTGTGACGTACTACCGAGGAGAAAACATGTGTCAAGACGACAAATCTGCAGCTATACATTTTGGCCGCGTAGCTCAGTCGGGAGAGCGACTTACCCCGAAGTGAGGGGACACGGATTCTATTGCCATCGAGGACAAAATTAAAGCTGAAAATCAGATGTACCGGGTGATCCAAAAGTCTTGCACATTTTGAAAACGTGATAACTCGCGGAGTTTTGAGAGTAGGGCAACGTGGTTTGCGTAGAAATGATCAGAATGACATCGGGTGCTTTTATGAAATACATAAATTTTTACTCATTTAACTTACATTTTTCATCGCCAGATGGCGCAGCAACCACCGGTTGGATGTGTCGAGAAAAATAGAAACCTGATTGTATCAGGTTAGATACCTCATTGTACCAGGTGTTCAATGTGATGGCCGTCCTATTCCAGCACTGCCTGCAGACGAGAGAAAACACCATGGACGGCATTGAAGAGCATGTCCGATGGTATACCTGCCACATGGTGTCGAATGGCATCTTTCAGCAAGGCCAATGAAGTGGGGAAACATCTGTAACCCCAGAGCCAGAAATCGCAGGGTGTCAGGTCTGGTGACCGAGGAGGCCAGTCCTAAAAAAAAAGGACCGATAATGAAGGAAGCCGTGAATCCACACCACACTGTCACTTTCGGCTGATGAAGTGGCGCTTCAACGACTGCTTGGGGATGTTCCATGGCCCAGATACGGCAGTAATGCGTGTTTACCACTCCGTTTAGGGAAAAGTGTGACTCATCAGTCCATAAAACGTTCATCAGCCAGTTCTCGTCGACATCCATTTGTCGAAAAAACCATGCTACGAACTCCTGACGCTGCATGTGATCGCCAGCTTGCAGTTCGTGATGCCGTTGCAGTTTGTATGGGTATCTGTGCAGATTCCGTCGTAGTGTTCACCATACAGTCCCGTATGGAATGTCTGTTTGCCGAGAAACATGGCGAGCACTGGAGTCGCCATGTGCGGAAGGCATTGCAATCACATCCATTTCCTGCGTAATAGTCTCTGCTGCAGCAGCATGTGTCCGTGGTCTGCCGCTTCGTGGGCGTGCTACCAGAGATCCCGTTTCCTCGAATTTTTTCACCATTCGCCGCAGCACAGCAGTTTCGATCGGTCCTTTCCTACTGCGATCACCTTTCAGTGACCACTAGGCTCTCAACGCAGTACTCGCACATTCAGCGTTGCAATATAAATATTTCACCAAGACCGCTTTGTCCGGTAATGACAGGCATACTGACACTGACCCCTGTGACTTGTGGTTGCTTCCCAGCTGCTGCTTTTATGCCGACTATCCCAGACTTGTTCGCATATGGTGCCATCACATTCGACTATCCAGACTTGTTCGCATATGGTGCCATCAGTACTCGCACATTCAGCGTTGCAATATAAATATTTCACCAAGACCGCTTTGTCCGGTAATGACAGGCATACTGACACTGACCCCTGTGACTTGTGGTTGCTTCCCAGCTGCTGCTTTTATGCCGACTATCCCAGACTTGTTCGCATATGGTGCCATCTGGCAATAAAAAATGTAAGTAAAATGAGTAAATTTTTTTGTGATTTCATAAAAAACCCGATGTCATTCTGATCATTTCTACGTGCCCTGCTCTCAAAACTTCGCGAGTTATTATGCTTTCAAAATGTGCAAGACTTTTGGATCACCCAGTATCTTAAATCAAGCTGAAAATCAGATGTATCTTTCCGAAGCGCAAATTTCTTTTGATCGCTAAAGCCATCAATATTGTATAAAAAGAACATCAAATGGAAATTCCAGTGTGGAATATCATCACCAGAGATAGCATATCTTCACATAGAGGAATTTGAGGGGTGTATTGTGTGATATCAGTCCTGAAAACTAAGCTCCAGTACAATTACGAATGCAGGAGCGAGTGTTAGTGTCTGAACAGAGCGAGCGCTATACACGCGCGCACGCAATGGAATTCTATTTTTTTTTTTTTTTGATTGGAGGTTTAACGAACACCGTGAGCAACTCAATGGGCTATAAGCAGTCGCCCGTCCCTAATTTTGGGTCACTGGTTCCAGGGAAGGGAGAGAGCCAGTGCCGTAAGACAAACACAACATCCATGCCTCACCGGGATTCGAACCCGGACCCCGTTCGGACGAATTATCAGAGGCCATCGCTTAGACCACTGCGCCACCGGGGCGGCATGGAATTCTATGAGTAAGACGTCTGAGAACCCTGGACTTAAGATATTGGAAACATGCATTTCCGAGAGACGAGTCCTGTTGCATGTAGTTTTTACAGCGTAGGAGAGCACCTATCTGGTGGCAATCCACGGAACACTGCGAACAGGATTGCATCCCTCCGAAGGCAAAGATCGCAGCGGATATACCTAGTCTTACCATAAATACTGTTACAAAGTATTCAATGAAATAACAAAAGAAATTTAAAGATATCTTAATATACCTGTGATACACTTGTGAATACATGGCACCAATCATTTTTAAAAATGGCACCCTTTTGCCTTCACACAGTCCTTTAGTCTCTGTGGCCACTCATCAATAGCTTTACGCGCGGTCTCCACAGGGAAAGTGCTACTGCCCGCACCAAAGAGCGTTTGAGACTGTCAATACCCTGGTGTCTCTTTCTGTAGGCCATGTCTTCCAGTGTGGCCCACAGCTTTTAATCCAATGGGTTGATGTCTGGGCTGCTTGAAGGCTAATCAGCTGGAGAAATGAAGTCGGGCAAATTCGCCTGAAGCCACTCCTGAGTTGACCTGGCCTTGTGGGCAGGTGCGGAATCCTGCTGAAAGCTCCACTGTCGGTTTTGGATGAGGGCGTGATTCACGTTTTTGACCAGTGGCAACAAAACCCTGTCTTGGTAGACTTTGGTGGATATTGTCACTCTTTTCTGACAGAAATGGAGCTCCGTGGTCCCTTTGCAGGAAACACCTCACCAAACCATGACAGAAGCAGGATGATGGCCCCTCATGATCCTTGGAGCTTTCTCCTGATCTTCTCGTGAATTTTACGCATACACCCTGTCATTTTGATGGTTGAACCTCTTCAAAAGGGATTTTTTTTTCAGAGAAAAAGATCTGTCTGTTGCGATTGTCGGTGTAACTCTGCAGAAAACGTTTCGCTTTTAGCCTCCCTCTGCTGCTTCGCTTGTGGAAAGAGGAAATGCTCTGTACGCCACTGGTAAGCTCTCACCCTTAGGTTACTCCGCAGCATGACCATCTTGAAATGTTCAGCTCACGAGCCATCACTGTTTGTTTAGTGACGGGATTTCGTTGAATACGGGCTGCCACTGCTTTCACCAGGCGAGCAGTCCTCGCGGAACGCGGACGACCCTTTATGGGGCGGCTAGTGACGGCCTTAGTCTCGAGGAACCTTTTTATTGTCCGCGAGACAAAAATTAGGCTGATTTTCATCTTCTCCAGCATGTTGAAAATCTCGGAAGCTGATTTTCTAACTTTAAGCAACGCTATTACAGCAACACGATTCTCATAATCGCCTCACTCTATTGCAAGTACTTGACGAAACACGTTTATTTCCTCCGTGACTGAACGCACAATGATTCACTAGCTGATTCATGCCTCCTGGCTGGTTGAAGACGTTGCACACTGGTTGCGCGCCATCTGTCGAACGTTTGTAATAGTATTTGTGCTAAGACTGGGTAAAATGGTGTAGAGGTGCATTTCGCAGTTTTTCGTTTATTCCACCATGCTTTCAGTTTAGGATCTGCACTGTCCGCAGAGGTGAACTTTGACGTTCTGTATAAATGCTGCATGCATTTTGTAGAAAAATATTTAAATTGTGAATGTTTGTAGCAACAAGTACAATATTATCATATCGTTGAATTTGTTTTTATGCAAATCATTAAACTCTGAGCTAGTTAGATTTATGTTAAATTCAGATATTAGCTTCACTGTAATTCTCTTACGGCTTATTTACCTTAACTTCGTGACTTAGCGCTCCTTTCTCTTTGCACCCGGATAACTTCACTCTTCGGCAACTGAAAGTCTTAATTATAAGTATATAAAATACCGAATTAGGCCCTTCAAGATTCAAAACATCCAGGTAGAATCATACAACAGTACTTCCAAAGGCCACTTCTTTATTGGCTCTAGTCAAGCAGTGTGTCACTTTTTAGACACTTCACTCAATTAGTGATAACTTGTTAACAACAAGTATCCGAGTGGCCGACTCCTCTCTTCTCTTCAGAAATCAGCAGTATACAATTCTGTGCTCGTGTTTCAAAGATCGTAGTAGAACAACGTTGAAAGTGACAATAGAACTCCAAACACATAATATCGAAAATCACACTGTCGCGCAAAACGTATTGTGTGTGCGCGTGCGTGTGTGAGTGTGTGTGTGTGAAACGTCCAGACTGCAGTTCTACTCTCTAACTTGAGTATACGTCATTGACTTCTGACCTGTTGTCAGGGCTGCCAAACTCAAATTCGTTGAAAGAGATGTGGTGTTAAACTTAGAAAAACTTTAACGAGAATAAATCAAATTTGCATAATTAGAGTAAGCGTCACACTTTCTGTTGCAGAATTGCAAGGCACAGAGACATTCCTTTTCTTAAAAAACAATTAGTCACAGAAGAAAATCGAGACATTCCTTTCCCTAAAAAAGGAAAATCGAGACATTGCTTTTCCTAAAAAAAGGAAAAATCGAGACATCCCATTTCCTGAAAAAGGAAAATCAAGACATTCCTTTTCCTAAAAAAAGATAAATCGAGTCATTCCTTTTCCTAAAAAAAGGAAAGTCGTGACATTCCTTTTCCTAAAAGAGGAAAATCGAGAAATTTCTTTTCTTAAAGTGGAAAATCGAGATATTCCTATTCCTAAAAGAGGAAAATCGAGTCATTCCTTTTCCTAAAGAAAGGAAAGTCGCGACATTCCTTTTCCTAAAAGTGGAAAATAGAGAAATTTCTTTTCTTAAAGAGGAAAATCGAGATATTCCTATTCCTAAAAGAGGAAAATCGAGACATTCCTTTTCCTAAAAAGAGGAAAATCAAGACATTTCCTTTTCGAAAAGAGGAAAATCGAGATATTCCTTTCTTTGAAAAAAAGAAAACCGAAGTATTCCTTTACCTAAAAGAGGAAAATCGAGATATTCCTTTTCCTAAAAGAAAAAAATCGAGATATTCCTTTTAATAAAAAAAGGAAAATCCAAACATTCCTTTTCCTAAAAGGAGAAAATCGAGACATTCCTTTTCCTAAAAAAAAGAAAATCGAGACATTCCTTTTCCCAAAAAAAGGAAAATCGAGACATTCCTTTTCCTGAAAGAAAAAAATCGAGACATTCCTTTTCCTAAAAAAGGAAAATCGAGATATTCCTTTTCCTAAAAAAGGAAATTCGAGACATTCCTTTCCTAGAAAAAGAAAAATCGAGACATTCCTTTCCTAGAAAAAGGAAAATCGAGACATTCCTTTTTTTAAAAGATGAAAATCGAGACATTTTTTCCCTTAAAAAAAGAAAATAGAGACATTCTTTTTCCTAAAAGAGGAAAATCGAGATATTCCTTTAATAGAGATATTCCTATTAAAAAGGAATATCTCGAATATCTACAAACCCAAATACCATATGGATGTATTACAGATATGGCAATTATTACAGAGGAAAACCTATTATAGTTCGGTATGAGCACAATAATGTGCCTGTCCAGCTCAATTCCCTGGAATGAACCCGATTGAAGATTTGTGGAGAGATCCGAACTGAACAGTCTGTTTAAAGAATGGAGGTTAATACCCCACTGAACTTCACAGTAGTGTATGCAAATAATTCCCATATAGACGAAAGGTTGTGATACATTAAATCAAAGGCGGTTTAAGATCATATTGAAAAGGAAACATTTTATTTTTTGCGTGTGTTTCTCGAATTTTCAAATATTTTTGGCAGTACAGTGCATGATTTTCGGAGCCTAATACTGTATGATGGTAACTCAAACTTCTATTTAAATTCCCCAAAATAACTCATTTCAAAGTGCTCTTTATAAAACAAAATTAGATGATATTGCTTACACAGAAATATTTACGGCCACGTGTTAAAAGTGAGAAAACGTAAACTTTATGTTTACCGAGCTAGTCGCCATTTCTGCTTTTCAAAGGAAAACAATCTTTAATTAAATTTTGCTGTAAAATTATCATGAAATACTCAAGGCAAAATATAATAGACATTTTTTAGGGATGTGTGAACATTGTACAGTGATGCTGTTTACTCAGACTGTTTTTTTCAAATCTCGGACGTATTATCTTAAAGTTGAAGTCAAACACTCTGCATATTTGGTAACTAAATTACTTTTATTTCATGCTCAGTATCCTAATTGTTTATGCAAAACAGCCAACAAATATAAAGGTAAGACACTCTTGTATGCATTTTTATTTAGCTGATATTTATAATCAGGTGAAAAAATGTACAGAAAAAAAGATTTGCCGTAATTCAAATTAAGTGTATTTTCAGAAACAAAAATACAGAATTTGTGTACACGAAATATTTTCTACCTACAGAGTAAAATATATTATAACAGGTTTATTCAATTAGGACTTATTTTTGATCGATGTAAGATAGACACTTTTTTTTTAATTTAATCACATAAGTAGGATTATGCTGTTTAATACCCAAATACCATATGGGATGTGTTACAGAGGATGACATTAAGTACAATAAAATCAGGAAAAATTGAGAAAATCAATACCTAAGCTGAAGCACAAAAAAATATTTAATTAAAACTCGTTAAATTGAATTCTCATCTTTGTTTCTTGAGCCCTTTACGTATCTTTAATATTTCCCCAAGAAACCGTCTCCCATTCGTTAATCACCTCACATGTTTAAAAAGCACAATACTTGTTTTTAATCCAGCTTATTTATTGAACACTTACATCTCCGGAAAAAAAGAGAAAAAGAAAATGAGATTTTACGCTGAAAATGGTAAACCTAAATTAGAAACAAAAAATGTCAAATGGAATACATAAAAAAAAGAGGGGGGGGGGGGTGAAGAAAAAGAAAATGAAATTTTACGAAGAAATTCTTAAACTGAAATTAAAAAGAAAGTTTTTGTAACTTTAAATGAAATAAAAAGAAGCACAAAATACAGCGCATGCAGGAATTCGTATTTGTTCTTCATTGCGAGATGAAAAAACCTTCATATTTCGTTACATCGGAGACATATATTGTTGGCCACGTGAAAATGAGCCCAGTCATATCATCAGCTCTTTTCCAAACAAAGGCACTTTACTTTTTTTTTTTTTTTTTGAAGAAACGCTAGAAAAGTACTTTTTGTAGCACGAAGATACGAAATACTGTTACGTGGCAAGATACGAGGTACCATCTTCAAGTCTGACAAATGGCATGTTATCTTACATTTTTATCATTACTGTACCGTTACAGTTCCCCGTAAACCTTAGTAATTGCGGAATCACTTCCTGTATATTTTTCTAGCTGTACTAATCTTCTACAGTAATAAAATTACCGTGTTTCTATGCCAATCTGTCAGCCGGCCTATCAGACACCTCGAGAAAAAACTACAGGCAGAACCCTGTAGGGACACATGAAATGGTGCGTCTCTGAGCCTTTATCTTGAATTTCAGATTTTCAAAATTTTAATTAATTTAATTAATTCCTAAAGTTTTCAACCATCGTTGAAATTTGATCTTGCGATATGTTGTGCAGTAAGCTCAGGCAACAATATTTCATTTCACTGTTGCACAATATTGTTTCATTACACTCTTGCACAACAATTTTTCGTTACGATTTCTACAAACGCAACGATATTTCATTGTTCTGCTGGTACAGTACAAGAACCTCACGCTAAAAGCTATTATAAAAATCCGTTTTTTCTTTGCGTAGCAACTAATACCCAGTCGAGTCACATTATTGTGACCACCTCCTACTTTTGACGTTAACAGCTCGTAGCCAATGAAAGAAGGCATGTGTAGTGCCCTGGCTTGGAGGGTATATAAGGTGTGCTGTAGGCAATCTGAAAACATATCACTCGTTGCTGTCATGGAAAAAGGAGCGATTTATCAGTTTTGCAAAAACAGGGATGATTATCGGCTTTCGGGCCTAGGCTGGCAGTATTTCTGAAAAAGCGCAGCTTGTGCACTGTTCGCGTGCTCCGGTGGTTAAAGTGTATCGTGATTGGAGAAATGGCACGATTGCGAATAAGCTATGTGGAAACTGCGGAGCACCACGTGCCATTGATGTGAGAGGTGAACGTTGGCTTCAAAGGAGCGTGATGGCCGATCGACACGCTACACTGGAGCAATTCACTGGCCGAATAAACAGGGAAGTGTGTCTAAAACAACAGTTCAGCGAACCCTGCTGCGTACGGAGCTCCGATGCAGACGAATGGTCACTGCACCTATGCTAACGAAGGTGCATCGGCATAAAAGGCTTACATTTGTACGGCAGTATCGGAATTGGACCTCCGCTGATTGGCAAAGTATTGCCTTCTCCGATGAGTCACGTTTTCTGCTTCATCGAACGGATGGACGTTGGCGTATAAGGCGAGAAACATCGGAGAACATACACTCTTCAACCATTGCTGGCAGAACACAAGCTGGTGGGGGCAGCCTTATGGTCTGGGGAATTTTTGTGGCATTCTCTGAATCCACTCATTCCTGTGGAAGGCAGTATGGACCGGAGTCGTTATGAATCCATCCTTGCAGGCCACGTACACCCATACATGCTTATTGTCTTCCCTGGGGCAGATGGGATCTTCCAGCACGACAATGCAACGTGTCACACAGATGGAAATGTCCGATAGTGGTTGGAAGAGCACGATGAAAAGTTCAAAGTACTTTCCTGGCCCCATAATTCTCCAGACTTAAACCCAATTGAGCATCTGTGGGACCACTTCGATCGTGTTGTTCGCTTTATGGATCCTCCACCACTCACCCTCCAGCAGATGTTAGATGCACTACAGTCAGCATGGCCTCACATACCTGTGAACACCTTCCAGCACCTTATTGAGTCACTCCCAGCCTGTCTAGTTGCTGTCCGCGCTGCACACGGCGGTTACTCTGGATATTAGCTGCTGGTTACAATTATGTGACTCGACCGTGCATTTGCCAATACAAATTTGGATGAGATAATATCCAAAACTTAAAAATTTCGTCGTCCTTGAGAGGGAATCGAACCCGCGCTCCCAGATAGCGCCCGAATATGCTAAGCACTACTCCAATCAGAACGACCAAGTTTTAAATTTCCGATTTATTTGAATATAAGATGTGACTTCCAAAGTGGAATATATAGAGCTATGCAAGACAGTACGAAAAAGTATTACTGAAGACGTAAGGAAATTCAACTGTGAACTAGTAAGGAAAGCAATTGAAAACAACCAAAGCCTAAAGATAGCAAAGGGACATCTCAGTAAGGGAAGAAAACAGATTATGGCACTGAGAAAAGAAGATGGTTCTGTAACAAGATAAAGAGGCGAAATTTTGACAAGAGTGAAAGATTTCTACTTCAAATTATATGAAAGGGATGATACACGTACTCCAGACATCATGAAAGGTACCAGTACCAGAATTCTTCCAGTCGTCCCAGCAGAAGTTGCACATGCAATCAAGAACATGAAGCGGGGAAAAGTTCCAGGAGAAGATGGAATTACTGTAGACATCATACAAGAAGCAAGTGAAGAAATCGAAACAGTACTCGCCCAAATTTTCACTCGATGCCTTAATGAAGGGAAGATTCTTGAGGATTGGAACAACGCTACAATGATCCTGCTACATAAAAAAGGTTACATTGAGGATCTCAGGAACTACAGACCTATCAGCCTCTTATCAGTGGTTTATAAAATCTTCACTAAAGTTCTTTCACACCGCTTAAAGGTAACACTGGACATGGCTCAACCGAGAGAACAAGCTGGATTCAGGAGTGGCTACAGCACAATAGATCATATCCACGTCCTGAGAGAACTAGTTGAAAGAGCGAGAGTATATGAACTTCCATTGTGCATGGCTTTTATCGATTATGAAAAAGCTTTTGATTCAGTGAAATCATCAGCAGTTACAATGGCTCTGAAATCCTGCGGTATTGAAGATACATGCATTAATATTATTAATAACATCTATGAAAATGCAAGTGCAAAGATTCGGCTGTTTGAAAATACAACACACATAAGAATTGGAAAGAGAGTGAGACAAGGTGACACCATATCTCCGAAGCTCTTTAATGCCACATTGGAAAATGTCTTTCAATCACTGAACTGGGAAAACAAAGCTAGATAAAGATTAATGGAGATTATCTAACCCACCTTCGTTTTGCTGATGACGTAGTCATTTTTGCAACTACTCCATCAGAGCTGCAGAGTATGATCCAGGAACTTGCTGACAAGAGTAAAGAAGTGGGATTAAAAATGAACTTTCAGAAGACAAAAGTGATGTTCAATGCTTTTACAAAAAATGAAGATTTATCGATTGATGGAGAAAAGCTGGAGATAACTGACACGTACGTTTATCTTGGACAGCAGATATCAAGTGAGGGTCACATTGATGAAGAAATTAATCGGCGTACAAAACTTGCCTGGAGAGCTTTTGGAAGAAACAGCATAATTTTCAAGAGCAATATGCCATTATGTCTTAAAAGAAAAGTGTTTGATCAATGCATCCTTCCAGGGCTTACGTATGGTGCAGAGACGTGGACCTTAACTAAAAGAGACATACAAAGGCTGCAGACAACTCAAAAAAGCATGGAGAGGTGCATACTTGGTGTAACCAGGAGAGATAAGAGGAACTCGTGGATCCAAAAAATGAGAAGAGTGGAACACATCATGATCAGAGTTAAATCCCTGAAATGGCAATGGACTGGACATACTGTCAGAAGGACAGACACAGCCGAAATTTTAGATTGGATTCCAAGGGACAGGAAAAGACCCAGAAGAAGACCACATGGGAGATGGGTGGATGAAATTCGAAAGTATGCGGGAGTGACATGGAGGAGACTGGCACAAGACAGACCGTTGTGGAGGAAAATTGGGGAGACCTTCGTCCAGCACTGGATTGATAATGGTTGACAATGATGAATGAGAACATGATTCGCTAGTCGAAGCAACCGGCATTCATATATAGCGAATTTGGAGGTTTTGAATTCATTCCCGTGATTGCCCGGAGGCGCAGAATGTCAATGAATGAAATACGGGATTACACCATTGTACAATACAAATTTGGAAGATGTGAATCCGTTTATTGGTGTAAATATGACATGGATGTAAAGTCAGATAGTAGCCGAAAACTTGAAAATTTTGTCCGATTAATTTGAATATTAGACGAAACCCGGTCAGAATCGACGGTTAGTTTGTTTTTTTGTTTTTGTTTTGAAAAGAATAAACTCATATATAACAACAAATGTAAACTTTATTTGATTAACAAATTCATTCAACCACTTCAGTAAAGACAATAATCCAAGTTCGTGATTTTTTTTTTCTGAAGGTTTAACGACCACCGTTAGCAACTCAATGGGCTATGAGCAGTCGCCCGTAATATTTTCACTAACAATGGTCAACAGAATGTATATTTACATCTTTACATCATGGGAAATGTCTTACCTAAGTGAATAAACTGGATCGAATGAATATTAAATTGCATGTATGCATTACACAGTCCAACGGCATAACGCAATCAAGTCTTCGAGTGTTCGCTGTTCCGATAAGAACTTTCAAACAAATTCCTGCTACCGTTGTTTTGCACAATGGTTCGCTGAGAAGAGAGACTTCGGACTTTGGACCATCTGAGTCCATCTGTACCGCCTTCAACAGCGCGTGAGTCAACCGCAGGCTTCTCCCATAAATTTTACATAGGAACTTCGCCGCCCCACAACGCACGAACCGTTGCCCCAATCTCATTTTTCTCTTCGACTGGCACATTTACATGGTAAGACCTTTATTTTGATACCTCAAACACATCTTTACGTTCAGCCGTTCTCTGAAAATAGGACTCACAGTAAAAAAAAAAAAACTAATAGAATTAATATATAGATCACCAACACAGGATTCGCTAATCGAAGCAACCGGCATTCAAATATAGCAAATCTGGAGGATTTGAATTCATTCCAGTGATTGCCTAGAGGCGCAGTTCAATTCCCTCTCCAGGACGACAAAATTTTCAAGTGTTCGGATATTATGTGACTTAACATCTATGTCATATTTACACCAATAAACCGATTCACATCTTCCAAATATGTATTGTACAGTGATATAATCCCGTATCTCATTCATTGATATTCTGCGCCTCCGGGAAATCACGGGAATGAATTCAAAACCTCCAGATTCGCTTTACACTGAAGTGCCAGAAAAACTGGTACAGACGAGCTTACGCAAAATACATAGCAACGTCACCTATGCGCGTACTCGGTTGCGTCCGCCAGTGCGTATATAAAGCGATAGACATCCTTGCCAGCTGTCAGAGATGTTTTCGGCATGAGAATGACAAGTAATAACGATTTAAGCGATTTTCAAAGCGGTGTCATAGTTGGCGCTCGTGAGATGGGCCATAGTATTTCGGAGGTAGAAACGAAGTTTGGATTTTCACGGACGACCATTGCAAGGGTGTACCGTGACAACAAGAATTCCGGCAAAACATCCAACCTACGATACCAGTGTGGCCGTAAAAAGACATTGGGTGAACGTGACCATCGTCGGCTGTGAAGAATCGTTTATTTTTTTTTTTTTTTTTTTGATTGGAGGTTTAACGACCACCGTGAGCAACTCAATGGGCTATGAGCAGTCGCCCGTCCCTAATTTAGGGCCACTGGTTCCAGGGAAGGGAGAGAGCCAGTGCCATAAGACAAACACAACATCTATGCCTCACCGGGATTCGAACCCGGACCCCTTTCGGACGAATGATCACAGGCCATCGCTTAGACCACTGCGCCACCGGGGCGGCAAAGAATCGTTTCACGCGACACTCTCGCAGGTATCATCGGAATTCAATGCTGGAGCCTCAACAGGCATCAGCGTCCGGACTGTGCAACGTACCCTGCACGATATGGGCTTTGGGAGCCAACGCCCAACTCGAGTCTCCTTGATGGGTGCATGACAAAGAGCTATGCGCCTCGCTTGGGCACGGCAACACCGCCACTGGACACTTATGACTGGAAACAAGTAGCCTGGTCTGACGAGTCGCGTTTCCAACTGTATCGGGCAGATGGAAGGATTCGTGTGTGCCGCAAACCCCATGAAGCCATGGATCCCGCCTGTCAACAGGGAACTGTACCGGCTGGGGGGGGGGGTCCGTAATGATATGAGGTGTTTACTTGGACTTCACTGGGACCCCTGCTACGTCTACAAACGTCTGTGACCGGCCAACGCTATGTATGCATCCTTTCTGACGAGGTACAACCGTTCATGCTGATGGGTTGTGCCTGTTCCAAAAGAACAATGCACCTCCACACAAGTGTCGGGATGCCACATTATGGATAGAGGCGCATTCATCGGAGTTTGGGGTGTTGCCATTCTCACCCAAGTCCCCAGATCTGAACGTGATAGAACACATTTGGGATGCCATGCAAGGCGTTATCGAACACAGGAATCCGATACCTCGGAATTCAACCGAATTGTGGAACGTTCTGCAGGAAATATGGTGTGCATTGCCTACAGCATATTTCCAGAAGCTAGTGAAGTCCATATACAATGGGGCTCTTTCTGCGGTCCTGCGCTCCGGTGGGGGACCTATACCTAGTATTACACTGGTGTACCAGTTTTTCTGGCACTTCAGTGTATATGAATGCCGGTTGCTTCGACTAGCGAATCTTGTGAATATTTTCAAATGAATCGGAAATTTGAAACTTGGTCGTTCTGATTGATGTAGTGCATAGCATGATCGAGCGCTATCTGGGAAACGCGGATTCGATTCCCTCTCCAGGACGACGAAATTTTCTGATATTATCCGACTTAACATCCATGTCGTATTTACACCACTAAACGGATTCACACCTTCCAAATTTGTTATTGTAAAATGGGGTAATCCCGTATTTCATTCATTAATATTTGCCAGTCTTTCACACACCTACAGGATCGAGGCAGATCAGTTACCACCCTGGTGGCGCAGTGGTCTAAGCGATTGACTCTGATCATTCGTCCGTAAGGGGTCAGGGTTCGAATCCCGGTAAGGCATGGATGTTGTGTTTGTCTTACAGCCCTGGCTCTCTCCTTTCCCTGGAGCTAGTGGCCCTAAATTGGGGAAGGACGACTGCTTATAGCCCATTAGAGTTGTTCACGGTGGTCGTTATACCTTCAATAAAAAAAAAAAAGATCAGACCCCATTTAAGGAGACAGAGGGCCCATGGTTCCAGTATTAGTGGCGCATCTATAGGATTCCACTTTGAGAGGCTGATTAAAAATACACAGGAGAAAACATTCCAAAAATACGATGAGGAAGCCATAAAAACTTCCCTGCCATATTAAAATGTGTATTCCACGATACATCATAAACGAATCAGTATCAGCAAGAAAATGTAAAAATGCTTGGTTAAAAAATGGATACCAGTTCAGTTCTGCCCCCCCCCCCTTCCAGGGTTCATCTTGTTGAAATTATATCAAAGTAGTGGAAAGGATAATATGATCCAAATATCATTTTTTTTTTTTTTGATTGGAGGTTTAACGACCACCGTGAGCAACTCAAAGGGCTATTATAAGCAGTCGCCCGTCCCTAATTTGGGGTCACTGGTTCCAGGGAAGGGAGAGAGACGAACACAACATCCATGCCTGACCGGGATTCGAACCCGACGAACACAACATCCATGCCTGACCGGGATTCGAACCCGGACCCCTTACGGACGAAATGATCAGAGGCCAGCGCCGTTGACCACTGCGCCACCGGGGCGGCCAAATATCATTCATCAAACGGAAGTCATCGCTCTTTCCACATTTATAAGTGAGTCACGGAAAAATTCTCATTGGCCACCACTGGGAATTTTTCCGGGACTCACTTATAAACGGGAAACAGCAAAGACCTCCTCTGTTTGATGTTCTTTTTTTTTTTTTTTTTTTTTTTAATTGGAGGTTTAACGACCACCGTGAGCAACTCAATGGGCTATAAGCAGTCGCCCGTCCCTAATTTAGGGCCACTGGTTCCAGGGAAGGAAGACAGCCAGCGCCGTAAGACAAACACAACATCCATGCCTCACTAGGATTGGAACCCGGACCCCGTTCGGACGAATGATCAGAGGCGATCGCTTAGACCACTGCGCCACCGGGGCGGCCGATATTCTTGGTCCACATCAAATGTCTGTATTAATTATTCATTCACCTTCTAATTATTTGTTCAGTTGCTGCTTACCATCTTTGGTGAATCCCCAGCATTGTGCGGGTCTCCAAGAAGCAACCTGCCAAATTGGCTTGGCAGTTAGTGTGTGCGAGTCTGGGGAGAATTAGAGGCCACTGTGCTGCAGTGGAAGCATATCCAGCACGTAACTGGAAGACCCTGGGTTCGATTCCCGGTGGTTGCCAATTAGTTTTTCCCCGTGACTCACTTATAAACGTGGTTGATGTTCATGGTCCACGTCAAATGTCTGTATTAATTATCATGATTGAAATTAATTCTTAATGAATGAACTTTTTTTCTTGGTTGAGCGTTTAACGACCACCGTGAGCAACTCAATGGGTTATAAGCAGTCGCCCGTCCCTAATTTAGGGCCACTGACTCCAGGGATTTTTTTTTTTTTGTTGTTGGAGGTTTAACGACCACCGTGAGCAACTCAATGGGCTATAAGCAGTCGCCCGTCCCTAATTCCGGGTCACTGGTTCCAGGGAAGGGAGAGAGCCAGTGCCGTAAGACAAACACAACATCCATGCCTCACCGGGATTCGAACCCGGACCCCTTTCGGACGAATGATCAGAGGCCATCGCCTTAGACCACTGCGCCACCGGGGCGGCGACTCCAGGGATAGATGGAGCCAGCGCCATATGACAAACACAATATCCACGCCTCACCGTTATTGGAACCCGGACCCATCTCGGACGAATAATCAAAAAGCCATCGCTCAGACCGGAAAAAAAAATCTCACTTTCCGTTTTTTTTTTTTTTATGAGTCCACAAAAAGTATAGTGGCTCCCAGTCCATCTTCAAATACAGATGTCTTTTTTTTTTCTTGTTTTTTGAAAATTTCCCACAATTACAGATGTGTACAAAAAACATCTGTAATGCTTTCCAAAGATTTGAAGATGGACTGGGAGCCACTATACTTTTTGTGGACTCCTCCTAAAAAGCGGAAAGATATTTTTTTTTATACAGGGTAGTTTCTCATAGTTTTCGCTGTGCTATCGCAAAAAATAAATAAATCTGTAGAACTCTGTAAATTCTTATAGCATCCTGCATAATTATGGACCCCCTTGAAAATGCGGGGACCCTGGTTTGCATGCAGTCCCCCCCCCTCTTAAATGGGCTCAGAGGAAGTTTGATGCCCCAAACTTATGCGATAGAACACCTATGGGGAAAATAGAAGCAACAATATTTATAGATTGTGACAAAATTTTGGAATGCACTTCTGTAATGTTACGTATATCTTTTCGCTGAAGCAGCTGGTTGGTTTGTTTACATCCTAGACCGCGGCTCCCCTTCTGTTACTACGCACTATATATAGTTCAAGCTACTGTATTTCTGCGTGAAGTTTTGACTAGGTTTCTTCAAGCATCGTTTAGAATTTGACATAACGGGGGCTATTTACAATTATAAATTTGGTATTGCTGTTTCTCCCATAAGACCTTCCAAAATGTTACGCAGGGCCTAATTTACGGGAGGTCATTCGGGTCACGTACCCAATGCTCCGACTTTTGAGGGGGCCCCAGAAAAATGTCACAAGCTTTTCCTTTCATAAAACTTAGTTCTGCGATTGGCTACAGCTGATGAAACGCATGATCACCACCATTCCGAATTGGGGGAAAACTGAAATTAATGCTGGATTTACACTTCAGCGACACAACGACAGAGAAACAACCAATCATGAAATAACTTACTCCGATCATGATTGGTAAATCATCTCCTTGCTTTGCTTTGCGTCGCGTCCCTTGATGTTCATGTAAATCAAGCCCGATACTTCTGTGAAATTATTCCACATGAAATATACACTTCCTGCCTATCAGTATCCACCTGATTTGGAATAAAACTGCAAAAAAATCAGACCAAGGCTCTGGAGGTCATTCTGAATCATCCATGCATGCACATAACATGGGATGCTCAGGGTCGCCGTGGAAGCTTCTTGCCCAGGACCTCAAACTGTGGGTCCCTGGTGTTACTTGTATCTTTCCGCCAGAGTTGCCGGCTTGTTTGTTTACGTTTCAGACCAGGACTCTGTGTGTTACTACGTGCTATAAATAGTTCCTGGTTATTTATATGTAAAGACTTTGACTGGATTTCTTCAACAACTGCATAGAATTTGATAGAGAGAGCACAACTTACATTCTGAAATTTGATATTGCTGTTTTTTACTGTGACAGACTTATGAAGTATTGTGTGTATCCTTCTGCCGTAGTTGCTGGCAGCTCTCCATGTGTAACTGCGCGCTATAAATCTTTCCATTATTTATAAAAGAATAGTTCCGTGATTCTCTTAGAGAGGAAATATATTTCAATTAAATATAAATGTAAGAAGAAAGGTGGGGGAAATGTGAATTTTCTCTAATTTCATTTCTTCAGAGCTTAACATTGATATTTCTCCGTTCGGGCATTCTCCCACCTAATCTTGATTATTTATTTAATTTGCCATGACATAATCTGGATCACCAACAAACTGCAATGGAACACGGCTGACATATTTATTGTACTCATGCCGCAAATATCATCGAAGTTATCATCATGACTGGCAAGCTGCAAGAGACGCATGTATTCCAATCGTCCCATCTGACCGTCCATTTCAGTTTAAATGCCTACAGTTGTTTCGCCTCAGTTTAGCTGAGTATGAATAAGAAGAGGGTCAATCGGTAAATGTTGTTGGACTCAACCCGTAAAACCTACGCTTTTCCCGTGGCCAGCTCTATATTGTCTGCTCCAGAGTTAGCAAAATTAAAAAAAAAAAGAAACTCTTCATCTTGGGTCCAAATTGAAGGACAGTCAATGTCGTTGACTCATAGGCTCTTCAACGATAAATTTATTTACGCTTCGGAAAAACTTTACATTACACAGGTCCTAACACAAAAGAAGAATGCAGATATTTCAAAAAATTAAAATTCCCAGCATTCACAGACTCAGTGGCACACCAAGGAATTCTCACCGACGTGACCTCGCTCCCTTGGCCAGCTAGGTCACCTGACCTAAATCCCATCGAGCACATCTGGGATGCCATCGAGAAAGATGTTCGAGGCTCTGACACCCCTTCATCAAATCTTCGTGAACTGTGGGAGGTTGTTCAGGAGTCGTGGATCCGTATGGTTTCCCAATGCTTCCGGTGTCTTGTCGAGTCCATGCTGAGACAAATCGCCGCCGTCATCAGGACGAAAGGTGGTGCTACACATTACTAGACACGTATCTCTAATTCAATTGCTCTTTAGTGTACTTTCTTTCCATTTAACAAGTTTAGAAAAATATAATATCGCTGAATTTTTTTTGAAAAATCAAAAAAGTTACTATTACATTACCCTGCAACTTTCAAAGGGTTGTGACATATATTTTTAATTTCTGTGGCAGTCTTGCTGTAACTCTGAGTAATGCTTAAATTACATCAACAACTGTAGCACTGGATTTCAGACCGTAAATAATTTGTAGTGTCAAAGTTCTCCTTCAGTCTTGGACCTGTAGCAGAAGTGCCAGAGGCATTCTCTTTGAAGTAGAGCAAAATAAACATGTGAGTGGGGTTGGAACCTCGGGAAGAGTGTTGGAGAAGGAGTGACATTATGGAGGTCACAGGTCAGAGCAGCATGGAATGGAAACGGCACTTCCCTATTCAAGGTCAGCACGCTTTGCTGCAGGCAATGTTTTCTCTCCTTACTTTTACAAAGCAGCAATCCACAGAGAGGAAATGAAATGTCAACACACACATACACGTTTCCCTCAAAACCAAGGGGGAGCAGCGACAGATTTAGATCTTGGGGGGGGGGGGGGTGTTCCGAAATTAAAATAAACAAAAGAAAGGAGAATTCACCAAATTTGCACATCACAGTTAATGTGCTGCTTGTAATTGGAACTGACAATTACACATACATACGAAGGTACATTTTACAGGAAAACAGTCTGTCCAATACTTACTGAAAGTCTTTCTTTCTACACTTGACATGTGACAAATCTTTAATGAATTCCTCAAACTCTATCATCTTAAGAACAGTGCTCTCTACATTCAGTAGGCACAGAACACTTCAGTCTTTCATGAGTCGTCATGGTTCTCAAATAACTCTTAATCAGTGCCAGTTTGCCGAATGATCTCTCTCCTAAACAACAACTAGTGGCCATCATGCTCAAATATATTCTAAGAGCTACATTAACACTTGGGAAGGTATCACAAAGCCCTTCATCATGGAGTAAAACCGCCTGTTGAGAGTGAAACACGACCTGAGCTTGGCAAAGGCTGCAAACTGGACAATTTCCTCTATGAACACGTTACTGAAATCCCGGAGGTAAGCAGTTATAAGTTTCTCAACTTCAGTTCTTATCTCTGCATCAGGTAGAGTACATAAGTTAACTATGACTTTGAAACTTTTATACACTGATCGGTATGCTACCCTGCATTCTTTTAAGGCAACAAACAACTGATCTAAAATGATATTGAAAGTTCCACATCTGAATTTATCTCTCGAAGAAAAGACAACTTCCTCTGATACAGAGGTTGGATTAGCATCATAACGTTGGTTTCTCTTTCCTGACCTGGCTGTAGCTGCCTTGTAGTCTGTGGTGCCACAAAGGTTCCTGGCATATAGTTCCAACTCTTCATACCTATCCTGAAGTGATTCCACAAACTTTTCCAGAAAATCAATTAGATCCACAACTTTCTTCATATCAATTTCAACTCCTTGAACAGCTTTATTTGTAATGTTGAACCGCACAAGAATTAAGTTCCAGACTTAGGCCATCAGAGTGGTTTCAAAGCAGCCCATTTTGTTTGCCAATGTCTGAGCTTCATGTCTTGCTTTCAGGTGTTTGCTCCAAGTCACTTTCAATATCTCTGAGTGCATTTTGAATGTATGTGTATCCATCTACTAGGGCTTCAGTAGCATCCGCTTTTGCTGACCAACAAGGGTCTGACAGGGACTTAACTATTATTGCTCTTATATTTCCTTTCAAAGAATTCATTAGAATTGCCAATCTCTGTGTTGACGCAGAAAAAAAGGTGTATAACTTTTGTATAAAGAAAAAAACAACATGGCGGGACCAAACACCAAAACAACATGGCAGGACCAAAAAACAACAACTACTTTGAAACAATGTAAACAGGAGGACTACACTGAAGAGCAATTGAATTAGAGATACCTGTCTAGTAACGTGTAGCACCACCTTTCGCCCTGATGACGGCGGCGATTCGTCTCAGCATGGACTTGACAAGACACCGAAAGCGTTGGGAAGCCATACGGATCTACGACTCCTGAACAAGCTCCCACAGTTCACGAAGATTGGATGGAGGGGTGTCAGAGCCTCCAACATCTCTCTCGATGGCATCCCACATGTGCTCGATGGGATTGAGGTCAGGTGACCTAGCTGGCCAAGGAAGCGAGGTCACGTAGGTGGAGTGTTCATCCAACCATTTGAATACAATTCGGGAGCTATGGCACGGTGCGTTGTCTTGTTGCAGGATGAGGTCCCCAGTAGGATGTTAAAGATGCACAAACAGGAGCAAATGGTCGTCCAGGATATCCCGATAACATTTACCTGTGAAGGACGATGTCACACGTACCAGGGGTCCCATTTCAGTCAACGTAAACAGTCCCCAGACAAGAATGCCACCCCTACTAGCTTGAAGAAGTACCCTGCTGGTAAAAAGGATCCATCGCTTCATGTGGTTTGCGCTGTACTCATATCCTGCCATCCACATGTACCAATGTGAATCTCGACTCATCAGTCCAGGCAACATTTATCCACATGTCTACGGTCCAGTGGCGATGTTCCCGCACCCATGCTAACCTTTGCACCCTGTGATGTGCGGTCAGCAGCGGTACCCTCATGGGATGATGGCTTCTGTACCCCATAGCGAAAAGATGGTTCTGGATGGTGTGGCTGCTGACAAGTTTTTGTGCACCAGCGTTAAATTGCCGAGTGATTTCTTGCACTGTGGCCCGTCTATCCGCTCACTGTTACAATGCGAGCTAGCCGACAATGACCCCGCTCATCCACACGCTGTTGTCCACGGCAGTTGGCCCTTGCAGGGCTGGTTTTACCGGATTCAATGTACTTGTGGTGCACCCGTGACACAGTGGCTCGTGAAAATCCAAGTGCCTGCACGACTTCCGAGATGGAGTGGCCCATTCGTCGGGCCAAGACAATTTGCCCACGATCAAATGCGCTTAGATCCTTCGTCTTACTCATACTGTGTCAGACTCTTACTGATTCCCGTCGCAACACTCCTTATATTGTCGGATCGCTGCATACGTCATGTCGTTTTCGTTTACAGGGCCGCCCACAGCGCCACATTTGCATAACGCCAGCGGTCTCTAATTCAATTGCTCTTCAGTGCAATTTACGATGTACTACACAGCTGCCACGTTACCACCAATTAAAAGTATTGGTGTGATGCCCTTGGACATAAACACAGGTGCTCCTCCTTCACAAACAATAACTTCTATTTACATTTATACAGAAAACAAACACAATATTTGCTTCGTTTGACTCGCTATTAATACACACATACACGAACAATTTCTCCCAAGTTCTGGCGGCAGGTAGCCGAAACCATTTCGAGGTGACCTCTCAGAAGCAGCAGACTTGGTCGTTCAATTTGTCACATAGCTCAATTTGGTCCTCGCTTGGTACCTCACGTAAGTATTAAAATGGTATAATAGCTGAAACATATGAATCACTATTCTATTAGCGTAACAAAAATATGTATTGGCCTTCACTGGACTTTATCATACATAAACTGAGATGCGAAGCTGCACAGTAAACTCAAAAAAGTGTGATGGGAACTCCCACATTCGGTTCACTAATTTTTTCCAAATTCTAATGATTACATGAATACATAAACAAGTTTATAAAATCATGCAATGCATTGATTATAATACGCTTTCAAACATACCAAAAATCATTACTCAAGTTATGAGAATAATGGCTGTGGAATAAATCTCGGTCCTGTGCCCTGACCCTTGATCCCATATCGATGATATTCAACAGAACCGGTTCGGTATACCTCCAAAATAACATGATAAAGTTTTGTCGCAATCGAAGCATTTTTACGTAAGTTATGATGCATAAGGGCTATGGAATAGATCCTGTTCCTGTGTCCTAACCTTTGACCCCATTTCGCACATTTTCAATAGGGTTTGTGGCCAGGTGGTCCCCTACCACATACTAAAATTTCATCGAAATCGAACCTTTTTACGTTAGTTATGATGCATAACAGCAGTGGAATGAATCCCGCTCCTATGTACTGACCTTTCACCCCATTTCGTTCACTTTCAATAGGGTTCCTTCCCAGGTGATACCCTAACAGATACTAAAATTTCATTGAAATCGAACGATTGTTACGCGAGTTATCGTGCGGACGGACATACGCACACAACGCGTGACGTAATGAAGCAGATGGGAATCGCGACCATCTGCTGGCAAGGGTATGACGTCATAAAACTTTAATAGGATCCACACACAATGCGTGACGTAATGAGACAGATGGCGCGGCCGCGCGCCAACATTCTCAAATGCGAGTTGTGACGTCATAAGATTTCTAAGCATTGGAAACATTAATGGAACGGCGCCATAACACTAAAAACGTTATAATTCAGGGTGGTTATTTAACCCACTAAACGAATTCTCCTAAAGTCGAGATCAAGCTAAATCGATTTCTAGTACCAGAAAACGGTAGGTTAACGACTTTCATCAAAATTCTTAGAGCTGTTTTCAAAATAAAATGCACATACATACATACATACATACAAGAATTGCTACTTTAAGGTGGACGTCAAGTAATTTTGCTTCCTATACTTCCAATGGAAAAACTTCTGTACACATTTTCTTCACAATCAATGCGTTCCCAAGAATGAAAATTTGAACATCGATTAAAATAGCTTCATTTCATAACTTGGAATACTTAATATTTTCTAAACCATAACCGTAATAATATTTTCTAAACCATAACCGTAATAATATTTTCTAAACCATAACCGTAATTATGCAATCCAACATTTATTTGTCCACTGACGTCATCAAAGTACAGGTCGGGCCATCTTTTTTCTGGTTTCAACACCACCAAAGGAAAGGTTATTGTTTTTTAATATAATTATGCTTATGTTTTAGAAAATGCTAAGTATTCCAACTTATAGTATGAAGTTATTTTAATCGATGTTCAAATTTCCATCTTTGGAAACACACTAATTGTGAAGGAAATGTGTACAAAAGGTTTTCCATGGGAAATACAGGAAGCAAAATTACTTGACGTCCACCTTAATAGTGTGGGATAAGAGTGATGGAATGGATCCTGATCCCATGTCCTGACCTTTGACTCCATTTGTCCCATTTTCAAGAGGGTTCCTCTCCAGGTGGTCCCCTACCACATACTAAAATTTCATTGAAATCGAACCATTTTTACGCACCTTATGACGCATAAGGGCAATGGAATGCATCGCGCTCCTATGTCCTGACTTTTGGCTCCACTTCACCCATTTTCAATAGGGTTCGTCCCCAGGTGGTCCCCTACCACATACTAAAATTTCATTGAGATTGAACCATATTTACGCAAGTTATGGCGCATAAGGGAAATTGATTGGATCCCGCTCTTATGGCGTGACCTTTGACCCCATTTCCAATAGGGTTCATCACCTGGTGGTCCCCCTACCACATACTAAAATTTCATCGAAATCGAACCATTTTTACGTGAGTTATTGTGCCGACAGACAGACGGACGGACGGAAAAAGCTGGAGCATGTACGTTTCTTCAACCTATGGTTGGAAAACGTAAAAAAGCTAGGCTAAATAAATTTCGTGTTGATAACTGCATTAGTAACTAGAACTAAAAAGTAGGTCATTGTTAAAAATTATGTGTCACAATTTTTTTCTTTTTTTATTTTCATAAAATAAAGTGATCTTTTAATTATTACATTTTTCATATAAAGGGGGCCCCTTCGACTGGGGGACACGGGGAAATTGCCCCTTTTGCCCCCCTATAAATCCGTCTCTGAGGGGAGGGGAAGATAAGTTGATGCAGTGACACTGTGCATTATCATTGAACATGTGACATTCTTGAAGCTTTGACATGATACAGATTTCCCTCATTATACGGCACAGTATGAAGAGAATCAAAAAATGAAAAACAGCTTCAAAAATTGAAGCAGTTTTGCTTCATTTTTTAAGTTTATGGGGGAGGGAGATCTCTACATTATCCGCACCATCGTAAACAGACTGAGTTCCGAAATTTGCAATCGAATACATTGTTCATGTCGGGATTAGCGATTTTTTCAGTTGACATACTTAATTCCAATACCTAAAAATGAATAAAAGGCAAACATTAAAAACATGTCTGTACACCTTACGAAAGAAAACAATTTATTATACCATCTACAAATTCCATGCATGAAAATAAGTATGGATATGCGTGAACAAGATTAAAATTATTTACAAAATACGACAGCTGATATCCATTGCTGACAGCTGTACAATAATATGTCCCTAAATAACATTTTCTGCAAAAGAGAATTTACACTCCCTAAATTTGGGAATTATGCAGTCAGAATATTTCTGCAGAGCACATGACTTTTGCCACTGATCCATGATACTGTCCAAGTAATGAAGCATTCATTGGAACATGATTTCAATCTATCTTCACAGCAGCATATATTTTTCTTATGAAGAAATAGGCAGCATAGAAACCTATGGTGCCAGTTAGAAGCCAGAAGGTAAGAACCATGATGCCAGTGTAGCCAAAATACAGTAGAGTTGGAATGAATTCGGTTATTTCCAACTGAAATGGAAGTAAAAATAGAGAAAAGTTATTGCACATTACTTAAGCACTAATTAATCATAGTTATCTGCATTCATTACCATCAGAACTTTACACCTGCATTAACAACACAGTCTTCAGGTAAATTTTTGGCACAGACCAAACTTAAAAAAAAAATCTCAACTAACTCTCCACATACCTTTCTGTCCATTACATGACTTTCTGCCTTAATAATGTTATTCTCAATTACTAATGACCGATTTCACTCACTAACCGTTGATTTCACATGTGCTCCTTTGTCTACTGACCATCAGGGTTTGTAATTTTTTTTCATTTTTAAAATAAAAATGAAAACAACCCAATTTGTTTTTTTATCAACATTTAGTAAGTAGAACATTTTACTACAACTAATAATGCAGTCACTTTGCTATTCTTAAATGTTAAGTAATCAAACTGCTTTTATAATCTAAGCTTTGATCCCCCCACCCCAAAAAAAAAATTATAATTACATCTCTAAAAAGGAACCTGCAATCCTTGTAACATATTTGTTTTAGAGTAAAACTTAAATTGGTGGCTTATGAAAAATATGTACACAATGAAAAAAACAATTTCATTTTCAAAGTTGGTATGCATGTGTTACTAAGGATGAGTAATGTATTTTGGATTATTAAATATTGCACACCCAGGCATTATCTATAATCAGGCTTGTGATTGTCTAAGCATCTAATTAACTGAAAACACCAAAAGCTGTTCCGAGATAAACATAAGAAAAACGAACGCAACAAACGTAAAAATCGAAAATCATTATCGCTAATTTTATTATATATATAGTTGCTAAGTGTTGAAGCAAGTAAAATTAAATGCAAAAATAGCAATACTGAACTATTAAAGTGTTTTACTTACTAGTCTATATTTTTAAGTGCAAATTTCCTTGCTAACATTAAGATTTAATAAAAGTATATATCATTTCCTATTTTCCCTCAGCACAGTATCCCATTTATTAAATCAACTTTTAAATTAATTGATAATATTTAGAACCGACAAATGTACTATTTCAAGAATGTGGATGGGTGGGGGGGCCTCATGTCGTGCTGTGCATAGGGCCCGATTCTGTGTAAATCGGGCCCTGATCCCGGCCCGGTGCCGTGCAATCTTTCTTCCACTTAGCTTTTAAACAAGCAAAACATATTCCTCCTCCTCAGGGAAACAAAATATATGAAAGAAACAAAGAGCCGCGTCACGAACTTTGTTTAGAGGCTTCCAGCCGACGTAATCCCAGCGCGGTGCCATGGTTTCTTTACACTTAGCTTTTCAAACAAGCAAAACAAATTCCTCCTCCTTGGAAAAAAATAAAAAAAAAAAAAAGAAAGAAAGAAAAGAAACTAAGAGCTGCATCATGAACTGTGCTCAGAGGCTTCCGGCCAAGGTTTATCTATCCTTGGCGCATTCTTTCCACTTAGCTTTCAAACAAGCAAGACAAATTTCTTCTCCTCGGAAAGAAAAAAAAGAAAAAGAAACAAAGTGCTGTGTCACGAACTTTGTTCAGAGGCTTCGGGCCGATATAATCATACCACGGCGAAAGAAACATGCGGGGCCAACGTAATTCCGGCTTACCTTTCAAACAAGCACAACAAATTCCTCCTCCTGGGGGGGGGTGAAAATAAGGAGCTGCGTCACGAACTTTGTTCAGAGGCTTTTACATTGATTAATTACAAAACCAGTAAAAACATTTTTAATAACAGCAAAATTCGGAATTTCCATAATTTTTCGTTAGTCATCCGAAACTATTCTACATACATACATACCTATCACTAAGCTGTTCTCTGAGATTCAGAGGTTAGCTCCAAAAAGAAATACAAACTACCAGATATTTTTACTTATTGTTGTCGTATCAAACTTCTCCATTTACAGCGATCTTAACATACAACTCGTGCTTCACTGATATCCATTACACGCCGTACACAAGATCTTTTATACTTCATACTCATAATCTTTTTCTCATGCAGACACTCCTGAATCTGATCCACCCATGTCTTCATTGGCCTTTCTCTGCTTTTCCTTCCTGCCACTTGGGCTAAAAAGATTTTATTTGTAAGCATTTCATCACTCATTCTTTCAACATGGCCAAACCACTGAAGTATATTGGTCTCCACCTTGCTAACAACATTTTGCTTTACATCACACAACTGCAATACATCTTCATTCCTCACACAATCAGATAGTGTCTTGCCACAAACCCCACGTAAGTAACGTGTTAAATGGATACACAAAGTTTGCATGAAATTCAAACTGAGTATAAATAAGGGAAAAACCAAAGTTATGGTGTTTGAGAGAGGAATGGGTAGCACTGAATGTAATAAGAGTATAAATGGCACTGTGATTCACCAGGTGATTGAGTTTGTGTATTCAGGAAGCATGCTTGACAGTTTGTGTATTCAGGAAGCATGCTTGAGTATAAATAAGGGAAAAATCAAAGTTATGGTGTTTGAGAGAGGAATGGGTAGCACTGAATGTAATAAGAGTATAAATGGCACTGTGATTCACCAGGTGATTGAGTTTGTGTATTCAGGAAGCATGCTTGACAGAGAGAACAAGTTGGATGGTGAAATTAGTAGGTGAGTGAATTCTTCATTGAAAGTCATAGCTGCTCTGGGAGGTTTTCACAGGAATGATGGGTTCTGTAGTGAGTCCCACATGCCTGTGTATGAAACTCTAATTGTTCCAACTCTGATGTATGGCAGTGAAACCTGGGTACTGCAGAAGAAACATAAGAGTCGTTTGTGTGCTGGAAATGCGTTACTTACGGGGGGGGGGCAAGACATGGTCTGATTGTGTGAGGAATGAAGATGTGTTGCAGTTGCGTGATGTGAAGCAAAATGTTGTTAGCAAGGTGGAGACCAATATACTTCAGTGGTTTGGCCATGTTGAAAGAATGAGTGATGAAATGCTTACAAATAAAATCTTTTTAGCCCAAGTGGCAGGAAGGAAAAGCAGAGAAAGGCCAATGAAGACATGGGTGGATCAGATTCAGGAGTGTCCGTATGAGAAAAAGATTATGAGTATGAAGTATAAAAGATCTTGTGTATGGCGGGTAATGGATACCAGTGAAGTCCGAGTTGTATGTCAAGATCGCTGTAAATGGAAAAGTTTGATACAACAGTAAGGAAAAATATCTGGTAGTTTGTATTTCTTTTTGGAGCTAACCTCAGAATCTCAGACAACAGCTTATGGATATATATGCAAATAAATAAAACAAATAGCAGTGGAAAGAACGGTGGTGAACTGAAACAGCTGAGTGTTCCCCTAAAAAACCCTGGTTTCGAGCAAACCGAGACGTTTGAAGTGACATCACTCGCAGCTATCTCGTTGGCTCAGCAGCAGCGTCAACCTGGAGCTGCCGTTCAGCCATCTAGCAGCAGAAAAGAGTACGCCTTACAACTAAAATATTGCCACCTACTCAATGAATATGTCTTTTGCCCTGATTTTTTTTTTTTTTTTTGAACATATCACAAACTTTTGTCAAAAGCCTGAGACTGCAAATGACAAGTTTAGCGGATTTCTGTTTTTTCTAAAAAGTAAATTCACGGAATTCCTCTAATTAGCGGAAGAATCACATGCCTGTATAATTTGCCAAACTCTAAATTGCATTCTTGAATTGTATGTAATTCTCAAAAATGTAAAACTTATTACTTAAACCTCGTTAAAAATGTGAATGGGGAAACAAAAAATCAAGGAACTGTGTTAAACAAGCTAGTAAAATCATGCAATGCATTGATTATGATACGCTTTCCAACATACCAGAAATCATTACTCCAATTATTACTCAAGTTATGAGGATAATGGCTGTAGAATAAATCTCGCACCTATGACCTGACCATTGACCCCATTTTGATGATATTCAACAGAACCATTCAGTATATTTCCGGCATAGCATGATGTAGTTTTGTCGCAATCGAAGCATTTTTACCTAAGTTATGATGCATAAGTACTGTCCTAGCCTTTAACCCCATTTCGCTCATTTTCAATAAGGTTTGTCCCCAGGTGGTCCCCTACCACATACTAAAATTTCATCGAAATTGAACCATTTTTACGTAAGTTATGATGCATAAGAGCAGTGGAATGCATCCCACTCTTATGTCCTGACCTTTGACCCCACTTCACCCATTTTCAATAGGGTTCATCCTCAGGTAGTCCCCTACGACATACTAAAATTTCATCGAAATCGAACCATTTTTATGTAAGTTATGACGCATAAGGGCAGTGGAATGCATCCCGCTCTTATGTCCTGACCTATGACCCCACTTCACCCATTTTCAATAGGGTTCGTTCCCAAGTGGTCCCCCTACCACATACTAGAATTTCATCGAAATCGAACCATTTTTACGTGAGTTATGGTGCGGACAGACAGACAAAGCTGGAGCATATACGCTTCTTCAACCTACAATTGGAAAGCGTAAAAAATAAAATCAGAAGAACTGTCATGCTTCTTTACTTACTTTAAGGAATTTACTGTTCAATACACACTCTTTACCTTTATTGTATGCAATTATGCTGCACAGCGTGGGTATACTATAGACTAATTCTATACCATAATGCAAAATCAGTGTACCAATTTGAAATCAGCTAGGCAGCTAACTACACTAGGTTAAATTTAATGTTTTAAAAATAAATACAAACTCAGTCACTTTGTCAATTCCTAAGCTCTTTTTGTTTTTGTTTCAGGGTTTAATGACCACCATGAGCAGCCTGGAAGGCCATGAGCAGTTGACCCTCATCAGGCCACTGGTTGCAGGGAAGAGACAGAACCAGCCCCATCCAACACGCATACCTTGCATATCCTTCCACAAATGCCTCAGTACCCCATTGAGGCCAGCAGGAGAGGGCTCTGATCCATGATTGGAATATTGCCCATTTGTGGCTGTCTCTTCATTTGATCCCTATGGGTTTTGTTCCTGCTTATTCCCAGAGGCTGCCTAACTTTGCAGTTACACTTCACGGTCTCAAAAAGTGTTCTTTCCTACAGGGTACCCTACCCTTCTAGATTGCTATTTTTAAGGGATGTTTAAGACCAGAAGTTAGACAAAGCATTCTTAAGAAATCCTCTATACTATGATTAATTGTTAATGTTTAGCTATAAAGTCATCTAATTCTAGTGAACAACTCTCTTGTTTAAACTGCTATTGCTGGTCTAAAAATTCAGCTGAAAACAATCAGTTGTATTTACTGTTCTAAATCTGGACATTTTCACTCCTGAACTACGTAGCATATTCAGAAAGTAAGTACCGTTGGACTATAAAGTTAAAAGAGAATGCATTTGCAAAAAAAGTTATTTTTGTCTGATTCGCCATACCTTAAAAACTACTTTTAATGTAGTTTTAACCATTATGGAGGCATTTATTGTAACAGGCACCAGTTTTTGTATACCCTCACTGTAGGATGAGGCTGCCTGTGAAGACAGCCACTCCAAACGATCCGTCACAATTTCACAGAGAACAATCATTGAAATTTGAGGAAAATGCTAAGAAAACCTAAAACCATGAAACGTTGATCCTCGTGAAGTTTTGTGTTGACTGCATGCAACAAATCATAGTTGACCACAGATGGCCATCTGCTCAACTCCTCATCGTGAACGTTCTCACGACCTTCGTTGAATTGTCTATCCCCATTTCCTCACCATCCCATGACTTATGGCAGTTTGACGATGAATGTCTGGGGGTTTCACATTTCTCACATTCAAAAATTGAATTACAGGCCTCGTCTCACAGTCGATGGGCCACTCAATCTTCTTAAGCATGTTAAAAACACACAGAACAACACACAAACATGACCGGATGTTTCTGTAATGGCATCTGTGGCTTACCCACAAATGAGGGAAGTTAGCGTGCATGCACAAATCATGACCGCACAACTGCAACAAAAATATTTACAAATGATACTTACTTTCTAAATATGCCTCATAAGATCAGCATTCCGTAGGCTAAAATTATGCAATCTATATTCCGATCTTTGCATTGCTACAATCACTGACCACAAGTTTCTAATTCCACATTCTCTTTTACGATTTGTGTAGCCCAATCACAACTGACAAACAACATTAATTTAGGCCTAACCCTCCAAGCAATGGCCACTTTTCCTCAGTCTCAGCAGTGGTTTCACTGTACTATAATACAATTCTATTATTATACTTATTAAGAACACAGCAAATGCAATAGTTATAATAGAATATTCTGCCTTGAATGACTATCCTTCAAACTTTGCATTTGGGTGTAGAGGCTGAAAAGATATAATAATACATATACACTGAAGAGCAATTGAATTAGAGATACCTGTCTAGTAACGTGTAGTACCCCCTTTCACTCCGATGACGGCGGCAATTCGTCTTGGCATGGACTCGACAAGACACCAGAAGCGTTGGGAAGCCATACAGATCCACGGCCACTGAACAAGCTCTCACCGTTCACGAAGATTTGATGGAGGGGGGTCAGAGCCTCGAACATCTCTCTCGATGGCATCCCAGGTATGCTCGATGGGATTGAGGTCAGGTGACCTAGCTGGCCAAGAAAGCGAGGTCACGTCGGTGGAGTGTTCATCCAACCATTCGGATACAATTCGGGAGCGATGTCACGGTGCATTGTCTTGTTGCAGGATGAGTTCCCCAGTGGGATGTTGAAGACGCACAAACAGGAGCAAATGGTCGTCCAGGATATCCCGGTAACATTTACCTGTGAAGGACGATGTCACATGTTCCAGGGGTCCCATTTCAGTCCACGTAAACAGTCCCCAGACGAGAATGCCACCCCTACCAGCTTGAAGAGTACCCTGCTGGCAAGAAGGATCCATCGTTTCATGTGGTTTGCGCCGTACTCGTATCCTGCCATCCGCATGTACCAACGGAAATCTCGACTTATCCGTCCAGGCGACATTTTCCCACATGTCTAGGGTCCAGTGGCGATGTTCCCGTGCCCATGCTAATCTTTGCACCCTGTGATGTGCGGTAAGCAGCGGTACCCTTGTGGGACGATGGCTTCTGTACCCCATAGCGAGGAGATGGTTCTGGATGGTGTGGCTGCTTACACGTTTTTGTGCACCAGCGTTAAATTGCAGAGTGATTTCTTGCACTGTGGCCCGTCTATCCACTGTTACAATGCGAGCTAGCCGACGATGACCCCGCTCATACACACGCTGTTGTCCATGGCAGTTGGCCCTTGCAGGGATGGTTTTACCAGATTCAGTGTACTCACGGTGCACAGTGGCTCGTGAAAATCCCAGTGCCTGCTCAACTTCCGAGATGGAGTGACCCATTCGTCAGGCCTCGACAATTTGCCCACAATCAAATTCACTTAGATCCTTCGTCTTACACATACTGCGTCCAAATGTTACTGCTTCCCGTCGCATCACTCCTTATATTGTCTGATCGCGGCATACATCATGTCGTTTCTGTTTACAGGGCTGCCCACAGCACCACATTTGCATAACGCCAGCTGTCTCTAATTCAATTGCTCTTCAGTGTAAATATATATATATGCTTTTACAAGAAATGAAGATTTATCGCTTGATGGAGAAAAGCTGGAGATAACAGATACCTAGATTTATATTGGACAGCAGATATCAAGTGAGGGTCACACTGATGAAGAAATTAATCGACATACAAAACTTGCCTGGAGAGCTTTTGGAAGAAACAGCATAATTTTCAAGAGCAATATGCCATTTATGTCTTAAAAGAAAAGTGTTTCATCAATGCATCCTTTCAGTGCTTACATATGGTACAGAGACGTGGACCTTAACTAAAAAGAGACATATAAAGGCTGCACACAACTGAAAGTAGCATGGAGAGGTGCATGCTTGGTTAACCAGGAGAGATAAGAAGAGGAACTCGTGGATCAGGAAAATGACAAGAGTGGAAGATATCATGACAGAGTAAAATCCCCGAAATGGCAATGGGTTGGACAGTATGCCAGAAGGACTGACAATCGATGGACAGCCGAAATTTTAGATTGGATTCCAAGGGACAGGAAAAGACCCAGAAGACCACATGGAAGATGGGTGGATGAAATTCGAAAGTATGCGGGAATAACACGAAGGAGACTGGTACAAGACAGACCATTGTGGGAGAGGCTTGGAGAAACCTTCGTCCAGCAGTGGAATATATATATATATATATATATATATTTCATCTACTCCAAATTATATGAAAGGGATGATACATGTACTCCAGACATCATGAAAGGTACCAGAGTTCTTCCAGTCCTCCCAGCAGAAGTTGCTCATGCAATCAAGAACATGAAGCGGGGAAAGCTCCAGGAGAAGATGGAATTACTATAGACATCATACAAGAAGCAAGTGGAGAAATTGAAACAGTACTCGCCCAAATTTTCACTCGATGCCTTAATGAAGGGAAGATTCCTGAGGATTGGAACAATGCTACAATGATCCTGCTACATAAAAAAGGTGACATTGAGGATCTCAGGAACTACAGACCTATCAGCCTCCTATCAGTGGTTTATAAAATCTTCACTAAAGTTCTTTCACACCGCTTGAAGGTAACACTGGACATGGCTCAACCGAGAGAACAAGCTGGATTCAGGAGTGGCTACAGCACAATAGATCATATCCACGTACTGAGAGAACTAATTGAAAGAGCGAGGGAATATGAACTTCCATTGTGCATGGCTTTTATCGATTATGAAAAAGCCTTTGATTCGGTGAAACCATCAGCAGTTACCACGGCTCTGAAATCCTGCGGTATTGAAGATGCATACATTAATATTATTAATAACATCTATGAAAATGCAAGTGCAAAGATTCGGCTGTTTGAAAATACAACACACATAAAAATTGGAAAGGGAGTGAGACAAGGTGACACCATATCTCCGAAGCTCTTTAATGCCACATTGGAAAATGTCTTTCAATCACTGAACTGGGAAAACAAAGGGATAAAGATTAATGGAGATTATCTAACCCACCTTCGTTTTGCTGATGACGTAGTCATTTTTGCAACTACCCCATCAGAGCTGCAGAGTATGATCCAGGAACTTGCTGACAAGAGTAAAGAAGTGGGATTAAAAATGAACTTTCAGAAGACAAAAGTGATGTTCAATGCTTTTACAAGAAATGAAGATTTATCGATTGATGGAGAAAAACTGGAGATAACAGATACGTATGTTTATCTTGGACAGCAGATATCAAGTGAGGGTCACATTGATGAAGAAATTAATCGGCGTACAAAACTTGCCTGGAGAGCTTTTGGAAGAAACAGCATAATTTTCAAGAGCAATATGCCATTATGTCTTAAAAGAAAAGTGTTTGATCAATGCATCCTTCCAGTGCTTACGTATGGTGCAGAGACGTGGACCTTAACTAAAAGAGACATACAAAGGCTGCAGACAACTCAAAGAAGCATGGAGAGGTGCATGCTTGGTATAACCAGGAGAGATAAGAAGAGGAACTCGTGGATCCGAAAAATGACGAGAGTGGAAGACATCATGATCAGAGTTAAATCCCTGAAATGGCAATGGGCTGGACATACTGCCAGAAGGACAGACCATAGATGGACAGCTGAAATTTTAGATTGGATTCTAAGGGACAGGAAAAGACCCAGAAAAAGACCACATGGGAGATGGGTGGATGAAATTCGTAAATATGCGGGAGTGACATGGAGGAGACTGGCACAAGACAGACCGTTGTGGAGGAAACTTGGGGAGACCTTCGTCCAGCAGTGGATTGATAATGGTTGACAATGATGATGATGATGATATATTTCATCCACCCATCTCCCATGTGGTCTTCTTCTGGGTCTTTTCCTGTCCCTTGGAATCCAATCTAAAATTTCGGCTGTCCATCGATGATCTGTCCTTCTGGCAGTATGTCCAGCCCATTGCCATTTCAGGGATTTAACTCTGATCATGATGTCTTCCACTCTAGTCATTTTTCGGATCCACGAGTTCCTCTTCTTATCTCTCCTGGTTACACCAAGCATGCACCTCTCCATGCTTCTTTGAGTTGTCTGCAGCCTTTGTATGTCTCTTTTAGTTAAGGTCCACGTCTCTGCACCATACGTAAGCACTGGAAGGATGCATTGATCAAACACTTTTCTTTTAAGACATAATGGCATATTGCTCTTGAAAATTATGCTGTTTCTTCCAAAAGCTCTCCAGGCAAGTTTTGTACGCCGATTAATTTCTTCATCAATGTGACCCTCACTTGATATCTGCTGTCCAAGATAAACGTACGTGTCTGTTATCTCCAGCTTTTCTCCATCAATCGATAAATCTTCATTTCTTGTAAAAGCATTGAACATCACTTTTGTCTTCTGAAAGTTCATTTTTAATCCCACTTCTTTACTCTTGTCAGCAAGTTCCTGGATCATACTCTGCAGCTCTGATGGGGTAGTTGCAAAAATGACTACGTCATCAGCAAAACGAAGGTGGGTTAGATAATCTCCATTAATCTTTATCCCCTTGTTTTCCCAGCTCAGCGACTGAAAAACACCCTCCAATGTGGCATTAAAGAGCCGGAGATATGGTGTCACCTTGTCTCACTCCCTTTCCAATTTTTACGTGTGTTGTATTTTCAAACAGCCTAATATTTGCACTTGCATTTTCATAGATGTTATTAATAATATTAATGTATGCATCTTCAATACCGCAGGTTTTCAGAGCCATTGTAACTGCTGATGGTTTCACCGAATCAAAGGCTTTTTCATAATCGATAAAAGCCATGCACAATGGAAGTTCATATTCCCTCGCTCTTTCAATTAGTTCTCTCAGCACGTGGATATGATCTATTGTGCTGTAGCCACTCCTGAATCCAGCTTGTTCTCTCGGTTGAGCCATGTCCAGTGTTACCTTCAAGCGGTGTGAAAGAACTTTAGTGAAGATTTTATAAACTACTGATAGGAGGCTGATAGGTCTGTAGTTTCCGAGATCCTCAATGTCACCTTTCTTATGAAGCAGGATCATTGTAGCGGTGTTCCAATCCTCAGGAATCTTTCCTTCATTAAGGCATCGAGTGAAAATTTGGGCGAGTACTGTTTCGATTTCTCCACTTGCTTCTTGTATGATGTCTACAGTAATTCCATCTTCTCCTGGAGCTTTTCCTCGCTTCATGTTCTTGATTGCATGTGCAACTTCTGCTGGAAGGACTGGAGGAACTCTGGTACTGGTATCTTTCATGATGTCTGGAGTGCATATATCATCCCTTTCATATAATTTGGAGTAGAAATCTTTCACTCTTGTCAAAATTTCGCCTCTATTTCTTGTTACAGAACCATCTTCTTTTCTCAGTGCCATAATCTGTTTTCTTCCCTTACTGAGATGTCCCTTTGCTATCTTTAGGCTTTGGTTGTTTTCAATTGCTTTCCTCACTAGTTCACAGTTGAATTTCCTTACGTCTTCAGTGATACTTTTTCTTACTGTCTTGCATAGCTCTATATATTCCACTTTGGAAGTCACATCTTCTTTAGTTGTCCTCATCTCTCTTCTTTTTTGCATCAACATTTTGGTTTTTCCTGATAATTTGTTCACATGCAACTTGTTCTTAGACCCAGCTAATTTTGTTGCTGTTTCCATAAGAGCTTTGGTTACTTTTCTGTTAACTTCAGAGATGTCCACTTCTTCCGATGTTAGGCCTTCTAAAGCAGAGAACCTGTTCTTCAGTTCTAACTTGAAGGTATTATGGTGTTTTTTGAGGTTGGTTATGTCAATAGATTTTGTTTGTCTTATGAGCTTGCCACGTTCAAGTTTAGCGTTGAGGTGCATCTTACATCTCACCAATCTATGGTCACTACCTGTGTTGAACTTGTTTAGCACACTGCAGTCTTCTATGACGAATTTTTTGTTACACATAATAAAATCAATTTCATTTGCCGTCCCATTTGGATGTCTCCATGTCCATTTCCTGTGTGGCTTTTTCTTGAAGAAGGAGTTCAAGATGAAAAACCCTTCTGCCTCTGCAAACTCAACGAGAGTATTTCCACGCTGGTTTCTGTTGCCGTGACCGAATTTACCTACTGAAGTTTCATTCTGTTGCCGTTGCCCTATTTTTGCATTGAAATCTCCCATAATTATTTTCAAGTGCTGCTTACCTTTATTATTTAGATGACAAATTTCCTCATAAAATTCTTCAATTTCTTCTTCAGGATGACTTGTGGTGGGTGCATAAGTTTGAATAATCTGAGCCTGGTATCTTTTCGAGAGTTGGATAACAAGTCGTGCAGCTCTGTCAGAGGAACTTTCAACTTCTACAACTTTATCCTTCAGTTTCTTGTTTATTATAAATCCAACACCACTAGTTCTGCCAGTATCTGTCCCACGATAGTAGAAGAGATGTCCACTTTTCAGTTCGATGAGATCTTCTCCTTTTCTCCTTACCTCACTTAGCCCCACGATGTCTCACTTGATCCTTTGTAATTCCTCTTCCAATTCAAGAAGCCTTGAATCAGAAGATAGGGAGCGTCCATTGTAAGTAGCCAAGGTCAGCATCAGATGGCAGCCTAGTCCGGTCCTCCGGGGATTCTTAGCACCCTCTGCCTTCATGTCGCACTGGCCGCTGCCTTGGCCATGCAGGGGTGACATGGAGGAGACTGGCACAAGACAGACCGTTGTGGAGGAAACTTGGGGAGACCTTCGTCCAGCAGTGGATTGATAATGGTTGACAATGATGATGATGATATATATATATATATATATATATATATATATATATATATATATATATACAGTAAAACACACACAAGTTCAGAACTTTGAGAAGTTTCCTTTAAATGTAGTACAAAACAGTATTTAGCATTAATAAGGGCAAACAGCAGCCCAATCAGTTATTACATTCCCTGAAATCTACAGATGAATTAATTTGTTCTACCAAAAGCTTACCTTTGTTATGAAATAAAACACTGAGTATGCAAAGACATACACTGCAGAACCACCAGATACAATAAAAGATCTCCACCACCAATGGTAATCCTGGAAAGAAAAAATGGATTTAATGCATATACTTCAGATTTGTATGGTAGCTTAGTATGTAGCAGAATTTTGTGATACAAAATGAATACCACCAACAGCTGTTGAGACATAAGTACATACACATACAAAAACTACCACCTACAGCTTTCATAATTAACAGAAAATTAAATAGAAAAATTAATCATTCTTCCAACTTGAAAGACAACATATCTCAAAGAAACATTTAAAACTTCAAACTGCATATGTAGATTACACACTATTTCAGGCACATCTGGGAATTGCCACATAGTTCTGTACGTGGCAATTCAAGTGTCAGTAACAATGTTTCTGCTTACCAATTTCTAAATAAAGACAAAAATTATAAGTAAGGGTGTAAGTTTCCATTAAGTTTTAATACAAACACAGGGCTGCCAGCCTATCACACCCAAGAAAATAGTTGCTTTAGTAGCCACTAATGGTAAAAATGGTAGCCTTAGTAGCTTAAATAATAGCCTTAAAAACTTATGTTAATAACTAAAATAGTTTTCCAAAAAAGTGCATGAGTTTTAAAATGTAAGTGCTTCACACTAAAAACAATTTTTTTTTGTTAATTTTTTTTTTTTTTTCAAACCATGCAGACAAAATTAGCACTTGTTCACATTTTGGTGAAAAAAAAATTATGCACATATACATACACCCACACACTACAAAAAAAAAAAGCATCTAAGTTTCAATATAATGCTATTCAAGACACTCAGAAATATAAAGGTTATAGAAATTACACCCAAAAATACTCTATTCAATTATATACTAAAAACTACTTACATAAACTAACCTAATACAAACTTTGGAGTTAGAAAACACTTCCTTCTTTGACATTGTTCTGGAGGTCAGATATTCTCATCTGTATCAAGCCAGTATGGAGAGCTTTCTTCTGCTTTTGTGGTTGGTAAAAAAATATAAGATTTTCCAAGTGGGCTTCATACACTGGGTTGAGAAAAATGTGTATTTCTTCTTTCAAAGGCCATAGTTCTGGTCATTCAGTGCTATGATGATCACTTGTTTTGTTCTGTAGACATACTCGTAGTTATCTGATATGAGGTATATCAAGAATTTCATTGGAATTGACAATCAATCTCTGCCATATCCCAAATAGAAAAACGAGGCACTTTTTCGGCGAAATATCTTGATTCGTGTAAGTCGTTCCTCTAATCACGTGTGGGTCTAGTCTATACTTTCCATTGACTTTCCTCCATGATACTTACAATAGAGCAGAAAGCAATGAACTGAACAAGACATATCGATATCAAAGTTGATATTCACGTGGATCGATATTAAAACTGATTTTATACAAGCACATTGACACAAATTACGTTTTTTTTTTTTAAATAGTAGCCTTACAATTAAAATAGTTCAGGGTTTTTTCTGAAAATAGTTTCTTTTGGCTGTTTTCTGTAGGAAATAGTAGCCATAGTCGCATGTCACCAAAAATAGTAGCAATAGTCGCCTATTAGTCGCCACTGGCAGCCCTGCAAACATTAAATACTAACAATAAAACTGTAAAATTGGATGTGTGTGCTTAATGTGACATTTATTTCCTATGTATTATCGCAAAACTTTTGCTAAATGTATTCAAGAGCTACATAGGTGAATATTAATTTTTTTAGATTCCCAGAATTTATTTCATCTAAAGCATTAGTTCCACATACAGTTTCTCAAAGAATTCTCCACCACTCTCTGTGGAAAGGTGCATCTCCCAGTACCAGTCATTAAAATATTATCACCACGTCTGTCTCAGGATGGTCCAAATTTGTTCTTCGTAGGCAGCAACAGCCTCTTCTAGACCCTCTAAATGATGCCAGTGCAGCTTTTCGTTCATGTCTGAGAACAGGAAAAAGTCAAACAGAGATAGGCAAGGAATATGTGGCAGAATGTTCACCAACAGAACCCCAGACTCCTGCAGACGTTTTCAGTGTAGTATGGGCAGAGGAATTTTCTTGGTGCAACAAGTCAGTGGAGTCCTATTTCTCTGTGCCCTTTCCTCCCTTTTCACTTGGCAGACACATGGCAGAATACTATTCTGCAGTGACTATCCGATTCTCTAGGTAAACGGCTGCAACATGTCCACTGGCAGAGAAAGATGAGGTCGCCATCTTTCTGACAACACTCCTTGGGCACTTGATTTTCACAAGGAAATTATCATTCGGAAACATCCAAATACCAACTAAGGCCTCGCCTCAGGGTCATATTGATATACACAGCTTCTGTCTTGTCTGACGATGCAAAGGGTATCTGTCTGCAAAACTTTAGATCATTTCATGCTGCCACCCCACTCTGGCTTTATTTTGCATCTGTGCCAGTTTGTGGGGCACTTAAAGGTAGCAAAGTTTCCATCAACACAAGTACTGCAAAATTTCCTTAATGAATATAAATTTTGTGGAATAAATATTCTTCTCTTAATACATAGATGTCAGAATTATTAACTCAGCAACCACACATACCAGAATTGCCTGTATTTATTATTGTTCATGATGTAACATCAATCACATCAGAAAACTTCAAAATTACATTACCCTGGAGAGGGAATTGACCCTGCATCTCCAGGTTTCTGTTTGAGCATGCTATCCACACACCACTCATGATGGAGAAGTCCTATCAAGGAATGAAAAATACCTGAAAGGATATGTGGCTAACTGAGCATGTGCAGAAATTGTGTACTTGCCCACAAAAATTTATCTTTTAAGATAACAAATCAGAACCCTCGTTTTTTGTTTTTTTTTAGTTAAAAAAATGTGATCAACTTTATTTTTACATGCTTTGCATTTCCATTTTATTTATTTTTGATTGGGGTTTTAACAACTACTGATGGGCTATAAGATGTCACCCATACCTAATTAAGGGTCACTGAAGAGAGAGAGAGAGAGAGAGAGAGAGAGAGAGAGAGAGAGAGAGAGAGAGAGAGAGAGAGAGATAAGACAAACACAACATCGGTGCCTCATTGGGATTCGAACCCGGACCCATCTCAGATGAATAGTCAGAAGCCATCACCCAGACCACTGCGCCACTGTGGCGCCATTTCTGTTTTAAGGGTCTGTATTTAAAATGTTCCATGCCCAAAAGCATGTATATTAAATTTTATTATGATGATGCTGAAATTGGTATGAAATGGGTATTTGAGAAATTTCGTGATTCTGCCATGTTCCTTTCATTGAAGTTTTCACCCTTTGTCACTAAACACCAGATGCTAGTTCCATCGGAGGCATGCATCCCGTTGCTGACTATAAACAACATTTGGAGGAAAACTACATATGGTTCTAACTTCTGAACCTTGACCAAAATATAATTAAAGAAGTGATATTCTTCAGTCCCTGGCACTCCGTAACAATAATACAACTTCCCGTGATTAGCAGTGAAATGAATCACAACATGCAACGAGTGTCTTATTTCTTGTAGTAAGAAATTCGATTCCAAACTTTATTTTAAATTTAGTTGCCTGAACCAGGCAAACTAAATTTTTTATATACCTGCCCAGGCCAATAGTTTACATGTCACAAGCATCTCAGGCATGGTATTTTTCAAACCCTGGTTATAAATGAACAACAACTGGTAGATGTTGGTTTGATTCTAGCTTCAGGGCAATGTAATAAAGTTTTCTGATGTGATTGATGTTAATAAATTAGTGGTAGGCAATGCAAGTAACTAACAAACAAATTAAAGAAGAAGGTAGTGTAGAACACACAAAGTTACGTATAAAAGTTTAATGCAAATATATTTCAGCTATTACTATGGCCTTCATCAGTGCGACTACGATTGGTTTATGTTGCCAGATTGGAAAGGTAAATTTTGTAATGGTAACTCTGGGTGACATAATGCAATGAGGGATTTCCAGATGCAAGGAACAAAAATGGGAAGCTCAGAGTTGCAATTTTTGGAAAATAAAATTTCCAAACTTTCTCTAAACCTCAGAGCATATCGATTTTGGAAGTGAGCCAACTTTTTAAGTATCAGACCAAAGTGGAATAGCAGAAGTGTCGGCCATGGTAAGAAGAGCAGATGAAGGTTTTCCAAATTTCACATCAGATTGGTGTTCCTGAAGTCTTGAGAGAATTTTCCGGAATGAACTTCCTATGTATGTGGTTAATCCAACGTTAGTCTTGATCGGAATTGTATACACTCCAGGCGAAGAAAGCAGAGGTCTTGGGTCTCTGTCATTACAGAGTATAACAGAAATTGAAGGGGAAGAACGAATGGCAAGTCCATATCCTTCTCTTTTGAAGATACTGATCAGTTTGTAGGCAGAAGGTTCGTGGTAAGGGATTGAGCCAGCAAATGTTAGTTTATTTTTTGCTGAAATAAGTTGAACAGCAACTGGTTTTTTCTTAGCATTTTGAATTAATTTAGAAACCAGGAGAGGGGGAAAGCCATGCTGAGTAGCGATCAAGCGGATGTTTGCTAATTCATTTGTTAGATTAACTTCAGTGTTACAAACCAAATGCGCTCAATGAATGAGAGACTTGAGGGCTGACAGTTTATATTGGTGGAAGGTACGAGAATTGAAAGGAATAATGCTATTGATAGAAACTGGTTTTTGGTAGACAGAAGTCGAAAGAAGATTATTACATTTTGAGATGCTGACATCCAAGAAATGTATCTTGCCATCAATTTCTTCATTAACAGTGAATCTAATGGATGGAAATTTTTCAGTGATTAAATTTGTGAGTTGCAATAGATCTTTTTTAGGATGAGGCCAGATGACAAAATTACTGTCAACATAATGGAGCCATAAGGTAGGTTGTTGGTCATGTTGTGTCACTATTGATTGCTCAATATTTTGCAGGTATACTTCAGCCAAAAAGTGGGGAAAGAGGTGACCCCATCGGTACACCTTGTTTTTGTTGATAAGCATTGATTATTAAAAACAAAGAAACTGTGTTGACGAAGAGAATACAGGCAATCATGCAAATCCTTGGTTAAAGTGCTGTCCATGGGGAATTGTTCTTTGAATTTATGAATGAGTAGCATGTGTGCTTGAAATTGAGGCACAGAAGGAAAAAGTGATTCAACATCCAGGGTAAACATACTTGCATGACCATCAATGGAGTTTAGAAGTTTAGTGATGAATTCAGCAGTGGATGAGATATTGAAGGGGTGGTTATTAGTGATAATCTTGAATTTTTTGGCAAGACATTTTTCTAGGTTACAAGCAGGACAGTGAGTATTTTCCACAAGAGGTCTAATTAGAGCATTAGCTTTGTGTAATTTAATTTGGGCAAATAATCTAGGAGAATTGTAGAAAGAAGGAGCGGAAAAATCTCCCAAGAAAACCTTTAACGACTTTAACTTGTTGAGGCGATCCACAGATGATTTCAAGGTTTCCACATCATTTTTAGGAAGAAATTTGCAATTGGTGGAAAGAAGGAAATCATTGACTTTTTGATTAAGGATATCCTTTTCAATAATGACTGGAAGGCTGACTTTATCAGTCATACATACAGCTAAATTTTTAGCTTTTTAGGAACTGGTTAGTTTTAAACAGCTTTGAGGCAAACTTAGTATTAGTGACAGAACTTGAGTGTGCTTGCTTAATAAAGATGGCAGCAGCCTGAGTACGTATTTTATGCAGAGGTCGTTAAAGGTTTTCTTGGGAGATTTTTCTGCTCCTTCTTTCTACAATTCTCCTAGATTATTTGCCCAAATTAAATTACACAAAGCTAATGCTCTAATTAGACCTCTTGTGGGAAATACTCACGCTCCTGCTTATAACCTAGAAAAATGACTTGCCAAAAAATTCAAGATTATCACTAATAACCACCCATTCAATATCTCATCCACTGCTGAATTCATCTCTAGACTTCCAAACTCCATTGATGGTCATGCAAATATGTTTACCCTGGACGTTGAATCACTTTTCCTTCTGTGCCTCAATTTGAAGCACACAAGCTACTCATTCATAAATTCAAAGAACAATTACAATTCCCCATGGACAGCACTTTAACCAAGGATTTGTATGATTGCCTGTATTCTCTTCGTGAACACAGTTTCTTCGTTTTTAATAATCAATGCTATCAACAAAACTAAGGTGTACCAATGGGGTCACCTTTTTCCCAACTTTTGGCTGAAGTATACCTGCAAAATATTGAGCAATCAATAGTGATGCAGCATGACCAACAACCTACCTTATGGCTCCGTTGCAAGCTATAGAGGAATCATCGGCATGGCGAGTGACACCCTATACGCTGATGACTTTTCTTTTCCTCTATTCGGTGAAAAAGAAATGCCTAGCGAGCAACAGAGGGGTCATCAGCATGGCAAGTGACACCCGACCTATTCGACGAAAAAGAAATGTCTCGCGAGCAACGACGTGCAAACTATTCGGTGATTTTGTAATGCCAGGTGTCACCTGACAGTCGAGTGGAAAGGGTTAAAACATTTGCACCAAAATTTTCACAAGCACAAAACCACATGTAATCAATATAAGGAGCTTGCAAAAGGCGCTGAGCTGAGCTCTATCTAGGCTTTTGCGAACGGCACTCTCAAACTCTCAAACGGCTGTACGGGGAATCATATGACAAACAGCGTACGAGAAGAAGCTCTGCCTCCGTTGACAGGGTGAAGTCAGAACATCGACGGCGTGTAGGGACCACCTGTAAAGTGCCTTTTTTCAACCAAAAGACGGTAAAAAAAAAACCAAAAAAATTGCGTGCAGGATCATGCATGGGCTTTTCCGTAGTTTTTTGGGTAACTTCCGTAAAACCGTAAGATGGAGTGAGAAAAAAATCCATACAAACTACGGAAAATCTGTAAATGTTGGCATCTCTGAATGCCTATGAATCCTTTAGAAACAGAATCATCGTATCCTGCCACAGGAGAACCATTTTCAGTCGTCCTCCGCATCAATGAAATAGCTAACACTGTATTACGTAATCGCACACCTTGCCCGGAACGAAATAACTGTGCCATCCCAAAGAGCAGGGAACGGTATATAAACAATCTCAATTGCGCAACACTCCGAAAGACCATCAAACCACCTGTAAACAATCTTCATCAGGATTTCATAGTGTACAGCATCGTTTCTTCTACATACCACGTGATTACAACAAAACTCCGCCTCCATAAGCTCCAACTACATCGCAAAACCTATTCGTCATTTATGCTGAAAAACAACGAAGTAGAAGGTAGGTGAAAAACATTCTGAAATGTTGGGATTGGCGTAGTGTTGATTAAGCATTATTATACGTTTAACCAAATTATGCGTAGACCTTAAAATAGCGTCATTTGATTTGCCATTTAAAATGGAATTTTTTGCTGTGAATTTTTTTTTTTCGCTCGCCAGTTTTTTCATTAACTTTCCATTTGGAACTTGAAGTATGTTCTGTTAAATATCAATCATAAAGCACTTGAAATGGCTTGGACCTCTGGTGTTGGGAGATTGTTCTGTGTAAGTAATTTTGTTTTGATAATTTCGTGAGCAAGTTTCACTGTTACACTTGGGAAGAGTGACACTACCTCCAGTGAAGAAAAAACAAACAGAGAGCTTGTCGGTGCATAGTTCTGAATCCTGTTTACTACTTCTGTCGAGCTGGTTACTCAGTAAGTCAATGATTTGGCTATTAGAAAAGTTGCCAGCGCCTTTTCAGGAGGTCTTAAAGGATTGGCGTATCCTGAAACAAGAGGCCAAATAGGTAATTCCGCTTTATGTACTTTTATCTTCCCAAACAATTCTGAAATGCATGGACCATTAGGAGGGTATAATGCTCGGGAAGATTACTGTGGTTCTTCAGTTTACTAAGTGCCCCCAACAGTGGCTGCAGTAGGATCCGTCTTAATGATATGGTGTGGTATTTTTGCAATTGCTTCCAGAACTTTGGAGTAGTAATCATCAGCATTCATAATAACAATTTGGTTGGTTTTGTCTGCTGTCACTATAGACATACACATAAAGTTATCCTGGATCAATTACTTATGAAGTATTTATCTTCTATAGATACATAGGCCAAACAATTTGAATCCAGACATATGAAAAAAATTAGAAATTTGGTATCAGATGAAATACAACCAATCTGATAATGTGCCAGTCACTGGCACAAAAGATTTCATGTGATGTTTTAATTAATATTCGTACATTTATTATTACTTCATAGTGTAATTAAAGTTTTAGATTCTCATCATTCACTTTCATTCAAGACTATGTTCAATATCATGCGGAGACAGCGTTATCAGTACATCTAGTGATTTCAGCATGAAGTTATTCACGACTTTTACAGAATGTGTCCACACAGTCAAGGAAATGCAAAAGATTTTATTACAGTCCATGAAGATCCATGTATTGAAGAGGCAACGAATCATATGAACAAGTTTGTTGCTTTGAAAAAATCAGAAGAAAATGATTTGATTGAGGACGCATCTGATGTGATTGTAGAAGAGGTATGCAAATTGTTTAAAGATGCTGTGAAGTGTAATGAGGAGTTATAAAAGCTTTTTGTAAACAAAGGGGATTAGCACTGTTGAAGAATTTGAAAATTCATTTTGAAAAAATACATATTGCAAAAAAAAAAAAAAAAAAAAAAAAACATTTTTACAAGATTTTTTTGCATCCAAAAATTACTAACTGATTGCATTTAATAATAAAATATAAGTATGTGCATTTCAAAATTCATGGTGTAACACATTTTATTGTTACAAACATATGGTTAAACATGCATCAAAATGTGTACATTGTATGTACTGCATTTTAAAATGAAAGAACTGTATGTGTACTTAGTGTATCCACATGTATTGTACTGTTTTGCATGTTTTGCCAAAACAATAGCAAAAAAAAACATTTAATCAAAAAGTATCACTTTAATTAGATACTCTATGTACATACTTAATATGAAGTTTTTGTACTGTGAGCCTAGCTGGGCTCAGAAGTCAACCTTCTGAATACTGCACACCATTCAATAGTGGGCTAATGTTTCCAGGGTATCTGCTATTTGGAGGTTTTACTGTACTTCCATACAATTTCCAAAACCAGCAGCAAATGAATGCCCCGAACAGCCTGCTTGATCTGTTCATAACTAAACCATACTCTTTATCAAAGCTTCCACACAGGCAGCATGTTCTGCAACTACTGCTGCCTGGTGGGGCTTATGCATACCATCTTGCACGAAATTTTCTACAAAAAAATCAGCAAACCACTCACAAGCAGTTGAGCAAGATGGAGAAGACACTGGTAAGCTCTATGGAATTTTTCCCCACACTCCCGGTGAGTCAGTCTGCCTTTGAAATCTAAAACAATCCTGGTGCAAAAATATGTCAGGCATATTCCTTTTACACAATTGTAGGGCCAGACAAATCAATTCTTAGATAATACCTTTTGTTTTCCGCCATATAGCGAGCTACCGCCTCGCCTTTACTATACGATCTGGCTATCAAGGCGGCTGAAAGGCGTCCTTGTGTAGAAGAATAATTACCTCGACAAAACTCAGTCCAGTACACGGAAATAAAAAACAGCAAGATTTTATAATTCCAATAACATTTGCTTCACGAGTTTCCGATGGCTTCCCGCTCGGGGTCCTCGTGCTGACCATGTGCTACTTTTTCACAATTCTTTCTGTGATACCCGGTGGACGAAGGAATCCTCCTTCCCGTTCACCACGCTGTACTTCTGCGATACTCGCAGCCCTTCCGCCAAAACCCGGTGTCCAAATTAGGACCCTCTCTCCTTGAGGACCGAAGCTCAACTGTCTCACCAAAATCTCTTGATCCTTTCGGTCCTATCCCACGCATGCACAAGAAAAACTCGTTACCCCGGTCAAGTACGTGAAGTACCTGAGCTCAGGAATGTCGTCGGATACCCGCAGGCGATTACAACCGCACGTATACAAAAGCGGTATGACAACTTGTTTAACAGAAGCACTCGAGCAGCCGACTCTTCAAGGTCAGGTGCCCCAGGCATTCATGCACCACTCCCTTAATCCTCACATAGGATTTAAATTGTTCCAGGTGGTGATGAGTGTCAGTTCTTAGTTGAAACAACAAAATGAAGGAATGAAGCGTCCGTCCGCACGTGTTCATCACAACATTAAATTAAATAAATTCATAATTGACAGTTTGATTGCGGGTGACCCTTACAACAATATTTTCATAAGTTTCCATGATTCTGTCATGTTTATGATAATTTTTTTTCCACAATAGTTATTTGTATATATTACACATCCAAACACATGTAAGCTGCTTTGGATTCTTCTACTTGTTTGTGCAAAAGAATTGTCACAGGCCTGATTTTACGTCTGCTAAAGTGGCAACAAAAACTCCTTATTATATGCCAGCCTCAGTACTGGTGTGATCATATATTTTTTTCTTTCATGGGCTAGGTTCCACAAGTGATGTAATTAATGCAAACAACCTGCCTCAATCCACCTTTTATGTATAGAAGGATAATTCGTTCTAGCTTCAAATAAAAGCTGATGATAATTACTTCATTAGTAGACATTTATTTGTGGCATTATTGCAGGTCTACTTTAAGAATAAGGGCTTGAAAAATTACCATATCCAAGATGTCCAGGGCATGTAAATTACTGGCCTGGGCAGGTAAAAAAAAAGAAAAAAAGTTGTCCAGTTGGACAAGGGCAACTAGATTTAAAAACAAAAAATTTAGAATGGAGAATTTCTTACTTTAAGTAAAGAGACCATCATCACATGCCGTTCTCATTTTTTTTTTGCAAATCATTGGAAGTTGTATTACTGTTATTAAGTGCCATGGACAGGAGAATATCACTTCTTTAATTATACTCTGCTGTAGGTCCAGAAATTGGGGCCATACGTAATTCTGCTCCAAATGTTGTTTACAATCAGTGACAGGATTCATGCCTCTGATGGAACTAGCCTCCGGTGTTTAGTGACAAAGGGTGAAAACTTCAATGAAACAAAAGGACACCGATTGATGGGCAAAAAGTAGTGCTTCGGAGTAGAAGCTGGGAGGCACGGTGGGAAGCGAATGGCAATGGAGTACCACACAACCCATCTGGTGTAACTTGAGCGAGTTAGGTAAGGTGGGAAGCAGTGGTAGCTCCCGCCTGTGAACAAACGGTGGTACTGCTGAACAAATAAAAAAAAAAAAAGTACAGTTTCGTTTAAAATGAGCCTGCACAATGCTTTCAATTTAACCGACAAAGGAGCAAACATTGCTGACGCCAATTGTTGCTTCAGCTACGGTTGATCAAGTTGTGTGAAATAATGAATAATCAATGTTTTGTTTTGTTTTGTTTTTTCTGTAAAAATAAAAATCATGTTTCTTTACAAATCCTAGTAAGCAAACATGAAATTCCCAACTGGTCAACAGTAGTTACAAATTCGTGAGTGATGTTATTTTAGAATTGGAATCCACAGCATTGGTAAAATGGGAACTTAACAGACTACAATGAAGTGTACAGAGAGGGGGGAAACACAGCTCAGGAATCATGAATAAAACAATTAATAATTGGTATGTGTGTGCTTGGTGTTTCCAATTATGTTTATCTAAAGTATTAAGCAACACCAAAATCGGTAAACTGAATAATATTGAAGTCACAGACTTTTTTCTGAAAGAGAACTGGGGAAGCTTATCCCAAAATTGAAACACCTTGTGAGAACATTGATGTTGAGTGGAACAGATGAAAAAAAAAAAACTGTATAATTGAGGCTGCAAGGAGAGCTTATCATGCGATATTATAAAAGGGTAAAAAGGCTTAGAGAAATCTTTTAAACAGTAGACATGCCAAGAGTCTTACAAAAAAAGTCCTGACTAAAGGCAAGGCAAAACTGCATATTAGGAATGCTAAAGTTCAGGCATAGGAATACTCAATAGCATTACAAGGAAGGGAACTTCCAAAACAGTCCAAAAATATTTTGGAGTGTTGTCAAATGGTGAAGGAATGGAGGACAGCCTGTTGTTATAAATTTAACTGAAAAAGAAAGTCAGGTTCTGGTGTCACAGGAGGATATACTGTACTGACAAAATAAATTTTTTAATATGTTGAACGGACATCCAGAGATAGATGAACTTGTAGTGGATGATGACTTAGCAAATCTTAGTTGTCCTCTTTATCACAAGACAGAAGCAGTTCAAAAATGTACTGAGTTTTTATAATGCTGATTATGATCATATTTATGGAGCACATTTTTTTTACCAGCATACCATAATGAGATAATCTTCCAGAAAACTTCAAGGTTCATCTTCCATAATGGTGAGTTAATCTTTCATAAGAATGAGATAATCTACCACAAAAGTGTAATAGCATAATGAGTTAATCTTCCATACGAGTGAGTTAATCATAATGAGTTAATCCTCTGTAATCACATAAGGAGCTAATCATCCATAAGAATGTTTCCACGGAAAGAAAACATCCGATACCGCTGGTATATTACAATGAACTTTACAAATAAAACTCTGTGAAGTTATGAAAATGCTTACTTCTCCACACAGCTGGAAATAAACCATGACGATTGATATCTGTGAGCATGAGATGACCAAAATGATGAAGACTAAGAAGAGGAAGCCAAACAAGTAGTAAAATTGGTTTTCCCAAATAGCCTGAAACATAAATACGCACAAAGTTTAATTTTTAAAACTGATGGGAAACACAGAAAAATCACATCGCAGAATGTTAATGTTTTTGTTCTCATTTTACCACTGTTACTGAGCAAAAGTATGACATCAAAATGATGATTGTACAATTAAGCAATGTCATAAGTTCATCAGAAGTCAGCTTGGATTCCATTTAATTAACAATCAGAACAGGAAACAAATATCTAGTTATTCAGACACACAACACACTTAGCAGAAGCAGAAAGCCAAGCCGTAAAACAAAAGATGTTAATACAGTCAACCCTTGATGTACCACCACTGTTAGTTACATTACATTGTGGCATAACGTCACAGGTGGCACTATACCAAATTTGCTGGTTATTTTTAAGTAACTTAAATTTGTAAACTATAGTTCATACATCATACATACATATCACTAAGCTGTTCTCTGAGATTCAGAGGTTAGCTCCAAAAAGAAATACAAACTTCCAGATATTTTTACTTATTGTTGTCGTATCAAACTTCGCTATTTACAGCGATCTTGACATACAACTCGTGCTTCACTGATATCCATTACACGCCTTACACAAGATCTTTTATACTTCATACTCATAATCTTTTTCTCATGCAGACACTCCTGAATCTGATCCACCCATGTCTTCCTTGGCCTTCCTCTGCCTTTCCTTCCTGCCACTTGGGTTGAAAATATTTTCTTAGTAAGCATTTCATCACTCATTCTTTCAACATGGCCAAACCACCGAAGCATATTGGTCTCCACCTTGCTAACAACATTTTGCTTTACATCACACCACTGCAATACATCTTCATTCCTCACACAATCAGAATCCCACGTAAGTAACGCATCTTGCCACAAACCCCACGTAAGTAACGCATTTCACCAGCACACAAACGACTCCTATGTTTCTTCTGCAGTACCCAGGTTTCACTGCCATACATCAGAGTACGAACAATTACTGTTTCATACACAGCTATGCGGGACTCTCTAGAGAACCCATCATTCCTGTGAAAACCTCCCAGAGCAGCTATGACTTTCAAAGAAGAATTCACTCGCCTACTGATTTCACCATCCAACTTGTTCTCTCTGTCAAACATGCTTCCTAAATACACAAACTCACTCACCTGGTCAATCACAGTGCCATTTATACTTACATTACATTACATTCAGTGCTAACCATTCCTCTCTCAAACACCATAACTTTGGGTTTTCCCTTATTTATACTCAGTTTGAATTTCATGCAAACTTCGTGCATCCGAGTCAACATACTCTGCAACTCACTTTTGCTCTCTGCCAACAGGACAGTGTCATCAGCATACAGCAATCTGCACACACGGATATCACCAAGACATAAATCACTATTATCTATTTTGGCATCACGCATGCATGCGTCCATAAATATATTAAACAGCCATGGTGACATTACACAACCTTGTTTAACTCCTGCACCAATGGAAAACCATTTTGATAAAACACCATTCACTCGTACACAAGCTCTACTAACAGCATACATGGCTTCTACACTATTAAGTAGATTCCCAGTAACACCATATTCATTCAAAACCTTCCTAAAAAGTGTCCTATTCACTCGGTCGTAAGCTTTCTCTAAATCTATGAAGGCAGCAAAACTTTCTTCCCAACAGCCAGATAATTTTCAATCATCATGCGTAATGCAAAAATCTGATTAGTGCAGCCTTTACCAGGCATAAAACCACTCTGAGCATCCCACACTTTCTCTGATGTAAGACCCCGTACTTTTTCAATAAAAACCTTACCAAACACTTTCCCTGGCACACTCAGTAGGCTAATACCACGAAAGTTCTTGCATTCAGTCTGATCACCTTTTCCCTTATACAAGGGAACAATGATAGCATCCTTCCAATCCCGAGGGACCATTCCTAACTCCCAGCACAACTGGCAAATTTCAGTTAACCAGTCAATTATAGAGTCACCACCATATTTCAACATCTCTGCAGTTATGCCATCAACTCCCGGAGCCTTACCATTCTGAAGAGATTTTAGAGCTTTACACACTTCTCTTGAGATCCCTCCTGTGCTTTCATCCCTCATTGTGACATCATCTGCATCTGTCACAGAATCATTTTTGCTCTCTTGATCTAATAACTCACAGAAGTATTCACCGCATCTTTCACTTAACTCATTGGGCTCCCATATCATTTCCCGATCTCATTCTTCACACAACTTACAACTTTGTTTCCCCTATTTTTCCTGAGTCTCATGTACTTCCAGAAGGACTTTCTATCTTTCCAAAAAGCCAGTTCATGCCTTTCCACTTTCTCCTTCCTGTCTTTTGCCTTACTGTGGCGAATCAGCTTAGCAGCTTCACGCTTCTTACAGCGATATTCATCCACAGAGACTCTACCTTGCAACATCCCCAAATAGGCTTCCTTCTTTTTCTTTACTGTCTCATCAATCTCACTATTCCCCCAAGCATCACCTCTATTGTTACCCACTGTTGTGGTACCACAGACCTCTTTAGCAGCAGTGACAAAACAGTTCTTAAAACATTCCCACTTCTTTTCTACATCCCTCTCACAAGATTTCAGATCCTTCAGTCGTTCTCTGAGTAAGTCAGAATGCCGCTGATGATCTTCAAGGAGCCTATCAACCTTTATTCTTTCTATCCTGGGTCTCTTCCTATTTCTTTTCCTCCAACCAACATTAAGTTTCACTCGTGACACTACCAAGTAATGATCAGAACCAACATCCGCACCTCTCATCACACGGGTGTCAAAAACTAAGTGTTTCAAACGCTGATCGTAAACAACAAAATCTATCACACTCTTTTGACCAAGAGTACGATTTTCCCAAGTATATGTGTGTATATACTTGTGGTTGAAAAATGTATTAGATACACACAATCCATTCTCAATGCAGAGTTCAATTAATCTTTCACCATTATCATTCACACAAGGATCATTAAACTTACCCAGAACATTGTCAGAAATTGCATTCTGCACACCTACTCTAGCATTGAAATCCCTATTATTATAACTTTCTCTTTAGCACCAAACTGGCTCAAAACAGCTTTTAGCTCATTCCAGAAATCTTCCTTCTTATCAGAAGGTTCAGAGTCACAAGGAGCATACACTACAACAATTACAATTCTCTGGTTTCACTTTCAAACGAATCCAGAGAATTCTCTCACTTATGCAACTATAATGAATCAAGTTGTTCTTCATCTTTTCACTTAAAATCACACCTACACCAGCCTGTCCTCTCATATTATCCAATACTCCAGACCACATACTCACCGTGCCATTCACTTCTTCTACCCCAATTTCCTTCTTTTTGGTTTCACTTACACACAGCACATTCAGTCTATACTTATTCATCTCCTCAATCACCTCACTCATCTTGCCATTTATACCTCTAGTATTCCATACACCAATCTTAAATTCACTCAGCTGAGATCTCTTTCTCATACGCCGTTTAGAGAGTCCAGGTCGATTCCGTGGTGGACCGTCCTCCTCAAGTGTGGTAGGTCCACCATATCCCACACTTGAGTCATTCTTAATATTTCTTTTTGTCTTTTTAATCAGGTAAGTACATCAGTGTGGGGGATTAGCCTACAGCTGAGGGTTCCAGTTGGTCATTCAACCTAAGGATTCTGGAACAAAACCCAGTGAGTTGGGGTCTTTTCGCCAATGTCACACAGAACTAGCTTGCACCTCTCCAAGATTCACAGAGGCCTAGTTGCTGTAATCATAATTAGCATAAGAACATGTTAATTAGAAAAATATGCAGTTATATGTTGCAGTGCGTCCATTTTCCTCTCAGGAGCTTCTGGTATACATTAAATGTGAAATTCACTTTGTATGGTAGAAAGACAGGGTTAACATTTCAGTTGTAAGGAAATCAATAAAAATCATATTATGCTACTAACACTTTACCAAGTGAATATTAATAGCATTTATCCAAAACCATTTTACATGCTTTAGTTTTTCTGTAAAACATCTCGTTTATTTCCATTCATGATTTACATTTGAACCCGTTTCCAGGGGACAATCTGATTTAACAAGTACATTTGAATTATTGCCATTCTGTGAGTTTAATTCAAAGAATCTTTTTAATGTTAAAAAGCATTGATTCACAACTTTGATTGAATCAGTGTCTTTAACATTAAGGTTCACCACAAGTGAATCATGGTGTGAAACAGTTTCTGAGTGTTCTAGGTAAAGTGTTTGGGAAGGTCATTATTGGTAAGGTACATTGTCTTACATCAGAGAAAGTGTAGGATGTACAGAATGGTTTTATACCTGGTAAGGGCTGCACTAATAAAATGTTTGCATTACACATGATGATGGAAAAGTATCTGTCTGTTGGTAAAAAAGTGTTTGCAGTCTTCATTAATTTAGAGAAAGCTTATGACAAAGTAAATAAGACTCTTCTGTGGAAGGTATTGAATGAATATGGTGTTACTGAGAATCAACTTAATAGTGTGAAAGCCATGTACTCTGGCAGTAGAGCTTGTGTACGAGTGAATGGTGTTTTATCAAAATGGTTTTCTATTAGTGCAGGAGTCAGACAAGATTGGGTAATGTCACCCTGGCTGTTTAATATATTTATGGATGCATGCATGTGTCTTGCCAAAATGGATAATATTGGTTTATGTCTTGGTAATATCCATGTGTGAAGATTGCTCTATGCTGATGACACAGTCCTATTTAGCAGAGAGCAAAAGTGAGTTGCAGAGCATGTTGTCCTGGATGTACGAAGAATAATTAATACACAATTGACATGGATTAGAAACATCAAACAGAAGTCATTGCTCTTTCCACATTAACCCTTTAACGACCATGACCCCAAAATCTTGTATCACTCCAAATATCATACCGCTTGAAACTGTCTGTTGGTTCACTTCTTTGTTTAATAACAACAATAGTGACTGAGGGTGACTCCTGCTGATCCCTCATAGGTCGAGAAAATTTGAAGAACAGGTAAGGGTAGGAAATCTGACTCACTTCAGACAGGCGTTTCGGGTAGCTAGGCCGTTTGTATGTATGGGCGTTTTGGTCGTTAAAGGGTTAATAAGTGAGTCACGGAAAAATTATCATCGACTGCCACCAGGAATCAAACCCAGGGTCTTCCAGTTACGTGCCAGACATGCTACCACTGCACCACAGCTGCCTCGAATTCTCCAAACTCACATACGACTAACTACCAAACACCACTTGGCACGTTGCTTCTTTAAGCCCCGCACTATCCTGGGGATTCACCAAAGATGGTAAGCAGCAACTGAACAAATAACTAGGAGGCGAATGAATAATTAATACACACAATTGATGTGGATCAGGAGCATCAAACAGAAGTCATCGCTCTTTCCACGTTAATATGGGTTCGATTCCTGGTGGCAGCCGACGATAATTTTTCCGTGACTTACTTATTAACGTGGAAAGAGCGGTGACTTCTGTTTGATATTCCTAATCCACATCAATTGTGTGTATTAATTACTCATTTGCCTCCTAGTTATTTGTTCAATTGCTGCTTACCATCTTTGGTGAATCCCCAGCATAGTGATGGGGCTCCAAGAAGCAACCTGTCAAGTGGTTTGGCAGTTAGTCGTATGTCAGTCTGGAGAATTCGAGACCACTGTGGTGCAGTGGTAGCATGTCCGGCGCATAACTGGAAGACCCTGGGTTCGATTCCCAGTGACGGCCGATGATAATTTTTCCGTGACTCACTTATTAACGTGGAAAGAGCGAAGACCTCTGTTTGAGGATGTACAAAGTTTTTATGAAATTCAAACTGAGTATAAATAAGGGAAAACCCAAAGTTATGGTTTCTGAGAAAATAACTGTTAGTACTAAATGCAAGATAAGTCTTAATGGCACAGAAATTGACCAGGTGAATGAGTTTGTATATTTACAAAGTATGTTTGACAGAGAAAACAAATCAGATGGCAAAATTAGTAGGCAAGGTAATTCTTCATTGAAAGTTATAGCTGCCTTAGGAGGATTTCACAAGAATGATGGATTCTCAAGGAAGTCCTGAATGGCTGTGTATGAAAGTGTAAATTGTTCCTACTCTGATGTACAGCAGTGAAACTTGGGTACCGCAGAAAAGACTAGGAGTCTTTTGTGTGCTGGGGAGCTGTGTTACTTACGGGAGAGGGGGAAGGGTTAAGACATGTTCTGATCATGTGAGGCAAAATGTTGTTAGTAAGGTGGCTAATATTCTTAGGTGGCCTTACCATGTTGAAAGAATGAGTGATGAGGTGCTTACTAAGAGAATTTATTCAGCTCAAGTGGCAGGAAAAGAAAGGTAGAGAAAGGCCAAGGAAGTCATGGGAGGACCATATTCAGGAATGTGTGCATGAGAAAAAGGTTATGAGTACAAAGTACAAAAGATCTAGTGTGTGGCATGTGATGGATGTTAACGAAGCTGGACCTGTGTGCCAAGATAATTGCAAATGGAAACATTTGATACACCAACTTTAAGTAAATTTTAGTACCATCAGGTAAATGCTTACTTGGCAGATGGTCTTTCTTTGAGGAGCTAACCTCTGAATCTCAGAGAACAACTTAATGATATGTATGTACGTATGTAAAACAATGAGAAGGGAATTTTCACACAGCATGCAAGGGGCAATACATCAAGTATGTTTTGTACTGGGAAAAATGGGTTGGTGCAGTGATACATATTGGCTGTATATCAAAGTATCAAGGGATGTTTTTTTTTTTTAGCACGTATGTTCTGACCCAAGGGGTGGCATTATGCAAGAGTGGTGGTAAGTCGAAGAGCAGTACACCGAGGGTTGACTGTAATTTACAGCAAACCATCATTAATTTTCATTAATTAATTTGGGCTTGCATTTTGTGCCATGTCAACCAGAATACTGTCTGCAAAATGCAGATCAAAATAAAACAAAATAATAATCATAATATTAATGTTTTAAATGAAAGATTTCAAAATGTTTAGCTTTCAAAGCTTATGTAAAAGACAATCCAAATAAGGCTTTATTTTCACGCATTTTGTTTTACTTGTGCAGGCCAACAGACAACTATGTCCAAATAATTGTAATGCAGATGATACAATTCACAAAATGAACTTTCAAATACATTAGAATATTGCAAAATGCATAATGAACAAACCAGAATTGGAATTGTACTTTCTCTCACATCAAACTCGATAAATATAAGTTAATAATCATTTTGGATAATTTGTACTTAATACTTGCATAGGCAAAATACTCACTTGTTCAAAATTAATTAATTATCAAATAATAAAAGAAAAGAGTGACCAAACTTTTAAAGAAAAATAATGGTGATCAGAGGGTAAAGTAATACAAGATAATGCCTTTTTGGGACATGATGCGAATAACAACAGCTGTGTGTGTGTTAGCATACTTTGAAAGATATCTAAGCAGTATTTTTATATGTCATATTTTCTACAGATTAGTGATGAACTGTGGGCTAAAATATGAGGCATCAAAAAAGGTAACAATGCCAACCTAACCAAGATCTACTTGTGCAGACAACAGATCTGCTCCATGGCCATAACTACATGCTTCTAGCTACAGGGGTTTAACAAAGTCATGGAAAAACTGCAACTGGACTACACACAGTGTGCCACATGCAAATCACAGGGATGACATCACCCGCAATGTGAGGTGTATAAAGGGGTGCAGTATGATGTTGGCTATCATGTAGCAGTGTCGCAGTTGCAACAGCAGTTGTGGTGTAATTGTCAACAATGTCAGATCTCGGCGACCTCAAAAAAGGCATGATCATTGATGAACGTCTTGCAGAAGCTTCAGTAACTAAAATGGCAGAAATAGTAAGTGTAACATTTTTTTTTTTTTTTTTTTTTTTTGGATTGGAGGTTTAACGACCACCGTGAGCAACTCAATGGGCTATAAGCAGTCGCTCGTCCCTAATTTAGGGTCACTGGTTCCAGGGAAGGGAGAGAGCCAGCGCCGTAAGACAAACACAACATCCATGCCCGACCGGGATTCGAACCCGGACCCCTTACGGACGAATGATCAGAGGCCAGCGCCTTAGACCACTGCGTCACCGGGGCGGCGTAAGTGTAACATGAGGAATTGTATTGAATATTATGACTACCTATACAAAAAAGACACAGAGTTGCATCCAAATGTGCAAATTGTAGATGCCATATGAAGATTTCAGATAGGGATAGGCGAATGTTAGCAGGGATCGTACAATGGAAGCACAAGACTGTAAATAGCAGCAGAGTTGAATACCATGATCCTGTTTCCATCATAACAGTTTGCTGCAAACTTCATCACACACTGGTATTTATGGCTGTGCTGCAATCCACAAAACTCTGATTATCAACGCAACAAAACATGTAAGGTGGTGTAAAGCACATAAAAACTGGGATGATAAAGACTGGCAATGTGCCACCAGGTCTGATGAATTGTAGTTCACATTGTTTCCCACCGCTGGGATCGAGTGTATATCTGGTGAAAACCTGCAGAAGCTTACTTCAACTGTGAGCTAGTGAGGAAAGCAATTGAAAACAACCAAAGCCTTAAGATAGCAAAGGGACATCTCAGTAAGGGAAGAAAACAGATTATGGCTCTGAGAAAAGAAGATGGTTCTATAACAAGAAATAGAGGCAGAAATTTTGACAAGAGTGAAAGATTTCTACTCCAAATTATATGAAAGGGATGATACATGTACTCCAGACATCATGAAAGGTACCAGAGTTCTTCCAGTCCTCCCAGCAGAAGTTGCTCATGCAATCAAGAACATGAAGCGGGGAAAGCTCCAGGAGAAGATGGAATTACTATAGACATCATACAAGAAGCAAGTGGAGAAATTGAAACAGTACTCGCCCAAATTTTCACTCGATGCCTTAATGAAGGGAAGATTCCTGAGGATTGGAACAATGCTACAATGATCCTGCTACATAAAAAAGGTGACATTGAGGATCTCAGGAACTACAGACCTATCAGCCTCCTATCAGTGGTTTATAAAATCTTCACTAAAGTTCTTTCACACCGCTTGAAGGTAACACTGGACATGGCTCAACCGAGAGAACAAGCTGGATTCAGGAGTGGCTACAGCACAATAGATCATATCCACGTACTGAGAGAACTAATTGAAAGAGCGAGGGAATATGAACTTCCATTGTGCATGGCTTTTATCGATTATGAAAAAGCCTTTGATTCGGTGAAACCATCAGCAGTTACCACGGCTCTGAAATCCTGCGGTATTGAAGATGCATACATTAATATTATTAATAACATCTATGAAAATGCAAGTGCAAAGATTCGGCTGTTTGAAAATACAACACACATAAAAATTGGAAAGGGAGTGAGACAAGGTGACACCATATCTCCGAAGCTCTTTAATGCCACATTGGAAAATGTCTTTCAATCACTGAACTGGGAAAACAAAGGGATAAAGATTAATGGAGATTATCTAACCCACCTTCGTTTTGCTGATGACGTAGTCATTTTTGCAACTACCCCATCAGAGCTGCAGAGTATGATTCAGGAACTTGCTGACAAGAGTAAAGAAGTGGGATTAAAAATGAACTTTCAGAAGACAAAAGTGATGTTCAATGCTTTTACAAGAAATGAAGATTTATCGATTGATGGAGAAAAACTGGAGATAACAGATACATATGTTTATCTTGGACAGCAGATATCAAGTGAGGGTCACATTGATGAAGAAATTAATCGGCGTACAAAACTTGCCTGGAGAGCTTTTGGAAGAAACAGCATAATTTTCAAGAGCAATATGCCATTATGTCTTAAAAGAAAAGTGTTTGATCAATGCATCCTTCCAGTGCTTACGTATGGTGCAGAGACGTGGACCTTAACTAAAAGAGACATACAAAGGCTGCAGACAACTCAAAGGGGCATGGAGAGGTGCATGCTTGGTATAACCAGGAGAGATAAGAAGAGGAACTCGTGGATCCGAAAAATGACGAGAGTGGAAGACATCATGATCAGAGTTAAATCCCTGAAATGGCAATGGGCTGGACATACTGCCAGAAGGACAGACCATAGATGGACAGCCGAAATTTTAGATTGGATTCCAAGGGACAGGAAAAGACCCAGAAAAAGACCACATGGGAGATGGGTGGATGAAATTCGTAAATATGCGGGAGTGACATGGAGGAGACTGGCACAAGACAGACCGTTGTGGAGGAAACTTGGGGAGACCTTCGTCCAGCAGTGGATTGATAATGGTTGACAATGATGATGATGATGATGTCACATATAAGCAGGATTGGGAAGCCGTTTTCCCAATTTCCCTATCGAATGTGAGAAGCAGTAAAAATGGGTTCAATTAATGAACGAAGAGTAAACAATTGATATGGCCATGTAAATTAAGTTCAACACAACTTTTGTGTATTTAGAACTAACACAGAAGTTTGCATCCTGTTTATACAATGGTTACAAATTGGTAATAAAATGAATACCAATGATACTATGCTAGTAGTCATGTTTACATGGCTCGTAAGTGGCTGATAAATACAAAATTTCACAAAATGTGTAACACAGTTGAACTGACAAAGACACATTAATGGTGTACTTACAGTAAGAATGAAAAAGAGTTCAATGAACATAGCACCAAATGGGAGGATACCAGCCATTAATGTGCTGAAAAAGAAAAAAAGAAATTATTGCAAATATGTTAAAACAGGAAAAAAAAAACTGCGACAAAAAATATTTTATGAAAACAACTACATGACAGATCAGGATAAAACAAAACAATGTTGTAAAGGTCCAAAATATGGAATGCTTAGAGTTGGACAAATAATGAAGAGAAGAAATCATAACAGAAAAAAATAACCAGCACAGATTTTAAGAATTTTAAATTAGATAGAAAAGTATGCTTGCATAATGGAAAAAAAAATGAAATAATGCTCATGATTAACTTTGTTCAACTAAAACTTTCATACATTATGAAAAGACCAATTGGTGTCCAATCTAATAGTACTAATGTGTATATCATTAAGAGTATAATGAGATATAACAGATGTAAAGTCAAAGGGAAAAAGTTACTACATAAATATACTATCAGTGAAATCGTACAAATATGTATCAAACATACTGATAAATTTTTGAATGAGAATGCTGTTCGTCATGTTGGCTGGCCCTGATGATTTACGGTAACTGTTTTATGATACATTTTCACTCACACAGGCTGATGATCTTGCCTTATATCACAGGTCATGTGACAGATCCCAACATTCAACCAGAAAATATGCACAATTTAATTTATTATCTGTTCTTTAAAAGCAACAGCCTTCTAAATTTTACACAACATGGTAGAAGCTTGTAACTTATTGCTACTGCAACATAGATCAAATGCATCAACAGTTACAAATCTGTTAAATTGCTGTTGTTTTTTCATATATTTCTTAATCCTTTTATTTTGGTTCATTATGTCTCCTTAGTTTTTTGCAATGAACAATCTTGGAACTCTAAAACTGGCCTGCATAAGTAACAAATCATTACGATTGCTTATATACACTCATTGTCATAAAAACCTGTGCACCAAGAAAAAACGTGCGACTAACATGAAACTCAGGGAATAGCTACAGGGAGCTCAGACATGCAAATGATTTAAGTTTCGTGTGATTCCGCATGCCACACGTCCACGACCGCTGCTGGAATCCTTGAGGCTTATAAGACGTTGCGCATGGGACTCCCCACATTTGTGCCGAAGTGCATGGTAAGAGTCAGGTGAGATCCCCGAGTGATAGACATGCCGAGAAGCGCCATAGATGTGCGTACGGGCAACTGATGGAGTTTGAACGAGGCTGCATTGTCGGGATGAGAGAGGCAAGGTGGCTGGCATGCCGAATCAGCTGCCATTTCGGCCAGTCGGACAGTACGGTGCTATCGTGTTGGGAGCAATGGACACGAGAAGGCACCCAGACATGGCAGACTGGCTCTGGATGACCCAGACACACCACCACCAGAGAAGACGGGGGGATCGTGAGAGCGGCATGCACAGATGCACCGACGTCCTTGTCCAATATCCAGAGACATGTGGTGGCTGTACAAGGGACTCCTGTATTCGCCAGAACCATTTCCAGACACCTGGCAGAGGCAAATTTACACTCCCGACGGCCCTTATGGTTTCTGCCATTAACACTGGACCACGATTGGCGTCCATTGCAGAGGTGTCAGCAGAGAGCGAGAAATTTCGCTTTTGTATGGGAACGGATGACTACAGTGTCAAAGTGTGGATGACCTTAGGTGAGCGCTCCAATCCCAACCTCACTGTACAGTGGCACACGTCCCAAACTGCAGGCGGGATGGTCTGGGGAGCCATCGCATATGACATCCGTACTTCCCTTGAAGTGATCCGAGGGACGTTGTCAGCCCAGCGCTACGTACAGGATATTCTGCAGCCCCATGTGCTGCCTTTCCTGGCGGGGCGGCTCGAAGCCATTGTTCAACAAGATAACGCTCGTCCGTACATGACTCGGGTTTCTCAGGACTGTCTACGTCATGCTTCGACGCTTCCGTGACCTGCCAGATCACCTGATCTCTCGCTCATCCAGCACGTGTGGGACCAGACGGAACGCTAGCTTTCTCAATGCCCCAGTGTTTATGATTTAGAGCATCAGTTGCAAGAAGTGTGGGCCAATCTATCCCAGGATAACATACGGCGTTTCTTTGACTCCATGCCGGACCGTATCACCGCACGTATCTGAGCACGAGGCGGTCTGACGCGGTACTAACGCTGACTGGAATGTGTACTGTATGTCCACGGGAAATCGTCCTGCTGCTGTGATATTGTAATCACGTTTGTCCTTGGTATGTACCATCTCACTACTAAAACCTCATTTCAATCCAACGCCTCCTTCTTGGTGAGCAGATTTTTATGACAGTGAGTGTATGTAATATATATAGGGGACTCTACTGCAAAATGGCTGCTATGCCATTACATCAATAACTAACAATGGTGGTTTAAGAAAGAAACATTAATATAGCTAAACCTGATATTTGGTAGATAGCTGTGATCCAAAAACTTGATTTTCTCATGCTCTTGAAGCACAGTGCTAACCTAAATACAAAAATACATACATACATATCACTATGCTGTTCTTTGATATTCAGAAGTTAACTCTTCAAAGAAAGAACTTACAGTTGCCATATCAAACATCTCCATTTACTTTCTCGGCACACAGCTTGAGCTTCACTGGCATCCATCACAAGACCCACACAAGACTTCATACTCATTATCTTTTTCTCATGCAGACATTCCTGAATCTCATCCTCCCATGGTTTACTTGGCCTGCCTCTACCTTTCTTTCCTGCCACTTGGGCTGAAAAAATTATCTTAGTAAGCATCTCATCACTCCTTCTTTCAACATGGCCAAACCACATAAGAATATTAATCTCCACCTTACTAACAACATTTTGACCTAAAGCCACCACAAAATCAGGTATTGATGTGATCACCAACAATTCAAAAAGAAAATACCAAAATAGACAGTGTACAGCAAGTGTAATACAGTGTAACCTGTATAATTTGAAGCTGAAGGGACCACAAAAATAATTTGAATTATTGACAAATTCGAATTAGGCAAGTTTGAATATGGGCACATTCAAGTATTGTATAAAAAAAAAAACATATTTCTTCATAACATACAAAAATAAGTACAGTACAGTAAATTTACATATTTTTTGTAAAAAAAAAAAAGTGAAATTTTGGCCTGCTTCTTGGAATTTATGTTATAGGTAAGTGTAAATTCCTCGAGTTTATCGAGTGAATGAAATAGAGAGTCACTTACATTCCTTTGTCCCTCAACAAACTTCCTTAACTGTTGGAGGTGAACCAAGGCCTCTACTGAATTTGGAACGAGCTCTTCAGGAAATTCTGGCAATTTTGTTTTTCATCTGTAGATACATAGCAGGTCTTCTTATTCATAACATTAGCCAAGATCTCATCATCTGTGAGCTCACCACAAACAGCTAAATTGCCATCAACTCTCACAAAAAAGCCTCATATGGTACATCACAACCTACGTCTTCCCAGTACTCCACAGTGGGTATGATCTCCTTACCACCATTATCTTGATGTAGTTGAGACTCACCATCAAGGTGCTGGAAGCATGTTTTTCCAAAGCCGTTGGCTATAGTTTCAGGTTTAACTCGTTGCTTCATCCAGAACTCGGAACTTCATCCAGAACAGCACATACCCATTTTAAAAGGTAATTGTTGAAAATACGAAAATGGGGGTTTCTTTGAATTAAACAAAAAAAGTTTGAATTAAAGGGGTTTTTTAAACATGATTTATATAGAAAATTCAAGGGACCAAATGAAAAATTCGAATTAACAAAGAATTTGAATTAAAAACGTTCGAATTAGACACTGTACTAAAATTACACCAAAAATATGAAGTTGCAAGGGGGTGGAAGGTGAAGCTCGTGTGCCATGTAGTTGATAAATGGAGTGCCAATTCAAAAATGGAACAAATGAAGTTTATTAACTGTGTTTTGAGTTGCACACAATTTTAGGTTTTAGAATATTTTCTTTACTCAAATATGCTTATACTCAGTATAAAGTGCCCAGCCCATATATTATGCCATTTAACAAATACTGTGTCGGGCTTTTATAGCAGGTGATAACAGCCCAAACAAGTCACAGCAAGCTTCCCACAAATCAGTTCAGAAAAGCTACATTTCGTTACTTGTCGACCAAAAGGGCTTCTATAGCCTATGCTACGAATTTGGCAAGGATGATTGGACCCCAATCACATGTTCCACTTCATATCAGAGATGTTTAATTAGCTTGAGCTCTAACAATTGGACAGGCCAAGGAAGGTACTGAAGAACTGCTTCACATTTTTTCCAACTACAGAAGGAAGAAAATTATAATTAATACCATGCAACACACAAACTCTAGTATAACAAAATGATTTACAGTGCACCATGAAATCTTTGAAGCACCTAGTCATCAATGAGGTGTATGTACCCCTAGGAAATGATGTGCCCACACAGAGACACTGCAGGACATACTAAGTAAATGCAAATGAAATGACAAGCATGTTGCCTCCAGCAGTGAATGTTATAAACATTAAACATAGCTTCCCATGGTTTCTGCTACACTCAATGTAGCCCACTCACAAACAACACATTGTGATTCAACAGATTGGCATGTTTCTAACCTACCTTCCAGTTTTTCCCCACCTGGGACAATTAAAATTCCAATTCTGTGCATGGTTAATCCAGTCCTGGTATACCCTTGATACAGTAGTATGGGAGCAGCCAACAAAGGTCAGATCAGATCATACATAGAAGATTTTAGGAAGGGAGTGTCTGACCACAGGTCTTAAATAACCCTTAGAAATAGGAAGCTAGGAGATTTGGGCTAGAGTTGCCCAATAGGAAAGTGACACGGAAGCGAGGTAGAAAGGGGGAGGAATACACGCTTATTTATTACCGGGGGGCCAGTATCCAGGGCCTGACGGCTTAACGTGCCCATCCGGCGCACAGCGGATATTTAGTGGTTCGAGTGTTCCTACCTGCCTGGGATCGAACCTAAGGTCTTCTCCATGGCAGTCACGAACATTGACCATTAGGCCACCTGCGGCTCAGCAGCCAACAAGTGTGGCCATTTCCAAAATATTGCACCTGCCCTACGGGTCCCCCCATTTTGGCCTCAGTCAAATTAGCTTATGTCTCCTCATTTCACCATTACTGACAAAAGTTTACTGATTATGCACAGAGGATACATGTGCACAATTTATAGTAGCCACACTTGACATTGATTTCACATGGTACTTCATTATCGCTTCAAATATGTAAAACAGGGTGTACTCCTAATGCAAAACTAACTCAGTGTATTATATTTAATACAGTATTTATTGAGAAATAAGCACTACAATACTGTTTCAAAGGTATATACCTATATCCTGAGGAGTGTACCTCCTCTTTTGATGCCCTTAATGGCACCAAAAGTGGAGGCACCTTCAGGGTATCTATTTTCTATTTTTTTCTTTTTTATTTAGAATGAAATAACTCAAAAACAAGTGCAATCTGTACTATGAGCATACATCTCAGTATTCTCATTGTTAAAATCACATAATAAGACACAGTTTAACATCTCAAGGTATCTGTACAAACACATACATATGTTTCACACTTTCAGTACGTTTTTGTTCGAGTTGAAAACATCTATCATCACACAAACATGCAAATGTTTGCTGACCACGCCCTAACACTCACTTCGAGGGAAGTTATCACATACAATAAGCTCACTTCTCGATGTGCCTGAGGATGGAAGTTACAGACTTTGGAAAGCACTCGCAGAGCATGATTTCACAGGTCTGAGTTCGACCATTCCCTTTGCAAAAATTTCGTTCTAATTTAATCTATTTTTTAGCATGATCTTAATTTAGTGTTTTTAACTTAAGAGTTTGTTTTAATGTGGGTTAAGATTTCCCTGTCTTATTTATATGTCGATTGAGATGCAAATTTTGAATTATGTCGAGGGCAGTGGTCAACTTAAACAAAAACGTACTGAAATAATGAAACGTAGGTATGTCTTTGTACAGATGCCTTGAGATATTAGACTCAAAAATAGTTTAAAAGATAAAGACAAAATCTGATATTTTCCAACTTTGTTAAAAAAATGTATAGTCAATTTGGTTGAAATTGGACAAAAAGTATCCTTTCTATAATGCAAAACTGTTGTTCATTTTGTCCAGAGGGTTTTACAATGCTATTTTCTCCTTTCCGACCATGGGTGCCACTAAAGTGCTTACGCCAAGACTGTAAATCAAGACACAATGTAAGGAGTTGGGCTATATCGATTAATGTGATAAGGGAAAGATATATATATATATATATATATGGCTTTTATCGATGGCTTTTATCGATTATGAAAAAGCCTTTGATTCGGTGAAACCATCAGCAGTTACCACGGCTCTGAAATCCTGCGGTATTGAAGATGCATACATTAATATTATTAATAACATCTATGAAAATGCAAGTGCAAAGATTCGGTTGTTTGAAAATACAACACACATAAAAATTGGAAAGGGAGTGAGACAAGGTGACACCATATCTCCGAAGCTCTTTAATGCCACATTGGAAAATGTCTTTCAATCACTGAACTGGGAAAACAAAGGGATAAAGATTAATGGAGATTATCTAACCCAACTTCGTTTTGCTGATGACGTAGTCATTTTTGCAACTACCCCATCAGAGCTGCAGAGTATGATCCAGGAACTTGCTGACAAGAGTAAAGAAGTGGGATTAAAAATGAACTTTCAGAAGACAAAAGTGATGTTCAATGCTTTTACAAGAAATGAAGATTTATCGATTGATGGAGAAAAACTGGAGATAACAGATACGTATGTTTATCTTGGACAGCAGATATCAAGTGAGGGTCACATTGATGAAGAAATTAATCGGCGTACAAAACTTGCCTGGAGAGCTTTTGGAAGAAACAGCATAATTTTCAAGAGCAATATGCCATTATGTCTTAAAAGAAAAGTGTTTGATCAATGCATCCTTCCAGTGCTTACGTATGGTGCAGAGACGTGGACCTTAACTAAAAGAGACATACAAAGGCTGCAGACAACTCGAAAAAGCATGGAGAGGTGCATGTTTGGTATAACCAGGAGAGATAAGAAGAGGAACTCGTGGATCCGAAAAATGACGAGAGTGGAAGACATCATGATCAGAGTTAAATCCCTGAAATGGCAATGGGCTGGACATACTGCCAGAAGGACAGACCATAGATGGTCAGCCGAAATTTTAGATTGGATTCCAAGGGACAGGAAAAGACCCAGAAGAAGACCACATGGGAGATGGGTGGATGAAATTCGTAAATATGCAGGGGTGACATGGAGGAGACTGGCACAAGACAGACCGTTGTGGAGGAAACTTGGGGAGACCTTCGTCCAGCAGTGGATTGATAATGGTTGACAATGATGATGATGATGATGATATATATATATATAATTAACTACCTCCCTCAACTTTATAAGTTGATAAGACAAAAACTGAATACTGTCATTTCTGTGATCCGTACAGCTCTTTTCACAGCATTTCCTTAATCACTGTTTGCTATATCAAGAAATAAAAGGTGCGAGCATTTTTCCTTTTGTTTAATCAAAAATTAAAGTTCAAAATCTGAACTTCAACTGTCCATCATCATATATAGTGATACGCAGCAGTTTTCTCTGCACAATGAGTTATAAGTAGTGGCATTTTTTAACTTTAACTTTGTTAAGAAAATGGAAAAATGCCTGCTCTGTGATTTGATGTAGCAAGAGATTACTAAGGAATGGCAAAACATGCATTTTAAGTTAAATTAATTCCAAAAATCGGTACTGAGGTAGTCACTCTGCCTTGAATACGATTTTACGGGTCACGAAGATAAAACCAATTCTTTCACGGACACATCATGAACCGAGTTTGAAATATTTCACTTACAAAAATTGGAGTGTAAAAATGCAAGCCCCACTGATTTATTTTGAAGCAGAGACTACGAAGTAGGAAAGCAAGCATTTTGTTTAGAAAAATTCTTTAAAAATGCGAATTTGTTATTTTCCATGGTTACGGAAAAATAAATGAACATCATTGGAAACAATAAAAAATGAAGAATACATCCAGGAAGAGAAACAGTAATAAAAAGACTCCTTCAGAAAAATTTAAAAAGTGGAAAATCACAGAACATTCTCATGTCCCCTAGACTGCACATTTATGCCAAACTTCCAGAAAATGTGATGAACCCCAAAAAACACACTTTCCGACCGGAAGAGATTTGACAAAATCCGGAAAATTTGGCAGGTGTGCAATCGCGATGAACTTTTTAGAACATTTTGATCACTTTTAAAACATTTGGTGCAACTCCACAATTTTAATGATTACAGAAACACACAACTTTCGGAGGAAAAACGAAAACAGAATTTTAAAATATTCTAACAAGAATAACAGGTCTTTAAAAGACGGAAGAATGGCAGAATAACAAATCTTTAAAAGACAGAAGAATGGCAGCCATGTTTCCAACTCAAACTTTGGATTTGTTATGTGGACGATATCTTTATAATCTGGCCTCATGACCTGAAAAGACTTGCACAATCTCACCTCTTCTATTTCTAGAGTGTCTACAGATGGACAAAAGAACAAACCCATATATTACAAGCATTTTTTTTTATTTTACTTTGCCTTTTCAACAGATGTTAAAAATAAAAACATAAATATGTTAAAGAACTTTAGGATTAAAAAAAAACCACTAACCATAATATTGGATTCATATACCAAACTTGCTCTGGTACTTGTCGAGGTATCTGATTTGTTCTCACAGGGTGTTCATATGGTTTTTTCCGGACGCCAAAATAATATCCAAGAAATACCAGTGGCAAGGAAATTCCAAACCACATGCACAGAAGTGCCAGCATAGTGGTAAAAGGTACCTACAGAATAAAAAAAGTTATGAGTTACCACTTTTGAAACACACTGCAAATTAATGAACATATGACTCCAATTCCCAAATTAGTCAATGGGTTTTCCAATTAAGCATTTTTTTTCTTTTCAAGTTTATACTATTTTTTTTTTTTGAAGCATCTAGCTTTTTGTTCCCTTTTTTTATAGTTACAGTCAGAAATGGTAATATATGCACACAAAAATTCTATATGTTGCATTTGCATACAACTATGTATAAATATTTATGAAATTTATGATACCACCAGTTGTTAATTTTAGATTAGCTCATGCAGGGGGTAGGAGTGATAAAAAAATTCAGGACACAATTTTTCTTAAATTTCAGGACAATTTCAGGACATATTTTGGTGGACCTGGCAGGTAAATTAAATCAAATATTGGTACAAATGCAGAAATGTTATTATTTTACTAAAAAGCTATCTAAATTATTGCCCAGTTGATAGCAGGAATTTTTTCACTTTTAAGGTTAATATAGCCCCTAAAGTTTCAATGGCTAGGTTTGGCTTAAATTCTGTTTGACTCTTACAGACAATGCTAAAAATTCTTTCTGCAGTTGCTTTACTGTGTGGCACAAGAATAGCATGTATCAGGTGTGGTAAAACTTCATACTTTTTAACACCAATTGCACCAGTCATTTTCAAAATGTTTGACAATACAGTATCAATTGTAGGACTACTCGAAACACCATCTTCCAATTCATCAATTTGATATAAGGCAAACTCCAATTCCAACTTGTCCAGATCACTGTCACTAACAACAGCAGCTGGAAAAACATTTGCTAAGTACATTACTGAAGAAAAGGAGCTTCCATTTTGAATCCTATATCAGCAACTTCTGCATGCAGCAGAAATTCCCTTTTCAGTCAGAATTTCTTCAAAATATAATCATATGCAACACTTAACAACAACACAGGATAGTCAGAACATAGTGTGTGTGTGGGGGGGGGGGATTATGATTACAGGAGAAATCTTCGCTTCGATCGACTTCCGTTTCGGGGAACTCTTTTCTCCATGTTTAAGCTGAAATGTAAGTATTTATGGAATAAATTGATATTTAAGAAAAATACTGGGCAGAAGGAACATCATCATGAGGAAATATTACAATTATGGGAGAAATCTTCACTCCAACTAACTTCCGTTTCCGGAAGATCAAATGCCATCCTCAAATGGTTCAGAGCACGGCTGATGTTACCATGGCCCGGCGACATGCTTTCTTTCCACTTAGTTTTCAAACAAGCAAAACACATTCCTGCTCCTCAGAAAAGAAAAAAAAAAAAGAAAAAACAAAGAGGTGCGTCACGAACTTGGTTCAGAGGCATTGGGCCGACGCAATCCCGGGTCACAGCGAAAGAGGCACGCCAGCCAGGCCTACGTAATCCCGGCATGGTGCCATGCTTTTTTTCCACTTAGTTTTCAAACAAGCAAAACAAATTTCTCCTCTTAAGAAAAAAAAAAAAAAAAGAGAAACAAAGATCTGTGTTGCGAACTTTTTCAGAGGCTTTTACATTGATTAATTGCAAAACCAGTAAAACTTTCTTAATAAAAGCGAAAATCTGAATATCCGTAATTTTTTGTTAGTCACCCATAATCCCAGGGGAAATCTGTAATAATTATGGTGATTCCGTAACGGTTGGAATTTCTGTGCGTCCTCCGTAAGAAGCGGCTTCATAGCAGCTTCGATTCTCGAACGATCTCACAAAAGCGGGAGAGCGTTCACGTACATCGCAAATTACAAGAGTGAGAGTTCTTGGCGATAATGTCACAACGATAGAGTACTCTCTCTCTCTCTCTCTCTCTCTCTTTCTTTCCATTTTTTTATTTACATGGTACTTGTAAATGCTAGATGATGAATCACTATACATAGTTTACCATTTATTCTTAAAATTTCAGGATCACACTCAAATTTTCAGGATACAGAACAAAATAAGGACATTTCAGGACAAAAAATATAAAATTCAGGAACTTCAGGAATTTCAGGACAACTCTGACCTTTGCTTATGAATTTTTAAACAGTCATTAAAAATTATAAGTGCTTATGAGTTAATTGAAATTTACGGATTATCATTTATGTATGTGGTATTGTTATTCCAGGCTAAAATAAAAACTTCCATTCTTAGTGCTGGCTTTTACTATTATGCCATTATTTAGATTGTTGTTTATGGACTTGTATCACGTTGCTCTTACATGGGGTAGAATCCAAAAGTTCCCAGACTGCGCCTGTATGGCAAAGTACAGTATATGTATTGTATACCCATGGTAATTTTTGGATTATGTTACATTATTCTTCCCCACAGGATAATGAGCAACTTACGCAGTGTTAAGTAACTGATGAAAAATGGCGTTTTTTGAGCAGCGCATTAAGTTTTGCATTTCGTTTGGGCAAAAGTTCAACAGAAACTTATGAGATGTTGAAGCAAGTTTATGGTGAAACCAACCTGTCGCAGTCACAAACATTCGATTGGCATCAACATCAACGCTTTGGAGATAAAATGGGCAACCACAGTGGCCAAGCGACAGATCCACCTCGGCCAATCCATCGCCCCCTAAAAGTGGCCTCCAGGGAATTACGCACATCAATGCTGAAATGTGTTGGTGCCCCATCGTGTTGAAACTACATTTGACTTCAAATGGCTACTGTAATATCCAAAAGCAATTCTGCCAAGACCTCCTCCAGAAAAGTATAATAATTCCTCCTGTCAAGTCGAGGTGGTAGCAAATATGGCCCAATCAGAAAGTCAATGAAGATACCCACCCAAAGATTGACAGAGAATCGTTGCTGGTAAGCATGTGGCCATGTAGCATGTGGACTGATGTTTGCCCAAAGATGAGCACGGTGCACATTAAACACTCCCTCACGTGTAAAACAAGCTTCATCTGTGAAGAGCACACGTGCTGGAAAATCCAGCTGCACTGCAATCTACTGCATAAAACAGAGGCAGAATTCTGCGCACAGAGAATAATCCACAGCTTTCAATGCTCGAATTCTCTGTAAATGGAAGGGGTGTAATTGCTCTTTGTGCAAAACTCTACAGTAGTTTGGCTCACATCTTATGCTATGTGCAACAGTTCTTGTGTCGGGACTTTCTTCATCCTCTCGTAGAACGTGCTCTTCCATTTCTGGAGTTCTTGAACTTCTCGTTTGACTCGCATAATGCCTGCTGACATAGAATAATCTGGTTTCACAAAGCTGGTGGTGCAAACGCTCAAAAATTTTATGATCCGGCACTCGTTATTGGGGAAGCATTCACAATACAATCTTTGTGCAGCTCTTCCGTTTCCATTGGCAGCCCCATACATTATATGCACGTCTGCCTTCTCGGAATTTCTGAATTGCTCCATCACGTGCGAAATCTGCCTTGCGACTGACAGGTTTAAGCAGAGGAGCAATTTTCAAGCGTGCCAAGCAGCACCCTCTGGCGCCTACATGCTCATACCTGCCAACATTGGCAAGAACCTTGTCAGTTGTAGTAACTAGTAGTATCGGGCAGCACACATAGACATTTTCTTATAAAACGATCCATCTCTTTGTGTACAACAAAACGTTACAAAAAAACAAGGACACTAATAAAACAAACTTAACACATACGAAACACAAAGTTGATTCCTTTGTAATATTGCGAAAATTGAGTTCAAAATTTCCACCAGTAAAAATCAGTCAGATGCGTTCAGAATCCCAGAAAGCTTGACTATCACAGGAAATCCTAAATTTGTAAAAAATGTATCAATTTTTACAAATTTTCCAACTTCGTTACTCCTCTTTTTGGGAATTTCCTCCCTTATCATGCTTAAAAGCAAAAACTTATAGGACAGGAGGATATCTAACAACACAGGAGAGTGGGAACATGGATGGGTGGGTGGGAAGGGGAGTGTGCGGTTACGGGCAAAATCTTTGCTTTGTTTAACTTCTGGTTTTGGGAATCCCCCCTTTATTTTCGAGCTGAAATAAAAATATTTATACAGAAAAATATTATTTGGCAATAATACTGGGAGAGGTAACATCGCGAGAAAAGGAAATTATGAATACGGAAAAAGATCTTAACGTTGTCAACCTTTCATTTTAGAAAGTTTCATAAAGATGGAAATTCTGTCCTCCAACGAATCCTCCCCACCCCACCCCCTTCTCTGTTCAATTGTGCATCGATCTCGGTACATGACCAAAATAATAACGAAAATGACGAAATTTCTTGAATTTGCGGAAGAATTTTTACTTGAAGTTTACGGGGAAATTTTCGTGGCGTCGAACTTCCATTTTCGCAAATTGTTGCCTACAGTTTCAAGCTGAAATACAAACATTTATGCAATCAAGTGCTATTTAACAAGAATACTGGACAGAAACGCAACATCGGGAGAAAAAATTACGATTAGCATTACAGCAAATTTTTTTACTCCGTTTAACAACTGTTATTAAAAGTTTTGAAACACAAAATATCGTCCCCCTGACTGAAAACAACACCATCCCTCCGAAATTCTCTTCAGTTTTGCATGGATCTTGACAATGATCGAAATGATGACAAAATAGGCGGAATTCCGCAAATCCGCTTAAGGATCTCATGTATATCATATTTTAATAGCAAAATATTTTTTTTAAAAGAAAATGAAAATTCGTAGAATCCGTAGTTCCGTCAGTGAGTTCTGTAGTCAGACAACAAAATCCATAGAAACTACAGACATTCCGTAGTAGTTGGCAGGTATGCATGCTTCGGTTGAGGACATACGTTGTTTGACAAAAAAATGTTTGTTTCAGTGTGCCCCCCCTTCCTCCTTAAAGTTTGTCCAATGAATTTGGAATCATCCTGCATAAAGGGTGCAGTACAATATATGCTATCACGCAGCAGTGCCACAGTCGCATGTGAAACAGCCATTGTACAGTAATTATCGACAAAAACAGATCTCAGCGACCTTAAAAAAAAAAAAAACACAATCATTGGTACACATTTTGCAGGAGCTTCAGCAACTAGAACGGCAGAAATAGTGGGTGCAGCAGGAAGAACTGCATCAAAGATTATGACTACCTCCTATCAACAAGTTAGTAAATGCATGCGATGCATTGATTATGATCGCTTTCCAACATACCAGAAATCATTACTCAAGTTATGAGGATAATGGCTGTAGAATAAATCTCGCTCTTGTGACCTGACCTTTGATCCCATTTCGATGATATTAAACAGAGTATATCTCTGGAACAGTATGATAAAGTTTTGTTGCAATCCAAGCATTTTTACGTAAGTTACGACGTATAAAGGTGATGGAATGAATCCCGCTTCTATGTCTCTATTTTTGACCCCATTTCGCCCATTTTCAATAAGGTTCGTCCCCAGGTTGTCCCCTACAACATACTAAAATTTCATCAAAATTTAACCATTTTCACGCAAGTTGTCATGCGGACAGACACACGGACAAAGCTAGAGCATATGCGCTTCTCTTCAACCTACGGTTAGAAACCTTAAAAAAAGATACAGCATTGCCTCCAAATGTGCAAATTGTGGACACCATATGAAGATGTCAAATAGGGATAGCCGAACGTTGGTGCGGATTGTACGATGGGAGCAGAAGACCACGGCCCAGCAAATGGCAGTAGAGTTAAAACACCAGTAGGAATGATCCCGTTTCAATCAAAACAGTTCATTGGGAACTTTGTCGTGTTTGTATTTCAGTGTTCATACACATCTGAGGGGGAAAATTCAAGGCTTTTCAAGGCCCTTGAAAGCATTTGTACACAGTTGAAGGGGGTCACGAAATTCCCATTTTTAATTTTTGTGAAAAAATTAACTTTTATACTCAGGGCTTGTTAAACAAAGTGTGGAACATGTTCGATTAAAAGAATGGAACATTTAGCAAAATATCTGCCCTTAAAAATGTTTCCAGCTTTTGTTTTCATTTTTACTATATTTTTGATTATTGGTTTCATAATATGGCAAATGACAATACAACTGTATTGACCAAAGGAATAAAAAGTAGTTGCTAGGATGATTCCCCTTACAAATAAATCACAAGTTTAATAGTATATGACATATTAATAGTCATAGTACATACTAATGCTTGAATATGAATTTTGTTTGGGAGGACGACCCTGAATAACAATATGATATACAGAGAACAAAAATATACAAATGTAAACTTACCATTCAGTGAACTGTTGAAAACCTCCTTGGTAGTTATTCCAATAAAGAAATTGAAGAACTACTTCCAGTTTTTGAAAATTGAAATCTGATACTTCAATAAGAGAACAAGTAGACTAGGACAAAATAGACATTTGACTGACACATTCTTCAAACTCAAAGTAACATATGTTCTGAAGTTGAAATTATCTTGCCAGTCATTACGGTGAAACATGACAGGGTATAAATATGTGTTGAGCATGGTACAATATCCTGACTTGCAATCTGTTCTATTTATAAGAAAAGTTGAATCCTGGATTTAGAGTTTTTCAAGAAATATAAATATAATTTCCGATCTACATTGCAAAAGCTCCTAGGAAAAGAGTTTGCCAAGAAAAACATTGTAGCCAAGAAACACCAAGCGTGCCAAGAAAACATTGTGAGGAACATTTTTAATCTTACAGGATATAAATCCTATCTTCAAGCAAAAATGTATTTACTTTTAGTACACTGCTTCCTACTGAACCATGATACAGTTATGCCTGAGTCACTAGAATGTAATTATTATAACCACTGGTTCAGAAAGAATATAGTCAAGTTACTTTTCTTTTCTACAGCAAGACTACAAATACTTTGTTATCAATTACTTATTCTTTCTTTAAAAACAAGGTGAATTTGCTAAAAAAATAAAAAAATCAGAGAATCATGGGACATGTATAAATGCATATGTACATACTGAGTGTATTCCATCTTATATATTCTTAGCAAAATCGTTTTTTGCACTAAGTTGTTCTTCCATTTCTTTCAGGAGAGTTTTCTTTACTTCAGCAGTTCTGCGAAAACTGTTAGATTTCGTGATTAACATAAAATCCTGGTTTTTTTTCAGCTTCTAAAGCAAGTTTACACACACACACACACACACACACACACACACACACACACACACACACACACACACACACACACACACACACACATGTACATGCATACCACTAAGCTGTTCTCTGAGATTCAGAGGTTAGCTCCACAAAGAAATACAAACTACCAGATAATTTTTACTTACTGTTGCTGTAACAAACTTCTCCATTTACAGCGATCTTGACGTACAACTCGGGCTTCACGGACATCCATCACATGCCACAAACAAGATCTTCTGTACTTTATACTCATAATCTTTTTCCCATGCAGACACTCCTGAATCTGATCCTCCCATGGCCTTCCTCTGATTTCCTTCCTGCCACTTGGGCTAAAAATATTTTCTTAGTAAGCATCTCATCACTCATTCTTTCAACATGGCCAAACCACTGAAGCATATTAGTCTCCACCTTGCTAATAACATTTTGCTTTACATCACACAACTGCAACACATCTCCATTCCTCACATAATCAGAGCATGTCTTGCCAGAAACCCCCCATAAGTAACACATTTCTCCAGCACACAAATGACTCCTATGTTTCTTCTGCAGCCCCCAGTTTTCACTGCCATACATCAAAGTAAGAGCAATTACACTTTCATACACAGCCAGGCGGGACTCTCTCTAGAACCCATCATTCCTGTGAAAACCTCCCAAAGCAGCTCTGACTTCCAATGAAGAATTCACTCGCCTACTAATTTCACCATCCAGTTCGCTCTCTATGTCAAACATGCATCCTAAATACACAATCTCATTCACCTGGTCAATCACTGTGCCATTTAGACTTATATTACATTCAGTGCTAAGAGTTCCTCGCTCAATAGCCATAACTTGTTTTTTTCTCTTATTTATACTCAGCTTGAATTTCATGCAAACTTCGTGCATCCAGGACAGCATACCCTGCAACTCACTTTTGCTCTCCGCCAACAGGACTGTGTCATCAGCATACAGCAATTTGTACACACAGGTATCACCAAGACATATACCAGTATTGTCCATCTTGACATAACGCATGCACACATCCATAAATGTATTTAACAGCAATGGTGACATTACACAACCTTTCCTGACTCCTTCACCAATAGAAATCCATTTTCACAAAACACTATTCACTTGTACACAAGCTCTACTGCCAGCATACATGGTTTTACACTATTAAGTTGTTTCCCAGTAACACCATATTTATTCAATACCTTCCACAAAAGTGTCCTATTTACTCAGTCGTAAGCTTTCTCTAAATCTACGAAGGCAGCAAAAACTTTCTTACCAACAGCCAGATACTTTTCAATCATCATGTGTAATGCAAAAATTTGGTTAGTATTCACAATATAAAATTATTGAATTCAAAACAAAAATGTTTTTAAAAGGCATTGCTTCAAACACTAGTTTTTTTTTTTTTTTTTTTTTTTTTTTTTTTTGTTTTACTAGGTAGAACATCAGCTCAAGTTTCCTTTTGTAGTGCTTTTTTCTCAAAAAGTTCCATGGCCATATTTGTCTTCTGTTGACTCTGCATCCTTTGCTTGATTTTATTTTCTGTTGATATCACTCCCTCCCCATTTCTTCACGGTCGCTTTCCATTTCCCCATTTTTTTTATTCAGTCAGATGACAATAATTTTATCCATCATGCTGAAAAATCTTTCAGCCTGAGGACCACGAATGCATGATATCAAAGCTTTTGCTGTTTTAGATAACTTTGAGAATATGAATACTTTGAACACCATGCATGAATTCTTACAAATTTCCTCTCAGTTAACAAGCTCAAATGCAAACATTTATGGACGCAGGATAGTAAGAACATCACAAGAAGTGGGGGGGGGATGATTACGGAAGAAATCTTAACTTTCTTTGACATCCACTTTCAGAAACCCCTCCCCCATTTTTAAGCTGAAATGCAAATATTTATGGAATAAAAGGACGTTTAACAACAATACTGGACAGACGATACATTAAGAGAGAGGAAAATTACAACTACGGGGAAAATCTTTCCCTTCGTCTAACTTCTGTTTTTAAAAGTTTTGAAAGACAGAATTCTGTCATCAAACCAGAAACGACCCCCCACCCCAATTTCTGTTCACTTGAATGCCCCATATGATAATGGATATGGTGGAATTCCTTGAATCCATGGAATAATCTCATGCTTGAAGACTACAGGAAAATCATTGCGCAGACATAACTGCGGTTTTTGGAAATCGTTGCTCACAGTTTCATGCTGAAATACAAACATTTAAGCAATAAAATTATATTTAATAACAAATACTGGGCAGAGGCAACATCATGGGAAAAAAGAAATTACAATCACAGGAAAAATTTTTGCTCCGTTTAACTTCCATTTTCTAAAGTGTTGGAAGACAAAGTACCGTTCCTAGATGGAAAACGACCCCCCTTTTTCCCCATCATTCCCCCCAAAATTTCTCTTTGTTTGTTTTTAATAAAGCTCATGTTGAGAATTGGCTTCCTAGTTTCTTAATTCAATTACTAATCAAAAACTGCTATTATGACAATTTTTACTAAGAATTTATTTTTATTTTAATTACAAATTTTCGAAGAAAACTCTTCTTCTTCAGGCTGTCTTTTTGTTGTCACTTATTCCTGTCCCTATTGCAATTAAAATAAAACAAAATTCCTAGTAAAAATTCCCATATCGGGAAAGTCATGACGTATTTTAGCCATGTTTTGCAAAGGTCATTTATTGATAAAAAGAACAAAGATCAATCAATGATATAATGCCCGTTTTGTTCGATAACTTTTTGCCATCTGTCAGTGAGCAGCAGAATGCCTCGTTCATAGAAGGACCTGTCTTTCGTGGCGAAAAACTGTACAAGGTGATGATTTACAGCCTCATCTGAATTGAATGTTCTACCACGCAAGGACTGTTGAAGAGAGCGAACTAAGTGGAAGTCTGACGGCACAAGGTCAGGCGAGTATGCTGGGTGTGGCAACACATCCCACCCAAGCTCCAATAATCTTTGGTAAGTGATCAAACTTGTGTGTGGTCTCACATTGTCGTGATGAAACACAACACCTTTACGATGAACGAGCTCTGGACATTTCTGGATGATGGATTTGTTCAAAGTATCCAATTGCCGACAGTATACATTTGAATTGATTGTTTAAGAGCTCGAAAAACACAACACCTTTAAAATCCCACCACACTGAGATCAGAACCTTCCGCTGATGAATGTCTGTCTGCTTTGGATGTCGTTTGAAGCGAAGCAGCACGTCGGGACCAAGACCGTTTGCACAGTACATTGTTGTACACAATCCACTTTTCGTCACTAATTATCAGTTGCTTCAGAAAAGGATCGTTTTCGTCACATTTAATGAGCATATCGCAGATGTTTATACGCGCCGTCAATTGAGCTTATTTGAGTTCATGAGGAACCCACACATCGAGCTTGCTTACGTATCCCAGCTTCTTTAGGTGGTCTAAACGCTTGAATGATGGATGTGCAATGTGTCTGCAATATCTTGTGTCGTGTAACGTGGGTTTGACTCGGTCAATGCCTTGATTTGGTCGTCATCAACCTTGGTTGGCCTCCCGGACCAAAGAGCATCGTTGAGGTCAAAATCACCAGCACGGAATTTTGCGAACCACCGCTGGCACTGCCGTTCTTGTAGAGCATTATCACCATACACTTTACGCAACTTTTCACAAGCTTGACGTGCGTTCTTCCCTTTACGGAAGTAAAACAGTAAAATATGGCGAAAATGCACAGCTTGGTCTTCCATCTTCAACTTGATGTCAAATCTCCACAAATCAACCAAATTGCTCACTATTCCTTTTAGACTGCAGCTAGAACTGGCACCTGTCCAATGCCATAGCGATAACAGAGCTGCGCATGCCTCTTGTACTTCCAAAACCGCCCAACCGCCATCGGGTGCCAAAATACGTCATGACTTTTCCGACAACCCAATAGTTTTTGATTAGTAATTATTTTTATTTTTGCATCGATCACGAGAATGACCCAAATGGCGACAAAAAAAGTGGATATGCACAATATATACAATCAGGAAATGAATTTCCCCAAAGAAAAAATTCTTTGTAAATACATAGTAAGCATTGTAAAGCTTTTATTGGCACATTTTCACTGTATTCCATGCAACCAGTTCCTTCAGAAAACTTGAAAATTTCCATCAGGTTCGTTTTCCACTCCAGGACGATGAAAAGTTTTCTGAAGGAAGTGGTTACATGGAAGACAGTGAAAACATGCCAAAAAAAAGCAGAATTCCGCAAATTCATGGAAGAATCTCATGTATGGTATAATGAATAAATACATCGCTCTTTCCACGTTCCAGAAACACACAGCAACCGAAAAATTGTTTTTCAGCCGCCACCATGGAATTGAACCACGGAACTCTTGATAACTAGCCGAACGCGTTACATTTACACCACGGTGGCCAACAATCCATGGTGCTATGTGTATTTTTAAGTCAGCTTCTGACATCATAAATCCATAAGATGGGCTCAGCTACTGAGACATCTCCATCTGGTTGGCATTAACGGTACTGGCTATATATATATATATTATAGCAGCTAAATCCAAAGGGCAAGATCCAAGGTGAAAATCCTCCAAATACGTGGCGTCAGTAAATAAATAAATACATCGCTCTTTCCACATTCCAGAAACACACAGCAACCGAAAAATGTTTTTTCAGCCGCCGCCGTGGAACTGAACCACGGAACTCTTGATAACTAGCCGAGCGAGTTACATTTACACCACAGTGGCCAACAATCCATGGTGTTATGTGTATTTTTAAGTCAGTTTCTGACATCATAAATCCGTAAGATGGGCTCAGCTACTGTATATAGCCAGTGCCGTTAATGCCCACCAGATGGAGACTTCTCAATAGCTGAGCTCATCTTACGAATTTATGAGGTCAGAAGCAGACTTAAAAATACATGTAGCACCGTGGATTGTTGGCCACTGTAGTGTAAATGTAACGCGCTCAGTTAGTTATAGAGAGTTCCGTGGTCCAATTCCACGGCGGCGGCTGAAAAACAATTTTTCGGTTGCTGTGTGTTTCTGGAACATGGAAAGAGCGATGTATTTATTTATTTACTGACGCCACATATTTGAAGGATTTTCACCATGGTATAATGAATATATGAGCTTTCTTAGACATGCACACAAACAAAGTACATGTAACATAACAACAGGAAACAAGAAATTATACTCACTGCTCCAGAAGATTGTTTTCCCCATATAAAAAAGTTCAAAAAGAAGCAACAGCCAAACACTATCCCAGGATATAGAGTTGCTGTCTGAAAATGAAAAAAAAAAATAATAATAAATACACACACACAATAATTGATTGCATTTTAAGTACACTTAATATTAAATCCACAATACTAGCTCCTAGTTTCTACATGAATTTCTATGATGCAGCACATGTTACTGATTATATCTGGTAACACCAGAAAAGTTCAGTAATGGACAATCATTAGTAAACACAAAGAATATAAGACAATTGAAAGACACATTAAAGTATTTCAAATGAAATCAACACAACACTATGTAAAAAGAAATTTACAAAATTGAAACATTTTAGTAGTAACTTCCATGCTCTTCAGCCATGGTATAAATGAAGATAACACAAAATGTGGTGAATCAGATGTTACCAAATTTTAAAACGTATTTCCACATAATGGGAATTTGATGAGGGTCATTTACAAATGAATGGGACTATTGGCAGCACTGCACAATAACTGGTATCTAGATAGCTGTCATTGCCATGTTAGATGGTCTTTTGTTGGTATGGCATTACCCACACAATGGCAGCTGATGCTCAATTACATTACACGCAGCAGAATCATTTCTCAGATAAGTCACATGCTAGGGCTGACAACATGAAAGAAGATTATCATGTACAACATTGGACTGCACGGTTCTTCTCGAAGGAAGGCGTCTGACAGCTGCTAACATTCACCATCAGTTAAGGGCAGTATCTGTTGAAGCAGGGCCTGGCTGCAGCACTGTTTCCTAATTGGTACAAGCCTTCAACCACGGATATCAAACCAAAGACACTGGAAAGCAATAGACTGGCAAATGTAATACACGCAGTTCTGAAATCATGGACACCAACTGAACTTGCAGTGCCACCTATGAAGGGAGGAGTTGGAAAGTGAGAGTTTTTGATTCAATTCACAATGTACTGCAGAAATTACATAGAATGTTTGTGTATGGTCCAAGAATTTTCTAGATCAAGATGTAATTCATAAGTGGTCATATCTTAGAAAAAACAAACAAGACTAGTAAGCAGGAAAATAAGAGGCTGTATCACGGCCAGTCATATACACAGAGCAGAGAAATAAAAAAAAAGAAAGCTATTAAACAGGAAAATTGTGCATCACATACACTTAAATCTTAAAGATGTATCAAAATCTTAAAGTTTCAGAACTAAAATACTCACGCAAACACGTCAACACACTAGTTACTCCCTACAATGGTGACTTTCTATGTACACTGGAAGTAGTGTGCTCTATGCCAGTCTATTCTCCTCCAATATCTTTGTATGAAACTGTAACAGGGTGCCTACAGAATTATCAAACCTGATTTCCCTGACCAAATATATAAGAAATCCCTGACCTTACACAAATAGGTTTATTTGAGTTTATTTTTTATTGAGAAACTTATATTATTTAAAAGTGTTTCCGTTTGACGTATAAAGTTACCCAAATACCTGATTAATTTAATTAATTAATTTATTTTTTTTTATCGGCCTCCACCTTCCATATAGCCGTCCAACTCGCACCTTTTTAATTTTAAGTTTACTCTTTTTTCATGGTTTTACATTTATTGAAGAAACACTCAAACAAATCCATACACAATATTCAGAACAGTTACTATAAAAATATTACAGTAGGAACACAGTCACTGTTTTTATATTACACACCACTTTTCTTCTTTTCCCAATCTGAAATCTTTGCCTGCAATGCTGCTTCTTCCAACTCTAGTTCCTTCCGTACTCTTTGTCATTTTCCCTTCAATTCCTTTAATTCATGATCAATTTTTCTTTTTTTCTTCAGTTTTCTTTCTTCTTCGTTTTGAAGAAAACTGTTTTTCTCAAGATAATCCTGATATCTTCGTCTGGAGGCGTCACTCCCCGACGCCGGGTTACAACTAGTTGTAGTCTAACTGTGATTGAAATTTCCCTGACTTTTTTTTTAAATATCACTGATTTTCCCTGACTTTTACCAACATTTCAGGCATTTCCTTGACCAAATTTTCATTTCCCTGATTTCCCCTGACTTTTCAGAATGTGACCCTGTGTAATGAAAAGGAGTCAACCAGGTCAACTGATAACAGTCCACATGCAAGCAAGTGTGCACCCTGTTTCCGAGGTCATTATGAACAACAAAAACGCAACCATTGAGGAAATGCAGCATGCAATGCATCTGTGCTGTGCAACACTTCATGTAACAATCCACGATGAACTGAACACAAAGACGGTCTGCGCACTGTGGGTGCCAGACAAACTGAAGCCTCAACAAAAGGAGACAAGGGCTCAAAAATGTCATGAATTTCTCGTATTCACAATCAGGACCCTGAAGGTTTCTTTGCCAGGCTACCTACAGTTTGGGTGTTGTAGTTTCACTACCAGTCCTGAAAAGAAGTGGCAATATATGCAGTGGAAACAACATGGAAGTTCTTTTTTTTTTTTTTTTTTTTGACTTGCAGGGAAGTGTTTTGTGAGATGATATGTGCTCTCCCCGAAGTCTGATAAGCTACAACTATCAGAAATTACCAGAAAAATGGCATCACTGCATTGACCTTGGTGGGGTGTATGTGGAATACATTACAGCGTCCCAATCGATCGTTGTATTACAGCAAAAAATTTATAATTTTACAATACATGAGAGATTTCTTATTGATGAACGGAGCAAGTGTTTTCCCAATTAGAAACAGCAGAAGTATCACTGTGGGGGCAAGCCTTGCTTTCTGCTCAATAAGTTCCACAGCCACATTTGTCTTTTGTTGATTCTGCAGCTGCACAGCATCTACTGTTTAATTTTTCCTTCTGTGGATATCTTCCTCTTCCTATTTCTTTATTTTTAAAAAAAAACAAAAACAAAAAAACTAGTTAAATTACTTGTTTTTTGGGATTTTTTTAAGTCACACTCTTAACAGGAATACAATAAGTTCCTAAATAACTGGCAGTCCAGTTATTCCAGTAAGAGATGGATTAACATTTCTGGGATTTAGTAAGGCTATAACCATGTCAAAGTATTTAAAAAAAAAAATTACGACTATATTACAGAAAATTTTGACAAGTTATTACACACATAATAAAACTTTAAACAATGATTTAATAGCAAAAACAAACCATGTTTAGTAGTTGCTGCAATTAGAATTTTTAACCATGTTCAATCTAAAAATTATTGAAAATTCTGTTTTGTCGAATGCTTATCTGTTGCACACCAGAATTATAATTTCCTACAGTGCACTAATACTGTGCAACTGAAAAATGACTGGTGAGTGATATATTTTTCTGAATGTTATAAAAAAAAATCCATGCACTTCCAATGAGAGTGAGAATTGTTTTTTTTTTTTTTTTTTTTACATGAAGTTATCTTAAATCCCTTTGGCAAAGGAGGGAATAAACAAAAAAAAAAAAAAAAAAGGATAAGGGGTCAAGAAAAATAAAGTAAATTCTTTTTATTCTTTTTTTCTCCTCTGCCTGATTTCTCTGTGAATTGTTGATCTTTCTGTATGTGTGCATGGTTGAACTTGTGTGGTGAATATGTCAACGTAAGTTAGCCTTGGGATGTCTGTTGCTATGTAAGGGATATAATAGTACCTTATTAGGAAATTGATTTAATGAAATTTTGACATCATGCTGTTTTTTTTTCCTCTTCCTTCTTTGCATTTTTAGTGTACTGTTCATTATATCTTAGTGTTTGAAATAAGTGAAGAAATATCATTGAATTTTTTTTTTAATACAGTATGCACTTTAAAGTATTTAAATTAATTTGATGCCTTAGTGTCATTTCATATACACTGACGGGGAAAAAAATCCCAACACCACGAAAAAATAGTTGTAGAGGAAAGAAATGGCGGCAATACATTTGTATAGGTAACATATTTAATTGATTAAGGTTTCAAGATCACAGCTTAATGTAAGTGCGAGGAGAGCCATTTTAAATGTGAAATGCTGGTACATTAATAACCGGTGTAACTGCCAGAATGTTGAATGCAAGCATGCAAACGTTCATGCATTGTGTCGTACAGGTGCTGGATGTCAGTTTGTGGGATGGAGTTCCATGCCTGTTGCACTTGTTCGGTCAATACAGGGTCAGTTAATGCTGGTTGGGGGTGACGCTGGAGTTGTCGTCCAATGATGTCCCATACGTGCTCGATTGGTGAAAGATCTGGTGATCTAGCAGGCCACGGCAACATGTTGACACTCTGTAGAGCATGTTGGGTTACAACAGCGGTATGCGGGCGAGCGTTATCCTGTTGGAAAACACCCCTGGAATGCTGTTCATGAATGGCAGCACAACAGGTAGAATCACCAGACCGACGTACAACTGTGCCATCAGGGTGCGTGGGATAACCACGAGAGTGCTCCTGCTGTCATAGGAAATTGCTCCCCAGACCATAACTCCAGATGTAGGTCCAGTGTGTCTCGGCCGCAGACAGGTTGGTTGCAGGCGCTCACCTGGCCTCCTTCTAACCAACACACGGCCATCACTGGCACCCAGGCAGAACCGGCTTTCAGCAGAAAACACAACAGATCTCCACTCCGTCCTCCAATGAGCTCTAGCTTGACACCACTGACGTTGCAAACGGCAGTGGTTTGGAGTAAGTGGAATGCACGCTACAGGGCGTCTGGCTCGGAGCTGTCCTTCAAGTAACCGATTTGTAACAGTTCGTTATGTCACTGTGGTGGCAACTGCAGCTCGAATTGCTGCCGCAGATGCAGTACGATGCGCCACGTCCATACGCCGTACACGGCGGTCTTCCCTCTCAGTAGTGCCACGTGGCCGGCCGGAACCCGGTCTTCTTGAGGCAGTACCTTCCCTTGACCACCGCTGCCAACAATCATGCATGGTGGCTACATTCCTGCCAAGTCGTTCTGCAATATTGCGGAAAGAAAATCCACCTTCTCGTAGCCCTATTACACGACCTCGTTCAAACTCCGTGAGCTGTTGATAATGGCTTCTTCATCTTCTTAAAGGCATTCTTGACTAACATCAACACACTACGTCGAATCTCAACGATAACTAACGCTCACGAACGTTACAGCGCGTATTTACAGCAAACCTGCTTTGCATGTTTCGAGAGGCGCTACTAGCACCACACGTATGCGCCGAGCGCGAAATTTGCATAGACATCATCTTACAGATGTACTCTCACCACCTACCAACTGTCGTTTATCTAAAACAACCCCTTCTTGGTGTTGGGATTCTTTTTTCCGTCAGTGTACATATATTTTGCATTTCATACATATATTGCACAAGATGTATTAGTTTAAAATTATGGGCAGATAATGTGACAATAAATGTGACAATAAAAAATATATTGTAAAGTTGCATGCATAATTAGTTCCATATTTACCCTTGTGTAAGCTTAGTAACTATTAGTGGTCAGAATCTTGTTTAGTATTAATATTTAATTACTGTTCAATGTGAAAAATGTTTAGTATTAGCCAGTGATAGTGTAATTCAGTAGCTGTTAAAAACCAGTCTGTGATTGTTCAGTAGCAAAGTTACTTACTTTTGTTAATTAATGTTGTGTATGCTATCGTCGTGGGAAAAGTGCGTAATTGTTAAAGAAAATAAGTTTTTCATCATCAACAATAACAATCCACTTTTACTTTTTTTTTTTTTCATCATACCATAATGAACTGTAAACTTACAAGAAATGCTGATTTCTTCCACTGTTGCCCTCTAAGAGTTCTGTACAATCGACCAGCAAAGTATCCTGCAACTAATCTGGAAAAAAAAAACATAAGGTAAAACTCAATATATGTATAGAAGCATATATACTACATAAGAAATGTCCTCTGACATTTCTCTGAACAATTACTTGAACAAAAGAAATATCTACAATATTAACCAACCATTTCTCACAAGCAGGTCTTGTAGTAAGCAATCATCTAAAGCAGCTGCACTTACTATATTTCATTTTAGTACATATTTTCTTTCAGTGTGTCACAGGTAAGCATATGTGTTGTCAATTCAGACATCAATACACTTTTTATTCACTTTATATATTGTACCTTACTTTCCTTGAAACTAAAATGTACATAAGATGTGTATCTCACATAAGGGAAAGGGTCTCAAACAAATGCATAAACACATAAAACAGAAGAGATTTCACTAATAGAACTAATATTGATAAAGAAACAAGTATCAGCTTGCAAATAGAAAAACAGAATTAAGTATTAAACACCATATCTAGTTTCAACTTGCTTCTTTTCAGACACCACTGCTTTGTTTGTTATCAAATATTGCATCACACTTCCCCTGATATAAAATATCCACCTCAGTAAGGGAGTTAAAAGGGGAATAATTGCACAACTCTGCAAACAAATGCATATCAACACACACAAAGGAAATTAGTGATACAGCTGAGATATATAATGATAAAGAAAGATGGACATGTATCAGCTGCAAAAAAAGGAAACTAGAATTTAATATTAAAACCCAATATCTAATAAAACAAAAATTAACATGAACACAAAAGAAACCAACTGCCGCTCTTACAGTTCACTGGTTACCATACTCAAAACTGAAAATAAGAATACAAACTGACCTTTTACATGGCAAAATCTCCCCTTATTAGAATTACATTTACCAGGCATAAAGCCCAACACACAGGTTGTTTATCATCAAGATGTTGTTTTCTACTTGCATGCATTTGTTGACATTTGGAATTTTTTAGGAACAATACTGTTTTTAGCACATTCAGTGAGTTTTCCCCAAAGACAAATACAGGGTGTCCGAGAATTATTGGACACATTACAAAATTATATAAAACAAAACATTAAACAGATAGAAAGAAACTAACTGTACTAACTTACAATGTAACTACACAAGTTAATAAATTTCGATGTGAGATCCCTTGGTTGCTCGTAGTACGTCCAAGCGATACTCGATTTCATGCCATGTATTGGCAAGCATCTGAGGAGTTATGGAATCAATACCAGCTGTGATACGCTGCTTCAGTTCCTGCAAATCAGTACAAGGCATCTGATAGACGATTCTTCACATAACCCCACATGAAATAACCCAATGGAGTTAGATCTGGAGAGCGAGGAGGCCACGGAATGGGACCACCACGCCCAATCCATCTGTTGGGGAAATGCTCATTTAGGCACTTACATACACACGTTGACCAATGTGGAGGTGCGCCTTCTTGTTAGAAAACGACGACGTCATATCTTTTGATCTGGGTTAAAGCAAAATTTTCTAGCATATCCAAGTAAATGTCACCATTTACGGTTTTTTCGCAGAAGAAAAGGCCAATTACTTCTCTTTTTGATAGAGCACACCACCCATTAACTTCTGGAGAATCACGTTCCAGTTCAATAGCAGCATGAGGCGGTTCACTGCCCCATATCCTACATTTGTGATTATTCACAATACCTGATACATGAAATGTGGATTCATCACTAAGAATTACAGTACTGAGAAAGTTTTTGTCGTTTTCCACTCGATTCAGCATATCCACAGCGAAATCGTATCGCAGAGTGTGATCGTTTACATGCATCTTTTGCACTATTTGCATTTTATAAGCATGAAACTTTAATTTTTTGTGCAAGATATCGTGAACTGTCGATTTCAGAATGCACAGTTCTCTGCTTGCTTTATGAACAGATTTACTGGGGCTTCGTCGGAAACTTTCATTAACTTGGTCAACCGTCTCACCGCTGACGCTAGGCCTACTGGCTCCTCCACAATGTTCCACATTGCCAGTTTCTTTAAACTGTTTCATCCACCGCTTAACTAAATTTGTTGATGGAGGAAACCATAATCTAAACAGTACCGCCTTTTAACTTTAATGACAGACTTTAATTCCGCAAGCCATAACACACACATTGCCTTCTGCTCTACGGATGACATGGCCATACCTGCCAACATTGGGTAGAGCTTTGTCAGTAGTAATTAGTGTTACTGCGCAGCATACATAGACTTTTTTATGAAACGATTCATCTCTTTGTGAAAAAGAAATATGCACCTCAACAAAATGTTACAACAAACAAGGACTCTAATGAAACAAACTTAACTCATGTGAAACATAAAGTTGATTCCCCTGCTGGCAAGGGCACGATAGGTAACATTGCGAGATTTAAGTTCGAAACTTCCACCAATAAAAATCAGTCAGATGCGTTAAGAATTCCACAACACTTAAGATGGGAAATCCAAGCAAGTGAATGTGCAGTGTGCAAACCTTCACTCACCATATGATCATACTGTCTCTAAAATTGCAGTTTATGACAAGAAAAACCAAAGGAAAAAAAAAGCTGGATCCTTTAACTGGGTGAAAAATCAAAACACACAGCAAGACTGCGGACCACTGTTAGTTTGTTTTTTGTTGACCCTGCAGCTGCGCAGCATCCATTGCTTATTTTTTTTTCTGCTAATATCTTTCTTTCCCCATTTCTTTATTGTTGATTTTCTTTCTTTTCTTTTTTTATTCCTTCTGATAACAATAATTTCTTCTAGCATACTGAAAAAACTTTCAGCCTGAGGACCATGAGTGCATGATATCAAAGCTTCAATTATTTTAGATAAATGGTGTAACTTTGATGATAACACTTTTGAACAATATGCATCAATTTTTACAAAATTTCCATCTTTGTCACTTCCATTTTTGGGAATTTACCCCTCTCTTATCAAGCTTAAATACAAAAACTTATGGGATGGGGGATATTTAACAATGTAGAAAAGTGGAAACATCTCGGGGGGGGGGGGAGCAATTACGGCGAAAATCTTTGCTCAGTACGACTTCCAGTTTGGGAAATTTTTCATATATTTTCAAGCTGAAAGGCAAATATTTATGCAGTAAAATGATATTTAGCAATAATACTGGACAGAGGCAGCATTGCGAGAAAAAAGAAATTATGATCACAGAAAAAATCTGAATTCCGTCGACCTTCCGTTTTCGAAAGTTTTGTAAAGATGGAATTCCGTCCTGCGACGCGAAATGTCCCCCCCCCTCCCCCCCCCAAAATTATCTTCACTTGTGTATCGATCTCGTAAATGACCAAAACAATAATGAAAGGGCGGAATTCCTCGAATTCGCGGAAGAATCTCATGCCTGAAGATTACAGGAAAATTTTTGCGGCGTTCTAAGTTCCGTTTTCGCAAATTGTTGCCTGCAGTTTCAAGCTGAAATACAGACATTTATGCAATTAAATGATGTTAACAAGAAAAGTGGACACAAAGGCAACATCGAGAGAAAAAAATGTGATTACGGCAAAAATGTTCACTCTGTTTAACTACCGTTTCAGAAAATTTTAAAACACTAAATACCACTTTCGAGGATGATCTACATGGGAAAAAAAAAAGCGGAATTCTGCAAATCTGCTTACGAATCACGTGTATATCATGAAATACTAGAAAAATGAAAAAAAAAATCTAAACAAAATGAAAATTTGTAGAATCCGTAGTTTCGACAGTGATGTCCATAGTTCCGTAGTCAGACAACTAAATCCGTAGAAACTACGGACATTCCGTAGTAGTTGGCAGGTATGCATGGCTACTGATTGTGCATTTCTCATACATTCCTCATCAGGCCAAACCTAGCGCCATCTATCGGGTTCTGGGAATAACAATTCTGCAAAACAAAAATATAGAAGCCGTGTTAGTAATATGCGACATAGAAAAACAGACAGTGCTCATAGTTTTTTTTTTACATAATTTTGTAATGTGTCCAATAATTCTCAGACACCTTGTATTTTAAAACTTCATTTTAGAAGATAAATTTATTCTATTTAGAAACCTTTATTGCTGATGGACACTGGCTTTTACATATCCATGGACCACTTTATTCTCTGCATTGTTCCTTTCTTACCTTACTTTAGTGAGATTACCTGTCAATCAAACCAAACTTTGAAGGAAAGGGGAACATGGTTCCCACAGTGCAGGAGAGCTAAGAGGAGTAGATAGGGATAGAGTCTAATGTCTATAGGAAATTATTCTTTCTCTGCTTTATTTCCAAAAAACGGAATGGCTCATGTCTTGGAAACACAATGACAAATCTAAGACAGGTAGGCCTAAAAGCATAAGGATCACCATTGTACTCTTGAGAGAGAGAGAGAGAGCAGGAATTCACTTACAAGTGTGTGTTTACAATGCATTTCATAGCAAGCAGAAGCTTCAAGATGTCAACTAAAGTCTCAAATTTGCAAGAGAAGAAACTGATTTTCTAAACAGCTATGATTTACTTCTAAAATGCAGTCAACAGGATGCTGCTTTGAAAGTGAATGCTCCAGAAACCACATCAGGCAAAAATCTGAAACCGAAAAATGAAATCGCTGAATTTGGGTCAATTGAAAATTTAAACAAAAAAATGCAAAGATGCTGATGAGGAAAAAGCTTTTGTACAGTGGTTTAAGATATCAAGACTCATGAATGCCCAAATTAGCAAAAGAGTACTGCTTAAGAGGAATTCCTGAAAATTCCAAAACTCACAAAATTTACAAATGTGAAAAATATGGGTAAAGGCCTGTATACTATCTTTACCTCATGGCATTATCTGAGCACTATGTTGTGCCTAAAAATGATTTGGCCTCTGTTGGGAGAGGCAGGCAGAATACAACAGTTCTTTTTATCAATAATGTGACAGGATCTGTTAAAAACATGCCACTTGTCACTGGAAAAAGTAAAAGCCTGAGGTGTTTTTAAAGGTATTAAAAACAGCACCCTGAAGATTATAAATGTTCAGACAATGGATGCATGATGACCAGTAAAACTTTTGTTGAATATCTTTTGAAATATGATAAGGAATTAAGAAAACATTCCCAAAATTCAAGCAACTAACATAGAACTAGTCCTCTTTCCCCCACACAAACCTGCAACTATCCAGCCTCTAAACCAAGAGGTAATCAAAATCTTTCAAACACACCACTGAAAGAACACGAGAAGAAAAATTGTGGATGCTGCTGAACCTGGCAACAGATCAGCATCAGAAATCTAAAAAGACAAAAAAAAAAATAATAATAATAATTCTGTTAAATGCCACTTACAATGACAGGAAAAATGTTACAAGCATTTTTATTTATAACTTCGTAAGTAAAACAAGGCTTTGTTCCAGGCCGGTAAGCAAGGGATCAACTCATGATTTTAAGACAGGTGGTTGAAAAATTCTATGAATACAATGTACCAGCTATTTTCTGTTCCATAGGTTATTCAAAGGCATTTGATGCTGTCAAATGGGGTTGGCTCTGGCAAGTTCTTAGAGAGATGGCTGTACCAAGACATCTTATCTTTCTTATTAAGTCACTCTACAACACTAATGTCACAATTAATACCAAAATGTCTTGATACATTCGGTATAGGAAAGGGAGTTTGCCAGGGATTCATTGTCACTCACACTTTTTAATATATATGGAGAATGCATAATCTGGAAAGCGATGGAAAACTGACATGGTGGGGTGTCAATAGGTGATAGGAAAATATCAAATTTATGCTATGTGGACGACACCACTATAATAGCTGGTTCAGTGGAGGAGATGGTGCAATTTCTCAAACGCATTGTAGACTACAGTGCCAAACCTGGTCTCAAACTAATTAGAGCCAAATAATTCCTTATGGTAGTTGACAATGCCGCAGTGCTTCCTCAAAGCTTCAAACAGATACCCGATATTGCCCAAAAATCAGAAGTCGTATATCTGGGGGCCCACATGACCAACAATGGCAGTTGCACGAAGGCAAGATCAAAAGAAGGATCAGAATGGCCAAATCCGCCCTGGCAGAGCTTACAAAAATCTGGGAGGATCGCCACATCAGAAAAACCATCAAGCTGAGGCTGGTCAAGGCCCTCGTGTTCCCCATTATGACTTACAGTTCTGAAACATGGACCTTAAATACAGAATGTCGCTGATGAATTGAGGCATTTGAAATGATCTGCTACAGACCCATGCTGAGAATATCTTGGGTTGTTCATAGGACTAATGCATCAATCTTGAGAGAGCTTGACGTAGACTTGCACAAGCAACTTCTTCCGACAATCCAACGTCATATACTAAAATAAATAAATACATCGCTCTTTCCACGTTCCAGAAACACACAGCATCCAAAAAATTGTTTTTCAGCCACCGCTGTGGAATTGAACCAACAGAACTCTCGATATCTAGCCGAGCGCGTTACATATACGCCACGGTGGCCAACAATCCACGGTGCTATGTGTATTTTTAAGTCAGCTTCTGACATCATAAATCCGTAAGATGGGCTCAGCTACTGAGACGTCTCCATCTGGTGGGCATGAACGGCACTAGCTATATATATATTATAGCAGTTAAATCCAAAGGGCAAGAACCAAGGTGAAAATACTCCAAATACGTGGCGACAGTTAATAAATAAATACATCGCTCTTTCCACGTTCCAGAAACACACAGCATCCGAAAAATATTTTTTCGGCCGCCGCTGAAACAAGCATCTGAAACAATTTTTCGGAAAAAATAAAAGAAGAGGCAGCCAGTAATAAGAACAAATCCAGAGACTCCAATCCTGAATGGAAATTTCCAGTAGTAAAAAACTACAAAAATCGGTAGTTGTTTTTTTTTTATTAATTTTTCAGGAGTAATGAATAAAATTGTATTATGCACTCAGTAACAAACAAAAACAAAAAGAATAAAAAACAAAACTGATTAACATTATTTGTAAAAAATGGTAACAGTGCACAAAAGTGATTTCATATTTTTTTGGCAAGTTTTTTTTTTTTTTTTTTTTTTGATTGGGGGTTGAACGACCACCATGAACAACTCAATGGGCTATAAGCAGTCATCTGTCCCTGATTTAGGGCCACTGGTTCCAGGGAAGGGAGAGAGCCAGTGCCATAAGACAAACACAACATCCATGCCTCACAGGATTTCAAACCCAGACCCATCTCAGACGAATGGTCGTAAGCCAGCGTTTAGACCACTGTGCCACCAGGGCAGCATTTGACAAGTTTGTTTCCTAGTAAATGTACCTTTTTTTATTCCTTGGAGTACTTTCTTTGTATATCAATCAATGGAACAAATATTTATACTTTTAATAAGGCAAAATTTAAACAGGAAATTGTTACTTATCTTGTCCTCGCTGAAAACTACAGTTATTTCCATGACCTGTACAGTTGTTTTCATGGCAGAGTGAGGATCAACATTATCAGTTTCTAACTTAAATTACACTTAAAATGCATGCACTTCCATTACTTCTTGCTACATCTAAAAACAAAAAGAGCATTTTTCCTTTTGTTCAAAAAGAAACTCAAGAATAAAATCGGAACTTCAATCTTTATCACCAATTTTCATTCCCTGTAAAATCATTTTCTCTGCAGAATGAGCGAGTAGTAGTGTTTTTGAACTTCAATATCACTTTAAGCATATGAAAAAAATGCTTGCTCTGTCCTCTGATGTAGCAAGATCTGACTAGAACATGGGCAAATACGCATTTTAAGGGAAATTATATGTGAAAAATTGGAACTGCATTGCTCAACCTACAGTGAAAATTTTTTTTTTAATTATGAAAAATTCTTAAAAAATATGGTCCCTCTTTTTTACAATCACCGAAAGTACTAAAAACAAGGGTCATGATACAAAGAGAGAGAGAGAGAGAGAGAGAGAAAGAGAGAATATAATGAGGGTGGAATAGCAAAAGAAAAAGAAAACTGAGGAACTTGATCAGAAAAGTTCAAAATGCGGGGAAACGAAAAATGACGTTAACACTCTCATCGCTGCCTGAGCAGTCATTTCCAACAATACTTCCCCCAGTTTCCCCAATCACTGCTTTCACACCCTATCTTAATTTTCTGACCTTTTTCTCAAAGTTGTTTACTGCAGGAAATAGCTCTAGTACTACTGCATAACTTTACACAAAAATACAAAAAAATTAAGGGATTTTTCAGGATCTGGAAACAAAATTTCAGGACATTTCTGGGATTTCAGGGGATATGATAACTCTGTCATGTGACCACAAATATTTAAGACACCCCAAACATATTTAAAAACATCCAAGAAATGCCATGATATTGAAAACATTCAAGAAAGACTCTCCAAGATGTTTAAGGAACGTTAGGATCTCGAAAACAAGAAAAACTTTTCACAGATCATTGAAAAGGTTATTTCAGTGAAGTTTTTGATTTCTATAGTACAGAATCTTTCCATAGTCCGTAGCTGACTGACAATTTCCATAGTAACTACAGAGAATCCGCAGTAGTTGGAGTTTCAGTAAATGCAACACCCATGTCATACCAGGGCCAAAAAAATTTCTAAATTGTAACACGAACCAAATTTTTACATGCCAATATACGTTCTTGCACACATTATGCACTATTTTTTCTAAACTTTTCAGAAACAAAGTACATTTACTGCATTTCACAAATTGCTCTCCAACAACGAAATTTGTACTCACCGATGTGTCAGACTTCCACGTCAAATCAGCACAAAAAAAGTAAGATTTCTGAACTGAAACCTTTTGATTTTTATGAAACTAGGTGAACTTGCAGGATTTAAAGAGAAACTAAGTGCAAAATTTCAGCTTCTTACAGACAACACTTCTATAGTTACAGGACTTTTGAAATTTGCTAAAAAGCATTTTTGTGTCTACCATGCCTACCACAAATGACAATAACTGTAGACCTAATTGGTCAACAGAGATCATGTTGGGCCCGTTTAAAACCTTATTACATGAGCTTTCTTTTGCAATATCACACAATCATATTATGGACAATTTAGTTTTCAAGGTCATCTGTTTTGATTTAGTCTCTCAAAACACATCCCGTCAATTTTATTAAATAAGGAACAGGGAAGGAGCCTCATAGTAGTAAGAAAATTGACTGGGAAATAAAATAAAAATTACTGTTTTTTATTTTATTACTTCTTTTTTTTTCTTTGAGTCTTTTTAATCAGTGAAGTACACCAGTGTGGGGGACAAGCCCACAGCTGATGGTTCCAGTTGGTCATTCACCTAAGAATTCTGGAACAAAATCCAGTGAGTTGGGGTCTTTTCACCAATGTCCCACAGGACTAGCTGGCACCTCTCCAAGATTCACAGAGCCCCTTGTTGCTGTTCTGTGTGCAATTGTTACCACGAAGCACCACAAGGGCGTAAACTCCATCTCACAAAAAAAAAAAAAAAAAATGCTTACTAAGAATTTTTTTTTCTTTTTTTTTTTTTCTTTTTTTTGGCTCAAGTGGCAGGAAAGAAAGGCAGAGGTAGGCCAAGGAAGTCATGGGAGGATCAAATTCAGGAGTGTCTGAATGAGAAAAAGATTATGAGTATGAAGTATAGAAGGTCTTGTGTACGTCGTGTGATGGATGTCACTGAAGCCCGTGTTGTGTGTCAAGATCACTGCAAATGGAGAAGTTTGATACGGCAACAGTAAGTAAATAATCAGTGAGAAATTTATCTGGTGGTTTGTATTTCTTTGTGGAGCTAATCTCACAGAACACCTTAGGGATATGTCATCATCATCATCATTGTCAACCATTATCAATCCACTGCTGGACGAAGGTCTCCCCAAGTTTCCTCCACAACGGTCTGTCTTGTGCCAGTCTCCTCCATGTCACCCCTGCATACTTTCGAATTTCATCCACCCATCTCCCATGTGGTCTTCTTCTGGGTCTTTTCCTGTCCCTTGGAATCCAATCTAAAATTTCGGCTGTCCATCGATGATCTGTCCTTCTGGCAGTATGTCCAGCCCATTGCCATTTCAGGGATTTAACTCTGATCATGATGTCTTCCACTCTTGTCATTTTTCGGATCCACGAGTTCCTCTTCTTATCTCCCCTGGTTACACCAAGTATGCACCTCTCCATGCTTCTTTGAGTTGTCTGCAGCTTTTGTATGTCTCTTTTAGTTAAGGTCCACGTCTCTGCACCATACGTAAGCACTGGAAGGATGCATTGATCAAACACTTTTCTTTTAAGACATAATGGCATATTGCTCTTGAAAATTATGCTGTTTCTTCCAAAAGCTCTCCAGGCAAGTTTTGTACGCCGATTAATTTCTTCATCAATGTGACCCTCACTTGATATCTGCTGTCCAAGATAAACGTATGTGTCTGTTATCTCCAGCTTTTCTCCATCAATCGATAAATCTTCGTTTCTTGTAAAAGCATTGAACATCACTTTTGTCTTCTGAAAGTTCATTTTTAATCCCACTTCTTTACTCTTGTCAGCAAGTTCCTGGATCATACTCTGCAGCTCTGATGGGCTAGTTGCAAAAATGACTACGTCATCAGCAAAACGAAGGTGGGTTAGATAATCTCCATTAATCTTTATCCCCTTGTTTTCCCAGCTCAGTGACTGAAAAACACCCTCCAATGTGGCATTAAAGAGCTTCGGAGATATGGTGTCACCTTGTCTCACTCCCTTTCCAATTTTTATGTGTGTTGTATTTTCAAACAGCCGAATCTTTGCACTTGCATTTTCATAGATGTTATTAATAATATTAATGTATGCATCTTCAATACCGCAGGTTTTCAGAGCCATTGTAACTGCTGATGGTTTCACCGAATCAAAGGCTTTTTCATAATCGATAAAAGCCATGCACAATGGAAGTTCATATTCCATTATCAGTTAAATGTTTATTTGTCACATGGCTTTTTCTTTGAAGAGCTAACCTCTAAATATCAGAGAACAGTTTAATGATATGTATGTATGTACTTTTTTTTAAATAATAAAAAACATTACTTTTTTTCTTTGAACTTTTTATCTTGTAAAGAGTTAAATTTTGGGAAGAAAAGAAAAAAATATCCATACGCTTGCGCACAATTTTTACATGTCACGGCACGTTGGGCAATACAATTTTCAAGCTCTATGTCATACCAATAAGTTGAACCCGTCCAAACAATACAAAAATCCCCAACGTGCAAGCTCAATCACTTAACAAGAATGAAATCACTTACTCAAGGTTTTACCCAGATATATTTGATTCTAGTCCCATATATATACAGTGGAGACCGCCAATAGCAGTATAACTATACCATCGGGATTAGAGGAAATCCTATCCCACACTCACCAACCCGCTTGGCCAGCGTGGTGAGTTATAGCCAAACCCCTCCAAAATGACTCCACAACTTAAATCTAGGCCCTCAGTCTCCGGCAGCTGGAATGTACCTGGCCAAGGCAGCGGCCAGTGCGACATGAAGGCAGAGGGTGCTAAGAATCCCTGGAGGACCGGACTAGGCTGCCATCTGATGCTGACCTTGGCTACATATAACGGACGCTCCCTATCTTCTGATTCAAGGCTTCTTGAATTGGAAGAGGAACTACAAAGGATCAAGTGGGACATCGTCGGGCTAAGTGAGGTAAGGAGAAAAGGAGAAGATCTCATTGAACTGAAAAGTGGACATCTTTTGTACTATCGTGGGACAGATACTGGCAGAACTAGTGGTGTTGGATTTATAATAAACAAGAAACTGAAAGATAAAGTTGTAGAAGTTGAAAGTTCCTCTGACAGAGCTGCACGACTCGTTATCCAACTCTCGAGAAGATACCAAGCTCAGATTAATCAAACTTATGCACCCACCACAAGTCATTCTGGAGAAGAAATTGAAGAATTTTATGAAGAAATTCGTCATCTAAATAATAAAGGTAAGCAGCACCTGAAGATAATTATGGGAGATTTCAATGCAAAAATAGGGCAACGGCAACAGAATGAAACTTCAGTAGGTAAATTCCCTCACGGCAACAGAAACCAGCGTGGAAATACTCTCGTTGAGTTTGCAGAGGCAGAAGGGTTTTCCATCTTGAACTCCTTTTTCAAGAAAAAGCCACACAGGAAATGGACATGGAGACATCCAAATGGGACGACAAGTGAAATTGATTTTATTATGTGTAACAAAAAATTCATCACAGAAGACTACAGTGTGCTAAACAAGTTCAACACAGGTAGTGACCATAGATTGGTGAGATGTGAGATGCACCTCAACACTAAACTTTGAATGTGGCAAGCTCATAAGACAAACAAAATGTATTGACATAACCAACCTTAAAAACACCATAATACATTCAAGTTGGAACTGAAGAACAGATTCTCTGTTTTAGAAGGCCTAACATTGGAAGAAGTGGATATTTCTGAAGTTAACAGAAAAGTAACCAAAGCTCTTGTGGAAACAGCAACAAAATTAGCTGGGTCTAAGAACAAGTTGCATGTGAACAAATTGTCAGAAAAAACCAAAATGTTGATGCAAAAAAGAAGAGAGATGAGGACAACTAAAGAAGATGTGACTTCCAAAGTGGAATATATAGAGCTATGCAAGACAGTACGAAAAAGTATCACTGAAGACGTAAGGAAATTCAACTGTGAACTAGTGAGCAGCAACTGAAAACAACCAAAGCCCAAAAATAGCAAAGGGACATCTCAGTAATGGAAGAAAACAGATTATGGCACTAAGAAAAGAAGATGGTTCTGTAAGAAGAAACAGAGGCGAAATTTTGACAAGAGTGAAAGATTTCTACTCCAAGTTATATGAAAGGGATGATGCATGTACTCCAGACATCATGAACGGTACCAGTACCAGAGTTCTTCCAGTCCTCCCAGCAGAAGTTGCACATGCAATCAAGAACATGAAGCAGGGAAAAGCTCCAGGAGAAGACGGAATTACTGTAGACATCATACAAGAAGCAAGTGGAGAAATCGAAACAGTACTCGCCCAAATTTTCACTTGATGCCTTAATGAAGGGAAGATTCCGAGGATTGGAACAATGCTACAATGATCCTGCAACACAATAAAGGTGACATTGAGGATCTCAGGAACTACAGACCTATCAGCCTCCTATTAGTGGTTTATAAAATCTTCACTAAAGTTCTTTCACACCTCTTGAAGGTAACACTGGACATGGCTCAACCGAGGGAACAAGCTGGATTCAGGAGTGGCTACAACAAAATAGATCATATCCATGTACTGAGAGAACTAATTGAAAAAGCAAGGGAATATAAACTTCCATTGTGCATGGCTTTTATCGATTATGAAAAAACCTTTTGATTCGGTGAATCCATCAGCAGTTACAATGGCTCTGAAATCCTGCGGTATTGAAGATGCATACATTAATATTATTAATAACATCTATGAAAATGCAAGTGCAAAGATTCGGCTGTTTGAAAATACAACACACATAAAAATTGGAAAGGGAGTGAAACAAGGTGACACCATATCTCCGAAGCTCTTTAATGCCACATTGGAAAATGTCTTTCAATCAATGAACTGGGAAAACAAAGGGATAATGATTAATGGAGATTATCTAACCCACCTTCGTTTTGCTGATGACGTAGTCATTTTTGCAACTACTCCATCAGAGCTGCAGAGTATGATCCAGGAACTTGCTGACAAGAGTAAAGAAGTGGGATTAAAAATGAACTTTCAGAAGACAAAAGGGATATTCAATGCTTTTACAAGAAATGAAGATTTATCGATTGATGGAGAAAAGCTGGAGATAACAAGCACGTAAAAATTGGAAAGGGAGTGAAACAAGGTGACACCATATCTCCAAAGCTCTTTAATGCCACATTGGAAAATGTCTTTCAATCAATGAACTGGGAAAACAAAGGGATAATGATTAATGGAGATTATCTAACCCACCTTCGTTTTGCTGATGACGTAGTCATTTTTGCAACTACTCCATCAGAGCTGCAGAGTATGATCCAGGAACTTGCTGACAAGAGTAAAGAAGTGGGATTAAAAATGAACTTTCAGAAGACAAAAGTGATGTTCAATGCTTTTACAAGAAATGAAGATTTATCGATTGATGGAGAAAAGCTGGAGATAACAAACACGTACGTTTATCTTGGATAGCAGATATCAAGTGAGGGTCACATTGATGAAAAAATTAATCGGTGTACAAAACTTGCCTGGAGAGCTTTTGGAAGAAACAGCATAATTTTCAAGAGCAATATGCCATTATGTCTTAAAAGAAAAGTGTTTGATCAATGCATCCTTCCAGTGCTTACGTATGGTGCAGAGACGTGGACCTTAACTAAAAGAGACATACAAAGGCTGCAGACAACTCAAAGTAGCATGGAGAGGTGCATGCTTGGTGTAACCAGGAGAGATAAGAAGAGGAACTCGTGGATCAGAAAAATGACAAGAGTGGAAGACATCGTGATCAGAGTTAAATCCCTGAAATGGGAATGGGCTGGACATACGGCCAGAAGGACAGACCATCGATGGACAGACGAAATTTTAGATTGGATTCCAACGGACAGGAAAAGACTCAGAAGAAGACCACATGGGAGATGGGTGGATGAAATTCGAAAGTATGCGGGAGTGACATGAAGGAGACTGGCGCAAGGTAGACCGTTGTGGAGGAAACTTGGGGAGACCTTCGTCCAGCAGTGGATTGATAATGGATGATGATGATGACATATACAGTGGATTGATAATGGTTGTTGATGATGATGATGATGATGATATATTTGATTCTTAATTACTTGATTATAAGACAACCATTGAAATCTTTTATTTATTATTTTTTAGGTATGATTAGAAAGTTCCCAGTTAAACTAACAAATATTACTACAAAGTATTTAAATGTAACATTACTTACCCCATAAACACATAAAGGAAAATAGCAGCAGTCATCAAAGCCCCTCTAGAGGCAGGTGAAAGCATGCCTAGCATGGCAAAAACTACATAAAAGATTTAAAAATTAATTACATTGCAATGAGAGAACATGAACAAAGTAATCAAGATAACATGATCATAAAAATTATGATAGTTTCCAAAAATATTGAAATGCACTTGGAGATTTACTTCCTCCTCCCCTAAACAAATTTTTTTGCTGTGCAATCTTTCTCCTGCTGCCTGCTGTATTTGATATCTATTTCTAGCAGCACAAGTGAATTACGGAGTACGAATGCATGCAAATCATCTTTCACTTCTCTTGGAACAATAGTTTTGTGTAAATAGTTTTTAAACCAAACTCAAGATTGAATAAACTGGTGGAAAGTCTCACACCACCCATTTATCGTATATATAATTTGCTACAGCCCTCTTCCGTGCCACACAAAAAAAATATTTACGCAATAAGCAAATTTATGTCATCTGAACAAACGTAACAATATTTGATCAACAATATATGTGATGCATGTGTTAGTGATCATCAACAATCAAGTGCATCATGTTACAAACGTGTAGCTGTTTGAGCAAACGGCGCTGACTTTACTGGTTTGAAAAATTCCACACACAATCACTGCGTGGAGACAAAATTCTAATTTATTTCGTGCAACTGCCCCTAAATAATTCGAAGTCATTTATGTTTTAACTCTCTTCGAATAAACAAGCAATTTATATTGTGGTTCATTTGTCTCAAAACATTGAAAATATGCCTCCTAAACGAAAAAAAATCTGCTGAGGAAGTAGCTGGCCAGACCAGGTAGAGTCCAATTATGTGATGTTCGGGTCAGATCAGAGTCTAAAATATTTGACCTGTTTCCATTTCGTGTGTGTGTGAGAGAGAGGGGGAGGGGGTCCGGTGCAAAAACAAATCGTGCCCACAGGTGTCTCTGGTGTCACTTAAATGGATAATAGAGAAAAGGGTGAAGTAGGCGACATGTATTTGAAGGCCTAAAAGGTAAGAACGTGCCCGTCGTAGGATAGGCTTCTTTTGCTATAAATAAATAATTAAAAAAAATTGCTCAGGATATCTTATTGTTCCCCGTCATTATTGACGGGCTTTTACCTTTATTCAATAAATACATAATTTTTAAAAAATGCTCTGGATATCATATTTTTTCCCTGTCATTATTGATCAGCTTTCACCTAGTCACAAATAAATCAGTACAGTAGTACCCCCTTATCAGTGGTCTCGCTTTTTGTGGTTTCAGTCAACCACGGTTTGAAAATATTAAATGGAAAATTCCAGAAATAAGCAATTCCTAAGTTTTAAATTGCCCATCGTTCTGAGTAGCATGATGAAATTTCACGCCATCCCACCCGGAACACGAATTGCCCCTTTGTCCAGTGCATCCACGCTGTATACGCTACCCGCCCATTAGTCACTTAGAAGCAATCTTGGTTATCAGATTTACTGTTGTGTTATCACAGTGCTTATGTTCAAGTAACCCACTTAATAATGGTCAAAAAGTGCAAGAGTAGTGATGATGGCAATTTGGATATGCCAAGGAGCAGCTGAATAGTACTTTTTTACGTGAAAAGGTGAAAGTTCTTGACTTAATAAGGTAAGAAAAAAAAATAGTATTCTGAGGTTACTAAGATCTATGGTATGAACGAATTTTCTATCCATGAAATTGTGAAGAAAGAAAAAGAAGTTTGTGCTAGTTTCACATTCACACAACTTTTATTACAGTATATTGTTATAACTGTCTTATTGTATTATTAGTTATTGTTGTTCATCTCTTATTGTGCCTAATTTAAAAATTAAACTTTATCATAGCTATATGTATGTATAGTAAAAAACATAATATATATAGGTTTTGGTACTATCTTGTGATTTTAGGCATCCACTGGGGGTATTATAAAGTACCCCAGTGGATAAAGAAGGACTACTGTACTACATTAAAAATGGCAATTTTTAATATCAGATATTTTTTTTCTCCTTTTGAAACAAATTTGAGGCTTGATGATTTCTATGAGGGATCACCAAACCCTGAAATTGGATGGGTGATGAGGGTATTGCAAATTTTTCTAAGTCTCATTTCACAACAGCAGCAATGGAGTTGCAGTGAAGGCAGTACTGGACAATGATTACCTATGGCGTATGGCTATAAAATAATGAGACAGGCTTATAACTTTAGTTAAATAAGAAACTTGCATTTTTAACTCTTATCAGCTTCAATGTACTTCTATATTCCACATCAACACACGGCTACACTCTGATCTTTCACAGGACAAAGCAAGGCTGTAGCTCATTTGATGTAATCCCTTTGAGAAGCTTGGTCATTTTCTCCTTCTCACCACAATAAACGACTCAAAACACGTCCCCTTGAGTACAATATTAGGGAAAAGAAAAAAGCAGCATGGGGACAAATCTGGCAAGTAGGCAGGATGTTCAAAGCACTGTGCTGCTTTTCTCAATTAAAACTTGCTTCACTGAGAGTGCTGAATGAGCTGATGCATTGTCCTGGTCAACAGTGAAGCTGTTTTCCCACAACTCTGGCCTGTGTCTTCTGACTCACTATATATATATATATATCATCATCATCATCATTGTCAACCATTATCAATCCACTGCTGGACGAAGGTCTCCCCAAGTTTCCTCCACAACGATCTGTCTTGTGCCAGTCTCCTCCATGTCACCCCTGCATACTTTCGAATTTCATCCACCCATCTCCCATGTGGTCTTCTTCTGGGTCTTTTCCTGTCCCTTGGAATCCAATCTAAAATTTCGGCTGTCCATCGATGATCTGTCCTTCTGGCAGTATGTCCAGCCCATTGCCATTTCAGGGATTTAATTCTGATCATGATGTCTTCCACTCTTGTCATTTTTCGGATCCACGAGTTCCTCTTCTTATCTCTCCTGGTTACACCAAGTATGCACCTCTCCATGCTTCTTTGAGTTGTCTGCAACCTTTGTATGTCTCTTTTAGTTAAGGTCCACGTCTCTGCACCATACGTAAGCACTGGAAGGATGCATTGATCAAACACTTTTCTTTTAAGACATAATGGCATATTGCTCTTGAAAATTATGCTGTTTCTTCCAAAAGCTCTCCAGGCAAGTTTTGTACGCCGATTAATTTCTTCATCAATGTGACCCTCACTTGATATCTGCTGTCCAAGATAAACGTACGTGTCTGTTATCTCCAGCTTTTCTCCATCAATCGATAAATCTTCATTTCTTGTAAAAGCATTGAACATCACTTTTGTCTTCTGAAAGTTCATTTTTAATCCCACTTCTTTACTCTTGTCAGCAAGTTCCTGGATCATACTCTGCAGCTCTGATGGGCTAGTTGCAAAAATGACTACGTCATCAGCAAAACGAAGGTGGGTTAGATAATCTCCATTAATCTTTATCCCCTTGTTTTCCCAGCTCAGTGACTGAAAAACACCCTCCAATGTGGCATTAAAGAGCTTCGGAGATATGGTGTCACCTTGTCTCACTCCTTTCCAATTTTTATGTGTGTTGTATTTTCAAACAGCCTAATCTTTGCACTTGCATTTTCATAGATGTTATTAATAATATTAATGTATGCATCTTCAATACCGCAGGTTTTCAGAGCCATTGTAACTGCTGATGGTTTCACCGAATCAAAGGCTTTTTCATAATCGATAAAAGCCATGCACAATGGAAGTTCATATTCCCTCGCTCTTTCAATTAGTTCTCTCAGCACATGGATATGACCTATTGTGCTGTAGCCACTCCTGAATCCAGCTTGTTCTCTCGGTTGAGCCATGTCCAGTGTTACTTTCAAGCGGTGTGAAAGAACTTTAGTGAAGATTTTATAAACTACTGATAGGAGACTGATAGGTCTGTAGTTTCCGAGATCCTCAATGTCACCTTTCTTATGTAGCAGGATCATTGTAGCGGTGTTCCAATCCTCAGGAATCTTTCCTTCATTAAGGCATCGAGTGAAAATTTGGGCGAGTACTGTTTCGATTTCTCCACTTGCTTCTTGTATGATGTCTACAGTAATTCCATCTTCTCCTGGAGCTTTTCCCCGCTTCATGTTCTTGATTGCATGTGCAACTTCTGCTGGAAGGACTGGAGGAACTCTGGTACTGGTATCTTTCATGATGTCTGGAGTGCATATATCATCCCTTTCATATAATTTGGAGTAGAAATCTTTCACTCTTGTCAAAATTTCGCCTCTATTTCTTGTTACAGAACCATCTTCTTTTCTTAGTGCCATAATCTGTTTTCTTCCCTTACTGAGATGTCCCTTTGCTATCTTTAGGCTTTGGTTGTTTTCAATTGCTTTCCTCACTAGTTCACAGTTGAATTTTCTTACGTCTTCAGTGATACTTTTTCGTACTGTCTTGCATAGCTCTATATATTCCACTTTGGAAGTCACATCTTCTTTAGTTGTCCTCATCTCTCTTTTTTTGCATCAACATTTTCGTTTTTCCTGATAATTTATTTACATGCAACTTGTTCTTAGACCCAGCTAATTTTGTTGCTGTTTCCATAAGAGCTTTGGTTACTTTTCTGTTAACTTCAGAGATGTCCACTTCTTCCGATGTTAGGCCTTCTAAAGCAGAGAACCTGTTCTTCAGTTCCAACTTGAAGGTATTATGGTGTTTTTTAAGGTTGGTTATGTCAATAGATTTTGTTTGTCTTATGAGCTTGCCACGTTCAAGTTTAGTGTTGAGGTGCATCTTACATCTCACCAATCTATGGTCACTACCTGTGTTGAACTTGTTTAGCACACTGCAGTCTTCTATGACGATTTTTTGTTACACATAATAAAATCAATTTCACTTGTCGTCCCATTTGGATGTCTCCATGTCCATTTCCTGTGTGGCTTTTTCTTGAAGAAGGAGTTCAAGATGAAAAACCCTTCTGCCTCTGCAAACTCAACGAGAGTATTTCCACGCTGGTTTCTTTTGCCATGACCGAATTTACCTACTGAAGTTTCATTCTGTTGCCGTTGCCCTATTTTTGCATTGAAATCTCCCATAATTATTTTCAAGTGCTGCTTACCTTTATTATTTAGATGACAAATTTCCTCATAAAATTCTTCAATTTCTTCTTCAGGATGGCTTGTGGTGGGTGCATAAGTTTGAATAATCTGAGCCTGGTATCTTTTCGAGAGTTGGATAACGAGTCGTGCAGCTCTGTCAGAGGAACTTTCAACTTCTACAACTTTATCCTTCAGTTTCTTGTTTATTATAAATCCAACACCACTAGTTCTGCCAGTATCTGTCCCACGATAGTAGAAGAGATGTCCACTTTTCAGTTCGATGAGATCTTCTCCTTTTCTCCTTACCTCACTTAGCCCCACGATGTCCCACTTGATCCTTTGTAGTTCCTCTTCCAATTCAAGAAGCCTTGAATCAGAAGATAGGGAGCGTCCATTGTACGTTGCCAAGGTCAGCATCAGATGGCAGCCTAGTCCGGTCCTCCGGGGATTCTTAGCACCCTCTGCCTTCATGTCGCACTGGCCGCTGCCTTGGCCAGGTACATTCCAGCTGCCGGAGACTGAGGGCCAAGATTTAAGTTGTGGAGTCATTTTGGAGGGGTTTGGCCATAACTCACCACGCTGGCCAAGCGGGTTGGCGAGTCTGGGATAGAATTTCCTCTAATCCCGATGGTATAGTTATACCGCTATTGGCGGTCGTCAGAGCCCCTTTAGTAGGAACAGGATGCACCACGAGAAGGCGGGGTTGACATTTGTCAAGGAGAGGCTGTGATGTTACGCATCACCTGACCTTACATCCCCTATATATATATATATATATATATATATATATATATATGTCCAGCCCATTGCCATTTCAGGGATTTAACTCTGATCATGATGTCTTCCACTCTCGTCATTTTTCGGATCCACGAGTTCCTCTTCTTATCTCTCCTGGTTATACCAAGCATGCACCTCTCCATGCTTCTTTGAGTTGTCTGCAGCCTTTGTATGTCTCTTTTAGTTAAGGTCCACGTCTCTGCACCATACGTAAGCACTGGAAGGATGCATTGATCAAACAGAAGGACAGACCATAGATGGACAGCCGAAATTTTAGATTGGATTCCAAGGGACAGGAAAAGACCCAGAAAAAGACCACATGGGAGATGGGTGGATGAAACTCGTAAATATGCGGGAGTGACATGGAGGAGACTGGCACAAGTCAGACCGTTGTGGAGGAAACTTGGGGAGACCTTCGTCCAGCAGTGGATTGATAATGGTTGACAATGATGATGATGATGATGATATATATATATATATATATAATAATTAAGGTAATTAAGGTAATATATATATAATAATTAGGTAGGGATGTAAGGTCAGGTGATGCGTAACATCACAGCCTCTCCTTGACAAATGTCAACCCCGCCTTCTCGTGGTGCATCCTGTTCCCACTAAAGGGGCTCTGACGACCGCCCATAGCGGTATAACTATACCATCGGGATCAGAGGAAATTCTATCCCACACTCACCAACCCGCTTGGCCAGCGTGGTGAGTTATGGCCAAACCCTCCAAAATGATTCCACAACTTAAATCTTGGCTCTCAGTCTCCGGCAGCTGGAATGTACCTGGCCAAGGCAGCGGCCAGTGCGACATGAAGGCAGAGGGTGCTAAGAATCCCCGGAGGACCGGACTAGGCTGCCATCTGATGCTGACCTTGGCTACTTACAATGGACGCTCCCTATCTTCTGATTCAAGGCTTCTTGAATTGGAAGAGGAACTACAAAGGATCAAGTGGGACATCGTGGGGCTAAGTGAGGTAAGGAGAAAAGGAGAAGATCTCATCGAACTGAAAAGTGGACATCTCTTCTACTATCGGGGGACAGATACTGGCAGAACTAGTGGTGTTGGATTTATAATAAACAAGAAACTGAAGGATAAAGTTGTAGAAGTTGAAAGTTCCTCTGACAGAGCTGCACGACTTGTTATCCAACTCTCGAAAAGATACCAGGCTCAGATTATTCAAACTTATGCACCCACCACAAGTCATCCTGAAGAAGAAATTGAAGAATTTTATGAGGAAATTTGTCATCTGAATAATAAAGGTAAGCAGCACTTGATAATAATTATGGGAGATTTCAATGCAAAAATAGGGCAACGGCAACAGAATGAAACTTCAGTAGGTAAATTCGGTCATGGCAACAGAAACCAGCGTGGAAATACTCTCGTTGAGTTTGCAGAGGCAGAAGGGTTTTTCATCTTGAACTCCTTCTTCAAGAAAAAGCCACACAGGAAATGGACATGGAGACATCCAAATGGGACGACAAGTGAAATTGATTTTATTATGTGTAACAAAAAATTCGTCATAGAAGACTGCAGTGTGCTAAACAAGTTCAACACAGGTAGTGACCATAGATTGGTGAGATGTAAGATGCACCTCAACACTAAACTTGAACGTGGCAAGCTCATAAGACAAACAAAATCTATTGACATAACCAACCTTAAAAAACACCATAATACCTTCAAGTTAGAACTGAAGAACAGGTTCTCTGCTTTAGAAGGCCTAACATCGGAAGAAGTGGACATCTCTGAAGTTAACAGAAAAGTAACCAAAGCTCTTATGGAAACAGCAACAAAATTAGCTGGGTCTAAGAACAAGTTGCATGTGAACAAATTATCAGGAAAAACCAAAATGTTGATGCAAAAAAGAAGAGAGATGAGGACAACTAAAGAAGATGTGACTTCCAAAGTGGAATATATAGAGCTATGCAAGACAGTAAGAAAAAGTATCACTGAAGACGTAAGGAAATTCAACTGTGAACTAGTGAGGAAAGCAATTGAAAACAACCAAAGCCTAAAGATAGCAAAGGGACATCTCAGTAAGGGAAGAAAACAGATTATGGCACTGAGAAAAGAAGATGGTTCTGTAACAAGAAATAGAGGCGAAATTTTGACAAGAGTGAAAGATTTCTACTCCAAATTATATGAAAGGGATGATATATGCACTCCAGACATCATGAAAGATACCAGTACCAGAGTTCCTCCAGTCCTTCCAGCAGAAGTTGCACATGCAATCAAGAACATGAAGCGAGGAAAAGCTCCAGGAGGAGATGGAATTACTGTAGACATCATACAAGAAGCAAGTGGAGAAATCGAAACAGTACTCGCCCAAATTTTCACTCGATGCCTTAATGAAGGAAAGATTCCTGAGGATTGGAACACCGCTACAATGATCCTGCTACATAAGAAAGGTGACATTGAGGATCTCGGAAACTACAGACCTATCAGCCTCCTATCAGTAGTTTATAAAATCTTCACTAAAGTTCTTTCACACCGCTTGAAGGTAACACTGGACATGGCTCAACCGAGAGAACAAGCTGGATTCAGGAGTGGCTACAGCACAATAGATCATATCCACGTGCTGAGAGAACTAATTGAAAGAGCGAGGGAATATGAACTTCCATTGTGCATGGCTTTTATCGATTATGAAAAAGCCTTTGATTCGGTGAAACCATCAGCAGTTACAATGGCTCTGAAAACCTGCGGTATTGAAGATGCATACATTAATATTATTAATAACATCTATGAAAATGCAAGTGCAAAGATTAGGCTGTTTGAAAATACAACACACGTAAAAATTGGAAAGGGAGTGAGACAAGGTGACACCATATCTCCGAAGCTCTTTAATGCCACATTGGAGGGTGTTTTTCAGTCGCTGAGCTGGGAAAACAAGGGGATAAAGATTAATGGAGATTATCTAACCCACCTTCGTTTTGCTGATGACGTAGTCATTTTTGCAACTACCCCATCAGAGCTGCAGAGTATGATCCAGGAACTTGCTGACAAGAGTAAAGAAGTGGGATTAAAAATGAACTTTCAGAAGACAAAAGTGATGTTCAATGCTTTTACAAGAAATGAAGATTTATCGATTGATGGAGAAAAGCTGGAGATAACAGACACGTACGTTTATCTTGGACAGCAGATATCAAGTGAGGGTCACATTGATGAAGAAATTAATCGGCGTACAAAACTTGCCTGGAGAGCTTTTGGAAGAAACAGCATAATTTTCAAGAGCAATATGCCATTATGTCTTAAAAGAAAAGTGTTTGATCAATGCATCCTTCCAGTGCTTACGTATGGTGCAGAGACGTGGACCTTAACTAAAAGAGACATACAAAGGCTGCAGACAACTCAAAACAGCATGGAGAGGTGCATGCTTGGTGTAACCAGGAGAGATAAGAAGAGGAACTCGTGGATCCGAAAAATGACGAGAGTGGAAGACATCATGATCAGAGTTAAATCCCTGAAATGGCAATGGGCTGGACATACTGCCAGAAGGACAGATCATCGATGGACAGCCGAAATTTTAGATTGGATTCCAAGGGACAGGAAAAGACCCAGAAGAAGACCACATAGGAGATGGGTGGATGAAATTCGAAAGTATGCAGGGGTGACATGGAGGAGACTGGCACAAGACAGACCGTTGTGGAGGAAACTTGGGGAGACCTTCGTCCAGCAGTGGATTGATAATGGTTGACAATGATGATGATGATGATATAATAATTAACATGATTTTGAACTTAAACTTGCTTTGCCACAATTTCTTCATCTTTGGTGGCAGTGTTCTCCAAAGCATTAGCTGTGTTTTTATGTCAGGGTCATAATGGAAGGTCCAGGTTTTATCACAGGGGATAGCACTTTCCAAAAGGCTGAGGTTTGCCTCAGAATGTCCAGCACAAATTCACTTGTGATTTTTTCTTTGTTCAGGCGTGAGAAGACTTGGAACCATCTTGGCACAAACCTTTATTGTATTACGAAAATTCCAATTCATGAGGCAACCTTATGGGTTGTCTTATGTTATAAATGTGCTTTTGATTAATATATACATAATATCTAAGGTATTTTACCTGATATTGTCCAAGTATTTCGCACGTTGTTTGCTCTGTGAGGCACGTGCTCCTGGCCCGAGAGGTCCCTTCGTTACGGACCTTATACATTGGATAACTTATACATTGGAAGCACATACAGGAGCATTAGCCATAGAATTTTAGAACACAGAAAAGATGTTTCGAAAGGCAATCCCAACACTGCCTTGTCTATTTTGACAATGGAAGACACATCTGCAGTTCCCCACTGGAACGAAGCAAAACGAATTGCTTCGTTTGACAATCGTTTTGCCCTCCGTTACCGTGAAAGCATAGAAATTATTTTCAACTCAATGACTTGCAACTCCGAATCTCCTCTCTACATTCCGTTGATCTGGAGATCAATTCTAAGTTTTGGCAACAAAAATAGGAAAAATTCAAATGTAGAATCTGGCAACAATTTTAGTCCTCCATTGGCGTGATGAAGACCTAAGATAAGGTCGAAAGCTTCCAACTTACGAACTTTTGTAAAAGTTTTAGTTAACGTAACTAGCGTGATCAAGTTACCTTTCTTTGTTAGTTACAAAAAATTTGGCAGAAATATAACAGTTAGGTTATATATTTTCAGTTCCACATTCATTCACTTGCACAATCAAACATTTAAAATTTACTATTGATTAAAAGATTTTAATCAGTAGTAAAGTTATAACGTTTGATTGTGCAAGTGAATGAATGTGGAACTGAAAATATATAACCTAACTGTTATATTTCTGCCAAATTTTTTGTAACTAACCAAAGGTCCGTAACGAAGGGACCTCTCGGGCCAGGAGCACGTGCCTCACAGAGCAAACAACGTGCGAAATACTTCGACAATATCAGGTAAAATACCTTAGATATTATGTATTATTAACCTTTATTGTGTTCAAATTTTCGTGTAAAATTCACCTCACGATCTCAGTATCAACATTTACCATTTTTGTTACTATTCTAACACTACGTCGTCAATCATTTTTAAACAATTATATAGATTTTGTCCACATTCTCTTCTGTTTTTGAAGTGCTTGGGCATCTCAAATATTTACTGCCTTCAATGTCTTCCCAGCCTTTACTGAAGCTGTTATGCCACACAAAAACACACATGTGCGACAGGTTTTCTTCCCAGCACACCTCGGTTAACTTATAGAAAGATTTGGTAGATGGTTTCTTTTATTTCACCAAAAATTTTTCATGTATCCATTGCTCAATTCTTGAGCTCAGCACTTTCCCCATATACTTTCACTGACATGTGTCACTGAACTAATGCAGAGTGTTAGGTGAACTTTTACATTTACGGTTATGGAAAGTTCAAGGTCAATGGCCTTTCCACTTACTTTCAATGTGCACCTCCACTTACTTTCAATGTGCACCGCACATTCCATTAGCCACAATCGCAGTCTCTTTCCTTCACAGCCATACCTTTTAAGTTTGCAACTTGCTTTTGGAAATGATAGTCCTCTTCCCGCAATTGGTGTTTCAGTGGTTTGGGAAATTCTACAAAGGATGCAACTCACTCAGGGATACAGAAGACCACACTTATCAGCAGAGTTGTATAAAAATAAAATGTATCTGCGCACACAACCATTGAAACAGAAAACTTACTGCAAACCCGCGAATCACGATAATAATAGAATAAGATAATTTAAAGAAAAATTAATAAAAATAATTATTAGAATATTACAGATTCCAGTGAGGACAAAATAAGTTCATTGCAACTGAATGTGCAACAATGTGAAAAATGGTTGAACATTCTCACGTTAAAATAGAATTAAATATATTAATCTGAGCAAATCCTTGAGTAAGTGTTTTAATTACTGTAAATAACATTTTTATTTTTTAATCTACAAACAAAAACTATCTGTAAAATTTGCTATTCATTTGGAAACTATCCGGATATGGCATGCGCGTGTATGTCTATATTCTCTTACTCTGCTCATCAGTGGTCCCAAAGAATAGTGGGAGCTGATGCAAGATGCAAACATTAAACAACAAAGGAAACCCTGAGCCTACAAATCACTGGAATGCCTACCATCCCACATAAGCATCTACTAAGACATTGTTTCCCACTGGTTGCCACACAAATTGACATCATTTCCAAAAGGGCATGTCACAATCAGCCAAGAAATTTTACAAAAGCTGTGTGGCAATGGTAACACATTATTTGAATATTCTAACAGGTGGCAAAACTTCTGTACCCTTTAACGGTGTCCCAACTCGTCAAGAGAGTCATACGGAGATAGTGAAGGCACAGTGTTTCCAACAACAGTGAAAAAAACATGGTGCAATGAAGAAAGTTATGTATTCCATTCATTGTTCTTCAGAAATAGAAGTCTCATCAAAGCTGTTAACACTTTCACTGCTGTGCAACGCCGAACTGCATCATACAATACTTAACCCAGGTGCTGATGCTGCCGACCAGCGTCGTGATTGTGGCTTAATATTTTCCTTCCCAAAACCTTCAGCACTTGAAGAGAGGTATCTGTTTTGTTACTGAGAATGAGTATCCAACTGTTTAAAAATGACAAAGGTTTTGGGATAGCGGATTTTTTTTCCACATGGCTTAGGGAAGGGAAAAGTAAGTTGACTCTCCATATACTAAACACAGCGTGCGCTTTTCACTGCAATGTTTATTTTCCTTCGAGCGTCGCTGGTGCTGCGGTGAAGGGAACCATCAATAAATAAATGCTTGAGTGGCAATAAAAAGCATTTGCTGCTTAGAGTTCATACGTAAGAGGGCGGCCTATTGAGGACACCTAATGGAATTTCAAGGAAACCCATACTGTCTTCCATGCTTAGTTTCGTGGAAACGATGGTTAAATTCAGACAGGCTGTCTCCTGTCCCCATAAAAAAACTTCATCGGCAGGCACATCCTGCCGTGGAAATAGATGATCCCGATAATTTGTCATCATGTGCAGAAATGTATTCTTTTAGTAGCTGTAGTACGACCAGCAGTGAAAGTGAAAATGAAGAATATCACATTCTCTCTCATACGCCGCCTCAACAGATTTTAGCTACACATTGTTATGATGTTCCCGACGTCATGAGAATAATTCTGCTCACTAGGACTGAAAATTAATATGACAGGTATTGAACCAATCGACTTTTTTCAATCTTTTTGCGACTGAAGATTAGTACAATTTATTAGTAACCATCCACAGGATATGCACATACATTGCTTTGCAATGTATGTGCTGTAGAAGTGTGTTTATATCTCTGGAGTTACTGAAGGTTATAATTACAAATATTAATTATGGATAAATTTACTCATATTTTAGAATAGCTGAGTCATGCAAAGCTATGAGATCCGAACACGGCTAGGTTGATCCAAACAAACGCATAAAAGTTCATCCGTGGTGCCGCGTGACGTCCCGGGAGATTTGTTCAGGTTTCTTACCGGCACTGCTTTGCTTGCTGTTGAAATAGCACAGCGGCAGCGAATGTGTTAAACTGGAAGACTCAAAGTTACTTACACCTAATTGGTACACCGCAAATTGTTTCCCTCTGCCTTTGTAAGAACAGATTATACAAGGTTTAATATGAATTAAAACACTTACTAAAGTTTTTACTCAGATCAATTTACTTAATTCTATTTTAACTTGAATAATTTTTTAGTTTACAGATATTTCTGGCCTCTGGATTTTTGTCAAGGCCTGTTCTTGTATAAAGAAGTACTGTCAAAAGTTTTGTTTGCACCTGAAGAGTTTAAATTTTGTTGCCAAGTTCCACTTGCTGTTAACAGCTATTAAATTGAAATCTGTTCATTATGTAATTTGTAATTCTATTATTTTTTGATTGGGTCATAAAAAATGCTATTTATAAGTTTTGAAGGTTCACTGATGGAACTGTCTTTTTTTTTTTTTTTTAATCTAAAAACTTTCTTCAATTAGTCTTTTGCTTTGATGAGATCCATAGTCCAATATTTTAATTTTTCCACATAAAGGTTCATATTTGCATAACTGTATGTGATTTCATACATGCATACATATTACTAAGCTGTTCTCTGATATTCAGAGGTTAGCTCCAAAAAGAAATACAAACTTCCAGATATTTTTACTTATTGTTGTCGTATCAAACTTCTCCATTTACAGCGATCTTGACATACAACTCGTGCTTCACTGATAACCATTACATGCCGTACACAAGATCTTTTATACTTCATACTCATAATCTTTTTCTCATGCAGACACTCCTGAATCTGATCCACCCATGTCTTCCTCTGCCTTTCCTTCCTGCCACTTGGGCCGAAAAGATTTTCTTAGTAAGCATTTCATCACTCATTCTTTCAACATGGCCAAACCACCGAAGCATATTGGTCTCCACCTTGCTAACAACATTTTGCTTCACATCACACAACTGCAATACATCTTCATTTCTCACACAATCATATCGTGTCTTGCCACAAACCCCACGTAAGTAACGTATTTCTCCAATTAATGAAATACGAGATTACACCATTGTACAATACAAATCTGGAAGATGTGAATCTGTTTGGTCATTCTGGTCATTTTGTGGTCACTTGGTCATTCTGGGTGTAGTGGTTAGCATACTCCGGCACTATCCGGGAGACACGTGTTCGGTTCCCACTCCAGGATGATGAAATTTTCAAGTTTCCAGATATTATCTGACTTAACATCCATGTCATTAAAGTAAAAATTATCTGGTAGTTTGTATTTCTTTGTGGAGCTAACCTCTGAATCTCAGAGAACAGCTTAGCGATATGTATATGTATGTACATCCATGTAATATTTACACCAACAAACAGGTTCACATCTTCCGAATTTTTATGTGATTTGTCAATACACTATTTTGACTTATAAAAGAAAGTTTTTGCAACCGAGAAAACAGTCCATCAGTGAACCTTCAAAACATATAAATAGCATTTCTTACAACTTAATTATAAAATAATGGAATTACAAAATACATAATGAAAAGATTTCAATTTAACAACTGTTAGCAGCAAGTGGAACCTGGCAACAAAATTTTAATTCCTCAGGTGTAAACAAAACTTTTGGTAATAATTCTATTGGGTTGGTGCAATGAAATGTCAGGGAAAAGACCAGCACATGTGGACGGTGAGAACGGAAAAGCAGGAGAACTTACCTAGGCAAAATAATCCCCCTCGGCATTGGCATATAGTTGCCATCTGTCCGGCAAGGCCATGATTCCGGAATGAAAAAGTCTTGTGGCTGGGACCCGAAGAAGTCGTCAACTGCACGTTAACCTCGTCTGTCGTGAACTGTTTCCCGGACAGGAAGTGATCTAGGCAACGAAGCAGATGATAGTCTGTCAGAGACAAGTCCTGGTAATAGGCAGGATGAGGTAGTGCTTCATAGCCCAAGGCACTTAGTGTCAGCATCGTTCGTTGTACGCCATGAGGGCAGGCATTGTCTTGGAGCAGAAGAACACCATGTCTGTTGACCAAAGCCGGTTGTTTCTGCAGCTATTTCCAGTGCATCTGGTGTAATTCAGCACGATACCGTTCTGCAGTGATGGTTTGGCCTCTTGCCAAGAAACTCCGATTAATTATCCCTGCTGTGGACCATCAGACAAGGAGCATCATCTTCTTGGTGTGTGGGGGTGGCTTAGGATGACGTCCAGCAGGCTGTGCCTTGCTAAACCATTGTGCAGATCGTTTCTAATTATCATAAAGGACCCAATTCTCATCATCGCAGGTGACAATTCAATCCTGTTCAGTCCTGGCAAGCAGCGACGTGTTGACTTTCAAATGCCTAGTCTTGTTGGCAGTTGTTAACTCACGCTGCAGCCACATGTCCAGCTTTTTCACCTTACCCAGCGCAGCCAGACGCTGAACAACTGTCGTGTGGAGGACACCTACCTCTGCCACTATCTCACCACATGTTTTTCGGGGGTCTGCTTAAACCACACGTAGCAGAGCATCGTCAGTAACAGGTTGATGACCACGTGCTTCGTTTTGCAAATCCACATCTGAACTTCAAAACTTCACAAACCATCTCTAAATGGTTTGTTCGTTGGCTGTATTCTCCCCAAACGCTTTGTTAATGTTTTGAGCGGCAATTCCTGCAGAATGGCCCAGTTTAAATTCATACAGGAAGATGACTCTCAAATCCAGCGTCTGCACGTTTCCTTTGCAAGCCACGTTACGTCCAAACAAACCACACCTGAACCTTGTTCTTCACACACATGCTAGATATTTATAGTAACTCTGCGATGTAATACCCACAACACCTGTAGGTGTTTCCATTCCACTGTGGTGGGGGCTTGTCTCCACTGCTCGTTCACGCAGGACATTTCATTTGCACCAACCCAATATTACGTTGGGAACAGGCCTTGACAAAAATTCAGAGGCCAGAAACATCAGTAAAATCAAAAGAACTCAGAAGAAGGAAGATTTAATACTCCACCACAACTACAATAATGCTGCATCACACCAAGCAACTTCCCTAGTTAATTTTTTGAAGGCAAAAGACATGAAAATTACTGAGTACTCCCTTATTCTTTCTGATTTGCTGACATGTGACTTTAACCTCAAATGAAATTTATGATAATTACATAATTAGCTGAGATATGTGGCACATATGATTCTGTTTTGTGCTTACATAAATTACAAATGTGATGTGATATTTTTTTATTTTTTTTGATTGGAGGTTTAACGACCACCATGAGCAACTCAATGGATTACAAGCAGTCACCCGTCCTTAAGTTAGGGCCACTGACTCCAGGGAAGGGAGAGAGCCAGTGCCGTAAGACAAACACAACATCGATGCCTCATCGGAATTCGAGCCCATACCCTTCTCGGATGAATGGTCAGTCACAAGCCAACACTTAAACCACTGTGCCTCCAGGACAGCTACAGTGTTAAGTTGATTGCTAATAAGAAAAAATCTCCGTAATAAACTTCTGTGTATGTGTATCCACTGCATTTAGTAAAATAATGCACTTTAAATACATATTTTCAGACTACCAATATTTGCCAAATTGTTATTGAAATACTGTTCAAAAAATGAATTTTTTTGACAAAATTAATAAAACAGAGAAATACTTAGAGATCACTTACATATTGTTATAAAGGTCATGAAAAATATTTGCATTCCACTGCCAATGACAGAAGCAAAGAGTTTAGGGTATCTAGGAGGACGAAAAACATCACCATGGACAAGTTTCCACCCTGTTTCTTCCATTGTATCTTCCTATCAAAATAAGAGTCTTTGAATCTACATGAGAAATCAAATTTACACACTTTTAAGAGGAAAAAAAAAACACTAGATTTTACTGTGTAAAAATATTTTAATCAGATGCAACTCAGTAATCTGTGAATCGGCAGGTAATACCTGAAAGATGGAATTAAGTTCTCAAAAATATTCTACCTGAAACATAAAATGCAGATAACCACTCACATAATATCACACATTTCCTTTGCCCTGATAACATCCACCATAATTTTCACTTAAAAGGCAGTGCATGGCATGTGAATTCATTATACACATGTAAGAAGCATCAAATGTCATCAATTTACTTAAGGTGGCTTTACACTGAGACAACACTAGTTGCCTACAGCAAGCAAATATTGGTTGCCATCCTGGTTCACACGCAGCATGCTGCTGACCCATTTACACCTAGTGCAACACGTTGCTTCAATTTTCTAGTCAGTTTTTGCAGGGATGTCAGCACAGACAGTTGCTGCCATGGCTTAACTTATCCTTTTGAACAGGAAAAGGAAGCATAATCAAAGAATGATGTGGTGCAGAAAGCTTTTTTGTAAATAGTGATGTACCTTGTAGTGAGTTTTTTAATAAACTTTATTCCAATCACTGATTCCTCAGAGCCAATGAGGGCATTTTTTCTCTACATCTGTGGAAGGCTGTTCTCAAATTTTCCACTTTGTCTTTCACTTCCTTTGCTGAACAATCAAATTTCTAAACCAGTTCTTCCCAAACCTTGACCTTTTTCTGATTGTCTTTGTAGTTCGGGTCCTGCAAATTCCACAAAATATGTTTGTTGCGGTATTCTCCTACAAGTAATTTTGTTTTCCCTGTGACCAAACTCATTGTGCTGCATGTGACTACACAACTGAACCTATCTGTGGTGGGTGCACCCGCAGCCTAGAGCCAAGCACCAGATTGGCGCCATAAGCAGCATGTGACCGTGCTGCTACCTTCTGAAAAGTGAGCAACCTGCAGCATGTGATCATGTGCTGTGAAATTGCCTGAGGTTGCTTCAGTGTAAAGCCACCTTTACAGGAAAAACTTCTATACAATCTCTTGAGGTTCAACATCTTATTACCACACTGTATCAAATTTATCCATTAACTCAAACATTCTCCCAATAATGCTAACTACAGCCATCAGTTTGAATATCTGTCAGTTATCCAAGAATAAGCACCAGCAGCAATAATTGTACTTGAAGATTTCAAAATATATGATGTACACTGGCTGCATTATTCCACCCACACTAATTTTCATAGAAGCGTTTTCTTTTCTTTTTTTTTTTCTTTTTTTTTTTCCAGACATATTTTACAAGCTACAGGGCTTCCACTCCTTTTTTCCCACAAAAAAGATATGAATTTTTTATGGACTTTTAAACACCGCCCTTTCCCCGAGAAATATTTTTTAAGGACCTTACCAATTGCAAATACAATGACATACACAAAGATATTTTTACACCAGACTTCTTCTTCTTCTAATGCTGCCTTATGGCATTTGTGATCATCAGTTTGTATCTCTCTCTATCATGCAGTGTGTGTAAAATTTGTGCAGTAGTCAGACCAAGCCAGCTTTTAATATTGTCCATCCACATGGTTTTCTATGTGGATGGACAAGTTTTCTATGTGGATGCCAGGTCTTCTTTTCCCTTCTACTTTACCTTCCAAAATGATTTGTAGCAGGTTGTATTTGTCGTTATTCCTTGCTATGTGTCCTAGGTATTTATACTTTTGTTTAATGAATATTTTTAAAAGCTCTTGGGCAGTGTTCATATCATGCAGGACTTGGATGTTTGTTATCTTGTCAGTCTAAGAGATTATCATCATTCGTTGGTATATCCACATTTCAAACGCTTGTAGCTTCTTGATTGCTGTTGATGTTAATGTCCATGATTCTACTCCATATAGCAGAATTGGCCATAAGTAGCATTTAAGTGTTCTCAACTTGAGCTCGTTTCTTAAGCTCCTGTCAGCTAAGAGTGACTTCCATTTCATAAATGCTCTTCTAGCTTGTTCAGTAAGACTCTTTATTTCTACCTCGTGTTTTTTAGCTGTTCATTGATTATTACTCCGAGATATTTGAAGTTCTTAACTTGTTCAAGTTTTTCGTCACTTAGCTTGATTGTAATTTCACTTGGGGTTCAGCTAACTTTCATTACTTTTGTTTTCTTTTTGTTTCTTTTTAATCCCCAGTTTTGACTTTCGGCACTTATCTCATCCAGTATTCTCTGTAGATCTTGTTCCGAGTCGGTAATTAGTGTCATGTCATCTGCATAATGCAAGTTATTGATGCGATGTTCATTCACTTGGATGCCAATATTCTTTTCAGCCAAGATTTCATCAAAGATTGCTGACTTAAGCCAACGTAAACTGAGGACTTAAACCATGTAAACTGAAGTGTGCTGATTAAGCCTGCTATACTTTCCTATATACAGGGTGCTTCCAAATTCGTGTGACAACAGAAGGGGTGATAGTACACACATAAAGATGAATAACTTTTGTAAAGGAACGTAGAATGGGACTCCACTCCTACTGCTCCAAAAAAAGTCATGTTCCATTTCCACGTTGATCCTCCAACAGTGGAAGAAAACACAACTTACCTAAATTACGGGTTGCACACTTGCGTTGGTGAACGTAGAGGTAGAGCAGGACTCAAAGGAGATGCTCAAAGTGGCGCCTGATGGCGTCATTGCACAGTGCACACCGATGGATGAAGGACACAAAAAATGAATATCGCACTTTTTCATAGAATTCCGGTGTGGTGTTGATCTGGTCCACAGTGACAACAATCCTGCAACGAGATCTTCTGATGACTCCACAGGCGTCTCGTACACCAGTATTTTCAGGTGTCCCCAGAAGAAAAAGTCTGGTGGATTTGTGTCTGGAGAGCATGGAGGTCAAGCTCCCGGTCTATATCCACAATTCCTCATATGAGTAGTCCTTCATGTTGTGCATGACTCCTCTGCTATGTTCAGCCATCTTATGCAGCGTGGTGTTAACTGGGTAATGTTGATGAATCCATTCCCATGAACCCGTTGCAAATACCCTAGTGCATGCTGGTTGTGATGCTTGTTGCGTCAGGCACAGTCAGCCCGGACACACCGGGGAATCTACGAGAGAGCGTGACAGTCCTTCATCGCTCGGTGTGGGCTGTACAATGACACCCTGGGGTGCCACTTTGAGCATCTCCTTTGAGTCCATCTTCTGCCTCAATTTTCACCAACGCAAGTGTGCAACCCATAATTTAGGTAAGTTGTGTTTTTTTTTTTTACTCTTGGAGGATCAACGTGGACATGGAACTTAACGTTTTTTGGGCACTAGGTGGGAGTGCCACCTGTAAAAGTTATTAGTCTTTATGTGTACTATCACCCATCTTTGTTTGTTGCACAAATTTGGGAACACACTGTAGTTTAAGTCTGTAGATGCAATTAATTAGAATTTATGCAATTTAAAATGACAGATCTGCTGGTCAAATCAGTTTCCTATATAAAAGAATGACCACAAATGCAATAAACAGTACGCAAATTGTAAAACTGGGGTTCAAGTTATGAGTTCAAGATTGGAGTTCTGCATGTAATTATCTCATGGTTTAAATTGCAAAACCACAGTTAAAATTACATGTTTTAGATTATAATTCTGCACTTAACTTCTCATGGTACAACTGATTATCTCCATATTCACAGAAAGAGAAAATACAAAAGTGAATTAAGGGTACCAAACTGATGGTGATGCTACTTGTTGGATGGAATCTGCTAGATGTGTTTGATTTAACCAACCGTCCTTCACTTTTTTTTCAGCAAATTACTTATCTTCCGCTGTCTCATGCTCTGCCATGGGCTTTTGGTAGATGTCACAAGATGTAATATCAACATAGTCAACCCGCAGCAGAAGTTTTAGGTACTACACCACAACTTCTAGGTTTCACACAGCCCCGTTAGGAAAAATATAAGTACAGTGGAACCTCAGTTATGCGTTATTCTACGGGATGGCCTTAAAAAAACCATATAAATGAAAAAACTGTATAAAAGAAATTTCAAAATGTTAAATACTATCATACAGTTTTTAATGCCTCCAAAAAGAAACACATACACAATTTTAATGTAAGACATACAAACATATGTGAATATTTTGTTTGCTACATTAGATCTGTCTCTCTCTTGACTTTTGTATTAATATTTTAATTCTGATTTCCTTATAAAACTAGGCTAAGAAATTCTGTACAATTTCATATTTTCAAAATATGAAAAAAAAATTACCTTTGAGACACAGATAGTAAATCCAAACAGTTTTATTTTATGTTCCCATATTGTGCATCCTTTACTCGTAGGCATTGCTCTTTTCAAAGTAATTTGTCCATTAGTTGATTCAGCATTAGTGCCAAGTAAAATATTCATTAAACTTTCTTGTTTCAAATTTCTTGAATTCAGAGAAAGAGAACTGTGAAGGTTATTTAGTTGTATTATCCATTTCATGGCTGCAAAACCAAAAGCTGTCTTTAATTCTCTTAAAGTTGCAACATACCAGGTTATGTATGAAAGAATCCTAAAACTGTGTATTTTTGATAATCCAAAATTCAAAATTTAAGTACACTAGCAAAAACCATTTAAATGAGCCGAATAGAAAAAGCAATGATAGAAACTCCAGTAAAACATCAGGACTAACACCGAAGTACATATAAAAGTGAAAAATATAAACCTGGGGTTTCACTGTACTCTGTACCTTTCCCCATTTTTGGCAACAAACAATAACTTTAAGAATCCTAAAAATAAGCCTTTTTAAGGACCTTTAAATATTTATGGGATGTAAGGTCAGGTGATGCGTAACATCACAGCCTCTCCTTGACAAATGTCAACCCCGCCTTCTCGTGGTACATCCTGTTCCCACTAAAGGGGCTCTGACGACCGCCAATAGCGGTATAACTATACCATCGGGATTAGAGGAAATACTATCCCACACTCACCAACCCGCTTGGCCAGCGTGGTGAGTTATGGCCAAACCCCTCCAAAATGACTCCACAACTTAAATCTTGGCCCTCAGTCTCCGGCAGCTGGAATGTACCTGGCCAAGGCAGCGGCCAGTGCGACATGAAGGCAGAGGGTGCTAATAATCCCCGGAGGACCGGACTAGGCTGCCATCTGATGCTGACCTTGGGGACGTATAACGGACGCTCCCTATCTTCTGATTCAAGGCTTCTTGAATTGGAAGAGGAACTACAAAGGATCAAGTGGGACATCGTCGGGCTAAGTGAGGTAAGGAGAAAAGGAGAAGATCTCATTGAACTGAAAAGTGGACATCTCTTCTACTATCGTGGGACAGATACTGGCAGAACTAGTGGTGTTGGATTTATAATAAACAAGAAACTGAAGGATTAAGTGGTAGAAGTTGAAAGTTCCTCTGACAGAGCTGCACGACTCGTTATCCAACTCTCGAGAAGATACCAGGCTCAGTTTATTCAAACTTATGCACCCACCACAAGTCATGCTGAAGAAGAAATTGAAGAATTTTATGAGGAAATTCGTCATCTAAATAATAAAGGTAAGCAGCACTTGAAGATAATTATGGGAGATTTCAATGCAAAAATAGGGCAACGGCAACAGAATGAAACTTCAGTAGGTAAATTCGGTCACGGCAACAGAAACCAGCGTGGAAATACTCTCGTAGAGTTTGCAGAGGCAGAAGGGTTTTTCATCTTAAACTCCTTTTTCAAGAAAAAGCCACACAGGAAATGGAAATGGACATGGAGACATCCAAATGGGACGACAAGTGAAATTGATTTTATTATGTGTAACAAAAAATTCGTCATAGAAGACTGCAGTGTGCTAAACAAGTTCAACACAGGCAGTGACCATAGATTGGTGAGATGTAAGATGCACCTCAACACTAAACTCGAACGTAGCAAGCTCATAAGACAAACAAAATGTATTGACATAACCAACCTTAAAAAACACCATAATACCTTCAAATTGGAACTGAAGAACAGATTCTCTGCTTTAGAAGGCCTAACATCGGAAGAAGTGGATATTTCTGAAGTTAACAGAAAAGTAACGAAAGCTCTTATGGAAACAGCAACAAAATTAGCTGGGTCTAAGAACAAATTGCATGTGAACAAATTATCAGGAAAAACCAAAATGTTGATGCAAAAAAGAAGAGTGATGAGGACAACTAAAGAAGATGTTACTTCCAAAGTGGAATATATAGAGCTATGCAAGACAGTACGAAAAAGTATCACTGAAGACGTAAGGAAATTCAACTGTGAACTAGTAAGGAAAGCAATTGAAAACAACCAAAGCCTAAAGATAGCAAAGGGACATCTCAGTAAGGGGAAAAAACAGATTATGGCACTGAGAAAAGAAGATGGTTCTGTAACAAGAAATAGAGGCGAAATTTTGACAAGAGTGAAAGATTTCTACTCCAAATTATATGAAAGGGATGATACATGTACTCCAGACATCATGAAAGGTACCAGTACCAGAGTTCTTCCAGTCCTTCCAGCAGAAGTTGCACATGCAATCAAGAACATGAAGCGGGGGAAAGCTCCAGGAGAAGATGGAATTACTGTAGACATCATACAAGAAGCAAGTGGAGAAATCGAAACAGTATTCGCCCAAATTTTCACTCGATGCCTTAATGAAGGGAAAATTCCTGAGGATTGGAACAACGCTACAATGATCTTGCTACATAAAAAAGGTGACATTGAGGATCTTGGAAACTACAGACCTATCAGTGGTTTATAAAATCTTCACTAAAGTTCTTTCACACCGCTTGAAGGTGACACTGGACATGGCTCAACCGAGAGAACAAGCTGGATTCAGGAGTGGCTACAGCACAATAGATCATATCCACGTACTGAGAGAACTAATTGAAAGAGCGAGGGAATATGAACTTCCATTGTGCATGGCTTTTATCGATTATGAAAAAGCCTTTGATTCGGTGAAACCATCAGCAGTTGCAATGGCTCTGAAATCCTGCGGTATTGAAGATGCATACATTAATATTATTAATAACATCTATGAAAATGCAAGTGCAAAGATTCGGCTGTTTGAAAATACAACACACATAAAAATTGGAAAAGGAGTGAGACAAGGTGACACCATATCTCCGAAGCTCTTTAATGCCACATTGAAAAATGTCTTTCAATCACTGAACTGGGAAAACAAAGGGATAAAGATTAATGGAGATTATCTAACCCACCTTCGTTTTGCTGATGACATAGTCATTTTTGCAACTACCCCATCAGAGCTACAGAGTATGATCCAGGAACTTGCTGACAAGAGTAAAGAAGTGGGATTAAAAATGAACTTTCAGAAGACAAAAGTGATATTCAATGCTTTTACAAGAAATGAAGATTTATCGATTGATGGAGAAAAGCTGGAGATAACAGACACGTACGTTTATCTTGGACAGCAGATATGAAGTGAGGGTCACATTGGTGAAGAAATTAATCGGTGTACAAAACTTGCCTGGAGAGCTTTTGGAAGAAACAGCATAATTTTCAAGAGTAATATGCCATTATGTCTTAAAAGAAAAATGTTTGATCAATGCATCCTTCCAGTGCTTACGTATGGTGCAGAGACGTGGACCTTAGCTAAAAGAGACATACAAAGGCTGCAGACAACTCAAAAAGCATGGAGAGGTGCATGCTTGGTGTAACCAGGAGAGATAAGAAGAGGAACACGTGGATCCGAAAAATGACAAGAATGGAAGACATCATGATCAGAGTTAAATCCCTGAAATGGCAATGGGCTGGACATACTGCCAGAAGAACAGACCATCGATGGACAGCCGAAATTTTAGATTGGATTCCAAGGGACAGGAAAAGACCCAGAAGAAGACCACATGGAAGATGGGTGGATGAAATTCGAAAGTATGCGGGAGTGACATGGAGGAGACTGGCACAAGACAGACCGTTGTGGAGGAAACTTGGGGAGACCTTCGTCCAGCAGTGGATTGATAATGGTTGATGATGATGATGAAATATTTATAAGAACCATGGGAACCCTGAGCTAACTACACTGGTTGACACTCACACTAAGCCTTCTTACGTTGCCAGGGATTGAAAGATACATAAAATGTTACATGCCCAGAGAGGAATCTGCAGATAAAATTTATCTGCTCAGGTACTAAAAACCAGGATGTAAAGAAATATTTATCTTTTAAAGCCAATAATCAGAAGTCCCTTTTTTTTTTAAGTTAAAAAGCACAATAAACTTTTTTAGCAACTCAGAACTTTCATCACCAACAGCAAATATTTGTAGCAAAACATCATATTCACCAATGTCCATCCATACCTAGATCACATAACAGTTACTAAGTGGTATAACCCTGACCACAGTAGTAATGGAAAATCCTTGGTTTGCAGTGAAATGGAAAATGACAGGTGGAAATAGTCTTTTTCATTACAGCAGCAAATTTAGCGGTCTTTCTTCTCTTTCCAAATACAGTCGCCTAGCAAGGCAACTGGTTAATTTCTATTATGCTTGCCAAGGCTAATGATTTATATGCCCCTGGCACCTTGGGGATGGTGTTTTTCAAGCCCTGATAGCTATGCATGAACAGTACATTCTTCACCTCTTTCGAAACTGTAACATATTTCTTGCTTCATATTTGGATCCATTTAGTTTTTGCTTTGTGTCACGGCCCCTTCATGAAAAATTTTTACAATATATCTAAATCTCACTTTGTCTCTCCTGTCTTGGCTTCTACCCCACATATGGTATCTAAATAAAATCTGCTCACTCTGATAACCACATAAATTTTAAGTTAAATTTTCTATGATCTCATCCATGCTTCTGTTTCCAAGGAGATACAACTGTAATAGATCAGAGGCTTTCATTCCTTATTTCAAATTTCTAATATAGTCCCTGGTTCAATGAAACCTGAGCTGTGCTCATGATTTAGAGGTGGGGGTATTTCACAATGAATCATTGCCAGTTTGGGTTGGAGACAGTGATAAATGCAAACAAGTGATTCAGTAAAACCAAGCAGACTTCAGTATGAGAAAATGTGAAGAGCTGATATCCTGCCAAAGCGGTGGTTGCTTAACTTTCTTTCCAAGGTTGTTGGTGGAGACATTTTCCCTCTTCTTTCTTCGTTTTTCTCATCTGTCCAGGTGTGGTTCTGTGTTTGCCTCCAACAGAAAACAAACTTACACCCATTTTGACTGAAAATTCTACTCTCAATAACACAGATAAATAGTATTCCCAAATACATTGTCACCATGCCTCTAGTCCTCACAGACTTTGCTTTCAGTTCAGAAATATTATTCTGAAACCTTGCAAGTTGAAACCAATATTACACCATGTTCCAACTGCTGTTTTTGAACAGAATCTTACCAAAGCAAAGTCTGTCTGGACTAGAGGCATGGTGACAATGTATTTGGGAGTGACTATGTTTGTAGATTCAGACTGGAAAATTCAACAGAATTAAAAAGAGATCATCACTTGGCATCTATGTGGCAAATTCTTCAGAAAACTTGAAAATGTTATCATTCTGCATTAAAAATTACACCTGATTTGTATTCACAAGTACATTAACCATTACACCACTCATATAACTAAATTCCCAATAATCTGCAATGCATGAAGTTGAATCAACAGCCATTGTATACCAGTAGAGAAGTTGGTTGAATTACTTTTCTCACCCCAGAGTTTGTGTGTGCCAGAGACAATGATAAGGGTAGATGCTGCCACATCTGCACACTCGCAGTATAAGAGCATGTTGCGTTGTTTGTTGTTTCAACTAATGAGTTTCTGCCATTTTTTGGTCTCTTGAGTGACTGTTCAGCTGCTCTCTTTTTTTAGTTATGGCTATTTCGGTACTTGAAAGAGGCACTTTTTTTTGTTTAGCTTTTTTTCTTTTTTTTTTTCTTTGCAATGGCCCTAAAAGGATTTTTGAAGAGTTAAATAAAGCATTTGTTCAGAAGTAAAGGTGATATTTTTTTTCTTAAAAATGCAACATGAGAACTTCTCTAGTAGGTAATGTGCAAATTTAGATGTGAGCCAAGTCCAAGGACCAAAAGAATTAGCAATGATTGACTGTCAGGTGGATGAATCCCTTCTGTTGCAGTGTACGATATGTAGCCCATTGATCCCTCATCATCACAAATAGGTAGGGGGGATGGCAGAAATTTATTCAAGAATTTCATTTGGGGTGCTGAAGAATTTAGGGAGTGTTGAAAGGGGGGAGGGCAAGGGAAATTCTTCAGAGGTTGAAAATTCTTATAATGAAATAATGAAGCTTTAAACCTATAGTTAAAAATTAATAAAACTTCAGAAAATGGAAAATGATTGTGATTATTTTACAGTTAAGAACAGTTGTATCCAGAAAACTTTTTTCCAAAAAGCGGGTTAATTTGTTTTGGTGCCATTTTTATTTTTTATCTATTGTGTCGGTGTTTCGCTAAAGAAGGCTAGAGCAAAGAATTATTAACATGAGTTGTTGAAATAATAGACATTGATATTTTCACAAATCTGTGCATGCTGACAAGATTCAGAAGTATATCTGCAAAATCTTGAACCAACTAAAATGAAGAAATACACACATATATTTTATGTATGCAATGACTGACTTTAAACATATGAATTAAAGAAGAAAAATAAAAAAGAAACATGGCTGCTATATATTAGACTTCAAGTTAAAAAAATTCTGCACTATGGTATAAGATACTTCATGTTAAAGCGGGCGAATTCAGGTAAATGCCAACTGCATTACATGACATTAAAAAATGACTAATACCAAAATTAGAAAGTATATAAATATATACATATACAGTGGGGGATGTAAGGTCAGGTGATGCGTAACATCACAGCCTCTCCTTGACAAATGTCAACCCCGCCTTCTCGTGGTGCATCCTGTTCCCACTAAAGGGGCTCTGACGACCGCAAATAGCGGTATAACTATACCATCGGGATCAGAGGAAATGCTATCCCACACTCACCAACCCGCTTGGCCAGCGTGGTGAGTTATGGCCAAACACCTCCAAAATGACTCTACAACTTAAATCTTGGCCCTCAGTCTCCGGCAGCTGGAATGTACCTGGCCAAGGCAGCGGCCAGTGCGACATGAAGGCAGAGGGTGCTAAGAATCCCCGGAGGACCGGACTAGGCTGCCATTTGATGCTGACCTTGGCTACCTACAACGGACGCTCCCTATCTTCTGATTCAAGGCTTCTTGAATTGGAAGAGGAACTACAAAGGATCAAGTGGGACATCGTCGGGCTGAGTGAGGTAAGGAGAAAAGGAGAAGATCTCATTGAACTGAAAAGTGGACATCTCTTCTATTATCGTGGGACAGATACTGGCAGAACTAGTGGTGTTGGATTTATAATAAACAAGAAACTGAAGGATAAAGTGGTAGAAGTTGAAAGTTCCTCTGACAGAGCTGCACGACTCGTTATCCAACTATCGAGAAGATACCAGGCTCAGATTATTCAAACTTATGCACCCACCACAAGTCATCCTGAAGAAGAAATTGAAGAATTTTATGAGGAAATTCGTCATCTAAATAATAAAGGTAAGCAGCACTTGAAGATAATTATGGGAGATTTCAATGCAAAAATAGGGCAACGGCAACAGAATGAAACTTCAGTAGGTAAATTCGGTCACGGCAACAGAAACCAGCGTGGAAATACTCTCGTTGAGTTTGCAGAGGCAGAAGGATTTTTCATCTTGAATTCCTTTTTCAAGAAAAAGCCACACAGGAAATGGACATGGAGACATCCAATTGGGACGACAAGTGAAATTGATTTTATTATGTGTAACAAAAAAATTCGTCATCGAAGACTGCAGTGTACTAAACAAGTTCAACACAGGTAGTGACCATAGATTGGTGAGATGTAAGATGCACCTCAACACTAAACTGGAACGTGGCAAGCTCATAAGACAAACAAAATGTATTGACATAACCAACCTTAAAAAACACCATAATACTTTCAAGTTGGAACTGAAGAACAGATTCTCTGCTTTAGAAGGCCTAACATCGGAAGAAGTGGATATTTCTGAAGTTAACAGAAAAGTAACCAAAGCTCTTATGGAAACAGCAACAAAATTAGCTGGGTCTAAGAACAAGTTGCATGTAAACAAATTATCAGGAAAAACCAAAATGTTGATGCAAAAAAGAAGAGAGATGAGGACAACTAAAGAAGATGTGACTTCCAAAGTGGAATATATAGAGCTATGCAAGACAGCACGAAAAAGTATCACTGAAGACGTAAGGAAATTCAACTGTGAGCTAGTGAGGAAAGCAATTGAAAACAACCAAAGCCTAAAGATAGCAAAGGGACATCTCAGTAAGGGAAGAAAACAGATTATGGCTCTGAGAAAAGAAGATGGTTCTATAACAAGAAATAGAGGCGAAATTTTGACAAGAGTGAAAGATTTCTACTCCAAACTATATGAAAGGGATGATACATGTACTCCAGACATCATGAAAGGTACCAGAGTTCTTCCAGTCCTCCCAGCAGAAGTTGCTCATGCAATCAAGAACATGAAGCGGGGAAAGCTCCAGGAGAAGATGGAATTACTATAGACATCATACAAGAAGCAAGTGGAGAAATTGAAACAGTACTCGCCCAAATTTTCACTCGATGCCTTAATGAAGGGAAGATTCCTGAGGATTGGAACAATGCTACAATGATCCTGCTACATAAAAAAGGTGACATTGAGGATCTCAGGAACTACAGACCTATCAGCCTCCTATCAGTGGTTTATAAAATCTTCACTAAAGTTCTTTCACACCGCTTGAAGGTAACACTGGACATGGCTCAACCGAGAGAACAAGCTGGATTCAGGAGTGGCTACAGCACAATAGATCATATCCACGTACTGAGAGAACTAATTGAAAGAGCGAGGGAATATGAACTTCCATTGTGCATGGCTTTTATCGATTATGAAAAAGCCTTTGATTCGGTGAAACCATCAGCAGTTACCACGGCTCTGAAATCCTGCGGTATTGAAGATGCATACATTAATATTATTAATAACATCTATGAAAATGCAAGTGCAAAGATTCGGCTGTTTGAAAATACAACACACATAAAAATTGGAAAGGGAGTGAGACAAGGTGACACCATATCTCCGAAGCTCTTTAATGCCACATTGGAAAATGTCTTTCAATCACTGAACTGGGAAAACAAAGGGATAAAGATTAATGGAGATTATCTAACCCACCTTCGTTTTGCTGATGACGTAGTCATTTTTGCAACTACCCCATCAGAGCTGCAGAGTATGATCCAGGAACTTGCTGACAAGAGTAAAGAAGTAGGATTAAAAATGAACTTTCAGAAGACAAAAGTGATGTTCAATGCTTTTACAAGAAATGAAGATTTATCGATTGATGGAGAAAAACTGGAGATAACAGATACGTATGTTTATCTTGGACAGCAGATATCAAGTGAGGGTCACATTGATGAAGAAATTAATCGGCGTACAAAACTTGCCTGGAGAGCTTTTGGAAGAAACAGCATAATTTTCAAGAGCAATATGCCATTATGTCTTAAAAGAAAAGTGTTTGATCAATGCATCCTTCCAGTGCTTACGTATGGTGCAGAGACGTGGACCTTAACTAAAAGAGACATACAAAGGCTGCAGACAACTCAAAGAAGCATGGAGAGGTGCATGCTTGGTATAACCAGGAGAGATAAGAAGAGGAACTCGTGGATCCGAAAAATGACGAGAGTGGAAGACATCATGATCAGAGTTAAATCCCTGAAATGGCAATGGGCTGGACATACTGCCAGAAGGACAGACCATAGATGGACAGCCGAAATTTTAGATTGGATTCCAAGGGACAGGAAAAGACCCAGAAAAGACCACATGGGAGATGGGTGGATGAAATTCGTAAATATGCGGGAGTGACATGGAGGAGACTGGCACAAGACAGACCGTTGTGGAGGAAACTTGGGGAGACCTTCGTCCAGCAGTGGATTGATAATGGTTGACAATGATGATGATGATGATATACAGTGGATCCCAGTTAATTGGATAATCAGGACAGCTATTATTTGAGACAGTTTTTGAAGAACATCCCAAATTAGCACTTTGGTTTAACACTAGGCATAATTGGGGCAGCAGCTTAATTTGGCCAAAAAGTTCTAGCCCAGATGTGTTTAAATTAACTGGACTTGACTGTACTTCTGTGTTGATGTTACACACTTCCAAATAGAGGGGTGATGATGAAATCTAGGGGGTGTCAGGGGGTGTTGATAAATCTTGGGGGGCTACAACCTTGTTTTAGAAGGATAAGGGTGGCCAAAGACTGAGTTTCCTGGGCACACCTCATGCAGATCTTCACATCTCTTTCATACATGCCTACTAACCAAGAGCCCTCCACTAAATGGCCACAATTGTTTTTGCTCTTTCTTATCAAGGCTTCATCAATCTCAATGACTGCTTCTGGCCTACCAATCTTCATTTCCAAAACCTGGAATAGCATCATGTGAAGTCTGTACTTAGTTCCCTGAAATAATGAAACCATTTGCAAACTTCTGAAGGCAATGCTGTGCTAGTCTCATCATAACTTTCATTATGGCATGTTTAATACTGCTTTGCTTCACAAAGCAGAACACAAGCATCATCACCACACATTAGCTGAAATGTGAGCATTTTCGAAAACTTCCTTCATTGCACAAGTGGACACCTCATCTTCCCCCAATCTGCAAGTCTTTCTGCACCTCAATCAATGTAATTAATCTATGACCATGGTTTAATTTCATGTTGTGGCTGGCCTGCAAAACAATAATGAAGAAAATTTCTTGCATGATTTATTATGTACTAAACTTTAGGAATAGTCAGATTTGTAAGATCTTTTGGCTGCAGCCTCAGCCATGTTCACACTAAACCAAGCATTCACATAGATGACATTGTTTCTTTAGCTACTGCTAGTAGAGATTTTCCAAATCATCAGAATAGCGTAGGATGGGTCCGAATTGCAAGAGTTTTTATTGAAGAGAATTTCAATGCTTTCTCTGTAGCCTAATGAAAAATGCTCTTCAATAAAAACTCTTGCAATTTTGGAAAGCTCTACTGGCAACAGCTAAAGAAACAATGTCAACCATGTGAGTGCTTGCTTTTAGTGTGAACAAGGCTGATGCTGCAGCCAAAAAATCTTACAAATCTAACTATTCCTACAGTTTAGTACGTAATAAATCATGCGCGAAATTTTCTTCACTATTGGTTTCTTCATATTACGTGAAATGGCCTTTCTACCGATGTCTCTCAATAAAATCTTTTGAAACTCCACATGGTAGATGCACCTGACCAGATACCAGAAAAACTCCATACAAAAAAAGGGCAACTTAACAACTGCTCATGGAACAAAAGAATCGCAGAGCCTCACTGCTGAAACAACATGCTCTGATGTAGTGGCCACATGGACATGGTGACATCTTGCATCATCCGCACAGCACAAAAACTCCAAGGTCAGAAGTATGATTGAACTGAAAAGCCTGCTTTTCTGTAGAAGAAAACCATCCATCATGATAACCAGTAGGTCAAAAGTAAGAAGTCTTTGAGATATAAACATCACAGAAATTTCTGAATTCATACATGGGCAAGATCTGATGGCATTTTTACACCAGGAAATATAGAAAATCTGTTTTTACCTTATGCTTTGGAAATTAAATAATTACTTTACTTTGCCATTTGGTTGAAAACTTGTTTCTATTCAATCAAGCAAGCCATTACCTCTCCCCCCCCCAAAAAAAAAGAAAAGTATATATCTCATCTCTCAAATTACATCTTGTTTTGTGTCACCACCTGTTTTTCTTTTTGATCACAGTAAACATTCAATGCTGAAACCAAATATGTTCCAATGCTTTCTTTGTTCAAATGCATGCATGTTTCCTTATGAAATCTCTCTCTCTCTCTCTCTCTCTCTCTCTCTCTCTCTCTCTCTCTCTCTCTCTCTCTCTCTCTCTCTCTCTCTCTCTCTCTCTCTCTTGTGTGTTAACAATCATTTCTCTGCAACAGCTTAATCCAATCCATAGCATTCTCCATGCATCCTCTTTAAGTAGGTCATGATCATTATTGTGGTGCAACAACAACCGATGCTAATTTGCACTATGTTGATTGAATTCTCTTTAAGCAGTAATAGTAAGACATTTAACATAAGGTTGACAAAATCCTCATGTAGCATTTTTCATCATGCTTCAAGAAGCATGCTCACTTAAAATCCACTTTTTTTTTTTCTAGATAAATTTCACCTGTTTACACTTGCTCTGAAAATTTCAAATTTCAGCTATTTAAATAAGCTGTTCCAATACTTTTCATCCCCGACATAAAATTTGAAATACTTTTTTGCCTTATGATTTAAATGATAGATACAAACAGCCCTTCAGCATTTCAGCTAATCATTGCTGTAATGTTATTGTACTCATATAGCATAATCCTCATGAAATTCATTAACAAGCTACTTATTATAAGAACTGTAATTTTTTTTAAATTTAAAAACAGCATATGGAAAGATAGTTGTAAACAGAATTGCTAAATGTGTTGTTTCTTGCATAAAATCTATGCTAATATGAAATGTTTCATGGCAAATTGAGAATTTGAACTCTAACTCTATTTGAACTTTATTATCTTACACCTGCACACAGGTGTAAGATAATGATGACTAATGATTGTTCTTATCAGCATGACTAATTATGGTTCTTATCAGCATACCCTTATGTTTCATTGCATTCCTACCAAGAGACCATACCACAAACAAGCTCGTATAGGTGTAGTTTAACTATATACCTCTGTTGAATACATACATGTTACTGTTAGGTAAGGGATCTAGACAGAATAATTAGATGTGATACATATAACCTGGAGGCATAGTGTACTCAAAAAAGAAAATTATATATCGTCTCTCAAATTACATCTTGTTTTGTATCACTGCCTATTTTCTTCTTGTTTACTGCATCAATAGACAGAATAAAGTAATGAATCTTAAAGAATTCTATAGGAACGTATGAAGCAAAACTCATGGCAGTATTAAATGCATTATACATTAAAATTAGATGTTCCAAAAGTCAGGAAAGCCAAACTTTTGTTTACCGCATAAAAAATTTTAATTAGAAAATAAGGATTTAACCTGAAAAACATTCTTAAAACCTGTTTATGCAATATTATCACTATAAACACTCAAATGATAGTTTTATAAAACAAATTTACACAATGAAATGTACTATCAGACACACCTGATGTATATTCTCAGGGCTCAAATGCATGCAATAAATTTCGTAATGTTTTGTTTAAAAGCCTGAATATACTAAGATTGCTTCCAAAATGATGGTCCTTGAGATAATCGCAAAGGAAGAAATCAAGTGATAAAGAGAGGATCACCAGCCTTTTGAAATCTCATGTTCTTTAAACACTGAAACAATCTGTTGAATTACAATCCCACTATGTACTTCAAGTTGTGCCACCTAGCTGAAAATATCCACAAAGACTCATTGTTTTCCAGCTGATAACCAGAAATGAAGATTCCTCAATCCTCATTGCCATATGCTTTGTGATATGGCTGACTTCAAATATTGTGAGTGAACATTTGGCTTTCCAGACTTTTGAGTTGCCCTGCATAACAGTACATTAATTATGCTACATAAATATTTCAACACTCATACCATTTCTTCATCTTTATTATATCTTGCAATATCTCTACGAAGAGTGCGCACAATTATCATTGTCAGGATACCTGAAAATTTAGATTTTCAATGGAAATAACATCAGAATATTAGATCTTGCATCTAAAGGACATAAAACACAGAAATGCTAAAGAAAAATATGGTCCATAACAATTCAAATAGGTTATTGTATATGTACAAAAAAAAGGGCAATTCATGAGAACAATACGCTGTTGATATATAAGCAATTGTGAATAAGAAACGAAGTACAACTGTTACAGATAGGTTACTAAATGCTGTTCCTTGGGATTAATGATTCCAGAAATGATAAGAATCACATAAAATTAAAAAAAAAAAAAAATGATGTAAGTTTTCATACATCACAATGAACAGCATACAACAGATTAATACACCCCCCCCCCCCTCATATGCATGTGCACTCACTCGCACACACCAAAGTATGTTCAGAAGCAGACATTATTAATAATCCTAATCCTACAGAAAGATTCTTTGGGAAGTTTAATTAAAAACAAGTGTTCTGACATTTGACATTTTAGCACGTCTTTTGAAAAATATGTGCATTGTATGTGCTGATTATATTACTTTGTCCATTTCTGCGGGCAAAATATCTCTGCAGCTATCAGTCTGATTTGAAAAATTACTTTTGCATTTGGAAGTCCAAATGTGAGAACTATAATTCTTACTTTCCAGTCATTTTCCGATGCATAATTTCACCACGAGAAGGGCACAAATGCAGATGCTATCAAATTCACAATACATTTTACTCCATACCATTCCTTCATAATACCCAATTGAAAAAACTCTTTCTTTCCTTCAATATCATTTACAATGAACACTATTTTGGGTAGTTTGTTTTTCAAGTAATGCACAGTTTTTCCAAAAGGAAGTACAAAAGTAAACTACAATTTCCCTGATATCTCCCATTTTAAAAGTCCTATTTGAAAAATCTTTTTGTGTCGGATAGAGTTTCTGGCGGGAAATCTTCTGGATATAAATTTTTGTAAACAACTATTTTGTGCTAGAGGGCATAAGGGTACATTTCTGTTTCCGATGTATTTGCAGCAAAATCTCCACTTTTAAAAACTACTAAAAAAATTCCTAATGCAATCGTTGGCACAAATGTGCCTTATTTTCACTGTTTCCATGTAGTCACTCCTTCAGAAAACATGAACATTTCATTGCCTTGGAGTGGGAATCGAACCTGCACCACCCGATTTTCAGTTGAGCATGCTATTCATTACACTACACTGAGTGATTGATATTACATGAGAACACATGGTGTCTACTGATTTCCAATGAACCAAATTCATGACTTTTTCATGACATCTTCAGTTAAATTCATGACTTCTCGGCAATGCGTGGCACAATGACAACCATTCTAGACTCATAATCTAGTACCCTTGGCTTAAGATCCCAGGTTATTTTTTATTTTAACAAGCACTGAAATTAATTTAATGCATCAATATTTAGGTAAAACTGATGCTGCTAAAATGGCTATACGGTGGGGGGAGGTTGATGAACCCCTACCTGAAAGCCAGTTGAGATGAAAGCTGAATGTATTTCTTATGTCACTAAGATTGCAGAAATCGAGAGGTTTGGGTTCGATTCCCGCTCCAGAGCAATGAAATTTTCAAGGTTTCTGAAGGAGTGGCTACATGGAAATAGTGAAAATACGGCACATTTGTGCCAACGAAAACATTTGTATCACCTTCCATGTATTTGAGAATAATTATTTCTTCAGGGAAATTATTCCTTTGTGACACACTGCTCACATGGAAAATCTTGTCCATATACATATTTTCTGCTTAAAATAATGCACAGTTTTCAACCAGGAGCATAGATATCTTATTTTTCTCAGTGTCTTAGATGCAACAGTCAGATTTGAAAATTTTGTTTGCTGAATAGGGTTTTTGTTGCATCATTATTTGCATAGAATTAAAAAAAGTTCTTAATGCAGAAGTTTTCCACTAGAGGGCATAAGTTCATGTTTCTCTTTATGGCATGCCTAGAAATCCGTTTGAAAACAAGACTTTTCTGTCAGATACTACTAACTACAAAAACATTTTATGCCCATTTCCTGCCACAAATAATACATAATTTTTTCACTAGGGGAGCAAATGTTTAAGCTGTTTTTTCTGATATCTCTGCTTCTAGAAGTTTGATAAAAAAAAAAAACATCTTTTAGCACCATTTCGAATTGTAGTACTCTCATTGGTACCTCAATTTTCTGTTCTACACATTTACACTTCAGACGCATGCAGTGTGGTCCAGCTTCTAGGTCTGATTTTCTATTTTGATAGCATACCTTAGATATAAAAATAAAACGTCAATGAGGCTTACCCTGCTACTCCTCAGCAATGAAGTTCACACATCGTGTGCGGCGCCATTCTTTCAATACAATTCTATCTGTTGGCACAACTGCGCTCGAAGGTTGACATCACGTATTCAATTCACTATACATGTCTGTTAGTAAATGAGCTTCTAAAAATGAATTGTGTAGGCCTAAAATCATCAATTGACAAACTTTTAAAAAGAAGGGGGGGGGCAGGTTCTCCTGCATATAAAATTAAAAGCTGTCCTGTTTCAATAGTTCTCTGTCGCATTCATCACCTCTTTCTGCAGAAGTGCAGAAGCTGGCATGAACCACTCAAATGCAAAGTCACACAATGAAACGACGATGTCCGATCCAAGGGTTACGCAAAAATGTAATTAAAAAAAAAAAACTTAACCATTAGACCGGACATTGTCGTTATGTTGTGTGACTTTGCACTTGAGTGGTTCACGTCAGCTTCTGCACTTCTGCAGAAAGAGGTGATGAATGCGACAGAGAACGATTGAAACAGGACAGCTTTTAATTTTATATGCAGGAGAACCTGCCCCACCCCACACCTTTTTAAAATTTGTCAATTGATGATTTTAGGCCTATGCAATTCCTTTTTAGAAGCTCATTTTCTAACAAGCATATATAGCGAATTGAATATGTGATGTCAACCTTCAAGTGCAGTTGTCCCAACAGATGGAATTGCATTGAAAGAATGGCGACACAGACGATGTGTGAACTTCATTGCTGAGGAGTAACAGGGTAAGCCTTATTGACGTTTTATTTTTATATCTAAGGTATGCTATCAAAATGGAAAATCAGACCTAGAAGCTAAACCACGCGGCATGCGTCTGAAGTGTAAATAACATGTAGAACAGAAAATTGAGGTACCAACAAGAATACTACAATACGAAGTACAAGCCACGTATATTCTTGCTCTTATATTAAGAGTGAGCAAATGTATTATATTTTTAGCACCATGATTCTATTCATTTTGTGGAACATTTTGCATGTACTCCTGGGATTTTTGTAGTTCACGTTTCTGGCACTAGATGCTGTTAATGTGTATTTCTGTTTGCAACTATATATGTGCTTCTAAAAGTTATTATGAAAAAATCCTTTATTCACTGAATACCATTTGCTATGGTAAATATTTGAACATGTTATTTTCAAATAATGCACATTTTCCCTATAAGGGGACATAAATGTCAAAACTTTTCTTACTACCTCTGCCTACAGAAGACATTTGAAAAAATGTCCCGTAGCATAATAGCCTTTGCTACCAAGAATACTTTTTGCATATTTTCTACTTTTCCATTGTTTAAAATTCTTCTGCCAGGGTGTATCAACATACTTGTTCAATTCTATAGATCCCATAAAAAAAAATACTTTTATGGTAGGATATCTTCATTATGAAGGGTATTTTGCACCCATATTTCCTCAGCAGTAACAATGGCTTTGAAATCCTGTGGTATTGAAGATGCATACATTAGCATTATTAATAACATCTATGAAAATGCAAAGGTTCGGATATTTGAGGATACAGCACAAATAAGAATTGGGAAGGGAGTGAGACAAGGTGACACCATATCTCCCAAGCTCTTTAACGCCACATTGCAAAATGTCTTTCAATCATTGAACTGGGAAAACAAAGGGATAAAGATTAATGGAGATTACTTAACTCACCTTTGCTTTGCTGATGACATAGTCATCTTTGCAACTACCCCTTCAGAGCTGCAGAGTATGATCCAAGAACTTGCTGACAAGTGGGATTAAAAATGAACTTTCAGAAGACAAACATGATGCACAATGCTTTTACAAGAAGCAAAGATTTATCAATTGATGGAGAAAAGCTTGTGACAACCGATTCCTATATTTATCTTGGGCAGCAGATATCGAGTGAGGGTCACATTGATGAAGAAATTAATCTGCGTATAAAACTTGGATGGAGGGCTTTTGGAAGAAACAGTACAATTTTTAAGAGCAGTATGCCAGTATGTCTCAAAAGAAAAGTGTTTAATCAATGCATCCTACCAGTGATTACGTATGGAGCCAAGACATGGACCTTAACTAAAAAAAGACATACAAAGACTGCAGACAACTCAAAGCAGCATGGAGAGATGCATGCTTGGTGTAACCAGGAAAGATAAGAAGAGGAACTTGTGGATAAGGAAAATGATAGGAGTGGACGACATCATGACCAGAGTGAAATCACTGAAATGGCAATGGGCTGGACATGTTGCCAGAAAAACGGACCACCGATGGACAACTGAAATTTTGGACTGGATTCCGAAGGACAGGAAAAGACCCAGAAGAAGACCCCATGGGAGATGGAAGGTTGAAATTCGAAAGTATGCTGGAGTGACGTGGAGGAGACAGGCCCAAGACAGACAATTGTGGAAGAAATTTGGGAAGACCTTCATCCAGCAGTGGATTGGTAATGGTTGATGATGATGACATACAAACATATCACTAAGCTGTTCTCTGAAATTCAGAGGTTAGCTCCAAATAGAAATACAAACTACCAGATATTTTTACTTACTGTTGTCATATCAAACCTCCATTTACAGCAATCTTGACATACAACTCGGGCTTCACTGATATCCATTACATGTCATACACAAGATCTTTTTCTCATGCAGACACTCCTGAATCTGATCCACCCATGTCTTCCTTGGCCTTCCTCTGCTTTTCCTTCCTGCTAATTGGGCTAAAAGATTTTCTTAGTAAGAATCTCATCACTCATTCTTTCAACATGGCCAAACCACCAAAGCATGTTGGTCTCCACCTTGCTAACAACATTTTGCTTCACATTACACAACTGCAACACATCTTCATTCCTCACACAATCAGACCTTGTCTTGCCACAAATCCTCCGTAAGTAATGCATTTCTCCAGCACACAAACGACTCCTATGTTTCTTCTGCAGTACCCAGGTTTCACTGCCATACATCAGAGTAGGAACAATTACAGTTTCATACACAGCCATGCAGGACCATTTTTCTAAAGTGTGGTAGGTCCACCATATCCCACACTTCAGTCCGGATATTGATTGTGTTTTTGTCTTTTTAATCAGGTAAGTATATCAGTGTGGGGGATTAGCCCATAGCTGAGGGTTCCAGTTGGTCATTCAACCTAAGGATTCAGGAACAAATCCCAGTGAGTTGGGGTCTTTTTGCCACTGTCACACAGAACTAGCTGACACCTCTCCAAGATCCACAGAGGCCCTAGTTGCTGTTGTGTGTGCATTGTTACCAAGAGACAAACCCATCGCTCACTACGACTGCTCGCACCCATATTTCCTTGCTTGCGTAAAATACAGTTTTTCCCCATGAGACATATTTTCTCTATCTCTTTTAATTGTTCAATTTTAAATCAATTTTCTCTCTGATATCTTTCACTAGGAGGAACTTTTTATGCATGATTTCTTAATTTTCATAACATATTTTTCAGCCACTAGTGGAAGTAAGTAGCTATTTCTATTTATGGATGCTCTGTCAATTGTATAAATAGTTAAATTCTTCTTGTAACTGGTTCCATTCATTATGAATAATCTTGCTCACACTGCAGATTTGAAATTATGTGCAGTTAAGTTATAACAATTGTTTAAAGTAATTTTTGTAGAAAATTATTATCAAAGCTATAAAAAAAGAGCAGAAACAGGAAAAATAACATTTATAATTTCTTTAATTACTTCTGCAAAATAACAATTGTTTAAAGAAATTTTTGTAGAAGATTATTATCAGTTATAAAAAAAGAGCAGAAACAGGAAAAATAACATTTATAATTTCTTTAATTACTTCTGCAAAATGCTAGGCATTTCATTCACTTCATAGTTACACTCACTTGAATTGTTTTTCAGCAATAATTAGCATTAGAGTCCAAATCACTAATGCACAGTTCTATAAATGCGTCACTGAACTCTACTGCAGACCAAAAAAAAAAAAAAAAAAAAAAAAAAAAAAGAAACTTCACGGAAAAAAAAAAAAAAAAAAAAGAGAGAGAAATTCCAAATTTCAGTCTAATGGCGAATGTTTTGGACATGTTAAAGCAGCTGTTATCCATTGCTCCCCAGTGCCATGAACTATATAGGCCAGAAGCTCAACTTTTCCCATTAAAAACGAAGGCCAACTTTTTCCGCTAAAACAATGGCCAAACTTTTTCTATTGCTTCCCAGTGCCATGAACTATATACATTACAGCCTGATGATGAAATAATTAGCTCTGAATTATTATGCCACTCAATATTTTGTGAAATACATGTTCAAGACCTTAATTAGTTAAATGGTGGTCCTATTTATTTCAGAATCAAAGTTTATACTTTCTTAGCCAAGATAAGTAAAATTTCAATAATAAAATTGTAAAAATTGTTTTTTGTTTTTTAAATGTAGGATTGTTTTCTAAATGTAGAAAAATCGTTACTTGAACCTCATGGAAATTAAAAGGAAATATTTTTCCATAATGAAAAACATAGAACTTGTTACAGATTAACTCCAATGGCAAAATGGAAATTACCACATATTGCCAGCATGGTTAAATAATGTAACCAAGCTCACAAAAATATAGGTGGCAAGGTTTTTCTTCTGTGTCAATCAAGAGGGAAAATGCAGAATGTAAACATCTCTTCTTCTAAATTAAGTTTTGCCATATGATATTTTCCTTTATGGAATTACTCACCATTAATTTAGTATTTTTGAATACAATACCATGCAGATGAAGAAGCTTGGGTAAGGCACGACAGAGGATTAGAGCTCATGGGTAATTACTTTTACTTTGAAAAATTAGCACCACTACACTATGCAGACAAAAGTATTCAGAAACCTAGATCTAACAGCAATGGGAATTCATTAGTAGAAATCAGTACATAGTCATCCCACCATTGGCCATTATGACAACAGCAACACTTCTAGGCATGCTTTCCACTAGATGCCAATGTGTCTGCACCAAAATTTTCCTCCATTTCTATCAAAGTTGCTGTACAGGAAGATTCAGCATTCCAGAGATCAGATTCATCATTCCACCCCATCCCCCCCAGATGTTCTATTGGATTTAGATTGGAACTTAGGGCCAGCCAATCCAATGCTTGAATGACTTGCACCTCAAACCAAACCTCAACAGACCTTGCTGGCAAAGCTCTTAATCTAGTTGAAACAGGCACGAAACTGTGCCAAAGTACTGCTACAGAATAGGCAGTGTGAAATTGTACAGAACTGCCTTCCTATCTAATGGCTGTTATGCTGAAGGACACTACAACCAGATGACCAAGTCCTCCCCATCAAAAACAGCCCCACACCATGAAGGACACTACAACCAGATGACCAAGTCCTCCCCATCAAAAACGGTCCCACACCATGAAGGCCACTACAACCAGATGACCAAGTCCTCCCCATCAAAAACAGCCCCACACCACCACAGTCTGCTTAACAGCATTCCCTAAGCAAATATTACACCTGAATATGACCATCCAAATGAAAGAGTGACTGGTGTGATTCGTCACTCCACACGACCCTCTTCCACTCTTCTGTTGTTCCCAAACCCTGAGTGAGCCACCACAACAGACATCATCTGGAGTGATGTAGGGCTTGTGCACAGCTGGCTTAGCATGGTAGCTGTGGGTATGCAGTTCCTAACAGACTGTTTCAGTAGCTTGTTTGACATCACAGGACAGGTCTGTGGCAGAGAACAAGCATGTCCTCTTCACACAACACCGTAAGCTTCATTTGGAATGATCGCTCAGTCTGTAAAGCCTCCCAAAGCATAGCTTCACTGTAGTAGCACCATTCAGAGACAGTGGATTTGAGTGGCAATGCTACACACAGATCGCTTATGCAGATGGCAAACAAGCATGACCCTTTCAAAGTCCATCAATTCACCTCTACACGACATAGTCACTGCCATTGCTGTCTCACAGGTGTGCCAACAGTACCCTTTATACACAGCACTCAACACACCCCATCCATGTATGTTTGGTTCTTCAAATACTCATTTATTTACATATGTGGTGTCCAAATACTAGCATTTGCCCACATGGTATACTTCTGTAAATGATTAATAAACATGGCAACACACCCATTGTGTAATGAAGCACATTTGCAAAGAACACATACAGTATGTCAAGCTGGCTAATGTGCCACCCCAGTGGTTTGAGATCTGGGTCATTCCACATGGTTATAAAGAATGTTAAAAGAACATCAATGAATAAGTTCTAACAATATAAAAACCACTGTGTATTTACTCGAGTGCAAGGCCATGTCTGTTTCTGCATTCCGAAAATCAGACATTTTTGTTTTGAATGCTATAGAAAACTGCCTTGTTAGGTCAACATTTCCATGTTGCATAGTCAGTAATTTTTATACTGACTGCATGGAAATACAATAAGCTCTGAGGTCTGTGGACAGTTAACTCAAAGCAGAAGAAAGTGAGGTGGGAAAATCAGAACACTGATTGATAATCTTTACACACAATGCTGGAGATAGTTTCTACACCTTTTATACCAACATTGAACAGCTGATTTTTCAAGAGGGCTTGTACTTAAGAAAAAAGAAAACCGAAAAAGAAAAACAAAAAAAGAAATTGAGATTGTAGAACAACATTCAACATTAGTGTTTCTATACGAACAAGCTATGCTTTTAGTAATCTTAAAGTACCCAATGAAAAACAGGACATAAAAACCAAATCTGCAGAAGCAATTGATGTTGGGGGGGGTTCATCTGAGTAAATACCAAAACTGGCACATATTTCATTTAATGTGAAAACCAAAAAAAATATTTGACATAACTGGCAAAAAAATATAAAATCTAACTCCTGAAAAAATACAGTACACACAAATCTGTTTTATACTACAAATGAACAGTGTTTCTAAACAAAACAAAAAATAATTATAACTGCAAGCTTTATGCCAGGTATGAATAAAATTTTCAGTGCTAGGTAATGCTAAAAACAAATTATTGTTGCATTTATTCCTCACTGAAGGCACACAACTGGCCATTTTAAGAATTGTTCTAGTATATCACTTCATTGTATTAATAATGCAGACTAGAGTTCATCACATACACACATGCAGACACAACATACAGCTCTTTCTTTTCTGACAAAATTACTCCATCACTATCACTTTTCTTATACCTTAGCTAATGCTGATCATCCTCATAATTTCTTAAATTTTACATACTGTGGCATCCACTAAGTTCTGAGGTGAAAGTAAAGGTTCAGAAAGCCCAAAACTAATGTCTACTGTAGTACTGCCTACTACTAAACTGCTATATTTGAGAAAAAATTTCAAAGAAACCACTGGATATTTTAAACATGGTTTCATTCAGCATTCTGAAGTCCTCTAGATGTTCATTTATTTTGTGCAAAGCATTAGAAAATCACCACTAACATACTTAAAATACAGTAAAGAAGTTCTAAAACTTCAATGACCTTAAAAAAAATGCCAATAAAGATGTTTACCTGACAAAAAGAACACAACCACCACTGAATTGATTGTAGAAAACCAATGGATTTGCACATCACTCATAGCAAGGTAAATATCCCATCGGGAAGCCCAACGTATTTTGCTTTCTTGCCAGATTACTTCATAAGTGAAAAGAAGTCGAGTTGGACCTACGTGAACAAGAAAATAGCTGATGAACATAACAATGAAAGAGACAGATTCGCACCCCTGTAATACATTTAAATCACAGCATTACAAGCCACAGATTACTTAATACAAGTTTGCAGACATACTAATAACACACATTAAACTGCAGTAGCATAATGGTAGAGAACTTTTTTATCCTGTACATTCTCTAATTTAAATTTACTGCTAGCACTCCTGTTTCCATTGAGATCTTGAGACCCCTCCTGTTTTCTGGAGGGATCTCAAGAGAAGAGATGTGTTAAAGCTTTAAAATCTCTTCAGAATGGAAAGACACTACCAGTAGATGGCATAACGGCTGAGATGTTAAAGTATGGTGGCGACTCTGTAATTGACTGGTTAACTGAAGTTTTACAGTTGTGCCACGAATTAGGAATGGTCCCTCTAGATTGCAGGGATGCTATCATTGTTTCCTTGTACAGGGTGATTCACTCAAGACTGGCCACATTAATTTTTTTAATTAACTCACAATTGCAAAGGCACAATAATGTAAAACATACCTTGATCCATGACAAAAAGGAATGTTTCGTAGAAGATGCTAGAAGTGCCCATCGCCAGCGTCCAGGCACATACTCACCCGACGCTCCATATTGGCGAGTGTGCGATGTAGCGTAGCGACATTGATGGCATCGATTTCATGTGTGATGTTGTCTTTCAGTTCCTCAATTGACCTTGGCATGTTGTCATAAACCTTGCTTTTTAAAATTTTGTCCCTGGAGAAAGAAATCTGGGGTGTCAGGTCGTGAGACCTAGGCGGCCACAGGTCTTTGGAGATAATCCTGTCCTGGAAAAGGCTGCAAATTTCTGCCATGCTCTTATTAGAGGTGTGGCACGTTGCATTGCCCTGTTGAAAGTAACCATTTGCAAGTTCCTGATCATCCAACTAGTTCACAAACTCATTCAAGATTTGCAAATATCGGTCGGTATTCGCCATGTCTTTAAAAAAGATTGGCCCAATGATAGAGCGTCGAGACACCGCACACCAGACACCGATTTTCATTGGATGCAACGGCTCTTCATGGATGGCGTGAGGATTATCAATGGTCCACACCCGTGTATTTTGCGAGTTTACGTAGCTGGATAAATGGAACCATCCTTCGTCAGTAAACCATGTTATGTCTAAAAGGGCAGGATTTTTGGTGAAAAATTTGGGAAACCATTGACAATATGCCAATCACTTTGCATAATCCAGTGGCTGTAATTCGTTCACAGCCATGATATGGTACAGCTTATTCTTCACCTGTTTTGCTGCTCTTTGACATGTCAAATACAATCGTACAGTCTCTTGGGATAGCTGCCGAACTGATTTTCATGGGATGCCAATAACTGCTGCTTTACATCCTCTATTGTGTCTTCTACCATCTGCGGTTGTCTGCCCATATGCAGATCCACCAAACTTCCCGTCCTCTCTAGCTTCTTTGCCAATTTTGAAATGGTGGCACTGGTGGGTGGTTTATTCCCACTAAATTTCTTCAGACACTCCTTCTGACATTGTTTGATGGAGCTGGTTACCCAGTACTGAAACACAATGAACACACGCTCTTCAAATGAGTACACCATCTTCATTCGACCTTCTTGCTTAAACTGTCTGCGGAGTCATGCTATTCTACCGCCACTACTAGACAGCTGCTGGGGAGACATTTTATTCACAGGTAATGCATGTTGAGTGCTTCATCAGGGAATAAAGAACCGCTCTGTTCGGGTTTCACACTCATTGTATATTCCCCATCTCATATATTCTACATGATACGCATTCAGGTTGAGTGAATCACCCTGTATAAGGTAAAGGTGATCAGACTGAATGCAAAAACTATTGTGATATTAGCTTACTGAATGTGCCAGGGAAAGTGTTTGGAAAGATCATTACTGATAAAGTATGAGATCTTACATCAGAGAAAGTGTGGGAAGTTCAGAGTGGTTTTTTGCCTGGTAAGGGCTGCACTAACCAATTTTTTGCATTATGCATGACGATTGAAAAACACCTGTCTGTTGGTATGAAAGTTTTTACTGCTTTCATACATCTAGAGAAAGCGTATGACATAGTAAATAGGATACTTCTGCAGAAGGTACTGGATAAATATGGTATTACTAAAACTCTACTTAATAGTGTAAAAGCTATGTATGCTGGTAGTAGATCTTATGTGCTAGTGAATGACGTATCAAAATACAATGAATAGTAAATAATATTAAATATTTGGGAATAATAATCGAGGATAATCTAAAATGGAATATAAATATTCAAAATATTGTAAACAAAATTTGGGGGGTGTTGGGTTTAATTACAAGAATTTCAAATAATTTAACAATTAAAACATTAAAAATGTTGTACTACAGTCTGATTTATCCATGTTTGACTTATTGTTTATTAGTATGGGGGCAAACTACTAAGACTAATTTATATAAATTGCAATCATTACAAAATAGGATGGTCAGAATTTTAAAAGATTTTAGGAGAATTAACTTGAATATGGGGGTACGGATAAATTCTTATGGATTTTTAGATATTGAGAAATTATGGCAATTTAGATTATTAGGATTCATGTATAAAAGAATAAAAGAGAATAGGTATCAACATTTAATTCAACTGAACACTGTAGGTCGCGACTACCAAACAAGTGATAGAAATGCATTTTTGTTACCAATGCCTAACACTTTAACCCAAAACAGATTTATTGATTACCAAGGATTGATGTTATGGAATAACCTACCTTGTCAATTAACACATATTAATAATTATAATTATTTTTGAAAGCAACTAAAACAATATTTGTTAACAAATTAAAATATAAAATTCTATGGTAAAATTTATTAATCAGACTACAAATGAGTAAATTTTATATGCGCAGGACGTTTGACTTGACTACGTACTTTAGGGGAATTGGGATTCACTTAGGCTATATATATATAGCCTTTTAATATACAGCCTTTTACTCAATTTCATGTTCTGTGGTTACCCTGTACATAAGTATTCACATTATATATGTTGTTTTTCTTAATACTATATGTTATAAAATTAATTTTGAAATGTAACATAGTCAAAGGCAACCCCATAACGAAATAAATGAAATGAAATTAAAAAAAAAAAAAATGGTTTTCTCTTGGTGCAGGAGTCAGACAAGGTTGTGTAATGTCACTATGGCTGTTTAATATATTTACAGTGCATGCGTGATGCCAAAATGGACAATACTGGTTTATGTCTTGGTAATATATGTGTGTGCAGATTGCTTTATGCTGATGATAACAGTCCCGTTGGCAGAGAGCAAAACTGAGTTGCAGAGTATGTTGTCCAGGATGTACAAAGCAGAGGTGATTGTAGATCCTGATGAAATTTTCTGAAATAATGTGCAAGACAAATTTTACAAGAGCATTGATTTTCTATGAGTAACCCAATTACTTTATCACAGAGTTTTGAACAGGTAATCTTCTTTTTAAGTCTTTTTATTTGACATATTGTAACAAAATTCAGCATAACTTTTAAAGTATTTAAGAAAATTAATAAGTCAATGCATTTAATGAAAATAAAAATCAATAATAAAATAAAATATAAAGACCTTTCATATCATAATGGCTTTAATTAAGACTACTTCTCATGAAAAGTAACACAGCTAAATGCCAATGTTAAGCAACACAAAAATTGAAAAGTTGGAATTTTTTTTTAATATTCCAACAGTGAAGTTTGTTCTAAGGAATATTCAAAATCACTTATCAGTTTTAAAAGCATCATTTCAAGTACAGAATAAACTACTTGAGTTCATATGCATAAGCTTTCTAAATATGCAATACAGTTCAGTTTCTCCTAGTACACAATGATCGGCTTTTGTTAACTTTTAAACTATGGGAGTCAAAATTTTCGGAACACAATCACCCCTGGTACAAAGTTTGTATGAAATTCAAACTAAATATAAATATGGGAAAAAAACAAAGTTACGGCTTTTGAGCAAGGAACTGTTAGTACTGAATGCAAGATAAGTCTAAATGACACAGTGACTGGCCAGGTGAATGTGTTTGTGTATTTAGGAATGATAATAAGATGGGACATTAATACAAATTCAAGAACCTTGGGTAGGTGTAACTTATTCTTTTAACTAAGGGTCAAATTTTAATATATCCAATATATAGCTCAGCACTAAGAATTTTATCTTTTTCCCCAAGAAAATCATGGAGCTGGAGTAATAGAAAATGACAGAATGAAATTCATAGTGGAAGCTTCAGAAAGACCAGCTGTTTGAGTGTGTTTTTAAAAACAATTCCTTTTGGATAGTCTTTAAAAACAATATTATTTTTCAGCTTCAAATGAAATGAAGCATTTTAATTTTGCACAGCATTCATAAAAGGACAATTAACAACATGATATAGCTACTTTAGTTTTGAAATTTATGAGTGAAATATTTACTTACCATTAACATTAACAGACTGTTTTTTGTGACTCTCTGGAATATGACATAGTCCCTTGTCATCAAATTTTAAGCTGGAATAATCAACACTGAAACAGAAAATTTGCATCAATGACATAATGCAGACATGGAAGAATTTCCTTACTATGTACTTCAACTAATATACATCTGTATCACATAACAGTTACTAGAAAAAAATAAAAAACACAAGTCATAAATACACAAATTTTAAAAGGAGTATAGTCTCATCCTGAACACTACTGACATGGTGTTTTCAAGAAATCATACCCAATATATGAAGATTTTCTGAAAACTGTACTTGGTTTATATATAAACATAGTTTTACTTGGCTATACATTTTAAGATATTTTGTACTGGGAGGCAGCAGGAAATATGAAATATATGCATGCTTAAAATGGCAAATATTACAGCCATTTCTTTCTAATTCCTTTCAATGAAATAATATACTTTAAAAGAATAAATAATTACATTATTGGCAACAACAACTTAAGAAGTTTGCTGCTACAGGGAGGAAGGAAATCTCCAAAATTGCATCTACACACCTCCTGCTGACAATCACAGCAAGCAGTTTGCTGATCTGGAAGGTTTTAGAATTTTGAAAACATGTGGCTGTGCTTTGGAACACATGGCAAATTTACAAATGCATAATCATAGCCTCTTAAGCCTAGCATGGATGCCAAACAGGCCCATGTTATGCTGTCCCATGGTGAAACCAAGCAATTCTTGCCAGACTTCACTATTACTGAAAGAAAAATACATATCTGAAAAAATGTATGTTAATTTTTGTTTCCTTTTTTTTTTAAGGAGAAAAATTACCACCAGTAATTTAATAAAATAAGCTGGAAGATAACCAAAACTGCTCAATCGTTTGAGTGAGTTACCTGATTTTGAGGTGACATGACTACAGACTATGAAACAGTAACTCTCTGGCTTAATTCATGTATATCTAACTAGAACTATGTATTTTGCAGTAAACTGCTAATGAAAAGATGCACAACTAACTACTCAGTCAAAGAAGTAGCAGGTTAACAACATGGTTAAAGAAGTAGGGGAGTGACTTATCATAGAGACCTTACTGTTTAGACAATGTGCACATACATTTTGTAGGCCTATTTCTTGAAAGCATATGAAGTAACAACAATATGTTGATCTAAGACACAAAACAATGGCTACTTCTGAACTTCTACACTCATACATAGTTAGTCATGATGACGACATATCAGCAAAGTACATAAAACTCGTACCAATAATAAACTGGTGTTCAGCCCAAAAATTTAGATTGAGTTACTCCTAAAAGTTTTCATGCAAACTATTTTCCACATATTTGTTCTAAGCAAAAGTTTTTTTTTTTTGTTTTTTTTTAAGGTTCAATTATAAATATATCATAATTACAGAAAAACTTCTTAAATATCTTTAGCGACAACCCAAGTATGTCAGCTTCACCTACATATTTTAAGTTTCCAATAACATGCTGAAATGTCATTTTTGACAAAAAACATGAGTTCTTCACAAGAAAGTTCACTCTTTTTGTGATAAAACTTTCTGCATGTTGTCTCCCGGTCTCTGTGTATGGCCTAAGGAGGAAACTCATTGATAACTTTAAAATCCTAACAGTTAAAAACTTTATTTTTAACTTTTTAGAGTAAAGTTTTTAACTTTTAAAGTTATTAATGAGTTTCCTTCTTAGGCCATACACAGAGACCGGGAGACAACATGAAGAAAGTTTTATCACAAACAGAGAAAAATTTCTTGTGAGAGACTTGTGTTTTTCGTCAAAAATAAAAAGCAAGTGGAGAAATTGAAACAGTACTCGCCCGAGTTTTCACTTGATGCCTTAATGAAGGGAAGATTTCTGAGGATTAGAACAATGCTACAATGATCCTGCTACATAAAAAAGGTGACATTGAGGATCACAGGAACTACAGACCTATCAGCCTCCTCCTATCAGTGGTTTATAAAATCTTCACTAAAGTTCTTCCACACCGTTTGAAGGTAACACTGGACATGGCTCAACCAAGAGAACAAGCTGGATTTAGGAGTGGCTACAGCACTATAGATCATATCCACGTACTGAAAGAACTAATTGAAAGAGCGAGGGAATATGAACTTCCGTTATGCATGGCTTTTATCGATTATGAAAAGGCCTTTGGTACGGTGAAACCATCAGCAGTTACAATGGCTTTTAAAACCTGTGGTATTGAAGATGCATACATTAATATTATTAATAACATCTATGAAAATGCAAGTGCAAATATTCGGCTGTTTGAAAATACAACACACATAAAAATTGGAAAGGGAGTTTTTTTTTTTTTATTGGAGGTTTAACGACCACCGTGAGCAACTCAATGGGCTATAAGCAATCGCCCGTCCCTAATTTAGGGTCACTGGTTCCAGGGAAGGGAGAGAGCCAGTGCCGTAAGACAAACACAACATCCATGCCTGACCGGGATTCGAACCCAGACCCCTTACGGACGAATGATCAGAGGCCAACGCCTTAGACCACTGCGCCACCGGGGCTGCAGGAAAGGGAGTGAGACAAGGTAACACTGTATCTCCCAAACTCTTTAATGCCACATTGAAAAATGTCTTTCAATCAATTAACTGGGAAAACAAAGGGATAATGATTAATGGAGATTATCTAACTCACCTTTGTTTTAATGATCAGGTATTCATTTTTGCAACTACCCCATCAGAGCTGCAGAGTATGATCCAGGAACTTGCTGACAAGAGTAAAGAAGTGGGATTAAAAATGAACTTTCAGAAGACAAAAGTGATGTACAATGCTTTTACAAAAAGGAAGATTTATCGATTGATGGGGAAAAGCTGGAGATTACCAATACCTACATTTATCTTGGACAGCAGATATCAAGTGAGGGTCACATTGATGAAGAAATTAATTGGCGTATAAAACTTCCCTGCAGAGCTTTTGGAAGAAACAGTGTAATTTTCAAGAGCAATATGCCATTATGTCTTAAAAGAAAAGTTTTTGATCAATGCATCCTTCCAGTGCTTACGTATGGTGCAGAGACGTGGACCTTAACTAAAAGAGACATACAAAGACTGCAGACAACTCAAAGCAGCATGGGGAGAGGTGCATGCTTGATGTAACCAGGAGAGAGAAGAAGAGAAACTCGTGGATCAGAAAAATGACAAGAGTGGAAGACATCATGATCAGAGTAAAATTCCTGAAATGGCAACATATCCTTCAACACCTTATTTTCTTGTAATTTATCAAGTTAATTGCTTAGTAAGTTAATTGCTTATGTGAGTGCATTTGGTACATTTCAGTGGCCCCAAAAATGTGACGGCCCAGGGCCCCCAAAAGTGTTAAGCTGGAACTGAGACCATTGCCAGAAGACTTGTAGCATGGAGATTACATCTAAGGAGGCCACCCTACCGCCTACCACTGATCAGCGATCATCACAGGTACTAGATGCAGTGGTGTCCAGTGCTGTTGTGTTGTCCTTAGCAACGAGTTGCAGTTAGCACTTGGCACCGATGACCAGCAGATACGTGTCTGGAGACCAGACAGTCAGTGCACAGATCATGTCTTTGCTGTGGAACAGCACACAGTTCACACACTCGGATTGACTGTCAGGGGAGCCATTTCCTATGATAGCCAGACACCCTTGGTAGTCAGTTGGCCGAACCACCCTCACAGCTCAACAGAATGTCAACATTCTACAACCTGGAAAACTATTAGAAAGCACCAATCACTCACCCTAAAGATCATGGCAATCTCTATCGACAACACACTTCCAACACGTCAATTATCGTAATGTTTCTGGCCTTAAAAGGTTTACAGACATCTTGCTTACGTTTCCTACTTCCGGGTATGAAACATAGTATTTTTTTTTTTTAAGCCTTATATAAGATGTAACTATAAGCTTGTCAATTCCATAAAAAAAAAAAACACATACGCATACTACTCATTCATACAATTCAATTAAAAACTATGTACATATTTACATAACCTTACATTCCTAGGTGGTTAAACCTTTGTCAACTGTAAATACCAAACTGCTCCTTCTGTTTCAAAACCCCTGCCACTCTCACTGCAAGTGTCACACTCATTCAGCCACTCACACACAATCCTCTAGCGCTTTCAACAGACTTCTGTCGTCATCAGGAGGCAGGTGTGTCTCACCCGCCCACCACAGCTCAAGTGAGCAGAGCCATCGAGGCACGGGCCCCAGTCGCAATCTCTGAATCATTCTGTCTCTGGCGCCATCTATTGTCATTGCTGTTCTTTTTCCCTTTTTCTTTCTAAGCTGCTGTTCAATTTTTATTGTCTTTCCATTGTTCGTTTAAGTTACTAGGCTCATTAATGTTGCATAATCTTGATCTGTTTTTTTCAATTAACACTGACTCTGCAATTCTTAACTGCCTTTCGTTTTTACAGCTCTTAATAATTTTAATATCCTCAAACCTTAGACATTGTTGATTTTCCATACAGTATTGGGTTAATGCTGTCTTAGCTTCTTTTTTATTCCAATTATTTATATGCTGTTTCAATCTATACTTTAATTTATTCTTGGTGCTGCCTATATATGACACAGGTGGTTGCTGGTTTATAGGGATTTCATAAATTCCTGCTCTATCTAATTGGCTGATTTTTCATTTTCAATCACTAAATTTTTTACTGTAAGTACCTGATTTCCTACCTGTATGTCATACTTGCCACAAACTTTATTAATTTCTGCTGAAACATTTTCTACATATGGCATTGCCCTTACATATTTTACAAGTTTTTTATTAATCATGGCCTTATTGTAAGCTTGAGTTACTTCATAAATCCATTTTTTATTACCTGTTTAGGGTAACCAAAATCATATGCAATTTTTTCAATATATTCAATTTCCTCTTTTTTATACTGTTCCATTGATGAGTGTGTTAAACTTCTTTTAATTAGTGTTTTAACACTATTTCTTTTATGTTAGAACAAATGATAATATGCAATTCAGAGTGCATAGAAAATCTTCATATATCCCAGTACTTATACCATTTCAGTCATCGCATCCATTAACACATAAAAGAAATAGTGTTAAAACACTCATTAAAAGAAGTTTAACACACTCATCAATGGAACAGTATAAAAAAGAGGAAATTGAATATATTGAAAAAATTGCATATGATTTTGGTTACCCTAAACAGGTAATAAAAAAATGGATTTATGAAGTAACTCAAGCTTACAATAAGGCCATGATTAATAAAAAACTTGTAAAATATGTAGGGGCAATGCCATATGTAGAAAATGTTTCAGCAGAAATTAATAAAGTTTGTGGCAAGTATGACATACAGTTAGGAAATCAGGTACTTACAGTAAAAAATTTAGTGATTAAAAATGAGAAAATCAGCCAATTAGATAGAGCAGGAATTTATGAAATCCCTATAAACCAGCAACCACCTGTGTCATATATAGGCAGCACCAAGAATAAATTAAAGTATAGATTGAAACAGCATATAAATAATTGGAATAAAAAGAAGCTAAGACAGCATTAACCCAATACTGTATGGAAAATCAACAATGTCCAAGGTTTGAGGATATTAAAATTATTAAGAGCTGTAAAACGAAAGGCAGTTAAGAATTGCAGAGTCAGTGTTAATTGAAAAAAACAGATCAAGATTATGCAACATTAATGAGCCTAGTAACTTAAACGAACAATGGAAAGACCTAATAAAAATTGAACAGCAGCTTAGAAAGAAAAAGGGAAAAAGAACAGCAATGACGATAGATGGCGCCAGAGACACAATGATTCAGAGATTGCGACTGGGGCCCGTGCCTCGATGGCTCTGCTCACTTCAGCTGTGGTGGGCGGGTGAGACACATCTGCCTCCTGATGACGACAGAAGTCTGTTGAAAGCGCTAGAGGATTGTGTGTGAGTGGCTGAATGAGTGTGACACTTGCAGTGAGAGTGGCAGGGGTTTTGAAACAGAAGGAGCAGTTTGGTATTTACAGTTGACAAAGGTTTAACCACCTAGGAATGTAAGGTTATGTAAATATGTACATAGTTTTTAATTGAATTGTATGAATGAGTAGTATGCGCATGTGGGTTTTTTTTTTTTTTTTTTTTTTTTTTATGGAATTGACAAGCTTATAGATTAGTTACATCTTATAAGGCTTAAAAAAAAAAAAAAAAACAATGTTTCATACCCGGAAGTAGGAAACGTAAGCAAGATGTCTGTAAACCTTTAAAGGCCAGAAACATTATGATAATTGACGTGTTGGAAGTGTGTTGTCGATAGAGATTGCCATGATCTTTAGGGTGAGTGATTGGTGCTTTCTAATAGTTTTCCATTTGTGAATTGCACGTAAACTATGCGCACTTTGCAGGGGTTTTAATACCTTAAAAGTGCAAATATATAATAATTCTACAACCTGTTGTGCTGTCATTTCTGTTACAGCATCACTGAGCAATTTTTCAACAGGATAATGCCTGGCCACACAAGGCACAGCTTCCCAGGCCTGCCTCTATTAGGTCAACACCCTTCCATGGCCAGCCCAATCACCCAACCTCTTACTGATTGAACATGTTTGGGACATGATAGAATGCCTACTAAGCCGATCACAGGATGTCAACAAACTGGCCCGCAATTTGGACACCATGTGGCTTACTAAATCTCAGGGCAGTATCTAGAAACTGTATGCATCTATGCCACACCAGGTAACCAACCACTTGTATCCGAGTCAGAAGTGGCACAACATACTGGCTCGTTCCACTCGTGTAACTGTTATACCTGAATAAATGGCCCAACTGCTTTAGAACTGCAAACATTTCCTTACCTACTATACATGTACTTTGCACATACCAATTTTCATCTCGATTGGATCATTCCATCTTGTTGCTTCGAGTTTTTTCAGGGGGGTGTATAAAGTCAATGATTTGTGGAAGGTGAGCCAATCATTACAATCTATTCGCATAAGCTTTCAGGGATATACACTGAAATCTGATTTGCCAGACTTTTTAAAAACTTTATTGTTTTTATGTTCTTTTATTTTTACCAGATTACCCACAATTTTAAATTCCTTTTTAAATAATTTAGCAAAATTTAAAAAATATTTGTCATGTAATTCAAAATTATAAATGAATGTCAATCAAAGTATGGCAGCATTTAGCAGAATAAAGCAAGTACTTTTCCTCAGATGGGGGAGGAAATTACTTCTGTTTGGGATCATTCCAACTGATATCGACAATGAGATGGATTTAGAAGGCATGTGGAAAAAAAGAGCAGTCAAAGGGGCTTAATATTGGAGGGGAAAGCAAAAAGAAGGGCATGGGTACAAGGGGGAGGTTACGAGGCCTCACCCTTGAGACCAAGTTAAATTTTAATATAACTTTACAGGGCGATCTACCTTGATTCTTGCGAGGATCCTTTATTCGTGATAGCAATTACCTGAGCTCCCTCTGATCTTGGAACAGTCTAGGAATGTGCAACGAGAAAAACAAAACTGTGAAGCAAGAAAATCTCCAAATCTCACACTAAACGCCCACACTTCATCAATGCAAAGTTGTGCACTGTTGCTGGTTGGATTGTAAACACCGAGAGCTCCTAAGATCCAATAAACCATTCATGCCAAACAGTTAAACAGTTACAGGCAACACCTGGAAAGCTCAACTCTTGTTAGAAACCATCCATCTTTGGCATACAGAAGAAACATACGAAGTAGGATCCAAAAGTTCAGGGACGGTGCCTACCCATGACAAATCAAGCATGTAGTTAAAGCAAGATCGAAGGTGTACAAGTGGTATCGGCATTTCAAAAGAGGGCCAAGAATTCATCACAGATAATGAGCGCTGTGGTCAACCAGTGACTGCATGGAGTGAGGAAAACATTACGATGGTGGCACAGTGTGTTCATCAGAATTGTCGCCGAACCATTGAGGAAATCGCTAATCCAACTAACTTATCGGAGACCACATACCAACACATTTTGACAGAGGATCTTAAACATGCACCGTGTGTGTCAGCACAGTGTCCCTCGCCTTTTGATCTCCGAACAAAAGAATAAACGGATGCGGATATTGGACGAATTAATCGACAAAGCCGATAGCGATCCTACGCTTTTTGGATAACAACATCACAGGTGATGAAATGTGGTGCTACTTGTTTGATATTCAGCCAAAGAGCGCTTCTTCAAAATGGAAATCCCCGTCTTCACTGCGATCAAAGAAATTCAGGCAGGATCACAGCAAAGGAAAAGCCATGGTGGAGGTGTTTGTTTGTTTTTATTTTCATGGCATTGTCCATTACAAATTTATTCCTGAAGGCACAACAATTAACAAGGAATGTTATCTGGACATTTTGCATCGCTTATGGGAGTCAATCCATCTTAAACGGCCAGAGACATGGCAAAGTGAACAATAGTACCATCTCCACGACAACACGCCAGCACATCGGTCCCCACTGGTCATGGAGTTTCTCGCCATAAATCGTACCATGTGCTACCGCATCCTGCCTATTCACCAGACTTCGCTCCATGTGATTTTTACCTCTTTCCACTGATGATACAAAATCTGCAAGGATGTCATTTTGTGTCAACAAATGAGGTAAAAACAGCAACACAGGAGGCATTACGAGGGGTTGCAAAACATGGCTTTCAGCAATACTTCCAGAAGCTTTACAAGTGCTGGCAAAAGTGCATCATCGCCAAGGGGATTATTTTGAAAGTGTTTGTGCATCGGTGTTTTAAAGTATTCAAGGTAAGGTACTATATGCCAAGTCCCCGAACTTTTGGATTCCACCTCGTAGTAACTCATACGGTGATTAAGACTCAAAAAATATTTTAAAAATTCCAATCAAAAGTCTTGCCGCCCATCCAACATTTTCGTTGGACCATGTGTTGCTGGACTACCGTTTATTCCAACTGCTGCATAAGCATCTCAATAGAAGAAATGTTGCCTCCTCTGGAGCAGTTTAAAGAGCTACGGCCGACTTCTTCACATCGATAGAACAAAAATTTTAAGCAAATGAAATTGGACAGTTGCCCAACAGATTCCAGACAGAAATAATTAGTAATGGGCATTACCAGGGCTCGACAAATATGTTTTAGATCTAGGAGCCAGCTCCCAAAATTTAGGCACCAGATGAAACGAAGTCAATAGCACATGAACAAAAACATGTTTGGTTATGACGCGGGAACAAAAAGTGGTGAACTATATTTGTTGTCATTTTTTTTTTTTCTTTTTACCCAAACCACTTATTGCAAAATAGAGTTTCAATTTGCTTCATAATTTTCTTTTTCCATTCTTCCAGTAGATATCTCAAAAAATAAAATTTTAGATTTTGACTTTATAAAAACACTGTTTACAGATGTCATATTTTGAACATATTAATTCAAAGGACCATATTTTTTTCTTTATATAATCTGCAGACCATAAAATTCAGAAAAACAAATTCCTTCCTGAGATTCACAATGGCGTATAATCCACAGGTTTTGAAAAAAAATCTTATGTATAATCTGCTGCAGCATATCATCTGTAGATAATAAAATTCTGAGAGAATTTTTTTTTCTTCAATAAACAGTGGCAGCATGTCACAGACGACGAAACTCGGGAAGAAAAAAAAAAAAAAAAAAGATTGTATAATCTTAGAAATCCAAAGATGAAAGAAAGAAAGAAAGAAATGATCACCTTATTGAAAGAGTAACTGTCATTTTTAAGTACTTCTGTGTTACTTTTAAATAAATAAAGAACTATAATCTCTAGCTGTTGCAGGATTACCGCAGTTCATCAGTTAGACTAAAAAATTCGCCAAAATTGCGGACAACCCATCGTCTCTTTTCTGAATAGGTTTTCATAGCATTCTCTTTTCTGAATAGGTTTCAACTGAATACCGAAAAAAAAATCCTTAACTAATACAATTAGTGCAGCAAAACTAAGCAGCGCAATTCGCAGAATGGTTTTTGTGTGCTATGGATTAGTTCTGCAGGCTTCCCGAGAGTCACGACTTCTCAAAGCACACAGGCTTCTTCTGCATGTGCAAATAGTATTATAACACCTTCGCTGTGTCATATTTTCTCTCAGAATGCTCCTAAGTAAAAAAAAAAACAAATCAAGGAAACATATTCTTATCATCTCTTTGCAGTCTTCTATCGCATACTGTTACATTTTTTCCTGTTACCGCATTTTTGGTACTTCTCCAATAACACAACCTCTCCTGACGTATTCTAACCATGTCTTTGCAGTCTTCTATCACATTGTTACATTACATTTTTTCCTGTTACCACATTTTCAGTACACCAATAACACAACCTCTCCTGACGGATTTTTTAAAACGCTGCACCTTTTTTTTTTTTTTTTTTTTTTTTTATCAATATCTGCAGTACCTAAATTTATAACTTTTTAGTAGATAATCTATCTATTATACAACAGAAATTACAGTATTTGCTGCAAATTACAAAATCTCAAGTAAGAAGAAAATTTGGCACCACAGCCTGAATTTTAGGTGCTTGGGTGACCTGGCCCCGGGGATTTGTCTAACCCTGGGCATTACATTTGCAATTAACTGAGGTAAGTAACTTAGCAAAATATCAGAGGATAGTTGCACTTCACAAAATGAAAGAACTTTCTATCTAAAAACAAAAGTTCAACATTTTGAATGAACAATACAGTAGTACGAAAGAAAGGGAAGGACAAAATAACTGGGGAGGAAACCCATTTTTAATAATTTGGAAATGAATTATACCAACCTTCGAGTCTCCACCTCAAAGCCAACAACTCTGTAGTTTTCCCTGAAAATATAAGAAAATATAAATATATTTTCATAATTCATAATTAAATACAAAGATAACTGTTTTCGTTATATGAACACACACTAGAAGAGAGAAACTAAAGACACAGAATGATTAATTTTGAAAAAAACTTTGCTTGTGATCTGAACATAAAAGCAAAATAAACCCACTTTTACTAAGGAACTCAGGACTGGTGACAATGTTCTCTACATTCATCTTGAGATCAAAAATTATGATATGTAAAAATGTAAATCTGTGATATGAACACACACCAATAATATGACTGTTAATGCTTGAAAGATTTAGTTCACGAAAAACAGTATTGCATATTAAAATTAATTAAGCCAATGTAGTGCACAGCATAATTGTTACATGGAAATGTTTTTTTTTAAGTATAATTTGTCTTTTTTATATTTTACACACTCTCAATGTTTGCCAAATAACACTTTGTGCAGAAAAGACAGAACCATCCCTATAGTCTGTTGGCTAAAAAATATATACATTTTGCACAAAATATAGTAGTTGCATATGATGACAGCTCAGTGTTTTCCTCACTTTTTCGTATCTTTAGAAGTTTCCTTTTGTCCTTGTCAGGCATGCTGACATACCACAACATGGTCGGATGATTTTTTTCAAAGCTTTTCATCTCCATACTTCTATAATACATAGAGATTCAGTATCTCTTTTTGAATTGCTATCACGCATGTTAAAATATGGACATGTGATTATGGTGGTGCAGTTATTTATGGCGTTTATTATTGAAAAAATAAAGACTAAAAGAAAACAAGAGCAATTACTCACATATATTTGTCCAGAGGTCGTTTTTGTTCGCATACCACCGTAGTTCCGCAAGTTGTTTCGTCTCGGGTGTTCAGCAGCTATGCATTGCAAAAAGTCCGATGGTGACTATAATATGGTGTTCAGCAATGCCAAAGTAGTATTTGACCCAAAGAATCTTGTTATATATTGTATCGTAAGCTCAAAAGAATAATATAACTGAGAATGAAAACCCTGTAATGGCCTATGTCATAGGCAGGTTAAAAGGCTAACAATGAACAATCCAAAAGAACTATAGTGAACGAATCTAAAAGGCTGATAGTGAACGAATTTAAAAGAACAAAATGAAATGTGGATGGTCAGAAGAAACGACGAATGAACTATTTACATAATGCATGCACCACCTCCTCACGTCCACCAGTGTCCTCGACCTTTCACCCATCGAACATCTGTGGGACATGATTGGATGTCGGTCGAGTACCCTCCCACCCCAGCAAAATGAAGATGAACTGTGGACTCGGATCAACACCACATGGTTCATTATACCCCAGAACTCTATTAGGACTCTCATTGCCTCGGTGCCAGGTCAGATTCAACGCTGTATCACCCAAAATGGGAGCCACACTCCTTATTGATCATCCTGTATATTCTGCCACTGGAGCCTATTCTGTATGTGAAAATGAAATCATTTCTTCAAGACCTACTTGGCTGTCTGTGTGTGTAGTTTGGTCTGTTTTTGAGCATTCCTTCATGGTGTGGCATTTTCTCTGTCAGGCAGTGTATGTACTGATTGACCATCTATGGAGTGGAGGAAAAACACAACTCGTCAAACCAGCACACTTTTTTCCAGTCATCTGATGTCCAACTTGCATAATCTTTGCACCAAGCAAGTGTTTTGTGCTGATGAATTGTGGTTGGAGAGAATGTCATCAAGGTTGTCTGCTGTTATAGCCCATACATGCGAGTATCCAACGCATGGCCACGACAGATACTCTTCTGGGTTGACCTCCGTTGTACTGGGTAGTCAACTGTTGAACAGTGTTATGTCTGTTTCCTGTACGAGTAGTCTGACATGACACTCTCCTCTTACATCAACCTTCCGCTGTCCTGTGCAGTTTTGCCTCCGGGTCATTGTTTGACCATTTTCAAGCCAGTCCTGACACACTTTAAATATGGCAGCTAGCGAACAACCCACCAGTTCAGCTGTTTGGGAAATTGATGCACCAGCTCTCTAAGCTCCCGAATCTGTCCCTTCTCAAAGTCTGATAAATCCTTCTGTTTTCCCATCACGCTACGGGTTTTACAACCTACTGTTCCACTCATGCCTTATACACATGTGTATATGCTAACCTACATTGGTCAACTGATCATGTTCTGTACGAAATCATGTGGTCAACGGCCTGCATTCACTTTTGATAGGGGTGGTCATAATTCAGTGATCACTCAGTGTACACTGAAGAGCAATTGAATTAGAGATACCTGTCTAGTAACATGGAGCACCACCTTTCGCCCTGATGACGGCGGCAATTCGTCTCGGCATGGACTCGACAAGACATCGGAAGCGTTGGGAAGCCATACGAATCCACGACCCCTGAACAAGCTCCCACAGTTCACAAAGATTTGATGGAGGGGGGTCAGAGCCTCGAACATCTCTCTCGATGGCATCCCAGATGTGCTCGACAAGATTGAGGTCGGGTGACCTAGCTGGCCAAGGAAGCGAGGTCACGTCGGTGGAATGTTCATCCAACCATTCGGATACAATTCGGGAGCGATGGCACAGTGCATTGTCTTGTTGCAGGATGAGGTCCCCAGTGGGATGTTGAAGACGCACAAACGGAAGAAAATGGTCGTCCAGGATATCCCGGTAACGTTGACCTGTGAGGGACGATGTCACACGTACCAGGGGTCCCATTTCAGCCAACATAAACAGTCCCCAGACAAGAATGCCACCCCCACCAGCTTGAAGAGTACCCTGCTGGCAAGAAGGATCCATCGCTTCATGTGGTTTGCACCATACTCGTATCCTGCCATCCGCATGTACCAACCCAACGTGAATCTCGACTCATCAGTCCAGGCAACATTTCTCCACATGTCTAGGGTCCAGTGTCGATGTTCCCGCACCTATGCTAAACTTTGCACCCTGTGATGTGCGGTCAGCAGCGGTACCCTTGTGCGACGATGGCTTCTGTACCCCATAGCGAGAAGATGGTTCTGGATGGTGTGGCTGCTTACACGTTTTTGTGCACCAGCGTTAAATTGACGAGTGATTTCTTGCACTGTGGCCAGTCTATCCGCTGTTACAATGCAAGCTAGCCAACGATGACTCCACTCATCCACACGCTGTTGTCCACGGCATTTGGCCCTTGCAGGGATGGTTTTACCGGATTCGATGTACTCACGGTGCACCCGTGACACAGTGCCTCATGAAAATCCCAGTGCTTGCACGACTTTTGAGATGGAGTGACCCATTCGTCAAGCACGACAATTTGCCCAGATTCAAATGCACTTAGATCCTTCCTCTTACCCATACTGCGTCCGACTCTTACTGATTCCCGTCGCATCACTCCTTATATTGTCGGATCGCTGCATACGTCATGTCGTTTCCGTTTACACGGCAGTCCACAGCACCACATTTGCATAATGCCAGCTATCTCTAATTCAATTGCTCTTAAGTGTATAGTGCAATTCACAAGCTCTGAATAAAAGTTGTGCATACATGTATAACACTAAACTGTTTTCTTAGATCCAGAGGTCAGAAACTCAAATGAAACTCATTTGCCGGATTAAAGTTGAAAACTGATAGAACTGGACTTTACTTACTCAGGGTGTCTACTGATTTCCAATGAACTAAATTCATGACTTTTTCATGACCTTTTCATGACATCTTCAGTTAAATTCATGACTTCTTGACAATGCGTGGCACAATGACAACCATTCTAGACTCATAATCTAGTAAATACCCTTGGCTTGAGATCCCAGGTTATTTTTTATTTTAACAAACACTGAAATTAATTTCATGCAACAATAGTTTAGGTAAAACTGATGTGTCTATAATATCATTGCTGCTGAAATGGCTATACGGTGGGGTGGGGGGTGTTTTTTAATGAACCCCTACCTGAAAGCCAGTTGAGATGAAAGCTGAATGTAATTCTTATGTCACTAAGATTGTTAACATGAATAATGTAATTATGTATGGCTTGCACTATGCCATTCACCAAATTCTATGTGTTTAAAGAAATAAAAACATTCAACTCTCATCTAGGATGGGGTATGGCTATTTTCAGAAATATTTATCATTACATCTATTAATACACAAATTCTTTTAACATGGTAATGCTGTAAAAACTTACACATTTTTATGAAGGCAATATAAAAACTATGAATGTACAAAATTTATAGAGACTGAAATGTCACAGTGAAAGACTCAGTGTTTAAGTATCTTGGCTAAACTTATCTCAGAATCTAGAACTTCAGCTTCTTCTTTTGCCTTTTCTATAAGCTTTCTTTTCTTATCTTTGAGTTATTTTAGTTCTTGGACTGCTCTTCTTTTACGATTGGCCACTTCATCTTTGTCAGATTTCTTCTTCTTTAAGGCTTCTACTCTTTTTGATGAAGCATTTTGGACAGCTAGTGTCATTAATTTTGTGATGTCCACATTCAGTTCTTTCTCACCATCAGCTAAACCACCTAACAACTGTATTGCACTGTAAACACTTCTTTCTGCAACAACTGCATCTTCTTCTAAGTTTTCAATTAAAAGTTCTTTGTTAACAGAAAAGCCTCTTTCAACTGCAGCATTGCCATGAAACATTCATATCAGCTTCTGTAAGAACTTGATAAAGTCATGGTTCGCACTTTGTAGTAAATTCATCAGGAAGTGATCAAGTTTGTCCTCCTTAGGATTTTTTTTTTGATTGGAGGTTTAACGACCACCGTGAGCAACTCAATGGGCTATAAGAAGTCCCCCGTCCCTAATTTAGGGTCACGGAAGGGAGAGAGCCAGTGCCGTAAGACAAACACAACATTCATGCCTCACCGGGATTCGAACCCGGGCCCCGTTCGGACGAATGATCAGAGGCCATCGCTTAGACCACTGCGCCACCGGGGAGGCCCTCCTTAGGATTGAACTGTTTCAGTTGTTTTTTTAGAAGATTGACAAAATTATAAATATTCCCTCTTCACAACATCAGCTTTTGATGAAGACATATGTTTAGCTGGGTCTGAGAACAAGTTGCATGTAAACAAATTATCAGGAAAAACCAAAATGCTGATGCAAAAAAGAAGCGAGATGAGGACAACTAAAGAAGATGTGACTTCCAAAGTGGAATATATAGAGCTATGCAAGACAGCACGAAAAAGTATCACTGAAGACGTAAGGAAATTCAACTGTGAGCTAGTGAGGAAAGCAATTGAAAACAACCAAAGCCTAAAGATAGCAAAGGGACATCTCAGTAAGGGAAGAAAACAGATTATGGCTCTGAGAAAAGAAGATGGTTCTATAACAAGAAATAGAGGCGAAATTTTGACAAGAGTGAAAGATTTCTACTCCAAACTATATGAAAGGGATGATACATGTACTCCAGACATCATGAAAGGTACCAGAGTTCTTCCAGTCCTCCCAGCAGAAGTTGCTCATGCAATCAAGAACATGAAGCGGGGGAAAGCTCCAGGAGAAGATGGAATTACTATAGACATCATACAAGAAGCAAGTGGAGAAATTGAAACAGTACTCGCCCAAATTTTCACTTGATGCCTTAATGAAGGGAAGATTCCTGAGGATTGGAACCATGCTACAATGATCCTGCTACATAAAAAAGGTGACATTGAGGATCTCAGGAACTACAGACCTATCAGCCTCCTATCAGTGGTTTATAAAATCTTCACTAAAGTTCTTTCACACCGCTTGAAGGTAACACTGGACATGGCTCAACCGAGAGAACAAGCTGGATTCAGGAGTGGCTACAGCACAATAGATCATATCCACGTACTGAGAGAACTAATTGAAAGAGCGAGGGAATATGAACTTCCATTGTGCATGGCTTTTATCGATTATGAAAAAGCCTTTGATTCGGTGAAACCATCAGCAGTTACCACGGCTCTGAAATCCTGCGGTATTGAAGATGCATACATTAATATTATTAATAACATCTATGAAAATGCAAGTGCAAAGATTCGGCTGTTTGAACATACAACACACATAAAAATTGGAAAGGGAGTGAGACAAGGTGACACCATATCTCCGAAGCTCTTTAATGCCACATTGGAAAATGTCTTTCAATCACTGAACTGGGAAAACAAAGGGATAAAGATTAATGGAGATTATCTAATCCACCTTCGTTTTGCTGATGACGTAGTCATTTTTGCAACTACCCCATCAGAGCTGCAGAGTATGATCCAGGAACTTGCTGACAAGAGTAAAGAAGTGGGATTAAAAATGAACTTTCAGAAGACAAAAGTGATGTTCAATGCTTTTACAAGAAATGAAGATTTATCGATTGATGGAGAAAAACTGGAGATAACAGATACGTATGTTTATCTTGGACAGCAGATATCAAGTGAGGGTCACATTGATGAAGAAATTAATCGACGTACAAAACTTGCCTGGAGAGCTTTTGGAAGAAACAGCATAATTTTCAAGAGCAATATGCCATTATGTCTTAAAAGAAAAGTGTTTGATCAATGCATCCTTCCAGTGCTTACGTATGGTGCAGAGACGTGGACCTTAACTAAAAGAGACATACAAAGGCTGCAGACAACTCAAAGTAGCATGGAGAGGTGCATGCTTGGTATAACCAGGAGAGATAAGAAGAGGAACTCGTGGATCCGAAAAATGACAAGAGTGGAAGACATCATGATCAGAGTTAAATCCCTGAAATGGCAATGGGCTGGACATACTGCCAGAAGGACAGACCATAGATGGACAGCCGAAATTTTAGATTGGATTCCAAGGGACAGGAAAAGACCCAGAAAAAGACCACATGGGAGATGGGTGGATGAAATTCGTAAATATACGGGAGTGACATGGAGGAGACTGGCACAAGACAGACCGTTGTGGAGGAAACTTGGGGAGACCTTCGTCCAGCAGTGGATTGATAATGGTTGACAATGATGATGATGATGATGATATATATGTCATGGGGCATAGACTACACGGCGGTTTATAAGGGTGCCGGTTCGTGTTTTCTTCTAGGTATGCAAACTTGTCTTCATTCAGGTGCTGACACAAGAAAAGAAAAAAAGAAAATATTCATGACCACCCACTCAATTTTATGATTTTTTCATTACTTCATGACCACCTGCTCAATTTCATGACTTTCATGACCAGTAGACACCCTGTTACTGTTGATTGATGTATCAAACATCATCTCATTTACATCAGTACACAATACGAGCTTCACTGGCAAACATCACACATCTCACAAAAGAACTTTCATATTTCGTACTCATTAACTTTTTCTTACGCAGACATTTCTGAATCTGGTCCTTCCACGACTTTTTTTGCCATCCTCTACCTTTCTTGACTGCCTCTTGGACTGAATAAATTATCTCAGTTAGATCACTCATTCTTTCAACATGACCAAACCACCTAAGAATATTTGCCTCTGCCTTACTAAACAACAGTTTGCTTCACATTACACATCTGAAACACATTTTCATTCCTAACACAATCAGAACATGCCACAAAGTAACACATTTCTCCAGCACACAAACGATTCGTATGTCTCTTCTGTAGTACCCAGGTTCCCCTGCCATACATCAGAATAGGAACAAATACAATTTCATACACAGCCATGCGGGACTTCTTCAGATTTTTTTATCAGTTCTGATAAAAATTGACTGATGAAAAAAAACACTGCTATTAACTTTTAACTATTGGGACACTACTTGATCTGTCTTTTACATTGAAGCAATGCTTTCTTTTTCTTCTATTGTGATATCTTGCAGTATGTCTTGATACAAAATAATGACATCATAAAATGTTTGGAAAAACAGTGATCGTTCACAAGCATCTTGGACAAAAGTATAATGCATAAGCAAAGGTGATGCAAAAACATTTAAGTATTATACGTACCCTGGTTGTGTATGATATTTTAATATGAGCTTTAGATGATTGTTGATATATGCCTAAAAGAAAGAATTTATGAGACTTATGAAGTGAATTCAAATCTTTGAGAACAAAATTTTATTGGTACAGAGCATGGTAAGAGAAATGGTAAATCAAATTTATGGAACAAAAATACACTACTAAGCAAAAAAGTTTATATTCAACTAAAATAAATTTATAATCAGGGGTCGAAAAATGCAGTAGCCTGGTTGCCCAGGGCGACCGAAAAAATTGTCGGAGTCACCATGGAAAACATCACTGAAGAACATGTAATTCAGGAATTTGACAGCCTGGGGAAAAAGAATGAGTAAATACTGCTTCTTTTTTTTTTTTTTTTTCCTGGGAGTGTTAAGCAAATGGCTAAAACTAAAACATTATTTTTGGACAGAAGTGTACATGACTTTGATATTATACATAACCCAGCCCTCTGCTGGTCCAGTGTTTTGATTCTGGCCACTAAAAAGTTAGCTGGCCACCAGATTTAGAATATTTTTCTACCTCTGCTTATAATCATATATGCCATTAAGAATTTCTTAGCATTTTCAAACTCTAAAAGCTCAATTTAATGTGCATTTAAAAATCTTACAAAGTATTAATGTAAGTAAGAATGCGTTACTTATTATATAGTCATCTAACAAAACATAGTAAAACAGTTTTTGAAAAAGCACTACTGCAATTCCTATTTACGGCTAAAAACTTTAAAACACCCTTTCAAACTTCACTCTCTATTACCACATGATTTAAAAAGAAACACCCTAACCATTTCTTTTTCATTGCTGAGAATAGTTCTTTGTTTACTTCTGCTGTACTTTTCTTTGTTGTTAAAAATTAGAAATATTTTCCAATGGGCATTTCAATTATTCAAATAGTCATCAAAGAAAAGTTCAATGATACTGTCAAGTTAAAACTTAAAGCCTCATCATATTCTTTATATGACACAGTTCCTGATTCTTTGTGGTGCTGTCTATCAGTGTAAATTTCACACTTGTACTGCTATCATTTTTTATTTTTTTGCTTTTTTCAATGCAGATTTTTTGTATCTTGTCCTGTATTAGTAACTTTCACAAAATCTTCTATATTTTAAATACAAGATTTTAAAATTTCCCCCAAAAAAATATGAGCAATATTTTTTTGACCTCAAAAGTATCAACAGACTGACCATGACTAACTGAATGACTTTTTTTTATTTGTTAGCCAACAAAATGAAAAATGTATTCTGAAAGATTTAGGTTACTGCCTTCTGACCAGGTGGCAGTCATCTATTCATCTCTATTTTAAGATTTATGCTAGAACAGACAACAAAAGAGTAATGAGAATCGTGTATGCAACTTTTCTAAGGGAAGTAATTTCCCCTGCACTTAACAAACATTCACTGGAAACACTTTTAAAGAATTAACAGCCAGAAACAGTTTTATGGCATCTGTACTTGTTGCTGGGCTCTATCAGCATGGTTGGAGCAGAAATGAACTCAAAGATAAAATAATGCTTTCTTACTTACTAATGCAGTAAATTACGAATTCACTGACAGCAATATTCCTCAGCTCTGAATGTTACCAAAATGATGACTAGACACACTAAACCAGATTGTATTTCTGGATTAAATTTGGGAAATAGCTTTTAATCAGAAGAAAGCATTAGATAATTTTCTAAAATAGAGATAAATGTTGATGACACATGTCATCAAGCAAACTGGTCACAAAAACAAGTGCTCTTGATAACTGAAAATAAAAACTAACACATTTGGTTTAACTCAGAACATAGCATACATTTCAAGACAGAAATAATATGTAACAGCAATTCATAGCTTTATAAAAACAAGCATTTACCTGTTCACATACAAAGAAAGAAATAGGAAGAGACCCAGGATAGAAAGAATAAAGGTTGATAGGCTCCTTGAAGATCATCAGCGGTATTCTGACTTACTCAGAGAACGACTGAAGGATCTGAAATCTTGTGAGAGGGATGTAGAAAAGAAGTGGGAATGTTTTAAGAACTGTGTTGTTACTGCTGCTAAAGAGGTCTGTGGCACCACAATAGTGGGTAACAATAGAGGTGATGCTTGGTGGAATAGTGAGATTGATGAGGCAGTAAAAAAAGAGAAGGAAGCCTATTTGGGGATGTTGCAAGGTAGAGTCTCTGTGGATGAATATCGCTGTAAGAAGCGTGAAGCTGCTAAGCTGGTTCGCCACAGTAAGGCAAAAGATAAGATAGCAAAGAGAAAGTGGAAAGGCATGAACTGGCTTTTTGGAAAGATAGAAAGTCCTTCTGGAAGTACACGAGACTCAGGAAAAATAGGGGAAACAAAGTTGTAAGTTGTGTGAAGAATGAGATCGGGGAAATGATATGGGAGCCCAATGAGTTAAGTGACAGATGGGGCGAATACTTCTGTGAGTTATTAGATCAGGAGAGCAAAAATGATTCTGAGACAGATGCAGATGATGTCACAATGAGGGATGAAAGCACAGGAGGGATCTCAAGAGAAGAAGTGTGTATAGCTCTAAAATCTCTTCAGAATAGTAAGGCTCCAGGAGTTGATGGCATAACTGCAGAGATGTTGAAGTATGGTGGTGACTCTATAATTGACTGGTTAACTGAAATTTGCCAGTTGTGCTGGGAGTTAGGAATGGTCCCTTGGGATTGGAAGGATGCAATTTTTTTTTTTTTTTTTTTTTGATTGGAGGTTTAACGACCACCGTGAGCAACTCAATGGGCTATAAGCAGTCGCCCGTCCCTAATTTAGGGTCACTGGTTCCAGGGAAGGGAGAGAGCCAGTGCCGTAAGACAAACACAACATCCATGCCTTACCGGGATTCGAACCCGGACCCCTTCGGACGAATGATCAGAGGCCAACGCCTTAGACCACTGCGCCACCGGGGCGGCGAAGGATGCTACTATCATTGTTCCCTTGTATAAGGGAAAAGGTGATCAGACTGAATGCAAGAACTATCGTGGTATTAGCCTACCGAGTGTGCCAGGGAAAGTGTTTGGTAAGGTTGTTATTGAAAAAGTACGAGGTCTTACATCAGAGAAAGTGTGGGATGTTCAGAGTGGTTTTATGCCTGGTAAAGGCTGCACTAACCAGATTTTTGCATTACGCATGGTGATTGAAAAGTATCTGGCTGTTGGGAAGAAAGTTTTTACTGCCTTCATAGATTTAGAGAAAGCTTACGACCGAGTGAATAGGACACTTTTGTGGAAGGTATTGAATGAATATGGTGTTACTGGGAATCTACTTAATAGTGTAAAAGCCATGTATGCTGGTAGTAGAGCTTGTGTACGAGTGAATGGTGTTTTATCAAAATGGTTTTCCATTGGTGCAGGAGTTAGACAAGGTTGTGTAATGTCACCATGGCTGTTTAATATATTTATGGACGCATGCATGCGTGAGGCCAAAATAGATAATAGTGGTTTATGTCTTGGTGATATCCGTGTGTGCAGAGTGCTGTATGCTGATGACACTGTCCTGTTGGCAGAGAGCAAAAGTGAGTTGCAGAGTATGTTGACTCGGATGCACGAAGTTTGCATGAAATTCAAACTGAGTATAAATAAGGGAAAACCCAAAGTTATGGTGTTTGAGAGAGGAATGGGTAGCACTGAATGTAATGTAAGTATAAATGGCACTGTGATTGACCAGGTGAGTGAGTTTGTGTATTTAGGAAGCATGTTTGACAAAGCGAACAAGTTGGATGGTGAAATCAGTAGGCGAGTGAATTCTTCTTTGAAAGTCATAGCTGCTGTGGGAGGTTTTCACAGGAATGATGGGTTCTCTAGAGAGTCCCGCATGGCTGTGTATGAAACAGTAATTGTTCGTACTCTGATGTATGGCAGTGAAACCTGGGTACTGCAGAAGAAACATAGGAGTCGTTTGTGTGCTGGAGAAATGCGTTACTTATGTGGGGTTTGTGGCAAGACACGATCTGATTGTGTGCGGATTGAAGGTGTATTGCAGTTGTGTGATGTAAAGCAAAATGTTGTTAGCAAGGTGGAGACCAATATGCTTCGGTGGTTTGGCCATGTTGAAAGAATGAGTGATGAAATGCTTACTAAGAAAATCTTTTCAGCCCAAGTGGCAGGAAGGAAAGGCAGAGGAAGGCCAAGGAAGACATGGGTGGATCAGATTCAGGAGTGTCTGCATGGGAAAAAGATTATGAGTATGAAGTATAAAAGATCTTGTGTACGGCGTGTAATGGATATCCATGAAGCACGAGTTGTATGTCAAGATCGCTGTAAATGGCGAAGTTTGATACGACAACAATAAGTAAAAATATCTGGAAGTTTGTATTTCTTTTTGGAGCTAACCTCTGAATCTCAGAGAACAGCTTTGTGATATGTATGTATGTATGTATTGGGTTGGTGCGAATGAAATGTCCGGCAAAGGCACACGTGGACAGCGAGAACAAAAAGTAGGACAACTTACCTAGGCAAAATAATCCTCCTCGGCATCGACACATAGTTCAAGGCCATGATCCAGGAACAAAAAACGTCTTGTGGCTGGGACCCGAAGAAGTCATCAACTGCACGTTGAACCTTGTTGTCTGTCGTGAACTGTTTCCCAGACAAAAAGTTATCCAGGCGATGAAACAGATGATAGACTGTCGGAGACAATTCTGGGAAATAGGCAGGATGAGGCTGTGCTGCATACCCCAGGGCACTTAGTGTCTGCATCATTCGTTGTGCGACACGATGGTGGGCGTTGTCCTGGAGCAGAAGAACACCATGTCTGTTGACCAAAGCCGGTTGTTTCTGCAGCAATTTCCGGTGCATCTTGTGTAATTCAGCAGAATAACGTTCTGCAGTGATGGTTTGGCCCCTTGCCAAGAAACTCCAATGAATTATCTCGGCTGTGGACCACCAGACAAGAAGCATCATCTTCTTGGTGTGTAGGGTTGGCTTGGGATGCAGTCCAGCAGGCTGTGCCTTGCTTAACCATTGTGCAGATCGTTTCCGACTATCATAAAAGATGCACTTCTCGTCGCAGGTGATGATTCGATGCAGTAGAGGTTCATTCTTTATTTCTGGCAAGCTTCCAAAAGCCTAGCAATTGTCAGTTGCCAACTCATGCAGCAGCCACATTTCCTGCATTTTGACCTTACCCAGAACAGCCAGACGTCGAACAACTGTCATGTGGTGGTTGGACACCTACCTCTGCCGCTATCTCAAGACACGTTTTTCGGGGGTCCGCTTAAACCACACGTAACAGAACATCGTCAGAAACAGCAACAGGTTGGTGACCATGTGCTTTGTTTTGCAGGCCTTATCTCCGCTTCGAAACTTCGCAAACCATCACCGAATGGTTCGTTTGCTGGCTGGCTGTATTCTCCCCAAACGCTTTGTTAATGTTTCAAGTGGCAATTCCTGCAGAATGTCCCAGTTTAAATTCATACAGGAAGATGACTCTCAAATCCAGCGTCCGAATGTTTCCTTTGCAAGCCACGTTACATCCAAACAAACCACGCCCGAACCCTGTTCTTCACACACATGCTAGCTATTTACAGTAACTCTGTGACGTAATACCCGCAACACCTGTGGTTGGTTCCATTCCGCTGTGCCGGACATTTCATTCGCACCAACCCAATATACTGTATTAGTTCCTTTATTGGATATCATGGATGCTGTAAGGCTGGATTTGTAAAGCTGTTCAATATCTGAAGAATATATGTTCATATAATTTATGAAATATATGTATTACGTGGCCTAAATATTAAGAATGGGTTATAAGTACTTTGTACTTGTAATTACTGTTTCACACGTTATATTATTTATACATGATCGGGTCAACCCTCTATTGTATCCAGTCAAAATTTACTAATTTTCATGATAAAAAAATCTATAAATTGTCAACATAAATCGAATGACTAGTGAAAAAAAAAAAGTCAAAAATCAAAGTCTTAACTCACGTTATGGATCAGATGCATATTGTTGAAGGATGGCTTGTTGAGCATATAATCCTGCTTAGCTGTCATTTCATAGCCTGTCGTAATGCAAAGTCACATCGAATTTATCAGTTGAACAAATTTATCAGTGAACAACTGATAAATTCGATGTGACTTTGCATTACGACAGACTATGAAATGACAGCTAAGCAGGATTATATGCTCAACAAGCCATCCTTCAACAATATGCATCTGATCCATAACGTGAGTTATGACTTTGATTTTTGACTTTTTTTAACTAGTCATTCGATTTATGTTGACAATTTATAGATTTTTTATCATGAAAATTAGTAAATTTTGACTGCATACGATAGAGGGTTGACCTGATGATGTATAAATAATATAACGTGTGAAACAGTAATGACAAGTACAAATTACTTATAACCCATTCTTATTATTCAATATCTAATAAAATATGTGAAGAACAGAAGTTTTATGAGAATGTATTAATGTTTTCAAGATATTTACACAATTGTACCACTTAACTAACTGTATGACACACAGGAAGGGGAAAAACAAATCTCAACCACAACAAACCCCAAAATAAAACAAAAAAGGTGTGATTGAAATGTGTTACCTTAACAGCTAAGAAGAGGTCGCAAACTCGATGACAGCACAATGCAATGACTTTTTAGTAGTTACATACAGTAGATTCTTCGTTAATCAAGGCAGCCAGTTATTTGAGACACTTCTTGAAGAACATCCCAAGGTAACTCTTTGGGATAAAGCTCCGTATAATTGGGGCAGTCGCTTAATTGGGTCAAAGTGTTCTGACCTGGATGTGGCCCAATTAACCAGTATCTACTGTAGTTTTTTAATATAACTTTTAAATCTTGTTGTCCTTGATCTTTAACATAGAGTGAAAGCACATATAACTGTAAAAGACAATGCATCAGAAACAGACAGAATTTCTGGGCATTATAGAGCCCCCAAATGGCTCAAATTTCTTTTTTTAATGGCTTTAGGTATATCTTACATCAAGTCTAATCATTTCATGCTCATAGAGAATATATTCCTGAATATATAAAGCAGCATTCAAATGCAGCTACTGCAAATGACACACAGAACAATAAAAATATATGCAATTGCCAATGATGATTTAAATCTTAACAATTTTGGCAAAAGGTAAAACTGGTCTTGCTGAACAATTGCTGGCATACTTTAAACATATTACATGCTCATTGTTATAGCTAGAGCTTCTGAACTAAAATAAGTCTGCAAATGGATCATTATGCCTTCTGTCACTTCACATGCTCAAGTCTTTGCAAAATTTAAACAAGTGGCTGTGATTTTCACTGATACGAATCTGACTAACTTGCATCCCTCTTTCGAACTGTGTTAGATTGTGACACTCATAATTCCTGCTTATAGATAATTAACCAACCTAGACATATACATAGGATGAGTCAAAAGTTTTGCAACATTTGCATAAATGCATGTGCTGCAGCGGGTATGTCACGTATTTGAACTAGTTCAAGGTGCGCACTGCAGTCAGTCGAAAGGGATATAAAGTGATAGTTATTGCTGTGAACAGAATTGCATGTCATCGTTCTGTGTGTGGTTGGGACGCCGAAAAGATGAACAGCCACAACCAGCTAATTAGGGAACTTTTGCTTTACGAATTTGAACTCGGCCATAATGCTGCTCAAGTAACATGAAACATTTGTCATGTGAAAGGAAAACATTCCATGGACCACAGCACCACAACCAGATGGTTCAAGAAATTTTGCTCACGTGACAGAAACCTCGACGATCAGCCAAGATCAGGTAGGCTGCAAACCGCGGATTCGGAAGTCATGCGCCAGGCGGTACAGACTAATCCGACAACCAGCCAAGATTATCAGGCAAGCTGGGCATATCACAGACTGTCCTGGTTTGTCACCTTCAGGACCTTGGCAAAGTCTACAAGGAGCTGCCGCATTGTCCCTCACGAACTGACGCCAGCTGAAGCAAACCGCTGAGTGGAAGTGTGCACGAAACTCCTAGAAAACCCACACGATGTACGTTTCATCAAGAGAATTGTTATGTGCAATGAAAAGTGGGTCTATTTTCGTAATCCTAACACACAACGGCAGTGGTTGAGCACGGGCCAGCTTCCTGAGCCAGTTGCCAAACGTGGGTGCTTCAAGCACAAGGTGATGCTCTAAATCTGGTGGAATTTCAAGGGGATAATCCATTATGAATATGTTCCAGACGGTCAGACCATCAACGCCAACTTCTACTCTGAACAGCTGGGGCGGATGTATGCCGTTTTGAAGAAGTACCCGGCACTGGTGAACAGAAAGTGCACGCTACTACAGCAGGACAATGCTCAGCCTCATACCGAGCAAATGACCTGGGAAAAACTTCAGGAACTTGAGGGCATCGAACTGATGCCACACCCAGCATATAGTCCGGATCTTGCCCCATTGGATTATTACTTGTTCCGGTCCATGGCCCACTTCCTTCATGGGCGGCACTTCAACAACTAGGAGGAGGTGGCAGCTGGGGTGAAGGACTTCTTCGCCTCGAACGACAAGAACTAGTACCGCCACAGAATCGAAGAACTGGCGGACAGATGGCTAAAGGGGATGCAACACGATAGCCTATAATTTAAATGCTAGTCAGCTTTCGTTGTAAAGGTATGTATGAAGACATAGAGTGATCCAAATATTGCAAAACTTTTGATTCACCCTCTGTAGCTATGGAAACCACAAAGGGTATCCACTGAGTTTGTGTAACAGGGTATAATTCCATTGTTTCACTGAGTGGATTCATCAAATCGTTTTATGTGACAGAACACAGATCTCATATCTTTAAACTCCCATGGTCTTGTAACCTAAGAAACTTGAAATTTTATCTCAGACATGCATGCAACAGCTTAAAATAATCTGATGCCATAGTTTTAAAAAAGTGCCTTTTTTATCAACTATAATGCACATATAAAAATAAATAACAGTCCAAAGTATGTGGAGGCCACTTAACAGCTACTTACAGTACCCTGGTTAACAAATCCCAGCTTATATCCATGTTCATACTGAGGTTGGCTTTCAGGTATTTCAAATCTAGTGGCACATGGTAAATTATCTATCAACCTACAAAAAAATAAGAAAAAATAAAACACCATGTGACATATTGCAGGTGACTGAAAATTCCTGTCAAATAAACAATGAAAGTGAAAAAAGAAATAATTTTCAGCATGTATAAAGGAAAAATATACATCACCATTACCATATTTTTTAATTTTTACACTTAAAAGTAGCTATGCCGTGTGACATGAAGCAGGGCTAGGGAATGACAGAAAAAAATCAGTCATATCTGGAATGCAGAAATTCTACACACACAAAATTGTTTGATCTGAACATATTTTTCTCTATTTCAGTGGATATGAAAATAGATCAAGTAATATACACTATATTGACAAAAGTCACCAGACACCTAGAAGAGAAACATAACATAGCATTTATTGACATACATTAGTATGGTGTCAGTCCACCTTTGGTCTTAATGCATGCACTGACCCTTCGAGACATCCTTTCGACAAGGTTTTGGAACACAGCGATAGGATGCGCTTCCATTCAGTACAAAATGCTGTCGCTAACTGTTGCTTAGTAGTAAGCATTGGTTCCAAACTTCTTATGCAGTGCTCTAATATATCCTATAGGTGCTCTATGGGATTAAGAACAGGGCTCTGTGATGGCCAGTCCACACACAATACAGAATTATCGTCAAACCACGCCGTAACAGTTCTTTGCTTTATGGCTCAGTGCATTATTCTGCTGGTACCAACAAGGCTCAGTTCTATAGTATTGCCACAGAGTTGGTAGGGCATAATTGTCCAGAATATCGAGGTAGACGTGCTGGTTAACAGGTTTGCCCACGATAACCAATGGACTGGGACCATACCACCAAAAAACACCCCCACACAAGTACACTGCTAGCTCCAAACTTGACCGTAGGAACAGTACACTGTGGTAAATAGCGTTCCCCCCGGCTGCTGCCATACCCACACATGGCCATTAGGCTGATGAATCATGTATCTGGATTCATCAGTCCATAGAGCACGTTTCCATTGATCTACAGCCCACGATAAATGTTCTTTACACTATGCTAAACGACGAATAGCATTCCCAGTGGAGATGAAAGGCTTATGAGCAGCCACACAACCACGGTAACCCATGGAATGAAGTTCTCTGTGAATGGTGCATGTACATACTGATTTCTTTTTTTAAAAAATCAAGTTCTTCTCAAATCTAGTTAATTTTGTGCCAGCATCTGCGGTTATACAAAAGGACCTCTTAATTTTTACAGTAAACGTTCATCTTCCTTTTGGTTCCAGCATTGTTACTTGCCTGTACACAGAGATCTCGTGCAGTACTCCGTCAATTAACTGTAACAACTCTCCTGAGGCTCCAACGTCCTCTATCACTGATTTTCTTTGGTCTGCCAGTACGTTTTGCTGCTTCAGACACGCCATATGTCTTTCACTTATTCAGTACATCCAAAACAGTTGACTTGGGTATGTTTAAATGCCTCTCGGTTTCTCCTATGGACAACCCACTAATATAACACCCAACAATCTTTCCTTTCTCAAAGTCACTTCTCTTCTCTCCCGCCACAACATTTTCACTCAACCTCACAGTGCGATATGATCGCGGTCAGCTGCAGGTTTGTTTTTACCGTTTGCAGCTGAACCACACATTTAACAACGAAGCAGATCCTTTTGTTTTGCTTTTGAAGGGGTGTCCGGTGACTTTTGTCGATATGGTGTATATTAAATAGCCATTCTGATATTACACAACCTTGTCTGCCTCCTGCATCAATAGAAAATCATTCTGATATACCACCGTTTACTCGTACACATGCTGCCAGCATGCATGGCTTTCCCACTATTGAGTAGATTCCCAGTGATATCATGTTTATTCAGTACCTTCCACAGAAGAGTCCTATTTATTCGATCATAAGCTTTTATAAAATCTATGAAGGCAGTAAAAACTTTCTTACCAACAGACAGATACTTTTGAATCGTCAAACGTAATGTGAAAATTTGATTAGTGCAGCCCTTACCAGGCATAAATCCACTCTGAACATCCCACACTTTCTCTGATGTAAGACCTCATACTTTTTCAATACTGACTTTACCAAACACTTTCCCTGGCACACTCAGTAGGCTAATACCATGATAGTTCTTGCGGTCAGAGTGATCGCCTTTTCCCTTGTACAAGGGAACAATGATAACATCCTTCCAATCCCGAGGGACCATTCCTAACTCCCAGCACAACTGGAAAATTTCAGTAAACGAATCAATTACAGTCACCAACATACTTCAACATCTCAGCGGTTATGCCATCAACTCCCGTGGCCTTGCCATTCTGAAGAGATTTTAGAGCTTCACACACCTCTTGTCTTGAAATCCATCCTGTGCTTCCATCCTTCACTGTGACATCATCTGCTTCTGCCTCAGAATCACCTTTGCTTACTTGATCTAATAACTCACAGGAGTATTCACCCCAACTTTCACTTAACTCATTGGGCTCCCATATCATTTCCCCGATCCTATTCTTCACACAGCTTACAGCTTTGTTTCCCCTATTTCTCCTGAGTCTCATGTACTTCCAAAAGGTCTTCCCATCTTTCCAAAAAGCCGACTCGTGCCTTTCCACCCTCTCCTTCCTATCTTTTGCCTTACTCTGGCGAACCAGCTTAGCTGCTTCACGCTTCTTACAGCTATATTCATCCACAAAAACTCTACCTTGCAACATCCCCAAATAGGTTTCCTTCTTTCTCTTTACTGCCTCTTCAATCTCACTATTCCACCAAGCATCACCTCTGTTGTTACCCACTTCTCTGTGTAAATTAGAGTAACACTGATGATCTTCACAGAGCCTTTCAACCTTTATTCAGCAATATTTATACTAAAGCTTAAATGTGTCAGCTTCCAAGATTCACAGAGACCCTTGTTGCTGTCGTGTGTACCATTGTTACCCAGCGGAGCGCCCCATGGAGGTAAACCATCTCTCACTAAGATCGCCCATCAGTTTCAATTTAGGTCTTTTAGTTTCCTTATGGTTTTTTTTTTTAATATGGAATAATAATCAGTCTACATATCATTCATCATGTTGCGAATTGAATATCAAAGACAATATTCCTTGCTATCAAATAATGATGTTTCATGCATAAATCAGTAACACCTAAATACATTTTCAAGATAAATGAGAAAATATGACTCTAAAAAATACAAATGATCAACTTACAGATGAACATAATACTGATGCTGAATCCTATTAGCAACTAATTTAGAATCCACTTCTGACCAAGTGAGAGGTGTTTTGGGATTATTACACAAAGCTTGACATGATTTATTAACAGCCATTTGAACTTCATATGGGGTGTTCACAATTCTGTCCCCTCTAAGTACTTCACCTAAAATACAGAGTTAATATCAGTAACATTTTCATGATTGAAAAAAAATTGACCTCCATTGATCAAGGAATTCATAAAAAGTATTACATCTTTTCACACAAATTGTTTACTGCCAAATGCAACTATGTTTATACACAAAATTTTAAATGTAACTAGCATTAAAGATGCTACAAAAGATAATTAATTTTACCTTAACCACACATAAAAATTCATGAGCTGGAAAAATTAAAAGGAACCGCTGAACAGTGGCAATATGAAATTCATATAAAATCAAGATTTCTGTTGCAGAGCCTCAAACCAATGATAAATTCTTGATAATAGGAAGTACCAAGTAAAACAATGTCAACAAAAAAAAAATTAGCAGATAGTGGAATTCCAGAATAAATGCATTAATTACTACACCCACGCTGCAAGTACCTTTTTGCGTAAAATTAAATTTAGAGAAAACAACAGATGAACTTGAGTAATTATGTGTCACAAAAATAGTATTTTAAATTTTAATTATATTAAATTAATTATGTTTCAGGGTATGGACAACAAACATACATCCTGCTGTGCTTATCTTAATTTTTGTCATACAAAAACTCACTGACAACAATTAAGTAGTGCAATGCAACAGGACCTCAAAATACAGAAGGAATAGATTACTGGTACCTCTGTATAAGTGTGAATTTATAAAAGTTGTATTTCCTCCTACAGAAAATTTGTTACACAAAGATAAAACTACATGAGCTCTACTAAACCATGTACACATGCATATGCATTTCATTTGTGTGGATTAAATGTACATAAACCTAAAACAAAATAAATATTTTATAAAATACTATGAATATCTGAGTACTATATATGAGGTTCGATCAAAAAGTTCCGAGACTAGGCCGATACACAAAAAAGTACTTACGTTACAAGTCTGGCTATGATCTCCTTCAAAGTAGTCTCGTTGGGCAGCAATACACCACTGCGAGCGTTTTTGCCACTATTGGAACGCTCCCTGGAAGTCCTGTTCGTGAATCATGTCAAGCACCATCTGCGATTCGCACTGGATCTTGTCCATGGTTTCAAAACGCAGACCCTTAAGCTTCAGCTTCGGGAACAGAAAGAAGTCGCAGGGGGCAAAATCCAGCGAGTAAGGCAGGTGAAGAAGGGTAGTCATGCTGTAGAGGCTGCAAAACTGGTGTGTTGCTAACGCTCTGTGAGCTGCTGCATTGCCGTGATGGAGCAGGTAATCGCCCCTACGGCACATTTCAGGTCGTTTGAGGCGAATGTTCTCCCTTTGACGCCGCAGAACATCACAGTGAAAAAGGGCGGTGACGGTCTAGTCCTGGGGGACGAATTCACGGTGCACAACCCCACGAATGTCGAATAATACGATGAGTATGCTTTTGGTTGCGCTCCGGACCTATCAGGCCTTCTTCGGTCATGGAGATGGTGGGCTCTTCCACTGCGATGACTGTTGTTTGGTCTCCGGGTCTAAACAGTAGACCCAAGTCCCCCCAGTGATGACCCGGTGCAAGAATGTTGGTTCATTCAAAACCTGCTGATGAAGATCTTGACAGAGTTCGACATGGAGCACCTTCTGTTCAGGGTTCAGAATCTTTGACACAAATGTTGCAGCAATGTGGTGCATGTTTAAACTTCTTACCATTAAAGGATCATACTTTTGAGCCTTGTCAATTTACTATTTAAGGAGTTAAAAAAATTTGCTAAACTTATGACAATCCTGTGATGCCAGCTCAATCTCTTGTTCCTCTCCTAATTCAACCACTCTTGCACTCTTGTTAAGCTTTTGTAGGCAGCCTTCTGTTAGCTCATCCTCATCAATGTTCAGTAATTCCTTCATAGTTTTCTTTGCCAAACTATTCATCGACTTCAAGTGCCATGTTAATAATCCTCTTCACTTTGTTGCCTGTCTTGAAGAAACGTGAGGTTATTCATTGCTTCATCCCAATTATTCTTCCAGAAGTCGTATGGTGGCACACTTTACTTCCTCCATAGCTTTCTTGATATTCACAATACCACCTAAGATGAGCTTCTCTCAATCATGGATTACAACTTGAAATCATGAATCAGACTAGGAAATATGCATTACAAAAAAGGGTGAGCATGGGAATTCATACTGTGAGGAAGAAATATAATTTTCATGAGAGTGTGTACTGGTTATTATTACATTAGGAGGAAGGAATATGATTTCCTATGAGTGGGAAAAATTTTAAACATTTTGAATGCTCAAGGACATTATCTATAACAAGCAGGATTTTAAATGCCATCCTAAAGCCAGATATTTCTTAATCAGAGAAAAAAACATTTGTACAACTAGTCCAAACAAATATTTATACCGTATAACCCATGCCTTTTTATTAGTCTACCAAAATATACGTAGGAAGGTTTGATTACTTTCTTTTACTGCTCTTGGATCTACAGAATGATATAGCACCATATATACTGTATATTTGACTATATGGATGGTAGCACTGCCGGGTCATTCCACGTCACCATCACAGATTTTGACGAAATTTGGCATGGAGGCATACTTCACCAAGATATAGAAAATGACCAAGTTTTAACTTCCTACACCTCATAGTTTCTGAGATACAGTGCTCCAAAGTTTCACTGAACACCAGTCGCACACGTAGAGCGACGAAGTACCACTTTTCACAAAATGCTGCACAACTGTAGTGCTATTTAGTTTAGAAGAAAGAAATTTTGTACCCTTATGCAAAAGAGCTACCAGAATAAGAAATCATTTTAAATTTCATTGAAAATGCTGAATAAATAGATTAAATACAGTGGTAAAGTGAAAATTTAAGAAAAACACTTGCTATTTTATATTAGGCTCTACAGCAAATAGCAGAAGTATGAGGGAGCTCTTTTTTAATGTATATTGGTCTTTGACATATATTGTCACATAACAAGAAAAAAAAATAGTGGCTTTCAGCTTGCTTTTGAAGATATGTGCAAATATCTGAAATGCGTGTGGAGTTCCACTTCGTCAATTCAACCACTTTTTTTTTTATTAATTATAACTCATCTTATGACATTCAAGAAATTTCACAAGGAGATAAAATTAACAAGGACACAAAAACATAAAAAATTATGTTTTCTTACACCATATAGTTTCAGAAATACCATATTACCAAGTTTGACAAAATGGCTAGTTCAGCTGTACCCGACAACAAGTTAGGTGAGCATATGCAACAAACTGCTTAGTCATACTCACCTACGGTACATAGATCTATTTTTTCATAATTAGTTTTGACTTGAAAAAAAGAAACAAGCAAGTAATTTGTTTTGCACTGTTTCACAAATATTTACATTGATGATCTTAATATGCCATGATCAACTCCTGAGGATGGAGTCCTTATAATTCATCTAACTTGAAAAACACATATGTTCTTCCAGAACTTGTTGTCATGGGAGTGTCAATTAAACATAAAATGTGTCCAAATGGAATATTGCACTCATCTTTAAATGAAGGCCAGTAAAATGAAACTGCAGGGCCATTTGGGTGCATAAATTTTACAGATGCATCACTACCTTCATAATTGTTTTTCTCTATTATTCCTAGAAACCAGTTAGAAACATATACACATGCTTCATAACAATGTGTATATAACTGCCTTTGTATTCCTAGATTTGCACAGCCAAAATCAAAGAGTAATTTTCATCCAAGCTGTGGAAACTCTGTGTACCAGGTATTGTTTGAGCATGAGAAAATCTTACTTGACACTTATTGTGCACAGCATTCATATCACTTTTCGAAATAAAATGGAACTCTTATTTTCATGATATTCTTTTGACGGAAGCCATACATCTCTGGAGTGGTTATTTGCTCTTTCAGTAGACGTTGGAGACTTGTTTTTGCAGTGATTTGTTTGACATTCCCAACTATGCCATCACAAGGAGACTTCCCATTGCTGGTGGCAAAGAAAGACCATGAAGCTGTCACTGCAAAATCATTAATGTGATGACATAGATTTATGAAATTTTTATAGTTTTTGTACTGAGCAGCACAACCATCAGTAAAATAATGTACTTCTTTTACTTGTTGGTAGTTCCTTTTTTAAGAACGTTATTATTTCACTCTGAATCTTGTACACCATTGCAACATCATGATCAAAATCATCAGAAATGAAACAGTGACTTGATGCAGAGTTCAAAAATTCAGAATTTCTTTTACAGTAAATAACAGGGTGAACTGTGCATGCATGGTGGGTCCAATGATACCCTTGTGCTTCTTCCTGAACTACAAATGCATAATTTTCACTGAAGTCTGTCAGTACAATGGCAGACTCTGGACCAATTGTTCCTTTCAACTTACTGAAAAATAAAGACTGTGCTTTGGTAATGTAAGAATGCGGAATGAGCTTCTCAATTTTTGATAAAAATAATTCAATGAATTCCTCAACTGAAGAAGATAACTTTTGAAGCTCCATTCTGTCGGTAGACACCCACTGGTGATATTCGATTTCATCAGGGGATCACAATCTTTCAATTTATGCAACTATAACTGATTCAGATTTGTACTTTTTGGACACTGAACAACACCAAGCATGCACTTCAAATTCTTACTGCTGCAGACAAGACTATTGATAAAGTCCTGATGTGATTCTTCAAAGTATGCTGCACTAATCAAAAGTTAGACATTTTGATGTATAGTGCACACACACACACATACAGAATGGGTTCCAGAGAAGCCCGCAAGAATGCACCATTTCGTACGAAGAGCACAAATTTTAGAAAATCCTACTTTTTCATTAGTATATCTTTGTTTAATTGTTGATATAACTCTTTTAAATCGTACAGAATAAGTCTTTTCTGAGCATGAACGTTTCTAGAGACGCTTACTTTGTCCTTTATTCCTGGCATTTGCCTAGAATAGTTATCTTCATAAAATCCTATAATCTGTTTTATGATATCTTGTGAAAGTTTCTTACCATGGCTGGGTTTGGAACTGATATAATGCCTTTATCTTTTGCTAATTTTCTTGCCTGATGTACTGTGTATTCTGAAACTGCAAACTGTTGTGCTACTTTTTTCTGGACCATGATGGGGGAGCCATTGTTAATATCTGATTTTTTATTTTTACAACTAACAGTAGGTATCTTTTCTTTCATTAAAGCAAAAAGTTTTTCCAAATCATGAGCTTTTAAAAGTTTTAATTCATCTATGGAGTGTTCATCATCACTGTCCCTAGTAGAAGACTGAGCTGTAAAGCCATACTCTAGAACAAAAGATATTTTACTCTGCATAGCTAACTTTGCTTGAAGAAGTTTCCTTTTCCCATGTGCTGGTTTACTATGGGATGGCAAGGAATGTAATTTTAACAGGGACAATCCTAAATCAGATAAACTTTCAAAACTTTTTTAGCAGCACATTCTTTAATAATAAAACCATCAGGGGCCATTTCAATATCATCAGTCTCACTTAAAACTTCATTTTCTACAGGTTGTCCTAATTCAGATGCTTTTCCACAACACTGAGGACATAATTTTTGACCTGGGCATACACTGATATTTTTAGATTGCAATTGTTGGGCTATTTGTATACTGACTTGATGCAGGAACCTCTTAACAAGTTTTTTCACATCATGGTCACCAAAAGGGTTGCAACAAGTTACTTGGTAGCTTTCATATTTCTTCAGATAATAACATTTTTGATGTAAACATACTGAGATTAAATCATTATGTGGAATATTAGGTCTTAAAGAAATAAGTTCCTTGTCAGCAACAGAAAGTTCTTCACTAATGAGAAACCCTTTTGTCTTCGCATAACTTGATTTATTGCATTCTGTATTAGCAAGTGATCCAACACTAAACTGGTCCATTATTTTTTCCCATGATTGAGGTTGACAAACTTGTCCCAAAGTCAGATTAACACAGAGTACCAATGCACAAAAAAGAAAATATTGGAAGCAATATATTTCACAGCAAAGTTTAAGAGACTTCTCGATAGCCTGTCCACAGTGAAATCAGCATGAGCATCTGAACCATTGCTTCCTTAACTGGGAATGCAGGACTGAAACCTTACTTCTCTTTAGCTGGAGGACATCCCTAGGAGGGTGAGGTGAGAAAAGAGAAATCTTTTGACCTCCACCCTCAGCTCAGCACTTGGGGAGTTTTACAATGTCATAAAACTTACCCCATTTGAACTTGTGGTCAGTTGAGCGCAGGATCTGGGATGAAGTCAAAACAAATTCTCAGGACCTTAGGAATCATGCTGTATCCTTTTGCCCCATGCCACATTTTCTTTTAAAAAGTGCTCTCTGATAAAATTTTCCAAAATTCTGTTTTAGGGAGATTTGTCAGAGTATATTTTTTTTCAGGAATTTTTGCAATCTGCAATAATAGAATAACATATTTTGAAATGACTGAAAAACTTAAAAATCTCTCCATACTTGTTGGGTGCAGCTGAACTAGCCATATCATCAAACTTGTTAATATGATATCTCTGAAACTATATGGTATAAAAAACATAATTTTTTTATATTTTTGTGTCCTTTTTAGTTTTATCTGCTTGTGAAATTTCTTGAATTTCAGAGAAGAATTATAATTAATAAAAAAAAAAGTGGTTGGATTGACAAAGTGGAACTCCACACGCATTTCAGATATTTGCACATATCTTCAAAAGCAAGCTGAAAGCCACTATTTTTTTCTTGTAGTGTGACAGTATATGTCAAAGACCAATATACATTAAAAAAGAGCTCCCTCATACCTCTGCTATTTGCTGTAGAGCCTAACATAGAATAGCAAGTTTTTTTCTTAAATTTTCACTTTACCACTATATTTAATTTATTTATTCAGTGTTTTCAATGAAATTTAAAATGATTTTTTTATTCTGGAAGCTCTTTTGCATAAGGGTACAACATTTCTTTCTTCTAAACTAAATAGCACTACAGTTATGTAGCATTTTCTAAAAAGTGGTACTCCGTCACTCTGTGTGTGCGACTGGTGTTCAGTGAAACTTTGGAGCACTGTATCTCAGAAACTATGTGGTGTAGGAAGTTAAAATCTGGTCATTTTCTATATCTTGGTGAAGTATACCTCCATGCCAAATTTCATCAAAATCTGAGATGGTGGGTTAAATTTCCCCCCAAAAATGGATGAATTGATGTGGAATGACCCTACCACAAAAATGCCACTATCTTTCATGGCCTTGAAACCATGAAAAACAGTGCTCCTGCTTGGCATATTTTTCCTGAAGATCATAGACTGTCCCTGCAGGGTTCATCCTACGACTAAAAAAGAGTAAGGTGCTTGTTATGGAAAAAAAAGGGCAGCTTACACTTCCAAAGAGCATTAGAGTATACACTGAAGAGCAATTGAATTAGAGACAGCTGGCGTTATGCAAATGTGGCGCTGTCTGCGGCCCTGTAAACGGAAAGGACATGACGTATGCAGCGATCCGACAATATAAGGAGTGATGCCACGGTAATCAGTAAGAGTCGGACGCAGTATGGGTAAGACGAAGGATCTAAGCACATTTGATCGTGGGCAAATTGTCAGGGCCCGGCGAATGGGTCACTCCATCTCGGAAGTCGTGCAGGCACTGGTACTTTCACAAGCCACTGCGTCACGGGTACACCGTGAGTACATCAAATCCGGTAAAACCATCCCTGCAAGGGCCAACTGCCGTGGACAACATCGTGTGGTTGAGCGGGGTCATCGTCGGCTAGCTCGCATTGTAACAGCGGATAGACGGGCCACAGTACAAGAAATCACTCGACAATTTAACGATGGTGCACAAAAACGTGTAAGCAGCCACATCATCCAGAACCATCTCCTCGCTATGGGGTACAAAAGCCATCGCCCCACAAGGGTACCGCTACTGACCGCACATCACATGGTGCAAGGACTAGCATGGGCGTGGGAACATCGCCACTGGACCCTAGACATGTGGGGAAATGTTGCCTGGACTGATGAGTTGAGATTCACTTTGGTACATGCGGATGGAAAGATACGAGTACGGTGCAAACCACATGAAGTAATGGATCCTTCTTGCCAGCAAAGTACTCTTCAAGCTGGTGGAGGTGGAATTCTCGTCTGGGGACTGTTTACGTGGACTTAAATGGGACCCCTGGTACGTGTGACATCGTCCCTCACAGGTCAACGTTACCGGGATATCCTGGACAATCATTTGCTCCCGTTTGTGCGTCTTCAACATTCCACTGGGGACCTCATCCTGCAACAAGACAATGCCCCGTGCCATCGCTCCCGAATTGTATCCGAATGGTTGGATGAACACTCCACCGGCGTGACCTTGCTACCTTGGCCAGCTAGATCACCTGACTTCAATCCCATCGAGCACATCTGGGATGCCATCGAGAGAGATGTTCGAGGCTCTGACCCCCCTCCATCAAATCTTCGTGAACTGTGGGAACTTGTTCAGGAGTCGTGGATCCGTATGGCTTCCCAACGCTTCCTGTGTCTTGTGGAGTCCATGCCAAGACGAATCGCCGCCGTCATCAGGGCGAAAGGTGGTGCTACACGTTACTAGACAGGTATCTCTAATTCAATTGCTCTTCAGTGTATATTGACCTTACAAAAACAAGACTGTACAAGCACCACTGATTCACCGGAAAAGTTCAACAGTATAATTCACTGTGGATATTAAAATAAATTATTATTAAATAAATTGTTACCAGTAAATACTAGTTCAGTTTGAGAAAGCATTTTTTTCTACTTCAGCATTTGAAATGGCTAAGGTAACATGCAAAGTTTAAAAGTTTCTGTACTGGTGGGTGAAACTTTCCTACCCACGCTTCCTTCTGATTTTGACAGAATTGAACATATTTTTGGAACTGGCAAATTGCTACTCCCAAACACTGATCTGTAGTCATCCCACTCTAATAATAAATCATCTTCATCTAGGTTACTCAGCCAGTTCCAGTACTTCAGCAATGCATAAAAGGCTTACAGTGGTTTCTGACTCTACTTTTCTAAGATACCAAGATTTGTAATAATAGACTGGTTTTCTAACTGCTTAGAAATGGTTTCATGCATATCATCAATAAATGCATGTGCATCTCTTTCAAATGGATCATTAGGGGTAGTGCAGTCATTTTAGGTTTGAGGACTGGTAGGATGGGATTTTTTTAATTAAAGGGCAGGCAGGATTTAGCACCCTTCTAAAAACAGCTAAGATGAATCCTGTACCCTAAAGGTAAAGTTAACAAACTTTATCTTCTGCAGCAAGCATCTGGTCTTGAATCTTGCTGGCAACCCTTTACTTGCCCAAAATGGTGCTTTTAAAAGACATCATATACCCTCTGCTACTAAAATGGCACTTAAACCATTCATGAATAGAAAAAGCTTTTATCAATTTATCCACTTACCTTTCATATAGCCGTCTCATTACATGTCATTAACTTTTAATTCAATAAACACAAGTAAAAATAATAATAGGTAGCTTACCTTTTGTTGTAAGGCCAGCTCCTTTGGTATACAATTCACTGCATGTTTGGTGTGAAATGTATACCAAAAGAGCTGGCCTTACAACAAAAGGTAAGCTACCTAAAGTTACGTTTTTTATCCTTGGAAATGTTGTTACGAATGCATTTTCCCCCTATCAGTTTGGATGTTGTGTCACATTGATAACAGGCTCTAAATATCACTTAGGACCAGTAATATCAGCATTAACCAATACGTAACTGTGCAAAAGAATTAATTTCAACTTCCATTTTATTAATTTTTTCTCACAGTAAGGCCAAACAATGGCATTTTCAGTTATATCCTGCAGCTACAAATTTAAGACTTTCTCAATCTTGATAAAAATTAAATCCCATGCCTACTGAATCATTCACGCTGTTGCTAATGCAAACTTTTTCATTGCTTTATATACTGCCTTTTCAAGATTTTTAACGGAATATATGGATTTTTTTTTTTTTTTTTTTTTTTTTTTGGTTAATTGTTGGTTTGGGGAGGTTTAAACGATCACAACAAGCAACTCAATGGGCTGTAAGCAGTAGCCCATCCCTAATTCCAGGGCCACTGATTCCAGGGAAGGGAGACAGCCAGTGCCATAAGACAAACACAACATCCATGCATTCTCGGAATTCGAACCCGGACTCATCTCGGACAAATCCACAGAAGTGGCACCACTTAGACAACTGTATCACTAGGGCAGCCAGAATACATGTAAGATTCATTCATATATGAATCTCAGGTATTGATAACCCCTTCTTGAAAATCCAAAACCTTTGCTTTTTTTCAAGAGTTTTTACAGCATTTTCTCCTCTATCTTCTCACTCTCAATCCTCATGCACCGCTACTAATTTCCCCATTAAGGCTGAGGTCAACTCAGCTAATGAATTTTGTCTGCCCATTACCAATTTCCATAAAACTTGAAAAACTTGTTGAGTTTGTGAAAAAAATAAGCTGCAGTATTTTTTTTTTTTTTAATTTCTAGGACAAATTTTTTTTCTGGTACGGGGATCAGAAATTTGTAAAAGAAAACTACTCTTAACAGATTTCAAATTTGCTGTGATTCTAGTTCTACAGAACTTGATTAACTTAATAGCATTTAAAAGCTTCTGAAATAGCCTTTTATCTGTATGTAGTAGATTTTGTCAAAAAGATATTCTCATGATCAAATGTATTTCATCTACATAAGATGAATAGGTTTCACTAAAAATTTAGTTTTTCAAAGTTTATTATACACATTAAACTTTGAAAAACTTTATTATTTAGTGAAACCCATTCATCTTATGAATCAAATGAAATGCCATTGCAAAGGCTTACAAAAACAGTGACAAAATTAACTTTCTATACCTATTTCAAATGGACTTCTACATTTTGTGCAGCAAAAAATACAAACACTACAGATATTTTCAGCATTTATGAGAGACCTCAAGGGAAAATCTGTTCTATACCTACAATGTTAATTCATTCTATATACTTTTCCTCTCAGAGACCATTGCATTTTGGTTTACAAAATTTTGAGTGTACATAAATAAAAGTCCTTAGCTAATTTAGGGTTTCCACTCAAAAGTAAACAAAAAAATTCCTTAACTTTTCCAAATGTATCCTCGATTATTCCCGTTAAATATTTATAATATTGAAAGTTATAAGAGGAAGCCATTAATTATTAGGATTTTCCAGGTTTTCCAAGTGGTCTTGAAAGTTTCCAGAGTGGTGAAACAAATCACATTGTGATGAGTTGTTGCACTTCCTTCCCAAAGCACACATTTGTAAATTCCTTAAATAATTTATCTTAAACAGTTACCTGTTTTTCATTAAGAACAACTATATGCACAAGGGATGTAAGGTCAGGTGATGCGTAACATCACAGCCTCTCCTTGACAAATGTCAACCCCGCCTTCTCGTGGTGCATCCTGTTCCCACTAAAGGGGCTCTGACGACCGCCAATAGCGGTATAACTATACCATCGGGATCAGAGGAAATGCTATCCCACACTCACCAACCCGCTTGGCCAGCGTGGTGAGTTATGGCCAAACACCTCCAAAATGACTCTACAACTTAAATCTTGGCCCTCAGTCTCCGGCAGCTGGAATGTACCTGGCCAAGGCAGCGGCCAGTGCGACATGAAGGCAGAGGGTGCTAAGAATCCCCGGAGGACCGGACTAGGCTGCCATTTGATGCTGACCTTGGCTACCTATAACGGACGCTCCCTATCTTCTGATTCAAGGCTTCTTGAATTGGAAGAGGAACTACAAAGGATCAAGTGGGACATCGTCGGGCTAAGTGAGGTAAGGAGAAAAGGAGAAGATCTCATTGAACTGAAAAGTGGACATCTCTTCTATTATCGTGGGACAGATACTGGCAGAACTAGTGGTGTTGGATTTATAATAAACAAGAAACTGAAGGATAAAGTGGTAGAAGTTGAAAGTTCCTCTGACAGAGCTGCACGACTCGTTATCCAACTATCGAGAAGATACCAGGCTCAGATTATTCAAACTTATGCACCCACCACAAGTCATCCTGAAGAAGAAATTGAAGAATTTTATGAGGAAATTCGTCATCTAAATAATAAAGGTAAGCAGCACTTGAAGATAATTATGGGAGATTTCAATGCAAAAATAGGGCAACGGCAACAGAATGAAACTTCAGTAGGTAAATTCGGTCACGGCAACAGAAACCAGCGTGGAAATACTCTCGTTGAGTTTGCAGAGGCAGAAGGATTTTTCATCTTGAACTCCTTTTTCAAGAAAAAGCCACACAGGAAATGGACATGGAGACATCCAATTGGGACGACAAGTGAAATTGATTTTATTATGTGTAACAAAAAATTCGTCATCGAAGACTGCAGTGTGCTGAACAAGTTCAACACAGGTAGTGACCATAGATTGGTGAGATGTAAGATGCACCTCAACACTAAACTGGAACGTGGCAAGCTCATAAGACAAACAAAATGTATTGACTTAACCAACCTTAAAAAACACCATAATACTTTCAAGTTGGAACTGAAGAACAGATTCTCTGCTTTAGAAGGCCTAACATCGGAAGAAGTGGATATTTCGGAAGTTAACAGAAAAGTAACCAAAGCTCTAATGGAAACAGCAACAAAATTAGCTGGGTCTAAGAACAAGTTGCATGTGAACAAATTATCAGGAAAAACCAAAATGTTGATGCAAAAAAGAAGAGAGATGAGGACAACTAAAGTAGATGTGACTTCCAAAGTGGAATATATAGAGCTATGCAAGACAACACGAAAAAGTATCACTGAAGACGTAAGGAAATTCAACTGTGAGCTAGTGAGGAAAGCAATTGAAAACAACCAAAGCCTTAAGATAGCAAAGGGACATCTCAGTAAGGGAAGAAAACAGAGTATGGCTCTGAGAAAAGAAGATGGTTCTATAACAAGAAATAGAGGCGAAATTTTGACAAGAGTGAATGATTTCTACTCCAAATTATATGAAAGGGATGATACATGTACTCCAGACATCATGAAAGGTACCAGAGTTCTTCCAGTCCTCCCAGCAGAAGTTGCTCATGCAATCAAGAACATGAAGCGAGGGAAAGCTCCAGGAAAAGATGGAATTACTATAGACATCATACAAGAAGCAAGTGGAGAAATTGAAACAGTACTCGCCCAAATTTTCACTCGATGCCTTAATGAAGGGAAGATTCCTGAGGATTGGAACAATGCTACAATGATCCTGCTACATAAAAAAGGTGACATTGAGGATCTCAGGAACTACAGACCTATCAGCCTCCTATCAGTGGTTTATAAAATCTTCTCTAAAGTTCTTTCACACCGCTTGAAGGTAACACTGGACATGGCTCAACCGAGAGAACAAGCTGGATTCAGGAGTGGCTACAGCACAATAGATCATATCCACGTACTGAGAGAACTGATTGAAAGAGCGAGGGAATATGAACTTCCATTGTGCATGGCTTTTATCGATTATGAAAAAGCCTTTGATTCGGTGAAACCATCAGCAATTACCACGGCTCTGAAATCCTGCGGTATTGAAGATGCATACATTAATATTATTAATAACATCTATGAAAATGCAAGTGCAAAGATTCGGCTGTTTGAAAATACAACACACATAAAAATTGGAAAGGAGTGAGACAAGGTGACACCATATCTCCGAAGCTCTTTAATGCCACATTGGAAAATGTCTTTCAATCACTGAACTGGGAAAACAAAGGGATAAAGATTAATGGAGATTATCTAACCCACCTTCGTTTTGCTGATGACGTAGTCATTTTTGCAACTACCCCATCAGAGCTGCAGAGTATGATCCAGGAACTTGCTGACAAGAGTAAAGAAGTGGGATTAAAAATGAACTTTCAGAAGACAAAAGTGATGTTCAATGCTTTTACAAGAAATGAAGATTTATCGATTGATGGAGAAAAACTGGAGATAACAGATACGTATGTTTATCTTGGACAGCAGATATCAAGTGAGGGTCACATTGATGAAGAAATTAATCGGCGTACAAAACTTGCCTGGAGAGCTTTTGGAAGAAACAGCATAATTTTCAAGAGCAATATGCCATTATGTCTTAAAAGAAAAGTGTTTGATCAATGCATCCTTCCAGTGCTTACGTATGGTGCAGAGACGTGGACCTTAACTAAAAGAGACATACAAAAGCTGCAGACAACTCAAAGCAGCATGGAGAGGTGCATGCTTGGTATAACCAGGAGAGATAAGAAGAGGAACTCGTGGATCCGAAAAATGACGAGTGGAAGACATCATGATCAGAGTTAAATCCCTGAAATGGCAATGGGCTGGACATACTGCCAGAAGGACAGACCATAGATGGACAGCCGAAATTTTAGATTGGATTCCAAGGGACAGGAAAAGACCCAGAAAAAGACCACATGGGAGATGGGTGGATGAAATTCGTAAATATGCGGGAGTGACATGGAGGAGACTGGCACAAGACAGACCGTTGTGGAGGAAACTTGGGGAGACCTTCGTCCAGCAGTGGATTGATAATGGTTGACAATGATGATGATGATGATGATGATATGCACAAGGCATATTATTGGTACCATAATTTCATGATCTTTTGTGAACCTAAGTGGTATACTACGTACACACAATTTGTTAATCGATTCCCACACAAAAGGTTCATATGTGGAAAAATTCTGTCAATTAATTAGTTTTAGTTTTGTTTTGTTTTTATACACAAAACAATATAGCTATGCTTAATGATCAAATGAGCTCCTAATATTATACCGGCAGGAGTCAGGACCCACAAGTTAAGTACAGAAGATGCAAATAATAACGAGGACTGTACACCAATCACACTTAAAATAGTATAACTATATAATTAATCCAAATTTCTTGGTGTAGAATACAAATCAAGGTTTCCAAGCTTTCGCACATCTACCAGATGGCTTTCTCAAGGAAGGTAGACAGCAAACTCCAAACTGAATAATAGAACGCTTCAACAATTTGAACGCAGTGACTAGACTTGACATAAACGAAAAATTGGCACTTTACAATAGAGAAGAACACTCTTTCTAGCTGCAGTGACAAAATAATGCACAAATTACAGGAAGTGGGTTAGGCCGATAACTTTTCAGCATCCCCTCATAAGCTGAGGTAGGTTTGTTTTAAAATTGTACTTCATGCTTGACTTTAAGAGATTTGTAAAATGAGCTCCTGTTCAGAAAAACATGTTGCAAGAGAACCAACCAACAAAAAGCTCTAATCCATTGTTTGGTTGGTTCTCTTGCGATGTGTGGGTTTTTTGTTTTTTTTTATGCTTTCCAACCGTTGGTTGAAGAAGCGTATATGCTCCAGCTTTGTCCGTCTGTCTGTCGGCATGATAACTCGCGTAAAAATGGTTCGATTTCGATTAAATTTTAGTATGTGGTAGGGGATCACCTGGGGACGAACCCTATTGAAATGGACGAAATGGGGTCATTGGTCACGGCATAGGAACGGGATCCATTCCATTGCCCTCATGCGCCATAATTTGCGTAAATATGGTTCAATATCTATGAAATGTTAGCATATTGTAGGGGACCACCTGGGAATTAACCGTATTGAAAATGGGTGAAGTGGGATCAAAGGTCACGGCATAGGAGCGGGATCCATTCCATTGCCCTATGCGTCATAACTTGCGTAAATATGGTTCGATGTCGATGAAATCTTAGTATTTATAGGGGACCACCTGGACATGAATCCTATTGAAAATGGGTGAAGTGGTGTCAAAGGTCAGGACATAGGAGCGAGATGCATTCCATTGCCCTCTTGTCATAACGTGCGTAAATAAGGTTCGATGTCGATGAAATTTTAGTATATTATAGGGGGACCACCTGGGCATGAATCCTATTGAAAATGGGTGAAGTGAGATCAAAGGTCACGGCATAGGAGCGGGATCCATTCAATTGCCCTTATGCGTCATAACTTACGTAAATATGGTTCGATGTCGAAGAAAGTTTAGTATATTGTAGGGGACCACCTGGGCATGAATCCTATTCAAAATGGGTGAAGTGGGGTCAAAGGTCAGGACGTATGAGCGGGATGCATTCCATTGCCCTTATGCGTCATAGCGTGCATAAAAATGGTTCGATTTTGATGAAATTTTAGTACTGTATGTGGTAGGGGACCACCTGGGGACAAACCCTATTGAAAATGGGTGAAGTGGGATCAAAGGTCACAGCATAGGAGCGGGATCCATTCCATTGCCCTTATGCATCATAACGTGCGTAAATATCGTTCGATGTCGAAGAAATTTTAGTATATTGTAGGGGACCACCTGGGCATGAATTCTATCGAAAATGGGTGAAGTGGGGTCAAAGGTCAGGACATAGGAGTGGGATGCATTCCATTGCCCTTATGCGTCATAACGTGCATAAAAATGGTTCGATTTCGATGAAATTTTAGTATCTGGTTGGGGACCACCTGGGGACGAACCCTATTGAAAATGGACGAAATGGGGTCAAAGGTCAGGACATAGGATCGGGATCCATTCCATCACCCTTATCCCATACTATTAAAGGAGCAATTCTTGTATGTATGTAAATTTTATTTTGAAAAGGGCTCTAAGGATTTTGATGAAAGTCGTTAACCTACCGTTTTCTGGTACTGGAAATCGATTTAGCTTGATCTCGACTTTAGGAAAATTCGTTTAGTGGATAAAATAACCACTCCGAATTGCCACATTTTTACTGTCATGGCTTCGTACCATTAATGTTGTCTATGCTTAGAAATCTTATGGCGTCACAATCTCGCGCTTGAGATGTTGGCACGCGGTCACCCCATCTGTCTAATTACGTCACGCGTTGTGTGTGGATCATATTAAAATTTTATGACGTCACACTCTTTCGAGTGGATGGTCGCGATACCCATCTGCCTCATTACGTTACGCGTTGTGTGCGTATGTCCGGCCGCACCAAAAACTCGCATAAAAATCGTTCGATTTCGATGAACTTTTAGTATGTGGAAGGGGATCACCTGGGAAGGAACCCTATTGAAAGTGCACGAAATGGGGTCAATGTTTAGGACATAGGAGCGGGATCCATTCCACTGCTCTTATGTGTCATAACTAACGTAAAAAAGGTTCGATTTCGATTAAATTTTAGTATGTGGTAGGGGACCACCTGAGGACAAATCCTATTGAAAATGGGCGAAATGGGGTCAAACGTCAAAACATAGGAGCGGAATCACTTCCATCGCCATTATGCATCATAACTTACGTAAAAATTCTTCGATTTGGATGAAATGTTAGTATGTTGTAGGGACCTGCCTATAAAATGGGCGAAATGGGGTCGACAAATCCTATTGAAATGGGCGACATAGGAGCGGGATCTATTCCATAGCCCTTATGCATCATAACTTACGTAAAAATGCTTCCATTGCGACAAAACTTTATCATGTTATTTCGGAGGGATACTGAACCGGTTCTGTATAATATCATTGAAATGGGATCAAAGGTCAGGGCACAGGAGTGCGATTTATTTCACAGCCATTATCCTCATAACTTGAGTCATAACTTGAGTAATGATTTCTGGTATGTTGGAAAACGTATTATAATCAATGCATTGCATGATTTTACTAACTTGTTTTTGTTTTATTGTAGGTTTAACAACCACCGTGAGTAACTCAATGGGCTATAAGCAGTTGCCTGTCCCTAATTTAGGGTCATTGGTTCCAGGAAAAGGAGAGAGCCAGCGCCGTAAGACAAACACAACATCCATGCCTCACCGGGATTCGAACCTGGACCCCTTTTGGACGAATGATCAGCGGCCATCGCTTAGAGAACTGCGCCACCGGGACGGCATGTGTTTTTCAATGCAGGAGTATATCAGGCCAGTGTGCCTAATTGCTCCATTTTGCAAGACATAAAGCAAACTACCTGCAGAAAGTGAATTTTTAAAATTGGGTTTTGATCAAGTAATATCTATCAAATTCTAGGCAAGCAGTACTTGCAAATTAAAGTCTGAAATTTGAAAAAAGTACTTTGGTAAAATAAAATATCCAATTCCCCCGATTTTTACAAAAGAAAAAAAATGTAATTTCCCCTAAGTACAAACATACATATCACTAAGCTGCTCTCTGAGGTTCAGAGATTAGCTCCACGAAGAAAGTTCATTTGCTAGATTAAAGCTTAAAACTGATGGAACTAGATTTTATTTGCTGTTGATATATCAAACATCTCCATTTACAGCACTCATGCATGCAACTCAAACTTTCCTGACATCCATCACATATCTGACACAAGATCTTTTGTACTTCATACTCATTATCTTTTCTCATGCAGACATTCCTGAATCTGGTTCTCCCACGATTTCCTTTGCCTTCCTGGAATAACCAACTTGAACTAACAGCTGTGGGCTGATACCCCATACTGAGAGATTTTTATGGTTTTCATGATTATAGAATTTTCCTTGAGTTCTCCCTGACTTTTAGAACCATTTTCAAATTTCCTGGAAATTCCAGGTTTATTGCTGTTTTCTTGGTTACATGGGAGCCCTATAACATACACCCTAGCTGTGATTTATAAAAATTCATCAGAAATATTTTTAAAATTCAATTTATCTCAATTGTTGCCAAATCTGAGTACTTCCCAATTGAGATAAAATCAAATTAAAAAAAAAGTAATTTCTGAATTTTTTAGAAATCACAGCTACAGTATATATTACCTAAGAACTTTAATTGTTAGTGATTAAATTTTTGAAGACTAGAATGCAATAGTCTTTGGAAAATATGTACAGAATGAATTTACATAGCAGGTATATGATAGATTTTCCCTTGAGGTCTCTCTTAACACACTGCATGTACTTTTAGCTATGAAATGAAATGAGCTAAAATGTGGTCAACAAATCTAATGCAGGCCTACTAGTTTGCCGGTTTTTATAGAAATCCAAGACAGTGAAGTAATTTTTTCCTCTGCTTTGGTTCATTTACAGGTAAAATCACATGACCCTTATAAAAAAGGAGGAAAAAAACTGTTGAATTTTAGCTTTTGGTAACTGAAAAATTACACATCCTAATGCAATTCTTAGGGAGAAATTTTGAGGAAATAAAACAAAGTGTAGCTGATGAAAGCATGTTTATTTCAAGCATGTTCAAATTTTTGGGATCAATAATGATATGTAAGAAAATTCACAGTTCCTAAACTGTTTGGAGCCCAATTCTGAAAATTGGTAAATACTCTGGTAAAAATATGGTTTATCCCCCCCCATAAATATCCTGATCATGTTAACATTCAAGGTCAAAGTTCAGTATTTCACCTTGAAAAATACTTTACTGACAAAACCCCCTCATGTGGAACACAACAAATGAGAGGTCAACTCAAAAGATTTCTTCACCACCAAATTGACTAAGTCAATTTGGAAGGGATTTTTTTTTTATTAATTTATTGATTTATTTTGTAACCAGAAATGAAAAAAATTGTATGCCTTTATTTCTCATGCAACCTACTAATAACATCGATTTTTACAAAAATCCGAGATGGTGAGGCAAATGTGTGTTTTTTTTTTTTTGTTTTTTTTTGTTGTTGTTGTTTGTTTTTTGAAAAGGAGAAAAAAAACTCAATAAAAGTGTAAAAGCCTGATGTTCACAGACCAATAATAGCAAGAATGAAGATGTGGGTTGAGAGTAGATGAAACAAGCTTATCCTCATGATAGGTATGTCACTATAAGAGAGAGTGTCTAGCAGCTGGCAGAATGCCTTTACATCAACCTTCCTCCTTCACACACTGCCACCTGCAGTCATAAAACAGACAAGCTCCAACTACAAGTCATGAGCATAAACATGGATAACAGCAGGCCAGCTGTACATGAGCATGTACTCTGATTTTGCATGCTTTGGGACACTGTCCGTGTGTCTTCTACAACAGATGATCAGAAAATTTACTGAAGAGGCTGATGTTTATTACTTTTATAAAATAAAGAACTCTGCTTGATTGTTACTTTTTGAATAATATTCTATTGGTTACTAGCTCTCGCTTTAGATGAGCTGAAGTTCCCAGAGTAAAAAGGCTTTTGTAAAAATTTTCAATTAAAAGCTGAATGATTTAGATGTTTGATGTTGCAATATTCATGACATGAAAATATTTGTTCCTCTAACTTTAAATCATAAAGTCAGAATTCTAGACTTTCAGGTTTGGAGGCTGCTGTTGTCTTGTACTCATCCTAAATATTTTTTATGCCAGTTCATTTTAGAAAGAATGCAAAAAAAAATCTGCCAGCTGTGCATATCAAACATACCATAAGAAGACTTAATAATAAAAAACAACAACAGAAATTCAGATGCTTTATGTATAGAATAAAATCACAACGGTGTGGTTTTTATTGCAATGCAAATATCAGAAAATGTGACAAAAAAGTTATTCACATAATTATATGAGCCGAATTCATCAGACTTTAGTATCTGAAAATTTTTTTGAGGGTAGTGGGATGGGGATCACCAGGAATGATTCAAACAGGGTAAAAGTGTAGTTCAGCATCCTAAATTATTTGGCAAAAAATTGAGAAAAAAAAAGATGTACATATTTTTATAGTATGCAATTTGATAGAAAATGGTGCAAAAATTTGGATTTGCAATTCATTTTAAAGATTTTTACCGTAAAACTCTCCTGCGAGCACAAGGATATGAATGAAAATCGAATTTTGTACACACTCAAGACTTCAAGAAGCCAGTTATGTGGTACAGAATCAAATGCTTTTTGGTAGTCAATGCAGGAGATACTCAAATTTCTTTACACTGTACATGCTTTAGAATTACTTCATCAATTATTAGCTGTTCTTTACACTCAAAGCATCTTTTAATGCAACCTTTCTGTTCTCATGACATTTTATTCTTTTTGCAATATTCATAAATCTTACTGACAAGGATTGAAGTGAAAATTTTGTAAATACTTGGAAGGCAAGTAGCTGGCCAATAGTTCTGCAATTTGGTCCTATCTCCAACTTTGTTAAGGAAAATAGTTGTGCTAGTGCTAAGGAATTTGGCTACTGCATTTGAGTCTATACGTATTCAGTTAAAAAATTGGTTAGAAAATGGTCTACTAATGTAAACATTTTTCACTAATATGCCTTGTATTATCTGCACCTGGGGCTAATTTTTTGAGTTTTTCACTGCATTGGTTATTCATCACAATTACATGCACTAAAACACATCTTGGTATTTCCCAGCTTCCTGTTGAGTAATTTCCCTTGTTCATTTGGGGTTTTTAACCACCACAGTGAGCAACTATAAGCAGTTGCCAATCCCTAGTTTAGGGCCACTGTTCCCAGGGAATGGAGAGAGCCAGCGCTATAAAACAAACACAACTTTCATGCCTCACTAGGATTTGAACCCAGACCCATCTAGGATGAATAGTCAGAAACCAGCACTTAGACCACTGTGCCACCTGGGCAGCTCCCGCACGGGGATAACTGGTTTTCCAGTTATTTGGGGAGCGGCGCCCCCACGGCCCGAGCTGACCTTGTGACTGGTCAACATCTGATGTCATGCCACCGCTTGTTGTTTTTTTTCGGTGCTGTTGGAGTTTGCAGGGACAGCTGTTCATCCAGCTGTTGGGGAGTCGCGGCCCCACGATCCTGAGCTGGTCTTGTGTCTTGCTTTTTCGTTTTTATTTATTTTCTGCACTGGCCAGTTGCCCGTGTTGTATACTCTACCTAATCGCTACCACGCTATGTACTAACACCCTGGTCTTGTGGTTTTGTCACCCTCCACTACTAACTGTTTATATTAACAGCTCAGTTCGTAGATTGCTGAGATTCCGTTCAGGTTCCACTCCAGGGTTTGTCTTCCTTGGATTACTTTTTCCCTTTTAGCTGGTTTGGGTGCTAGACCTACCTGCATGTTTGCCGCGTGCGGAGACCCGTGAGGCGGAAATGGGATGTCTGGCGACTGAGGTCGCAGGAGACCGGAGAAGTGCCTCCTGTGTACCAATACTCCTCTTCGACTCCGGCTTCGCTGTAAACGGGAGGCTGCTAGAGACTAACCCACCTCTAGTCAGAAGTCCTGTACCAAGTTGTGTACAGGGTTTTAGCGGCTTTATTGTCGTATAGCACGGCAGGGTAAGCCCGGAGGCTGTGGGATCATGCCAAAGGCGTTGGCATGACAGTACCCGGAGGCTGAAGTGTCCGCCGAGTGCGTGTGATCACAGCCAACGGACTATATCTGCAGCGTATAAGCTTCCAGAACTGTGTCCAGCGTCATTTTCTTGGCTTGCAGACCTCCAGTTCTCCCTTGTAGGGCTCGGTGGTGGGTGGAGTGGTCTGCAGACGAATCCTCCTCCTTTTTTCCATAGCTAAAAACAAAAACAAAAACTCCAAACTCAAGTCACCTGAGAAAATGATAGTTGACAACGACTCTCCTTCATCTTCTCAACCTACCAAGTCCCATAACCTTAAACGATCTTTAGATCATGACCTGGACCAAGAACATGGAACCTCTTCTTCGGCAGCTGTACCAGTCGCTCCGAAGCGTCGTCTCCCCTCGATTGCTGTGAATACGCATGCTACACACTTAGTTGTGGAATCCATCGATCCGAATGAGAGACTGTCCACCAGATCTCCCTTTTTCATTTCTAAAGCTTTGGACGCTGCGGTTGGCTCCTTGAAGTCTGTGAGGAAGCTTCGCTCTGGGGACCTGCTTGTCCAAACTTGCAGTGTTTCTCAGAGTAACACTCTTCTGCACCTCACTAGTCTTCAAGGCATTCCTGTCAAAGTGACACCTCACCCGTTTCTTAACACCTCTCGGAGTGTTATTTCAGAGTTTGATCTCTTGCCATGCAGTGGAGGACAAATTGGTGAGTGAACTTGCAGATCAGGGTGTTATTGCTGCACGTCGTATGATGTTCCGGCGCGATGGTTCTTTGATTAAGTCTAAAAATGTAATCTTGACTTTTAACTCCCCGAAAGTTCCGACCGAAATCAAGGCTGGCTACTTGGTCTGTGGAGTTCGCCCGTACATTCCCAGTCCTCTGCGCTGTTTTAGGTGCCAGAGGTACGGGCATTCACAACGTTCATGTAACAGTTCCGCTCGTTGCGCAAATTGTGGCTCCAGTGAACATGACGGGGAAGGTTGCACTTCTGCGGCCTGCTGTGTTAATTGTGGTGAGGCCCATGCAGCTTACTCCCGCAACTGTATGAAATGGAAGGACGAGATGGCGATCCAGCGCCTCAAGACTCTGGAAGGCCTCTCGTACCCTGCTGCCAAGGCCAAGTTGGGTATTCCCAACAACCGACAGCGTACTTTTGCCGCAGTAGTTCAGTCTCTGCCACAACCCGTGCAGCCCTTTGTCCCGCGCCCTGTAGCTCTCGCCGGACTTGCCAAGAGATCTACAGCTGAACAAGCGACACAGGTGGATTTCTCCAAGCTCCAGCTTATTCGACCAGCTGACTCTGCACCTTCTCTTTTGAAGACGACTGACTCTTCCAGTTCCCAGCAGAAAGCCTGCACGTGTGGAAGATCCGGCCCTAAATCCACAAAGGTGTGCAGTGTCCATCCAACTGTCGCGGTCCAACTGACCAACATTGCAACTGTCCCAGACTCGGCAAGGTCCCCACCCTCAACCAACATTATAGAGGAACATAAGGGGGAGGAGAGTGACAGTTCGTCCCTCTCCTGTGACTCATCTTATGTGTAGTTGTGTTCATTTTCGTGATGTGTTTTATCATTCTCATTCCTCAGTTTTACTTAATCGGCTAGTTTCTAACCATTGTACCATGTTTTTAATACTGTTTGTTTCATTGTCTTTTTTGGCTCTTCCATCATTCTCATGGTTTGGTTTTACTTGGTCAGCCAGATTTTGGGATTTATGCCATGTTTTTTTTTTAATACTGTTTGTTTGTCTTGTGTCTGGCGCTCTTTGGCCAAACATGGCCCTTACGCCATAAAAATCAACCAACCAACCAACCACCTGGGCAGCAATAGATTTTATCCAAGAGGCTTTGTATGTGCTAGTATATCCTCTTTGGGTCCATAAATATGCTCTATTATTATTATTATTATTATTATTGCTTGCAACAAACTGTCTATCTTTCTCTTTACATGTATTACAAAAATTCCTAACATACTGCACTTCCTCAATTGCTGATAGCTGATTTTACACATTAAAACCACCTTGTTTTATGTATACCCCTTGGACTATGGCCTAAAGCCACACAATGCAGGTAATCTTGGTAAAACCTATTCAGGTGAACTATCAAGTCGAAACCACCTCATTGTCTTTTTGTTTGTTTGTTTGTTTGTTTGTTTGTTTGTTTTCCTCTATCATTTAAGCATTCAGGTTAATTCTGATACATCTGTATAACAAATTATTTTCTTTGCCAACAGACTCCCACCCCATTCCAGTTCCAACAAGATTCTGAAACTCTTCACAGCATTTTCAACATTTTTTTCCACATAATAATAAAAATCTACAGATACCTTCATTTTTACAAGCCTAACAAATAACTTTGCATTTCTAAAAGCCTTTCCATAACCTTCCTTGTTAGTCTGAAACTAACAGTTTAAACAATCCTTTTATGTTTGTTTTTTCCCCTCAACCCTGGACAGCTCTACACACTTCTATTGTCCACTAAAAAATTATCTAACTTCCCTGTCCCTAGATAAACAAACGAAATGGCCTACCAAAACGAATACAGCACAATATTTTACACCAAAAAAAGGATTTTCAGACAAGGGGATAGAAGCAGCCGAATTCCGTGAAATTTCTGCTGCTTCTATGCCCTTGTCTGAAAATCCTTTTTTTTTTTTTTTTTTTTGTTGTTGTAAAATATCGTGTTGTATTCGTTTTGGTAGGCCATTTCATTTGTTTTAACATCTGTGTTTTTATACTTCATTAGTGTGGAAACTTCCAGTCTTTTTAACATTTGTGCTTTTTATACTTCATTACAGTTCAGATTTCCATAGGTTATGATGCACAGTATTCATTACTAAAACTTTCCAATTTGAGAACTTTATTACAATGAGATACATTTTTTAAAAGGCTTTACCATTTTTAGCTAGTATATTGTAATTTTACTTGACCAACTATCTTCCATTGTGTTTTTTCTTATGCTTCATTATCGTAAAGATTTCCATTGGTCATAATGTACAGTATTCATACAAAAACTTCTCACTTCGAGAACTTTGTTACAATGAGATATATTTTCAACAGACTTGGACATTTTTTAACGGATGTAAAGTGACTTTACTTGACCAGCGATTTTCCATTGTGCACGTCACCCACCATGAACGAAATTTTTTTTATTCAATGGACAATGAACAACATTAGAACAAGTAAGCATTTTGATTTTACAAAAAAGAAAAATTATATTTTATTTAGGTATGACGAACAGGACATAGAGTGGCAGAGGCGATATTACACAAAAAGTTCATGACAATGAAGAACATGCACATGCATGTCTGCACGAAACTTAAGAATAAAAAGTTGTACAGAGTGGGAGTTCATATTCACTTGTTCTTTCAGATTTTAGCATTTCAAACAAAAAAAATTGTGGAGGTTACAAAAAACAATACTCCCTTGTCTCCTTTGTCATATTAAAAGCACACTTTAATAACTCCAGCTTCTAAATTTTTTAACAATTTTTTCAGGTTACAGTTATACCTAGGGGTAGACAAACCCAAGGTGTCTAGTAGCCATGGCACTTGAAATTTTTCCTCTGGTACCCAAGTTTTTAAATTCTATTCTGAAATTTTCTTTTTCAAAATTTGTAATTCTTAACTGTCTCTTTTAATAAAACAACAAGTACAGTATATGTATTTTTGCACTATTGTTTGTAGACTGCTTACCAGAATACTGAATACTGAATATGCCAATACCAATCTTACCATAAAATCAGAACACTGAAAGTGCCAATATCAGTTTTTGACACTATCACCAGCAGAGTTGTGCATTCTGCAGTTATACTGACAGTGAAATTCTGCAGTGCCACTTAAGAGAGATAAATACATGCACATATCAGAGACGTTTGTAGTCATAGCATTAATTTCATATGGAATGCTTGTGTATATTTATTCATAAATGTTTTTAATTAATGTGATACACCAAAAGAAACAAAGATGAACTTTCCAAAATGAAAACCTATTTTGAAATGAAACAACTAATACAAATACAGTGCAACTTGTCTAATTCGAACGTTTTTAATTAAAATTCTTGGTTAATTCGAATTTTTCATTTGGTCCCTTGAATTTGCTATATAAATAATATTAAAAAAGCCCTTTAATTCGAACTTTTTTTTGCTTAATTCGAAGAAAACCCCATTTTCGTATTTTCAACAATTACCTTTTAAAATGGGTATGTACTGTTGTGGATGAAGTTCTGAGTTCTGGATGAAGCAACAAGTTAAACCTGAAACCATAACCGACTGCTTCGGAAAAGCAGGCTTCCAGCAACCCGATGATTAGTCTCAATTACGTCAAGGTAATGGTGGCGAGGAGATCATACCCACTGTGGAGTACTGGGAAGATGTAGGCCATGATGTACCGTATGAGGCTTTTGTGAGAGTTGATGACAATTTAGCTGTTAGTGGTGAGCTCACAGAAGATGAGATCTTGGCTGATGTTATGAATAAGAAGACCTACTGTGTATCTTCAGATGAAGAACTGGAACGGCCATAATTTCCTGAAGAGTGCCTTTACAAATTCAGTAGAGGCCTTAGTTAACCTCCAACAGTTAAGGAAGTTTGTTGAGGGACAAAAGAACATAAGTGACTCTCTATTTCATTCACTCAATAAACTTGAGGAATTTACACTTACCCATAACAAATTCTAAGAAGCAGGTTAAAATTTCACGTTTTTTTTTAGAAAAAAATTTTAAGTTTACCTTACTGTACTTTTTTTTGTATGTTATGAATAAATATGTTATTTTTTACAGTACTTGAATGTGCCCATATTCAAACTTGCCTAATTCAAATTTGTCGATAATTTGAATTATTTTTGTGGTCCCTTCAGTTTCGAATTATCCAAGTTACACTGTATTACATTATTTTGGCTAAAGTTATTTTCTAACAAAATAAATTATGTTGCTAATTCATTTGAGATATCAATAGACGTACTACTGTCCTTAAAGCTGCTTCACATGTTATTATATGTAGTACTTTCAATGTAGGCCATGCTAAGTAACAAATATAAATATGAAAAATAACATCAATGTCAATAACTTCAATAGGTGGTAAATAAATGAACGAACTTACTAGAATATTGTCCTTGAATAGATATTAGTCCACAGGCAGAACATTGTAGTAACCCTTATCAAATATAGGGTTACGTTGTCCTTTTTAGCATGTCGTTCGAAAATCGTTCTTTGTTTGAGTATTATTTCAAATATGACTATAAAAAGTTGTCTTTACATGATGGAATATGAGCAATACAATGCAGTAATTACTTCAAAAGTAAAATAACTTAGTTAAAACTATTATAAATTATGTAATATAAGGTCAATTTCAACGCTGAGGTGGGTGCAAATAGCTTCAAACTGAAAAAACCATCAGAAGTCAATGAAGTAAACAATTAATGCGACTAAAAGGAGATTACATAAAATCACATAAAAATCTTTAAAAACTGTAAAAACTGAAAAAGCACAGCTTACATCTCACACTTAGACCAAACTAGTTTCAACAGCCTCAATTACTGCCTTTTTCAGTGGTGTGTTTGCCGATATTTGGCCATTTGTACTAAATGTAACATTGGCCTCCACATATTCACCAGAGACACGTTTGTCACATGTAGCGTTATCGCATCATTAAGAGCTTATAAGTGATTTGACGTAATGATGCTTCATGGCGCCATCTGTTGGGCCAGTTGACAATCGTTATTAACATTTGGAATTATCGTCATTTAGGCTGAAGTCTTTTTTCCATTTTTTTTTATAAGATTTTTGTTATTTTCTTTCTCTTATATCTTATATATCAGGAATACCTCATTGAACAAGACATAAAAAAAAGAAAGCTTACAAAAAAATGGAAAAAAGAATTCAGCCTACATGATGATAATTTCAAATGTTAATAACAATTGTCAGCTGACACAATAGATGGCACCATGAAGCATCATCACATAAAATCACATGTAAGCTCTTATTGACATGATAATGCTATGTGTGACAACATGTCTCTAGTGAATACGTGGAGATCAATGTTGCATTTAGTACAACAGGTCGAATTTCAGCAAACACACCACTAAAGAAGCTACCGGTTGAGGCTGTTGAAACTAGTTTGGTCTAAGTGTGAGATGTGAGCTGTGCTTTTTCAGTTTTTAAGATTTTTATGTGATTTTATTTAATCTCCTTTTAGACACATTCATTGTTTACTGACATTGACTTCATTCAGAAGGTCTTTTCAATTCGTAAACTATTTGCACCCACTTCGGAGTTAAAATTGGCCGTATTTTACACAGTTTATATAATAGTTTTAATTAAGCTGTTTTACTTTTGAAGTAATTACTGCATTGTGTTGTTCCTATTCCATCACACAAAGGCAACTTTATAGTCATATTTGAAATAATACTGAAACAAAGAACGATTTTCGAATGACATGCTAAAAGGAAGTCCTACATAACCCTATATTTGATAAGGGTTAATACAATGTTCTGCCTGTGGACTAATATCTATTCAAGGATGATACTCTAGTAAGTTTGTCCATTTATTGTACCAACTATTGAAGTTATTGACATTGATGTCATTTTTCTTATTTCTGTTTGTTACTTAGCATAGCCTACTTTGAAAGCACTACATATCGATGGCGTATATTCCAGGCTAGCTAGGCTAGCTGCGAAGCGCAAAGAATAAATGCACAAATAAAAGTCAATTATCAACGGTATCAAGATATGTCGATGCTTTCGGTGTGAAAAAAATACGAGCGGATTCGCTTCTTTCGATTATGAGAATCAGTCTGGCGAGCGATGATCAACGGCATAATGCAGTAGGTCCGCAAGAGCCTTCGCTGTTCTGATGCAAAGAACTTCCATACTATCGCCTGCTAGCGTTTCCATAACAACATGAGTGAGTGTATGGACCATTGCTTGGCGCAAAGGGTTCGCTGAAAAAAGAAGACTTCGAACTACCTCAGTCCCTCCATGCTCCCAGCACATGTTTCACAAGAGTTGCTTCAGTTTCTGTGAAGTGTCAATGAATTAAAATTCAGTGATATTATATCTTAAATTCGTGGCTTTGTTGGATTCAAACTGTTTTGATAAATTTTGTGAAAGCTTCCCTGAACATCTACTATCAGAGCTTAAAGACCTCTATGCTTCAAATTTTGATACAGCTCGATTAAAAAATGAATTGAAGGTGTTTTATTCCCTTGATGAATATAAAACAAATCAGTAAGAGACATTACTTGTTACATAAAGTTGAATAATTGGATATAGTGTTTAAATGAGGTGTACAAATTAGCAGATCTAATATTAAACTTTTCATCAACAACTGCAAATGCCGAAAGAAGTTTTTCCGTATTAAAAAGAATCAAGATATATCTTAAAGCCACACAAGGACATGCACATTCAAGCAACTTGGCTGGTTTGTTAATAGAGAAAAACATTTTTAAATATGAAAAAATACTCAGAAGAAACATTTTTGTGAAAATGTAACACTTAAGTTCACACAAAAGGAAAGAAGAATAGAGTTCATGTACAAATAAGCGTTCAAATCCTAATCCTCATAATTCTTTGGTATCATGTTAGCAATAGCATGTACCTAAAATTTAGAAAAAATGTTACTTCTATTATTTAACAATTGAAAAACAAATTTCGCAATTTTTAAAAAACAGTATTGTGGGGAAGGGGGAGAAAGCTCAAGTCTCGGACCCAAGATACACCACTGCTACATATAATAACATGTAAAACAGTATTAAGGACAACAGTACGTCTATTGATATTTCAAAAAAAAAATTAATACTGTAAGTGTTTAATATGTTACCTAATTTTAGTTGTGGATTTTACACTAAATTATTGAACAATATCTAAAACAGAACATTTTGACTACTGAAGGTCATAATTCTGTTTGTGTAGTTGTCTCCTTGTATCTAATAAAAAAAACATGCTGGCTTTTGAAAAAAGGAGCAGGCACCTGAAGATTTTGGTTGCTTACCCAGGTTATACTATTATTTCTCTAATACCTACTAGCATATCTAATCCTACTAGCATCCCTCACACTTACTTTAGCAACAGGTTTTTGTTTGTTTTTGCATGTATGAACATGGGGATGAATTTCATGCTGCATTTTAACAAAACAAAGAGCAACTGCTGTACTGAAAATAAGCTTAAGAAACAATATATGCCATCAACACTTACCTAAATTTTCTGATTTGTACACAATTGCACCTTTCTTGGGGCGACAAAAAGGAAGAGAATAATATTCATATGGCAGTTGTGTTAATGTACTAGTCATTTTAACTGCTTTAACATCTATGTAATCACTTTTGGAATATTCCACAGGAGCTACTCCAGGAACATAAAATCCATGGCATGGATTTATAACTACAACCGAGGACAGTAATAATAAATATGCTCTGTGCCAGAAGTATCTAACTACATCCTGAAAAAGAAAGACAAAAACAAAATCAGAAAATTTACATGTACAAAAGTCTTGCACAAATAATTAGCATATTAAGTTATTATTTTAACGGATATCAGAGGTTACAACTACTGGTGAAGAACACAAAAACACTTCAGGGGCCCTTCCTGTTATCTGCCCGCCACTATTTGACTTCCGAATAAGAACGCTTTCAAGTAGTTCCCAATTTCGGAAGTAGAACACAGAGCCCTCGACAGCAGATGCGCAATGATCATGTGTTTCTCTATGCATACCACTTATGTGCACATTGCCCACTGGAAATGTTATGCGCAGTGATGACGTTCTTTTGACCGTTTGTCTGCGCTTTAGAATTGCGTGTGGTTTTTCAAAAGGAATGTTCTTTTAACCGTACAAAGTAGCCATATTTTAATACCAATTATTAAGCAATACATATGTCCTGGGACTACGATAATATCTGACTAATGGCAAGTGTACAACCGTCTATCTGAAGAAGATTATTTACACTTGCAGGTAAATAATTCACTGAACTTCGTAAATCCCAACACAGGTGCCCATACTCAATCAGTGGAATCTATGTCGGGTAAGGCGAAATTTAAAAATAAAACTCGTTGGGGCACTGATAGGAGCATGTTGGATTCGCACCTATGTGGATTTATGCGGCGAAAAAGACTGAAAACTACTGATGATCCATTTTCAGAAATTATGAAAGATATCATAGCGTATTGGCCCCCAAAGTAATATTGGTACCTAATTTGTAGCTATTTGTTTTCTTATACTGTATAATTTTTTTCTTTTATATATTTCTGAACAATTTAGATTTTATTAAAAAGTGAATAAGTCGGTTTTCGAGTGAACTACTTTCTCTTATGTTAGGTGTGATCAGGTTTCATGTAAACAAAGCGGAATGATACACTCGAAATTGGGAACTGCTTGAAAGCGTTCATATTCAGAAGTCAAATTGTGTCATTTCATGTAACAATGAACAAAAGCAAACAGTGGCGGGCAGATAACAGGAAAGGTCCCACTTCAGTATGGCCATGATCGCTCCGTCTGGATCCCTTGAAACTTGGGGTTTTCTGTAATTCGGAACACTATGTGCAACATTAAAATAAGGATCGTAATACTGTATCTTAGGTTTAGGTATTCAAAAAACCCCTAAGTTTTATTGATCCTTATTGTGTTGCCACCCTAAATTATGGAAAATGTCAGCGGTAAAATAAATTATTCAGAGTTGCAAATGGTGAATTTGCTGCTAAAGAAAAGGAAATTAGAATGTTTTTTGAGGATTTTTGTCATATGAATTGCCCGCAACCCCTTTCCTTTGGTATCCGGGTGCTGCGGCAGCGCTATGTCTACAATCCGTAAATGCAGGCCTTCCAAATTTCAAGAACTGAAGTCAGTAAAAAAATATTTCAAATCTGTCAAATGTACTGATTAAATGTTTCGATCATTTTGATTCAAAGTTGACTTATTATGCAGATGGTTCATTTATTTTAAATATTTCATATGTCAGAATTACAATATCTGGCACTACTTTTACCTTACAGCGACTAAAACGCAATCGGTACATAACCATCTCATTATCGGCACTGCCACTGATGCACTGTAGCGCATAAATTACCCAAAAACAAACAAAAAAAAAAGGACCCATAATTACATATTCTATGTGTCCTTTGGGACCCATATTTTATTTCGGATTTCTTTAACATGCCATTTGGCAAAAGTCAAATTCGTGAGGATTAGGGAGAGAATGAAAACAGCCAGCAATGCAGCATCCATCATGATTATGTAAATATAGAACATAAGATTACGTAAATGTACACATGTCCTGATTAATTTATTAAACCTTTCAGCTTTTTTAGTTAGTATTGGTAGTTGAAATTAAAAATTTGAAAAACAAACATTTAATGAAAAGACTGAACGATTATACTCACAGAAGTATAATTAATTTTAGTTTAATTATTTTTTTAATTTTTTTCAGTTTTAATTTGAAAAACAAACATTTAATGAGAGTGCTGTGAACGACTATACTTTACTAAAAGTTGTACGTCTACTCCAATGATTGTTCGTTAAAAGTCTAAAAACTGTTAAAAAGTAGTCGTCACCCAGTTCCTGTGTTTTGAAAAATAAAAACTGCTCTGGTGTTTTGAGCTGACTTTAAAATGCACTGTCTTTGTGGTTTCATTATGATAAAATTTAGTTGAAAATGATAAAACTTAATTCTGTCAGTACTTGATTTTTTTAAAGATTGCTTTCAAAGAGCATAAATTAAAGTGTTGAACAATGTTCATTACATTTATTTTTCATTTGCGTACGTAAGTATAAATATTCATTATTTCTTGATTCTTTTGATTTTTTAAAAAGGACCCAGAATATTCTCACAAAGTACCCACTTTTTAAAAATCTGTGGGAACCTAGGACCCAGGTTGATAACAATGCAATTGGAAGCTCTGATTATTATGCTAACATTAAGACATACATAGATAAGAATTTCACTTGTAACTGTGAAATTATTGCAGTAACCTTATACTTTACCTTAAGTGAGGTTTTGGCAAACTTTTGTGGCAACGTATTACAATACCTTTTAAAAAACTCAATTTTAAGTCAATTATGTGATGCCGATATTTTTCATTCTCTTTCTTTCTCTCTCCGTTTGTGCGAAGTTTGACAAAACAACACCAACAGACTGCGATAGGTTGGCTGTTGTTGCCAACCCTACAGGGTTCTTACACATTTACAGGAAATAAAGTCCACGACTTTACCAGGAGTCCATCAAAAAATTTTTTTGCTAGAATCATAGAGCTTTATTTTATATTTTCCAAATTGGGGTAAAATTCACTATGGAATATACACAGAGCTGCAGCTCGCCTCAGACCAAACTAAACTTTTAACTCCTTTCTTTTCACTTGTGCACACCACTGTACAAGCCATCATGCCGAAGGCACAGTTCCTTTAGCAATATTCTTTTTGTCCCTATCTTATCCCCCAGTACCAAAGGAACTATGTGAAATCCTAAGGGACAAGTGTCTATTAGATCTCCTTCAGGACTGTCTGAGGTGTCCATTGTCCACTGTTAGAAAGTTTTGTTGTTTGGAGATAATCATTAATATTAATCTTATGGCAGCTGTTCTGTACTAATTAAAACTTGCCGTTGTTCAGTGGTGTCCATTAATGGAGATTTCACTGTCTATATTCCTCCCTTAAGTTTTTGATTTATTGTGGTGATAGTTCATAAAATTTCAATTTGTGACAATTCTGTGGAATATCTTTTTTGGCTATTTGAAATATGTACTTGTCAATTTTAAGTCAATTATGAGGAGGCCTTGAGGTAATAGGCTGCAATTTAAAAAAAAAATTAGATAAAGGAGTTTAATGAAAAAAAAAAAACATGTGAGGAAATTGTTAATTGTGAGGAAATATATATTTAAAAAAATGAGGCCAGTATACATATGTGGAAAATAGCTAACTAAAGGAGTTAAAATCATTCTTTTTTACCTTTCTCTGTCTCTTTCTTCAAAGCCTCTCAGAATCTTATTTGGGAAGTTCAAAATGTCTCCATGTTAAAAGTTTAAGGAGGATACATTTAAGGTATATTTCTCCCCACTCCCATTCTTCATCAAGAAAATACTGATGGCCCTGCTTAAATTTCAAGTTACCAGTTCCAGCACCCATTGAATTTTTGGAAAGCCTACATCTGTGTTTCAAAGTGTTTACTCATGGAAATATTTTCACAGTTCTTATACTAATGACTTTTAAGTTGCCATAACTGTGAGGCTATCCCATACACAGTGGTTGCCCTGGCTTTTTTAGTTTTTGCCGAACACCATTCAACAAATATTTTTTCCCCAAATGTAATCTGGAGTTCCCAATTGTTGCCAGATCTTCATTATTCAGTTCTTGTGAATGGTTGCCAGATTCATGAAACATTTATTTCAAAAGAGTATGAATTTCCACTTCCTGGGGATGATATATGGAGATTTCACATTCCAGTTATTAGAAGAAAGATAAATTTCCAAGCTTTCACAATAGAGAAGAGGGCATAAACTGGAAAATGGTGCAATTTACTTTGAGTCCTTCCAACAGGGTTTGGCTGAAGTGTTTTTCAAAATGAGGGAGGTTAAGGCAATCTTAGAGTTCCCCATCTTTACATCTTCCTGGTATTCTTTTAATCTATTAGTGACGCTTCAATAAGAACTTCTGATGTAGAGTTTGTCCAGTTGAAATTTTTATTGGAATAGAATAGTCCCCCGGAAGATCAAGTGAGTCCATTTTATCTTTGTTATGAAACAAAAGCTTGCGAGGTGAAACTAATTGCGAGGTTGTAACCAAACTTTCTGAAAACTTTTTTTTTTAATAAGAGGAATTTGGATGGAAAGGAATGGAGTCTCTGAATTGTGGATTTTCTTTGTCTGTTTGGGGAGCTTTTACTTTTGATTTAATTTCAAACTGCTGAATTAGGGGTTGTTTTTTTTTTGTTTTTGTTTTTTTGTTGTTGTATTTTTATTGAAGAAAACAATGAGAAAGCAATATGCAAGATTTTTGCATACAGATCTGGCAACATTGGAAGTTTTCATCCAAACTCTGGCTGAAGGATAACTAACGATACAGTTCGAAAGCTCCCATGCAAAATATGTAACTTTTACGTAACTTAAGCACGTTTCCTTTTTCTTCACATTATTTATTTCAGTTATGTGTCGCTGCCCAATTCTTTCAATGTAAGAGCATGTTTGTTTTTTGTTTTGTTTTGTGATTGAAGGTTTAATGACCAACATGAGCAACTCAATGGGCTATAAGCGGTCGCCCATCTCTAATTTAGGGCACTGGTTTCAGGGAAGAGAGAGAGTTAGTGCTGTAATACAAACACAACATCCATGCCTCACCGTGATTCGAACCCGGACGAATGGTCATAAGGCATCCCTTAGACCACTGCACTAAGGTGCATCGCATAAATATAGAGACAGTAGACTTTGCGCCGTGAACGCAATGCGAATATAGGTAGGAAGCTGAAGTGGTACCTAATTAGACATAACCTACAACAAACGTTTCGATCCGTCGAGATGACCGGATTGTGTGAAAAGAACACCACAAAGTGAAATAGTGTAATTTTAAGTGTCTCATAAATATAAAGACAACTATGTAAAGTAGCCACATGCAAATGAGATGTACAAATTAGCATGTTGTATGCACGCACATGGGCCGTGATTCGGTCCAGCCTACAAAAGACAGCGGACCTGCCGTCAGACATTCATTTGCCGAAATGTCACGCAACAGTCAACTTTCTGGTGAGGAGGTGCAAAAGATTGAGACTGAGAGCAAACGGATTGCCCGTAGCGAAAATTTGTAAAGCCATGGAGAGGAGCAGGGCAGTCATTTATAAGATTTTATTGAAACACAGAGCATTAACTGCCAGAAAACGGCCTGGAAGTCCTCGAATAACAACCAAACGAGATGATTGTGCCATCATGTGTTTAGTTTCATCCCAAAGGTTATCACTACATCAAGTTTCTCGGACTGTTGGTGTCACCGTCTCAAAGGACACAGTTCATCGACGAATCAAGGAAAGTAGCAACATTGTGCTCTATAAAATGCGCCATCTGCCACACCTCACACGGCGCCACAAGGAAGCAAGATTATTATGGGCAAGCAGCCACATGCACTGGATGGACGAGTGGATCACAACTATTTTCTCCGATGAGAAAAAGTTCAACCTGGATGGTCCTGACGGTTGGAACTGCTATTGGCATGATTTACAACGCGAGCCATGAACCTTCTTCAGCAGACAGAAAGAAGAGGAATATGTGATGGTCTGGGGAGCTTTTGCGTTCAATGGGACAATGGATATCAATTTTCTGCAAGGCAGGCAAAACTCCGAAACATATCAGGACATACTCAGCAGCCACCTTCTACCGTTTGTCGAAACTCTAGCGGGTTTTGATTATCTGTTCCAGCAAGACAATGCCTTTATCCATCGGTCTGCATCAACAAAAAGCTGGTTTAACACTTATTGTGTTACTGTAATGGATTGGCCAGCACTCAGTCCAGATCTGAACCCTATCGAGAACCTCTAGGGTATCCTAGCTCATGATGTGTATGCGAATGGACGGCAGTTCTCAAGTGTGGTGGCATTGAAAGAGCAGGTTTAACGAAGCTGGTACGTACTCCGTCCAGAACTCTTACATCACTTGGTGGACAGCATGCCCAATCAGGTTTTCACTGTTATTCGGAACAATGGCTCCACTATTCGTACCGGAGGTGCTCATAACTAGCAAGTCTTTATACTTTTGAGACAACGTATTTCTGTTTTTTTCTTGTACTTGGCATTGAAATTGTTGTTTCCATCAAACTGTTGCGCAGCTGCGTGTCCTGTGCTATTTTTGCTATAAATATGAGGTGTACATTTCAGCTTGTTGTTGTTTCTTTTTTTTTTTTTTTTTTTTTTTTTGATTGGAGGTTTAACGACCACCGTGAGCAACTCAATGGGCTATAAGCAGTCGCCCGTCCCTAATTTAGGGTCACTGGTTCCAGGGAAGGGAGAGAACCAGTGCCGTAAGACAAACACAACATCCATGCCTAACCGGGATTCGAACCCGGACCCCTTACGGACGAATGATCAGAGGCCAACGCCTTAGACCACTGCGCCACCGGGGCGGCCTGTTTCTTTTTTATTCGAGAATTTGTTCTGTCTCTATATTTATGTGACGCACTATACCAGGATGGCAGAGCATGGTTTCCACCACTAATTAAATTAGTTATTTTCACTACTTTGTACATTAAGTTCTTCCAAAGTGATAAAGGTTATCTCTTCACAGTTTTCGCCATGGCGTTTGTTCATGTTTGAGATGTATCTTTGAGAGTGCTGTATGTGCTATAAACACTACCACAATAATTCTCAGACACCAGTTGCCAGGGTGGGTTTGTTTACAATTTAGAACAGAGGTTCATTTTGAGATACGTTATATCCTCAGCTATGTCTAACACTCACATACACACCTCCCACCGGAGGAGGTTATGAAACAGCTGAGGATGTAAGATAGCATCAGTCTAAAATGTAAGTTAACGACTTGTTTTAGAAGGTTAGGAAATATATTTCAATCAAACACAAATCAAAACACAACTGAATGAATGTTACAAATACCTCTAATATAAAAATTAATTTCTTATTTCTTCCATTCATTTGTTTTAATTACATTTATCAATTCATTAAACTGCATAGTAAAAACCATCCAGACGAATAAAGAAGGCTACTGGCTTAAGCCATTGTGTTTACAAAAAGTGTGACATCAGTACCTTCTAAATGCAAGCAAGTCTAGAAAAGTCAGTTCAATTGCATATTAAAAACCATCCAACTAAATAAAGAATGCTACTAGACTTTTCAAAAGTTCATTATTCTACTTACATGCATTCTTTTGCATTTCCTTGTAGAACTATGTATGTTGTGTTGTAGCACACGGAGTCATGGTGGGAAACGGAAACAAACATGCCAAACCACTTTGGAAGTACAGCCTTTGCAGACTGTATTTTATAGTCCTAGCAAAGACCAACATGCTTGTCGGGGCACAATGTTATGCAATATTTGAGATATGACTCCATCCATTTGGTTTACTCTTCATCAGCAGGCTACAAAATTTTATTCCACATGCTGCCAACTAGACAGCACTAGTCTTTTTTTTTTTTTTTTTTTTTTGATTGGAGGTTTAACGACCACCGTGAGCAACTCAATGGGCTATAAGCAGTCGTCCGTCCCTAATTTAGGGTCACTGGTTCCAGGGAAGGGAGAGAGCCAGTGCCGTAAGACAAACACAACATCCATGCCTGACCGGGATTCGAACCCGGACCCCTTACGGACGAATGATCAGAGGCCAGTGCCTTAGACCACTGCGCCACTGGGGCGGCACAGCACTAGTCTACCATATCATTATGAATATTCACATATTTAGCAACACATCTTCACATCAAACACACATTGGATAACAAATCCTGTGTATTAATGAAGTCACGGCCAAATCTTTGTGATGAAATCATACATAAGACTGACGAAGAAATAAAAAAGCTGAACATTTTAACGGGATAAAAAATTAGAATGTGCAGTAAAACAGTGTGAATAAAACGTAGCACAAGCAAGACTAGACAGAATTGTTGGTGTTAATTCATTTATGTAAATATTAAACTGGAGCACATAACTCTATTCAAAATATAAATTATTGACATTTAACAACAGAGGGAAAAAATAATGATTAGAACTGACGAAATCTTCGCTCCGTTTGACTTCCGTTTTCAGAAATGTTTTCCTTAATTTTCAAGCTGAAATGCTAATATTTATGCAATAAATTGATATCTAACAACAATACTGAGGAGAAGGACACTGCGAGAGAAAAAATTACTATTACGGGAGAAATCTTCACTCCAACTTCCGATTTCGAACGTCGTAATTCCGTCCTACAAGAGAAAACAACGACCCTCCACCCCTCCCTCCCCCATTCTGTTCATTTATGTATCGATCACAAGAACCACACAAATGGATGAATCTCATGCCAGAAGATTACAGGGATATTTTTGCACCGTCTAACTTTCTTTTTGAAACATTTTCCTCCGTTTTCAAGCTGAATACAAATATTTATGGAATAAAATGACATTTAATAACAATACTGGGCCGAAGGAGCGTCGCTAGAAAAGAAAATTACAATTACGAGAAAATCTTCACTCCGTTAAACTTCCGTTTTCGAAAGTTTTTGAAAGATGAAATGTCGTTCCCTAAAGGAGAAACAAACCCATCTCCCAAGTAAACAGCTTACAATTTCTCTTCAGTTTTGCAGCGATCTCGAGACTGGCCCACTTGACGACGAAAAAGCGGAATGCCGCGAATTCGCGGAAGAATCTCGTGTATGTGAAATACAGACCTGCCAACCTCTCAGAATCAAAAACGTAACACTGAAATGAAAAAATAGAAACAAGATGCGTGCTCATAATTTTTGACGCCTATTTCAGCTATACTAATTCTCAATGGTGTAAGGTGTAGCTATATAAATTCTTGATGGTTGCAGGTGTAAACGGAGGGAGGTTGCTTCGAATAAACAGACACTGGTTCACATTTCAGCACCGACCAATCAGCAGCTTTAAGTATGATGAAAAGTCGAAAACACGAATCAGTCTCAAACGTTATACGAAACGAGTCGGGATTAGTCCATTGGTTGCTGATTGCACCTGACTTGACTTACTTTATTTTCGTTGGGAAACTAGACGCAGGGGAATTTGTTAAGAAAAATTGGAAACCTCTCCGAGAAAAAAACTTTCGAAGAGGAAAAGCAGATTCCACATAAATTTTACCCTAAGGGGAAAAAACAGACTTTTTTTAAAAAATCGTATTTTTGGTGGCAAAACCCATCATATAGTGCTGCAGCATGACTTATCATACTAAATATGATAAAATCATAAGAGCTGGCAGGTGTGGAAATATCTTAAAAGTATAACTGTGCAGTACGGGGATTTCTACGGGGACATATTACTTTTTGACAAATTTCAGGTTTTTTTTGTTTTGTTTTTTTGATTGGAGGTTTAACGACCACCGTGAGCAACTCAATGGGCTATAAGCAGTCGCCCGTCCCTAATTTAGGGTCACTGGTTCCAGGGAAGGGAGAGAGCCAGTGCCGTAAGACAAACACAACATCCATGCCTGACCGGGATTCGAACCCGGACCCCTTCCGGACGAATGATCAGAGGCCAGCGCCTTAGACCACTGCGCCACCGGGGCGGCTTTTTCAGGTTGCACACCAATCCGTAGTCAGGTTGATGTGCAGAACAAATGCTCATCAGGTTCATTAAATGCTTGGTGGAAAATTAGTACATGATGATAAATCCATAAAAATGTTAGTAATTTGTGTGAATTTCTATTGGGGAAAAAAATGTCTTATTTTTGTTTGTTTGGAAGGTTTTTTTGTTTTTTTTTTTTGTTGGAGGTTTAACGACCACCGTGAGGAACTCAATGGGCTATAAGCAGTCGCCCGTCCCTAATTTAGGGTCACTGGTTCCAGGGAAGGGAAAGAGCCAGTGCCGTAAGACAAACACAACGTCCATGCCTCACCGGGATTCGAACCTGGACCCCGTTCGGGCGAATGATCAGAGGCCATCGCTTAGACCACTGCGCCACCGGGGCGGCGTTTGGAAGTTTAACAACCACAGTGAGCAACTCAATGGGCAATATATGAACAATTGCGTGTCACTGATTTAAGGTAACTTGTTCCAGGAAAGGGAGAGAGCCGGTTCCATAAGACAAGCACACCAAACCAGCTTCATCCAAGAATCGAACAAATGGCAGAAGCTTCCGCTTAGACCATCGCACTACCTGGGTAGCAAAAATACATCTTTACTAGGAAGCACATTAAAATATAAGAAATAAATGCAACACATGGAGCCTTTCTGAAAATCTATCACCCACTATCAAAAATAAAAACTCCCATGATTGTATATTGCTGAACAGATATTACAAGTTTTTTTCCAAAATATGCCAAGTTGTAGGGCTTCCTTTATGGTAAAAATCTCAATGCTGTAATACTTTATGCAGTAACATTCTCTTCTTCTCTAATGATTAGGCAAGTCTGCCTGTTGTAGCCACACTGCTTTATCTACCTCTTCTTTTGTCTGCCTATGTCTCATTCCTTTTTGCTTTATAAATTAAGAGAGACTGATAGTATTTTACCTATCATTCTTTCAACATGCTCCATCTTTTACTGTAGCAATAAGTTATAAATATGTTAAATCTTTCACATTTCTGACTTGATTTAAACTTTTTATTTTTTGGGAGGTTTAATGAATATCATGAGCAACTCTATAGGCTATAAGCAGTAGCATATCCCTAATTTCAGGCCACTGACTCTAGGAAAGGGAAAGAGACAGTGTCTTAAGACAAACACAACATCCATGCTTCACTGGGATTCAAACCCAGACCTATCTTGGGCAAATGGTCAGAGAAGCCAGCACTTAAACTGGGGCGAATGTCTAAACTTGAAGCACTTCTCACTCTGCGTTAGACTATTTTAGCGTGACTTATATTTTGTTATACACACCTCACTATATCTTTCAAGGTAATTAATTAATGAATGGAGGTTGAAACGTCCCCTGATGCTGGAAATAACTGAGAGAAGTGAAATAAAGTTAGAATCAAGCTTATCTAGGATGGATGCAACTCCTTGATTTGGCCATTTGTCAACAAGTCTGTTAAAATATGTTTCATACGGAAACGCAATGTCTTAACAAACTTCTAATGCTGGCAAGACTTTTCAGAGTTAACACATGATCAGAATTTCACCTTTTTACTCATAAAAATTCATTTAGCGATGTAAAGCAACTCTGATTTTTAGTCCAGCAGATGTTTCGGTTAATCTATCACAAACACCGTTGAACTAGAACATCCCAGTAAATCGCAAGAAAAAATTCCATTAGTCACTGTCTATGCTTGACTAATCTACATTACAAGCAACCCCTATATTCCCAAATCCTCATGTTTATTTTGATTCCATCTTCCGGAATGAAAATCACTAATGTGTGGTCTAAGAACATGGCACAACTCATAACAGCGGAAATGACTAGCATCCTAAAGATGAAACGTTCGTAAATAACATGCTTCCAATTAAATAGCTATAACTTTGACCTGAAGACAAATACGAATTGTGCTATTAGAGCTGCGTGTGCTAGTTTTTAAAATAAACTCTTTCATTTGTCTTATCAATGATTACGTAAAATTCAAAAAAAAAAAATAAAAAGGCACGGAGACGCCAAAAATAATACCGGTACCAAGACAAAATACGGCTTGCTACGTTTCCCAAAAAAACCAACCCTAAAAGAAAAAAAATTATACAATTCTTGAATAATTACTATAAAATTTGAAAGTAAATATTAAAAAGATTCTGCACAATATATAAAATACGAGTTTGCTACAAATGCAAACCCATTACTCACAACAATCGCCATCTTCGGCAACTGCTTCTGTGGTTGTTGCCCACATTTCTAAAGATAAATAATGAAATTGTTTGTGACTAGGCTTACTTCCGTTACATCAGTTCTGCTTTGCACTCTACCTGGCTTTTCTGAGAATTGTTTTATTTTTTTTTTTTTTTATTGAAGGCTTAACGACCACCGTGAGCAATTCGATGGGCTACGACCAGTCGCCCGTCCCTAATTTAGGGTCACTGCTTCGAGGGAAGGGAGAGAATTAGTGCCGTAAGGCAAACACAACATCCATGACTCACCGGGATTCGAGCCCGAGCCCATCTCGAACGAATAGTCAGAAGCCAGTGTACAGGGAATCCCGATGTATCACAAGTAATCACGAAGGTTTAGGTGAACAACTTTTTGTCAATAAAATATGAGAATGTGGCGTAAATACTCTGTTCAAAACTGCAAGTATTTATTACTTGGCACTGAACTTCATCAACGGGCTTGTAGAACATATTAACAAGTTATTTGTATATTTTGGCAGGTAATCGCAAGTTACCTGTATGTTTTTGTGTTATGCATAGTTCTTTATATTGTTTTTTCTCGTTAAAGGTCGTGTAACTTAATGAAAATAGTTTTCGATTATCTTAGTATCTACAGTGCATACTCTCTAGAATCCTAATTAAAGACCAGCGGAAATTCCAAAACTTTTTTTGGTAAAAAGTTTTTGAATTTCCAAAGTTCTTTTCTAAAGACACTGCGGCATAATCCGTGTTTTCGCTGTCCAATAGCTCAGCAATCAAGATATGCAGATATAGTGAGATACAGTATGATGCTTCATGACTTGATACGAAAATCTAAAAAACTATTGGTTGACTGGCTTCTTGGTGGAGAGCGCAAATATTTAACCAATTCTTAAAATTTAGCCAATTATTGGATGATACAAAAACTTTTTTTTTTATCGGAAATTCAAAAAAAAAATTATTAAATAAAAGTCTTTGAATTTCTACTGTTCTTTATTAAAGATACTATGACTCTATTGAACAACCTTTGCAAATACTTCAGAGAAACCTATTTACATACAGAAGGTTTGTTTCACTTTCTAATGGAGGTCTTAACAGGAGAACTTTGCTTTTTCTCTCCCATTGGAGTTTTACTTTCGATTTGCGAATTCTTTCCTTTGACGGTTTTTGACTTTCGGTGCCAAATAGCTCAGCACTCAAGATATATGCAGATAGACATTGAAAGGTCATGACTTGATACGAAAATCTATAGAATTGTTGTTTGACTCTGGCTCCTTGGTGGAGAGTGAAAAAATTTAGCCAATGCTTAAACTTTAGCCAATCATTGGTTGACTCTTGTTTCTTGGTGGAGAGCGCAAAATTTAATGAAGTGATATTGAAAGCATGTCATGACGTCAAGAGGCAGTCTGCTACATTAGTTATATATCAAATATTCGAGGGAAAAGACTCATCCACTTCCTTAATTGTAATTACATAGATTTCCTTTCGTTCTTATTTCTCAAACTCTTAACTTTTCAGAGAGGATTATCTTTTGTATGGATTATTCGAGAAACTTTTTTTTTTTTTTTGATTGGAGGTTTAACGACCACCGTGAGCAACTCAATGGGCTATAAGCAGTCGCCCGTCCATAATTTAGGGTCACTGGTTCCAGGGAAGGGAGAGAGCCAGTGCCGTAAGACAAACACAACATCCATGCCTCACCGGGATTCGAACCCAGACCCCTGACGGGCGAATGATCAGAGGCCAGCGCCTTAGACCACTGCGCCACCGGGGCGGCCGAGAAACTTTAGTGATCTTATCTTAAATGTTTAAAAAAAATATATAGATAGCTTGTTTCTATTCTATTTATTCGAACCGAGGAAGAACCATACACTTATTGACATTTTTTTCTGAAAGCAAGGTTTTTCATGTGTTATTGTGTCTTCTTGATAAACGAATAAGCAAATTAATAATATTGCAGCTTTCCATTCTATATGTATAACGACATCATGTGTTGTTTCACGGAAACTATGAGCCGCCTCGATGGCGCAGTGGTCTAAGCAATGCCTTCTGATCATTCGTCCGAAAGGGGTCCGGATTCGAATCCCGGTGAGGCATGGATGTTGTGTTTGTATACGATGTTGGCTCTCTCCCTTCCCTGGAACCAGTGACCCTAAATTAAGGACGGGCGACTGCTTATAGCCCATTTTCTCATGGTAATCGTTAAACCTTCTATCAAAAAAAAAACAACTATGAGGAAATATTATGGCTGCTGATGGTCATTCTTCCCAAATTTGGGACAACATTGTCCTGCAAAAGGAAGCTAGCTATAGTTTCGTATGGCAGGTCCACAACTCATGTTTTTGTAAAATCTCCTGTTTTAAATTTGAGGCTGATGACTCCAGGGAAGGAAAAGAGACTGCAACGTATGAAAATCACAACTTCCGTGAATTATCCTTGACTCAAACCCAGGGGCATATGACACGAATGGCAAGAACCCAAATCCGCAGACCTTTCCGTCACCGGAAAGGCCAAAACCTATATGTCACTTTCGGAACTTCGACCAGTACCCAGGAGCCATAACACCATTGTTTACGACGTTATAGTAGGTGGAGCCGAGGTGGAGCACACTTTCTTTTCCTGCTTTCTTCTATCAACCGAAATAGACAGAGCATAAACAAACGGAAGAGCGAATGTTTACATAATGTCGTTGTTTATGGTATTTATCATCACAAAACTAACTGGCTAGCGATAAAAACATAGTTGATTCATAACTTACATATCTCAGGGCGCTCTGTAGTTGTGGAGGTTATACAGTAGAGTCTCGAAAACTCGGCACTCAATAACCCGGCAGTCCGGATAACTCGGCCAGACCCTGGCAGGGCGAAAAGAACCCGCGTGCGTGCAGACCCGTTCAAGGTCATTGCCCACGTGCGTGCAGACCCGTTCAAGGTCATTGCCCGCGTACGTGTGTCCCCTCTTCCCGCATTTCTTTTTCTCGCCGGCGCGCGCTCAGCCGTTCAGTCTACCTGCAGCCTTTGCCAGGGTTAGTCGATTTCTTAATCGCGTTGCGTAACTCAATGTGGGTGAGTGTACTGTATTGTTCAGAGCTGTTTCAAAGTTTGTGGGTGCTAGACAGTAGTACTCTGCGATGGCATCTTCCTTTAAAAGAAAACAAGTAAACTAGTCTATGAAGCAAAGGTTGGGGGCATTAAAGTGACTGGATAAGGGAGAAAGTGTCAGTGCAGTGGCTAAGGACTTGGGAGTCGGCAAAAGTACGATTGGAGACTGGAAGAAGAAGCGGACGGAAATCGAGTCGTGGTGTGTTAAGAGAATGTGTACAGAAACATTGAAAGAAAGGAAAAGTATGAAGGAAAGTGAGTTTAATGAGGTAAATGAAGCACTTTACATTTGGTTTCGCCAAACAAGAGAGAAGGGCATCCCAATTAGTGGGCCAATCGTGCAAGAGAAGGCCTTGAAATTTTATCGAGCATTAAAAAAAGACAACGATCCTAAATTTGTCGCAAGCACTGGCTGGCTTGACCGCTGGAAGAAACGCTATGGAGTCCGGCAGCTTAGTATTTCTGGAGAAAAACTATCTGGGGACACGGAGGGTCTGTCTCAGTTTAAGGAAAACTTGCAGAAATTTATCGAAGTTGAAGGTTTGACCAGGGAGAAATTGTACAATTGTGATGAAACAGGGTTAAATTATAAACTGTTACCAGCGAAAAGTGTTGCTTTCAAGGAAGAACAGTCAGTCCCAGGTTTTAAGAAGAGCAAGGAGAGGGTAACAATCCCAGCATGCAGTAATGCAACAGGTGACCACAAATTAAAACTTGGTCTCATAGGAAAATCAAAGAAACCACGTGCGTTTAAACACATTGAAATTGATAAACTTTCCGTTTGGTACCGAAACCAGTCACATGCCTGGATGAGCTGTGCAATTTTCAAAGAATGGTTCCATGAAGTATTTGTTCCATCGGTTCAGCACTTTTTAAAATCTAAAAACCTGCCGAGGAAGGCTATTCTGATTTTGGACAACGCGTGTTCGCACTCAGACATTGAAGAATTAAAAAATGGGGACATACGAGCAATGTTTTTACCACCCAATGTCACAGCGTTGGGTCAGCCAATGGACCAAGAAGTTTTTGTTAGTCTCAAGAGAAGATATAGGCGCAAGCTCTTTTCCTCCCTTCTTTCTGCAAACGATGATGGTCAAGGTCTTATCCAGAACTTAAAGAAAATTAACCTATTGGATGTTGTTGGATGGGTGGCGGACGCCTGGAACGAGTTAGAGTCATTAACACTAGTTCTTTCGTGACGAAAACTCCTTGATAACGAGGGAAATGAGTTCGTTGAACATGAAGATGCAGAAAATGTAAATTTACTCTTCCTCCTGAAAAGAGTTCCTGGATGTGCAAAAGCCGATGAAAATGACGTCGAACAGTAGTTCCACAATGATACCGAGCAAGACATTATGGCACTGGCTCTCTCCCTTCCCTGGAACCAGTGACCCTAAATTAGGGACGGGCGACTGCTTATAGCCCATTGAGTTGCTCACGGTGGTCGTTAAACCTCCAATCAAAAAAAAAAAAAAAAAAAAAGACATTATGTCCGATGCAGAAATTATTGCTGCTGTCACAGTTACAGAAGAAATGCCGGAAAATGATGATGACGTTGACGTTGAGAACTCCACCGTACAATCCCCTAGAATATCACACAGTGAGGGACTAAAGGCTGTCGAAACTGCCCTTCAGTATTTTGAACAGGGTGCGTCGGTAATGGACTTACTGTTCCTTCGTCGTCTTCGTGATGAAGCAGCAAAACGCAGAGTGCAGTGCGGAAAACAACAAGACATTACGCATTTCTTTAACAAAAAGTAGCCAGTTTTTTCTGAGGTCTGTCTTACATATCAGGTTAATTACTGTACGTTGTGTACATATTCATTAATTTTCATTTTCATGTAGTAAAGGCTCTATGCCTTCATAATGTATGTACTTTTCCTTTGTTTAAGGGTATTTGGGCAGTTTATATTATCTGTTGTATTCTCAAGCAACCAATACATGCAAGTATAGTACAGTATACATGTATTTTCTGAGAAAACAATCTTACTTATTCTTTTTTAACCCCATTCCCGATAACCCGGCATTTTCACAAACTCGGCCACCCTTCGGTCCACATTAGGCCGAGTTTTCGAGACTCTACTGTAATAAGATATCTGGGAATGCCGTTGTTCATGGAGCAGTACCACTTTGCAAGAAGCCTATAACCGTGAGTGACAGCAGTTAAAGTAGTGGGAAAGCTGGTGGTTCTCAAGGCTATTGCAATGCATGTTGCATATTAGCCGAATCGCATTCTTTCGTCGCAAAGGTTTTTAATTTTGCATCGTGCAGCCGATGTGTGAGAAAATGATGGATTTATAAAATTCTTAATTATTTTGATGCTCCTTCTCATTTTTATTTTATATTGAATGACACGGGCGTTAGTGCGAATTCAAAACAAAACATAACGTTAAAATTAAAAACTTCAGTCGTGTATGAAATATATAATTCTTTCCAGTTAGATATTAATGCGACTTCTGCAACCCCAAACCACGCAATTCCGAAATACACACGGCTGAAAGCCTGAAACAACATGGGTATCATGTAAAAAACATTAAATTCCTACACTTTGCGGCTTCACGGCTAAGGGGCTCAAAGCATCTGCGGAAGTATTATTTTAACCTCTTTGGCTATATATACTGCAAATCTAATCGATTTTGCAACACAAAATACTATAAATAACGATTACATTTGAACTGGTGTTTTACTGTTCAGACTACACCAGAAAACTCGTATTCTCTTTTTTGTTTTGTTTCGAGGTTTAACGACCACCGGGAGCAACTCAATGGGTTATAAGCAGTCGCCTGCCACTAATTTAGGGCCACTGAGTCCAGGGAAGCGAGAGAGCCAGTGCCGTAAGACAAACACAACATCCATGCCTTACCGGGATTCGAACCCGAACCCATCTCAGACGAATGATTAGAAGCCAACAGACCACTGCGTCACCGGGGGCGGCCGTATTCTCTTTTGTTAGCGAGCACCGAAAAAAATATCCGAGATGGGCTCGGGTTTGGATCCCAGGTGAGCCATGGATGTTATGTTCGTCTTACGACACTGGATCTGCCGCCTCGGTGGCGCAGTGGTCTAAGGTGCTGGCCTTTGATCATTCGTCCGTAAGGGGTCCGGGTTCGAATCCCGGTGAGGCATGGATGTTGTGTTTGTCTTACGGCACTGGCTCTCTCCCTTCCCTGGAACCAGTGACCCTAAATTAGGGACGGGCGACTGCTTATAGCCCATTGAGTTGCTCACGGTGGTCGTTAAACCTCCAATCAAAAAAAAAAAAAAGACACTGGATCTCCTCTCCCTTCTATGGAACCAGCGGCACTAAATTCATACTGGCTAGAGGCAGTGATATAGTTATAACAGAAAAAATTCGATAGTGGTGAACGGATTAGGTGAAACAAACCCAGAAAGATGGCCCTTATTGTTATTTTTTTTTTTTTGAGGAAAGCTATTTGAAATTTAATTTGTTGTTTTCATCAGTTCGTATTTTAATTAAAGTTTTATAACTAATTATTTAATGAACGTTCATTAAAATTGCTTAATCTCTCTATTCTAAAAAAAGTAACTGCCACAGACCCAGACGCCGCTGTTTTAAAAATTTCACGACACTCGCGCTTTTCAAGCTCGCAGCACAAAACATATTAAACACAAAAATAATAAATTTACATTGTTTGTAGTGAAATTTTCGGAGAACACGCTGAAATAAACCGTTTTTTTTATTCTGGTGATACTTCAAGAGCTATTGAATTTCAAAGTTAAGGTCAACAATAAAAGTGCTATCAGTTCGCATTTCGGACACACTATCAGCAACATAACCACAAAACTTTGTATGCATGTATGGCTATGACCGAAATTTTGCACCTTGTCGCCATTTTCTTGAATTTCGATTTAGTTTATGAAAAATATTTTTCTTAATTCCACCAAATTCTCTATTTCGCGATGGGATCCATTTAAAAAATTTTTGAAAATGGATATATGGCAAACTATAAATCATAACGCATTCCAATTTTTACAGCATAAACTTACTTCTTTAAACTTACTACTCATTCTTCTTTTACATAAAAAATTTAAGAAGTCATTTTCTAACGTTTAAGCATTTTTTTTAAAGACGCAAAAGAAAAAGAACGAGCGGCTTACTGCGTCTTCAGCGTTAACCACACAGGAAAGTTCTGGTACCGTGACCTGCGGGCATGGTGACGCAGCTATTTTTAGCATTCTTTTCTCATTGGATGAAAAGACAGGCTATAATCAAACTGGTATTAATAAAATGCTTAATGACGTACCGACGCTTTTAAATGTGGGCGTTTTCCGCCGGCATACGTGAATATCTATGTAAATATAGGCTTTCGCCTCATATATAAAAGGCAAAGAGGGAAAATGCGAGTGTGTTCGTCCGCGAATTGTTCGACCAGTTGCACCTAGAACAGTACGAACAAAAATATCGAAATGGCGGCTTTGGAACATTGTCTGCTTGAATTTTTCGCAAATTGATTGACCACTTCTAAGTGACCTAGAGATCTGAAAACTGATATGTTCTTAAGGTCCGTATACCTAGAAAAGTACGAAAACCAAAGAAAAAAAAGTCGGCTTTGGAACATTGTTTGCTTGAATTTTTCGCGAATTGTTTGACCACTGTTAAAAGACCTAGAGATCTAAAAATTGGCTTGCTGGTAAGTCTTTAAGTCAGAATACCTGCAAATGCACGGAAACAAAACAAACAAACAAAAAAAACCAGCACTTTGGAACATTGTCTGTTTGAATTTTAATACCACTTCTACACTTAGAAAAAAAGGCGGAAAACCAAAACATTCAAAAGGGTGGCTTAGTTTTATTGTTTCAAAATGCTGATAGGTTTAAAGATAATTTCGCCAGAATCACTGAAATGCTTTGAAAATTTCAAATTTTGATTTAAAATTGAGGGGCGCCAAAACCTGCTCCGTTTCGCGCCAAACCGTATGCATCACAACGCTGTTCTAAATCGTAAAACGGTTGCGGATTTTAAATTACTTTTTTCCGCTTAATTACTTTCCCTTTCTTTAATTTTATGTTCAAAAATGATTTTATAGATTTACCATTCGGAGAACGGGCATGATTGCTAGACAGATCAATTTTAAATAAATGATAAACGTTTCATGGGAGTCGGATGCTAAGTACACTCACGGACAATTATATTTGCGCACCAAGAAGGAAGCATCGGATTAAACTGAAATTTTATGGACGTAATGGTACAGATGAATGATACACTTGATAGCAAAAACAGAGCTGCAGAACAATTACAGAGGAATCTGTGGCACGCAGTCCGGTCATCTTCAATAGTGCGTCGCACCGCCTTGTGCGGCAATACATGTTGCAATACGGTCCGGCATGGAGGCAAACAGACGCCTGATGTTATCCTGCAGCAGACTGGCACACACGTGTTGGACGGTGTGCCCCAAATCCCGGATAGTGCGGCACTGCGGCAGCCGCCGTTTCAACCGGTACCACACATGTTCGTTAGAGGACATGTCCGGGGAGTGGGAAAGCCATGGAAGTGTCTGGACATGACGTAGGCAGTCATAGGCTGCACGAGCCGTGTGCTGGCGGGGATTATCCTGCTGGTATAGCGCAGCTGGAATCCCGGCCAGGAATGGGAGCACATGAGGCCGTAGGATCTCATCCACATACCGCTGGCCCGTTAATGATCCACGTACCTCTACTAGAGCTGATCGGCTATCGTAGGCAATGGTTTCCCAGCAGACCATAGTTCCTGCAGCGGGGGAGGTGTGGCGCTCGATAGTGAGGTTGGGATTGTGCCGTTGACCTGGGGACCTCCACACCCGGACACGATGATGATCTGTCCCCAAAACAAAGCAGCACTCATCGCTAAACACCACACGTCACCAGTCTGTAGCGTTCCACGTTGCTCTGGCCTGGCACCACTGCAAACGGAACCGTCGATTTTCCGGTGTTAATGGCAGCACACTAAGGGGCGTTGGGATCGCAGATTTGCTTCCGCGAGGAATCGGGAAATGGTTCGTGGACACACAGGAACCGCTCCATCTACCTATATAGTGGACCGGGTACCCGTGAGATCCGTTCATGCCTAGCGCACGAACCGTCAATCCCCTCTTCCGGTGGTTCTCTTGGTCGGTCCGGAGCCGCTCCGCCGTGTGGCAGTGCCGTCACGTGTCTACTGCTACCAACACTGTCGGACGGTATGGTCAGAATGATCCACGTTGCGGGCTATACGGTGCGCCGACCACCCTGCGGTTTTTAGCCCGATGATCAGGCCTCTCTCAAAGTCCGTAAGTTTCGTAAATCGATGTCTCTGGTGCCTACCCGGCATTTTTGTCACTCTGTATTCTTGCTTGCGTCGGCTGGTGCCTCTCACTTTCACGGGGCATCGACTACAAGCCGGCTTATAAAGCTGCCGGTTTCCGCTTGCAGCTCCACCACAGGGTGTGCGGTTATGCGCACTAGCACTAAACGTGGATCATTTGCATACCAGCACGCACTCTAGCTATTTGCAAAGTTTCGCGGTTGTCGCATGTTTTCTTCTAGGTGAGCAAATTTAATTGTCCGTGAGTGTATATTAAGTCTCTCTTTAAATACTGTTCTGTCATTCTGTACGTTTCCAAATTTCAGTGTGAATAATATGAATCAATCACACCGAATGCATATAATTTATATGCTGCTCTTTTTAAGATTATGTGGTAACAGTGGCGGATATCGTTTGCTTTGTTTTTTTTGCTTCTTCCCTGGTATAATGACCACCGTGATCATCTAGAGCCGTAGTCGCCGATCCCTGATTTGGAACCATTGGTTCCAGGAGAGCTATAGCGCAGTTCATGCATCGCCTGGATTTCTAGTCAATCGGCCAGAAGACAGTATCTTTGACAATTTGGACCCCAGAGCGTTCTTTTTGGTTATGTATAAAGAATTGCAGAATGGGCTCATGGGATTACTTTTGTTGGAACCGGTGGAAAGTTTAGCTGAAGTGCCCTCCTCAATCATAAAACACGTGCCTCTTTTTTGGAGGAGGGGGCGAGGAGGATTAATGACCACCTTGAGGAACTCTAATGGCCACAAGCAGTCTTTCGCCCCCAATTAAAGGCCACTGGCTGTACGGAAAAGAAAAGCAATGCTGTAAGACAAGCACACAATCCATGCGTCGCTTGAGACTCGAATCCAGGTCCACCCAAACGAACGGTGAGAAGCTTAAGCCACCGTAGTGGTCACTTATCACTTTGTCTACATGCATGTTTAAATTTTCTGTGTTGCTTTTCCTCCTAGCAATCGGATTGTCACTTTTCAGTGATCGAAAAGTTTAGTTTCGTCCGAGAAATACAAATGTTCTGTTAAGGTACTAGAATGCTTTAATACATTAAATCAGTATTTATTTTACCTGAACATCTAGAAAAATTCCTTTGCCACACCTTTTCTTCCCAACTAATCATGAAAAGTGCCCTAGCCCCGCTAAACCTAGAAAAAAAGGTGCCTCAGCGTCACTAAGCCGCACTAAGGCACCACTGGCCAAAGGCCTCGAGTTCCTGAGGAAAGTCCCCGACTTAATTACAGACCCCCATCTGATGTCTTTCGGGGCGCAAATCGTCCTCAATTTTTTTTTTGGTTGGAGTTTAACTACCACGGTGAGCAACTCGATAGGCTACAAGCAGTCCCCCGTCCCTAATTTAGGGCCACTGATTCCGGAGCAGGGAGAGAATCAGTGTCTTAAGACAAGCACAATATCCATGTCTCAACGGGATTTGAACTCTGACCTATCTCGGATCAGATGCCAGCGTTTAGACCACTGCGCCGCGGGATGGCCCTCAAATCTTGATGGGTTGTTCTCAAGTTGCCTTGAATTTACACTTCATCATTAGGTTGTAACATTTCTAACGAAAAATATCTCTTAAAAATAGTTTTCGTTGCACTCTTCCCCAACTCATTGCGAAAACAAATTTTGATTATTTTTAATATTTTTCGGAGTTTAACGACAACGGAATTATGCGGAATGGTACTATGTAGGGAAATTGTGCATATGATTTTTTGTTTGGGTGTTTAACCATGGTTTAACGCCTCCTCTGAGCTACTCGATTGGTTATAAGCAGTCACCTGTCCCTAATTTGGGAACACTCAGTGTCGTACCCTGAACACCCCCCCCCGCAAAAATACATCTTCGAAACCCTTTTGCAAAAATCTATTTGCTTTCAATTACTGATTTTTTTAAATTCCATATTATGAGCTAGGTTTTACGGATGTTTTAATAATTCATATTTTTTGGAGTGTATAGGTATTTTTCGTAAAACCAAAATTGTTACACTTTATTGCGTGTAACACAAATGTACACGTTGTAATTAAAATGATTTCCCTAGTTTTATAACTGTTCAAGGTACAGGGTGTGTCTAAAGTTTTTCCCTGATTACGATAAATCGCATAAAACGAACCACGCTTCTTAGACACATACGGTTTTCCAATATAGCGTACCTGAAATCCAGAGTTTTTTCCTGGTCATCAGTATACCTCAACGTGGGCTCGTTTTGTTATACGGAGGACATCCAGTCGGTACTCTATCTCTTTCCATGGCTGCTGCAACTTGTCATCTGTGATGGTCGCAAACGCTTCAGTTATTCTTCCCTCCAAAGGGTTAATAACTGCAACTGGTGTTGCATAAACTGGATCTTTAATATAGCCCAAAAAAACGAAGTCAAGAGGCGTAATGTTTGGGGATCTTGGTGGTCAGGGTATGGGACCATCTGTGCCTATCCATCTGTTAGGGAATTTATCATCTAGGAATTAACGGACAGGTACACCACAGTGCGGGGACGCACCGTCCTGCTGGAACATTATCCATGGTTGCAGCTCTTCCAATTGAGGTGCAACATACAGCTGCATCCTGTCGAGGGAAATACCCGATGTAATGGTGGGTTCAATAAAAAAGAACTGTCCAATTACTTTGTTGTGCATTAGTCTGCACCAAACATTGATTTTTAGGGCTATCCCTCTGTTTCTCCAAAACCGCATGTGGGTTCTCTGAACCCCAGATACGGGCATTATGCGTGTTCACTTTACCTGAGGTATGAAAAGTTGATCCGTCTGAAAAACAAATCCGCTTCAAGTAATCATTATCTTCGTCTATGCGTTCAAGAATATCCATAGCGAAAGTCACACGTCGGGCCCATCATTAGGTTCCAAGGCTTGTACAATTTGCAATTTGTATGCAAAATAAACGAAGTCGCTTTCTAAAAATACGGCGCACTGTCTTCATAGGTAATTCCAGTTCACTAGATGCACGACGAATTGATTTCCGCGGGTTTCGTACGATTGCATCACGCACGGCGTCGACGGTTTCCTCACTAATAGAAGGTCTTCCACTTCTCGCACTGTCGCCGACACTGTCCGTCTGTTTAAACGTTTGATACCAGTTCCTAATGATCTTCAGATCAGGCGGAGCTCTATCATACTCACGCCCAAACTTCCGCTGCCCTGAAATTGCAGATTTGGTTTCATGAAACCAGAGAACACAGTTAGCCTTCTCCTGCAGAGACGCCATTTCGCCGACTGACGCTTTCAAAAACAAACTCCGCTGCAGACGTGTTGCGCCACCTATTGTTCCAAAAGTACAATGAACAAAAAACGTGAGAATATCACCCAATCAATGCAAAAATCCACGTATGTCTAACTAGCTCTGTTCATTTTATACGATTTATCGCAATCAGGGAAATACTTTAGACACACCCTGTATTACAATAACTTACGCCAAAGTTAATCATATCATGCAAATTTCATTCTGTTAGAGAACTAAGGCCAGCCTCTTGAAATGCCTCACGATCACACACACAAAACCCGTAACTGCCGTGTGACAGTGTCTAATGACATTTCCCGATTTATACGAAAATTCAGAACATAAGTAAGCAAACAAAAAGGCATTAATTAGGAATTGCGGGACAAAAAGAGTAAAATTATTTGCTCTTGAACATAAAAAAACAAACCCAATTAATATAATGTCACAATGTTTTGCTTATAGTAAGAATACTATTTTCTTTTGACTCTGTTATGGAAGAAAGGTCTCTGATTTGTCGTTCCCGCGAAGAACACCTTTTAGCTCATTATATTCTGAGGCATTCGTAGCATACGGGCCGACTTCTGAAAATTTCGAATGGTGCTAAAATTCAAAAGGCAGGTACCGTTTCAGTGTCGACATTTTAGATGTTTAAATGAACTTTGTCTTCAGTGTAAACGCAAACAAATCGATACATGATTTCATGATAAAGATATTACATTTTTTATAGCAACCAAATTCTTGAATCCCGTTTTAATTCTTCCGATTTAATTTCCTGTAATTTGCGCACAAAAGCTCCTACATATTTTTTTCTTTTGGACAAAATTTGAGTATTTTGTTGGGGACTACTACAAGAAAACCAAACCTGTTGAAAAAGGCTGAGATTGGCAGTGTATATTATTAGTCAAAACAGACAGTAGGCTAATAGCGATACCTTTGAGGAGATCGTTCTACCAGTAGCACACAAACTGCGTGTTCAGTGTTGGAACAGAACGCGCTTCTTAATCATTGCACTGTATTATTTTCTTTACTTGTTATTGTTAGCATTTAGAGTATAACGCAGCATATATCACAGTGAAATTTTTGCTTCGATCAACAAGTGTAACTTGGAAATCTCCACCCCCACCCCGCCATCATTCATCTTGCAGTCCATGTGAATCGGTTGTTATCGATTTGGTATATCACCCCTGCGTGGATTGTATGGTCTTACTATTGGTGACTGCTTATATATTTTGTCAAGCTAGGGAGAAAAAAACAACCTAAACAGAATTATATCAAACAAACAAGCAATAACTGCATCAACAGCCAAAAAGACAAAAAAACTTCAAAATTATCCTTTGAGCGAGTAGAGATCATTTGCTGTCTTGCTGTATGTCTTCTGCTCTCGGACGGTCATTCATTATTCCCGCTCTGACGTTTATGGCTTTATGACCCTACCGAAGCTCATTGCGTGCATGGTGAGCTGCTGACAACTTACTGATGTGCAAGGAACGTGATTGTGAAAAAATCGGTAGCTTAAAACAATTAGGAAGGTAGGGTACCAACCAAATCCCACACCCCCGATTTCTCGCTTGCTTGGCTGTCTCATTTCTTAAGTGTTTATTCGGCATCGGTAGTTAAAACAGGATTTTTTGAGGATATTGAATATTTTTTATAGAAATATTCCAATTATCTTATTTAATTTTATGTAAAGTGCAACTGAATATTTAAGTATGAATCCAGTACATATAACAAAAATTCGGAGGGGTGCCGAGTACCACCCAAATTATTTCAACGGGTGCTCACGCCCCTGAGCACGCCCGTAGTTGCCGCCAGTGATGCGTAGTTATGTGAAAACAAGTGTAATACATAACGACTGATCCTCACTGATATAGAAATTTCATTTATTCAACTGATATTTCAGTTACATACATGTATAGGAACTATTGCTATGGCTGTGAAAAGAGGCTTCAGGTCCTCTGCAATAGCTACTCGCCCCTTCCCCCCAGCCAATTTTTATAAACTAAGAAACTAAGACGACAATTATTTTTTGATTTTACTTATTTACTGGAAAAAAATACCGAAAATTGCTTTTCTTTTCAATTCTTCATTTATACCTACCGTCAATTACTCGCTATTTCTTTAACCTCTTTCATTTGAAGTTTCCGCAAAAAAAATTGTGAGATCCACCTATTGAGGCTACTGGCCCTGTTAGCCATGAGGCCCGCCCGCAATGCGGTGGGGGGGCTATCAGTACGCCCGTGGGAACACTCGTTCTAGGGAAGAAAGAGAGCAAGTGCGTTAAGACAAAGCACACCACTCATACCAATCATGCATCATTCGAGACTGGAACGAACTTATATGAATGGTCAAAGTCCAGCATTAAGACTATTGCACTCACGGTGGTCGTTAAACCTCCAATCAATCAGTCAATTGGGGAGGCCAAATTTGACTTTACTTCCACTGGCGGTTCTGGACCTGAGTAACAGGTGAAGTGTTACGAAATGAGAATCCATGATAAAAATGCACCTATTTCTTATCAAGATTGTAAGTTCTTCTATTTTTCATAAAAAACATAGTGGGGCCGCCAGGTGGCGCAATGGTCTAAGTGCTGGCTTATGACCGTTCGTCCAAGTGGGTCTGGGTTCAAATCTCGGTGAGGCGTGGATATTGCGTTTGTCTTACGGCACTGGCTCTCTGCCTTCTCTGGAGCCAGTGGACAGGAGTTAGGGACAGGTGACTGCTTAGGGACAGGTGATTGGGTTGTTCACAGTTAACTTCTCAACCAAGAAAAAAGAAGCATAGCGGTCATTGATGTTATCGTAAAACGGCTGTTTCACTACAATTTGGAGCGAAGTTCTTTTTGTATCGTGATGTTAGATAACGGTGATACTCTTTGCTGTGAAATAATGTTCCTTAAGTAATATTTTATTCGTTTCAAACAGGAAAACAATTCTTTCTTCAAGATCTAGATTTAAAAATTCAAAATTCAGAACTTAGACCGTGATTAAAAAAAAAATCAAGGTCTAAGAGCTGAAATTGATTTTTAATTCAAGGTCTAAGTGCTGGCTTATGACCGTTTGTATAAGTGGGTCTGGGTTCAAATCCCGGTGAGGCATGGATATTGTGTTTGTCTTACAGCACTGGCTCTCTGCCTTCCCTGGAGCTAGTGGCCCTGAATTAGGGATGGGCGACCGCTTATAACCCATTGAATCGCTCACGGTGGCCATTAAACTCTCAACCAAAAAAAAAAAAAAAATAACAGTAGTTGAGGGTGAAGTAACAACTGGAGAAAACAATTTATGCACTTCTTGGAATACATCCTAATGCACGTATACAGTTATCTGCAACATCGTACACACTGTATCATTATCCGGGTTTATTTTTTAAACAAAAGCATGGATACAGAACACACGGAGAGTTATAAAAGAACAGCACTGAAACTGAAGTTCACACTCGCAGTTACTGTATAAACGCAGAGGACGAAATCAAGAGAACCGTCTAAACTCAAAATCGCATTGCGAGAAAGTGGCGACTGCTATCACTTCACCTCGATCATTGACGTCATTGGTTACAATAGCAATCCTCTTAATTAATGAAGTCCAGGTTCTTTTTTTAAAACACAAATTTGTTCGTGTCGTGGATCGAATCCGCGCCCCTCGCTCAGGAGTTAGTTGCTCTCCAAACTAAGCTACACTGACGGAATGTATCGCTGCAGATTTGTCGTCTTGACACGTGCTTTACCTCTGTAGTATGTCACATCATCTCTCTCTTATTCTTATTGTTTTTAGAAGCGAAGCAGGATTTTTTCATTAATTCCAGACAATGTGTGGAATGAACATCACACATTTTTCGAAGAACCCGACGAATCCAAAGGGTAGCGGACATTTTTAAGTTTGGGCGCCAATGTGAAAACACAAATTTGTTTGTGACAGAGATCGAAACCGCATCACTCACACTGGAGTAAGTTGTTTTCGAAATTAAGTTACATGAACGGAATGTGTCGCTGCAGATTTGTCGTCTTGATACATGCTTTACCAGTGTAGTACGTTACATCCTGCGTCGGCGCTCAGTATCCCTCAATATCTTTTACGTTGGAGATCGAGATTGACTGTTCGCTGTCATTCTTTGACCGGTTCCTGATTAGGAATCCACTAGATCATACTCTCTAATTATCAGTGTACAGGAAACCGTCAGTCATACCGTTTCAATCGTCTCATCTCATGGACTACAAGCTTTCGGCCATCAGATTTTTGTTCAAACGTGCCATAACGCATTCTTCAAGTGCCGAATTACGCAGTAAGGAAATTCACAAAAGTAAGGACATTGTATGTATGCATGGATATGAAGGCGCTATTGTGGATAAGCTACTTAGAAACATAATGGATCTATCCACTACAACTCTACAGAGAAATGGTTCCAACTTGAGATATGTTGGTTCAATTGATTTTCAATCTACGTCTGTAGGGTTTTGAAGAAAATCTGCAAACGTCGTGACTAGAAATTGGTATCAAGACTACGAACATTCTTTCACTAATCAAGAAAGACAGGGATCCAGTGGTACAGCAGGAACGACATGGTGTTTATTGCATTCCCATGCAAGCTGTGGGCGCTGACGCGCCTTCTAAACTCTACATAGGTTCCACCAAGCGGTCTCTTCAGACGCGCTTGTCTGAACACCAATATGGTGTGTGAATGGTGTACTAGAACACGTTATTAGCCAGGCAAACCCTCGGTGTACCTACCACCCCCTCTGGGATCAGGCTCGTGTCCTGTCTATCCATCAAGATACACCCTCATTGCTTTTAGCCGAAATCTTATGTATCTTCGTTCGTCGAGCTTTGTGTGGTAATGACTCAGTCCCCATGCCAGGTTCCATGGAATTGGAGGGATTCATTTCCAGGGTAGCGGGCCTTCGGGATGGTGCCACACACATTTTGTAATCCTTATGTTTGTAGCGATTTCTACTGATTTAGTATTTTTTCAGTCCATGTCATTATTATTTTTTTGTATTACACGTATCTTGCAACATGTCAGCAGTGTTAATACTTCACCAATGGGAGTATTCCTACTATACACTATCTTCTGCATATTGTTACTTAACGTCTAGGTTCCTTTGAGACTCTGGGAGGATTCACCAGTTGATATGCGGCGCATGCTCCTGATTGTCGTTTAACGTCACCTTAGGTTTGCTACTGTGTATATATATACCGGGACACGATATCACATATTGTATGCCACAGGTGGCCTAGTGGGCAACGTTCGTGACTGCCACGGAAAGGACCTCAGGTTCGATCCACTAAATGTGCGTCGGATGGGCACGTTAAGCCGTTGGATCCCGGGTACTGGCCCCCCGGTAATAAATAAGGGCGTCTTTCTCCCCCTTTCTACTTCGCTTCCGTGTCACTATCCTATCGGGCACTCTAGCCCAAATCTCCTAGCTTTCTATTTCTAAGGGTTGTTTAAGACCTGGGGTCAGATACTCCCTTCCCCAAATCCTCTACATATGATCAGATCAGATCATATATTGTCTGATGATGGAAGCATAGTGCTCTCGAAAGATATAACGTTTACCTGTACATATTTGTTTTTAGGATTTTAGCAAAGATTCTGCGTGTCGATGGTGATTATTTGTACTAGTTTAAGCAATTTACGTGCACAGTTCAGAGTTTTCATTTCAGCTCTTTACTGTCAAAGTGTAAAATGATTGGAACTACGGCTGTCATCTCTTTACATGGCCTACGCGCAATTACAAGGTTGCCTGTTGAAAATCGTAACTTCCATGCTTCATTCGTATAGTGCCATATGAAACTGCGTACTCATACTTCTAGCTTGCTTTTAGAAACGAGAGACCACTCATTCAAAGCCAGTGTAGTTTCCTGAAATCATTCTTGTAAACGAAAAAGTGGCTATTTTTAATAACCCGCTAAACAATCCGAAATTTTTTTTTATATAAATTTTAGGTAAAGTAACACTTTACTCTTCACCTACAAGCAGGCACTGACTTGTTCTGAGTCCCTTCAGAAAAAATTTTCACATAAATTTTAGGTAAAGTAGCATTCTCTCTTCACCCGCAAGCCGGCACTGACTTGTTCTTAGTTCCTTCAGAAATTTTTTTACATATAAATTTTAGGTAAAGTAATACTTTACTCTTCACCCGCAAGCCGCCACTGACTTGTTCTGAGTTCCTTCCGAAAAAATTTTCATATAAATTTTAGGCGAAGTAGCACTTTTCTCTCTTCACCCGCAAGCCGCCATGACTTGTTCTGAGTTCCTTCAGAAAAAAAATTCATGTAAATTTTAGGTAAAGTAACACTTTTCTCTCTTCACCCGCAAGCCGTCACTGACTTGTTCTGAGTTCTTTCAGAAAAAAAAATTCATATACATTTTTGGTAAAGTAGCCCTTTTCTCGCTTCACTCGCAAGCCGCCAAGTCACTGAGTTCATTCAGAAAATCTTTTCATGTGAATTTTAGGTAAAGTAGCAATTTTCTCTTTTCACCCGCAAGCCGGCAGTGACTTGTTCTGAGCTCCTTCAGAAATTTTTTCAATATAAATTTTAGGTAAAGTAGCACTTTACTCTCTTCACCCGCAAGCCAGTACCTCATGGTGGTAGTTAACTCCCTTCCCTAAGAAAAAACAACAACTAATATGATCATACTTACTAAGACGTGAATGAATTGTTAGCCTTTCACTTTCAGGGAACGTTGACCCAGGTCGGACAACTGGCCAGTAACCAACGTTTCAGACCACTTAGCCATAGTGGCGACAGTTGGTATTTATATACTTACAACCATCATACTTATAAGTAGCCTATATCCCGTCTTAGGGCGGTTGTTTTTTAACTTTAAATAAATATTAATATATAGGGTATGTTGCCCGTCCTACGACGGTGAAATTTTTAATTGAAGCAGATTAAAAACAAATCAAATAGACGCCGGCTTTTTTGTAAAGAAATATAGTAAAAACTTATATAGTAAGAAGTCATTCATGTTAGAACTGAAAATTATATGCTATTTAGTGTATTTCCGTTTTTCAAAAGACCTCGCGATAAATAAACATTCTGTGAGAAATATTTGCTGTTTAACAATTTTCCTTGTAGTCCAGTTGTTTTTGTGTCAACCATAGGCGCCGACTTCGTGGGTTCGAGACACTTTTTGAACCCCCAATAATTTTGTTGTGGGTTCGTCGAACCCCTAATATTTTTGCTCGTATTTCGTGGGGAAAATACACGTACGCATATGTACATAAATTTTGTTTTTCGTTATTAATTGTTCAAGTTTTTTATTATTCATTCCCCGTTTACTATATATAGAAAGTGGGTATAGAAATTCACCCCTCAGACTGTTTATTGCGCCTCAAAAAAGAATCAGTGTTTGTTCGTGCTCATCAAATTTGCCGCAACAGACAATACCTCAAGTACCGTTGTTTAAGAGCATTTAAAACTGCCTACTTTATAAAAGTAAATTCTTCAGTTTGTCTGAGTTCAGAGAGAGAACGTATTCGAGGTCATAGTGATAAAGGCAAAAATATGTTGTGCAGTCCTTTGATTCACCCTATCTTCGGGCAGTCGGGGACCAAGGAGGTTAGAAAAGAGGGGAGATGGTATCAGCAGCCGCTGGTGAAGCCAAATCTGATCATCTAGTTTCTTGCGCCCTCCGAGTGGGGAGGGTTCAGTGACGTGACGTCACTTACTGAAGACCTGTGCTGGAGCACAGGTTGATAGCGGCCGTCTCTTACTCTCTGCAGCAGTCCCTGAAAGTCAACAAGGGTCCCACAGCTATAGCAAGTCCGTGATTGATTAATGCGCAATATCCACTTCCGGTCGACGAAGCATAATTTTGTTTAATTTTTTTAGAAACTATATTATATAGTATTTCTGTAACTTTTTGAAAATTTTTAGTTATGTGCATGTATATTTCGGTCTCATTTTTTCCTGACTGTACATGCCGCACAAGTGCCTCTGAAACCTCTTCAAAGTCAACAATTTCCCCACAGAAAAATACAGAAGCAGCCCAAGTTGGGCATACTGGGCATACACAGGTGCTACGAAGAAGAACCGACGGAAAACGCAGGGCGTGCGGCTGATATCATGCCCTCTCCCTTCTAACCTCCTGGTTTAACTCAGAAATCATCTGAATAAGAAAATTGTTGGCGTTTTTAAAATTGGTATAAAAATCTTACAATACATTTTACATGTTTTTGTTATTTTTATAATTTGAGTTGGAAATTCACACAGTATCTGTGTATTGTATATAATAATGTCGCGCCTACAAAAGCAAAATAAATGAAATAAATAATTATCTAGAGAAAAAAACAACTGTAATTAACTATAATTTGCTTCATTTTAGCATTTTAGGGGTTTTATTGAGCCAGATAATCTGACTGAATGAAATTTAAATTAGACTTAAATACTTTGAAAAATGCATTGGTAATTCGATTAAAAATTTCTGGAACCCCCAATCATTTTTAAAGTCGGCGCCTATGGTGTCAACTTACATTAACTTTTGCTTTGCTTTTTTGCGTTAAGCAGATTTTGACATGAAACGTTTTTGCTATGAATAATCAGTAAATTCACTCAAGTCTCTGTCTTTCATTCTGCAGCAACATTATTTCTCTCCTAGTACAATTTTGAGCTAATTTCTTTCTCCACTTAACCGTTTTCCTATGCCTTCAACAAGTTACCTGCCAAGTTTTGTAGAGATATCTTCATTTCTCCCTCTTGACACCCGGAAATAGGGATACTTATTTCATAACCACCCGGTATGTATACTCGCAATTCACGTGTTGTAGTTGCTTAAGACATTTTCTGGCCCTCTGCAAAAACAAGATTTCAGGGGCTCTGTATGTATACTTAGGCATATATGAAGAAAAGGTCAGGTGATGCGTAACATCACAGCCTCTCCTTGACAAATGTCAACCCCGCCTTCTCGTGGTGCATCCTGTTCCCACTAAAGGGGCTCTGACGACCGCCAATAGCGGTATAACTATACCATCGGGATCAGAGGAAATGCTATCCCACACTCACCAACCCGCTTGGCCAGCGTGGTGAGTTATGGCCAAACACCTCCAAAATGACTCTACAACTTAAATCTTGGCCCTCAGTCTCCGGCAGCTGGAATGTACCTGGCCAAGGCAGCGGCCAGTGCGACATGAAGGCAGAGGGTGCTAAGAATCCCCGGAGGACCGGACTAGGCTGCCATTTGATGCTGACCTTGGCTACCTATAACGGACGCTCCCTATCTTCTGATTCAAGGCTTCTTGAATTGGAAGAGGAACTACAAAGGATCAAGTGGGACATCGTCGGGCTAAGTGAGGTAAGGAGAAAAGGAGAAGATCTCATTGAACTGAAAAGTGGACATCTCTTCTATTATCGTGGGACAGATACTGGCAGAACTAGTGGTGTTGGATTTATAATAAACAAGAAACTGAAGGATAAAGTGGTAGAAGTTGAAAGTTCCTCTGACAGAGCTGCACGACTCGTTATCCAACTATCGAGAAGATACCAGGCTCAGATTATTCAAACTTATGCACCCACCACAAGTCATCCTGAAGAAGAAATTGAAGAATTTTATGAGGAAATTCGTCATCTAAATAATAAAGGTAAGCAGCACTTGAAGATAATTATGGGAGATTTCAATGCAAAAATAGGGCAACGGCAACAGAATGAAACTTCAGTAGGTAAATTCGGTCACGGCAACAGAAACCAGCGTGGAAATACTCTCGTTGAGTTTGCAGAGGCAGAAGGATTTTTCATCTTGAACTCCTTTTTCAAGAAAAAGGCACACAGGAAATGGACATGGAGACATCCAATTGGGACGACAAGTGAAATTGATTTTATTATGTGTAACAAAAAATTCGTCATCGAAGACTGCAGTGTGCTGAACAAGTTCAACACAGGTAGTGACCATAGATTGGTGAGATGTAAGATGCACCTCAACACTAAACTGGAACGTGGCAAGCTCATAAGACAAACAAAATGTATTGACATAACCAACCTTAAAAAACACCATAATACTTTCAAGTTGGAACTGAAGAACAGATTCTCTGCTTTAGAAGGCCTAACATCGGAAGAAGTGGATATTTCGGAAGTTAACAGAAAAGTAACCAAAGCTCTAATGGAAACAGCAACAAAATTAGCTGGGTCTAAGAACAAGTTGCATGTGAACAAATTATCAGGAAAAACCAAAATGTTGATGCAAAAAAGAAGAGAGATGAGGACAACTAAAGAAGATGTGACTTCCAAAGTGGAATATATAGAGCTATGCAAGACAACACGAAAAAGTATCACTGAAGACGTAAGGAAATTCAACTGTGAGCTAGTGAGGAAAGCAATTGAAAACAACCAAAGCCTTAAGATAGCAAAGAGACATCTCAGTAAGGGAAGAAAACAGATTATGGCTCTGAGAAAAGAAGATGGTTCTGTAACAAGAAATAGAGGCGAAATTTTCACAAGAGTGAAAGATTTCTACTCCAAATTATATGAAAGGGATGATACATGTACTCCAGACATCATGAAAGGTACCAGAGTTCTTCCAGTCCTCCCAGCAGAAGTTGCTCATGCAATCAAGAACATGAAGCGGGGGAAAGCTCCAGGAGAAGATGGAATTACTATAGACATCATACAAGAAGCAAGTGGAGAAATTGAAACAGTACTCGCCCAAATTTTCACTCGATGCCTTAATGAAGGGAAGATTCCTGAGGATTGGAACAACGCTACAATGATCCTGCTACATAAAAAAGGTGACATTGAGGATCTCAGGAACTACAGACCTATCAGCCTCCTATCAGTGGTTTATAAAATCTTCACTAAAGTTCTTTCACACCGCTTGGAGGTAACACTGGACATGGCTCAACCGAGAGAACAAGCTGGATTCAGGAGTGGCTACAGCACAATAGATCATATCCACGTACTGAGAGAACTAATTGAAAGAGCGAGGGAATATGAACTTCCATTGTGCATGGCTTTTATCGATTATGAAAAAGCCTTTGATTCGGTGAAACCATCAGCAGTTACCACGGCTCTGAAATCCTGCGGTATTGAAGATGCATACATTAATATTATTAATAACATCTGTGAAAATGCAAGTGCAAAGATTCGGCTGTTTGAAAATACAACACACATAAAAATTGGAAAGGGAGTGAGACAAGGTGACACCATATCTCCGAAGCTCTTTAATGCCACATTGGAAAATGTCTTTCAATCACTGAACTGGGAAAACAAAGGGATAAAGATTAATGGAGATTATCTAACTCACCTTCGTTTTGCTGATGACGTAGTCATTTTTGCAACTACCCCATCAGAGCTGCAGAGTATGATCCAGGAACTTGCTGACAAGAGTAAAGAAGTGGGATTAAAAATGAACTTTCAGAAGACAAAAGTGATGTTCAATGCTTTTACAAGAAATGAAGATTTATCGATTGATGGAGAAAAACTGGAGATAACAGATACATGTGTTTATCTTGGACAGCAGATATCAAGTGAGGGTCACATTGATGAAGAAATTAATCGGCGTACAAAACTTGCCTGGAGAGCTTTTGGAAGAAACAGCATAATTTTCAAGAGCAATATGCCATTATGTCTTAAAAGAAAAGTGTTTGATCAATGCATCCTTCCAGTGCTTACGTATGGTGCAGAGACGTGGACCTTAACTAAAAGAGACATACAAAGGCTGCAGACAACTCAAAACAGCATGGAGAGGTGCATGCTTGGTATAACCAGGAGAGATAAGAAGAGGAACTCGTGGATCCGAAAAATGGCGAGAGTGGAAGACATCATGATCAGAGTTAAATCCCTGAAATGGCAATGGGCTGGACATACTGCCAGAAGGACAGACCATAGATGGACAGCCGAAATTTTTTAGATTGGATTCCAAGGGACAGGAAAAGACCCAGAAAAAGACCACATGGGAGATGGGTGGATGAAATTCGTAAATATGCGGGAGTGACATGGAGGAGACTGGCACAAGACAGACCGTTGTGGAGGAAACTTGGGGAGACCTTCGTCCAGCAGTGGATTGATAATGGTTGACAATGATGATGATGATGATATGAAGAAAATCACACACTGAAAAGTTTAACCCCAAATACAGAAAAACATTCCAATGTTTATTCTCTTTAAATGACACGGTAATTTGCCAAATGACTAACGTAAAAACTTTCGTACGTCACTTTTTGCGGAAGTGCAGGAGTAATGGTTTTCTTTTTTAGCACGTCTTTTGTAAAAAAAGATCGTGCTTATGTTATCGGTTTGTCCGTTCGCCTATAGACACTATATCTCTGCAACTATTATTCCGATTTGAAAAATTCTTTTCGCATTGGGAAGCTTGAAATATGCGAATGATGATCCTTCATTTCGTTTTCTTTTTTTTTTTTACGATGTACAATTTCGCCGTTAGAAGGCGTAAATGCAGATGGTGTCGAATTCAAAATACATTTTATTCCATATATTTGCTTCTCAACATCCGATTGAAAAAATTATTTTATCTTTCGATTCCATTTATGTCGAAGAGTATTTTAGGTATAGTTACTTTTTCAAGTTACGCATAGATTTTCCGCTAGGGGGCGTAAAAATAAATTACATTTTCCCCGATATCTCTTCTTCTAAAACTCCGATTTGAAATTTTTTTTTCTCCTGATGGAACATTTTTTGCATAAAATTTCAATTTTTTTTGTAGATAATACTTTGGCCACCAGGAGGCGTAAGTGTTATTTTTGCTTCTGGTGTATTTGCCATAAAATCTGAGCTTTTAAAATCTCGACTGAAAAATTCTTTGATTGACCAATGCCACTCACGTCGATAAACCTTTTCGGAATATTTTCTTCTTAAAATATTTCATGGTATCTCCTCCAGGGGGCGTAGATGTATACCTTATTTTTATTAATATCTCTGCTTCTAATGGTCTGATTTGAAAAAAATCTTTCTTTATTGTATAGAGTTTCCGGTGTGACATGTTTTTCATATAACTTCAAAATTTTCTAGTAATTCACAGACTTTCCGCTTAGGGGCGTAAAGGTAAATTGCTTTCCTCTCTATATCTCTGCTTCTAAATCTCTGATTTGAAAAATTCTTTCTGCACTGGATACAGCTCCAGATGGGAAATCCTTTGCATATAATTTCGAATTTGGGTAAAAAATGGTTTGGTTACCAATGGGCGTAAGTCTTAATTTCCGCTTCTGATGTATTTGCAGCAAAATCTGAGCTTCTAAAATCTCGATTGGAAAAAATTCGTTTATGGACCGATACTACTCACGTCGACGAACCTTTTAGGAATATTTTCTTCTTAAAATAATGCATGGTTTCCACGCAAGAAGGTGTTGATGTATATCTTATTATTGTCGATATCTCTACTTCTAAGAATCCGATTTGAAATATTCCTTCTTCGTTGGATAGTGTTTCCAATGCGAAATGTTGTTCATATAAATTCAAAAATTTCAAGTAAATCATAGACTTTCCGCTAGGAGGCGCAAAGATAAATTACGTTTTCTGCGTTATTTCTGCTTCTAAAACTCAGATTTGAATAATTCTTCCTGCATCGCATACAGCTCCTGATGGAAAATATTTTTCATATAATTTCTAATATTTGGTAAAGAATGGTTTGGCCACCAGGTGGCATAAGCGTTAATTTCTGCTTCTGATGCATTTGCAGCAAAATCTGAGCTCTTGAAGACTCGACTAACAATTTTTTTCTTGGACAGATACCGCTCACATCGAAAAACCTTTTGAGAATACTTTCTTCCTAAAATAATGCATGGTTTTTCCGCCAGGGGGCGTAGATGCATATCTTACATTTGTCTATATCTCTGTCTCTAAGAGTTTGTTTTGAAAAATTCTTTCTTTGTTGGAGAGCGTTTCAGCTGCGAAATGTTTCTCATATAAATTCAAATTTTTCTTAACTCACAAATCTGCAACCAGGGGGCGTACGCTCATCTGCGGGATTAAAAACCCAATTGAAATACTTCTTTCTTCCGTCAGATACTATCGTTTCCCATACCGGTTCTATTGACTTTGAATAGCTTTGATAAATTTAATTTGCGTCAGACTGATTCAAAAGACGTGCTCATTACACCCGAAAATTGGTGTCATCTTTCTTGTTTGATTTTTTTGATTGGGGATTTAATGACTACCACGAGCAACTCCATGGGCTATAAGCAATCGCCCGTCCCTAATTTAAGCGCCACTTGATCCAGGGAAGGTAGTGAGCCAGTGCCGTAAGGCAAACACAACATCCATGCCTCATCGGGATTCGAACCCGGACCTATCTCGAACGAATGGTCAGGAGCCAGCACAGCGCCACTGGAGCGCCAAAGAGTAATACTTCGATAATGGTGTTGAACAGAAACAAGCCGACCCGGGAACGCAGTGATCTAAGGGTTGACTTCTGACCATTCCTCCAAGATGAGCCCAGGTTCGAATCCTGGTGAGGCATGGAAGTCGTGTTTGTGCAACGGCACTAATTGTCTTCCTTCCTTGGAACCACCAGTGGCCCTAAATTATGGAAGGGTGACTGGTTATAGCGCATCAAGTTGCTCACTGTGGTCGTTGAACCCGCAAACAAACAAACAAACGAAAAAATTGCTATATATGATAATCCCTATCTCGGTGACTGAGTGGTTATATGCACAAAATTCTGACTTTTCGTCAGATCTGAACCTACACTGTTGAAAAATGTTTTACCATGTTTTTTCTACATGGCACTGCATACCAGTCTTTAGGTAGTCGAATTTCTTTCTAATTACAATTTCTGTTATTGATTCCCCCAGTGGCGTACCGAGGATTTCTTTATGGGGGGAGGGGGGCAAAATATTGAAGATGCAAATAAAAATACCCATGATAAAACATCTCCCAAGGTACTGGAAAGCGAAAAAAATATCTCCACCATATTAAAGTGCGTTTCCAATGGTCACTGAAATATACATTTTAAAACATACAGGGTGCCCAGTAAAGTCCTTTCTCAGCCCCATAACATTCGAACACCCACAGCTATAGCCATAAAAACGGTGTCTAGGTATAGTAAAGTGGCTATGCGCTATTCGACGAGACCACTTATAGCGCCTCCTAGCGGCAAAGTCAGGAGTTAGCGTGCCAATCTCGAAAACTATACGAGATACGGGAAAATAGTCAACTACAAAGTTGTAGAAAAGCATCGATTTAGTACGAAAAGACACCTTACGCACATGAATGCTAAGGATAGAACGCGTACAACGCTCGTTTGTTTGTTCGCAATGTCGAACACTGTTACGTCACGAAACGCGTCAGAAAGGAGATAATATCGCCTTCCGCAAAGCACTAGCCCGACTCAACTGCGGAATGTTTGGTTCCAACATGAAGGCGCCCCTCAGCACCATCCAGGAAACGTAAGAAGATACCTGGTCGAGACATTCGAGCAACAAATCATCGGCTATGGTGGTTGCGTAGAGTGGCCTGCACGCTCACCGGACCTCACCCCATTGGACTTCTTCCTGTGGGGCTACCTCAAAGAGCAGGTGTATCAGACCCTTCCGACAACGTTACGGGACCTTCGACGCCGTATAACTGATGCTTGTTCCAGCGTGTCACCTGACATGCTGCAAAATGTGCAGCGTGATATTCAATCTAGAGTCCAAATGTGTACTGTGGATGACGGAGAGCACATTGAGCACCGACGGTAAATGTGCCTAGTGACAACTAATTGCTCCTTTCTGACACGTTTCGTGACGTAACAGTGTTCGACAATGCGAACAAACAAACGAGCGTTGTATGCGTTCTATTCTTAGCATTCATGTGCGCAAGGTGTCTTTTCGTACTAAATCAATGCTGCTCTACAACTTTGTAGTTGACTATTTTCCCGTATCTTGTATAGTTTTTGAGATAGGCATGCTAACTCCTGACTTTGTTGACGTTAGGAGGCGCTGTCAGCGGACTCATCGAATAGCGCATAGCAACTTTACTATACCTAGACACGATTTTTATGGCTATAGCTGTCGGCGTTCGAAAGTTATGGGGCTGAGAAAGGACTTTACCGGGCACCCTGTATACAAATACACTCAGCAGACAAAGCATTAGAGATAGGGGTGATGGGCAGTTGACATGGGCATTCCCCATACAGAGTGCAACAGATCCAAACCGAATGCACGTGATTAAGAGGCGAACAGCAGGGCTTCCCAACAGTGTATCGCAATCGACGAACATGGGTAAGCGTGGTGATCTGAGCGACTTTGATCATGGATGCCTTGCCAAACAAGACAGATGGGTCGTCCAAGTGTAAGAACTCTAGGGTTTCCAATTGCAACCGTATGCAAGATGTACCACGAGTATATCATCGACGAACATACCAACACTCACGCAGTAAGCAGTGGCCGACCACTCGGCATTGATGACCAGGGTCAACGTGAACTATCATGGTTCCTAGAGACCGACCGCTAATGCGAATCACATGCAAGTTAAATGTCCGTGGCCCAAGCAGTGTCTGCGAGCGGATATTATGGAGCACGCGGCACACCCTGGGCTACGGGAGCCAAAGCCCTGCTCGTGTGCCATTGTTGACTGCTCGTCATCGGAAATTACGCTTCGCCTCAGGCAGGGAACATCAAAACTGGACTTCTGCAGAGTGGCGCCGCTTCGTGTGGTCAGATGAATTCCGTTTTCAACTGTACCGAGCTGACGAGAGGGTGCAGGTGTGGGATCAACATTATGAAACAATGGCCCCGTCGTGCCAGGTGGCTCACTTCCAGGTAGTGGTGGCTCTGTGATGGTTTCGGGAGCCTTCTCATGGGACATATTAGGTCTCTTAGCGCGTGTCTGGAGAGGTCCTTAACCACTACCAGCATGTGTTAGCTTATCACCTACACGCTTTCATGGCTTTCGCGCATCTTGTAGGCCCATGGTCTGTTTCAGAAGACAATGCGCCACCCCACAACCACCTAGGCATGGCTCGGGGAATACTCATCTGAGATTGGAACCATCCAGCGTCTCCTAAGATTCCCGGATTTAAATCCTGTGGAAGCTCTCTGGGATGCTGTGGTGGGAAACATCAGTTCCGTGGATCCTGGACTGACGTCTTGGGCGGAGTTGTGGATAATTTCCTTCGAAAACTCTCCGGCACTTGGTGGAGTCGATGCCTCAGTGCACAGGCTGTTATTCGCGCTAGAAGAGGACCAGCACGCTATTAGGTGGGTATCTCTAACGCAGGGGTGGCCAAACGATCGATCGCGAGCTCCCGTGTGGTCAAACGATCGATTGCGAGCTCTCGTGCGGTTAAACGATCGATCGCGAGCTCTCGTGTGGTCAAACGAACTACAGTTTGTTTTATCGCCATGGCGTATATTGTTCCATACGAACTTTCTGAGACTAGATGATAGAACGAATCAGTCAGACTACTCCCTTCCCCATCCTTAATCACTGCACATGGTCATCACGCATCTGCAGTCTGTCGCATGAGGCATGTTGTTATCTCCCGCTCTGCAAGTCGGCATCTCAACGCCAACATTTACACGATTTCCGATCAGTCAACATTCTTATTTGTGCATAAGAATTAGTTTACTTATTGAGTGCAGATATAAGTTAAGTTTTTAAGCTTTGTTTACATATTAAAAATGAATACAGGTAAGAAACCGAAAACCTATCATCTGAATGGGAGGAAGCTTATTCTTCACAATGTTTCGTGACAAGTGTTTGTGTTTAATATGATGCCGAGCTTCAGTTGCCATTCCTAAAAAGGAAATCTAGAAATCCTTTTTTTTTTTTTTTTTTTGACTGGAGGTTTAACGATCACCGTGAGCAACTCAATGGGCTATAAGCAGTCGCCCGTCCCTAATTTAGGGTCACTGGTTCCAGGGAAGGGAGAGAGCCAGTGCCGTAAGACAAACACAACATCTATGCCTCATCGGGATTCGAACCCGGACCCCTTTCGGACGAATGATCAGAGGCCATAGCTTAGACCACTGCGCCAAGACATTTTTCGAGTGTGCATAAGTCGTACCAAAGTGATTATCCTGCTAACAGTGAATTGAGAAAAATTAAACTTAAGGAATTGAAAGCTCAATGAGGAGCACAACAGTTTTTTTTTTTATTCGCATGTGCAACAATCGAAAGCAGCGGCTGAGACTTCTTTTCGAATTATTCGTGTTTTGGTCAAACATAAAAAAAAAAACTTTCCAGTGTGGGGAAATGGTAAAATAAGCTTTTCTAGAGGATAGTGCAGTCTTATTTGACAAATTAAAAAAAGTGATTTGATAAGTTCAGTTAAGGAACTGTCGCTCACATCAAACCGCCACGCGAAGGGTTGAAACAATGAATGAAGATGTGAATCAACAACTGGACAAAGACTTACGAATCTGTTCTTTCTTCTCTTCTCTTTACAATCTGACGAATCTATAAGTAAATTTACATACCGTATTTTTCAGTGTATAAGACGCCCCCATGTATAAGATGACCCCTACTTTTTCGAACCGAAAAATAAGAAATCAATATCTTTATTACAAAAAAGGACACATTTGATATTTTTTAGAAATTAGGTAATATCGTTGAAGTACGTTTTTAAATTAAACAATATCACTGGCAAAGTCTGTGGTAATATATAAAAAAAAAGTTTGGAAATTTATATTATTTAGAAATTAGGTAATATATTTAAGATACAAACAATGAAATTATGCGTCACTTTGAAACTTGGTTGTTCTGGGTGGTGTAGTGGTTAGCATACCCGGGCGTTTTCTGGGATACGCGGGTTCGAGTCCCGCTCCAGGACGATGAAAATTTTCAAGTTTTCGGATTTTATCTGACTCTCCATCCTTGTCACATTTACGCCAAAATCGGATTGTCATCTTCAAAATTTGCTTCACTGCTGTCGTCTTAGTCACTATATATATATATATATATGAGATCATCCTTAGTTTCATCTATGGCATTGCTGATTCCACATTTCTTGGAGGACTTCACAACCACCTCTTGCTTGACAGCATTCCACGAGTTTAGGACCCAGTTGCACACCTCAGTAATGGTTGTTTTTTTTTTCACTCTCCCTGTCGGTGTCAAGTTATTACCTGCTCTTTGCATCAATTTATTCCATTCTTCTTTTATCAGGTCTTTCAAGGGCTTGTTGATGAAAACATCAAGAGGCTGTAGCTGACCTGTAAGACCACCAGGAATAACTGCTTGTAAGTCGTAGTAGGGAGAGGGGATAAGAGGTACTGGCAGTGCCGCCGCAGTAACCGCAAGGTTCTCTCAACCGGTTACGACCCATGTATAAGACGACCCCCAATTTTTGGTCTAAAAATTTTGGAAAAAAATATCGTCTTATACACAGAAAAATACGGTAATTTGTTTGAAAAATAGTGTTTTATAAATAAAAAAAAAAGATTTAAATATTATTTTGGGCTGCGGGTGGCCTAGTGGTCTTTCGTGACTGCCATGGAGATAACCTCAGGTTCAATCCTGGGCAGGTACGAACGTTTGAACGACTAAATAACCGCCGTGCGTCGGATGGGCATGTTAAGCCGTCGGACCCCGGGTATTGCCCCGGCTCCCCGGAAATAAATAAGGGCGTCTTCCTCCCCGTTTTTATCTCGCTTCCGTGTCACTTTCCTATCGGGCACGCAGCCCAAATCTCCTAGCATCCTATTTCTAAGGATTGTTTAAGACCTGGGGTCAGACACTCCCTTCCTTAAATCCTCTACACATGATCTGATCTGAAATATTATTTTATTTGTTTCCAAATTTAAAAACCCACACACACCAAAAAAAAAAAAAAAAAAAAAAAAAAAAAAAGCACTCGTGAAATAGGCTTATTCCTATTTAGATATGCCTATATCACGCCGATATATTGCGCATCACCTGACCTGAAAAGCTCCAGGAGAATATGGAATTACCGTAGACATCATACAAGAAACAAGTGGAGAAATTGAAACAGTACTCGCCCAAGTTTTCACTCGATGCCTTAATGAAGGGAAGATTCCTGAGGATTGGAACAGTGCTACAATGATCCTGTTACATAAAAAAGGTGACATTGAGGATCTCAGGAACTACAGACCTATCAGCCTCCTATCAGTGGTTTATAAAATCTTCACTAAAGTTCTTTCACACCGTTTGAAGGTAACACTGGACATTGCTCAACCGAGAGAACAAGCTGTATTCAGGAGTGGCTACAGCACAATAGATCATATCCACGTACTGAGAGAACTAATTAAAAGAGCGAGGGAATATGAACTTCCATTGTGCATGGCTTTTATCGATTATGAAAAGGCCTTTGATTCGGTGAATCCATCAGCAGTTACAATGGCTTTGAAATCCTGCGGTATTGAAGATGCATACATTAATATTATTCATAACATCTATGAAAATGCAAGTGCAAAGATTCGGCTATTTGAGAATACAGCACCCATAAAAATTGGAAAGGGAGTGAGACAAGGGGACACTCTATCTCCCAAACTCTTTAATGTCACTTTGGAAATGTCTTTCAATCAATGAACTGGGAAAACAAAAGGGATAGAGATTAATGGAGATTATCTAACTCACCTTCGTTTTGCTGATGACGTAGTCATTTTTGCAACTACCCCATCAGAGTTGCAGAGTATAATCCAGGAACTTGCTGACAAGAGTAAAGAAGTGGGATTAAAAATGAACTTTCAAAAGACAAAAGTGATGTTCAATGCTTTTACAAGAAATGAAGATCTATCGATTGATGGGGAAAAGCTGGAGATAACCAATACCTACATTTATCTTGGACAGCAGATATCAAATGAGGGTCACATTGATGAAGAAATTAATGGGCGTATAAACTTGCCTGGAGAGCGTTTGGAAGAAACAGTATAATTTTCAAGAGCAATATGCCATTATGTCTTAAAAGAAAAGTGCTTGATCAATGCATCCTTCAAGTGCTTACGTATAGTGCAGAGACGTGGACCTTAACTAAAAGAGACATACAAAGGCTGCAGACAACTCAAAGGAGCATGGAGAGGTGCATGCTTGGTGTAACTAGGAGAAATAAGAAGAAAAACTCGTTGATCCGAAAAATGACAAGAGTGGAAGACATCATGATCAGAGTTAAATCCCTGAAATGGCAATGGGCTGGACATATTGCCAGAAGGATAGACCATCGATGGACAGCTGAAATTTTAGACTGGATTCCGAGGCACAGGAAAAGTCCGAGAAGAAGACCACATGGGAGATGGGCGGATGAAATTCGAAAGTATGCGGGAGTAACATGGAGAGACTGGCACAAGACAGACCGTTGTGGAAGAAACTTGGGGAGACCTTCGTCCAGCAGTGGATTGATAATGGTTGACAATGATGATGATGCTGATGATGATATCACGGCGATAAACCATGGTAGATCATAGTAGGGAATGATAACTTAAGGTAGATCTTGGTTCCATAAAGTTTGGCCACTCCTGCTCTAATGGTTTCTCCATTGAGTGAATTATTTAAAAATAAACAGCTGATAACAAAGAACAAAGCATCAAGTGATACTTCACGGGGAGGCTCCTGGGCTACCCCCACTGGGTTCACCTTAAAATCTGAAAAGCACTAGATTATGTAGAAAAAATAAGACAATGAAGCTATGATGAAAGTATTTATTTTCAGCAGCAAATTTGTCATTAATTTACAGTCAAGATAATATCTATCAGATAAAAACAAGGAATATTAAATCATTTTTGGATCAAGTGGCAGCCTTTGACAACTTTCCTTTCAAAAGTACTTAAACTTTTGGGAAGTTGTATGATCCATTATAAATAAATCTTCATGTTCTTCTTTTATACGCTCTTAAAAGATACACCACTCCTAAATATGATAATATGATTTTGATAATACAGATAACTATTTCTTCTTTTCTTGCATTTGTCATAAGTGCTCTTTAAAATGAAGTCGCAGCTCACTAAGACAAGGACTGAGGAAAACAGCACGATTAATACTTATTCGATGAAATTTCAGTTAAAGCCACATTCCTCTAGGAGCGAACGTAAAAATTTGCGGCTAAAACATATGATTAACAATTACGAAATTAAAGCACGTTTTTATTTTGAAGAATTTTTTTTTAGTAATTTGTTTAAAGCAGGTAATAACGAAATACTTGAAACATTCATGAAATTTAAAATGAATTATTCGTTTTCAATACGTACAGGTGAAGGGAAGTAAGTAAATTAAGACGCTCTGAAATTTCAGGAAGATTTTTTCAAAGTCTGCTAATGCCCTTCTAAATTAAGTTTCACTATCTTAATTCCGTAACAGTTTAAATGGAGAGAGAGCATTCACTAGTATAAGAAATTATCAGTTGTCTTCATTCAATCAATGCGAATCACAATTTTTTTGATTGAAATGAATGCGTTAATTTGCCTCGGAAGAAATACCTGCTCTCAGCTCCAAATTTACATCATTCCAGCTCCATCATTTTTATCTTCGGAATATCCCGTTCTTTGGATTTGAATATTACTTTGAACTTACCAGTAAAGCAATTAACTTTTCCGTTTCTATAACTTTGCCTTTTTGAAAGGAAAAAAGCAAAATCATTCCTGTGTGCAGTGAGTTACACCTGTTCCTTTTTTTTTTATCTGTTTTGTAGCGCATGCATTGCATTTTACATCTCAGTCGCATTTCCACAGAGGTGATTCTCAGCCGTATCATTTGAAATAGAATATCTGAAAGTAGTTCGTTCTTTAGTTTATCCTTCAGTACCGCAATGTCAGAAACTCAAGTTTTCCGTGCGGTCTGTCAGCATAATTGTTTTCAAACAGGTGCCACTCATTTTTGTGAAGCATACAGGTCTTAAAAAAACCCCTCGAATATCTTTCAGATTAGAATAAAAGAAGTTGACAAGTACTTTAATACTGCTGGAAAATGTTATGTGCATTTCACTTGGAGAACTTCATTTGAAACTTTAATTCGGATTTAAATGTTCTTTTTGCAGTTCCATTTTGATTACTTGTCGAAATTGCTTCGGTTATGTAGTTTGTCATTTTCTTTAATTGGACTTTCTCCATTAGAGACGATCCTGTTCTCACTACATATGCAAGTTTTTTATCAATTCGTAAAGTATATTAATGCCAATCCGAAGAGACATCAACAGAATGAAGAAAAGGGCCTTAGTACCGTGCAATATAGCTTCCACTTAACAAAACCAGAAAGATTTTGGAATCCAGCCCAACCTTTCAAAAGAGTTTATTTACTAGCACCAGGTGTAAATGTTTTTCTAGAAAAAAATCATAAGTGCTTAAACAATAATTCTATAAATTCATGAATCTCAAGGTTCAGTAATTCTCACTGACACCAGCAGATACTATACAGAACACCCATTTGAAAGATGATATTTACATGGAAATCGATATATTAACCTTTTAAAAATTCGGATATATGATTCGTGTGGTATCCAAATTTTAAAGGTGATGATATCCTGGATTTTGAAAACCGCTTCTTCCTATAATAAAACATCAAATTAATCATCGCTTTTTGCATTTCTAATACATATGTGTAGTAATTTTCTGTATGAACAATACTTGATTTTTTGTTAGAAGAAAATTAGATTTCCTAAAAGAAAATAAATTATGGGGCAAAGCCTGACTATTAATGTACATAGCAGCGGTTCAACGAATAATTCATATTCACAAAAGAAACTGGACAAAGATCAAGTTTTCATTCGCAAATGGAATGATATATGGATTCATCATCCGCGTGGGAAGTCACATAGCCATCATCAGAATGAGGAAATCTTTGAACTTCTAGTCTTAGCTTTTCTCCCCCTATCATAAGTTCAGCTCCTTTGGAAGCCTTGATCTTTACTGTCATATACTTCAAGCTCTTTGATTTTGCATGAGATACCGTGTTGAAAAATTCACTGCGATGGTTTTTCGTAAATCGACCTTCCAAACCTGGATTCAGCTCAAGCTTACCTGCTTTACGGAACATCCAGAACTTCTTTGGGAAGATGGATCCGCGGCATGAAAAGGATTTCTTGAACTTCATTATGTTATTTAACTCTTCCGGTGGTGTGGCTTGGATCCATTTTTCTAATTCAGCGATGACGCTCTCCTTTCTTAACTGCTCTTCCGACTTCAGGTTTGAAACCTGACATGAGCGTGTAGAAGGCGTTTTGCTCAGGTTTTTGGATTTCGGTTCAGTGAAGACCTGGTGAGCCACTCGTATTTGCTGTCTCCAACGATCTCCCTCCGCTGCGCAGAAGTTACTCATTCGTTGACATATGGCTGACCGCTTTAAGATATCTTCATCGGTGCATCGCACAAAAGAAAATGCAGAATCAGCATTGATCTCAAGTAGAACAGGTTCGTTTCCGACTAGAGTACAGCCAAGAATAATGATTTCACGCTTGACTTCCTCCAGCTGAAGCACGTTGGTGAATGGAAGCGCTATTTGGGGTCTGTTGCCAGAGACGATCCGGCAGAGAACAGGCAACTGCGTCACACGGAGTAAGTTGGAAACGAGGAAAATGTGATTAATAGAATGAGATTTGGGCGTTGAAATGCAGTAGAATCTTCCACGGGCGCTGTATGGGAGGAAGACTGGATCTCCTAGTTGTGTGATGCATTTCAAATACATCATGACATCGGAATGTAAGTGGCCATGGTTGGCAAGCACAACGTTCTGGCGGTTTGTATCCTCGTACGGACCAATCGTCTTCAGAACTTGACCCCGAGATATCTGTCGAGATGAAAAAAGGATAAGAAAATATACAGGTTGAAGTTACTTAAACATACTTAAAATAACTAAACATTATCTGAACTAGGTATGTTAAATTTAACTTTCATGCAATGGCGTGCGATTTCCGGTATCGCAGAAGCTGACGAAAGATACATCAAGACTGAATTTATATCTTGGATAACTAAAACTGCGCAAATAAAACCTTTTATTTAACGTGCCTGTCATGTGTGTCTATATGCTTGTGTGACGTATATTCTATTTTAACTTTCATTTTTAGTTCCTTTTCCTATGTAAATTTGAGTTTATTCTCTTTTGCACTTTTCAAACTTAACATGATATCTTCTCTCTCACATGCATGGAGGTTAGCAACACCATGAGGTCCGTACGTATGTGACGTATGCATGTGATAAGAACAAGACAAGATATATAATGGCTACGCAGTAGCTGTGACAGGCGGATTTTGAATGTGAATGCTAATACTCCTTTTGGATACGAGACTACTTAACTGCCGTTAAAGTATTGTTGAAAGCTATGTATTCTACTTTAATGAAATTGTGTGTTTAGTTGTTAAGTATTATTGTGGATATTAATTCAAGTTCCAGTGTTGTGTTTCATAATTGATTATCATTGGGGATATTAGCCAACATTTAGTTGTTCTTACCGTGTCGAAGTGAACATCATTAAATGACTATTGACAACAATAAAGGATTAGCTGAAAGTAAAACCTCTTGAATTTTATTTGAGAATCTCCCATTTCATTGTAGGTAAAATTTTGATTTATGTAGTGTTTTTAGTAAGTCAGCTACACACAAACCTACACTTGATGATCATACCTTTATTTAATTACTCCTGATATGCTTATGAAGCTAAAGTGCTTCTTTTTATCAGTTGAATTTAAAAATGTCAGAAATTCGTGAATCTGTTTACAGGGCCTGATTGGACGGAAATCTTTAAATATTTAATATGGCATTCTTCTATGGGAGAGAGGTTACATCGCCCGTTATCCTCATTTTTCTCTTACGCGGATCTCAAAAATGAACTTGAAGGAAGCAAAGAGTTTCACATTTGATGGGAGCAGATGTCGCATTTTCACAATATTCACCGGGTGGTTGGTTTCCAGTGAGAACTTTTGGAAACATCAAATTGAGCACGTACTTGCTGAAGGATTTTACTACGATAGGAGTTCAGCTCCTGATCGACAAAGTAAAACATCTTAGTTTTCATAGACTCAAGTTCGACTGATTTTATTCAGTCCTATGATTAATCATTTCTGTTGTTCTGTTCATCAGAGCACAATATTAGTTTTTTTAAATGAAGGCGGGAAAAAATATTCTTAACCTTTCGTTTCATTTCATTTATTTTTCATTGTGAAATTACATTTGACCACATTACATTTCAATATTAATTTTATAACATATAATATCGAAAAGAAAACATATATATTATATATAATTATGTACAGGATAACCACAGAACAGGAAATTAAATAAAGGACTAGATACGGTCGAGTCATATTATTGTGTCCACCTACTAATATCCAAAGTAACCGCCGTGTACAGCGCAGGCAGCAGCTGGACAGGCGGGAAGTGACTCAATAATTTGCTGAAAGGTATTCACATATACTCTATGTAGAGACATGCTGACTGCAGTTCATCTGACAGCCGCTGGTGGGTGCGTGGTGGAGGATCCATAGAGCGGACAACACGATCGAAGTGGCCCCACAGATGCTCAATTGGGTTTAAGTCTGGGGAATTAGGGGGCCAGGGAAGTACTTTAATGTCTTCATCGTCCTCTTCCAACCACTCTCGGACATTTCTAGCTGTGTGACACGTCGTGATGGAAGATCCCGTCCGCCCCAGGAAAGACAATCAGCATTTATGGCTGTAAGTGGTTTGCAAGGATGGATTCATAACGAATTCGGTCTATAGTGCCTTCCACAGGAATGAGTAGACCCAGGAAATGCCATGAAAACATTCCCAAGGCCACAACGCCGCCCCCCACCAGCCAGCTTGTGTTCTTCCAGAAATAGTTGAAGAGTGTTTGTTCTCCGATGTTTCTCGCCTTATACGCCAAGGTCCATTCTTTCGACGAAGCAGAAAACGTGATTCATCGGAGAAAGTAATCCTTTGCCAATTAGTGGAGGTCCAATTCCGATACTGCCGTGCAAATGTAAGCCTTTTATGCCGATACACCTTCGTTAGCATAGGTGCAGTGACCATCCGTCTGCATCGGTGCTCTACACGCAGCAGAGTTCGCTGAACTGGCGTTTTAGACACACTTCCAGTAGCCCCCTCTTGTTCCTTCAGTCAGTGAGTTGATCCCCTGTAGCGTTTCGATCGGCCCTCACGCACCTTCGAAGTCGATGTTCACCTCTCACATCAATGGCATGCGGTGCTCCGCAGTTTCCACAACGCATATTCGCAATAGTGCCATTTCTCCAATCACGATACACTTTAAACGCAGCAGCACGCGAGCAGTTCACGAACTGCGCTGTTTCAGAAATACGTCCACCATTGGCCGGAAAGCCGATAACCATCCCTTTTTGCAAATCTGATAAATCGCTCTTTTTATCCATGACAGCAACGAATGATATGTCTTCAGAATGCCTACAGCACACTTTGTATACCCTCTAAGCCAGTTCACGACACGTGCCTTCTTTCATTGGCTACGCACTGTTGACATCAAAAGTAGGAGGTGGTCACAATAATGTGACTCGACTGTGTATTAGGAACAGGCTACAGCTTATGGCCCATTAAATTTCTCATGGAGGTTGTTTAAATTGGGTGCATTTGTCTTTTTTGTTTTCAGGAATCGTATAGTAAATACCGTTTGCAAAAGAGATAAAAAAAGTAGTTCTAAAATATCTAAAAAATTTACTCGCATTTCATAAGCTTCATATTCGTTGGAAATTCGATTTCATTTCATATATTTCGAATATTAAGCGAATATGAATCATTATGATGGTATCACCACAGCCTTCTTCAGTAACGGACGTTGTATCAGAAAACAGTTGTTCATTGTTATACTTGTATGTATGTTATTCAAATTGCCCTCTGTATTTCAACCGCAAAGGTAGGAGACAAGTCAGAATCGTAACTTAGTCTGAGGTGGACCCCGGCTCGAGTCCTGGAAGTGGCATGGGCGGTGCGTTTGCCATTTTTGGAACCCCAAATTAGGGGTCAGAGTTTTTAACGGTGGTTATTAACACCAGAAACAAACAAAAAATAATTCTGTTCCGCTCGATTTGTGTTTGCACTGCCAAGAAAATAACAGCTTTTCATTTTAGTTTTGATTATTTTTTCAGAACAAAACAGACGGATCTTGTTTCTTATTACAACAAAGATTTAGAGTAACTGAGTCCACAAAGTCTTCACACACACACACACACACACACACAAAGAATATTGACCGAATATGCCTAGCCAAGTCAGCAAGCACAGACTAATTGCCATTTTAAGTAACAGATTTTGCGATTGATCAAAGTCACTTCATCAGAGCCGGTGATCGCGTTTTTGGAGGTACTGGCTTCTGACTAACCATTCACTAGTCCCATGTTCGACCTGGGTGAAGTATGAGTAGTCTATGGTCCTACTGGATCTGTACCTTTCCACAGAGCCAGTGATTATATATTAGAGAATTCTGACTCCTAACATCCTTAAGATGCTAGGAGTCAGAATAACAATGGCATTGTTAGTTAAACCGCGAAACCGGAAAAAAGAATCGCCTTTTTTGGAGGACCCTTCATTGGTTGGCGCAAGGCTTTTTGGAGACTTTTCATTGGTTGAAGCAAAGCTGTTTTGGCACTCTTCATCGGTTGGTGCACAGTTTTTTGGGACCCTTCATCGGTTGGCAAAAAACTGGTCAGAGTGCCCGTATCTATATGTAGCACTGGTTGCAAAATCTATTTTTTGCACTAAAAATAGCTGCCTCCAAGGAAAACCGTGCTTAGACGATCCAGACGAAAATACTCTCATATGCTTATTGCTGCTTCCACAGAACAGAGCTAAATGTTACATAGCTTTCGGCTATTGATGGGTTTTCCCCGATGGCCAAGCGGTTTGGATCCTAATTTTCTGCCACCCATCCGACATTGGCCCTGGCTCAAGTACTGATGAGGCATAGGTGGTGTGTTCGTCTGGTAGTGCAGGCCCTGAAATCAGATAAAGATGCCAAATTTTTAAGTTCATTGTATTTATTGGCAATTATTAGTTCTCTGTTGTACGAAATGGTAAGAAACACACTACTTGGAATGTACTCTACAGGTGAGGAAGTGTTGATCCTTCTACGTATCGCATCAATTCCTAGTATGATGAAATGGAGTCGGCATTATGCTGAAGTGACTCTGAACTGAAGTAAGGATATGAGGCCTCCCGGTGGCGCCTGATGATTCGTCCGAAAGGAGTCCGGGTTCGAATCCGGGTGAGGCATGGATTCTGTGTTTGTCTTACGGCACTGGTTCTCTCCCTTCCCTGGAATCAGCGACCCTAAATTAGGGAAGGGCGGAAGATATGAGCCAAAATACCCACTTCTGGCACAGTGTTAAAATAACGTCCCGTGTTTTCCCACAGAACTTTAACAAGTTTTCTAATTTATTTATTTTTTCTCTTCTTCTCTCGCAGGTGCTCAACAATAAGGTTTCAGACAGAGACCTGAAACTGAAGAAGTCACGTGATTGAGTTGCCAGTGAAAATGAGTATTTGCCTAAAAGGAAAGATATCTGCTGAAGATCTCTATAACAATACCGAGAACGCATTGAAGGATATTTTTCCTTCATATGCCAAAGGTTTCCATAGCGATGCCAAAAATACATTAAAGGATCTTATTTCTTTGTATGCCACATTTAAGCATTGGATATCACAATTGAAACATAGCAGCTGTAGTACTGAAAATAATTCCAGGGATGGACTGCTTGCGTCTTCCACCATCACTGGAAATGTCGAAAATATCTATGACAATGAAAACGGCGTATAGATATATTACCAATATATTGAAGATATCACAAGAATATTCTGCATATTCGTTGACATTCAGCCGACCGTTTCTGAGGTGTAACTCCGTCGCGCACCGCACGAAAGAAAATGCCGAATAGGTGTCATTGTCAAAGAGAACTGGTTTGTTTCCAACAAGAGTAGATTGATGAATAATGATTTTACGCTTGACTTCCTCCAGCTGAAGCATGTTTATGAATGGAAGTTTTATTTAGGACCTGTTCACAGAAACGATGCAGCAGCATGGTTGGTTGGGGTTTGGCGAGGACAAACTAACTAATTAACTGCAATGGAACTCCAAATACCATGTCATTTTGGTTAATGCTTATAAAAACGACAGCAATGCCATAAGACAACAAGCAGCAACCAACAAAAAGGAAAGTGAATTTGGTCTAAACCAGTACCTTTCACTTTGTGTCCCTTCCTGTTTGGACATGAGACTCTTGGACACTGAACTGGATTGATTTTTTCTCATTCTGATCTTCCGTGGGGGGATATCTTGGCCCTCACACTCCTCTATTTTTAGACTGGGAATATAGTGAAGCCACAAAGATGTGCGCCCCCCGCCCCCTTACGAACTCGCAATCGTTTTATATCATTTAGTTACAATGCGGAAGTATCCAAACTTGGAGAATGAGCAAAGTTATAGCACGTCGGGTCGTAAAAATGTTTACTCTTAATCTGAAAATACCGCAGTGTATATTTTAGATACTGAAGTACAGGACTGTACATATGCTGTACTTGTCCTTCGCACACTTCATGGTCTTACTATATCTCCAGAACATGGGTACGAGCTCGTATGTGATCTGGTGCTGCAGATTACATGCTAGTTCTCACCCATTTCAGTAGTTTTAACAAATTTCGGTTCATTTACGAACTCTTTTATATCCCTAGCACACATCACGCCACAAGAGAACGATGAGAATCATGTGGGAAATTCAAATAAACAATGTGCATGCAGGCTGAAATACGATGGGAAAAACGAGATCTGTTAGACAACCATATAATTGTTAAACATACTCTATAAGAAAAAAAAATGAAACTGGACATACTGATCTAGTGCTAATATACTCCTCCAGGTACCAAATATTTCGGAAAATAAGAGAAAAAGGAACCTTTAAACAAATATGCACCAGAGTTTTTTTCATTGCGTGATCCTAAATGATATTCCCGTGACCGACCGGTCATGAGACGTGGGCTCTCTCCGTATTCTTTTACTAATAGTCTGTATTTCAATCTTGGAATAGATGAGGATGCTGGAAAAAGTTACCGTATCCTTGGAACCACTGGCCCTAAATAAAAGAACAGGTACCGTTCTTTGCCTTATACACCTATGGGGCTAGTTACAAATAGAAGAACCCCAACACGCGCGCTTTAAAAAACGAAGGCAACAAAGAAAAACAAATGTGTCGGGTATTAATCTGTTACTAGAGCGTACTTCCTTTAAAACAGGGAAAAGATAGCTATCGTTCAACCGCGCCAAATTTATCCATTTAATGGAGTTTATCTATTTTCAGTATTAATGGGATATATTTCTCTCACGGATACCACTATTTTTCTATTGATGTCAATTAAATAGTGCATTAAAATGTCCGTTTAACATCAATAAATAAATCTTATTAAAGAATGCAAACGTTTTTATCGTATTCATGTTACAATTTTAACACCCTTCTTGCGAATCTTTAATTTTCTCTTTCATTTGATGCCTAATAGCTGCCATTTCTAGAGAAACATTTGATCAAAAATAAACTAAAGTAAATGTTTGTGTATGTATATAGTTTGACAGTTTTCTCTCAACATTAACTCTTTAACTAAGAACCCAGTACAAATATTAAATCTGCAAATGAAAGTCATTTCCAAATAAATGAGACAAAGATTACATCTGCAAATGAAAGTCATTTCCAAATAAATGAGACAAAGATTACATCTGCAAATGAAAGTCATTTCCAAATAAATGAGACAAAGATTACATCTGCAAATGAAAGTCATTTCCAAATAAATGAGACAAAGATTACATCTGCAAATGAAAGTCATTTCCAAATAAATGAGACAAAGATTACATCTGCAAATGAAAGTCATTTCCAAATAAATCTCTCTCTACAACTCAATGCGTTAATGAGCCACAAATTATTTTCTAACATTTTTAAATGACATTTTGCATAACTTCAGAATATAAAAATAAAAGCTAAATGTTTATCCGGCTATTTACAATTTTGTTCGAATAAGTACAACACTGAACCTTGGGCGCGAACGCAAAACTGTGGTAAGTACTTGCCTAGAATGATGATTTTAGATAACTCCTTATCTCCTCTCTTTGTCTACATGAACAAGAGTATTTCAGTGATTAATGTTTTGTAATATAGTTTAAAAGTATAGTTTAATAATAGTACACTTTTATATGTATACTATTGTGGTATAATTATAAAAGTATTCTTTTAAAATAATGAAATCAATATGTACATTAAATATGTTAATGAAATATTTTTGATTTGCGATCTTGTATGTTTGGGCTTCATCAGTATTAATTGATATCTAATTACATTAATCTATATCTGTTCGCTTTTATGTGTTGTGTGTGAGACAAAGTTTAAATGACTTTCTAAGAGTAACGATTTTTACTCATGCATTACCCCTATATGGAGATAAAAAGCGCCTAGTTCACATTTAAGAAAAGACGTAGGTTTTGCATCCGTTCCAGCTATGATATCACGTTCTCTCTCTTCTCTGAAAAAAAGGGATCTAAATTCGCAACTGCTGCCTTTAGATACTCATGGATAGCCGACGTACACACACACACACAGCAACGCAAAAACAATTAGCTATTTGCTCACAGTCAAAACACATCTTCAGAGTCCATTTTTCTGTCATGTGTTCTTTACTGAAAGGTACAACAATTAAAACTAAAATCTGTTTACAAAGCTTGTACAAAAAGGAAGTTTGTTCGAAACAAAATTTATGTGAAAGAGTGATATTGCTACAGAAACTGATAGAGATTCAAATTAAGGCAATTGCACCTACACTGGTGAAAAAACTGCAGGTAAATAAATGAAAGCAAAATGCGATGGAAATAAACGATATCATTTCCTTTCATCTGAAAGCCTATTTATCTTTTTTTTTTTTTTTTTTTTGCTTTGTTATCCAATATATTTTTGCCAATGCATTACTTTTTTTTCTTGTGACACTGACAACGCATGAAAAGCATTAGGAAAAACCTACTAGACCTCTGACTCAATTATGCTGAGCGGTCTGGGCTTAATGCCAACCAAAGTCTCGTGACAGAACTTTATCGAACTGGTCGAGTTAGTTCGTTGTTTTTCGTATTAATACAAAAGAGCTCCTGAGTTTCAGGAATACGGAGCGCACGACGCCAATTAAAACCTTGTTTATTTTTGCATACTGACGTTCACTTGCTTCAAAAACCGAGGATGATTTAGGAATTACCTGACATTTTGGAAACCATATTAGTGTTAAACACGAAATTCTTGTGTCACTTCACGATTTATCTCCCTTAAGAGAATATCGTGTATGACTTCAAAGTCTGCGAACTATTCCAATTTTTGGTATTGTCCTTCAACTCAGGATTTTTTTAGAAGATAAACGATCTCGCAAGTTTCAGAGTGTACATTATTATTGACTGAAAAATAACTGGTTTTGACATCAGTGTTTTAATACAGATTTAGTCAGCTTTTTCTTCAAAGTAACGCTTTTTTAGCACGCCTTTTGTAAAAAAAGATAGTGCTCATGTTATCGGTTTGTCCGTCCGTCCGTACATCTGTGGACACCATATCCCTGCAACTATTAGTCCGATTTGAAAAATTCTTTTTGCTTTGGGAAGCTTGAAATATGCGAATGATAATCCTTCATTTTTCTTTTTTTTTTTTTTTTTACGAAGTACAATTTCGCCGCTAGAGGGCGTAAATGCAGATATTATCGAATTCAAAAACACTTTATTCCATATATTTGCTTCTAAACATCCGTTTGAAAATATTATTTTGCTTTTCGATTCCATTTATATCGAAGAGTATTTTAGGTATAGTCCCTTTTTCAAGCTACGCGTAGATTTCCCGTTAGGGGGCGTAAAAACAAATTGCGTTTTCCCCGATATCTCTACTTCTAAAACTTCGATTTCAAATTTTTTTACTTCAGCTGAGACAGCTCCTGAGGGCAAATATTTTGAACATAAAAATGGTTTGGCAACCAGCAGGCGAAAGCGTTAATTTCTGCTCCTGATGTATTTGCCACAAAATCTGAGCTTCTAAAATCTCGATTAAAAAAATTCATTCTGGACCGATACCACTCACGTTGATGAACATTTTCGGAATATTTTCTTCTTAAAATATCGTATGGTTTCTCCGTCAGGGGGCATAGATGAATATCTTATTTTCGTCAACATCTCTGCTTCTAATGGCCCGATTTAAAAAATTCCTTCTTTATTGGATAGAGTTTTTGTTGCAAAATGCTTTTCATATAATTTCAAAACTTTCAAGTAATTCATAGACATTTCGCTAGAGGGCGTTATGGAAAATAGCGTTTCCCCGATATCTCTTCTTCTAAAACTCCGATTTGAAAATTTTTTTCTCCACCGGATACAGCTCCTGATGGAAAATCTTCTGAATATAATTTCTAATTTTTGATAAAAATTGGTTTGGCCACCAGGAAGAGTTAATGTTTATCTTATATTTGTCAATATATCTACTTCCAAGAGTCCGATTCGAAAAATTTCTTCTTTATTGCATAACGTTTCCGATGCGAAATGTTTTTCATAAAATTAAAAATTTTTCAAGTAACTCATAGACTTCACGCTAGGGCGCGGTAAGGTAAATTGCGTTTCCCCCGATATTTCTACTTCTAAAACTCCGATTTGAATAATTCTTCCTGTATCGCATACAGCTCCTGATAAGAAATGTTTTAGAATGGTTTAGCCACCAGAAGGCATAACTGTAAAATTCTGCTTCTGATGTATTTGCAGCAAAATCTGAGCTTCTGAAAACCGGATGAAAACATTGTTTTCTGGACCAATACCGCTGACCTCGAAAAACCTTTTGAGAATACTTTCTTCTTAAAATAATATATGTTTTTCCCGCCAAGGGGCGTAGATGCATATTTTATATTTGTCGATGCCTCTGCTTCTGAGAATCCCATTTGAAAAAGTCTTTCTTTCTTGGAGAGCGTTTCCGCTGCGAAATGTTTCTCACATAATTTGAAAATTTTCTTAACCCACAAGTCTGCAACTAGGGGGCGTAAGATCACGATACCACTTACAGCAGTTCTAAGACTCCAATTTGAAAAATTCCTTCTTTAATAGCATAGCGTTTCCGGTGCGAAATGTTTTTCATATAATTTCAAAATTTTCAAGTAACTCATGGAATTCACGCTAGGAGTCGTCGGGTAAATTGTGTTTTCTCCGATATTTTTTAAATTGCGTTTTCCCCGATATTTCTACTTCTAAAACTCCGATTTGAATAATTCTTCCTGTGTCACATACAGCTTTTGATAAGAAATGTTTTTCATGTACTTTCAAATATTTGGTAAAGAATAGTTTGGCCACAGAGGGCATAACTATTAATTTCTGCTTCTGATGTATTTACAGCAAAATCTGAGCTTCTGAAAACCAGATGAAAAAAAATATTTTCTGGACCGATACCGCTCACCTCGAAAAACCTTTTGAGGATACTTTCTTCTTAAAATAATATGTTTTTTTCGCCAGGGGGCGTGGATGCATATCTTATATTTGTCCATATCTCTGCTTCGAAGACTCCGATTTGAAAAGTTCTTTCTTTGTTGGAGAGCGTTTACGCTGCGAAATGTTTTTCATGCAAGTTCAAAATTTTTTAACGCACAAATCTGCAACCAGAGGGCGTAAGTTCACGATTCTGTTTACAGCAATATCTGCGGGATAAAAGACCCGATTAAAAAATTTCTTTCTTCGGTCAAATACTGCTGTTTTCCATACCGGTTCCATCGACTTTGAATAGCTTTGATGAATTTAATTTGCGTCAGAACGGATTCAAAACACGAGCTCATTACATCCAAAAATTCGGTGTCATCTTTCTTGTTTTTACGTTGAAGTGCCAAAAACAAAAACAAAAAAAAAAAAAACTGGGATACCTGTCTAACACTGCGTTGGTTCGCGATCTGAGAATAGCAGCAGCGCAACGGGGCATGGACTCCTCGAGCGCTCTGTAGTACTGTGAAGACAGTGCACATCATGCTCCCTGAAGAGCGTCCCACAATTCCATCCGGTGGAGGATTCTTGGCATTAAAGGCAGATTGAACAGCATCCCAAATGTGTGCAATGGAGTTCAAGTCCGGCGAACGAGAAGGCCAAGTCAGGATGCCAAACTCCACGGAATATTCCTCCAGCCATAATCGTACGACTGCGGACGTGTGCGGGGGTCCCACCCGTCGGATTGGTTGCATGACATGAACGGGTGCAAATGATCCCCACGGATGGTTGTCTAGCCTCCACCAGTCAAAGCAGTCTGAAGCTGTATGAGGAGTCCTAACGCGTGTCAGTTGAAAACACCCCACATCATAACAGAGCCACCGCTGGCCTGCATTGTCCTTTGTATGCATGCGAGATCCATTACCTCGTGGGGTTCTCACCACACTCGGAGCCGCCCTATGCCCGAAACAGTTGGCAGAGCAATTGGTCGGACCAGCCTACACGTTTCCAGTCATCCTGTGTCCAATGGCGGTGTTCTTGAGTCAAGGCGAGACACATAGCCTTGTGTCGTCGGGTGAAAATGGCACCCGGTTGGGCCGTCGGCTCCGGAACCCCATAGAGCACAGGAAACGTTGCACTGCCTGAACACGGACGCTACTACTGGCCCCCAGCATTGAACTGCTCTGTTATTTGCGGCAATGGTGCACGCCGGGCGGGTGTTAAGATGCATGCCAGCCGCCGCTCTCCTTGATCGTCCAGGGATTTTCTACGGTTACACCGGTCTCGAACTCTTGATTCTTTTCCCTGAGTTTGTATAGTCCGACCCTACCCTTTTTTTCCCCACCTCAGCGTAAACGTATTCAAAAAGTAGTTGCGGCTTGGGGTTTAGCAAGGAAGTAGAACACGCATAATCAGAACTGGTATATTAATGTTCTTACACTCATCGTCAAAAAAAAAAATAGTTGCACCCCGAAGGACGTGTCGGATTGCAATGCTATTCTGAAGGAAGGTAAACGTTACTAGGAAGAATAAGCGATTAAACATTGAGACTGGTATCGGCAATATTTATGAAGCTACACGCCAATAAGTAGTCTCTCAGTAGCTCAAACAGCATGCCAGACGTCTCGACATGGAGTTGTACATATTCGTAATGGTCTCCTGCGATAAGCTATCCCATGCAGCTTGAATCTTCTCACGCAGTTCCTGCAGATTGTGTGGTAGGGGTGGAGTGTTGATAGCGCGTCCAATAGCATCCCACACATTTTCAGTCGGCGATAGGTCTGGCGATGCGGTTGGCAATGACAGAGTGTCAGTGCCTAGAAGGCAAGCGCGCGAGACAGCAGCAGTATACGGACGAGCGTTGTCCTGTTGAAAAATCGCACCGGAGCGAGCGTTCAGAAAAGGTAGGGCCACTGGTTGCAGGACCTAATTAACATAACGTTGGGTTGTCAAAATGCCTGTAATGAATATACCAAAGGTGATCTGGCATTGCAGACAATTGTACCCCACACTATGACACCATGCTTTCTGGAAGTGTGACGCTCGACCACAAACCGTTCATCTTGGTGCTGGCCACGGTGCCTCCACACACGGATTCGTTGGTCGTCTCATCCAAGAAAAAAGCGGGACTCATCACTGAAGATCACCCGCTGCCATTCTGAGTGGCTCCATGACAGTCTGGCATGACACCATTGCAGTCTTTGTCGATGATGCAATGGCGTTAAGGGCAGTCGTCGTAACGGTATGTGTGCGTGTAGTCCTACGTCGTGCAGCAGTCTACCAATGGTGCTGGCACTAATCGGACGATGCATGGAGGGCACCATTGATCGCTGATTGTGGCTGTTGGGTCACTCCGCGCATGTCGCACAAACCGTCGGTTCTCTTTCACCGTAGTTCGTCTAGATCTCCCAGATTCTTCCTGTCGCTGCTGCGTGCCTTGATCTATCCACTGCCACCAACAGCGTGCTATGGTGATATCTGCACGACCGGTAAGGCGCGCAATACGGCGATAAGACCATCGCGCTTCTCAGAGCCCGACGATGCGGCCCCTCTCGAACTCTTCCAACTGCTCGAATTGCTTCCGAACGTTTCTCCGAGGCATATTTCAATTGCAAAGGATGCAGCTAACACCACAGCACGAGTCAGAATGGCAAGCACACGCAACGGCGTCGACCTTATATAGCCGGTCAGGCTACGACCCCCCCTGCTGGCGTTACATGCGCGGCCGAACGTGATATTTGGATCATTTGGATGTCTCACGATGTCAAACCTACCTTCCAAGTTTCATTCCTGTCGGTTGGTTACTTTTGGGGAAACCGTTCTTTGGACGATGAGTGTATATGCTTCACGATGGTCTCGAGAAACAAGATACCGAAAAAAATATCCCGTATTGGATATCGAGTTCGATTCATTATATCTCGCAGAGCAAGTTCAAATGCGCCACAAAAACGAATGGAATCTATAAAATATGACAGAATATGTAGATTCTTTTTTCTTGTTTTTACTTTTTTGTTTTACTGTGTGCTTGCAACCTATCACTAGAATGTAGTTGCGTTTATATGTTTGCGCCACCTAGTACAGTCAAAATCAGTTCATTGTTCTTAGGTGTAGAAGACACGTCATGCTTCTGAACTTTGACGGCCAATATAAACACTGGAAGCAAAGAATAGCATAAGTAGGAACTGTACACCAATTATACTCAAAATATTATAACTATACTAATGATCCGAATTTCTTGGCGTAGAACAGAAATCAAACTTTCCAAGCTTTCGCAAATCGACCAAATGGCTTTTTCATGGAAGGCAGACAGCTAACTGCAAACTGAACGTTTCAACAATTTCAACGTGGTGGCTGAACTAGACAATAAATGAATAGGCGCAAATGTGATAATTCGAAGAAACGAGGTCACGTTGGTTCGGCACGCGGTACCATGGTAGAAAACGCAGCATTATTTGAAGAATTGATTCCAAATACGTGGCAACTCCAGAGAGACGCTATCATTTCAAGCCTCGCTGTTGGTCAAGATTTACAAGGTTTCGCAAATGGCAGTAGATTTTTGTGTGGAGTATGAAGCTGATTTCTTTACATCACTCCACATAGGCTTGGAAAGTTTTATTTCTATTCCATGCCAAGAAATTCAGATCATTAGTATAGTTATAATATTTTGAGAAAGAATAGCATTATTATGTCACAGCTGAGTATTAATTCATTCTTATTACTTGTTTCGGAACGAGTTTCTGATTCTCTTAGTATTTTTTATATATAAATTTTTGTCGTAATTTAAGATCTGGCGTAGATATAACCAGTCCTTTAATTTCAATATCTGCTCCAACGAATGCGAGAAGAACGGATGTTTCAGTATATAATCAATAGTATGTAAGGTCAGGTGATGCGTAACATCACAGCCTCTCCTTGACAAATGTCAACCCCGCCTTCCCGTGGTGCATCCTGTTCCCACTAAAGGGGCTCTGACGACCGCCAATAGCGGTATAACTATACCATCGGGATCAGAGGAAATGCTATCCCACACTCACCAACCCGCTTGGCCAGCGTGGTGAGTTATGGCCAACACCTCCAAAATGACTCTACAACTTAAATCTTGGCCCTCAGTCTCCGGCAGCTGGAATGTACCTGGCCAAGGCAGCGGCCAGTGCGACATGAAGGCAGAGGGTGCTAAGAATCCCCGGAGGACCGGACTAGGCTGCCATTTGATGCTGACCTTGGCTACCTATAACGGACGCTCCTATCTTCTGATTCAAGGCTTCTTGAATTGGAAGAGGAACTACAAAGGATCAAGTGGGACATCGTCGGGCTAAGTGAGGTAAGGAGAAAAGGAGAAGATCTCATTGAACTGAAAAGTGGACATCTCTTCTATTATCGTGGGACAGATACTGGCAGAACTAGTGGTGTTGGATTTATAATAAACAAGAAACTGAAGGATAAAGTGGTAGAAGTTGAAAGTTCCTCTGACAGAGCTGCACGACTCGTTATCCAACTATCGAGAAGATACCAGGCTCAGATTATTCAAACTTATGCACCCACCACAAGTCATCCTGAAGAAGAAATTGAAGAATTTTATGAGGAAATTCGTCATCTAAATAATAAAGGTAAGCAGCACTTGAAGATAATTATGGGAGATTTCAATGCAAAAATAGGGCAACGGCAACAGAATGAAACTTCAGTAGGTAAATTCGGTCACGGCAACAGAAACCAGCGTGGAAATACTCTCGTTGAGTTTGCAGAGGCAGAAGGATTTTCATCTTGAACTCCTTTTTCAAGAAAAAGGCACACAGGAAATGGACATGGAGACATCCAATTGGGACGACAAGTGAAATTGATTTTATTATGTGTAACAAAAAATTCGTCATCGAAGACTGCAGTGTGCTGAACAAGTTCAACACAGGTAGTGACCATAGATTGGTGAGATGTAAGATGCACCTCAACACTAAACTGGAACGTGGCAAGCTCATAAGACAAACAAAATGTATTGACATAACCAACCTTAAAAAACACCATAATACTTTCAAGTTGGAACTGAAGAACAGATTCTCTGCTTTAGAAGGCCTAACATCGGAAGAAGTGGATATTTCGGAAGTTAACAGAAAAGTAACCAAAGCTCTAATGGAAACAGCAACAAAATTAGCTGGGTCTAAGAACAAGTTGCATGTGAACAAATTATCAGGAAAAACCAAAATGTTGATGCAAAAGAAGAGAGATGAGGACAACTAAAGAAGATGTGACTTCCAAAGTGGAATATATAGAGCTATGCAAGACAACACGAAAAAGTATCACTGAAGATGTAAGGAAATTCAACTGTGAGCTAGTGAGGAAAGCAATTGAAAACAACCAAAGCCTAAAGATAGCAAAGGGACATCTCAGTAAGGGAAGAAAACAGATTATGGCTCTGAGAAAAGAAGATGGTTCTATAACAAGAAATAGAGGCGAAATTTTGACAAGAGTGAAAGATTTCTACTCCAAATTATATGAAAGGGATGATACATGTACTCCAGACATCATGAAAGGTACCAGAGTTCTTCCAGTCCTCCCAGCAGAAGTTGCTCATGCAATCAAGAACATGAAGCAGGGGGAAAGCTCCAGGAGAAGATGGAATTACTATAGACATCATACAAGAAGCAAGTGGAGAAATTGAAACAGTACTCGCCCAAATTTTCACTCGATGCCTTAATGAAGGGAAGATTCCTGAGGATTGGAACAATGCTACAATGATCCTGCTACATAAAAAAGGTGACATTGAGGATCTCAGGAACTACAGACCTATCAGCCTCCTATCAGTGGTTTATAAAATCTTCACTAAAGTTCTTTCACACCGCTTGAAGGTAACACTGGACATGGCTCAACCGAGAGAACAAGCTGGATTCAGGAGTGGCTACAGCACAATAGATCATATTCACGTACTGAGAGAACTAATTGAAAGAACGAGGGAATATGAACTTCCATTGTGCATGGCTTTTATCGATTATGAAAAAGCCTTTGATTCGGTGAAACCATCAGCAGTTACCACGGCTCTGAAATCCTGCGGTATTGAAGATGCATACATTAATATTATTAATAACATCTATGAAAATGCAAGTGCAAAGATTCGGCTGTTTGAAAATACAACACACATAAAAATTGGAAAGGGAGTGAGACAAGGTGACACCATATCTCCGAAGCTCTTTAATGCCACATTGGAAAATGTCTTTCAATCACTGAACTGGGAAAACAAAGGGATAAAGATTAATGGAGATTATCTAACCCACCTTCGTTTTGCTGATGACGTAGTCATTTTTGCAACTACCCCATCAGAGCTGCAGAGTATGATCCAGGAACTTGCTGACAAGAGTAAAGAAGTGGGATTAAAAATGAACTTTCAGAAGACAAAAGTGATGTTCAATGCTTTTACAAGAAATGAAGATTTATCGATTGATGGAGAAAAACTGGAGATAACAGATACGTATGTTTATCTTGGACAGCAGATATCAAATGAGGGTCACATTGATGAAGAAATTAATCGGCGTACAAAACTTGCCTGGAGAGCTTTTGGAAGAAACAGCATAATTTTCAAGAGCAATATGCCATTATGTCTTAAAAGAAAAGTGTTTGATCAATGCATCCTTCCAGTGCTTACGTATGGTGCAGAGACGTGGACCTTAACTAAAAGAGACATACAAAGGCTGCAGACAACTGAAAGAAGCATGGAGAGGTGCATGCTTGGTATAACCAGGAGAGATAAGAAGAGGAACTCGTGGATCCGAAAAATGACGAGAGTCGAAGACATCATGATCAGAGTTAAATCCCTGAAATAACAATGGGCTGGACATACTGCCAGAAGGACAGACCATAGATGGACAGCCGAAATTTTAGATTGGATTCCAAGGGACAGGAAAAGACCCAGAAAAAGACCACATGGGAGATGGGTGGATGAAATTCGTAAATATGCGGGAGTGACATGGAGGAGACTGGCACAAGACAGACCGTTGTGGAGGAAACTTGGGGAGACCTTCGTCCAGCAGTGGATTGATAATGGTTGACAATGATGATGATGATGATTCATGATTAAAAAGACAAACAAATTTCGTTTTTATACAAGGATATTCAGCTATCACTGACACTGACACAGAACAATAGTTAATCCAGTAACTAACAGACAGATAACAAAGACTGCGTTTTTTCCCGGTAACAAAACGAGAATGAGCATGGTAGAGAGATATGAGACTTATGTAGAGGATTTTAGGAAGGGAATGTATAATACAACCCTTAGAAGTAGATAATTTGGGCTAGAGTGCCAGACAGGAAATTCACACCTGAAGTGAGGTAAAAAGGGAGATCAGATCAGATGTCGAGGATTTTAGGAAGGGAGTGTCTGACCCCAGGTCTTAAACAACCCTTAGAAATAGGGAGCTAGGAGATTTGGGGTAGAATGCCCGATAGGAAAGTGACACGGAAGCGAGGTAGAAAGCGGGAAGAAGACGCCCTTATTTATTACCGTGGGGCCAGTACCCGGGGTCCGACGGCCTAACGTGCCCATCCGACGCACGGCCGGTATTCAGTGGCTCGAGTGTTCGTACCTACCTGGGATCGAGCCTGAGGTTTCTCCTTGGCAGTCACGAACACTGACCACTAGGCCATTCGCGGCCCGTAAAAAGAGAGGAGAAAGATCACCTTATTTATAACCGAGGGGCCAACATCCGGGGTCAAACCGCAGTGGCGTAGCGTAGCCTCCGCAGGGGATGCAACTACTGGGGTCCTTTCATTTTAGGGGCACTTGAGTGCATATTTTTTTGTCGCCGAAAATTTTAAACATTTTTTCCTAATCTTAACATGAAAATAAAAATCTTCCTTGAAAAAAATCGCAGGAAAAAATAAAAAATATTTTAAATTTTGCACTTGAAACTAGGCCGTGATGTTGTCTGTAGAGATAGTCTCTACTGTATTGCACAATTCATTGCTTCCCTGATTTTGCTGTAAAGGTAGGATTTTTTATCAAAGCTGTGCAAAGCCTCGATCACATGTGTCATGAAACTCTCATAAATAACATGAACTTCAATACTAACTCCGAGCAGAGGAGTTACACACAGATACCTGTACACTACCGGATACTAGATACTACTGGGACACAGCCATCTAGTATCCGGTAGCGAGCGGACACTTCAGTTTCTTCGGAATGGGCGTCCATAGGGGCCTTAAAGATATTTTACGGTAGGACCCTAAAATTCACGCTACTCCACTGTCAGACGGCTTAACGTGCCCATCCGACGCACGGCGGATATTTAGTGATTCGAGCGTTTATACCTGCATGCTGGAACCGATCTTGAGTCTTTGCCGTGGCAGTCACGAACGTTTTACCACTTGGCCATCCTCTGCCCGGGGAACGGTGAGAGTGTACTCCGATGTTTTTCTACCAAGTGCCGACTACCTATCTGCCGAGTGCTTAATTGTGCATGCTTAAACATCCCTTGAGTCGAAGCAGCAGGAGATTGCGCTCAATGGAAGCAGAATTTAAGGTTGCACATGAGTTGTGGATGGAAAAACTTCGATGTTTAACCAAAAGGAAACGCATGTTTTCACTGACGTAATGGAGGGAGCTTTTCATAACACATAGTAACGTATTAATTCAACATCTTTTCAACAGAATCTTCACACTCACAGAATATTTTTATCCAACATTTTTTCATTAATCTAATAAAATGGTGATTAGAGAACGTGCTCATGTGCTTCTACAGACCAGCAACCATTTCCAAAAAGTAAGTGCAAATTCAATGTTCTTTAATATATTATTTTTGTTTTGTTTTAGCGACTTCGAAGGCGGTCTCTGCTCCCAAATTTAGGGACCCTAGTTTCACGAAAGGCACGCATTGGCATAGCAAAGATAGCTGGTGCCCAGGGTCAAGATATGCATTTTGCGCCACTTGGAGAAGAGCAAGCGATTTCGGGAAGTGACTTGAGTATCAGTAAGCAAATACAGAGGATGTTTACACATTTGTTGAACGATTTTCCAGCAATTTAATTAATGCTTAAAATAAAATTATTTCCTTCTTAAGTGTTCTATCTGATTGCCCTTTTTCTGGACTATGAACAATGAACATAGATCTAGATTTCCGCGATAACATAGCATTTCTTAAAATTGGTAGTGGTATTTTATTCCATCTTTCATCCACTGCTTTCCATAGTCCAATCATTGTTTCAGGCCTGCGTTCAGAAAGCGTTCTTTTCAGCAATCCGTAGGCACAATAGTCCATTGGTGACTCATTACGGGACTTTGAAGGAATATGAGCAAAAGGTATACACTTGATACCCGTCTCTTCTTTCATCTTTCACTGCTTTACAGTCCGGTCATTAGTTTAGGTCTGAGCGCTCTTTTTAGCAGCCCGAAGGCACAATAGTCGATTGGCGACACATCAGGGGACTTTGAAGGAATATGAGCAAAAGGTATGCACTTGATACCCGTCTCTTTTTTAGGTATGAGCGCTCTTTCTAGCAGTCCGAAGGCATAATAGTCCATTGGTGACACATCAGGGAATTTTGAAGGAATATCAACAAAAGGTATGGACTTGATACCTGTCTCTTTTTTCATCTTCCACTGCTTTCCATAGTCCAATCATTGTTTCAGGCCTGCGTTCAGAAAGCGTTCTTTTCAGCAATCCGTAGGCACAATAGTCCATTGGTGACTCATTACGGGACTTTGAAGGAATATGAGCAAAAGGTATACACTTGATACCCGTCTCTTCTTTCATCTTGCACGGCTTTCTACAGTCCAATCATTGGTTTAGGTATGAGCGCTCTTTCTAGCAGTCCGAAGGCACAATAGTCCATTGGTGACACATCAGGGTACTTTGAAGGAATATGAGCAAAAGGTATACACTTGATATCCGTCTCTTTTTTCATCTCCCACAGCATTCCATAGTCCAATCATTGGTTTAGGTCTGAGCGCTCTTTTTAACAGTCCGAAGGCATAATAGTCCATTGGTGACACATCAGGGGACTTTGAAGGAATATGAGCAAAAGGTATACACACGATACCCGTCTCTTTTTTTCATTTATTCAAGAAATAGATTTCTATGTATGACTACGAGAGTCATAACAAAATTTCAGCACACGTTAATCTAAAACGAAAGCGGATGATACAATCGGGAAAGTTATTGCGTCATGTCAATGTCAGACCCTCAGCAACTCCGTGGTGTCAGAACGACGAGCTATCATTTCGTATGTGGACGTGGGAGGGTTTGGAAACGGAAGCGGTCATCTCCTCCGTTCGATTCACAGCGTTATACCAGCGCTCGTACGGGAAAACAGAAACTCTGCAGGAAAAAAACTCCGACACAGATCCACACTGCCTTCTTGCAAGAAGTTTGTGAAGAAGCAACTTTTGATCGAAGCACAATTTCTCGCTGGACACCGCGCTATCGGGAGGGCCAAAGCAGCATCGAAGATGAACACCGCTCAGGCCGACTTCCAACGGCGACAGAGAAAAAAATCTGTCACCATTGTTGCAACGCTTCTCGAAGAGAATCGCCGTTTGATAGTCGATAAGATTTCTCCTCAGGCAAATATTTGTCCACCATATCTTTTCAACGGATTTTGACCAACTCGCTAAGAAAAAGAAAAATCGACGCGCTCTGGGTGCCCCATCAACTCAACCCGGAGAAAAAAGCAGCGAGAGTGAGCATCGCACAGGATCATCTCCACTGGTTCGAAAGCGAAGGCGACACCTTCCTGAACAGAACTGGTTCCGGGGATGGGAGGGAGCCAGTGCCGTAAGACAAACACCACATCCATGCCTCACTGGGATTCGAACCCGGATCCTTCTTGGACGAATGGATAAGCCAGCGCTTAGACCACTGCTCCAGCGGGCGGTTATTTCGCATTTAGACCTGCGGCATCCAGGAACATGTGTGATGCCTCCCACAGCACGTGATCTTCCGCTTTAGCAAAGAATACCGTTTTCGTTGCATCGTATTTTCTGTCAAAACGCTTGTAAGAAAACAAACAAACCTTTTGCCCAATTGTTTGTTGACTTCTGTATTCGTATTGCGTTATGTTCTGGTAATTTTTCAAATATACGCCTCTCTTGAAAATCACGACGCGGACTTTTGAAAATCGAAGTCCCGCAAAAAGTTTTTTTTCTTCTTTAAAGCAGCTTATTATCCGCATTGGCGCATGATCCGCAAAGCCCTAACTTATAAGTTTTTAACTAATAATTCGCGGATTATACGCTGAAAATCACGGTACATTTACAACCTCTAAAAGAAAAACTGCGAATTATTTGAAGCAGAAGCTGTGCAAAGAACGGTCATTTTCTCAAAACGTGTTTAAAAAATTTTTTCAGCAGGATTTTTATAAGCAATAATACAGAATGAAATATATTTTGAGTTCAGACGCATATTCCTTTATGTCTCCCTAGCAGCAAGGCTATGCATTCAAAGACAATGCCAGGAGGTACGGATTTCTGTTCTCGCAGTTCTTACTTACTTCCTAACGCAAGGAAGGATTTTTTAATGTGACGAAGGTGGAGAGATCTCGACATTAAAACGCGCATGGTGAAATTAAGAGCCATGTCTATTAAGTAACGCTTCCGCGCAAGTGTCTCGCGCATGACTTGTTGCCTAGCAACCAGTCAGACGGCAAACGATTCTTTGTGCCATTATTTTCATTTTACTGCGTAATAGAACTCCGTACATCTATTTGCTCGTATTTCATTGTGTTTAAAATGGATTATTATTTTTCAATTGCGTCGACGGGTGTCATACAAAGATCATGTGACGTGCCTGCCCAGCAGGACGCACACGACATAAAGGCAGATAGCAGCGATAACGAACGTCCGCGTAGCTCAATCGGTAGAGCTACTTATCCCGGAATGAGGGAACCCGGGTTCGAGCCCCGGCGTGGATAAAAATGACGGATAAATTTACTTCGTTATAATGGCGCCCGAACTTTCCGGATGACCTGGCCGTTCAAGATCTCGCAATGGTGTGATGTTCTTTCCACACCGCGAGATAAGAAAAATAAGAGAATCCCTTCTCCAGCGCTTCGAAAAATAAATGTGTGTGACGTTGCATTCCACACACTAGATTGACTGGGAGTTCTCAAGAGTACGTTCTTCAGCGGATGGCTGCCTACAACGATTCATGGTCACGGCTGACCTGTGGGCCATGCCCCCTGCCCTCTTTCGCGGGAGGGGGACGTGCGGAGTCTTTAATGCCGTATTATGAGATTTTTCAGCACCTAAAGGCGCAGCGGTAACATTTGCCAATAACGATATTTTTTCAGAAAAAAACCCTCCTATTACTGGGTCCCCATTGCCCTGCTCTGAGTCCCCAACTACTGCACGTAATGCATCAGCTTTGAATCTCAGAGTTGACCACCCCGCAGTGGTGTTACGTAGTGCCGCCCCGGTGGCGCAGTGTTCTAAGCAATGGCTTCTGATCATTCGTACGAAAGGGGTTCAGGTTCGAGTCCAGGTGAGGCATGGATGTTGTGTTTGTCTTACGGCACTGGCTCTCTCCCTTCCCTGGAGCCAGCAACTGTAAATTAGGGAAGGTCGACTGCTCATAGCGCATTGAGTTGCTCACGGTGGTCGTTAAATTTCCAATAAAAAAAAAAGTGGTGTTACGTACTGAAGGCAACGATTAGGTAAGTATGCATAAGGATTTGCATCATGCTATCTCATATTTTAACTGTAACCGTTACAGAAGTACGTATACATTGTTCTTTGTAAAATACACATTATACTGTAATAGACATATGCAAGCGAATTATACCGTATATATACAGTATAACGAAAAAAAGCGTGTGAAGTTATTTATTGTATGTAGTTTTATTATTGGTTTTGAATACACGTGGTCTTGGCTTTACGCGGTCTCGTCGGAACGTAAACCCCGCGTAAAATGCTGCACTATTGTACTTAAAAAAAATAAAAGCAAAGCAAACATTCCGTGCGTAGGGAGAAAAAAAAACCCAATGATTCTGTAACACGACAACGCCGAACCCCACGCCATTGCTTTCGCTTAAGAAGCATACAGAAAATCAGGTTTGAAGTTCTTTAACACCCTCTCTACAGCCCAGATCTGGAGCCGTTCGACTTCTGGTTGTTTGATGCTCTCAAGAGACATCTGAAATAAATTCAGTTCACCTGTGACGAAGACGTTTAAGCCGCTACGAGGAAATGAAATGAACAACCTGCGGATTGTTACAAAGACGGGTGTAAAAAACTTGTTAAAATTTGGCATATCTGTATCAGGCGTGAGGGAGACTATGCAGAAAAATAAAATATGTGAATTAAAGTAGAAATTCTGAGATGTTTTCTTGTTTTGTTTTAATTTGGTACCTTGCCACTGGGATTGTATATAAATATGGCGGCATTACTTTCTGAACACCTTCTGTATAAGCAAGTACTTTCTTTTAAAAAGTGTGATAAAAAGTTCGTGAAATGGCTGCTTACCACAGTACGACAGAGTCCAGAGGAAGTTGCCTTAAGTGCTACGACAGCATCCTGGGCAAGGAACATGGTAACGTCAGCTCTGGACACCTCACCAACACTTGAAAAAAATCCTGCTGTTTTTCCATCCTTGGTAACCATGGCTAACCATCCTACGAAGAAGAAAATATCTTTTTACTTCTCATTACAAAAGCTTCATATCATTGTACAATGTTTTCATTTTGTTTTTATTTTTTCATGGGAGCTTAAGCATACTTATGATTGCTAATACTACAAGTAAAGGTGTAAGACAAGGATGCTTGTTGTCACCTGGCCTGTTTGGTATTTATGCCGAAGTTGTGATGGATTAAGCCTTAGGGAGCACCAGTGAAGGAGTTTGGGGTTAATGGAGAGAGAATTAAGGCCATTAAGTTTGCTGACGACTGGGCAATAGTTTCAGGATCAGCCAAACCATTACAGCGCATGATGTCAAAAACACACACAAAAATGCGGATATCTATGGAAAGACAAAACTTATGGTAATAGAGAATGATCCAAAACAGGCTTCTCTTAAAAATGAAGGCCAATCCATCGAACAAGTTAAATCATTCGGCTATTTGGGTCAAATTATTACTAAAGATGCAAAATGTGAAAAGGGAATTAGAATGAGACTGGGGATGGCGAAAACGGCTTTTAGAGATAATCAAAGACTACTGACTGCCAAAAATATAGATCGAAAACAGCGGAAGATAATTTTAAAAGCATATGTTTGGCCAGTAGCTCTCTACGGTTGTGAGACATGGACATTGACCAAGAGGGAAGTGAAAAGGCTGAAGGCATTTGAAATTTGGAGCTATAGAAGAATGGAGAGAATAAGCTGGCTTGATAGAAATACTAATGAGGAGGTCCTGGAGAGAGTGGGAGAGCTCAGGAATCTGATCAACATGTTAAAGAGAAGAAGAAGAATGTTATGGATGGGACACACACATTGCGCATTGGAGGCCCGATTCTGAAAGTTTTGGGAGGGAAACTTCAAGGCAAGAGAGGAAGAAGACGGCCAAGGAATAGTTATGTGACACAATTACTTCAAGACACCAACACTAGGACATACTATGACTTGAAGAGAATAGAGAGGAATGGAAAGACAGAGTACATATACTGAACAACCAGTCCTTGGACTGAGTAACCAAGAAGAAGAAGAATACTACAAGGGAACGTATAGGACAGTACAGTCAACCCTTGATGTACCGCCACTATTTATTACACTAGATTATAGCGTTACATCTAAGGTGGTGTTATATCGAATTTACGAGTTAATAATCCAAGTTCTGTTAATTATGTTTTTATCAAAATTGATAATCAGCATTAAGTTAAAAACATTGTTAATTAAAAAAAATGCAGTTATACGTCGTGTACTTCGAACGCACTACACTGAAGAGCAATTGAATTAGAGACAGCTGGCGTTATGCAAATGTGGCGCTGTGGGCGGCCCTGTAAACGGAAACGACATGACGTACGCAGCGATCTGACAATATAAGGAATGATGCGACGGGAATCAGTAAGAGTTGGACGCAGTATGGGTAAGACGAAGGATCTAAGCGCATTTGATCGTGGGAAAATTGTCGGGGCCCGACGAATGGGTCACTCAATTTCGGAAGGCACTGGGATTTTCACGAGCCACTGTGTCACAGGTGCACCGTGAGTACATCGAATCCGGTAAGACCATCCCTGCAAGGGCCAACTGCCGTGGATAATAGCGTGTGGATGAGCGGGGTCATCGTCGGCTAGTGCGCATTGTAACAGCGGATAGACGGGCTACAGTGCAAGAAATCCCTCGGCAATTTAACGCTGGTGCACAAAAACGTGTAAGCAGCCACACCATCCAGAACCATCTCCTCGCTATTGGGCACAGAAGCCATCGTCCCACGAGGGTACCGCTGCTGACCGCACATCACAGGGTGCAAAGATTAGCATGGGCGCGGGAACATCGCCACTGGACCCTAGACGTGTGGGAAAATGTTGCCTGGACTGATGAGTCGAGATTCACGTTGGCACATGCGGATGGCAGGATACGAGTACGGCGCAAACCACATGGAGCGATGGATCCTTCTTGCCAGCAGGGTACTCTTCAAGCTGGTGGGGGTGGCATTCTCGTCTAGGGACTGTTTATGTGGGCTGAAATGGGACCCCTGGTACGTGTCACATCGTCCCTCACAGGTCACCGTTACCGGGATATCCTGGACGACCATTTGCTCCCGTTTGTGCGTCTTCAACATCACACTGGGGACCTCATCCTGCAACAAGACAATGCACCGTGCCATCGCTCCCGAATTGTATCCAAATGGTTGGATGAATACTCCACCGACGTGACCTCGCTTCCTTGGCCCGCTAGGTCACCTGACCTAAATCCCATCGGACACATCTGGGATGCTATCGAGAGAGATGTTAGAGGCTCTGACCCCCTCCATCAAATCTTCGGGAACTGTGGAAGTTTGTTCAGAGGTGGTGGATCCGTATGGCTTCCCAACGCTTCCGGTGTCTTGTCGAGTCCATGCCGAGACGAATCGCCGCCGTCATCAGGACGAAAGGTGGTGCTACACGTTACTAGATAGGTATCTCTAATTCAATTGCTCTTCAGTGTATAGTTCCAAGTGTCTGTTTCCATCTCGGAATTTTCTAGCACGCATTAAATGCGGAAATTTTCTTTGCGTAGTAGGAAGACAAAGGTAACAATTTAATTATACTCTTCGAAAAACAACAACAACAACAACAACAAACGAAGCCCTTCGAGAAAATTATTTGATCCAATTGAAATTTCGCATGCAAGTACCTCAGGGCCGAATACGCAAATGATTAAAAACCAACAGCCAGTGACTAAATAGTAGACCGCCACAGCGTATTGGAACTGCGTATCGAGGCGATATATCAAGAGAAAAGCTCGCACGCTAGGACAATTGTTACAGAGGATTACGATTGCATTAACCTGCACGGACTGTGATAATGGCTAGACGTCGTATGCGTGCACACTACGATTAGCTGAACGAGTTTAAGAGAGGAAGTATAATTGGGCTGAGAGAGAGGCCTGTTGGTCAAGTCGTCGTACCGCCAAGCACTTGGATTGGAGAGACGCGGCAATCGGACGATGCTGGCGTCCACGGGTCGAACAGGGCACAACCTAAAGGCACGCGATCAGTGGACGGCCGAAGGCAACGACAGAACGCGAAGGTAGAGCGATTGTCAGAGCCGCTCGAACAGAACAGAATTCGTCGATCTCAACCATCCATGGCAATAGTGTGTCGTCTGTAGGCACGAAAAGCCATTCAGACCATTTGCCAGAAGACTTGCAGCACCGATATTTCATTCAGAGAGGCCATGTACCGTCTACCACTGACCAGTGAACATTGCCGGCACCGGTTGAAGTGGTGTCAGGCCCTATCAACGTGGGAGAGTGTCCAGTGCAGTCACGGTGCATACGTGTCTGGAGACGAGCCGGCCAGCGCACGTGTTCTGCCTTTACCGTGGAACGGACACATGGCTCGCACACCAGAAGTGACTGTCTGGAGAACCATTTTTACGATAACGGGACAGTTTTGTTAGTCCTCTGTACCACCCTCACGGCTCAAGGGTACGTCTACGACATCCTACGCCCTGTTTTGCTGCTGTTCCTATCGCAGCATCACCGAGAAAATTTTCAGTTGGGTGATGCCCGGCCAGACACGGCACGGCTCTCTCAGGCCTGCATCCGTAATGTCGACACCCTTCAGCTGCCATCCCGATCGCCAGACATCTCACCGATAGAACATGTTTGGGACATGATGGGATGCCAATTACGCCCATCCCGGAATGTCTGCGAACTGGTCCACAGTTTGGACAGCACCTCGCATGCTACACCTCAGGACAGTATCTGTGAACTGTGTGCCTCTATGCCACGCCGGGTAACCGTTTGTTTACGAGCCAGAGATGGCGCTATAACGGACTGACTTGTTCAATTCGTGTAGCTGTTTTATCGGAATAAATGCCACAACTGCTCTGCAATTACAATAATTTCTTTTCCTATACATGTACATTGCACATATGAGTTTTCATCTCGATTGGATGATTCCATCTGGGTACTTTATTATTATTTGTTTTAGCAAAGAGTGTATTTTATTAAACTATGGCCGAACGAGACTATAGAACGAGTGAACCTGTGCATCAGAAAGCGTTGTTTTCCCCTTAGGTTTGTTATTCAAACTGGTTATTTACGAGGAGATTCTTGAGTTATTTGTTACTGCCCACTGACATGATGTCCATGTCAGAGGAACGCTTCCTTAGCCATCATGCTTTGGGTCATGAAGCAGAGGATAATGGACTGAAAGGGAACGCTAATCACCAGAGACTGGTTTATAGTTAGTACTGCTGAGATGGAAGGGAGGAATTATTTTGACGTAGTTTTCGTAAAATCCGTCAGTTATGTAAGAACATTTGTTTGGGGAGTGCAGAACATTTTGGTTCACGTACATCGTCTGCTTGAAGGGTTAAAACTCCTACTACATCTTGGGTGAAAAGAGGCTAATAGGAGGATCCGCTACAGAAACAAATTAGTAAATTTATGCAATGCATTGATTATGATACACTTTTCAACATAAAAGAAATCATTACTCAAGTTACGAGGATAATGGCTGTGTAATAAATCTCGCTCCTGTGCCCTGACCTCTGATCCCATTTTGATAACATTAAACAGAACCGGTTCAGTATACCTCCGGAAAAACATACTAAAGTTTTGTCGCAATAGAAGCCTTTTTAGTCAAGTTATAAGGATAATGGCTGTGGAATAAATCTCGCTCCTGTGCCTTGACCTTTGACCCCATTTCGATGATATTCAACAGAATTGGTTCAGTACATCTCCGGAAGAACATACCAAAGTTTTGTCGCAATAGACGCATTTTTAGTCAAGTTATGAGGATATGTAAAAAATCTCGCTGCTGTGCCCTGACCTTTGACTTCATTTCGGGGAAATTCAACAGAACCGGTTCAGTTTACCTCCGAAACAACAAACTAAAGTCTTGTCGCAATAGAAGCATTTTTAGTCAAGTTATGAAGAAAATGGCTGTGTAATAAATCTCGCTTCTTTGTCTTGACTTTTAACCTCATTTCGATTATATTCAACAGAACCTGTTCAGTTTGACTCCGAAACAACATACTAGAGTTTTGTCGCAATCGAACCATTTTTACGTAAGTTATGACGCATGCGATGGAATGGACCTGGCTCCTGTGTCCTGACCTTTTGACCCCATTTCGCCGATTTTCAATAAGGTTCGTCCCCAGGTTGTCCCCTACCACATACTAAAATTTCATCGAAATCGAATCATTTTTACACGAGTTATCGTGCGGACAGGCAGACAAACAAAGCTGGAGCATTAAGCTTCTTCAACCTACGGTTGGCATGCTTAAAAAATGGATCACTTACAGGTGGAACAAATGATAAGGAAATGATTGCGAAATTAAAAGTGAAAGAATGCCTCCTAAGAAGTTTTCTATTTGCTGAAAAAATTGGATATCTAGATACTAATGGAAATTGGAGTGAAATTATGGCAGAAAAAGTTGCTGTGAATATCATGGATGCGGAAGTAGGACTTTGTTAAATAATTTTTCCCTCTCGGGTGTTTCCTCTAGCAGTACGTGTGTCAGTGTTAGAATGCGTAAAATCTCCTTCATTGATCGGATAATGTATTAACACACATCCGCTGAAGCATATTAGTTGAAAAGTAGTAAAAGTTGCTTTCACGTATGCCAAAAGTAACACATTTTTGAGGATTAAGTTCATCCTTGGTTTGTGCAGGTGGTAAATTGTGACGGTCAATCTACTGCAACGTTAACCAATGGAAACAGTTTTCGTCTTCAGTTGCGACGAAATGCAACAGCTGCTACATAAAACTGACAGCTTAGGAAAGAAAGGCAACTAATGACTACTTGATTGAAAGACGGCACTTTTTTTTTTTTTTTCATTGGAGGTTTTACGACCACCGTGAGCAACTCAATGGGCTATAAGCAGTCGCCCGTCCCTAATTTAGGGTCACTGGTTCCAGGGAAGGGAGAGAGCCAGTGCCGTAAGACAAACACAACATCCATGCCTGACCGGGATTCGAACCCGGACCCCTTACGGACGAATGATCAGTGGCCAACGCCTTAGACCACCGGGGCGGCAAGACGGCACTTAGGACCACTCTACGGAAATTTCCCTTTTTGCTTGTTTGAAGGTTTAATTGCCACCCTGAGCAATTCTAAGGAGCCGCCCCGGTGGCGCAGTGGTCTAAGGCGCTGGCCTCTGATCATTCGTCCGTAAGGGGTCCGGGTTCGAATCCCGGTCAGGCATGGATGTTGTGTTTGTCTTACGGCACTGGCTCTCTCCCTTCCCTGGAACCAGTGACCCTAAATTAGGGACGGGCGACTGCTTATAGCCCATTGAGTTGCTCACGGTGGTCGTTAAACCTCGAATCAAAAAAAAAAAAAACAACTCTAAGGATTATAAGCAGTCCCCCGTCTCAAATTTAGGGCCACTGGAGAAACGCCGTCAGATAAGCACACCACCAATGCCTCATGCGGGACTCAAACACGGGCCCTACTCTAAAGACTGGGGGGAATCGTGCGCCTCTGACCACTCAGCTGCAGGGGCGGTTTTCCTTTTGTCCAAAGATGAAGAGAGCTGTATTCGCCTTCGTCAGCCCCGTTGGAACGGCTGGTTGATGAACTGTGTCATCCAGCCCAATTTTTTCCGTATAGTTTAGCCACCTGGTTCAGAAAGTTTACGATCAGTTGAGCCATATGTGCTTTTCCACAAATTCGCTAACATGTTTCTTCAAAGGATGATGTGTTGCTCTTCTCTATGCCCGAATAAATTGCCATCTTCCCTGAACTTGATTCAGTAGAAGGTATTGGCTATGGCGCTGGCTCTCTCCCTTCCCTGGAACTAGTGGCCCTAAATTAGAGACGGAAGATGGCTTATAGCCCATTGAGTTGCTCATGGTGGTCGTTAAAACTCCAATCAAAGAAAAAAAAGAAGGTATCGGCAGTTTCTCAGTTGAGTTTGATAACACTAGCCAACATGATTTTTTCCACCAGCAATATTTTGGCTGTTTTCAGTCAATTTTTATGTCTAGTTTTTTTATTGGAGGTTTAACGACCACCGTGAGCAACTCAATGGGCTATAAGCAGTCGCCCGTCCCTAATTTAGGGTTGCTGGTTCCAGGGAAGGTAGAGATTCAGTGCCGTAAGACAAGAACAACATCCATGCTTCTCGGGATTCGAACCCAGACCCCTTTTGGACGAATGATCAGAAGCCATCGCTTAGACCACTGCGCCACCGGGGCGGCATATAGATTTAGGAAACGATATTTGGAATTTTGCATCATACCCCAATTTCCGAGCATGCGGATTTTTGTGTTTACACTTATAACGTAACCCTTTTACTTTATGCGAGATTTGTTGTTATGCTAAGTTCCAATGTCCGGCTGAAGAAATGTTGAACTAAGTGCAAATGTGATGCACTAGTGCACCGGATAGCTCACTTTAAATTAAGGCTTTTAGGGCCAGACGAAATATATACAGAAAGCAAAATCATTTACGTAAACTTTTCTTTTATTGGTCCAGCTTGGCACTTTTACTTCAAGCAACTTTAGACGAAATCACATAACTTTATACAGCGTGATACTATAACATCTACAACATATCACAGCGAGTTTCACCCGCACACACACGCACACACACACACAGCTGTTGCTTAGTCATATTATACATATTATTATACACTATATTGGCCCAAGTCACCGGATACCTAGAAGAAAAACTCAACATAGCATTTATTGACATACACTAGTACGGTGACGGTCCACCTTCGGAATAAATGCATGTACTAACCTTTCGAGACATGCTTTCGACAAGGTTTTGGAGCACAGCAATAGGTATGTGCTTCCATTCAGTACATAATGCTGCCGCTTACTGTTGCTTAGTACTAGGCCTTGGTTAAAAACTTCTTATGTGGCACTCTAATTCATCTCATAAGTTCTCTGTTGGATTAAGATCAGTGCTCTGTGCTGTCCAGTCCACACACGACAAGGAATTATCGCCAAAGCACGCCGTAACAGTCCTTGCTTTATGGCTCGGTGCATAGTTCTGCTGAAACAAACAAGGGTCGGTTTCATAGTATTGTCACAGAGTTGGTAGAGCATAATTGTCCAGAATATCGAGGTAGACGTGGTTGTTAACAGGTTTGTCTACAATAACCAATGGGCCTGGACCATACCACAAAAAACACCCCCATAAGAGTACACTGCCAGCTCCAAACTTGACCGTAGGAACAGTACACTGTGGTAAATAGCGTTCCCTCGGCAACCGTCATACCCACACACGGCCATTAGACTCATGGATAGTGTATCTGCATTCATCAGTCCATAGGACTCGTTTCCTTTGATCTACGGTCCACGATAAATGTTCTTTACACCATGTTAAACGACTAGTAGCATTCCGAGTGGAAATGAAACTCTTATGAGGGGCCGCACGACCACGGTAACCCATGGAATGAAGTTCTCTGCGAATGACACGTGTACATACCAAGGTTCCATCATTGTTACTCGACTATACACTTAGGTCTTGTGCAGTGTTCTGTAGATTAGCTGTAACGACTCACCTGAGGCTTCGACGTCCTCTATCACTGATTTTCTTTGGTCTGCCGGTACGTTTTGCTGCTTCAGGCACGCCATGTGTCTTTCACTTATTTAGTGCATCCAAAACAGTTTACTTGAGTATGTTTGAACACCTCTCGGTTTCTTTTATGGACAACCCACTAATATAACACCCAACAACCTTTCCTTTCTCTAAGTCAGTTCTCTCCCGCCGCGACATTTTTACTCAACTTCACAGTACGATATGATCGCCGTCAACTGCAGGCTTGTTTTTAAACCATTTGCAGCTGTAGCACGCATCTTAGCAACATAGTGGATCCGTTCATTTGCTTTTTATAGTGTATATCTCTCTTGTTCTTATAGCAACAAGCATGCGTCACTTTCACAGACCTCAAGTGTTAACAACAGTATTCATGTGAGAGAGAAGATATCACGTTAAGATTGAAAGGTGCTAAAGAGAACGAACTCAAATTTACATAGAAAAATGAACTAAAAATTAAATTAGAGTATAAGTCGCACACTCAATACGTATATCTTAGTACGATATGGTTAATGAATTACAGCACAGATCTTTTGTATGACCTAAAATATATAACTGTTCAATGCAAACTAATGAACACTATATTTGTATGACTCTGATCTGCTACATAACCAAATTGTTCGTATTTACTCATAGATAGTAGTATAGTAGTAGTGTTCAAGCGAGTATCACTGTTGAACTGGGCACGTGTACATACAGCAGCTACTGTGATAGTCACGACCACGGGGATCTAACATAGCGCTCGACAATGAAACATATGTCGAAAAAGGGAGAATTTTTCACCTGTTTTCGGAATCCCAAAGGACAAATTGTCGATTTCATTGGCAGCAAGCTTTATTTACGATGTATCAAATTGAAACGAGCGTAATGATATGAAATATGAAGTATGCAAGGGGTGAAGCTGAAATTCACATTACATAACATTTTGTTTGGACGTTCCATTCATAGACGGTAGACCACAGGGCTTAAGATATAAAATGATATACAAAATTCATAAATCATCACAACTTTATTCTAGAAAATCTACACTGCTGGCCATCCAAAATGCAACACCAAGAAGGACACGAGATAGCAAAGCCAGATTTACTGGACACATAACCACAGATACAAAGATGAAACGATTGAGCTTACAGGCCCGTGCGACTTGCCGAACACGCAGACATCAATAGTTCGTGTGGCCCCCATGGCTGGCAATAACGGCCGCTACACGCCGCAGCATCGAACGAAAGAGGCTTTGAATGTGGGCTTGGGGTATGTCGGCGCAGGCTGCTTCCACACGTTGCCACAGTTCATCAAGCGTAGCCGCGGATGGTGCTTGCAGGGCCACTTAGTTGCCGATCAGCAACCAGAAGGGTTCGATGGGCGACATATCTGGAGAATAGGCGGGCCACGGCAGCAGTGACACCTGGTGGGCCGTGAAGAATTGTTGCATGATGCGTGCCACGTGCGGGCGCGCATTGTCCTGTTGAGACGTGGCCGCTGGCAGGTCCTGCAGGTAAAGGAGGACTGCAGGCTCCAAAACGTCGGAGATGTAGCGGTTACTGTTGAGTGTACCGGCGATGCGTACCAGAGGGGTGCGGGTGTCATATCCAATTGCGCCCCAAATCATAACGCCAGGCGACGGACCGGCATGGCGATGCATAATAATGCAGGCGTCATACAATCTCTCGCCGCGGTGCCGCCACACGCGGATCCGACTATCGTGGTTTTGCAGACAGAAGCGGGATTCGTCGGAGAAGACAATGTCGTGCCATTCCTTAGTCCAGGTGCGGCGTTCAACGGCCCACTGCCGTCGCACTCGCCGGTGGTGTAACGTCAATGGTAATCGGAGCAATGGGCGCCGTGCGGCAAGTCCCCACTCCTGCAGACGACGTCGAACGGTGCGTGCTGACACAGGTTGTTGCACAACATACCTTAATTCCTGCGCTAACGTTCGTGATGTGGCGGTGCGAGCCGTCAATGCCCGCCGCACAACATGCCAGTCCTCTTGTTCGGTGGTGTGCCGCGGCTGCGGCAATCGGTCACGTCGGCCCGTCCGTCCCTCCTGCACCAACCGAATCAATACTCGCCACACTGTGGCTGGATGTCGTCCCACACGGGTGCCGCTGTTTCGGTACGATAAACTGCTGTCGCGATAATCCACCGTTCGTCCTCTGTCGAACTCCGAAACGTGCTGGAATGACTGCCATATTCTGCGACGAGGTATCACGAAGCTTCACACGCACAGGTCCGGCAGCACAACACACTTCCACTACTTACACCCCGCCTTCTGTGCACCTTTCTTATAGTGCTTCTAGGGGCGTGCCGGGCTCACATGATTTGTATATGCCTTGCAATGCTAATCGTTTGCATGTCCTCTCGCGGGCGACACATGCTGCGAATTTCAGGCCAATCGGATGCTTCCTTTTTTGTGTTGCATTTTGGGTGGCCAGCAGTGTATTTACTTGTCTTCATATCAGCAAAATCAGTGGATATGTTGTTGTAATCCAGACTGTCACATAATGTATGTTCAATTGGCAGTAATGCCAATGTTTGGAGATAACCTTCCTTGGATCATCGTAGTTCTAAGATAGCTTTTAATTAATTTCAATGAAGAAAAACTTCGCTCTGATGAAGAAGTAGTAAATGGTATAGCCAATAAAATTCTTAAAGTAATACAGAAATTTGGAAATGAATCAGTACAAAAAGTATACACTGGTATCCGGTGTTATCAGAATCCGGAAACATTCCGTTAAATCCAGGAAAATTGTCTGGCTTAATTTAGGTGTATTCAGACTTTCCCATATCCTAAACGATATATCACATACAAATAAGGTAACATTTGCTTGTTTGTGCTAGTCATTCTTGATAAGCTTATTTTATTCTACATATTTAATTTTTATCTTAATATTTTGTGTCTGTGATGGACGGGATCCTCCAAAGCTCCGGGCCTTCTAAGGCAGCCCGGTGCAAGTGCCCTGCTTACCTGGGTCTAAGGGCTGTCCTTTTGGTTGGTATATTATAAATAACGAGGTGTTAAGTGATTTCTATGACAATAGCATACCGAGCTTGTGACTAACACACCCCACATCCGAACAAGCTAAATTTGTACCGGTCCATAGATTTCTCACAAAGCATGTTATTAGTGAGCAGGGTAGCATGAATATTATCCAGAAATGTAAGCTGATCAAAGTGGTTTTAAATTACTCTTTTATTAATATTGTATTTTATTTAATTCGTCATATATTGCTTCTTCATATACTCTTCAAGAATGTGAATAAACGATGAAACAGAATTAAAAAATTAATGAACAGTATAAAACACTTACATCTAGTAATGATTTGTATGCGTGCACCATTTATTTACACAGATAATAATTTTAACATCTTAACGAATATTGTAAAATTCTGATGTTTTTTTGATCGATGTGCAGAAAGCCATTCTTTCTCTGACGTTATAACGTAAAGTGTTTTTTCTTTCGATCTCTAATATTTTGAAGAAGATATAAAGCATATTTGCGTTATTATCTCCCTCTTCGTCACCAACAATTCAAAATAAGGGGTATCATGCCCTTTATATCTGGCGTAATTTTACAGGAAATCAACTTCGCAATTGTATTACGAGCGTTCACTTGAAGTTTCTTCAATCTAATTAATATTTCGCGTTAAGGCTTTTTTCGTCAACTTCTCCAAAGTTTCTAGTCCTGCATCACCCAGAGCTCGGGACCATGCCCAGCTCGGACGATTGATGAGAAGACAGAGCCTCTGACTACTTGGTCAGCAGGAGCGACTCATAATCCATACTGGTCGAATAGTGTGATTTTTCAAACATATCAATACTGCAGGTGGAAAGGTTTATTTGATGAAGTTTTTGGTCCGTTTAAATATTGGAAACAACTATGTAGTTTACAAAAAGTGAATTAGAAAATATTGCCGTAAATCGAAAGGCAAACTGATCAGTTTAAGCAAGATTTGTCGCGAGGAAAAGGTTTCGAACAAAGACATGTACGACGTGTCTTTGTTTACAAATAGAGAAGGAAGGCGCATCGCCAATCAGATAATGAGGCACATAGAAGGACAAGCAATTGTGGCAGAACAGCAAAAAGGATACTAACTGGACTGTAGAGGTTGCAAGAAACAGCTTACCATCGGCGTTGTTGTAATGGAGCAAGCTTTCAAGATGTGCCGCCACTTGTACACAGCATACATCTGTTACCGTAAGGCCTACGTTTCCGTACCCCACAGCTGGCTGATAGAGGTCCTTGAAATCTACAGAGTAAGTACTGTGGTCATCAACTTCCTTAAGGTGGCCATGACATTGTGGAAGACAATAATCAAAGTCGACAATATAATTACCAAGCAGATTCACATAAGGAGAGGGATCTTTCAGGGAGATTCACGTAACCCACTATGGTTCTGTCTAGGACTCAACACGTTGTCAATCATGACCAACAAAAGCAAGTATGGGTTTACCATCAAGTGCAACAAAACCAACAATTACAAACTCTCGCAACTCATGTACATGTATGACATCAAGCTGTATGCATCGTCGCAGAACCAACTCCAGCAGCTAATCCGGATCACCGAGGGCTTCAGCAATGACATCGGGATGGAATTCGGTCTAAAGAAATGCAAGACACAAGGTATGAACCAAAGAAAGCATGATGCATGTAGCTGCCTATTGAAGGCCGGAGAACAGATAGCAGCTATGGAGGAAGGAGAAGCCTATAAGTACCTTGGTATGCTTCAAGCACAACTCCTAGAACACAAAGAAATCAAAAACAGTCTAGCCGCCAAATACAACCAAAGGCTGAAGAGACTAATGAAGACCAAGCTCAACGCTCGCAAAATCACTAGGGCTATCAACACATACGGAGTTCCAGTCCTCAGGTATTCCTTCGGAATTATCAAGTGAAACACTACAGAGCTTGAGGAAATAATGCGCAATACCAGGACAAGCCTAACTAAACATCGCCAGTACCACCCGAAATCAGAAGTAGAAACGCTGACCATTGGACAGGCAGAAGGAGGACGGGGAATTATTGATCTCCTGGAACACCGAGACAAAAGAATCAGCAGCCTCAGAAAATACTTCCATCAGAGCAAGGAGCCGCTTCACCAAGCGATAGACCAGAGTGACGAGAGTACCCAGCCCTAGACATCTCTACTCGGGACATCGAGACTGGAACGAGGGAGGCAAAAGAAGAAACTTGGGGCAAAAAATATCACTACAACGATCTGCAATCAGACCATGTGTATAAGACTGCCTAGAATGCATGACTAACAGACGAATCACTCTTTCTCGAGACCGAAGGGTTTCTGGTGGCTATAGATGAAGTTGTAAATCCCAAAATCTACTGGAAGCATATCCTGAAGGACAAGCCAGCAGAAAGAAACACATGTCGGCAATGCCATCAAGGGCCAGAGACCATTCAACATATCACAGTATGGTGCAGAGTCCTCACCCAAACAGAGTACTCGAACAGGTACAATCAAGTTGTCGAAATCGTCCATCAGAAATTGGCAAGAAAACAGTATCTCATTACAACTGAGCCTGTCCCCTACTACAGGTATGAGCTAACAACGCTTCTAAAGAACAATACCCACAAGATATACTGAGGCAGATCGATCACAACAGATTAGACCATCCCCCACAATTGGCTCGACATCGTTCTGGTCGACAAGGAGAAGAAGTCAGCATACCTCATTGACATAGACCTGCCCAACACGTGCAACATCCAAAAGATGCACGGAGAGGGGCTATCAAAGCATAACGACCTACGATACGAAGTCAAGGAAATGTGGCATATGGAGAACGTCACCACCGTCCCCATAGTAATATCAGCAACAAGATTTGTACCTAAGACCATTCACAGCTCTATTCAGACACTAGACCTCCAACCTAACACCTACATGAAACTTCAGAAGGCAGCTATCCTGAACACTTGTAGGATGGTAATAAAGTTCCTGGATAACTGAGAGAAAGAAATACCACTTCCCAGACATTGTGCGTTGCACCCGTCCCGGAAGGAAGAGAAGAAAAACCTCAGGACCATCTGGTATCTCTAGATAATAATAATAATAATAATAATAATAATAATAATAAGAAGAAGAAGAAGAAGAAGAAGAAGAATTGAACAGACAAGACCCCCCCCCACAATCGGCCTGACATCGTCCTGGTCGACAATAAGAAGTCAACATACCTCATTGACATAGACGTGCCCAACACATGCAATATCCAGAAGACGCACGGAGAGAAGCTGTCAAAGTATAACAACCTACGATACGAATTCAAGGAAGCAGCCCCGGTGGCGCAGTGGTCTAAGCGATGGCCTCTGATCATTCGTCCGAACGGGGTCCGGGTTCGAATCCCGGTTGAGGCATGGATGTTGTGTTTGTCTTACGGCACTGGCTCTCTCCCTTCCCTGGAACCAGTGACCCTAAATTAGGGACGGGCGACTGCTTATAGCCCATTGAGTTGCTCACGGTGGTCGTTAAACCTCCAATCATTAAAAAAAAAAAGAATTCAAGGAAATGTGGCATATGGAAAACGTCACCACCATCCCCATGGTAATATCAGCAAAAGAAGTTGTTCCTAAGACCATTCGCAGCTCTATACATACATTAGACCTTCAACCAAACACCTACATTGAACTACAAAAGGCAGCTATCCTGAACACTTGTAGGATAGTAAGGAAATTCCTGGACAACTGAGAGAAAGAAATACCACTTCCCAGATTATGTACGTAATGCCCGTCCCGGAAGGAAGAGAAGAAAACCCTCAGGAAGAGGTGGAATCTGTAAATCTTTTATAATAATAATGAAACCATTGAACACATATGCGAAGGATGCACCACGCTATCAAATGTTGATTATATGCAGCGACATAATAATTTTGCTAAGATGATACATCAACAATTAGCACACGATACAGAACTATCAGTGTAAGAAGTAACATACTATAAATATCAACCCACTGAAGTACTAAATAATAAGCAACACAAATTATATTGGGACCGTAAGAATATAGCAGATGTAACCATCTGTACCAATCGTCCAGACATAATGATGTATGACAAAAGGCAGAAGGAAGCAGTCATTATCGACATATCGGTACAGTTGGACCGTAATATTCAGAAAACCTATGCAACAAAAATGAACAAGTATGTGGAATTGGCTGTGGAGATTAAGCACCATGTGGAAGCTGAAAACAGTTGACATACGTCAATTGATTATCTCTGCAACTGGCATACTTCCTCAGAGTCTTGTAACTCAGCTTGATGCTTTAGGTCTACAACACTTAAGGCCCAAAATCAAAGAAGCAGTAATTCCCGATACGTGCCACATTATACTATGATTTTTAAACCATGAGTGACTGTGTCTTTATTTCACTCTATATCGGTACTAACAAGGGAACCATGCTTCAGATGCCATTGCTGTAGATGAGAAAATTAAATAAAAATTAATAATAATAATAATAATAATAATAATGTGCTATTGTTTTGTTCTGTGCTTCGATTGTAATTGAGCGCTCCATCTGACACACCCTGGCTGCACCCTGTGTTGAAGTATCAGCAGGTTAATGAGCCCTGAGGGTGTAAGTACTACACTAGAGTCCAAAACCTAAAGGTGAACACTATTTCGAAAGGTCAGAGCCACAAAATCAGACAGAGACAGAACAGTTTGGGCAGATTTGTGTAACTTCGGACGTTCGGTAGAAAGTCGGCGCACATGAAAAATGTCGAATCATGAGCACAGGGGTTAACGGAGATAAGAGAAAAAGGGTGTGGTAGGCGGCATGTGCTTTAAGGACACAACACCAACTGCCAAATCGGCTTGGCAGTTAGTGTATGTGAGTCTGGAGGAATTCGAGTCCGCTGTGGTGCAGTGGAAGCATATCCGGCGCGTAACTGGAAGACCCTGGGTTTGATTCCCGGTGGCAGCCAATGAGAATTTTCCCGTGACTCACTTATTAACGTGGAAATAGCGATGATCTCTGTTTGATGTTCCTAGTCCACGTCAAATCTCTGTATTAATGTGCACCACTTTTGATACGTACTGACTATATCGTCACGTGAACAATCCACAAGCCGCGCCGTTTCCGAAATCGTAGTTCTGAAACGCCGCGCCATCAGAATTTGTCCTTTATCAAGCTCCGATAAATTGGCAGTTTTTCCCATTCCGACTGCGAACACTCTAGTAACCGAAAGCTGGTCCTCAGGTTGTATTCGCTGTCAACTCATATGGATCTTTTTCTGTATGCTGACGATATAGCTGTTTTTATAAAAGGAAAAAAAACGTAGGTGAAATACTAACACAATGTAATAAACAGTTACTGTTTCTAACTGGTTAAATTCTAATGAATAAATAATTAATGTTAATAAAACTAAAGCAGTGATTTTTTCTAATACGTTATCTCCTTTAACACCAAATGTACGAATATCCCTTAATAATAAAATAATTGATATATTGTAGTACCTTCATTTAACTATCTGGGAACTACAATAAATTTTGGCCTCAAGTGGAATAAACATATTGATTTTCTCTTAATTAAACTATCTAGAAATTTTGGTGTAGTGAGTAATATCCTGATTGATCTAACAACTAAAACATTGATCTCATTGTATTACAAACTATTTCAAACACATATCAATTACTGCATATTATTATCATGGGGACAAACGACACAATACAATATGAATAAATTACAAATCCTACAAAATAAATTCATTAGACTAATTGATCTCAAATCACATCCTAATACTGGACCTATAATACATTTTAGAATAAAAGTGTATCCTAATAAATATAATGTACTCACTATTACTCAACTATACTATTTTAATCTTGGTAAAATTATGTTCAAATGAATTAAATATAATTTATATTCAGATCTCATATTTCTTAATACACATGCACATTCGTGTGGAACAAGGAATAAACTACAATTACAACCTATTTTTCCAAAAACTGAATCAATTAAACTTACTGTAAATGATAGAGGCCCTCAACACTGGAATTCTTTACCTAACAACCTGACTAACTTAAACAATTTTAATTTATTTAAAAAAATTCAAACTCTGTATTCTTCAATAATTAAAAAAAAGGAAAAGATTGACAAAACATCTTCTGATTGTCTGACTTGATCTGTCTATCTGTTGTTTAATTTGTTTCTTCTACGGGGAGTATAGGGCTATGTCAGGCCATTTCGGCCTTTTCCCTTGTCTTTCCCTGTTGTTACAGTCTATGCTCATTCTTTATGTACTGTCAATTTTTTTCCCCACTCGTTTTTTTTTCTTATTTCTTTCCTTTCTTCTAAGAGCATGTAACAACAAAAATAAATAAATAAATAAATAAATATATATATATCGTCATCATCATCATCATTGTCAACCATTATCAATCCACTGCTGGACGAAGGTCTCCCCAAGTTTCCTCCACAACGGTCTGTCTTGTGCCAGTCTCCTCCATGTCACTCCCGCATATTTACGAATTTCATCCACCCATCTCCCATATATACTGCTTTGTGAACCTCACCTGCGCCACCATTCGGTCTCCAGGCGAGCTGATTTCTCTAGGCTGGGAGGGGTCATAATTTAATGGTTCATCGGGGCTTTTTTAATGGTTCGTCGGTGTATTTATAATGGTTCATCGGTGTATTTATAATGGTTCATCGGTGTATTTATTATAGTTCATCGGTGTATTTATAATGGTTCATCCGTGTATTCATAATGGTTCGTCGGTGTATTTATAATGGTTCATCGGTGTATTTATAATGGTTCATCGGTGTATTTATTATAGTTCATCGGTGTATTTATAATGGTTCATCCGTGTATTCATAATGGTTCGTCGGTGTATTTATAATGGTTCATCGGTGTATTTATAATGGTTCATCGGTGTATTTATTATAGTTCATCGGTGTATTTATAATGGTTCATCCGTGTATTCATAATGGTTCGTCGGTGTATTGATAATGGTTCATCGGTGTATTTATAATTGTTCATCGGTGTATTTATTATAGTTCATCGGTGTATTTATAATGGTTCTTCGGTGTATTTTTAATGGTTCATTGGTGTATTTATATTGGTTCATCGGTGTATTTATAATGGTTCATCGGTGTATTTATGTAAATATTAAACTGGAAGATGTCACTCTATTCAAAATATCAAATTTTTGACATTTAACAACAACAGAGGACAGAGGAAACGTTGTAGAGGGAGAAAAAAATTACGATTACGGGAGAAATCTTCGCTCCATCGGACTTCCGTTTTCGGAAGTTTTCCCTCCATTTTCAAGCTGAAATACAAATATTTATGGAATAAAATGATATTTACCAGTACTACTGGGCAGAATAAACATCACGAGAAAAAAAATTACGATTACGGGAGAAACCTTTACTCTGTCTACCTTCCGTTTTCGAAAGTCGAAATTAGCTCCTCTAAAGGAAAACGCTCCTCATCACCAATCCCCCCCAATTTCTTTTCAGTTATGCATCAATCTGGAGAACCACTCAAATGATGGGAAAGGTAGAATTATTCGAATCCGAGGAAGAATCTCGTGCCTGAAGGTTATAGGGTAAGTTTCACGTCGTATAACCTCCGTTTTCGGAAAATTTTCCTTTATTGTCAAGCTGAAATGCAAATATTTATGGAATAAAATTACATTTAGCAACAATACTGCGCGTAGGAAACATCGCGAGAAAAAGAAATCACTATTACGGGGAAAAAATTCATTTCGTTTAACTTCCGTCTTCGGAAATTTGGAAAGACGAAATATCGTCCCCAAACGAAAAAGCCACCCACCAAAACTAATCCTCCAAAATTTCTCTTCAGTTTCTAATTGATTTCGAGAAAAACTGAAATTATGATAAAAAAGAAGCGGAATTCCGTGAAACCGAGGATGAATCTCATGTACGATACCCCCTTGGACAGTTAGTAAGTTAAACAACTACAGTATTTATCTTGAACTCTTTCTTTTACTCATCCTGTTAGATTAATGATGAGCATCACCTATGTGCGTTGAGTTCGAGGAGTAAACCTTAACGTGACAGATATAAACACACCGGACAAAAAATTAGTAACCCCTAACAGAAACGACAGTAGGAAGCTATTGGTTTCACAGAGGGCGCTGTGATAGCATTGTTGGGAAATAAATAGCACTGACGTGGTCTACAGGATCATTTCAGGCCGCGGGTGGCCTAGTGGTCAGCATTCGCGTTTGCCATGGATGTAACCTCAGGTTCGATCCCGGGCAGGTACGAAAGCTCGAACCACTACATACCCGCCGTGCGTCGGATGGGCAAGTTGAGCCGTCGGACGTCGGATACTGGTCCTCCGGTAACAAATAGGGGCGTCTTCCTACCCCTTTCTACCTCGCTTCCGTATGACTTTCCTATCGGGCACTCTAGCCCAAATCTCCTAGCTTCCTATTTCTAAGGGTTGTTTAAAACCTGGGGTCAGACACTCCTTTCCTAAAAATCCTCTATATATGATGATATGATGATACAGGATCCTTTCTGCCTCGTGCTGTGGTGCAGAGCAACGTGTGTGTTGAATTTAGTCCGCATTTCTGCCTCGTGCTGTGGTGCAGAGCAACGTGTGTGTTGAATTTAGTCCGCATTTCTGCCTCGTGCTGTGGTGCAGAGCAACGTGTGTGTTGAATTTAGTCCGCATTTCTGCCTCGTGCTGTGGTGCAGAGCAACGTGTGTGTTGAATTTAGTCCGCATTTCTGCCTCGTGCTGTGGTGCAGAGCAACGTGTGTGTTGAATTTAGTCCGCATTTCTGCCTCGTGCTGTGGTGCAGAGCAACGTGTGTGTTAAATTTAGTCCGCAATATGAGTCGTAAGACACACGTTACTGAGTGGCGGAAAGGAGCCATTGTGTCTGGCCATGCCCACGAACACAAAGTGAATGAAGTCTCCCAATGTCTTGGTGTGTCGAAGCGTACTGTCCAGCGGGTCTACAAACAGTGGTGTAGTTCGCAGTCAACTGAAAATCGGCGACGTAACTGAAAACGATTCTCACTAACAGGGCCCACCGCCATATGTCACGCCTAGTAACTGCAAATCGGTTTCAAACCAGGCAACAATTACTCCAAACAGTCAATGAAAGTCCACTCCAACCAATTTCCGAAAGGACATTGCGACGAGAACTGCATGCAATGGACATCTGGAGCAGATTACCACGGAAGAGGCCTGTTTTAACAGCGAGTCACAAAGTCCCACGTTATCAATGGACTCAGAGGCATCAAAACGTTACTGTGGAGGATTGGAAACGAGTAATTTAATGTGATGAATCTCGTTTTTGTTTGTACTCCAAAGATGGGAGGATGAGGCGACGAGTGCATCGCAGGCCCAATGAAGCCTTTAATCCTGTTATATCGAACGTGTTGTTCAAGCTGGTTCTGTGATGTTTTGGGGATATTTTTCGTACCACGAAATGAGCCCTCTCGTGGCAGTGACGATGAATTTGAACCAACATGCGTATCTCCGCATTCTGCATGACGAAGAAAGACGAAGTATCTCCGCATTCTGAATGACGAAGAAGGACGAAGTATTTCCGCATTCTGAATGACGATCTCCGCATTCTGAATGACGAAGAATGACGAAGTATCTCCGCATTCTGAATGACGAAGAATGACGAAGTATCTCCGCATTCTGAATGACGAAGAATGACGAAGTACCTCCGCATTCTGAATGACGAAGAATGACGAAGTATCTCCGCATTCTGAATGACGATCTCCGCATTCTGAATGACGAAGAATGACGAAGTATCTCCGCATTCTGAATGACGATCTCCGCATTCTGAATGACGAAGAATGACGAAGTACCTCCGCATTCTGAATGACGAAGAATGACGAAGTACCTCCGCATTCTGAATGACGAAGAATGACGAAGTATCTCGGCATTCTGAATGACGAAGAATGACGAAGTATCTCCGCATTCTGAATGACGAAGAGTGACGATCTCCGCATTCTGAATGACGAAGTGTAGCCCTTTGCCCTACATCTCCAGGAGCAGCATCACATTGTCACTCCTGTCTTCCAAGACGACAACGACAACTGACGTGTGCAGAGGGCTAAAACTATGTCTGAGTATCACGACGAACAAACAGCAACACTCTCTGACCTCGACTGGCCCACCAAATCACCAGATTTAAGTCCTATTGAATATTTATGGGATCATTTGGAACAGAAATTCCAGACACCCACGCACTCTGGAGAAATTTAGGGACCAACTGACGCACGAGTGGCTGCTAATCGATGTTCCACAGCTTGGAAGAGTCTTTACCACACCGGATTCATGCTGTTATCAAAGCAAAAGGCGCCGCCACCCGTTATTAGGTAAGTTCTGCCAGGAGTGACTAATGATTAGTCCGGTGTCTTAACATTACAGCGCAAGAGCTAAATATTGTAGCCCAAAGAATGTCACGGAGGTGAAGGCCGGTGTCGTCAAGTCAAACTCTGAAATAAGTCAGATGAAAAAGGGGCACAACCACTGGTATGCTAGAGAAAGAGGCCAGAAAAACTATGACAGGGGATACGCAGCAGCGGTGTATGTAGCTGAAACTGGAACGAAAAGCTTGGAGGGATGATTTTACAAAGCAATTAGTACAGCATTTACGTAGGAATTCACCCGACAGGAGAAACTGCAGACTCTGCGGCCTAACACATATTTCTTTTATACGCACACATGAAGAATATGTCCTCTAAACCAGAAAGAAGATGGAAACTGAAACTGTCAGAGATCATTATTTTCCTCTTTATCATTAGTAGTAGTCTATTGTTTTAATTTGAATTGCTCTCTGTATTTAGGGTACTAAAATATAACGCAAACACCCAAAGAGAGTGCCATAACTTCATGTACACTTTTTGGATTTGTCATGCTTTACCTCTTACGCTAGAGTTCCACAAAACTGACAGCTAAAGAGCATCTTTTCCGGACCCACTTTAACACTTAAAGCAAAAAGATAACCGCAGCATGTTACTTAGAGTATAATATCATTCAAGCGTGATGCATCAGGCAATGCTTTTCAAATTACTGCAGTGGAGTTCACGCACATATTTTCCAAGAAAAATGCGACAAAATGTCTGCCGCAGACATTTGCGTTCCCTTGGGAAATCAGGTTGTAAACATTCCAGAGTACAAACAAAAGGCAAAAACTAATTTATATGTATTACGGAACACTTTGTGCGGGTGAATGCTCTTTGCTTATTACCCTGTCAGCATAGCAGATGAGCTGCAGAACAACCGTCTGAAATGCGTCATGCAACCTTGACCTGTTATGTTCCCCAGAGCCTTTGGTCTCTTCAGCAATTCGAAATGTTCTATTGTCACCCCAGTTTTGCATATTTCCTTTTCTGCTTGGTTGGGATAGTAATGCGCGAGCGCGAAGTTACAACTTTAGGGCGCCACATTAGCACGCAGAACATTTGGCAAATGGAATATAGTGTAATTATCGGAATTAATTAGATGCATTTAGCAAATTTAGGCAATGTGCTCCGTTTGAGACTAACTGGTGTGTTGTTGGAGTACCAGTGTAGCCTAATGAGATAGCTTGGAGAATTTGAACATTGTTTCGCATGCAAATGCTGCTCACCTTCTGTACATAGGACGTTTCAAGATTTTCAACGCATTTTAACCTGTTTTTACAGGAAAACAGGAAATTAGATTTCTATCCACATGTTTGCCATTTCATTTAGTAATACATTCAAACCTCGGTTTAACGAACTTCAAGGGACCAACAGTTCTGTACGTAAAATCGCGGAATTTGCTAAATCGAGGAAGCCTTTCGAATGAAACATTCAAATTAAGCTAGTGTTCATAATAGAATACGTAAGCAGCCATGTTCCGTTACTTTCAGTGACATTTAAATTATACATAGTACTTTTAATTGCGAATTTATTATCAAAAATGCTATAATACTACACATTTACTTTGCATATTAAATAAATAATTCGTAGATATTAGACTTCGATATGTAACATCAAAATTTAAGCGTACTTTAAAATTGCGAGAAAAATTCGACAGTTGATTTTTTCTCAAGCATTTAGCTTCTTAAATAATGATTTCAGTGTCTTAAACTGCATGAAACAGAGCATCAATTAGTACTAATTAACTTGTAAAAGCAGAATATGTGTTGATTACCTGTTTACCCTGTAGAAAAGAAATGTTTTAGAGAAGATTGCTTATTTTTTTCTGAACGTTTAGCTTTATAAATTGCAGCTTGAATTTTATGAAGTGCATGTAAAACATCATCATTAGTATCGAAGGGAATCAAGTACTTTTTAGCACATTCTATACTGTTACCAGCATCACTAAAGCAGCTAACTTTCAGTTCTGCTTCATCTTCTTCATCAGAATCTGATGCATTTAGTCCAATCTGTTCATCGAAAACATCATGAAAGGATTGTGTTTGGGCTAACGTTTAACGTGAAAATGCTGGTTAACATAGTTTTGTGGTTTAAAAAATAAAATGTTCGCTAAATTGAGGAAATGTGTTCGTTAAATCGGGAAACGCGAAGCATTAATTTCAATGTGATTCCGTCGGGACCATAAAAAATGTACGTAAAATTGCGGAATTCGTTAAATCGCAGTCCGTTAAATAGGGGTTTGACTGTTTATGCATAAATATTACTTAGCTGTCCTCTGAGATTCAGAGGTTATCTCCTCAAAGAAAGCTCATCTGCCAGATTAAAGTTTAAAACTGATGGAAGTTTAAAACTGATAGATTTTATTTACTGTTGATGTATCAAACGTCTCCATTTACAGCGATCTAGGTACACAACTCGAGCTTTATTGTCACCCATCACACGTCACAAGAAAGACCTGCGCTGATACTCACTCATTATCTTTTTCTCATATAGAAAATCCTAAATCTGGTCCTCTCTCTTACCTTTCTTTTCTACCCCTTGGAATGGATAAATTCTCTTAGTAAGCATCTCATTACTCATTCTTTCAATACTCTGCACTCATTCTTTCAATACTCGTCACTCATAATTTCAATACACATCACTCATACTTTCAATACTCATCACTCATTCTTTCAATACTCATCACTCATTCTTTCAATACTCATCACCCATTCTTTCAATGCTCATCACTCATTCTTTCAATACTCATCACTCATACTTTCAATACTCATCACTTATTCTTTCAATACACATAACTCATACTTTCAATACTCATCACTCATTCTTTCAATACTCATCACTCACACTTTCAATACTCATCACTCATTCTTTCAATATTCGTCACTCATTATTTCAATGCTCATCACTCATTCTTTCAATACTCATTACTCATACTTTCAATACTCATCACTCATACTTCCAATACTCATCACTCATACTTTTAATACTCATCACTCATTCTTTCAATGCTCATCACTCATTCTTTCAATACTCATCACTCATTCTTTTAACACTCATCACTCATTCTTTCAATACTCATCACTCATTCTTTCAATACTCATCACTCATTCTTTTAATACTCATCACTCATTCTTTCAATACTCATCACTCATTCTTTCAATTTTATAATGGGATGCCGTATACTCCGGCTTGGGTGGATAGTAGTTTCCTCGCACAAGTATGCCTTGTTTAAAGCCCGAGCGAAGAGAGCTTACGATCTTTCTTCATATAAAGATGATCTGCTTGCAGAAATCCGCAGCCTAAGAGAGTTTGCCACTGCAGCTGGTTACAACATTGAGCGCATCGAGAGGATAATACATAAAGCATCTTTGAAAAAAAACAGGACGGGCACAAAGGTCACTTCCGGAGAGAGCAAGTTTTGTCGGATCCATACCATATATCTCGGGATTTTCTTACCAACTCCAGAATACTATGCGAAAGCTGAAGCTGGATGTAGGTCTAAGATCCCCGAGAACGATCGGAACCATTCTCACCGCTGATCGTGACGGGCAACCACTATCCACCCAAGCCGGAGTAAACGGCATCCCATTGATATACCCGGACGCATGCACAAAGTGGTATATCGGAATGTCAAAGAGGTCTTTCCACCTCAGAGAGGCAGAGCACAAACGGGATGTAAAAAACAGAAAACTAACTACCGCGTTAGCTAGAGACGTGAATTTTAAGGCGGACGTCTAGTGGTTTTGCTTCCTATACTTCCAATGGGCAAACTTGACTTATTCCGGAATGAAGGGACCCGGATTCGATGCCCGGCGTGGACAAAAATGACGGAGAAATTTACTTCGTTATAGCCTATTTGTGCAAAAGTGGTCTAATGATGAGTTAAAAGGCTGTCGAAAATTTCAGCTCGATCAGACAATGTGCCCCAACCACCGTGAACTTTCAAGTGCCATTGAAGAATTATGATTCCCAGCGCACCTCATACGACGAGCTCGACCAGCAGTCTGTACCTTCATCACTTTCTGTCTGATTTTTGGTTTTGTTGTAGCTTCGGTTGAGGAGTCGTACGTGGTTCAATCAATCGTGTATTTATTTAGAGTATATAGTTTGGCAATTGTTTATTTTGCGCCTTGTTTTGAGTTCAGTTTTGTGTTATTGATTCAACGCAACAGTGCTGACTGTTGTGCCCTTATGATTCATAAAGTAACTATGTCTAAAACTAGAAAGGACGTTAAATGTCATGTCTTTGGAGCACTTTAGAAATTTAAATAAAATTTAACGACAATTTGAAATTGATGCTGGTACGATTCAAAATTATTTGTTGTTACGTCTAAATTCACTGGAAGCTTCTCAGGAAGAAACACTACCAACTCTAGGATACATTTCGAACATTATGATGGCAGAAGTCAATATTCTATTAGTATTAATAGTATTAATTAATAGTATTTGCTTTAATTAGTGAACAAGTGCCTAAAAAGTATGTTGGATCTGTTGATTTTAATCCACATATTGTAAACCTCCTTACCAACATATGTTCTCGTCATAAAATACAATTTGGAATACGATCATGCAATCTATATACCATTATCCGCAACGATCGTGACAAAATTGACAAAGGGAAAAAATGGGGTGTGTATGCTATTCCTATGCTCGACACTATCTCTGGTGAACTAAATAATCATTATGTGGGTTCTACCAAAAGAAATTTGGATTTGAGATTAAATGAACACAGATATGATCTAAAAATGAATCACCAAAGCACCTCTTTTGCAAGAACCATAAGTGCTGGAAATTCCATCCCAGACTGGGACAACGCTAAGATCATAAACACAATTAACTCTGTTTATTCCTTGTTATTTACAGAAAGCCTCCATATTTAGGCTTATAATACACGTTGCTGTAATGACTATTATCCTTATGTTTTACCTGAACCTTGGAGCAATGTTGTTGGGAAGGACAGCACAATAGCAATTGCTTCTGTTAAGTGATCTTCATTGGCTAATTATGCCTTCTTTTTGATTGTCTTGTTATCTGGTATATCATGTGACATTGACATTACCTTTCCCGTGATGCATCTACTCCACGTACTTAAGACCAGCATGTAACCACATGGTGAAATCACATCTGATGAAGGTGTCAATGTGACACCGAAAGTGCTCATGTGTTTTTAAACTGTATATAGATTTCGTTTTTTAGCTGAATAAATATCATCGTGAAACCAGACGGATTTCTTTGCTTTTAATACTAGTATTCATGCACGAGTTATAGTGTCTACCAATATTCTATTAGCTAAGGCTTCTATTCCAGTTGTATCTGGTCAACATATTTTACATATGATTAAAGAATTTCAGAAAAAGCATGGAAATATATAAAATGCAGTATAGAAACAGCAAGAATATGAAAAAAATTGAAGCTTTTCGGGTGTCTACGGAAAATAGGCTGTTTGATATATCAGCGGCAAGTGTTGTGACTACCCGTTGTGCAAGTGTAAAAATGGGAATCCTATCAAAGAACGGCAATTTTTGAACGATCAGAGACAGCAGAGAAAAATGGCTATTCGATCGTAGATCTTGAAGTTAACCAAAAGCTCAAACGTACAGTACACAGAAAATCTGAAGAAATCTATATTCCTTCGATCAAAGAGCTTCAGATAATTCCTCCGATCAAAGAGCTTCAGATAACTCCTTCGATCGAAGGATCATCTGAAGCTCTTTGATCGAAGAGCTTCAGACAATTCCTTCGATCAAATAGCTTCAGCTTTAGGTAATTCAATTCAAGTAATTCCAGTAGCGGAACATCAGAAGAAGACGAGATTGGAGATGGATAATGGGATGCTAAATTTGGCATGAAAAGTGTCCAGAATGAAAAAAAGGATCGCGTTTGGAAACAGATAATCCAAAGCAGATGCGGACTAGATTTTCAGGTCTAGCACAGACCTTTTATCGCACGGGCCATCACAGGACTTTAATCACACGGTCTATCACAGGCCAGTAATCAAACTGCTAGACCCTCTGCGTTTTCTAGAGGGATTGGAAATACAGTATGTTGCAATTTTGTGATCAGCTTCCTGTTGTAGAATTCCAACGAATAGCCACCGAATTACCAAATATTGATTTTAAGAACATAAGTACCGATCAAAAGTATTTGTTTGAAAATATTAAAAGACAATCTGTCAGATAATTTAGCAATTACACAAATTGGGAAAATGGCACATTCCAGGTGATTGGCAACTGCTAACAGAATACTGCTGTCGTATGTGGGAACTATGAATCTTTCCCTAAATTTGAAGGTATTGGCGAATTAGATTTTAAAAGTTTATGTTCCAACATAGTTTGTGAAATAAAAGTCAAGTCCATATGTAAAGATGGACTATTACATTTGTGTGATTTGATCAAACGATCGCCATTTCTGCCATTTGAGTTAAGAAGAACAGTTAACAAGGTAATCCAAATCAATGGATATTTTGGACACACCGAAAATATTTTGATAGTAACGCTTGGCGACGAACACTCACATATTAAGGAACTGTGTTTAAGAAGCATTTTGAAATCCAGAACTAATATCACTAGGAAAGGAATTCGAAAGTTTGAAATGCCAAACATTAATTTTGAAGCGAATGACTACACTAAGTTAATAAACTGGAAAACAATCGCTGTTACTGAGGCACCAGTTATAAAAAAATCTGAACTGTTGATTTTAAACAAATGGTTGCTGACGAGAATGATGTTCAAGAGCAAATACAAATCTTAATTTCCCTTGCCATTCTCAGAGGCCGTAGAGTGTTGTGTGAAATTGGTTACAGAAGCAGGTCAGAGACAGCATATGGATCAGAAGCAAGAGACGGTTTTATAAGATCTAGAACTGCGTCTCGACAATTATTACCGAAATTTGAGACCAAATCTGAGTTTCTCAAAAACTTAACATGAGATGCAACTTAAATAGAGACTATATGACCACTTTTCCGCGTATAAGACAATTAAAAATTAAAATTCTGACGAATTTTTTTTCCCGTATTCACTTCGCCTTATCGAGCATCCCCCCTTGCGTAACTGGACCCATGTCCACTGCAGCAGCTCTGTCAGTTCACGTACATTCCGTAGAGGAGATTCAGCAGTTCTCACATTCCGTTCTAGCATATCTCGCAAATATCCAACTGGCTTACAATCAGGGAAGTTTAAGGGCCAAGTCAATGTGGCGAATTCGTTGTCGTGTTCCTACAACCCCTCAGTAGTTATACGACCCCGATGGCACGGGGCGTTGTCCTGTTGAAAGATGGCACTGTGGTTCGGGTAAATCTCCTGTAGATATGGATGGAGATGGTCGTCTAACAGGTCCCTGTAGAGTCCACCATTTAGTGTTTGTGTGATGATAACCAACGGACCTAAGGCTTGCCAGTAAAAAAACTCTCCAGACCATAACACCACATTCACAGGCCTGTTGAATCCCAATTGTGCAATCATGGGATATGACTTCATGCTGTTTACACCATTTGTGAATAATACCACCAACATGGTGCAGCAGAAAATGGGACTCATCACTCCAAACCACCTTCTTCCATCTGTCGAGGGCCCATTGCCAACGTTTCTTGCTCCCATACAAGGAGTTATTTGTAAAGACTAGTCGTCATCATGGGTACCGTCTTTAATCTTCGGCTGTGGAATTCCAGGTGAAGCAGCGTACGGCGCATAGTGCATGTGGAAATAGGTCGAACTTCACCACTGTCGTATTGCTGGGGGATCCGGATGACTATGACTGTTGCACGTCGTTGCTGAGATATCAGTCGTGGCACCGGATAGTCACTTCTAGGATAAACCGCGCGCGCCTCATCAACGTGTCCTCCTGCTGGATGTCTGTGCATGGTCAATCCATTGCAAGTACACTCTTCATACAGTAGTACGGATGCATAAAAAATGCGGTTGTTTCCGAAATACTGACACCTACCTTTCGGGTCCCAACTATCTGGCGCGGTGAAATTGGCTTAGACCGCCAGGTTTTACCATTACTGACAAACGTTTACTGATTACCTATCGGGCCCCAACTTTCTGGCGCGATGAAATTGGCTTAGTGCCGCCACGTTTCCCCATTACTGACAAACGTTTACTGATTACCTTTCGGGCTCCAACTCCCTAGCGCGGTGAAATTGGTTTAGGCCGCCACGTTTCTCCATTCCTGAAAAACGTTTACTGATTACCTTTCGGGCCCCAACTCTCTGGCGCGGTGAAATTGGCTTAGACCACCGCGTTTCCCCATTACTGACAAACTTTCACTGATTACATGCAGATCAGATCATATGTAGAGGATTTTAGGAAGAGAGTGTCTGACCCCAGGTCTTAAACAACCCTTAGAAATAGGAACCTAGGAGATTTGGGCTAGAGTGCTTGATAGGAAGGGGACACGGAAGCGAGGTATAAAGGAGAAGGAATACGCCCTTATTTATTACCGGGGAGCCAGTACCCGGGGTCCTGACGGCTTGAAATTACGTGCAGAGGATAAGTGTGCACAATTTATGGCAGCCGAACGTTACGTTGATACCACGTGGTACCTCGTTATCGCTACGAATTTGTAAAACGGTAGGTGTTCTTAATGCAAAACTTACTCAGTGTATACACAAATACTGTCATGACGGGAATGTTTTTCTGGAATTTTTAATAGCACCTAAAACATGAAAAAGGTTACTGATAGAAGTTACACCAAAAAGCAATGAAATAGAAGGAACCATTTTACTTGTATCTGTGTGTTTTTCATTATTGGGAATTCAAGTAAATGAAATTCATGGATCTCACTGTTTTACATAATGGTCTGGTTTACTATGTGGTATTCCAGATCTACCTAATACAGTTTCCCAGATTTTTTTTTTTTTTTTTTTTTTATTGGGGATTAATGCTCGCCAGCCGCCCCGGTGGCGCAGTGGTCTAAGGCGTTGGCCTCTGATCATTCGCCCGAAGGGGTCCGGGTTCGAATCCCGGTCAGGCATGGATGTTGTGTTTGTCTTACGGCACTGGCTCTCTCCCTTCCCTGGAACCAGTGACCCTAAATTAGGGACGGGCGACTGCTTATAGCCCATTGAGTTGCTCACGGTGGTCGTTAAACCTCCAATCAAAAAAAAAAAAAAAAAAAAAAAGTAATGCTCGCCGTGAGTAACTCGATGGGCTATAAGCAGCCGCCCGTCCATAATTTGGGGCCAATGGCTTCTGGAAAGGGAGAGAACCAGATACACACCGTCCATGCGTTACTCGGGACTCGAACCCAGATACATCTCGGTCAGAAGCCAGCGGTCATACCATTTGACCGCCAGAACGCCGATTCAGAAATTACGTTATGGAAAGACAAAGTTGTTATTCCATCAAAAACTGACCATTTTGATTACTGAACGCGAAGTCAGAAAAACTGGTTATGGAGATACGTTCAAATTAAAAGAAAATTTCTTTAGTTTATTTACTATAAATTTATTTAAATTCCTTAAAGTAAATTTAAAAAATAAATGAATTTCATTTGTTTCTAAAATTCATTCAACTCTTTTAAAAAAACAGAATAATTTGAAACAACAGGGCATTCTCAGAAAAGCCCTTGAAAAATAAATGTAAATTTAAATCCAATAAAATATTATTTAATTAAGGAACTTCGGCACTGCAGAACTGCCACATGCTGCAGCGGGTGCAGCTCTTTTGCGCTCTTTTTAAAAATATTTTTGGAAATGAAGGCATTATTTGGAGAATAAAATCCTTAACACGACGCACTGGTAATTTTTACAGATCCGGCGTTTAAGTAATAGCGTATGTAATATCTAAAAGTTATCTTACTGTGCCTGAAAGATTTCAGGCACAGTAAGATAACTCCTGTCTAAAATTTCAAAGAATCTGAAATTTATACAAGAGGAAGTCAGAAAGTAACTTTCCCTATTGAAGAACTTTAAAAGTACTGCATACATTGAAAATGTTTTTTGCTGATGTGTAACTTGACATGTTCTATTTTAGGCGGCTGCAGTTTGAATCTCCAGAGACATAACTAGGGAAGTCAGAAAGTAACTTTCCTCATTGAAGAACTTTAATAGTATTGCATACATTGAAAATGTTTTTTGCTGATGTGTAACTTGACATGTTCTATTTTAGGCGGCTGCAGTTTGAAATTCCAGAGACATTACTAGGGAAGTCAGAAAGTAACTTTCCTTATTGAAGAACTTTAATAGTATTGCATACATTGAAAGTGTTTTTTGCTGATGTGTAACTTGACATGTTCTGTTTTAGGCGGCTGCAGTTTGAATCTCCAGAGACATTACTAGGGAAGTCAGAAAGTAACTTTCCCTATTGAAGAACTTTTAAAGTATTACATACATCGAAAATGTTTTTTGCTGATGTGTAACTGGACATGCTCTGTTTTAGGCGGCTGCAGTTTGAATCTCCAGAGACATTACTAGGGAAGTCAGAAAGTAACTTTCCCTATTGAAGAACTTTTAAAGTATTACATACATCGAAAATGTTTTTTGCTGATGTGTAACTTGACATGTTCTTTTTTAGGCGGCTGCAGTTTGAATCTCCAGAGACATTACTAGGGAAGTCAGAAAGTAACTTTCCCTATTGAAGAACTTTTAAAGTATTACATACATCAAAATGTTTTTTGCTGATGTGTAACTGGACATGTTCTGTTTTAGGCGGCTGCAGTTTGAATCTCCAGAGACATTACTAGCGAAGTCAGAAAGTAACTTTCCCTATTGAAGAACTTTTAAAGTATTACATACATCGAAAATGTTTTTTGCTGATGTGTAACTTGACATGTTCTGTTTTAGGCGGCTGCAGTTTGAATCTCCAGAGACATTACTAGGGAAGTCAGAAAGCAACTTTCCCTATTGAAGAACTTTTAAAGTATTACATACATCGAAATTTTTTTTGTTGATGTGTAACTGGACATGTTCTGTTTTAGGCGGCTGCAGTTTGAATCTCCAGAGACATTACTAGGGAAGTCAGAAAGTAACTTTCCCTATTGAAGAACTTTTAAAGTATTACATACATCGAAAATTTTTTTGTTGATGTGTAACTGGACATGTTCTGTTTTAGGCGGCTGCAGTTTGAATCTCCAGAGACATTACTAGGGAAGTCAGAAAGTAACTTTCCCTATTGAAGAACTTTTAAAGTATTACATACATTGAAAATGTTTTTTGCTGATGTGTAACTTGACATGTTCTGTTTTAGGCGGCTGCAGTTTGAATCTCCAGAGACATTACTAGGGAAGTCAGAAAGTAACTTTCCCTATTGAAGAACTTTTAAAGTATTACATACATCGAAAATGTTTTTTGCTGATGTGTAACTTGACATGTTCTGTTTTAGGCGGCTGCAGTTTGAATCTCTAGAGACATTACGTTTCTGAACTACTCAGATTCAAAATGGCTGCTCTACTGGTTGAAATGACTAAGGAAGAAAGCCGAGGAGTCATTCCTTTCTTGTGGGCAAAAGGGACGCCGCCTTAGGGGCGTACTGATAGCTTCCGTAACCCCCGCAGTGCAGGATGTCTCATAGTTAAAAGGGCCTTTAACCTGAGGAAAAAGGTTTTACAAAATGTTTTGCAGAAGCATCTTATGAAACATGTTAAAGAAATAGCAAAGAAATAAAGCAGCTTTGAATGAAGTATTAAGGCGAAAAACTTTTTTTCGCAGTAAATACGTAAAATCTTCAGAAATAATTTCCGTTGCTTTAGTTCATAAAAACTGGATGACGGGAAAGGACATATTCAAGAGAATTGGAGGCCCCTTTTCACAACTCTCACAATAGTTTCTATGCATGTATGTTGACAAGATAATGTGAAAGAAGTATCAGTTTGCCACCCTGGTGGCGCAGTGGTCTAAGCGATGGCTTCCGATCATTCGTACGGGATGGGCCTGGCTTCGAATCCCTTTGAGGCATACGGCAATAGATCTCTCTTGTCTTACGTCAATGTATCTCTCCCTTCCCTGGAGTCAGTGTCCCTAAATTAGGGACGGGCGACTGCTTATAGCCCATTGAGTAACTCACGGTGTTCGTTAAACCTCCGATTAAAAAAAGAAATATCAGTTCAATTAGCAGAATTTTTATACCAATCCATATAAAGTGTACATTTGTTTGCACATAACTACGCATCCTTCAGAATATATTGAACTACACTGGTGTCCAAAAATTAAGGACGAATAGGAGAAATTAGCATAACAGCGGAACGAGCAGGCAGAACGGAGCGAAAGACCACTCAGGAGATAGACTAGGGTCCGGTACAGTAGGGCATGCGCAAATATGCAGCATGACGTACGGGGGCAGGGGTGTGTGTGTGTCGGAAGGGTATAAAACACACGAGCGGTTTACGCTCAGCAATTCGGTGAAAGCTATTGCACGATGTACATCGATTTGAACGACGTCGAGTTGCTTCCACCGTGTGATATGGCCAACAGGCAATCCAGTTGACGACATCTGGATTACTTTACCCGAGGTCACGTCATTGGGAAGTTGGAAGAAGGTCGAAGTGTGACTAGTGTGGCCGAGGAGTTCGGGATCGCTCACAGCATCGTTTCACGAGCTTGGAGAGCATTTCAAACTACAGGAACAGCTGTCCGAGAGTTTAGCAGTGGTCGTCCACGAGCAACCACGGCGGCGGACGACCGGTATATTGTCCTACAGGCGAGAAGAGACAGACGGCAGACAGCAGGAGAAATCGCAAGGCACATGCAACAGACAACTGGACGTCCGTTATGGCGTTTGACCGTGGCCAGGAGGCTGCACAAAGAGGGTCTATTTAGCACGACGACCAGTACGGTGTGTGCCATTAACGCCTGCTCATCGGAGACGGCGGTTTCTCTGGTGACAGGAACACAAGAACTGGACACATCAGCAATGGGGTGAAGTTCTCTCTACGGATGAGAGCCGATTTAGTCTGACGAGCGATTCTGGACGTATACACATCTGGAGAGAGCATGGAACACGCAATCACACCTCCAACATCATCGAAAGAGACCGGTTTGGAGGTGGCGGAGTTCTCGTATTATGCTTGGTAGCCGTACTGACTTCCACATCTTCCAAGGAGGTTCAGTCACTGGTGTCCGCTATTGTACCGAGGTTCTCCTGCTTCACTTGCGTCTGTTTAGAGGTGCTGTCGTTCCTGAGTTCGTCTTCATGGACGACAACGCTACACCTCATCGTACAGTGGCTGTCGCCGAGTTGTTGGAGAGTGAAGATATTCAACGCATGGATTGGTCCGCAAGTTCCCCGGACCTAAATCCAATCGAACACGTGTGGGACGGGAGACGCTTGGCAGCACGCTGCGATTGGCGCTACAAGAGGAATGGACCGCGATGCCTCAACAGCTCCTTGACAACCTCGTCCTCAGCATGGACAGACGTTGTAAATCCTGCAACGCAGTCAGGGATTTTTTTTTTTTTTGATTGGAGGTTTAACGACCACCGTGAGCAACTCAATGGGCTATAAGCAGTCGCCCGTCCCTAATTTAGGGTCACTGGTTCCAGGGAAGGGAGAGAACCAGTGCCGTAAGACAAACACAACATCCATGCCGGACCGGGATATGAACCCGGACCCCTTACGGACGAATGATCAGAGGCCAACGCCTTAGACCACTGCGCCACCGGGGCGGCCAGTCAGGGATGATCATATCCCCTACTAAAGACTGGATTTTTCTTGGCAGCCACCTGTCACATGGACGTTTGTGTCTTTTGTCCAGTTGTGCTCGAAGCTACCTTTTCAATAAAGTGCCTTTGTATACTTTGGATTCCTTGTCTGGAGGATTTTGCTCACTTGTCCCATATTCTTACATCTTGGGGATCTTATGGTATGATTTGAGTCGATGTGGAGCACTTCTGCAAGACGTTACATTCGAAAATCCATCTCGTCCTTAATTTTTGCACGCCAGTGTAAAAGGTGTTCTTCGTGGAGCGGAAAATGAGAGACTTGTGTCCTTTTTTTATAACGGTCAAAAATGTTTTTTACGGTGTGCAAAACATTCTGGCATTATGTTAAGCGTGTTTTTTTTCCAGAGCAAATGATTAAAGTAGTTTCATGTTTTTGTGCTACAGTTCTTATTCGTTACTTAGTTATTTTCTTACTTATGTTGTGACATTTCGTATAAATCGGAAAAGTTATTAGACACTGTCATACGGCAGTTGCATGTTTTATGTGTGCAATCGTGAGGCATTTCAAAAAGCTGTCCTTACTTCTTTAAAATAATAAATTTTGCATAATATGATTAACTTTGAATTAAGTATTTTGTAGTTATTTGTATCGGTATAAAACCAAAGCAATCATTTTGATTACAAGTACACATTTGTGTTTCACGCAAGAAAGTGGAATAATTTTGATTTTACGAACAATACCCGTAGGTTCCAAGGAATTTGATTTCTTAAAACACCCATAAAGCCTAGTTTATAATATGGAAATTAAAACTTTGAGTAATTGAAAGCTAATAGATTTTCGAAAAATGGCCTAGAAATTTTTTTTTGCGGGGTCCTCGTTTTTTTTTTTTTTTTTTTGATAGGAGGTTTAACGACCACCGTGAGCAACTCAATGGGCTATTAGCAGTCGCCGCCCGTCCCAAATTTAGGGTCACTAGTTCCAGGGAAGGGAGAGAGCCAGTGCAGCAAGACAAACTCAACATCCATGCCTCACCGGGATTCGAACCCGGATCCCTTTCGGACGAATGATCAGAAGCCATCGCTTGGACCACTGCGCCACTGGAGCGGCCTCAAATACTTCAGGTATATGCTACTGAGCCGCCTATTGAAACTCACCTTGATTTTCAAGCTGTGTATGGCCTGAACATGACGACAGTGCGCAGGTGCGAACCTGGTGTCGTGATTTCAGTGGTGGTAGAGTGAATGTCCATGATGAACCAAGGACCGGACGTTCTTCCACATCAGAAGATCATTTCGATTCAATTGAGGAGTGCTTACGTGAAGAAGCCGTGTGACACTGCATCACCTAGAACAAAAATTCTATCTTTCTCATAGCACCGTATGAAACATCGTTTATGACAGTTTGCGCTTTCGAAAAGTGTGCAGTAGGTGTGTTCTCAGACAACTGACAGAGGAACACAAGAATAATAGCATAGGCCCTTCTCTCGTCCATCTGCTTCGCTTCAGTGAACATGCTGACGGTTTCTTACGGCACATCATCATCGGAGATGAAACATGGACATTCCCCTACACTCCTGAGTTAGAGGTCTAATCCATGGTGTTGAAGCATCCAGGGTCCCCGTTGCTAAACAATTCAAGACATCCAGCAGTGGAAAGATCATAGCGACCGTGTTCTGGGACATGTACGTTGTGCTTCTGGTGGACTTCCCACCTTCCACGAAAAGAAGCAATGCTGCTGCTTTTCAAGCTACCCTGAAGAGACTGAAAAGAGCTGTTCAACGGAAAAAGCCTGAAATGTCTTCCCTTGCGTAGTTTTGTTGCTTGACAACGCTCGCCCGTATACGGCTTGTTACACAATAAATCTGTCCGAAAGCTGCGAATGGGAAATTCTGCAGCATCCGTCCTACAGCCCTGATCTGGCTCCGTCGGATTTTCACCTCTTTCCACGGTTAAAGCAGCACCTTCGTGGGAAACTATTCCCTTCGGATGACGCTGTAAAAGCGTGCAGTGAAACAATTGCTTTTTATTGACATACATTAGTTCGGTGTCGGCCTACTTTTGGCCTTAATGCATGCACTGACCCTTCGAGACATGTTTCGACAAGGTTTTGGAACACAGCAATAGGTATGCGCTTCCATTCAGTACATAATGCTGCCGCTAACTGTTGCTTAGTAGTAGGCCTTGTTCCTAATTCCCATAAGTTCTCTATTGGATTAATATCAGTGCTCTGTGCTGTCCAGTCCACACACGACATGGAATTATCGTCAAACCACGCCCTAACAGTCCTTGCTTTATAGCTCGGTGCATTATCACTCCCACACGAATATACTTCCAGTTCCAAACTTGACCGTAGGAACAGTACACTGTAGTAATAGCGTTCCCTCGGCTGCCGCCATACCCACACACGACCAGCAGACTGACGAATCGTGTATCTGGATTCATCAGTCCATAGGACCAGTTTCCATTGTTCTACCGGTCCCAGTTTCCATTGTTCTACCGGTCCCAGTTTCCATTGTTCTACCGGTCCCAGTTTCCATTGTTCTACCGGTCCCAGTTTCCATTGTTCTACCGGTCCACGATAAATGCTCCTTACAGCATGCTAAACGACGAGTAGCATTCCGAGTGGAAATGAAAGGCTTATGAGTAGCCGCACGACCACGGTAACCCATGGAATGAAGTTCTCTGCGAATGGTACATGTACGTACTACTCACGTTTTACTCACTTTTACACTGAGGTCTTGTGCAGTAGTCCGTCGATTAGCTGTAACGACTCTCCTTAGGCTTTGATGTCCTCTATCACTGATTTTCTCTGGTCCGTCGGTACGTTTTGCTGCTTCAGACACGCCATGTGTCTTCCACTTATTCAGTACATCCAAAACAGTTGACTTGGGTATGTTTAAACGCCTCTCGGATTCTCTTATGGACAACCCACTAATATAACACACAACAATCTTTCCTTTCTCAAGTCAGTTCTCTCCGCCGCGAGATTTTCACTCAACTTCACAGTGAGATGTGATCGCGCTCAGCTGCAGGCTTATTTTTATACCGTTTGCAGTTGTACCGCGCGTCTTAACAACGCAGGAGATCCGTTCATTTGCTTTTGAAGGGGTGTCCAGTGACTTCTTTTGTCAATATAGTGTATATGATGTTGGGAATGTTACTTTCTGACTTCCCTTGGTATTTTTTATTTGCTTTTTTTTTATCCCGGACGCTTTGCAATAACATCCTGCGTCCAATCACTTTGTCGCCTTTTAATACATTTAGAAATTAATGTATAATTTCTGTTTTATGCAGAAAAATTAAAAATGTTTTCGAACAGTGTTTTGGATACAATGTGTAATCTGAGACATGGAAAAATTTATCCCAGTTATTGTGAGGCGATTAATACATAATTCGTGTAACGCCGGACTAGGGTAAAAGTCCTAAACTGTTATTTAACATGCGGTGTACCTTTTTTTTACATGATTGCCATCTTCAATGTTTCATCCAAATTAGCTTATGCTACAGAACTTACTGTCATCTTCGAGAAAAATCTATCATGTCCTGCAAAGTGCTGTGAACAGACGCAGTAAGTACAAAAGCAAGAACGGAAAAAAGATAGGAAATATCACTCAGTCGCAGACAGTATAGATTTTCTTCTGATTCGACAAGTAAATTACATGACTCAGGCTCCGATACTTTCATGCTGCCGTGTTTACAGATGCTCGATGGGAAACGTGCGTGACTAGCTATAGAAAGGCGAAAGAAACAGGGAAAGCCAGGGGAAAAAAATAAAAAGCTAATATTTTTAAAATATTGTCCAGTGACTATAAATGCGTTACTTCAGAAAACCAGGTGTCTAGCTCAAAATATAAGAAAAAAATTAAAAGAAGTAAACATATCTACAATTCTAAGACGTATTTCCTTGAGCTAATTATAATTTTCTTATACGTATGCTTCGTACTGCATGCGTTTGGTACGATTTAATAGGCTTTCCGTTTCCGCATTGAGGGAAAAAGAGATGTAATTTTTAAAGGCTTCTCTAAAATTCAGTAATTGAAGGCTATTGATGAATCATCAACATCATCATTGTCAATCATTATCAATCCACTGCTGGATGAAGGTCTCCCCAAGTTTCTTCCACAATTGTATGTCATGAGCCAGTCTACTTCATGCTACTCCAGCATGCTTTCGAATTTCATCCGTCCATCTCTCATGTGGTCTTATTTTTGGTCTTTTTCTATCCCTTGGCATCCAGTCTAAAATTTTGGTTGTCTATCGCTGGTCCGTTCTTCTGGCAGCATGTCCAACCCCTGTTCAACGAGATCCTCTCCTTTTCTTCTTACCTCAATTAGCCCGAGGATGTATCACTTGATTTTTGTAATTTCTCCTCCAATTCAAGAAGACTTAATTCAAAGGATTGAGATCTCGCTTATTGAACGTAGCCAAGGTCAGCACCAGATGGCAGCCTAGTCCGGTCCTCTGGTGATTCTCAGCACCCTGTGCCTTCATGTCGCACTGGCAGGTGCCTTGTTCAGGTACATTGCAGCTACCTGTGACTAAGAGCCAAGTTATAAGTTTTGGAGTCAGTTTGGTGGGGTTTGGCCATAAGTCAACCCGCTGGCCAAGCGGGTTGATGAGTGCGGGATACCTTAAATGTAGCTACACTGCAAAACATTTTCTGAAATTCACCGAGGCATTTTCCCTGATTCCCTCCGTTAGTTAACGAAGCATATTCCTGATCCAACTTTTTCGGTGCGAAGGTGAACTTCCCAGGTGGCGCAGTGGTCTAGGCTATGGCTTGTGATCATCAATCCTTCGAATTCCTGTGAGACATTGATGCTGTGTTGACTCTCTCTCTTTTCACTGGAATCAGTTGCTCTGAATCTGGGACGGGCGACTGTCTATAGCCCATCGAGTTGCTCATGGCGGTTTTTAATCCCTACTGCGAAATAAAAGAAAAACGAAAAGAAAATTGAATTTTACAAATTTTTCCTACGCCAGGAAAATTCTGGATTTTCAGAAAAATTTCCGCAGATCCTTTCACATATCTATATATTGATTCTATAAGGTTTTTTACTGTAAGACCAGTTGTGTGAGAACGGCTGAACGTAAACATATGATTGAGGTATCAAGGTAAAGGTCTTACAACGTAGATGTGCCAGTTGAAGAGAAAAATAAGATTAGGGCAACGGTTCGGGTGTTGTGGGGCGGCAAAGTTCCCATGCGAAGTCAATGGAAAAAGCGTGCGGTTGACATCCGATCGCCAGCGGTTGACTCACGCGCTATTGAAGACGGAAGTATGGAGGGACTCAGATAGTTCAAAGTTCGCTCTTTTCTCAGCGAACCGTTGTGCAAAACAACGCTAGCAGGAATTTGAAAGTTCTTATCGGAACAGCGAACACTCGAAGAATTGGTTGCGTTGTGTCATTGGACTGTGTGATGTATATATACAATTTAACATTCATTCGATTCAGTTTATTCACGTAGGTAAGACGTTTCCCATTATGTAAAGATGTTAATAAACGTTTCATATGAGTTTGTTTAAAAAAAAAAATATATCGTCGATTCGGACGGGTTTCGTCTACCGGGGAAAAAGAAAACTATTCGTCGATTCCGACGCGTTTCGTCTACCGGGTTCGGATCCCGGTGAGGCACGGAATGTTGTGTTTGTCTTACGGCACTGGCTCTCTCCCTTCCCTGAAACCAGTGACCCAAAATTAGGGACGCGCGACTATTAGTCCAAGCGTTGGCTTATGATCATTCGTTCGTGAAGAGTTCGGGTTCGAATCCCGGTGAGGCATGGATGCTGTGCTTGTCTTTTATTGTCTTTACTGGAGTAGTTGAATGAATTTGTCAATCAAATAAAGTTTACATTTGTTGTTTTATATCAGTTTATTATTTTCCCCCAAAAAAAAAAAAAAAAAAAGAAAAAAGCTTACCGTCGGTTTCGACGGGTTTCGTCTAGTTAACTGTAAATTGTTGTTTTTAAGAGGAATTAACGGAAATTTCTGAATTTTCAGGAACTTTTCTGAAACTCCTTTCGTATATTAACGGAAAAATTGTATTCTCACTTTTTTCTTATACATATCACAGAAAATTTCCGGTAACAGCAACGATTCTCCGGAATATTTAAGGTTTGATTAAATTTCAAGTGTCTATCGGAAGACATGCTTTTGAAGATCAGATATTGTGTATAGCATATTGCATGACATTTAGGTTATTATGTAGCACAATAAGTATTCCTCCCCTTCTCCCATTTTTGATGCACCAGATATTGTATATTGTGTTCCCGTAAGAAAAGGGGGTTCTTAAATTATCGTACGAGTGATTGTACCATATGATGTCTATTTATCAGTCAGTGGACCCCTGAAGACAAAAGATATTACAGCTATTAAGAGTTGTGGTGTACTACAGATGTGAAAACATGTGCCAAGACTACAAATCCGCAGCGAGACATTCTGTCCGGTAGCTCAGTTGGGAGAGCGTCTTACTCCGGAGCGATGGAACACGGATTCGAGGCGAACAAACTTGTGTTTTCACAGAGTAACATTTATATTAAGGCATTTTGTGAAATAATATTGTGAAGTAGGGAATTTTACCTTTTCTTAAACATAATAGAAAGTCTTTGTCAGTTTGAAAAGATCTCGAGTTACAAAACATTCTTCTGCTTCGAAAAATGACGATGAAAAGAAATGCAATTCATTATAAATTCTTCTATAGAAAATATAAAAACATTTTAAACCAATCTCGAAAAATAATAGCCTCCTACAGAGAAAGAAATGACTAATTAACCTAAAGAAAGAAATGTTTCATCATCCACAGCGATTCGAGTCATCTTCATTTCTTCCTTATACTAGACCACTTGTTAAGGGTGTTTCTAGGCCACAATGTAGCATGCGTAGCTGTCATTGAAGACGAACCCAGTTAGAACGGGGAAAGAATTCGTTCATTTCGTTTGCCAGAAAAGAATCTTTGGTGAAAAGGCTGGAAAAGTCAAATTCGAAAGTTTTGCGAAATTTGTACAAAAACGGAAAAACGCGAAACTAAATTTTCTGAAATAAACGGAATTAGTGAGAGTGGGAAATCTATCATTAGGAACCAAAACTTTTAAAACCGGAAATTTCGTTAAAAGACGAAGCCTACGTGAAACTTTGCTGCACGTTATTTCCAGGAATTTTCCGTGAATTCGCACCACTTATTTTTTAAAGTGTAACGAAGTAGATGCCGCGCGTCTTTATCGTTAGGAAATATGTTTTCCCAACACCGTCAGGATTTGTTTCTTGAGAATATTTTCGACCTCACATCCTTAATTATTGAGTTACTATCTCCAATTAGAGGAAGATACACTGACGGAAAAAAAGAATCCCAACACCCAGAAAGGGTTGTGTTAGATAAACGACAGTTGGTAAGCGGTGAGAGTACATCTGTAAGATGACGTCTATGCAAATTTCGCGCTCGGCGCGTACGTGTGGCGCTGGTAGCGCCCCTCGGAACATGCAAAGCAGGTTTGCTGTAAATACGCGCTGTAACGTTCGTGAGCGTTAGTTATCGTTGAGATTCGACTTAGTGCGTTGATGTTAGTCAAGAATGCCTTTAAGAAGACGAAGAAGCCATTATCGACAGCTCACGGAGTTTGAACGAGGTCGTGTAATAGGGCTACGAGAAGGTGGATTTTCTTTCCGCAATATTGCAGAACGACTTGGCAGGAATGTAGCCACTGTGCATGATTGTTGGCAGCGGTGGTCAAGGGAAGGTACTGCCTCAAGAAGACCGGGTTCCGGCCGGCCAAGTGGCACTACTGACAGGGAAGACCGCCGTGTACGGCGTATGGCCGTGGCGCATCGTACCGCGTCTGCGGCTGCAATTCGAGCTGCAGTTGCCACCACAGTGACAACGAACTGTTACAAATCGGTTACTTGAAGGACAGCTCCGAGCCAGACGCCCTGTAGCGTGCATTCCACTTACTCCAAACCACTGCCGTTTGCAACGTCAGGGGTGTCAAGCTAGAGCTCATTGGAGGACGGAGTGGAGATTTGTTGTGTTTTCTGATGAAAGCCGGTTCTGCCTGGGTGCCAGTGATGGCCGTGTGTTAGTTAGAAGGAGGCCAGGTGAGCGCCTGCAACCAACCTGTCTGTGGCCGAGACACACTGGACCTACACCTGGAGTTATGGTCTGGGGAGCATTTCCTATGACAACAGGAGCTCTCTCGCGGTTATCCCACGCACCCTGACGGCACAGTTGTACGTCGGTCTGGTGATTCAACCTGTTGTGCTGCCATTCATGAGCAGCATTCCAGGGCGTGTTTTCCAACAGGATAACGCTCGACCGCATACCGCTGTTGTTACCCAACATGCTCTACAGAGTGTCGACATGTTGCCATGGCCTGCTAGATCACCAGATCTTTCACCAATCGGGCACGTATGGGACATCATTTAACGACAACTCCATCGTCACCCCCAACCAGCATTAACCGTCCATGTATTGACTGACCAAGTGCAACAGGCATGGAACTCCATCCCACAAACTGACATGCAGCACCTGTACGACACAATGCATGAACGTTTGCGTGCTAGCATTCAACATTCTGGCGGTTACACCGGTTATTAATGTACCAGCATTTCACATTTAAAATGACTCTTCTTGCGCTTACAATAAGCTGTGATCTTGAAACCTTAATCGATTAAATATGTTACCCATACAAATGTATTGCCGCCATTTCATTCCTCTACAACTATTTTTTCGCGGTGTTGGGATTTTTTTCCGTCAGTGTATATTGAACATCAGAAGTAAAACAACACATATGTTTTACATGAAACTTTAACTCGATGTTTAAATGTTCACATTTTAAATCGTTTTAAACTATCATTATTTTTCATAACAATAGAAGCATAATAAAAAAGAATTTTCCTAATCAAGACCAGAGAAGGTCTTCAACCCGATTCCTGTGGCCCACTAATGGTCCACAGGACACGAATGGTGATTCGTCTGTATAATGGAACCCACTGCTATGTAACCAATTTTGAATAAAGCTTAAGTGTATCCGTAGTATCTGTAATCGTGTAGGTGTTGTTTCCGTCACCATTTTGGTAAGTAATATAGTTTCTATGGTTTGAATTTCACATATCCAGGGAGTTCCTGTGCAACGCTACAGGTCAAAACCTGACTCGTCCTCAACCTTTGCAAACCAGAGTAGTAAAAAACCGGCATTCGGTTACAATTCTATAATATCAGGTAGCCACAAAGATATTTGCCGTTTTCGGAGACTGAGACAAAGTACACTGAAGAGCAATTGAATTATAGATACCTGTCTAGTAACGTGTAGCACCATCTTTCGCCCTGATGACGGCGGCGATTCATTTCGGCATGGGATCGACAAGACACCGGAAGCGTTGGGAAGCCATACGGATCCACGACCCCTGAACAAGTTCCCACAGTTCACGATGATTTGATGGAGGGGGGTCAGAGCCTCGAACATCTCTCTCGATGGCATCCCAGATGTGCTCGATGGGATTGAGGTCAGGTGACCTAGTTGGCAAAGGAAGCGAGGTCACGTCGGGGGAGTGTTCATCCAACCATTCGGATACAATTCGGGAGAGATGGCATGGTGCATTGTCTTGTTGCAGGATGAGGTCTTCAGTGTGACGTTGAAGACGCACATATCCCGGTAACGTTGACCTGTGAGGGACGATGTCACACGTACCAGCGGTCTCATTTCAGCCCACATAAACAGTCCCCAGACGAGAATGCCACCCCCAATAGCTTGAAGAGTACCCTGCTGGCAAGAAGGATCCATCGCTTCATGTGGTTTGCGCCGTACTCGTATCCTGCCATCCGCATGCACCAACGGGAATCTCGACTCATCAGTCCAGGCAACATTTCTCCACATGTCTAGGGTCCAGTGGCGATGTTCCCGCGCCCATGATAATTTTTGCACCATGTGATGTGCGGTCAGCAGCGGTACCCTCGTGGGACGATGGCTTCTGTACCCCATAGCGAAGAGATGGCTCTGGATGGTGTGGCTGCTTACACGTTTTTGTGCACCATCGTTAAATTGCCGAGTGATTTTTTGCATTGTGGCCCGTCTATCCGCTGTTACAATGCGAGCTAGCCGACAATGACCCCGCTCATCCACAAGCTGTTGTCCACGGCAGTTGGCACTTGCAGGGATGGTTTTACCGGATTCGATGTACTCACGGTGGCTCGTGAAAATCTCAGTGCCTTCCGAAATGGAGTGACCCATTCATCGGGCCCCGACAATTTGCCCACGATCAAATGCGCTTAGATCCTTCGTCTTACCCAGACTGCGTCCGACTCTTACTGATTCCTGTCGCATCACTCCATATATTGTCGGATCGCTGCATACGTTATGTCGTTTTCGTTTACAGTTTCGTAGAGCCAAACGCTCTGCGAAACTATAGTCGATGTATAATAAACACTTCTTTGTCCGAAACGTTGTTATTATTATTCTATCTTAACACCGCAAGCTTTGTAGTAATAAATTATATTAAGTTTCCGTGTGAAGGAACACAAGACATATGTACGGAACTATAAACTGAAGAAGTCGTCTATAGCTCAACATTGTCACGAAAATAACCATAACTTTTTGTTTGCAAACGCTACGCTTATTGATAAACCGGACTCGATTTTCAAGCTTAATATATTAGAAGCTTTCCACATATACCGGAACTCGTTACGGCTTGTAAACGACATGACGTCGACTCCATTTCTTTCAAGCGCGTGGAAACAACTCGCCAAAACTCGTGACCGTCAGAATTCTGATGATGTCACAATGATTTGAATGTTTACGCTCCATTCGTCCTGAGGAAGCCGAGCCAAACGCTCCGCGAAACTATAGTCGATGTATAATAAACATTTTATTGTGCGAAACGTTGTGATTATTATTCTATCCCTTACTGTTGACCAGTGCTGCTTCCTTCTTTTTCAGGTCCTCATGCACACATTGCTGTTGTTCACAATACACTGGCGCAGTGACAGTTTGGCCGCGTCGAAAGAGTTCATGATGAACAACACCACGTGCTGTCCACTATACGCACAGCATAACTTTACGTGGTCGCAGTGCAGGCTTCGATGTGTGAGGAATTGAGTCACAGGTGGACAACCAATATCTGGAACGTTTTGAGGTGCTATACTGTACCCACTTCTCATCACATGTGAGTACCTTATCCAAAAATGGTTCCTTGCCATAGCGAGACAACAATGCAAGACAAGAGACACGTTGCTGATTGTTGTTCACTGCAGACAATTCCTGGGCGAACCACTTAGACAATTTGTATGCCTTACCTATTGCATGCAAATATCTTCGGACGGATTCATCACTAACACCAAATGACTAGGCTAGTTTCTGGCATGTTTTCCTACTGTCCTGCTTAATGGCAACTTTCAGGACTTCTGTGTCTGACAGGACGACCACTCCGGGACTTGTCACGGAAGGAGTCATCTCTGTCTCTGAAATTTCGAAACCAGTTGCGAGTTGTGCGTTCCTTCACAGCTTCTTCCCCGAATGCTCAGCAAATGCCACGAGTTGTTTATGCAGCAGATGAACCGAGTTTAATTTCGTATAACAGATATCCACAAATAAAAAAAAATAATAATCTCCACTGATACCGCCATTGTAATCGTACGTGTTTCCACTCCCAAACTGCTTACTCATCTGATTTACACGTGCAGGGAATCTTGGGATTTCAGATGACGATATACCTTGGGCGGAACGCCATCTCTCGGCAAATTTAATCGTCACAAGGTGGTTTCTTTTGCTCCTTCGAAAAACGGCAAATACTTTTGTGGTTACCTGATAGAGAGCAAATGCTTAAAACAAAATCTCTTTCAAGCTTATCCACAAATGAAAGTTAAATTTGCCCTAAGGATTACATTAAATTGAAGAACAGAAGGAACTGCATTTGGTTCATGGATAAGCAAGCGATAACGAAGTAGACAAGTGACATTTAAGTTGAAAAGTTTTGAGACAAGTGACATTTAAGTCGAAGAGTTTTGAGACAAGTGACATTTAGGTTGAAGAGAAACCTCAAATTTAATAATTTTACACTCAGTTGTACATAATCATTTTAGAGAGAGTGTATATCACATGTTTTATTTCAAAAGGAGGAAAAAATTTCACGACTTTCCAGTTCTCTCTCCCTGTTAATTCGTCAGTACTGTTCTAGGAGTCACACCGGATTTGTTTCTGATATACGAGCTAGGCGCACATCACAGATTGTTCATTTTGTTTTTCAAATTTTATATGGCGCAATATTTTCCGCCGAACGTTTCAAGTCTAATGATTAGCGCTTGTTGGATAAATTCATTTCAGAAGAAGTACGGACAGCGTTATTGTGAATTTTCACTACCTCCAACCCAAAGATTTACCCCGATGGTGGCAGCTTCAAGTCATATGTTTGGAAACCAATTAAAATACAAACACGTAGGTGCCATTTTCTGTTGGCTTATTTAGAAGCTTCTTCGTAATTCATGAGTATCATGAAAGTCTAGAACTTAAGTCTCTTTTTTTTGTCAACAGAAATGTCATTATATCACATATTTTGGTGAAAACTTTTGTCTCATGAGAGAATTCAAAGAAATTGCTTTTCTAAAACGCCGCCCTTCGTTCGAGTTCCATGCGATCGCTACTGTTGCAGAAACAAATGCACAATTAATGAGCCACCTACTCGCATACTAAATAGTAGTGTTGGCTTTTCGAAAAACGCAGACACGCGAAAGCACTAATGGCACCTACCGTTTTGAAGTGGCTGAGGGGAAACAGCACGTATGTGATACGAGAATTACAACAAGGGAAAAACATTGCTATTCTTTCTAGGATATGCTTACTTGGTCGTATCATAGTTCGTTATTTTGTTCTCTTTTACCATTTTTTCACGGGAGAGTAGTTTTCGTTTAATATTCTTAATTCTGTATTGTTTCTCACTATTAGTAGCCATATAGTTTTAGCAAGTTGTTTACTGTATTTTAAGCGTACGATAGTTATAGCTTAACATGCGTAACTCAGTTCTTAACTAAAGTTTTCTACAAAACTTCGTATAACATATATTCTAACTATTAATAGTTAATTAACTGCTAGCCGCCCCGGTGGCGCAGTGGTCTAAGCGATGGTCTCTGATCATTCGTCCGAAAGGGGTCCAGGTTCGAATCCCGGTGAGGCATGGATGTTGTGTTTGTCTTACGGCACTGGCTCTCTCCCTTCCCTGGAACCAGTGACCCTAAATCAGGGATGGGCGACTACTTATAGCCCAATGAGTTGCTCACGGTGGTCAATAAACCTTCAATCAAAAAAAAAAAAAAATTAACTGATAATGGCCAGAGACCAGAGCACAGAATCAGCATAAGAGGCAAGAGTCATACACATACAATCCACAACTTAATTATCTCACTCAGTGTGAGGTCAGATTTACTGATACAACGTGTTTCATTGGTATTCTCACATATTTCATCCAATTTTTTTTATTGGAGGTTTAACGACCACCGTGCCGCCCCGGTGGCGCAGTGGTCTAAGCGATGGCCTCTGATCATTCGTTAGAACGGGGTCCGGGTTTGAATCCCGGTGAGGCTTGGATGTCGTGTTTGTCTTACGGCACTGGCTCTCTCCCTCCCCTAGAACCAGTGACCCTAAATTAGGGACGGGCGACTGCTTATAGCCCATTGAGTTGCTCACGGTGGTCGTTAAACCTCCAATCTGCCGCCCCGGTGGCGCAGTGGTCTAAGGCGCTGACCTCTGATCATTCGTCCGAACGGGGTCCGGGTTCGAATCCCGGTGAGGCATGGATGTTATGTTTGTCTTACGCTACTGGCTCTCTCCCTTCCCTGGAACCAGTGACCCTAAATTAGGGACGGGCGACTGCTTATAGCCCATTGAGTTGCTCACGATGGTCGTTAAACCTCCAATCAAAATAAAAAAAAAAAAAAAAAAAAAAAAAAAAAACGACCACCGTGAGCAACTCAATGGGCTATAAGCAGTCGCCCGTCCCTACTTTTAGGATCACTGGTTCCAGGGATGGGTGAGAGCTAGTGGCGTAAGACAAACACAACATCTATGCCTCACCGGGATTCTAATCCGGACCCCTTTCGGACCAATGATCAGAGGCCATCGCTTAGACCACTCGGCCACCGGGGCGGCAATTCATCCAATGGCAGCAATAGCCTATCTCATACACAGGAGAGCCAAAAAATTACTAGCAGTGCGTTGTTATGCAAATGAAAGAAATACACGTAAACGACGGCAGGTGTGAAGGTCGTGAAATGGTATAAATAACACCTAATACTGAGCTCTGTTAATCAGTGTTATTCTTCTTCTTCAGATGGGAAAGGCAGAGGACTTAAGCGAGTTTGGCAAAGGCCAAATTGTAATGGCTAGACGTCTGGGTCAGAGCATTTCCGAGACGTCAAGGCTTGTAAGATGCTCACGATTAGCGGTTAGTACTTGAATAAACTGATCCGAGGAGAGACAATCCATGAACCGTCGGCAAGGTTTGGGCCAATCGCAGTTCATTGATGATAGTGGTGAGCGAAGGCTATCCCGTATGGTACGAGCCAGCTGAAAGGATATTGTGGCGAAACTCGCTGTGAATTTGAATGCTTGTGACCGGGAAAATGTGTCACAACACACAATACATCGGACCCTGCTGAAAATGTGGTTTAATTGCAGCAAGCCGCTCCTAGTGTCCATGCTACCGCCGTTCTTTGTCGAAGAGCTCATACATATTTTCAGTAAAAATATGCCATTCAAAATGGTTTGGGTTACTCAGAAGGGAACTATTGGACCTCCCGACGACAATCGTTACGGAACGTTCTGTGGTGAACAAGCATGACACCAAAGTAACAGGTGTGAAGTACGGTATTTCTCAATCGCCCGCAACCCCTAGAACATGGCTTATAAAAGTGGGACGCCCACCTGTAATGTATGCAGCCATAAAGTGTCAAACAACATGTAAATATGGGTGTGACGTGATTGGGTGATACTGCGCATGCCTGAAAGTTGTCCTGCGTTGTGTACGTCAGTGACTGTTAAACGTGAGTTGCGTGAGACAGCGCACGGGCCTGTTCATACGCGTACAAATATTGTGTTGTGTGTTTTAAGAAAATGGCTTGTAACCCTCATGTTGTAGTACAGATACTGGTGAACGAGGTGACGCAGAAATACCAAGCGGACGACGCGGCTCCAACGTACATCGACAGGCGAATTGCAAGGCAGTTGTATAGCGTTTTGGAGCAACATGTCATTGGAGGCGCTGATAAGTTTGAAGGGCAGACATTGTGGCGTGATAGTGATGAAACGTCGGGCACGTTATCTGAATATAGTGATACATCGGGTACTCCAGCACACAACGTGCCAAGCATTTCGAGTTCCTATGAACCATCACCTCCCAAAGTGAAACGGAAAAGCATTCACGGACAGTTTTCCGGACAAACCATGCAGAGTGTCTATGACAATGTAAAGGTCGCAAAGAAAACCGTTGCAGCACTGCCTTCTCTCAACACATTACCATGACGTGAGGTGAGGTATGTATACGACATTTTAGCAACTTAATGGTGTTGAACGTGGTCTCTCTCGACATTTAGGTGCCTCATATCTAACAGGTAAATGTTGTTTGACACTTTATGGCTGCATACATTACTGGCGGGCGTCCCACTTTTATAAGCCATGTTCTAGTGGTTGCGGGCGATTGCGAAATTCCGTACTTCACACCTGTTACTTTGGAGTCATGCTAGTTCAGCACAGAACGTTCCGTGACGATTGTCGTCGGGAGGTCCGATAGTTTCCCTTGTCAGACTTTTGTTTGTGCTTTACATTAATCTATAAAATTAAGAAAAACAACGCACATATACAGTATGTGCGTAGGATATTTTTAGATTGCCGAATCTGACCTTTCACGATGAAAAGGGTGTAGCGTAAGTTACGTTTTTGTAGCAATTAGAATTGTCATTACTTCAGGACATACCAAGAAATAAACTAGTGTACAAAATTAACGCGGCAAATACAAATTCGAGAATACGTCCAAAACGAGATAGTCGATGGTAAAGGTTTTTCAAAACCTTTACCATCGAAATGCAAATTCAAGAATACGTCCAAAACTATACAACCGATGGTAACGATTTTTCAGAGGTATGTATATATGTGAAACTCCTGGTGTCCAAAATTAACGTGGCAAATACAAATTCGAGAATACTTCCAAAATGAGACAACCGACGCTAAAGATTTTTCATAGCATATCTATGTGAAACTTGCGGTGTCCAAAGTTAACGTGGCAAATACAAATTCGAGAATACGTCCGAAATGAGACAACCGATGGTAAAGATTTTTCACAGCATATCTATGTGAAACTTGTGGTGTCAAAAATTAACGTGGCAAATACAAATTCGAGAATATGTCCAAAACGAGACAACCGATTGTAAGTATTTTTCAGAGGCATGTGCAAGTAGAAACGCTTAGCCGACGTACCTAAGTAACATTGTGCAAGATTTTTTGGAAATATGCAAATGAGGACCGTACTTCATGGACCTGGCAGTCAGGCGATTTTGATAAACATTATTCTCAGCGGGATGAGGCAATTGAAGCTTGAGTTGGACTGTTAGTGGATGAATGGCAAAGCACCATAGCTTAAAAATGTCTTTACAGTAGAAAGCGATGGATAGATTAGAATCAAAGCAATCGCAAGCTAAAATAGCTAGATGGCTGTATGTGTCAAGGTAGGTGGTCTCCAGTCTGTAGAGACAGTTCCAGGAGACCTGTACAATAACCAGAAGGCCAGGACAGGGACGCTTACAAGCCACAAGTCAAGACGACCGGTATGTGCCTCTAAAAGCTCGCCGCCATAGGGAGTTTACAGCCAGGCAACTCTCGCAGGGGCTCTCCTGTGCTACGGGTCCTTACACATCGAGGCAAAAAGTTTACAAAAGACTTCCCGAGAGAGATCTGTGGTCTGTGTTCCGCCCACCGAATCTCACATATTGATCCGTCTGAATCGGGCCTGACAACATCATTCCCTGGTCAATGAGCATGTATTCTATTCAGTGATCAGTTGCAGTATATCCTAAACACGGATTCATGATGTGTGTACATTTGGAGAAAGGCAGAAAGCCGAAGTCTTTCCTCCAACATTAGAGAAATTGGCCACTACCTTGATGGAGGACTCCTAGTTTGGGATAGTATCATGCTGGATGGACACACACCTCTTCACGTACTCCAGCATCCCCCTCCCAGAATCCTCCCGGGATTTCGACGCCTTGGTGGGGGAGTGGCACTATTGCCTCAAACTCTCATTCACATAGCATGAGCGCTTGTTCTACGAACTGCATCGAACTTCGTATGTAATCAGACTCACTATTGGCCCCTCGAAAGCCTAGCTACTTATTGTATCACTTCTGGGCTTCCATGTTGTCATGCTTCCTCCTCATAGGGTGGTGGTATTTCATTTTCTGTTGCGTATTGGTGCTTTATCGAAATACACTCATCGTCAAAAAAATAGTTGCACCCAAAATGACGTGTGGGATTGGAATGCTATTCGATTGGAAGGTAAAAGTTACCAGGAACAATAAATGATTAAACATTGAAACTGATATAGGCAATATTTATTGAGCTACATGCCAATAAGTAGTGTCTCCCAGTTTGACGTCTGGCTGCCATGTTTGCTCACAGAGGATGCCAGTCATCCTGGCATGGAATTGTACATGTTCCTAATCGTGTCCTGTGGCAAGACATCCCATGAAGCTGGAATCTTCTCACGCAGTCCATGCAGATTGTGCGGTCGAGATGGAGTGTGGATAGCGCGTACAATAGCACCGTACGCATTTTCAATCGGCGATAGGTCTGGCCATGACAGAGTGTCAGTGCCTTGAAGGCAAGCTCTCGAGACAGCAGCAGTATGAGGACGAGCGTTGTCCTGTTGGAAAATCGCACCGGAGTGAGCGTTCAGAAAAGGTAGAGCCACTGATTGCAGGACCTCTTTAACGTAACGTTGGGCTGTTAAAGTGCCTGTAATGAAAACCAAAGGGGATCTGGCATCGTAGGCAATTGCACCCCACACCATGACACCAGACCTTCGCACGTGCGAAGCTCGACAACAAACCGTACATCTCAGCGCTGACCACGGTGCTTCCACACACGGATTCGTTGGTCGCATCCACCAAGACAAAAGCGGAACTCGTCACTGAAAATCACCCGCTGCTATTCTGAGTGACTCCTTGACAGTCTGACACGATACCATTGCAGTCTTTGGCAACAATGCAATGGTGTTAAGGGCAGTCGTCGTAACGGTCTGCTTGCGGGTATTCCTATGTCGTGCAGACTACTGTCAGTGGTGCTGGCACTCATCCGACGATGCACCACTGTTTGCTGAATATCCTCAGTTGTGGCTGTTGGGTCACTTCGCGTATGTCGGGCAGCCCGTCGGTCGGTTCTCTGTCTCCATGGTGCATCTAGGTATCCCAGACCCTTCCCGTCGCTGCTGCGTGCCTTTTTCTATCCACTGCGGCCGACAGCGTGCTATGGTGATATCCGCACGACCGGTATGGTGCCCAGTACGCCGATAAGACCATCCCGCTTCCCTGAGCCCGATGACGCGGCCCCTCTTGAACTCCTTCAACTGATCGAATTGCTTCCGAACTTTTGTTCGAGGTATACTTCACTTACAAAGGATGCAACCAACACAACAGCAGGATTCAGAATGGCAAGCACGCGCAAAGGGACGACATTATATAGCCTGTAAGGCTCATCGCTACGACCCCTCCTTGCTTGCGTCACATACGCTAACGAGCGTGGTACTTGAATCATTTGCATGTCTCACAATGTCAAAATTACCCACCAAGTTTCATTCCTGTCGGTTGCTTCTTTCTGGGTGCAACTATTTTTTTGACGATGAGTGTATGTTTGTCCGTACGAGCCATCATTAAACTATGTCCTGTGGATTTTGTATTATCCACAGTATTGTGTTTGTCACGATAATTGTGGACACCAGAGTACAAATTAAAAAAGCTCTGTTATTTTAACAGTGCGTCTGTTTGACAGAATAGAGCAAAATGTTTAAAAATTTATTGTTTTATCGATGATGAGATAATATATTGATTAGGTGTGTACAAACTTTCTACGTGTTTTTTCAGTGAAGAAGAAAAACATTTTTTTTTATAAATACCATCTTTATTCTTTTACATAATTGCCATTATTACCTATGGACTCTGGCCATCTTTCTGGTAGTAATTCAAGTCTCCTTCTGCAGAACTCCTCCGATTTGGAGTCAAAAACTTATAACGCGGTCTCGAAATCTTCAACTTCATCGTAGTTTTTTTAAGAGAAATTGTTCTGGAGAAGTCGAAAATGCTGGTAGTCCGTAGGTGTGAGGTATGTGAAATGCGCAAGATAAGGTAACACTTCCCATAAAATAAAAGAAAATTATGTCCAGTAATTTTCTCTGATTCGATAAAGCTGTATGGAGTCTTTCGCTCTCATGCTGCAAGATGACGTCTTTGCGATTAACTAGTGCTGGACGCTTTGATCTCAATTTTTCTTTCAGCCTTTTCAAATATTGGCATTTCAGGTCAGCACTTATCGTTTGGTTACGTGCAAGCAGCTCTCAGTGGATAACCTCCTTGACATCCTGCCATACACTTAACAAGACCTCTCTCGAAGGCAGCCCTCCTCTTGAGGTCGTTGGAGCAGGCTCTCCAACTTGGCATACAGTCCTTTGACGCTTCATATTTCTGTGAAGGACCCTCTATTTATCACCTGCAAACTAATCGTTCTCAAGGAATTGAGGGAATTGAAATAAGCAATTTTAGAAAACAAACATAAGAGACAATTGCACTGGTTTGGTCATGTAAAAACGATGACTAGTTAAAGTCTGCTCGAAATTGTCATGACATTAAAATCAAACAAACGGAAAAATAGAGGTCAACGTAGAAGAACATGGTCTGATGGAATAAAGAGAGCACTTAGTCTAAATAGCCTGATGGAATAATGGTGCTCATACAGAGAAAGATGGAAAAGACTCTTGGAGAGTGGAAGGCGGCGTCAGACGCCATAAACAGATTATTATCTATATATATACACTCATCGTTAAAAAAATAGTTGCACCCAGAAGGAAGCAACCGACAGGAATAAAACTTGATGGGTAGGTTTGACATCATCGTGAGACATGTAAATGATTGAAGTATCACTCTCGACCGCGCGTGTGACGCCAGCAAGGAGGAGTCATAGCGCTGTACCTGACCGGCTTTATAAGGTCGTCCCGTTTTGCGTGCTATCCATTCTGACTCGTGCTGTTGTGTTGGTTGCATCCTTTGCAAGTGAAGTATGCCTCGGAGAAAAGTTTAGAAGCAATTCGATCAGCTGGAGGAGTTCCAGAGGGTTAGCATCGTCAGGCTCCAGGAAGCGGGATGATCTTATATCCGTATTGCGTGCCATACTGGTCGTGCGGATATCACCATAGCACGCTGTTGGCGGCAGTGGATAGAACAAGGCACGCAGCAGTGACAGGAAGGGTTTGCGAGACCTAGATGAAATATGGAGACGGAGGAGCGACCGACGGGTTGTCCGACATGCGCGGAGTGACCCGCGGAGTGCGAATATTCAGCAAGCAGTGGTGCTCTCCATGCATCGTCCGATTAGTTCCATAACCACTGACAGTTGGCTGCACGACGTAGGAATACCCGCAAGCAGACCGTTAAGACGACTGCCCTTAAAACCATTGCATCGTCGCCGAAGACTGCAATGGTGTCGTGCAAGACTGTCAAGGTGCCACTTAGAATGGCAGCGGGTGATCTTCAGTGACAAGTCCCGCTTTTTTCTTAGAGGAGACGACCAACGAATCCGTGTGTGGAGGCACCGTGGTCAGCGCCAAGATGAACGGTTTTTTGCCGAGCATCACTCGTCGAGAAAGCCTGGTGTCATGGTGTGGGGTGCAATTGCCTACGGTGCCAGATCACATTTGGTGTTCATTGGAAGCACTTTGACAGCCCAACGCTACGTCAATGAGGTCCTGCGATCACTGGCCCTACCTTTTCTGAACTCTCACTCCGGTGTGATTTTCCAACAGGACAACGCTCGTCCACATACTGCTGCTGTCTCAAGAGCTTGCCTTCAAGGCACTGACACTCTGCCATGGCCCTCTGCATCGCCAGAGCTTTCGCCGATTTAAAATGTGTGGGATGCTATTGGACGCGCTATCCACACTCCACTCCTACCTCAGAATTTGCAGGAACTGCGTAAGAAGATTCAAGCTGCATAGGATAGCTCATCGCAAGACACCATTAGGAACCTGTACAACTGCATGGCGAGATGTCTGGCATGCTGTTTGAGAAAACATGGCGGTCAGACGCCATACTTAGAGACAATACTTATTGGCTTGTAGCTCAATAAATATTGCCCATATCAGACTCAATATTGAATCATTTATTGTTCCTGGTAACCTTTACCTTCTTCCCGAATAGCATTTCAATCCGACACGTCCTTCTGGGTGGAACTATTTTTTTACGATGAGTGTATTTACTTTTGTGACGCACATTTCTTCTTTCATTTGTTTTGCGACAATAATATTCATTCATCCACTTACCAAAGTGCCTGTCAATGCCAGGAAATAGTAATCCTTATTGTTTGCTGTTTTGATTGGATTCCACTTAGTATGTACCGGACTGTGTTCAACTTCGCTTTATTAAACAAAACACGGGAAATGAAAATGAAGATACAACCTGCCCATATTAATAGGGGATGATAAAGTATGTACAATGAATGAAGAAAGATAATTACGAGAAAGCACAGTACAATCGCGTAAGCAAAATTAGGTACTCACATCTGAGAGAGCTGTCTGTGAACGATAGGCGCAATGAACAGTATTCAAATGCACATTATATATGTCAGAAAGTGATAAGTGCAATAGAGAATGTTCAATATTTAAATAACTCAACTGTCTTGAAGAGTATGATGAAATGAGTACAGTTCAATGAGAATGTAATAGTAACGCAAATAAATGCAATGTGTTGCACGCAGATAAATGTGTACTCTCGAACCACTCGCTTTATTTTACACCCACAAAGATACTAGCATGGGAAAGATGCATAGCGTAAATTATCTACAAAGAGTACCGCGGTACTCTCTAAATTTTTCCAGCATTTAGCTCGCAAATGATATCTGATTCGTTTTTTTTTTTATTCTGCTTCATTAAAAGTACAGAAGCAACACAGGCTGCCTTTATTTTATGAAATTTACTGTAGTGAATGGCGCGTATCTCCCCAAAAATAGCAGTTTACACAATATACTGTGGAAACAAAAATAATAAAATGCCTTCAAAAATGTTTCCCCCGTAAAATTCACTTGTAGCCGTGACACTGTCAGATGGAAAGGACAAAGCTGTGCTTCATTGGAAACTTCGATTGGAGTGTCAAAAATGTAATTTTATACTAAATATTGTGAAAACAAACTACATTTAAAAATGTTTTTGTCCCATAAAATTCACTTGTAGGCGTGTCACTGTCAGATAAAAAAGAACAAAGCTTCGCTTCGTTAGGAACTTTGATTGAAGTCCCCAAAAATGTAAGTTTATACAAAATACTGTGAAAATTAATGTAGTAAAATGCTTTCCAAAACACTTTTTCCCGTAAAATTTCACTTATAGGCAGTACCAGATGAAAAGAGCAAGGGTCTCCCCGGAAGTGCAGTGGTCTAAGCGCTGGCTTCTGCGCCATACTTAGGTCCTGGTTCGAATCCCGGTGATCCATGGCTGTTGTGTTTGTCTTACTGCACTGGTTTTCTCCCATCCCTAGAACCTGTGACCCTAAATTAGGGACGGGCGACTGCTTATAGCCTACTGAGTTGTTCACGGTGGTTGTTAAACCCTCAAAAAAAAAAAATAAAGAAAAAGAGCGAAGCTGTGTTTCCTTGGAAACTTTGTTTTGAGTCAATTCGTCATTCTTAGCTAGGGGTTTCACGATAAGCTTTAGCAACTCAGTGGGTTATAGGCAGTCTTCTGTTCCTAATTTGGGGCTACTGGTTCCAGGGGAGGGAGAGATCCAGTGCCGTAAGGCAAACACACCATCCATATCTCAACGAGATTCAAACCCAGACCCATCTCGCACAAATGCTTCGAAGCCTACACGTCCTACCACAGGACAAATGGGGGGCACTTCGACATTCACACGTTTTTAGGTTTAGTAGCTCACGACGATATGTCTGCGGTTTTCCCATGCAATTGTGAACACATTTATTTGTTTTCGCTCTTCCGAGTGTAGATATTATGAACAACGAAATGCTTGCTGTGGTTTTCAGGAGAAAACATGTAAATGTCATCTTGGTTGATCGATTTTTAGTGACGCAAGGGTATTGATGAGCCAACGAGCGGTTACTGCTATTTTGGAGATCGACTTGTTGTCATAGCGGCGAATAACTCTCCCTTGTTATAGATAACTACCACGAATAAGACGATTATGAGCGACATCTTGTAGCCTTAAATGCTCAAGCGGGGCGTTCAACTCCGAAAAACAATAAAGGAGAAAATTATAATAACACGTATATTGCCGCAGACTTTAGCGAGAGGTTTGCGCTTATAGGAAACATTTACGGAAAAGGACTTTGGAAAACATTTTGTTATTATAATTTCACAGCGTCTTAGATAAATTTTTATATTTGAATAGATGTAAGTTATTTTTTGCGGTAAATCCCTAAGAATAATTCAGATCCTTATGTTGGTAGTACAGAACTACACGAATAAATAATGACACAGTATGAAATGAAAAGAAAAATTTAAATTATTTCCGTGCTTTGCATTGAGAAGAAATCATTGTAATGACAAAAAAAAAGCGGTTTTCTCCAAAAATACGCCACAAACAAAATAATATTTAAAACTAGCTAAATACCCGTTAACGTGACGACATTAAAAATATTTCTATAACCCAGTATTTCATACCAAACCATAATATAATTTGTACATTAAGTTAATATACTAATAATGCACCTAATCGGTTTGTTCTATAACTTTATAACTTCAAGCCTACACGAAACAAATCAAAATACGTTATTACTCTTCACTTACATCGTTAAAATAACAATAGAAAACAGAACAAAATAATAATATAAAACAGAACAAAATACGTTGTTACTCTCGGCATAAATGTAAAAAGAACCTTTCTTATAAAGAGCCGTCCATAAAGTACGTCCGTGATTTTTTACGATTTTTAGATCCCCCCCCCCTCCCCCATGTCACATTTTGTCCGATTGTTGACACCCCTCCCCCTAAAAAGTACGTCCTAATTCCCGCAACGCCCCTTTATTTTTGACGACTGCTTTTAGAAGTCCGTTGAAAAACTGAAAGAAAGCATGTAATTATTTAAAGGAATCTTCCATATATTTACACGTTTGTTTCAGAAAATATTTATTATTTAGGCATTAATTTATTCCCTAACGCTACCCGAACTTTATCATTCCGAAATAAATATCTATAAATGAACACACGCATTCAAGGTTGCAACACTCCCGATCATACCATCTACAAAACACGAGAGATTTGGTAATACAAATACGAGAATCTAATATTAATAATCTGATTTAGCTAAATATCATCAGAAATCTGAAATATTTCATACCTTTTTTAACTATTAAAGGAAGAAAAAAAGAGAAAACAAAACGAAGGATACATTACATTTTTGCCGCTGGACATCCGAATTACTAAACCTCCCCCTCCCCGATGTCACATTTGGTCCGGTTGTCAGGAACCCTTCCTCTCCCTGTAATCTCGGACGTATTTTATGGACGGCCCTTAAAGCAACAATTTCGTTCGAAACTGTACGTTTAAAAGCTGGCAAGTCAGATGTTTTTGGAAGCGTAAGCAAAATAGTGTTGCCATCGCTAATATCTCAAGAAGGAAACTTTATTTTCTTTTTTTTTCAAATTTCAATTACTGGGAAAATCTACCCACATATTTATATTTATTGCAGTCACCTTACCACTTATATGACGTCACCGTTTCTTCGATGAAAACGAATGTTGGTAATTTGATTTTGACTCAAAAAATCTTGACGTATTATGATATAGCGCTTTTTACGTGATATTTTGAAAAGTTTTTTTTTTTTTGTTAAATAAATTTAGAACAAATAAAAAAACCTTGGCATTCGATATGTCAAACGATAATAAATGTTTAAATGCGAAGCATATTATGATATAGCGCTTTTTAAGCGATTTTTAAAGTTTTTTTAAATAAGTTCAGAACAAAATATATACTGGGCAGGTCAACTCAAGTCATTCAAAACTTATGGTGGGGTTTCAGTTGCTGGGCAGCAATATCTCGATCATTGCAAAACGTCCTAGCGTTATCAAAGCTGGGTTATTTAAAAAATCATACGTCCCACTTAAAGTTATCGTAGGAAAAAATCCTTTTTTAGTGCGCCTCTATGTTGTAAAAGGAACATTCCTGCCAAATATGAAAGTTCCAAGCTCAGTAATTTCTGAGATTCGGTGATGAGTTAGTGAGGGCTTTCGGTTTTATATGTAAACTATCCCACCATTTTCTAATTTTCATTAATTACTTTTCCCGCGTAGCGGTGTTAATTTTTATCACGGCTATTGAAAAATTGGTAAGTGCTTATACCCACACCGGCCATTAAGTCAGAAACCCTTATGCGGATGTACGTAAATCTCACCTACGCAGCGTATATGCAAAATACGTGATCACGTGCGTCACCACGTGATCTAGGCAAATAAGCACACCGTACAAAAAATTAGTCACCACTGGCAGAATTTACCTAATAATAGGTGGCAGCGCCTTTTGCTTTAATAACAGCATGGATTCGGTGCTATAGAGACTCCACGAGATTATGGATGTATTGAACAACGATTTGCAGCCACCCGTACGCCAATTAGTCCCGAAGTCCGCCAGAGTATGTGGATATCTACTCTGACGTTTCACCTTCTGTTCTAAATGATCTCACAGATTTTCAATAGGATTTAAATCTGGGGATTTGGCGGGCCAGTCGAGGTGAGACAGTGTTGCTGATTGTTCACCATGCCAGTCTGACACAGTTTTAGCCCTGTGCACATGGCAATTGTCATCTTGGGAGGCAGGAGTGGCCATGTGATGCTGCTCCTGGAGATGTAGGGAAAAGGGGCAACCCTTCGTCATTCAGAATGCGGAGGTACGCATGCTGGTTCAAATTCATCGTCACTGCAACGAAAGGACCCATTTTGCGGTACGAAAAACATCGCCCAAACATCGCAGAACCCCCTCCAGCTTGAACAACGCCTTCAACACAAATAGGATGAAAGGCTTCGTTGGGCCTGTGATGCACTCGTTGCCTCCTATCATTGCAGTAGAAACAAAAACATGACTCATCAGACCAAATTAGTCGTTTCCAATCCTCCATAGTAGAGTTTTGGTGTCCGTGAGCCACTTGATAACGTGCGACTTTGGGACTTGCTGTTAGAAGAGAAATCTTCCGTGATACTCTGCTCCAGATGTCCATCGCATGCAGTTCTCGTCGCAATATCCTTTCGGAAATTGGTTGGAGTGGACTTTCATTGACTAGAGCACCTATTGCCTGGTTTGAAACCGATTTGCCGTTACTAGGCGTGAAACATGGCTGCGCCTCCCCGGTGGTGCAGTGGTCTAAGCAATGGCTTCTTATCATTCGCCCGAAAGGGGTCCGGGTTCGAATCCCAGTGAGGCATGGATGTTGTTTTTGTCTTACGGCACTGGTTCTCTCCCTTCCCTGGGACCAGTGACCCTAAATTAGGAACGGGCGACTGCTTACAGCCCATTGAGTTGCTCACGGTGGTCGTTAAACCTCCAATAAAAACAAAACATGGCGGCGGTCCCTCTTGGTGAGAATCGTTTTCCTGCCACAGTTACGTCACCGGTTTTCAGTTAACTGAGAACTACACCTGTGTTTCTAGACCCGCTGGACAGTACGCTTCGACACATCAACAAATTGGGCAAGAGCGACTTCATTCACTTTGTGTCCGTGGGCACGGCCAAACACAACGGCTCCTTTTTGCCACTCAGTCACGTCTGTCTTACGACCCATATTGCAAACTAAATTCTACACGCACATTGCTCTTCACCACTGCACGAGACAGAAATGATCCTGTAGATCACCTCAGTGCTATTTACCTCCAAACAATGCTATCACGGCGCCCTCTGTGCAACCGGTAACTTACTACTGTCATTTCTGTTAGGAGTGACTAATTCTTTGTTCTGTGTGCTTATTTAAAACTGCTGCTCGTTAGTAATCACTAATATTGTTAATGACAAAGGGGAAAACAAGGGATCTTTCAGAGTTCGAAACAGGGCTCATTGAGAGTGCCCGCCTGGCTGGAGCGCCAATTTTGAAAACTGACTGGTTTCTCGAGGTGGGATATCCCGGGTCTTTTATCAGTGCAAAAATCCCCACATTACTTGTCTAAGTAGCGCAACTGTGGCGCGACTGAACGATGTTCATAATCTGTCAGGAACGATATCGCCGCCGTCTGAGAAGGCTTGTACGGAGAAACAGTATTTTCTGTCTGCAAAAATTGACCGATGTATTCAATGAAGGTTGTTCCCAACCCATAACTCAGAGAAATATACTCAGGGAATTAAAGTTGACCGGTATTGGCAGTCGCATACCCGGACAGAAATCACTGATTTCTACCAAAAGCTGGGAAGTTCGTTTACAAAGGTGTCAGGAGCACCGTAACTGGACACCGGAAGGCTGGAAAAAGGTCATCCGGTCCGACGAGTCGCAGTACACTTTGTTCTGTGCTGACGGTAAGCAGAGAATCGGGGTGGACCCCATGAAGCAATGGACCTCGCTTGGCTTGTAAACACAGCTAATTGTCCTGGAGGTGGTGTCGCGGTGTGGGGCACGTCCTGTTGATTCGGATCGGATTCCCTGATTTTGCTGGAAGTTCGAGCGTTCTCAAAAGATTATCTGAACATTGTTACCGATCAGTTCCATTCTGCAATGTTGACTTTTTATCGAGAATGTGAAGACTGTTTCGTGGATGACAATGCTACTGTGTGTGGTCCTCCAAGGACTATCTGAACATTGTTACCGATCAGTTACATTCTGCAATGTTGATTTTTTATCGAGAAGGTGAAGGCTGTTTCATGGATGCCAATGCTACTGTGTGTGGTCCTCCAAGGAGTATCTGAACATTGTTACCGATCAGTTACATTCTGCAATGTTGACTTTTTATCGAGAAGGTGAAGACTGTTTCATTCATGACAATGCTGCTTAGTTCATTGCACAAGATGTGTTCAGTAGTTGTCGAGTGAGCATGACAGCGACTTTCATCATCTTCCCTGGACATCAGAATGCCTGGATCTGAACCCTATTGAGAATGTAATTCGGGGTAAAGGAGGTAGAACACAATGTTGAATAAAAGTTTCTAAATCAGTGTCCGGTATGTGTCGTATCACTTTTTCCGTTCGTCCGTCCGTCTGTCCATCCTCTGTGGACACCATATCAGTGTTACTTTAGTCCGATTACAAAATATCATTTTGCATTGAGAAGCCCAAAAGATGAAAACAATGATCCTTGTTTTCAGTCCATTTCCAATACATAACTTTGCCGCCAGAAGGCGTAAATGCAGATGCTGTAAACTTCAAATACATTTCATTTCATTCCATTGCTTCTAAATACCCGACTGAAAAATTCTTTGACCGCCCCGGTGGCGCAGTGGTCTAAGCGATGGCCTCTGATCATTCGTCCGAAAGGGGTCCGGGTTTGAATCCTGGTGAGGCATGGATGTTGTGTTTGTCTTACGGCACTGGCTCTCTCCCTTCCCTGAAACCAGTGACCCTAAATTAGGGACAAGACACTGCTTATAGCCCATTGAGTTGCTCACGGTGGTCGTTAAACCTCCAATAAAAAAAAAAAAAAAAAATTCTTTCTCTCCTTCGATACCATTTAAGACGAAAATTGCCGCCCCGGTGGCGCAGTGGTCTAAGGCGTTCGCCTCTGATCGTTCGTCCGTAAGGGGTCCGGGTTCGAATCCCGGTCAGGCATGGATGTTGTGCTTGTCTTACGGTACTGGCTCTCTCCCTTCCCTGGAACCAGTGACCCTAAATTAGGGACGGGCGACTGCTTATAGCCCATTGAGTTGCTCACGGTGGTCGTTAAACCTCAAAAAAAAAAAAAAAAAAAAAAAAAAAAAAGACGAAAATTACTTTGGGTAGAACTTATTTTTCAGGTAATGCACAGTTTTTCCGCTAGGGATCGCAAAGGTACATTAAGATTTCCCCAATGTCTCAGCTTCTAAAAGAGCGATCTGGAAAATCTTTTTGCGCCGGATAGTTACTGGTGAGAATGGTTAGGCATGTAATTTCTGGTAAAAAACTGTTTCGCCATTTGTGGAAGTAATTATATTTCTATTTCCGAGGTACTTGCAGCAATATCGGCTCTTCTGAAACCTCGATTTATAAAATTATTTTGCAGTCACAATGGAAAACGTTTCGCGCATATTTTCTGCCTAAAATAATGCACAGTTTTACCGCAAGAAGTCGCGGGTATGCATCTTATTTTTTTCGATATATGTGCTTCTAACAGTCCAAATAAAACTTCTTTCTTTGTCGGAAGGCGCTTTTTGTGCAAAATGTTTTGCATATAATTTCCAAAATCTTCTTAAAGAACTAGCTTGCCACTAGAAGGCATACGTTTCATTCTTCCATTAACTGCATACATGCCGTCACTTTTCATTATGAAGAGCCTCATTAAAAAAATATTTGCGCATATCCTCTTCTGGAGCCGAAATAATTACTTGCATTTCCTTCTCAAAATAAAACACAATTTCTTCCAGCTAGGGACATAAATATTTAATCTGTTTTTCCGATATCTCTCTTTCTGAAAGTCCGATTAAATTTTATTTTAAAGATCGCACAGCATTTATCTCGTGGACAATTTTTAATGTACTCGTGAGGTTTTTTCGGTACGCAGTTCTGACACCAGGTGAAACCTCGATTTAAAAAAATCTCCACTTCAAAAAATCTTGAAAAATTATTTTTTTACTGCATGCGATGCTATCCAGCAAAAATTGAAAACATTACTCTCCTTAAATAGTACATAGTTTTCCCGCTAAAGGTCGTAAATGTCAAATTTTTTTTCTCGCTATTACTGCTCCCAGAAGACTTATTTTGAAAGTTAGTTTTTCTTAGCATAGCTTTTGCTGTGAATAATATTTCTCGATCATTTCCCCCTTTTCTATTATTCAAAATTCTTCCGCTGGGGGTGCCAGTGTATATTACTATTTGAGGAGTTTATTCAGCTCTAATATCCTTTAGAAAAATCCTCTCTTGGTAGGACACTCTTCATTATGACGAGTGTTTTCCACGTACTTTCTTCTTTCACACAGATTTTCTACTAGGGAGTGTAGAGTAATATCACGTTTTCGTCTTATCTCTTCTTTTAATTGCTCTGTTTAAAATCCCTTTTTCTTCTGATATATTCCACTATCAGAAATGTTTTAATGTTTTGTGCACAATTTGTTGACTTCTCTAACACTTTTTAATTGCTAGTATAAGCAGCTCTTTCTATTTGTGAATGTTTTATCGTTTTTAAAAATACGGTTGATTTCTTTTTTTGTAACCGGTGCCATTGACTATGAACAACCTCTCTCGCATTGCGTATTTTAAATTATGCGTAGTTTCCCCCTAGGTGGTGTAAGGGTTATTCTCTGACAAAATCTGCTTTTAACTATTTTTTTCGTGTCGGAAAGGATTCAAATGACACCTGAGAATTCGGTGTAAACTTTCTTGCTGTATTTGGTATCATAATTGTGCCTTTGCAAGCCATTCGAAATAAACATTTCTTTCATTATATTACTTTATCAATATCTTATCTTGCTATTAGTTACCCGGTACTGATACATCTTGGTGGCCGCTAGGGACCTAATGCATATACTGTATTACGTCAATTGTCGAGACCTGTAAATTAATATGTTACTCTGTCTTATGTTCGCATTTGTATTTCTCATCTGAAGATGGGATCCAGGGTGGACCCGAAAGTTCGTATGAAATGTTTTAATTTATCATCAGATTTTTAACTTGCATTTTGAGCATAATTAAAGTTATGGTTCATCAACTCAGGTTTTAAACCATGGATTGAATTTATCAACGTATCGTACACCTAGATGGGCTGCCTGCGTTTTACTATAATGTTTTTACCTGCACGAAAGTATTTATAGACAAAACAACTCCTTTTTGCATTTTTACTGACATGGAAACTGTACTTTTTTTCCCACTCTGATTTTAACCAAACGTGGCATAAATGTTTATCATTATCAATGATGGACACATGCAAAATATTTCGTCGGAAATCCACTAAGTTAGGGAGATAGAGGGTCCAGAAGATTGACCAATGATGAAAGCACGACACTCATCAGCACCATTCAAGCATGTCTTAAATGCTTAAATTAGATTAGAGGATGATTATTATTGATAAAATAAAAAAAAATGGTTATTAAAAAAATTAAAATATAAAATAAAATAAAAAACAATTAACAATAAAAATAAATATAAAATAAAATTATGATAATCAAATAATAATGATTATTGATAAAAAAAAATGATGATGAGCTAATAAAAATATTCGGTGGTGATAGCATCAAGAATAGCTGTAATATCCCGTGATTAAATTTGCGATCATTAATAATTAGTTACCTTTACTTCTTACACGATGAGCAGCCCTAAAAGAATCGTGCAACTCCCGAAAAGAAGAAGCTGCACGATTATTTACTATAAAAACCTCTCTGATCTCTGAGCGTTGTATTGGTCTTATTCATATGTAGGATTCTTCAGATCATGCAATCAATCTGTTCGGTTTATTCCTGATAAAATGATACGGATCCAGACTTAAAGTTACAGCCATTTTCTTTCTTCCAATTTAGAGCTCCTATATTCAGAAATTTTATCAAGCACGCTTTTTCTAAATCAGATTTTCTATTTTCTCATCCAGGTCATTTTGTAACACCACCAGAATATTGCTTCAAACCCGAATTAAATACTTGTAGTGCTGATAATTGTACTAATATTAGTTCTTTTCGATGTGCTCATTGCACACACACATATATATAAATATGTATTAGCTAAATACCCGTTCTTCGAACGTGGTGATATTAAAATACAGTTGAAATACAGATTATATATGATTCACAGTTGAAATGGCCATGCACTGCATACTTCTTCTTTCTTTCGGGAAACAGGTTTGCCTGACTTATTCTGCCAGACGACACATAAGCAATTTCGTTCATAACTGTAAATTTAAAACTTCAAGCCTACACGAAACAAATCAAAATACGTCGTTACTTTTCACTTTCAAAAGTTAAAATATTAATAGACAACAGAACAAAGTAATAATAAAAAACAGAACAAAATACGTAGTTACATTCAGCATAAATGTGAAAGGAACCTTGCTTAAAAACAATTTCGTTCGAAACTGTACATTTGAAAGATAGTAGCAAGTCAGATGTTTTCGGAAGCGTGAGAAAAATTGTGTTGCCATCGCTAATATCTCAAGGAGAAACTTTTTTTTTTCAAATTTCAATTACTATGAAAGTCTAACCTAAGATTTATATTTATTGCAGTCACCTTACCACTTATATGATGTCACCGTTGCTTCGGTGAAAACGAATGTTGGTAACTTGATTTTGACTCAAAAAAACCCCACTTATATGACGTCACTGTTGCTTCGGTGAAACTGAATGTTAGTAACTTTATTTTGACTCAAAAAACCCCTTGACATTCGATATGTCAAACCATAACATAAATGTTTAAATGCGAAGCATATTATGATACAGCGCTTTTTACGTGATATTTTTGAAAACGTTTTTTTTTGTTAAATAAATTTAGAACAAATCAAAAAACCTTGACATTTGATATGTCAAACGATAATAAATGTTTAAATGCAAAGCATATTATGATATAGCACTCTTTACGTGATTTTTAAGGTTTTTTGTTAAATAAATTCAGAACAAATAAATTTAGAACAAAATATATACTGAGCAGGTCAACTCAAGTCATTCAAAACTTAGTGCCGGACTTCAGTTGCTGGGCAACAATGGCCCGATCATTGCAAAACGTCTTAGCGTTATCAAAGCTGGGTTATTTAAAAACCCATTTCTACCCTCTTAAAGCTATCGTAGGGTAAAATCCTTTCTTAGTACGCCTCTGTGTTTTAAAAGGAACATTCCTGGCAAATATAAAAGTTCTGAGTTCAGTAGTTTCTGAGATAAGGTGATGAGTCAGTGAAGGCTTTCCATTTTATATGTACAGATTACGTGTAGAGCATTCAGTTATTAATCTTCATAGTTGTATGTCATGTCACTCAATTTTTCAATAAAATGGCAAAGTTAAATTTTGTGCGTTTGATGCAAATTTTGTGCATGCTATGAAAAATACGTCTTTGACAAAAATTAGGGTCCATCACACAACCTTGATGTGTGAAAGAAACCAATATTCAATCGTCCTCATCAGATTATTTGTCTTCCGTCGTTTTCAGGATTTGTCCTTTGTCCTAGACACACAAGCTGCTCAACTGTTTCGACGACGTGATCGTGAGAATAAGTAATGTTCAATACCATTTTTGGCTCTTTGTTTTGGAAAAGAACAAATTAAGCAGAGCGTGTCGAATGCCACATATGCCAAAGGTTCCACCTGAAAGGATGGATGGAGGCTCTCAATAATTTCACAACTCTTTTTCTGATTGACCTTATCCTCATATCTTACAACGTACAATCACTGAAACCTTTGCTTATCGGAGTGGGTAGTTCGACAACTCATTTGAATTTCAAGAAATGGTCAAAGATATGCAGATATAAATATCGGAAGGCAACGCGTATCAACATTTTGGAAATCTTAACGTCACGCAAATCAAGTACAATTGTTTACTCAGTTATACATCAAGATTACACTTAGCGTAGAGGAAAGGTTAAGTTTAAGTTGAAGCAAGGTAAACTCAGTATTTTGGCAGTAATGTGATTCGACTCGAGTTCTTCGGCAATGGCTGCCGGATCTGATTGCCTTAGAATGTTTATTTAATTGGGGTTATTTACATAAATTGCCCAACTGTGGATACAAACTCTTTTTTTTTCTTCTAAAGAATTCGTATACTCAAACGCTTTACGATATCAGCTAATTTTAATCACTTTCATTAGAACATTATATTACGTGAATCTGGAACACTGCCTTAACTGAAGCGTTTACTTGATGCTCCGGTTAGCTAAACATAGGTGTTTCTTACCTAAGAACTGATTGGCTTGATGCTCCGGATAGCTAAACGTAGGTGTTTCTTACCTAAGAACTGATTGGCTTGATGCTCCGGATAGCTAAACATAGGTGTTTCTTACCTAAGCACTGATTAGATTGATGCTCCGGGCAGCTAAACACTGGTATTTCTTAACTAAGCATTGATTGGCTTGAACAGTCAGTAAATAACAAGCCTTTACTTGATGCTCCGGATAGCTAAGCGTACGTGTTTCTTGCCTAAGAACTGATTGGCTTGATGCTCCGGATAGCTGAACGTAGGTGTTTCTTACCTAAGAACTGATTGGCTTGATGCTCCAGATAGCTAAACATAGGTGTTTCTTGCCTAAGAACTGATTGGCTTGATGCTCCGGATAGCTAAACATAGGTGTTGCTTACCTAAGAACTGATTGGCTTGATGCTCCGGTTAGCTAAACATAGGTGTTTCTTACCTAAGAACTGATTGGCTTGATGCTCCGGATAGCTAAACGTAGGTGTTTCTTACCTAAGAACTGATTGGCTTGATGCTCCAGATAGCTAAACATAGGTGTTTCTTACCTAAGAACTGATTGGCTTGATGCTCCGGATAGTTAAACATAGGTGTTTCTTACCTAAGAACTGATTGGCTTGATGCTCCGGATAGCTAAACATAGGTGTTTCTTACCTAAGCACTGATTAGATTGATGCTCCGGGCAGCTAAACTCTGGCATTTCTTAACTAAGCATTGATTGGCTTGAACAGCCAGTAAGTAACAAGCCTTTACTTACTCGAATTTCAATGTCTTTATTATCGTCCAAAATTCGTCATTTTAAAGGAATAGCACACTTCACCATTTCATTCGTAGTGGGCAACACTCTTCAAGTTTAGGAAACTCGGTAACAGGTAAATACTGTAAGCTCGAAGTAAAATACCAGCCAACTTCTAGCAAACTCGACCTTCAAAATGAGAGAGCCAAAACAATTTAACGCGAAACAGCAAAATATATCTGATAAAAAACACCATTTGGAAGGAAATCAACTAAAAAGCATCTGGTCAAAGTCATCTAGAATATCACCCAGCAGCGTCGGAATCGCACCCCCTCACTCATTTGCATGCAGGGGCGAAACATCGCATTTGCCCCCCCCCCTCACTTTTATTCCTTCTTAATTGCGTCCGTAATCAGGAGTCGGATTAATATATTCTTATACTTTATTTTTTTTCTTATTACATGCCATTTAAAATTACTTCTGATAAAACAAAATAGTGTTTTCTACGTTAATTATTAACAATCTAGAACTGTAAACTCCTGAGACGCGAGAAGCTGGTTAAACTCTCCTCGCTTGTACAGTGTGAGAACTAAAAGGTTTCACGAAGTACCAGCCTTATTAAAAGACAGTTGCTTTGAAATTCCTGAAAATTATTGTGCCTTCATAAAAAGCGCGGGAACGTTTTCTATTTCAGTTAAGTTTAATAAAATCAGTCTTTCTTTAAGAAGGAAACTGGAAGGGAAAGAGAGAGAAGGAATGAGCTATATTTTCATTCCTAAGTTGTTTGACGTAAAATGTAAGGTCTACGGTTACGGTTGAATGTATTTCAGTGTGGAGGTATTCAAATTTACATCGTTTATAATGCCAGTAAAATATTTCAAATCGAAAAACCATATAACATAGATTTAAAATTCCAAGTTTACAGTATATTAATTTAGATTTTATCGATATAATCTCTTTTCTGTAGCATGTGCAAATGACTTCATCACGTCTGTTTCGCAAAATCGCAATAAGTTTTACCATCTGACAGAAAAATATGTAACCTGATATTTTTCCACCGTTATCAAGAAATTGTTCCGATGCCCCTAATGCCGCCTGCGGGAATATCAATGCCAACATATATTGTAAACATCGTTTTTGTCTCTAATGAAAACATACGTAACTGTATTCTTGACCTCACTTCAGGATGCCACAAGACATTCATTCCAGAGAGAAATGTAGCGTTAAATTAGAAACCGCTTAGAGAACGAACCAATATTTATATAAATATAGGAATTACGCTGCTTAAAATAAGGAGGAGAGCACGTGACTTTTGCGACATTATGAAAGCCAATCAGATGAAATTTTACCGAAACGTGGTAAATGCAAATTGAGTGGGGCTTAGACAGCCCAATTATACACGGTCGAATCACATTAATGTGACCACCAGCTAATATCCAGAGTAACCGCCGTGTGCAACGCGGACAGCAGCTAGATGGGCTGGGAATGACTCAGTAAGGTTCTGGAAAGTGTTCACACGCATGTGCAGCCATGCTGACTGTAGTGCATCTGACAGCTGCTGGAGGGTGAACAACGCGATAAAGGTGGTCCCACAGATGCTCAACTGGGTTTAAGTCTGGATAATTAGGGGGCCAGCGAAGTACTTTAAAGTCTTCATCGTGCTCTTCCAATCACTCTCGAACATTTCCAGCTGTGTGACACGTCGCATTGTCGTTCTGAAAGATCCCATCCGTCCCAGAGAAGGAAATCAGCATGTATGGGTGTACGTGGTCTGCAAGGATGGATTCATAACGAATTCGGTCCATAATGCCTTCCACAGGTATGAGTGGACCCAGAGAATGCCACGGAAACATTTCCGAGACCATAACGCTGCCCCCACCAGCCTGTGTTCTTCCAGCAATGGTTGAAGAGTGTTTGTTCTCCGATGTTTCTCGCCTTATACGCCAACGTTCATCCGTTCGATGAAGCAGAAAACGTGACTCATCGAAGAAGGCAATCTTTTTGCCAATCAGCGCAGGTCCAATTCCGATACTGCCATGCAAATGTAAGCCTTTCTGCCAATGCACCTTCGTTAGCATAGGTGCAGTGACTATCCGTCTGCATCGGAGCCCCATGAGCAGCAGGGTTCGCTGAACTGTCGTTTTAGACGCACTTCCGGTAGCCCCCTGATTCATTCTGTCAGTGAGTTGCTCCACTGTAGCCCAGCGATCGGCGCTTACGCACCTTCGAAGCCGACGTTTACCTCTCACATCAATGGCACATGGTGCTCCGCCGTTTTCACGTCACTTTTTCGCAATGGTGCCATTTCTCCAATCACGATGCACTTTAACCACAGTACCACGCTAACAGTTCACAAACTGAGCTGTTTCCAAAATACTGCCACCCTTGGCTCGAAAGCCAATAATCGTCCCTTTGTACAAATCTGATAAATCGCTTCTTTTTCCTATGACAGCAACGAGAGATATGTTTTCAGATTGCCACCTTATATACCCTCCAAACCAGATCACGACACGTGCCTTCTTTCATTGGCTACGCGCTGTTAACGTCAAAAGTAGGAGGTGGTCACAATAATCAGACTCGACTGTGTGTATTTATATATATGGCTTGATTTGGGTAAACTGCAACTCGGAAGACTTTACGCAAAGGAAGTTGAACAACTGAATTTTGCGTACTGGCAGAGTAACCAGAAGAAATTCAAAGACCTAACTTGTGCATACTCTCTTTTCATCTGCGTGAATGTTCCCTGACGGAGTCTAGATCTGACTAGGATATACTGATCCGGTATCTATCTACATATGTGAATTCCCCAGGAGAGAACCAAAGGTCTGATTAGTGTATAATGTCAGAGTAACTTCATGGATCGCCTTAGAGGCAGCATAAGATCCATGCTAACTCTGAACTGTCTTAGAGGGAAATTGAAGCTGTGATTTGTATATACTGGAGAAATGATTGTGTGAATTGTTCCAGGCAAGTTTTCTCGTTTCCACGATTTAGCACGATATTATAAAAAAAATATTTTTCAGTCACACCTCATAGTGAATATATCGAAGCTTTGTATACTGAAGAGCAATTGAATTAGAGGCAGCTGGCGTTATGCAAATGTGGCGCTGTGGGCGGCCCTGTAAACGGAAATGGCATGACGTATGCAGCAATCCGACAATATAAGGAGTGATGCCACGGGAATCAGTAAGAGTCGGACGCAGTATGAGTAAGACGAAGGATCTAAGCGTATTTGATCATGGGAAAATTGTCAGGGCCCGATGAATAGGTCACTCCATCTCCGAAGTCGTGCAGGCACTGGGATTTTTACGAGCCACTGTGTCACGGATGCACCGTGAGTACATGGAATCCGGTAAAACCATCCCTGCAAGGGCCAACTGCCGTGGACAACAGCGTGTGGATGAGCTGGGTCATCGTCGGCAAGCTCGCATTGTAACAGCGGATAGACGCGCCACAGTGCAAGAAATCACTCGGAAATTTAACGCTGGTGCACAAAAACGTGTAAGCAGCCACACCATCCAGAACCATCTCCTCGCTATGGGGTACAGAAGCCATCGTCCGACGAGGGTACCGCTGCTGACCGCACATCACAGGGTGCAAAGATTAGCATGGGCGCGGGAACATTGCCACTAGACCCTAGACATGTGGGAAAATCTTGCCTGGACTGATGAGTCGAGATTCACGTTGGTACATGCAGATGGCAGGATACGAGTACGGCGCAAACCACATGAAGCGATGGATCCTTCTTGCCAGCAGGGCACTCTTCAAGCTGATGGGGGTGGCATTCTCGTCTGGGGACTGTTTACGTGGACTGAAATGGAACCCCTGGTACGTGTGACATCGTCCTTCACAGGTAAACGTTACCGGGATATCCTGGGCGACCATTTGCTCCCGTTTGTGCGTCTTCAACATCACGCTGGGGACCTCATCCTGCAACAAGACAATGCATCGTGCCATCGATCCCGTATTGTATCCGAATGGCTGGATGAACACTCCACCGACGTGACGTCGCTTCATTGTCCAGCTAGGTCACCTGACCTCAACCCCATCGAGCACATCTGGGATGCCATCGAGAGAGATGTTCGAGGCTCTGACCCCCTCCACCAAATCTTCGTGAACTGTGGGAGCTTGTTCAGCGGTCGTGGATCCGTATGACTTCCCAACGCTTTTGGTGTCTTGTCGTGTCCATGCCGAGACGAATCGCCGTCGTCAACAGGGCGAAAGGTGGTGCTACACGTTACTAGACAGGTATCTCTAATTCAATTGCTCTTCAGTGTACAGTATGTACGTCCGCCATTCTTACACATGGTGACAATGTTACGAAGCCATTCCTGACATTATGGTTAATCCCGAATCTTTTTTCTTGAAGGAGAAAGAAGAAAAAAGAGATGAATAAATTTGCATACTATGTGTAACATTAACTAGTATTTGTTTTCTACATAAATTTGATTTTTTTTACCTGCTAACTGGTATAAGGCATTTTGTTCATTCGTGGTCGTGCAACTCGAACATAAACCGCATATGTCCAATGCAGATTTCTGTCCCGTGGTACAAACATGGACCAGTATTAAAATGATCTACTCTGCGTTGCCTTAAATGCTACGGGATTTAGAGAACGAAAAAGAATAAATATATGAAGTGAAGAAATGCTATTTTTACGAATTGATTTGGGGAAAGTTTTGTCGCATGTTGCGCTGTGTACTTGTGAAAGTATGTTTCAGCGCACTCTTGAGGAATGAGTACCTGTAAAAGGCCTTTTCGTCGAAGTATGCGTCTCAAGAAAATACGATGATGTGAACTTCATCAAAATTAAAAAAAAAACAAAAAAGGAAAGGAAAGGAAAATATACAATGAAAAACAAAAAGAAAAGTAAATTTGTAAAATGTGTCATCGTTGAAAGCAGCAAAACTGTCAAATTGAAAGTAATATTTTCGGAAACATTCCATTTTAAATTTTTTTTTATTGGAGATTTAACGACCACAGTGAGCAACTCAAAGGGTTATAAGCAGTCGCCCGTCCCTAATTTAAGGCCAGTGGTTCCACGGAAAGGAAAGAGCCAGTGTCGTAAGACAAACACAACATCCATGCCTTACCGGGCTTCGAACCTTGACCCATCACGGAAGAATAGTCAGAAGCGAGCGCTTAGACCATTGCGCCATCTAGGCGGTTTTACATGTTGCTTTCAATGAACGGATCATACAATCAGTTCAAGTACATTAAACAAAAGTCATCGCTCTTCCCACGTTTATAAATGAGTCACGGAAAAATTCTCATTGGCCGCCACCGGGAAACGAACCCAGGGTGTTCCAGTTACGCGCCGGATATGCTTCCACTGCACCACAGCGGCTTCAAATTCCCCCAGACTCACATACACTAACTGCCAAGCCAATTGGCAAATTGCTTCTTGGAGCTCCGCACAATGCCGGGGATTCACTAAAGATGGTAAGCAGCAACTGAACAAATAATTAGAAGGCGAATGAATAATTAATACAGACATTTGACGTGGACCAGGAACATCAAACAAGAGTCATCGCTCTTTCCACGTTTATAATTCAAAGGCCTCTGTGGTGCAATGGTAGCATGTCCGGCGCGTAACTGGAAGATCCTGGGTTTGTTTCCCGGTGGCGGCCAATGAGAATTTTTCCGTGACTCTCTTATAAACGTGGAAAGAGCGATGACTGCTGTTTGATGTTCCTGGTCCACGTCAAATGTCTGTATTAATTATTCAGTTCAAGTACATTTAATGCAAAAATTAATTTAAAAGAGTTGCATGACGATATAATTGTTCAAGATATTTGACTTCAGGACAGAAAACAAATACTACAATGATAAAAAGAAATTGTGGCAATTTACCAATACCGAAATTTTTGATAAATACCAGTCTTTTAAGCTTTGAAAAAGTTACATCTCATGTCTAGCGAACAAGTTAGAGGAATCTGTGTAGCTATTTCTAGAATTTACCGTATCACTTTATTAGGGATAATTCTCATGCATGATTTAAAGGGATGGTAAACAATGTGAAATTCTATTAACACCTCATTTCTTTAAAGGAAGAAGAACTAACAAATAAAGTGCATTTAAGGTAAATGTTTTGAAGAATAATCTGTCCTGAAAATCGCGATACCTTAATATATGCTCCAGTTCGTTTCTACTCACTTCTTTAAGAATGTGGGCCAGGTGGAGGAAGAAGTGCTATTATAATAATTGACAGGTGGTGATGAAGCTGTGTATTCAACAACTATTGGGACCAAATTGATTTCAGGAGAGTAAAGAAGGACGAAAACGCTAATATACCCCGAAGAGCAGGAAAAAAGGACAACATTTTCCTTCTTTGAACGAAAGTATTATTATTATTCTCTGCTTCAGTGGCAATGGATGCGTGTTGAAAATCGTTCACGTCTTACTGATCCAAAATTTAACGGGAACGTCCTTATTATATCACTAATCTGATCTCAAGAGCTGTAAAGAGTAACTGCTTTAAGAGATTAAATTTTCTGATTAGGAATACGTATCAGGGCGCAAACAGAAACAACAATAATTTTATTAATCATATTAAAAGCTCCATTAATTTCTTCATTAAGAAAGATTGTTCATCAGCGGCATCAAATGTAATCCTCCAGTTTAATGAAATAGCCTACGGATAACGAAAATAGCAAAGAAATTGCAAAATTATTTAAGGAATTTAAATATAGTCCTTATACACCACTTTTCATCTATTTCTGTCATTTGCGTTGCTTTAAATTCTTCAACTGCATGCCATTGTTTACGCAATTCCTTCAATTCATTCTAGGCCATCCTATTTTCCTCTCATCAGGTAGCGTGTGCTCTACATACTCCTTGTTCTCTCTCAATACACATCCGTAACAGAGCTGCTTAGCTTTCTGGAAATTCTTAGATACCTCAGACACTTTAATCCGCATATATTCCGTTTGTACTAAAACAAGAGCTTATCACCCTCATAGTTCAATTAAGACATATCTTTGTTTACGCCAAGCAAAATAAAAATACATTTTCTAAAAATACTTTTAGTAAATTATTAATAAGGAATCGGGGAGTTGGGTAGATTCTTGGAGAGGAATAGATCGGGCCTTATTAATTCGATTTATTAAGATTTAAATTTAGGATCACTACCTGATTAATTCAATTTCTACGACTTAAATTTAAGATCTGTACCTGATTAGTTCGATTTATTGAGACTGAATTTTAAATTTTAAGCTATTCTGTGTAATAATTAAAGAAAAACGTTGAAAGAGCGATGACTTTGTCTATTTACATTGTCTGTCCGTATTTGGAAGATTTTCAGCATTTTTCTCACCTTTTAGATTTATTAGATATAGTTAAATATCTCGTGCCGTTAAGCCCCACCAGATGGAAACCTCTCAGTTGCTGAGCCCATCCCTACGGATTTGTGAAGTCAGATGCTGACAGATAAACACACATGGCCGTGGGCTGTTGGCACCGTAGCGTAAGGCGAATGAACTCGGCTAGTTATCGATAGATCTGGGGTTCGATCCCAGCGGTGTCGAAATAAAGTTTTTCGGTTGCTCTGTGTTAATTAAAGAAAAACGTGGAAAGAGCGATGACTTTGTCTATCTACATTGTTTCCACGTATTTGGAAGATTTTCACCAAGGTTGATCAACGTTGGTTTACTTCTCCACTCTCAAGAAATTCATTTTATTTATCATTTAAATTAATAGAAAGAAAGGAACAATCCTCTTGAATAAGCTTTAAAATAAGTCATTTAGATCTAGGTTTTAGTTACGACTCAGTCTTTGATGATTGCAACTCAAACCTCTTCTCTAGGCAATCAATCGCCTTTAGTGAACTTCATCAACGTTGAGTGAAGTTGTCCATGTCGCTGCAAAAAAGTTGTTCACAACATAGAATTTTGATCAACAACTTCATTAGCAAAGCAAAATATCCAAATGTTCACGAAGGAAAATTTCCACTAAGGAAATACAAGGTACATCGAGATTTATACAGCACACAGTAAATTTCAAAAAATCAGAAATATGACCAAAGAATTGTTACAATTTCAAACAGCAGTTATCAGATTCAGAAAAGTTTAGCAGAAAGCAGTTATGAGACACCATCAGAGACATGGCTTGCAACATGGGATTTTGATTAACACAAAAGCCAAAGGTTTAGGTTTCATGATGAGGAAATAGGAAAGCCTAGAGTACATATTGATGTCATGACCCGTCCATGCTTCACCGAAAACTTAGGAATTCCAAAATATTCAAAAATAAAGTCACAAAATTCAATAAAAAATCTAAAAAGTTAAATTCGTCAAAAGCTAGAAGTTTTAATAAGCGATGAACTGCTTAACGATCTAAAGTTTTATATATAAATCTTCCAGACAAATTTACAATATGTTATTTATCAACACATCATGTAAGCTTTTTAAAGAATCTCCAGCTATTGCAAATTTTTTCATATATGTATAAATTGCTGCTTAGGAAAGATTTGGATAAAATGTTTCATTTTTATACATAATTTCATGGCAACAGTACAAAAATTCTGTTTCACACATTTTTTTTCAGAAGCGACTAGAGGTTTCTCTCGTTCATTACTATACTTGTTTAACCCCAAAATTCTACGGATTACAACCTGGTATAAATTCGTCGAAAATGACATGTACATTTGCCTGGGTAAAAAGATGGATCTTGTAGAAAGTCGATTTTGTATTAAATAATTTACTTGTCATATTTGGTGTAATGGACTGGAAATTTTTTATCCTTAAGAATTTAAAACAAAACAATAAGAAGGAGAGCGACGTTTCTTCCACATTCTATCTTCGTGAATAAAATTTTAGGGTGCTCAGAAACATAATATAATATTTTTGCTGTGGATTGAAGAGTGTTTTCCCAAGTTTCCTTCAAACTTCTGCCTTTGGCACTTTTCCCTTAAGAAATTCTATCATGTATTGTAATTTCATCTAGCATCTCCTATACGCACTGGGTTTCTCGGCTGAGTTTTCTGTGTCCTTAATAAGGTATCTAGTCTGGAATTTCAGCTGTTAGAATTGTCTCGCAACGACATATGACGTTGCGAGACAATTCGTACCTGCCAGCAGGACGCACACGATATAAAGGCAGACGACATATGACGTTGCGAGATGTGACGTACCTGCCAGCAGGACGCACACGATATAAAGGCAGATAGTAGTCAGAACAAACGTCCGCGTAGCTCAATTGGTAGAGCAACTTGTTCCGGAACGAGGGGATCCGGGTTTGAATCCTGGCGCGAATAAAAACGACGGAGAAATTTACTTCGTTATAGGGTGAGACACTTCCTTCCTAAAATCCTCTACATATGATCTGATGATCTAAATAAAGTACTTGAGGGGAGCGCTTATCACTATGATGAGTTCATGGTCGGTATTTTTGAAATGAGAGGGAGAAAGGAACATTTTTGCAGTAGCTTTTGTAAAACATTGTCGCTATATGAACGTTTCTGTTTAGGGAGAGGTGAAATTTAGGGGCGCAGTTTGGTTCAGGTATACCGGCCGCTTAAAGGGTTAGGCCCAGATGAGGCATGGGTGGTGAGTATGCCTGTCTAACGCCACAGGCTCTACTCCTTTCCTAAAACCAGTGATCCCAAATTAGGGATGGGCGATTCCTTGTAGCACTTAGATACTAAATTGGGGATAGGGGATTGCTTATAGCACTTAGATTCCAAATTAGGGACGGGCGATTGCTTATGGCACCTAGATCCCAAATTAGGGATAGGCGATTTCGTTTTGCATTTAGATCCCAAATTAGGGACGGTCGACCCTTTAGGGCACTTAGAGTTGCTCACTGTGGTCACTAAACCCCGAAATTTTTTTTTATTTTTTGCACTTACTTATTTAAAAACCTGTAGACTGCATTCAACAACGTCTTTCTGACTCAGCGTATAAAAGCAGGCTTCGCGACAATTTTTCTTTAAAGTACCAGATAACACGTCATAGCTGGAGAAAAGGCACTTAGTTGTTTCTAATGCTGCTGCATGAAAATTCTTCTTATTTCTGGATAATACATAGTACATATTATGTCTCACTAAAATATTGTTAAAAAATCAGCATAATTTCGGTGTTGAATAATTTTAACCATATCTTTAGTAACTTTTAACATGTACTATGTGTTACCTAGAAGTAGGTGTTGAATAATCTCAAAAATGTTTTCAAAGAAACTTGAAAAGAGCGCTTATTGCCAGGTCGCTATGTGAAAGTTTCTATTTGGGGAGCGGGGGAAATTTACGAGTACAATTTGGTTCACGTACAATGGCTGCTTAAAGGCGTAGCTCTAGATGAGGCATGGGTGGTGTGACTGTCAAACGGCACAGGCTCCCCTCCTTTCCCAAAACAAGTGATCCTAAATTAGGGACGGGTGATAGTTTATTGCACTTAGATCTCAAATTAGGGACGGGCGATTGCTTATAGCACTTAGATTCCAAATTAGGGACGACAGGCGATTTCTTACAGCACTTAGATCTTAAATTAGGGACGGGCAATTGCTTACAGCACTTTCAGTGCATCCCAAATTAGAAGTAGGCGATTTCTTTTTGCACTTAGATCCCCAAATTAGGGACGGGCGACTGCTTACAGCACTTTCAGTATATCCCAAATTAGAAGTAGGCGATTCCGTTTTGCACTTAGATCCCAAATTAGGTACGACAGGCGATTTCTTACAGTACTTAGATCTCAAATTAGGGACGGGCGATTGCTTACAGAACTTTCAGTATATCCCAAATTAGAAGTAGGCAATTCCGTTTTGCACTTAGATCCCAAATTAGGTACGACAGGCGATTTCTTACAGTACTTAGATCTCAAATTAGGGACGGGCGATTGCTTACAGAACTTTCAGTATATCACAAATTAGAAGTAGGCGATTCCTTTTTGCGCTTAGATCCCAAATTATGGACGATTTCTTACAGCACTTAGATCTCAAATTAAGGACGGGCGATTGCTTATAGCACTTTCAGTATATCCTAAATTAGAAGTAGGCGATTCCGTTTTGCACTTAGATCCCAAATTAGGTACGACAGGCGATTTCTTACAGTACTTAGATTTCAAATTAGGGACGGGCGATTGCTTACAGAACTTTCAGTATATCACAAATTAGAAGTAGGCGATTCCTTTTTGCACTTAGATCCCAAATTATGGACGACAGGCGATTTCTTACAGCACTTAGATCCCAAATTAGGGACGGGCGACTGCTTACAGCACTTTCAGTATATCCTAAATTAGAAGTAGGCGTTCCGTTTTGCACTTAGATCCCAAATTAGGGACGGGCGAAAGCTTACAGCACTGCAAATGCTTACAGTATATCCCAAATTAGAAGTAGGCGATTCCTTTTTGCACTTGGATCTCAAATTAGGGACGAGCGACTCATTAGGGCACTTAGAGTTGCTCACTGCGGTCGCTAAACCCCGAAACTAGAGACATTCTTTTTTGCACTTAGTCATTTCAAGACCCGTAGCCCGGTGGTGAAGTGGTTTGAGCGAGAGCTTCTGGGCTTTCGTCCGAGATGGGTCCGGGCCCAGTGATCATGGACGTTGTGTTTGCATGACGTCACTGACTCTCTCCTTTCCCTGGAGCCAGTGACCTTAAATTAGGGACGGGCGACTGTTTATAGCCCACTGGATGGCTCACGGTGGTCGTTAAATACACAGAAACCCAACAGAACCGTAGTCCAACCCCCCCCCCCCAACAAAACCGTAGTCTGCATTCAACAACGTCTTTCTGACGCATCATAAAAAGGCAGGCGACACGACAGCTTTCCTTTAAAGTACCAGAAAACACCTTAGTGGGAGAAAAGGCGCTTAGTTGCTGCTAATGCTGCTGTATGAAAATTCTTATTCCTGGATAAAACGTGGTGCATACTATGTTCTACTAAAATATTGTTCAAAAATGTCAGCATAATTTCGATGTTCAATAAAAACATTTTTATTGGAGGTTTAACGACCACCGTGAGCAACTCAATAGGCTATAAGCAGTCGGCCGCCCCTAATTTGGGGTCACTGGTTCCAGGGAAGGGAAAGAGCCAGTGCCGTAAGACAAACACAACATTCATGCCCCACTGGGATCCCTTTCGGATGAATGATCAGAGGCCATCACTTAGACCACTGAGCCACCGGGGCAGCGTTGAATAATTTTAACCGTATCTTTAGTAACCTTTTAACACGTACTATGTGTTACCTAGGAGGAGGTGTTGAATAATTTCAAACTTTTTCTTTGTACTTAATCATAGTAATTCTCACATTTTACTTTAATAATTGATTTCAGCTCACGATTGATACGCTGCCATTATTTAAATACAATTATTATCACATATGGAGAGTTTGAAATTATTGTTTTTCTTAAATTTTTACACTCCACGGGTAGAAATTTTTTTTTTTTGATTGGAGGTTTAACGACCACCGTGAGCAACTCAATGGGCTATAAGCAGTCGCCCGTCCCTAATTTAGGGTCACTGGTTCCAGGGAAGGGAGAGAGCCAGTGCCGTAAGGCAAACACAACATCCATGCCTGACGGGATTCGAACCCGGACCCCTTACGGACGAATGATCAGAGGCCAGCGCCTTAGACCACTGCGCCACCGGGGGGCGGCAGGGTAGAAATTCGAGAACTTTTTAGTTGCGTTGTACTGCTATAAACAAACCGGAACAACAGATTTGATGGTTTTTCTAATTGCCTTTCTACATGAAAGTATTATTTTAGAAATGCTATCTTTGGAATATCTCTTTCGTAGACATGATTGTGAGTGAATTCTTAGGAAAGTGCCTTTGTTTTCGTTGATGCGGTACATAATTATTTTGAGTAGTATAGTTTTCTTCAATTTATTGCTGCATGTTCTACTCGATTTAATTAGGAAACATAATGTTGAGATATGTCAGCAATTCATTTGCTTTCATGTCTGCAACTATTTTTTAATTAGTATGTCAACTCTGAGATCTTCTTTCCACAGGCATAACATTAGGGTTTACCAAATAAGAAAAGGTGGCCACGTGATGCATATAAACGTTGCATCCATGAGTAGCTATGTGTAAAATTACAAGAACAGAAACCTTAGACCTTGAAGTCGGGCAGCACAGATTTTTCAGCAGAATAAATCAAGTGAAAAATTATAACAGCAAAATTGCGAAACTTTATAAGCCATCCAATCACAAACAATCATTGCCGACGCGACGCGTTCAGTGACATTCTCCAGTGTCATGGTCTGGTTAACGTGTAGATATGCCAATTTCTAAACATCACAAGTATGGTAAAACTGTCAGAACCCATTTGTTAGATGTTATAATCAATGAAAATTATTTTAATAGCGTAGAGAAATCAGTAAATAGTTTCAGAAGAATCACAAACCTTTTTTACGCTGTTAAGATTAATTTTCTGCTTTTCGAAAGCAAGACGCGAAAACTAAGACGCTATGAAATAAGTTTGTGAAACAGTGCTATGCAACATCAACAAATGTTTGAGAAAGTTAAATTTATTTATGCGTTTTATTAGTTGATATTTGACGACACATCTCGTCAGTATTTCATTTCAACTAGGTGCTTTGTGTGCTAAGATAACAGGAACGTACCACATTTTGGGCCATTTCACAAGACATGTTAGCTGTCAACTGCCATTATTTAGAAGTATTGATTCTCAGGCAACAGTGTGAGTATCAGACAGATGTTTCTAATTAAAATCTGATCAGTTTTCTGGTCAGTGCAACTCGCAGTGAAGATTATAACATTAAAAAAATTTTCTGCTTACTAAATATACAACTGTTTTTGACAACGGTAAATATAAAATTCGTAATTATTAAATATAAAATAATTTTATAATAGATTTTCTTCTAATACATAAGAAAACTTTGCAGTACAAAATTCCTAAGCTATTCCGATTTAAAAGGTATTTAATGCTGTAAATAACTTTTTGAATTCAATACTAATAGAGTATTTACCTATGGATTTTACAAGAAAATATACTTCTTTTAAAAATAATTTTATTCAAAAAATAAATTAATTTGTCTTTATTTATGAAAAGACAAATTTATTTATAAAATATAATACTATTACAAATTTACCAAAAAATAATCGCTTTAAAGGAGCGTAAGATGTTATTTAATAATAATTTGTTGAAAGTTGATTGGGCTGCAAAAGAAGCAACAACGTTGCAAATTATAATACACGGTCAACTGTGACCATCAACTAATATCCAGAGTAAACGCCGTGTTTAGCGCGGACAGCAGCTAGACGGGCTGGGAGTGACTCAATAAGGTGCTGAAAGGTGTTCGCAGGTATGTGCAGCCATGCTGACTGCAGTGCATGGCTCCACATAATTGCGAAGGGTACGTGGTGGAAGATCCATAGAGCAAACAACACGATTGAGGTGGTCCCACAGATGTTTAATTGTGTTTCATTCTGGGGAATTAGGGGACCAGGAAAATACTTTGAAGTCTTCATCGTGCTCTTCCAACCGCTCTCGGACATTTCTAGCTGTGTGACACGGCGCACTGTCGTGTTGGAAGATCCCATCCGCCCCAGGGAAGACAATCAGCATGTATGGGTGTACGTGGTCTTCAAGAACGGATTCATAACGAATTCGATCCATATTGCCTTCCTCAGGTATGCGTGGACCCAGGGAATGCCATGAAGATATTCTCCAGACCATAACGCTGCCCCCATCAGCTTGTGTTCTTCCAGAAATGGTTGAAGAGTGTTTGTTCTCCAATGTTTCTCGCCTTATACGGCAACGTCCATCCGTTCGATGAAGCAGAAAACATGATTCATCGGAGAAGGCAATCCTTTGCCTATCAGTGGAGGTCCAATTCCGATACTTCCGTGCAAATGTAAGCCTTTTCTGTCCATGCACCTTCGTTAGCATAGGTGCAGTGACCACCAGTCTGCATCGGAGCCCATACGCAGCAAGGTTCACTGAACCGTCGGTTTAGACACACTTCCAGTAGACCCCTGGGTCATTCTACCAGTGAGTTTCTCCACTGCAGCGTGTCGATCGGCACTCACGCGCCTTCGAAACCGACTTTCACCTCTCACATCAATGGCACGTGGTGCTCCGCAGTTTCCATGTTGCTTATTCACAATGGTATAATTTCTCCAATCACGATACACTTTAAACACAGCAGCACGTGAACTGCTCACAAACTGCTCTGTTTCAGAAATACTGCCACCCTTGGCCCGAAAGCCGATAATCATCCCTTTTTGCAAATCTGATAAATCGCTCCTTTTATCCATGATAGTAACGAGTGATATGTTTTCAGATCATAGATATAGATCATATGTAGAGGATTTTAGGAAGGGAGTGTCTGACCCCAGGTCTTAAACAACCCTTAGAAATAGGATACTAGGAGATCTGGGCTAGAGTGCCCGATATGAAAGTGACACGGAAGCGAAGTAGAAAGAGTGAGGAAGACGCCCTTATTTATTACTGGGGAGAGGGGGGAGTACCCGGGGTCCGACGGCTTAACGTGCCCATTCGACGCACGGCAGATATTTAGTGGATCGAGCGCTCGTACCTACCTGGGATCGAACCTGAGGTCATTACCGTGGCAGTCACGAACATTGCCCACTAGGCCACCCGCGGCCCATGTTTTCAGATTGCCTACAGCACACCTTATATACCCTACAAGCCAGCTCACAACTCGTGCCTTCTTTCATTGGCTACTCGCTGTTGACGTCAAAAGTAGGTGGTGACTCAAGTGTGCGTATGTCACAATAATGTGACTCAACTGTGCATATTGTATGGCATTGCAAAAATCTTAAAGCCTATAAAAATCGTACTTCGCTTTTGACGATTCTATATCTCTATGAGAATCCTGATTCCAGATGAAGTGAAATGCTCACAACCAAAAATCTGATTTCATCGCTTCAATATGGAACTCATGAATTACCAGCTTTTCTCTTCTGCGGATCCTTTGTGCATCCATTTGAAACCAGAATGTTGAATATTGGTGATACATTTAGGGTTCCATTTTACTACGCCACGAAATAGTGGAGCCACAAAGGTACATCCCAGAGATTTATCAATTTTTAAACAGCGCATAAATGTGTGAGTTACAAACTATGAAACCAAATTTTTTTTTTTTATCCAAACCGAAAGTAAGCAGCACACCCTTCTCTGATGGAATCAAGGCTCTATTTTGGCTGCATCAAGAAGGAACCCAACAACGCTGACTCAGTTCTATCAAAGTTCTAACATACCGTGTTACATATTAAAGAATCAAAGAGCTTTGCGTTTTTGATTATCTGAAATTCAAATTTGAACGTATATATAATCGCAAGTATAATAGAGCTAAAAAACGATAAAAACTACGGTAATGTATTAAAACTAACGCAGAATTACGTACAAAAGTGAAAAACATATTACTGAGAAACGTATATCCGAGGTTCCACTTTATTTTTTTAATATAGCATACTCCTACCACAAGGCTGTAATGTACACTACAGCGGAATGCAATATTTCGAAACTATGGGTACGCTATCACAGTTCATTCGGAATTATTTAGATTTCACGTGGTTATGAATATCGTGAAACATTATAAATTTGGGTATAAATGATTTTTATTAATTTTACACGAAATTTCGTTGCCACCAAATATCTACTAATACCTTTCAGCTCTGTTCAAAATCACTTCATGAATGGAATTTTTAATCGCTTAGGGCACGTACTACGTACGATTTCTTTTCTTTTTTTTTTTTTTTTTTTTGATTGGAGGTTTAACGACCACCGTGAGCAACTCAATGGGCTATAAGCAGTCGCCCGTCCCTAATTTAGGGCCACTGGTTCCAGGGAAGGGAGAGAGCCAGTGCCGTAAGACAAACACAACATCCATGCCTCACCGGGATTCGAACCCGGACCCCTTCCGGACGAATGGTCATAAGCCATCGCTTAGACCACTGCGCCACCGGGGCGGCACGTACAATTTCGCTGGTTTGTAGTGTATCATTGAGATGACGCACATGTCAATAACGGGAAGTTGCAAAGGATAAGCCTTTGCCGGTGTAGTTTAATCGGTAGAATGTCCGACTTCGGAGAAGGAAGTTGTGGATTTTAACCACATCGCCGGCAGAAATGGGATTGTTCACTCTAGGTTTAATAAAAGATAAGGAAAACAATCATTTTCTGTATGACGTATAATATAAAATTTAACTTCTTTTTCTTCATTTTACGCTATTGGCACCCACTGCAGGGTATAGGCCTCCCCTCAGACTTTTCCAACTTCCTGGATTCTTAGTCTCAGTTCACCAGTTGGCACCTCTAAACTTCTGAAGGTCATCTCTGCACCTTGTTCTCTGGCGCCCCCTTCGTCTCTTTCCATCTCTCGGTTGTCATTCTGTTATTAATCGTGCCCATCTTTCAGTCTTCCAACAACATGTCCAGTCCATCTCCACTTTGATCCTTTTATTATTTTTATAATATCTATTACTCCTGTTCTTCCTCTTATAAGTGCATTTCTAACTCTATCTCTTCTTGTTATTCCCAACATTCCTGTCTCTAACTTTCTTAACGATACTCTTATTTTCCCCCATTGTCTTTCTGTAATACTCCACATTTCATTCCCATAAGTAAATACGGGGTTAATACATGCATTGAAGATTTTTCTTTTTAAAAACAATGGAAGATCGCCGGTTAAATGGTTTTTAAGTCTCCAAAAGGCTCAAATAAGGCTTTCAAAAAAGGCTAAAAGACTCATAAAGGCTCAAAATTTAACTGACAGATGTAAAATCAGTTTTCGAATGTTAATAAGCAAAAAACGACGTTTTCTTTTTTTTTTTTTACAAATATGGAGAAATGGCTTCATATGGATCTAGACAAATCACCATGAACGGATTAAAAAGCACCCGAATGGAAGAGAAATGAGGCTTCAAAGCATAAATGGTTACCTGAGTCATGAAAAATTAATTTTCGATGCAAAAACTAATGGTGACAGTAATGGCCTTTAAAAAAAAGGAAACATTTAAATTTTAAAGATTTCAAAAGGGATTATGAGGCTGGGTGAGATGGAGTAGTGCAAGTTTTCGTCTGACGTGTTCAGAAATATTTCGAATTTATAGCACTTTTGTTATTTTTACTTAGTAACACGAATTTATGGCACTTTTATTAATTTTCGATGCGAAAATTAATGATGACAGTAATGGCCTTTAAAAAAAGAAAACGTTTTAATTTTAAAGATTTCAAAAGTGCTTATGAGGCGGGGGTGAAACGGAGTAGTGCAAGTTTTCGTCTGACGTGTTCAGAAATAATTCGAATTTATGGCACTTTTGTTATTTTTACTTAGTAACACGAATTTATGGCCCTTTTATTAATTTTCGATGCGAAAATTAATGATGACAGTAATGGCCTTTAAAAAAAGAAAACGTTTTAATTTTAAAGACTTCAAAAGTCCTTATGAGGCGGATGTGAGATGGAGTAGTGCAAGTTTTCTTCTGACGTGTTCAAAAGTAACTCGAACTTATGGCTTTTTGTCGTTTTTTTCCCTAGCTGGCTGTCTTCTTCCAATGCCGTGTTTTCTCAGTCATCATAGAATACATGGCACCGAAGTTTTCCCCATAAAAAATTCCAATTCTTACATCTTCTGAGGCGTAGTTTTAAGAACAGAGCTGTTCTCCAAGGTGGTTCTTTGTTTCAAGAACAAATAACGGAAAACTTCTCTCCGACATAGAGAAAATAAAATGCTTTGAAGGAAAACATGCGTGAAAAATATCCCTTGTGTTAGCTGGTAGAGTTTTATTTGAAGGTCGCTGGGAAATAATAGTAGGCATCTATTATTGTTACGTGTCACACACGCATTTTTCTCAAGAACGGTATCTGAAATAAAGGTCATAGCAGGTGTGGTTCTCCTCTTCCTTTCCTTATCGGCTTCACTCTTCACGCTCTTTCACTCTTCCTGTCTTCCACACGTTTTTTTTTTGCTTTCGTTTTGTTAGCAGCTTCTCAAAGTTTTACCGAAATATTACACGTACGACAGGAAAATATAAACCGTTCCTCACCGAAGTATGTAGTGTAGAAACAAAAAAGGCCGAAAATAATTGGAAAACTAGTATAAGCAAATGTGAGTACCGCCCCGGTGACGCAGTGGTCTGAGCGTTGGCTTCTGATCATTCGTCCGAGAGGGGTCCGGGTTCGAATCCCGTGAGGCATGGATGTTGTGCTTGTCTTACGGCGCTGGCTTTCTCCCTTCCCTGGAACCAGTGGCCCTAAATTAGGGACGGGCGACTGCTTATATCCCATTGAGTTGCTCACGGTGGTCGTTAAACCTTAAATAAAAAAAAAAAAATGTAAGGCAAAACAAGAAAGATGACACCGAATTTTCGGGTGTGATGATCACGTCTTTTTAATCCGTTCTGACGCAAATTAAATTTATGTAAGCTATTCAAAGTCAATGGAACCTGTATGGAAAACAATAATATCTGGCCGAAGAAAGAAGTTTTTCAATGGGGTGTTTATTACCGTAGACATTGCTGTAAGCGAAATCGTGAACTTACGCCCTCTGGTTGCAGCCTTGTGCGTTAAAAAAAAATTGGATGTATATGAGAAACATTTCGGAGCGGAAAACTATACAATGCCCCTAAGGAATGCCATGATATGTTACCCCACATTTTCATGGATCCACCTCCATGCTTCAAAGTTGGCACCAAACAGTCGGACTGATACGCTTCTGCAGGTTTTCGCCGGACGTACATTCTACCACTGATGGAAAACAATGTGAAGCACACTATTCATCAGACCAGGTGACAATGTATGTGCTTACATGTTTTGTTACATTAATGTTAGTAACCAGAGGCTTGTGGATTTCGGCATGGCCATAAATACCGGTACGATGGAATTCCCCACGAACTGTTATGACGGAAGTGGAATCATTCCGATAGGTGTTCAACTCTACTGATGTTTGTAGTGCTCTGCTCATGTGCTTCCGTTGTATAATCTGTGCTAGCGTTCGCCAATCCCTATCTGACACCTTCGCATGGCGTCCACAATTTGCGCGTTCAGAAGCAACGCCGTGTCCATTTTGATAGGTAGCCATAATCTTCGTTACCAAAGAGGTGTATTAAATAGATCTATCTTCGATAATATGAGGATTATTAAATGGATCTAAGGAGCACGTTGTCCAGATTTATGCTTGTACAAAGAACACGCTGGAAATCATTCCCAAAATTTCCATTTCTAGACTGTTACATACCAGCACTACTATCATAGAGATTTCCATTTCTAGACTGTTACAAACCAGCATACTGTTAAAACTTTTGTGGTAGGTTGCACTAAAAGGGGAGCTACACCAGCTGCACCACTTTCTGAGAAAAGATGTACCACTGAGTGGTGCAAACAAAATCCAACAACATGGTGAAAGTTTACATTACGATATGGTACAAGGTTGTACCACATTATAGAGCAAGGTTTCACCATGTTGTTGGGTTTTGTTTGCACCAAACAGTTGTGTATCTTTTCTCAGAAAGTGGTGCAGCTTGGGTAGCACCACTTTTTGGTGCAACCTACCGCAAAATTTTTAACACTGCAGTTGTAATGTTAATATACAGTGAGCGAAATACTTATGGCCCTTCATAATTTTGACAGATATAAAACAGACATGAAGGACGATACCTGTGTTACATATCCCACTGTTGTATGCAAATTCGAAACGCACGCATTGTTGTTCATACCGATACTCTGCCCATGCGTTGGTGAAGGCTGATAAGTGAAATCAACATTTAGAAAGCGAAGCAATTATGACCCTGTTCGGTTAAACGTTTAGCGATACATTGGGAGGTTAGAACAATATCGTGATTTTGTCATCGGGCTGTTGGAACAAATCACGATACGGGGGTTCTCCTAATTTGTTCCAACATCCCGAAGACATTATTAATGAAATAACTTGTTGGAAGTGTTAGGTTTAAAAAAATAAGCATGCTGTCCTGCTCTCGACTGTCTGACATCGAACAGGGTGGGGGGCTTGGAGGGTGGATCGCTATCTAAAGAGCACAAACTGATATGAATGCTACAGATATTGTCTTACCTATCTATAGGAGCTTAAAGGTCTCCCGAAATTACCTAAAAGATCCAGCTGGGTACAGTAAAAAGAAGAGCACCGTCAGACCATCTGAAGTTACGAATCGGGACTTTGTATTCTGAGGCGAAGAACATCAAATAGAATTTACGCGGCGAATTAGATGCGCCACTCACTGTTCCACGAAGACAACAGTTGCTGAATCAATCAGGACTTCGAGAAAACCCTAGAGGAAACCAGTGCGGTCTTCAGTCCAGAAAGCCAATCAGAAAGAATTCGCTAGCAGTTATATAAGTTGGAGCTTGAGTGGCGAACAGTTACACTCATTGTCATAAAAATTCGCGCACCAAGAAAAAACCGTGCGGTTAACGCGAAACTCGGCGAATAGCTACGGGGAGGGCATACATGCAAATGATTAAAGTTTCGTGCGATTACGCATGCCCGCGCGTCCATGACCGGCGTGTGCAATCCTAATCCTTGGGGCAAATAAGGCGCAGCGCAGGGGGACTCCACATATGTGCCGAAGTGCACGGTAAGAGTCAGGTGAGAGTCCTGAGCGATAGACATACCGAGGAGCCACCGTAGATGTGCGTACGGGCAACAGACGGAGTTTGAACGAGGCCGCATCGACGGGATGAGAGAAGCAGGTTGGCTGGTGCCCCGAATCGGCCGCCATTTGGGCCGGTCGGACAGTACGGAGCGATCGTGTTCGGAGCAATGGCACGGGATGGAACAGAGGTACGGCGAACTGGCTCTGGACCGCAAGACACACCACTAGCAGAAAGTACCGTGGGATTGTGAGAGCGGCCCGCACAGATTCAATGGCATCTTTGTCCAATATCCAGAAACATGTGGCGGCTATACAAGGGACTCCTGTGTCCGTCAGAACCATTTTCAGACCCCTGGCATGGGCGATTCTGCACTCTCGACGGCCTTTACGTTTTCTGCCATTTACACTTGACCATAGTCGGCGTCGATTGCAATGGTGTCAGCAGCGAGTAATGTGGAATGTTACGGACTGGTGACGTATAGTGTTCAGCGACGAATCCCGCTTCTGTATGAGAACGGAAGACCACAGAATGTGGAGGACCGTAGGTGAGCGCTACAATTCCAACTTCATTATACAGCAGCACACGTCCCGAACTGCAGCAGTGATGGCCTGGGGAGCCATCGCGCATAACAGTCGGACTTTGCTCGCAGTGATACGTGGGACGTTGAAAGCCCAGCACTACGTACAGGAGATCCTGGGATCCCATGTGGTGCCTTTCCTGGCGGAGCGGCCCGGAGCCATTTTCCAACAAGATAACTCCCGTCTGCACACGGCTCGGGCTTCCCAGGACTGTCTACGTCATGCTTCGACGCTTCTGTGGCCTGCCAGATTGCCTCATCTCACGCCCATCGAGCACGTGAGGTGCCAGATGGGTCACCAGCTTTCTCCATGTCCCAAGGTTCGGGATTTAGAGCGTCAGTTGCAAGAAGTGTGGTCCAATCTGTCCCAGGAAAACATACGGCGTCTCTTTGACTCCATGCCGGACCGTATCACCGCCTATATCCGAGCACGAGGCGGTCCGACGCGGTACTAACGCTGACGGTAATGTGTACAGTATGTCCGCGGGAAATCGTCCTTCTGCTGTGATATTGTAATAACGTCTGTCCTTGGTACGTACCATCTCACTACTAAAATCTAATTTCAATCCGACGCCTCCTTCTTGGTGCGTGGAGTTTTATAACAATGAGTGTAATTTCTCCAACAAGAAGAAATTTAATCTGGATGGGCAAGATGGTACGCACAGTTATTGGAAGGATGACAAATAAAACCAGCTAGTGTTTTCCATTCGACATCATGGAGGTGGTTCTGTCATGATATGGGGTGCAGTTGGCTGGAAAAAGAAAAACGATATGCATTCGTGGATGGAAAAATGAACAGTTCTATTTACCGAAAAACGTTAAACTAACAGTTTTCTCGAAATGTTCTTAAAATGGGCGGTACAAATTGGTGGTTTCAGCAGGACAACTGCAAAATTCATGTCTCGAAAGCGCCTCTGATTTGATTTAAGTCAAAATCACGTGATCTGAATATAATAGAGAATGTGTGGTATTATATGCTGGCAAGAGAGATGTATGAAAATGGCCGTTATTTCATGAATAAGGACAGTTTGAAAACAGCTACTTTTGAATCATGGAATTCTGTCAAATATGAAGTATATTCAAGTATTGCATGACGTTGACGAAAGGAAGCTTGCTACAATACTAAAGGTGGGAGGACAAAACATTAAAAATATCCAGCTTCTAAAAATGACACACATGAATTAAACGCCCAGAGAGCCATAATTATTTCACATTTGGCTTGTGTACAAAGCCTGTACAAATATATTTTTCAGCATAAGAACTATTTATCTTTACTGTACGTAATTTGGAGTACAATTGTTTCTATGCCATCTGTTTTTTTATATTTTAATGATTTGTTTTGTTTTTGATGAATAAATGACGTGGGCCGAAATTCGTTTGCTCACTGTATTGATATGCTTAAATTTTGTTTGTTGTAAAATAAACAAAGGCATTTTTGTACCTTGGTAGTTCAACTGTGGTTCTGTCCCAAGTAGCCACGGTTCCATTTACAGGAGAGAATGGATCCGTTTTTTCAGATTCAGGTTTTTCCCTGTCACAGAGATCAATAACTTTAAATCAGGTATGATCGATCCTTTCTCCCTTTGAGGTCGTTTGATTTAGGAAAAAGTGAATACATTGTCCTTCCAATAAGCACGGAATTCGAATGTACGCTCCCTACTGTTTTATTAAAATGTTGCAGGAGATGGCACTCTTCTTTAAAGTTTTTTTCAAGATAAAGTTATTAATTGTACACACATCCGATATTGAATCTTACTTAACATTTTTAAAAAAGGGCCAGACTCGATATAACAATAACTGAAACCGAAGTAGGGATGCTTTCAGTCAGAAGTTATGCGCTCTCTATTTTCTTATATAAGGGGCAGTGTTGTTAAAGTTTTGTTAGACTGTGGCGGAACGAACTGTTGTTCCAAATCAACTTATTTCTTGGTATTACTTAGCTATAAACTTAAACAGTTTTGCTTGAAATACACTCAGTGCAAGCAATCACTTAGTGTACAATAATTTCTGAATAGAAGTAGAGTGCTTCAAAATTGCAGATAAACTAGGGATTGCCATTTCTGAATTGCGATGTCAAAGAAAAGGAAAATCTAAACTGAAATTAAAATCTAAATTAAAAGGAAGGAAAAAGTAATCTTTGACCTTGGAGCTTAAGCCATTTCAAAATGGAATAAATTTGAGCTGCGGAATTTTCCCTTCACGTCAACATCAGTCTCCCAGCTTTACGAAAAAATGAAAACAGAATCTTTAATCCCTTGTTTTTCCCAAGTGCATAAAAAGGCTGATCAAAGGAACTTGCAAATTCTGTTGTGGAAGTAAAGATGGGAAATTGAACAAAAAACATTCTATGGAGCAGTAATAAAATCCAGAAAGGAAAACAGTGCTTTGGTTACGAATGAAATTTTCCTTTAAGTAATACAATGGGTTCAGGACTGAAAACTTCCTTTAAGTATTACAATGGGTTGAGGATTGAAAAACTCCTTTAAGAATTACAATGGGTTCAGGATTGAAAACTTCCTTTAAGTATTACAATGGGTTCAGGATTGAAAACTTCCTTTAAGTATTACAATGGCTTTCTTTTTGCTAAATTACATTTGACTTCATTTTTGTTCGGAGGTTTAAAAACCACCATGAGCAACTCAATGAGCTATAAATAGTAATCCCTCCATAATGTAAGGCTCCTGACTTCAGGGGAGGAAAGAGCCAGTGACGTAAGTCAAGCACACCATCCATGCCTCACCCAGGATTCGAACTCGGACCATTCTTGGACGAATGATGAGAAGCCAGCGCTTGTGCCATTGCAACACCCTAGCGACTTACATTTGATTGAACGAGCTATTCTGATGTATAAATAAGTAGAATTTTTGCCAACTCCATATTCTTTTATACACATATTATGCTGCAAATATAAAATATTTATAATAGGAGCTGTAATCGTACGATGTGTTGCCAATATCTCATGTATCAGTAACACAGTTTTAGTAGTTACTGATGCAAGACTTTTTTTCTTTGTCGACAAGGATACGTAAACGGGTAGATCATTCTTAAAGACTTAGCAAAGTGAATTTATTTGTTACCAAACATATTTGGGAAAAGGGTTAATTAAACGGTTTTTCATTTAGCAATAAGTGTTCTAAACGTATCTACAAATTTATTACTATCACCAAAGATTTTACTCAAAAATGTTTTGTGAAGGAGTAAACAACGAGCACTTCAAAAACTCGATTTCACAAATTACTTAAATTTCAAAGAGTACCGAAGTATTTCCCAAAATGTTTCTGAGAACATCACAGGTGACATCACGTAACTTTTTCTATAAGGAATAGAATCATATCACAAGATATTTAATAACTGAAATGTTTAGCATCAGTTAATTTATTCAAAATTTTCACTTAACTTTTTAGCTGTTTACAAATTTTAGAGAAGATCTTCAGTTATGTATTACATGTTTCTGAATATAAATTCTTAAGAATCGTAAATTCTTTTATGACGAAAAGTATTTTTGATGCCATTTCTTAAAAACTTATAAGCAATTTCATGACAAAAAGTTATAGGTTTTCTATTGCCTTTTTAAGACAAAATGTGTAAGTAATTTATCTCAATTTCCTTAGGGGTAACATTAGAGACATCTACAAATTCTTTAAACCGTGAGAGAATTTCACTTGTTGTTTAACGGATAAAACTTTAGTAAAATATTATGTTTAAAATTTGAAAGGTCACTCAGATTTTTTTAAGTGCACTTTCAAGAGGGGTGATCATATGTGCATTTTTGTAAATGAATTTAAGTGACGATTCATCAAAACCATTATTTTTTTTAAATAATCCGGTCACCTTAAAAGTTGTTTAGTTATTTTTTGCGTCAAAAGTTTAATTTCACGTAGCATCGTGCAGCATTTTTAAGCTGCAGATCAAATAAGATAAAATACGGAAGTCATTCCAACTTTTCGCAAATGCAGTATCTTAAGATATTTAAAGAATGCAATTTTTGCGTAGGTTGGATGCGGACTATAAGTTACAGGTATTTTTTTTAATTTGATTATGATCTAATTATTCTCTCATATTTCAAATTCCAAATAATGAGATTGTATATGAGCCTTTCATAAGATATAAATATGTGAATTATTTATCGTAATTTTATCAAGCATAGTATTTCAAAATCTGGGCAGAAATTGATTCCTTATGTCATTTATGCGAAGCTAACTAACGTCAGCATATGTCTTGCTGTGTTGACTCTCTTAAAATATGAGGATCATAGGCGCAGTGTCGGTGAGGCGGTGAGGTACGTTCCCTATAAATTAAAAAAAATAAATAAATGCGAGGGCAAGCCTATACGATACGACATCAAATATGAATGGGAGGTTAAATTTAGTCGCTACGAAGTTCCGAGACGAAGAATCAAAAGTTTTGTACACATACTGTCATGCTAACATTTTAAATTTGGCTGTGATTCGTCTTGTACACTCACTGTCACGCTAATCTTTTAGATTAGGCTGTGATTCGTTTTGCACACACACTATCATGCCGACCTTTTAGATTTTGATGTGATTCGTTTTGCACACACACCGTCATGCTCACCTTTTAGATTTGGCTGTGATTCATTTTTCGTTAGCAAATAAAATCACTGCAAAATGCAACTAATCTAGAGAATTCATTGTGTAACATTACTCATGCATCAGAAAAAAAATCGCAACATTTAAAATAATTTTTAAAAAAGAGAAGATTTTATTTTTAGAAAATTTAGCATCTTGTCAAAAAAAATGCTGGACTGTTCGGCACCATTCAGTATTAGCAGCAATTGAAGAGTAATGCATAACAAAAAATATTTGTTATGCACTTAAAAGGCATAAATTTTGTGACATTTACGAAGAAATTGTTTCCAAGAAGGGTCTACCCCCCCAAAAAAAACATATCAGTTTACACCTTCTCGTGCCCTCACCAAAAAAAAAAAAAACAACAACTCCCGTTTACACTTATTCGTTCCTCATCCAAGAAAAACATTAGTTGACACTTGTTCGTGCCCTACCCCCCAATCAAAAGATCAGTTTGAACTTGCTTGTAGCCCTCTCCAAAGAAAACATAAATTTGAACTTATTCGTGTCCCCTCCAAAGAAAACATCAGTTTGAACTTATTAGTGCCTTATCCGGGGAAAATATAAGTTTACGTTTTTTCGTGTTCCCCACCAAAAAATATCAATTTATACTTATTTGTGCCTTCTCCAAGAAAAATACCAGTTTGAATTTATTCTTGTCTCATCCAAGGAAAACATCGGTTTACACTTATTCGTGCCCCCATCAAAGTAAAACATCAATCAGTTCACACTTATGTGAGGTCCACTCCAAGGGAAACATCAGTTTGAACTTATTCTTGTTCCATCCAAGAAACATATCAGTTTACATTTTTTCGCGCTTCACACACACATGTGAGTTTTAACTTGTTTGTAGCCTCCCCCAAGGAAAACATCAGTTTGAACTTATTCGTGCCCGCCCCCCCCCCCAAGGGAAACATGAGTTCACATTTATTCGTGCCTCCCACCAAAGAAAAATATCAGTTCGAACTTTTTCGGGCCCCCTCCAAAGAAAACATCATTTTGAACTTATTAGTGCCTCACCCACGGAAAACATCAGTTTACACTTTTTCGTGCTCCCCAATAAAGAAAAAGTATCAATTTACACTTATCTGTGTCTCTTCCAAGAAAAATACCAGTTTGAATTTATTCTTGTCTCATCCAAGGAAAACATCGGTTTACACTTACTCATGCTTCCGCACGAAATCAAAGCATCGGTTTATATTTATTCGTGGGCTCACCAAAGTAAAACATCAACTCACACTTATTTGAGGTCCACTCCAAGGGAAACATCAGTTTGGACTTATTCCTGCTTCTCCAAAGAAAACATGTGTTTACACATATTTAGCCCCCCAAATTTTTTGGTCACGCTATGCTTACGGTGAGGATGAGAGGAACTATCGATGGTAGTGAAAGCACTACGCATTAATTTATTGTTTCATTTTGTGCAAGACAATCTTTCCATTTTAACAGTTTTTGATGCATTAAAACCTCAGAATTCTTCAGCTATATCGTTCCTAAATATTACAATCTTTTCCCATCAAAATCTACGGAAAATAAATTTTTATGGAAAGTTCATTGTTTTGAAAAAATGAGATTGATCATTATGCTCTACGTTCTACGTTACGAGTCCGACTTTCAGGAGGAACTTTCATTTTTTTTTTTTTATTTTAGAACGTTGCTTTTTGGTTGTGCTAAAATAATTTCTCAGAGGAAAAGGATATCAGTACAAACAAAGTATGTATTTTGATATCTGAAAATATAGATGAAGTCTTACCTTGGTAGGAATCCGGAATTATAAGACTTGGCCCGGTGGGGCTAACACTGCCATTATCATCTAAAGCCAGAGCTCGGGCGTGAATTTTACGACAGGTGTACACCTTGTATAATAAGATGGGCTGCCGCAAGCTGAAATTTGAGGGAGCTTGAAATTTATCATTCTCTCCATCGTAAATCTTCACCACTTGAGGTAGCTTGAACTTGTGAATAAATTCCTTTACTAGCACTGGCTGGCCACTCCACAGGTTTCTTGGCTTCGTTTCGAAATCCATGGACATTGCAGCGAAAGTGATGGTAATGCAATCAGGAACTTTCTATTCCTCCTGTCCTAAATGAAGGGCTCTTTTTTTCGAATGTTTTTTACTTTTCAGACTGACCGATTCGAACAGCAGCTCCTCAGCATTGTGTTCTCTTGAATGTTTGGACTTCGTGAGGAGTACACAACGGAAATCATCGGGCGTGGATGCTTTGCGAGAAACCATGTAGCAGAAAATTGGCGTTTTAGTTTTTCTGGTCTACGAGAGACGCGGCTGAGGCGAGTGTTCCAGTGCTCCACTGTATCCTAAAAATGGGAGGCAGTCAAATTAAGCAAGAGGAACACCCTCAAGTCATAAAGAACGGTTCCTGCCCCTCCGGCCACGACGCTTCACCCGTAACCGTCGTAACCGTTAGAACAAAAAGCGTGAACTGCGGAATTTTATTCTCGGCCTTGAGAAGAATCATCAATGCATGTTGCCAATATCCTTGGGTTTGCCTTTCCGCGCATCAACTTAGCTTAAAGGCATAAGGACGTGCTGCGTTTTGTTTATGTACAGCGTGATGAACCTACTTTTTGTTTTTGGACGCATTTAATTTTTGTTCCCTTTTCTTCAAGCCAAATACGGAATTCCGAGAGATAAATTGTTCTCACCCATATGATCATATCTAAATTCCTTTAATAAATAAGAAAAGTAGAAATCAGTAAACGGTAACAGAAATAATGTTTCGGAAGTTCATACACGTTTCAAGTAAGGTACGGAATTCAAATTACGTTTCTAAAATGACAGAGAAGATCATGTGTAGTGGTTTTAATTTATTTTCACCAGTCGTTAATTAAGAGCGCTGGGGCATTTCAATGCCCACAAAAAGAGACAGAAATTCTTAATTACCCTCCGTATTAACAAAACCAATATAATATAATCCGTGTTTATCGGTGTACAGTAGGAAAATTGAATCTTCCCGTCAAGCTTTCCACGTCAACGTACAACTTCTTCAGGTGGTTATAAAGAAAACAGAATCAAACTAAATAGATGAATATTAGTATTAACTAAATAGTATGAACTGTTTAGTTTGATTCTGTTTTCTTTGTAACCGCCTGAAGAAGCCGTCCGTTGACGGGGAAAGCTTGCGAGAAGGTTATATTTTTCTACTGGACACCAATAAACACGGATTATATTATATTGGTTTTGTTATTACTTTGGTGTTGACAACGCACAATTTACTCATTACTCTCCGTATTATTTCTCTAATGACGCATAAGTTTATTTAAATTTCCAAATTTGTTTGTTTTGGGGTTTACGAACCAGCGACTCTAAGGGCTGTAAGCAGTCACCCATCCCTAATTTGGGGTAGCTGGTCCCAGCAAAGGGAGAGAACCAGAGCCCTAGTAAAAACGTAATAGCCATGCCTCACCCGAACCTATCTCCGACAACTAGCCAGAACCACAGCGTTTGGCTTCTCGGCCAACAGTAGGATAATTTTCAAAATGAACGCATTGTTCTCACAGAAGGATGGTCTTCATCAAGGTAGCAGTTGGGTTTCCCTAAGAACATGTCAGTTATTGTTCTGATGAATTTTCTTAATCCGTTTTCTTATTTTTGTTTCCAAATGGCAGACAGCGTACCGTTCTCACAAATATCTGAGATCAACAAAAATTGTTCTCTGAAAAATATTACCTCACCATAATTTGTCTCAATGACTACATTCTTTTTTTTTTTTTCAGTGGAAACATTGTACATAGGAAAATAATGGTGATAAGAGCGAAGTCAGTTTTTTTAATCTGTAAACCTTTTCCTTGCCCGAACACAAGATCAAAAAAAAAAAAAAAAAAAAGAAATTATGTTGTATTCATCAATTTTCCTTTCGGGCAGAGATTTTAAATCATTCAGTGCTTAGAAATTAAAGCAAAAATACAGAAGCATATCGTTTAATTATATTTTGAGTAATAAACTTTATTTTGAAGCACGTATTTTTTTTTAAAAAAAGGGAAGAACGCTTATGTTACCACCATGAAAGTTCGTCGGCATGCAGACATCCCATCTGTGTACCTACCAGCTCCTATTGAGAAATTCTTTTAATAACTGGGAAGCTTGAACTATGAGAAAGATGATTCTTTCACTTAGGCCTTCTTAGAATGCATAACTGCGTAACAAGGGAGCGTAATTTCAGATCCAATCGAATTCAAATTATATTTTATCCATATAATTGCTTCTAAAATCAATTTGAAACAAACCCCCCCCCCCCCTTTTTTTCCCTTCAGTATCTCTTAGATCAAAGATTACTTTCTTCTTCAAATAATCTGTTATGCTTCCGCTAGAGGCATTAATGCGTAACGGATTTTCCTAATATCTATGCTCCCAAAAGCTCTAATTGAAAAATTTGCCTAGTGGTCAACCTTCGTGACTACCAGGGAGAAGACCTAGGGCTCGATCCAATGCAGATACAAACGCTCGAACCACTAAATACCCGCCGTGCGTCGGATGGCCACGTGAAGCCGTCGGAACCCGGGTACAGCCTTCCCCCTCCTGGTAGTAAATAAGGGCGTCTTCCTCTCTCCTTTCTACCTCGCTTCCGTGTCACTTTCCTATCTGGCACACTAGCCCAAATCTCCTATCTTCCTATTTCTAAGGGTTGTTTAAGACCTGGGGTCAGACACTCCCTTCCTAAAATCCTCTACATATGATCTAATCTATTTGAAAAAATATTTCGCGTCGGATAAATTTCACGGTGAAGAATGTTTTGCATACAATATCTCATTTTTGGTGCTTTGCCACCGGAGAGCGTAAGTGTATAAATATATACACCGATCAGCCAAAACATTAAAGCCACCTCTGCCTTATGCAAATAAGCGAGCGTGCAGCCAATAATCGTCACGTGCCAAGGTCGCGAATGATTTAAATAATAGCTTGGTCGGAGCCCTCTCAGTATTTTGTTTTGTCTCAAGATGGAAAAAACAAAGGATTTATCTGATTTCGACAAAGGCCGGATCGTTATGACAAGACGCCCTAGTAAGAGCATCTCCGAAACAGCTGGTTTGCTGCTCACGCTATGCTGTAGTTAGTACCTATCAAAGATGGTTCGAAACAGGGGACAGACACTTCGAGCCGTCGACAAGGCGGTGGCTAGAGGTCAGCATAGGCTATCTCGTTTTACTCGCAGCAACAGAAAGGCCTGACACTACCCATAATTTTACTTTTGGTGAAGGCCCCAATGTGCCCGAACACACTTCACCGTACGCTCTTGGATATGGGTCTTCGCAGCCACAGACCCATTCATGTGCCTATGCTCACAGCTGTTCACCGTCATCAACGCATGTAGCGCGCACGTAATCAACGACATGGGACCATAAAAGACTGGAAGAGAGTCACATGCTCAGACGAATCCCGTTTTCTGTTACACCATGTCGACGGACGAATCCCGTTTTCTGTTACATCATGTCGACGGACGAATCCCGTTTTCTGTTACACCATGTCGACGGACGAATCGCGTTTTCTGTTACATCATGTCGACGGACGAATCCCGTTTTCTGTTACACCATGTCGACGGACGAATCCCGTTTTCTGTTACCCCATGTCGACGGACGAATCCCGTTTTCTGTTACAATATGTCGACGGACGAATCCCGTTTTCTGTTACAATATGTCGACGGACGAATCCCGTTTTCTGTTACAATATGTCGACGGACGAATCCCGTTTTCTGTTACACCATGTCGACGGACGAATCCCGTTTTCTGTTACACCATGTCGACGGACGAATCCCGTTTTCTGTTACACCATGTCGACGGACGAATCCCGTTTTCTGTTACACCATGTCGACGGACGAATCCTGTTTTCTGTTACACCATGTCGACGGACGAATCCCGTTTTCTGTTACATCATGTCGACGGACGAATCCCGTTTTCTGTTACATCATGTCGACGGACGAATCCCGTTTTCTGTTACACCATGTCGACGGACGAATCCCGTTTTCTGTTACACCATGTCGACGGACGAATCCCGTTTTCTGTTACACCATGTCGACGGACGAAACCCGTTTTCTGTTACACCATGTCGAAGGACTAGCTCGTGTGCGACGTTTACCCAAGGAAGCCTTCTCACCTGGATACACTGTGGGACTGATCCAGGCGAATGAAGGGAGCGTTATATTCTGAACAGTATTTTCTTGGAAAACACTTGGACCCCTTATTCCTAGACAATGCTCCTTCCCTCACTGCGTGGAAGATTCAGGAATGGTTCCAAGAATATGAAAAGAAATTTAATTTATTGCCATGGCTCCCAGATTCGCCGGATATGAATCCTATCAAACATTTGAGTTGTAGAAACAAGCACGGTCATCACCATCCCAAACACGTAATTTACGAGAACTGCGGTGTCTTCTGTTGCAGTCATGATACGAGATATCAAGAAACACGTATCAACATCTCGTTGAATCTAAGATTCATGAGATTTCTTTTTGCGGCGATATGAGGACCTACATCATAGGTGGTCTTAATGTTTTGGCTGATCGGTGTATGTGTGTGTATGTACATACACTATATTAACAAAAGTCACAGGACACCCCTTCAAAAGCAAATGAACGGATCCGCTATGTTGTTAAGAAGCGCAGTACGGCTGCAAACGGTGTAAAAACAAGCCTGCACCTGTTCGCGATCATATCGCACTGTGAGGTTGAGTGAAAATGTCGCGGTGGAAGAGAACTGACTTTGAGAAAGGAAAGATTGTTGGGTGTTATATTAGTGGGTTGTCCATAAGAGAAGCCGAGAGGCGTTTAAACATACCCAAGTCGAACTTTTTTGTATGTACTGAATAAATGGAAGACACATGGTGTGCTTGAAGTAGCAAAACGTATCGGCAGACCAAAGAAAATCAGTGATAGAGGACGTCGAAATCTGAGCAGAGTCGTTACAGCTAATCGACGAAGTACTGCACAAGACCTCAGTGTACAGGGGAGTAACAATGCTCGAACCTCGGTATGTACACGTACCATTCGTAGAGAACTTCATTCCATAGGTTACCGTGGGCGTGCGGCTGCTCATAAGCCTTTCATCTCCACTCGGAATGCTACTCGTCGTTTAGCATGGTTTAAAGAACATTTATCGTGGACCATAGATCAATTGAAACGGGTCCTATGGACTAATGAATCCAGATACATGATCCATCAGTCTGATGGCCGTGTGTAGGTATGGCGGCAGCCGGGAACGCAATTTACCACAGTGTACTTACTGTTCCTACGGTCAAGTTTCTAGCTGGCAGCGTACTCGTATGGTGGTGTTTTTCGTGGTATGGTCACGGCCCATTGGGTATCGTGGGCAAACCTGTCAACCAGCACGTCTACCTCAATATTCTGGACAATTATGCCCTACCAACTCTGTGGCTAAACCAAGCCTTTTTGGTATCAGCAGGATAGTGCACCGAACCATAAAGCAAGGACTGTTACGGAGTGGTTTGACGATAATTCCGTATCGCGTGTGGACTGGCCAGCACAGAGCCCTGATCTTAATCCCATAGAGCACCTATGGGATGAATTAAAGCGCCGCATAAGAAGTTTGGAACCAAGGCCTACTACTAAGCAACAGTTAGCGGCAGCATTATGTACTGAATGGAAGCGCATACCTATCGCTATGTTCCAAAACCTTGTCGAAAGCATGTCTCGAAGGGTCAGTGCATGCATTAAGACCAAAGTTGGACCGACACCGTACTAATGTATGTCAATAAATGCTATGTTGTGTTTCTCTTCTAGGTGTCCGGTGACTTTGTCAATATAGTGTATATGCCTATATTTGCTTTGACCTGTCCTTAAATTATGGGCACTGGTCCCAGGTAAGGGACAGTCAGCACCGTCAAATACACCTCCCATACCTCATTGGGGCTCGAACCTGAGTCGAACTCGGGAAAATATCAGAGACTTGCTCCTCAGATCACTCTGCCCCCGGAGCGGCTAAGTATAAATTTCCGCTGCTAAAAAACTCAATTGATAAAAATTATTTTTTGTCAGAAACCACTGACGACGGAAAATAGTTTTCTCATATTTCCTGCTCATAATAGCGAGCATATTTTCCACCAAGGAGCGTACATGAATGTCGTATCTTATCTTCTTCGATATCTCTCTTTCTAACAGTCCGATTTCAATTTTTTTTGTGGGGCCGCTTTCTTGATGAAGAGTAATTTGCATATAATTTCTAAATTTTGTAAAGCCCATATTTCTGCAATCGTATCGTCGAGTCTAAACCCTTTAATTTCAGAAACTTCCTTTTTGGTCAGATATCTCTCACGAAAACGCTAAGTCACGCATATATGTTCTCTTTTATCATTCATAAATGACCTTTTGAGGAACAAGTACATATATTTATAAACAATCAAACGTAGTATTTCCTCTTACTTCTTTTGTAGCTGCGCACGGGCTAGGGTGGAGGTCAAATAATACGCTGAAAGAAAGTCCACGCTTGTTTTTATAACGCTATTTTGAAAATACTACTGACTCAACGCGGTACTAAATGTTTAAAAGTGATTTGAAATAAGGTAAAACCATGTTTTCCTGAATTTGTTTATTTATCTGTGTATTTCATGTGGGTGCATTGTCTTAGTAGTGTTACAACGAAGTAAATTTCTCCGTCATCTTTTTATCCGCGCCGGGGTTCGAACCCGAGGCCGCTTATTCCGGAACAAGTTGCTCTACCAATTGAGCTACGCGGACATTTTATTCTGATTCCTATCTGCCTTTACGTCGTGTGCGTCCTTCTGGCAGGTACGTCACATCTCCTGGTACGTTACATCATCCACTTCGTTATAATGGCGCCCGAACTATCCGGATGACCCGACCGTTCAAAATCTCGCAATGGTGTGATGTTATTTCCACACCGCGAGATAGGAAAAATAAGACCAGCACTTCGAAAGAAAAAAAAAAAAAGAAGGGGGAGATGATGTAACGTACCAGGAGATGTGACGTACCTGCCAGAAGGACGCACACGACGTAAAGGCAGATAGGAATCAGAATAAAATGTCCGCGTAGCTCAATTGGTAGAGCAACTTATTCCGGAATGAGTGGACCCGGGTTCGAATCCTGGCGCGGATACAGAAACGACAGAGAAATTTACTTCGTTATAGTGTACCAATTTAATTATAATATTTTAAAATTATACAAGTGGACCCACTTTTACCTGTATATGCTAATTATGTGTGTATTAATTCATTATAGATACATTGACTTAATACGGAATTCATTAATAAGATTATATAAGACTCACTAAGGATATATATGTTAAACACATTTCTTTTGGGGTTTTGCACGAAAATGTGGGTGGTGCATGCTGTGTGTGTATAAATTCCTGCCCCTAAGTGGAGCTGATCAATGATTAAACCATTTACCTCTAATATTTCTCCTGTAAAAAAGCACTCAAAACAAGTTAGCTTATGATCGGCATAAGTTTCTCGAACGAAATCTGTCGATTGATTTAGAAAATGCATGAGTTTCAAGTATATTCGACAGCAGCCATTCATCTTGCCAGTTGCTGCGAGAAGAGAATTATTCTTTGAAGCTCATTTTAAAGCGGACAACGCCAAAACTTTCGACGTAGCGGAGCCTTTTTTTTCAAATCCCTTGAAACTTCGAAAATGTTTATGCTGTTCATTCTGCTCGCATCTAAGGGTCAATATTCTCTCTTTCCGCGAAAGTCGGGCGTAGTTTGCATGCAATCGATATACTGTGCCTATTTCAAGGTGGTGGTTTGTTTCCGAGGAGGAGAAGGTTAAGGACACTTAGCAACCAAACGATAGCGATGGTCGTTCGTATTCTTGGAGCTTCGCGACTTGAAAAAAACTTAAGATAATGCATCACTTGACTCAGTATTTCCACACAGATTAATTCCACGGTCATTGCTCTAGTAAAATGCACGCAGGGTTTTTAGTAGGGAATTTGGAAGCTTTCTCTCACAAACACAGACTCCGTTTCCAGGAAGGCCAGTCCCCAGTTTCCGCTTTATTCAAGGGTAATCGAAATTATGGCTAACAGGAACACGCGATATTAAATAAAAATAACGAGTTCTGAAAGTACAACTAACAAACAGCCGCTAGAGATTAAAAGTGTGGCGTTCTTCGAAAGTCAGTGACACTTCAGCGCCATGAAAATTCTCAATATTTCCTGTCTGACTAAGGGTCTTAAAAAAGCTATTTTTATATTCAATTTTTCATTCTACTGCGTGCGGTTGTGCTTTTATCTTCCATTATGTACATCGCGGCATTAAGTAATGAGATTGAATATAAAAAAACCGAAAAATCATTAAACCTTACGTAAATACATTTTATTCGATGTACGTTCCTCCTACGTTAATACGAGGGTCTTAACAAAAGCTCTGCACACTGTCCAATTTTGAGAAAAATGTGAAGTAACGGAGAAAACGTAACTTATTGTCGTTCAATGTACAACCTGACAGCTTGCCAGCGTTGAGGCAGGTGTTGGATGCCACATAGTACGCCATCTTTGTTAAGCTGTCGTATTACTCGGGTCACGTCCAATGACAGTTCATCCAGCGATTCGTAGCGAATGCCACGGAGACGATTTTTTAACTTTGGGAAAATATCAAAGTCGGGTGGATTGAGATCAGGGCTGTATGGGGGGTGGGATAAAGAGTCACAGCCATATTTCGACAAACGTCATCGTACAGACGCTGCACCATCACACGATGCGTTGTCATGCTGCAATATCGCTCCCGCTTCCAACAAGTTGGGGCGATTTTGACGAATTTTCGGTATCAACTTTGTCCTCAGAAATAAATGGTGCTTCGATCAAGAGTTCGTTGCCCACAAACTTCTTCCAAGGCAGTGTGGATTTCTGTTGGATTTTTCTCCCACAGTGTTTTTATTTTCACACAGGAGCGCTGGTCAAACGCTGCGATTCGATCTGAGGAGCTGCACGCTTCCATATCCAAACCCTCCCACGTTCACACAGCAAATGATAGCGCGTCGTTCTGACACCACTGCGTTGCTGAGAGTCTGACCTTGCAATCGTTTTCCTGATTGCATCGCCAGCTTCCGTTTTAGGTTAACGTGCGCAGAATTTTTGTTATGACCGTCGTACAAGAAGTGGCACGATCAGCCGATGAAAGGAAGGACTTGCGGAGTTCATCTTTAGGTATAGAGTTAAGTGTCAATGTCACAATTATGTGCATGTCTTCAATGAAAAACCTTTCCTTTTAAAGGCAGCTTTAATTTAGGGAATAGGAAGTAGTCATACGGTAACAAATCTGGAAAATAGGGGAATGGTTGAGTACAAACACTTGTTTTCGTGCCAGAAATGGCTGTACACTGAATGCTGTGTGTGTGTGTGCGGGTGCTTTATAGTGAAGAATTAACCGTTGCCAGTTTTTGTACTCAGGCCTGACACAAACATTCCTTTACCACAATTGTTCCAAAATGGATGTGTAAGCATTGCGAGTGCTGGTTGTACCTTCAGGAATGAGCTCATGCTGCAGAATTCCCTTGCTATCGTAAAATCACCCAAGAATTGTCTGGATTTACTTCGGTAACCGGATCTTCTTTCCTTTGGATGACTGACGACTTCCACTGAGCAATTTGACGCTACGTTTCACGATCATAACGAAAACACCATGTCTCGTTACCTGCCAAAATGCTTTGGAGAACATTTTGCAATATTTCTGCTGCTGTCTCCAGGAGGTCCTTAGCGTACTCCACTCGTGCATGTTTGTGATCGTACTAACAAAGCACGCGGAACAAAACGAGCGCAAATATTTCCCCCCCCCAAAACCTTGAAGTGAAGTAAAATTTGACGAATCATCTTCTTATTAACACCGAGCTCACATTCCAGCATCCTCAAGATCACACAACGATCACTTTTTGTTCTTTCGCGAATTTCCCAGTGATCAGATCATATGTAGAGGATTTTATTGGGTTCGTGAGAATGAAAAATCCGGCGCGAACGAGCAGTGGAGACAGGTCCCCACCAGAGCGGAATGGACCCCTCCCCCTCCATGTGTTGCGGGTATTACGTCACAGAGTTACTATAAATAGCTAGCACGTGTGTGAACAACAAGGTTCAGGAGTGGTTTGTTTGGACGTAAAGTGGCTGGCAAAAGAAACATACAGATGCCGGATTTGAGAGTCATATTCTATAACGAAGTGAATTTCTCCGTCATTTTTATCCGCGCCGGGGTTCGAACCCGGGTCCACTCATTCCGGAATAAGTTGCTCTACCAATTAAGCTACGCGGACATTTTATTCTGATTCCTATCTGCCTTTATGTCGTGTGCGTCCTTCGGGCAGGTACGTCACATCTCCTGGTACGTTACATCATCTCCCCCTTATTTTTTTATTTTTATTTTTTTTCGAAGTGCTGCTCTTATTTTTCCTATCTCGCGGTGTGGAAATAACATCACACCATTGCGAGATTTTGAACGGTCGGGTCATCCGGATAGTTCGGGCGCCATTATAACGAAGTGAATTTCTCCGTCATTTTTATCCGCGCCGGGGTTCGAACCCGGGTCCACTCATTCCGGAATAAGTTGCTCTACCAATTAAGCTACGCGGACATTTTATTCTGATTCCTATCTGCCTTTATGTCGTGTGCGTCCTTCGGGCAGGTACGTCACATCTCCTGGTACGTTACAATTCCGGTATGAATTTAAACTGGGCCATTCGACATGAATTGCCGCTAGAAACGTTAACAAAGAATTTGAGACAATGCAACCAACGAACGAAAAATTCGGCGATGGTTTGTGAAGTTTCGAAGCGGAGATAGGGACCCGCAAACCAAAGCACGTGGTCACCAACTTGTTGCTGTTTCTGACGACGTTTTGTTATGTGTGATTGAAGCGGACTCCCGAAAACCGTGTCTTGAGATAGCGGCAGATGTAGGTGTCCACCACACGACAGCTGCTTGGAGTCTGGCCACGCTGGGTAAGGTCAAAACGCTGGTTATGTGGCTACCGCATGAGTTGACAACTGCCAACAAGACTAGGCGTTTGGAAGTCTGCACGTCGCTGCTTTCCAGGAATAAACGGGAGCCTCTACTGCATCGAATCGTCACCTGCGACGAGAAGTTGATCCTTTATGATAATCGGAAACGATCTGCACAATGGTTAAGCAAGGCATTGGACGACATTGTAAGCCACCAGTACACACCACGAAGATAATGCTCCTTGTCTGGTGGTCTACAGCCGAATAATCCATCGGAGATTCTTGGCAAGAGGCCAAACCATCACTGCAGAACGTTATTCTGCATACATGGTGTTCTTCTGCTCCAGGACATCGCTCGCACTCATGTCACACAACAACCGATGCGTACATTAAATGCCTTGGGCTATGAAGCACTGCCTTATCCTGCCTATTGCCCGGACGTGTCTCCAACAGACTATCATCTGTTTCGTCGCCTGGATCACTTCCTGTCCGGGAAACAGTTCACGACAGGCAACGAGGTTCAACGCGCATTTGATGATTTCTTCGGGTCCCAGCCACAAAACGTTCTTCGTTCCAGGATCATGGCCTTGCCGGACAGATGGTCACTATGTGTCGATGCCGAGAGGTATTATTTTGCCTAGGTAAGTTGTCCTACTTTTACGTTCTCGCCGCCCACGTTTGTTGGTCCTTCGCCGGACATTTCATTTGCACCAACCCAACAGGAAGGGAGTGTCTGACTTCAGGTCTTCAGCAACCCTTAGAAGTAGGAAGTTAGGAGTTTTGGGCTACAGTGTCCAACAATATTGTCACACGGAAGCGAGGTAGAAAGGGGGAGAAAGACGCTTATTTATAACCGGTGGGCCAGAACCCTGGGTCCGACGGCTTAGCCGGCCCATCCGACGCACGACGGATATTTAATGGATTGAGCGTTCGTACCTGCCTCGGATCGAACCTAGGACCTCTCCGTAGCAGTCACGAACGGTGACAACTAGGCCATCCGCTTACCAATTCCTCAATCAGGTGAGACGTGCGCGCTAAAAATAGGGCGTCCGGGTCTTTCGTCATTTTCCAAATCTTCCCGCTCATAGAAGGGGTGGGGAGAATACGCCCTTACTTTTAACCCTGGGAACTAGTGCCCGGGGTATGACGGCTTAACGTGCCCACCCGATGCACGGCGGACTAGTGGTTTGAGCGTTCGTACCTGCCTGGGATGGAACCTCAGATTTCTCTGTAGCAGTCACGAACGCTGGCCAATAGGCGATCCGCGGCACACTTCCCCAATGAGTTCAGACGTGCGCACTAAAATAAGGGCGTCCAGGCCTTTCGTCATTTTCAAAATCTTCCGGCCCATTCTTAAAACGCGCATCTTATCGTAATACGTGCGCGAGATAAACAATTAGCCCCATACACATTACGCAACAATTTAGCTGTCTCATATGTAGTTATACCGATCTTCAAACAGAACCGGAATATTGTTCTCTTCTCCAATCTCCATGACAGAAACGGGACAATGTTCTTCCACGAAATGACGTCATGCGCAGCGTAAATAAACATCTGCGCAATTCTCACGCAAACGCTATTGCCACGAATTGCTGATAAATGACATATAAAAAACACTGCCCTGTGTTTTACCGGAATTAAAAAAAAATCGGTTTCGTTACTTAATTGCCGCATTGCGTATTTCAGCTCTTGTGCCGTGTTTGCAACGAAATTCAGCCTCCGTTTCGCTTCAAACTTTTCCAATGTGTTTCGTTCTTAACAGTAAACTTTTTTTTTATAACACATCCATCAAAAATACCAACACCAAAACTCCTCTCTCATGAAAACACTGAATTTCCTACGAAAGAAGGAAAAATTTCCAACCAGAAATTATCCGGGAAAGATTTTAAAAAATCTCATTTTTGTTCGTGTTTTGGGTTTAACGATCACCGTGAGCAATTCGATAGGTCATATGCAGTCGTCCGTCCCTAATTTAGAGCTATCGGTTCCCCGGGAGGAAGAGATCCAATGCCGTAAAACACACACGACATCCATGCCTGACCGGGATTCGAACCCGGACTCATCTTGGTCGAACGATCATAAGTAAGCGATTAAACCAATACCCCACCGGGGCGAAAATATGGTACAAACGTCTTAAAAATATGCTTTCGAGACAAAAAAAAATCCCTTTTCCTACCTCTCTTTTCTCTGAATTTCCGCCCCAAAAAAGATTCATCAGCGAAGCACTTCCTTGACTGTCCTTTAAAACAACCACACGTAGGCAATGCTTCAAAGCCATGTTTTTGAAAAATTTGTTTTGTGGAAAACCGGAAAAAACAGGGAAACCCCAATCTTACGTACCCGCATTTTACGTTTCGAGCAACGCGCGACGTTTTTCCGAAGCCCCGATAATTCTCCTACATTTCCCTCGTTTTGTACGTTTACCAATCACACGGCTTCCCGCATCGAACGTCGTTTAAAAGTTTTGGTGCCAAACCTGATTTTCCTCTAATTTCATATCTCTCATAGTTTCTGTACGTGTAAGATGGCTTTACACCGGTTCTTCCCTCTCCTGTCGCATTCCTTTGCAGAATATGACGACCAGGTTGCCTTAAATAGATTGTTCCTCCCCAGAATTTCTCGAAAGCCCGTGACAACCGATTGGGCCAGTGTCGCATCTCTTAGACTGTACGTGTCTTATCTTAGCAACTTTGCTGGAGCGCCTCTTATAGTATCGCAAATCCCCGTGTTGAACAGGCCTGCGTCTCAGCTTGGCAAGAACGGTGTGAGGTTCTGAGAGCAATTCAGTTAGTTTGCTGTCTGTTTAAATCTCCCTTTTTAGACGTGAAAGTAAAGATGGCGAGTAAGAAGTGCAAATGTTTTCCTTTAGCTGAAAAAGTCTCCATTATACAAAAAGATTGCGCATTTCATGGAACTGTATTAGCTGAATTAGAATTAGCCAAGTCTCTGCGATTACCAGTTTCAACACCAAAAACAGTTTTAAAATGGAAAGAGTCAGTCAAAATTGCTTCGGAAAGGTTAGGTCAATGTGCGAATAAGAGAAGGACTTTGAAAAGTTCGCCTTACGGTGAACTACAAACAATTTTAACGACGTGGTTCAAGCAAGCTCGAGCTGCAAACGTTCAAACAAACTTCGATGTAATGGATTGTACTTCGGATGAAGATAATGTCTACGACAATGTAGCAGAAAGTTCAAAACCTATGCCTTCTTTCAAAGCGGCATTAAATGAATTAACACTTGCAGAAACCTTTTCTTTGGTCCCGATTCTCTAGAAAAACATTCGCAAAACCTTTCAATTGTTCAGGAAGCTTTTTGAGCTAAGCACTAAAATTAGAAAGCAAAAGGAAATTACTGAATTTTTCCAAACTAACATCCCATAATGTAAGTGGTACGAAGTTATACTGCATTCTTCGGTTCTTACATAAATGTGTCTCCAATATATATTATGTACTAGTATAGTACTGTACTACTGGTGTACATTGGTTTCTACAAGGTCGAGTCACATTATTGTGACAGCCAGCTAATATCCAGAGTAACCATCGTGTGCAGCGCGGACAGCAGCTAGACGGACTGGGAGTGACTCAGTAAGGTGCTGCAATGTGTTCACAGGTATGTGGAGCTATGCTGACTGCAGTTCATCTAACAGCTGCTGGAGGGTGCGTGGTGGAGGATCCATAGAACGAACAACATGATGGAGGTGGTCCCACTGGTGCTCAATTGGGTTTAAGTCTGGAGAATCAGGTGGCCAAGGAAGAACTTCGAAGTCTTCATCGTGCTCTTCCAACCACTCTCGGACATTTCTAGCTGTGTGACACGTCGCATTGCCATTCTGAAAAATCCCTTCCATCCCCAGGAAAGGCAATACGCATCTATGGGTGTTCATGGTCTGCAAAAATAAATTCAAAGCCAATTCGGTCCATTGTGTCTTCTACAGGTATGAGTGGACTCAGAGAATGCCATGAAAACATTCCTCAGACCATAACACTGTCTGCTGTCCAGCTTGTGTTTTTCCAGCTGTGGTTGAAGAATGTTTGTTCTCCGATGATGGAGCAGTTCGTTTGATGAAGCAGAAAACGTGACTCTTCGGAGAAGGCAATCCTTTGCCAATCAGTGGAGGTTAAGTTTCTGTACTGCCGTGCAAATGTAAGCTTTTTCTGCCGATGCACCTTCGTCAGTATCAATGCAGTGTCCATCCGTCTGCATCGGAGCTCCATACGCAGCAGTGTTCTCTGAACTGTCGTTTTAGACACACGTCCGGTAGTCCCCTGGTTCATTCGGCCAGTAAGTTGCTCCGCTGTAGCGTGTCGATCGGCCCTCACGCACCTTCGAAGCCGACGTTCACCTCTCACATCAATGGCACGTGGTGCCCCACTGTTTCCACGTCGCTTATTGGCAATTGTACCATTTCTCCAATCACGATACTTTTTAACCACAGCAGCACGCTAGGAGTTCACAAATTGCGCTGTTCCAGAAATACTGCCACCCTCGTCCTGAAAGCCGATAATCATCAATTTTTGCAAATCTGGTAAATAGGTTCATGACTTTTAGAAACATCCAGTATCACAACTAGAAACATCCGGCTCATAACTCCTAGAAACCTCGAGGCTCATAACTCCTAGAAACCTCCAGGTTCATAACTTTGAGAAACCTCCAGGCTCATAACTTTGAGAAACATCCAGGCTCATAACTTATAGAAACACCTAGGCTCATAACTTCTAAAAACACCCAGGCTCATAACTTCTAGAAACATCCAGGTCCATAAGTTCTAGAAACATCTAGGCTCATAACTTCTTGAAATATCCAGGCTCATAACTTCTAAAAACATACAGGATCATAACTTCTAAAAACATCCAAGCACATAATTTCCAGAAACACCCAGGTTCATAACTTCTAGAAAGATCCAGGCTCATAACTTCGAGAAACCTCCAGGCTCATAACTTCGAGAAACATTCAGGCTCATAACTTCGAGAAACATCCAGTCTCATAACTCCTAGAAACATCCAGGCTGATAAGTTCTACAAACATCCAGGCTCATTAACTTCTAGAAACATCTAAGTTCATAACTTCTAGAAACATTCACGCGCATGCATAACCTCTAGAAACATCTAGGCTCAGAACTTCTAGAAACATCTAGGCTCAGAACTTCTAGAAGCATCTAGGCTCATAACTTCTACAAACATCCAGGCTCATAATTTCTACAAACATCCAGGCTCATAACTTCTAGGAACATCTAGGTTCATAACTTCTAGAAGCATTCAGGCACATAACTTCTAGAAATATCCAGGCTCATAACTTCTAAAGTTGCTGGAACATTTCAAACTTCCTCTACCGACCCATAGTGCTTTAATTAGTGATATTATACGAGGGTTGTGCCGAACGTAATACAAAAGTGGGTATAACTCTTTTATTAGCTGGAAGAAGTCCTTCAAATTGCACTTGTTGGTAGAGTAACTCTTTCTGCATACAAACGTTCTGCTCAACACTGTCTCCATCACAAACGATGCATTTACGTCATCGTTGAACCCAACTCTCGAATTCTGTGTGAAAATGTCAGGTGTGAACCGTTGTACCCACTTCTCCACAGCCACTTTCACCTCGTCTGTGTCATCAAATCGTTTTCCCCGGAGACTGTCCTTCATTGGACCGGACAGGGGAAGTCGGAGGGCACCAGATCTGAGATGTACGGTGGATGGGGGACCACCTACCAGCCTAATTTGTTTATAGCCTGATTTGTTGCCAAAGATGTGTGTGGTCTCGCATTGTCATGGTGAATGTGGATCCTTTCCAGATTCTTGTTCGGTCTCTTTCTCCTTATGGCTTCTCTAAGCTTCTTGAGCGTCTTAGGATACCGCTCATTGGTCACAGTACGGCCATGTTCCTGAAAATCACGGAGAATGACACCCCTGTCATCCCGAAGAACAGTTACCATGGCTTTCTGTTCTGATCGCTGTCTCTTGAACTTCTTAGGTGTGACGCAATTCCATGGATTGATTCTTCGTTTTCAGATCGTAAAGATACGCCCACGTTTCATCCTCTGTCACCAGATCGAAAAATAAAACGTCTTCATTGGCTGCAATCGCTTCCAGCCGATCAGAGCAAACTTCCACCCTTCTCTCCTTGAAACCGGGTATCAATTTCAGAGGTACCCACTTTGCACACCCTTTCCGATACCCTAAGTCTTCCACCATCTTCTGTATGGCATTGTGACCCCAGTCCAGTTATGCAACAAGCTCACGGATTGTGACTTGTCCCTCCGGGTGAATCAATTCATCCACTCGCTGGCGATTTGTCTCAGTGGTCGTAGATGATGGTCTCCCACAGCGCGGTTTGTCTTCAATGCTGGTTTCCCCGTCTTTAAACTTCTTCATCCATCTGTGCACATTTCTCTTGTCAATAGTGTCATCTCCGTAAACATTCTGTAGCCTTCTGTGGATGTCGGACACCCTGCACCCTTCCTTTGTCAAGAACTCAATGACGGCAAGTTGCTTCTGCTTGGAATCAATTATTTACCTGCAATGAAGATGAAAGGTTACTATGGAGGGAGAGTTGCTCTATCAACATATGCAATTTGAACGAGATCTGCCAGTTAACACAAAAGTTATGCCCACTTTTGCATTACTTTCGGTACAAACCTCGTACTTAAATTACATTGCTTGTGTGAATTATTTGGTGAACGTGGTGCAAACAATTAAGACGGGTGTTTTGAGGATGTGGAAGATCGTAAAACGTATTCGTTCGTGACAGGATGAAGAAAACAGTGCAGAGAAAAGTAAACCTACCAGTGGCGAAAGTAAAGCAAGTGATAGCGATTCGATATCCACACCAAGCACAAATAGTAAAAGCCGGGAGGTAACAGACACTAGGAAGAATATGTTTTATTGGGAAGGCTATTTAGGAATGGGTTTCATTTGGGCTATTGATGAACATTGTCTCATTCCATTGTGTACTATTTGTAGCAAAAATCTAACTAATATTATATTCTTAAATATTCTTAATATAATTTGTGTTAGAATCGTTGTTTATAAATTTTTGCATCCTAATTCAATATTACTTATGTCATTCCATTCGTTCTTTTCAGATGATCTGATAAAATAAACTAAACATTGCCCAAATGCTTGAACATCGTGTAAGCCTGGTGTAATTATGAGAGCTGAGCTTCGCGATGTCTGAAGGCCTACTTCAAGGGTTACGCAAAGCAAAACGGATTGGGAAACACTGCCATAGTTACATCCTCAACCATGTCTCCCCTGAAGGGGGGTGGGTGGGTGAAGCACAGCTGAGGATACAACGCATCTCAAAATTAACAGTCCGTGGTTCAAGGTGCGAACCCCACGATCTTAAACTTAAAGCATCGCGTCGGCAAATGCCGCGGAGAAAAACACGTCACACTTCGGAAATACTTCCGACGTTTGATTACACTGCCGAAGACGAAATGGGATTCCGATCAGGTATGTTGTACTATTACAATCAAACAATAGTCAATACCAAGCTCATCGAGCAGCAGATCGGGTGGAAAAACAGGCAACATGTGTGGCTGGGTTGAGCTATGGATTTCGGATGGAAATCGTGATAAGATCAATGACCGCTATCGTAGAGAACGATCTAGTGGTTTCCAGTAGTAACAATTCCCTCCATTGCAGAGTGCATACATCAGCATTCTTACCGTAGATACATGTTATAGCAAAACGTTTTGTAAAAATAATGAATATTAGTAAAAATAATTTCATTTTATTTTTTTATGGAATTATAAATTTTACATTGTGTTTTTCTCTTTCATGTTGCTCAGGCAAACGAAGAAACAACGGAACTGTTCGGACTAATTTTTTAACTATTCGCAGCAGTCTTAACTATGCTTTAGTAGTTTAACACATAACAATTGATTAGTCTGAAGTAAAGAGTGAGTTGTTAAATGAAGCTAATTTTTTGGTTCTCACACCTAAATATCTGCATAAAATGAAGACTAATTCGTTTTCCCTAATACATATTTGATGTCTGTGTGTGTGTGGGTGTCGGTGTAGAACTGTCTGAAAGTTTTTTTTTTTTTTTTTTTTTGATTGGAGGTTTAACGACCACCGTGAGCAACTCAATGGGCTATAAGCAGTCGCCCGTCCCTAATTTAGGGTCACTGGCTCCAGGGAAGGGAGAGAGCCAGTGCCGTAAGACAAACACAACATCCATGCCTGACCGGGATTCGAACCCGGACCCCTTACGGACGAATGATCAGAGGCCAGCGCCTTAGACCACTGCGCCACCGGGGGCGGCTGTCTGAAAGTTAATGCTTAGGAATCGAATTCAGATATACAGGGTATAGAAAGCACGTTTAGTGTGTTCGTGCAGATGCATGCTTATTAAATATAAAAAATGTATTGGGAAATAAATATCATTGAGTGACAGATCCACAGCAGAAATTTTGTTCCCATTGCAGTTACGTCGCGGTAAATCCGCTTTTCCTTCGGAATTTTTTCAACCAGAAGTACATTCTTTTTCTTTCTGAACCTTCATTTTTTCTTCATTCCTTTTCGAATTCTTCTTTTACTTTTTGGTGTTTCGCCGCTTTAGCTATTTTTTTTATCCGTGCTGCTTTGATGGCGCTTCGTTAAACCACCTGACGAGTAAACGCCAACTAGGTAATCAATACAAGTGTAGCGACCAAAACAAACGTCGTTGCCAGACAGAGAAGCAGACGACATCCTAACCCGTCGGACATCGCGTTTGAGGCGTGCTTAAAGCACTCACTGGATGTGGACAATTTGTGAGGGGGATCACGAATTCAATCATATTAAGAGCGATGATCTAGATAGTTCAGTGAAGGTCGGAAACAAACCGTTGAATCCCGTACGAGGCGTTTTGTTTAAAAAAGCATAAATCTTCAACAACACAGACACGTGGTCACAGTGATTACGTGAATTTTTCGGGCTCCAGTTGCGAGGAAATAGTCTTGGTGATTAAGGCGCAGAAATGGGTTGCTCGAACACTAAACCTTTAGCAGCGGCGTCTACTTCTGGAACAGCACCTACTCCGAATCCTGGAAACTCTCAGGAACCCCCTAAACAGGACGCTGAAAGCGAAGTTCCAAAACCAGAGAACTCCGGGACGAATGTCAATGGAACATCGGGTAAGTCACTGTTTAATACGGGGAATTATAAAAACTTTTCATAGAAGAAAGAAACTGCATCGTGAAACATTCCTTACAAAGAATAAAAAGAGAATGTTTTTCAAAGTGTGATAAACTAATGCATTTGTATTTCTAAATATCATAGGAAATACTTTGAAGGTAATGATTATCAAAAACGAAAAAGCATAGCACTGTCCCCAAATTGTATGCAAATAAAACGGAGGAGTGAGCGCGTTGAGACTGAAAGGCAAAAACACATTCGGTCAAAAACTTTAAAATACTTCCTTCTTGTTCTTGTAGAAAATTGTTTTTTTTCTCTTTACTAAAATTTCCCCCGTTCGAAATTGGTTAGACGAACTCTTTTGCGTTTTTTAGACTTTCCCACTATTCTCGGCTCATCTCTAAATTTCCTGTTTCTTGTGCAAAAAGCTATATGTAGGGCAGTTTTGGCCCACTAACTTAAATTTTATTAACTTCTGGAGCGAAAAAAAAGGGCGTTTTAGCGTCTTGTTGTAGGTTGTTTACTAATTTTAATTATTTAATTTTTTAAAGTCTAATTCGTCGTTTGTTCTTTCGTTGTAAGGAGAAAATGACAGTAAGGGCGATAATATTTTTCTTCAGTCTGATTGTCCATTCGATAAAAATTAATTGCTTTTTAAACTTCACTGCCAGCGTCGAGTAAGGGTTTCAGCCAGTTAGTTATATAACCACTGTTCATTAAGAGTAGAGCCAGGTATAGTATTTTTTGGAAAAAAATACGTGGTTGAAATTTAGCCAGGCGCGACGGTATGGGTGGGTTAGTGTTTTAGATTAGACACCCTCCTTTCCCTCAAAAAATCGATAGAGCACGCTTTGCAAATAATTATGCTATGCATCTTTCGCATGCCAAGACCTTTAAGTGGAAAGAGTATCCTGGTACTTCTTGTAGATAATTTATGCTATGCATCTTTCGCATGCCGAAACCTTTAGGTCGATAGAGTACTCTGGTACTTTTTGTAGATAAATTATGCTATGCATCTTCCGTATGCCATGACCTTTAGATGGATAGAGTATACTGCTACTTTCTCTAGATAATTTATTTCAAGACCTTTTGGTGGATAGAGTATCCTGGTACATTTTGTAGATAATTTATGCTATGCATCTTTCGCATGCCAAGACCTTTAGGTGGATAGAGTATCCTGGTACTTTCTGTAGATAATTTATGCTATGCATCTTTTGCATGCCAAGACCTTTAGGTGAATAGAGTATTCTGGTACTTTTGTAGATAATTTATGCTATGCATCTTTTGCATGCCAAGACCTTTAGGTGAATAGAGTATCCTGGTACTTTCTGTAGATAATTTATGCTATGCATCTTTCTCATGCCAAGATCTTAAGGTGAACAGAGTATCCTGGTACTTTTTGTAGACAATTTATGCTATGCATTTTTCGCATGACAAGACCTTTAGGTGGATAGAGTATACTGCTACTTTTTGTAGATAATTTATGCTATGCATCTTTTGCATTCCAAGACCTTTTGGTGGATAGAGTATCCTGGACTTTTTGCAGAGAATTTATGCTATGCATCTTTTGCATGCCAAGACCTTTAGGTGGAGTTTTGTTCTAAGATATGAACAGATGTACTGTACTTTAGATTAAAGCTCTCGTCAATAGCAAGTAACCTCCCCTTGGGGAAAAGGGGTCGAGAGGAAGTCAAATTCTTTGCTACTACGCAGCGTTTTCGACATATTTGAGAAAATCAACCACATCATGTTGTACATCATTTTAAAGCTCTCGTCAACTTCAGATAACCCCCTTCCCTTGGGCCGTCGAGAGCTAGTTAACTTTCGCTACAATGTACCATTTTCGAGATATTTGAAAAAATCAACCTGGGTATATATAGCATCAAAATGCATTTTTGTAATGACATTCATCATATTTACCATCAGGATCTCGTGATTTACGATGATGTTACGTTTATGTAAAGCATGATGAAACAGTGTTCCACGATAGTTTTGTAAAATACAGTGTTGAGTGAAAATGAAATGAACTATTGTCGCATCACTTCATGGGATAGCATGCAACGCGATCCGATGGTTTTGACAATGACGCACCGTTACTCATTTTCGTTGCAAAGAACATTTTTTACGTTGCATAGCAAAAAAAAAAAAAAAAAAAAAAAAGAAAGGAAAAGGAAAAAAAAATATTTAAGCAGTTTGAACTCATTTTTTAGCCATCTAAAATTTAGAGAACTTTGATAAGACGTCCAGTGGCGCCACAGTAGTCTAAGCGCTGGCTAATGACAATTCCTCCGAGAAGGGTCCGGGTTCGGATCCCGGTGAGGCACGGATGTTGTGCTTGTCTTGCGCCACCGACTCTCTCCCTTCACTGGAGCCATTGGCCCTAAATTAGGGAAGAATGACTACTTATAACGCATCTTTTCCTTTTCCTGAAGCACTGGAACTTTATCTGTTTATTCACACTGCTTCTTCCCGTTAGTTGTTCAATAAAAGTTTAAGATAACGAACAAATTGAAAACCTGAAGATCGTTAGAGTGGAACTCTGTCTCGGGGACGTATAGATTTTTTTTAATAGTATTTTAAATATATTTCGCGGAGAGGCCATAAAGTTTACGATACACTGCAGCAAGAAAGAACGATCAAGAAATGAAAATTATGTAACATATTTCTTTAAGGTGCTTGAAAATAATTTTTTTATGAAACTTGAAAATGAATGATGCTTAAAATGATATTGACTAAACTTATGAAAGCAATTTTAGATTCTTAACGACGTTGAAGAACGCACAAACTTACTCACACAGTATAACAAATCGAAAACGATTGACTGATCTGGAGGTGTTTAGCTGCAAAGATAAAGAGTTATGTTTATCTTTGCTGTTATGTTTTGGAGATGAGTGACCCCCATGGGCTTATATGATAAATGGGTGTCGATCACCTCTAAATTAGGTCTATTGCTTTCTAGAATTGGGCCAGACACACCGCCCATCTCCGCTTCGGAGTCTCTCGAACTCGGCCCAGATCTGCCGATTGGACAGAAGTCTTCGCCTCTGCCTAATATATGACCAGCACTACGCGTTGGAAGAATTATAGGGGAGAAATATAAAATAAAGGCGCAGAAATGTGATGTAGTTACGAAAATCCATCCGCGCATGCGCAAGCTAAAATCTGACTTCAACATATAAAGAAAAACTGAATCGCAAGTGTCCTAGTGAAGAGGATTGGTAGCATTTGGTCTAGGATATCTACAGGTTACACCCCATCGTGCTATACATAATTTTAAATTCTCGTCAGTAGCAGGTTACTCCCCACCTCGTTGAGGGAGTCAAGAGTAAGCCAAAGTTAGCTACGACGCACCGTTTTCATTGAATAAAAAATACATTTTTGTAGTGGCTTTTATCACATTTACCATCAGGTTCTCGTTATTTACGCAGATTGCAATGAGATACTGTTACGTTTATGTAAAACGTGATGAAAAAATGTTCGCCGATAGTTTCGTAAAACATATTGTGGAGCAACAATGCAGTTGTAAGACGAATGAAATCTAATGCTCCATGGCAGCAGGCTCCTGCGGGAACATTATCCATGGTTGTTGATGATGAACAATGCCATTAATTGTTGTTGCTTTTCTTCATGGGATAGCATTCAAAAATCAGATTTCAACAATGGTTTTGATTATTTCCGTTACCCATTTGCGTTACATCGAAATGTTTCATTTTACTACTGTTGGGAAAAAATGCATAGCATCAAAAATGCCACGTGTTTTAGTCGTTAACTCTGCGTACATAAACATCATTTGAAAACATGGGTCGAGTTTTGTATGGCATCCAAAGACTGACAAATGTCAAATCTCTAGTAATTATGGTACTTTATATGAAATTAATATTGCATTCAAGCACATCACGGCAGCTTTTCTTGGTGTAAGTGATCATAAGTGAGTTTAATTTCTAAATATGAATTTTTATATATCGTCCCACTATGTATTGAAGTAACTACATCCTGTGTAAAACTTGTGCGTCGGGTAGTTACTGAAATTCCAACCGCTGCGGCTTTCGTAGTGTTCGAGGAAATTATAGCAAACGAAGTGAAAACTGAATTGCCGCCCCGGTGGCGCAGTGGTCTAAGGCGTTGGCCTCTGATCATTCGTCCGAAAGGGGTCCGGGTTCGAATCCCGGTGAGGCATGGATGTTGTGTTTGTCTTACGGCACTGGCTCTCTCCCTTCCCTGGAACCAGTGACCCTAAATTAGGGACGGGCGACTGCTTATAGCCCATTGTGAGTTGCTCACGGTGGTCGTTAAACCTCCAATCAAAAAAAAAAAAAAAAAGAGAACTGAATTTGATTTCAACCTTTGAAGAAATAAATAGGCTCATTTCAGATTATCATCCTACATCCTGGCTTATGGTCTTCAGCTTAACACTTTAACCTGCTGGAACGTATTAACTTGGGGTTAGCAAAATATTTTTAAATCAGTTCGAACGAATGTACATATATTCGCTATCTAAGAAGTGGGCTCAACTCGAGAGGAACAAGTGAACCTGCACAGCAGAAAGCGTTGCGTTTCCCTTAGTTTTGTCATTCAAAGAGGTTATTTACGGAGAATGATTTTCCTTAATCCTTCCTATCATATTTCCTTTTCTCCCGAAAGTACTACAAAAATGGCGAAGAACCTAAGAAAGGACAGAAAAGATATTTCAGCAACTTGCTTCTACCCAGTAGGAATGATTGGGAAAAGCTAGTCCTCCCTGTTAGGAGTATTATTAGCCTTTCCCAATCATTCCTTGGGTCAGAGAGCAGAGAATAAATAACTATAAGGGAATCAAACTACAGATTATAGGACTAAGGTCCGTAAGGGAGCACTTACTACCAGCTAAAGATATATAACCGATTCTTCTGAGATGAGAGACGGAAACGAATAGTTTTGCCATAGCTTTCGTGTAATTCAGCCATTATGTCCGCAGTTCCATTTAAGGAGGGCAGAAAATTTGGGGCACCACTTGGTTCAGATACATCGTCCGCTTAAAGGGTTAAATTAATCAACCCATCCGGGGGCGGTTGGACTTCCGTATTTTTCGTTTCACTCAATGATCTTCGTAATCTGATTATTATTTAACAAGTCAGTCTTCGCTTTCTGAGTGGAAATGTCTATCTTTAATCCGGGAGCAAAATGATATCTATACCTTCCATCAGAGGCCCGGTTCTGGTCTGGCTTGGGCTTTAGGGGCCAGGGCGGTCCCGAGAAGCAGCCTAGTCGACGCGAGCAAGAAGCATTGTTTTGCTTCAGCTAGGCGAAATCTGAAGTTGTTCAGGTTCCTTAATTGCTTAGCTTCCGTTGCTTACATGTTCATTGTTCTGGGGTATAGTAACGGCTGCGTGTTGCCGCCCTGGTGGCGCAATGGCCTAGCGGCTTATGATCATTCGTCTGAGTTGGGTACTGGTCGGAATCCAGGTGAGGCATCGATATTATGTTTGTCTTACAGCACTGGCTCTCACTGTTCCCTGGAGTCGGTGACTGACCCTAAATTAGGGATGGGCGCCAGCTTATAGCCCATGGACATGCACACGGTGGTTGTTAAACCCCCAATGAACGAATCAACAACAGCTGCGTGCTCAACCGAGAGATGTGAGTTCGATTCCCATACCATAGCGATACTATTCTTAAGTTATCTGAAGAGACGGCTACCTGATAAAGAGTGAAAGTGAAATGCTGTTTCTGCGCCGAAAATGGCATCTATCAAATGGAATACCGACTGAAATATTCTTGTAAAAAATGACATCAAACAAAAGGAATGCCAACTGAAATATTCCAGAAGAAAATGACATCGATCAAAAGGAGTACGAATTGAGATATTCTTGCAGAAACGATACCAAGCAAAAAGAATGCTAACTGAAATATTCCTGAAGAAAATGACACCAATCAAAAGGAATGGAATATTCATATAGAAAGTGATATCAATCAAAAGGAATACCAACTAAAATATTCCTGAAGAAAAGGACATCAATTTACCATAATACCAACTGAAATTTTCCTGTAGAAAATGACATCTATCAAAAGGAATGAAATATTTATGCAGAAAGTGATTTCAAGCAAAAGGAACACCTGCAAAAATATTCCTGCAGAAAATGACATCAATCAAAATGAATGCCAAATGAAATATTTCTTCAGAAAATGACATCATTCAAAAGGAGTAACAACTAAACTCGTCATGCCGAAAAGGCACAAATTAAAAAAAATACTTTATTGTACGAATAAGTTTTTTGAATAATTTTCTTCTGGGAAAGGAGCGAATGAGGAGCACTTTGTTTCTCAAAATGACCCCACCTATTGACAAGGGTACGTTAAATTTTATTTATTTATTAAAGTGAAACGCGAAAGAAAATTTGTTTACTTTATTTGATGATGTAGGCAAATTTATGAGCAAACTATAACCTACCGTGGATTCAAGTTTTTACGGTTCTTGAATTATCATTTGACTAACGATGCATATTCCTGCGAATCAGTCGTTTCAACGTATCTCAGCAATGTTTTTTACAAATGTATTCAACATATGAACGGAATCAAACATTCTATAGATTACGAATTTCATGAAATATCAAAAATGCTGAATAAATGTTTGTTCACATGGGAAAGTAAGTTAAATGTCTGATGACGAAATGAAATTAATTAAGAAAAGTTTTTTCTCTGCCTTGTATTTCTAATACCAGCAAAGTAGAAGCCGCTTTTTCCATATTTGGTCGGTTTAAAATATATAACGAAGTAAATTTCTCCGTCATTTCTGTCCACGCCAGGATTCGAACCCGGATCCTCACTCCGGAATAAGTTGCTCTACCAATTGAGCTACGCTCCCCTTATTTTTTTTTTTTTCGAAGTGCTGGAGAAGGGATTCTCTTATTTTTCCTATCTCGCGGTGTGGAAATAACATCACACCATTGCGAGATTTTGAACGGTCGGGTCATCCGGATAGTTCGGGCGCCATTATAACGAAGTAAATTTCTACGTCATTTCTATCCACGCCAGGATTCGAACCCGGATCCCCTCATTCCGGAATAAGTCACTCTACCAATTGAGCTACGCGGACGTTTGTTCTGACTCCTATCTGCCTTTATGTCGCGTGCGTCCTTCTGGCAGGTACGTCACATCTCCTGGTACGTTACAAATATTACAGTATATAGACTTATCTAAGATTAATTGGCATTCCAGTTTTACTAAATTTGCTCAGCATTCAATGAGACACATGCGAAATGTTAGTTAATTTTATGATCACTGCAAGGGAACGGTCTACTTTGTATATCAAAATGGTATCAGTTGTTTCCAGGAAAGAGCATCGTATTTGTTTTATAATTTTTTTATGTGTGTGTGTGTGTGTGTGTGTGTAAGCGGGAGAGATGGGAGCTGTGCGTTCGCATTTTATGGCAACGAGCACTCAGTAGATCCCAAAAGGCCTTCAGAAATGCACATAAGTGCTGAATGCTTTTCAGGTTTGTAATTAGTGCACGTTTCATCGCATAAATTTGCAAAACCGAAATGCATTGTAAGCCATTTTAGCCCTTGTTAATTAATCTGCTGTTGTTTTGGGTCAGAGATGAAAAATTCAACAATTATAAGCCAGGCGCCATATCGGTCTAATGCTTAAGAAGTTGTAATTGCTTGGTCATTGATATACGGTTAAATTGGATATCTTTGTGGACCGCGAATGTCCTTATGGTTAGGGCAAGCGTTTTTCAACCAGACGGTCTCGGGTTCACCCACATTATAGGCTGGGTTACTCTGATTCTCCGAATGGGTGTTTTAAGCCCTCAGACTCGAGGTATTGGATTCCTGCGACAAATAACACAACCTTTTCCCTTCGCCCGCCTTTGCTCTCTCTCTCTCTCCCTGGATGTGCTCCTTGTGACGTCATAGGCTGGCACTCCCAAATATGTCGACTCGCACTTTCCATCTGGTACTCCCACCTCTCTGATCCGTCCGCAGTGCCCGAACCCCAACTTTCACCCTAAGGTAACTTCTTCGTTTTCCGTTTTTTTCCAATCCCTTGGTATTCAGTCAGGAATTTCAGTTGTCTTCAACGTTGGGCAGTTCTTCTAACAATAAGTTCAGCTCACTGCCACTTGAGGGTTGTAATGTCGGTCATTATTTTGACCATAATGTCATCAGCTATTGTCATTATTTTGACCAGAATGGCATCAGCATCAGCTATCGTCATTATTTTGACCAGAATGGCATCAGCATCAGCTATCGTCATTATTTTGACCATAATGTCATCAGCTATTGTCATTTTCCTAATCCATGAGTTACTTTTTCTATCTTTTCTAATAACGCTAAGCATACATTTCTCCTCGCTTCTCTGAGATGCTCGCAGCTTCTGAATGTTGCTTTTAGTTAAGGACTTAAGGCCTGTGACTTTTATCCATACGAACTGACAGTACGCATTGATTAAACACTTTCGACTTAAAGAATAAAAGCAAACTGCTCTGGAAAATTGTACCGCTTCTTCTAAATGCACTACAGCAAATTTTTATACGCCTATTAATTTCTACTTCAATGTGGCACTAGTAGATATGAGTTACATTTTGATCTATATATTATATTAACAGTTACTTCTAATTTGGTCCTATCTGCAGTTCTTGTAAAATCATTGTGCATTAATTTCGTTTTCTATAATTTTAAATGTTAGTTGTTGAAATAGAACTTTGCGCTGGCTTATGACCATTCGTCCGAGAAGGGTCCGGATTCGAATCGCCGTGAGGCATGGATGTCGTGTTTGTCTTACGGCACTGACTCTGCCCCTTCTCTGGAACTAGTGGCCCTAAATTAGGGACGAGTGACCGCTTATAGCTCATTGAGTTGCTTACGGTGGTTGTTAAACTTCAATCGAAAAAAATGGAACTTTATGGTTAAGCTAATTTCTCTGCAGAACGGTAAAAGCTTTGAGCTTGTTAGTTTACTGTTAACTTCGGCTTTACTGTATAAAAACTCTCTACAGCACACAGCTTATCTCACGTAAGGTTTAACGTGACGTAATAAACTTGTAGAAACCTAAATTTATGAACAATACTCTGACAAGATTATGCTGCTAACCTAGAAGCAACCGATACCTTGGGCAAAGAATTTCAAACAAGGCCCAGAAAGAAAGAAAAAATAGGCTTATAAAACTTGGTTTGAAAGCTTGTTTGCTAAGAATATTATAATTTTAGCAGTTTGCCTTTATGTCTTAAAAGAGAAATGCTTAATAACTGCATGCTTCCAGTTCTTACTTATGGATGAAAGACAGACCGTAACTAAAAAGACAATGAGAAGTTGCAGACAATTTACAGAGGAATGAAGCGATGTATGCTTTGCGTAACTAAGAAAGATAAGATGAACGCATGGGTTATAGGGAAATAACAAGAGTTAATGACATTATAATTAAAATCAAGTGCCTTCAAATGGCAAGAACTGACCACCGTTGGACAACTGAAATATTAGATTGGATACCAAGGGCAGAAAAAGGACCACATGGAATAAGGGTGGATGGAATTTGAAAGCATGTTGGAGTGACTTAGAAGACGCAGGCTCAAGACAGAAAGATTGAAAGAGACTTGGGAAGAATTTTATCCAGCAGTTGATTGATAATATAATATGATATAATATAATATAATATAATATAATATAATATAATATAATATAATATAATATAATATAATATAATATAATATAATATAATATAATATAATACACTGAGTGGCCACTTTATTATGATCACCTGACAGTTTTGGGCAAATGAGCTATGGCTGCACGCTGTTGCCACCAGAGGGCGAGGCTAGTAAAGAAAGGAAAAGCATAGTGCTTGCGACAGTAGTAGAAGTGATTTATGGGTGACGATATGGGTAAAAAATGCGATTTGACGGACTTTCAACGTGGAATGATTGTAGGAGCTCGGAGCCATGGAGCGAGTATCACCGAAACCGCCGCATTCGTGAAATGTTCCAGAGCAGCTGTTGTTAAAGTGTTTAAAGACTGGACTGTCAGCCAAAAAACTGGGTCTCTACGTGCAGCGTGTGGTCATCATCGACTAGTGACTGCTCGGGCGGAACGGAGAGCGTACAGAGTGGTAACAGACAAAAGAAGGGCAACAGTGCAGCAAATTACAGACCATCTTAATCAAGGATCCCCTCAAATGATCTCTGCATGCACTGTTCGCCGTACACTGCATCGGATGGGATATGGCAGCCGAAGGCCTGTTCGAACACCTTTGCTGTCTGCAGTTAACAAGAGAAAACGTCTCCAGTTCGCACAAGGATTGGACAGTCGATAATTGGGAACAAATTATGTGGTCCGATGAATCACGTTTTCAGTTGCACCATGCCGATGGCCGAGTGAGAATTTGGCGGAAACAGCACGAAAGTATGGACCCCAAATGCATTGCTACAAACCTTCAAGCTGGTGGAGGCAACGTTATGGTTTGAGGAATGTTTTCCTGGAATGCTTTGGGCCATTCAATTCGTGTTGATCAACATCTGACTGGTACATCATATCTAAACATCGTTGCGGACCAAGTGCATCCTGTCATGTGGATGGTTTATCCCAATGGCGATGGCTATTTTCAACAAGATAATGCGTCCTGCCATAGTGCTCGTATTGCACAGGATTGGTTTCAGGAACATGCCGGTGAGTTTACTTTGCTTAGGTGGCCAACACAATCTCCAGATCTCAACCCCATTGAGAATTTGTGGGATAAAGTTGAACAAGCCATCAGACAGCTGGATCCACAACCCTGCAATTTCACACTCCTGGAATGTGCTATTCATCAAGCATAGTCTCAGATTCCACAAATCACCTATCAACATTTCGTGGAGTCCATGTCACGAAGAATCAACGCAGTATTAAAGGCAAAAGGTGGCCCAACGAGGTACTGAGGGGTGGTCATAATAAAGTGGCCACTTAGTGTATCATATAATATAATATAATATAATATAATATAATATAATATAATATAATATAATATAATATAATATAATATAATATATACGAAAAACATACTCACGTGTGGTGTAACTATTTAAATAACAAGTGCATGTAACAAGTATACCGTACATATAACAGAATTTTAAACCTCGCAAAAATTACGTAAAGCATTCAGAATCATCATAAATTTTTTATCGTATTTCAAAAACATGGAAACTTAAATATATTTAATGAGTTCTGTGCTTGACAGATGATGCCCTGAAATTTAAGATTACATGTCAAAATAACCCGGAAAGAATAACCAGCGTCAAAATATCCCAGTCAAAATAACCTGGCGTCAAAATAACCCAACGAAAAAAACCCGTGGTAAAAATAACCCGGCGTCAAAATAACCCATCGTTAAAATCTGGAAAAACTCGGTTTTTTGTTTCTCCTAATAGCAACGAAATGCGTTAAGAGCCGATACTTCCGCTGTGAGGTAAGTGGGATGAGCAAACCTTTCTCTCTATTAATCTTGCTTGTTGTTGTCTGAAGTGTCAGGCGTTTTGGTCGCCAAAGGGCTAACAGAAAAGAGTTGGATTCATCGTTGTCGCACGTTTTCGGAAACTTTGTAATCGTATCGAATTCTGAAATAATGGCGAGGAGAGCATGAGCTTCTTACCCGTAAAAATTAATAATTAATATCTAAAATGTACATGTTTGTATTTTTTAGATACTGATTATTATAGTCTTTTTTATAATTAGCGCAACTGAGATATGACAATTAACGCCACATTTACGTCCAAATAACAGCTGTATTACTTCGCGCGCAAAAGCATATCCATGCATCCACTCTTGCTGACAGCAATATAAATACAAATTTTCACAATACCAAAATTATATGCATTCATAATATTCCTAAGCAAATGAAATAAAAAATGTTCAATTGAAATTATTAATTTCAAAATATTAAAAATATTATTTCGGATACTTAAATACTTTTGACTAATGAATAAAGCTTTCAAAGATGTTAGATGCGCTTTCAAAAGACCTTTTATCGAGCACAATAAAAACACACTGAATAATTAAACGATGTCTGATTAGGTTAAATGCACTTAAAAATAACCAAGATTATAATTGTCACGAATTGTTATCACATGCGCTGACAGTCTGTAAATGAATGCAAAGAAATGTCATTTTCCTCCATAAGTACGTCTTGTGCGAACTCCTGGAAAACGGGTTTGCACTTGGCGTCGCTAAAAGACCTCTTCTGATTCCATTTGTCTGTTATTTTTTATGTTATTAGTAATTTAGTTTGCAACAAGCATGGTATCCGGCAAACGTAAAATAAGGGAAGAAGTGTATCTGAAATATTAAAAACATATTTCATATTTGCCACAAAATTTCGTATCGTAACTCTAGTTAGAGCTACCAATACCAGTGAGATACACAGTCACATGTTTGTGAAGTTTCTTTCTCAGCCTTCTATCTGTTTGTGTGGGGGGAGGATGAAGTTAAATCATAAATTTTATCAATTTAAGTAGGCATATAAATTTGGGAAGGGATACTCTAATCCTACCTGCTAATTCTGGACTAGAATACTGCATACAGTCTTAATCCTAAGGGGACTACGACACGATACAAACAAATGGTGTCAAGAAATTGTAAATTTTCCAGGGGGGGGGGGGAGCTGGTTACTGTCGTTCCACCAGCACCCCAAACTATGATGCTTTTCTTTTAAATAATTTGAAAACTAAGAGGGTTCAAACAAAAATATTTTCGATCATTCGGTTACATGTCAAGATAACCCGGAAAAAGTAACCCGACCTACTTCGATTTTGGGGAGATCAACTGAAATCTACTCAGTAACTTAACGGTGACCCTGGGGTTATTATGACGCAGGGTTTTTTTTTTTTTTTTTTTGCTAGTTTTTTTTTCACGCTAGGTTATTTAGACTCCGGGGTGTTTTAACTGAGTTATTTCTAAGCTGGTTATTTTTTCCGGGTTATTTTGACGGCACACCAAAATTTAATTCAAATGAGTAAAAAAGAGCGAGTCGATGTCTGTATGAGTTAATTGCTTGTGCAAGCGTCAGTGAATTTTTCTATATATCTATAAACTGGTCTGTATTGTTTGGCTTTTTATGTTTCGTCACTGAATAAATTCATAAGTTACTGATGTCATATTTCTTTGCTTCAGATATAAGCTTATGTTTACCCTATTCTTTCAACCCAAATTATTTTAAATGTCACACTGACTGAAAACGTATTTTTCCCATGGGAAACAAGGGTAGTTCTAATGATAAGGCAAATAGTGTATGAATGATTCATGATAAGTATGGTATTAATTTTAAAGTATTTGAGATATGTTGATTGCGTGTTTTTGTAAATATCGTTTAATATGGTACATGTAATAACAAACGCGTAGAAGTGCTCTGCTGGCTTTATTTCTGAGAAATATTTCTTTCTTGACGTTGCATATCGATTTCTGTTCCTATTGTGTTTCACGCCACTGTTTGAAATGGACCGCCTTTATTTCCGAATAAGAGAATCGACAATTTCGTGACAAGTTCATCGATTGGAATCCGTTAGAATTCCCTTGAAAGTGACACAGCCTGCCGCCGAAATGAGGCTCCAAAAGTCTGCTGAATAATGAGCTCCAGTCATTACTTCCGTATATTGACTCAGTCTAAGAACAGAACAGACTGTCCTCAAATCTCCTACCTACTTCGCACTGCAGGAGAAATCATTTTCTGATTCAAACACAGCTGCTACGGTTTTTGACCTCATAGCTTTATATCTGCAAAGATGTCGTTGACCTGGAGAGATACGGAATAATTTTATATGGGTTCTACTTTCAGTCTTTTTTTTCTTTTTTAATTTGAGTTATGTTTCTAAAGAGATGCTAGACGATCTACTTTCGGATTTTTGCTCCAACTGTAGACACAGTGTAACTCTTTTCCAGATTTACCATCAAACGCGTCATTATCAAATAACAGTTTGTCTTATATTTAACGCCTTTTTGTATACTAAGACAACATTTCATTAAATGCGAGGGTTGTATCGAAAGTAATGAAAAAGTGGGCATAACGTTTTTTACTAACTGACAGATATCGTTCAAATTGCACATGTTAGTAGAGTAACTCTTTCTCTACTGTAATCCTTCTTCGTTTCAGGTTAATAATGGATTCCAAGCAGAAACCACGTGCCGTCATTGAGTTCTTGACGAAGGAAGACTGCAGGCTGTCCAAAATCCACAGAAGACTGCCGAATGTTTACGGAAATGACGCCATTGAGAAGAGCAATGTGCGCAGATGGATGAAGAAGTTCAAAAAGGGGGAACCAGCATTTAAAACAAACCACGCAGTGGGTGACCATCATCTTCGACCACTGAGACGAATCGTCAGCAAGTGGATGAATTGATTCGCGCGGCGAGACGAGTCTCAAACCATGAGCTTGTTGCACAACTGGACTGTGGTCACAATGCCATACAGAAGATGGTGAAAGACTTAGGGTATCGGAAAGTGTGTGCAAACTGGGAACCTCGGCAGTTGATACCCGATTTGAAGGAGAAAATGGTGTAAGTCTGTTCTGATCTGCTGGAAGCGTTTGAAGATAATGAAGACACGTTTCGTTTCTGATCTGGTGACAGGGGATCAAACGTGGGCGTACGTACCTTTACGAACCGGAAACGAAGAAACAATCCATGGAATGGCATCACACCTCTTCATCAAGGCCTAAGAAGCTCAAAAGCTAGCGACTCGCACGGAAAGTCATGGTGCCAGTTTTTTGGGGATAGCAGGGGTGTCATTCTCCTTGATTTTCTGGAACCTGGCCGTACCGTGACCGGCAAGCGGTACATTGAGACACCCAAGAAGCTTAGAGAAGCCATAAGGAGAAACAGACCGAACAAGAATCTGAAATGGATTCCTATTCACCATGACAATGCGAGACCACACACATCTTTTGCAACAAATCAGGTGATCAGCAAATTAGACTGGTCGGTGGCACCCCATTCACCGTACAGCCCAGATCTGGTGCTCTCGGACTTCCACCTGTTTGGTCAAATGAAGAACACTCCCCGGGGATAACGATTTAATGACACAGACCAGGTGAAAGTGTCTGTGAAGAAGTCGGTACAACAATCCATACCAGAGTTTTTTCAAAGAGGATTGGAGAGTTGGGTTCAACGATGGCGCAAATGCATCGCTTGTGGTGGAGACTATGTTGAGTAGTACCTGTGGATAGAGAAAGAATTACTCATCAACATGTGCAATTTGAACTACCTCTGTCAATTAACAAAACAGTTATGCCCTCTTTTGTATTTCTTTCAGTATAACCCTCGTATTTGATGCAATGAAATTTCACCTAGCAAATTAAAACGAAGATACAGCAACAATTTTACTTAAGAGACTACTAAACTGTGCAAATGAAAAGCTCAGTTTTGCTATTGAAAAGTAAATATCTTTATTTACTGGTCGATACTCTGCGTTGCAATATCCTCCCAGTGAAGCGTGAAGGCTTAGCAATTTGCATATAAGTTATTGCACCTGAAAATAGTCAAATTTATGCTACGCTATAAGCGCTTTTAACTTAACGATATAACATTTCAGTACTCATTCAGTAAATCAGAAGATCATAGTAAGTTCTATTATTTAAGTTCAACTGAGCCTGTTGTCAGTATGGTATACTTGTGTCAAAAATTTGGGTTTTCTTAGAAATAAAAACGTCAGAAATAAAAGGAGAAAACACGGAAATAGAATATTTTGCACTTTTACAAAAGAATCAGCTGAAGCGGCGAAAACTGGTTATGAAAAGGCAGACTGCCATGAAATAGCTGTTCTAAAGATAAACGTGGCAAAATAGAAGGATTATTTGTAACGTACACAGCTTTTCCGACATTCTGATTTCGGTGACATCCAAATTTTGATTGCACAAGTGAAGCTTTTAAAGCCAAAAGTCAGGTCTGAACACTTATGAGTTTATCCTCTCTGGGTTATGACTGGTAGTCAGTCAGGTAATGGCAATAATTTTCCCTTCCTAACCAGTTTAGCAAACAATAAAATTCCCTAGACAACCCAGGAAATCACCAAAACGACGCAAACCTATGGTGATGGTCATAGTGTAGGATAGGTAACCAGATAGGAAATCATTAAAAAGAGACAGCTTTTAATAAAAAAATGAAAGTTTTAGGATATATACGAGGGAGGATCGAAAAGTAACGCACAGCATTTCTTTACTCTTTGCAGGTTGCAGTTTGGTAGACAATCGAGTTTGAATATCACACTATAGACCGGTTTTGACCGGTTTTGCTGGATCAGGTGTCGCTGTGGTGGAATACAGTGCGTACGACGGCGGCACAAAGATGTCGCGTTTATTAGCGTCGTCTATGGATGAAGAGCAACGCGGTGTAGTCCGATTTTTGTGGGCTAAACGGAAAACTACGATGAAATTCTCAAAAACTGGTCGAAGTGTATGGTGGTGATTGTCTGGACTGCACCAACAGCGCTAGATGGTGCAGTTTCCTTGCAAAGAGCCGTACAACCTTACCGATTCCCCACGTTCCGGTCGACCTGTAGCCACGTCATCACCTGCTACTGTGAGAGGCATTGAACAGGCAATTCTGAGTGACCGCGGATCCATCTGCGCACATTGGCAAAGTTCAACATTCAGAACGGTATAGCATACGATATTATGCATGACAAATTGCAATTTCGAAAGGTCAGTGCGCGATGGGTGTCCAAGAACATGAGAGACAAATAATAAGTACACAGTTGACGTGGACCAGGAACATCAAATAGAAGTCATCGCTCTTTCCACGTTTTATAAGTGAGTCACGGAAAAATTTATCATCGGCCGCCACCGGGAATCGAACCCAGGGTCTTCCAGTTACGCGCCGGATATGCTTCCACTGCACCACAGCTGCCTCGAAATTCTCCAGACTCACAAACGACAAACTGCCAAACCACATGGCTGGGGTTTTTTTTACTCACTTATAAACGTGGAAAGAGCGATGACTTCTATTTGATGTTCCTAGTCCACGTCAACTGTGTATTTATCATTCATTCGCCTTCTAGTTATTTGTTCAGTTGCTGCTGCTCATCTTTCGTGAATCCCCAGCATTGTGCTGCGCTCAAAAAAAAAAAAAAAAAAAAAAAAAAGAAAAAAAAAAAAACCCAACAACCTTGCTATGCAGTATAGCATTTTGTCTTTTGTGAGTCTGGAGAATTTCGAGGCAGCTGTGGTGCAGTGGAAGCATATCCGGCGCGTAACTGGAAGACCCTGGGTTCGATTCCCGGTAGCAGCCGGTGAGGAATATTTCCGTGACTCACTTATAAACGTGGAAACAGCGATGTCTTCTATTTGATGAACACGAGAGACGATTAGAAGGGTCAGAGTATGACGTCATCCTTTGACCACTTGATGCGTTACGCAGAAGACGGGCATGAATTTCTGGCTGGTATTTTAACAGGAGATGTGTCCTGGGCGCACCACTACACTCCCGAAACACATAAGGCTAGTATGGTGTGGAAACTTTCCGACTCCCCGCTACCAAAAACTTTCACACAAAATGTCTTCGAAACGGTATTCTGGGATACGCATGACGTTCTCCTGGCGGAGTTTTGTCCAACGGGGACTACTGTGAATGCCAAAACCTACGCCAACACACTGACAAAGTTGCGTCGTGCCGTTCGTGACAAGTTACCTAACAGAGACGCTGCAAATACCAGACTGTGCTTCATGACAACGCTCGCCCATATGTTGCACAACACGTTCGTGATAAGATTGAGCAATTTAGCTGGCAGGTGCTTCAGCACTCACCGTACAGCCCGGACCAGGCTGCTTCAGACTTTCATCTGTTTGGTCTCTTGAAAAGATTCCTGGGAGGCCAATGCCTCGATTCGGCTGACGAAGTCAAATCGGCTGTCCGCAGATGGCTGTACGCCCATTAAACGGACTTTTATGAACAAGATATGCTAAAACTTGTACAAAGCTGGGATAAATGTCTCAAGTGTCTCGGATCTTTGTTAAAAAATAGCTAAGAAATGTATTTTCACTATATATATGCTTTGTTTTGCCTATCTATTAAACATTTGCCTCCCCCCCCCAAAAAAAATAGTGTGCGTTATTTCCGATCCACCCTCGTACACGTGAGGTTGAGAAGGTCGTTGTCATGTCTGGCAGGAGGCTACCTCATTAATAGATGTGTGAGTTCATTCATTGCAGAGTAGGAAGTATGTGCGGAAGGAGTGGTTTTTCTTCTTGAGTAATATATATCAGGCAATCCCCAAAATACTGTCGTTTTTTCAACGTGTGAAGAAAAGAAAGAAAAACGTTCCTGGAACGGATGTTTTACTCCATATAATAAGTACCCCCGGTAGTTACAACCTTCTCCCATCGATTTACAAGGTTTTGAATCCCAGACTTGTAGAATTCCATGGGTTTTGATGCAAAAAAGGCAGAAAGGGTTTGCCGTACCTCCTCCACATTTCGAAGTGTAGTTCCAGCAAGATAGTTTTGCGGGCTTCGAAAGATGTGTTAGTCGGATGGGGTGATGTCAGGGGAATATGCTGGATGCGGAAGATTTACCCATCCGAAGTCCTACAACGTGGCACTGGTCATTGTCGCTGTGAGTGGTTTTGCGTTGTCTTTCTGCAGAAGCACGCCTTTATGATATACGAGTGCTGGACGTTTATCCTGCAAAGCAGTGCGTAGACGCTGCAGTTGCCTACAGTAGACTTCCCCTGTAATGGTTTTGTTGGGTGGAGGCAGCTCGTAATGGATTATGCCTTGCATATTCCAGCACACAGACATCAAAACCTTTTGTGGGAAACGTCCTGGTTTCGCCACTGCTGTAGGTACATTCCGTTTGGAAAGCCACTGCCGTTTAAGCTCAATGTTGTTATAAATAATCCATTTTTCATCGCCCGTGACAATTCTGTGCAAAAACGGCTCCCTTTTTTCACGGGAGAGCAAAGAAGTGCAAATATCCACACGCTGTTGCAGCTGTTGTGGACTGAGATCATGGGGTTCCCACGTATCCAGTTTCGACACATAACCGAGCTACTGCGCAAATGTCGGTTAACAGTGGAATGGATTGAATGAACAAGTGTGGCCAGTTCCTCGACTGTTGCCTGCGGATTTCAATCAACAGCAGCTTTCAGCATGTCGTCATCCAGCTCAACAGGCCGTCCGGGTCGCTGCATATCCTTGAGGCTGGTGTCCCCTATTCGAAATTTCTGGAACCAACGTTGACATTTCCTGGCCTCCAGGTTACCCGGCCCATATACGCTGAATGTTCATGGAGGAACTCATACAGCATAATGTGCTTAATGTGGTCTTCTGACACTGCCATTTCATATGCGGTTTAAGTACACAACGACTGCATCTAGAACTCCCGTTTGCGGTCTCAAGAGACTTGAAGGTCTGCTCGCATCATTCCTCTTATACTCCCCGTGGTAGACGTCATAGTCTGGGCACAGGGGAAATCACTACTGTTGGGCTTGCACAAAACGACATTACTTCTAGGATGACCTGATAAGTGTTTACTTGGTTAGACGTGGGATAGGGCGCTGGTGCGTATCACGTATTCTATTTGGCTGACTGCGTTTTAATTCGGTTTTGGTTATTTTAGGAGTTATTATTATTTTAAGTGTTTTTGTTTCGTTGCTTCACTACAAAAGTTTCACTTATTTTAAGTGTTTTTTTATTTCATTGCTTCATTTTGTTTATAAGGGTAGTTTTTTTCCTTTGTATAACTTATGCGATGATATATGCTAGATTTCTGTGTGGAGATTCCTTTGAATGAATTTACCACTGGAGCAAAAATCTCTTCTGTGATTAGCTGTCTGGACTTTGCTTTGTTTCCGCTGTAGCTGACTGCGTAACTCGAATGTGGCTGAGGTTTTTTAAATGGATTTGGGAATATTTTTATAAAAAGTTAGAAATCGAGTTTATGTTATTTGGGTTTCTTTCTGAATAGTAGTCAGAACATCTCAACAAGTCTGTGCTACCTAAGGAGGTTAGAACAGATGGAGTAAGGGCCAACTGTTCACTCTGTGTAATCAAAGTGAAGCCACCGAAACGTCACGATCAGGACGTCACAGCCAATCACAGTCTCTGCCGCCATGTTGGTGAGACGTTTGAGCATTAAATTCGTCTGCTGAAAGTGCTTCAAGTTTGTGACGGTATCCTTACTCCTCGTATTCTAACATCCTTAGTGCTAAAAGCCTACCTAGATTGAAATGGCACCACGTTAGAATCCATCCACACCGCTGTGTACTGTGCTGAAGTTGCAGTCGCAAGACTAAACGGGAAAACACTGTCCATCAGAAGGAACAAAACACCAAGAAACACGTTCTACCAGCATCGCAAAGAAGACTGCAGGGCCGAGTTGATGAACTCCGGAAGAAAATCCGCCAACTCACACAATGCATAATGGTAAATAGATCAAACTTAACATTACCAAGAAATGCATCAAAGGTGAAGAACCACCAGAATGTGAAGCGGTAGAAAAATTCTGTAGTAACCTCTGGGTAAAGAATACGAACGACAACAGCAAAGCCTCGTTACTACAGTAAGAGAAAAGGACAGCGAACCAATATCAGGAGATGGCCGACTGGAATATCACAACAGAGGACCTTCAGCAAGCCATAGCTAAGAAACACAGCTGGGAAGCACCAGGTGTTGATAACAGCCACAACTCCTGTTACAAGAGGTTCACCTGTATATACAAATATCTAGCAGGTCAACTGACCAATATAATCCAAATTCCAGCCCTAATCCCGGATTTCCTCAGCCAGGGAATAACGATACTAACTGCGGAAGATGAGGACACAAGAAACCGCGCCAACTCTAGACCAATAGCGTGTCTATCTACGCTGTGTAAGATCCTAACAGAGTGCATCATTAATCAGGTAATGAGGAACGTAAAAGGACAAGCGATTATGGCAGAACGGCAAAAGGGATACCAACAGGACTGTAGGGGATGGAAGGAACAGCTTGCCATCGACGACGCTTTCAAGATGCACAGGAACATGTAAACAGCATACATAGATTACCGTAAGGCCTACGATTCCGTACCCCACAGCTGGCTCATAGAGGCCTTTGAGATCTACAGAATAAGCCCTGCAGTCATCAATTTTCTTGAAGCGGCGATGACAGGGTAGAAGAGAACAATCAAAGTGGATAACATAACGACCAGTCTCATTCACATAAGGAGAGGCATCTTCCAGACAGATTCACTTAGACCACTATGGTTCTGTCTAGCACTTAATCCTCTATCAACCATGATCAACGGAAGTAAGTATGGGTTTACCAAAAAGTGCAACAAAAGAAACAAGTACAAGCTCTCTCACCACCAGCAGCTAATCCGGATCACCGAGGGCTTCAGCAATGACATCGGGATGGAATTCGGCCTAGAGAAATGCAAGACACTAGGTATGAACCAAAGAAAACATGATGCATGTAGCTACCAACTCAAGACCGGAAAACAGATGGTAGCTATGGAGGAAGGAGAAGCCTATAATTACCTTGGTATGCTTCAAGCACAACTCCTAGAACACAAAGAAATCAAAAACTGCCAAGTACAACCAAAGCCTGAGAAGAATAATGAACACCAAGCTCAACGCTCGCAACATCACTAGGGCTGTCAACACATACAGTTTCAGTCCTCAGATATTACTTCGGAATTATGAAGTGGGCCATAACAGAGCTTGAGGAAATAATGCGCAATACCAGGACAACCCTCACGCCGGCACCACCCGAAGTCAGCTGGTGAAATGGTGACTATTGGACGGGAAGAAGGAGGAAGGCGAATGATTGATCTCCTGGAACACCGAGACAAAGAAATCAGCAGCCTCAGAAAATATTTCCATCAGAACAAAGGGCCTCTTCACCAAGCGATAAACCAGAGTGACAAGTACATATCCTTAGACCTCTCTACTTAAAACATCGATATTGGAACGAGGGAGCCAAAAGAAGAAGCTTCGGGCAAGAAAATCCTACTCGGAATGCACTATACAACGATCTGCAATCCGACCATGTGGATAACACTGCCTCCAATGCATGGCTAACAAACGGATCACTCTTCCCAGAGACCGGAGGGTTCCTTATGACTATACAAGATCAAGTTGTAAACACCAGATATTACCGGAAGCATATCCTGAAGGACACGTCAGTGGAAAACGACACATATCGGAAAAGCCGTGAAGCACCAGAGACCATCCAACATATCATAGCAGGGTGCAGAGTCCTCACACAAACAGAGTACACGAACAAGCACAATCAAGTCGCCAAGATCGTCCATCAGAAATTGGCAAGAAAGCGCCACCTCATTAAAACGGAGTCTGTGCCCTACTACAAGTATGAGCCAACAACACTTCTAGAGAACAACACCCACAAGATGTACTGGGACAGATCGATCAGAACATATAAGACCATCCCCCACAATCGGCCCGACATCGTTCTGGTAGACAATGAGGAGAAGTCAACATAGCTCATTGACATAGCCGTGCCCAACACTTTGCAATATCCAAAAGACGCACGGAGAGAAGCTGTCAAAGTATAACGACCTACGATACGAAGTCAAGGAAATGTGGCATATGGAGAACGTCACCACTGTCCCCATAGTAATATCAGCCACAGGAGTTGTACCCAAGACCATTTGCAGCTTCATACAGACACTAGACCTTTAACCTAACAACTACATAGAACTACGGAAGGCAGCTATCCTGAACACTTGTAGGCTAGTAAGGAAGTTCCTGGACAACTGAGAGAAAGAAATACCACGTCCCAGACTTGGTACGTAATGCCCGTCTTGGAAGGAAGAGAAAAATCTCAGGAAGAGGCGGAATCTTTTCTTTATTATCAAAATAATAATAATAATAATTAATAATAATTAATAATAATAAGAATAAAAAGAAGAAGAAGCCATAACAGTCATTGAAAATCAGAAGTCTGGATAATTGATATATCAATACCTGAAGATGCCAGAATCAATGAAAAAGAACTGGAAAAAATTACTAAATACGGAGACATTTCTCTAGGCCATAGAAGCTACCCCACGATGGACTAAACACACAACGGTATTCCCCGTTATCATTGGGGCACTTGAAACAATGCTAAAAAATTTGTGAACCATTTCAAAAAATTGCAGCTTTCTGATATACCACCTACAGAACTGCAGAAAACAGCTTCACCTGGGATTTTTTATATTTTACGTCCATTCCTGGCTGATACTTAGGTCTCCGGTAGAAACTCGTATCAGTTTAACAACATCAGTCAACCATAATTTTGTTGTTTGTGTTCGTTTGTCATATGCTGCGTTTCATATATTTCGAATAAAGAAGGTAATATAATAATAATAATATTATTATTATAAGACACTAGATTTATGATGGCTCATCAAGATAAGGTAATTCTAGCCAAAAATTAGGGAAAATCGATTTCGATGGAGGACATGCAAGATGACAAATATACACGTTGTGGTATGCACGGCGAGACCATCAAACATATCTTCTATGCATACGCCACACTAGATAGCGTTAATTATAATACACAGCGACACAAGAACTTTACTAAGTTAAAACATCAACAATTATCTCAGGGTACAAGACTCAGAATATAACAGCTGAAAGATATAGTACGGTCAGAAGTACCATATTATATGCATCGGCCGTTCAAGTTTTGGACTGCAACAGTGCAAATTTTTTTAGTCCATGGGATCAAAGTAAACATATTTATCTCCTTCAATCATCCAGACACAGTACTATATGACGAAAGACAGAAGGTATCAGTCGTAGCTGATATACATATATCGGTACCGCTAGAGCGTAACATCTGTTTAGATGTCGAAACTGAAAACAGTTTATATGAATCCAATAATTACCTTTACAACTGGCATAATTGCTCTGACTCATTTTTCTCGTCTTGATGCTTTGTGCTTAAGGCCCAAATCCGGAAGGCAGTGCTTCTTCGTACGAGTCACATAGTAAGGTGAATTTTAAACCATGAATGATTCTGGCAAATGCACATGCATGCCTCAGAAAACCTGAAAATTACATCGTCATGGACCGGGAATAGAACCCGTAGCTCTCGATTTACGTTCAGGAATGCTACCGTTACACCACCCAAAACAAAGAATATCCAAGCAACTGAGGATGTGCTTCAAGACTCAGATGAAACGGTCCGCCGTGCGCAAATCGAAGCATATATGATCCTTCATCTTAGCAACACGGGAGCAGAAGGGGAGTCCCCTGAAGAAATAACTCTTCAGAAATAAATAAGAACCAAATGGCATCCCTCTGCCTGCACATCCATTTGGTTATCATGAATGACTATGTCTGTACTTTATAACGTAATTGTCTTTCCGCTGTAACTTAGTCCTCACGTCAGTAATTACGTTGTATCTGCTAAAGTCAAGTGTAATACGTAGTGCGATCAAAAAGTTCGGAGACTAGGTCCGTAGCTCGCCAACAGATGGCAGTACGCGGATGCGCGAGCAGCGGTCAAGGGCAGTGATTTTCATGAGTCATTGAATGCGTCGTTTTGTGAACATTGGGAGCTGTGCTACACGATATTTGCTGACCACGTGCAGAACACAGCTGCGTTTAGACTGTAAACTAGAGCAATGAGAGAACATCAAATTCTGCGTCAAACTCTGCAAATCGGGAACGGAGACGCATGAGCGGCAGGCTTATGGCAATGAAGTAATGAGTCGTGCCAGGTGTGTTGAGTGGCAGAACCGCACTAGAAGATGACGAGAGGTGAGGGCGACCCTCCACGAGCAACAAACGCCCCGGATATATGGACACAATTTGAGAACTGTGGCATGAGGAGCGTCGTAGAACCGTTCAAGACATTGCTACCATCGTCAATGTGTCATACGGAACAGTGCAAGAAATTATGACGTCGGTTTGAACATGCACCGCGTTGCTGCAAAGTTTGTGCCAAAGATTCTGAACCTCGAGCAGAAAGCGCTCCGTGTCGAACTGTGTCAAGATCTCCGCCAGCAGGTGGTGAATGAACCAACGTTGCTGTCGCGGGTCATCACTGGGGACGAGACTTGGGTCTACGGCTACGATCCGGAGATCAAACAACAGTCGTCGCAGTGGAAGGGCCCGGCATCTCCATGACCAAAGAAGGCCCGACAGGTCCGGAACGCAACCAGAAGCATATCATCATGTCATATGTAGAAGATGTTTTAGGAAGGGTGTGTCTGACCCCAGGTCTTAAACAATCCTTAGAAATAGGGAGCTAGGAGATCTGGGCTAGAGTACCCGATAGGAAAGAGACACGGAAGCGAGGTAGAAAGGGGGAGAAAGACGCCCTTATTTATTACCGGGGGCCAGTACCCGGGGTCCGACGGCTTAATGTGCACATCCGACGCACGGCGGGTATTCAGTGGTTCGAACGTTCGTACCTGCCCAGAATCGAACCTGAGGTTGTCTCCATGGCAATCACGAACGCTGACCACTAAGCCACCCGAAGGCCCCCTCAACCAGAAGCATAGTCGTCGTGATCTTCGACATTCGTGGGGTTGTGCACCGTGAATTCGTCCCCCAGGGCAAGATCCTCACCGCTCTTTTTTACTGCAATGTTCCGTGGCGTCTTAGGGAGGACATTCGCCGCAAACGACCTGAAATGTGGCGCAGGGGCGATTTCCTGCTCCATCACGACAATGCAGCAGCTCACAGAGCGTTAGCAACACGCCAGTTTTGCAGCCGCAACAGCATGATTACCCTTCTCCGTCCACCTTACTCGCCGGATTTATCAGCCTGCGACTACTTTCTGTTGCTGAAGATGAAACTGAAGCTGAAGGGTCGTCGTTTTGAAACCGTGGACGAGACCCAGCGAGAATCGCAGACGTAGCTTCACACGATTCGCTAACGGGACTTCCAGGGAGCTTTCTGACAGTGGCAAAAACGCTGGCAGCGGTGTATCGCTGCTGCCAAGGAGACTACTTTGAGGGAGATCATAGCCAGACTTAATTAACGTAAGTACTTTGTTCAATATTGACCTCGTCTCGGAACCTTTTGATCGGACCTCGTATTAGAAGGTACCCGAACACAACACAAGAAAGATGTCATTTGTAGCACTTACAAATACGTTTTTTGCTTGCACGATTTGTACTCCACCCTAACATCCAGTTTATTGGCGTACTCAATACAGAATCAGTAATTTAATATCTAATCGCAGTATAACAGTACGTCTACCATCAATAACATCAAACCCCTAAAACATTCGCTGCATTGCCTTTTTATCTATCGTTCTAATCCGTCCAAACATACGTCACTTGTTCCGACCTCAATGTGTTGCCAACATCATTCTCGTTTGAGGGAAAACACGTAACGTTAAGGTTTGAAAATGTCTAAGAGAACGAACTCAAATTTACATAAAAAAAGAAACTCAAAAGGAAAGTTAAAATTAGAATATGCGTTACAACTTTATTTTACGTCCCTATTGGCAAGGGTACAATATTATAAATTCCATTGTTATAGTTAAGAAAAAGATAATAATATTGTATAAACAATGATTAAGGTGTTCCACCTAAAATCTCTGCCTTATGTTTCCAATGGTAAAACTTGCATACTTATTTTTTCACAATTAAAGTATTCCCAAGGATGAAAATTTGCTCACTGATAAAACAAACTTTGAGCTATAGCATGGGATACTTAATACTTGCTGAAACATAACCATAATTAAGCAAACCAATATTTGTTTGTCTATTGACGTTACCCATGTACAGCTCACGCCATCTATTAACAAGTCTGAACATTACTCAAAGAAAAAGAATTGATTTTTAATATAACTATGGTTATATTTTAGCAAGTATTACGTATCCCATGCTATAACTTAAAGTTAGTTTAATAGATTTTCATCCTTGGGAATACATTAACTGCGAAGAAAAAATGTAAAGAAGTTTTACCATTGGAAACATTATGCAGAGTTTTTAGGTGGAACCAACCTTAAAGATAAGTTTGAATACACAGAATAAAATTTGTATATTTTTTTCTACCATCATCTTACCTTATTTGATTCATAATGGAGCAACAACTGTTCGTTATCCTGGATTGTGTGTCAGTTAAACCGTATGATAAATTTGTCCGTCAATTCTATTTCATGTTCATATGGCGCGATTTTCTAAGTTATCAGTGACCCAGGAGATGAAACAAAGTGGTTTTGCCTGTCGTGGTCTTGGTAATGTAATGATTCTGGTGTAACTCTTCAGTTAATCGATTTTCACTAGCTCATTGCAAAACTTTCGACTAACCCTCAATAATCATGTTTTAAAAAATACACAATCGCATTTTCCTTCGTGTAATTCGCAGGCTTTCAAATTTAGGGAATGAATCGCCGTATAACTGGTTTCCGTTATGTCGAGATTCCCGGGATGACCAAGCGGTCCAAAAAAGTAGGGAAATGATCTTCTCATTAAAATACATATCTCACTTTTAAATGTTATTTTGCCTCTTTCAGGTGAATAAAGAGACTGAAATTTAGAATTTTTTCAGCATTACCTGACAGTTCCGCAGTTAGATTCAGAAGTGTGAGGTTCCATTGTTAGACACGAGGCACTCAAGAAAGTTTGTGACGCTGAGCTTCTCACAGCACGTGATCGCCCGCGAGAACAAATTATATCTCCTTCCCTTCATCGTATTTTCTGCCAGAATGCTCATAAGTTAAACAAAAAACAACAAAAAAAAACAGAACTTATTTCCAACTGTTTGCGAACCTTCGCCTTCGTACTACGTTACTTTCTTTTCTGTTATTAAGCTACTTCTGGTAAATTTTCCGACCTCTCTTGACAATTACCTTGCGGATTTTTAACAAGTTAGTAAAATCATGCAATGCATTGATTATGATACGATTTCCAACATACCAAGAATCATTACTCAAGTTATGAGGATAATGGCTGTGGAATAAATCTCGCTCCTGTATCCTGACCTTTGACTCCATTTTGATGATATTCAACAGAACCAATTCAGTACATTTCCGGAACAACGTGATAAAGTTTTGTCGCAATCGAAGCATTTTTACGTAAGTTATAACGCATAAGAGCAATGGAATGGATCTCGCTCTATGTTCTGACCTTTGACCCCATTTCATCCATTTTCAAGAGGGTTCCTATCCAGCTGGTCTCCTACCACATACTAAAATTTTATCGAAATGGAACCATTTTTACGCAAGTTATGACGCAAAAGAGACATGGAATGGATCCCGCTCCTATGTCCTGACCTTTGAACTCATTTTGTCGATTTTCAATAGGTTTCGTTCCCAGGTGGTCCCCTACAACATACTAAAATTTCATCGAAATCGAACTATTTCTACGCGAGTTATCGTGCAGAGGAACGGACGGACGGGGGGACGGACAGACAGACGTACGAAGCTTTAGCATATACGCTTCTTCTACCAACGATTGGAAAGCGTAAAAAATGAAACGCCGCAAAAACGTTATTTTGTTTTTAAACTTGAGTATTATCCGCGCCTACGTATAATCGCCAGAAAGGAAATACACTGCCGGCCACCTAAAATGCCACACCCAGAAGGACACGAGATAGCAAAGCCAGATTTACTGGACACATAATAATAGATACAAAGGTGAAACGATTGAGCTTACAGGCCCGTGCGACTTGCGGAACACGCAGACATAAATAGTTCGTGTGGGCCCCATGGCTGGCAATAACGACCGCTACACGCCGCGACATCGAACGAAAGAGGCTTTAGAGATGGGCTTTGGGGCATGTCAGTCCAGACTGCTTCCACACGCTGCCAGAGTTCATCAGGCGTAGCCGCGGGTGGTGCTTGCCGGGCCACTCGGTTGCCGATCAGCGACCAGACGTGTCCGATGGGCCACATATCGGGAGAACACGCGGGCCACGGCAGCAGGGACACATGGTGGGCCGTGAAGAATTGTTGCACGATGCGTGCCACGTGCGGGCGCGCATTGTCCTGTTAAAACGTTGCCGTTGGCAGGTTTTGCAAGTAAGGAAGGACTGTAAACTCCAAAACGTCGGAAATGTAGCGGTGGCTGTTCAGTGTACGGCGATGCGTATCAGAGGGGTGCGGGTGTCATATCCAAATGCGTCCCAAATCATAACGCCAGGCGACGGACCGGTATGGCGATGCATAATGCAGGCTTCATACAGTCTCTCACCGCGGTGCCGCCATACGCGGATCCGACCATAGTGGTGTTGCAGGCAGGAGTGGGATTCGTCGGAGTAGACAATGTCGTGAGATTACGTAGTCCAAGTGCGGCGTTCAACGGCCCACTGCCACCGTACTCGCCGGTAGTGTAACGTCAATGGTAATCGGAGCAATGGGCACCCTGCGACAAGTCCCCGCTCTTGCAGACGACGTCGAACGGTACGTGCTGACACAGGTTGTTGCGCAACACACCCTAATTCCTACGCTAACGTTCGTGATGTGGCGGTGCGAACCGTCAATGCCCGCCGCACAACATGCCGGTCCTCTCGTTCGGTGGTGTGCCGCGACTGCGGCAATCGCTGACGTCGGTCCGTCCGTCCCTCCTGCACCCACCGAATCCATACTCGCCTCACTGTGGCTGGATGTCGTCCCACACGGGCGCCGATGTCTTGGTACGACAAACCGCTGTCGCGTCAAGCCACTATTCGTCCTCTGTCGAATTCCGAAACGTGCTGGAATGACTGCCGTATTCTGCGACGAGGCATCAATAAGCTTCCCACGCACAGGTCCGGCAGCACAACACACTTCCACTACTTACACCCCGCCTTCCGTGCACCCTTCTTACAGTGCTTCTCGGTGGCGTGCCGGGCGCACATGATTTGCATATGCCCTGGAATGCTAATCGTTTGCATGTCGTCTCGCGGGCGACGCATGCTGCGAATTTCAGGCAAATCGGATGCTTCCTTCTTGATGTTGCATTCTGGATGGCCAGCAGTGTATATGTAACACTTTAACAGATGATCTGCGGACTATATGACGAAAATTCCGGCACATTTGGTTTGAATGCTTTCCGTGAGATTTTTAATTATTCTCTGGAATACAACTATTGAAAATAAGAACAGGAAGATCATGATATTATTCAAAAATTATTTATTCTCAGTGGCAGTTGCAATATTTATCTGATTCAGAAATTTAAGCGCATTGAAAATAAGAAAACGAAACCTGTGAAAGTAAATTCCGTGACCTTTTCATTCTGTAAGCGAAAATTAAATGGGGAGAGCATTGAAGCTTACCAGAAGTCTCAAGAGCTTTCAATAATCGATACTTGAAGTCCTTTGTATTTCGTTATTTTGAAAGGTGAAAGAGAATTCTACCTGTACAGAAAGGCTTTACCTCAACTGCCGGAAACATTGATTCGAAAGTTTAGAGGCGATCTATCACGGAAGCCTTCGTGCCGTATATTGATTCCCACGAGAGCCATCGATCAATCTTTGAAAGTGATCGAGCTGCAATACTTCTTTTGAATGATGTTCGGCCAAATAGAAAGGTCACCCTCATCGTTCCGAAGCCTGACAAACGGTATAAATGGTTTCACGAGAGATTCAAAATTGCTTGTTATGCTTATCTGTGGAGGAACAGTATACACAAAGTGAACTCAGAAACGACTTTTAACAAGAAGAAAGAGAATAGTACGATAACGTTCATATACACTAAATTGCCAGTTTATTAGATCCGACTGTCCTCACATAAATGACTCCGATACGTAAAGCGGTAACATGAGCGCGATGTGTAGTGTTGCAGTGCTTGGTGCTGAGTTCTATTACAGCGCCCTGTGTGGAGGGTTCGTTTGATGCTTCCTTTGCAGTAAGTTCTGTATCTTGGGATTAGCCCGTAATTCTCCCGACTGGAGCAGATAAATATAATACAAAGTAAAGAAAAGTGAATCGACTGAGGCTAAATTTTGCAGTGAGGAAGACCTTTATTCAGATATTACGGGGAATGTCTTTAAGCCTTGTCCCGATCTCCGTTCTTTCTACATATTAACCCCTCATAACCTCCTTCCGTCTCTCTCATCATCGGCGTCATTCCTTCCTACTATACCGTGCAAATTAAGTGGGACAAGCTATTTTATTCTCAGAATTGTAATGTGATCGCCAGTTGATGTCGGAAACCCACGTAAACCGGTTTTATCAGCAGTGAGGTGGCGTGACTGTTAGAACTTGATAGTAAGAATGTGGTTTGACCGGTTTTAAACAGGAAATAGGCACTTCAGCTTCAGTTGCGAGCTTCCGTGTGTGACAGGTGGATGTTAGATTTTGCTCTCTGTGAGTACGTGTTGCTTTCGTGTATTGAAAAATGGATATTTCCCCAAGGAAGCGTGTAAAAATAATTGCTCTGAAGGATTACACTTCTATGACAGTGAGAGATATTGCCTGTGCAGTTGGTGTAGACAAATCAAGTGTATCAAGACTGCTTACGCGATACAATGCATCTGGATCATCGACTCCAAAAAGGAGAGGTAAATGTGGAAGAAAACGAAAAGCAACTCCACGAACCGATAAATATCTAATCAGAAATAGTAAAATGAATCCAAAAAAACGAGCACCGACCTTCAAAGAGATTTATTGGCTAGTGGTTGTGATGTTAGTGATACAACTGTACGCCGTAGGCTTATGGAAGTTGGCCGGAAGGCAAGAAGACCAACAAAAAATTAATATTTGAATGCGAAAATGAAGATAAAACGTTTAGCATGGGCCAACAAATATATATCATGGATTGCTGACGACTGAAAAAAGGTAATTTTCAGTGATGAAACTCATTTATTTGTGCAGGGTTACCAAGCAAATGTCGTTAGACGAAGCAACTGTGAACCCTTAAGACCTGAGCATGTCAAACAAAGTGTAAAACACCCTCTGAAACAGATGTTTTGGGTTTTTTCACATAAAATGGCACTGGAAGCTTAGTTCCTGTTCAAGGTATGATGAATTCAGCGAAGTACGTAGAAATATTACAACGTAATATTATTCCATTCTTGCAAACTTTTGACGGGACATTTCAACAGGACTTGGCCCCATGTCAGAATTCGATATTGGTCAAGAATTTCAGGCTGGAAAATCAAATTCATTTGCTTGATTGGCCTGGAAATTCACCAGACTTAAATCCCATAGAAAACTTGTAGAATATTTTGAAGAGACGTTTAGGTAAAATGGTCTGTACAACCAAAGAACGCATGATAACGAATACTATAAAAGTGTGGTTCTACGATTATGAAGTCAAACATATGTGCACTCAATTAGTGGAGTCAATGTCAAAACGAACTCAAGAGGTCATTTCTGCTAAAGGAGGACATACTTCATACTAATACAGGTATTTATCAGTGTATATCAAGGCATAGAATGATATAAAGGCATAGTTTTGGAAAAAAAGTGATTTTTTACTTTGTCCCAATTAATTTGCACAGTATAGTACTTCCCTTTGTCCCAATTAATTTGCACAGTATAGTACTTCCCTTTGTCCCAATTAATTTGCACAGTATAGTACTTCCCTTTGTCCCGACGATACTGGCACCCACGCTAAAGATCTTCTGCTTCGTCGACATTCTGCCCTCGAGTTCTCTCTGCTCTTTCCTTCTCCGATAGTCGAACGGAAACTCTCCCTCGTGCGAAGTCCGACGAATTCCTCCTAAGCAAAGCCACACCCTAAGATGCCTCCTCTCCGAAAAACGCAAGATTCATTAATTGGCTCGCTGAGCCCCCTCTACATCGTACTGCTTGGGACGACGGAAAAGCAATAATGTCCAGTTTCATTCTTCTCACATCGACGAAACTATAAATCTAACACCCCCTTTGCTGCGACGCGTGCGAAAAAAGTACTTTGCCTCTTCGCTGTCCAGCCCATCAAAATGGCGGGGATTGAAAGAAAATGACTACAATTCACTATCTCTAAAAATGGCTACTGAATTCCACTTCTGATAAATATGGAAGCCCCGGTTACAGCAGTATAAATCAAGCAGAATAGATCTTCCAGCAACATTCAGCATTCAACTGGGGTTTCAACGTACTATCTGACACGATGCAGATGACGTACTACCGATGTGACGTATGAAACAAATCGGCAATGTTGCAGCAATAAGGCTGCCGACGTAGTTCACTTTTTAGGAGAACAGCCGCTCCGGAGTACGAAGGGAAGATAATATACAGTGGCCTTCCCTGGTGGCCGAATGGACTGCGGCACTGGTTTCTGACCATTCATCCGAGATGTGCCCAGATCCGAGTTCCTGATGAAGCATGGCTACAGCATCTGTCAGATGAAACTGCTTCTGTCCCTTCCCTGGAACCATTGACTCCAAATTTATTTATTTATTTTCCATTTTCAGCTGTTACATGAAATATTACCACAATTAATACAATTATTAACATATCAAATAATATACACAATTGACTTGGATTAGCAATATCAAACAGAAGTCATCGCTCTTTCAACGTTTATAAGTGAGTCACGGAAAAATTCTCATCTGCCGCCACCGGGAATCGAACCCAGGGTCTTCCAGTTACGCGCCGGACGTACTACCACTGCACCACGGCCTCGAATTCTCCAGACTCACATACGACTAACTGCCAAACCACATGGCAGGTTGCTTCTAGAAACCCAGCACACTGCTGGGGATTCACCAAATACTGGACGACACTGGGTTCGATTCCCGGTGGCGGCCAATGAGCATTTTTCCGTGACTCACTTATAAACGTGGAAAGAGCGATGACTTCTGTTTGATATTCCTAATCTACGTTAATTGTATATATTAATTATTCATTCGCCTCCTAGTTATTTGTTCAGTTGCTGTTTACTGTCTTTGGTGATTCCCCAGCATTGTGCGGGGCTTCAAGAAGCTAACAGTAATGTGGTTTGGCAGTTAGTCGTATGTGAGTTTGGAGAATTCGAGTCCGCTGTGGTGCAGTGGTAGCATGTCCGGCGCGTAACTGGAAGACCTGGGTTCGATTCCTGGTGGCGGCCGATGAGAATTTTTCTGTGACTCACTTATAAACGTGGAAAGAGCGATGACTTCTGTTTGATATTAACATATCATTCTGGGAAATGCTGAAACAGCACGGAGAATCAAGGAAAAAGTCTATAGTGCCTTGACTTAGCCTTGAAATCCCGAAGTCATAGTTAAATAGAGCCCAGCGTTTGACAGATCATGAGAAGAAAATCGAAGTATCAGGATGAAAAAGGCAATGTTCATTTTACATTATTCACACCCCCTTTCGGGCTAGTTGTTTACCCCTCCCCCCTTTTTTTAAAAATAATAATAAGATTATTAGTGTGCAAGTAAGTAGCTTTTTAGTTTCTTTTTAAATAAACTATAATTGTTAATTATAGTTATTTCAGAAGGTAAATGATTCCAATAGTGTAGGCTCTGATAATTTATGCTTTGCTTAATCAGTTTAGTTTTTGGCTTACATGTTCTAATAAGTATTTTTTTCTGGTATCGTATTTATGTGTAACACTATGGATATCAATTATTTCACAATTGATATTATTCTTTATTCTTTTATGCATGTTTAGTCCAAGGTTATAGTGAATTAGTTGTTTAATATTTAATATACCATATTCACTGGGATTAACGTGCGTATGAATATGAAGATCAGCATGATATGTCATATTAGTGTTAGAATTATATTTAAGATCCATTAGTCTGATATATTTGTTTTGTAGAACTTGTAAATTTTTCATATTTGTTTTCGTTGTTTGTCCCCATAATGGAATACAATAAATTAAATGGCTTTGAACTAAAGTATCATATAATAGAATTAAAGTGTTAATAGAAAGGTTAGAAAATACGTGACTAACAATTCCTATATTTCTAGAAATTTTATTGCTGACTAGATCAACGTGTTTATTTCATTTTAAATCATTCTGCAAGTAAATTCTCTAATAAATAAATTAAACAGTAATGCATTTTTTTGTTATCATAATATATCGATAAGTCTTGATCTGTATTCATGCGCTGCCTTGTATCACAACCTATATATGTTAGTATTGACTAATAGTTCGTTACATGTTATCCAGTCATAAAATTTGTGTATTTGATTATTGCAAAGGACAGACGACTGATTAGAGTCTAAAGGACAGACGACTGATTGGAATCCAAAGAGTAGCTTAAGTGTTCATTAAAGTACCACAAAGAAAGAAAAAAGAAACAAATGTTCAGTGCAACTGGTGAGAAGAGAAGAAATAGAAAGCGGGGAAAAGAAAGAGTATAGCTATGAATCTGAAATTTGTCTTCCGAAAGCCCTCTCTTTTTCTTATCACACTGCAAAAAAATTTCCGAAATTCACGAGGCACTTCCGTGATTCTTTTCGTGAATTAAAGAAGCATATTTCCAAAACAACCTTTTCCCTGAAATGATGGAACGAAACCCGAATTTCATTCATATTTCGTACGCCAGAAAAATTCTGAATTTTCAGAAATCTTTCCGCAATTCCTTTCTTGTATTGACGGCAAATTACCGTTTTTAAGATGTGTTAACGGAATTTTTTTTTTTTTAGAAACCTTTCCACAATTCCTTTCTTATATTGACGGCAAACTGCCGTTTTTAAGAAGTGGTAACGGAAAATTCTGAATTTTCGGAAACCTTTCCGCCATTCATTTATTATATTGACGGCAAATTACCGTTTTTAAGATGTGTTAACGGAAAATTCTTTTTTTTTTCAGAAACCTTTCCACAATTCCTTTCTTATATTGACGGCAAATTGCCGTTTTTAAGAAGTGTTAACGGAAAATTCTGAATTTTCAGAAACCTTTCCGCCATTCCTTTCTTATATTGACAGTAAATTTTGCCGTTTTTAAGATGTATTAATGGAATATTCTGATTTTTCAGAAACCTTTCCGCAATTCCTTTCTTATATTGACGGCAAATTGCTGTTTTTAAAAAGTAAAACCTTTCCGCAATTCCTTTCTTATATTGACGGCAAATTGCTGTTTTTAAGATGCGTTAACGGAAAATTCTGAATTTTCAGAAACCATTCCGTAGTTTTGTTTCGTGTATTAACGAAAAAACTCTGTTCTGACTTCTTACGTATCCATATGATGAGAAGTTTCCGCTAACGGGAGCGATTCGTGGGAATACTTCAGGTTTGATTAACAGCTAAATTTCAATCGTCTGTCAAAAGAGCTGATTTTGAAGTTCCGCAGCGAAATCGGATATTGTGAATAGCATATCGTATGAATTTTAATTATTGTGGCGCAGGATATTTCTTCTCTCCCCCATTTTGCGTACCAGCTATTATATACTGTGTTACTCTAAGAAACCCGGTACTTAAATTATTGTACAGATGATTGTACGATGTCTATGTATGAATCTGTGGAGTCCGTAAGACGAAAGCTATTATAGCTATCAAGAGAAAATTTTATGTTTGGGATATTTGTGAAATAGTATTATAACACAGTACATTTCACCTTTCCATACAGGTAATTGAAAGTCATTTTCAGTTTAAAAATATTTCAAGTTCCAATCATTCTGTTGCTTCCAAAAATCACGACGAAAAAAAAATACTGCATTTGCGATAAGTCCTAATGCAAAAAAAAAAAAAAATTATAATCATATAAAAATACCAAGCTCCAAATAGAAAATAAAATGAATAAATCGCTCGCATTAAGGTGGACGTCAAGTAATTTTGCTTCCTATACTTCCAATGAAAAAACTTTTGTACACATTTTCTTCACACTAAATGCGTTCCCAAGGATGAAAATTTGAACATAGATTAAAATAGCTTCATTTTATAACTTGGAATACTTAATATTTTCTAAAACATAACCATAATTATGCAATCCGACATTTGTTTGTCTACTGACTTCATCAAAGGTCGCGCCATCTTTTTTCTGGTTTCAACACCGCCAAAGGAAAAGCTATTGATTTTTAATATAATTATGGTTATGTTTTAGAAAATATTAAGTATTCCAAGTTATAATATGAAGCTATTTTAATCGACGTTCAAATTTTCATCCTTGGGAACGCATTAACTGTAAAGAAAATGTGTACAGAAGTTTTTCCATTGGAAGTATGGGAAGCAAAATTACTTGACGCCCACCTTAAGGTGGTTCCACCTAAAATTTTTGCCTTGTTTCCAATGGTAAAACTTCTTTACATATTTTCTTCGCAATTAATGTATTCCCAAGGATGAAAATTTGCACATCAATTAAACTAACTTTAAGTTGTGGCATGGGATACGTAATACTTGCTAAAACATAACTATAATTAAGCAATCGAACATGTGTTTGTTTACTGACGTCATCAATGCACAGGTCGCGCTGTCTATTAACAGGTCTGAACATTACTCAAAAGAAAATTTTTAATATAATTATGGTTATGTTTCAGCAAGTATTAAGTATCCCATAATATAATTCAAACGTATTTTTATCGACGTGCAAACTTTCATCCTTGGGAATACATTAATTGCGAAGAAAATATGTAAAAAAGTTATACCATTGAAAACATAAGGCTGAGATTTTAGGTAGAACCACCTTAATGACAAAAAAAAAAAAAATCATTATCGCGCAGTTAGTTTTACTATGAACGTGGTGATTTAGATTTCGGAGTCTTTCTGACTTATTGGTTAAGGCGCGCGTTATCTGTTGAACCAACCCAAAAGACGTCATCTCGGTCCCCACCGCTGGGGAAGGATTATCTAGTGTAAAAACCGAAAACTTCAACATCTTCAGTTTGGCGAAATTTCTATATAAATACGGAAAAACCTGAAACATACTTTTCTTAAATAAACGGAATTTCTGACTGTGAAATATAGAAGTTAAAAAAAAAAAAAGGGCACTTTTAAAAACGGAAATTACGTATAAGACTGACACCTACGGGCAGCTTCGCTGCACGTTATTTTCAGAGATTTTCCGTGAATTCACACCACTTATTCTTTACTGTTCAGACATATTCTCGGAGCCCAAGAAATAGTTTACAGCCTTTTAGTCATATTTTATTTACACAAACAAGTAGTGTTCTTCCATTAAAAATTATAGTGGACATCTAATTTCATTAGTATCAGAAAAATCATCTGAAAAATATGTTGCGATAATTTTCGGTATATTTCCTTCAATCCACTTTTCGAATGCTGGGTAATTAACATTATTTAGTTCGCCATGATTGCATTTGCAAACAATGATTCCCGTTTCTACCCGCACGTTCCAGTAAAATTGCCTTTCTTTAACTACACAGTAGATTCTTGTGCACTTTGTCGCATAAATGGACCGTTAAATTAAGCGTCTCTAACACGAATATTAGAGAACCAATCATCGTTGTTTTTATGCTAGAGTTCCGTTGCAATCGAGGTTTTCACACTGTTTTGCTCGTTTTTCAGTATTGAAATGATATTTTCAAAATTTTACTTAGAACACGTTGATAAATTCTTAATTTCACACTAGCAATGCATGTTCGCTGGATTTTGGTAAATTATTTCTAATCTAAATTAGCTAATTTCGTGTTAGGACTAAGATATTTATGTTTCTAACATTATTTTTTTGTTAAAGAGCTAAGAAAAAATCGAGTGGTACCCTGGTAATTATTGTATTAATAGATAATTTATGCTAGAAACGACCCTGACACTGATGTGATGTGATATAACTAAGAAAGTCCATCTTCTTATGCGGAAGTTAAAATCTGACCTCAAGATAGACAGAAAAGATGAATCGCAAGTGTTAGTGAGAGAGATCGGTAACTTTAGGTATAGGATATCTACAGGTTATACCCCATCGTATTATATGCGGTCTGGTTCACTTCGTCGACAATCACTTCGTCGACACTATACAGTATATGCTTTCGTAAAATCTACAGTTTTCAATTTAGAACCACCAAATTTGGTATACTATCTCATTGTACTCTTACACCAACTTAGTCCATAGACGAAAGAGGTCGGGGCCTGGGGTCAAGGGGGCCTGGCCCCATACAACATTTTCGTAAAATCTACAGTTTTCAATTTAGAACCACCAAATTTGGTATACTATCTCATTGTACTTTTACACCAACTTAGACCGCAGACTGAAGGGGTCGGGACCCGGGGTGAAGGGCGCCCCATACAACAGTTTCGTAAAATCTATAGTTTTCAATTCAGAACCACCAAATTTGGTATACTATCTCATTGTACTGGGACCGTACACAGTTTTTGGAAGGGGTCGGGGTTCGGGGTAAAGGGAGCCTCATACAAAATTTTCTCAAAAATTTCCATTTTTTACTTAAGAACTGCAACACAATTCTGCACTCCAATACCCTATCTGCGAGCTAAGTTAGAGTACCATGAGATAGTATACCAAATTTGGTGTTTCTAAATTGAAAATTGTAGATTTTACGAAAATGTTGTATGGGGCCCCCTTCACCCCGGGCCCCGACCTATTCCGTCTGTGGTCTAAGTTGGTGTAAGAGTACAGTGAGATAATATACCAAATTTGGTGGTTCTAAATTGTAAACTGTAGATTTTACGAAAGCATATACTGTATAGTGTCGACGAAATGAGTTGTTGACGAAGTGAACCACTCCCGTTATATGCATCATGTTAAATGAATTGCAGGTAACCTTCCCTTGGGGTGGGGTTGAGAGGAAGCCCAATTTTGCTACGACGCATACTGTACTACTGTCGGAAAAGCTGTATAGCATTAAAATGCATTTTTGTAATTTATTTTATCTCATTTAGCATCATTTTCTCGTAATACACACAATGAGATTTAGTTACGTTTATATAAAACGTGTTGAACTAATATTCGGCGATACTTTTGTAAAACGTATTTTTGAGTAACAATGAAATTAAATATTGTTGCGTCACTTCATGGAACCGCATGCGACACGATCAGATTTCAACAATAGCTTCGACTACTTCCGTTACCAATTTTCATTACATCGAAATTTTTGATGTAGGAATACGTCTAACTCCGATGATAGTATGGGGTGACTTACGGCCGAATGTCTGTGACAAAAATAGGTCCCAACTGAAATCATTATAGCGTTAAAAATACGTGCCGCACACTAATCGTGTTAGCATATCCGTAAAGAGCATGGTGTTCAGTTTGCGCACTGCGCAATACATCGTGAGCGCGACGCACCATTTGCTTCCTGTGCCCGGGGAAGATGATGCAATATTTCTGGGTGTGTTTCCGCGTTTGACTTAGTCTATCTCGGCAACCGTGAGCGCAACACGACTGTGCGTGGTATCGTTTCAAAGCTCTCGACGAGATCTATTCAAATATACGAAGAACATTTCGCAGTGGTTTGAACTGAACATTTAAAAATTGCTTTCTTGTGAACCGGTGAACACTTTTGACAATATCGCGGTTTATCTGGATCACCGTGAGTGCAAAACGACTGTGCGTGGTATCGTTTTAAAGTTCTCGACGAGATCTATTCAGATATATAAAGAACATATCGCAGTGGTTTTAACTAAAATGTTTAAAAATTGTTTTCGTGTGAACGAGTTAACATTTTCGACAACGCCGCGGAATTCGAAGAATGAACGCAAGCAAAAGTGGAGAAAATCAAAACGTGAGGCAAGAGCAAATGACGAGGAATGTAAAAAGCCGAAGAAAAACAGAGCACCACGTTGGGTAATTGGTGCATAGATTTGCTTTGTGTTCGCAATGTATCCAACATTATTTGTAAAAATTATGTATCTACATGAACCAATATACTATATACATGAATCCAATATACTCGACTAGCTCATTACCTACATGAACCAAAATACTTGACTATCAATGAACCAAAATATTCGACTATCAATGAACCAGTATACTCGACTAGCTCATAGCCAATATACTATGAACCAATCTACTGGACTAAATAACTAATATACTGTGGCATGTATAACCAACATATAAACATATATACTCGACTATATATAACCAATATACTATGAACCAATATACTCGACTAGCTCATTATCTACAAGAACCCAATATACTCGACTAGCTCATTTCAACTCTCCTATCTGCAAATCGTAGTCCTACGTTACAAACTGACGGCTCAATCAGAACTAAACCTACCTGTATTTCTTTTTTTACTTGGAATTTACTTTATTATTGTCAGAAAAGATGCATAGCATCAAAAATTAAGGGTTTTGGATCTGTTGATTCCGTAGCGAAGCTACGACCTTAGTTAGCGCCGGCGCTCAATGCGAACATTTTTTGTTGAACTTCCTTTTTTGACGTACACACAGGTCAAGAAAATTATAGCAATAACAGAAGAGCTCGTTAATAGGAAACGGCTTTATGTGCTAAAAAACAGAAAAATATTTATTTTTTATGTGTTAACAATTTCAAAAATATTTGATAAAAACAAAATAAAAATATTTGCTAAATATGAAAACATATTTTATTGAACGATAATGCAACTAGCTACTTTTTGTGATAAAAAGATAGTGTCATTACTCAAATTACTAATCACAGCTGCACACATGATGGGAAAAGTTCTGAGTTGCAGCAGACAACAAATGTCATCTCCAGATTTTCCATCACAAAAACCTATGCCTATCTTTACGAAACGATTAACGATATCGAGGAAACGACAGTTCCACGTGACAGGAAGTTAACGTTACATATTTTAAGAAGGGGATGTTACTAACCCTTAAACAGTCAATTTCACATACAAATTAGCCTTCTAAAATTTGAGCAACTGTACACAATATTTTCAAATCCACTGCTTTTGCTAACACACAAATGCATTTGTATCTTAGAGTTTCTATTTTTGAAGCCAAGAATGCGTTAAGTTTCAACATCATACACTTTTTTAACTGTTTCAAACAATAGGTTTGTTGTTGTTTCAAATTTCGTTACCGAATGACATATGTAACTCAAATGAACAAATACATTATATTGACAAAAGTCACCGCACAGCTAGAAGAGAAATACAACATATCATTTATTGACATACATTAAAACGGTGTCGGCCCATCTTTGGCCTTAATGACCCTTCGAGACATGCTTTCGACAAGGTTTTGGAACACAACAATAAGTATGCGCTTCCATTCAGTACATAATGCTGCCTCTAACTGTTGCTCAGTAGTAGGCCTTGGTCCCAAACTTCTTATGCGGCGCTCTGATTCATCCCATAGGTGCTCTATGGGTTTAAGATCAGGGCTTTGTGCTGGGCAGTCCAAACAAGATACGGAATTATCATCAAATCACGCCGTAACAGTCTTTGCTTTATGGCTTGGTGCATTATCCCGCTGGTACCAACAAGGCTCAGTTCCATAGTATTGCCATGGAGTTGGTAAAGCATAATTGTCCAGAATATCGAGGCAGACGTGCTGGTTAATAGTTTATCCACGATAATCAATGAGTCGGGACCATACCACGAAAAACACCCCAACACGTGAACACTGCCAGCTCCAAACTTGACGGTAGGAACAGTACACTGTGATAAATATCGTTCCCCCCGGCTGCCGCCATACCCACACAAGGCCATCAGACTGATGGATCGTGTATCTGGATTCATCAGTCCATAGGATCCGTTTCCATTGATCTACGGACCACGAAAAATGGTCTTTATACCATGCTGAACGACAAGTAGCATTCCGAGTGGAGATGAAAGGCTTATGAGTAGCCGCACGACCACGGTAACCCATGGAATGAAGTTCTCTGCGAATGGTACGTGTACATACCGAGATTCCAGCATTTTTACTTTCCTGTACACTGAGGTCTTGTGCAGTACTCGGTCGATTAGCTGTAACGACTCACCTGAGGCTTCGACGTCCTCTATCACTGATTTTCTTTGGTCTGCCGGTACGTTTTGCTGCTTCAGGCACGCCATGTGTCTTTCACTTATTTAGTGCATCCAAAACAGTCTACTTGAGTATGTTTGAACACCTCTCGGTTTCTCTTATGGACAAACCACTACTATAACACCCAACAATCTTTCCTTTCTAAAAGTCAGTTCTCTCCCGCCGCGACATTTTCACTCAACCTCACAGTGCGATATGGTCGTGGTCAGCTGCAGGCTTGTTTTTATACCGTTTGCAGCTGTACCGCGCATCTTAACAACGAAGCGGATCCGTTCATTTGCTTTTAAAGGGGTGTCCGGTGACGATTGTCAATATAGTGTATGTATCCCAAGTTTTTTTTTAAACTAACATCACTCATTAAATGCCGAACAATCTCAATTGAAGCACTCTGTGCCCATTTCATTGACAACAGATCTAAAGCCTCCAAAATGATCTTCATAGTATTGGGTTGGAAAGAAAGTAATGACCGATGACAAAGCACCCGAAGTCGAAACCCCGGCCAAGGCGCACAATGGCCACTGAGATTGCGCAGCACACCGGCATGACAACAGCAGATAGGTGGCTTAAGTCAGTGGCAGTTAACCTTCAGAAAGCAAAGAGCGTGAGCGTCAGCCAACATGGAAGTGGACAAAGAGCACAGAGCACATACTCCGTTGCATGCTGTATGAGGTTCGTCACGGTAGCACTCCCGCAAGTGCTGTAAGGAACATTTTTAATGTGTTCCCCAATGGCATATTACATTGTCAGTGCTGTCGATGATTCGAACGATTTCGAGACGGAAATTTTGAATTGTCAGACCGTCCCAAAACCGAAAGACCCGCAACAGTGGATATGGACATGCTGAAGACCTTAGCTGAGACCGACCCATGTGTGATCACGTGGGAGTTGGCCGAACAACTGGGGAGTAACCACACGAGCATTATCACGCACTTGCGTCAATTTGGGAAGGAGCACAAGGGTGGAGTTTGGATTCCTTATCAACTCACAGTTGAGCAGAAAGCAAATCGCATGAGTGCATGCGTTTCCCTGCTTGCACGTGATCGAGTAGAACCGTCCTTGGACCGCATTGTGACAAGTGACGAGAAATTGATCCTGTATGACAATGTCAGTGACTGGAAACAGTAGTTGGATCCAAAACAGAAGTCCATACAAACCCTCAAAGCCTGTTTACACACACTTAAGGTGCTGCTGTCTGTTTGGCGGGATATCTGAGGTGTCGTGTTTTTTAGCACGTCTTTTGTAAAATAAGCTGGTGCTTATGTTACCGGTTTGTCCGTCCGTCCGTCCGTCTGTACCCACGACATCTCTGCAACTATTAGTCCGATTTGAAAAATGCTTTTTGCATTGGGAAGCTTGAAATATGCAAATGATGATCTTTTATTTCGTTTCTTTTACGATGTACAATTTCGCCGCTAGAGGGCATAAATGCAGATGATGTCGAATTCAAAAATACGTTTTATTCCACATATTTGCTTCTAAACATCCGATTGGAAAAAATCTTTTATCTTTCGATTCCATTTATGTCGAAGATTATTTTAGATATAGTTACTTTTTCACATTACACATAGATTGTTTGCTAGGGAGCGTAAAAGTAAATTACATTTTCCCAGATAACTCTTGTTCTAAAACTCCGATTTGAAAACTTTTTTTCTTCAGCGGATACATCTCCTGATGGAAAATCTTTTGCACATAATTTCACATTTTTGGTGAAGAATACTTTAGCCACCAGGGGGCGTGAGTGTTAATTTTTGCTTCTGATGTATTTGCCATAAAATCTGAGCTTCTCAAATATCGATTGAAAAAATTCTTTCGTGGACTGATGCCAAGATTGATGCCATCGATAAACCTTTTCGCAATATTTTCTTCTCAAAATATTCCTCAGTTTATCCGCCAGAGGGCGTAGATGTATATATTATTTTTGTCAATATCTCTACTACTAGAAGTCCGATTTGAAAAAATTCCTTCTTTGTTGGATAGTGTTTTCAGTGTGACATGTTTTTCATATAATTTCAAATTTTTCATGAAATTCATAGACTTTCCGCTAGGAGGCGTAGAAGTAACTTGCGTTTCCCCATATATCTATGCTTCAAAATCGCCGATTTGGAAAATAATTCTTTCTGCACCGGATACAGTTCCAGATGGGAAATCGTTTGCACATAATTTCTAATTTTTGTAAAAAAAATGGTTGACCACCAGGGGCGTAAATCTTAATTTCCGCTTTTGATGTATTTGCAAAAAAAATATGAGCTTCTAAATTCTCGATTAAAAAAAAACGTCGTTTGTAGACCTATACTACTCATGTCGACAAACCTTTTTGAAACGTTTTCTTCTTAAAATAATGCATGGTTTCTACGCCAGGGGGCGTAGATGTATATCTTATTTTTGTCAATATCTGTACTTCTAGGAGTTCGATTTAAAAAATTCTTTAGATAGTGTTTCCGATGCTAAATGTTGTTCCTATAAATTCAAAATTTTCAAGTAAATCATAGACTTTTCGCCAGCTTGCACAAAGGTAAATTGCGTGTTCTGCGCTATTTCTGCTCATAAAACTCCGATTTGAAAAATTTTTCCTGTGTGGCACACAAGACCTGATGGAAAATATTTTTCACATAATTTCTAATGTTTGGCAAAGAATGGTTTGGCCACCAGGATTGCATAAATGTTCATTTATGCTCCTGATGTATTTGTAGCAAAATCTGGGCTCCTGAAAACTCGACAAAAATTTTTTTCTTGGACCGATAGCGCTCATGTGGAAAAACCTTTTGAGAATACTTTCTTTCTAAAATAATACATGGTTTTCCCACCAGGGGACGTAAAGTCACATCTTATTTCTGTTGATATCTCTGTTTCTAAGAGTGGGATTTGAAAAATTCTTTCTATGTGAGAGAACGTTTCCGGTGCGAAATGTTTCTCATATAAATTCATGTTTTTCTTAAAGCACAAGTCTGCAACCAGAGGGCGTAAGCTCACGATTCCGTTTACAACAATATCTGAGGGATTAAAAACCCGATTGAAAAACTTCTTTCTTCCGTCAGATCTATTGTTTTCCATACCGGTTCCATTGACTTTGAATAGCTTTGATAAACTTAATTTGCGTCAAAAAGGATTCAAAAGACGCGCTTATTACACCCGAAAATTCGGTGTCATCTCTCTTGTTTGAGCTGCTGCCGGACAACACCATTATCACCGCCGATGTGTACTGCCGTCAGCTCAATGATTTACACGCATCGCTCTTGCAAAAATGACCCACACTGCTAAACTGCAAGGGCGTCCTCCTACACCAGGATGGAGCGAGACCTCACACAGCACGGGTTATCTGTCACAAGGTCAGGGAACTGCTTACGCACCTAACCTATTCCCCGAACATTGCCCCGAGGGACTATCACATTTTCCGGTGGTTGAATCATTCCCTGGACGGACAACGGTTCATCAACCGGGACGATGTCGAACTCGCACCTACTCACTTCTTTGCGTCCAACTTGCCACAATTCTACAGGGACGGTATCCAACATCTGACCAGACAATGGGAGCGGGCCGTGGCGAATGATGGCGACTACATTTTGAATTGATTTGTTCTTGTATATACGGTTATTAGCTCTTTTCTGTTGCTTTGCATTTGCAGGAATTACTTCCTTTCCCACCCAATATATTATATCATGGAATTGGACAGGATATCCCATCGTGTTGGCTGTATACTGCCAAAATGTTTGTGGTAGGTTGCACCAAAAGGTGGTGCTACACCAGCTGCTCCACTTTTGGAGGAAAAATACATCATTATGTGGTGCAAGCAAAACCCAACAACATGGTGCAAAGTAAAAACCCAACCAAGTAAAATCCCAACAACATGGTGCAAAGTAAAAACCCAACAACATGGTACAAAGTGGAAACCCAACAACATGGTACAAAGTGAAAACCCAGCAAAGTAAAAACCCAACAAAATAAAAACCCAACAACATGGTGTAAAGCAAAACCCAACAACATGGTGCAAAGTAAAAACCCAACAACATGGTGCAAAGTAAAAACCCAACAACATGGTGCAAAGTAAAAACCCAACAACATAGTGCAAAGCAAAACCCAACAACATGGTGCAAAGTTAAAACCCAACAACATGGTGCAAAGTAAAAACCCAACAACATGGTGCAAAGTAAAAACCCAACCAAGTAAAAACCCAACAACATGGTGCAAAGTAAAAACCCAACAACATGGTGCAAAGTAAAAACCCAACAACATGGTGCAAAGTAAAAACCCAACAACATGGTGCAAAGTAAAAACCCAACAAAATAAAAACCCAACAACATGGTGCAAAGTAAAAACCCAACAACACGGTGCAAAGCAAAACCCAACCACATGGTGCAAAGCAAAACCCAACCACACGGTGCAAAGCAAAACCCAACAACATGGTGCAAAGTTGCACCATGTTGTTGGATTTTGTTTGCACAACATAATGGTGTATCTTTCCTCAGAAAGTGGTGCAGCTGGTGTACCACCACCTTTTGGTGCAACTTACCAGAAAAATATTTTTAACTGCGATTGGAAGCAGTGAGATATCGGGATTCGTCTTTTTGAAAATATCGATCCTTATCGGTATTTAACAAACACTTTTTTACCCATTCGATACGAACTTGTCCATGTTACGATAAAGGCTTCATATATTTTCACACAGCCTGTGCAAGGACGATATGCGTTAAGTGTATCACTTTCGGAAAGCTCATGGAAAGACCGTCAGAGTCTTTTTTCATATATGCCGCTGCATCCGTAAATGCATGCAAGAGTAATAATATATTGTCGCAGTTCACGCCATGGTCCACAAAAAGTGGATATATTGATTAAATAATCTAACAAAATGTGTTCCGGTTTATTTACACTGAAAATGAAAAAAATGGAGGAAACATGCAAATTATGTATTTATTGCGTAATTCTGAAAAATACGTATTTACACATAAAATTTTTGAAAATATGTGTTTTCATGGAAATATTTATGCACCTAAAAATCCATTTTCTACGCATTATATGTATATATATATAGATAGAGAGAGAGAGAGAGAGAGAGATAGAGAGTCATTTTGCAAAAGTTTAAAACCACCTGTTGCCTGTTGGTATTAGGAGATTTCAGCCGATTGCGTCAGCTTTCTTCTGGTTTTCATGCTGAGACGTTTTGTACGTATTTTCTATACAGCGAAAAATGGGCAAGAAAGCGTCATTAAGTGTTATTCAGAGTGCACAAATTGGGTCTTTATATCATGAAGGATACTCTAAACGTGACATAAACAGAAAGGTGAATGTGAGCAAGACTGCTATTAATAATACGGTCATGAAATATGGAGATAAATGTGAATTTAGTGACCAAAAAAAAGTGGGCGTCCAAGGAAAACAACCCCACGTAATAACAATACCATAAGGCGAATGGTTATGCATTCTCCGAGGAACTCGTGCAAGAAAATCAAGGCCTTTCTACATTCAAAAGGGTCTGATATTAGTATCAGCACTTTTTACCCAACATCTTAGCAAAGATTTTGGATTAAAAAAAGAAAACCTAGACTAACCTCTGTCATGAAAAAGAAAAAGACTCAAGTTTGCACAGCATCATGAATCATGGACTGCTAAAAATTGGAGCCAAGTTCTTTTTCCGATGAATCAACTGTGCGTCAATTTGAAGCACATGTTCTGTGACCCAAAGGCCAAAAGGCTTGATGAAAAATACTCCGTTAGGACCGTGAGCCATCCTCCTAGTCAAATGATATGGGGTGCTATGTCAGCATCCGGTACTGTTTCATTATCCTTTTTGCCGACAGGCACTACCATGACTGGTCCTTTTTATGTGGAAATGTTGCCTGAGAAGCTGTTAACTCAAATGCAAGTGCACAGATGCACAATCTGTATGCATGATGGTGCTCCATGCCACAGATCAAAGACAGCAAAGGACTATCTGCAGAGGAAAAACAATAACTGTGCTTGACTAGCCCGGTAATAGTCCCGACCTTAACCCCATCGAAAATTTGTGGACCATTATAAAAAAACAAGGCAGCCGAAAAACACTCATCAAATTTCCAAGCTTTGCTTGACGCAATAAAGTACGTAAGGGGTATAGACATTTCAAGTGACTACTGCAAATCCCTCATTGAGAGTATGCCACATCGTATTTTTTTGTCCGTTAAAAAATACAAAGGTGGCCACACAAAGTACTGATTTCGGTCATTTTGTGTTCTAAAGAAGGGTGAGAATTCACCTGTGGTGTCATTTTCTCAAATATCACTGACTACTAATAAATTGACAGGTGGTGTTAAACTTTTGCAAATGACTATATATATATATATATATAGCTCTTTAATGCCACATTGCGAAATGTCTTACAATCATTGAACAGTGAAAACAAAGGTACAAAGATTAATGGAGATCATTTAACTCACCTTCGTTTTGCTGATGACGTAATCATTTCTGCAACTACCCCTTCAGAGCTGCAGAGTGCGATCCAAGAACTTGCTGACAAGAGTGAAGAAGTGGGATCAGAAATGAACTTTCAGAAGACAAAAGGATGTACAATGCTTTTACAAGAAACGAAGATTTATTGACTGATGAGGAAAAGCCGGAGATAACCGATGCCTACATTCATCTTGGGCAGCAGATATCAAGCGAAGGTCGCAGTGATGAAGAAATTAATCTGCGTGTAAAACTTGGATGGAGAGCTTTTGGAAGAAACAGCACAATTTTAAAGAGCAGTATGCCATTATGTCTTAAAAGAAAAATGTTTTATCAATGCATCGTGCTAGTGCTTACGTATGGAGCAGAGACATTGACCTTAACTGAAAAAGACATGCAGAGACAGCAGAGAATTCAAAGTAGCATGCTTGGTGTAGCCAGGAAAGATACGAAGAGGAATTAGTGGTTAAGGAAAATGACAAAAGTAGATGACATCAGGATCAGGGTGAAATCACTGAAATGGCAATGGGCTGCACATGTTTCCAGAAGAACGGACCACAGATGGAACCACCGAAATCTTAGACTGGATTCCGAGGGACAGAAAAAAGACACCGAAGAAGACCACATGAGAAACGGACGGATGGAATTCGAAAGCACGCCGGAGGGCCATGGAGGAGACAGGCTGAAGACAGACAGTTGTGGAAGAAACTTGGGGAGACCTTCATCCAGCAGTGGATTGATAATCATATCATATCATATGTAGAGGATTTTAGGAAGAGAGTGTCTGACCTCAGGTCTTAAACCCTTAGAAATAGGAAGCTAGGAAAGTGACACGGAAGCAAGGTAGAAAGGGGGAGGAAGACGTCCTTATTTATTACAGGGGGCGCCTGCATCCGCGGCCCGACGGCTTAACGTGCCTATGCAACGCACGGTAGATATTTAGTGGTTCGAGCGTTCGTACCTGCCTGGGATCGAACCCGTGGTGTTTTCGTAGCTGTCACAAACGTTGGCCACTAGGCCACCCGCGTTCCTAGATTGATGATCGTTGACAATGATGATGATAATATATATGTATGAAAACGTTAGCAAAATGTTACTGGTCGATGCTAAAATTCAACACTGCAGCACTGTGCATGACGGCATACTACGAGTTGTACTTCATAGAAAGCGCTTTCCGGTAGAAGCCACCACGCGGCTCAAAGTTCCTAGGCGATCTCGCTATTGTATTTTGTCACAGAAACCTTTCCAGTACGATCCGTATTTTGAAGAAATTAAAAAAATCGATGGTTAGCTACCAGTTATCAGACAAGACACTTTTAGCATCTAAATTTTTTTCGAACTGTGTTGGACCGCTTTTCGCCTCAATAACCGCTTACACCCGGTGTGACAGCCATTCCATTACACTAAGAAAGGCTTTCTGAGGCATTCTGTACCAGCTGAACACAAGGACGTTCCACAGTTCGGCGAAGAAGCGAAGCCGTGAAGTGGAACAGTGAAAGCTGAAGTCCAGTGCACACCACAAATCTTCCACTGGTTTCAAATCAGTGAACACAATCCTCAAATGATTTTTGCAAATTTTGTGCCTTGTAATGAGGGCCGTCAAGATACACAGTCACCAAATATACGGAAACATTTGATCCGAAACAATGCCTAGACAGAATCTTCTGGTTAAGGATTTGACCTTAGATGAGAGGTACCCAGAATGTCCTTTTGAGCAATACCCAGATTATATTACCTCTGTGTCCTACATGAATTCGTCCAACTGTTCGGTTTTGTAGTAGTTGTTAACCGCGTGTCGTCTGATACGGAAAGATCCATGGACATTTTGAAGCTTTCCCAGTGTTTTTATCTATAGCGATGGTGCCGTGTGCCCAGTGCCAGCGTAACTGTTGACAACGGTCGTCAACATAGGTTCATGAAAGGGCTGCCATATCCTTTGGGTTATCCGCAAGATCGTCCGCTGGATTGTGTTTTGGAGAAGTTTTGACTGTTCGCCTTGGTTTGGGTCTGTCATTAATGAAGGTTGGAGAACAGTCTGTTGTCCCACGTAGAACTTTCCAACCGAAGTTGAACAGGACTACCAGCCAGTGCAGGTCTTTCCTGTCCGGAATGTCTTGTGAATGTGTCTCCTATGTTGCACTGTTTTTCCACATCTTCACTACGGAGGTTCTCTAGCATCAAACAATGCCCGTATTCTCCGATACTTTCGAACTTAAGTAAATCCTTTCTTTCTTCACTGCTCAATCTTCCTACTTGCTAACTGATACCCCTTTCCATATCATTTACATAGAAGTGGTTCAAAGGCCTTGGTTTATTTTTAGAAAATTAATAAAACATAACTACACTACTTACAGAAATGAAACTCTCAGCATTTGAAATGGGGAGAACTGAAATTTTGCTGTACACAATTGCGTGTAAAATTCGTCCTGTTCATATCTACAAAATCCGTTCCATAAGAACAGAGAGTAATCTTTTTTTAAGTTGGCAAAAGTGCGAAGGGGAAAAATAACCACGCAGATGACCGACTGAATTAAGGAAGTATCTATGGCAACAGTTATTAGGAGTGGCAGACGATTATTTTGTTGTTGCGCAGTTGTTTAAGGTACGTCTGAATTTCGCCATACAGCTATGAAGGTGAGTGATTCAGAGTTAAGAAGCTAAATGCGTTGAGCGATAAAATATTGCTATCGTTTGGGTAAAACGGCGCCAGAAACAGTTGATCTAATGGAAAAATTTTACAAAGATAAATGTTTGGGTGAGCCAACGATTTTTAGATGGCACCATGATTCCAAAAAGGGCGTCTGTCTGCAGAACTCGCTCCTAAGCCTACTCGACCTGAAAGGGTTGTTACGGATCGTATTTTGAACACTGTTTGGGCAATCCTGCAAGAAGATTGAGGAATGACGTGTGAATACATAGTGGCGTTAACTAATATTTCAAACACGTCGGCATTCCGCATTCTACGCGACAAATTACTGCTGCATCGCGTGTGTTCCAGATGGGTACCTCGTCACCTGACGAGAGAATATTTGTTAGCCATAGCTCAGGTGTGTCATGAGTGGAAACAAATGATTGTAAAGGATCCAAACTTTCTAAACACAATAATAACAGACGACGAAACATGGGTCCACTATTTCGACCACTCACGAAGCGCGCAACGAGTGTCTGGAAACACACAGGCTCGCCTCCGAAAAAACCCGCCAAACCAAATCAGCTGGGAAAGTGATGATGATAGTTTTCTTTGATCATAAGTCTACCAGCATTCCATTCCTCCACAAATTAGTGTCAATGCTGAGTGTTACATTTCAGTCTAGAAGCGTCTGCGACGACACATATCGATTAAGCGACCGGAACTGGTGGACAAGTGGACCCTACACCAGGATAACGCCCGCCCACATGTGGCTGCTTGTGTTCAACAGTTTCTTACGAAATGGAACATTGAAATAAATAATGCCACAGCCTGCCTACAGTCCTGATGTCACCCCGTGCGATTTCAAGTTGTTTCCAACAATGAAGGAGAAGTTCCGTGGCACAATGTTCAACACAAATGCTGACGTTATTGAATCTGCACAGGGGTCGCTAAAGCAGCTTAAAAATGCCTTCGTTACATGCTTTGAAAAGTGAACTGAACGACGAGACCGTTGCATGTCATGCGAGGGAAGATAATTTGAGAAAGAATAACATATATTTTGCTCTACCTATATTCCTTCATTTGGTGTGATTTTTCTCTCATTTTTTATGGAACCTCAGTTGTATGAGCTACAATCAGAAACGTGCAAGAAAAAACAATTTGTGTCGCCTGGTTTTTGAAACGAAATGACACACACAGTAATTTATGTGCAAAGCAATTTTCCTACACGTTTCGGCAGGAACCTTTCCGGACGCTAAAAGAATTAAGCATTGGAGTAATAAACTTCCAGAAAATGGTAGAGTGTTGGGCAAGCTAAAGAGAGGACACCCCAGTCTTTTGGAAGGCAAAGTAGAATGAGTATGGAAAGTCCTTTTCCAGAGTTCGAGGAAATCAACCCGACAAGTTGGTGAACAATCTGGATTGCCACGTACAGCAATGATGAATTTGTTTTTTTTTTTTTGGAGGTTTAACGACCACAGTGAACAATTCATTGGGCTACAAGCAGCCACCCGTCCCTAATTTAAGGTAACTAGTTTCTGGGAAGTAAGAGAGCCAGTGCCGTAATGAAAACACAGCATCCATGACTCACCGGAATTCGAACCCAGGCACATCTCCTACGAATGGTCACAAGCCAGCGCTTAGACCACTGCGCCACCGGGGTGCCGATGAAATTTTTGCATAACAGACTGCGCATATGAAGCTACTAGACTGTGCAGCATTTGGAGGAGAACGATAACCTTGCCATTTTGCACTAAGCTAGACTATGCATCATTTGGAGGAGAACGATAACCTTGCCATTTTGCACTAAGCTAGACTATGCAGCATTTGGAGGAGAACGATAACCTTGCCATTTTGCACTAAGCTAGACTATGCAGCATTTGGAGGAGAACGATAACCTTGCCATTTTGCACTAAGCTAGACTATGCAGCATTTGGAGGAGAACGATAACCTTGCCATTTTGCACTAAGCTAGACTACGCAGCATTTGGAGGAGAACGATAACCTTGCCATTTTGCACTAAGCTAGACTGTGCAGCATTTGGAGGAGAACGATAACCTTGCCATTTTGCACTAAGCTAGACTATGCATCATTTGGAGGAGAACGATAACCTTGCCATTTTGCACTAAGCTAGACTATGCAGCATTTGGAGGAGAACGATAACCTTGCCATTTTGCACTAAGCTAGACTGTGCAGCATTTGGAGGAGAACGATAACCTTGCCATTTTGCACTAAGCTAGACTATGCATCATTTGGAGGAGAACGATAACCTTGCCATTTTGCACTAAGCTAGACTATGCAGCATTTGGAGGAGAACGATAACCTTGCCATTTTGCACTAAGCTAGACTGTGCAGCATTTGGAGGAGAACGATAACCTTGCCATTTTGCACTAAGCTAGACTATGCATCATTTGGAGGAGAACGATAACCTTGCCATTTTGCACTAAGCTAGACTATGCAGCATTTGGAGGAGAACGATAACCTTGCCATTTTGCACTAAGCTAGACTACGCAGCATTTGGAGGAGAACGATAACCTTGCCATTTTGCACTGAGCTAGACTATGCAGCATTTGGAGGAGAACGATAACCTTGCCATTTTGCACTAAGCTAGACTACGCAGCATTTGAAGGAGAACGATAACCTTGCCATTTTGCACTAAGCTAGACTATGCAGCATTTGGAGGAGAACGATAACCTTGCCATTTTGCACTAAGCTAGACTATGCAGCATTTGGAGGAGAACGATAACCTTGCCATTTTGCACTAAGCTAGACTGTGCAGCATTTGGAGGAGAACGATAACCTTGCCATTTTGCACTAAGCTAGACTATGCATCATTTGGAGGAGAACGATAACCTTGCCATTTTGCACTAAGCTAGACTATGCAGCATTTGGAGGAGAACGATAACCTTGCCATTTTGCACTAAGCTAGACTACGCAGCATTTGGAGGAGAACGATAACCTTGCCATTTTGCACTGAGCTAGACTATGCAGCATTTGGAGGAGAACGATAACCTTGCCATTTTGCACTAAGCTAGACTATGCAGCATTTGGAGGAGAACGATAAGCCTTGCCATTTTGAATTTGCTAGACTATGCATCATTTGGAGGAGAATTATAAGTCTTGCCATTTTAAACTAAGCTAGACTACGCAGCATTTACAGGATAATGATAAGCCTTGCCATACTGAACTAAGCTAGACTATGCAGCATTTTGAGGAGAACGATAAGCCTTGCCATTTTGAACTAAGCTGGACTATGCAGCATTTTTAGGAGAACAATAAGCCTTGCCATTTTGAATTTGCCCGTAACTTAATAGATCTTCAATATAATGTCGAATGCATTTCCTTGGAGTTGTGTTTTATAGTGATGAGTCGACATTTCACGTACCAAATGCAGAAAATAGGCATAACGTGCTCATATGTGCTGGAACAATGTTTTCAGGGTCACAGCGAACTCTGAAACATTGTTTTCAGGATCACAGACAACGCTGAAGTCACGAAGAACGCTCACATATTGTTTTCAGGGTCACAGGCAACGCCGAAACATTGTTTTCAGGGTCACAAACAACGATGAACCATTGTTTACAGGGTCACAGACAACGCTGAGACATTGTTTACAGGGTCACAGGCAACGATGAAACATTGTTTTTAGGGTCACAAGCAAAGTTGAAACGTTGTTTTCGGGGTCATAAGCAACGCTGAAACATTGTTTTCTAGGTCATTGGCAACGCTGAAAATTGTTTTCAAGTTACAGACAACGCTGCAACATTGGGTACAATGTCACAGACAACGCTGCAACATTAGGTACAATGTCACAGACAACGCTGAGACATTGTTTTCAGGGTCACAAGCAATCATTGTAACACTGTTTTCAGGGTCAAAGACAACAATGAAACGTTGTTTTCAGGGTCACATGCAACGCCGAGACATTGCTTTCAGGGCACAGACAACGCTGAAACATTACTTTCAGGGTCATAGGCAACGCTTCAACATTGGGTACGATATCACAGACAACGCTGAGACATTGTTTTCGGGGTAACAGGCAACGCTGAAACATTGTTTTTAGGATCACAGGCAACGCTGAAACACTGTTTTCAGGGTAACAGGCAACGCTGAAACATTGTTTTCAGGGTCACAGGCAACGCTGAAACATTGCTTTCAGGTCACAGGCAACGTCGAAACATTGTTTTCAAGGCCAGAGACAATGCTGAAACAATTGCTTCAGATTTTTCTGTGACCGTTCTAAGCTCTGAAAATTAAGCCTAAATGAAGCCTCTCAGAGGAGTGCGAAATCTCGGCATATATTGAGTGTTTGTGTGTACGCCATTAAATGAGATTTTAGACTTATGTAAGTCGTATGTTATAAGATTACTCTCTCTCTCTCTCTCTTTCTCAGTTAACAATCACTTTATTTAGAATAAAAAAACCCCGCAATAGTTATAATGGAATTGTAAGAGATATGACCAGCAGGTTTGAACAACAACTTATATTAAGCGACGTAGCGGTTCATTTATAACTATGCGTATATTTAGCATAAGTTCCTCGGGACAAGATCGCACACGTCAATAAATTTGTCGTTCTTCTTCAGTCCATTTTCTTTTAAAAAAAATTAAAGTGCTTTCTTTGCTTAAATGTTTCCTGTGCATTCTTTCAGTTGACCCATATGCTTACGAGACATTTTAGTTGTTATAGGAATATGATTTCTGTTCTTTTATTTTCAGATGGAGGAGCCACGGAATCAACAAATGCTAGTACGAATCCTTTTGGTGAAGTGAAGTCCGTTCATTTGGAAGAACCTCCATTACTTGAGTCAAGCATATCTCACGCGGTAGAAACCGTGACAGAAGATCCGATTGCTGAAGAGAAAGAGGCTCAGGAAGACTCAACTATTCTAGCGGCCCCATCTGCTCCAGCACCAGAAGAAGTAGAGGCAACAGATGACGAACAGACGAGGCCAAATGAAACCGAGGGTCCTGATCTTACGGACGAAACGTCTGATAAACCACCTGCAGAGGAATCAACAGCAGAGGAGAGCGATGTTTTACCAAACACTGTAGCTATTTGCCCACCGGCTGCTGCCGATGAACAACCGGAAGAAGAATCACAAGCACAAGCAGAGGGTGAAGGTGAAGGTGAGAATGAGACCGCACAAGTTGAAACTGAGGATTCGCCTCCAGCAGCTGATGAAGAAGATGCTGAAGATAAAAAGGAAGATGAAGAACAAGAAGCAGAAGCTACCGAAAATACAGAAGAGGAAAAACCAGAAGAAGAAAAACCAGAAGAGGAAAAACCAGAAGAAAACGCTGATGCTGAAAAATCTGAGGAATAAATAAATGGAAAAAACTGAATAAAACACAGCTTGGTGGATCGAGATAACTCCTTTAGTGAAAGTTGGAGTACATGTATATATAAATTTTTGCTCGTGCTGACATTTTCTGGATCCAAAGTGGTGTTTTAAATATGGTGCTCTGTATCCCATGGACGTTATTTCTTGAGAACTACGTTTTAACAAATGTTATAAATAATGTGTACATATCCTTGTTTTTCTGTACCGTAGGAAATGTGAGAGCGAGAATGTTAAAAAAGTTCATTCAAAATTCATGTCTGCATGAAGACCGTTGACAAAGAGAAGTATTTCTCTTTTGATATATTTCAAATATTCCGATCATTCCAACAGATGTTAATTTCTCTTTGCAGTTCATTTTATCTGTCATGCTGCTATGTGAAAGTGTAAATTTTTTTCCAGCTGATTTCCAGATCTTCTTCGGCGAAATAGATCTCCCGAATTTCTCTTACCTGTTTTGTGACTGAAACTAACTCAATGTAAAATATAAAATAAATTCAGTAAACATTCAAATGCTAATGTAAAACGTTTCATAGGATGAAAGATAAATCCTTTCTTGATGATTGTGTGATGAGGTTATTATTGAATTAAAGCAAACTTCCAAAAAATTAAGAAAAAGTTCACTCTAAATTCCTTACATAGGGTTAAAGGCAAAGTTATTGAAAATAAGAAATTTGCAAGAGGAAACTATTATTCTTTAAGTGTATTAATTTCCTCATAAAAATAAATCGGAAAAGATACGAGTGCATTCGATATGTCAATCTTCTTGTAATATTTAAAAAGTTATGATATTTCTTAAACGATGTATATGTACACGAAGAGATGTTCAAATCATTTTAGCCCAATATAGATTGCGGAAGTTTTCGTAAAATGCGGTATCCACAGTATATGCTGCAACTACTGCCTGTTCTCAGGAAATCTGAGGGGTATAGCTATTTTCAATTCTTTTATAGTGGACATTGAATTGAGGAAGGTGAATGAAGATGGCTACTATATACAATATTAAGATAATACAACGTTTGTCTCAAATACATATATATTCTTTTTTGAGTCGACCAAGGTTTCGCTGGGTTTTGACCTAGCTTCTTCAGGACGAATGACACCTAAATATTCAAATTGCACATGATATTATGATAATATGATATCACAGTCACGGGTTTTGGTTAGTTGCTTCCACTCGCTTCATAGAAATGGTATGGATGCCATGTCATTTACAAGTTGCGAAGAATTCTGATATACTGTATATGGAAAGCTTCCAAAATATCAAGTTTGGTGGTTGAATCTGGCTTATCGATTAGTTTTGCTTCTTCAAAGAGAAATTCATGGACCTTTTCGTAACAATGTTTAGCCTTCGATTACTTCTTTATGTCAGAGTTTCGAATGTACTATAAGTCTTGCGCTCCTTCAATGGAAAACGCAAAGCTCAACGAGTCTGTTCCATATATAGCGAAAACTCGTGACTGTGAACAGCATTTATGATATCATATACAATTTGAATATTTACGAGTCATTCGTCCTGATGAAATTAGGTTAGAACCCAGAGAAACCTTGGTCGACTTCAGAAAGTAAAATATTTGTGACAAACGTTATATTATCTTAATATATACACGGTCGAGTCACATTATTGTGACCACCAGCTAATATCCAGAGTAACTACCGTGTGAAGCGCTGACAGCAACTAGACGGACTGGGAATGACACACACACACTATATACATATATATACAGGGTCTTTATAATTAGAGTTCCACTTTGAAATGGCCATAAAAGGAAAACTACTGGACAAAATATTACCAAACTTGGTAATAGTTAACAGGAGGTCATGGGATTTTATTTTCCGCAAAACAAAAAAATTAGTTCCAAAACTCACCACCAGCGTGGAATGGCGCTGTATGCAATATTGGGAAACGAAAGTAGACATGACGTCATCAGTTGCAAATGTGTGTAATCGTGTCGAACACGAAACAGTGTGCGGTATTATGCAAATACGCAAAGCCTCTTCCGGTATCACGAAACGTCGATGTTATGACGTTTCGTGATACCGGAACTTCAGGAACGTGGCATTTTAGACACCACGATTTTTATGCAGGACGGGGCTCCACCGCACATTGGTACATGTGTGAAACAGTTACTTCAGCAACATTTCACGGATGACCGGATTATCAGCCGCCACTTCCCCATGGCTTGGCCACCCCGGTCACCAGATCTCAACCCCTGTGACTTCTGGCTATGGGGTTACCTCAAAGCCACTGTTTATGGTGATAACATCCAGAATTTGGCGGAATTGAAAACTGCCATACACCGACAAGTCCGTAACATTCCTCCTGATATGCTACGAGCTACTGTTGAGAACGCAGTACTGCGATTTCACTTGCTTTCTGAAAATGGTGGCCGCCACATTGAACATGAGTTGTAACACGTGTTCTACACGATTACACACATTTGCAACTGATGTCGTCATGTCTTCTTTCGTTTCCCAATATTGCATACAGCGCCATTCCACGCTGGTGGTGAGTTTTGGAACTAATTTTTTTGTTTTGCGGAAAATAAAATCCCATGACCTCCTGTTAACTATTATCAAGTTTGGTAACATTTCGTCCAGTAGTTTTCCTTTTATGGCCATTTCAAAGTGGAACTTTAATTATAAAGACCCTGTATATAAACACTATACTGACAAAAGTTACCGGTCACCCCTTCAAAAGCAAAGGAACAGATCCGCTGCTTTGTTAATATGCGCGGTACAGCTGCAAACGGTATAAAAACAAGGCTACAACTGACAGCTATGATATCGCACTGTGAGGTTGAGTGAAAATGTCGCGGCGGGAGAGAACTCACTTCGAGGAAGGAAAGATTAAACAAAGGTCTTCGCTTTTTCCACGTTTATAAGTGAGTCAAGGAAAAATTCTCATTGGCCGCCACGGGAATCGAACCCAGGGTCTTCCAGGTACGCGCCGGATATGCTTCCACTACACCACAGCGGCCTCGAATTCGACACTTGACTTGGACCAAGATGTTCCTGGTCCACGTCAAGTGTCTGTATTAATTAAAGGAAAGATTGTTGGGTGTTATATTAGTGGGTTGTCCATAAGTGAAACCGAGGGGCGTTTAAACATACCCAAGTCAACTGTTTTGGATGTATTGAATAAGTGGAAGACACATGGTTTGCCTGAAGCAGCAAAACGTATACCGGGATACCAAAGCAAAATCAGTGGTAGAGGACGTCGAAGCCTCAGGAGAGTCGTTACAGCTAATTGACAGATCACTGCACAAGACCTCAGTGTACAGGTGAGTAAACATACTGGAACCTCGGTATATGTACACGTACCATTCGCAGAGAACTTCATTCCATAGGTTACTGTGGTCGTGCGGCTGCTCGTAATTCTTTCATCACCACTCGGAATACTACTCGTCGTTTAGCATGGTGTAAAAAACATTTATCTCGGACCGTAGATCAATGGAAACGGATCCTATGGACTGACGAATTCAGTTACACGATCCATCAGTTTGATGGCCGTGTATGGGTATGGCGGCAGCCGGGGTAACGCTATTTACCACAGTGTACTGTTCTTACGATTAAGTTTGGAGCTGGCAGTGCACTCGTGTAGGAGTGTTTTTCCTGGTGTGGTCCCGGCCCATTGGTTATCGTGGACAAACCTGTTAACCAGAGCGTCTACCTCGATATTCTGAACAATTACGCTCTTCCAACTCTGTGGCAGTACTATTGAACCAAGCCTTATTGATACCAGCAGGATAATGCACCGAGCCACAAAGCAAGGTCTTTTACGGCTTGGTTTGACTATTTTTTTGTGTCGTGTGTGGACTGTAGCCAACACAGAGCCCTGATCTTGATCCCACAGAGCACCTATGGGATAAATTATAGCGCCGCATAAGAAGTTTGGAACCAAGGCATACTACTAAGCAACAGTTAGCGGCAGCATTATGTACTGAATGGAAGCGTATACCTATCGCTGTGTCCCAAAACCTTGTCGAAAGCATGTCTCGAAGGGTCAGTGCATGCATTAAGGCCAAAGATAAACCTACACCATACTAATGTATGTCAATAAATGCTATGTTGTGTTTCTCTTTTAGGAGTCCGGTGACTTTTGTCAATACAGTGTATACACGTAAAAAAGTTACGTGTTGCTTACTCTGACCGTAAACCAGTCACTCGCTTTTTTTTACTCACACAAACCCTCACTTGGGGTGAATTTGATCCCAAAGCAATTTTTTATCGGGCATTGTGGTATTGTTTCATATGAAATAAACACGATGTAATACAATACAATGTTTATAAATATAATTAGGAATCCAAAATATTCCCTGTTACTAAATAAACAAGGATAGCTCTATAATTATAACATAAGTCTATTATTTAATGCGACTTTTCTCGGTAGCTGGCTTTCATGCGTACATTGCAACTCACTACTTGTGCCGAAATTGCGGTAAAACTTCGATGAGGAATATCTTGAAAAAAAATTATATTTAGACATTTCTCCACAACTTTCCCGCTGAAAAAATGTCTCTGACCAAAAATTAATTTTTTTCTAACAGAGTAACTTTTTGATGTCACTAATTAACAAGAGTAAACAAATATTAAAATTGGTCATTTATTTGTATATCATCGTGAACTACAACTACAATATTTTAGGTGACGCCAGGCAAAATGTACTAATTAATTGGTGCCGGTGCGGGGCCCTGGACAGTTGCCCAGTATGCCCGTACCTGCGGCCTCCAGTGCCATTAAGTTTTGGTCTTTGCCAAACTCGCTTAAATACGCTGACTTTCCCATCCGAAGAACAAGAATAACGCTAATTAACAGAGATATACACTGACGGGAAAAAAATCCCAACACCAAGAAGGGGTTGTGTTAGATAAACGACAGTTGGTAGGCGGTGAGAGTACATCTGTAAGATGACGTCTATGCAAATTTCGCGCTCGGCGCATACGTGTGGCGCTAGTAGCGCCCCTCGGAAAAAGCAGGTTTGCTGTAAATACGCGCTGTAAGGTTCGTGAGCGTTAGTTATCGTTGAGATTCGATGTAGGGTGTTGATGTTAGTCAAGAATGCCTTTAAGAAGACGAAGAAGCCATTATCAACAGCTCACGGAGTTTGAACGAGGTCGTGTAATACGGCTACGAGAAGGTGGATTTTCGTTTCGCAATATTGCAGAATGACTTGGCAGGAATGTAGCCACTGTGAATGATTCTTGGCAGCGGTGGTCAAGGGAAGGTACTGCCTCAAGAAGACCGGGTTCTGGCCGGCCACGTGGCACTACCTAGAGGAAGACCGCCGCCGTGTACGGCGCATGGCCGTGGCGCATCGTACCGCGTCTGCGGTAGCAATTCAAGCTGCAGTTGCAACCACAGTGACACAACGAACTGTTACAAATCGGTTACTTGAAGGACAGCTCCGAGCCAGACGCCCTGTACCGTGCTTTCCACTTATTCCAAACCACTTCCATTTGCGACGTCAGTGGTGTCAAGCTAGAGCTCATTGGAGGACGGAGTGGAGATCTGTTGTGTTTTCTGATGAAAGCCGGTTCTGCCTGGGTGCCAGTGATGGCCGTGTGTTGGTTAGAAGGAGGCCAGGTGAGCGCCTGCAACCAACCTGTCTGTGGCCGAGACACACTGGACCTACACCAGGAGTTATGGTCTGGGGAGCAATTTACTATGACAGCAGGAGCACTCTCGTGGTTATCCCACTCACCCTGACGGCACAGTTGTACGTCGGTCTGGTGATTCAACCTGTTTGCTACCATTCATGAACAGCATTCCAGGGGGTGTTTTTTCAACAGGACAACGCTCGCCCGCATACCGCCGTTGTAACCCAACATGCTCTGCAGAGTGTCGACATGTTGTCGTTTCCTGCTAGATCACCAGATCTTTCACCAATCAAGCACATATGGGACATCATTGGACGACAACTCCAGTGTCACCCCCAAATAGCATTAACCGTTCCTGTATTGACCGACCAAGTGCAACAGGCATGGAACTCCATCCCACAAACTGACATCCAGCACCTGTGCGACACAATGCATGAACGTTTGCGTGCTTGCATTCAACATTCTGGCGGTTACACCGGTTATTAATGTACCAGCATTTCACATTTAAAATGACTCTTCTCGCGCTTACATTAAGCTGTGATCTTGAAACCTTAATCGATTAAATATGTTACCTATACAAATGTATTGCCGCCCTTTCATTCCTCTACAACTATTTTTTCGTGGTGTTGGGATTTTTTTCCGTCAGTGTATATCTCAAGAATCGAAGATTCAAAAATTTAAGGCGAAGCTTAAATTTTTTGAAAGCAGTCTTCTATTCTTAGAATCTCTCTCAAAACGTTTAGTCACCCGTATTCAATTCTTACGAATCTTAACAGACGGGAAAGACATGGCGCCATAGGTTCAAACCGTCTTGAAAATAGAGTGGTTGCATTGCCATTGGTCGAATGCTAAAAAAGTTGTAAAACTAAGTTTCATACTCTGATTTAAACCACTTTTTGTATGTTTTTAATTTGGTGTTTTCTGTTATTAATTTGCGTGATCATCAATTGTCAGGAGTGGTTTTAACTAAATTAATTTTACCTACAATATATTGGAAAGATGATACTTTTTTAGCATTGGGTTTCTTATGCTTAACCGCTGCCTTTTGCAAAGCAAAGGGCAGCGCCGTATTACGTTTTTGAGCTGCCCTTTGCAAAGCAAGTAGATTACGAGGTGAAAATTTTCCAAATACGTGGCGTCAGTAAATAAATAAATACATCGCTCTTTCCACGTTCCAGAAGCACACAGCAACCGAAAAATTAAATTGTTATCAGCCGCCGCCGTGGGATCGAATCACGGATCTCTCGATATCTAGCCGAGCGCGTTACATTTACACCACGGTGGCCAACAATTCACGCGGCTATGTGGATTTTTAAGTCAGCTTCTGACATCATAAATCCGTAAGATGGGCTCAGCTACTGAGACGTCTCCATCTGGTGGACATTAAGAACGGCACTGGCTATATATATTATAGCAATTAAATCCAAAGGGCGAGATCCAAGGTGAACATTCTCCAAATACGTGGCATCAGTAAATTCTCCAAATACGGCAGCTGATAACAATTTTTCGGTTGCTGTGTGCTTCTGGAACGTGGAAAGAGCGATGTAGTGATTTATTTACTGACGCCACGTATTTGGAGAATTTTCACCTTGGATGTCGCCCTTTGGATTTAATTGCTATAATATATATAGCCAGTGCCGTTCTTAATGCCCACCAGATGGAGACGTTGCAGTAACTGAGCCCATCTTACGGATTTATGATGTCAGAGGCTGACTTAAAAATACACATAGCACCGTGAATTGTTGGCCACCGTGGTGTAAATGTAACGCGCTCGGCTAGATATCGAGAGATCCGTGGTTGGATTCCACGGCGGCGGCTGATAACAATTTTGCGGTTGCTGTGTGCTTCTGGAACGTGGAAAGAGCGATGTATTTATTTATTTAAGTAGATTACTCTTTTTGAGCTGCCCTTTGCAAAGCAAGTAGATTACGCTTTTTGAGCTGCCCTTTGCAAAGCAAGTAGATTACGCTTTTTGAGCTGTCCTTTGCAAAGCAAGTAGAATCTCATTAGTGTCAGCTGAAAAGAAGGGATGAGTGAGTACCAGAACGAAGCATTGGAATTGTCCAAATGAGCGGAAAAGCTTAAGAAGGAAGGATTCCTTAAAGACAGAATCAGCTTAAAAGAGACTTGCTCCCCTGGACCGACGTCAAGCAGGGCACGAGAAGAGTGGAGCGTGAAAAGAAATCTACACAGGGGGTGTAATACCTGGGTCTAACTAACAGAGCTCAGTGCAGGTGATATTTACACCATTTCATGAACTTCACACGCGCTGTCGTTTACCCGAAGTTGCTTCGATTCACATAAAGACGCGCGCTGGTCATATTGTTTTGCGGTGTAAAAATTTATACTGTTCTACTTCCATTAATCATTTAACTCCTCTAACGTGTCCTAACAAACCATCTTGTTCTCCTCTTGGACGGACCATGCTCTCTGCTTTTACCTTAGACCAGAATTTGCAAGTGCCATTTGTCACTCTGTGAAATTAAGAAAAAAAGTGTGCTATTCTATTAACAGTACAGAGAAAAGCCAAAGCACTAGTGAAAATTTAATAGCCACTGAATTCTCGAGGACAAATTCACACAGCGGCCCCGTAAGAAGCAGTGTTTTTCCGATATAATCTTCATTCACAAGCAAGGAAACAGCAAAGAAGCCAGAGGGGTGTAGAACCACAGTATCGCAAGGCATCAGCTTTTCATTAACAGACGTTCTCGCCAGCAGATAAGCGGAAGTTGCTGTCACGGAAGCGTAAGCTTAAGCAGTTGGTCGCCCCATGAACATTGAACAGTGACCTCAATGATTTTATTCCTACGCAAACAACCGACAAACGTTCCTTTCTTTTACCACTGAAGGATTGTAAAAATTCCTACCTTTATCTGTGAAGTGTGAGGAGAATGTCTGAAGATCTGTGCTCTACCATTGCCTCTTCATTGTAAATTATTACTAAAAGAAATTTCCAATCACTCGTTCTCTAATCTTGCACAAGAACGGGAATTTTAAAGTAGATTTGCCTTTTTACAAACTTCACATGTTACTTAAGTTTAATGAGTTACGGAACTCAAATCATGTTAAATGCCAATTTAAAAGATCACAGTTGAGGACCTACTGATTCTTACAAACGGATCAGAGGTGCAGACGAAGCCTGGCGGAGCATGGCGTCGCCAGGCCACTTTTACCTAACTGAATCCGACTTTTTAAAATTTATTTATTCAATTGTCGCCCATCGAAATCGATAATTTTTTTAACACAAATAATCTTAAACGAGTTTTTTTTATCTTTTCTTCTTCTTCTTCTCTCTCTCTCTCTCTCTCTCTCGCACTCGCTTTTATCTTATCTTTTTTTTCCTTCATGGTGGCTATACAAATTTGTAGATTTTTTGTTTACCAAACCTACCTTAGAAATACCCAGTGAAGTGGGTACCAGATCATATATATATATATATATATATACATCCTCATCATCATCATTGTCAACCATTATCAATCCAATGCTGGATGAAAAATCCAAGTTTCTTCCACAACGGTCTGTCTTGTGCCAGTCTCCTCCATGTTATTTCCGCGTGCTTACGAATTTCATCCACCCATCTTCCACGTGGTCTTCTTCTGGGTCTTTTCCTGTCCCTTAGATTCCAGTCTTGAATTTCGGTTGTTCATCGGAGGTCCGTTCTCCTGGTAATATGTCCAGCCCATTGTCATTTCAGGGATTTTACTCTGATCAAGATTTCCATTTTTGTCATTTTCCTGATCCACGAGTTCCTCTTCTTATCTCTCCTTATCTTTCCTGAGTGGTGTTCCTGATCCACGATTTCCTCTTCATATTTCTCCTTCCTTTCTCTTTTTTGCACATTACCATTTAATTATATTTAACAGAAGTGATATTATAACGAAAATAAATTAGAAAGCCATTTTAACAGCATTTCTTTTTTTTTAATATATATATAGGAAGTCCTCTGGTGTAAAAGATACTTCAAAATATGAAAATAAAGAGGACATCATTAATATATTTCGAGAAAGTTTCAATGAAAGTGGCAACAGTACGCCTGCCATTACTCTGCACTAAACGTAACTCCCAGAAGTCTTTGAGAGCAAAGAACAATAGAAAATCATCAGCGCTATCAATGATTTTCACCTGTTTGCTTCTTTAAGTTACAGTGTACACGGCAGAGTTTGGAATAGATAATGGACAACGAGGGAATGAATGTTGATTTTGAAATTATTTTCCCATGAGTTAAAAAACAACAACATGAAATACTATATACAATGGAACCTCGGTTATAAGTTTTCCGGTTGTACGGTTTTCACTTTTGTACGTTATTTTGCGTTAATTGCGATATTATACTGTAGTTTCTATCGCTTTTTTAAAACTCGGTTACACGTAATTTATTTATACGCTTTTCGCGACTATACGTAAAAATTTAAATTTCAGATTATCAGAAATACACAATTCTTTGATTCTTTTATACATCACACGATATATATACAACTTAGAAATAGTTGAGATAGTGCTGTGTTCCTTCTTGGTGGAGCCAAAGTTGACCCTTGATCCCATCACAGAAGCGTATGTTGTTTACTTTCGGTTTGCATGAAAAATTGGTTTCGCGTTTCATAACTCATACAGATGTGTGGTATTTGAAAATCGATAAATCTCTGAGATGGACTTCGCGGTTCGATTATTTCATGGTGCAGTAGAATGGTTTATTCAACATTCTGGTTTCAAATAGACGCACTCAAGATCCGCAAAAAAAAAAAAAAAAAAAAAACCTGGAGGTTCATGAGTTCCATACTGAAGCTCTAGTTTCAGAAGTCTCAGATTTGTGAGGATTTCACTTAATCCAGAATTTTTTTTTTTATAGACTGTAACGTATACTCTAGATTCACTTTCCTTTTGATTTTACTATACTCTGGTTATTTTATTTTTCTATGTGAATTATCTTCTTACTGAACGAGATGTTATTTCTCCCGCTGAATGAGATCTGGCAATGAGTGTAAGTCATGACGTGGTGGTAGGCAGTATAAATAGGCACGTTCAACGATACCTAGGAGAGCTTTTGTGTTGCAGAGGAAGATCAAGTGGGACAGCAAGAAGACCTTGAGGTAAGGAGAAAAGGAGAAGATCTCATCGAAGAAAGTGGACATCTTCAAAGTGGACGACAGATACTGCAAATTGGTATAAACAAGAAACTGAAGGTAAAGTTGCTAGAAGTTGAAAGTTCAACACAGGCAGTGAACCATAGATTGAGAGAAGATACCAGGCTCAGATTATTCAAACTTATGCACCACAAGTCATGCTGAAGACAAAATTGAAGAATGTTTATGAGGAAACCAACCTTAAAAAACACTTGAAGATAATTATGGGAGATTTCAATGCAAAAATAGAACAGCAACAGAACAGAAACTCTGCTTTAGAATTCGGTACATCGGCAAAGAAACCAGTGGAAATACTTTCGTAGAGTTAACAGAAAAGTAACTCAAAGCTTTTATGAAACAAGCCACACAAAATGGACATGGAGTCTAATGGGACGACAAAATTGCATGTGTAACAAAAAATTGTCATAGGAAAAACCAGATGTTGATGCAAACAAGACAGGAGTGATGAGGACAACTAAAGAAGATGCACTTCCAACACTGGAATATATAGCAAGCTCATGCAAGACAGTACAAAAAGTATTCACTGAAGACGTAAGGAAATTCAACTGTGAACTGGTAAGGAAAGCAATTGAAAACAACCAAAGGCCTAAAGATGAAGGGACATCTCAGTACCAGAAAAAACAGATTATGGAAACTGAGCAACAAAATTAGCTGGGTTCTAAGTAACAAGAAATTGCATGTGAACAAATTATCAGGACAAGAGTGGAAAGATTTCTACTCCAAATTATATGAAGAGTGATGAGACATGTACTCAAAGAAGATGTGACTTCCAAAGTACCATATATAGAGTTCTTCCAGTACAGTATCACTGAAGACAAGGAAATTCAACTGAACTGGTAAGAACATGAAGATCTTGCTATGGCACTGAGAAAAGAAGATGGAATTCTGTAGACATCATACAAGAACAGTGGAGAAATCGAAATTATGAACTCGCCCAAATTTCTCACTCGATGCCTTAATGAAAGGGAAAATGTCTGATATTGGAACAACCAGTACCAGAGTTCTTGCTACATAAAAGAAGGTTGACATGCAATCAAGAACAGATCTCCAGGAGAAGATGGAATTACTGTAGACACTACAGACCTATCAGAGAAGTGGTGATTGGAACAATAAAATCTTGCTACTAAAGTTCTTTCACAATCAGCCTCCTATCGAACTGTGACACTGGACATGGCTCAACCGAGAGAACAAGCTGGATTCAGGAGTGGCTACAGCACAATAGATCATATCCACGTACTGAGAGAACTAATTGAAAGAGCGAGGGAATATGAACTTCCATTGTGCATGGCTTTTATCGATTACGAAAAAGCCTTTGATTCGGTGAAACCATCAGCAGTTGTAATGGCTCTGAAATCCTGCGGTATTGAAGATGCATACGATGATATTATTATTCAGCTAAAAAATGCAAATCTATATACAGTTTAAAAACACATGAGCACTTTCGGTGTCACATTGACACCTTCATGCCACAGAGCTACAGAGATTAATGGAGATTATCTAACCCAGGACAACTTGCAACTACCCCATCAGAGCTACAAGAGTGCTGACAAGAGTAAAGAAGTGGGATTAAAAATGAACTTTCAGAAGACAAAAGTGATGTACAATGCTTTTACAAGAAATGAAGATTTATCAATTGATGGAGAAAAGCTGGAGATAACAGACACGTACGTTTATCTTGGACAGCAGATATCAAGTGAGGGTCACATTGGTGAAGAAATTAATCGGCGTACAAAACTTGCCTGGAGAGCTTTTGGAAGAAACAGCATAATTTTCAAGAGCAATATGCCATTATGTCTTAAAGAAAAGTGTTTGATCAATGCATCCTTCCAGTGCTTACGTATGGTGCAGAGACGTGGACCTTAGCTAAAAGAGACATACAAAGGCTGTAGACAACTCAAAGAAGTATGGAGAGGTGCATGCTTGGTGTAACCAGGAGAGATAAGAAGAGGCCCACGTGGATCCGAAAAATGACAAGAGTGGAAGACATCATGATCAGAGTTAAATCCCTGAAATGGCAATGGGCTGGAGCATACTGCCAGAAGGACAGACCATCGATGGACAGCCGAAATTTTAGATTGGATTCCAAGGGACAGGAAAAGACCCAGAAGAAGACCACATGGGAGATGGGTGGATGAAATTCGAAAGTATGCGGGAGTGACATGGAGGAGACTGGCACAAGACAGACCGTTGTGGAGGAAACTTGGGGAGACCTTCGTCCAGCAGTGGATTGATAATGGTTGATGATGATGATGATGATGATATATATACATATACACTTAAGTGCCAGAAAAACTGGTACACCAGTCTAATACATGGTAGGTTCCCCATGGGAGCACAAGACTGCAAAAATACGACGGGGCATGGTCTCCACTAGCTTCTGGAAATATGCTGTAGGCAATGCACACCATACTTCCTGAAGAGTGTTCCACAATTCTGGGGTATTCCGAGGTCTCGGATTCCTGTGTTTGATAGCGCGCTGCATGGCATCCCAAATGTGTTCTATCACGTTCAGATCTGGGGACTTGGGTGGGAATGGCAACGCCCCAAACTCAGATGAATGCTCCTCTAACCATAATGTGGCACCCCGACACTTGAATGGAGGTACATTGTTCTGTTGGAACATGCCGAACCCATCAGCATGAATGCAGGACTTGAACGGGTGTACCTCATCAGAAAGGATGCGCACATAGCGTTGACTGGTCACAGACGTTTGTAGACTTACCAGGAGTCCCAGTGAAGTCCAGCTAAACACACCCCATATCATTACGGACCCCCAATAGCTGGTACAGTTACCTGTTGACAGGCGGGTTCCAGGGCTTCATGGGATTTGCGCCACACACGAATCCTTCGATCTGCCCGATACAGTTGGAAACGCGACTCGTCAGACCAGGCTACTTCTTTCCAGTCATCAAGTGTCCAGTGGCGGTGTTGCCGTGCCCAAGCCAGGCGCATAGTTCTGTGTCGTGCACCCATCAAGGGGACTCGAGTTGGGCGTCGGCTCCAAAGCCCATATCGTGCAGGGTACGTTGCACAGTCCGGATGCTGCTGCTTGTTCAGGCTCCAGCATTGAATTCCGATGATACCTGCGAGAGTGTTGCACGCCTATCTCGTAAATCGATACTTGACAGCCGACGATGGTCATGTTCACCCAATGTCTTTTTACGGCCACACTGGTATCGTAGGTTTGAGATTTTGCCGGGATTCTTGTAGTCACGATACACCTTTGCAATGGTCATCCGTGAAAATCCGAACTCAGTTTCTTCCTCCGAAATACTATGGCCCATCTCACGAGCGCCAACAAAGACACCGCGTTGAAAATCGCTTAAATCGTTACTTGTCATTCTCATGCCGAAAACAGCTCTGACAGCTGGCAAGGATGCCTATCGCTTTGTATACGCAATGGCGGACGAAACCGTGTACGCGCATAGGTGTCGTGTCTATGTATTTTGCATAAGTTCGTCTGTGCCAGTTTTTCTGGCTCTTCAGTGTATATATATACACTGCTGGCCACCCAAAATGCAACACCAAGAAGGAAGCATCTGATAGGCCTGAAATTCGCAGAATGCGTCGCCCACGAGAGGACATGCAAACGATTAGCATTGCAGGGCATATTCAAATCATGTGCGCCCGGCACGCCTCCGAGAAGTACTATATGAAGGGTGCACAGAAGGCGGGGTGTAAGTAGTGGAAGTGTGTTGTGCTGCCGGACCTGTGCGTGGGAATCTTCCTGATGCCTCGTCGCAGAATACGGCAGTCATTCCAGCACGTTTCGGAGTTCGAGAGAGGACGAATAGTGGCTTATCGCGACAGCGGTTTATCGTACCGAGACATCGGCGCCCGTGTGGGACGGCATCCATCCACAGTGAGGTGAGTATTGATTCGGTGGGTACAGGAGGGACGGACGGAACGACGTGAGTGATTGCCGCAGCCGCGGTACACCACCGAATGAGAGGACCGGCATGTTGTGCGGCGGGCATTGACGGCTCGCACCGCCACATCACGAACGTTAGCGCAGGAATTAGGGTGTGTTGCGCAACAACCTGTGTCAGCACGTACCGTTCGACGTCGTCTGCAGGAGTGGGGACTTGTCGCACGGCGCCCATTGCTTCGATTACAACTGACGTTACACCACCGACGAGTGCGGCCGCAGCGGGCCGTTGAACGCCGCACCTGGACTAAGGAATGGCACGACATTGTCTTCTCCGACGAATCCCGCTTCTGCCTGCAACACCACGATGGTCGGATCCGCGTATGTCGGCACTGCGGCCGGAGACTGCATGACGCCTGCATTATGAATCGCCATACCGGTCCTTCGCCTGAAGTTATGGTTTGGGGCGCATTTGGATATGACACCCGCACCCCTCTGGTACGCATCGCCGGTACATTCAACAGCCACCTCTACATCTCCGGCGTTTTGGAGCCTGTAGTCCTACCTTACCTGTAGAACCTGCCAGCGGCCACATTTCGACAAGAGAATGAGCGCCCGCACGTGGCACGCATCGTGCAACAATTCTTCACGGCCCACGAGGTGTCACTGCTGCCGTGGCCCGCCTGTTCTCCCGATATGTCTCCCATGGAACACGTCTGGTCGCTGATCGGTAACTGAGCTTCCCGGCAAGCACCACCCGGGGCTACGCCTGATGAACTGTGGCAACGTGTGGAAGCAGTCTGGACCGACATACCCCAAGTCCACATCCAAAGCCTCTTTCGTTCGATGCCGTGGCGTGTAGCGGCCGTTATTGCCAGCCATGGGAGCCACACGAACTATTGATGTCTGCGTGTTCCGTAAGTAGCACGGGCCTGTAAGCTCAATCGTTTCATCTTTGTATCTGTTGTTATGTGTCCAGTAAATCTGGCTTTGCTATCTCGTGTCCTTCTTGGTGTTGCATTTTGGGTGGCCAGCAGTGTATATATGCATAGCTGTAACCATTCAGCTTAAAGCGAATAAAAATTAAAAAAAAATATTTAAAAAAAAATCCGTCATGTGGTTTTTGTTTTATATATATATATATATACCTTAACTAAAAAGACAAAAAGGCATAAAAATACTGCAGACAACTCAAAGCAGCATGGAGAGATGAATGCTTGGTGTAACCAGGATAGATAAGAAGAGGAACTTGAGGATAAAGAAAATGACAGGAGTGAACGACATCATGACCAGAGTGAAATCACTGAAACGGCAATGGTTTTGGTTTTGGTAAGTGCGGGTACCGAAGGTCCCCAGTTTATTGCTATCATGGAATACATGCACTGAAGAGTAATTGAATTAGAGACAGCTGGTGTTATGCAAATGTGGTGCAGTGGGTGGGCCTGTAAACGGAAACAACATGGCGTATGCAGCGAACCGACAATATAAAGAGTGATGCGACGGAAATCAGTAAGAGTTGGTCGCAGTATGTGTAAGACGAAGGATCTAACCGCATTTGATCGTGGGAAAATTGTCGGGGCCCAACGAATGGGTCACTTTGTCTCGGAAGTCGTGCAGGCACTGGGATTTTCACGAGCCACTGTGTCACGGGTGCACCGTGAGTACATCGAATGCGGTAAAACCATCCCTGCAAGAGCCAACTGTCGTGGACAACAGCGTTTGGGTGAGCGGGGTCATCGTCGGCTAGCTCGCATTGTAACAGCGGGTAGACTGGCCACAGTGCAAGAAATCACTCGGCAATTTAACGCTGGTGCACAAAAGCGTGTAAGCAGCCACACCATCTAGAGCCATCTCCTAGCTATGGGGCACAGAAGCCATCGTCCGACGAGGGTACCGCTGCTGACCGCACATCACAGGGTGCAAAGATTAGCATGGGCGCGGGAACATCGCCACTGGACCCTAGACATGTGGGGAAATGTTGCCTGGACTGATGAGTCGAGATTCACGTTGGTACATGCGGATGGCAGGATACGAGTAACGGCGCAAATTACATGAAGCGATGGATCCTTCTTGCCAGCAGGGTACTTTTCAAGCTGGTGGGGGTGGCATTTTCGTCTGGGGACTGTTTACGTGGACTGAAACGGAGCCCGTGGTACGTGTGACATCGTCCCTCACAAGTCAACGTTACCGGGATATCTTGGACGACCATTTGCTCCCGTTTGTGCGTCTTCAACATCCCACTGGGGACCTCATCCTGCAACAAGACAATGCAGCTCCCGAATTGTATCCGAATGGTTGGATGAACACTCCACCGACGTGACCTTGCTTCCTTGGCCAGCTAGGTTATCTGACCTCAATCTCATCGAGCACATCTGGGATGCCATCGAGAGAGATGTTAGAGGGTCTGACCCCCTCCATCAAATCTTCGTGAGTTGTGGGAGCTTGTTCAGGGGTCGTGGATCGGTGTGGCTTCCCAACGCTTCTGGTGTCTTGTCGATTCCATGCCGAGACGAATAGCCGCCGTCATCAGGGCAAAAGGTGGTGCTACACGTTACTAGACAGGTATCTCTAATTCAATTGTTCTTCAGTGTACATTGGAGATATCACTGAAAAGTCCAACATAGGAAACATAGAGATGAAGAATCTGGTTTAAAATGACGATGTACACAATGAAGGAAAAGCAGATCGGCACATTCTGCGATACAAAGTAGAACATGTACAACGTTATAAACATATGAACAAGGGAATTAGAACAAAGTTAACAATTTTAGTAAGAAAAAATTCGCGACAAAGGAAAACACTAGGACATGTAAGACATACAATGCGAGCAAATGAAAAACACAAAGCACTGTAACAAAAACATGAAACAATATGGCAGTACGTGAGGGACAACAGAAACAGTGTCTGGTGTGGACGAATCGCTAAATGTCATCAGCTAGAGGAAGCACGGTGTCACAAAATTGTTTCTCAGCGAGGTCTTTCAAGGAGGACAGACGGCGGGTGTATCGTCTTATGAAGACCTGGTATCTAGGATCTGTGACACTCAGGGATTTGAAAAAGGTCACGTACGCTTCAAATTGCATCACTGCTGCACACCGATCAAGATCAGGTGACCGGAAAAATTCTTCGGTACAGACAACCGTACGAGCAGATTGGAAGAGGCGTATAAGTTGTTGTCTGGACAGTGGGCCAAGAACAAGAGGAAACTTATGAATGGCCTGTATAACCTCATCGTCTGAGAGAGGATTGACAGGACCTGAACGAAAATGCAAACTGTTCGTAGGGTCATCAGGCTGAGAACATATGAACTGGTAACATCGGGAACACTAGAGGAGGCCACAGAAGAAGTAACAAAGATGTTTCACCTTTTTCTGTTTCACAGAGCCTTTGGAAGTACCAGGCCGTTTCGCAGACGAGGTTCAGGTGGAGGAATCCATTGGTGAATTTGGATGAGCACCCGAATCAGGAGACGAGAACTCAAGTTGCGCCGAGGAATCAGTATGTTCCCGATCAGCATCGGTGAACGCTGGAACATCAGCCGAGGCAACGGGAAGGTGCGGCAGCAGGGGAACGTCAGACACGGTCGTAGTTGAAGTTCCGATATGCGAGAGACACAGAGGAAAGCCCGTCGGTTGGAGTGCCGAAGCACCACTCGACACATCTGAGTCGGCATACTCCGCCGGAGACACATCAGTAGTGGATGACTTTCCTACTGACCCAGAAGGAGGATTTACGTCCGCACGGTGCGGAAGAGGAGGAAAGGGATCATTGTCATTGATTGGAAGGTGCGTCTGACGGAGAGAAGGAGAGGTCGCGTCTGGCAAAACACTAGAAGAGAGGATGGTAGAAGAACCAGCATGATCGGCACTGGAAGGCGAGCTACAAGAAAGACTACGGCGTATGCGCACACAGGAGGCAGTGGTATGATCCTGTGTAAGACAGTGAGTACAATAGTGAGCGGTGAAGCCCTTGAAACTGTACGTGCGGGAGCCAATTTCTACAGTAGCATCTATAGATTAATCCGCCAAGGCATTCTCAGTGGGAAAAACGACCAACAACTGACGGTGAGGTCCCGTAGCATGTGCAAATCGAGTTCCGCGTAGAGCGTCAGAAAGGCGACGGACCTTGCCAACGATTTTGCAAACATGATTGACAAGGAGAGGAAGCTCAGTATCAGGCACTTCCTGTGGAACAGGATAGAACGCGATGTTCACCGGACGCTTGGAAAGAGGCGAAGGGATGAGATGATTTGTTCTAATCGAAAGCCCGTGTGAAAGAAAAAATCAGCATCTTCCTTGTGCTTGAACTGCACTGAGATACCCCGAGGTGTACGAGAAATTCCGGCAATAGACGCAGACGACACATTTCCAGTGAGAGCCTCCATGTAGCGTGGCAAAGGAGTATTTGGTAAGGCATAAAATAGCACACCTCTATCCAGCAGGTTATGGAACTCACGGCCAATATGCGAATTGTCATCAATCGTTACCTTCCCCTTGCGGTTGGATACCTGAGTAATAGGTGTTGATTGCAAAAGACTAACAGGTTGAGAAGAATCGTACGTAGAAGGAGGGCCTCGTTGCACTGTAGAGGCAAATAACATCCTCGAAAGAGAAGTCTGTGCAGAGCCGGCAGGCACAGAAGGCTGTGAGGGAATAGAAGCACGGGCAGAAGGCAAGGCAGTAGTATCAGTAGTACCCAGGGAGGGCACCGAGCCAGAAGTTGAAGAAGGAAGCGCAGCCAAGTCCAGTGAAGGCGCCGGAGCAGGAGTACTAGGAAGCTGGGAAGGCATCTGAGCAGACACATCTGACGACGAGAGTATGCCAACTTCCATGAACGTGGGAGGTGAGACGTAACGTGTATCCGCCACTCCCAAAGATGATAAGGAAAGACCGGAAGCCGCCATGTGGGTAGCTTCCAAACGTGAGCAAACGATATGACAAATGATGAATATGAACTAATACAAGGACGATAACGCCAGAAAACTAGCTCAAAACTTACACAGTACCTTTAGACAGGCGTGCAACGCAACAGGTGAGTGAGGGACAAGGTATTATACACTAAAATGCATGAAATATTGGAGCAACCAACACAACGTCTGTCAAGAACGAGCAATGGGCTGGACATGTTGCCAGAAGAAGAGATAACCGATGGACAACCGAAATTTTAGACTGTATTCCGAGGAACAGAAAATGACCGAATAGAAAACCCAATGGGAGATGGAGGGATGGATGAAATTCGAAAGTATGCCGGAGTGACATGGCTGAGACTGGCACAAGACAGACCGTTGTCTTAAAAACTTGGAAAGACTTTCATCCAGCAGTGGATCGATAATGGTTGACAATGATGATGACATAAAATATATATAAACTCATACACACATAGATACACTCATTGTCATAAAAATCCATGCACCAAGAAAAAAACCGTGCTATTAACGCAAAACTCGGCAAATAGCTACGGGGAGGGCAGACATGCAAATGATTAAAGTATAACGAAGTAAATTTCTCCGTCATTTTTGCTCTACGCCGGGATTCGAACCCGAGTCCGCTTATTCCGGAACAAATCGCTCTACCAACTAAGCTACGCAGACGTTCATTCTGATTGCTATCTGCTTTTATGTCGTGTGCGTCCTGCTGGCAGGTACGTCACATCTCCCCCCCGCAAAGAGGGCCGGGGGCATGGCCCAAGGGTCAGCCGTGACCATGAATCGTTGCAGGCAGCCATCCACTGTAGAACGTGGACTTGAGAACTCCCAGTCAATCTGGTGTGTGGAATGCAACATCACACATTTTTATTTTTCGAAGCGCTGGAGAAGGGATTCTCTTATTTTTTCTATCTCGCGGTGTGGAAATAACATCACACCATTGCGAGATTTTGAACGGTCGGGTCATCCGGATAGTTCGGGCGCCATTATAACGAAGTGAATTTCTCCGTCATGTCTGGTCTACGCCGTTAATCGAACCCGAGTCCGCTTATTCCGAAACAAGTCGCTCTACCAACTGAGTTACGCAGACGTTCATTCTGATTGCTATCTGCCTTTATGTCGTGTGCGTCCTGTTGGCAGGTACGTCACAAAAGTTTCGTGCGATTCCGCATGCCCGCGCGTCCAAGACCGGCCCTGCAATCGCAATCTTTGGGGCTTATAAGGCACCGCTCAGGGGACTCCACATTTGTGCCAAAGTGAACGGTAAGAGTCAGGTAAGATCCCTGAGCGATAGCCATGCCGAGGAGTCGCAGTAGATGTGCTTACTGGTAACTGATGGAGTTTGAACGAGGCCGTATTGTTGGGATGAGAGAGGCAGGGTGGCTGACGCGCTGAATAGACAGCCATTTGGACCGGCCGGACAGTACGATGCGATGGTGTTGGGAGCGATGGACACGGGAAGGCACCCAGACCCGGAGGACTGGCTCTGGACGACCCGGACACACCACCAGTAGAGAGAACGGCGGGATCGTGAGAGCGTTACGCACAGATGCAGCCACGTCCTTTTCCAATAGTCAGAGCAGGCCGGATTAAGACCTTAGTGAGCCCCTAGGCTAAGACATTTGGGTTGGTACCAAAGCTAAGATATCTAAGTAGGCTCCGAAAGAAATTATGACGGATAATTATTATGAAGTCCGTTAAAACACGGAACTGTAAGTACTAAATCATCTGCAAAGTTTTCATAATAAGTCACTGTATTTTTCATTGTTCTCACATGAGCGTGAGTTAAACGCTTAACATTCCTAGGTTTTGTTTTGGATTTTCTAATGATTTAGCATTGTATGCTTTTCTTAGTGCATCGTTTTTGTTTTGGAATCAGAAGTCTCAAGTGACTTCGAATATTAAGTGTTCCAAGCGCAAATTGGAGGTGTGGGTGGATAACGCGGAAACGCTGAAACTCTCTCTCTGACCCCGCTGTACTCAGCGACATGAAACCTTAACCCTTGGTGAGTCACAGCCTTGATATCTGTTCGTCTTCCAACCTCTGTTTCTGACCAAGTGGTAATCACACAAGACAAAAATAAAACTATTTTATAAACCCTTTCTCTCTCTCTCTCTCTCTCTCTCTCTCTCTCTTTGCTTCTCTATCTGTTACTTGCCCAGGTGTGCCTCCTGGGCCCTTGATCATGGTGGACCCCAAGGCTATCGCTTCTATAGACCCCACCTTGATCCGGCCCGGATCCAGAGACATGTGGCGGCTGTACAAGGGACTCCTGTGACAGCCAGAACCATTTCCAGACTCCTGGAAGAGCCGAATGTGCACGCTCGACGGCCCTTACGTCTTCTGCCATTAATACCTGATCATCGTTGGTTGCTGTGGTGTCAGCAGCGAGTAACGTGAAATGTTACGGACTGGCGACGTATAGTGTTCAGCGGGGAAACAAATCCCGCTGGTGTATGGGAATGGACGATCACCGTGTCAGAGTGTGAATGACCGCAAGTGAGCGCTGCAATCTCAACCTCACTATACGGCTGCACACGTCCCGAACTGCAGGCGTGATGGTCTGGTGAGCCATCGCGTATGACAGCCGGACTTCCCTCGGAGTGATCCGAGGGACGTAGATAGCACAGCGCTGTGTCAAGGGCGGATCCAGGAGGGGGCACCATCCCCTCAGGACAAAGGAAAAGTTTCGATTTGTTAGGTTTTAATAACAAATTGAATAATTTTTCGTGAAAGAAAGTGTTACTTAAAAGTACATTGCTTTCCTTAATTAGCTGGAAGAATTTATAGACATACTAAGAACACTTTTCCATTTTGAGGAAAAACAGAAAGGTTCCCGGTTATTCCCCACACTTGCGCCCCCCTTCCTCTCACGAATATGCTGGATCCGCCACTGCGCTACGTACAGGAGAACCTGCGGCCCCATGTGCTGCCTTTCCTGGCTGGCGGCCCGGAGTCATTTTCCAACAAGATAACGCCCTTCCGCACACGGCTCGGGTTTCCCTGGAATATTTACGTCATGCTTCGACGCTTCCGTGGTCTGCCAGATCGTCTGATCTCTCGTCCATCGAGCACACGTGGGACCAGATGGGTTGCCAGCTTTCTCCATGTCCCAGTGCTCGTGATTTAAGCGTCAGTTGCAAGAAGTGTGTGCTAATCTGTCCCAGGATAACATACGACGTGTCTTTGACTCCATGTCGGACTGTATCATCACAGGTATCCGAGCGCGAGGCGGTCCGATGCTTTACTAACGCTACCGGAATGTGTACCGTATGTCCGCGGGAAATCGTCCTGCTGCTGTGTAATTGTAATCACTTCTGCCCTTGGTATGTACTATCTCACTACTAAAATTTCATTTCAATCCTACGCCTCCTTGGTGCACGGATATTTATGACAATCAGTGTATATATACAGGGTGATCAGATCTCATAGGACAAACGTTAAGGGGTGGTAGAGAATACTGCAACAAACATTTTTTGTTTAGGAATGTATGGGCGTAGGTGACGCGTTGAGGCACAAACACAAGAAACAGACATGAAAGGAGACATAAATTGTTTACTTACAGTATCGTTGACAAGTGCGTCTTTACAGCAATGTTTACAATAATTGCTCAAAATTGCGTCCACCAACAATTATACACGCGTGGCAGCGTCGACGGAGTGATTGGCGTACAGTTTCAAAGATGCCAGGCATTTCTCGCACACGTGCAGTAGCAACGGATATTCGAGCGACGAGGTCCTCAACAGAGTCAACTGGAGTCTCGTAAACGAGGTCCTTCAGATGTCCCCATAAAAAGTAATCGAGGCTCAATAAATCGGGCGATCGGGGTGGCCAACTGACTGGTCCACCACTGCCAATCCATCGCGCCCCAAAAGTGACATCCAGGTAATTGCGCACATTAATTCTGAAATAGGCAGGAGCCCCATCATGCTGAAACCATAGTCCTTGTCGAACGGCCAGAGGTACTGCCATCGTATCGCGTTGGTAGTAGATATGGGCCAAACAGGAAGTCGTTCACAGTACACGCCCACACATTCACAGAGAATCGTTCTTGGTACGCATGTGGAAGTGTAACGTGTGGGTTAGAGGTTGCCCACACATGACAATTCTGCACATTGAAAACACCTTCGTGTGTAAAATTCGCCTCATCTGTGAATAGCACATGAGCTGGGAATTTCTTCTGTTTGTGCCTCAACACGTCACTTGCGCATATACATTCGTATACAAAAAATGTTTGTTGCAGTGTGCTCTACCACCCCTTAAAGTGTGTCCCATGAGTTCTGAATCACCCTGTATCATCATCATTATCAACCATTATCAATCCACTGCTGGACGAAGGTCTCCCCAAATTTCTTTCACAACGGTCTGTCTTGTGCCAGTCTCCTCCATGTTACTCCCGCATACTTTCGAATTTCATCCCCTCATCTCCTATGTGGTCTTCTTCTGGGTCTTTTACTGTCCCTCGGAATCCAGTTTAAAATTTTAGCTGCCCATCGCTGGTCTGTCTTTCTGGCAATAGGTCCAGCTCATTGCCATTTCAGGGATTTTACTCTGATCATGATGACTTCCACTCTTGTCATTTTCCTGATCCACGAGTTCCTCTTCTTATCTCTCTTGGTTACACCAGGCATGCATCTCTCCATGTTATTTGAGTTGTCTGCAGTCTCTGTATGTCTCTTTTAGTTCAGGTCCACGTCTCTGAGCCATATGTAAGCCCTGGAAGGATGCATTGATCAAACACTTTTCTTTTAAGACATAATGGCATATTGCTCTTGAAAATTATGCTGTTTCTTCCAAAAGCTCTCCAGGCAAGTTTTGTACGCCGATTAATTTCTTCATCAATGTGACCCTCACTTGATATCTGCTGTCAAAGATAAATGTAGGTATTGGTTATCTCCAGCTTTTCCCCATCAATCGATACATCTTCATTTCCTGTAAAAGCATTGTACATCACTTTTGTCTTCTGAAAGTTCATTTTTAATCCCACTTCTTTACTCATGTCAGCAAGTTCCTAGATCATACTCTGCAGCTCTGATGGGGTAGTTGCAGAAATGATTACGTCATCAGCAAAACGAAGGTGAGTTAGATAATCTCCATTAATCTTTATCCCTTTGTTTTCCCAGTTCAGTGATTGAAAGACATTTTCCAAAGTGGTATATATCAAGGGTCTTATTGATGAGGAAATTAATCCACGTATAAAACTTGACTCGAGAGCTTTTAGAAGGACAGTGCAATTTTCAAGAGTAATATGCCAATATGTTTTAAAAGAAAAGTGTGTAATCAATGCATCCTCCCAGTTCTTACATATGGAACAGAGACATGGACCTTAATTAAAAAAAAAATATATATATATATATACATATGGGATGTAAGGTCAGGTGATGCGTAACATCACAGCCTCTCCTTGACAAATGTCAACCCCGCCTTCTCGTGGTGCATCCTGTTCCCACTAAAGGGGCTCTGACGACCGCCCATAGCGGTATAACTATACCATCGGGATCAGAGGAAATGCTATCCCACACTCACCAACCCGCTTGGCCAGCGTGGTGAGTTATGGCCAAACCCCTCCAAAATGATTCCACAACTTAAATCTTGGCCCTCAGTCTCCGGCAGCTGGAATGTACCTGGCCAAGGCAGCGGCCAGTGCGACATGAAGGCAGAGGGTGCTAAGAATCCCCGGAGGACCGGACTAGGCTGCCATCTGATGCTGACCTTGGCTACTTACAATGGACGCTCCCTATCTTCTGATTCAAGGCTTCTTGAATTGGAAGAGGAACTACAAAGGATCAAGTGGGACATCGTGGGGCTAAGTGAGGTAAGGAGAAAAGGAGAAGATCTCATCGAACTGAAAAGTGGACATCTCTTCTACTATCGTGGGACAGATACTGGCAGAACTAGTGGTGTTGGATTTATAATAAACAAGAAACTGAAGGACAAAGTTGTAGAAGTTGAAAGTTCCTCTGACAGAGCTGCACGACTTGTTATCCAACTCTCGAAAAGATACCAGGCTCAGATTATTCAAACTTATGCACCCACCACAAGTCATCCTGAAGAAGAAATTGAAGAATTTTATGAGGAAATTTGTCATCTAAATAATAAAGGTAAGCAGCATTTGAAGATAATTATGGGAGATTTCAATGCAAAAATAGGGCAACGGCAACAGAATGAAACTTCAGTAGGTAAATTCGGTCATGGCAACAGAAACCAGCGTGGAAATACTCTCGTTGAGTTTGCAGAGGCAGAAGGGTTTTTCATCTTGAACTCCTTCTTCAAGAAAAAGCCACACAGGAAATGGACATGGAGACATCCAAATGGGACGACAAGTGAAATTGATTTTATTATGTGTAACAAAAAATTCGTCATAGAAGACTGCAGTGTGCTAAACAAGTTCAACACAGGTAGTGACCATAGATTGGTGAGATGTAAGATGCACCTCAACACTAAACTTGAACGTGGCAAGCTCATAGGACAAACAAAATCTATTGACATAACCAACCTTAAAAAACACCATAATACCTTCAAGTTAGAACTGAAGAACAGGTTCTCTGCTTTAGAAGGCCTAACATCGGAAGAAGTGGACATCTCTGAAGTTAACAGAAAAGTAACCAAAGCTCTTATGGAAACAGCAACAAAATTAGCTGGGTCTAAGAACAAGTTGTATGTGAACAAATTATCAGTAAAAACCAAAATGTTGATGCAAAAAAGAAGAGAGATGAGGACAACTAAAGAAGATGTGACTTCCAAAGTGGAATATATAGAGCTATGCAAGACAGTAAGAAAAAGTATCACTGAAGACGTAAGGAAATTCAACTGTGAACTAGTGAGGAAAGCAATTGAAAACAGCCAAAGCCTAAAGATAGCAAAGGGACATCTCAGTAAGGGAAGAAAACAGATTATGGCACTGAGAAAAGAAGATGGTTCTGTAACAAGAAATAAAGGCGAAATTTTGACAAGAGTGAAAGATTTCTACTCCAAATTATATGAAAGGGATGATATATGCACTCCAGACATCATGAAAGGTACCAGTACCAGAGTTCCTCCTGTCCTTCCAGCAGAAGTTGCACATGCAATCAAGAACATGAAGCGAGGAAAAGCTCCAGGAGAAGATGGAATTACTGTAGACATCATACAAGAAGCAAGTGGAGAAATCGAAACAGTACTCGCCCAAATTTTCACTCGATGCCTTAATAAAGGAAAGATTCCTGAGGATTGGAACACCGCTACAATGATCCTGCTACATAAGAAAGGTGACATTGAGGATCTCGGAAACTACAGACCTATCAGCCTCCTATCAGTAGTTTATAAAATCTTCACTAAAGTTCTTTCACACCGCTTGAAGGTAACACTGGACATGGCTCAACCGAGAGAACAAGCTGGATTCAGGAGTGGCTACAGCACAATAGATCATATCCACGTGCTGAGAGAACTAATTGAAAGAGCGAGGGAATATGAACTTCCATTGTGCATGGCTTTTATCGATTATGAAAAAGCCTTTGATTCGGTGAAACCATCAGCAGTTACAATGGCTCTGAAAACCTGCGGTATTGAAGATGCATACATTAATATTATTAATAACATCTATGAAAATGCAAGTGCAAAGATTCGGCTGTTTGAAAATACAACACACATAAAAATTGGAAAAGGAGTGAGACAAGTAGACACCATATCTCCGAAGCTCTTTAATGCCACATTGGAGGGTGTTTTTCAGTCACTGAGCTGGGAAAACAAGGGGATAAAGATTAATGGAGATTATCTAACCCACCTTCGTTTTGCTGATGACGTAGTCATTTTTGCAACTACCCCATCAGAGCTGCAGAGTATGATCCAGGAACTTGCTGACAAGAGTAAAGAAGTGGGATTAAAAATGAACTTTCAGAAGACAAAAGTGATGTTCAATGCTTTTACAAGAAATGAAGATTTATCGATTGATGGAGAAAAGCTGGAGATAACAGACACGTACGTTTATCTTGGACAGCAGATATCAAGTGAGGGTCACATTGATGAAGAAATTAATCGGCGTACAAAACTTGCCTGGAGAGCTTTTGGAAGAAACAGCATAATTTTCAAGAGCAATATGCCATTATGTCTTAAAAGAAAAGTGTTTGATCAATGCATCCTTCCAGTGCTTACGTATGGTGCGGAGACGTGGACCTTAACTAAAAGAGACATACAAAGGCTGCAGACAACTCAAAGAAGCATGGAGAGGTGCATGCTTGGTGTAACCAGGAGAGATAAGAAGAGGAACTCGTGGATCCGAAAAATGACAAGAGTGGAAGACATCATGATCAGAGTTAAATCCCTGAAATGGCAATGGGCTGGACATACTGCCAGAAGGACAGATCATCGATGGACAGCCGAAATTTTAGATTGGATTCCAAGGGACAGGAAAAGACCCAGAAGAAGACCACATGGGAGATGGGTGGATGAAATTCGAAAGTATGCAGGGGTGACATGGAGGAGACTGGCACAAGACAGACCGTTGTGGAGGAAACTTGGGGAGACCTTCGTCCAGCAGTGGATTGATAATGGTTGACAATGATGATGATGATGATATATACATATATACAAAGGTTGCAGACAACTGAAAGAAGGATGGATAAACGCATGTTTGGTATAACGATGAAAGAAGATGAACTTATAGATAAAGAAAATGGCGTGTGTACGGAAGACTTGTGTACGCCACTGAGAAGAACTGAACATAAATGGACATCTGAATTATTAGGCTGGATACGAAGAAACCGAAAAAAACTCAGAAGTAGACCACGTGGAAGATAGTGGATTTGCTTTCGCATTTTCTCGAGAGTGTACTGGAGTTACATAACTTACATTGAGAAGACTTGCTCAAACAGACAGTTATGGAAGAAACTTAGAGAGACCTTCATCGAGCAGTTGATTGGTAATGGTTGTTGAAAGAGAAAGTTATTTTGCGATAGATTCACAAACCTCACCTCTGAACTGCATGAAAATTCTTCTCCATGTAAGAAATGTCATAAGTCTTTTTAACACTTCTGTTACTTTTGAAGCTGAAAATCTTACTTTCACAAATAAAATGAAACTGGTTTGAAAGACAAGTAAGTAGGTAAAAATGACAGTAAGTAATATTGAGAATCTTAGAAAGAACACAAATAATAAATTTGTGTACGTCTGTTGTTTTACGTCTCTGACCAATGTGATTTCGAATTATTTCTCAGTATTGGTAATAGATGGCAGCAGTTGATTTACAGGCTATAATTAGTGGTTTACCCGCAAAATAGTAAATAAGGGAAACCAATTTGTGATCGCATTCGGGAGGTATGAAAATAGAAGAGCATCTGAAAGCAAGAAAAACTTCCCTTTAATTACAAATATTAAATTAAAAAAAAAGCTTCGAACATAAACTTTTGAATCGACCTGCTCCATGGAAAAGTCTTGGAGTTTTAATTGCATTTGAATCGACCTGCTACATTGCATTTGATCAGAGTAACCTTTGTTCTAGAACGACACTACAACACGAGGATAAAACACGAACATACATAAAACTAATTACATCACATACAAAAAGATATAAAAATTAAAGCCCAAAGAGTCACAAAGCATTCAAATCGTGGATCATAGAAGAGTCAGTAATAGGAGAAAAGAGGTAAGGCTATGTAGTGCAAAAAGGGGAATAAAGTTCATTCGAAGCTGGCAGAATGATTGGAGAAAATTAGAAATTAGAATCAGCATTTCGTTTACCAAGAAATGAAAAAAATAAATAATAATAGAGCATAAAGGTAAGTTTTCGTGAACTTAGAAGTTTAGGTGTACGAAGCAGGGCGTATATGCGTATTTGGAATTTTTTTTCGGGCGAGGTGGGGACGAAAAATGAAAGTTCAGATCTACTAAGACCGAAAAAAAACTTATGAAAAATAAAAGAAAAATAAAAGCAATATCTACAATGAAATTTGATGCATTTTTATTAAATTAACGTATTTTGTTCTAAAGTCAGTTACATTTTAACCTATAGCATAAAAAAAAATAAAAATTTAACACTTGCTGGTGGGGTAGGGGCCATTGGTCACACCTCTAAATACGCACCTGATACGAAGTACAGAAAATCATAACAGCCAAACTGCTACGAGTAAATATTTATTACTAACTATAGTATTTAAAATAATATCGAATACATATTATGTTCCTACGATGAACTGTAAGAAATTGTTTCAACTCAAGAGACCAATTTTTTCCGCATTATGTGATACGTTGTGTAGAGTGAAAAAAAAAAAGTGACATATCTAAAATTCTCTGTGTAAAGTCGCGGAGGTTATGTCTTTGGAAAGAAAGAGCGGCTAACCTTCCAAAAAGTAGCCCGCTCCGATAGATGGAGCCACGGTTGTACTTCTCCTCTCCTTTCACTTTAAATGCGTTATAGCTATTACGTCTCTTTGTTCTCTTCGGACGTGGTTTTTTTATGCTCACATTCCTATGGATATACGTAGTAGGAAGGCTTGGTGGTGATGGAATCATCGTCGAAGTGGACGAAGCCAAAGTGGGAAAACGCAAGTACAACTGTGGTCGTCTCGTCGAGGGCACCTGGATTCTTGGCATCTCTGAAATCACGTGTAGCCAGGAACAACCATTATGCCGGACCAGTGGGCATATTATGGAATATTTATTCCGACGGAATTGCCGTCTTTCCTCAGAACATTGCTGTGAAGTCCTGCTTCGTGCCATCAGGAAGTTCTTCCCTGGCGGATAAAACTTTTCTTGGTTTTATTATGCTAGGTAGAGTTTCATATTCAGGAGGAAAACTTAATCTTCCGTCATAATAAATATTTCACACATATGCCACAATGTACATTCATAAAGGTCCTTTTAAAGGGAATCTTTAATGCATATTATTAACTTCCTTTGCCACTTTCACAACGTAGCACAACGCTTAACGGTGTAGCGATAACGTTTCGCCATCTATCGTCGCTTCAGAAAACTATTTCTAGGCACATTTGGAAGGTAAAGTGCAACAATTCTCTTCAGGAATTTCGCTGAGGAAAGCTGTTTTTCCTTTTATATTTTGGCACTTGTGGCGCCATCTATTGTTCTTAAGAGTAAGTACAATCCCAATAGGAAGCCGAATACAAAACTCAGTGGATTTCTAATTCTTAAACATTCTGCTCACAACACTGGGCCATCCCAAAAAAAATATTTTCGAGGCCCTTTTGCGAAATCCGTTAGCTTTCAATTCCTAAAAATTCTAACTTTCATACTGTTATTCTTAACGGGCGTTTTAATAAAACAAATTTTTCGGAACATACGAGTATTTTTCGTAAAAAAGTAAAAATTATTCTATTGCGAGAAACACAAATGTGTACGTTGTAATTTAAGTGATTGCCCTGGTTTTATACAGATACAAATTACTGCAAAATATTGAGGCCAAGCTTAATCACATCATGCAAAATTTATTGTTTTAAAGAACTGAGGCAATCGTTTTTGAAATGCTTCAAGATTAAACACACAAAACATTCAACTGTCGTGTAACAGTGTCTAATGATTTTTCCGATTTATACGAAATTTCACAACATAAGTAAGCAAATAACTAACGATTACGATTCATACCACAAAATCATAAAACTACTTAAATGTTATATGCTGTGGAATATAAAAACATACTTAACATAATGCCACAATGTTTTGCACACAGTAAAAAAAATTATTTTTAATGTATTACGTAAAGAATAAGATTGTGTTGCCATCTATTGCTACATTTTGGTACTAAAAGCCTTTTGCTTGTTTCTGAAGGATAAGCAAAACAACAACAATAATAATAATTAAAAAAAAAAGAAAACAAAAAAATCAAGAGATCCCTGGTACTGTTTTACATAAATTATGCTCTGCACCTTTCGCATGCTAAAATCTTCGTGGAAGTGAAATAAAACGTGTATTTCGAGAGAGTGCATTTATTTTCGAACAACACATTGCATTTCTTCGCGTCACTCACGACCGCAGCGAGCCAGAGACCAGTATGTATATACTCAGTAGAATTAAATCACAACAACAAAGAATAAGGTTTACTAATTCCTGACATTGAGTGTAGGTGGATTAATGAATGTTACTGTAGTAAAACCAATGAAAGAAGATATGTGAGTCATAAAGGTAAATATTTACCGAACTATGGCACCGGTAACAGCAAGTATTTCGCGACTGTTTAGTTTTTCAAAAACAATATTTATTATTATTATTATTATTATTCAGATTTAGACGAAAGTAAGAAATGTCTCTGACATCGAAGAAATGTGATGTAGCTACGAAGTCCATCTGCGCATTCGCAAGCTGAATACTGAACTCAAGATATAAAGAAAAGCTGAATCGCAAGTGTGTTAACCACTGGAGGGTCGGGGTTCAGGACCCTCCGGTTTCCAGAGCCGTGGATCCCCAATGTAAAGGATCCCCACCCTCCCTGAATTTTTTTTTTTTTTTTTGGGGGGGGAAACATAATGATATAATGCACACTTTTTTATGATGTGAACCAACTAAATTTAGTAATATAATATTGTAATTTTTCGTAGAATGCAAACACGTGTATAATGTATACTTCATAAAACAGCGATAGCAATTCCTAATAAGCAAAGTCAGTTCTACAACTTTGTAATTTACATTTCTGCCCTATCCATCACAGTTTTACAGTTGTGTTCGCTAAGTTCCACAATTCGCCAACAGAGGCGCCTATGTCGTGTTCGTTAGATCACGCCAAAGCAACTGCTTTGCTCGTGAAGGGGAAGGGGGTGCCAAACACTATCTTATACAGTATACATCATCATTGTCAACCATTATCAATCCACTGCTGGACGAAGGTCTCCCCAAGTTTCCTCCACAACGGTCTGTCTTGTGCCAGTCTCCTCCATGTCACTCCCGCATACTTTCGAATTTCATCCACCCATCTCCCATGTGGTCTTCTTCTAGGTCTTTTCCTGTCCCTTGGAATCCAATCTAAAATTTTGGCTGTCCATCGATGGTCTGTCCTTCTGGCAGTATGTCCAGCCCATTGCCATTTCCGGGATTTAACTCTGATCATGATGTCTTCCACTCTTGTCATTTTTCGGATCCACGAGTCCCTCTTCTTATCTCTCCTGGTTACACCAAGCATGCACTTCTCCATGCTTCTTTGAGCATACAGTATACATATAATATTGTATATACACTATATGTATATATATAATGTGTGAATGTGTGATCGGACATCCCCCCCGATTTTGAAACATGGTTACGCCACTAGTTACACTCCATCGTGGTATGCATTACTTCAAACCTCTCGTTAGTTGCAGCCCCTTCCCCGAGAGGAGGGCCAAATTTCGCTACTACGTACCGTTTTCTTAGCATCAAAAATACATTTTTATTTAAGGTTTAACTAGCACCGTGAAAAACTCAAAGGGGCAGTCAGCCGGCTCTAACTTAGGGTCACTGGTTCCAGGGAAGGGAGAGAGAGCCAGGGCCATAAGATAAACACAACATCAATGCGCCACAGTGATTCGAGCACGGACAAGTCTCTGGCGAAGATTGCAGTGCAATATTCTTAGATTTATGAGAAACGTGACAAAATAATGTTCGGCCGCAGGTTAGTAAAATACATTGCTGTGCAACAATGAAATTACCTATTGTTGGGTCACACAATGGTTTTGACTAAACTTCCGTTACCCATTTTCGGTGCATCTAATTTTTTCACTTGGGGTTTCTTTACTTCTGTCGGTAAAGATGCATAGCATGTAAAAAAAAAAAAAAAGGAAAACATTTTTTATTTTGTAATGATAGAATTTACGCAGGTATGTTATTAATACTGTAATTTAGGCCTTAACCACTGGGGTTTTCTGATTGAGAATTTCTTTGATGATTTTGTTGCTGTTCGATGATGATTAAATGCAATTTGAAATGGTTAATAATGTAGAATGTGCAACATGTTGGATTGTACAATTTTTTTAGTTTCATAGGTTAGAGAATTACTGTTCCATGTTCAACATAGATATTAAATTCCACTTCTCAATGTGATATTAGTTCTTTTTAATGATTCAAAACTATTTTGGTAAAGTACTGCCGGTTTTTACTGGTAACCTGAGACTATCAAAATTAGGTAGTTTTATTTCATTTACAGAAAAAAAAACTTTCGGATTTCTTATAACTGGGGAAGAAGGCTAGAAGATATATTTAAGATTTTACGAAATAAATTTTTTTTTCTGGGTGTTAAAGAAGTATGACAGTTGCGTATTTTACTTCAAAGTTTCGAATGCAATCGACATTTGTTTTGAGGAGTCATTTTCATACAGTTGGTGACCACGTTGGACGGTTCGCCAGCCCACAAGGTTATTGCTGTTGCCACTTTCCATTCGAAAATTTCTAGCGGTTTTTTACGCTTTCCAGCCGTAGAGTGAAGAAGCGTATATGTTTCAGCTTTGTCCGTCTGTCTGTCCGTCCGCACGATAACTCGCGTAAAAATGGTTCGATTTCGATGAAATTTTAGTATGTGGTAGGGAACCACCTGGGCCGAATCCTCTTGAAAATGAGTTAAATGGAGTAAAAGGTCAGGACATAGAAGCGGGATCCATTCCACTGCTCTTATGGTTCATAACTTACGTAAAAATGGTTCGATTTCAATGAAATTTAGTATGTGGTAAGGGACCACCTGGGGACGAACCCTATTGAAAATAGGCGAAATGGGGTCAAATGTCAGGAAATAGTAGCGGGATCCATTCCATCGCCCTTATGCGTTGTAAAAATGCTTCGATTGAGACAAAAGTTTATCATGTTGTTCCGGAAGTATACTTTACCGGTTCATTTGAATATCATTGAAATGGGGTCAAAGGTCAGGTCATAGGAGCGAAATTTATTCCAGAGCTATTATCCTCATAACTTGAGTAATGATTTCTGTTATGTTGGAAGCGTATCATAATCAGTGCCTTGCATGATTTTACTAACTTGTTTTAGTTTACGAATACACTTCTTCGCTTGACGCTTAAATCAACAACCATTACAATTCATTCGATTCTGTCTTCCTTGTTGTATGAGTCGCTTTAACCCTGCTTTATTAGAATTTTTTTAACGACGGTTTTATATCCAGCCTATTAAATAACCTTCGTCCTGTTTCTCTTTTATATACCGCAGTCTCTAAGAACAATTTAAGGTATAAATGACCCAATCCAGGAATAAAAAAAAATTAACTGTTTCAACTAATTTTCTTGTTCGAATCAGGAGCAATTTGAATACTGCATTTTCCGCTCACTTGCTTTAATCTTTCAAGTAGACCTCTAGGAGAAGTACCTTTTCTTGGCAATAAAGTGTTTTTCTTACTTTTTAATAACATTGAGGAGCTTGTCTAGTGTCTAGGACTATTTATTTTCCTTAATTTGTTAATTACTTGCAGAGAGTAATTGTTAGAGGGATAGATTTTAGATCGTTCTTAAATTATAACCTTGCAATCAGAAGAATTAGTTTTTCTGTTTTGTCTGAGAATTTTAATGCCACATACTCTTTGAAAAACTATAGTGTAATATGATATATCCAACTATGATTTCTCTTAATGGCCATGACAAATTGTTTTTTTGTGTAAACAGTTTTGTCAGGGGATGCTGGGAAGTTGTTATTTACTAGAATGGGAAAAAAGTTAATTTAATGTTTATTTTTTCTTACGGAATGGAGTTTCATGTAAATGTGTGTTTCGAGAAAGCCATTAACAATTACCGAAATTAATATGCTAGTTTGGTCATTTGTGACATGCTCTAAAATTATTATTTATTTCGAATGCAGCTTTTGAAACTTCATGCAAATTTTAAAATTCCTTCTCTGTTCAGTACACTTCTTAAGAATGATTACACCTGCTTCATACACATAAAGGGCAAGATTTACTAGTTTTCAAACGAACAGGATGACAGATTTTCCTGTTGTAAAGTATTGATATCGGGGGAGTTCGGATGCCATTCGATATGTTGGAAGTCTGAACTGTGTTCCTCAAACTATCCCTGCAAAACATTGGACATGTGGCTTGGCGCATTGCCATTTTGAAAGGAACCGTCGCCATTCGGGAAAAAGAGCAACATTGTTGGATGTACAGAGTCAGCAAGCAATTCACGTTAGTGGGCACCAGTCATATGTTGTTCCACATGCACAAGGGGTGCAAGTTCCTGCCATGTAAACATACCTCACACATACAACCACCTCCACCGGCTTACAATGCGGAGACCATGCAGAACGGATCGAATGCCTCATGTTGTTTGCGCCAAATACATACACAACCATCCACAGAATGGATTAAAAAACGTGACTCGTCAGACCAGCACACTTTTTCCAGATATCCGACGTCCAACGTGTTTTATATTTGCACCACGCGAATCTTTTGTGCCGATGACCCGTGTTTAGGAGAGGATGTGGTCTGGGTCGCCTGCTGTTATGGCCCATACGTGCGACGCATGGTCGTGACAGATACTGATCCGGGTTGACCACTGTTGTATTGGGTAGTCAACTGATGAACAGTGTTGCGTCATTTGGACTGTACGAGTCGTCGGGCCCAAGGCGGAATTTTGTACGAGATGTCGGACCCGAGGTGGAATTTTGTACGAGATGTCGGACCCGAGGTGGAATTTTGTACGAGTTGTCGGTCCCAAGGTGGAATTTTGTACGATATGTCGGACCCGAGGTGGAATTTTGTACGAGATGTCGGACCGGAGGTGGAATTTTGTACGAGTTGTCGGACCCGAGGCGGAATTTTGTACGAGTTGTCTGATCCAAGGTAGAATTTTGTACGAGTTGTCGGACCCGAGGTGGAATTTTGTACGAGTTGTCGGACCCGAGGTGGAATTTTGTACGAGATGTCGGACCCGAGGTGGAATTTTGTACGAGATGTCGGACCCGAGGTGGAATTTTGTGCGAGATGTCGGACCCGAGGAGGAGTTTTGTACGAGATGTTGGACCCGAGGTGAAATTTTCTACGAGATGTCGGACCCGAGGTGGAATTTTGTACGAGTTGTCGGACCCGAGGTGGAATTTTGTACGAGATGTCGGACCCGAGGTGGAATTTTGTACTATATGTCGGACTCGAGGTGGAGTTTTGTACGAGACGTCGGACCCGAGGTGGAATTTTGTACGAGATGTTGGACCCGAGGTGGAATTTTGTACGAGATGTCGGACCCGAGGTGGAATTTTGTACGAGATGTCGGACCGGAGGTGGAATTTTGTTCGAGTTGTCGGACCCGAGGTGGAATTTTGTACGAGATGTCGGACCCGAGGTGGAATTTTGTACGATATGTCGTACCCGAGGTGGAATTTTGTACGAGTTGTCGGACCGGAGGTGGAATTTTGTACGAGTTGTCGGACCCGAGGCGGAATTTTGTACGAGATGTCGGACTCGAGGCGGAATTTTGTACGAGTTTCCGGACCCGAGGCGGAATTTTGTACGAGATGTTGGACTCGAGGCGGAATTTTGTAAGAGTTGTCTGACCCGAGGTGGAATTTTGTACGAGTTGTCTGACCCGAGGTGGAATTTTGTACGAGTTGTTGGACCCGAGGTGGAATTTTGTACGATATGTCGGACCCGAGGCTGAATTTTGTAGGAGATGTCGGACCTGAGGTGGAATTTTGTACGAGTTGTCGGACACGAGGCGGAATTTTGTACGAGATGTCGGACTCGAGGCGGAATTTTGTACGAGATGTCGGACCCGAGGTGGAATTTTGTACGAGATGTTGGACCCGAGGTGGAATTTTGTACGAGTTGTCCGACCCGAGGCTGAATTTTGTAGGAGATGTCGGACCCGAGGTGGAATTTTGTACGAGATGTCGGACCCGAGGTGGAATTTTGTACGAGATGTCAGACCCGAGGTGGAATTTTGTACGAGATGTCGGACCCGAGGTGGAATTTCGTACGAGTTGTCGGTCCCAAGGTGGAATTTTGTACGATATGTCGGACCCGAGGTGGAATTTTGTACGAGATGTCGGACCGGAGGTGGAATTTTGTACGAGTTGTCGGACCCGAGGCGGAATTTTGTACGAGTTGTCTGATCCAAGGTAGAATTTTGTACGAGTTGTCGGACCCGAGGTGGAATTTTGTACGAGTTGTCGGACCCGAGGTGGAATTTTGTACGAGATGTCGGACCCGAGGTGGAATTTTGTACGAGATGTCGGACCCGAGGTGGAATTTTGTGCGAGATGTCGGACCCGAGGAGGAGTTTTGTACGAGATGTCGGACCCGAGGTGAAATTTTGTACGAGATGTTGGACCTGAGGTGGAATTTTGTACGAGTTGTCCGACCCGAGGCTGAATTTCGTACGAGATGTCGGACCTGAGGTGGAATTTTGTACGAGTTGTCGGACACGAGGCGGAATTTTGTACGAGATGTCGGACTCGAGGCGGAATTTTGTACGAGATGTCGGACCCGAGGTGGAATTTTGTACGAGATGTTGGACCCGAGGTGGAATTTTGTACGAGTTGTCCGACCCGAGGCTGAATTTTGTAGGAGATGTCGGACCCGAGGTGGAGTTTTGTACGAGATGTCGGACCCGAGGTGGAATTTTGTACGAGATGTCAGACCCGAGGTGGAATTTTGTACGAGATGTCGGACCCGAGGTGGAATTTTGTACGAGTTGTCGGTCCCAAGGTGGAATTTTGTACGATATGTCGGACCCGAGGTGGAATTTTGTACGAGATGTCGGACCGGAGGTGGAATTTTGTACGAGTTGTCGGACCCGAGGCGGAATTTTGTACGAGTTGTCTGATCCAAGGTAGAATTTTGTACGAGTTGTCGGACCCGAGGTGGAATTTTGTACGAGTTGTCGGACCCGATGTGGAATTTTGTACGAGATGTCGGACCCGAGGTGGAATTTTGTACGAGATGTCGGACCCGAGGTGGAATTTTGTGCGAGATGTCGGACCCGAGGAGGAGTTTTGTACGAGATGTCGGACCCGAGGTGAAATTTTGTACGAGATGTTGGACCTGAGGTGGAATTTTGTACGAGTTGTCCGACCCGAGGCTGAATTTCGTACGAGATGTCGGACCTGAGGTGGAATTTTGTACGAGTTGTCGGACCCGAGGTGGAATTTTGTACGAGATGTCGGACCCGAGGTGGAATTTTGTACGATATGTCGGACCCGAGGTGGAGTTTTGTACGAGATGTCGGACCCGAGGTGGAATTTTGTACGAGATGTTGGACGCGAGGTGGAATTTTGTACGAGATGTCGGACCCGAGGTGGAATTTTGTACGAGATGTCGGACCGGAGGTGGAATTTTGTTCGAGTTGCCGGACCCGAGGTGGAATTTTGTACGAGATGTTGGACCCGAGGTGGAATTTTGTACGAGTTGTCCGACCCGAGGGTGAATTTTGTACGATATGTCGGACCCGAGGTGGAATTTTGTACGATATGTCGGACCCGAGGTGGAAATTTGTACGAGATGTCGGACCTGAGGTGGAATTTTGTAAGAGTTGTCGGAACCGAGGCGGAATTTTGTACGAGATGTCGGACTCGAGGCGGAATTTTGTACGAGATGTCGGACCCGAGGTGGAATTTTGTACGAGATGTGGACCCGAGGTGGAATTTTGTACGAGTTGTCCGACCCGAGGCTGAATTTTGTAGGAGATGTCGGACCCGAGGTGGAATTTTGTACGAGATGTCGGACCCGAGGTGGAATTTTGTACGAGATGTCAGACCCGAGGCTGAATTTTGTAGGAGATGTCGGACCCGAGGTGGAATTTTGTACGAGATGTCGGACCCGAGGTGGAATTTTGTACGAGATGTCGGACCAGAGGTGGAATTTTGTACCAGTCGTCGAACTCGAAACCCACCTCACACATAAGCCTTTCGCTATCCTGTGGAATTTTGTCCGAGTCGTTGGACCTGAGACCCACCTTACACATCAGCCTTTTGCTATCCTGGGAATTTTGTACGAATCGTCCAACCCGAAGCCCACCTCACACATCAACCTTTCGCTATCCTGTGAAATTTTGTCCGAATCGTTTGACCCGAGGCCCATCTCACGCATCAGCCTATCGCCATCTTGGGAATTTTGTACGAGTCGTCCAACCCGAGGCTCACCTCACACATCAACCTTTTGCTATCCTGTGAAATTTTGTCCGAATCGTTGGACCCGAGGCAAACCTCACGCATCAGCCTATCGCTATCTTGGGAATTTTGTACGAGTCGTCCAACCCGAGGCCCACCTCACGCATCTGCCTATCGCTACCTTGGGAATTGTGTACAAGTCGTCCAACCCGAAACCCACCTCACACATCAACCTTTCGCTACGTTGTGGAATTTTGTCCGAGTCGTCCAATCCGAGGCCCACCTCACACATAAACTTTTCCCTATCCCGTGGAATTTTGCTTCTCAGTTGTTGCTTGGCCATTTTTACGCTAGTCCTGATATATTTAAGCTTCGGCGGCTCGCGAACAACCACCCGTAAGCTCTGCCGTCTGGAAAATCGAAGAACCCACTGTCTGAACTCTCACAATCTGTCCTTTCTCAAAATCCGATAAGTTCTTCCGGTTTCCCGTCAGGCTTCACATTTTACAACCTACTGCTCTGCTGACACCTTATACTGTATATGCTACATTAGTCGACTAGTCACACCCTCTCGGAAATGACCTGGTCAATGGACCACATCTACTTTTGATAGGAGTTGTCACAATTCAGTGATAACTCGGTGTGAATTTTAAAAACCACATAGCAGCTCTTTTTTCCCAGTCGCAGACGAATTAATTTACAAAATTCCGATTTTTAAAGGTGCGAACACTTCATGCATTTATAAAATATCCCGGAACTTCTAAATTTTTAAATAAATAGATTTTACATTTAAGCTTTTAGTTTTGGACAAGCAAGTTGCAAACCCTTAGCTGAACGTGCTTTGAGAAAGCGACGTATAACGCAACCCTTTTTACGTTATGTAAGAAAGGATTACGTTATAGGCGTGTTTGAGTAATCAATGCAAAATATGAACGGAGCTAGGAAAATAATGACATCACGTGATATCTATGGAAATTTAGTTTTTATAATTTTGGGGAAAAATACGAAGATGCAGTAAAGCAAACTGAAGAACACTGTTTTCATTGGATAAAACTACTGATAAAGGAATCATAAAAGAAGAACTTAGAAATGTTTGAGAAAACTTCAAGAAGTGGATATTGTCTTTTCACAAATGGAGTTGTTTCGCACATACTTTTGCTGAGAGCTCAGCGTTCAAATAATGCTATTCAAAAATATTTTCTCAGTGGGAGTTTTTAACACGGAAGGCAAGTCTTATAAAGTTTAGGATATTAGCAAGAAAGCGCGCATCAGTAATACAGAAATGCCACGAACATCCTTGTTGTGCTTACCTTGATTTTATAAAAAAATGCATTTCCTTCTACCTATGTCCACAACAGGATAAAAATTTGAAAACAAAATTAGAGAATGATTTAAATTTAGTGACTTCTTCATTGTTTGGATTAATATAATTAAAAGTTTATCGCGTAGGTCTACGGTTTTCTGGTTGTTAAAAGACGTTGCAATAAAAAGAAACTAGCAAGTTAAATCCCATTTTAAGAATCCCTTTTCTATTGGAAACTGAATCTGCAGAAGACATGGGAGAGAAAAATATCATACACTGGTGTGCAAAAATTAAGGACGAAGAGGAGAAATTAGCATAACAGCGGAACGAGCAGGCAGAACGGACCGAAAGACCACTCAGGAGATAGACTAGGGTCCGGTACGGGAAGGTCATGCGCATACATGCAGCATGGCGTAGGAGAGGGGGGAGGGTGTCCGAAGGGTATAAAGCACACAGGCGGTGTACGCTCAGCAATTCAGTGAAAGCTATTGCACGGTGTACATCGGTTTGAAAGACGTCGAGTTGCTGCCACCGTGTGATATGGCCAACAGGCAATCCAGTAGACGACATCTGGATGACTTTACCCGAGGTCGTGTCATTGGGAAGTTGGAAGAAAGTCGAAGTGTGACTAGTGTGGCCGAGGAGTTCAGAATCGCTCACAGCATCGTTTCACGAGCTTGAGAGCATTTAAAACGACAACAACAGTTGTCCGAGAGTTTAGCAGTGGTCGTCCACGAGCAACCACAGCGGCGGACGACCGGTATATTGTCTTACAGGCGAGAAGAGACAGACGGCAGACAGCGGGAGAAATCGCAAGGCACATGCAACAGACAACTGGACGTCCGTTATCGCGTTTTACTGTAGCCAGGAGGCTGCACAAATTTGGTCTATTTGCACGACGACCAGTACGGTGTGCGCTATTAACGCCTGCTCATCGGAGACTGCGGTTTCTGTGGTACCAGGAACACAAGAACTGGACACATCAGCAATGGGGTCGAGTTCTCTTTACGGATGAGAGCCGATTTAGTCTGACGAGCGATTCTCGACGTATACACATCTGGAGAGAGCAGGGAACACGCAATCACACCTTAAACATCATCGAAAGGAACAGGTTTGGAAGTGGCGGAGTTCTCGTTTGGGGCGGTATCAGACTTGGTAGCTGTACTGACCTCCACATCCTGCAACGAGGTTCAATCACATGTGTCCGCTATTTTACCGAGGTTCTCCTGCCTCACGTGCGTCTGTTTAGAGGTTCTGTGGGTCCAGAGTTCCTTTTCATGGACGACAACGCTGTACCTCATCGTACAGTGACTATTGCAGAGCTGTTGGAGAATGAATATATTCAACGCATGGGTTGGCCCGCAAAGTCCCCGGACCTAAATCCAATCGAGCACGTGTGGGACTTTCTCGGGAGACGCTCGGCAGCACGTCACCAGTCGCCAGCAACGATTTCGCAGCTGCAATTGGCGCTACAAGTGGAATGGGCAGCGATACCTGAACAGCTCCTTGGTAACCTCGTCCTCAGCATGGATAGACGTTGTAAATCCTGCAACGCAGTCAGGGGTGATCATATCTCCTACTAAAGACTGGATTTTTCTTGGCAGCCACCTGTCACATGGAAGTTTCTGTCTTCTGTTCAGTTGTGCTCGAAGCTACCTTTTCAATAAAGTGCCTTTGTATCCTTTGGATTCCTTGTTTGGACGGTTTTGCTCACATGTCCCATATTCTTACATCTTGGGGATCTTATGGTATAATTTGAGTCGATGTGGAGCACTTCTGCACGACGTTACATTCGAAAAACCGTCTCGTCCTTTTTTTTGCACGCCAGTTTATGTTATGCTTTCCTTGATGTTGGAACAACGCATGGGAGAAAAAAAGATAAAGTATATTATGCAGTTTTTAAGATAATGTTATCAGAAGCTATTGTCTGCGAAAGGAAAAAGGAAAAATTTATGCTGTTAGAGTGTTATTCTGTCCTATTGAGAGGCTTTTGTTATAAATAAAAAGCATATTTCTTTGTACTATTCTGATGTTTTTCAACAGCGGAATAGTTCAGGGTATTATTAATAATAAGTTCCTCTAAAACATACAGAATGAAAGTGAACAAGCCAGACATTGTTTAATACAGATGAACTTTTGAAAAACGTGTATTTAAAAACAATTGTCTTGTTTCCCAAATCACGTAATTTTTTTCCACTTCGTAAATTTTCAACGTAATTTTGATAATTTCTAATTGCTCACATACACTGAAGGGCAATTGAATTAGAGACAGTTGGCGTTATGCAAATGTGTCGCTGTGGGCGGTCCTGTAAACGGAAACGACATGACGTATGCAGCGATCCGACAATATAAAGAGTGATGCGACTGGAATCAGTAAGAGTCGGACGCAGTATGTGTAAGACGAAGGATCTAAGCGCATTTGATCGTGGGCAAATTGTCGGGGCCCGTCGAATGAGTCACTCCATCTCGGAAGTCGTGCAGGCACTGAGACTTTCACGAGCCACCGTGTCACGGGTGCACCGTGAGTACATAAAATCCGGTAAAACCATTCCCAGAAGGGGCAACTGCCGTTGAGAACAGCGTGTGGATGAGCGGGGTCATCGTCGGCTAGCTCGCATTGTAACAGCGGATAGACGGGCCACTGTGCAAGAAATCACTCGGAAATTTAACACTGGTGCACAAAAAACCTGTAAGCAGCCACACCATCCAGAACCATCTCCTCGCTATGAGGTACAGAAGCCATCGTACCACGAGGGTACCGCTGCTGACCGCACATCACATGGTGCAAAGATTAGCATGGGCGCAGGAACAACGCCACTGGACCCTAGACATGTGGAAAAATGTTGCATGGACTTATGAGTCGAGATTCACGTTGGTACATGCGGATGGCAGGATACGAGTACGGCGCAAACCACATGAAGCGATGGATCCTTCTTGCCAGCAGGGCACTCTTCAAGCTAGTGGGGGCGGCATTCTCATCAAGAGACTGTTTACGTGGTCTGAAATGGGATCCCTGGTACGTGTCACATCATCCCTCACAGGTCAACGTTACCGGGATATCCTGTACGACCATTTGCTCCCGCTTGTGCGTCATCAACATCCCACTGGGGAACTCATCCTGCAACAAGACAATGCACCGTGCCATCGCTCCCGAATTGTATCCGAATGGTTGGATGAACACTCCACAGACGTGACCTCACTTCCTTGGCCAGCTAGGTCACCTGACCTCAATCCATTCGATCACATCCGGGGTGCCATCGAGAGAGATGTTCGAAGCTCTGACCCCCACCATCAAATCTTCGTGAACTGTAGGAGCTTGTTCCGGGGTCGTGGATCCGTATGGCTTCCCTACGCTTCTGGTGTCTTGTGGAGTCCATGCCGAGACGAATCGCCGCCGTCATCAGGGCGAAAGGTGGTGCTACAGGTTACTAGACAGGTATCACTAATTCAATTGCTCTTCAGTGTATATCGCTCGGGGTGAGGTCAGGATTGTAGGCAAGCTGTGGCACGATTTCAATAAAAAGAACAAGCAGTTACATGTGGAGGAGTTCTTGTCCCTGAATCGATATGTGTCGTTACAGACATTTCAAGATTGAGATGTAGTACTCAGTATTAACAGTAGTTTGTGGAGGAACCGAATGCGGGTAGATTACACCTTTATGATAAAAGAAAATTATCATCATCACCTTCCCAACTAATTTGGTATGGTGGCCCTTTTTTCGGAGGAGGCGAGCGTGTGTGTTTCCAGAAATTCGTTGCGCGCTTCGTGAGGGACGGTCGAAATAGTGGACCCATGTTTCATCGACATTTATTACTGTGTTTATAAAGTTTGGATGCTTTTCAATAATTTCTTTCCACTCATGACACACCTGAACTATGGCCAACAATTGTTCTCTAGTCGGGTGACGAGGTACCCATCTGGAACACACACTACGCAGCAGTAATTTGTCGCGTAATGCACACGTTTTTGAAATATTAGTTGACCCTGCTATGTTCTTCACACGTCATTCGTCGATCGTCTTGCAGGATTGTCCAAACAGTGTTAATAAAACGCTCTGCAACAACACTTTCAGATCGACCAGGCCTAGGAGTGAGTTCTACTGACAAACGCCCGTTTTTGAAATCATGCTGCACTCTAAAAATCGTTGACTCACCGAAATATTTATTTCTGTCAACCGTTTCTTTAGCAGTTTTACCCAAACGATAGCAAAATTTTTTCGCACAACGCATTTCACTTCTTAACTCTGAATCACTCACCTCCATAGCTGTATCCAGAAATGCAGACGTACCTTAAACAACTGAGCAATAACAAAAGCAGAATTGTCTGCTACGGCTATTAACTGTTGCCAAAGATATTTTTTTAATTCATTTATTTGTCTGCGTGGTTATTCTTCCCTCTCGCTCTGTTGCCAACTCAAAAAAGATTGCTCTCAGTTTTTATGGAACGGCTTTTGTATGTAAAACAAGATGGTCGATTGTAATAATTTTTCAGAGACGTGCAAAAGGAAATTCGAAACAGCATTGCGCTTTGGAAATATGGAAATGACGACCGTATGTCATCGATAGGACAGGCACGCGAACTCAACAAAAGTTTTTTTTTTTTTTTTTATTGGAGGTTTAAAGACCACCGTGAGCAACTCAATGGGCTATAAGCAGTCGCCCGTCCCTAATTTAGGACCACTGGTTCCAGGGAAGGTATAATGAATAAAGCTTTTAACTAAGCTAGTAATGTTTTATAATGCTTCTGCTACTGAATTATATGCTTGTACTAAGCTAATGCTTCTTCTAATGGTTGTTGTTTGTTAATTAAATCATGAATAAACTTTCCTGCTAGTAATGTAGTAACAATAATGAACAAGCTTTTAACTGCTAGTAATGTTGTGGTAGTGATTAAGATGAATAAAGTCTTAACGCTGGTTGTTAATAATAATCAACTAATGACATAAACCTAACAGCCAGACAGAGATCTGACAAAAACTATGAACTGAGAAAGACGTACTTACGAAAAGCTCTTTTATTAGATAACTCTTGAATCATCCAACGCACACACACTAATCGTATCACAATAATGAAGAATCAACCTAATCACATAGAACGAAGCTCTCCCTATCCAACAACAAACGCTCTGGCTATACAACAACAAACGCTCTGGCTATACAACAACAAACGCTCTGGCTATACAACAACAAACGCTCTCCTTCACATAAACCAACGCTCTCTTTACGTATCGTTGAACGCGCCTATTTATACTGGCTACCACCACGTCATGACTTACACTCATTGCCAGATCTCATTCAGCGGGTGAAATAACATCTCGTTCAGTAAGAAGATAATTTACATAGTAAAATAAAATAACCAGAGATAGTAAAATCAAAAGGAAAGTGAATATAGAGTATACGTTACAAAGGGAAAGAGCCAGTGCCGTAAGACAAACACAACATCCATGCCTCACCGGGATTGGAACCCGGACCCCTTTGGGACGAATGATCAGAAGCCATCGCTTAGACCACTGCGCCACCAGGGCGGCAAATGAAGCTTCATTTAGACTTTTAGTGGAAGAACGGCTTCGCACCATTGCTTAAAAGACACTTTACGGTAGCAAACAATCGGTACAATCGAAGTGGGACAATAGCAACTTGAGGTATCAAGATTGCTGAATGTGTCGAGAGAAGGGATCTCCAATCTCTGGAGACATATTTCAGGAAACCGGAATAATAACCAGATGGCCGGGTCAAGAACGCTCGCGGGCCACAGCAAGTCTAGACGACTGATATTTGTCTGTAACAGCTCGCCGCTAGAGAAAGGGAACAGCCTGGACTCTGTCTCGGGAGTCTTCCTTTGTTTCGAGAACTGCGATATCGAGGCTCACAGTTTACAGAAAATTTCACGAAAGAGGTCTGTATGTAAGAAGGCCAATGGTCTGTATCCCACTCACGGCATCACACAAATGGGCACGTCTGAATTGGGCACGAAAGTGTCACACCTTGACCGCGGATCAATGGGCCTGTGTTATCTTTAGTGACGAGTCGCGGAACAGTCTAAACACGGATTATCAACGTGTGTACGTTTGGCTAGAGGAGGGAATCCAGACTCTTCCCTCCAACATTAAGCAAAATCATTACTAGAGTGGTTGTGGGCTCCTGGCTTAGGCTGCATCCTGTTGGATGGACGCACCCGCTGCAGGTGTTTCCAGGAGACATCTTGACTGCTGTACTTGACAGGGATGACAGCCTAGAGTCCTAGACACGGTTTTTCAGGGGAGCTGTTGGCTCCCAGTTCCTTTTTATGAATAACAATGCCCGCCCCATAGGATTCGGCTAGTCGACGAATACTTAGAGAGTGAGGATATTCACAGGACGGAGTTTCCCGTGAGATCTCTGAACCTGAACCTGACAGAAAATGTCTAATATGCCGGATAAAGAGAAATTGCAAGCTGGTAGCCCGTCTCAGAATCCTACCGGGACTACGACGTTCCTTGGTGAAGGAATGACACTTATAGCGTTTAAAACTCATTAAAAGTTGTGACGTGTATTCTAGATTAACTTTCCTTTTTTAGTTTCTTTCCCTATGTAAATCTTGAGTTTATTCTCAGTATTTTTCACGCTTAACGAAATATCTTTTCTCTCAAACGAATACGTTTGGCAACATAATTGAGGCTGAATGCAGGTGACGTATGCCTGTTATAAGATAAGAACAAGAGATAAAAAGGACGACTGATCTATTGCAAGAGAGCGATTATAGAGAGCGATTACTGAGAGCGATGTTTTATAAACTGATGAATATTGAAAAGAGTGTTGTGATAAATGTGTGGAGAGTGTAGTGCATTCCATCGTGAATAAAGGACATTTTCCGTAAGTTGACTTCTGTTTACATGTTTCGTCTGACCGTTAAGGTTTCTTTCATTTAGAAACTAATTTATTTGTATGTTGATGTTTTAAGTTAGCGTAAAAGGTCAAGACCTCTTTCACGCTACAAAGTCTTGTAAAGAACATAAGTAGTCCCTGGCCATAAGACCCGTCGGAATTTTGAGGTGGACGTATTTTCTCTTCCGATCCTGTTAGGGCATGCCCAAAGGAAGGATAAAGTCTTGGGTGGACATCTGGCAACCCGGGTATAAATTTTATAGGACGCCATTTTGTTTTGGGCATATACGCGCACTAGTTAGTATTGAATTTCGTAATTTTCTGTTCTTTCCAATATACCTATACGAAATATGACATGTTTTTTTGGGTTCCTCATAAAATTTCCTATAAGATAGGACTATTTAACCAGTAATAAAACAAGTTTATGAAAATCTAATCATTTTTTGTATTTTATTTAGTGATTTCTTGAAAGGATACTTATATTTATCTAAACAAAAAAATTAACTGATGTGAATTTTGTTTGTTTCCCACTGAATAAATGAAATGGAGTATAACAAGCAACTTGTTGGCCTACATCTGTGCGGAGCGAGGGGAACTTTAATAAATGCGGAGATTTCAAAATGTATTTTATGCCAAAAATACAAGAAAAAGAAGACAACTACAACAGAAGGAAGACAAGAAATCCTGGCTGCTGCTGAAATACGACAAAGTGATGTTTATAAACGTATCAGTCTCCTTGGGTGTGATTCTGAGTTCGTGTACCATTGTTTAACGTACAAGTTTGTCCGCGCTGGGATCGAATCCGCCCCCCTTACTCCAGAGTAAGTCGCTCTCCCAACTAAGGTACACGGACATGTGCGCTCACTGCTATCTGCCTTTATCTCATGTGCGTCCTGCGGGGTCAGGCAGGTCTCATCTCTTAATGAAACGGAAGCAGATTTCAAAATCATTGAAGAGGTTAACATTTTACCATGTGTGACGAGATCAACAAAAAAAAAGAGGCATTGGTAAGTATGTTGCAAAGTGTTGGAGGAATAAAAAAGCAAAGTACTGTACATTGACATAGTCTGGCATTCATGCTATCATCTTAAAGGCAAATGTTCCATTACAAAATATCGGTTTTCTCCCAATACTGCCTTACCCAATGACAGCATATGATAGTGTATATTCATGTATGAATAATTTCCAAAGCTTGCTTTTACATCTCTAACAACAAGTACTGCCACTTTCATGTGATGACTGCCGCAGAAATTCAGTTGATTACAAGTGAATTCCCAGACCTTGTGCTACTCCTGGGACCTTTCCATATGACTAAAATGCTACGTGCATGTATTGGAAAATATATAAAGGGCAGCGGGTTAGAAAACCTTTTCATTGAAAACCATGTGTTTGGTCCAAAAGTAGTAGAGTGTCCTCAAAGGTAGTAATTACGTAAGGTCAGTAAAAAGAATGTTTATGCTAGCAGAAGTGGTAGAGAGGCTTAAATGGAAAGCATTTTTGAGTACAATCGAGGATAATGATGAATTAGCTACACACGTTGGGGATGTGTTCAACTCTATGCAATGCTCAACAATGGAAGAAGCACGATTCAAGTTTCAAGAACTGATCGCAACATCAGAAGAAACACTGAAATCATTGAATATTTTCATACAGGAGCAAGATAAGAATTCTGAGCAGTGAAAATACTGGAGGGATTCTTACATCAGATAAGTCTTTTGAAGAACCTCATGATGGCTGACAGGGAGGGGAACTAGAACCTCTACATGCAAACAGTGTAGGAAGTCCTTCCAATTTTAAAATTTTTTATGAACTATTTGAGATGAGGTTCACTGTTCGAGCAAATTCTTAACCTTGAGACTCGTTATGTTGATGTGTTTGACTGGTTCAAAGAAGGTCATTTTGTTGTTAGAAGAACAAATGAAAAGTTTAATGGCGTGGGGATCGACCTGACTCTCGAACAAACAATAAACCGCTCTCAGAAGTCAGCCGGAAGGATCATTGGCCAAACAAAAGAAGGAATACATTGCTGAATGGGAGTCTGCTTACCATGAAGCCCTTCTCATAAGAAAAACATTTCAAAGGCTGCTGAACATTACACCAGTTGACTATGAGCTGATAATGAATGAGTTAACAGGAACCCTCGGAAATAGAATGGAAGCCAACATCGAAGAGATGCCTCAGTAAGTTGAAATCAGAGAAAACCCATACCTTGTAAAAGGTGATGTTAGGCTTCACAACATTCTAACGAATGAATGTGTTCCAGTATTGAATGCTGAGAAGATGCTCCAATTTTTGATGACAGCACAAGAAGTGTTCTGCACGTTTCAAGAGGAAAGGTTTATAACACGCTCAGAACCACCATCAGCACCTATTCGTCAGCAAAGGCTACCCTCTTTTCTAAGTGTAGGACAACCAGATATTCAGACAAAAAAGCAAACTGAAAAATGCTATCAAAGACCATTTGGAGATTCACAGAAAAATTGATATTGCTAAGAAGAGGAATGACAATGACAGAAATTCTAATCTACGAATTTTCACCTTCTGCCTTATTAGATGATACTGGTGTTACTATCAAACCAATGAAGTCTCAACTGATGTCGGAGTTGACCAAAAAATTAGATACTCCTGACATGAATTTCCCAAAACAGAATACCCTGAAAACCAGTGTGGTTGTTGACATCATGAATCAGTTTCGAAGGTTGCCAGTTAAGGGAAATGACACATTTAAAGATATGTTTACAATCTTTGACAGCAATATTAAGAATGTTTGTAAATTCAATCGTGTGGACTATGTTTTTATCAGCTACCTTCAATCGTCAATCAAAAATGCTGAGAGAGAAAGGTCTTCTGTGTTACCACTACCGTTGACATCCATTGCTACCACTACGAAGCTTCCTGTACAGGTGGAAATATTTTGGGCATCAGATGACAACAAAATTCTGACTCAAGATGCCCTGAGCGAGTTTCTGAAGAAGGTATCAGCTAATTGACAATGGGAAAGTATCCTCAGCGGTATGTTTGCCTGAAAGCGGTCCTACTCCTGCCTTAGCAATAAAAGATGGAAACTTCGCACAAATCAAGGATACTCATCTAGTAACTGTTGAGAAGGCCGACTTACGCATTACTCATGTTTTTCACGCTGTTAAAGAAGGTTTACAGCGTATCGTTGTGCTTTCAAGTCACACAGATGTTTTTGTGATACTCATTTCTAGAAGTTTGTTAACGAAAATGGACTCCCTGAACTATGGATGAGAAAGTCGGCATCAGATATCATACCAATTCATACTCTGGTGGACAAGATACGTACTACCACAGACGTCTTTCTTGCTAACCATTTTCTTACAGGCTCTGATGTGACCAGTAAGATAAGCACCAACTTGTCGTCGCTCAAGGCAGACCCAGAAAAACATCTCTACAACTTTGGTAGGTGTTGTTCTCCAAGTCTTCAATCCTTTAAGCTAGGCGAGGAGTACCTGGTGAGCGTTTTAAAACCAGGATCGGTGTGCAAGACATTTGACGCACTTCGATTTGGAATAATGATCAAAGCTGGCATTTCAAACTTACAAGGCTTCTTTTGCACAAGCTCTTCATTACAAAGTCACCTGAACAGATCATTTTACACGGTATACTCAGGCTCTACCGTGTTAATGATAGACGACTCATTAGGCACAACTGATTTTGGATGGACAATCAATGCTGATGACTCATCATTCTCGCCAGACCCTTGCATTAGTACTTGCTGTCATACAAAACGATGCGGGTGCCGCAGAAACAATGTTTCTTGTACGTCCTTTTGCAAATGCAACATGTCTTGTGACATTCAGAAACATGTGTAAAATACTTAAAATGACCGTTTAACGCTGCGTATAATTTGTGACTTTTTATGTATCGTAATTCAATAGTGATACTTCAATACATTATTATTTATTTCTATCTTGTACGGTTTTTTCGTTTTTTTTTATACTTCAGTATTCACAGCCAAGGGTCCCAGAGGGGTAAATATAGTCTTATCTTATAGGAAATTTTATGAGGAATCCAAAAAACATGTCGTATTTTGTGTAGGTATACTGAAAAGAACAGAAAATTACGAAATTCAATACTGACAAGTGCGCGTATATGCCCAAAACAAAATGGCGTCCTATTAAATTTATGCCCGGGTTGCCAGATGTCTGCCCAAGATTTTATCCTTCCTTTTGGCATGCCCTAACAGGATCTGAAGAGAAAACTCGTCCACCTCAAAATTCCGACGGGTTTTATTGCCAGGGACTGTATTAGTGGGCTAGGTTCGCGAGCTGTATCGCTGTTCGGGGTAATCACGCTCCCTATTACCCTATCGAAATTGGCGCCACTTCCTGCATCACCACCGACAGGAAGTTGAGTAATACAGACAGTAGTTACTTCTGTTAGTATTAGAAATCTCCTAATGCCAACAGGTGGCCTTAAATTTTGCCAATGACTGTACATACCTTGGGCCATGGACGGAGATCTCGAGACATGAAATGGTCGCAAGGAATTCCATGCAAATGCACCTAAACCTGTTAAATCCCCTCCACCTGTCTCTATATCCCCAACTTGGCAAGCTGGGCCCATTTCTTCGTGTGGTTTACGCCACACACGCTCCTTCCCATCGGCATGATAGAGTTGACACCATGATTCGTCAGACCAAATAACGTCTTTCCAGTCTTCGGTATTCCAGGTGTGATAGGCCTTTGTAAACTGCAGGCTAATCTTTCGGTGTCTTGCAAGTAACAATGGGACAATATAGGCTATGCAGTCAACATGGAAAATATAGGCTATGGCAGACGTCGACTGCCATAGGTTATATTTTTTCATGGTATGACTGATAGTATTTGTGTATGAGCTTGTAAACTCGCCATCACTAAATTTCGTGATTGTCTGCTCCGCGGTATAGCCGTGCAATTCCTTATAAAGATGTGGGGCAGTCAACGCTCACCTGGAGTGTCAATTACACGTTTACGCACACATTTGTCCCGTTGGTTGAAAGTTTTGCTGTATTTCACGTAGTACTAATATGCACGTGGGATGCTCTATGTGAAAAACCCAACATTTTAGCAGTTGCGTTGATTGAACAGCCAACCTTCCTCGGAGCTACTCGGTATCCATAGTTAAACACAATTACGTCTAAGCCTTTACATATGATTACGTTCCCGTGACTGGTTTTGAATACGTAGGATAATACGTCTATTTATTGGCACTGTTAGTTTCAGCGTTCCGCATAAGTGGGTGCTTTACTTCTGCGCCGCACTTGTTATCAAGTGTAAATAACAAGTTTTCCATTCAGGGTATTATCACGCATTCGTTTCAGTCGAAAGAGTTCTTTTTTTTTTTTTCTTTTTTAATTGGAGGTTTAACGACCACCGTGAGCAACTCAATGGGCTATAAGCAGTCGCTCGTCCCTAATTTAGGGTCACTGGTTCCAGGGAAGGGAGAGAGCCAGTGCCGTAAGACAAACACAACATCCATGCCTGACCGGGATTCGAACTCGGACCCCTTACGGACGAATGGTCAGAGGCCAACGCCTTAGACCACCGCGCCACCGGGGCGGCCGAAAGAGTTCCTCATTACACCAGATCATTCAGTGACACCGTTCTTGAACCTGTCACGACATAATCTAATGAAGCTGGATAATGGTCGACAATGATATCATCATCATTGTTAAACATTAACGATCCACTGTTAGATGAAGGTCTCCCCAAGTTTTTTCCACAAGGGTCTCACTTGCTCCAGTCTCCTCCATGTCACTCCCTCACGCTTTCGAATTTCATCCACCCCTCTCCCATGTGGCTTTGTTCTGGGTCTTTTTCTATCTTTGTAATCCAGAATTTCGATTGTCCATCGGTGGTACGCTCTTCTGCCAAAATGGCATTGTCATTTCAAGGATTTTTAACTCTGATAATGACGTTTTCCACTTTTACCATTTTGTCATTTTCCTTATCCAAGGGTTTCTCTTCTTATCTCTCCTAGTTACACCAAGCACGCACCTCTCCGTGCTATATACACTATATTAACAAACGTCACCGGACACGCCTTCAAACGCAAATGAACGGATCCGCTGCGTTGTTAAGATGCACAGTACAGCTGCAGACGGTGTAAAAACAAGCTTGTAACTGACACCGATCATATCGCACTGTGAAGTTGAGTGAAAATGTCGCGGCGAGAGAGAACTGACTTTGAGAAAGGAAAGATTGCTGGGCGTTATATTAGTGGGTTCTCCATAAGAGAAACCGATAGATGTTTAAACATACCCAAGTTAATTGTTTTGGATGTACTAAATAAGTGGAAGACACATGGCGTACTTGAAGCAGCAAAACGTACCGGCAGACCAAAGAAAATCATTGATGGAGACCGTCAAAGCCTCAGGAGAGTCGTTACAGCTAATCGATGGAGTACTGCACAAGACCTCAGTGCACAGGTGAGTAAAAATGCTGGAAGCTCGTTATGTACATGTACCATTCGCAGAGAACTTTATTCCATGGGTTACAGTGGTCTTGCGGCTGCTTATAAGTCTTTCATCTCCACTCGGAATGCTACTCGTCGTTTAGCATGGTGTAAAGAACATTTATCGTGGACCGTAGATCAATGGAAACGGGTCCTATGGACTGATGAATCCAGATACACGATCCATCAGTCTGATGGCCGTGTGTGGGTACGGCGGCAGGTGGGTGAACGCTATTTACCACAGTGTACTGTTCCTACGGTCAAGTTTGGAGCTGGCAGTGTACTCATGTGGGGGTGTTCTTCGTGGTATGGTCCCGGCCCATTGGTTATCATGGATAAACCTGTTAACCAGCACGTCAACCTGTATATTATGGACAATTATGCACTACCAACTCTGGGGCAATACTATGGTACCAGCAGGAAAATGAACCGAGCCATAAAGCAAGGACTGTTACGGCGTGGTTTGACGATAATTCCGTATCGTGTGTGGACTGGCCAGCACAGAGCCCTGATCTCAATCCCATAGAGCACCTATGGGATGAATTAGAGTGCCGCATAAGAAGTTTGGAACTAAGGCCTACTAGTAAGCAACAGTTAGCGGCAGCGTGATGTACTGAATGGAAGCACACACCAATCGCTGTGTTCCAAAACCTTGTCGAAAGCATGTCTTGAAGGGTCAGTGCATGCATTAAGGCCAAATGTGGACCGACACCGTACCAATGTATGCCAATAAACGCTATGTTGTGTTTCTTTTCTAGATGGCCGGTGACGTTTGTCTATATAATATGTATGCAAACCGATGAGCAATTACATTATGACCACCTACCTAATAAGCTGTAGGACCCCCTTTGACCGCTAAACAGCAGCCACCTGGCGAGGCATCGATTCGACGAGGGGGCGATAGGTATCCTGGGTTACCTGGATATCTATACATGGTAGCATACCATCCAGTTCCTCGTCATTTCGGGGTGGTGGTGATTTAGCGCGAACCCGCTTTTCCAAGTCGAACCACAAATGTTCGATTGGGTTGATGTCAGGTGAATTTGAAGGCCAGGACATTAACAGAAAGTCACCAGCTTTTTCCTCGAACCACTCCCTCACGATTCTAGCAGTGTGGCATGACGCATTATCGTGTTGGTTGTGGCCATCACCAGAAGGGAGCATAGTTGCCATGAATGGGTGAACGTGGGTTCGCACTGATGTTCACATATCTGACAGCTGCCAGGGATTGTGCTACTGGGATAATGTGGTTTAAAGTGTCCAAAGAAAACATGATCCACAGCATAACACCGCCGCCGCGGGCCTGTTTCCGCCCAACATCGCATCCAGGTGCCATAGCATCCGCTGGTAATTGGCGTATCCGCGCTATGCCGTCTACCTGATGCACCAGAAATCTTGATTCGTCAGACCAGGCCACTTTCTCCCAATCATCCACGGTCCAATCTCGATGATCTTGGGCCCATGTAATGCGTTGTTGGCGATGGAGTGCAGTGAGCAATTGGATCCAGCTGGGTCTTCGGCTATGCACGCCCATGCGCAGAAGGCTGCGATGAACTGCGTGCTGTGACGCATTGCCCTGATTACCACTGTTGTAGCTGTGGGTGATTTGTCGCACTGTGGCCCTGCGGTTGCTGTGAACAGTGCGCGATAGTCGCCGCTCCCCTCTGGCATCAGTGAGCTACGGACGACACACAGTTAGATGACGGTTCGTCATTTGGCCATATGTGCACCACTTTTGATACGTACTCACCACATAGGCACGTGAATAATCCACAAGCCGCGCCGTTTCCGAGATCGTAGTTCTGAGGCGCCGTGCTGTCACAATTTGCTCTTTATCAAGCTCCGATAAATCGGCAGCTTTTCCCATTCTGACTCCGAATACTCAAGTAACAGAAATCCGGTCCTCGGGTTGTATATATACTGCTCTGCGAGTTTCATCTGCGCAAACGTTCGGTCTCTAGGCGCGCTTATTTTTCTAGACTGGGGGTGGTCATAATGTAATGGTTAATCGGTGTATATATATCAACTGATAATTTTGCCGCGCTTCGAATTTTTAAGATACAGAAAATAAGTCTTATTTCATGAGCAATTTTTAGAAATATTAAAGATTGGTTATTAATTTTACTTTTAGAGATCCTGTCATTAGAATACCAGCTCAAAAATTATAACATTTTCGTCGTTTCTTTCGGTAGGGACATTTTTGTTTTTAAAATTATTTTTTTTTTAATTTTCTTTTTAAAAATCCTGTGTAGTATTATTTGATTATCAGAAGTTCTCATTATTCAAGTTTCCTCGGTGCAAGGGTGAAGCTGCTTTAGCTCTGTCTCTTTCTTAAAGCAAGGAACCATAACGTTTCAAAGCTTCTCTGTGCGAATTAATAGTTAATTACCTTTCTTCGAAACAACTCAGTTCCACGAAACCGAACAGCGGGAGAACGTGAGGCGTAAATTTACTGCCCTATTGAACCAGGACAGCTTTTCAATTTTTTTTTTGTCTTGCGTATTTCGACATTCGAATAAAAATTTTGAGATTTATTCTTCTCAAAATATTTTACCATTAGCGTTTCGTAATGCAGACGTTTAATGAGACACATGCAACAGTTGAGTCCGAAGCCGGGAATTGTTGTTGACCTGTCTTGGGTTTTTAGGTTATGTTTATCATTTCTTCCCCTGAAGCTGTCCCTCGCCCACAGACCCTTAAACTGAAGAAAGCGGGAATTAACTCATTCGGACGCAGGTCGAGCCGGCTTAGACAGAGAAAGTGTCCTTGACAAGAGTGATCGTGACCTAAGAAGGTTCGACCCACATCTACGATGACTCCGTTTTACATAACAGCAGGTGAAAGGGACAGCGGATCATACCTGTTACATCACTGGCGTCAGGTCAGGTCAAGCGACGATGCACTGAAAGGACATTAGCACGTGACGGGCGTTCTCAACTTGGTGATTGCTTAGGGCTATAATTTTGGAGATCCATTCTCAGCGAACGTGAAACCAAGGAAAGTAATAGCACTGTAAAAAGGAAGAGAAATCTAATATCTTCATCGTAATTTAATGCAGTGACCTATATATATATATATATATATATATCAAAAACTTCGGTGAGAAAAATTCAGGTTTGCGATGGTCGAGAAGGGGAAACTGACTTTTGATGCTACGAAAAAAGTTAATTATGTCTTAAATAGTTAATTAAGCTGAGTTCACTCAATATGGGGGTACGGACTAATATTTATGGATTTTTAGATATTAATAAATTATGGCAATATAGATTATTAGTATTTATGTATAAAAGAATATAGGTATCAACATATAATTCAGCCGAACACTGTGGGTCATGACTATCAAACAAGAACCAGAAATGTATTTTTGTTATCAATGCCTAACACTTTAACCCAGCAAAGATTTATTGATTATCAGGGATTGCTGTTATGGAATAACCTACCTTATCAGCTAACACATATTGACAATTATAATTATTTTCGAAAGGAACTAAACAAATATTTGCTAACAAACTAAAATACAAATTTTAACAGTAGGAAATTATTAATCAGACCACATATGCGTAAATTTTATATCTGCAGGACGTTTGACATGACTACGCTCTTTAGGGGAATTGGGATCCACTCAGGCTGTATATAGCCTTTTACTCAATTTCCTGTTCTGTGGTCACCCTGTACATAAGTATATATATTATATATGTTTGTTCTTAGTAGTAATATATGCTATAAAATTAATATTGAATTGTACCATGGTGAAATGTAACCCCATAACGAAAAATAAACAAAGTGAAATAACTTCGAAATGTTTTCCATGAGAGAATGAAAAGCCTCGAAGCACACACACACGCACACACACATACATACACACAAACAAGAGCGATCCCGCGCGCGTGCGTAGGTTTGCAAAAGCTAAGAAAATGTAATATATCCGTAAATGGAATATATCCTAAAAGAAATTTTGTATTCAACAGTAGCAAATCTAGAATTTCAGGTAAAAGGTTTTACCTGAAATTCTGGATTTGCGTCTAAGGACTCGGGATATTTTTAGGTATTTACATCTTTCCGCTACAGCACTTAAGAACACTTCATGTTTCTTCCTCATATGATTTCTTCTAATTTCTCAAAAAGTTTAGTTCCGTAACATGTTCTTATGATAACTTACGAAAAGATTTCCAGTTTACGAAGAAATTGAAGTAGTTGTTTTAAAAAGTGTAAACGACTGTAATACACTTCCCTTTTATCCCCTCCCCCTTTCCCCTTGATGTTATAATACAATGTAATAATCATCATTGTTAACCATTATTAATCCACTGACAGATGAAGGTCTCCACAAGTCTCTTTCACAACTGTCTGCCTTGAGCCAGTCTGCTCCATGTCACTCCGGCATGCTCTTGAATTTCATCCACACATCTCACACGCGGCCTTCTTCTGGGTCTTTTCCTGCCCTTTGGTATCTAATCTCTCACGTTGCCTTCTTCTGGGTCTTTTCCTGTCCTTTGGTATCTAATCTCCCACGTTGCCTTCTTCTGCGTCTTTTCCTGTCCTTTGGTATCTAATCTAAAATTTCGGTTGTCCATCAGTGGTCCATTCTCAAATGACCAGCCAATTGTCATTTCAAGGATTTTACTCTGATCATGTTATCTCTCTTTGATACACAGAACTTCATCAACCGTAATTAAACCTTATGCATTTCCTTCACTATTTAGACATGTAATTATCACAGTTCGAAAACTGCGTCTTAATCCTTCATTCTGGGTAGACATCGAATCCCTCATTTTGTTTGAAAGAAGCTGTTTTTCCCACATCTAATGCAGTATTAGATTGGCCATAGTGAAAACACAGATCAGTAGTTTTTGCAATGGCAATATGGATAGCAAAAAGTAATCTATATTCCCGTCCAAAGAAGCTGCACAAAATCTGTATATAGAAAAATGTCCACGATTTTCTTTTTTTTGCTTGATCGCTCATGTTTTTAACTGTATTATGACCAAGATAATTGTCCATGATTCGTAGGGTCTGCTATTTTAAAAATAAACATACAGAACTGGATATACTTTGGGAACGGGTACCGAAAAACTGTCAGCTAAATGGAAGTGTACGCTGTTTGGTAGCGTCCGTTAAGGAGGTTTTGCTGTAGTATGCAGAAAAGATTATACACAAAGTTTCAATTAAATAAAAGTAAATAAAATTGCTGTAAAACTGTTTTTCTTTTCATGACTGGTTATTCGCTTTGGCACAAAACTACTTGTATGTTCAACAAAATTGCATACCCGTGAATGCATATCTGCTTATCAGTTCCGGCTTTCATTCTGCGCCTACAACGCATTCATGACGAAAGTTATTTTTTTATACCATCGTTAAGAACCCTCCAAAAGGCTATTATAATAGGATGCACTAAGGAAATTCGAAGTGTTCGAAAAATTTGAAAAGCCGGTTTATTGTTGACTTCTCTACATTGAATTTCCCTTAAGTAGTTAGTAATGAAAAATCTATGTTTCCTTCTGACTTCGACGTGATTAAGCGCCCTACCGAAGTGATGCAATTGTTTTTTGCGGATGCTTGTAATAGTAAACAATGCTGTCGCCATTGTGCATTAACAATTCCATGACTTCAGTGTTTGTCATGTAGAGAGAAATCACATATCAGCGAAGTTTATTCACAATTGAATATTTTATTTCAAGATGTAATAGGCACTCATCGTCAAACAAATAGTTGCACCCAGAAGGAAGCAACCAACTGGAATTAAACTTGGTGGATAGGTTTGATATCGTGAGACATGCAAATGATTCAAGTATCACGCTCGACCGCGTATGTGACGCCAGCAAGGAGGGGTCGCAGCGCTGTGCCTGACCGGCAATATAAGGTCTTCCCGTTGCGAGTGCTTGTCATTCTGACTCGTGCTGTTGTGATGGCTGCAATCTTTGCAAGTGAAGTATTCCTCGGAGAAAAGTTCGGAAGTAATTCGAGCAGTTGGAGGAGTTCGAGAGGTGCCGCATCGTCGGGCTGAAGGAAGCGGGATGGTCTTATTGCGGTATCGCGCGCCATACCGGTCGTGCGGATATAACCATAGTACGCTGTTGGCGGCAGTGGATAGAACAAGGCACGCAGCAGTGACAGAAAAGGTTTGGGAGACCTAGATGACCCACAGAGAGAGAGAGAGAGAGGACCGACGGGTTGTCCGACATGCGCGGAGTGATACCCAACATTCACGATTGCGGTAATTCAGCGAGCATTGGTGCCCTCCATGCATCGTCCGATTAGTGCCAGCACCATTGGCATACGGCTGGACGACGTAGGACTGCACGCCAGCAGACCGTTACGACAGTTGCCCTTAACAACAGTGCATCGTCGCCAAAGACTGCAATGGTGTCGTGCCAGACTGTCATGGAGCCACTCAGAATGGCAGCAGGTGATCTTCAGTGACGAAACCCGCTTTTGTCTTGGAGGAGACTACCAACGAATGCTTGTGTGGATGCATCGTGGCCAGCGCCAAGATGAACGTTTGCTGTCGAGCGTCACACGTCTAGAAGGCCTGGTGTCATGGTGTAGGGTGCAATTGCTTACGATGCCAGATCACTTTTGGTGATCATTACAAGCACTTTGACAGCCCAACGTTACGTTAATGAGGTTCTTCAACCAGTGGCCTTACCTTTCCTGAACGCTAACTCTTGTGCGATTTTCTAACAGGATAACGCTCGTCCGCATTCTGCTGCCATCTTGAAAGTTTGCCTTTAAGGTACTGATACTCTGCCATGGCCATCCCCATCGCCAGACCTATCTCCGATTGGAAATGTGTGGGATGCTATTAGACGCCCTACCCACACTCCACCCCTACCGCACAATCTGCAGAAACTGCGTGAGAAAATTCAAGCTGTTAAGAACCTGTCAACTCCATGCCGAGACATCTGGCATGCTGTGTGAGCAAAAATCGCGGCCCGACGCCATACTGAGAGACACTATTTATTAGCGTGTGTAGCTAACTAAATATTGCCCATATCAGTCTCAATGTTTAATCATTTATTGTTCCTGATAACTTTTACAGACAAGTCCTTCTGGATGCAACAATTTTTTTGACGATGAGTGTAATTTCGCTAAATGTTTCTCTCGACTTCAGCATGATGCCTAAATATTCAAATCACTGTGGCATCATCAGCGTTCTGACGGTCACAGATTTTGGTGAGTTGTTTCCACGCTCTTGAAGGAAATGTTGTTGATGCTATGTCGTTGAGAAGTTGCGAGGTGTTGCGATATAGATCGATCAGCCAAGACATCAAAACCATCTATGCGTTATGCAAACATGCACGCGTGCAGCCAATCAGCGTCATGTACCAAGATCGTGAATTATATATGTATAATACCTGGGTCAGAGCTAATCAGTCAGTATTTCGTATCGTCTCAACATGGGAAAAGCGAAGTATTTATTTGATTTCGACAAATGCCAGATCGTTATGGCAAGACGACTTGGTAAGAGCATCTCCGAAACAGCGACTCTAGCAGGCTACTCTCGCTATACAGTGGTTATTACCTACCAAAGATTGTCCGAAACATGTGACACTTCAAGCAATCGACGAGGCATGGGCAGGCTACTCCTCATTGAAACAAGAGGTCAGCGCAAGTTATCTCGTCTTGTACGCAGCATCAGGAGGGCTACTATAGCTAACATTACTGATAATTTCATTTGCGTTGTTTGTCATAGCGCAGCAAGATTACTCCCGCTTCCAACAAGCTGGGGCGATTTTGACGAATTTTCAGTCTCAACTTTGTACTTAGAAAGAAATTGTCCTTCGATCAAGAGTTCCTTCCCCACAAACTTCTTGCAAGAAAGTGTGGATCAGTGTCGGAGTTTTTCCCTACAGAGTCTCTATTTTCACGTACGAGCGCTGGTCTAACGCTGTGACTCGACCTGAGGAGCTGCACGCTTCCATTTCCAAACCCTTCCACATCCTCACAGGCAATGACAGCGTGTCGTTCTGACACCACTGCATTGCTGAGAGTCTGACCTTGACATGACGCAATCATTTTCCCGATTGCATCAACCGCTTCGGTTTTACATTGACGTGTGCAGAACTTTTGTTAAAGCCCTATTATCCTCTGTTTTCCTCAATTACTTTAAGAAAATCAAACTCTTTCTTCAAGAAATCCTCAGTTGAACAGATATGTATTGTACGATATACGTATGAGTAGAAAATACCGTTTATTTTTGTTTCCATATGTGATTTGACATTGCATGTGGAGGTAAGGAGACAGTAAAGGGTTTGCGATAGACTTTGTAGTGAAGGATCCTTCAGAGCGTGACACAAGGATATCAGGACATGGTAAACAAACATTGTTTTTAGTCTCACAAGGTCGATCTATGTGAGGATCAATTCAATTGATGAGTTTACTAATCAAGGTGTTTCCAAATTCACGCCATTCTAGTGAACAAAGGTATCATCCGCAGGCAAAATGTCACAAGACGGGAAGTCTTACTCTTAACGTGACGCACGTATACTTCACATAAAATTGGTTATAGTGGACTACCCATGGCAAAGTCTTCCGTCTGTTGATAAAATCTTTCCCGAAAAGCGAAACCGTTTCTGATATAAACTTCCACTCTCTCAAATTTTCTTTTATTTAAGATTGGCTGTAACGATGTTGAACAAGTTCAATGATCCGAGAACTCCATTCAATGGGCTAATTATGAATATGGATTTTACATCTAAAGATAACATAAACTGGTCATTATATGAATGTCAATTTAGCCTATTAAGAACTTTTTTTACAGCTGTTTTGATCGAAGTCATTTAGATGGATAGTTTGGGAGATAGTAACTGAACTGATGTTTCTAACTATTGGATGGAAAGAGATTCCAAACTTATGTATCTTCGGAAGTGCACAAAAATTCCGAATTGTTTCATTCAGTATCCACAAGGGTAAGTATATTCCGTATCTGTATACCTTTCTTGCTGCCTTTATTTTAAGAGGAAAGTTGTTGTCCGCAGGAATTTACCGTAGGGTAGTGAACAAAGGAATGCCATAGGAATCTTGTCACGAATTCCTTTTTTTCTATACTTTTATTACGTTTTGCATAAAATTAATAATCTTCGGAATGCCTCAGTTTGATAGATAAAAATGTATTTTCAGAAATAAGATGAAAATGGACAAGTCAAAAGGACGCCTTTTCTTCTCGTATCGAGAGCACAAAGAACCACGCTAATTTCTGGTTTGCGATAAATAAATAGCCTTTGGCCTAGCACAAGAGACTGGGGAATAATGCCGCAGAAGCCTTGACCTCTAGTTCTCGACATCATTCTCGAGAAGTTTCTTTCTCAAGAGAGATGGCTGAGCGAACGAATCCGATAAAGAGGTCAAATTATATCACGTTGCACATGTTTGCAAACAAGGTGAGTTCTCTCTTGTTTTTAATCAGCACAAAAAGAAGAAACCATTTTTTGTGCCGTGATGAATTCTAACATCGATTCTATGTGTATTGAACTCAACTAGCTTAATGCGAAGCTGTGGCAGAAAAGTAGATGAAAGGAACAGTAATTATTTCAGTAGGAAACTCAATCCACCGATTTTCTATAGCTAAGAATTTTCGACAAAAATCTTTGTGTGATATTATTCAAAATTGCGTTTCTTTGTTCTTTTTTTATTGAAGGTTTAACAATCACAGTGCGCAACTCAAAGGGCTATAAGTAAGTCGCCTATCCCTAATGTAGGACCACTGGTTCCAGGGAAGGGAGAGAGACAGTGTCTTAAGACAAACACAATATCCATGCCTCAGGCGGGATTCGAACCCGGACCTTTCACGGACGAATGATCATAAGGCAGCGCTTAGACCACTGCGCCACCGGGTTGGATAAAATGGCGTTTCACAGGTTTTGAGCAAATGTTCACGAAACGCGCCAAAGTAAGCTTCCTGATAGTAGCGACAGCAAGCTAGCCCATGCACAATGTTAAATCCATGTGTTAATAAATAATAATAATATAGAAAGGATACAAAAGGAACAGTACCTGCAATCGGATCAAGAAATATTTCTTTTTCTTCTTCGATTTTCGTGGGGATTTGTCTGAACTGAATCGTTGTAATATTAAAAAGAAATAAAGACGTTCTTCCTGTGTCTGTTAATTTTGTGTGACCTCAGACACGCTGTTTAAAAACCGTTGAATTCCTCACCAGTCGATGTTTTATGAACTCTGGCTGTTTTTCAGTTATCAGTGCCTTATGAACCTTTTGTTACTTCAGTGTTCACTGATTCCGGAATCCCGCATATTATTGAGCTATCGATGCTTTGTGAGCAGCTATGATTCTTTCGCAATAATAATAATCTTGATCATTCAGAAGTCAATGTTTCATGAACCCAGCTGATGCTATAGCCATAAGTGGCTTGTGAATCCACTTACTTCTTGAGCAATAGATACTTTGTGAACTCTGTTGAGTATTACAGAATTGATGCTGTACGAACCATTTTACTGCTTAGCAATCGGTGCGTCATGGAAACCCGTTGATTCTTCAGCAACGCATGCTTCATAACGAGTGTTTGAAGTAAAAAATCGAAATTTTGAAGAAAATAATCACTTCAGTAATCTACGAGACTTTTATTTTTAATTGAAGATTTAATTTTTTTAATGATTTATTGGACCTGGTGTTACAGAGACATGGCAAACAGGCAGATATATACAGGAGACAGATGTTTCACATCAAGAAGTACAGATCAAACATGATTTAATAGTATGCTAAATGACCAATGTGCACAGAGAGCCAGTGTTGATCAAGTAACACATTATGAACAAGTACGCATCAAACATGGTTTTACAGTATGCTAAATGAGCAATGTACACAACAGTGGCGTATATTTGAAGCTAGCTGCGAAGCCCAGAGAATGCACAAATAAAAGTCAATTATCGACGGTATTAAGATATGTCGATGCTTTCGGTGCGAAAAAAAAAAAAAATACACGAGCGGATTCGCTTCTTTCGATTATGAGAATTAGTTTGGCGAGCGATGATTAACGGCATAACGCAGTAGGTCTTCGAAAGCCTTCGCTGTTTTGACGCGAAGCGCTTCCATACTATCGCCTGCTAGCGTTTCCATGACAACATAAATGAGCTACGGAAATGAGTGGCCATTGCTTGGCGCAAAGGGTTCGCTCAAAAAAAAACCGAAGCCTTCGGAACTACCTGAGTCCCTCCATGCTACCAGCGCGTGTTTCGCAAAAGTTGTTTGAGTTTGTGTGAAGTGTCAATGAATTAAAAATCAGTGATATTATATCTTAAATTCGTGGCTTTGTTGGATACGAACTGTTTTGATAAATTTTGTGAAAGCTTCCCTGAACATCTACTATCAGAGCTTAAAGAAATCTATGCTTCAAAGTTTGATACAGCTCGATTAAAAAATGAACTGAAGGTGTTTTATTCCCTTGATGAATACAAAATAAATCAGTAAGATACATTACTTGTTACATAAATTTGAATAATTGGATATAGTGTTTATTGAGGTTGTACAAATTAGCAGATCTAATATTAAACTTTTCATCAACAACTGGAACTGCCAAAAGAAGTTTTTCCGTATTAAAAAGAATCAATATATGTTATGGAGTCACACAAGGACATGCACATTCGAGCAAATTGGCTGGTTTGTTAATAGAGAAAAACATTATTTTTAAATATGAAAAAGTACTGGGAAGAAACATTTTTGTGAAAACGTAACACTCAAGTTCACACAAAAGGAAAGAAGAATGGAGTTCATGTACAAATAAGTCTTTAAATCCCAATCCTCATAATTATTTGGTATCATGTTAGCAATAGCATGTACCTAAAATTGAGAAAAAAGAAGTTACTTCTAATACTTAACAATTAAACAATAAACTTCGCAATTTTTAAAAAACAGTATTGTGGGGGAGATAGCCCAGGTCTCGGACCAAATATACGCCACTGTTGATCAAGTACGCATCAAGCATGGTTTTACAGTATGTTAAATGACCAATGTAGGACGTAGGACAAGTAACACATTGAAAACCAGTGCCGAAAGACAAACATCCATGCCTCAGCGAGATTCGAACCCGGATTCAACCAGGACGAATGGTCATAAGCCAGCGTCTTGGACCACTGCGCCATCAGAGCTTCCTACGAGATTTCAAAGGTATTACAAACTGGGATGATTGAAATGACATTTACATTTTCGACAGAACAGGAATACTATGAATAGCAACGGGTAATACTGTTGGTACAGAACAGAGATATTAAAGTCAAAATATTGTGCAGCTCCAATGACGTGAGACCTGAGGAGCTGATTTCTTACCATTCGTCTGAAAGAGGCCCAGGTTCGATTCCTGGATAAGGAATGCCGGGTGTGTTTGTCCGATGGCACTGGCTCTCTCCCTTCTCTAGAATTATTGTACCTAACTTGTAGACAGTCGATTGCTCATAGCACTTTGAGTTGTTCATGGTGATCGTTATACCCCGAAATAAGAAAAACAAAAGTAATATTGCATCCGATTGTGGTTGCAGAAATTCGAAAGTGCGTAAAATACCATTTCCATGATTAGGTTTAATTAGTGCAGAAAGCATTTTTTAATACCGGCATAGATGTTCTTGCCAAGCTGTTGGATGGAATTTTGATACTTCCTCGTTCTGTTTTACTGTCATCGGTCAACATGGTTCTGCTCTTTGTTTCCTACTAGCCTTACGTACACGTTTCTTGAGAATTCTGCTCAAAATATTGCAGACATCCATATGCTATGTTTCTACTACTGTTCAAAAAGCCCTATGTCTATATGCTTTTGCCTCTGTTCCAGCAATGACGTTCCATCAAAATAACACACACAGAACCCAAACTGTATAGGAGCTCATAGAAGCTATGGTCCCGATGGCATAACATGTACTATTCTCATAGCTGAGGCACTGATACTGCTTTCTCTTTGTGGACAAAATGCACATTTTTGCCAAACATGCATCCTCTAACCTCAGATAAGATGTCATCATCTATGAAAAATGCTTCAAGATGGCATATGGCAAGACTCAAACGATGTTTGGAACAAAAACAGTGGAGACACGACTGTAATCTAGGGAAAATTTTATTCATATAGATAAGAATGGTAACAATTCCATCAAAATCCAAAATCGATTTCTGGTGGACAAGAGTACAATGATGAATCATGGTTGGGTTGATTACACCCGCAGAAGACCTACCGGTTGAGTATGAGGAAGGATGGCTTATATGAAAAACTTTAATCGGCTACAAGCTGGTGTTTCTAGAAAGAAGGACCACATTGAAAGAGAGAAGATGGGGATTTTTACCAAAGTGATAAACCCTTCTTTGTCTGTAATGCAGTATAGAAAACATAACATCAATTACAGTGTCCTGCTGGTCCCAAATATTCGAATAGGGATTTCGTTTTAGGCAACAGCCGAGAAACTGATGTGATCGTTTTTGAGCAGAGGTCATATTATGAACTTTATCAGCTGATTTCTGTACCTTGAGATCTATTTTGTATTTGAAGGTTCCTTTGAATCTTTTCTTCTTTTCCACATGGTTACACTTCGTCTAGTTTTGTCCGATGTACTTTTTAACATGAAATAAATACCATCTCTTCATTGTTGTCTTCAAAAAGTTCGAAACTTGATGCTACTAAAAGTATTCAGAGAAATGCACTATATTATCAGAAGTATTCAGACGCTACCAAATATTTGTGTAAGTGTAAAGAACGGTTGCGCAGGAAGGTGCGTAATCGTTTCTTTCTTTCTTCTGTGAGTAGGAAAGTAGGTATTTAAAGCTGAGATGTTCTGTCATGTTATCAGTAACTTTGAAGTGGATTTGCCGCGTGGACGTTAACTTTTTGAGTTCCAGTGTCATTTGAGTAACGTTTCCATACGGCGCACTGCGGTTAAATTAAACATACCATAATGAAAATCCTCTAAATACATGGCTTCAGTGAATAAACAAAGACATCGCTCTTTCCACGTTTATCAACACACAGCAACCGAAAAATTGTTATCCGGCAGCCATTGGGATCGTAGCCGCCCAGATCTCTCAATATATAGTCGAGTGCGTTCGCATTGCGCTACGGTGGCCAACAACCAACGGCGCTATGTGTGTTTATCTGTCAGCTTCTGGCATCTCAAATCCGTAGGATGGACTCAGCAACTGAGATGTCTCCATCTGGTGGGCATTAACGGTATTAGCTATGTAATAATTATAGCAAATAAATCCAAAAGGCGAGAACAATAGTGAAAATTCTCTACTTTTGAATTTACTTGCTATAATTAATATGTAGCTTATGCCGTTAATGCCCACCAGATGGAGACGTCTCAGTTGGTTGCTGAGTCCACCCTACGGATTTGTGATGTCAGAAGCTGACAGATAAGAACACATAGCGCCATAGATGTTGGCCACCGTAGTGTAATGCGAACGCACTCGGCTAGATAATGAGAGATCTGGAGTACGATCCCAGAAGTGGCCGGATAACAATTTTTCGGTTGCTGTGTGTTGATAACCGCGGAAAGAGCAATGTCTTTGTTTATGAAGCATACTAAAATCGACTTAAGTGATGTCATGAAGAGATGGAAACAGGACAGTGTAACTACCGTAAAAACAAAGTTCAGGAAGGCCGCACAAACTGACGAAACGTGTCAGAAGAGCCAGTAAGAAATTCCTTTCATCCTCTGCCGTTTCCATCGCTGCTGAAGTAGAAAATGCTAGCTTGGTTAGCAATATAACTCTCTGCAGAGAGTAACACAACGTGGTCTATTATTGTGCAGCAGCAGCAGAAAAGCAACACATCACTGCAGTGAATGGGAAGCGCCGTTTGGAGTGGTGTGTCTCTTGTCGTTCATGTACTGTGGGAGACTAGAAAGATGTTCTTTGGAGTAATGAGTCACGCTTTTCACTCTTTTAATCTGATGGGGATGTTTGTATTTGGCGACAGCCCGGCGAACGATTTTCGTCGGACTGTGTTCTCCCAAATGTTAAGTTCAAAGGAGGCTCCATCGTGATAATAATTTATTTTTGGATGAGGCCTGACCCGTTGGTTATTACACAACAAATTATGAACTATGAAGTGTATCCTGGACGTTCTGGATAATTCTGCCCTACCCAACATTATAGACGTATTATGGAAATAACCGTTACCTCTTCCAACACGATGAAGCTCCCTGCCATACTGCACGGCGTGCGCAGGACTGGTTTCTTGAAAATGAGGTGAATTGTTAGATTGGCCTGTTCAGAGTCCTGTTCTTAATCCCATAGAAATCTCTGGGACGAAATTGAGAGACGGGTACGAAATCGACCACAACGACTGTCTTCGCTCTGAACTCTGGCAGCAGCTTTGCACGACGAATAGCGAGCCATTCGTGTCGAGACCTACAGGAAATTGGTTGGTATTATGCCTCGACGTGTTACTGATGTCCTACAAGCTAAAGGTGGACCAAGTAACTACTGGCTGAGATATTAAAGTCATTTGTCCCAAAAGATTGTGGTGTCCGAGTACTTTTGATAATATGGTGTAGCGTTTAGAACTTAATGAAGACAACATGACATTAAGTGGCCCTACTTTATCGCCTGACGCGGTTGTACACCACGCTACGCTAATTGTGCTCACCCTTGAACCCATGTGTCTTCTCCCAGAGTTCGTCTATAGGGTTCCTGTTAGGCGCTGGGCTGGCTAGCCCAACCTTTTGACACCCGTGTCCTTTAAAGCAGTGACCGTTGAGTTTTGTTTACCTAGAGATCTCTTTTTCCATCTCACACGACAATATAATTCGTCCCAGAGATCGTCTATAGGGTTCATGTCAAGACGCTGGGCTAGCTAGCCCAACCTTTTGACGCCCGTGGCTTTCAAAGCAGTGACTGTTCAGCTTTGTTTACCTAGAGATCTCTTCTTCCTCTCACGCGACAATACATTTCGTCCCAGAGATCGTCTATAGGGTTCATGACAGGGCGCTGGACTGGCTAGCCCAAATGTTTGACGCCCGTGTCCTTCAAAGCAGTGACTGTTAAGCTTTGTTTACCTGGATATCTCTTCTTCCTCTCACACGACAATAGAATTAGTCCCAGAGATGTCTATAAGGTTTCTGTTAGGCGCTGGGCTGGCTAACCCAAATTTTTGACGCCCGTGACCTTCAAAGCAGTGACTGTTCAGCTTTGTTTACCTGGAGATCTCTTCTTCCTCTCACGCGACAATAAATTTCGTCCCAGAGATCGTCTACAGGGTTCATGTCAAGACGCTGGGCTGGCTAGCCCAAATTTTTGACGCTCGTGTCATTCAAAGCAGTGACTGTTGAGCTTTGTTTACCTGGAGATCTCTTCTTCCTCTCACACGACAATACAACTCGCCCCAGAGATCGTCTATAGGGTTCATTTCAGGACGCTGGGCTGGCTAGCCCAACCTTTTGACGCTCGTGGTCTTCAAAGCAGTGACTGTTGAGCTTTGTTTATCTGGCTATCTCTTTTTCCTCTCACGCGACAATACATTTCGTTCCAGAGATCGTCTATAGATTTCATGTCAGGACGCTGAGCAGGCTAGCCAAAATTTTTGACCCCCGTGACCTTCAAAACAGTGACTGTTGAGCTTTGTTTACCTGGAGATTTCTTCCTCTCACACGACAATACAATTCGTCCTAGAGATCGTCTATAGGGTTCCTGTCAGAACGCTGGGCTGGCTAGCCCTACCATTTGAGGCCCGTGTCCTCAAACCGGTCTGTAACAACACGGGAAGTATAGCACGAATGTTATTCCGCTGATGGGGATACGGGCTTTCCCAAACTACCGCAATAAGGTTGGCAGGGGAAATTGCCCAGGATTCCTAATTTGGTGTCAACATTCCTGGTTTTGTTCAAAATACGTAATAGGCCCAAGATAAATCCTAACGAAACCCAGCTCCGTGCCGAAACACCGCCTCCACCAGACTTTATTGTCGGGAAAATATAGTCTGAAAGGTAGGTACCTTTATGCTGGTCACATCCAGGAATGGTGATCAAGCTGGTAGACTGTAACACGACTCGACAGTTCTAAGCACGGAGAGATTTTCATTGGTCCACAGTCCATGATTGACGTTATTTACATCACGCTAATCGGCGTGTAGCATCAGTCGAAGTGATTTATTACCTTTCTTTGCGGACAGTGAGATTGGAACCCACATCTTCAGAGAGGCTGTTCTCCCAACTGAACTATGCCGGCAGGCTTTTCGATATTTCATCTTCCATATGACTCGTACATCACATCATCCCTCTCTTGAGGAAGGGCCGAAGCATGAAATTCCTCAGCAGATTTCGGGTCAACGGCTAGCAACACTCGGCGACTCTTTATTGCAAAAGTATTTATTTAACGTAACCTTTCTTTAACCGACAGCGAAATTCGAAACCACATCTTCCTACTCCGTTCTCCCAACTGAACTACGCCGGCAGACTTTTTTCGGCTTTATTTTCCATTTGATTCATACGTCACAGGTTTGTGGATCGCTGTTCGGCCGTGATAACACATTTTGTGCAACGTCCTGCGCACTGTTCTGTTGCAAACATCAGTCCTAATAGTCCGACATCGGGTTGCGTAATTTAAGACAATCTTGATTTGCGTGATGAGCGGACAGTCCTTTGCAGAATTCGAGACAATGTTGATTTTCGTGCTGAGCGGACAGTTCCTTGCAGATTTCGGGACAATGTTGATTTGCTTGCTGAGAGGTCAGTCCTTTGCAGAGTTCGGGACAGTGTTGATTTGATTGCTGAGCTGATAGTCCTTTGCAGAGTTCGACGCAATGTTGATTTGCGTGCTGAGCGGACAGTTCTTTGCAGAGTTCGAGACACTCTTGATTTGATTGCTTAGCGGACAGCACTTTGCATAATTTGAAACAATGTTGATTTGCGTGTTGAGCAGCCAGTACTTTGCCAGAGTTTAAGGAAATGTTGATTTGCGTGTTGAGCGGGCAATACTTTGCAGAATTCGGGACAATGTTGATTTGCTTGCTTAGAGGCCAGTCCTTTGCAGAGTTCGGGACACTGTTGATTTGCGTGTTGAGCTGGTAGTCTTTTGCAGAGTTCGAGGCAATGTTGATTTGCGTGCTGAGCGGACAGTTCTTTGCAGAGTTCGAGACAATGTTGACTTACGTGCTGAGCGGACAGCCGTTTGCAGAGTTTGAGACAACGTTGATATGCGTGCTGAGCAAACAGTTGTTTCACAGTTTGAGACAGTGTTGACTTGCATGGCTAGATGTCCTTTGCAAAGTTCGAGATAATGTTGGTTTTTGTGCTGAGCAGACAGTCCTTCACAAAGTTCAAGACAATGTTGATTTAGGTGCTGAACAGGCAGTCCTTTGCAGAGTACGAGACAATGTTGATTTGCGTGTTGAGTGAGCAGTCCTTTGCAGAGTTTTCCTGTCAAGTTCTGTTACCTTCGCAGGTTTACTGGTCGTTTCTTGGCATATTCAGCCCAGTCCTTTGTCATTTGCATATCATATCATCAACATGAAGTCTAGGCACCTTCACGGCCGCTGAAATGTTACTTATATGGTGCCCTGTTACTAATCCGCGCTGGAAATCATTTAACTATGTCAATGGAGCCATCCTGTATTCGTATTCATGCATCTCATCACAGGTGCCGGTCAAAACACCGACACCCAAAACACCGACAGGACAAAACACCGACATCTCGTTTCTATTTTGTTTCCCCATCAGCAGTCGGCGCTGTATGTCAAGGATCAAGTAATATCAGAAAGTTTGTACAACAGCTTTGTAGCTCATATTGGCGTTATATTTCTATCGTCATTCAGCAAGGTCACTACTATTTGCTTCATGCATTATAATAATAATAATAATAATAATAATAATAATTATAGTAATAATAATAATAATAGTAATAATGATAATAATAATAATAATTATTATTATTATTTTTCGTCAGAACGGCAGAAAAACAAAAAATTTGCGGTATTACAGTTTTCAATTTAGAACCACCAAATTTGGTATACTATCCCATGGTGCTCAAAGTTAGACCGTAGATGGTTTGAAGAAGCAGTCGGGGTCCGGGGTCAAGGGCCACACACAAAATTTTCGTAAAATCTACAGTTTTCAGTTTAGAACCACCAAATTTGGTATACTATCTCATGGTGCTCAAAGTTAGACCGCACACGGTTTGAGGAAGGGGTCGGGGCCCGGGGTAAAGGGTGCCAAATACAAACTTTTCGCAAAATCTACAGTAATGAATTTAGAACCACCAAATTTGGTATACTATCTCATGGTCTAAGTTAGACCGTAGACGGTTTGAGGAAAGGATCGATCGGGGCCTGGGGTAAAGGGGGCCCCATACAAAATTTTCGTAAAATCTACAGTTTTAAATTTAGAACCACCAAATTTGGTATACTATCTCATGTTGCTCTAAGTCAGACCGTAAACATTTTTTGGAAGGGATCGGTGCCCGGGGTCAAGGGCCCTGATCCATCCAAAATTTTACGAAAATTGTGGATGGGGCCCATTGATCCCGGGCCCCGACCCTTTCCTAAAACCGTCTACGGTCTCAGTTAGAGTACCATGAGATAGCATACCAAATTTGGTGGTTCTAACCTGAAAACGGTAGATGTTACAAAAAAATTGTATTCCCCCTTCCCTTGATTACGGGCCCCGACGATTTCCTAAAACCGTCTACGGTCTAAGTTAGGGTACCATGAGGTAGTATAGCAAATTAAGTGGTTCTGAATTGAAAACTGTAGATTTTGCGAAATTTTTAGATGGGGCCCGCCATTGACCCCTGTCCCCGACCTCTCCTAAAAAGCGTCTACGGTCTAAGTTAAGGTACCATGACATACCATACCAAATTTGGTGGTGCTAAATTGAAAACTGTAGATTTTACGAAAATTTTGTATGGGGGCCCCATTGACCCTGGGTCCCGACCCCTTATCAGAACGGTCTACGGTCTAAGTTAGAGTACCATCAGGTAGTATACCAAATTAGGTGGTTCTAAATTGAAAACTGTAGATTTTACAAAATTTTTGGATGGGCCTCCCATTGACCCCAGAGCCCGACCCCTCCCAAAACTGTCTACGGTCTAAGTTAGGGTACCATGAATAGCATACCAAATTTGTTGGTTCTAAATCGGAAACTGTAGATTTTACAAAAATTTTGTATCTCCCCCTTCCCTTAATTCCGGGCCCCTACCCTTTCCTAAAACCGTCTACGGTCTAAGCTAGGGTACCATGAGGTAGTATACCACATTTGGTGGTGCTAAATTGAAAACTGTAGATTTTACGAAAACTTTGGATGGGGGCCAATTGACACCGGCCCCCGACCTCTCCAAAAAACCGTCTACGGTCTAAGTTAGGGTACCATGAGATAGTATAACAAATTTTGTAGTTCTAAATTGAAAACTAGATTTTACCAAAATTCAGTGAGGGTGCCTCCTTGACCCTGGGCCCCACCAAATACGAAAACTGTATACGGTCTAACTTAGAGTACCATGAGATAGTATACCAAATTCAGTGGTTCTAAATTGAAAACTGTAGATTTCACGAAAAGTTTGTATTGGGGCCCCTTGAGCCCGGTTCCCGACCCCTTCCGAAACCCGTCAAAGGTCTAACTTAGAGTACCATGAGAAAGTGTACCAAATTTGGTGGTTCTAAATTGAAAAGTGCAGATTTGTGTAGCGGACGTACAAGCAAACATTCAATTTTATATATACAGATAAAAGTGGAATTTTTATATAGCTCCTTAATGCAGTTTTAACAAAGGAACTTTTGCATTGGTACTGCTGCGCCGACTATTGTCAAAGAAGAACGATAAAGACTTGAAGTTAAAAACTTGGCTAATGTGAGAAAGTAAAATGTTGACAGTTTGTCGGTGTTTTGTCCTGTCGGTGATTTGTCCTGTCGGTGATTTGTCCTGTCGGTGTTTTTTCCTGTCGGTGTTTTGTCCTGTCGGTGTTTTGTTCTGTCGGTGTTTTGTCCTGTCGGTGTTTTGTTCTGTCGGTGTTTTGGTTGTCGGTGTTTTGGGTGTCGGTATTTTGTCCTGTCGGTGGTTTGGGTGTCGATGTTTTGACCCAGACCATTCATCACAGCCCTGTGAGTGTGTTTATATGTAGTTGCATCTGTGACATGCTTGCGTAAGACCTAGTTCACTATCGATAGATACATTCCTATATGTAGGTATATGCATATACCCAGCAAAAACACAAGTGCTGAGAAACTGCTGGCCACCAGCTGGCAGTGATGGGTCACTGCAGGCTGAAATCTGCCGCTCACGGCCCGGTAGCAGTCCGTTGGTGGCAGCGCTATCAGTTGGCGAGCCATTAATGGCCCTGCACCATCGCCGTGAATTGTGGGCCTCCAAGCAAGTGCCACTAGTGGCCCGTTGCTGGCAACCAATGCAACCCCAAAAGCAGGTGGAAGCAACGGGACTGCGCATGCGCAGAAGTAACACTTGCTGTGTCTTTCATGGTACCAGTTAGTTGAAGACGACGCTATCGCCATCGTGTTATTTTCGTGGATGTTAAGAAAAAATCCATATGTAGAGAGGCGAATTAATTTCCTAACGAAATTCCATGTTGACGAAAATATCAGATTAAGCCATGAAATATTAGATTACAGCCATTAAATACACTCACCCCATTCCCATGAATAACAATTCATGGACTGGAGTGGGTGAATAACAAGAAAAAATTTGAAGCCGCTTGAAACAAATGTCCTGGAAAAACATTAAAAAAAGTTTGTTGGAAAAAAAAAGAATTATACGCGTACAAAATTTATTAATTATTTGAATGTAAAAGAAAAAAAGCAACGCTATGTGGATATAATGTACTCATCCATGGGTTGAATACACAAGACTGGGAGGAATACGCTTCTAAAAATAACGAGAAGTAAAATAAAATATCTTTCTTTTTTTAAAACAATTGTAGCTTCCGACAACGGAAAGGAAAGATACAACGTGAAAAATGTAACAGAATGTGACATGAACCCAGGTAAATATATATTAATTCAACAATCGCCTTTCAAGACGACAGGGACAGTACAGAACTTTGGAAAGCGACTTTAAGTTGGTACACTCCTTGAAAATGAGTGAAGTTCCCTTAAGGTAAAAAAAAAACTATCGTTACGTTGGAAAAATAATTTATGAATTATATGAAACTGCCTTTTATGAAAAATACCTCGCAATATTGTAAAATGAAAGAGAACCATTCGATTACACATTCCGCACGAAACAGACAGCTTCAAGCACACGCTCGTGCGTCGCAAATTAGTCGGGTCGGTTTAGAGCTTGCCTCCTATGACGACAGCTCTGGTTCAGATCCAAACAGGCGGTTTTCCGGTCTGTTGAGAAAATTTCCCCAGCGCAGTGCTATAATTCACAAGTTTCGTAAGGGGAGACAAAAAAAGTTGTTGCTTTGGGAAACTGTGGTTATCCTTGATCTCTTTTTATGGCTACTACTGTGAAATTGGCGGACAGGATTCGGCAAGCCATCAGTTACGTCACGTGGTTGCCGCCTGCCACTACCGGCAAACTAGCGGACCACATTAGGCTAGCCATCATTTCTGGCACGTGCTTGTAGGGCCGCTGAAGGACCACTTGTGGCAGCTACTGTCTGTGATGGGTAACTGATGGCCCTGTTGTGGCACATGACAACTAATGGGGTGCCAACTGTTGGCCAGCTGTTGGCCTGAACTTCTGGCCCTTCTGTTGGCCGCCCGGACATTTTATTGACGGTTTGGCAGCGGCAACATAGTGCTGGCCCAGCAAGACTGTTTTTGCTGGTTATTAATGTAGGCCGGTGTATACAACGAAATAAATAAATAGATTAATCCCATCGGATTTGCATAAATCGATTTTTTAAATGTAGATTTCTTTATGCGACTTGCAAAAAGGAATAATGTACATTTACTTTCCCTAGCATGAAAACGGTATGGAACATTGGAGGCGCAGTGGTCCAAGCGATGGCTTCTGACCATTCGTTCGTGATGGGCTGGGTTCGAATCCCGGTGAGGCATGGATGTTGTGTTTGCCGTATAGCACTGGCTCTCTACCTTCTCTGGAACAAGTGGCCCTAAATTTGGGACGGGTAACTGCTTATATTTGCCGATCGAGTTGCTGATGGTAGTCGTTAAGCCCCTAAACGAGAAAACAAAATAAAACTAAAAATCAGTGGGAGCAGAAAATATAGGAAAATGTTAGTGAGTTGTTTTATAAAGAAGAAATTCTTCCAATCCATATTTCGGAAGCAAAACTGCATTTCCGACTCTTCGCGGGTGGTACTTTTAATTATGGAAAAGTACCAGGTGCACACGAAACATTTTTCATAAAGAACGTTTTTTAAGAACAAAGAATCTTTTGAGTTCCATGTTCAGAAAGAGGAGAAAATCGCATTAAAGTATAATATATATTCACAGTTTCTAATGGTAAAAATACACGATAATTGGATATCAACAGGGTGCTTAGGATTTTATGCATAGTAATCGGTTTCCCCTGAAAAAACAATTACTTCCACATGGAATTTTGAAGCGGCGCAACCAGTGCAAACAAAAATATGCCTTTATTCTCCCTAGCGACAATGCTTGCGTCAGGAAAGACTGAAAACATATACATGCAGCAGATTTCTTAGAATGGGAAATATCCCACGAAAAAAAAAAAATTGCAACGAGATTGTTTGATATTAGGTATAGCAAAAATTTATGATATACTAGCGTGCAAAAATTAAGGACGAGACTGTTTTTCAAATGAAATGTAACGTCGTACAGAAGTGCTCCACATCAACTCAAACCATACCATAAGATCCCCAAGATGTAAGAATATGGGACAAGTGAGCAAAACCGTCCAAACAAGGAATCCAAAGGATACAAAGGCACTTTATTGAAAAGGTAGCTTCGAGCACAACTGGACAGAAGACAGAAACGTCCATTTGACAGGCGGCTGCCAAGAAAAATCCAGTCTTTAGTAGGGGATATGATCACTCCTGACTGCGTTGCAGGATTTACAACTTATGTCCATGCTGAGGACGAGGTTGTCAAGCAGCTGTTGAGGTATCGCGGCCCATTCCTCTTGTAGCGCCAATCGAAGCTGCGGAATCGTTGCTGGAGGATGGTGACGTGCTGCCAAGCGTCTCCTGAGAAGGTCCCACACTTGTTCGATTGGATTTAGGTCCTGGGACCTTGCGGGCCAATCCATGCATTGAATATCTTCACTCTCTAACAGCTGTGCGACAGCCACTATACGATGAGGTGTAGCGTTGTCGTCCATGAAGAGGGACTCAGGACCCACAGCACCTCAAAACAGAGGCACGTGAATCAGGAGAACCTCGGTACAATAGCGGACACCAGTGACTGAACCTCCTTGGAAGATGTTGAGGTCAGTACGGCTACCAAGCATGATACCGTTCCAAACGAGAACTCCGCCACCTCCAAACCGGTTCCTTTTGATGATGTTGGAGGTGTGATTGCGTGTTCCCTGCTCTCTCCAGATGTGTATACGTCCAGAATCTCTCGTCAGACTAAATCGGCTCCCATCGGTAAAGAGAACTCGACCCCATTGCTGACGTGTCCAGTTCTTGTGTTCCTGGCAGCACAGAAACCGCCGTCTCCGATGAGCAGGCGTTAATGGCACACAGCGTAATGGTCGTCGTGCAAATAGACCACCTTTGTGCAGACTCCTGGCCACGGTAAAACGCGATAACGGATGTCAAGTTGTCTGTTGCATGTGCCTTGCGATTTCTCTCGCTGTCTACCTTGTGTTTCGTCTCGCCTGTAGGACAACATACCGGTCGTCCGCCGCCGTGGTTGCTCGTGGACGACTACGGCTAAACTCTCGGAGAGCTGTTCCCGTCGTTTGAAATGCTCTCCAAACTAGTGAAACGATGCTGTGAGCGATCCCGAACTCCCCGGCCATGCAAGTCACACTTCGACCTTCTTCTAACTTCCCAATGACGCGACCTTGAGTAAAGTCATCCAGACGTCGTCTACTGGATTGCCTTTTGGCCATATCATACGGTGGCAGCAACTCGACGTCGTTCAAACTAATGTACACCGTTCAATAGCTTTCGCCGTATTGCTGAGCATACACCGCCCGTGTTGTTATACCCTTCCGACAGTCTCCCCCGTACGTCATGCTGCATATATATGCATGCCCTACCGTACTGGACCCTAGTCTATCTCCTGAGTGGTCTTTCGGTCCGTTCTGCCTGCTCGTTCCGCTGTTATACTAATTTCTCCTCTTCAACCTTAATTTTTGCACACCAGTGTATGTGTGTGCCTTGACTTCATTTTTTCTTTCTTTCGAAGTTTAACGACCAGTGTGAGCAAACGATAAGCTTTCGCCCGTTCCAAATTTCGGGTTTCTGTTTCCAGAGAAGGGAAAGAACCATTGCCGTAAGATCAACACAACATCCATGGATTCGAACTTGGACCCATCTCTGAGACGAATGGCAGAAGCTAAAGCTTAGACTACTGACACACCAGGGCGGCCTTTGACCTCTGTTACGAAAGAGCAAAAAATATTTTAAGGAGAAAATGCCTGCAAAATATTTTTCATGAGTGAAAGACAATAAAAATAAAAAGTGAACTCCGTTTATTAGGCGTAGAAAATAACCATTTTTTTTACAAAAATTAGAAATTTTGTGCAAACGATTTCCCATTACGAGCTGTATCCGGTGCAGAAAGAATTTTTCAAATCGGAGATTTAAAAGCAGATATATATATAAAGGAAACGCAATTTACCAATACGGTAGCGGAAAGTCTATGAATTACTTGAAAATTTTGAAATTATATGAAAAACGTGTCAACCTGAAAACATTATCCACCAAAAAAATATTTTTTTCAAAACAGACTTCTAGAAGTAGAGATATTGACAAAAATAAGATATGCATCTACGCCCCCTGGCGGAGAAAATGTGGAATAAATATTTTAAGAAGAAAATATTCCGAAAAGGTTTATCGATGTGAGTGGTATGAGTCCTCGAAAGAATTTTTTCAATCGATATTTTGAAGCTCAGATTCTATGGCACATACATCAGAAGCAAAAAATAACACTTACGCCCCCTGATGGCTAAAGTATTCTTTATCAAAATTTTTAAATTATATGCAAAATATTTTTCATCAGGATGTGCATCCGCTGAAGAAAAGATTTTTCAAATCGGAGTTTTAGAAGAAGAGTTATTGGGAAAAATGTAATTTACTTTTACGCCTTCTAGCAGAAAATCTATGCGTAATTTGAAAAAGTAACTATATCTAACATATTCTTCGACATAAATGGAATCGAAAGATAAAAGAATTTCTTCAAACGGATGTTTAAGAGCAAATATGTGGAATGAAACGTATTTTGAATTTGACATCATCTGCATTTACGCTCTTTAGCGGCTAAATTGTACATCGTAGAAAAAAAAACGAAATAAATGATCATCATTCGCATATTTCAAGCTTCCCAATGTAAAAAAAATAATTCAAATCGGACTATTAGTTGCAGAGATATCGTGGGTACAGACGGACGGACGGACTGACTGACGGACGGACAAATCGGTAACATAATCTTTTTTTACAAAGGACGTGCTAAAAAGAAAGGACACGAAAATGTGCGTTGGTGACACACCGTCTCCACTGAAGAACAAGAAAGATGAAACTCAAATCTCTGGTTTAATGAGAAGTCACTTGGGTCCTACGAGACAAAAATAATTTTTCAAAGCGAAGTTTTAGACACGGATAATTTTTTTTCTCCGATTGGAGGTTTAATAATGTTGACTCAAAGGGCTGTAAGCAGTCGCTCGTCCCTACTCTAGGGTTACTGGTTCCAGGGAAGGGAGAGAGACAGTGTGGTAAGATAAACACAACATCCATCCCTCACCGTCATTCGAACACGAACAATCTCAGACGACTGGGAAGAAGTCTGCGCCACCGGAGAGTCAAGGAGAAAATCAGCTGAAAAGAAATGCTTTTACTCTCGAAAGAGAACACCAAAAGCCGCACTGAACTTCTTTACTAATTGTATCAGTCACAAAAAGCAATTAGTGGCGCAGTGATCTAAGCGCTGGTTTCTTTCCGTTTGTCCGAGTTGGGTTCGGAGTCGAGTCCCGGATGAAACAAGGGTATGCGTTTGTCTTACGGCAATGGCTCTCACTTCACCCTGGAACCAGTGGCACCACTGCCTATATCCCATAGAGTTGCTTACGATGGATCTTGATTCCAGAATTAAAAATAAATAGGCATTTAAATTTATATGTAGAATACATCCTATGGCGAACGTTATCAGACATGCCACGAATGACCACTGAATTACGACCATTCCTGTAAAAAGTGGATACGGCCCCGTTGATCACGTGATTTCCGAGATGGCGCGATTAGTCGACATATATAAGGTGTGAGTGAGCAGTAGGTAGTAAAATTCGGAGCGTAACATACTTAAAGAAAGGACGGATTGTGAGAGCACGGATATCGGGTGCCTTTTATTTCCCAAACGGCACAGCTGGTGATTTGTTCGCGAGCCGCCGTAGTTAAAATGTGTCAGAACTGACGTGACATTGAGGAAACAACGACGCAGAGGGGAAAGTGGATGTGAGAGGCGAGAGCCGTGTCTGACGACTCGTACAGGGCAACAGACGCAGTACTGTTCAGCAGCTGACTACCCAATACAACCAAAGTCAACCCGGAACAGTGTCTGTTATGATCATGTGTCGCACTCTCGCACTTATGGGCTATAACAGCAGACGGGCCCAATAACATCCTCTCCTAACCACTTTTCATCTTAGCAAAAGACCTGCCTGGTGCAAATACCATGCAAGTTGGACGTCAGATGACTGGAAATAAGTGTGCTGGTCTTATGACTCGCGTTTTTAACTCCACTCTGTAGATGCTTGCGTACGTTTTTTTTGGCGCAAACAACATCAGGCACTAGGTCCATCCTGCATGGTTTCCACAGTACAAGGCGGTGTAGGAGGTTGTATGGTGTGGGGCATGTTTGACTGGCTGGGATTTGGACCCCTGGTGCATATGGAACAACGTACAACTGGTGCCCACTCCCCGGATTGCTTGCTGAGTCTTTACATCTAGCAATGTTGCTCTTTTTAGCGTGCGACGGTGTCTTCCGAGATGACAGTGCACCGAGCAACAGGTCGAGTGTTGTGCAGGAATGGTTTGAGGAACACAGTTCTGACTTCCAGCATATGAATTGACCGCCGAACTCCCGAGATATCAATCCCATTGTATATCGATTGACCGCCGAACTCCCGAGATATCAATCCCATTGTATATCGATTGACCGCCGAACTCCCGCGATATCAGTCCTATTGTATATCGATTGACCGCCGAACTCCCGCGATATCAGTCCCATTGTAAATCGATTCACCGCCGAACTCCCGCGATATCAATCCCACTGTACACTGAAAAGCAATTGAATTAGAGATACCTGTCTAGTAACGTGTAGCAACACCTTTCGCTTTAGTGACGGCGACGATTCTTCTCGGCATGGACTCGACAAGACACCGGAAGCGTTGGGAAGCCATACGGATCCACGACCCCTGAACAAGCTCTAACAATTCACAAAGATTTCATGGAGGGGGGGGTCAGAGCTCCGAACATCTCTCTCGATGGCATCCCAGATGTGTTCGATGGGATTGAGGTCAGTTGATCTAGCTGGCCAAGAAATCGAGGTCACGTCGGTGGAGTGTTCATCCACCCATTTGGATACAATTCGGGAGCGATGACACGGTGCATTGTCTTGTTGCAGATGAGGTCCCCAGTGGGATGTTGAAGACGCACAAACGGGAGCAAATGGTCGTCCAGGATATCCCGGTAACGTTGACCTGTGAGGGACGATGCCACACGTACCAGGGGTCCCATTTCAGTCCACGTAAACAGTCCCCAGACGACAATGCCACCCCCACCAGCTTGAAGAGTACCCTGCTGGCAAGAAGGTTCCATCGTTTCATGTGATTTACGCCGTACTCGTATCCTGCGATCCGCATGTACCAACGTGAATCTCGACTCGTCAGTCCAGGCAAGATTTTTCCACATGTCTAGGGTTCAGTGGCGATGCTACCGCGCCCATGCTAATCTTTGCACCTTGTGATGTGCGGTCAGCAGCGGTACCCTCGTGGGACGATGGCTTCTGTACCCCACAGAGAGGAGATGGTCCTGGATGGTGTGGCTGCTTACACGTTTTTGTGCACCAGCGTTAAATTGCCGAGTGATTTCTTGCCCGTCTATTCGCTGTTACAATGCGAGCAAGCCGACGATGACCCCGCTCATCCACACGCTGTTTTCCACGGCAGTTGGCCCTTGCAGGGATGGTTTTACCGAATTCGGTGTACTCACAGTGCACGCATGAGACAGTGGCTCGTGAAAATCCCAGTGCCTGCACGACTTCCGAGATGGAGTGACCCAATTGTCGGGTCCCGACAATTTGCCCACGATAAAATGCGCTTAGACCCTTCGTCTTACCAATACTGCGTCCAACTCTTACTGATTCCCGTCGCATCACTCCTTATATTGTCGGATCGCTGCATACGTCATGCCGTTTCCGTTTACAGGGCCGCCCACACCGCCAAATTTGCATAACGCCAGTGTTTCTAATTCAATTGCTCTTCAGCGTATATCGATTGACCGCCGATAGCAATCCCATTGTATAACGATTGACGGCCGAACTCCCGTGGTATCAATCCCATTGTTTATCGATTGACAGCCGAATTCCCGCGATAGCAATCCCATTTTATATCGATTTACCACCGAACTCCTGCGATAGCAATCCCATTGTATATCGATTGACCACCGAACTCCCGTGATATCAATTCCATTGTTTATCGATTGACCGACGAACTCCCGCGATAGCAATCTCATTGTACATCTATTGATCTCCGAACTCCAGCGATATGATTCCCATACTTGTCAGACATAAATATACGACATATCAGGCGTCTGGATACGCCAATCACCTCCATATCTGCTCTGACGGCCCAATTACACACAACTTGGTGTGTCATACCTTCCAACTGCTTCTCGTCGGATACCTGCTGTACTAAAGGTGAAAGGAGCACCTACGAAGTATTATATATCTCTCTCTTCGTTGCTCGGTTCGAGCGTCGTGACCCAATTCACATCCTATCGGTACTCAAGGTTTGCCATTTCTGTCTATTCCCCACAGTTCTCATGATTTCTGCAACCGATAGATTTGAGAGAGCTTGTATTTGATTGATGAATATGTCTGGGGGACGTCCTCTAGTTCTTTTGCCGTCGACTTTCCCCTGAATACAAAGTTTTTCTGAACCGTCTCGCCGGATGATTTGGCAGAGGAAAGTTAGTATATGTAGTTGGATTGTCGAAAGAAGTTGTTTGTGCGCGTCTATGCCGAAAATTAAGTAGGCGGACTGAAGAATTTAGTATTGAGTAGGTGGTGATAATTCAGTGATCACTCAGTGTAAAACGATTCTTCCAACGGAACTTAGTAGACGCGATATCGTGAAATCTATATATTTAAAACACAAGGCTGTTTCTGTCTACAATCCGCAACGCCACCCACTGGAGCGATTTTCATGATTTTTTAAAATGAAAGCTATTGACGCACATATTTATCGTCGCTATTTTATATTGTCATAAACATTTTTTTTCTTACGTTACCATGGCATTTTCTTTGTACAATCCGCCGTAAGCAGAATGATACACGGGAAATCGGAAACCACTTGAAAGCGTTCTGATTCGGTAGTACAGCCAAAAATAATAAAAAAATAAACGAAATAGCCTACGTCCACCGGAAAGAAGTAAGCTTCCCAACGGGGAAAGAATTATCCAAATCGGTTCAGTAGTTTTCGAGATTAGTAAAAAAAACCCGTATATTATCCTGAACTACTTTTTTCACGTTGTTTGTGATCAGGTTGTATATAAACAAAGCGGAACGATACACGGGAGATAGGGAACTATTTGAAAGCGATCTGATTCGGTGGCACAGCCAAAAATAATAAAAAAATAATGAAAAATAAAGGAAACAGCCAATGTCCACCGGAAAGAAATTAGCTTCCCAACAGTGAAAGAATTATCCAAATCGGTTAAGTAGTTTTTGAGATTACCTCAAACACACAAACAAAGTTTCCCTCTTTATAATCTAGTATAGATTATATAATGATACAAAAATTTTTTGTTAAAACCAAACCGGAAAAATAAAACACATTTTTAACACCATTGTGTAGTTATCTAGACATGATATCATTTCAGGTCACTGTAAGAATGCCTCAATACTCCAATGCAAGTTTCTCAACGACCGGGTAAGCACATGTTTACACAATAATGAGGAACGTCGTACTTAAATTCGTATACGAATAGTTGGAAAAAGTAAAAATTGATCGGAATATTAAGAAAATTTTGTTGTTGGTGACCCATCTGATAGACTGCCCATTAATAATTCAACCATTTATTATAGTTATGCATTTTATTACGATTCGTGTTGTGTGACAAGAAAACATTTCTGTCATAGCTTTTTCAACTGTGAATGGCACGGGTTAAGGACAAGTATATATTTATTCTACCTAGTAAGTAAATTGTACATTATTATGATCTGGAAGTAGGAATAAAATATTTTAAGCAATAAGGCACATATAATTGCTAAAAACAATTATAATCAGGTTTTCAGACGCGGAAATATAGTTGAAAATTTTTTCCAACTAGGGACATGAACTTCGGCCCGGTACTGGGAAAACTGCGTTATATGAAATCAGCAAATGAATAAAAAAATCTCCGCTTTGAACGCTATCTGTGTAAAAAAATAACTTGGACTTTTAGTAACAGAGATACAGACTAAAGTAAAATATACCATTTCATTTCATAGCGGAAAAGCGTTTTAGTTGGACTAGAAAATATGAGTGAAATGTTTTCCTACTGAATAGTATTTGAGCAAGAAACAATTCCCTCTATCGGATTTTTGGAATTGCAAATACAATACATCTGCAAATATGATGCAAACAGAAACATGCAATTACGTTTCCTAGAAGCAAGTTTGTGACTCACGAAATATTCTAAATTGTGTGTGAAGTATTCTATATTGTGTGTTCTATGCAATCAATATTATCGGACTCAAAACTAGTTTTTTGAACTGATATTTTAGAAAAAGCTATAACGAGAAAAAAATGTACTTTTACGTCCTCTATCGGGAAAAAAACTGTGTATTATTTGAAATTCCGTTCCTGATTCGATGCCCGGTTTTATTGGGAGTGGGAATAACCTGTACCGTAAGACAAACCCGTCCCACCTGTGTCATCAGGGACTTGAACCCAGGCCGGACTACTAGTCAGAACCAACGCCTCAAACAACTCGGCCTACTGTCAGATCTAAGATCGATTTTACCACAAAGAGATTTCCACGTTCCTGCCTATGTAAGAAAGTGTTGTGTTAATGCGGAAATGACAACAATAACAACTGTAGCAAATTGCTTTCGTGATCTCTATATTAATTCTATAAGGTTTTTTACTATGAGTCTTATTTTGAGAGAACGGCTGAACGTAAGGATATGGTTGAGGTATCAAAATAAAGGTCTTACCATGTAGATGTGCCATTCGAAGAGAAAAATGAGATTGGGGCAACCGTTCGGGCGTTGTGGGACGAAAAGTTCCCATGTAAAGTCTATGGGAGAAGCGTGCGGTTGACATTCGATCGCCTGCTGTTGACTCACGCGCTGTTGAAGGCGGAAGTACAGAGGGACGCAGATAGTCCAAAGTCCGAAGTCTCTTTTCTGAGCCAACCGTTCCGCAAAACAACGCTAGCATTCATTGATATCAAAGTTCTTCTCATAGGTACAGCGAACACTCTCGAAGACCTGATTGCGTTATGCCGTTGGACTGTGTGATGTATATATACAGTTTAATATTCATTCAATCCAGTTTATTCACGTAGGTAAGCCGTTTCCTATTATGTAAAGATGTAAATAAACATTCCGTTGACCATTAGTTAATGAAAATATTACGGGCGACTGCTTATAGCCCATTGAGTTGCTCACGGTGGTCGTTAAACCTTTAGCAAAAAAAATCACGAACCTGGACTATTGTGTTTACTGAAGTGATTGAATGAATTTGTCAATCAATTAAAGTTTGCATTTGTTGTTTCATATGAGTTCATTCTTTTCAAACAAACAAAACAAAAACGAACCGTCGATTTCGACGGGTGAAGAGTATTCGCAACATGAATCTCATTCCAACAACATTTACAAACACCGTTGTGACTGAAAATGAGGGTGAAAGAGTGTGCTATCCAGTTGAATTTTTGCACACGATCGAGATGAGTGTCTTTCCGCCTCACATTTTACGACTGAAGAAGGGTGCAGTCGTGATGCTCACCATGAACCTGGCCGCTCCGGTGGCGCAGTGGTCAAAGTGCTGACTTATGGTGATTGGTTCCTGAAGCGGCGTCCGGGTTCGAACCCGTGAGGCAAGGATGATATGTTTGTCTTACGGTACAGGCTCTCTACCTTTCTTGGAACAAATGACTCTAAATTAGCAACGGGCGACTGCTTATAGCCCCTTGAGTTGCTCACGGTGGTCGTTAAACCTTCAGTCATAAAAATGAAAAAAAATCACGAACCTGGACTATTGTCTTTACTGAAGTGGTGGAATGAATTTGTCAATCAAATAAAGTTCACATTTGTTGCTTCATATGAGTTTATTCTTTAATAAAAAAAAGAGTAAACTCTAGTTATAATTATATTAGGCACAACAAATGATGAATGCTATTTATTTTGCGAAGTAATCATCCATGTGTTTTATTTATTATGCATTGTAAAATGCTTGATGCCTGTAGTTCGTAAAGCAGAGGTCTAGGAAATAATGCGCATAAAAGTTCTTTTTCGTTGTCATTGGTATTTTTTCTTTCGCAAACGATTCTTTTGACACCAATTTGTAACTAACCTCCGTTTGTTCGGGCAGTTTTACAGCAAAAGATGAAGACGTAAACATTGACATACTATTTCCGGGCATTTCATCAAAACTATATTTTAAAATGATAGGTAAGTTAAAAAGGAAGTATTTCTGGTGAACTGCTACAATTCCAACCAAATTACGTGTAAGAAAAATGAAGATCCTTCTTTCAGAGAATATTTTGGAAGAAAAATTCTTACACGAAATTAGATTTAAATACACATTTTCCAGAAGCTGCTTCAACTTCATTAACCTGCCAGAGAAGGTCGCATTTAAATATGTCCCCAGCAAGATTTGGCCACAATGACTTCCCCTTTCGAGTTCATCTTCCAGTTCTTCGTATCGTGGTGTTATGAAATGCATTAACCTATTTCCAAAAGCGGAACTCACTTCCACGGAGTGAACAAACAGTTTCTTGGTTTTATTACCACCTTCCAGACACAGGAAATGATTAAAGTACATTTGCAAATAACTGCTGACTTTTGAATATGCATGCTGCATTTTCGAGAGTAGTTATTTATGGACTGCCACCCTTTGAAGGAGAAGTAGTGCCAAGGAAAAGGTTTCTTTCTTATTTCTTACAGCAATAAATACCGCATTTCGCTCAAAATATTGGGAAATCTTTCCTTTTCGTACAATACACATATTTGTAGTTTTATTAAACAGACTTGCATTATACACAACACCGTTTATTTATTCCATAAAATACGTGCGACGTGTAAAAATTTCAAAACGTATTATCATACTGAATGACTCAGCTACAGCATATGAGGACTCAGGTATCACAATATTTCGAAGAGTTAATGCGCAGCTTATAAATTTCATAAAGGAATATCCCAAAAGAGTACCATCAATTGGGGTGGGTTTGACACCTTTACAAAAGTTTCTTCTTTGTTTATGTCCATATGTTTTTTTGTATAGTCACTAATATTTTTAACAAAAAATAAATGTATGGCTTAGTGTTTCCTTCGTTTAAGCTATTTTTGGACTTGCATTTAATGAGATATTTTAAAAACATTCAGGGTGTCAAAGTCAACCCTGCTTTAAGGGAAGACTTTTGACACCCATTTCATCATTTTAGTCGTCTAAATGTTAGAAAGCCACGCCACAGCTACTTAGTTTGAAACCTTATGCAAAATATAGGATAGATGCGTCAGTGATTGCATCAAAAACACCTTCTATTCACCAGAAACGAAAAATCTTTTACCATAATTCACTAAAACAAAAATATTTCAAACAATAATTAAGACAAAACAAAAAACCCAGCAAATGTATCAAAGCCACCCCCGGGTGTCAAAGTCACTCCAATTGATGGTATTTACCTTTGCAATTAATTTTGGGAAAAAGTACATGCTTATACAATCATTTTGTCCGCCCATATGTATTTAGGCATTTTTTCATCTATTGTTATGTTTAGTTAGTTCGAGTTGGGAAACTTGAAATACGAAAACCAAAATCTATGCTTTTTAGATATTTTACACGATGCATAAATTTAGCGCTGGAAAACGTAAAAGCAGATGTGATTGATTTTGATACACACGTGTTTACTCCACTAATCAAACGTATTTTGCTCCACGTCATTACTTCTAAGCATCAGTATGAAATAATTCGTTTTTCCGACGGATAATTTCAACTAGGAAGACGAATTTGTGCGACGTTTGTACTTCAAATTGCGGCATAGTTTTCCAGCTAGGGGAATAAATACATATCCAATTTTTTTCGCTGTCTGGCCTTCTAAACTTCTGATGTGAAAAGTTTTTTTGCCATGTACAGCTTCTTCTCTGAAAATATTTTGAATATAACTTCTGATTTTTCATTGGCGGCAGTTTTGTTATCAGGGGACAACAACAGCATATTTTAATTTTTATATTTTAATTTCCAAAGTTTTGTCGGCTTCTGAAGTTCTGATTGAAAAACTTCTTAGTCAGATGCCAGTCACTTTGAAAAATACTTTACGCACATTTCTTCAGCAACAAATGCATTGTTTAACTTCTAGAGAGCAAACTGCTTTATTTTATTTCCCGCGCCTTCTCCATTGAAGTCTGATTTGAAAATTTCTCTTTGAACCGAGCAACTATTATAACTGGAAGTATTTTGCATATAGACATGTGTATTTTCCAATTTTTTTTATAATTCTGAAGGTAAGCGCCGTGTGTTTATTTCTACTTGAAGCTATGTATCTGTTCCTAAAAATCTGATTGAAATAATTGCTTTTTCAGTAGGTGCCATTTACTATGATGAAAAAATACACACTGCTAACTTTTTACATTGGATCGCAGTCCACATGATAAACAATCTGTTAGTAAAAATAAATCTCCTGTTATTATCATACACTGCTGGCCACCCAAAATGCAACACCAATTAGGACACGAGATAGCAAAGCCAGATTTACTGGGCACATAACAACAGATACAAGGATGAAACGATTGAGCTTACAGGCCCGTGCGACTTGCGGAACGCGCAGACATCAATAGTTCGTGTGGCTTCCATGGCGGGCAATAACGGCCGCTACACGCCGCGGCATCGAACGAAAGAAGCTTTGGATGTGGGCTTGGGGTATGTCGGTCCAGGCTGCTTCCACACGTTGCCACAGTTCATCAGGCGTAGCCGTAGTTGGTGCTTGCCGGGTCACTCGGTTGCCAATCAGCGACCAGACGTGTTCGATGGGCGACATATCGGGAGAACAGGCGGGCCACGGCCGCAGTGACACCTGGTGGGCCGTGAAGAATTGTTGCACGATGCGTGCCACGTGCGGGCGCGCATTGGTCTGTTGAAACGTGTCCGCTGGCAGGTCCTGCAGGTAAGGGAGGACAACAAGCTCCAAAACGTAGGAAATGTAGCGGTGGCTGTTGAGTGTACCGGCGATGCGTACCAGAGGGGTGCGGGTGTCATATCCAATTGCGCCCCAAACCATAACGCCAGGCGACGGACCGGTATGGCGATGCATAATGAAGGTGTCATACAGTCTCTCGCCGCGGTGCTGCTACACGCCGATCCGACCATCGTGGTGTTGCGGGCAGAAGCGGGATTCGTCGGAGAAGACAATGCCGTGCCATTCCGTAGTCCAGGTGCAGCGTTCAACGGACCACTGCCGCCGCACTCGCCGGTGGTGTAACGTCAATGGTAATTGGAGCAAAGGGAGCGACAAGTCCCCGCTCTTGCAGATGACGTCGAACGGCACGTGCTGACACAGGTTGTTGCTCAACACACGCTAATTCCTGCGCTAACGTTCGTGATGTGGCGGTGCGAGCCGTCAATGCCCGCCGCACAACATGCCGGTCCTCTCGTTCGGTGGTGTACCGCGGCTGCGGCAATCGCTCACGTCGGTTCGTCCGTCCCTCCTGTACCCACCGAATCCATACTCGCCTCCCTGTGGCTGGATGTCGCGCCACACGGACGCCGATGTCTCGGTACGATAAACCGCTTACGCGATAAGCCCCTATTCGTCCTCTGTCGAACTCCGAAACGTGTTGAAATGACTGCCGTATCCTGCGACGAGGCATCAGGAAGCTTCACACGCACAGGTCCGGCAGCACAACACATTTCCAGTACTTACACCCCGCCTTCTGTGCACCCTTCTCATAGTGCTTCTCGGTGGCGTGCCTGGCGCACATAATTCGCATATGCCCTGCAATGCTAATCGTTTGCAAGTCCTCTCGCGGGCGACGCATGCTGCGAATTTCAGGCCAATCGGATGCTTATTTCTTGGTGTTGCATTTTGGGTGGCCAGCAGTGTTGAAAGATACTGTCTAACTGACCGCGGGCCGAAGCAGCCTGCTGAACAAAATTTTGCCTCCGATAAATGAAGAATAAACCAAATAACATTTCTGACTGAAAACAGATGTAATAAAATATGAAAGATTGTTACATTGCGTTGTACACCAACAGACATCATGTTGACTTTGCTGGGAATATCGAACACAACCGACAAGGGAGTGAAAATAATCAATTTAATTCACGGCCGAAAAGGTACTCTTACACATTAAAAATTCAAAATGTTTTACATGAACTTATGCCGAATGCACTGACTTGCTTGTGAACAAATGCAGGGCCGTAACTAGACTAGTTTCGGGGGTTGAAAAAAAATTTCGCAGCAAAAATGTAATCTATCAATCTATTTATCTATCTAATCACTTAACAAAAAAAACCTCTTCAGTTTTTAGTACATTAATCAGGGGTGTATCTTGGGTCCGAGACCTGGGCTATCTAACCCCCTTCCCACAAGTACTGTTTTTTTTTAAATTGCGAAGTTTAATTTTTCAGTTGTTAAGAAATAGAAGTAGCCTTTTTTCTAAATTTTAGGTACATGCTATTGCTAACATGTTACCAAATAATTATAATGATTAGGATTTGAACAATTGTTTGTACATGAACTCCATTCTTCTTCTGAATACTTTATTTGTACGTGAACTCCATCCTTCTTTCCTTTTGTGTGAACCAGAGTGTTACGTTTTAATAAAAAGTTTCTTCCGAGTACTTTTTCATATTTAAGAAGAATGTTTTTCTCTATTGACAAAACAGCCAAGTTTTACGAATGTGCATGTCCTTGTGTGGCTCTAAGATATGTCTTGATTCTTTTTAAGGCAGAAAAAAGTTCTTTCGTCAGTTGCAGTTGTTGGTGGAAACTTTAATATTAGGTCTGCCGATTTGTACATCTCACTAAACACAATGTCTAACAATTTATTCAACTTTATGTAACAAGTAATGTCTCTTACTGATTTCTTTTTGTATTCATCAAGGGAATCAAACACCTTTAACTCATTTTTTAGTCGAGATGTATCAAAATTTGGAGCATAGAGTTCTTTAATTTCTGACAGTAGATGTTCAGGAAAGCTTTTACAAAATTTATCAAAACAGTTCGAATCCAACAAAGCCACAAATTTAAGATACAATACCACTGATTTTAATTCATTGACACTTGACACAAACTGAAACAACGCTCGCGAAACACATGCTGTTACCGGCGGAAGCATGAGATTGGCTAATGTAGTCCAAGTCTTCTCTTTTCTGAGCGAACAGTAACCAAAGCATTCCCCTTCTCCCGCTCATTCATGTTGTCATGGAAACGCTAGCTGGCGATCGTATCGAAGGTCTTCGGATCAGAACAGCGAAGCCTGACTGGTAGAGCTGTTTGCGTTACGAAGGCATCATCCGCCTCTAGGAGACACGTTGGGCTTTACTCGTCAGACTGATTCTCTTAGTCAAAAGAAGCGAATCCGCACGTGTTTTTTTCACAGCGAAAGCATCGACATTTCTTAATACCGTTGCTAATCTGATTTTATTTGTGTATATTTAATTGACTTTTATTTGTGCATTCTATGGGCTTCGTTAGCCTAGCTAGCCTCGAATATACACCACTGATATTAGTATTAGTTAGCGAGTAACGACACATGAACTTACTCAGTATTAATTAATAGAAAAACAAACTGAACAATATGAGACAGAGATCACATGAAAACAAGAAGATTAACAAGAAACAGGATGAAATCAAGTACACTCTGAAAAATTAAAATTATAAAAAAATTTGAAATCTCCGTCAGGAAGAGGATTTTAAAAATTCCGATAACGATGGCTGAAGGCATCATACCAAAGGACTTTGGTGTTGAATTGGCCGTCTAACCGTTGCTATCATAGGAACTATTAGACGGCCAATTGCCATTTTTTTTGTCTCCCTTAACACGATAAAGAAATATTTAAACAAGTGATCTAAAAAATGCCTGATAATAGAACAATTCCGATTAATAAAGTGCCAGACACAGAGTTTCCTCTACTTCTATAAATTTGTTACTGCTGACAAGTAGGTATACTGAGAAGAAAATGTCCTTCTGAAATAAGGTTTATCAAAGGAAACGGCAGAAACAATTTGTAAAAAAAAATGAAACGAAGATAATGGCCACTCCTGTTGATCTACGATTAACAAGCATAATAATAATAGTAATACTACTAATAATAATAATAATGTGCGCCAAAAAGAAATTCGGGGGAAGGGGTGGACCCTAAGAACTCCTCCCCTGGATACGGACATGCACAAATGAATCAGTTGGTTGAGTGCTGGAAAATGTTCAGTGAGATTTTCCCAACTTCGATAAGAACATGATCTCCTTTTATTGGAAGGAATTAAATGTGATACGGATCTATTTAAAAGTCTCAGTGATATAGCGTTTCTTAGCTCATTAGTTTTCATAACTGATTTCATGCAGCATTTCGTTTCAATGCGCTAAATATAGCTCTGCACTCTGCAGAAAAAAGACCAAAATATCTATAATTTTTACAGTCATATGTCTGGTTTTCGTGTCTAGCTGTCATTGTTAAAATCAAATCTAGAAAGAAAATCTTCCACTCATTTCGAAACATACAAGGTGCTTTCTGAAAAAGTGGCAACACTTGGTTAATCTAAAGATTTTAAATCGTTTGTTCCTCAGATGGAAGAATTTGTACTAAGAACTTCGATGAGGGGTGTAAACAATTTGATGAACTCAAACCTGGCATATCTCTGTTCCGAATTTCATTGAAAGCACGTGGCCCTTTTATCAAATTTAATTATGTGAACTTCAAGTAAAAGCATTTATTAGAACTCGATCAAAGATACGAGAAGAATTGTTTAAAACTGTTTTTCGCTAAGAAATATCTAAAACTGAGAGATTTGGGATTAAAAGCTATTTCAATGTTGGGAAGTACTTAAATATGCAGAAAGGCATATTCTGACATGAAATGTGATACATAAAATCATATACAGGAACAGTATGAATGCAACATTCCTTATGCAATTACTTCGACTTTCAAAGAAAGCATCGAAATGGACATGCAACAACCTTTAGTGGAGCTTAGTCTCCTCAGTACCATGTGCGGATTTCCAACTAGGCGCACTAGGCGCGCGCCTAGGGCCCCAGAGCATGAGGGGTACCGAAAACGTATTTTAATTCGATTGTCAGTATCACGGACCGAAACAATCCTTAAAGCGACCACTTTATTTATATTGTCAACTGATATTTTACTTTCTCATATTAGTAACATATTTTTCCTTTCTGTTGAAAAGAAAAAATATTATATTGTTGATACTCCGAATTTTCAAGCTCTTATCGATGTCCTTGTTTTAAAAGGAACAGTTGAAATATTTTAGCCTTCCGTTTAGTGGTAGGAGAAGAAAAAAATTCACGCCTCCCAAACTTTTCACTGTTTAAGTCTTCCCCCTGAGTTGCCATGAGGAGTGCTTGTAGAAACTGTCTTGATTACCGGGGGTGTTTGCTCCTTCAAGTTAGGAAATTGTTCGCCACAGGAAAACTCAAAATCTTCCGCTCTTTTCAAGTGAAGTACTGTGCACAAATTGCATTTTACTCGTATTTTCTAATGTGGAGGACTCTTCCGGTTGCCATTATCTTCAAATATTTATTTTACGATGTTCATTGTTTACTAATTTGCTTATAATGTTAAAAACTAGATGATTTTCCTAAGCTGAAGCGAGTACGTTTTGTAATTAAAACTCATTCCAGTTTTATGACAATTTACATGCAATGTACTGATAAATTTAGCGAAATTCCATTTTCAGCGTCCTTAGCAATGAAAATGGAATTTCGCCAAGTAACTTGCAACTGAAAAGATGCTAAAGTAATCACTTTTGCCTAACGTGTCAAACTCAAAAATAACTTTTACTGTAACCGAAACAGTCTGTTCGTAGCGTAAAGCTAAAATTTACTAAATTTCCAAGTTGAGAAATTTATGTACTAGTAATGAAATTTAAAATGGGAAAATTTTAATGAATTTTATGTCCGATTCTTCGCAAAAATAAATTATGAAAAATCTTTTAAAACCAAAAATTTTGCCCTTCAGCGCCTCTAGCGGGAAATTGACGAACTAATTGGAAAATTTTGATATTTGAGAAGGAACACTTAAGCCTAATCTCAGAGGCACACAAAATATTTTTTTCTTTTAAGTGAATAGTTTCTTAACAAAAAAAATTTTAATGTTTTGAATTTTCAACTTTGAAAGCCCTTAGCGGTAAATTCATGAAGCGTACGGGATATTTAAAGTGCCAAACTTAATATCCTTTGATTTCCTACTTCTCGCCGCAAAAATAATTTCTGAAATATCTCTAAAAAAAAAATTTCAATGTGCACAGACAGACAAAAAAGATTGCACTAGAACTGTTTCTTACAAAACATCTAATAATAGGAAGATAGAATGGCATTTTAAAAAAGCGTAAAAACTTTTTCCTACACTTCCCTTTTCTATTTTTGTTTTACTTAATCTGACAAATGAAAATTTCCGAGGCGATAAGAAGGGAGAAGGGCCTTCTGAATCCTTTAGCGTCTAGCGCCCCAAAAAATCTAAAATCGCTTCTGCTCAGTACTCTCATTAAGCGCAAGACAGTTTTTTTTATTTTCGAATTGTAAATTTCAGCTGTTCTAACGTTAATGAAAGGAGTTTAAAGTTTTAATACATTCAGCAGGATATCTTTATATTTTCAAAAAATTATACACGTTTATAAAAAAATGTAGCCTGCCATCAAATTCTTTTAAATTCCTTGTTCCGCTGCTCTACAAACGTTGAACAGAGCTGTTATAAACTGTACCTCTTAGTGACCCATTAAGTGTATGTATCTGCCCTCCAGTGGCCACGTCATACCATTGTAAGCTTATCATACAACAGATTACACTCGTGCAAAAGAATATGCTGCTAATATCCAAATGATTATCTCATGCTGAAAAAATAGTAATTTGCAAAAGCCAAATTTTGAAGATTTGATTCTGGTAAGGCACGTTCGCAAGATTCTGACAATTTTGTTTTCAAACAGAATTATACGGTTTGGTATTAGACTCCTTAGATAAGTCAGTCAGAAAAATCACACTTGAATCGGTGTGGCGTGTGCTTCTATACTAGCATTCCATTTGAGTTCTTGTATTTTAATGTACATTTGGTGTCTTCTCATTAAATGTTTTTCTGACTTAAAGCCACAAATTCTTTCCCGATGAATCTTACGATGGCAACAACCTGAAATCATGTCTAAGTACAACCTACCTAGTAATTCTCGAGAGAAAACATCTTGGTTTTGAATGTTCGAGAGGTAATGTGGATTTGACTTATGATTAGGCGATGTCCTAGGAGCTATCTGTAAAAGGCAATGATTTTATGTTTCGGTAAATTATTCTTTAGCAATTTTTTGAACAGATATGTGCCTAATGTTTGTAAACTACGTCACGAGTGAAAGAAAGTTTGATGCTCAAGATTGTGAAGAGCACAGAGGCTAATTACGTTTGGAGATGGACTGACCAAGCACTTACGTGATTTAATTCAAAACCAACACCGTTTCTAGCTAAATATTTTCGTGCTGAATTCCTGAATAATAAGCAGTTTGGACACATAAGTAAAATATTTTTCTCTCACCCTAGCCGCATTATGTGATAATGAATTTTTTGCCTAAAGACGTTTTCAGTGCCTACGCCCGACACAGACTCATCCGGGAAAGCAGAGTTTAAGTTAGAGTGACAAGTTAAATCATCGGGAAAGCACTAGGTTTAAATTAAACAGTTGAGATAATAGTTTCAGACATTTCATTATTCAGCTATTATTTTATATCCGTTTCACCTGAATTCGAGGTAGCATTCAAAACGTACATGGGCATTCTTACAGCGAAAGTGTTTCTTAATGCGTTAGGGTTAAATATATTATTAAATGGCTTCCGATTGATGCTAAGAAGAAAATGAATGCAAAGGAAAACCATAAAGTTGCCTCGGTGGCAGAGGGTCTTAGGCTCTGCTTTCGGAGAGATAGTCCTGGGCCCGAGTCCATTCCTTGCGAGATAGTCCCGGGCCCGAGTCCATTCCTTGCGAGATAGTCCCGGGCCCGAGTCCAGATAATGTATGAGTAATGCGCTCGCATGAAGACGCATCATGCTCTGTTCCTCCCTGGAAGCACTAGCCCCAAAATTAGGGAAGGTCGACTGCTTATGGCAGGCATCTAAGGACAGAAGGATGCCTAATGCTTTTGGACTTTGGAAAAATTTAGTGCCCCCTTTGACCGTCGTCCGCATGCTCAAGTTTAGTTGGTGTAAGAACTCGATAATATTTTTTTACCCCACGCTATCTCCATGTCCGTGTTGTGTTTGTGAATGAACGTTTAGTAGTTTGTGCTGTGATTCATAATTTGGGAACTTAAAAATATGGAAAATAAGTGCTTCATTTGTGATAAAACTTTTAAATGTTCTTTATTAAAGGCTGACATTTTGGTTCACGTAATGTTTCCCCAGGAACCATTATCAATACTCTGTTAATAATACCACATTCAAAATTGAACATTCTGTTGAATTGGTGAATGTCGACAGAGCACTGAAAATCTAGCTCTTTAATCGAGTTTAAATTTATGTGCATAAGGCCAAATACTTGTTTCCCACAGCATGTTGAAATACATTTTAAAGCACAAACGTTTAAACTCACTTGTGAAAACCACAACTGCAACCTTGGGAACGACACTGCTGAATGCAACAATACGAATTACTGTTCTTCAGGGAATTCTCCAGTATACTACCCTCTAATTCCAGAATACATGTTACAAAAACAACACAAAAAACCCAAAATAGGCCAACCAAACCTAAGCAACGATCGCACTAATTTTGGCCGCTAGAGGAAGAGCGGACCATTGAGATGCCAACCGACTAGTTACGCCATTTCAAGTTGCGCATGCTTCAGTTTCTTCAAAGTCCAAAAGCATTAGGCATCCTTAGACGTTTGCGTGCTTATAGTCCTTAAAGTTCCTCATGTGGGTCGTTGATTCCCGAAACAGAGAAACACAATATGAGAATTCATTTGTACATACTTTAGAGCTGGTGTTTTGTAAGAAAGTACAACATCCTCACTAGAAAAACAAACGAAGCCAGACTAAGCAGGAGGAGAGGTTGAAAGTCCGAGCCCTAAGTGCTCAGCAATAATAGTTTATATTGCGTTGCAGAATTTTTTCTGTATTCTACAGCAAAAAGTAGAAGGGGCATGTTTAAGTATTTTATAACATAAACCATCAGACCAGCTAGAATGAATTGCTGAGGGTCAGCAAAATGGGCGGATCTCAGCTCCAACAAATATATTAGCGGTCTAAGAAGTGGGCGGCCGCAATTGGAACGAGTGAACCAGCGCATCACAAAGTGTTGCTTTTTTCCTTTGCTTTGTTATTCAAAGTGATAACTTAGGGGAACCTTTGACGCTTACTGTTTACCTGTCATAAAGGCTATAACAATGGCGTAGAATCTAGAAAAGGAGAGAGATCATTTGTTTCTACCCAGTAGCATGATGTCTGTGTCAGTATGACTAGCATTTCCTAATCAAGGTCATGAAGCAGAGAATTAAAGGACTAGTAGGAGGCGCTTTTCACCAGTCACAGATTTATGTCCAGTGCTGCTGAGATGCGAAGGGGGAAAGGAACTGTTTTACCGTAACTTTCGTATAACCCGGCCTTTGTATGAACATTTTTGTTAGGACAACACAGAAAAGTTTGGGCACCATCTGGTTCACGTACACTGGGCGCTTAAAAGGTTGATATCAAACTGTGAAGCTGCGATGTGATTACTGCAAAAGTCAAAAGGATAATCTAAAAATGCGTGTATTAGAGCTCCTGACTTTCTCAATCTGCGACTTACAATTCGTCGTTCGCGGTAAGCTGCTCAGTACAAAAGATCCCGGAAGCTAACAAACAAAACCTCCCTTCTTCTTGTTCTAAAAACTAGACTATCCAAGCAAATAAACTTTTCGATGTGTTAAAAAAACAAAAAATGACAAACCACGATGTCGCGATCCATATAAAGAATGTGGTAAGATTTGAAGGCAGCTTTTGAATATCACAATATTCTTACAGAATCTATTTTTGCACCCTGTTCTTTCTTCAGGTCGAACGGTTCTTTACAAAATTAACCCACATTCTTCATCCTAGAGTGCTTTTAAAATCATCGTCATGATGCCAGCTCTAGTGAGCTGACACCCAAAGATGAACTTCACGCCCTTCCTGCAAAGACGGTTGCTGCCAGTTTGGGTGTTTTCTTCGTCAGTACTTTAGAACAGCTCAGAGGTCACAAGGCCGTTGCCCCCACCGTAGTTGCCAGGTGCTTGATTACACTCATTCGGTAGGCTGGGATCTTAAAATTCTGTCGCTGTATGCAAAATAAGTGTCATCGTGTCTTTTTTTTTTTTTCAGTCCAATTATTGCAGAACTACGATGCATTACGTAATCATGGCGCACTATTCTTATTCACGGAAAATAATTTATTTCATGGGATTACGTTTTTTAAAGAGCGTAAAAAATCATGGAGTATTTACACACGAGTGGAATGCTTTTAGTATTTAAGTAGAAGGAACGAAGTCTTTGGTGGCGTGGGGGAGATGATTTAGGTCAAAAGAACCCTAGCAAAAGATAATAAACGAAGATAAACAAAAATCGGAACAGAATGTGGAAAAAGTGATAACTAGGAAAAATCCTGCAAAACATTTCTTGCTTCCTTTTCTTAGAAGATTCAGGTTTTAAACAAAAACATCGTACTGAACAATCGTAAAAATATTTTACAGGGTGCTGCTGACATTTCAATAATTCAGAAAAGAAGAACAACGAATTCGTGTATTCAAGTGCATTTTACACTGGAAGTATTAGCAAATAGAGGAATTTTTCTACACAGAAAAAAAATTCAAAAAGTGACAAATACGTGCGTTTTATACACATGCAACATCTCTAATAATAAAATCACCGTATCTGCCTACTACTCAGCTTCCTAGAGAAAAAATACTGAACATAGCGGTTTAAAATTTGGCGAAAACTTTCCAAGTCACATGAGGATGTGCACCAAAAAGCCATTTCTTTCTTTTTTTAAATTAAATTTCTTAAAATTTTAATTGATTTTTAAAGCTTCACACATTGTTGAAATTTTTTTACTGTATTATAAAATCAAGCAGGAATATTTCATTACACTTTTGTGTAATTATGAGAGAAACAAACAACGAGAATCTCACTTCAAAACGTGATAGAAGAGAAAATATTATTAGGTTGTTCCAAAATTTTGAGGCTGGACTTCTGAAGTTTTATAAGCATTCTTCCGCCGCTGTCGCCAGCGGGTTTCATTCCTTTTTCAGACTACGGTTCTCCGTGAATTACTATGCTTTGTAAATAGTTTCATTATTTAAAAAATAGTTGCACGATATTCTCTGAGATACCCAGGATGCCTTTCATTTAAATTTCAGAAAGGATAGATGAAACAATTCTTCATTTCCAACAGCATACCCTTCTCGTTCACCAGAGATGACTTTTTTAATTTGAAATGAGAAATAAACAACAATAGATAGATAGATAACGTAAGTTGCTAATTTTATAACTTAAGATACTAATTTTTTAAAGGTAAATAAGATACAAGCAATAACATACAACATACAGATAGATAAATCGGTGACTTAAGTTGTTAACTTTAGGTACTAATTTTTTAGAACTTAAGACCCAATTTTAGAAAAAAATAAAGTACTAATTATTTTGGATTTCATACAGGAAACAACCAACAATAAATAAATCTATGACTGAAGTTTCCCACGTTATTAGTTTTGACATTTTCCGTTAAAACAGACATAGAATGTATAAGAAAAATTTGTTCTACTTCTTTGTTTCGAATTCCTAAACCCCCTGTTTTTAACTATTTGTTTCATGTTTGCAACATTTTCTTTAAAGTTAAAATTCCCTGCATTTTACGTAGATCTTTAAGAGATCTAGAGATTTCTTTGATTTATGGAAATGAACGCCAGAGTCAGGCATCACTACTTACTTCTTGGTCGGTCCATCACAAAAATCTTTTCCAGATTTGAGTTTTCTTACTTGAAACATTAGAGTTCCTTCTATCAGACGCGGTTTCTTCACTTTTTTTATTGAAGGTTTATCAACAAGTGCATATCATACATGGTTTACAGTATGCCAAACGACCAATGTACACAGAGAGCCAGTGTTGATCAAGTAACACATTGTGAACCAGTACACATCAAACCTGGTTTTTACAGTATGCCAAATGACCAATGTACATAGAGAGCCAGTGTTGATCAAGTAACCCATTGTGAACAAGTACACATCAAACCTGGTTTTTACAGTATGCCAAATGACCAATGTACACAGAGAGCCAGTGTTGATCAAGTAACACACTGTGAACAAGTACACATCAAACATGGTTTTTACAGTATGCCAAATGACCAATGTACATAGAGAGCCAGTGCTGATCAAGTAACATATTGAGAGCCAGTGCCGAAAGACAAACATCCGCGCCTCACTGGGATTCGAACCCGGACTCTTCTCGGACGAATGGTCATAAGCCAGCGCCTTAGACCACTGCGCCACAGGGGCAACTTCTTCGTTTACCATTTGTATCCATCGATGCTGATAGAAGTAAACAAAAATCATTTCCCCCTCTTTTTATTCGCAATTCAGCCCAAAACGTAGAAAAGTGATTAATCCAAAATTATTCGCGAAGTCCAAGTAGTACAAAACAAACAGTCTAAAACATTTACAATTGGTATATCTAATTTTTATATTAGACAGAGGGATAGGCACAGTCAAAATGTGTCAGCTTCAAACAGGAATAATATACTATTTATCACATTTAATGCCATTTTTAAGACAGATATTTTATCAGAAATATGTTTACTTGAATCGTAAGTTTTATAAAGTGACACAAGATAGGTATACAAGACATGTTCCCCCGGAGATCACATACCTCACTTCAGCTTCTCTAAAATAGCTGTGCTGAAAATCCAAAAGTTCATCCAAGTGTAACTCAAACGGCAAGTGCAGGTTTGCATTGTTTAGAACACAGAAACTTTAACCAACTAGAAAAGGAAAGTAGCATTCAAGAAGTCTGTGCATTGAACTGCATCATTTGTTATTAAACCGGTTCGAGAAACCACTGTTGAGCTGGGTGATAGCTTGAAAATAACAAAGTGGGAAACCAACTTTATGTAACTGCTTAGAGTAAGAAAAGAGCTTTAAAGTTTTTCATTTGGAGACACAGTAAACTTCAAAAAGTAGAGATCGAATATCAAACTTCGGAAGGTACAAGATTGTAAGAAATTCCTCAACAGCAGCCATGATTTAAATTTATGCATTTTGAAGCATCACTTCTTAATGGCGCGCCAAAACCTTGCTAACCTGCTAGAATATTTCCCGAACCAGCAAACATAGTTCAAATTTCGTATTATAATTGAATCATTAAAAAATCTGTGCTAAGGTACATAAAAATGAAAAATTGTTACTGCCATCTCCCAAAACTTTTGACTCAAATTTGTGTTTGTGAAATTTTTGATTTTGTTAGCTATCCTTTATGTAAGTTCTGGTTGTCTCTCCCTTTATATTTTCTGAACGTAGCGTCACGTCTGAATTTTTAAGTTTTTTATATTCTTTGTAGCAACACTGGCAGTCTCTTAGAGTCGACGAAAAAAAATAAAGGTTCCCAGTTGTCTGAGGTGTTTAGGTGTCTGCATTACGTCTGTTCAACTTTGTTCGAGTTAGTGAGATACACTCGTATTTGAAACTTTACAACAGCTTAACTTAGTCAATGTTGTTTTGGTTTTTAAAAGAGTCATCATTAATGGACTGCATATATATTTTTTTCAAGATGTTATTCATTTAATCATCGGGAAAGCTCTTCGTATTTGTGGGCGAATGCTGGTTTCGTCTCGCTGGTGTCCACGTAATCTGCATGCCAATAAACTTATACACTGGGCGTTTCTTGCAAATCGTTTTTGCTATCATCTTCGTTGGTATCAATGCAGAACCCTCTTATATCGTAACGACCTTACAAGATATATTGGAATTCAACCAATCTAACTTACAAATCGTTATCAGATCCTTTGTGCATGAAGCTGAAAAGATGTAAAGAAAGTATAAAACATTGCTTCTTAGAGTTTGAGCTCTTTGAACCTTCTAATGAAATTCATTTCTTAACAATTTAAAGTTTTTCGCATGGTGGATTAAAGATAAATAGGATTCCGTCGGTTTTAAGGATCTGACTAGATATAATTCAGTTATGCTTAACAACCCTTTAACCGGCTGGAACGAGTTAACTCGGGGTTAACAACATAAGCTGAAATCAGCTCCAACGAATATATTCGCTCTCTAAGAAGTGGGTCGAACGCGACAAAAACGAGTGAACCTGCGCATCAGAAAGCGTTGCTTTACCTTAGGTTTGTCACTCTAAGTGGCCATTTCGGGGTATGATTGTCATGAATATTTTCTGTTTAATTATCGTTTCCGCTAAGAATGCTATAGAAAAAGGGCGATGAATCTAAGAAAGAAGAGAAAGGATGTTTGAGGGACGTATTTCTACCCTGTGGCATGATGTTCATATCCGGGGGACTACTTCCGAATCATTCCTTGGGTGATGGAACCCATAATAAAGGTGTATACGGAAGTCAGACAACATAGTGTAAGACACAGGACTGTAAGGGAGTACTTACAACTAGCGACAGATTAATAGTTGATACTCCTGAGATGAAAGAGGGAAAGGAATTGTTTCGCCGTAGCGTTCGTATAACCTAGCCACTATGAGAACACTTCTGTTTGAAGAGCGCAGGAAAATTTGGGCAACTTTTGGTTCAGGTACATCGGCAGCTTAAAGGGTTAACGAACGATCACTATATACATATTTCAAAATGTGACAAAATAATTCCATTTATTAGAATTTCTTGGAATGTAGTGATAGTTAAAAGAGTTTTGTGTCGTACACTCCAATTAACTTTCACTTTTGGTTCTTGCTATCTGTGTAAATTTTGGTTTATTTCTCCTTAAGCGTTTTTCCAACTTACCGTTACATTTTTCCTTTCATTGAATGTCTTGTGGCAATCTGAACTCAGGTCAGTGGTAGAATGACGTATGTGTTTAACAGAGATAAAAAGGATGTTTACGAAGTATAGTCAGGCTGTCTCTCGTTAGATGTGATGTGCTGTCCTTCGTTAGATGTACTGGCTAATTCACGTTAGTTGAATTTAAGCTGTTGTTAGATATTCGGCCAGAGCTTGTAATTGCTTTGGAAGGAGATTTGTTATGCGATAGTCAATGCTTTACGAAAAGTGTCTGAAAGGAATAAGAAAGTAACGGCTGGTCGTAGCAATAAAGTGAAAAACGTAAAATATGCAGCAAACAGAAGACAATTCAGTTAAGATTGTTGTACCCCCCGAAATGGGTAATTTCCGAAAAATGCGACAATTAAATATTTATACACCTCCCCCCCCTCCCCTCACACACACGGTAACCAAAGTTTATTAGTAAAATACGCGCCACGCCGAATTAGTGGGAAAGAAATTTACCCGAACGTTTTAGAGGAATACGTATTAAGAGAATACAATGTGGTTTGTCACAAATATTTATTTTTTCAAGTCGATTATGTTTTCGCTGGGTATTGACCAAGCTTCATCAGGACGAATGGACCATAATGCACCAAAAAGGACCATAAATTTCTCTTTGAAGAAGCAAAACTACTTGACAAGCCAGATTCAACCACCAAACTTGATATTTTGGAAGCTTTCCATATATATCAGAAGTCTTGGCAACTTGTTAATGACATGGCATCCACCCGATTTCTATCAAGCGCGTGGAAGCAACTGACCAAAAGTCGTGACTGTAAACAACGCTAATGATATCATATACAATTTGAATATTTACGTGCCATTCGTTCTGATGAAGCTAGGTCAATACCCAGCGAAACCATGGTCGACTTGAAAAAATAAATATTTGTGACAAACCACGTTGTATTATCTTAAGGCGTATAATCGTCACAAGAATGTATTCTTTGATATCAAGAAGCTTTAGAGGAATATTTCGCTGAGGTATTGATAGTTTAAATTCTGGACGTATGCCGGCAGTGAAACAGTGAACATGTGCAGCGTTAACGTCCGCGAATAGTGCACATGGATAACATGTGAAAATCTGTTTAAAAATACCGAATCACACTAAATGGCTCAGATGAATTTCGTTTTTAGATGTAACGAATTGACGGTGGGGGCGTTGACAGCATGAGGCCATGGCTCCATCGTGCCAGGTCGGATGTGTTCAAGGTGGTGGTGGCTCTGTAATGGTTTGGGAAGTCTTTTCATGGGACACACTGAATTCTTTTGTGTGTCTGGAGACGCTCTTAGCTGCTGCGCGCTATCAGCATATGTTAGCTGCTAACCTACACGCTTTCATGTCCTACACGCATCCTGTGGCCAATGGTCTATTTCAGAAAGTCAATCCGCCACCCTACCGGCGGGCATGGCTCGGGAAACACTCTCCTGAGCTTCAAACCATCCAGTGTCCCCCCCCTAGGTCCCCGGATTCAAACCCTGTGGAAGTTCTTTTGGATGCTATGGAGTAGAACCTCAGATCCATGGATCGTGGACCGACGTGTCGGTCGGTGTTGTAGACAATGCTGCAACAGGCATGGCTAGCATTATCTCCGAAAACCCTGCGGCAACTGGTGGAGGCGATGCCTCCGCGTGTACAGGCTGTTATTTGCTCTAGAGGAGGACTAACACACAGTCAGGTTGTAACGTATACTCTATATTCACTTTCCTTTTGATTTTACTATCTCTGGTTATTTTATTTTACTATGTAAATTATCTTCCTACTGAACGAAATATTATTTCACCCGCTGAATGAGATCTGGCAATGAGTGTAAGTCATGACGTGGTGGTAGCTAATATATATAGGCGCGTTCATCGAGACTTAGGAGCTTTGTGTTGTTACGAGGAGAGCTTGTGGTCGTTAAGCGAAAGCGTGTATATTACGAGGAGTGATTATTCATTATTGTTCTACTAGTGTTGTGTGTACCTTAGTTGACCAAGAGTCGTTGAAATAAAGAAGTTTTCAGTAAGTCAGTCTTTCTCAATTCATAGTTTTTGTCAGACCTCTGTCTGGCTGTTAGGTTTATAACATTTATTTGATTCCTATAAATAACCAGCGTTGAGACTTTGTTTACGTTCGTAATTAACTAGTAACAACACCTTTTTGAATTCATCATTTTGAAGCTTAGTACAAGTATAACATTAGCTAGCTGGTAGGAAGAGAATCATTCATAATAATTAGCTTAGCGGAAAGCAAATAAAGCTAATTCATTATAATTGGCGCCCAAACTTTTCTCGAACACGAGATCTTGACGTTTATTACCCATGTCTTCCTTACCTGAGACAACTGCAAATTTCCACCCTCCGGCAAGTCTCGAGGGTAATGGTGTTTTTGTGGACAATTTGCACGAAGCCTGTGGCTCTGACTTTGATATGAATGATTTACACGCACCCAGGCATTCTTCACCATTTCGTAATGCACCAGCTTCTTATTACTCTGAGTCGCGGGTCGTACCTGAGGGAGTTCAATCCTCTCAGCGAAGCAGAATGCTTGCCCATTTAGTGCCGCATGCAGGAACAATTCATTTCAATGGTTTGGAGGGGTCCTTAAAGTTCCTCGAAGATCTGGAAGATCATTTTGATCTCTATAATATTCCTGAAGACTGCAAAGTCCAAATTGCCGGCACTTGCTTGAGGGATACCGCTAAGACCTGGTATCGGCAGTGGAGAGGGTCGAACCCGGATTCTCATTATGAGAATTTCCGTGCAGAATTCTTGGAGGTCTTTCCTTTCGGCCTCAGTCGAGCTAGATTTGCTCAACAGCTTTTTTCACGTCAGCAAGGTCCCAATGATAGCCCTGTTGCATTTGCGTTGGAAACTACACGCCTATATAACCTATGGGATCCACATGCCAGTCATGTTGACATGTTGGATACCCTCGTGCAGCAGCTCGACCCATTCTTACAAGATTTTCTTGAGGTTCGACACCCTGCCACAATTCATGAATGCCTTCGCCTCATACGCACGTATGAAGAGCGACATGGCAAACATGGTTCAACTCACCATGCTCGGGCACCCCGCGAGGCTTATTACGAAAACCCTCAGCGGCATAATGGACATAACTTTCAGCGCGAGCATACACATGTGCCCACCCAAGCTTCATACGTTCCACCACACAGAAGAGTGGCGAACCAACAGCGAGTTTCTGAACAAGCTTCGGGATATCGTCATAATGCACAGTATGCTCGACCCCGTTTCACTCAGCAGCATTCGGGACGTTATCATGCCCAGGGCAATGATCATTTTTCTGCCCGTGCTGAGGGCAGACGTAACGGATATGAAAATGTCAACAGACACGCGGAATTCCCGACGCAGTTTTCACCCAGTTTTCCTCATCGTGAAAATTTTCCCGATACCCGGCAGGGTCGAGGTTTCCGACCACATGATAACCCCACCAGGATTCCTTTAAACTTCCACAGGAAGTAGATGAAGGGTCGGTCCTGCTTCCTGATACCAAACATTCTGACCCTAAAACAGTATTAGTAACTGTTCAAACTCCTCAGTTGCCTGATGTATTCTTGACACTTGAAGACATTATTGTCGAGACAAAGTTCGACACTGGGTCTGAAATATCAGCCCTAAATACAAAGTTTTGCACTGACATTTTTTCTGCAATACACGTTCAGCCTGCAACGCAGTATTTGCGAGGTGCAAATAATGAAATCTTCAGTATCTCAGGAACTGTCACATTATCTTTAGGGCTGGGAAAAGCTCGTTTTACACATTCTTTCCTGCTTATAGACGAGCTACCCGTGAAATGTTTAATGGGTATGGACTTTATAAACAAGTTTCAAATAACTTTGAATTTTGTACAACATGTGATTTCCTTTCCGGAACCTGTCGAAATGATTCCTACGGGTCCTGTAGATATCCCGAGTTTATTATTGAGTAACCAATTGAATGAGGGGCAACGAGACCAGCTTTCTCTCCTTTTACAGGAAAGCCCTGGTTTATTTTCGGATCAACCTGGTTTCACACAGGTGGTTTATCATGTTATTGATACTGATGGTTCGAAACCCATTGCGACGAAACCTTACCCTTGTGCTCCACATAAAAAACAGGAAATGCAACGTCAAATTGCTGAAATGATTAAGCAGGGCATAATCAGGGAATCAACAAGCGCCTGGGCTGCTCCTGCCTTTTTGGTTCCAAAGAAACAACCCAATGAATTTCGTTTCGTGACAGATTTTCGCAAGCTCAACCAAGTCACAAAAACTATCAATTATCCACTACCTGTTATGTCACATATTTTAAATGACTTGTCGTCAACCAAATGGATGTCAACTTTGGATTTGGCGAGTGGATATTGGCAGGTGGCAGTACATCCGGACTCTGTCGATAAAACAGGCTTTGTGACTCCTTTTGGGGCCTATGAATATTTACGTATGCCTTTTGGACTAGCTTCTGCACCTGGGACTTTCCAAAAACTTATGGATACGGTTCTCAGACCTGTCCTGGGTCCAAATGTGCATGTCTATTTGGATGACATTATTATCACATCAGAGACTTTTGACGAGCACCTTTCTCTGCTCAAACAGGTGTTCCAACTTATATACAATGCTGGCTTGACGTTAAAACCTAGTAAATGCCAGATAGCGAGGGACGAGATTGTATATCTGGGGTTGAAAATTACTCCCCACGGCTTATTCACTGATAATGAAAAAATCAGGCCTATTGTTGACTTTCCTCGGCCTAAAACAGCAAAAGAACTATCCCGCTTTCTGGGAATGACCGGATGGTATCAGCAGTTCGTCCCCGCTTATGCTACAATATGTGAGCCATTGTATGCGTTAAAACGTAAATACAAGAAGTTTATTTGGACACCTGTGGCTAACGCTGCATTCGAAACACTGAAGTCTGCATTGACTCAGCCTCCGGTGTTGGCTTTCCCGGATCATACTAAGGAATTTGATATTTATACTGATGCATCCGGAGTTGGTCTTGGTTGCGTTTTGTCACAAGCTGGGCATCCAATAGCTTTTGCGTCTCGTACTTTAGCCAAAGCTGAACGCAATTATTCAGCTACGGAACGTGAATGTCTTGCTGTTGTGTATGCACTGAATAAATTTCAATGTTATCTTAACGAATTGACAGTTAACATAATTACGGATCATTCTGCCCTTCAGTATTTGAATTCTGCTAAGCACCTATCTCAAAGACTTATGAAGTGGGCTCTGAAGTTACAAGAGAGCAATATCAAAATTTCATTTCAGCCAGGTCATAAGAATCAATTACCGGACGCATTATCTCGCGTTCCGATTAGTGGGGTCCCCACAGAAACTACTCCTGGATGTCAGCCTTTACTTCTAATAGCTGATATAACATCCAGAGAGCAGATAATGGCAGAATTAATAAATGATCCAGATTTTGGGGATATCTACAATTTTTTGCTTGCGGGTTCGCCCCTACCAAGTGATCCTTCTCTGGCTGGAAGGTCACAACATTTTGAAGTAATAGAGGGTCTTCTTTATTATACAAAATCTCGGACTACTAGGGCAGAGTTTCGCCCATGTATTCCGCGAACCCTTAGAATGGCTCTTTTAAATGAATTTCATGACAAACCTCTTGCAGGCCATTTAGGTATTCGCAAGACCCGTGGTAAATTGCGGGATGTTGCCTATTGGCCTGGCATGTACCAAAGTGTGCTCGCATACGTTCAATCATGTCACTTGTGTCAGATTAATAATTACCGTAATGTAAGACCGGCCGGTCACTTGAAATCTAGTTCAAGTTCTCATGTCTTTGATATTATTTCCATAGATTTATTGGGACCTTATCCATTATCTGTTAAAAATAAAGCTCGTTACGTTTTAGTACTAACTGATAATTTTTCTAAATGGGTTGAAGTTTTTCTTATTAAGGCCGCTACGGCAGAAGTTATTTGTAATATATTAGTTAATGAAGTATTCTCTAGATATGGTGCACCTAATAAAGTAGTTTCCGATAATGGTCCTCAATTTATTTCTGACATTTTTGAAAGAATGTGTGCGAGACTACACATTAAACATAAATTCATTTCCCCATATCATCCCCAGAGTAATCCTGCGGAACGTGTTAACCGAACGCTAGTGAAAATGATTGCGACTTTTGTAATGGATCATCATGAAAGATGGGATGACCATTTAGAGCTTTTTGCGTTCGCCCTCCGCTCGTCTGTCCACGAGTCTACTAAAATTACTCCTGCAGAACTTTTTCTGGGTCGCAAAATTAAAACCCCTTTTGAAAATTTAACGGGGATTATCGACGAACTAAACCAGCGACCAACTCCGCAATCAGTAAGAATCATGGCAGAAAAAGCTCGTGTTGCAATGCTCGGAGCACAAGCGGCTCAAGCAAGATATTATAATTCTAGGCGTAGGGAACCAGATCTTGTCGTTGGAGATCTTACTCTCGTGGAAACGCACTTCCAGTCTTCTGTTTCGCATACTTTAGTGAAGAAATTTGCACCCAGCTACGAAGGTCCATATCGGGTGGCAAATGTCTTTGAAAATAATATTGTTCTGGAGAAACCTGACAACCATTTTCAATATGTACATGTTGATCAGTGTCGAAAGTATCATGAACGGAATATCGATTTCATTATCAATCCTACTCAACCTTCTGTTCCACAGACTCAAGAATATATATCTCATGTTCAACCGCCAGAAATTTTGGACGAACCAACAAACATTTTTGAAGAATCTCCAGTGATTTTTCCTTCACCCTCCCCCTCCAGACGGGTTTCTACACACGCAACCTGATTCTCCCATGAGACCAAGGCTCGAATCGAGTTCGTCGAATACTAGTATCGTTCCTTTCCCTCCAACCATTGCCAAGACTATTGCTGCGCCGTTTCCGGATAACTCTGCACCAACGCGGGCTACTTCTTCTTTGAATACCTCGTTAGAAAGTATTCCTATAGGCAAATCTAAACATCGCCCTGCACGACCACTGAATTACAGCAGCGACTCAGAGGCTTCGGACATTTCTGACTTATCAGTTATGAATCCTACATTTTATGTTCCAAACCGTCCAGCACCCCCAAAGGCTGGGCGCAAACGTAACTTGTCTCCCCAATCTGCTTCGCCGCAACAGCGACGAAGGCAGAGATCTTTGCATCCGCCCGGGTTTCGCCCCTGGAACCTACGTTCAGGGCAAACAGGGCCGACGCCTGCTGCTACTCTCATGCCACGTGGGCGTAAGCGAAAGCAAACGATGTGGCCGGAGACACGTCCGTCCAAAAAGATACTGGAAGGACACAACGGGCCCCAGCACAAAGGGACTTCATATCCAAAGCCTGGGGAGCCCGTTCCTATCAGCCGCAAGGATTTCCGGACCGCCAGACTTCTGACGTTCCTGACCGTTCCTATCAGCCGCAAGGGATTCCGGACCGCCAGACTTCTGACCGTTCTTCTCAGCCGCAGAGATTTCCGGACCGCAAGACTTCTGACCGTTCTTCTCAGCCGCAGGGATTTCCAGACCGCCAGACTCCTGACCGTTCTTCTCAGCCGCAGGGATTTCTGGACCCACAGACTTCAGCCGTTTCGGATCAAAGGATTTCCGCCATTCCTGACCGTTCCCGTCAGCCGCCGGGATTTCCTGACCGACGGCAGACCGATGTTCCAGTTCCATTCCAGTCCCTGAAGAGATTCAAGCCACCTGATTTTACCAGTCCAATTAGGCCTGGAAAACGTTATCGCACTAGAGTTTTTTATGCGTCCTCGAGATAAGTAAGTTCTCGTGGACAGGTTCTTTTCTCAGTTTGTTGTTTTTCCTGCACGACCAGTTGGCGTGTCAGAATTTCTTTTTTCGTGTGGGCCTATGCATTCTTTTTTGTGTATATATGTGTTTTTTTTTATATTTCTTCTATGTCCATCTACTAATCCACTTTTTTATATATATCTATGTGCTTAGGGGTAAAATAATAAAATTGTTACTGTTAGGCAGCTCCAGGTAAATTTCGCTGCTGATACAGTTGGTATGTATTTCAACGAATACTGCGAACGTAATTTGAAATGAAAATAATAAAATTGTTACTGTTAGGCAGCTCCAGGTAAATTTTGCTGCTGATACAGTTGGTATGTATTTCAACGAATACTGCGAACGTAATTTGACATGAAAATAATAAAATTGTTACTGTTAGGCAGCTCCAGGAAATCTTCGCTGCTGATACAGTTGGTATGTATTCACCGAATAATGAGAACGCCATTTGAAATTAAAAAAGTGATTCCTGCTAGGCAGAATAAAAGGAAAGTATGCCGATGCAGGTTTGTTTTGTGCAACAATACAAATTTCACAGTCGAATACCGATTTCGAAAATTGTCATGCCAAGTTTGGTAATGTAAATACGGCTACCACCAAACCACAAATCAAAAAAGAGATCGAGAAACGTCACTCAACGAAATGTAAGACTTACACTCCAAAATTGATAGGTTTTTCGGAAACAAAAAAAAAAAAAAAAAAAAAAAAATTTGAAAAATTAAGGGGGAGATGATGTAACGTATACTCTATATTCACTTTCCTTTTGATTTTACTATCTCTGGTTATTTTATTTTACTATGTAAATTATCTTCCTACTGAACGAAATATTATTTCACCCGCTGAATGAGATCTGGCAATGAGTGTAAGTCATGACGTGGTGGTAGCTAGTATATAGGCGCGTTCATCGAGACTTAGGAGCTTTTGTGTTGTTACGAGGAGAGCTTGTGGTCGTTAAGCGAAAGCGTGTATATTACGAGGAGTGATTATTCATTATTGTTCTACTAGTGTTGTGTGTACCTTAGTTGACCAAGAGTCGTTGAAATAAAGAAGTTTTCAGTAAGTTCAGTCTTTCTCAATTCATAGTTTTTGTCAGACCTCTGTCTGGCTGTTAGGTTTATAACATTTATTTGATTCCTATAAATAACCAGCGTTGAGACTTTGTTTACGTTCGTAATTAACTAGTAACAACACCTTTTTGAATTCATCATTTTGAAGCTTAGTACAAGTATAACATTAGCTAGCTGGTAGGAAGAGAATCATTCATAATAATTAGCTTAGCGGAAAGCAAATAAAGCTAATTCATTATAAGGTAGGTATCTCTAATGCTGTGCGCGTTGAGTATATACGCTATATGGACAAAAGTCACCGGACACCCCTTCAAAAGCAAATGAACGGATCCGCTGCGTTTTTAAGATGCGCGGTACAGCTGCAAACGGTATAAAAGCAGGCCTGCAGCTGACAGCGATCATATCGTACTGTGAGGTTGAGTGAAAATGTCGCGGCGGGAGGGAACTGACTTTGAGAAAGGAAAGATTGTTGGTTGTTATATTAGTGGGTTGTCCATAGGAGAAACCGAGAGGGGTTTAAACATACCCAAGTCAACTGTTTGGGATGTACTGAATAAATGGATGACACATGTCGTGCCTGAAGCAGCAAAACATACCAGCAGACCAAAGAAAATTAGTGATAGAGGATGTCGAAGTCTCAGAAGAGTCGTTACAGCTAATCGAGGGAGTACAGCATAACACCTCAGTATACAGGTGAGTAATACTGCTGGAAGCTCGGTATGTACACGTACCATTTCGCAGAAAACTTCCATCCATGGGTTATCGTGGTCGTGTGGCTGCTCATAAGCCCTTATCTTCACTCGAAATGCTACTCGTCGTTTAGCATGGTGTAAAGAACATTTATCGTGGACCGTAGATCAATGGAAATGGGTCCTATTGGCTGATGAATCCAGATGCACGATACATCGGTCTGATGGCCGTGTGTGGGTATGGCGGCAGCCGGTGGGGAACGCTATTTACCACAGTGTACTGTTCTTACGGCCAAGTTTGGAGCTGGCAGTGTACTCGTGTTGTAGTGTTTTTCGTGGTATGGTCCCGGTTAATTGGTTATCTTAGACAGACCTGTTAACCAGCACGTCTACCTCGATATTCTGGACATTTATGCCCTACCAACTCTGTGGCAATACTATGGAACAGAACCTTGTTGGTTCCAGCAAGATAATGCCCCGAGCCATAAAGCAAGGTTTCAAAATCGCTTTATTCTAATTTATCATAAAAAAACATAAAAGGGAGACGTACAAGGACTGTTACGGCGTGGTTTGGCAATAGTTTCGTATCGTGTGTGGCCTGGGCAGCCCATATCCCTGCTTTTAATCCTATAGAGTGTCTCAGGGATGAATTAGATGGCCGCATAAGAAGTTTTGAACCAAGGCCTACTACTCAGCAGCAGTTAGCGGCCGCATTATGTACTGAGTGGAAGCGCATACCTATCGCCGTGTTCTAAAACGTTGTCGAAAGCATGTCTCAAAGGGTCAGTGCATGCATTAATTCCAAAGGTGGACCGACACCGTACTAATTGTGACGTACCTGCCAGCAGGACGCACACGACATAAATGCAGATAGGAATCAGAATAAATGTCTGCGTAGCTCAGTTGGTAGAGCGACTTGTTCCGGAATAAGCGGCCTCGGGTTCGAATCCCGGCGTAGACCAAAAATGACGGAGAAATTCACTTCGTTATAATGGCGCCCGAACTATCCGGATGACCCGGCCGTTCAAAATCTCGCATTGGTGTGATGTTATTTCCACACCGCGAGACAGGAAAAATCAGAGAATTCCTTCTCCAGCGCTTCGAAAAATAAAAATGTGTGATGTTGCATTCCACACAGCAGATTGACTGGGAGTTCTCAAGTGCACGTTCTACAGTGGATGGCTGCCTGCAAGGATTCATGGTCACGGCTGACCCGTGGACCATGCCCCCGGCCCTCTTTCGGGGGGAGATGTGACGTACCTTCCAGCAGGACGCACACGACATAAAGGCAGATAGGAATCAGAATAAATGTCTGCGTAGCTCAGTTGGTAGAGCGACTTGTTCCGGAATAAGCGGCCTCGGGTTCGAATCCCGGCGTAGACCAAAAATGACGGAGAAATTCACTTCGTTATATAATGTACGTCAATAAATGCTATGTTGCGTTTCTCTTCTAGGTGTCCGGTGACTTTTTCAATATTGTGTATATGTTATGGCCACTTTTGCATTACTTTCGGTACAGCGCTCGTATATACCTATACTCAACGATAGATAGATAGATAGACAAACAGACAGATGTGAAACTCCATAATTAATTGAATGCCAGGTAGGGCCGTGGAGAGCGAGCTCGGGCCCCAGTGCAATCAAATCTCCTTGCCCCCCACCTCGGCTCCTCTACTAACTCCGTAATCCATATTTCCGTTTCCTCACCTATCCCCCCACCCCACCACCATTCTGCTACTTCCCGACAACCTTACTGGTTGAAACTCTTGAATTCATATTTTCCCCTCCCCGCATCAGTGATATGTCGTTGCGAAACATATCACTGATGTGTGGATAATTAGAAAAACATATTTTAGAACCGGGCTGTGGGCCCCCTTAGGGGCCCGGGCCTCTTTCGGTACAGCCCTCGTATATACCTCCCAACCCCCTCTCGTCAGACCTGATGCCAGGAAGTTGATGTGATTCTTTTTCGTAACTTCTGTTTTTTCTCAGGTGCATCTTCACGAAACAGTGAATCACGTGAACAGTTGATACATGTTTTTCCTTGAAGTACGAAAGGGATGGAGGGAGAGTTCAAAATGTGTATCTTCATTCTCACCTGTAGAGAAGGAATTATTTCCTAACGTCTTTTTCTCTCGTCTAAGTTTATTAACAAGGATATACACTCAGGTACAGGTTTATTAGGAACTTGTGCCTCATCATATAAATACCTCATACCAACACGTTTGGCATCATGTGATCGCAATGTGCGTTAACAATGAGACAGATAAACTTCACGAACGTCAGTCAGCATTCCATTGAGGATCGGAATAGAAAAACAGAGTGATCTGAGAGACTTTGAAAGAAGCACGGTAGTTGGTACCAGGTTTGCCGGTTCGTCCATTCTGCTATCCTTTGAAAGAGACATGATAGTTGGTCTTGTCTGTTCGAGCATTTTCTATAAGGTTATCCTTTGAAAGTGGCACGTTAGTTGGTGGCAGGCTTGCCGGTTCGAGTATCTTCCATAAGAGTATCCTTTGAAAGTGTCACGATAGTTGGTTCCAGGCTTGCAGGTTCAAACTTATTCCGTACGGTCATCCTTTGAAAGTGACACGATAGTTGGTGCCAGGGTGGACGGTTTGAGCATCTTCCATAAAGGATATCTTTTGAAAATGGCTAACTAGTTGGTTCCAATCTTGCAGGTTCGTCCATAAGAATATCCTTTGAAAGTGGCACGATAGTGGGTGCGAGGCTTGCCGGTTCGAGCTCCTTCCGTACGGTTATCATTTGAATGTGGCACAATAATTGGTGCCAGGGTGGCCGGTGTGAGAATCTTCCATAAAGGCTATGCTTTGGAAGTGTTAAAATAGTTGGTTCCGAGCTTGCAGGTTCGGGCATGCGGCTATCCTTTGAAAGTGGCACGATAGTTGATGCCAGGCTTACCGCTTCGAGTATCTTCCATACGCCTATCTTTCTGGTCTTTTCAGACACGAGAGTATCAAAGGTTTACTGTGAACGGTGCAACACAGAAGAAACTTCCAACTGTCGGCGATCCTTTGGGAGAAAACAGCTGGTGGATCAAAGAGAGCCAAAAGAGACTGGCAAGAATTGTGCAAGCGGAGAAATGGGTCACAACCCTGAATCTCTCTGCAGATTCAAAACTGGTGTGCCGACGGTCATCTCAGAATGATCCACGTATCGGGCTGCGCCGCGAATGAGCTATAACAGCCAACGAACATACCGAGTGCTGACGTGACGGTCAATGAAGAACACGAAAGGCTCAATGAGGAACCGACGTGGTCAGTGAAGAGCACAAAGACTTCAGTTGTCGCTAGAGCATCAACACTGAACCTTTCTGGAATGGGAAACCATACTGGACCTTTCTGGAATGGGCTCAATGTGGAACCGATGTGGTCAATGAAGAACACTGAAGAACACAAAGACTTCAGTTGTCGATAGTGCATCAACACTGGACCTTTCTGGAATGGGAAACCATCGCCTGGACGGTTGAATTTAGGTTCTTTCTGCATCATGCGGATGATAGGATCCAAATTTGGTGTAAACAGCATGAGTCCATGGATCCATCCTGTCAGCTGTCAACAGTACAGGCTGGTGGCTGCAAAATGCTGGTCTGTGGAATGTTTTCGTGCTACTAGTTAGGATCTCTGATACCCATCGAAGGACACCAGAACGCCAGGGCGTGTCAGAGCATTGTAATCTGCTAGAAGTATCTGTTCGATGCCACGATTTATTCTCAAGCAGATGGGAATATTCAGAACTATAAAATACCCGCTCAAAAAGGCTTGTATTGTCATCTAATTGTTCCAGATTAGTTTTCATTGATTTATTCTATGCATATACATATGTCGCATCGAGCATCTCTTGGGTGAGACTGAACGGGCTGTTTTCTGCAAGACTGTACCGCCATATAATTTGCACCAACTGCGGGAGTCACATATATCCGCATAGTATAATATTCCTGCACAGCACTTCTACTATTTGGTATGTTACATGCCCCGATGAATTTTGGGCTGTTTTGCAGTCCGAGGCTTGTGCAAAAGCATACTAGGTGCGTGTATCTAATAAATTGGCACCTCATTGGCCATTATATGCCCTCGATCTTGAAAACATTTAGTTCATTGAGACTGTTGTTCATCGCCGTTAGTAATAAATCCCTGTTCAAAGTTTCCGGTGGTGTGTCTTTGTAGATAACGACTGATAACTAATTTTGAAGCCCAAAAGTCCGATAGCGTTCGTCTGTAGGTAACCACTGATTAATAAATTTGAGGAAATGATTACAGAACACTTAATTAATATAACTCAAACTCCAACTGCATTAGTCTATGAACAAGACTGACCGATAAATTTCACGCTCCAACTACATTACTCGGTAGATAACGGCTGATTAATTAAATTCCAAACTTTTTATCGTTTCGTTCGGTGAGCAGGCTATAAGGAGTCCCCCGTTCCTAATTTAGGGCTACTGCACAGTAGTCCCAAATGCGAATCTAGCGGGACAAAATTATTTGTAACTTAAAACTGATAGATATTGTATCTTAAACAAATAAAATCTCCAAAACAGTGAAATTACATGTTGATTTTCTTATTAAGACTGTTAGTCATGCATAATAAGTGATAAAAAAATGTTATCACTCCGAAAAATAAATATACTGTATATAGACTGGCGGAAAGTGAAAAAAGAACACCACCAAAAAGGAATTGGCGGACGATCATGAAATTTACATATGTTAATAGGGTCGAGTTTACGTAGGTGTGATGTTAATTTCGGGACCAACCGGTGAGAGCTTACGCCACAGCACGGCATAATATGCAAATTATCGTCGGTGGTATTTAAGGAGTACGGCGAAGTGAATGTAATCAGTCGTCCGGGTACGGACACGTGCGAAGACCTTGGAGAAGCTGCAATACCTGGACATGGAAGACGTGTACGATTTCAGCAGTTATCGGACTTTGAGCTAGGTCGTCTAGTCTGACACCGCGAGGCCGGGTGGTCGTATCGTCCTATTGCGGAGGGAATTGGATGGGAAGTATCGGTGGTGATACGATGGTGGCGTAGATGGTCCGAAGAACATTCCCACACGAGGAGACGTGGAACTAGGGAGTCTCAGACGGACTGATGAGTGGACTGATAGAAGCATAAGAAGAGCGGCGTTGTCAAGCAGAACATCCACTGCGACGCAAATCCGAGCTGCCTTTGCACCTGAGGTGACTGCGCGAACAATCCGCAACCGTCTACTGGATGCAGGACTACGTGCGCGTGTGCCTCTGGCATGTGTACTTCTGACTCCAGCCCACCGTCAGGAACGGCTGCAGTGGTGTCGCCAACGTCTGCACTGGAGAACGCAATAGCGATCTGTCGTGTTCAGCGATGAAAGCAGATTCTGCTTGGGAGCCTCCGATGGCCGTATGCGTGTTCGCAGGCGCACAGGGGAGCGTCTCCACCCTTCTTGCATCCGCCAGCAACACACAGGGCCTACACCTGGTCTCCTGGTGTGAGGAGCGGTCTGCTATCGTTTCCGTACACAACTAGTGTTTGTACCGGGTACGTTAAACAGCACCTCTTACATCAGCAACATCATTCAGCCCATTGTTGTGCCATTTGTAAGGTCGGTCCATCGTGGTGTTTTCCAGCAAGATAACGCACGCCCACACACGACACGTGCAACGCAAAATGCACTTCAGGGTGTGAGACAACTTCCATGGCCTGCACGTTCACCGGATTTGTCCCTCATTGAGCACGTGTGGGATTTTATGGGACAACGACTTGTCCGGTCTCCACGGCCAGCCACGACCATCCCCGATTTACGCGTCCAGGTTGAGGATGCTTGGAACTCAATACCCCAAACTTACATCCAACATCTGTACGACAGACTCCATGCCAGAATTGCACAGTGTGACGTAGTTCATGGCGGTTCAACCTCGTACTAACCATGTTACATGGAAATGTTATTTTTCAGTGTACCAGCAAATACAGTTGTATTTTGCCATAATGTTTTGATCACGTTATTCTCTGTATTCCGTTATTATGCTGTATAAATTTCGTTGGTATTAGACGTCTCCTTCTTGGTGTTCTTTTTTCATTTTCCGCCAGTGTATGTGGAATAGTAAAAAATTAACTAGGAAAAACGAAATTTAAAATGTGAACATGTATATCAATGGTGAATAGAAGAACGTAAAAATTAGGATAGAACACCACTCAGCCATCATCAAGAGAGAATCAGCCTGAGGAAGTGTAGCTTCTCAGGTATCAGTAAACGCCTGGGAATAAATCAATAGTCGACTCATCATAAGCACTGAAACGAAAGGAAAGGAATATAATAAGAAACACCCAAATGACAAAACTGTAATAAATTTAGGAAACAGATACTTACGAAATGGCGGTTGCATCCTACAGCTGGACTAAGTAAGGCGTCTTAAAATCGAGGGACTGAAATATAAACGGGAGGAACACTAATTAAGTAACGCGGAATTGGTGTAAATGAAAGGTAAACAAAATAAGAAATGCCCTAATTGGCCGAAAGAGGTGAACTTAGTGGAATAATGAAGAATTGATTAGGAAAAACGAAATTTATAATACGACCATATATATGAATGGTGAATAGGAGAACATACAATATCACTAATTCCATCGCTAATTTCTTTGGCATGCTAATTCCTTCGGCATCCATTTTTATCGCTAATTCCTTCGGCATGCTGCGTACTGCGCAACCGAGATTTTGGCCTCGTTTATTAGTTAGATATATTTTTTCAGAATTTATTTTCTCAGATATATTCTCATGTGCATCCTGCAGTGCAGGCAAGTCACACCTCCCCCCTCCCGAAACAGGGCCGGTGGCATGGCCTACGGGTCAACCGGGACCATGTGTCGTTGTAGGCAGTCATCCGCTGAAGAACGCACATTGGATAAATCCCAGTCAATTTGGTGTGTGGAACGTAACATCACACATATTTATTTTTCAAAGCGCTGCTCTTATTTTTTCTGTCTCGCGGTGAGGAAAGAACATCACACCATTGCGAGAACTTTAACGGCCAGGTCATTCTTGAAGTTCGGGTACCAATATAACGAATTAAATTTCTCCGTCATTTTTGTCCACGCCGGGCATCGAACTCAGATGCCCTCATTCCGGAATAAGTCGCTCTCCCAACTGAGCTACGCGGACGTATGCTTTCGCTGCTATCTGCCTTTATCTCATGTGCGTCCTGCGGTGCAGGCACGTCGCAACAGCCATATAAAACCATGGAAACAGCTTTAAGATCATATTTTTGGTTTCACGTGCGCAAGTGGCAAGTATTTTAGGATTTAGTGAGAAATCAGAAGAAAAGTTTTGAGAATTATTCGAAGTCTCTGTATTAAATTTTGATCAATGGCAGTTATTTCTGCTGAAAGTTTAAAGTTCTGAGAAAAGCTGCGAGGTGTATTGCCGTCACTGGAATTTTCACTTCCTTCGGGGGTCGGTTGGTCCACAATCAATCCCATTTTCTTTCTGAAATGTTCGTGCATAAGTTATTATTATTATTTTTCTTTCACTGTAGCCGTTTCTTCTTTTCCTCTGATCTGCCACTTCTTCAGATCCAGCCCATTGAAAATATGGAGTTGGCATTCAAAAGACTTAATCCAGGCATGTAAGGGGGTAAGGCCAACGTTCTATGAGGTAATATCGACTACAACCTTCCCCATCTTGTCTTCATTCATGTATTTGAGAGTGGCATCACAAATATAACAGGTCTGAGAAGAGTCAGTGAGAGCATCGCAGGTTTTGCCATCCACCATTGTAAATAAAAATCCTGACTGTATTATTACCTTTTTAAATAATAATAAATAAAAATGTGTACTGAATTTTTTAATAATAATAAATAATAACAGTTTAATAAGCGTTATGAAAATATAAAAATCACGATTGTTCAGCCTACATATTTAATACGATAAATTTAACTTTCATTAAAAGATTAATGTTGTGATATCGACACATTAAGTTAATATAAATTAAATATAATGGCTACATTTAATGAAATCTGCTTAAATAAACATCTTATTTACGTTTACATGGGGTTTACTGCCCGTCTTTGTCGATTTGGTATGTTACTGATACGACGTCCTGCTGTCGATAAACAGCAAGTCCTGGTTGCGGGAATTTGTTTTACTGTTAATCAGCTTGGAAAAGAAAGGCAAATATCGGAAAAAGGCGCAAGCGGCGCATTTTGCGGTTTAAAGCCCATAAAATTCTCTATAATATACTTGCATTTTACGAATAAGTTCGGACATGTTTTGTTTTTTTAAATAAAGTCACTAGGGCTACGGGTGGCCTAGTTGCCAGCGTTCGTGACTGCCACGGAGAAGACCTCGGGTTCGATCCCAGGCAGGCACGAACGCTCGAACCACTAAATATCGGCCGCGCGTCGGATGGCGACATTAAGCAGTAGTCGGGCCCAGGGTGCTTCCCCCCCGGTAACAAATAAGGGGTCTTCCTTCCCCCTTCTATCTCGTTTCCGTGTCACTTTCCCATCGAGCACTGTAGCCCAAATCTCCTAGCTTCCTATTTCTAAGCGTTGTTTAAGACCTGGGGTCAGACACTTCCTTCCTAAAATTCTCTACATCTAATCTGATCTTTAAAGTCACTTTAAAGTTTATTTTTTCCATAAAGAATGCTAGTTAATAGCATGGACACACAGTTCTAAGCATACGTATAATTATCATATTAAAAGGTTATATTTAACTAAAACATCCAGCAGGAATGAAAGCTTGCATTTGTTCACACTTGCTTGAAGCTCCTAACTAATCGTACAGAGATATGAACCGTCTGACGTCAGTCGCAAGGTCAGGGATCTCAACATTTAACTTTGAGGTTCTGACACGCAGTCATATTTTAGATTAGTGTCGTTTAAAGGTTGAATCGTGATAGGGTAATATGTTTACAATATTACTGAATTACATGATGATTCATAAAGAAGTATACAGTTTCCAGATGCTGTAAAACAGTAACAGTTGAAGACACGGACCACAACTGCGAAGCGTCAGGCAGATGTGCTCATAAAGTTTGCGTCCCACTACTGAGGGAAGTGACGTAGGCGACAGCGCGCGTGTCACGTGACTAGTCAATCAAAATAGCAGCGTCTACAGTGGAGAAGGCGTTTTATGTTCTTTTTTTTTTTTTTTTTGGATTGGAGGTTTAACGACCACCGTGAGCAACTCAATGGGCTATAAGCAGTCGCCCGTCCCTAATTTAGGGTCACTGGTTCCAGGGAAGGGAGAGAGCCAGTGCCGTAAGACAAACACAACATCCATGCCTCACCGGGATTCGAACCCGGACCCCTTTCGGACGAATGATCAGAGGCCAACGCCTTAGACCACTGCGCCACCGGGGCGGCTTTTATGTTCTTGAATTGAGCAAAAGGGAATCTGTAACTGTTGTGTAACGGCATTTTCGACCACGATTCGGAAAAGAACCTCCAACCAGAAAATCTATCTACGATTGTCATAAGAAATTTGAAACTACGGGCTGTTTGTGGAAACTTAAAAGTCCTGGACGACCGCGTGTATCGGGAGAAGTCGTCGATAGTGTTTGCACCGCCATTCAAAGCCCGGGAAAATCAACGCGGAGGGTGAGTCGTGAAGTGCAGATTTCCCAGCCTACTGTCTGGAGAATTTTGAGAAAGAAACTGAAAATGATTCCATACAAAGTGCAGATGCTGCAAAATCTCGCTGACCTTGACAAGACAAAGCGCTTTGAATTTTGTGCCAAAATGCAGCACCGTCTTGAAAATGACTGTTTTTCTGATCACTTAGTTTTCACCTATGAAAACTACGTGTTCTTGTAATTTACGTACCCTGTGGGGGTACGTAAAGGACAAGGTATTCGCCCCTCCCCTTCCTGTTGATCTAGCGGAGCTGAAACAGTGTATCAGAGTCACTAGCACTGCACTTGATTCAGATATCTTACCTCGCGTTTGGGCAGAAATGGATTATCGGCTCGATGTGTGTCGTGTGACTAAGGGTGCACACATAGAACATCTGTAACTGTCTCTAAAATAACTTGAAACATTCCCCTACAATTCTTTTATAGGTAACATGAAATATGTTACATTGTTCTTGTTTCATAGTGCGTTGAAACTGTATACTTCTTTATAAATCACCCTGTATTTTCACTTATTTTTACAAGAGTGACCAAAATGACTTGTCCCGTAGATTCGAGTTTGGGACCACCGTGCACTGATTCCAGGAACGGGAGAGAGCCGGTGCCGTAAGACAAATGCAACATCCATGCCTCACTGGGCTCCGAACCCGGACCCATTTCGGACGAGTCATCAGCAGACTGCACTTAGACCGCTGCGCCACCGGGGACGGCTTCCAAACTTTAAATGCGTTAGTTTTTAGATAACAGTTGGGTAATTAATCTCAAATTTCGATAGCATTGGTCTGTAGAGCACGACAGATTAATAAATTTCACGCTCCAACTGCGTTATTCTGTAGATAACGACTGATTAGTTAATCCCAAGCTTCGAATGCGTTAGTCTTTTTATAATGACTAATTAATTAATCTGAAGCTTAGACTGTGTTACTGTTAGGGCAACGAGTGACTAATAAATTTCAAGCTCTGACTGCGTTAATCTTTAGATAACAACTGTTAATACATATCAAGCTTCTACTGTATTAATCTATAGTTAAAAACGGTTTAACAAATCTCAAGCTCTGACTGCGTTAATATTAAGATAATTACTAAATAATAATTGCCAATGCTAAAAGGAAGTGTATCGTGTTCTCATGTAGATAACGTCTAATTAACAAGCTCTGAGCTCCGACCGCGCATTTCTGTAGTGTACGCATGCGCATTAAATTCCAAGACGAAAGCTTTGATCGTGATAATCGATATAAAGGTACATAGTGAGTCTTCGGCGTCTTTGGTCATCAATATTGGAATACTTACGAAAGGTGCAAATCTAAAAATACGGTATTATTAAGACATATTTTAACACTGCCGTCAACTGTGGCTTAGTTCCTGACTTAAGAAAAGAGTGAGCGACTAACAATGATGGAAAAATTGTTTGCCGCCCCGGTGGCGCAGTGGTCTAAGCGATTGCCTCTGATCATTCGTCCGAACGGGGTCCGGGTTCGAATCCCCCCGGTGAGGCATGGATGTTGTGTTTGTCTTTCGGCACTGGCTCTCTCCCTTCCCTGGAACCAGTGGCGACTGCTTATAGCCCATTGAGTTGCTCACGGTGGTCGTTAAACCTCCAATCAAAAAAAAAAAAAAAATGTTTGTCTAGTATTCTGAGATCCCTAGGTTTAAAACACGAAAGATGATGAATTGGACCATAGAGAACTTTGGATTTCACTGGACTAATATCTCTTTACTTGTTTTCCAACGCATATTTAATAAGAAGATTATGTTTTCATTGAAACTTTTTCTTTCCACAACAAAGAAAGTTACGGGATAAACATATATTTAGCAATAACTGAATTTTTATTGTGAACAACGTGACCCACGATATTAATAGGAGAACTTCCTAATCCGTAATTTGCGTCTTTTCAGTAATACGAACTGTCAAACTGAATTGGTATTTTACTAATGGTCTACATTTGGATACTGAAAGTCATGTTTTACTTTCGGATTATTTAAAGTAGATCTCAAGACCGTTGCATAACAAAATAAATGAAAATGAAAAAAATATATATCACCTCTGTTGCTTTTAGCCTAGTTTGTAAATTCTCGGAAATGTCTTCAGGCTCTTTACTCGATCACGGAGGAAAGTCTGCACTTGCGAAGTCTTGAAACATGACGTCACAGAGACGAGGAGTCCGTCACAGCTTTGGGCCAATCGCAGAAGGGCGCGGGCTCGCCGGTTTGGAGTAATAAGTTCATCCGAAAACACGGTCATGGTATTTCCGAAGAGAATCTCTCTCGTCCCGGTAGCAAATGCCTGCGAAAATTCGGATACAGTGTTACCAACGCAGGAGGAAATTCCTTACACCGGAATGCTATTTCTCTTTAAACGGATTGTGAACATTTCCGATAGTTTGCGAAAAAAAAATTAACGGAAAACATTTGCTATAAATTCGGGAAAGGTAAGTCGCGCAATATTTTGTTTAGAATTTTTATTGATACGCAAAGGAGTATTATGTATTTCATGTTAGACGTCTTGAAATATCTTGGAAATATTTATCAGGTAATATCTTTTATCTTTAAATGTTCCTACACTCCTAAATTTTTTTTTTTTTATATTTGGAATGTTTTCAGAGGAAAGTGCTAAGATATATTGTGTAACTTAAAATTATATATAAAAAAAAGAATCAATATTTTTCCTAGGTGAAAGTTATAAAATTATGCAAGTCTTATGATATATTTAAATACAATTCCTAGTTAAAATTTATATATTTATATATATTCGAATTTAAGGACACTGATAAGTACCTAAGATCAGAAGAAATCGCTGCTTACTATTTCAGTGCAATTGGTTACAGGGAAAGTAGAGATATAGTGAAGCAAAAACAGACGCAAAATTTGCTTTTATATTCAAAAGCGACAAAATCGATAAATGTCACTGAGAAAAACTTAAAAAAATTGTTGAATCAACCAAAAAACTTTGTCGATATGCAGCCAACAAAAATGTTTGTTGAATTTACAAATGTATTTTGCTGAAAATTATTGTTCATTCAACAAAATTTATTGTTATCATGACAAAACGTTTTGTTCATTTAACAAATTGACTATGAAGATTTTTAAGATTTTGTTCGATCGAACAATATGTATTGTTATCGTGATGAAACGTTTAGTTGAATTAACAAAATACAGCCAACGAAATAATTTTGTGTTGCCAACAAAACAATTCCGATGGTGTTTGGCTGAAACAACAAAATAAACCGACAAAACAGCTCAACAAAACTATTTTGTTGTTTCAAACAAACTTTTTTCCTCAGTGATACATTGGAAAGATTTTCGTTAAACCTTTTAACGGCGTTTCTGTAACCGTTTCGGCCAAACGTTTTATATAACGGCCGACAGCTCTTTTGTTATGGTATAGGGAAAGTACCGTCATTAAGAAAGAAGCTAACGATTAAACTTCAATACGAGAGAAAGGAAGTAAAACGAGAGGACTAAACTCTGAAGTACTCAATGCAGATGATCAATAAATACATGTTGATATCAATAAATACAGTGCAATTAGTCCAGTAAATATATTTGTAAAGGGAAGTACTGCAACTTTGAATTTAACGCATAAAAAGTCCACAAAGTGCTATCATGGTATCACTATCTTTCGGGATTTTTTACGAGACCCTTGAGCTATTAAAAATCGATTAACTGAAGAGTAACACCAGAATCACTAAATCACCAAGACCACGATAAGCAAAACCATTCTGTTTTATCTCTTGGGTCATTGGCAACTCAGGTAATGGCACCTTACGGACATGGAACAGAATTGAGTTACAAATTCATCATACGATACCGATATTATACCTGAAACTGACACACCATCCAGGATAAAGAACAATTGTTGCTCCATTATGAATCAAATCAAGTAAGAAGATGGCAGAAAAAATATAAAAAAATAATTCTGTGTATTCAAATTCATCTTTGGTTATTTTTTAAGAAACTTTCAGAACTGCTAAATCGAAGCAGTACAGCTATTACAAACTAAAAACGAGAGCTGATAATGCAATATTCCGGAAGTACCATTTTATTTTATTTTTTCCAATCCAGCGGTACCCAGGGTTGGTGCAGTTGCTTCAATGACAGAATGGTCAGGGGCGTAGACCTCTGGCTAATCATTCCTCCTGGTGTTACGAGCTTGAACCCCGAGTGGTCTACGAAGCTTGTTCCCTTACTTCCTTGGGGACAACGGTCGTAAATTAGAACAAGCATTTTCTGTCAACTTGATAAACTGATAACAGTTACTGTATATCCTTGATTTAAAATCAAAATTTCTTTAGATACTTAAAAAATTAAATTGAAACTGATGCTGTACCAACAATCTGTACCGTAGGCGAAAACGACCCTAAACATATTACTGCTGCAGCTCTTCGTGAATTATAATCATTTATACCTAGCGTTGGGAATGTCCATCCAAAATAAATTAAGTAGACGCCAGGTGAGAAAACGAATATTGGAAATTTTCTCGATGTGTCTTCAAAGAAAAAATATAAAATCTCTATCAACTAGTATTACATCGTTATCTAGAGTTGATGTTCAATTTCTGATGATGCAGATTGGCTTCCGCTTTTGTTGTCGTGGACAGAAATATGACAATACCATATGCACTCTTACTGGGAACTAAGCTGCGTTTCATTGGGGCGCCCCACCTTCTTGCCTTTATTGAGGCAACATGAATACTTTCAATTATAATCACTAACATGAAAGGTGACAGCGAATTTTCGTGTGTAATAAGCACGTCTTTTGAATCCGTTCTAACGCAAATTAAATTTATCAAAGCTATTCAAAATCAATGGAACCTGTATGGAAAACAATAGTGTATGACGGAAGAAACAAGTTTTTCAATAGGGTTTTTAATTCCTCAGATATTGCTGTAAACGGAATTGTGAGCTTACACCCTCTGGTTGCAGACTTGTGCGTTAAGAAAAACATTAATTTATATGAGAAACAATTCGTATCGGAAGCGCTCTCCAACACAGAAATAATTTTTCAAATCGGGCTCTTAGAAACAGAGATATCGACAAAAATAAGATGCGATTTTACGTCCCCTGGTGGGAAAACCATGCATTATTTTAGGAAGAAGTTATTCTCAAAAGGTTTTCCATATGAACTGTGCATATGGATTCTTTCTGCACCGGATGCAGAAATTCTTTCTGCATCCGGCGCAGAAAGAATTTTTCAAATCTAAGATTTAGAAGCAGAGATATAGGGGGAAACGCAATTTACCGCTACGCACTCTAGCGGAAAGTCTAAGAATTACTTGAAAATTTTGAAATTATATGAAAAACATGTCACACTAAAAACACTTTCCAACAAAGAAGAATGTTTTCAAATGGGACTCCTAGAAATAGAGATATTGACGAAAATAAGATGTACAAAATGTTCCGAAAAGGTTTACCGATGTAAGTGGCATCAGTCTACGAAATAATTTTTTCAATCGACATTTTAGAAGCTCAGATTTTATGGCAAATACATCAGAAGCAAAAGTTAACACTTACGCCCCCTGGTGGCCAAAGTATTCTTTACCAAAAATTTGAAATCATATGCAAACGATTTTCCATCAGGAGGTGTATCCGCTGAAGAAAAAAGTTTTCAAATCGGAGTTTTAGAAGAAGAGTTATTGGGAAAAATGTAATTTACTTTTACGCCCCCTAGCGGAAAATCTATGCGTAATTTGAAAAAGTAACTATATCTAAAATACTCTTTGACATAAATGGAATCGATAGATAAAACAATTTTTTCAATTGGATGTTTAGAAGCAAATATGTGGAATAAAACGTATTTTTGAATTCGACATCATCTGCATTATTTACGCCCTCTACCGGCGAAATTGTACATCGTAAAAAAAAAACCGAAATGATGGATCATCATTCGCATATTTCTAGTTTCCCAATGCAAAAAGAATTTTTCAAATCGGACTAATAGTTGCAGAGATATCGTGGGTAAAGACGGGCGGACGGACAAACCGGTAACATAAGCACAATCTTTTTTACGCTTTCCAACCGTAGGTTGAAGAAGCGTATATGCTTCAGCTTTGTCCGTCCGTCAGTCTGTCCGCTCGATAACTGGCGTAAAAATGATTCCATTTCGATGAAATTTTAGTATGTGGTAGGGGACCACCGGGGGACGAACCCTATTGAAAATGGTACAAATGGGGTCAAAGGTCACGACGTAGGAGCGGAATCATTCCATTGCCCTTATGTGTCATAACTTGCGTAAATATGGTTCGATTTCATTGAAAGTTTACTATGTGGTAAGGGACCACCTAGGGACGAAACCTATTGAAAATGGGACAAATGGGGTCAAAGGCCACGACGTAGGAGCGGGATTATTCCATTGCCCTTATGCGACATAACTTGCGTAAATATGGTTCGATTTCAATGAAAGTTTACTATGTGGTAGGAGACCGCCTGGGGACGAACCCTATTCAAAATGGGTGAAGTGGGGTCAAAGGTCAGGACATAAGATCGGAATGCATTCCATTGCCCTTATGCGTCATAACGTGCGTAAAAATGGTTCGATTTCGATGAAATTTCAGTATGTAGTAGTTGACCACCTGGGGACGAACCCTATTGAAAATGGACGAAATGTGGTCAAAGGTCAGGACATAGGATTGCGATCCATTCCATTGCCCTTATCCCATATTATTAAGGTGGACGTCAAGTAATTTTGCTTCCTATACTTCCAATGGAAAAACTTTTGTAAACATTTCCTTCACAATTAATGTGCTCCCAAGGATGAAAATTTGAACATCGATTAAAATAACTTCATATTATAACTTGGAAAACTTAATATTTTCTAAAACATAACCATAATTATATTAAAAATCAATCACTTTTCCTTTGGTGGTGTTGAAACCAGAGAAAAGATGGCGCGACCTGTACTTTGATGACGTCATTGGACAAAAAGTTTTGGATTGCATAATTACGGTTTCGGTTTAGAAAATATTAAGTATTCCAAGTTATGAAATGAAGCTATTTTAATCGATGTTCAAATTTTCATCCTTGTGAACGCATTAATTGTCCAGAAAAAAGATGGCGCGACCTGTATTTTTATGACGTCAGTAGACAAACAAATGTTGAATTGCATAAATATGGTTATGTTTTAGAAAATATTAAGTATTGCAAGTTATAAAATGAAGATATTTTAATCGATGTTCAAATTTTCATCCTTGGGAATGCATTAATTGTGAAGAAACTGTGTACAGAAGTTTTTCCATTGGAAGTATAGGAAGCAAAATTACTTGACGTCCACCTTAAAGTAGCAATTCTTGTATGCATGCATGTACATTTTATTTTGAAAACGGCTCTAAGAATTTTGATGAAAGTCGTTAACCTACCGTTTTCTGGTACTAGAAATCGATTTAGCTTGATCTCGACTTTAGGAGAATTCGTTTAGTGGGTTAAATAACCACCCTGAATTATAACGTTTTTAGTGATGGCGTTCTTCCATTAATGTTACCAATGCTTAGAAATCTTATGACGTCATAATCTCGCCTTTGAGAATGTTGGCGCGCGGTCACGTCATCTGTCTCATTACGTCACGCATTGTGTGTGGATCCTATTAAAGTTTTATGACGTCACACTTGCGGCAAGCAGATGATCGCGATTCCCATCTGCCTCATTACGTCACGCGTTGTGTGCGTATGTCGGACGCAGGATAACTCGCGTAAGAATCGTTCGATTTCGATGAAATTTTAGTATCTGGTAGGGGATCACCTGGGAAGGAACCCTATTTAAAGTGAACAAAATGGGGTCAAAGGTCAGTACATAGGAGCGGGATTCATTCCACTGCTGTTATGCGTCATAACTAACGTAAAAAGGGTTCGATTTCGATGAAATTTTAGTATATGGTAGGGGACCACCTGGCGACAAACCTTATTGAAAATGGGAGAAATGGGGTCAAAGGTCAGGACATAGAAGCGGAATCACTTCCATCGCCATTATGCGTCATAACTTATGTAAAAATGCTTCGATTTGGATGAAATGTTTGTATGTTGTAGTGTCTTGTCTGGGGACGAATTCTATTGAAAATGGGCGAAATGGGGTAAAAGGTTAGGACACAGGAGCGGGATCTATTCCATAGCCCTTATGCATCAAAACTTACGTAAAAATGCTTTGATTGCGACAAAATGTTATCATGTTATTTCGGAGGTATACCAAACCGGTTCTGTTCAATATCATCGAAATGGGATCAAAGGTCAGGGCACAGGACCGAGATTTATTCCACAGCCATTATTCTCATAACTTGAGTAATGATTTCTGGTATGTTGGAAAGCGTATTATAATCAATGCATTGCATGATTTTACTAACCTGTTTTTACAAAATACTTGCTAAAAAAAGTGTGTGTGTGTGTGTGTGTGTGTGTGTGTGTTGGGGGGGGGGGGGGGTATTCATAACCTGAGATGCTCGCTGCTGTCCTTAAGTCCTCCCAAATAAGTTGGTTCATAGCGATTTCTGGTCCAGCAGAGGGAAACGAACTTTTTAATGGGTAGCTTGAATTGTACAGTTTTATTTTCCTTTATTCTGGAATACGAACCGGGATGCAACCGATATGGTAAAAAGCTATGTTGGTTTATCGTTAGTATCAATATTTTACCTCAGGTTGATAAATAAAACCCTAAATGCATGTGATACCGTGCAGTATATACGCTTTATTAGCACGTCTTTTGTAAAAAAGATGGTGCTTATGTTATCGGTTTGTCCGTCCGTCCATCTGTGGACACCGTATCTCTGCTACTAACTAATGGTCAGATTTGAAAAATTCTTTTTGCATTAGGAACCTTGAAATGTCCAAATGATGACCCTTTGTATCGTTTTTTTTTGTCACGATGCACAATTTTGTCGCTAGAGGGCGAAAATGTAGATGGTGTTGAATTCAAAATACATTTTATTCCATACATTTGCTTCTAAACGTCCGACTGAAAAAAATCCTTTGCTTTTCGATTCCATTTACGTCGAAGACTATTTTAGGTATAGTCAGTTTTTTTTAGTTACACATAGGTTTTCCGCTAGGGGACGTAAAAGTAAACTGCGTTTTGCACTATGTCTCAACTCCTGAAACACCGATTTAAAAATTTTTCTTCAGCGGATTCAGATCCCCATGAAAAATCTTTTGCATATATTTTTAATTTTTTGGCAAAAAACGGTTTGGCCACAAGCTGGCGTAAATCGTAACTTCTGTTTCCGATGTATTTGCTACAAAATCTGAGTTTCTAAAATCTCGGTTGAAAAAATTCGTCCGTGGACCGATGCCACTCACGTCGATAAACCATTTCGGAATATTTTCTTCTTAAAATATTGCATGGTTTCTCCTCCAGGAGGCGTAGATGAATATCGCATTTTTGTCAATATCTCTGCTTCTAATGGTCCGATTTAAAAAATTTCCCTTTTATTGGATAGAGTTTCCGGTGCCACATGTTTTTCATATAATTAAAAAATTTCAAATAATACATAGACTTTCCGCTAGAAGGCGTAAAGGTGAATTGCGTTTCCCCCGATATCTCTGCTTCTAAAACTCCGATTTCAAAAATCCTATCTGCAACGGATAGAGCTCCAGATGGGAAATCTTTCATATAATTTCTAATTTTTGGTAAACAATGGTTTGGCCACCACGAAGCGTAAGTTTTGATTTCTGCATCTGTTGTATTTGCAGCAAAATCTGAGCTTCTAAAATCTCGATTGAAAAAAAATCATTTGTGGACCGATACTACTCACGTCGATAAACCTTTTCGGAATATTTTTTTCTTAAAATAATGCATAGTTTTTCCGCCAGGGGGTGTAGATTTATATCTTATTTTTGTCAGTATCTCTACCTCCAAGAGTCCGATTTGAAATTTTTTTCTTTGTTGGATAACGTTTTCGGTGCGAAATGTTTTTCATATAATTTCAAATTTTCAAGTGACTCATAGACTTTCCTCTAGGGGGCGTAAAAGTAAAATGCGTTCCCCCCATATTTCTGCTTCTAAAACTTCGATTTGAAAAATTCTTCCTGTATCGCATACAGCTCCTGGTCGGAAACGTTTTTCATATATCTAATAATTTCTAATATTTGGTAAAGAATGGTTTCTCCACCAGGGGAAAAAAGTGTCAATTTCTGCTTCTGATATATTTGCAGCAAAATATGTGCTCGTGTAAACTCGACCGAAAAAAGTCTTTCCTGGACCAATACCGCTCACATCGGAAAACCTTTTGAGAATACTTTCTTCTTAAAATGATGCATGTGTTTCCCGCCGGAGGACGTATGTAGTTATGTGTTTCGTGCCAGGGGACGTATAAATGATGCATGTGTTATGTGTTTCCCGCCAGAGGACGTATAATGATGCATGTGTTTCCCGTCAGTGGACGTATATCTTATACTTTATTTGTCGATAGCTATGCTTCTAAGAGTCAGATTTGAAAACAATCTTTCTTTGTCGAAGAGCTTTGGTGCCGCGATATGTTTCTCATATAATTTCAAATTTTTCTTAACACACAAATCTGCCACCAGAGCGCGTGAGTTCATTTTCCCGTTTGTAGCAATGTCTGCGGGATTCAAAACCCGATTGAAAAACTTTCTTCGGTCAGATACTACTGTTTTCCACAACGGTTCCATTGATTTTAAATAATTTTGATTAATTTTATTCACCTCAGCAGAACGGATTCAAAAGACTCGCCCATTACACCCGAAAATTCGGATTCATTTTTCTTGTTTTGGCTCTGTTGATGTCAGGCAAGTGAAGCAGAGAGATCCTCACCAAGAAAGGTTTGATCACTTTCAAATGTGTTTTTGATGACAGAAATCATTTGTTATTCTCTTTGAGTGAGACAGGCAGTAGCTCTGGATGTTTTTTTTTAGAAAATTAGAAATATGACACCGAATTTCTTGGATGTAATGAGAACTCCTATCAAATCCTTTCCGATATGGAAAAATATTTCAAAACTGAGTTTTAAAAAATCTAAAAAGAAAAAAGAAGGGACTAGACTTATACCATCCAGGGAAAAACTGAGCATAATTTAAAATGCACAACATGAGCAGGGTCATTCATAGTGAGTAGATCAAGTTACATAAATAAATAAATAAATAAGTAAATAAATAAATAAACTACTCATTTCCACAAGCGCTTAACCATGTGTTAGGAAAACTAACAAATTGTGTACAAAAATATCCTTACAAAGGACGATATCAGTTTAAAGGTATTTTCAAGTCAAACAATTAGAAGAAAAGATATAGAGGAAAACTTAATATAATTTTACGCTCCCCAGCGCAAAAGCGGCGCGTTACTTAAAAAAAAAGAAGAAAGCAAAATGTTTCTCACAATAAAAAGTGACCCCCCCCGGAAATAATAAGAATTTTCTAAGGGATTTTTGGAATCTAATAAACTCTTTCAAGTAGAAATATACGCTGACGCCCTCCGTCGCGTAACTAGCGCCCTGCAAGATTTACGTCAGCACCCCTAAACTCAGTAATTTTCCCAGGATTTCGAACACGAGGGAGATTGCATTTTTCGCGGTGTGTGTGTGTGGTGGTGGTGGGGGGTGGGGGTGGGGGTTGTGGCGGTGTAGGAAGTCAGGGAAAGCGTCAGTAAAAGTAATGGTGGTACCTAGAGCCCCGTAGTTTTAACATTTTAAGTAATAGATTTGACAATACGTGTAATTGCTTTGTCCAAAACTAAAATAAATCACTTGAAGAAATCACCCTCTTACACATGGCAAACCTGCGGCTGCTGTGAATAAATGTTGACGCCTGTCGTGCTCGTAATCATAAGTAACTGACTGTTTTCTCACATCCCGACGGGGAATCCCCCTGTGGTCTCGCGCTTTTCCTCAGCATCGCAGAGAGAGGGCGATTGGAGAGCGATCGTATTATTTACAACCCATTGCAGAGCAATCGTATTACAACCCGAAGTCAAAGATCCAAACACTTTCAATCTGTAGGACATTCAGTGCTTTAAAAGTGAAACTTGGCATTTTTATTTAGGTAAAGCTAAATATCTCTTAAAGCCATAAAGTATTCAAGGGCCTTCGATGCACGATCTTGATTAGAAGAATCCCACACAACACAAATTCAAATTCACCGGCTGAATTTAAACATTTTAATAAGTAACTGAATATATACCTCAAACCATATTACAATAGTGTATGGTTTGAGGTATAAGAACTTTCAGGTTTCCCTAGAATCCATAGTCAGATACATGAACAAAAGAAAAAAGGGAATACGTTTAAATAGAATATGTTACGTTACATGCTATAAACACAAGGTAGACCCTGTATCATATATTATACCTTGTGTCTATATCATGTCACGTAACATTCGCTTTAAACGTATTCCCATTCTTCTTCTGTTTATGTATCTGATGATGGGTTCAAGGGAAACCTGAAAGTTCTTATACCTCAAACTATGTACAATAAAATATTTAAATTTAGCCTATGAATTTGAATTTGTATTGTGTGGGATTCTTCTTATCAAGATCGTGCATCGAAGGCAACTACCTCGATTACTTTATGATTATGGCTGCACGAATTTGAATCTCCTAATATCTTAAAGCAAAATATGAATCTGTGAGTTAATTATTGTGCATGTTCGAATTTCTTCATAAGACTATAACTGGCAGCTGCAGTACGCCCCTTCGTTACCTGCGCCCCCCGCAGCTTCGGGGGCTGCGGGGGTAGTAGTTACGCCACTGGACGCCATCTGGAGGAATAACGTTGAATAATGGAAAGCTAGAAAATGTGCGAAAGTTATTCGTCATAACAAAAGCTATGCTAATGAAAAATAATTTTTCAAATACCTCTTCTGGGAGCAGAAATAGCAAAAAAAAAAAAAAAAAAAAAAAAAAAATTAACATTTTTGTTCTATAGTGGGAAAACTGTGCATTGTTTAAAGAGGAGAATATTCCCAGTTATTATTGTAGCGAATGAAACACCATAAGGGAAAAACTGTTCACTACAATGTTAGAAGCAGAGATACAATTACAAACAGAAATAAACACTAACGCCACCTAGCGCTAGGCTTGTGAATGACGAAAGCCGCACTAGAACATGATGCAAAACGTTTCACAAGGTGAAAGGTATCCGGTGTTAAAATATATTTTTTAAATCCGACGTTTAGAAGCAGCGATATCGAGAAACACATGTTAAATTTTTACGCCAATGACGGGACAACTATGCGATATTTGAGTCAGGAAATGCGTATAAAATGTTTTCGTAGTAAGTAGTTTCTGACTGAGAAAGGGTTTTATCAATCGGATTTTTAAACGCTCAGATATTGATGCAAATGTGCTGTAGAAAGATAGCGAACTTATGCTCTTTAGTGGCAAACTTACGCGTTAAGAAAAATTTTAAACTATACGCAAAACATTCCTCGCTAGAAAAGTTACAGATTTACGGAGAGAAATAAGATACATATCCACGCCTCCTGGCGGGAAAATTGCGTTATTTTAAACAGGAGATATGTCCAAAACGATTTACGTGATGAGCGGAATCTAACCGCAAAAGAATGTATTCAGTCGAGTTTCAGTAGGGCAGATATTGCTGCAAATTCATTGGAAACAGAAATATACACCTACACTGTTGGTAGTAAAACGGCTTTTTTACCAAAAATTAGAAATTATGCGCCGAATTTTACATTCCAGAAACTCCGTCCGACACGAAAAGGAACTCCATCCGATATGAAAAGGAACTCCGTCCGACACGAAAAGGAACTCCATCCGATATGAAAAGGAACTCCGTCCGACACGAAAAGGAACTCCATCCGATATGAAAAGGAACTCCGTCCGACAGGAAATAATAGCACGTCTAGGCACAGATATATCGGACAAATTGCAAATTATCTTTAGTGACGAATCGACAAAACTATGCAGTACTTGAAAAAGAAACTTACCTAAGAAAATGTTTCGTTTTAAATGGTATCGAAGGAAGGAAATAATTTTTTCAGTCAGATATTTAGAAGCAATGCTATGGAATAAAATGTACATTAAATTCAGTAGTGTACGGATTTGCGTCCTTTTGCGACAAAGTTATTCATCGAAAAAGGACCAGAAAGCAAGAATCAAAGCTCTCACATTTACGGCTTCTCAGCTGAAGAAGATTATTTCAAATTGGACTAATAGTTGCAAAATATGGTGCACTCACAGACGGACAAGGTGGTACTGTTAGGAACTGCTGTTTTTCAAAAGACGTGGAGAAATTTATGTTGTTTTGAACATTTGCTTTTTATTTTCACACTAAAAATTTCTCTAAGACTTTCTAGTTCTTGCTATAATAATAAGACTACCTTTAAGAGATTAAGCATTTGAGTGCATTTTTTTAGCACGTCTTTTGTAAAAAAATATCGTGCTTATGTTATCAGTTTGTCCGTCCGTCCGTAGACACGATACCTCTGCAACTAATTCTCTGATTTGAAAAATTCGTTTTGCATTAGGAAGCTTGAAATGTGCGAATGATGACCCCTTATGTTTATTTTTTTACGATGCACAATTTCGCCGCTAGAGGGTGTAAAAGCAGATGGTATCGAATTCAAAATACATTTTGCTCCATATATTTGCTTCTAAGCATCCAATTCAAAAATTATTTTGCCTTTCGACTCCACTCATGGCTAAGATTATTTTAGGTACTGTATAGCCACTTTTTCAAGTTACACATAGATTCTCCACAGAGCAAATAGCTCTGTGCGATAATGGATGATTACAGCACCATCCAACAGCTTTCCAGGCAACCGAAACCGGTCGCAGCTGTAGTGACAGAAGGGACGAAAGTTGACGGTGAAAGCAGTGTCTTTCGAGAAGCAACATTTGAGGCACCGCCTCCTGTTCGAGTTTCTGATGAAAACAAGTGCCACGGAAGCCCAGCAAATGGACTGTGCTGCTTTGGGTGAGGCTGTTGTGTCCTGCAGTACGTGTACGAAGTGATTCCAGCGGTTTAAACAGGGAAAGTGTGATATCCGTGATGCAGAACGTCCGGGACAGCAACAGAAAGTTGACGATGAGGAACTGGAACAACTGTTGGATGCGGATCCTTGTCGCACACAGTCAGAGCTCGCCCAGGAACTCGGAGTAACACGGCAAGCCATTGCAAAGCGTCTGCCCAAGCTTGGACGGATTCACAAGGAGGACCGTTGGTTGCCCCGCCAACTCACAGCTGCGAACAAGTCTAGGCGCTACGATATTGCTGTGTCCTTGCTCTCCAGATTCAAGAAGGAGGATATCCTCGAAGATTTTGATCTGTGATGAGAAGTGGATCCCGTACGATAATCCTAAGCTGCGCAAATCGTGGGTTTAACCAGGTCAGCCTACCACCAGTACAGCCAAACCGAATATCCCTGCCAGGAAGTTGTTGCTGTGCATAAGATGGGATCAGCGCGGTGTCGTACATTATGAGTTGCTCAAACCTGAACGGTCAATGCTGAGCATTATTGTCAGCAACTCATTCGTGTGAGTGACGCAATGGAGGCGAAAAGGCTATACAACGGCAAGGGCAGACAGTCGGCCCTGTTGCTTCAGGATAACGCGCGTCCTCACATCGCGAAAACGACTTTAAACACGATCACCGACCTGGGATGGGAGATTTTGTCTCATCCGGCGTATTCTCCAGACTTCGCCCCGTCGGATTATCACCTCTTTCGCTCCCTGCAGCTTCACCTGAGTCATATGCACTTCCCTTCTGTCGAGGAGGTCCACACGAATATTGATGACTTTATCAACTCGAAACAGCCCTCTTTTTTTCCGCAGTGGCATTCGGCAGCTCCCTGACCGATGGCTCAAATGTATCCAACACGACGGAGATTATTTCCCTGATTAGATCCGTATTCGATTTGCTATAATTTCTTGTCAACGTGTCGTGCCTGTGGCCGAGAATTAAATTGCACACCTAATACATCCGAAAATTTGGTGTGTCTTTCTTGTTTTAATTTTGCGCTGCGACATTTATTCGTCTAATGGCTGCGGACAGACATTTCTTTCACGATAAAAATTTTTGTGTGGGTTCGTTTTCAGCTTGTAGATCTGGCTCTTTTATTTTTCTCTTTTGTTTCTTTGAAATTCATTAAATCTTCATTAGCGGGTCCTCCACAACATGCTCATCTATGACTTCCTTTTGAATATCAAGAATAGTAAATTCGTTTTCACTATCTTTCCTGGAATTACTTTTTTTCTCTGTTATTACTATTATCCTTACTAGTATTTATTCCCTCAGTGCACAAATAGTTCCTTCATTGACCTTTAAAATGGAAACATTTACTAAGAAGGATCGGCCTGGATCGCGAGCTATCTACAAAACTCTTTTACAACTTCTAAACTGTTGTTTTTAATACAATGCCGGAAAGTGAAAAAAGAACACAAAGAAGGAATTGGCGAACGATCATGAATTTTACATATGTTAACGGGGTCCAGTTTACGTAGGTGTGTTGTTAATTTTGGGACCAACCGGTCAACGCTTACGCCCCAGCACAGCATATTATGCAAATTATCGTCGGTGGTATTTAAGGAGTACCGCGAAGTGAAAGTAATCAGTCGTCGGCGTACGGACACGTGCGAAGACCCTGAAGAAGCTGCATTGCCTGCGGACATGGAAGACGTGTACGATTTCAGCAGTTATCGGACTTTGAGTGAGGTCGTCTAGTCGGACTCCGCGAGGCCGAGTGGTCGTATCGTCGTATTGCGGAAGGAATTAGACGGAAAATAACGGTGGTGGTACGATGGTGGCGTAGATGGTCCGAGGAATATTCCCATGCGGAAAAACGTGGAACCGGGAGTCACAGACGGACTGATGAGCGGACTGATCGACGCATAAGAAGAGCGGCGTTGTCAAGCAGAACATCCACTGCGACGCAAATCCGAGCTGCCGTTGCACCTGAGGTGACTGTGCGAACAATCCGCAACCGTCTACTGGATACAGGACTACGTGCACGTGTACCTCTGGCATGTGTACCTCTGACTCCAGCCCACCGTCAGGAGCGGCTGCAGTGGTGTCGCCAACGTCTGCACTGAAGAACGCAATAGCGATCTGTCGTGTTCAGCAGGGAAAGCAGATTCTGCTTGAGAGCCTCTGATGGCCGTATGCATGTTCGCAGACGCACCTGGTCTCTTGGTGTGGGGAGCGATCAGCTATCACTCCCGTACACAACTAGTGTTTGTACCGGGTACGTTAAACAGCACCTCCTACTTCAACAACATCATTCAGCCCGTTGTTGTGCCATTTGTAAGGTCGGTCCATCGTGGTGTTTTCCAGCAAGATAACACACGCCCACACACGGCACATGCAACGCAACATGAACTTCAGGGTGTGAGACAACTTCCATGGCCTGCAGGCTCACCGGATTTGTCCTCCATTGAGCACGTGTGGGATTTTATGGGACAACGACTTATCCGGTCTCCACGGCCAGCCACGACCATTCCCGATTTACGCGTCTAGGTTGAGGATGCTTGGAACTCAATACCCCAAACTTACATCCAACATCTGTACGACAGACTCCATCCCAGAATTGCACAGTGTGACGCAGTTCATGGCGGTTCAACCTCGTACTAATCATGTTACATGGAAATGTTATTTTTCAGTTTACAAGCAAACAGAGCTGTATTTTGCCATAATGTTTTGATCGCGTTATCCTCTGTATTCTGTTATTATGCTGTATAAATTGCGTTGGTATCAGACGTCTCCTTCTTGGTGTCCTTTTTTCACTTTCCGCCAGTGTATTTGCATCTAAATTTATTGGCTTTATTTTTCTTTTATCATTCTCTTTACCATTTTCGTTTTCCTATTTTATCGCCATGTTGGGAAAAAATGAAGCCCAAATAGTAAGCTGACGGAAACAAAAACGAACCAGCAGCATAGACGATGCGTTAACATCAGAGAATCGTGTGACGACTAGAACGAATACGCTTCCCATCTCCTAATCTCATTTTTACTGACTGTATTGTGGTAAGTACGGGAGGTCGCAACTCGACACTACCGCACTGAGAAAAACGTTTTGTTGAATTTGCAAAATTATTTTGTTGAAAATTGTTGTTGATTTAACAAAATGTATTGTTATCACCACAAAACATTTTGTTCATTTAGCAAAATGATTAGGTCGATTTTTGGGAATTTGTTTCATCCAACAAAACATATTGTTATCATGACAATATGTTTTGTTGGATGAAACAAATTCCCAAAAATCGACCTAATCATTTTGTTAAATGAACAAAATGTTTTGTGGTGATAACAATACATTTTGTTAAATCAACAACAATTTTCAACAAAACAATTTTGTTAAATCAACAACAATTTTCAACAAAACAATTTTGGAAATTCAACTAAAATTTTTGTTGACTGTATATCGCCAAAATGTTTTGTTCATTCAACAAAATTTTTGTTGAATTAAAATTTTTGTTGAATTAGCTTTTGTACATTGTTTTCAGCATCGCATTATTTTACCTATGAAATCGTCAATATTTGCACTCTTATCGTTGTGGCTCAAATTCTTTCAGTGATTCCTTATCACAAGAAATTCATACATGGCATTTCTTTACATAGATGGTAAAAAGGATTTTTCATGGGGCAGAAAAATACTCGGGATTACGTTCGAGTAAAACCTACAGTAACTGAAAGATCTAACAAAAATACCAGCCCTTCTGGAATCTAAGTTCTATGCTTATGATGGTAATATCGGAGAAAATATCTGGGTTTAATATACAAAAGTTTTTGTGAGGATTTGATTGTTTTGAGGATCAGGCTCAAAGTGCGATATGACGCACTAGCTGCAGGAAGTGAATTTAAATTCTCTTCAACAGACAGGCAACAAAATCTGAAAGAACATATGAGGTCAAATCTGCAGCTTGGGATTGAAATTGAAACACTTTGAACAAAGTACTACATAAGAGATAATACCCACTTTCGCAAATTATTGGATTGATGCGAATGAAATGTTCGGCAAAGGACCAGCACATGTGGACAGCAAGAACGGAAAGGTAGGGCAACTTACCTGGGCAAAATAATCCTCCTCGTCATCGATACATAACTGTCATCTGTCCGGCAAGGCCATGATCCCGGAAAGAAAAAATGTCTTGTGGCTGGGATCCGAAGAAGTCATCAACTGCACGTTGAACCCTCTCGTGAACTGTTTCCCGGACAGGAAGTCATCCAGGCGTCAAAACAGAGGATAGTCTGTCGAGACAAGTCTGGGGAATAGACAGGATGAAGCAGTGCTTCATAGCCCAAGGCACTTAGTGTCAGTATCGTTCGTTGTGCGACATGAGGGCGGTGCATTATCCTGGAGCAGAAGAACACACGTCTGTTGACCAAAGCCGGTTGCTTCTGCTGCAATTTCCACAGCACAATAGCGTTAGCAGTGATGGTTGGGCCTCTTAGCAAGAAACTCCGATGAATTATCCCGGCTGTGGACCACCAGACTAGGAGCATCATCTTCTTGGTGTGTAGGGCTGGTTTAGGATGCTTTCCAGCACGCTGTGCCTTGCTTAACCATTGGGCAGATCGCTTCCGATTATCATAAAGTACCTACTTCTCGTGGCAGGTGACGATTCGATGCAGTAGAGGTTCCTGTTTATTCTTGCCAAGCAGCGACGTGCAGACTTATAAACACCTAGTCGTGTTGGCTGTTGCTAACTAATGCGGCAAGCACATGTCCAGTTTCTTTTTGCCTTACCCAGCGCAGTCAGCCGCCAAACAGCTGTCGTGTAGTGGGCCCCTTTCTCCGCCGCTATATCACGACACATTTTCAAGGGGCCGCTTCAATCACACGTAACAGAACATCGTGAGAAACAGCAACAGGTAGGTGACCACGTGCTTTCCTTTGCAGGTCCGTATATCGGTTTCGAAGCTTCACAAACCATCGTCGAATGGTTCGTTCTTTGGCTGTAGTCTCCTCAAGAGCTTTGTTAACGCTACCAGCAGCAATTCCCTCAAAATGGCCCAGTTTAAATTCATACAGGAAGATGACTCTCAAATCCAGCGTCTGCACGTTTCCTTTGCAAGCCACGTTACGTCCAAACAAACCACGCCTGAACCTTGTTCTTCACACACGTGCTAGATATTTATAGTAACTCTGTGACGTAATACGCGCAACCCCTGTGGGTGGTTCCATTCCACTATGGTGGGGGCCTGTCTCCACTGCTCGTTCGCGCTGGACATATCATTCGCACCAACCCAATAAATCGCAGATAAAAGACTGATACATTAATTGGGCATAGAGTACGATTTAAGGTTCTGAGTGAAATCGCGTACGAAATGGGAGTTCGAAATTCAGAATCATGTGCAAATTACAAATAAAGGAGTAGGATCAGTGTCATGAAAGTCTGAGATATCAGAAGATAAAAAGCAGGGCTGAAGTTCGTTTACAAAGTTCAACTAGAAGAACAAGCTCCACTAAACAGCAGGATTAAGTGAGGGTCATAAAAATATCTACAAGGAAATGCTGATGAGGTTTTAGCTTTCAAACTTTTCTTTTTTCCCGACAAATGAAACAGGATACATGGAAACATATACCTTGCAATATATTTTGACCAATTTTAATCCCTTTCAGACATAAATAATCATTTCATTTTCAGGTCTGAAGTAAAGATGACGTCCTCCAAACTAGGGTTTACAACGAAAGTGATCATAGAAGTAATTAATTTCCTGCTCCTGAAGTGGAAAAGAGCAAAATAAATCCATAGTGAAATATCAGAGACAATATGTAATTAGTGACTTTTCTATTGCACAGTTAAAAAACTTAGTTGCCAAATGGATGTCGACAGCATGATTTAGGAATATCAAATATTTTCTGCAAAATCATAACGAAGATTCTGGGGATTCTTCTGAGCGTGTCAGATTCATCATTCCAAAGGTGCTGGCTGGGCATGACGAACCTTCCGGCCAAAGGAGGGCCGAATTGCCTAACTATGAATCAGCTAAGACAATATTGTAGTACTTTCAGCAGGATACGGACAGTTTCTTGGCTGCTTTGGTAATCATGGATGAAGCCTGGATACATCTGTATGAACTGCAGTCGAAGGACCAATCCAAAGAATAGAGACAGAGAGTTTACTCTCGACCAAGGAAGTTTCGAGTGCAGAAGTCTGCAGCAAACGTGATGGTGTCTGTGTTCTGGGGCTAGGACGGAGTAGTGCTAGTGAACTACCTGGAAAATTTTGCCATCATCATACATGTTATACATTTCTTCTAGAAAAATTGAAGCAGAAACAGTAGTCAAAAATCGGAAAAATTGTGAAAATTGGCTGCAGCTTTTGCAAGTCCCACACTGTTTTAATCACACAGACAAAGTTCCATGAAATTGTCTTTCAGCTGTTGAAACATCCTGCTTACTCACCAAATTTTGCACCATCTGATTATCGTTTGCCCAATAAATTGAAGAATTATTTTAAAGGAACAAAATTTCAGTCCAATTCCATTTTCCGATCCGCTGTTGATGCATGGTACAAGCACGACCATGACATTTTGATTTGGCATCTTAAAGAAGCTTAGGCATGGTTGTTAGACGTGTGTTGACTGGAAGGCAACTATGTAGAATAATGTATTGAAACTATTCCTCTGGCTCCATTATTTCTATGAAAAGCCAAATAATTATTAGAACCCCTCGTATACGATAAATTACTGCTTATAGGATCATGTAACAGAACGTACAGAATTGAATTCAGCATTGAGTAAAGATAGGCAAGGTAAAATATGCTCCACACTGGGTACAAAACATGAGAAAGAGGACTGAGTTAAAGACAATAAAATACAAGACAGGACTAGAAACAAAATTGTGCACTAAGAAAAACGTTTTGTTAATTCAACAAAACGTTTTGTCGATATACAATCAATAAAAAGTTTTTTTGAATTTGCAAAATTATTTTGATGAAAATTATTGTTGATTTAACAAAATTTATTGTTATCACAACAAAAGGTTTTGTTCATTTAACAAAACGATTAGGTCGATTTTGGGGAATTTGTTTGATCCAACAAAAAGCATATTGTAATCATGACAAAATGTTTTGTTGAAGCAACAAAACATTTTGTCATGATAACAATGTTTTGTTGGATCAAATAAATTCCCAAAAATCGACCTAATCATTTTATTAAATGAACAAAACGGTTTGTCGTGATAACAATAAAGTTGGTTAAATCAACAATAATTTTCAACAAAATAGTTTTTCAAATTAAACAAAAAGTTTTGTTGACTGTATATAGACAAAATCTTTTGTTGATTCAACAAAGTTTTTGTTGAATTAACAAAACGCTTTTCTCAGTGTGGGAGGAAAAGTGTAAAGAATAATGTATTATGTTACAAAAAAAATCCAAATACCAACAAAATTATTTATAGATTTTCTGCGTTTTAAACCTAACAAGCAGGGACTTTACAAGTTAATTCCAAAAGGGCATTAAAAATAAGCAGTGTTTGTGAAACTAAACAAATCTTGTCAGAATTTTGGCATTTTGCGCATTTTGGTAATTTATCGTTTTCTCGAAGCGCAAAAAAGGGTAATAAATTGCACTGATGTTGTTGTGTATAGTAATTTCCGTTTATTAGGACATATTTTCCACAGCTTGTTCTGGTGAGACTAAAATCTTAACTTCTCACAAAATTGAAAACATGCTTTCTCAGAAACCCTGCAACATATGATAAATATTCTATAAGAGTTAGCAATTGACACTAATTAAGCTGCCATTAATTTAGTATATAAAAAATTATAATAATCTATCGTACTTCTGTATATAGGTGATCAATACATAAACCAATGCAAATTGATAGACATTCGAACGGAGAAAATGCAGTTATGAAGCAATCAGCGAAGAAAAATATAACAAAGCTCATGTCATTCAAAAGTAAAACGGACGAAACGGCAGTTCATCTGGAGCATACATTTTTTAATCAACAAAAAGCTGTAAAGTGCAAAGAGAGTACGCTATTACTATATTTTTATTTATCTTGTCTTACACGTGTATTATCTTCTTTTCAGGAAAAATCTTAGGATGGCTCCAAATTCTCTGTCTGCAGTAGCTGAACCAGTAGAGCATCAAATAAAGGAAAAACCTCATTACCGAACTCAAATAGTTTGGTTCAACGTTGCGCTTTTTGCGTATCTTCATTTAAGTTGTCTATATGGCTTTTACTTAGGATTCACATCAGCACATATTAAAACAGCCATTTTTAGTAAGTAAACATTTATATATACATTTTGTCCCGTCTAATTGTTACCTTTTCCTATATCTTCTTGTAAAAGATGTTCTTAAAAATGTTATCAGTTTGCCAAAATTAGTGATAATTATGATTTTTGTAAGATTTAAGTCAATCTGACGCCCGCGGTCTTTTTGGGACTAATTTGCTTGTCTTAAGAATACAAAGTAGCAAAAACCGTCACATGACAAATACGTGTACAAATGTACACTGAAATGACAGTTTATTATACAGATACCCTCCTAATAATGTGTAGGAAAACCTATCGCTCCCACAACAGTAGCAAAGCGTCGTGGTATGAGAATGTACGATGTGATGGAAAAGTTCGGGCGGTATTGAGGCCATGATTGCCGAACATCTGTGCATAGAGCTCCAGAAGTTTCGGATGATGCATTACGAGTTATGATGTATCGCTTCCATTTATTCTCACGAATGCTCGATTGGGTTCAGATCTGGAGAAAGAGAAGTCCATTCGAAGGTTGCGAACACTCTGGAATGCTTTAACAACCAGTCCTTCGCTAAATGATAGTGATGCCAATGGTGTTGTCTTGCTGAAAGAAAACAACCTACTGCTGGAAATGGATAAACATGAACATGTGTAGGTGGTGGTAGAGTACGTCGACATAGCCTTGGGTAGAGATGGTGGCCTCAGTCGGTAAAGGGGACGCCAAAGAGAGACCCATGTAAACATTACAAAGAACATTACACTTTCTCCATCGGCCTATAACTTCCTGACTTAACAGTTTTGGTGCATACACACTCACACACTCGCCCATTGGAGTGCTGTAGTTAGACCTGCTATTCGAAGAAGCAATCAATCCATTTCCAGTCATCAAGGATCAAAGGACATCTCAAGGCTTCCAGGGGCAAAGATATTTTCAGTTTTCGAGGGGGCAAAGGCACGTTCAGTTTTCCAGGGTCCAGTAGCGTTTCCAGTCTTCTTCAATCCAGTGATATCTCAATCCATTCACGACCCGGTGGGGTTTCCAATCAATCACGGTCCAGTCTTTTAGAGTACAGTGTCGTTTCAAGTTTTCCAGGGTCCAGTAACGTTTCCAGTCTTCTTTGATCCAGTGGCATCTCCACTCATCCAAGATCAGGTGGGGTTTCCAGTCAATCACGGTCGAGTGACGTTTCCAGTCTTCTAAGGTCCAGTGGCGTTTCTAATCTTCAAGGGTACAGTGGCATTTACAATCTTCCACAGTACAGTGGCATTTCCAGTCGTATGAAGTGCAGCGCCATTTCCACTCATTTAATACCCAGTGGGGTTTTGAGTCATCCACGGTCGAGAGACATTTCCAGTCTTCAAGGGTCCAGTGGTGCTTCTAGTCTCTACGGTGCAGTCACGTTTCCAGTCTTCCAGGGTCCAATGGCGTTTCTCTTCTTCTACGATGCATGGCATCCCAACTCATCCACGATTCTGTGGAATTTCAAGTCATCGACGGTCAAGTGACTTTTCTAATCTTTTAGGTGCAGTAGCGTTTCTAGTCTTCAAGTGTCCAGTGGCAATTCCAGTCTACTCTTGTCTTCTGGCATCTTCACTCATCCATGACCTAGTGAGGTTTTTAGTCTTTCATGGTCAAGTGGCATTTCCAATCTTCTAAGGTCCAGTAGCGTTTCCAGTCTTCTAGGGTGCAGCTTAGTTTGCAGTTTTCTGCAATGCAATGGAATCTCTACCCATCCACGACCCAGTGGGGTTTCCAGTCATCCATGGTACGTGACGTTTTCTGTTGTGTGTTTTCCAGTGGTATCTCCCCCTCTCCAGGACCTAGTGGGGATTTCAGTCATCCACGATCAAGAGAAATTTCTAGTATTCTAGAGTCTAGTGTCGTGTTCAGTCTTTTAGGGTTTAGTGGCGTTTCCAGTCTCCTACGCTTCAGTGGCGAAATCTGCATTACTGGAACACGGGGATGAGTTGGTGGAGGCTTGCAGATGGCCACGGTCAGTATAATAAATTGTGCTTTCAGTTTACTGTAATGGAGGCGCTTTGAAACCTATCTGGCCAAGGGGTGGAAGTTTTCCAAACAGTACAGAATAGTCTCATCCATCTGACCGCTGGCCTAACAAAGTTTTGCGGCCCGCAAATGTAAAATAAACCAAATATCATTTCTGGCTGAAAAGAGAAAGAATCAAATCTGAAATGTTACACAGCATTGTACACCTAAATGCATCATGTTGACTTTACTGGGGCTAGCAAATGCAGAGAGCAAGGTAACGAAAGTAATGAATTTAATTGGTGGCACGCGCGCGGAAACCATGCTCTTACGCTTACAAAATTCAAACAGACTTTAGATGAACTTGATGCCGAATATGGTGACTTACTTCTGCCCAACTGAATTCGTTGGTTGAAAGCTGAAAAATATGTAGGGACATTTTCCAACTTCGAAAGAGCTTTATCTCTTTTTCTTGGAAGGAATAAAATGTGATACTGATGTAACTCAAAAAGTCTTAGTGATGTAGCTTTTCTTAGCTCACTAGCTTTCTTATCTGACATCACGCAGCATTTAAATGCTTTATATATTGCTGTTCAAGGTAATGAACAATATATCTGCAATTTTAATAGTCATATAGCTGGTTTTCGAAACAAGCGATCGTTGTTAAAACCAAATATAGAATGAAAGAGTTTCACTCACTTTGAATCCTGCAGGTAGTTTTTTGAGGAAGGCACACCTGATGGAACTACAAATTTTAAAGTACTTGTTTCTCAGCTCAGCACTCTTATTAATAATTTTTATGACAGGTAAAAACAATTTGATAAACTCAAACCAAACATACATCTGTTCAGCATTCCACTGAATGTTGGCACTAAAAGCACAAACCCCATTTATTAAATGGAATTATGTGAACTTCAAGCGGATGAATTTATTAGAACTCATTCAGAGACTAAAACAGAACGAACTGTTTAAAATGTCTTCAATGAGAAATAACCAAACATATGTGATTTCGGACTAAAAGTTATTTCAATATTTGGAAGTACATACACATGCCAGAGAACATTTCTTGACATAAAATTCATAAAATGAAAACATAGGCACAGTGGAAATTACTATACTTTGAAAAATTACTTTGAGTTTCAAAGAGAAGCATTGACATCGACATGCAACAACGTTTAGTGAAGTTTTATAGTCCACAGTGGTCTCATGAAATGTAACATTTAATTTTTTTTTTATTTTCAGCTCTTCTAATATTAATTAAAAGAGCTTAAAGGTTTGATAAATTAAGCAGGACATCTTTATATTTATATCATTGCATAAATATTTTTAAATATGTATGAAATGGAGATGCGGCCCGCCATCCAATTCCTTTAAAAACCTCGGCCTGGGACTGTTAAGAAGTTGAAGAGCACTAATATAGAACACAATAGTAATCATAACACACAGTTCCTATTCTCTCTAGGCAAATTCAGAAGAAGGATCGGAGTAAGACATGTTGAATGAAAATTATTCTCTCTCTCTCTCTCTCTCTCTTACACACACAGACACTAGTCACTCGTATGAAACACACAATCACATTCACTTTAGGAACACGTAAGGCCCTTAAGGCTACAAACCTGTCAAAGGAAAAGAGGGAAAAACTGAACAAGCTAAAAAAGAGAAAGAGGAAGGCGCTCGACTAACTTGCAGCAGGTAAGATATCTTGTTAGTTCTACCGCCAAAATTAATGAACAAAAACCTTTACCAAAGCTATTATTTCTTTACGATTTTAATCAATATATAAAGTGCATCTCTGTTTGTAGAATTATGAATTAAGATTGAAAATTAATCAAATTCTAAGCTTAAGCACTCAAAAATGTGATTCACTAACAAATTACATACTATTATATTTGTCCACTTGAGATTATAACTTATGACGAAAAACTTCATAAACAGAAAGGGAACCAGTTTTTTAAACATTTGGCATTATAACGAAGTAAATTTCTCCGTCATTTTTGTCCACGCCGGGCATCGAACCCGGGTCCTCTCATTCCGGAATTAGTCGCTCTCCCAACTGAGCTACGCGTACGTATGCTCTCGCTGCTATCTGCTTTTATCTCATGTGCGTCCTGCGTGGTAGGTACGTCACAGTTTATAAAATGTTAATATGTATTTATACTTTTTAATCAACTTTGATGAAATACTGAAAAGCTTTTACTTTATTTTCGTGGATATTATTGTTTTCCAGGGTTTAGGAAAGATAACAGTTAAATATGGAAATATCAATAGTACCGACGGTGAACCTGTGACTAGAGCTCAGCCCTCCATTCTAGTCCTTTATTCTCTGCTCCATGACCCAAGGAATAATGAGAAAGAAGTAGTCCCACTGACACGAACATCATGCCACTAAACGGAAACAACGAAGTCAAATAATTCTTTCCTTTCTAGGTTCGCAGTTGCTGTTATAGCACTTTTAGTAGATAACAGTCAGAAAGGACTAATATCAGTCATTTACCTTGAATAAAAAAGCTAAGAGGAACGCAACGTTTTCTGATGCGTAGGTTCACTCTTTCCACCCGCGTTCGGTCTACTTCGTATACACCGAATGTATACATTCGAGCTGCTTTCAGCCCATTTGGCTAACCTCGAGTTAAATAGTTTCAGCCGGTTAAAGGGTTAATAAGGACAGGCATTTTGTAGAAAATATCTTTCTCAGAAAGAAGATTTAAGACTTTTTCAAGCGATATGCATACTTTTGGTGGTTTGACTATTTCTTTAAGAGCGACCTACCATTAATTCAATGGGGAACAAAAAACATTTTTTTCATGGTGTCTGGAATTTTTGACCCGATTCTGGGTATTTTGTGCCGCTGATTCTGGAAATGGTATCCATTTTGCTATAGCAGCTCTAGGTTTTGAGGTATTGTTGGCGTTATCACCGATTATTACTTTATTTTCCCGCCAACATTTGTTACCTCTTTGTATACATACCTTTGAATTTTTTGTTGCTCTTCGTGTTTGCGTGTGTACGTTACATGTTCAGACGTGTTTTATTTCTGTTTCAGGCGTTGACATGGACTCATCACGCAGAAAATGTGTCAATCATCTGGATGGTTTTTGTTACCTTTGCGGAGAGTACACGTTCGCTCAACAGATACAAGATATAACAGACTTCTTGAAAAGATCTTCTTTTTCCTACTTCACTGTAAAACTATAGGGGGCCAAGATAAGCCTTGGGCACCGTGTACAGAGCACTTGCACGTGTGCAAAAACCAAAACATGTACAGAGCACCTGCGACAGTGGACGAATGGGAAAAGGAAGTGCATGCAGTTTGGTATGCCAATGGTATGGCGCGAACAAAGCAACAACAGTGATGACTGTTACTTTTTGTCTGGTGAATATAAAGGGCATCAATGGAAAGAACCCAAATAATTGGATGTATCCTGATCTAGCTTCCGCTAAACGCCCTGTTCCACATTCAGAAGAGATACCTGTCCCAACATGTAGCAGACTTTCAGAGCTCTCCGAAAAGTCGGATGAATCGGCTGGTGAGAAACAAAGCTATGCTGAGCAACATGATAGTGATTTCCAAAGACCTTCATCAGCTGCATCAGGTTTCAGTCAAACGGAATTGAATGACCTTATAAGGGACCTAAGTTTTCCAAAGAAGACTGCTGAATTGTTAGCTTCTAGGCAGGCAGAAAACAATTTACTGTATGGGGAAGAAAAACGCAGTGTATCGCAACAGACAAGAAGAGTTTCTACCATTCTTCATAAAAAAGAACGAATTCGTTTTCTGCAGCAATGTGCCAGGATTGCTGATGGAATTGGGCGTACGGGAATACACTCCCAGTGAATGACAGTTATTCATGGATAGCTCCAAACGCAGCCTCAAATATGTACTTCTACATAACGGGGGCAGACACATATCAATCCCAATCCGTCACTAAGTTGGTATGCGGGAAAGATCGGGCGACAATAGCCATAGTCCTAGAGAAAATAGCATACCGCGATCACCAATGCGTCATCTGCGTGGATTTGAAGATGGTGAATTTTCTCCTCGGGCAGCAGGCTGGGTACCCCAAGTACCTGTGCTTTGTATATCTGTGGGACAGTAGAGCTAAAGATCAACACTGGGTGAGAAGACAGTTTCCTGTGAGAGCAGACATGGTATCTGGAGAGAAAAATATCATCATAGAACCTTTGGTGGACGGAGAAAAGATCATATTGCCACCATTGCGCATCAAACTTGGTTTGATAAAACAATCTGTAAAGTCACTTAAGAGAGATGGAATGTATTTCGGCTACATATGTAGCAAATTTCCAGAGTTGAGCATGGAGAGAATAAAAGCAGGTATATTGGATGGGCCACAAATCCGGGAACTCATAAAAGACCAGCGTTTCCAAGACTCAATGGACATATTCAGGCATGTGCATGGTAGTCATTTTGTTTGTATGGTTGTACATAATTTTCTTGGGATCCATAAGTCCGCTAACTACCGTGAACTCGTGGAGAATATGCTTACTGCGTTTTGTACACTTGGGTGTAACATGAACATCAAATTGCACTACCTCCACAGTCATTTGGATCGATTTGAACACTGTCTTGGTGATATCAGCGATGAACAAGGGGAGCGATTTCATTAGGAAATAAGGGCCATGGAAGAACGGTACCGTGAACGATGGGATACGCATATGATGGCGGACTATTGTTGGAACATCCACCGCGAATGCCCAGGAACATCGCATGGCAGGAAATCACAGAAACGCGGGTTCAGCAGCATGTCTCAATGATGAAACTTGTGTGTTGTTGTTCGTGTTCTAGGCTTCTCAGGATTTCTATGCATATTGCATATGGTGAGAAGCAGATCTTATGGACAAAAACTAATGATATTTTTGGAATCTATGTCCCCAAAACATTCCAAAATGGGTCTAACTTCTTAGGCAACAAAAATTGTGTTCCCCAAGGATCCACGTTTTAATAATGCTATGCTTCGTTGGTTTGGCTGCTTTTGTTGCACCAATTACGAATGAAAAAAAAATTCTTTTAATGTGCATGGGATACATGTAACGTACCTACCTCAGAGACGTCGTACATATCAAGACGGCAAAATAGCAGCGATAAACTCCGGCGGTGTAGCTTAATTGGGAAAGCATTAGGATCCGGAGCAAAAAGGATGCGGGTTCGATATACGCCACTGGTGAATGGCTTTTGTACAATACACATCTATAGTCAAGTCGAAGTACCACTAAATATAAAACGTAATGAATCTGTGTGATCTGTTGGTATACATTGTCATAAAGGGGTTGAATATGTTAGCCTCATACAATATTTATGGGAATTAAGCATATATTTTTAAGTTCGAAATTCCGGTGTCTGAATAGTCAGAGGTACGGTTTAGTGTCCAATTTTTAGAGGTAGGATTAGGAACAATGTTCCGTTAAGCCCTGACCTTTTTAGGAACTAGGAACTGTACATTAGAACGGGAAACTTCTAATAGCCTTAATTTCTGTAGTTATATCAGTGAAACAGAAGTGAGTATAAAAGTACAGGTAAAAGTGGAAGCTGAAAATCAGTTTTCTCGGAAACGAACAGTGCTTTAAATACTGAAAGATTACAATTAAAAAAACATTCTGATCATTTTTTATGTTGATATTGAACTATATAATTAAAAATTGATACATTATCTTTCGCAGCTTATGTATTCGCTGTCGTTGGAGGACTTGGAATTACAGCAGGATGCCATAGGCTATGGTCACACAGATCGTACAAGGCAAGATTACCCCTAAGAATGCTGCTGTGTGCACTGAGCAGCATCGCAGCGCAGGTATGTTGCAAATTGTTTTTTTCTTTCTTATCAGCAAGGTATGTTACAAATTGTTTGTTTCTTTCTTATCAGCACGTCTTTTGAATAAAAATATGTGGCTGCATTGTTGCGCCAATCTAATAAGATTAAAAAAATGAAGAAAAAGAAAGAACAAGAAAGATGGCTCGAATTTTCGGGTGTAATGAGCATGTCCCTTGAATCCGTTTTAAGGCGAATTAAATTTATCAAAGCTATTGAAAGTCAATGGAACCGGTATGGAAAATCGTAGTACCTTGCCGAAAAAGAAGTGTTTCAATGGGGCTTTTAATCCCGCCGACACTGCTGTAAACGGAATCATGAACTTACGCCCTATGATGGCAAACTTGTGCATCAAGAAAAATTGAAATTATATGAGAAACATTTCGCAGCGAAAGCGCTCTCCAAAAAAGGAAGAATTTTTCAAATCAGACTCTTAAAAGCAGAGATGTCGACAAATGTAACACACACATCAACGCCTCCTGGCGAGAAAACCATGCATTTTTTTAAGAAGAAAGTATTCTTTAAAGATTTCTCGATGTGAGCGGTATCCGTACAGGAAATAATTTTTTCAGTCGAGATTTTAGAAGCGCAGATTTTGCTGCAAATACATCGGAAACGGAAATTAAGACTTACGCTTCACGGTGGACAAACCACTTTTTACCAAAAATTAGAAGTTATATCCAAAAGATTCCCATTAGGAGCTGTACTCGCTGAAGAAAAAAATTCAAATCGATGTTTTAAAAGCTGAGATATCGGGGAAAACGCAATTTACCTTTACGCCTCCTAGTGGAAAAATCTGTGCGTTACTTGAAAAAGTCACTATCTGTAAAACACTCTTCGACATAAATGGAATCGAAAGGTAAAATAATTTTTTCTATCGGTTGTTTAGAAGCAAATATATGGAATAAAATGCATTTTGAATTCGATATTATGTGCATTTAAGCCCTCCAACGGGGAAACTGCACATATTAAAAAACGAAATAAAAGATCACCATTCGCATATTTCAGGCTTTCCAATGAAAAAAGAATTTTTCAAATCGGACAAATACACTGACGGAAAAAAAAATCCCAACACGAAGAAGGGGTTGTGTTAGATAAACGACAGTTGGTAGGCGGTGAGAGTACATCTGTAAGATGACATCTATGCAAATTTCGCGCTCGGCGCATACGTCTGACGCTAGTAGTGCCCCTCGGAACATGCAAAGCAGGTTTGCTGTAAATACGAGCTGTAACGTTCGTGAGCGTTAGTTATCGTTGAGATTCGACGTAGTGTGTTGATGTTAGTCAAGAGTGCCTTTAAGAAGACGAAGAAGCCATTATCAACAGCTCACGGAGTTTGAACGAGGTCGTGTAATAGGGCTACGAGAAGGTGGATTTTCTTTCCGCAATATTGCAGAACGACTTGGCAGGAATGTAGCCACTGTGTATGATTGTTGGCAGCGGTGGTCAAGGGAAGGTACTGCCTCAAGAAGACCGGGTTCCGGCCGGCCACGTGGCACTACTGAGAGGGAAGACCGCCGTGTACAGCGTATGGCCGTGGCGCATCGTACTGCGTCTGCGGAAGCAATTCGAGCTGCAGTTGCCACCACAGTGACACAACGAACTGTTACAAATCGGTTACTTGAAGGACAGCTCTGAGCCAGACGACCTGTAGCGTGCATTCCACTTACTCCAAACCACTGCCGTTTGCGACGTCACTGGTGTCAAGCTAGAGCTCATTGGAGGACGAAGTGGAGATCTGTTGTGTTTTCTGATGAAAGCCGGTTCTGCCTGGGTGCCAGTGATGGCCGTGTGTTGGTTAGAATGAGGCCAGGGGAGCGCCTGCAACCAACCTGTCTGCGGCCGAGACACACTGGACCTACACCTGGAGTTATGGTCTGGGGAGCAATTTCCTATGACAGCAGGAGCACTCTCGTGGTTATCCCACGCACCCTGACGGCACAGTTGTACGTCGGTCTGGTGATTCAACCTACTGTGCTGCCATTCATGAACAGCATTCCAGGGGGTGTTTTCCAACAGGACAACGCTCGCCCGCATACCGCAGTTGTAACCCAACATGCTCTACAGATTGTCGACATGTTGCCGTGGCCTGCTAGATCACCAGATCTCTCTCCAATCGTGCACGTATGGGACATCATTGGACGACAACTCCAGTGTCACCCCCAACCAGCATTAACCGTCCCTGTATTGACCGACCAAGTGCAACAGGCATGGAACTCCATCCCACAAACTGACATCCAGCACCTTACGACACAATGCATGAACGTTTGCGTGCTTGCATTCAACATTCTGGCGGTTACCCCGGTTATTAATGTACCAGCATTTCACATTTAAAATGGCTCTTCTCGCGCTTACATTAAGCTGTGATCTTGAAACCTTAATCGATTAAATATGTTACCTATACAAATGTATTGCCGCCATTTCATTCCTCTATATCTATTTTTTCGTGGTGTTGGGATTTTTTTCCGTCAGTGTAGTTGCAGAGATATGGTGTTCACAGCGGAAGGACGTACTCACGGACAAACCGATAACATAAGCACGATCTTGTGTTAAGACGGCAAATCTGCAGCGTAACATTCCGTCAGTGTAACTTAGAGCACTTGACTCCGTCGCTGAAAAACTCCGGTTTCCACAATCTCTCGAGCTGTTTACTTTCACATGGCAGTATGCCTTTCAATCATTGAAATAAGATGACAAGAGGATAAAGATTAATGGAAACTTAAATACATAGTATAACTATACTAGTGATCCGAAATTTCTTGGCGTAGAATAGAAATAAAAGTTTCCAAGCTTTCGCACATCAACCAGATGACTTTCTCAAAGAAGGTAGACAGCTAACTGCAAACTGGATAACAGAACGGTTCAACAATTTGAACGTGGTGACATGACAATAACGAATAGATGCGAAAGTAATCAGGTATTCAAAGACACGAGGCTTAGAACCAGTTCTTCAAATAGTGATTGCCTCTTGGTTTTCGTTCCATGATTCCGTGTGCTAAACGAGCATAACGCCTCGTGTCTTTGAATACCTGATTACGTTCGCATCTATTCGTTATTGTCATGTCACCACGTTCAAATTGTTGAACCGTTCTATTATCCAGTTTGTAGTTAGCTGTCTACCTTCCTTGAGAAAGCCATCTGCTAGATGTGGGATCAGCTTGGAAACTTTTATTTCTATTCTACGCCAATAAATTTCGGATAATTAGTCTAGTTTTACTATTTAAGTACAAGTGGTGTATTGTTCCTTGTTATTAATTAATGGAAACTGTTTAACTTTCATTCTCGGTCATCACGACACAGTAACCTTTACAAATATAATTTCAGGAAACGTCAGCGTACTTTACAATATTCTGTCAGAGTACCATACAGGAACTTGCTAAAGAGAGTAAAATCATGGAGATGAAGGTGAACTTGAAAAAGCAAACTGATGTACAGTGCCTTTTACAAGAACTGGGGATTTAGTGATTGATGAAAATAAACCTAGAAGTAACCAATGCCTACATTAACCTTGAACAACAGATATCAAGCGAGGGTCACATAGAAGAAGAAATTAATAGGTGTATAAAATCTGGCTTTAGCGCATTTGTAAGATACAGTACAATTTTTCCAGAGCAATTTACTATTATGTTTTAAAATAAAAGTGTTCAATCAATGCATCATTCCAGTTCTTTGGTATGAAAAATAAAGGTGAAAGGTGGACGTTAAGTAAATATATTGCTTTGTATAACCGTAGAGGATTGGAAGACAACCCATACATCGAAAATGACGGGAGTTCTGTGTGTGTGTGTGTGTGTGTGTGTAGGGGGCATCATGATCAAGGTAAAATCGCTGAAATGGCGATAGACATACTTTATTGCTAGAACTGATTACTGTTGGACAACTGAAACACTGGACCAAGAGTGGGAAAAGGACCCGGAAGAAGGTCACGTGAAGGATGGGTGGATTAAATTCGAAAGCATGTCGGAGTGACATAGAAAGAGACCGGTTCAAAGCAAAAAAATTGTGGAATAAACTTGGGGAGACCTTCATCAAGCAATGGGTTGATAATGGTTGATAATATATACAGTATACATATATATACATACCGGCCACTGAATTATAAACTTTTATTCAATACTGGGTTGGACCTGTTTTAGCCCGAATTACAGCACGTATGAAGTTCAGCATAGATTTCACAAGGTTTTGGACTGCATCTGCGTTTAAAGTATACCAGACGTTCACCAGAGAGTCCTTCTGCTGGCTCAGATTTGACAGATGAGGACTTTGCTCCCTCCCGGATCTGTTTTTCTAACATGTCCCGTACATCCCTAACGGGGTTCAAACCCGGACATTGTGGTCGTCAGGGAAGATGGTGGAAGTCGCTCTCATGTTTCTGCAACTAGTCGTCCGATTTAAAAAATTCATTTTGCATTAGGAAGCCCGGAATGTGCGAATGCTGAAGCTTCATTTCTTTTTTATTTACGTTGCAAAATTTCGCCGCTAGAGGGCGTAAATGCAGATGTAATCGAATTCAAAACTTATTCTATTCCATTTATTTGCTTCTAAACATCCAGTTCAAAACATTCTTTTACTTTTCGATTCAATTCATGTCGAAGATTATTTTAGGCATAGTCTCTTTTCCAAGTTACGCATAGATTCTCCGCTAGGGGTGTATAAGAAGATTGATTTCCCCAGATATCGCTTCTTCTAAAACTCCGATTTGAAAATTGTTTCCTTCAGCGGATACCGCTCGTGATTGCAAATATTTTACATATAATTTCTAACTTTTGGTAAAAATGGTTTGGCCACCACGGGGCGTAAGTGTTGATTTTTGCTTCTGATGTATTTGTAGCAAAATATGAGCTTTTAAAATCTCGATTGAAAAAATTCTTGCGTGGACCAATACTACTCACGTAGACAAACCTTTTCGGAAGGTTTTCTTCTTTAAATAATGCATGGTGTCTCCGCTAGAGGCGTAGATGTATAATATCATGTTTTTGTCAATATATCTGTTTCTAATGGTCCGATTTGAAACATTTCTTCTTTGTTGAACAGAGTTTCCGGTGCGACATGTTCCTCATGTAATTTCCAAATTTTCAAGTAATTCATTGACTTGTCGTTAGGTGGAGTAACGATAAATTGCGCATTCCCGGATATCTCTGCTTCTAAAACTCCGATTTGAAAAATTATCCCAGCACCGGATGCAGCTCCTACTGGGAATTTTTTTTTATTGTAATTTCTAATTTTTTATAGAATATATTTTGGTCACCAGGGGGTATAAGCGTTAAATATATGCTTCGTAGGTATTTGCAGCAAAATCTCAGTTTCTAAAAGCCCGATTGCAAAAATTAATTGGTGGACCGATACCACTCATATCGTCAAACATTTGAGAATATTTTCTTCTTAAAATAATGCATGGTTTTTCTACCAGAGGACGCAGATATATATCTTATTTCTGTCAAAATCTCTGCTTCTAGAAGTCGCATTTGAAAAATTCCTTCTTAGCTAGATAGCATTTCCGGTGTAAAATGTTTCTCACATAATTTCAAAATTTTCAAGTAATGCATAGACTTTCCGATAGGACGCGTAAAGGCAAAATGCGTTTTCCTCAATATCTCTGCTTTTGAAATTCCGATTTGAAAAATTCTTTCTGCACCGGATACAGCTCCTGATAGGAAATGCTTTACATATAATTTCTAATTCTTGATAAAGAATGGGTTTGGCCACCAGGGGACGTAAGAGTTAATTTCTGCGTCTGATCTATTTGCAGCAAAATCTGAGCTCCTGAAAACTCGATTGAAAAAATTCTTTCGTGGGCCGATACCGCTCACATAAAAAAAAAACCTTTCGAAAATACTTTCTTCTTAAAATAACGCATGATTTCCCCGCCAGAGAGCGTAGATGCATATCTTATATTTGTCGATATCTGTGCTTCTAAGAATCCGATTTGAAAAATTCTTTCTTTATTGGAGAGCGTTTTCGCTGCGAAATGTTTCTCATATAATTTAAAAATTTTCTTAACGCACAAGTCTGCCACCGAAGGGGTTTGTTGACGTTTCGGTTTACAGCAATATTTGCGGGACTAAAAACCCGATTGAAAAATTTCTTTCTTTGATCAGATACTACTGATTTCCATACCGATTCCATTGATTTTGAATAGCTTTGGTAAATTTACTTCGCATGAGAACGGATTCATAAGACGTGCTCATTACACCCGAAAATTCGGTGTCACCTTTCTTGTTAAGAATTCATTGCCTTTGAAATAACACAGCCTGTTTCGTAGACGATGTAGGTATGCGTCGTAAGCACTCGGTTCTTCGTCAACGCTTGGTGACGCTCTATGGCCAAGGGTTATGAAACGTTGGCTTTAAAACATTCCTGAGGAAAGAGTCGGGGCTAAAATCCTGCGTAACGCATAAAGGGTGCGTTTCTCTTACGGTATTTACTCTCCCCTAATTTTTTCTAGAAATTTCACTTCTAATTTTTTTTTTTTTTTTTTTTTTTTTTGGAAATCTAGTCATGTTTGCAAAATGGGTTAAATCGTCTTTCTGAGTTTGTATCAGAATGAGGTTCAGTTTTGGCTTGAATTATTTGTGCCCGGATCACATCTCACGCTTTCCCTGAAGCTATACGTTTAATTACTCGATATCGCACAGAAAGTGTAAATCACACTGCCATGAAGGGTTCTCAATTTTACAAAACGTTTCTGACGTTTCTCAACAAGAAAATCTCAAATTTGAGGAAGCAAATAGGTAAAACGAACCAGAACTTTTCCTCTGCTCAATCATCTGATATTTGCATAGTGAGTAAGATCCTTTAAATCACAGTCACCGCCTTGTATCAAGGCCTCAACAAACTGTCTATGGCTGTGGAAACTTCCACTTCGGATGTAATTCACGTTTTTCACAACCACGTTCATCAAAGTTTTCAGTGTCATTTCTGAGCATCTGAGCACACACATTATCCTAATGCAGAATCCAATGGAAGGAGGGAAATATGTTTCTCACACCTTTCTCACTCAAATGCTGTTTCAAACGAGAAACAAATCCTGATTTACTTCCAATCATTGCGGGTGCACCATCCTTTGCAATAGAAGCTAGTGTTTAAAAGATGCAGGTCACATTTTTTGAAGCTTCCAAATCTTTTTTGAGTATATCAGCTCCACGGGTTTGGCCTCGTAATCTACAGAATACAAGGATGTCTTCACGAATTGCAACATCAGGAAGCGCAAAACGAACCTAAAATATCAGTTGTGCTGTGTCAGTGAAATCAGTTGACTCGTCCAGCGCCAGGGAAAAACAAACACGGTCTTTGAATTGTAAAGCAGTTGCTCTTTCATGTTTTTAGATAATTCCAACACTTTGCAAACAACCGTCCTGCGGCGTAACTACAAATTCTGCACTTTTTGGAGGACATAATTCTTCACCTTCGATTCGCAGTTTTTCAACAGTTTCCATCGCAGTGATCAGAATGTCTTTTACCATCTCAGCATTGAAAATGGTTTCCTCTTTCTAGCCAAAAAACCAGGCGTCTTTGTAGCTAGCTAACGTCACTAGCTCATTCAACGGTAGAAACTGCTTCAGGCTGCTCTTCTGATCTTGAAACTGTGATTTCAAGCGTTTAATTCCACTGACCAGACTACAGCTATTAACTGGAAATTTATTGTTGAATTTACTATGCATATTTTGATAGTGCTTTTTCAAACTGACTGCCTTCTTCTCACTTAAACGTTTTACGCACAGAAGGCACAGTGGCCTTTCGTTAACTTGCTTCATTACAAATTTTAGCACCCATATTTCTTGAAAGTTTCGTTCACGCTCTTTCATGCTCTTGATTTTTTTCTTTTTACAGCTAGGTTCCGAATCAGTGAGTTCGTCTGCTTCATTCACTATTTTTGTTTTGATTGGAGGTTTAGAGACCACCGTGAGCAACTCAATGGGCTATAAGCAGACACCAGTCCCTAATTTAGAGCCACTGGTTTTAGGAAAGGAAAATAAGAAGTTCCATATGACAAACACAACATACATTCGTTACCGGTATTCGAATCCAAACTCCCATTGGACGAATGGCCACAAGAAGCTAGCGCTTAGAGCACTAGGGCCATCAGGGCGACCTCAGCACTATGACCCGATACTGCTAGTTCACTTGGCTTCCGAATCACCCACTTACCCTCAACTTGGAGAGAAATTGGAAAAATGTTAAAAAATAACAGTTTTACTATAAAGCAGAGAAGACAGGCGCAAATTCACGCTTAAGAATGTGTATTATTAGACTCCGTCCCTTCAAGGCTCCCACAAAGTTTCAAGGGATTTAGACTAACACTGAAGGCAGAAATGAAACGATGTCTTGGGAAAAGGAATGGAGGGAATTATTAGATGGCAGAGAGAGAGAGAAAGAGATCGAGAGGCGTCAATGATTCATTCAGAGAGTGGAACGCTTCCAATGATATGCAAGAAATAGCAGGTGTTAACCAGTAGATGCCGAAAAGGTGGGAACTGACAAACACAAATTCACCACTCTTTCATGGCCAATTCACCATTTGCGGCGATTGGTGACAGGGTTGACCACCCGACCTTGGGAGATAAGGTGTGTAGTGCTTTACAAAAAAGTTTATACTAAGGGTAGTAATTACTACCTCAAATATGCCTACATTGAACTATTATCCAACGCGTGTATGCTTTACAGAAAAGTTTAAATTAAGAAATAATTATTACCTCAAATATTCCTACATTGAATTATTATCCTACGCATGGCTGGTAAGCCAGGTGTTCCGTTTCAATAAAATGACAGGATTTCAAGAATGTCTACGATTTGTCATCAGTCATTTGCAGTGAGGAATGTTCCTAGATTTGAAATTCATAGAGTATACACGATGAACCATTCCATTATGACCACACCCCCTAGAGAAATGAGCGCGCCTGGAGACGGAACGGGGGAGCAGCTGAAGTTCACAAAACAGTATATATACAACCGGAGGACCGGCTTTCGATTAGTAGAGTGTTCGGAGTAAGAATGGGAAAAGCTGCCGATTTATCGGAGTTTGATAAGGGACAAATTGTTATGGCCCGGTGCTTCGGAACTACGATCTCGGAAACGGCAAGGCTTGTGGGTTGTTCACGTGCCGCTATAGTGAGTACGTATCAAAAGTGGTGCATAGATGGCCAAACGACACACCGTCGTCCAGTCGTGTGTCCTCCGCAACTCATTGATGCCAGAGAGGAGCGCAGAATATCGAGCATTGTTCACTGCGACAGCAGGGACACAGTGCGACAAATCACCAGTAGCTACAACAGTGGTGATCAGGGCAATGTGTCACAGCACACATTTCATCGCAGCCTTATGCGCATGGGTCTGCGCAGCTGAAGACCCAGCCCGGTACAGGAGGTACCCATGTTCACCGCACGTCATCGTCAATAACGCATAAAATTGGCCCAAAAGAATCAAGATTTGATTCTGGATGTTTGGAAGAAAGTGGCCTGCTCTGACGAATCAAGATTCCTGGTGCATCACGAAGACGGCCGAGCGCGGATAAGCCGATTACCAACTGAGGCTATGGTACTTGGATGCACTGTTGGGCGGAAACAGGCCGGATGCAGCTGTGTTATGCTGTGGGCGATGTGCTCTTGGGGCACTTTAGGCCTCTTTATTCCAGTTGCACAATTCCTGACAGCTATCAGGTACCTGAACATCGTTGCGGAACAAGTTCACCCATTCATCGCAAATGTGTTCCCCTGGTGGTGATGACCATTAGCAACAGGGTAATGCGCAATGCCACACTGTTGGAATCGTCAAAGAGTGGTTCAAGAAACATGCTGGTGTCCAAGCCAGCTCGACATTTATGATGTCAGAAGCTGACTTAAAAATACACATAGCACCGTGGATTGTGTGCCACCGTGGTGTAAATGTAACGCACTCGGCTAGATATCGAGAGTTCTGTGGTTCAATTCCACAGCGGCGGTTGAGAAACAATTTTTCGGTTGCTGTGTGTTTCTGGAACGTGGAAAGAGCGATGTATTTATTTATTTACGTGCCTTCTTTCATTGGCTACACGCTGTGGACGTCAAAGGTAGGAGGTGGTCACAATAATGTAACTCGACTGTGTAGTACCAGATATCGCAAGATACCTAACGCCACCTGTGTCAGCTGTTTTGCGGGCTAAAGGGGTCCTACAACGTATGAGGTAGGTCCTACAGCGTATAGGTGGTGATAATGTAATGGCTTATCGGTGTATTTGGGAAATCATATGATGTCATCCGCACTTTCGTCCCCAACCGGCACCTGCCGAAGCCAACCTAATATATAAAATATAGCAGGCATGGCCAACTCAGGTTCCTTTTTTATCTGGGCATTTTCGTACCGCAACGTACAAGAAACAGACCACCGCCATATTATGAGCTTTCGATCTCTAAGTGTAGCCAGGAATTACACAGCATATAAGCTGCAATATCTCTTATATCTATTATTATCTGTGCGGGTAAATTTCAAGGTCCTAAGGAAACTTTTAAGACATAGCAATTTTCCCCAATTAAATTATTTGTCTGAGTAGAAAATTTCTTTTTACAGATGTGAAATCTTTAAAGTTTAAAATTTTCACCTTATCTTGAGAAAAAATATGCTGTTAAGAGAAGAATTATAAGTCTGGCAGAGATTTGAATGCAACCAATTTTTAACAGTTTTGTTCTGTTCAATAACAGATTATATCTAGCTTTTCGAAATACACTGACGGAAAAAATCCCAATACCAAGAAGTGGTTGTGTTAGATAAACGACAGTTGGTAGGCGGTGAGAGTACATCTGTAAGATGACGTCTATGCAAATTTCGCGCTCGGCGCATACGTGTGGCGCTAGTAGCACCCCTCGGAACATGCAAAGCAGGTTTGCTGTAAATACGCGCTGTAACGTTCGTGAGCGTTAGTTATCGTTGAGATTCGACTTAGTGCGTTGATGTTAGTCAAGAATGCCTTTAAGAAGACGAAGAAGCCATTATCAACAGCTCACGGAGTTTGAACGAGGTCGTGTAATAGGGCTACGAGAAGGTGGATTTTCTTTCCGCAATATTGCAGAACGACTTGGCAGGAATGTAGCCACCGTGCATGATTGTTGGCAGCGGTGGTCAAGGGAAGGTACTGCCTCAAGAAGACCGGGTTCCGGCCAGCCACGTGGCACTACTGAGAGGGAAGACCGCCGTGTACGGAGTATGGCCGTGGCGCATCGTACCGCGTCTGCGGAAGCAATTCGAGCTGCAGTCGCTACCACAGTGACACAACGAACTGTTACAAATCGGTTACTTGAAGGACAGCTCCGAGCCAGACGCCCTGTAGCGTGAATTCCACTTACTCCAAACCACTGCCGTTTCCGACGTCAGTGGTGTCAAGCTAGAGCTCATTGGAGGACGGAGTGGAGATCTGTTTTGTTTTCTGATGAAAGCCGGTTCTGCCTGGGTGCCAGTGATGGCCGTGTGTTGGTTAGAAGGAGGCCAGGTGAGCGCCTGCAACTAACCTGTCTGCGGCCGAGACACTCTGGACCTACACCTGGAGTTATGGTCTGGGGAGCAATTTCCTATGACAGCTGGAGCACTCTCGTGATTATCCCACGCACCCTGGCGGTATAGTTGTACGTCGGTCTGGTGATTCAACCTGTTGTGCTGCCATTCATGAACAGCATTCCAGGGGGTGTTTTCCAACAGGATAACGCTCGCCCGCATACCGCTGTTGTAACCCAACATGCTCTACAGAGTGTCGACATGTTGCCGTGCCCTGCTAGATCACCAGATCTTTCACCAATCGAGCACGTATGGGACATCATTGGACTACAACTCCAGCGTCACCCCCAAATAGCATTAACCGACCAAGTGCAACAGGCATGGAACTCCATCCCACAAACTGACATCCAGCACCTGTACGACACAATACATGAACGTTTGCGTGCTTGCATTCAACATTCTGGCGGTTACACCGGTTATTGATGTACCAGCATTTCACATTTAAAATGGCTCTTCTCGCGCTTACAATAAGCTGTGATCTTGAAACCTTAATCGATTAAATATGTTACCTATACAAATGTATTGCCGCCATTTTATTCCTCTACAACTATTTTTTCGTGGTGTTGGGATTTTTTCCGTCAGTGTAGATAAAAACCCCTATGCCAATGATGTGTTTGCTATTTGGTGAAACATTTCACAATTTACACATTCTTTTATGTGTGAAAATTACAATTAAATTTATGTACTGTTCACATCTGGAAACAGTAACAGACTCCTCTTTGCCATACTTAGCCATTGCAAATTGTGAAAACAGACTTTAAATTAAATTCCTGAATTCATCGACAACACTTGTCTGTTATTACGCAGCTACTTAGCCGATCATGTAAACCATTCTGGTGTAAAGTTTCTGCATTCTGAGACCTTTTGAATAAAGTAGTCGAGCAGTCTTTACTTTCAAGGATCTAACTTTTTTAAAACTGTAAACATTATAAGAGAATAAAGAAATGTGTATTTTATTTCACAAAATAACTGAACAATCTCCATGAAAACTCGTGGAATTGCTTTATGCTGACAAAGTGGAAACCAGTTTTAGAAAGCTGAGCTACACTGAGAACTAGTCTTTGTTCTTCTAAATATCCAAAGCAATTTGTTAAGTACATGCCGCCCACAAAGAGAAATATCTGGCGTTTTAAAAGGTGCCTAGACATTTTACGAAATTCCTTAAAATTTTTGAAAGAGGTATCAAATTGAAGTGAAATGTTCTGCTCTTTTATGCAGTATCCAAAATTCTGTACAAAACATGGACTTTCTGCAAAATGACGAACGTTGGGAAAAGAATGCGACACAAATGTTAACAAAAAATGCTATTGACTGATAAAATAATCAGATCAACTAGACATTGAGAATCCGTTGCAGAGTGAATTAATGATTTGTCTACAAATGGTTTTTCTTTATCCTTTCTGCTTTTACTTTTCTGAAAAGATTTGCGAATCCGAATAAATAAGCTACGCTATATTGAAAAAAGTCACCGGACACCTAGAAGAAAAACACAACACAGCATTTATTTACATAAATTAGTACGGTGTCGGTCCGCCTTTGGCCTTAATGCATGCACTGACCTTTCGAGATATGCTTTCGACAAAGTTTTGGAACACAGCGATAGGTATGTGCTTCCATTTAGTACATAATGCTGCCGCTAACTGTTGCTTAGTAGTAGGCCTTGGTTCCCAACTTCCTATGCGGCGCTCTAATTCATCACATAGGTACTCTATGGGGTTAAGATCAGGGCTATGGGCCGGCCAGTCCACACACGATACGGAATTACCGTCATACCACGCCATAACAGTCCTTGCTTTATGGCTGGGTTCATTATCCTACTGGTACCAACAAGGCTCGGTTCCATAGTATTGCCACAGAGTTGTTAGGACATAATTGTCCAGAATATCGAGGTACACGTGCTGGTTAACAGGTTTGTCCACGATAACCAATGGGTTTGGACCATACCACGAAAAACACCCCCACACGTGTACACTGCCAGCTCCAAACTTGACAGTAGGAACAGTACACTGTGGTAAATAGTGTCCCCCCACCGGCTGCTGCCATACCCACACACAGCCATCCGACTCATGGATCGTGTATTTGGATTCATCAGTCCATAGGACCCGTTTCCATTGATCTACGGTCCACGATAAAAGTTCTTTACACCATGTTAAACGACGAGTAGCATTCCGAGTAGAGATGAAAGTATTATGAACAGCGCCACGACCACGGTAACCCATGGAATGAAGTTCTTTGCGAATGGTAGGTGTACATACCGATATTCCAGAATATTTACTCACCTGTACAGTGAGGTGTTGTGCAGTACTCCGTCGATTAGCTGTAACGACTCTCCTGAGGCTTCGACGTCCTCTATCACTGATTTTCTTTGGTCTGCCGGTACGTTTTGCTGCTTCAAGCACGCCATGTGTCTTCCATTTATTCAGTACATCCAAAACAGTTGACTTGGGTATGTTTAAACGCCTCTCGGTTTCTCTTATGGACAACCCACTAATATAGCACTCGACAATCTTTCCTTTCTCAAAGTCAGCTCGCTCCCGCCTCGACATTTTCATTCAACCTCACAGTGCGATATGATCGCGGTCAGCTGCAGGCATGTTTTTAAACCGTCTGTAGCTGTACCGCGAATCTTAACAACGCAGAGAATCCGTTTATTAGCTTTTGAACGGCTGCCCAGTGACTTTTGTCAATATAGTGTTTATGATCAAAATATGTAGATACCACTTTTCAGCAGTTGATTTACACATACACGTCACAAGCATGTCCCATACAGTTGCAGAAAGGCGTACATGGCCAAGCAATGGTCGTAGAGGTCAGTGACTTTAACGTGGCACGGTCATTAAATGCCATCCTAGTAACAAGTCTGTCTGAAAATTTCTGCCTTACTGCAGGTGCCCGGAAAAAGTAATGTTATTGTGAAGTGGAAGATCCAAAGAGCAGCAACAGGACCATCGCGACTTGATAGGCCTCGTAAACCAAAAGACAGGGAAAACCGATAAAATCACTTGTCCTCAGTTGCAACACTACCACTGAGTTCCAAAATGCTTCTGAAAGGAATGCCAGCAGCACTACGGTTCGACAGCTGAAAAAAGTGGGTTTCAGCTGCAGAGTAGCTGCACGCAAGCCTAATATCAGCGAAAATCAGCGCCAACCGTCGGTGGGAGAGGGGTAAAGCTCAGCATTAGTGAACTCTGTAGCAATGGAGATGCGTTATGTGCAGTGATGAATCATATGCCACCATTTGGACAGTCCAACGGACGAGTGTGGGTGTGGAGGATGCTATTTAAAAGTTACCCACCCGACTGTGTTATGTCAACTGTGAACGTTGGTGAAGAAAGCATCATGCTGTGAGGCTGTCTTTCGTGTTTTGGGCTGAGTCTCCCAGTTCCAGGGCCCAGGAATCTTAACATTTTGACCTATAATGACATTCTTGACAATTCTGCGCTTCCTACGTTATAACAAAAGTTCGGTGTAGAGTCTTTCCCTTACCGACAGTACAATGCCCCACCTACAAAGCGTGGTGTGTGCATGAAAAATTTGATAAAATGGCTCTAGAAGAAGTTAACGTGTATGCACAGAGTTCCTGCCCCAAATCGAAACCCCTGGAATAATTTGGGATGAATTAGAACGAGCCAGGATGAACCGCTCGACACCGGTTACCGAATACTCTTGTAGGAAAATGGAAGATAAATCCTAACGAAACGAACCAAAATTTAACGCGAAGCCTTCCCATCAGAGTGATGGCTGTGATAGCAGTAAAGGCTGGACCTACTCCATAATAATTCCTTTCGCTTTAAAGGGAGTTTGTGGATAGGAAAGTGTCCGAATACTGTTGATCAGATAGTGTATTTTTTAGTGATAGGACATTCGGATCTCCGAGTCCCGCAAATCTTGAAAAAGAGTCGAAATTCGAAAATTCGAATCTTCGCGCTTTTTTCGCCATCCGAATCTTTCGAATCTTAACCTAAAAAGGTTGGTGTTTGGTGCGTGATCTAGAGCGATATTTGTTCGAATTTTTGTCAGCATGACGAGTTCTGACATTAGAAAACAATCGAAGAAGATGGTCAACAGTGTGTACACAGCTATTTGAAATAGCTCGTTTCTTCCAAAATTTGAGGAAACTCTTAAAAGTTCTTAATCACACCACCATCGACAGTAATGTCAGAAAGTCAGAAAGGCTATTCAGCACAGCGGGTGTCATAGCCGATAAAAAACGAAGTAGGCTAGACCCAGAGCGAGTTCGAATGCTAGTGTTTTTAAATAAAAATCTCCATTACAGGTTTCTGATTTTTTTTCTACATTGCCCTGAAAGAGTTCAGTGTTTAGTGTTTTCATTAACTCTTAAAAGAAACATGTTTTTGATTTTTCTTAATTTCCTGGAAACAATTTACTCAATTTAGTGTTCCGTATTTAGTGTTTATCTACATTAACGCTTGAAATAATCCTCTCCACCTCTACACCTACTTTGATTTAAAAAGGTTTTGGAACTTTTTTTATTAAAGAAAAATGACAAAAATGTGAATTGTTTCTCAAATATTTTTTTGTCAAATTACAATATGTTGAGAAAATGGAAATTTACCTCAAGACCCGAGAGTTATGAACTACTTGATTTAGTAAATGTAAATTATACATTTCATTTGTATCTTCTTAATAAGTATGGGTAACAGAAACCAGCGTGGAAATACTCTCGTTGAGTTTGCAGAGGCAGAAGGATTTTTCATCTTGAATTCCTTTTTCAAGAAAAAGCCACACAGGAAATGGACATGGAGACATCCAATTGGGACGACAAGTGAAATTGATTTTATTATGTGTAACAAAAAATTCGTCATCGAAGACTGCAGTGTGCTAAACAAGTTCAACACAGGTAGTGACCATAGATTGGTGAGATGTAAGATGCACCTCAACACTAAACTGGAACGTGGCAAGCTCATAAGACAAACAAAATGTATTGACATAACCAACCTTAAAAAACACCATAATACTTTCAAGTTGGAACTGAAGAACAGATTCTCTGCTTTAGAAGGCCTAACATCGGAAGAAGTGGATATTTCTGAAGTTAACAGAAAAGTAACCAAAGCTCTTATGGAAACAGCAACAAAATTAGCTGGGTCTAAGAACAAGTTGCATGTAAACAAATTATCAGGAAAAACCAAAATGTTGATGCAAAAAAGAAGAGAGATGAGGACAACTAAAGAAGATGTGACTTCCAAAGTGGAATATATAGAGCTATGCAAGACAGCACGAAAAAGTATCACTGAAGACGTAAGGAAATTCAACTGTGAGCTAGTGAGGAAAGCAATTGAAAACAACCAAAGCCTAAAGATAGCAAAGGGACATCTCAGTAAGGGAAGAAAACAGATTATGGCTCTGAGAAAAGAAGATGGTTCTATAACAAGAAATAGAGGCAGAAATTTTGACAAGAGTGAAAGATTTCTACTCCAAACTATATGAAAGGGATGATACATGTACTCCAGACATCATGAAAGGTACCAGAGTTCTTCCAGTCCTCCCAGCAGAAGTTGCTCATGCAATCAAGAACATGAAGCGGGGGAAAGCTCCAGGAGAAGATGGAATTACTATAGACATCATACAAGAAGCAAGTGGAGAAATTGAAACAGTACTCGCCCAAATTTTCACTCGATGCCTTAATGAAGGGAAGATTCCTGAGGATTGGAACAATGCTACAATGATCCTGCTACATAAAAAAGGTGACATTGAGGATCTCAGGAACTACAGACCTATCAGCCTCCTATCAGTGGTTTATAAAATCTTCACTAAAGTTCTTTCACACCGCTTGAAGGTAACACTGGACATGGCTCAACCGAGAGAACAAGCTGGATTCAGGAGTGGCTACAGCACAATAGATCATATCCACGTACTGAGAGAACTAATTGAAAGAGCGAGGGAATATGAACTTCCATTGTGCATGGCTTTTATCGATTATGAAAAAGCCTTTGATTCGGTGAAACTATCAGCAGTTACCACGGCTCTGAAATCCTGCGGTATTGAAGATGCATACATTAATATTATTAATAACATCTATGAAAATGCAAGTGCAAAGATTCGGCTGTTTGAAAATACAACACACATAAAAATTGGAAAGGGAGTGAGACAAGGTGACACCATATCTCCGAAGCTCTTTAATGCCACATTGGAAAATGTCTTTCAATCACTGAACTGGGAAAACAAAGGGATAAAGATTAATGGAGATTATCTAACCCACCTTCGTTTTGCTGATGACGTAGTCATTTTTGCAACTACCCCATCAGAGCTGCAGAGTATGATCCAGGAACTTGCTGACAAGAGTAAAGAAGTAGGATTAAAAATGAACTTTCAGAAGACAAAAGTGATGTTCAATGCTTTTACAAGAAATGAAGATTTATCGATTGATGGAGAAAAACTGGAGATAACAGATACGTATGTTTATCTTGGACAGCAGATATCAAGTGAGGGTCACTTTGATGAAGAAATTAATCGGCGTACAAAACTTGCCTGGAGAGCTTTTGGAAGAAACAGCATAATTTTCAAGAGCAATATGCCATTATGTCTTAAAAGAAAAGTGTTTGATCAATGCATCCTTCCAGTGCTTACGTATGGTGCAGAGACGTGGACCTTAACTAAAAGAGACATACAAAGGCTGCAGACAACTCAAAGAAGCATGGAGAGGTGCATGCTTGGTATAACCAGGAGAGATAAGAAGAGGAACTCGTGGATCCGAAAAATGACGAGAGTGGAAGACATCATGATCAGAGTTAAATCCCTGAAATGGCAATGGGCTGGACATACTGCCAGAAGGACAGACCATAGATGGACAGCCGAAATTTTAGATTGGATTCCAAGGGACAGGAAAAGACCCAGAAAAAGACCACTTGGGAGATGGGTGGATGAAATTCGTAATTATGCGGGAGTGACATGGAGGAGACTGGCACAAGACAGACCGTTGTGGAGGAAACTTGGGGAGACCTTCGTCCAGCAGTGGATTGATAATGGTTGACAATGATGATGATGATGATATATTTTTTAAACTGTATTCTTTAATTTGTTTTTCATTAAACAAAGATTTAAAACTTTGCTTCGATTAAAAACTTTTAATTTCAAGTAGAAGTCTTTTCTTTCCATTTTTTTCTTATAATTAGTCTTATATGAAGGTTTGGAGAGATTCGAGGGATTGGAGAACCTTTTAGGGTTCGGATTTGGATTCGGATTCGAGAAAATTTAGAATTCGTCTCACTTCTAGTTTTTTTGTATATTGACGAGTAATATTTTGATGCTTTGCTGAGATGTCTTTGATTGCAGGATTTCTTCCAAAATCTCTGGTTGACGGCTGCGTTAAAGATTTCATTGTCATAAGGAAAGAAGTATTCTTGTTTTAGAGAAGTATGCTTTAAAGAAGCAGTGCTTGTTTCCTTTACTTGATAGATACATCCTATTTTTTGTTTCTTTTCTACTATGTCATTTTTAAGCAGTCAATGGTGAAGGAGTGCCTGTCCCTTTGTGCAGTAAATACTTACATGGTGTATTTTAAATAAAATTAAATATTCACTTCTCCAGCTGCTATTTACTTTTTTCCAACTCGGAAAGAAGACACCATTTCTTCGAAAGCGGCGCGGTATCACCAATTGCTCTGGATTCCATTTGAAATGAAAGCAGCAAGTTAGGTGGCCTCATTACTTGCGTTGGAGGGTACGAACAGGAATTAACAGCTAATGAATGGAAAGAGGTCCCGTCTCACACTTTTTCAACCATCAACTAGACACCGCGTAATATGACTGAATTCAAAATAAAAATTCGAAATTAAATATACGTGTTTGTCTCTTCATCTAACAGGTTTGAGCATTATACAGAATTGTTAGACCCTTTATATCATATCAGATTTAGTGCTTTGACAATATATCTGCATTAATCATGCAAAGCTAACAATGCTTGAATCCGTTAAACACTCGCAAGCTTTTACATACATTCTCAACGAGCAGAAATACCTGCCAGAAACAGACGCATCGTAGGATCTGCAAGAGTTGAATACTCTTCCTATCGTTATTACATAAGTGGACCAATAAGAAGTAAATATTCAGAGAATTGATTTTTAAACAGAAACACCTCACGTTAAGGCACAATTTTGGTCAAGCATTCAAATTTCAGCAGTCCATCATCATCGATCTAGCATTTTTCAGAAGATTGCATTTTCTGTAACGTTCTAGTTTCTTGAGACTTTTTGTGCTATCACGTTTTTCTATTGTTTCGGGGATTAACGACCACCGTAAATAAATATAAGGGATATGGTCAGTTTCCGTACCGTAATTTGAGGTCACTGGTTTCAGAGAAGGGAGAGTGCCAATGCCTCATGTATAAGACAAGTACGCCATCCATACCTCAACTAGGATCCGAACCCGGACCAATCTCAGACGTGTGATTAGAAGTTAAATCCTCGTACCCCTGAGTCACAGGGCGGCAATATTATATTCCCATTATTAATCGTTATAATAATATCATGAGCTACTGGAAGTGATACTGTGTGCTCGTGATAAATACGTCTGATCTACACTCCTCGCGAAACATGCCACGGGTTTGGTTAACATAAACTTCGTTATAGGCAAATACATACATCGTGCAGACAAAGCACTTTGCAGTTTGAATTATTTTTACTTTCTTTTAAAGGTATTGCAAGGTAAACGAGCAGTGTTTTTAATATATTCTTGTACTTTTGTTCTAGAATGACATATATGAGTGGTGCAGAGACCACAGGGTCCATCATAAATACACAGAGACGAACGCAGATCCTCATAACATCAAGAAGGGATTCTTTTTTGCGCATATGGGATGGTTGATGTGCAAGAAACACCCGGATGTGATAACCAAGGGCAAGACAATAAACCTTGACGACTTATGGGCGGATCCCGTTGTCCGATTCCATAGAAGGTAAGGAAAACATATAATTCCTCTTACAGTGTCAACAAACGTGTGAAATGAAGTCCTATTTTGAATTCGGTTTGTTTTATTAGGCAACTACTTTATTTCAGAACATTTCCCTGTGTTTTCCCCAAAAGACATGCGTAAAAATGTGTGAAATCCGGCAGACATGTTCTCCACCCTTACTATTGGACTTTACCGACCTTGAGGCTTTTAGATATGCCAACATTTCTCCCCATTATTCTCATGCGAAAACATAGATCTTCAATTCACGATGTAGTTTCAATGTAGACTTTGTTTTCGATTTTTAAGACACTTGTGTACCTTTCAAACAATATAACCTGGAACGCTGTTTCGAAACGGGTTTTGGCTTAAACGTTGCTAAAACGAACATTTGTGGCCAACACCACCTTCAGAAAAATTTTAAGTAACATATGAATTTGGCTAAGATTATTATCAGTTTATGCAATCACATTAAAATGATCAACAGACAAATTGATATTTTAATCACAGGAAATCCGAAATAATTATTTAGAGATCAATCCATGCTAAATACCGATTATTGAAATCGAGTTGATGATTACTTAAAACTATTTGATTAATCATTAATTTACTTATGTTCCTTTGAATATTGATTGAACCCTTAAGTCATCCTTGCTGCTATGCAAGAATGTGAAAAAGCGGATTTACAGACCATTCATTCTAAACCGTACTTGACAATTACACTGTAATAGTGAGAATTTATTACGTAATTATGTCGTCCAGAAACAAATTACACTGCTCGACATGGGAAATACACACACCAGCAAGCCTTTGCTGGAGCGCGATGCCAATTGATGGATATGCTTTGGCAGTTGAATTACGTAAACAATTGCAGTTGCGAACCAATCTCTTTGATAGGCGTGAATGAAATGTCCAGCAAAGGATCATCACACGCGGACGGCGAGAACGGAAAAGTATGACAACTTACCTAGGCAAAATAATCCCCATCGGCATCGGCATATAGTTGTCCTCTGTCCGGCAAGGCCATGATTCCGGAACGAAAAAGGTCTTGTGCCTGGGACCCGAAGAAGTCGTCAACTGCACGTTGAACCTCGTTGTCTGTCGTGAACTGTTCCCCGGACAGGAAGTGATCCAGGAGACGAAACAGATGATAGTCTGTCGGACAAGTCCGGAAAATAGCCAGGATGAGGCAGTGCTTCACAGCACAAGGCACTTAGTGTCAGCACGAAAAAGGTCTTGTGGCTGGGACCTGTAGTCATCAACTGCACGCTGAACCTCTTTGTCTGTCGTGAACTGTTCCCCAGACAGGAAGTGATCCAGGAGACGAAACAGATGATAGTCTGTCGGAGACAAGTCCGGAAAATAGCCAGGATGAGGCAGTGCTTCATAGCTCAAGGCACTTAGTGTCAGCACGAAAAAGGTCTTGTGGCTAGAACCCGAAGAATTCATCAACTGCACGTTCAACCTCTTTGTCTGTCGTGAACTGTTCCCCGGACAGGAAGTGATCCAGGAGACGAAACAGATGATAGTTTGTCGGAGACAAGTCCGGAAAATACCCAAGATGAGGTAGTGCTTCATAGCCCAAGGCACTTAGTGTCAGCACGAAAAAGGTCTTGTGGCTAGAACCCGAAGAAGTCATCAACTGCACGTTCAACCTCTTTGTCTGTCGTGAACTGTTCCCCAGACAGGAAGTGATCCAGGAGACGAAACAGATGATAGTCTGTCGGAGACAAGTCCGGAAAATAGCCAGGATGAGGCAGTGCTTCATAGCCCAAGGCACTTAGTGTCAGCACGAAAAAGGTCTTGTGGCTGGGACCTGTAGTCATCAACTGCACGCTGAACCTCTTTGTCTGTCGTGAACTGTTCCCCAGACAGGAAGTGATCCAGGAGACGAAACAGATGATAGTCTGTCGGAGACAAGTCCGGAAAATACCCAGGATGAGGCAGTGCTTCATAGCCCAAGGCACTTAGTGTCAGCACGAAAAAGGTCTTGTGGCTAGAACCCGAAGAAGTCATCAACTGCACGTTCAACCTCTTTGTCTGTCGTGAACTGTTCCCCAGACAGGAAGTGATCCAGGAGACGAAACAGATGATAGTCTGTTGGAGACAAGTCCGGAAAATAGCCAGGATGAGGCAGTGCGTCATAGCCCAAGGCAGTTAGTGTCAGCACGAAAAAGGTCTTGTGGCTGGGACCTGTAGTCATCAACTGCACGCTGAACCTCTTTGTCTGTCGTGAACTGTTCCCCGGACAGGAAGTGATCCAGGAGACGAAACAGATTATATTCTGTCGGAGACAAGTCCGGAAAATAGCCAGGAAGAGGCAGTACTTCGTAGCCCAAGGCACTTAGTGTCAGCACGAAAAAGGTCTTGTGGCTGGGACCTGTAGTCATGAACTGCACGCTGAACCTCTTTGTCTGTCGGGAACTGTTCCCCAGACAGGAAGTGATTCAGGAGACGAAACAGATGATAGTCTGTCGGAGACAAGTCCGGAAAATACCCAGGATGATGCAGTGCTTCATAGCCCAAGGCGCTTAGTGTCAGCACAAAAAAGGTCTTGTGGCTAGAACCCGAAGAAGTCATCAACTGCACGTTCAACCTCTTTGTCTGTCGTGAGCTGTTCCCCGGACAGGAAGTGATCCAGGATGTCCAGCAAAGGATCATCACACGCGGATGGCGAGAACGGAAAAGTATGACAACTTACCTAGGCAAAATAATCCCCATCGGCATCGGCATATAGTTGTCATCTGTCCGGCAAGGCCATGATTCCGGAACGAAAAAGGTCTTGTGCCTGGGACCCGAAGAAGTCGTCAACTGCACGTTGAACCTCGTTGTCTGTCGTGAACTGTTCCCCGGACAGGAAGTGATCCAGGAGACGAAACAGATGATAGTCTGTCGGACAAGTCAGACAGGTCTTGATGGTAGTCTGTCGGAGACAAGTCCGGAAAATAGCCAGGATGAGGCAGGTCTTCATAGCCCAAGGCACTTAGTGTCAGCACGGAAAAGGTCTTGTGGCTAGAACCCGAAGAAGTAATCAACTGCACGTTCAACCTCTTTGTCTGTCGTGAACTGTTCCCCGGACAGGAAGTGATCCAGGAGACGAAACAGATGATAGTCTGTCGGAGACAAGTCCGGAAAATACCCAGGATGAGGCAGTGCTTCATAGCCCAAGGCACTTAGTGTCAGCACGAAAAAGGTCTTGTGGCTGGGACCTCTAGTCATCAACTTCACGCTGAACCTCTTTGTCTGTCGTGAACTGTTCCCCGGACAGGAAGTGATCCAGGAGACGAAACAGATGATAGTCTGTAGAGACAAGTCCGGAAAATAGCCAGGATGAGGCAGTGCTTCATTGCACAAGGCACTTAGTGTCAGCACGAAAAAGGTCTTGTGGCTGGGACCTGTAGTCATCAACTGCACGCTGAACCTCTTTGTCTGTCGTGAACTGTTCCCCGGACAGGAAGTGATCCAGGAGACGAAACAGATGATAGTCTGTCGGAGACAAGTGCGGAAAATAGCCAGGATGAGGCAGTGCTTCATAGCCCAAGGCACTTAGTGTCAGCACGAAAAAGGTCTTGTGGCTGGGACCTGTAGTCGTCAACTGCACGCTGAATCTCTTTGTCTGTCGTGAACTGTTCCCCGGACAGGAAGTGATATAGGAGACGAAACAGATGATAGTCTGTCGGAGACAAGTCCGGAAAATACCCAGGATGAGGCAGTGCTTCATAGCCCAAGGCACTTAGTGTCAGCACGAAAAAGGTCTTGTGGCTGGGACCTGTAGTCATCAACTGCACGCTGAATCTCTTTGTCTGTCGTGAACTGTTCCCCGGACAGGAAGTGATATAGGAGACGAAACAGATGATAGTCTGTCGGAGACAAGTCCGGAAAATACCCAGGATGAGGCAGTGCTTCATAGCCCAAGGCACTTAGTGTCAGCACGAAAAAGGTCTTGTGGCTGGGACCTGTAGTCATCAACTTCACGCTGAACCTCTTTGTCTGTCGTGAACTGTTCCCCGGACAGGAAGTGATCCTGGAGACGAAACAGATGATAGTCTGTGGAGACAAGTCCGGAAAATAGCCAGGATGAGGCAGTGCTTAATTGCACAAGGCACTTAGTGTCAGCACGAAAAAGGTCTTGTGGCTGGGACCTGTAGTCATCAACTGCACGCTGAACCTCTTTGTCTGTCGTGAACTGTTCCCCGGACAGGAAGTGATCCAGGAGACGAAACAGATGATAGTCTGTCGGAGACAAGTGCGGGAAATAGCCAGGATGAGGCAGTGCTTCATAGCTCAAGGCACTTAGTGTCAGCACGAAAAAGGTCTTGTGGCTGGGACCTGTAGTCATCAACTGCACGCTGAATCTCTTTGTCTGTCGTGAACTGTTCCCCGGACAGGAAGTGATCCAGGAGACGAAACAGATGATAGTCTGTCGGAGACAAGTCCGGAAAATACCCAGGATGAGGCAGTGCTTCATAGCCCAAGGCACTTAGTGTCAGCACGAAAAAGGTCTTGTGGCTGGGACCTGTAGTCATCAACTGCACGCTGAACCTCTTTGTCTGTCGTGAACTGTTCCCCGGACAGGAAGTGATCCAGGAGACGAAACAGATGATAGTCTGTCGGAGACAAGTCCGGAAAATAGCCAGGATGAGGCAGGTCTTCATAGCCCAAGGCACTTAGTGTCAGCACGGAAAAGGTCTTGTGGCTAGAACCCGAAGAAGTAATCAACTGCACGTTCAACCTCTTTGTCTGTCGTGAACTGTTCCCCGGACAGGAAGTGATCCAGGAGACGAAACAGATGATAGTCTGTCGGAGACAAGTGCGGGAAATAGCCAGGATGAGGCAGTGCTTCATAGCTCAAGGCACTTAGTGTCAGCACGAAAAAGGTCTTGTGGCTGGGACCTGTAGTCATCAACTGCACGCTGAATCTCTTTGTCTGTCGTGAACTGTTCCCCGGACAGGAAGTGATCCAGGAGACGAAACAGATGATAGTCTGTCGGAGACAAGTCCGGAAAATACCCAGGATGAGGCAGTGCTTCATAGCCCAAGGCACTTAGTGTCAGCACGAAAAAGGTCTTGTGGCTGGGACCTGTAGTCATCAACTTCACGCTGAACCTCTTTGTCTGTCGTGAACTGTTCCCCGGACAGGAAGTGATCCAGGAGACGAAACAGATGATAGTCTGTGGAGACAAGTCCGGAAAATAGCCAGGATGAGGCAGTGCTTCATTGCACAAGGCACTTAGTGTCAGCACGAAAAAGGTCTTGTGGCTGGGACCTGTAGTCATCAACTGCACGCTGAACCTCTTTGTCTGTCGGGAACTGTTCCCCGGACAGGAAGTGATCCAGGAGACGAAACAGATGATAGTCTGTCGGAGACAAGTCCGGAAAATAGCCAGGATGAGGCAGTGCTTCATTGCCCAAGGCACTTAGTGTCAGCATCGTTCGTTGTGCACATGGGGGCGGAAGTTTTTCTGGAGCAGAAGAATAGTATGTCTGTTGACCAAAGCCGGTTGTTTCGGCAGCAATTTCTGGTGCATATGGTGGAATTCAGCACAATAACATTCTGCAGTGATGGTTTGGCTTCTTGCCAAGAAACTCCGATGAATTATACCGTGGTGTTGACCATCAGACAAGGAGCATCATTTTCTTGGTGCGTAGGGCTGGTTTAGGACGCCTTCCAGCAGGCTGTGCCTTGCTTAACCATTGTGCAGATCGTTTCCGATTATTGCCAAGAATTGTGCAGATTGTTTCCGATTCTGCTTGCCAAGAATAAACAGGAACCTTTACTGCATCGAATCGTCACCTGCCACGAGAAGTAGGTACTTCTCGTGGCAGGTGACGATTCGATGCAGTAGAGGTTCCTGTTTATTCTTGGCAAGCAGCGACGTGCAGACTTCCAAACGTCTATTCTTCTTGGCAGTTGTCAACTCATGCGGCAGACACATGTCCAGCTATTTGACCTTACTCAGCGCAGCCAGACGCCGAACAATTGTCGTGTGGTGGACAGTTACCTGTGCCTTTATCCCACGACACGTTTTTCGGGGGTCCGCTTCAACCACACGTGACAGAACATCGTCAGAAACAGCAACAAGTCGGTAACCACGTGGTTCGTTTTGCAGGTTCGGATCTCAGGTTCGAAACTTCACGAACCATCGCCGAATGGTTCGTTCGTTGGTTGTATTCTCACCAAACGCTTTGTTAACATTTTGAGCGGCAATTCCTGTAGAATGGCTCAGTTTAAATTCATACAGGAAGATGACGCACAAATCCGGCATCTGTAAGTTTCCTTTACGAGCCACGTTGCGTCCAAACATACCACACCTGAAACTTTTTCTTCACACACTATGTTACCTAATATCCGCAACGCCTGTGGGTGGTTCCATTCTACCGTGTGTGTGTGTGTGTGTCGGGAAGGGGGGAGTGGGGCGTCCCTACTGCTCGTTCGCGCCGAACATTTCATTCGTACTAACCCAATAACATGTCAAAACATCTCCGAATAGCTCGTTTTGCCTTCTTCACCTAGTCAAGTGGATAACTACATTAAAATAATATTGATTGCGAAAGGACGTGTCAGGAGTGAGAATGCCTGGTGGGACGTCATTGTGAACTCAATCACCCCAAGGACACCTTTATCGGAAACTTCACCATAAGGCAACGAGCTGATCGTTAGTCAATGCGTCGAATCGTCGCGGAACCGCATCGGATTGCAACAACTATCGGCCGAATGTAGCCACGGTGGTTGAAGGAAAGTGACGTTCTTAGCCGTAGTTGGACTGGTGCAAGTAAGGGAACATTCGAACGCGTCAATCGGTGCATTTAACGGTAAGCCCTGGCAGCCTTGCAATCCACAGACGACGATATTAGACGAGGCGTAGACACAGCTATGGATATCACCGTATCGACAGAGACGGTGAATCGCAGATTATCGGATGTAGACTTGCACTCTTGTCTGCCATTGTGAAAACCTCCGCTCACCACAGCACATCGTCACCTTAGGTTGCAGTGATGCCGTACCACTGATGCGTTGTAGTACGAATGGGACCATATCGGATTCTGCACCGAGTCTCATTTCTATCTCAGCGCTAACGATCGCCGATTGAGAGTATGGAGACGATGTGGTTAACGGGTTACTCCTGCTCCCATTAGTGAGCGACATACGGCTCCTCAGCGTGTTGTCACGGTTAAGAGAGCTACAAGGCTGTGAAAACACAAATACTTGCCGTGCCCCTTCACTCCGGAGTAAGTGACTCTCCCAACTAAACCACACGGGTGGAATGTATAACTGCAGATTTGTCGCCTTGACACGTGCTTTACCTCTGTAATACGTCACAGGGTTCAAGAACCGTTCGCTTCTCATGTGCACTGTGGGTAAAATAATACAGGACAATATGTCGATGAATTACTGCAGCACGTTTTGCTGCCATACCTCGGTGGTATCCCTGATGCCCAGTTTCAACAGGATAACATCCGTCCGCCTTAGTGTTTGGGTGCTATCCTGCCCAACCCGATCCGAAGACGTTTGGCTTATGGAGAACGCGTACGACATCATTAGCTCTCGACTTAACATACCTTCATGACCCTTTCACATTGTCCATTAATTGCGGATGCAAGTAGACTACGCATGGCCAACTATACCTCTGGACAGCATCCGAGGACTTTTTCCATTCGATTCCAGGTCGTGTTATCGGATGTATAAAGTAACACAGCTGCCATGATACCTAGTGAGTCATGGTGCATTATACTCTCTCTTTTCCTATCGCATTCATGTAATCTCTCAGAATTTAAGCTACTTCTTTCCCACCTACCTGTCTGCACGCATGTTTCGTCTTTGTTTTTGTTCATTCCTTCATGGTGTGGAATTTTTGCGTGTCGAGCAGTGTTCTGACACAGCATGTAACTAAAAACTCCTTATCATTTGAACTGATATTTTTTCTCATAGCTACGATCAACCATATCTCCTCCTAGGTTTTAGAGACTAATCATCTGTGTAAATACGTAAATAAATCGGGTCTGGTACGATTCGTCCAACGACGATTGGTCCAATGCCGATGCGTCCAAAGGTACGCTTCGTCCAATGGACAATTGGTCCAAAGGTACGATTCATCCAATGGTACGATTGGTCCAATGCCGATGCGTCCAAAGGGATGCTTCGTCCAATGGACAATTGGTCCAAAGGTACGATTGGTCCAATGCCGATTCGTCCAATGGGACGATTGGTCCAATTCCGTCCTATATGTCCGAAGTGCTACTCGTACTATAAAAGTCTCATCTGTTCTGATTCTATCTCCGATGTTATACGAAAGTACCGGTAGTCCAAAGAATGTAAAATAATGTTACATTTCATGCGTAATATTGTGGTTACAGATTTCTTTCTTTCTTTTTTTTTATTTTTGGAATCGCGTTTTCTTGTTTTGCTGTCCTTGCTGCCGTATGAAGTTACTGATGTACGAGCCGTTCTATCAACTTCAATGTTTCTCTTTTGTATGAAATAATATAAAATACTAGTGTTCCGTTTCTGTTTGTAGAATGCAGTGGGGTTTTCCGCCAACTGCCGAATGGAAACAACTGGTTAGGGTTTGGACAGAAGCCTTTTCAACAGTTTTTATTCCAGCGATGTCATATTCACAACGTTTACATATTAAATCAAGTTAATGATATTGCGCTTTTACTTAAACACAAAATATTAATTCATAGGCCATATGCCTAGGTCTTTTTAACAGTTTATATTCTACCGATATCAGATTCATAACGTTTACATATCAAATCAAGTTAATAATATTGAGCTTTTACTTAGGCACGAAATATTAATTCATAGGCTCTAGGCCTACGCCTTTTTAGGACTTTTTATTCTACCGATGTCATATTCATAACGTTTACATATTAAATAAAGTTAATAATATTGCTCTTTCACTTAAGCACGAAACATTAATTCATAGGCCTGCGGCCTAGGTGCCTTGCAAAGACCTCAGAAATGATACGATGAATGCCTTTTAGAAAGTTTTATAAAATGTTTAGAAATACCAAATATCTAGGTTGTAACTTAAAATCTTCTAAAAAGGCCCGCGACCTAGTTGCCTGGTAGATAGCTGAGAAATGATTCGTTGAGTGCCTTTTATAAGGTTTTATAGAATGTTTACAAATACCAAATATCTAGGTTGTAACTCAAAATCTTTTAAAAAGGCCCGGGGCCTAGGTGCTTTGTAAAGACCTGAGAAATGATAGGATGAGCGCCTTTTATTAGGTTTTATAACATATTTACAAATACCAAATATCTAGGTTGTAAATTAAAATCTTCAAAAAATGCCCGCTGCCTAGGTGCTTTGCAAATAGCTGAGAAATGCTCCATTGAGTACCTTTTACCAGGTTTATGTGAAATGTTTTCAATTACCAAATATACGGAAATTATCTTTCAAAAGATTATCTTTCCTGGTTTAATTCACATTCAAGAACAGAAGTGTTCTTGAATGTGAATTAAACCACGTACTTTGGTGAATGTGAATTAAAGACAATTTTTGTGTGCTCTATAAAATGCGTGCTTGATGATGTGCAGTAAAGATAAAGGACTGGACTATTAAGCAAGTGATTTGTTTCCTTGCTGACGTTTGGTCATATATTAAAGTGGATTGTATGTATAGTTAAATATTTTTTTCAGTTATTACAATTTATTACATCCGGGTCAACGAAAGTTACAGTACGATAAACCTAACCAGCTCTACCAATGTGGTGTTCTATAGTAAAGCTAACGTAACATTAACGTATTGCTGAAGTTAAAGTTTATATAGCAGTTCAAGATATTAATCATTTACACCAAAAGTTTATAAGTCGCTAAGAGTTCGTAACAGCACGAGGCTGCAAATCAAGGTTCTCAGTTGTTGTCGTCAAGGCTTTGAAGAATGTACAGAAGGTAAAAACGTATTTATCCCATTCATTTCAATCATCCCGTCAGATTGCTCTTTCGAATTTAAATTACTGCAATTACCGCTCAGAATACGCTTTACGATGACTATCGCCGAATCCCAGGTATGATCTTTAAATGATGCTGGCATTCACGTAAGGCAAGATTGCTTCTATCATCGGAAATTTCATTCCTCGTGTTCATGGTTGAGTAAAACAAATACAAGTAACTAAGTTATAACAGGGCCGGAGGGTAAAACTAGGAATGTAATGTAACAAGAAACTCCAGCTACGTAACCACGCAGTTTCCTAAACATCAGATGTTAGACTGGCAGCACAGCAGAAAGTAAGAAAATACATTAGCTAATATACGACATGTATATAAAAATGCTGTCTATAAGTGTAGGATACTATTCAATATCCATGATTTACACACTTTAATGTATGAAGAAACTGTCTTCAATATACCTATTGATGAATCTTTTTTATTTGTTTCAGATTTTATATCCCCATGGTTTTATTCTTCTGCTTCTACCTTCCGACGATGATTCCTTTTTGGATGTGGAACGAAACCCTTTGGAATTCATTTTTCATTGCCGGCATGGCCAGATACTGCATTAGTCTTAACTTCACCTGGCTTGTCAACAGCGCAGCACACAGATTTGGAAACCAGCCGTTCGATCGTTACATCGAAGCCAGGGAGAACGCCATTGTGTCCTTCCTAGGAAACGGTGAAGGATGGCACAATTATCACCACGTCTTCCCGTGGGATTACGCCACAAGCGAATTGGGTTACACGCTCAACATCACGAAGCTATTCATCGACTTTATGAGTTGCCTTGGTCTGGCTTATGACATGAAAACAGCAGATCCGAATTTAGTCAAGCACAGAAAAGAGAAGACAGGAGATCACACCCGAAAGGGAATTACGATGGACCTTAGTGAGCTACAGAAATTAAGTAAAGGAATATGAGACCACAATTTATTTCGTTGTGTTACCAGAAAGTTACTATTCTTGAAATAATTATTTTCTGAATTTCACGTCATGAAACTCGATTAGCAAAGTATTTTGGTTCCTGTGATCACATCATATACCTAATCTGTGGCTTAAAAATGTGCAACTGACTGTTTTAATGCCAAAAAAGTGTCAGATCCCAGAAATGATACGCGCATTACACAGCTTCTTTTAATTATCATACGATAAAGCTTGAAAAGGCTCCAAACATAGGGTTGAGCGTAGTGACGTCATGAAAGGATTCATTAACATCAGACTCTGAAATGAATAGTTATCTTCAACTTTTACAGTCCTAACGAAATGATGAAGTTGGTAATGAATTAAATGTGTATGGCGTAATGAAAATTACTTTTGTATAAGCTGGTTTCCAACTGAAAACGTTTAGTCCGCCTTTCGACGGAGACCAGACATATCTCTGTACTTATGAACTGCGGCATCAATTTCGAGCAAAGCGTATATAAACTAGAGCAACTACAGAGAAATACGGAGAAGATGTTTTTTCTTAATCCAGAAGAAAGGTGGTCTCTTCCGATGTTTCACTACCTAATTGCATATTGTTAATTCTTGGGAGAATATTTCCGGAGTTGCAAATGTAAAACACATGCTTTTCATGTTGTGTATTATAAAGTTTATTTTTACATATCGATTGTTTATTGAAAGAGCATTCGCATACTAGCGAAATATTTCTGTTTACACCTACTTACACAGGGGATAAACAAGCACATTTTAAGCTAATAGGCGCAAGAAACATTTATTTTTGAGGAAATCATTACAATGATGGCGTATTTATTGCGTCTCTAGGTATAAATTTTACATTGATACACAGAAGTAGAACAAAAACACAATATTCCGTTACTATTTACTCAATATTACAAAGATTCGCATTATCGTATTGTAGGAACTTCCTTGAAGAGGAGAATTTCTCTTCCTCAAGATCTCTTTGATTGTCATGAATGGGGGTAATCCTCCTGATGGAGGAAAAAATTCCGCTACATACAGAGCAGCTAGAACTTGGAGGATATAGCTACACTTCAAAGGAATAAACACAATCTGGAAACAAGGAATTTCGTAATATGAAATATACTGTCTGACAGAGTCACGAAACGAAGACGTGAACGTTGCGCCATGCAAATTGTAAAGTGGGTGCATATGTACATGTTATACAAATGATTGAATTTGCCGGCCAATTGCACGAATGGCGTGCGTTTTATAAGTGGACAACCAGCCCGAGAGGCCATCAGTCGAGACGTCGTCACGGCCGAGAGAAGTGACTGGTTCTTCTGCAACCGTGTCTGGAGAACGAACAAGGGGTGTCAATGCGGCTAAGATGCGGTCGTACGTGATTTCGTCAATCGAATGAGTTTACGAGAGGTGTCATCGTAGGCCTTCGTACCTCCGCATGGTCCTTGCGTAGTATTACGGAAGACTGTCGCATTTAGAGACAGCAGTCCCAGAAAGGATCTGTGCAACGTCGTAGGGGATCGGAGCACGGAGACGGACGTCCGAGCGCACCAATCGTCGCATCCGACATCATGCCGTAACGGAACAACGGGTCACAAAGGGCGACGTTTTGTGGAGTGTACAGGGAGGCATTGATGCTCCGATATCGACGCGGATAATGTCACGCCGATTGCCTGCGTCTAGTTTGCTGTCCAGCAGTCCGTTGCAAAGGCTACCCTTTAGAGCGAGCCATCGTCGTCACCGCTTGGCGTGGTGTCGCTCCAGAGCTGCGTGGGGTGCCGAATGGAACAGTGTGGCGTTTAGCGGCGAATCGCGTTTCTGTCTCACCACGGATGATCGCCGTGTTGCAGCTTGGAAGCAATCCATACCGTCAAAAATACTCAGTTGACCTGGACCAGGAACATCAAATAGAAGTCATCGCTCTTTCCTCGTTTATAGGTGAGTCACGGAAAAATTTTCATCGTTTGCCACCGGGAATCGAACTCAGGGTCTTCCAGTTACGCGCCGATGTAGTCTCCGTTTCGTATACAACTGTGACACCAGGGGTTTTGCAATCGCAGCTCTGCCGTAAATATTGTGCTTATGCAATTCCGTTAGCACGGTATGGGTCGAAACTGGGTTTTGAAGATCTGCATTAAGCCCAGCAGTCACTTTCGTCGCCGTGGTCTTCCTCCTTGCAGTCACAATCCTCTTTAATGTCCTCCTGTCTCTCGCAGTGAGTTTAGTTTTCCTTCCACAGTTGTGTCTCGCAGACGATGTTGTGCCGTGAACATCGTATGCTGTCATGACCTTCGACACGGTACCTCTCGATACCCCCAATACCTGTACCACTGTGGTTACCGACGCACCAATCAGACGAGCTCTTTGGAACTCCGACAGGTCACTCATTGTGCCTTCACCTGGAACGAAATTATGATTTACAATGCAATCACACAAACCGTTGAGACTATATGCAACACTTTTTTACAAAACAAACTGTAGCTACATGTTCGTTTTACTCAAAAAGCAGCACATACCAAAGTCACTGTTTTCAGCGAGGTGTTTCCATTGTTTTGCACAACCCTTGTATATATACTGTACTTATGTATATTTTATATCTATATATAGTATTCGACGACAGTTCAACAAAAGCATAGGAAGACATCAAGCACGACGAAGGGAAGAGAAGTAGACTTAAAACTTTGGAAACAGTTTCAGAGGGGGAAATGTATATTTTATGAAAAAAAAAGGCAAAGAATGGTTAACCCGTTTTGCTTTATATCATCCTTCCTTAGCACCAACGCACATTTTGCGCTTAATTTCTTCATCTAGCAATAGTTAATAGGTGCTTATTGCATTGCCCACAGCACCAATCGAACGTTCACTCCTCTGAAAATTCAAAAGAAATAATTTTAATAGAAGAACTACTTTTCTCAAAAAAATGTTTCTGAGTCCAGAATAAAAGCAACATGTCTGTTTGCGAAGGTGCACCCTTCATGTAGATCACATTTAAGGCCCACGAGCCACAAATTAAGGCCCTGACCCGTGGAAACGGTGTCTAGGAGAAATCAAGCTGGAAGCACATTTCTATATATCTTGTCAAAACAGGTAATGTAAATTAAACATGGCTGAAATCGGAACAAGTGACTACCTGTAAAATTTGTTTTTCTCCCAGCAGAATGCATTCAATTTATTTTATATAAATCAGTTCAATTCTAAAAATTATTATTTTTATTATTACTAATAAATCAAAATTTATGAGTAATAATACTAAGAAAGAAAAACTGAGCACATTTCTTGTCTAACCAGAAACTGCAGAAGAAACAGATTCCAAAATGTCAGCACTCAAATATAGAACACAGTGCACACTTTGACGCAAAAAGCTGTGTTGATAATACAGTATAAGAACAGACGTGCTCTCACTAACTTAGGAGAATTGTAGTGCAGCCTCAGGAATTGCTTTGCCAAGCTCTCGTCTTCCAACTCCCATTGGACAAAATCCCTGCCCATAGAATCACAGGTACTAGTCAATTTAAAGAGGCGTTCGAGTTTCGCCTCAAAATCCGTAGCGGAAGTCTAGAGTACCGTTTTTTTTTTCATCTCCGCACCGTCTCCTGTCTGTTGTAACAGAGACGTCTCAGATGTCGCCTTTCTACTACTGAAGCCCTCCAAAGGCAAACAATGAGTGCCGACTGCCTGTGCTTTCAAGGGAACGGGGCTGAGCACCAATGACGTTAGAAGAAGAGGAGGTGAAATGACTGTTTTGAGTGAAGCCAAAACATATTAACAATTTCGATCCTTTCTCTAAGGTGCTGGGAGCAGAGAAGGGCTGGTCCATCACTTTGTGAAACTAAATGCCGACACGGTCCACATAAGAGACGCTGGGGGGCCAGTTGTTAGGTCCTTGTGCTGCTTTGACATCTCTAGTGCTACTATGGGCTGTCATTGAGAGAAGAGTTTTCTAACGTGCGCTTTATTCCACCAAACTAGATTATTGTATACCTGTATATAAATAGTTTAGCTGCGTAAATCGGTGCGCCATTTTTTTTTTTTTACAAATGTTTTCATGTTCCGCTGCAACGTGTCGGAATAAACACAGGTACCGGAAAGGACAAACTATTGTATTGCTTGCTTTTTCCCGAAATAAACCGGTGCTGGTAAAAGAATAAATAAGCACGTGTCGAAGACTGGACTAGTACGCCAGAATTGATAGCGAACATTTCAGCGTTGTGATTATGAAGATAATATAAAAAATCGATTACTTGCATTGCCTTTGTGAAAGGTATTCAAATTTGATGATGTGTCAAGTTAAACGTACCTTCTTTAAATTCTGAAGAAATAACGTAGAGGACCCAAAGACACAGGGAAAAAATTATGTTCAAAATGCTTTGGAACAATAAAGTGAATTAAGCCCGAAGAAAATTAATCTGGATACTCAAGGTGAAACGAACGCTGGAATACGAAATGCGGAATCAGTAGAAAGTTGAGCTGTAAACACTGGCACCATGCTTTATATGATGATTCTGTACAAAACCAGGAAGGTGAAGTGAATTCACTCCCCTCCGTCCCGAAGTTTCTAAGAGCGGAGACAATGTGTTTAAGGTAAATTTTTCTCGCGATTTCCATGCTTCATGTTGTGTTGAGTGCCAGACTCTACTTGTGGGTTTGCTGTTCCCTCAGAAATTTGGTGGTCTGTAACAGGGATCTCAGGTGCTTGGGTTCGAGGGCCCTGCCCCCAACTTCCGTAATTTTATATTCTGCACTGCTAGAGTCGGTCAGTTTATCGGGGATGTTCCCAAGTACAGTGACTGACTCCAGCGGCACTGACTGACGGAAGCTGGAGCAGGGCCTCCCAACCCAAGCACCTCGGATTTCTGTTACAGACTTCAAATTACTGAGGGAAATGCATACCCACCCGCAAGTAGAATATGCCACTCAACACAAAGGAAGCATTTAAATTGCGAGCAAATAAACTACCTTGAACACCGTGTCTCTGCTCTTAGAAACCTGGGGGGGGGTGAATTCACCCCAGCGTGAAATCCGTGGTCGTGTACAGATTCATATAAAGTACGGCACCAATTCTTACAGCTCTACATCCATTTTAACATTTTTGGGGAAGCCACCCCCAAGCTCGAGAACCTCGCAGGCGCTTCAGGAGGAATATCCCGGATACATTGACTGATTCTAGCGGTCCAGAATATAAAAGTAAGGAAGTTGGGAGCAGGACCTCCCCAATCCAAGCACCTCGAATCCCTCTCACAGACTTCACCAAATTTCTGAGGGAAGGGCGTGCCCACAAATAGAATCTCTTACCCGATACAACAGTAAACACGAAAGATGCGGACAAATCACTTCCGTTAGGCTTATATAAATCCTCGTCCTGCGATCCCTGAGGGGCCCGAAGACACGGAGGACTCCTGAGGTACCATGGACCTGCCGAACAATGTAAACTACACTAAGAATAAATCAATGCAATGCACAAGAGTTAAAATTAATACTGCAAGAGCAACCGAAGGACAGGGGCCTCCACCCTCCTGAACCACTATATCCCTCAAAAAGACGTAACCGGGGCCCCAGAAAGGAGCATACATGTCACATGGAATATGAAAGATCCACAGGTTATACAACATTCAAAATCGTAACGGTAGCCCAACCTCCAACCATCTCCCGAAAATCTTTTTCACTTTGGAAAGATCAAAAACCTCTTACAAACTCCAAAGTATTTCACTGAAGGGGATCGAAATACGACGAATTTGTCCAAGACAAATTGAGTAGTCGACGAATTTGCTCGCGATGAATTTACTTGCGACGAATTGAGCCTGCGGTAAAATGGTAACTGCGGCGAATTGACGTGCGATGAATTTGCACTCAACGAATTGAGTTGGCGATGAATTGGGCACAACGAATTCACGTATGACTGGTAAAAACACTCAGATTTTATATGTTCACTAGTCACTACCCAGTGAAAACATTCTGGCAGCGCCTGCCAATGCTAACGCTATTGGAAATGATAGAACCGATTCAACAAGTGTTTTTACTGTTGAAATAACGATATCACCACAGTAAAGCAGATAGGAATATGTTATTTATAGAATTTCGCATACATTGAAGAGCAATTGAATTAGAGATACCTGTCTAGTAATGTGTAGAACCACCTTTCTCCCTGATGACAACGGCGATTCGTCTCGGCATGGACTCGACAAGACACCGGAAGCGTTGGAAAGCCATACCGATCCACGACCCCTGAACAAGCTCCGACAGTTCACGAAGATTTGATGGTGGGGGTCAGAGCTTCGAACATTTCTCTCGATGGTATCCCAGATGTGCTCGATGGGATTGAGATCAGGTGACCTAGCTGACCAAGGAAGCGAGGTCACGTAGGTGGAGTGTTCATCCAACCATTTGAATACAATTCGGGAGCTATGGCACGGTGCGTTGTCTTGTTGCAGGATGAGGTTCCCAGTGGGATGTTGAAGACGCACAAACGGGAGCAAATGGTCGTCCAGGATATCCCGGTAACATTTACCTGTGAAGGACGATGTCACATGTACCAGGGGTCCCATTTCAGTCCACGTAAACAGCCCCCAGACGAGAATGCCACCCCTACCAGCTTGAAGAGTACCCTGCTGGCAAGAAGGATCCATCGTTTCATGTGGTTTGCGCCGTACTCGTATCCTGCCATCCGCATGTACCAGCGTGAATCTCGACTCATCTGTCCAGGCAACATTTTTCCACATGTCCAGTGGTCCAGTGGCGATGTTTCCGCGCCCATGCTAATCTTTGCACCCTGTGATGTGCGGTCAGCAGCGGTACCCTGTGGGACGATGGCTTCTGTATCACATAGCTACGAGGTGGTTCTGGATGATGTGGCTGCTTACACGTTTTCGTGCACCAGCGTTAAATTGCCGAGTGATTTCTTGCACTGTGGGTCGTGTATCCGCTGTTACAATGCGAGCTAGCCGACGATGACCCCGCTCATCCACACGCTGTTGTCCACGGAAGTTGGCTTTTGCAGGAATGGTTTTACCAGATTCGATGTACTCACGGTGCACTCGTGACACAGTGGCTCGTGAAAATCCCAGTGCTTGCACGACTTCCGAGATGGAGTGAACCATTCGTCGGGCCCCGACAATTCGCCCATGATCAAATGCGCTAAGATCCTTCGTCTTACCCATACTGCGTCCGACTCTTACTGATTCCCGTCGCATCACTCCTTATTGTGTCGAATCGCTGCATACGTCATGTCGTTTCCGTTTACAGGGCCTCTCACAGCGCCACATTTGCATTACGCCAGCTGTCTAATTCAATTGCTCTTCAGTGTATATCGGACTCTAAAACTACGGAAGCAACAGCAATCATTTCCTATAAAAATGTGACACTAACAGTTACGTTGCATTTAATAATCAGCAAACATAACATGGCAATCCGTGTGCATCGTGAGACATTTTTACAGGAACTGCATTCATACTTTTGTGTTCCGTTATTCGTGAAACTGCTGTGAAAATGAGTGCTAAGTTCATTAGGGTACTACGTGTCTCCTTTTCTGATGCACTGTAATAAAATCATTATTAGACTTTTCTGATGTACTGTAATAAAATCATTATTAGATGCAAACGATTACAATTGCATGTGCGCTGCAATTGTAATCGTTGCAAATTTCGTGCAGATCTCGAGTGCTCGCCACTGATAAAGAAAATTTATTTTTCATCGGTAGTAACGTCCTACTCAACGCGCACCATTTTTAGCACACGTTTTGTCATACGACGCAGAGCGTTTCGACGAATACATCTCCTCATTTGCCTGCGTTCTCGTGCATTATCTAGTACATTGGTTCATCTTACACATTATTAGTACAAACTTGGTACAGTTGTTGTAGTTTCAGAAGTGTTCGTTCTGGAAGTCTAAGCAGGTGATTTTTCATATCATCTTCTCAGTCTGAATTGTGGAAATGATTGCTAAAAGTTCTTATTGTTTCAGTTTTAAAGCTATCAGCACGCTTGCATAACCCACTTGGCGATTTATACATCCTGCTAGCACCCGTCCTCCACCCGTACATGTCCCAATAAAATCCCAATGCTGGTAATATACGTAATCTGCAACGATTCCATTTAGAAGTGTTATATTTTTTAATTTTTGTATTAGTCATTTTTGTTATCATATAGCACAGATGTCAACATGAGTTAGCATGTATATATACTTGAATTCTTCACTTTTTCTTATTTAAATCATATTCAAAGTTAACTGATGCAACCATCAGACATGCATCTCTTCATTTTAGTCTGTCACGGACTTTGCACATGTATATCCGAATCATTCCGGCATGCACAAAATTTGTGAAAACATCAATATCTACTGTTTCTGCAACCCATGTAATACTCACTAAAAACGCTGAAATCCGTTTTATTGGTGTAGTATTAGAAACACTAGTACAAACACGCTAGCTTTCACCACAACGGGTGGCTTCTTGAGGCATAAGTATTCCAATGCAAAAACAAAAACAAACAAAAAACGGAGTTCCAGTCATGAATTCAAAAATAGAAGTTTGCTATAGATATTATAGAACGTGCGCGTCATATTCTAGATGTGTGATTAGGAGCGCGCGTATTAATGAGCGTGCGTCATACATGTGGGAGGTCCATTGACGTTTCCTCGTTACATATCCCGTGACTGGATAGGATAAGACTCCAGGAACATAAAAGAGATGTCAAAAGAGGACTTCTCACTACGGCACTAGCGCGTGAAGTCGCCAAAACTCTGCAACACCTCTGTGGGGACAAATAAAGAAAATAGCACGATATACAACCGCCAGAGCCACCCTCCTCAGAAAAACTATAGAAATCCTATCCAGTCACGGGATATGTAACGAGGAAACGTCAATGGACCTCCCACATGTATGGCGCACGCTCATTAATACGCGCGCTCCTATTCACACATCTAGAATATGACGCGCACGTTCTATAATATCTATAGCAAACTTCTATTTTTGAATTCATTACTGGAACTCTGTTTTTTGTTTGTTTCTGTTTTTACATTGGAATACTTATGCCTGAAGAAGCCACCCGTTGTGGTGAAAGCTAGCGTGTTTGTACTAGTGTTTCTAATACTACACCAATAAAACGGATTTCAGCGTTTTTAGTATTACTGGTGTATGTCTACCCGATTCTTCCATGTAATACTTCTTTGCTCTATCCTTTTTCAGGAAAACATTTAGACATGAGAAGTAAAAAATAAAATAAAAACAACACAAAAACAAAATAACCGGGTGTAGTTTTTTGGGGGAAAAAAGATTCCCTGTTATAACCATCCTTAATTACAAACATTTAAGCAGTTCACCATTTTTTGAGATTCTTCCCGTTTTAAATCTTAGGTTTAAAGCTTAAATGTATCAGAATAAAAATTTTCAGCCTTTGAAAAATTTCCTTCCATCACCCACCACCGCGACTCGCACACTAAATTTTCAGCACACCTGCAAACACGTGGTCCATGGTTTCATCACATTTTAACAACTGGTCACAAGATGAAGACATTTTGTAAAATAAAATAAACGACAGTGGTCTTCAGGACTTTGTATAATACTGTACATTTTGTTTTATTTCTGAACTTTACGTTTAGGATTTAGTGGGATGGCATCGCTACCTGATTGGTGAACTCATAAACACATGCGCCTCGTATTGCAGTACAAATTGACTGGTTTGTTTATTGTACCGTGTCATAGTCGGCCTGAGGATGAAGCCATTGTGGCTTCGAAAGTACTTGTCACTTTCATTGAACGGTTTTGGATCGTGAATAAAATGTAAAATTTGTATACGGTTTGGTAAATTGTTTTAATACATCGTGCTAAAGACAGCAACTTTTAATTTACATACTTCATCAGCACGAAAGAAACTGGTATCACTTAATTTCAAACGACAGACGTTGTTTCCAAAGAAATGGGTGAACAATTATTATTCCGTTCTCAGGTTTACTACCAAAAGATCAGAGACAGGACAGAGGCTTGTGGAGAGAAGCCCGGAAAAGCGACTGTCCTCGCCGTGACGTCACAGCCCCCACGAATTTGTCTCCTCTTAAATACTCGTCCTATAACAAAATAATGACCCAGCCCTTCCCTTGTCCTGCCATGGGATGATCAGATCAGATCAGTTCATATGTAGAGGATTTTAGGAAGGGAGTGTCTGACCCCAGGTCTTAAATAACGCTTAGAAATAGACGATTAGGAGATTTTGGCTAGAGTGCCCGATAGGAAAGTGACACGGAAGCAAGGTAGAAAGGTGGAGGAAGACGCCCTTATTTATAATACCCGGTGGCCAGTACCAGGGGTCCGACGACTTAACGTGCCCATCCGCCGCACGGAGGGTATTTAGTGGTTCGAACGTTCTAGGATCGAACCTGAGGTTATCTCCATGGTAGTCACGAACGCTGACCACTAGGCCACCCGCGGCCCTGCCTTGTGATGAGCTGCATGGGAGGTGATTTATTGCCCACTGACCACAATAGAGTGCCGCCCAATGACTTCGACTTCCCCACTTTCTCTGACCGTAAAACCAACAGTACAGGCGCTGTTGTTATCAAGAAATTTGAAGGTCTGTTAATTGGATACATTTTTTACGAACGAAACATAGTATCGCTACGGAATTTAATCAGCATGTACAAAAAGGTTCAAGTTTCGAAATAAATAACTTTGGTTATCCAGAGCATCATAGTTTTTTCCTAAAAATCTTCAAAATCAGCAAACAACATTGCTTAAATTTCTTAACTTTGAGAATTTTTAAGATGAAAGACAAAAGAAATTTCATTTAAAAATGTGATTAGTTTTATGAGCATGGCATTAATTATGCGTATACATTTTTCTGGCTCATTATACTCAATACGTCGAACGACTATTATCCATGAACATTTCCAATTTGACAACTTTCGCGTCGCTTATAGAAAAAACTATTTTGAAATTTTACTTTTTGACTTTAACTTTTGATATTTCACTATTGATAGACATTCAATTTTTGCTATAATCTCAACATTGAATTTTGTGGTCCAGTGGCCATAAAATCCGTGTTATTTTTCATTTCAACTCCTTTTTCTGTATCAGGTACCTTATTTAGCATGAATTGTTTTTTCCAGAAAGTCTGAAAAATATTCCGCTTTTTCCTCATTCGTTCTAACTAATGTTTCATCAGATTTTCTCAAAGCAGGGGATAAACACGTGTTTTTATTTTGCAGAGATTTAGTTACGTCCCAGAGTTTCATTTTATTTGTTTCTCTCAGGATTTTCTGAGTAATCAATGTGTAAATCGTCTAGTTTGTCACACCAGGAAGCATTTACATATTTACGGATATCTTTTCTAATTTTTTCATTCAGATAGTAGCATATATCCCTAAATGTCATATTTCTTGTTCATTGCCATTTTCGCTTAGATCTATTTTTCCTTTGATCACATTAATAATTTTTTGAGGCAAATAGTACGGATTTCGTCTATCTTTTGCCGCTGCCTGGCATTCAGATACTATTTTGTGTATGGCAAGATAATGCAAGATCAATTTCTTCATTAATCCTACAATCTCCAGTATTGACTAATGCAACTTGATTAATTTTCCTTCAAATCGTCTATCGTGTCGCTCAGCTCTCAACATGTCATTAAGAAAGCAGGAATAATGGGAGGTATTTACTTAGTGAAAGAAGGCAAATTAATTGCACTCAGAAACATAAGTGCCAGAGCACACACGAAACAAATACTGCGTTTTTTTCTCCTATTTTTCATGCTTAATTACTTATCAGATAGGGTGAATTTATTTTGACCATTTACTGATGTTTATGAATTTGATTTTCTGGCATGTCCGTGAGAAAACACGCTTTGAAATGATTCTATATCAAAAACAGCAAGGATTTTCAATTATTGAAGCTGTTGGTTATTAGGGTAAGACTGTAAAATTTGCAGAATATAATTGAAGTTTGCCTCGGATTAAAGAGTTTTATAAGTGTCACATAATTTGAAACTCATACCGACACAAGTAATGCATAATTTCCCAAGAAATCTATCAACATTATTACAAGCATCGTTAAAAAAAGAACTCAATATGTTAAAAGATCTTTACCAGTAAACAGTATAGTTTACCTCTTTGTTTCCTGCTCACGTAAACAAATTTCACTAATGTTAGTGTGGGTGTTCTGAGCATATGCTAATTAATGAACAGCTTGATTATCTAAAAGACACTTTAAAAGGTATCTAAATGTTCATCGCTGTAACTTTAGAATCTCATCCAACTAACTGGAAAAATTAAAATAACTAAAACGCATACAAAATCTCTTATATCGAAGGATGTACTGTAAGTTTACACAGCCTGGTTGTTATACTGAGAAACTCATCATCCCACAGAGATACAAAACTTCATGAAAATGCATATGGATTTTTTTCCAAAAATAAATATTGGGATGCCAGGACAAAATCGTGTTTTTGATATACAGGGTGGTCGAGAAGTCTCCTAAGGGTTTCGATTGACAACTGTACAAAAACGAACAAATCTACAGCAATGCGGTTTGCGACATTTGAAAGATTAAATATTAGAGTTTTTAACGCCATCTCTTTCTAGCAGATAGCGTTACATGCTCGCAAATACCGACGCCGACTGCAAAACAACTGAAAATGTCGTTGCTGCTGGAGAAAGCAATGTGCGTGTGTTGGTTTTTTGATACCAAGTCTGTGATTATGGTACAAAGAAATTACCGTCGGACATATAGGAAAAATCCACCGAGTGATTTCAGTATCGGAGCGTGGTAGAAGAAATTCTTAGATACTGGTAGTGTGCTGGACCGGCAAAGAAGTGGCAGACCTGTGAAGAAACTGCGCAGAGCATACAGGAGGTTTTCGCTCGCAGTCCTAGCAAGTGCACGAGAAGGTCCTCTTACAACTGAATGTTCCACGATCCACATTGATGGGAGTGCTTCACTAACGCCTAAAACTAAGAGCATACAAAATGCAACTCCTACACCAGATTAAACCGAACGATGGACTTCAGCGCTTAGCATTCGCTCGGGATATGTTGGAGCGGCTGGAAGTTGATGAAAGTTTCCTACGCCGTATAATGTTCTCGGATGAGACAACCTTTTACGTGCACGGAAAGTCAGCACTTAGAACGTTCGTATATTGGGTAGTGAAAACCAACATTCAGTCAGGGAGCGCCATGCGCACAGTCCAAAAGTGAATGGTTGGTGCGGGCTCATGTATAATCATGTAATTGGGCCATTCCTCTTCACCGAGCCCACAGCGCAAATGAATAATTACCTGGACATGCTTCAGAACTTGCAGTTCCTCAACTACAAAATTTGCAATCAAACGTCATGCTGCAACAAGACGGCGCTTCCCCGCATTGGGGACTTGACGTTCGTGAATACCTGAGCCGTGAGGTTCCCGACAGATGGATTGGTAGAGATTGTCCCATTCCTTGGTCACTCCGGTCCCTGGATATGACTCCTTTAGACTTCTTCCTCTGGGGCTATGTAAAGGACATGGTTTATCGGAAAAGATTAAGCAGCCTTCAGGAGCTCAAACAACGCATCAGCAGTGTTTGATAGAATCGATCCTGACATGTTGGACGGCACATCGCAAGAAATTGAATACTGACTGGATGTGTTACGTGCTACCAAAGCGCACATGTAGAGGTGTTTTAAGGTAAGAATATTAAACTCGAATATTTACTGTTTCAAATGCCGCAAACCGCATTGCTGTAGATCTGTTAGTTTTTGTGCAGTTGTCAATCGTAACCCCTAGGGGACTTTTTGACCACCCTGTAGAAATGTACTTACTTAGAACATTGTAACAAAACGTATGCTTTTGTTTCAAAGTACGTACCACAGGGCTTAAGAATTTGTTTCCATTAGAGTGCAACGTGTTCAGTCTTGGTACGGTACCATACTTTTGCTTTGGGGCGTCGAACGCCCTACTCCTGAGTTCAGCGTTTCCCGATTCAGCAAAGTGACTCTGGCAGATGCGCCATCTCCCGAAACAGGTCAAAATCACAATGAGCTCACCGGGACAGTACACTGAGTGTGACAGGATAGCAACTCTATCTAAGTCTTCAAGTTTTACTTGTGTCCAAATCGCATTATGAGGCTAGGAATTTTCCTGTTGAAGAGACGTCCGCTTCCGTTTGACTGATGCAGAGAAACTTTGGTTCAGTTTACATTATAACCAACCCAGCTTCTCGGAATAAAATTAAGCTTTTAAATCCCACCATCAAGGTGGGTCATACTCATTTTATTCAGTCATACAGCACGCATCATCACTTTTTTCTCGTAACATCCATGTTTGGAAAAAAGAAGAGCTCGTTCACGTGGTTCAGCCATTGGTTGGAGGTCTCTGAACTATGCAAGTAGATCCACTTCTTCATGAATTGGGTGTCAAGCGTGTTCTTCATCACTTCCTTATAGACCTCGACGAGCCACTGTGCTTGAGCTGCAGTTATTTCACGCGTCACTTTGAGCCATCTTTACATCTTTTCTTGACATTTCCGAGTTTTTGCAGGTAGTCGGCAATGGTAGAAGCCGCACCAGTGGCGCAGATGTCTAAGCTCTGGCTTCTGACTATTCGTCAGATATGAGTCCGGGTTTGGATACCTGTGAGACATGGATGTTGTTTTTGTCTTACGGCACTGGCTACCTCCCTTTCCTGGAACCAGTTGTTCTAAATTAGGAACGGACGGTGGCTCTAAATTAGGAGCAGACTTATAGCCCATCGAATTGCTCACGGTGGTTGTTAAGCCCCTATCAAAAAAACGTCGGACATGGAAGCTACGAGATCGGCTGATAATTTGTAGCTGATGGCTATCGGATTTGCCTCAAGAAGCAGGAGAAGATACTCCGAGTCTACTACACAGTGCATTCCAGAACTTTTCAGAATCTCCAAGCTCACATTGCCTGCAGCCGACTACTTTTACCAGATTTGCGCTATCGAAAGGATGAAAACACCTTCGCCTTTAATTTTGTTTGTTTTTCGTTGAGCTTTGCGAAATTTAGACCCTCACAGTTATGGTACAGAAGAACCAACTTTTCAAACTGTGTGCACATTTTGTACTATGCAATAACCGTTAAGCGCACATTTAGAAACAAGTATACCTTATATGAACCGGTTCCTCACGTAGCGCGACTGTATGCCATCATTTCGAAACAGGATGAACCAGTGTTTCCCGTAGCGCGACTGCATACGATCATTTAGAAACAAATATACATTAGTTGAACCGGCTCCTCACATAGCGCGATTGTATACGATAATTTAGAAACAAATATACCTTACATGAACCGGTTTCTCACGTAGTGCGACCGTATACGATCATTTAGAAACAAAATGAAACGGTGACTCACATAGCGCGACTGCATGTGTACCATCATTTAGAAACAAGTGCACCTTAGATGAACCTGTTTCTTACGTAGCGCGACTGTATACGATCTATCACATCGCGACCTATCCAGCTCTTTTTTTCTATTTCACTGTACTATTGTGTGGAAGTTGCCGGTTTATTTGCTAATACTACATCAAGGATCAACACCTTGCTTACGGTTACTTATAAGACAAACCAAAAAATATGGCCTGACACACAGACAAAAATCGATAGTCCTTATGATGCTATAACATTCAAAGAGTAAAACAAGCTACATTTCTCCAAATAATCTTCCACGGAAGATGGTCAGTTCTTCGGTTTCGGTGTAGATGGTGTTTCCAACTGCCACCTTTACAATTTGTACAACTAACCGTATCCTTCCAATTGGCTACGAAATAACGAGAATGATCCTGTGGAAAAAGAAACGCGAGGTGTAGGTCGGAAGTGAGTGAGAGGTCATTGACTTTGAACTGTCCGTAACCGGAGATCCAAAGCTCATCTCACTCTCTTCATTAGTTTGGTGATGTGTCAGTGAAACTAGACGTCTTGTTCGTCGCGCGTTGGGAAAATGCTGAGTTCAAGAATGAAGCAACGGAGAAAAGTGAAATTTCTATTGAAATTATACACAACACCTGCCGAATCTTTTTGTGTAGTAAGTGAGTCTTACGGGGAGGATCGCGTATCACAAACGAAATTTCATGTTTTTGTGGCATAAAAGGCTCATTTAAGGACGGGAAGTCATTGAAGGCGACGAAAATCCAGAACACCAAAGCACTTCAAGTATTATGGACAAAATCTGGGTAATTGCCCATAATGTTCAACGATTGAATATTGGAACGATAGCAAAAGAGAAAACATCGACAAGTAGACTGTTTGGCAAACTGCCCATGAAAATCTGAACATTACAAATGTTTGTACCAAGATGACGGCACCGAAGCATTTTACGATTGAACAAAAAAAATTGCAATCGAATAAGCGCTAAAATTATGAGGTAAATTCAAGTAAACAATCTGTCAAGAAGTTTCATCACTTGTGAAGAAGCCTGGACCTTCCAATACCACCATGAAATGAAAAAACAGTCGATGCATTGAAATAAAAAAAACAGTCGGTGCATTGAAATGAATTAACAGTAGATGCATTGAAATTAAAAACACAGTCGATGCACTGAAATGAAAAAAGAATCTATGCATTGAAATGAAGAAACCGTAGATGCACTGAAATGAAAAAACAGTCGATGCATTGAAATGAAGAAACCGTCGATGCACTGAAATGAAAAATCAGTCGATGCATTGAAGTGAAAAAACAGTCGGTGCATTGAAATGAAAAAACAGTTGATGCATTGGAAAGCACCAACGTCACCAAGAATAAAGAAATCACTGCAAAACAAGTCTGTGTTTAAAGCCATGTTTATGGGGTTTTTTTTGCATTAACCGTTTAACTGGCTGGAACGAATTAACTAAGGGTTAGCAAAATGGGCTGAAATCAACTCCGATGAATATATTCGCTGTCTAAGAAGCGGGCCAAAGGCGGCTGGAAAGAGCGAACTTGCGAATAAGAAAGCTTTACATCTCCTTTAACTTTGTAATTCAAAGTGGTCATTTAAGAGAGCGATTGACACTAATCCTTTATAACTGATTACCTTCTAATACGGTTACAATAATGATGACAAACCAAACAAGAAAGATGACACCGAATTTTCGGGTGTAATAAGCACGTCTTTCGAATCCGTTCTGACGCAAATTAAATTTATCAAAGCTATTCAAAGTCAATGGAACCGGTATGGAAAACAATAGATCTGACGAAAGAAAGAAGATTTTCAATCGGGTTTTTCATCCCTCAGATATTGCTGTAAACGGAATCGTGAGCTTACGAACTCTTAGAAACAGAGATATCGACAAAAATAAGATGTGACTTTACGTCCCCTGGTGGGAAAACCATGCATTATTTTAGGAAGAATGTATTCTCAAAAGGTTTATCCATATAAGCGGTATCGGTCCTAGAAGAAAAAGATTAGTCGAGTTTTCAGGAGCCCAGATTTTGCTACAAATACATCAGAAGCAGAAATTAACTCTTATGACCGCTGGTGGCCAAACCATTTCTTTACCAAACATTAGAAATTATGTGGAAATATTTTCCATCAGGTCTTGTATGCGATACAGGAAGAATGTTTTTAAATCGCAGCTTTAGGAATAGAAATAACGCAGAAAACGCAATTTACCTTTGTGCCTTTAGCGGAAAGTCTATGATTTACTTGTAAATTTTGAATTTATAAGGAAAACATTTCGCATCGGAAACACTATCTAACAATAAAGGAATTTTTCAAATCGGACTCTTAGAAGTAGAGATATTGACAAATATAAGATATACATCTATGCCGCCTGGCGTAAAAACCATGCATTATTTCAAGAAGAAAATTTTCCTAAAAAGTTTGTCGACATGAGTGGCATCGGTTAACAAACGACTTTTTTTCAATCGAGATTTTAGAAGCTCATATTTTGCTGCAAATACATCAGAAGCGGAAATTAAGACTTACGCCACCAAAAAAAAAAAAAACGTGGCGAAACCACGTTTTACAAAAATTAGAAATTATGTGCAAACGATTTCCCATCAGGAGCTGTATGCGGTGCAGAAATAAGTTTTCAAATCAAAGATTTAGAAGCAGAGATATAGAGGGAAACGCAATTTACATTCACGCCCCCTACCGGGAAGTCTATGATTTATTTGAAATTTTGAAATTACATGGGCCACATGTCACACTAAAAGCACTATCCAACAAAGAAGGAATTTTTCAAATCGGACTCCTAGAAGCAGAGATATTGACAAAAATAAACTATACATCTACGCCCCCTGGTGTATAAACCATGCATTATTTCAAGAAGAAAATGTCCCTAAAAGGTTTGCTGACATGAGTAGTATCGGTCAATAAACGACTTTTTTTCAATCGATATTTTAGAAGCTCATATTTTGCTGCAAATACAACAGAAGCAGAAATTAAGATTTACGCCCCCTGGTGGCCAAACTATTTTTTTCAAAAATTAGAAATTATGTGCAAAGGATTTCTCATCAGGAGCCGTATCCGGTGCAGAAAGAATTTTTCAAATCGGAGATTCAGAAGCAGAGATATAGGGGGAAAGCAATTTACCTTTACGCCCCTAGCGGAAAGTCCATGAATTACTTGAAAATTTTCAAATGATATGAAAAAACATGTCACACTAAAAACACTATCCAACAAAGAAGAAATTTTTAAAATGGGCCTCTTAGAAGTAGAGATAATGACGAAAATAAGATATACTTCTACGCTTCCTGGCTAAGAAACTGTGGAATATTTTAAGAAGAAAATATTCCGAAAATGTTTATCGATGTGAGTGGCATCAGTCTACGAAATAATTTTTTCAATCGATATTTTAGAAGCTCAGATTTTATGGCAAATACATCAGAAGCAAAAATTAACACTTACGACCCCTGGTGGCCAAAGTATCCTTTACCAAAAATTTGAAATTACATGCAAACGATTTTCCATTAGGAGGTGTATTCGCTGAAGAAAAAAGTTTTCAAATTGGAGTTTTAGAAGAAGAATTATTGGGAAAAATGTAATTTACTTTTACGCCCCCTAGCGGAAAATCTATGCGTAATTTGAAAAAGCAACTATATCTACAATACTATTCGGCATAAATGGAATCGAAAGATAAAATAATTTTTTCAATCGGATGTTTAGAAGCAAATATGTGGATTAAAACGTATTTTTGAATTCGACATCATCTGCGTTTACGCCCTCTAGCGGCAAAATTGTACCTCGTAAAAAAAAAAAAAAAAGGAAGGATCTTCATTCGCATATTTCAAGCTTCCCAATGCAAAAAGAATTTTTCAAATCGGACTAATAGTTTCAGAGATATCTTGGGTACAGGTGGACAAACCGATAACATAAGCACGATCTTTTTTTACAAAAGACGTGCTAAAAAGGAGACAAGATATTTCAGGCGCTTCTTCCTACCCGTGCTGGAAAGAACAACCCTCCCCTATAATGCCTTAAGGCAAGGATGAAAAATGAAGGACTAGATCCGCGCAGGTTTATGGTTAGCATCGCTGAGATGAGAGAAATAAAGGAATTGCTTTGCCATATATTTTGTGAAACTTAGCAAGAATGTGAACAATTTTGTTTGACGTGCGCAGAATATTTTAAGCACCAGCTGGTATGAGGTACAAAGTGCGCTTAAAGTGTTAAGGGTATATATTTGACAGAGTGGGTTCCCAGTGGTGCAACCGTGAACCATCGTTACTACGAAACAGGCTCTGGTAACTTTAACAGAGCGAGTCAGAAAAATAAGAGAGAGATAGAGCTATCGCTTGGAAGCGTGAAGTAGAAACTCATCCTGATGAATGATGAATTATAAAGAAGAAGTTCAATTTTTATAGTGATGTTAAATCTTCAGCTGGGACCCAAGCGTTGAATTTATCGGAGTAGCCTTTAAACTTAACAAAGTATTTTACTTTTCCTCTTCTCCAACGTTTTTTCAAAATGGAGTCAACAGCAAAAGTCTCAGAAAGTTTGACTTTTTGCAGTTCTTGCGAATAGAAAGCGCCGTCGATGTTTTCATTCATTAAATCTTTCACTCTGTTCACTAGTGGTGTTTTTGGAATAAGTTCACTCACGACAAATATTTCTTCGGTCCAATTCGATTCGTATCCTTTTCAAAAGTCAGTTTACTTTTGCTCATGCGTACGTGATCACCCACTTGAAATTTGTAGAGTGGCTTTTCCCGCTTGAAATTTCCATACAGATTATTCCGAACTTGATTTTCATTGCTTTCGCTCACTTCAGCAGGTTTCATTTTTATACTTCGATGGAGAGAATGATTGTATCCATGAATTAACTGGGCAAGTACATCTATGTAAGTATTGTGAGCGGTGAAGTAGCGCCACATTTTGGTTTTTAATGTACCATGAAATCTCTCAACGATACTAGCCTTCGTCTCATTGTTGGTTGTAAAAAAATATACTCTTTGTTGTTTTAAAAACTTTTGAAAAGCTTTGTTCTTGAATTTTGTTCATTTATCCGTTTGCAATTTTTGAGGTTTCTTTTGTTCAAACAGCTTTGAGAAAGCATGTATGATATGAGATCCCGACTTTTGCTTTGGTGGAATCACCCACGCGTATTTTGAAAACACGTCAATACATGTCAATAAGTAGCGATAGCCATTATTATGCTTACTTAAATTGCTGGCATCAGCAAGGTCTGCTTGCCACTGACTGTCAGTTTTGCAGGTTATCACTCTGTTTCTCACACACCTTCGTATCACCGGTGTGTGAAGGGTATACACTTTCTCCCCCTTTTGCCATTCTTCTACTTCGTTTTTCCTTATATTTCTTTTCTTAATAGCATGGAACAAAAAATTTACACCACCTAAACTTCCTTCTCGATCGCTGGCTAAATACGTCTGTTTCATCACGTTCTCCATTGCAACACGTGAATGTGAGACGATCAGCCGTGACAGAAAAATTCATGTTCGTTCAGTCATGTGTGGAGTTCGAATGTACGAATTTCAGACACTCAAATTTTTATAACGAATCATACAACGGTATGGATTGCAAAAAAGCTATGGCGCTTGCTCTAAAATGGCATAGAAAGATTATCTGTACTTATGTGGGAAAACTGCTGCCGGACCAAGTACATCGCTATACATTAAGCTAAAACTAACTACAGCTCGACGTAGGTTGTTGGACTTACATCCCAGGGTCATTGGTATGCCCTACTCTCCTTTTGTAATCTTGAAGGAGGAACTGTAGTGGCTTATCATCCACACTTACTTATCCACAGACTAACACACAACAAAAAGTGATCCTCTGGCAGAGATACTTTGAAATCCGTGTCCCACCCACGTCTATCTTAAAAGAAACAACGATCTACCAGTACTGGTTTATGTGTCAAAATGGTGGCTCATGGATAAAGATATATTACCCCCTTCATTGTTTTTGCTTGTTTTATCTTCTATAACTGAGAGAGGAGTTGGGGTGGGGTGAACAATTTATCCTCCTCTTTCTTCGGGGCTTGGTCACAGAGGGTGGGTGGGGGTGGATTTTGCTATTTTTCTTTACATTTAGCAGGTGTTTCTTCTAATATGGGTGCTGTGAATTTTATTTCTACAATTATAAATATGCGAGGGAAGGGGATGATTATGGAACGAGTCCTTTTATTTGTGTGGTCGGTGTTAATTACCGCTATTTTATTATTATTGTCTTTATCTGTGTTGGCTGGGGCGATTACGATACTTTTAACAGATCGTAATTTTAATCGGCTGGTGGTGGGGATCCTATTCTCTTTCAACATTTGTTTTGGTTTTTTGGGCACCCGGAGGTTTATACTGTACTTTGATTTTACCCTGATTTGGTATAATTTCACATATTATTAGATCATCGGTCGGGAGGCGAGAATCGTTTGGAACTTTAGGAATAATTTATGCAATAGCTGGTATTGGGGGTATGTGGTTTGGTGTATGGGCGAATCACATATTTTCAGTAGGAATAGATGTGGATACTCGGGCTAATTTTACGGCTGCGACGATAGTAATTGCTGTCCCTATAGGAATCAAAGTTTTTAGTTGGATGGCGAAATTATATGGGTCTTATTTTAAGTTAGATGTTTCTTTGATGTGGTGCATGGGGTTTGTTTTTTTTATTTATTTTAGGGGGCTTTACTGGCTAATTCTTCTTTAGATATTATTCTTCATGATACGTATTATGTCGTGGCTCATTTTCATTATGTTCTTAGAATAGGTGCGGTGTTTGCTATTTTAGCTGGATTGACTTATTGGTTTCCTTTATTTTTTGGGACTATAATGGATCCTAGGCCGATGAAAGTTCAGTTTTTCATTATATTTATGGGTGTTTCCCACAGCTTTTTTTAGGATTGAATGGGATACCGCGTCGTTATTCTGATTACCCCGATGGATTCTTGGCATGGAATGTAGTCTCTTCTTTCATCATCATCATCATCATCATCATTGTCAACCATTATCAATCCACTGCAGGACGAAGGTCTCCCCAAGTTTCCTCCACAACGGTCTGTCTTGTGCCAGTCTCCTCCATGTCACTCCTGCATACTTTCGAATTTCATCCACCCATCTCCCATGTGGTCTTCTTCTGGGTCTTTTCCTGTCCCTTGGAATCCAATCTAAAATTTCAGCTGTCCATCGATGATCTGTCCTTCTGGCAGTATGTCCAGCCCATTGCCATTTCAGGGATTTAACTCTGATCATGATGTCTTCCACTCTTGTCATTTTTCGGATCCACGAGTTCCTCTTCTTATCTCTCCTGGTTACACCAAGCATGCACCTCTCCATGCTTCTTTGAGTTGTCTGCAGCCTTTGTATGTCTCTTTTAGTTAAGGTCCACGTCTCCGCACCATACGTAAGCACTGGAAGGATGCATTGATCAAACACTTTTCTTTTAAGACATAATGGCATATTGCTCTTGAAAATTATGCTGTTTCTTCCAAAAGCTCTCCAGGCAAGTTTTGTACGCCGATTAATTTCTTCATCAATGTGACCCTCACTTGATATCTGCTGTCCAAGATAAACGTACGTGTCTGTTATCTCCAGCTTTTCTCCATCAATCGATAAATCTTCATTTCTTGTAAAAGCATTGAACATCACTTTTGTCTTCTGAAAGTTCATTTTTAATCCCACTTCTTTACTCTTGTCAGCAAGTTCCTGGATCATACTCTGCAGCTCTGATGGGGTAGTTGCAAAAATGACTACGTCATCAGCAAAACGAAGGTGGGTTAGATAATCTCCATTAATCTTTATCCTCCTTGTTTTCCCAGCTCAGTGACTGAAAAACACCCTCCAATGTGGCATTAAAGAGCTTCGGAGATATGGTGTCGCCTTGTCTCACTCCCTTTCCAATTTTTACGTGTGTTGTATTTTCAAACAGCCTAATCTTTGCACTTGCATTTTCATAGATGTTATTAATAATATTAATGTATGCATCTTCAATACCGCAGGTTTTCAGAGCCATTGTAACTGCTGATGGTTTCACCGAATCAAAGGCTTTTTCATAATCGATAAAAGCCATGCACAATGGAAGTTCATATTCCCTCGCTCTTTCAATTAGTTCTCTCAGCACGTGGATATGATCTATTGTGCTGTAGCCACTCCTGAATCCAGCTTGTTCTCTCGGTTGAGCCATGTCCAGTGTTAACTTCAAGCGGTGTGAAAGAACTTTAGTGAAGATTTTATAAACTACTGATAGGAGGCTGATAGGTCTGTAGTTTCCGAGATCCTCAATGTCACCTTTCTTATGTAGCAGGATCATTGTAGCGGTGTTCCAATCCTCAGGAATCTTTCCTTCATTAAGGCATCGAGTGAAAATTTGGGCGAGTACTGTTTCAATTTCTCCACTTGCTTCTTGTATGATGTCTACAGTAATTCCATCTTCTCCTGGAGCTTTTCCTCGCTTCATGTTCTTGATTGCATGTGCAACTTCTGCTGGAAGGACTGGAGGAACTCTGGTACTGGTATCTTTCATGATGTCTGGAGTGCATATATCATCCCTTTCATATAATTTGGAGTAGAAATCTTTCACTCTTGTCAAAATTTCGCCTCTATTTCTTGTTACAGAACCATCTTCTTTTCTCAGTGCCATAATCTGTTTTCTTCCCTTACTGAGATGTCCCTTTGCTATCTTTAGGCTTTGGTTGTTTTCAATTGCTTTCCTCACTAGTTCACAGTTGAATTTCCTTACGTCTTCAGTGATACTTTTTCTTACTGTCTTGCATAGCTCTATATATTCCACTTTGGAAGTCACATCTTCTTTAGTTGTCCTCATCTCTCTTCTTTTTGCATCAACATTTTGGTTTTTCCTGATAATTTGTTCACATGCAACTTGTTCTTAGACCCAGCTAATTTTGTTGCTGTTTCCATAAGAGCTTTGGTTACTTTTCTGTTAACTTCAGAGATGTCCACTTCTTCCGATGTTAGGCCTTCTAAAGCAGAGAACCTGTTCTTCAGTTCTAACTTGAAGGTATTATGGTGTTTTTTAAGGTTGGTTATGTCAATAGATTTTGTTTGTCCTATGAGCTTGCCACGTTCAAGTTTAGTGTTGAGGTGCATCTTACATCTCACCAATCTATGGTCACTACCTGTGTTGAACTTGTTTAGCACACTGCAGTCTTCTATGACGAATTTTTTGTTACACTTAATAAAATCAATTTCACTTGTCGTCCCATTTGGATGTCTCCATGTCCATTTCCTGTGTGGCTTTTTCTTGAAGAAGGAGTTCAAGATGAAAAACCCTTCTGCCTCTGCAAACTCAACGAGAGTATTTCCACGCTGGTTTCTGTTGCCATGACCGAATTTACCTACCGAAGTTTCATTCTGTTGCCGTTGCCCTATTTTTGCATTGAAATCTCCCATAATTATTTTCAAGTGCTGCTTACCTTTATTATTTAGATGACAAATTTCCTCATAAAATTCTTCAATTTCTTCTTCAGGATGACTTGTGGTGGGTGCATAAGTTTGAATAATCTGAGCCTGGTATCTTTTCGAGAGTTGGATAACAAGTCGTGCAGCTCTGTCAGAGGAACTTTCAACTTCTACAACTTTATCCTTCAGTTTCTTGTTTATTATAAATCCAACACCACTAGTTCTGCCAGTATCTGTCCCACGATAGTAGAAGAGATGTCCACTTTTCAGTTCGATGAGATCTTCTCCTTTTCTCCTTACCTCACTTAGCCCCACGATGTCCCACTTGATCCTTTGTAGTTCCTCTTCCAATTCAAGAAGCCTTGAATCAGAAGATAGGGAGCGTCCATTGTAAGTAGCCAAGGTCAGCATCAGATGGCAGCCTAGTCCGGTCCTCCGGGGTCTATTATATCATTGTTTGCTGTGTTGCTTATGATTTTGTTAGTGTGACAGGCGTTAGTGGTGAAATTAGGAGTAGGAGGGGTTCCATATTTCTGGCTTAATAGAAGGGGGGCACGATATTCCGCCCCTGGATCATACTTTTAGTCAGTTGGTGGGGGTAGGGCGGTAATTGCCAGTTTGAGGTTCTTTGTGTTTTCAGAATGCTGCTTCTCCGGTGATGGAACAATTGATTTTTTTTCATGATCATACAATGATTGTTTTAGTCTTAATTACTATGTTGGTGGGGTATCTGTTGATGAGTTCTTTAAGAACCTTTAGTTTTCATCGCAAAGTTATGGAAGGCCAGGAGTTGGAAAGTGTGTGAACTGTATTACCTGCGGTATTTTTGTTGGTGATTGCACTTCCATCCTTGAAATTATTGTATTTAACGGAGGAGCTGGATGATCCAGATTTGACAGTTGGGGCGACAGCGCGGCAATGGTATTGGGTTTATGAATACGCGGATTTAGGTGGGAGGATTTATGAATCTTTTATAATTCCTAGTGGGGAGGAGGAATTTGTACGGCTGTTAGAAGTAGATAATGTTTTGAGTGTGCCTGTGGCTAGTGGAATTCGTCTGGTGGTAACTAGAGGGGATGTTATTCACTCTTGGACCGTGCCAGTGTTAGGTGTTAGGGCTGATGGGATTCCAGGTCGGTTAAACCAATTAGTCTTTATAGTAAATCGGCCCGGGATGTACGTTGGGCAGTATTCGGAAATCTGTGGGTCTAATCATTATTACCCGTTAGTAAAATCATGCAATGCATTGATTGTGATACGCTTTCCAACATGCCGGAAATCATTACTCGAGTTATGAGGATAATGGCTGTGAAATAAATATCGCTCCTGTGTCCTGACCTTTAACCCCATTTCGATGATATTATACAGAACCGATTCAGTATACCTCCGGAACAACATGATTACGTTTTGTCGTTCAATATCGCTTTATTAGACAACTAACTGCATAACCCGAGCTTTCTCTAATTCAATTGCTGCTCTTCAGTGTATAGCTGTCTGTTCAGGGTTCCTTCAATTCGCATTAGGCGAGATCACGTATTGAACCTAATGGTATCAAATACCATGAAGCTTGGCGTTGGGTCGGTAGGACGCTGGAAGGTACCATTCAGCAAGATGTCTCCGAATACGTGTGCGATCATCATGGTGCATCAAGTTAAATCGTGGCTCGTCAGAAAATACGACCTGTTGCTAATCAACGAGCCAATGTCTGTGTTCGACACCGCAGTGTATCCTCAGGAGTCTGTCTTTGAGGGACAAAGAAATATGCAGCAAATGGCTGCTAGCGACCAGTCCTTTATTAAGCAGACGACGTTGGAAGAAAAAGCTGACCTGTGACAGTGCTTCATAGCTGTGCTAACTCCTTGAATATCGCTGTGGTCACTGCCATCAGGTAGAGGTGTCTGTGATGCTGTGCAGTCCTAAGATTTTGCAGTCGATTTCTCGTATTTCTGTCCACCCGAGCTTCATCTGTCCACGAACGCCAGGTTTACATCCTTAAACTGGCGTTTCGTCCAATGTGAATGGCAATTCGTGATAGGAAAAGCCAACTGCTCTCATCCTAACAATCTTTCCTTGCCCAAAGTCCGTCAGGTGTTCATAATGCGACCTTCTTCGACGACGAGGCATATGGAACAAAAGGAACGCCCTTTCGACTCAATGTAGGTTTTTCACTGATTTCAACATCTAGTTTGAAAGACTGAGCAGCTCAAAAGGCGCTGCTCCAGAACCGAATGCGCTTTTCAATGACATTTTAATTATTTGCATGTGCCAATCTGCGGTACATATTCTTTAATTTTTAAGCAAATACCAGCGGCTTGTCATGATGTTGCAGTTTTCACACACAGTAACACACGCATGCATATTTATTATTGAGCTGAAACACTTTGCATAGTATTGTATACCGAGAAAATGCGCGGATCGAATTCATACATACATAAATACATATCACTAAACTGTTTTCTGAGTTTCCTAGGTTAGCTCCACAAAGAAATTTTCCATTTACAGCAGTTTCCTTGCCGTACAGTAGGAATCATGACATTTTCATAGACAGCCATTTGGGACTCCTTTGTGAATCCATCATTCCTAGGAAAACCTTCCAGAGAAGCTATGGCTTTCAATGAAGAATTCACTCGTCTACTAATTTCGCCATCAAATCTGTTCTCTCTGACAAATATGCTTCCAAAATACACAAACGCATTCAGCTGATCTATCACTGTATCATTTAGACTTACTATGCATTTAGTACTAACAACTCCTTGCTCAAAAACCATAACTTTGGTTTTTCCCTTATTTATACTCAGTTTGAATATCATACAAGCTTCGTACATCCGGGACAACATACATATCCTGCAACTCAGTTTTGCTCTCGGCCAACAGGACAGTGTCATCTGCATACAGCAATCTGCACACAAGGATATTACTCGAACATTAACCAGTGTTGCCCATTTTGGCAACACGCATGCAAGCATCCATAAATATATTAAACAGCCATGGTAACATTATACAACCTTGTCTGACTTCTGCGTTAATAGAAAACCATTTTGATACAACACCATTTACTCGTACACAAACTCTATTGCCAGCATACATGGCTTTCACACAATTAAGTAGATTCCCAGTAACACCACATTCATTTAACACCTTCCACATAAGTAACTTATGTACTCGGCGTATGCATTCTCTAAATCTATGAAGACAGCAAAAACTTTCATACCAACAGCCAGATACATTTCAGTCATCATCCGTAATGCAAAGATTTGGTTAGTGCGGCCTTTACCAGGTATAAAACCACTCTGAACATCCCACACTTTCTTTGATGTAAGACCTCGTACCTTTTTCAATAATGACCTTACCAAACACTTTCCTGGCACACACATTAAGCTAATACAATGATAGATCTTGCAGTTAGTCTGATTACCGTTTCTCTTATACAAGGAAAAATCCCGAGGTGCCATTCGTAACTTCCAGCACAACTGGCAAATTTCAGTTAACCAGTTAATTACAGAATCGCCACCATATTTCAACAATTGAGCTGTTTGCCATCAACTCCAGGATCCTTACAATTCTGAAGAAATTTTAGAGTTTTACACACCTCTTCTCTCGGGATCACTCTTGTGCTTCCATTTCTCACTGTGACATCATCTGCTTCTACCTCAGAACCACCTTTGGTTTCTTTGTTTAATAACTCACAGAAGATTTCACCCCATCTTTCACATAACTCGTTGAGCTCACATATCACTTCTCCGATCCTATTCTTCACACAACTTGCAACTTTGTTTCTCCTATTTTTCCTGTATCTCATATACTTCCAGAAAGTTTTCATATTTTTTCAAACAGCCAATTCAAGCTCTTCCACCTATTACTTTCTATCTTTAGCCTTACTGTTATGAACCAGCTTCGCTTCTTCACGTTTCTTACAGCGATATACATTCTCAAAAACTCTACCTTGCAACATCCTCAAATATGCTTCCTTCTTTCTCTTTACTGCTTTTTCAATCTCACTATTCCACCAAGCATCACTTCTAGTGCTACCCACTATTTTGGTGCCACAGACCCCTTCAGCGGCAGAGACAACACAATCCTTAAAACATATTCACTTCTTTTCTACATCCCTCGTACATGACTTCAACTCCATCAGTCGTTCACTTAGTAAGTTAGAGTAACACTGATGGTCTTCAAGGAGCCTTTCAACATATATCCTTTCCATCCTAGGCCTTTTCCTGTTCCTTTTCCTCCAACCAACAGTCAGTTTTACTCGTGACACTACCAAATAATGATGAGATTCAACATCCGCACCTCTCACCACACGTGTGTAAACAACTAAGTGTTTCAGACGCTGATCGTAAACAACAAAATCTATTACACTGTTTTGAACCAGAATACGATTTCCCCCAAATATATGTGTGGATATACTTGTGGTTTGAAAATCTATTTGATACACAAAAACTATTCTCAATGTGGAGTTCAATTAATCTTTCACTATTATCATTCACACAAGGATCATTAAACTTACCCAGAATGTTATCAGAAATCGCATTCTAAACACCTGCTCTAACACTAAAGTCCCCTCCTATTATAACTTTCTTTTTAGCCCCAAACTGGCTCAAAACAACTTTTAGATCAAACTGATAACAAGGAACAGTACACCAATTAAGTAGTAAATAGTAACACTGTACTAGTGGTCCGATTTATTGGCGTAGAAAGTAGACACATTAGCGTTTCCAAGCTTTCGCACATCAACTAGATGGCTTTTTCAAGGAAGTTAGACAGAATAGTAACACTGTACTAGTGGTCCAATTTATTGGCGTAGAAAGTAGACACATTAGCGTTTCCAAGCTTTCGCACATCAACTGGATGGCTTTTTCAAGGAAGTTAGACAGAACTGTCTAACTTCCTTGAAAAAGCCATCAGAACTGTCTAACTTTCAAGGAAGTTAGACAGTTCTGTCTAACTTCCTTGAAAAAGCCATCCAGTTGATGTGCGAAAGCTTGGAAACGCTAATGTGTCTACTTTCTACGCCAATAAATTGGACCACTAGTACAGTGTTACTATTTACAACTTTTAGATCATTCCAAAAATATTCCCTCCTCTCAGAAAGTTCCGAGTCACAAGGAGCATACAATACAACAATTACTATTTTCTGAAGTTTCACTCTCAAACGAATCCAAAACATTTCTCACTTATGCAGCCATAGTGAATCAAATTGTTCTTCATCTTTTCATTTAAAATCACACATGCACCAGCTTGTCCTCTAACATTATCCAACACTCCAGACCATACACTTACCATACCATTCACTTCTTCTATCCAAACTTCCTTCTTTCTAGTCTCACTTACACACAGCACATCCAATTTATATTCATTCATTTCTTCAATCAACTCATTCATCGTTCAATTTATTCCTCTAGTATTCCATACGTTACCGCTAAAGCTCGAAAGCCGTTAATGTGCACATTACCTAGCTAATCTGCAGATTAACTGATTTGCTCCCTTAACGTGCGGAATCAAGAGTTTTCCGCATTTTACCTAGGTAATGTGCACATTAACGGCTTCCGTATCGTTTAAGTTCAAAAGTTTGTTTCTCTGATTTCCTTTCCCTACACCTAATTAGTTACCAATCTTCAGATTGCACTAATAAGTAAGCATACTTTTATCATATGTTTTGCAAATTCATTTCCTTAATTATAACAGAATTAGCTCTGCTACGCACTGGCAGCCGACGCCAATTATCAGAAATAAAAACAACCGGCGACGACTAGACGCTGGCGAAACGAAACTAAAAGTGGAGGGAGAGGGGGAGGTGTAGGGAAAGGAAATGAGAGAAACAGTATAACGAAGTGAATTTCTCCGTCATTTTTATCCGCGCCAGGATTCGAACCCGGGTCCCCTCATTCCGGAATAAGTTGCTCTACCAATTGAGCTACGCGGACGTTTTTTCTGCCTCCTATCTGCCTTTATGTCGTGTGCGTCCTGCTGGCAGGTACGTCACATCTCCCCCCGAAAGAGGGCCGGGGGCATGGCCCACGGGTCAGCCGTAACCATGAATCGTTGCAGGCAGTCATCCACTGTAGAACGTGCACTTGAGAACTCCCAGTCAATCTGGTGTGTGGAATGCAACGTCACACACATTTATTTTTCGAAGCGCTGGAGATGGGATTCTCTGATTTTTCCTGTCTCGCGGTGTGGAAATAACATCACACCAATGCGAGATTTTGAACGGTCGGGTCATCCGGATAGTTCGGGCGCCATTATGACGAAGTGAATTTCTCCGTCATTTTTATCCGCGCCAGGATTCGAACCCGGGTCCCCTCATTCCGGAATAAGTTGCTCTACCAATTGAGCTACGCGGACGTTTGTTCTGCCTCCTATCTGCCTTTATGTCTTGTGCGTCCTGCTGGCAGGTACGTCACAACAGGCGAAACCAAACTAAATCTAAATGTACCACAAATAAGTGTGCATGTCGCAAAAACCAATTGCTATGTAATTCAAAGTGTCACCAATCTTTAGATTGCACTAATAAGTAAGCATAATTTTATCATATGTTTTGCAAACTCATTTCCTTAATTATAATAATATTTAAAACCGTTTGATTCTTTCCATTATAGTTTTTTAATTGATTGATGATTGATTCTATCAACTAATTTGTTGATTGTTTGATTGTATTAACTTGATTCTTTATACACTGCCGGACAATTGCTAAGGACGAATGACAATAGCAACGATAGCAACCATAAAACGGAAGGCAGGAAAATGTGGAAATTAGCACAAGTGCGGGATACAGTAAAACGTGTTGTGAGTATGCAAATTTTGGATTGCCGAACTTGTTCGTGACGTCATAGCGCTGATAAGAGATATAAAGGATTTGACGCGTATTGACCGTTGTTGTTCAAACGCAAAGTTGAAAGGGAAAGAATCAATTGACGAACATGCAAGTTTCAGTATGTCTTCCCGACATCACCTAGATGATTTTACGCGTGGCCGTATTATTGGCAAGATTGAAGAAGGGCGAAAAATAACAGATATTGCCAGGGAGTTCGACGTCAGCCACAGTGTTGTTTCAAGGCTTTGGAAATCATTTCAAACAAATGGAGAGTGTAGCAAACGTCACGGGGGAGGTCGTGTTCGCAGTACGACACCTGCAGAAGATCGGTACATAGTGCTATCAACAAAAAGACACCGGCGCAGCATAGCTAGTGAGGTAGCAAATCAGTTTATGGCTGCTACTGGCAAGCGGATCTCCCGAAAAACAGTCGCCAGACGTTTGCACGAAGGAGGACTATACGCCCGCCATCCTGTTGTGTGCATCCCATTGTCCAGACGGCACCATACCGCCCGTTTGCAATGGTGCCATCAACATCGCAATTGGACTGATAACGACTGGTCTGCTGTCCTCTTCTCAGATGAGAGTAGATACAGTCTATCGTCTGATTGTCGACGACAACTGATCTGGCGATATAGTGGTACTGCATATTGTCCGGCAAACATACAGGAAAGGGACCGATATCCGACATGTAGTGTCATAGTATGGGCTGGCATCATGATCAATGCCCGTACGTCCCTCTATGTGGTTCCAACTGGGACTATGACTGGCCAACCATACATTAATGATGTTCTGCTACCTCATGTTCGCCTGTTCCGTGGTGCTGTCGGTGATAGATTCATTTTCATGGACGACAACACAACATGTCATCGAACAGTCGCTGTCCAGGAGTGTCTTGAGAGCGAGGATATTCAACGCCTCGTATGGCCAGCACGTTCTCCAGATCTGAATCCCATTGAAAATGTGTGGGATGTTTTGGGGAGGAGTCTTGCTGGTCGCCAATGCCCTCCAATAAACAAGGACACCCTCATCCGTGCACTGACAGAGGAATGGGATAAATTACCACAACAGCTGCTTGATAATGTTGTGCAAAGCATGACACGACGTGTGGAATCTTGCATCGCCCTCCATGGTGGCCATATCCCGTATTGACATTTTACGCCGGAACGCCTGCAGACGGTAATTGCATTTTTTTCAAGTTTACGTATTCTGCACAAAATGGCCTGTTTGCCCTTTGAACACGTTCCAAAGCCTTCTGGATTTCAAAGCACAATAAATTGTCTTTCTTGTAATGTCCTGGCATTCAGACATTATTTTATTTCACTTGGCATCCAACCACACTTACTTTTTCATGCGTTATATAGCCGTTTATGATCCGTCCTTAGCAATTGTCCAGCAGTGTATATCGAAAAATAAATAAATAACATTATGTTAATTTAAGCGTACAGAAACGTTGCTGTTGTTCCAGCAAAGATCTTATTTTCACTTTAACGAGTGCCTAGTAGGTAATGTGCAGATTATCTAGGTAATTTGCAGATTATCTAGGTAATTTGAGAAATGAAACAATTTTCGGCACTTTAACGGGGATCACCCTAGTTAATTTGCACATTACCTAGATAATCTGTAGAACAACTGATTTCTGCACTTTAGCGGTAACACATACACCAATCTTACACTCACGCAGCCGGGATCTCTTTCTCATTCTCCGTTTTCCATTTCTGTGTCGTTTCTATGGTGGACTATCCTTCTCATGTGTGGTAGGTGTATCGTATCCCAATCTAGAGTCTGGAATAGTAATTCTTTGTGTCGTTTTTAACGGGAAAGTATACCAGTTTCGGGGATTAGCCCACAGCTTACGGTTCCAGTTGGTTAGTCACCTAAGGATTCTAGAACAAAACCCAGTGAGTTGGGGTCTTTCAGCCAATGTCACACAGAACTAGCTGGTACTTCAGCACTAATTTATATTGAAGCTTAAAATTACTTCAGTTTTTAAGAACCACAGAGGCCCTTGTTGCTGTCGAGTGTGACATTGTTTCCCAGTGGAGCGCCCCGTGGAGGCAAACCCATCTCTAAGATCATCGGAATCCAAAAGAAGTGGCTAAGCTGGCTTTTAGAGTTTTTGATATTACGCATGCGTTAAACCAAGATGACGCCCTCTAGCGGTATAACATGGTATCACAGAAAGGGAGCATTAATCATATGAATCGTATGCGATATTCTACGCTGAAAAAAAATTCTGGAATCTAATTTACAGGTACACATATGTTTACAGATGAATCGACAAGGAAAGTATTGCTATGAACAGTCACTTGTTTCCAAAGCGATCGCTAAAAATATGGAGAAAGCACGAAGAGCTCAGAAAGAGTATAAGAGATAACATGATTTGTGACAGAACATTAATTAATATATTTTCCTAAGTAGTATTAGTGATGAAAAATCCATATTTACCACAAACGTTTCTCTTTAGATGTTACACAGCTCTAATGGATTATTTGGTAATTGCCACTAACGAAGTTTATTTTTTCCAATAAAACGCCGTTTTATTTTTTGTTTGGAATAAACCTTTATATCTCTAATGCTATAGACATATTAGAACAATATCGTTTTACTTTTGTAGGAATTAAAACGATTCATTTGTTCTTCAGTAAGATGAAAACAGGAAAAGAATACAGAGTTCTCTCACAAAATATTCGGCTTTGTAAATTAAGTATGTACAAGACCAACAAAATCAGAAAGCTGGTAAAATTACAGAACATGTTGTTCTCCTTATACATTATTTTGTGAATGCATTAGCACACGAAATCACAGTTTCAGTTTAAAAGTCTTCTGAGAACTTGACTTAAAATCGATATATAATTATCTCATGCAGATGCTGAAAGCTTTCTAAACTATTCAGTGAAAGAACTAATAAGCATAACCACTTCCTCTATGCATAGCGTTCCTTTCATAGAGATTTACATTCTGCAGAGTCGAATTTTAAACTTCCAAGAAGCGGTTCTTTTTAATGATGCAATTTTTGTTCATTCTGTAAGTCTACAGGAAATACTGTAGCTGTTGAACACACGACGAAGAAATGCCTTAGGGATTCATGGAGCACTTTCTTCTGTACACAGTACCAGCAAAACATTATAACTCTCTCCCCTTATCTTATATTTGTATCGTTTCCGGCGAAACGATACAAATGTATTTAATGCACACGTGGCAATGACAAGGGCGTATGTATGCAGCTTCATCTATGACACGTGTAGTTTTAGTTAGAGCTGAACAGGGTGGCCAGTTCAGCTGATAAATTGCTGGACAATTGCAAAGGACGAATCATAAACGGCTATACAGCGCATAAAAAAGTAAGTGTGGTTGGATGCCAAGTGAAATAAAATAATGTCAGAATGCCAGGACATTACAAGAAAGACAATTTATTGTGCTCTGAAATCCAGAAGGCTTTGGAACGTGTTCAAGAGACAAACAGGCCATTTCGTGCAGAATACGTAAACGTGAAAAAAATGCAATTACCGTCTGCAGGCGTTCCGGCGTAAGATGTCAATACGGGATACGGCCACCATGGAGCGCGATGCAAGATTCCACACGTCGTGTCATGCTTTGCACAACATTATCAAGCAGCTGTTGGGGTAATTTATCCCATTCCTCTGTCAGTGCACGGATGAGGGTGTCCTTGTTTATTAGAGGGCATTGGCGACCAGAAAGACTCATCCCCAAAGCATCCCACACATTTTCAATAGGATTCAGATCTGGAGAACGTGCTGGCCATACGAGGCGTTGAATATCCTTGCTCTCAAGTCACTCCTGGACAGCGACTGTTCGATGACATGTTGCGTTGTCGTCCATGAAAATGAATCTATCACCGACAGCACCATGGAACAAGCGAACATGAGGTAGCAGAACATCATTAATGTATCGTTGGCCAGTCATAGTCTCTGTTGGAAGCACATAGAGGGACGTACGGCCATTGATCATGATGCCAGCCCATACCATGACACTACATGTCGGATATCAGTCCGTTTCCTCTATGTTTACTGGACAATATGCAGTACCACTATCACGCCAGACCAGTTGTCGTCGACAATCAGACGATAGACTGTATCTACTCTCATCTGAGAAGAGGACAGCAGACCAGTCGTTATCAGTCCAATTGCGATGTTGATGGCACCATTGCAAACGGGCGGTACGGTGACATCTGGACAATGGGATGCACACAACAGGACGGCGGGCGTATAGTCCTTCTTCATGCAAACGTCTGGCGACAGTTTTTCGGGAGATCCGCTTGCCAGTAGCAGCCATAAACTGATTTGTTACCTCACTAGCTGTGCTGCGCCGGTGTCTTTTTGTTGATAGCACTATGTACCGATCTTCTGCAGGTGTCGTACTACGAACACGACCCCCCCCGTGACGTTTGCTACACTCTCCATTTGTTTGAAATGATTTCCAAAGCCTTGAAACAACACTGTGGCTGACGTCGAACTCCCTGGCAACATCTGTTATTTTTCGCCCTTCTTCAATCTTGCCAATAATACGGCCACGCGTAAAATCATCTAGGTGATGTCGGGAAGACATGCTGAAAATTGCAAATTCGTCAATTGATTCTTTCCCTTTCAACTTTGCGTTTGAACAACAACGGTCAATACGCGTCAAATCCTTTATATCTCTTATCAGCGCTATGACGTCACGAACAAGTTCGGCAATCCAAATTTTGCATACGCACAACCCGTCTTACTGTATCCCGCACTTATGCTAATTTCCACATTTTCCTGCCTTCCATTTTATGGTTGCTATCGTTGCTATTGTCATCCGTCCTTAGCAATTGTCCGGCAGTGTATATAGATCTTGTTGATGTTGCGCAACACCTAGTAAAATTCTGATGTGGTTGGTTGTTGAAAGTCTGGTTGACTGCCTGAAAAATGTAGATGATTTCTAATTTTTTTTTTAATGTTATTTACCATTTTCATTTCTGTATGTGTGTTTGTTTTTTTTACCTTTACCTCGAAATCAAACTTTAACGTGGTCATAAATATCAAGTTTTCTTCCCATGTTGGCGATTACCATTGTGTTCGATTATGCGAAAGGAACCGAGGCGTAGGTGGTTGCTAGGTAAATTTTTTTGCAATACCTTAGGGAGGAGCCTGCATACGCTACTTTACGTAAAATGTTAGAAAGGGTACATGCACATGCATTTTTTTGCTGTTTTGGTTTATTTTGACTTACTTCATAGTGGCTTAAGTGACTGACAATTGAATAGTTTCATTAATTGACGTGAGTCCCTTGTTTATTACTTGCATTTTTAGCACGTCTTTTGTAAAAATAGATCGTGCGTATGTTATCATTTGTCGGTCCGTCCATGCGTCCTTCTGTCCGTCCGAATGTGGACACCATATCTCTGCAACTATTAGTCCGATTTGAAAAATTATTTTTGCGTCGGGAAGCTTGAAATATGAGAATCATTTATTTTGTTTTTTTACGATGCACAGTTTCGCCGCTAGCGCGCGTAAATGCGGATGATATCGAATTCAAAATACATTTTATTCCATATATTTCCTTCTAAACATCCGATTGAAAATTTTTATTTTACCTTTCGATTCCATGTATATCAAAGAGTATTTTAGGTATAGAGACTTTATCAAGTTACTTCAAAAGACGTGCTCATTACACCTTGTACAGCACTTTAGGCTAGTATACGAGTAATTTTGTGGTTCACAGTTCTGCAGGTAGGTGGTGTTTGTGTACTTCAGTTTGCAAATGTACCGCCGTTTCTAAAAACACTATTCAGAAATTTCTTCTTTAATGATTGCGATTCGCTACATTAAAAATGTGGAAATTTATCCTCTTTAAATAACGCACAGATTTCCCGCTAGAGGGCGCAAAGTTTGGCGTAAATTTGGAGTAAGTGGCAATGCCGACAAAATAGCAATTTGCGCTTATAGTAAAAATACGATGCAGACAAATAAGGTAAAGCATAATGGCACATTATTCGATACGAAGTAACACAAGTACAACATTACGAGCATATGTAACAAGGGTTTGATAAAAACGCCAACAGAGTAGAACATAACGACGGTCAAAATGCAAAGCACAGTTTCTTTTCAAAAGACCGTGACATACTTGCTTAACACTGATAATTCAGGGAGCGATAACCTTGTGGTTAAGGCATCCGCCTTCCGACTGAAGAGTCGCGTGCGAAATTCCAGGTAGGTTGTGTTGCCCTGAGCCACAAAATATCCGCAGTTCTTCGGATTGGCAAGTTAAGCCATCGGATCTGAGGGAATGAACCTGCCGTTACGAATAAGGTGACTTGTTCCTTTCCCCAACCTTGTTCTCTACCTATGGAAGGGCTCGTTTTGACGTCATAGACTCGACTTGCATGGCTGCTTTGAGTAAACAGCCCTCTGTTGTTTCGGAGCCTCCAGATACAACCTAATCCATATCTTTTTGCTGAATTTTTCGGTTTTCTAGAAATTCGTTTCGTATTTTTTTTCGTTTATCGTGTCGGAACGATTAAAAACAGAGAAAGAGAGACAGAGAGACAGAAAGAGAGAGAGAAAGAGGCAGACAAAGAGGGAGTGAGAGAGAGAAAGAGAGAGCAAAAGACAGAGAAGGAGAGAGAGAAAGGGAGTGACAGAGAGGAGCGAGAGTGAGAAAAAGAGAGAGAGAAAGAGGGAGAAAGAGAAACAGAAAGAGAGTGAAAGAGAGAGAGAGAGAGAGAGCGAGAGAAAGAGAGTCAATAATTATTTATTAGAAAAATAAAAAGAACAAAATGTACACAAAACAAAAGAAGACGATACATAAAAACTGTGACACTCTCACAGAGAAAAATATGGAATACGATAGAGTGGCTAAGCAGTTATGTTCGTCCGAAAGTGGGTATACGTGTTAGAGAGTTCAAAGTCGGGAAACATAACAGTAAATAACGTGCCACTTGGATTCCAGAGTTTGTGGAAGGCAAAGTCCCGCAGCTCCGATGATGTGGGAATTCACTAGCGAGTCGAGTTCGATATCAAAAAATAAACTGTGCTGTTAAGGAGCGTTTAGCGAAATGCAACAGCGATGAGGAGGTCCTGCGAGTTAAATGGTGAAAAAAGAAGCAGCTTTCGTCAAGCTGCAGACGAAAGAGCTGACAGCTGAATGTCCACTATTGGAGCATTCCACTTCATAGTCAAAACAGGACTGCGGCAGATTACTGACGCAGTAAAGAATTCTTGATTCATAAAAGGTGCTCTTTATAACCAAAAATTTGGTGCCAACTTTCTTGTTTTTACCTATTTTTGCTTCTGTGAATAACACATCTTTTATAGAAATCTCTCAAGCATTTCTTGCTTCTGGAGCTTTTCGAGTAAATGGTTTTCTTTCGATATTTATAAACTAAGGAATTTTCATAGTCTGCAATGAAGTTAGAGTAAAATGAATGATTCAAAATCTATTGTTTTGGTATGGCGTATCTCGGTTTTTTTCTAATGCATGGATTAGTGAAACGCGCAAATACGACAGATCTCTGTTCTAGCGATGTACGATATACGTATCAATATATATATATATATATATAATATTTTTTTGAATTTTACCGTTCTGAAAAAATACACCAGCAATTTCCGGTAGTTTGTTTTTCAAAATAGTGTAGTTGATGAACGGATATGTTTTTATTGGCATGGATAAGACTGAGTAAGAATAACATCCTGCGGTAAAAAGTGTGAGCTTAAAATCAATTTTCTTTCCATGGCGTAATCTGTTGGGATCCCCGTCATCTGCAGCTGCATCTTTTTACAGGAATTAACCGCATCGGCGTCAGACAAGTAAGTCCCCAACTTCGCTGTTTTCCTGAAATTCGAAAAATCCTTAATTCAGCGAGAACCAGGACTCACTCGAGTTTTTCTGAATCATCACTGAAAATATTTATTGCCTTTTCCATTGAGACAATTTTTTTTGTCCAAATTGCTTGTTTCTCAAACATATTTTGAAATAAAATCCGGCAGTCCGAATCCCATGCAGTGATGCATCAATACTCAAAACGTGTGGATAGGTTCCTGTGCATTCAGAGAGCTTTTGATATCTTATCACAAATCAATTTTATGATATCTTCATTTAAACATTTAACCGTAAAAAATATTAAACCGTTTTTTTTCTTCTTTTTTTTTTGTACTAGAAGAAAGGAACCAATTCCTGACAAAATCTCTTGAGAAATCTATCGCATCCTATATCAGTGTGGCCTGTCATACATATGTCAGACACGCAGATTGCTTAAATTCAGGTTGAAAGAACATCACTCATACATTAAAAAGTTTGAACTTAAAAAATCTTCCATAGCCCAGCACTTTTTTGGACAATACGAGTAACTACTAATTTGTGTTTGAAGACGCAAAAATATTGGACCTTGGATCAGTGGCTGACCTTGGTTTTTTAAAAGCATTTCACATTATTCAAAAGCATGAATACGTGGTGAATGATCTATCTTTATCTCCATATCTATCGAGCGCATGGAAGGCAGCTTCCAAAACCGACGGTCATCACGCGACGTTTGGCCCGTGAAACTACGAACATCGTATGAAGAAATTAACTCGTGCACCAAAGCTATTAAATCGAAAACAAATGCCGTCTCCTGCACGATACACTTTAATGATAAAAACTATGTACAATTAAAATAAATATGTTTAAGAACTTTCAACGCCACAACGGCGTCATCCTCAGAAACAATGCAGCAGTGAGCACAGAAGTGAGTAGCCTATATAGTTTACAAGACACATAGCAGTTAATGCGCATGTGCAATAATCGGGAAAGTCCAACTCAAGTTCAGTGGGTACAAGCATAGTTGGTGGGCGTGACCTGGCCCAAAGACGTAGCTCCAGAATGCGTCCTGAGATTATACTGATGTTCGTAAATGCGGCGCCCCAAATTATGTGGGCTCTACCACTCGTAATTTGGGGCGCCGCATTTACGAACATCAGTATAATCTCAGGACGCATGCTATATCTTTGTCGGGACTGTTTACACGGTTCTTACCTACCATGTTGGAATGACACCATTATTCTGGATTCTCCCGGGAACCGTCGATTAACACTTTTCTGTGAAAGTATTCACATATTCGTCAATGGTGAAAGATGTTGTAACGATGATAATTTGGGGCGCCTCATTTACGAACATCCGTATAATCTCAGGGCGCATTCTGGTGCTATATCTTTGTCGAGACTGTTTAAACGGTTCTTACCTACCATGTTGGAATGACACCATTATTCTGGATTCTCCCGGGAACCGTCGATTAACACTTTTCTGTGAAAGTATTCACATATTCGTCAATGGTGAAAGATGTTGTAACGATGATAATTTGGGGCGCCTCATTTACGAACATCCGTATAATCTCAGGACGCATTCTGGTGCTATATCTTTGTCGAGACTGTTTAAACGGTTCTTACCTACCATGTTGGAATGACACCATTATTCTGGATTCTCCCGGGAACCGTCGATCAACACTTTTCTGTGAAAGTATTCACATATTCGTCAATGGTGAAAGATGTTGTAACGATGATCGTGTTTATCCCCTTTCCTTGGAGAACACTTTTGGGTCAGGTCACGCCCACCAACTATGCTTGTACCCACTGAACTTGATTTGGACTTTGCCGATTATTGCACATACGCATTAACTACTATGTGTCTTGTAAACTATATAGGCTACTCACTTCTGTGCTCACTGCTGCACTGTTTCTGAGGATGACGCCGTTGTGGCGTTGAAAGTTCTTAAACATATTTATTTTAATTGTACATAGTTTTTATCATTAAAGTGAATCGTGCAGGACACGGCATTTGTTTTCGATTTAATGCTAACATCGTCCCAAGCAACACGTTTAGTCCTCATTAAGCTAGACTATAGTTTCCAGCAAAACTATAGTAGATTTTAAGTTATAAATATTGCAATTACAAACGTTGTTCCCTATATTAAGGCGAACGTCAAGTAATTTTGCTTCCTATACTTCCACTGGAAAAACTTCTGTACACATTTTCTTCACAAGTAATGTGTTCCCAAGGATAAAAATTTGAACATCGATTAAAATAGCTTCATTTTATAACTTGGAATACTTAACATCTTCTGAAACATAACCATAATTATGCAATCCAACATTTGTTTGTCTACTGACGTCATTAAAGTACAGGTCTCGCCATCTTTTTTGTGGTTTCAACACCACCAAAGAAACATTTATTGATTTTTAATATAATTATGGTTATGCTTTAGAAAATATTAAGTATTCCAAGTTATAATATGAAGTTTTTTAATCGATGTTCCAATTTTCCTCCTTGGGAACACATTAATTGTGAAGGAAATGTGTATAAAAGTTTTTCCATTGGAAGTATAGGAAGCACTTGACGTCCACCTTAAATGAAAAATATAACTATGCACTATCTCTAGTTCAACTATTTAATAGATCTGTTATACACTGAAGTCCCAAAAGTCATGGGATAGCAGTACGCAAATTTTTAACTGGCGCTGTCGACAAATAAGCACTTTGACCCACGCTACGATTTTTATCACTTGCGAGGCATAATCTGGTGAGTCAGGTCGAACAATCACCAGTCGGACTATGGCAAGTCGATTTGAATTATCGGAGTTAGGACGAGGCACGGTAGTGGGATCCAGACGGATGAGACATTCAACATTTCTTGATTCACGGTGTCACGTGTGTACCCAGAATACCTCATACAAGGCATTGCCACCCACCGTGGACAGCGCAGTGGCCGACCACGGGTGCTGAGGACCATGATTTGCGGCGTCTGACCAAGAATGTCCAGGCTAACTGACAAGTGACACTGGCTCAAATATCATCCAAATTCAATGCATGAAGTACCAGAGACGTATCCATCAAGTCAGTGCAGCGTAATTTAGCATCCATAGTGTATGGGAGCAGAAAACTCACCAGAGTGTCTTTGTTAATACCACGATATCGGACAGTGCCCTTCACCTGGGCTCCTGAATGCGGTAATTGGACCCTGGAAGACTGGCAACATGCACCCTGCTCCGATGACTCACTGTACCAGTTTTGAGCTGATGGCAGGGTTCAGGTGTGGAGCAGACACCATGAGGCCATGGACCGAAACGGTCAAAAGGGTACTTTGCAAGATGGTGATGGTTCCATACATGTGTGAGGTGCTTTAAGTGGCGCGGTGTGGGTCCTGTGGTCCTCGTAAACACATCATTAACTGGTAACCGTTTGGTTGCTCTGCTGGATAATCATTTGCAGCACTTCATGGACTTCATGTACCCCAACAACGATGAGATTTTCCAGGAGGACAGAGCAGCATGCCATCTGACCCAAGTTGTCCAAAATTGGTTCGGGGAGCATTCTGGACAGTCCCGACTGATGGTGTGGCCACCACGTTCACCCGTCATGAACATAGTACTGTGCACTGCTGTTCAGACGGCATGGCTCAGCATCTCTCCAGAAGTGTTCCGGCTACTTGTGGAATCGATGCCACGTCAACGTGCAGCACTTCGTAGGGATAGAGGAGATCCTACACGATTCTAGCTGCGTATACCATGACTTTTACCACTTCAGTGTATACACATTTTGTCTGAACGTTTCATATTTGTTTTGTGTTCTGCTTCTTATATTATTCATAAATGAACGCTTAGGGTTGCTTTACGATTTGTTGATCGCGTTTTTTCTGTATTATACCTTGCATGTTTTTTTGAGCAGTTTAAAATGCGCGTGCGTACAAAACATGCTTCTTCTGGCCCAAAGGTTTTCATTTAAAATTATGTACAATTTGTGACCTATACTCTGATTTAACCTTTCTTTTCAGGTATTCTCTTTAAAGATTTTCCTAAGCATGACGTCATTAATCCATGTTCGATGAATTTGATTTTGGCAAACCCTGACAGCAGGTCAGAAGTTAAGGACGTATGCTCATGTTATATTAGTGCTTGTTGTTTGAACGCTGAGGGTGCTTTCCAATTTTTTTTTAATTTTAAGTTAGCTTTAAAAATATACACTGAGTTATTTATTTTTAGAAAATTCGAGTACCCGTTTATTCGCATGAATGCATACAGGCAGAATATAGATACGCAAAAAATAACAGCAGTAATAAATGACACAAAGCGCATGTAGGAATGTCCACCCGCTAGAACAATGAAGGTACTCACACGGTGCACGCTAAATGAAAAACACAGGATGTCAGCAATATCAAGTGACAAAATAACATACCTGGGGAAAATGATAATGATAGATGCATAAATGTGAACAGTATGAGAAATAGAAAAGTGTTATGGGTCACAGTATACCTCGATACTTACAAAACAAGAAAAAAGACAGAAAATATCTGTTCAAACTTAAAATGCACGTTACGACATGAAATATTAGCATACGTACAGTAGAGAGTGACATATAACGACATCAGATATATAGGTACATAACAAAATAAAATCACACAGAATGCAGCCGAAGAGACCCTAACCCAGAACTGCATCAAGAAGAGCTGCTCTAGATTCAGGAGTCCCTTACCGTGGGAGACCAACAATAGTCACAAAATCAGCGAACGCCAAGGAGTTGGCGAACGGATTCGCATACCCCCGGTATTCAGGAAACTGAGAGTCAGCAGCCTAAGGTGGAAGAGTAGCACACAGATATGGCTTTGAGATTTCTTTGAGACATCTCAGTCAAGAGTGAAAAGTGCGGACGAGGGCACAGTACCCATCAGAACGGCGGTGAGATTAAAAATGACTGATATATTGTTCGAACTGACAAGCAGCAGCTCGAATCTCCGAGTCAAAGGAACGGCTAAAGTTTATTGAAAGAATCTGTGTGTTCCTGTCAGGAAAAAGAAGGTTAAAAAGTTTTTTACGGGACACCGGCCCGGAAGTCAGAGGGATTGGGCCCAACGTAAGCGTACTATCTGCAACAGTGATGGCAGTAATCTCGGATGCTGTGCTGGAGCAAAAGCGTAGCGACACAGTACGTTGTTCGGCTGGTACCGAAAAGATATCAGGAAGAGTCGAACTCGCGGAAGTGTCCGTTGGAGGCGAACGGGACGATTGACGTACCTTCTTCTGTTTAGGAGATATCTTTGAGGAAACAGCCTTCTTAGAAGAAAAGAAGCAGTCGACACATCCATCTGCTGATCAGAGGAGGTCTCAGATTCGGAGGGAGGGAAAACAGATAGCACAGATGAGTCATCAGCGTAAGAGTCGGGCTCGTCTGAAAGAGAGAGGGTACAACAAGTAGCGGCGACGGCAGTGTGCTCGTGGAGAAAGGTGACCGGTGGAGCCACATTTGGAGTTTCCGGTACGGAATCTAGCACTGATGTTTCTCCAATGGGTAGCAAGACAGGGACACTCGGCACATGAGATTCTGAAAGTTCAGTCGGGGAGATGTCAGTGGTTGAGTCAGTTTCCAAGAGGCATGGAGAAGGATGCAGTACCTTCTGCTGGGACAACGGTCGAAAATGGCTGGAGTATTTCAGATATTGGAGATAGCTCAGAGGAAGCACAGAAGACGGTGGATCAACACCAGTAGAAGTGCATTCGGAAACATCAGACCGGAAGGATGAGCCAGCTGCCGCGGACAGGCGATCACTAAGAGGGTCATGTTGTCGGTTTAGATACGCTGCCGTAGTGTGATCTTGCGTCAGATACTGTGTACAATAATGAGAGATAATAATCTTGAAAGTATATGAAACATTATGTTAACAGTCTTATCTCTAGGACAATCCGATAAGTCTTGTCGGTGGGGAAGACACCAACAATTGTCTGCCAGAGACGCTGGCGAAACGGGTGCCTCGATGGTCATCCAATAGGCCGTGGACTTTTCCAACAATATAGAAGACTGTCAGCCAGCAAGGGAAGCAAAACATCAGGAATCGCCTGAGGTACAGGATAGAAAGTGATTGCGACAGGTGGTTTCGAAAGTGGAGATGGAATGACGTGGTGTGCACCATTGCTCAAACAATCAGCTCAGAAATACCTCGAGATTTCCTGACGATTCCGGAAATGGCAGTTGCATGAATATGGATAGATAGAGCCTCCATATATCCAGGTAGGCCGCCCCGGTAGCTCAGTGGGGTAAACGATGGCTTCTGATAATTCGTCGTCCGAAAGGGGTCCGGGTTGGAATCCCGGTGAGGCATGGATGTTGATTTTGTCTTACGGCACTGGCTTTCTCCCTTCCCTAGAACCAGTGGCCCTAAATTAGGGACGGGCGACTGACTATAGCCCATTGAGTTGCTCACGGTGGTCGTTAAACTCCAATAAAAATATATCGAGGTAGAGGAGTGTTGGGTAGGGCATGAAAGAGTACACCTCGATCTAATAAGGAGACAAACTCCCTGGCTACTTTTGATTGTTCAGTTGTAGCGGTAACAGTTTTGTTGGCGATCTGTGCAATCGGGAAACCATGTGACGACGGTACTGACTACGCAAAAGTAAGTGATGGAGTTGAACCGCGTGGAAGAGCAGTCACGAATGATGCCTTCCTGGACGGCTAGAGGGGTGGAGAAGGCAACATTGAAGCATGACAAGGCAACTGTTTTCTTGTTTTGTTTCTTTGATTGGAGGTTTAACGACCACCGTGAGCAACTCAATGGGCTATAAGCAGTCGCCCGTCCCTAATTTAGGGCCACTGGTTACAGGGAAGGGAGAGAGCCAGTGCCATAAGACAAAAGCAACATCCATGCCTCTCCGGGATTCGAACCCGGACCCGTTTCGGACGAATGATCAGAGGCAATCGCTTAGACCACTGCGCCACCGGGGCGACTACAATGACGTTTGGAAGCGAGGGTATATATACAAAGGTTGGTCAATAAGTAGCGCACAATCTCCTGTAACTCCCCAGTTTTCAAAGGTTGAATCATGAAAGTTGATGGGTAGGACCTTCATTCTATTAGCTTCCAAATGATCATTAACAGCTGTTCCTTCTCTTTGCAACTGAATCGTAATAGATGGTGAAATAGACACCCGGCTATGTCAACGGTCGGTAATACAGTTTCTATATAAATACTGGGACAGCTCAGCCACTTCGATCCGCAGAAAATTGTTGCCAGTGTATGGTGAGACAACAGTGGGTCACAGAAGGTTCCAGAGATATCTTAGCCTTCAGGATAATCCACGATGCGGCAGACCAACCACTGTGAGAACCACTGCAACTGAGGAAGCCATTGAGAAGCTGATTCAGGATAACAGATGCATCACCACTTTTCAACTTATGGACCGCCTTGGCATGTCAAAGAGAAGTGTTTTAACAGTGGTAGAACGCTTTGGATACCGGAAAATGTGCTTGCTGGGTACCACGGCTCCTCACAAAAGAAATGAAAAGGATTCAGAGAGAAGTGTGAGTGCCGATCTGCTTACCCATTTCGCTAGTGCTTTTCCACAATGTTTTCATGGTGTGATAACAGGTGATGAAACATGGCTGTTTCATTATGACCCACAGAGCAAACGCCAGTCAATGGAGTGGAAACATGTGGGATCACCACGGAAGAAGAAGCCATAACATTCAAGATCATCAAAAAATTAATGGCCACATTTTTTTTGGGATCGCAGGAAGTGATCTTCATCGACGTCCTACAAAGTGGGACCACCGTCACCAAAGTGCGTTATTGTTCATCCTTGGAGAAGTTCAGGCGTGCCATCAGAACTAAGAGACAACACCTTCAAGCCGAGGACATGAAACTGCATCATAATAACGCGAGACCGCACACTGCACAGATGACAGTGCAGAAGTAAAGCCAAAGGTCCCATGTTGCTACTCACCAACTTTCATGATTTAACCTTTAAAAATTGGGGAGTTACAGGCGATTGTGCGTTACTTATATACCGACTTTTGTACATCCATGGATTTTTTTATTAGAGGTTTAACGACCACCGTGAGCAACAGACAACTGGACGTCCGTTATCGCGTTTTACCGTGGCCAGGAGGTTTAACAAAGGTGGTCTATTTGCACGACGACCAGTACGGTGTGTGCCATTAAAGCCTGCTCATCGAAGACGGCGGTCTATGTGGTGCCAGGAACACAAGAACTGGACACATCAGCAATAGGGTCGAGTTCTCTTTACGGATGAGAGCCGATTCAGTCTGACGAGCGATTTTGGACGTATACACATCTGGAGAGAGCAGGGAACAGGCAATCACACCTCTAACATCATCGAAAGGGACCGGTTTTGAGGTGGCGGAGTTCTCGTTTGGAGCGGTATCATGCTTGGTAGCCGTACTGACGTCCACATCTTCCGAGGAGGTTCTGTCACTGGTGTCCGCTATTGTTCCGAGGTTCTCCTGCCTCACGTGCGTCTGATTAGAGGTGCTGTGGGTCCTGAGTTCCTCTTTATGGACGACAACGCTACACCTCATCGTACAGTGGATGTCGCAGAGCTGTTGGAGAGTGAAGATATTCAACGCAGGGAATGGTCCGCAAGGTCCCCGGACCTAAATCCGATCGAACACGTGTGAGACCTTCTCGGGAGGCGCTTGGCAGCACGTCACCAACCGCCAGCCACGATTCCGCAGCTGCGATTGGCGCTACAAGAGGAATGGGCCGCGATGCTTCAACAGCTCCTTGACAACCTCGTCCTCAGCATGGACAGACGTTGTAAATCCTGCAACGCAGTCAGGGGTGATCATATCCCCTACTAAAGACTGGATTTTTCTCAGCAGCCGCCTGTCACATGGACGTTTCTGTCTTCTGTCCATTTGTGCTCGAAGCTACCTTTCCAATAAAGTGCCTTTGTATCCTTTGGATTCCTTGTTTGGATAGTTTTGCTCACTTGTCCCATATTCTTACATCTTGGGGATCTTACGGTATGATTTGAGTCGATATGGAGCACTTCTGCACGACGTTAAATTCGAAAAACCGTCTCGTCCTTAATTTTTGCACGCCAGTGCATATTTCTTCTCCAAAAGAATCGCATAACTACTTTTTTAAATAATGGAATCATAATACATACTAGCACCCGAAGTACCACCGTATGAAACGTAAACAGACGTGCCGGCCACTGCAGTGGCAGGTTACACGTAATACGTTGGAGGTCTAACCCATTAAACATCAAGATCAAACTTCAAACTGTAAATCGCTCACGTTATGTCAAAATCGAAACAATGGTTGAAGAAACCTTGCCAAAATCTTCCCGCGGAGAAATAGCCTGGAATTATTTATTCTATTTGGCAGTACACGGAGAGCCGCAGTCAAACATGTAAACATACCCGCCGGCAACTACGACGGAAAGATGTATCAAAATATTTGGGCTACACTTCGTAAGTGTAGCCCAAATATTTTGATACGCCCTACTGATATTGTCGCTTCTGTCAAGTTTGGCGCAAGATCCTCGTAATTTACGCAAGAGTGAAACGAAATATTGTTTCTAAAGTGTGCAATGAAATAGAGTTTTCATTACACCCTTTGTGCAACGAAATAGTGTTGCTAAAGTGTGTAATGAATAATAGTAAATTTGTGAAAATCCTCCAAATACGTGGCGTCAGTAAATAAACAAAGACATCGCTCTTTCCACGTTTTAGCAACATACAACAACCGAAAAACTGTTCATTCGGTCAGCACCGGGGAATTGAATCACGGATTTCTCGAATCTAGCCTAGCGCGTTAGCCTTACACCACGGTGGCCAGCAATCCATGGCGCTATGTGTGTTTTTCAGTCAGCTTCTGACTGAAATCCGTAAGATGAGCCCATCCGTAAGATGGGCTCAGCTACTGAGACGTCTAAATCTGGTGTGCATTAAAGACACTGGCTATATATTAATTATGGTAGTTAAATCCAAAGAGCGAGATCCAAAGTGAAAATGCTCCAAATACGTGGCGTCAGTAAATAAACAAATATTTGGAGGATTTTCACTTTAGATCTCACCCTTTGGATTTAACTGCTATAGTTAATATATAGCCACTGGCCCACCAGATGGATACGTCTAAGTAGCTCAGTCCATCTTATGGATGTATGATGTCAGAAGCTGACTGAAAAACACACATAGTGCCGTGGATTGTTGGCCACCGAGGTGTAAGGCTAACGCGTTCGGCTAGATATCGAGACATTCAATATTCAATTCCCCGGCGGTGACCGAATTAACAGTTTTTCGGTTGCTGTGTGTTGCTAAAACGTGGAAAGAGCGATGTCTTTGTTTATTTAATAGTAAATTCGAATTTCAAAAACAGTCTCCGAGATACATTGTGCCTCCTTAACCCCTGTATGCGTACGAAATTAGAAAAATAAATTTCAAGGAAAAATGCTAAAAAAAAAGGAATTTTTATATTTAATTTATTTATTTGTATTGAATTTTTATATTTAATTTATTTATTTGTATTGAATTTTCATATTTAATTTATTTATTTGTATTGTATTTTTTTATATTTAATTTCTTTACCATTACGGATGCATCATGATTCCTTGACCTCTGTATGCATACAAAATTTCAATTCTCTGAATTTAGTAGCTTCCTCTGTAAGCGACCGACAGACAGACAGACAGAAGGACAAACAGACAAGGTAAATTTATTAGCATAGATAGCTGAATAAATTTATTTCTTAAAATGAATCAAGTGGAGGATCTTAATATAAGCTATCTGATTCCCTGTTTAAATTTTAAAACTTGAATGCAGATCTGATCTTGGGATATTTTGATGTACTTGCTACAAATCTTTCTATCTGCTTTATAAATACTTTTGAGGACTTTTAGTATATTTCTCTTCTCCCTGAATATAAAAAAACATGAAAATTTGTGAATTTTCTCCCAGTTTAGAGCCTGTTTCTTTGCTCTTTATGTTGCTATAATTTCATTACAGCTTTCCATTTTCAAAGACGCTGTAGCTTCGTGATTGTTTGAGGAATTCTTCTTTTTTCCTACACTGTAAAAAATAATTTGTGTGAACTCACGGAAAATTTCTGAAACTAACTTGCAGAAAAGCTACCGGTGGATGTCCGTCTTTAAATGTTCCCGTTTATTTTAACTTCTGCATTTTCACAGATTTTTCGTTGTAAGAAATTCCTTTTATTTCAGAAAAGTCCATTTCAGGTTTTTTCCGTATTTAAACTGAAATTCCGCAAAAATCGACAACCTTGCGTTATTTAGCTCTTACCTTAGATAATCCTTCCGCTGCAGTCAGGATTGAACCCCGTCGTTTGAGTTAGACAACAGGTAACACATCCCTTTAAACACTGACCCAAAAACGCTCAATACAAACGTTAGGTACATTGTAAAACAAATTGTGCGACGATGAAATTTTTTTCTGTCATTAATACGAGTGATTTGGTCCTTTTATCTCTTGTTGGAGCTTATTACTTTTCTGAATAGGTTTGTAATATTTTTTGTAGGACTTTTCACAAATTAAGCATATTTCATCGTGATTTTTCGAAGCAACAAAATGCTTTACAACTTGATTTCTTTAAACCGACAATGACTTTCAATTATCTTTAAAGAAGGTGAAATGTACTTTTTTATAATATTATTTCACAGAAAGAAAAACTCCTAAATATAAAATTTTCTCTTGATAGCTATAACAGCTTTTGTCTTAAGACTGATTCATAGGCTGATACATAAACATCGCATAATCATCTGCACAATAAGTTAAGTATCCGCTTTCTTACAATAACACAATATATAAGAAATAGCTGGTGCATAAAATAGGGGAGAGGAGAAGAAATTTCCTGTGTCACATTAAAAAAAATGCGTGCGATATGCTATCCACAATATCCGATTTCGCTACGGAACTTCAAAATTCGACAGACGATTGAAATTTAAAAGAAAATCAAACCTCAAGTGTTCTCTCCCACCAATAGCTCCTATCACCACCGGTAATTTCTCGTCATACGGATACGGAAAAAGTGAGAATGGAGTTTTCCGTTAATATACGGAAGGTATGAAAATTCAGAATGTTCCGTCAACACATCTCTAAAACGGTAATTTGCCGTTAATATAAGAAAGAAAATGCGGAAAGGTTTCTGAAAATTCAGGATTTTCCCTTGGTATGAAAAATCCGTGAAATTCAGGTTTCTTTCTGTCATTTTACTGAAAATATTGTATCAGAGGTATGCTTCGTGAATTCACAAAAAAAATGGTGGAAAGTGGCTCTAGAATTTCAGAAAAATATTTACAGTATGTTTGGAATTTTCTTCATTTTTTTTATAAAATATGCACGTAGTTTATATCATTTAAATTTTACGAATAATTTCTTTAATCTTATTTCAGTCTGTCAACAGTTTATTCCCAAGTCTTTGCATAAGTCTAATTGTAGGCATATATCTGGGATTTTACTTAGACACAAGTGTTAGGGCAAAGCTTCGATTTTAATATTTTGTTGCGCGTGCGTTATCTGGCAACAATGCAGCTTCTCAAGTGTTTCCGGCAGAAAGCATTGTTTGTGCCCTTCCGAAACACAACACCTAACAAAGATAATCCATTATTGGAAGCATCATGGGTTTTAATTTCTTTCTTTTTTCTTCTTTATGTGGCGTGGCTGGACGTTTATATGGTATTAAAACTGCACATAATTCGACACGTTTAATCTGTGTTATACAAGGCCCGACTTTCCAGGTAATTATTCTGGAAATACTGCTGCGCCTTTTGCTCAAACAGAAGGTAAAATCTAAATATATTAAGGCGCGAAACTTCCTTTGGCATGTGGCACGTGGAGGACGAAAGGTCGTGTTTACGAAACAGCATTTCTCCAATATCGATTCTTGCTACATTCACTCAGTATATATTTTTAGCAGTGTTGCTCCATTTGTTAAAATTGACGGAAGGCTACAATATCCGAGGAATGGGAAGAAGAGCTGTAACACGGATATCAAAAATTAAATCACATTAAAACTTCTTGTCAGGTCTCGAGTTCCCAATAAATACAACGGATAAGGAACTGAAGTAAGAATAACATAAAATGTTATATGTGGAAACCATTGAGAAATCTACTTCATCTGTGATTTTAGCATTACAAAGAAGTTATCTTTAAATCGTCGATACCTTATTTAAATTGAATTATTGTAATCAGATCATTTGAAATTATTCCAGTGGTTTTAATTAGTATCAAGCTTTGTACAGAGCAGCCGCAGAAAACACCGAAGAAGTAATTTTCTCCGCGTTAGAATCGTTAAAATTTATTTCCCCACTTTACTCTGACGCAAATTGTATTTCCCTTTCAATTTTCATATCTGCGATAACAAAACCTGCACTCGGCATCTACTAAATACAACGGCTACCAGTGTCGACATGGAAACCAAATATCATTTATATTAAATATTCATATCCTTCTTCATTGATTTCTGCAGTTGATGTAGGTATAAGGGGAGGATAATTTACCTAATCAATTTAAATAAATAAAAAAAACTGAAAGTGAATTATGCAATTCCTGAAAAAAAAACTCTGCATAGGCACTTCGCTGATATCTCACTTTTTACAAATTTCAGTTCGCTGCATGGGTTCACAATCATGTTTCATTTTTTTCTTTTAATGAATACATATTGTACTTTCCAGTAATCATGTCGTAAACATACACTATTATTTTCGACATGGTTCCTGTAACCAGGAGAGATAAGAATAGAAACTAATGGATAAGGAAAATGACAAGAGTGGGAGACATTGTGAGCAGGGCGAAATCTCTGAAATGGCAATGGGCTGGACATGTTGCCAGAAGAACGGACCACCAATGGACAACTGAAATTCTAAACTGGATTCCAAGGGACAAGAAAAGACCCAGAAGAAGACCACGTGGGAGATATGTGGATGAAAATCGAAATCATGCGGGAATGACATGGAGGACTCTGGCTCATGATAGAACGTTGTGGAAGAAACATGGAGAGGCCTTCATCCAGCAGTGAAATGACAATGGCTGATGATGATGATTTTCGACCTAAAATAACACATGATTACTCTCATTTCCTACATTAGATCATATTTTATGTCACTTCGTTTATAAAGCACGCTAGCGTTTATGCATAGAAACGGCAATACTTTTCCCAGGGGAAGTCAGTATACACAGTCAGTCACAAAAATCCGAGCACCAAGAAAAAACCTTGCGATTAACGCGAAACGCTGCGAATAGCTACGGGAAGGGCAGGCATGCAAATGATTAAAGTTTCGTGCGATTTCGCATGTCCGCGCGTCCAAGACCGGCGCAGCAATCGCAGTCCTTAGGGATTATAAGACGCAGCGCAGGGGACTCCACATTCATGCCGAAGTGCACGGTGAGAGTCAGGTGAGATCCCCGAGCGATTGACATGCCGAGGAGCAGCCGGGAAACTGACGGAGTTCGAAGGAGGCCGTATCGTCGGAATGAGAGAGGCTGGGTGGCCGGCGAGCCCAATCGCCCGCCATTTGAGCCTCTAGACGGCCTTTACGTTTTCTGCCATTAACACCTGACCATCGTCGTCGTTGATAGCAGCGGTATCAGCAGCGAGCAACGGTAATGCTGCGGACTGGTGACGTATAGTGTTCAGCGACAAATGTCGCTTCTGTATGGGAACGGACGACCAGCGTGTCAGAGTGTGGAGGACCGCAGGTGAGCGCTACAATCCCAACCTCACTGTTAAAAATTAGGCTGAGAGATAAGGGGAAATGCAAAGAGGTAATAATAAATGTGGCTGAGACAAGATTATGTGCTGCAGGTTTCTAAGCACTGATAAAGGAATGGGATAAGTGTATCGATATTAGTGAAATTATGTTGAGAAATAAGGGGAAATGTAAAGAGGTAATAACAAATGTGGGTGAGACAGCAGACCCAATACTTCTATGGTGCAGGTTTCAATGCACTGATAAAGCGATAGGATTAGTGCTTCAATATTTTTGGAAATCAGGTTGAGAAACGACGGGAACTGAAAAGGTAATATTAAATGCTTTTCAAGACGGTATCTTAGTATTTTTTTAAATAACTTTCTGTGGCTTATTTACTGGCTTCCCTATGCACACTGAAGAGCAATTGAATTAGAGATATCTCTTTAGTAACGTGTAGCACCACCTTTCGCTCTGATGACGACGGCGATTCGTCTCGGCATGGACTCGACAAGACACCGGAAGCGTTGGGAAGCCATACAGATCCACGACCCCTAAACAAGCTTCCACAGTTCACGAAGATTTGATGGAGCGGGGTCATCACTCTCGATGGCATCACAGATGTGCTCCATGGGATTGAGGTCAGGTGACCTAGGTGGACAAGGAAGCAAGGTCATGTCGGTGGAGTGTTCATCCAACCATTTGGATACAATTCGGGAGCGATGGCAAGGTGCATTGTCTTGTTGCAAGATGAGCTCCTCCGTTGGATGTTGAAGACGCACAAACGAGAGCAAATGGTCGTCCAGGATATTCCGGTAACGTTCACCTGTGAGGGACGATGTCACACGTACCAGGGGTCCCATTTCTGTCCACGTAAACAGTCCCCAGAGGAGAATGCCACCCCCACCAGCTTGAAGAATACCCTGCTGGCAAGAAGGATCCATTGCTTCCTGTGGTTTGCGCCGTACTCGTATCCTGCCATCCGCATGGAGCAGCGTGAATCTCGACTCATCAGTCCAGGCAACATTTTCCCACATGTCTAGGGTCCTGTGGCGATGTTCCAGCGCCCATGCTAATATTTGTATTCTGTGATGTGCGGTCAGCAGCGGTACCCTCGTCGAACGATGGCTTCTGTACCCCATAGCAAGGAGATGGTTCTAGATGGTGTGGCTGCTTACACGTTTTTGTGCACCAGCGTTAAATGGCCAAGAGATTTCTTGCACTGTGGCCCGCCTATCTGCTGTTAGAATGCGAGCTAGCCGACGATGACTCCGCTCATACACACGCTGTTGTCCACGGCAGTTGGCCCTTGCAGGGATGGTTTTACTGGATTCGATGTACTCACGGTGCACCCGTGACACAGTGGCTCGTGAAAATCCCAGTGCCTGCACGACTTCCGAGTTGGAGTGACCCATTCGTCGGGCCCCGACAATTTGCCCACGATCAAATGCGCTTAGATCCTTCGTCTTACCCATACTGCGTCCGACTCTTACTGTTTCCCGTCGCATCACTCCTTATATTATCGGATCGCTGCATACGTCCTGTGGTTTCCGTTTACAGGGCCGCCCATAGCGCCACATTTGCTTAACGCCAGCTGTCTCTAATTCAATTGCTCTTCAGTGTATATTAACGTACAGAATACATACAAACACACTCATCATGGAAAAATATATAGAGAGAGGCAAATTAAGGAAAAATGACCCCACTGGTTGTCAGTAACGATTTAATACATGTAGTGGTCTTGATTCCACTCACACATACTGTTATTTGTGGTAGCGTTGGCCAAACATATTTGGCGCTCATCATCACCAGCCATTTCTCATTATCGCAAGTTTGCGCAAATGAGATAAGCACTATTCCAATAAAATGCAGGAAGTTTAAAAATAGTTTTTAATAAAATCAGACGAACACAAGGACGGTGAGACAGAAAACCTTTTAAATTACAACATACTGCTTCTCCGGATATGGAGAGAAACAGCCGCTCAGACGTCAACCGACATCCGTCTGCCTGCGTCGTCTTCTAAGAAGCCAACCCCCTCCCCTCTCTTTTATCGCTTATCAGTTCCCAGGTCACCATTCGTTCACACGTGTTCGTAGAAATACAAACAACCTCTATGAAGGAACAAATATTCTTCATAATACATGGGAAATCGACAGAATATTAAAATCAAAAAGAACGTAAATTCTGAATTTGCTTGTACAACTCACTGGTCGTCATGTAACACCTCTCAGAAAACGTGAAAATTTCCCGCTTTAGGGCGATGAAAGTTTCAAGTTTTATGAGAGATGGATGACCAGTGTATAAGCAAATTCAGAATTTATATTCTTCTTGCTTTGAATATTCTATCGATTTCCCATGTACTGTGAGGGATATTTCTTCCTTCATTGATTTATCTGTGGATGACTAATAAGTGGTACAAGCAAATTCTGAATTCATATTCTGTTTGCTTTGAATATTCTATCGATTTCCCATGCACTATGAGGGATATTTCTTCCTTCATTGATTTATCTGTGGATGACTAATAAGTGGTACAAGCAAATTCAGAATTCATATTCTGTTTGCTTTGAATATTCTATCGATTTCCCATGTACTGTGAGGGATATTTCTTCCTTCATTGATTTATCTGTGGATGAGTAATAAGTGGTAGAAGCAAATCCAGAATTTATATTCCGTTTGCTTTGAATATTCTATCGATTTCCCATGTGTTATGAGGAATATTTCGTCCTTCATTGATTTATCTGTGGATGACTAGTAAGTGGTACAAGCAAATTCAGAATTTATATTCTGCTTGCTTTGAATATTCTATCGATTTCCTATGTGTTATGAGGAATATTTCTCCCTTCATTGATTTATCTGTGTTACTGGTGATTTCCGACATACATCCGTTTCTGGGTGGGAGATGGGTCAAAATGCTATGAGGAAGCTTCGACTAGCGAAAATCTTTCAGATTTCTAAGTCTCAGTTGCTTGGAACTTAACTGTCCTGGGTGTTAATGGTTAGCATATTCGAACTGTAATCGGGAGATGGGGGTGCGTGTCCCGCTTCAGGGCGATTAAATTTTCAAATTTTCTGAGAGATGTTGCATGGATGACTAGTGAGTTGTACAAGCAAATTCAGAATTTCTATTCTGTTTGCTTTGAATGCAAACAATCTCCACTGTCTCTAACTTAATGGCAAAAGGCTTTTATCACTCAGATCAGTTCTACACTTCTGGGTGGTTGTTTACGTTACACATAAGTTCTCTCTCTCTCTCTCTCTTTTCAGGATGGCTGTTTGCATCATCACACCATGCCACTTTTAAAATTCGACGGATGACGTGGATTCTGTTAGCTATACAAAACGCTTTCGTTCGGAAAAAAGCTGACATTATCGATTAAATCAACTGTTCCCGACCATTACATTTGGTAACTATCGAAGGGTAATGCTGTTTGTCCGTATTACACACATACGAAATTAATCTGCGAGTTTGAGAGAGGCGTAATTTAACGAAGTAGGATACTCTAGGTGCCAGATTACGGTGCATCTGGCACTTGATGCACGAGGGTTGGCCCTGCAGGAAGCAAATAACGCTTTAATGCAGTGCTTCACATACGCATTAGAATCGCGACTCAATTCTCCGAAGGAAAAACGTCTGCGACTAACGTGGCTTCAATGGACATTGCCGGGGAAATATTCTTTAAAAATTGTTTTTTTTGTACTACTGTTTTTAAAATTTATTATTAAACATAATTTTACAAAAAGAAGCAGATCTGTATCTGGGCTTTGGCAGGTTGCCTAACCTGCATTGGAAGGCACCACAGGAACCAATACGAAACCAGATTCCGGGATCCATATACACTGATTTTCAAAATTAAGAGAATTTGCAGATTTTGTCGAATTTCTGAAAAACTAATAGACATATTTTAAGGAAATTTGATATGGATACCCAGTTATATAAGAGAAAAAAATATCCCATACAGCAGTCATGGTACGCACTCATGATCGTCAGTAAGGCTCATCAGCGCAGGAATGTCCAAAATATACGTTGCAAGATCCAACATAAAATGACTCTAATATGGGGTATGGTCCCCTCTCACAGTCATACAGCTTTCACAGCGCGACGTCATACTGGAAACGAGGCAGTTGATGAGTCCCTGTGGCAGTCGGTCGCACTCCTGCAGCAATTCAGTTTTCAGCTCCTGGATGATTGGGGGGGGAGCTGCAATTGCCCTCCCAAGAGCGTCCCAGACATGTTCGACAGGCTTTATGTCTGGAGATCTGGTTGGCCAATCCATCCGGCGAATATCCTAACTTTTAAGATAATCGTCGACCGGGTGAGCTTTATGTGGACGACCGTTGTCGTCCAACTGCGCTGCTGAAAAGTCGAACATAGGGCTGTAAGATCTCATCCCTATACCACTTAGCAGTCAGGGAGCCTCTGTCAAACACATGGAGAGGTGTGCGGCCGTCCAACATGATTCCTGCCCAGACCATGACACCTCCGCTGCCATAGTGGTCCCTTTCTCGGATGCTGGAGGAAAGGTATCGGGTCCCAGGTTCTCCTCAGATGAAGGTACGTTGAGAATCAGTGTCCAGGCTGAACGTTGAGAATCAGTGTCCAGACTGAACGTTGAGAATCAGTGTCCAGACTGAACGTTGAGAATCAATGTCCAGGCTGAACGTTGAGAATCAGTGCCCAGGCTGAACGTTGAGAATCAGTGTCCAGACTGAATGTTGAGAATCAATGTCCAGGCTGAACGTTGAGAATCAGTGTCCAGGCTGAACGTTGAGAATCAGTGTCCAGGCTGAACGTTGAGAATCAGTGTCCAGGCTGAATGTTGAGAATCAGTGTCAAGGCTGAACGTTGAGAATCAATGTCCAGGCTGAACGTTGAGAATCAATGTCCAGGCTGAACGTTGAGAATCACTGTCCAGGCTGAACGTTGAGAATCAATGTCCAGGCTGAACGTTGAAAATCAGTGTCCAGGCTGAACGTTGAGAATCAGTGTCCAGGCTGAATGTTGAGAATCAGTGTTCAGGCTGAACGTTGAGAATCAGTGTCCAGGCTGAATAGCGACTCGTCTGTGAAGAGAACGTTACCCCACTGAAGTCTGGTACAAGCCTGATGTTCTCTGCACCATGTTAAACCCGCTCTCTTGTGTGCTGAAGTGAACGGGACACAAACAGCGGGTCTTCTGGTAAAAATCCCTCTCTCATGAAACCTTCGGGAAACAGTAACCCTTGAAACTCGGGTTCCAGTGGTGGCATGCAACTCAAGAGGTAGCTGTGCAGCTGTAGCAGTCCAATGACGCCTCGCTGAAAGTGCCAAATAACGATCTTCATTGGCCATCGTGGCTCTTGGACGACCTTGCCCAGTCTTTCTCGATATGGATCCGGTGTCCTTAAACTGTTTCCACAAATTGCAGACGACACTGGGCGTTACATTAAGCTCTGTAGCAACCTGCACTTGCGATTGCCCTGCCTCCAATCTACCGACTATTCTCCACCTCATTCCGTCATCAATACATTCGTGGCAACTCATTTTACCTGACTGCTTATGAAATTGAACTAACTCCTGCAAGAAACACAACGAATGTCGCCGAGGAGTACGAGCGAACTAATGGCGGAAAACGCCAGGTGTGCTTTTCATGCCCTCCGCTGTCACAGCTCCACCCACACGCACATGTACGCTTACGTATTCGATACTGCAAATTTGCACTCTTATTCGGCGGCATAATTTGTACCTTTGGTTCCGTACGTTTTGTGAAAATCGACAAAATGTGCAAATTCTCTTAATTTTGAACACCAGTGTTATATAAGCTTTATTTTTTCCCTTTAATTCTTTTTTCTTGTTTTTTTCCCTTTTGAATTTTTTTTCAGGGTTTTTTATTTTCAAACAATTTCAATTTCGCATTTCAAAAACTTTTCAAGGCCCATTAAGAATCGGCTGGCGACCTACATTTTTTTTAAACGTTGCAATAATGTATTTCACTGCATCGATTAACTTCCTGTCATTCGTAATTGATTAAGGATCGGGATGATCGGTGCCAGAAACGCATCTGCTCAACAGATATCCGGTGAAAAGTGACAAAGCCGCCCCGGTGGCGCAGTGGTCTAAGCGATGGCCTCTGATCATTCGTCCGAAAGGGGTCCGGGTTCGAATCCCGGTGAGGAATGGATGTTGTGTTTGTCTTACGGCACTGGCTCTCTCCCTTCCCTGGAACCAGTGACCCTAAATTAGGGACGGGCGACTGCTTATAGCCCATTGAGTTGCTCACGGTGGTCGTTAAACCTCCAATCAAAGAAAAAAAAAGTGACAAATGGATCGCCAACGGTATCTGCCAATATCACCCATCGACATCTGAACGAAGCTATCCACCCCGGTGGCGTATTAGTCTAAGAGCTGGGCTTCTGCAATTCGTCTGAGATGGGTCCGGGTTCAAATCCCATTGAGGCATGGATGTTGTGTTTGTCCTATGGCACTGGCTCTCTCCCTTCCCTGGAACCAGTGGGCCTAAATTAGGAACTGGTGACTGCTTACAGTCCATCGGGTTGCTCTCAATGGTCGTCAAAACCTTAAAAAAAGAACGAAAAGAGAGAGCTAGCTCCAAGAAAAGATCCATCTACTCTGCGTATTGCTCTCTCCAAGCCACAGACATGCAAGACAGTAGTGGTGCAGCAGACTAGCAAAAAGGGATGACGAATGGAGATGAGACCCACATACATCTAGCGACGTACCTATCTATAGTGCATACCGTTTTGACGTCGCTTGTCAATGACGGCTATGTTGTACACACAATGGGAACCCATGTACAGACGTAACCTCGTATGATTGTAAGTTATAACCCACAGTCATTAAGGATAATTTAATCACCAATCAGTATTCAGGCACCATTCTCCTTCTGTTGTTCTTATTCTGTTTCAGGGAATGCCGAATGCAACATTCCACCACCATAATGCATACTGTACGGTTTAAATGTTTCATGGATGTAATATTATTAATTGTTTACGGTACAACTAAAACCCCAACGTAACTTTACTAGAAAACACTCTTTTTAATAAAGCGTAACGCTGCTGCACCTACTTGCTTCCCTGTAAAGAATACCGAAATGTCCCTGATAGCTTAATTACACATGCAAGAGCTAATTAAGCACTGAATGAAAATGTCCAGGTACACTAAAAAGGCTTCCTTACGATGTCCACTATTTCTTTACTGGTTCTTTGTAGGCACACGTACTGTAGGTCAGTCGACATCAAATGCAGAAATTAATTCCTGTTCGTAATCAGTCAGCTATCGCTCCTACATTAGCTTAAAATCAAGTACCCTTGATAGAGGCTAATCGTTAAATCTTGCCAACGCTCGACATACAATTGCGACTTGCACAGCAGTGAAGAGCAATATTCAGCGTGAGTGGCTGAAATCAGAGTTCGTACAAATCAGTTATCTCTTTACAAATCAACTTTCACCAATCCCACTGATACAATTCAAAACAGTACTTTTCCCCTTTTCGTTCGCATACGTCATTGAGTTGTCCTGTCGTCAGGTTGTTAAAACACAAATTCGGCGAGAGAGAAAACGTAGCGTTAAGGCTAGAAAATTCTTAACGAGAATAAACCAAAATTTACATAACAGAACTAGAACCAACGGGGAAGGTTATATTAGAATATACGTTACAACACCACACTCCGATCGCGTTGCTTAACAGTGTCTTTAAGGAGTTTTCCATGTTACTGTGGCCAGCCAGGTCGCCGGATCTATCACCGATTGATAATGTCTGGAACGTCATGAAAAAATGTTTAGGAACATAACTGTCTCAAGCGCATATCATGTTGAATCTACTGGTGGAAGTGCAGGAAATCTGTAGAACCATAAACCAAGACTTTATTAGGAACCTATTTCGAACCACTTCTTTATCTTATTAGTATTTGTATCTCACCGAAATGCGACCAAACCTGGTGTTGATATTACCCTATTACCCTTGCACTTCCTCGGTAAACAGGCTGCAAAGTTTAATATTTTTACTCACGCATTTAATAATTATTTTATCACTTTTTAGTCCTTCGTTTGTGTCTAACGCAGGTCAATCCTTTCAGAGTGTAGGAATTACTTTTCATGAAGAGTGTAATATCAATTAAAAGTAAAAGAAACACTTTACTATTGTTTTTGAACCATAAGTTTTATTGTACGGTATATCAAACTTCTGAACAAGTGGCTTTTCAAATTATCTTGGTTTTCAGTTTTACCAAACTTCTGTATTTTACAGGCCAAGATGAGGTGGTCTTCGTAGATATGGGCCACTGGCTAGGAAGAATGATGAGAACAAATGCTGTTAGGACTAATATTTTTAAATAACTATCACTGTTTTCTCACATAAGCCAATCCGAAGAAGGATTCAGAATTTGCTGACAGAAATCAGTCGCTTTCTGACTGGTTACATATGAGGTTATGCCAGGCAGAACAGCCTTAATTATTTCCAAGTATGTCCTATATCAGCACTGTTGCGTGACTGTGATAAATATATCAGTACAAGTGTATCAAAACCTAACAGTATTCCATTTTCAACGGTCACAACTAGTACATGATGAATTACACACCGATTCCAGTTTAAAATACAAAAACGTAATAATTTCGGAAGATGTTTTAAGAACTTGATGTGAAATATGCCACTTACACAACACATAACAAATTAAGAAAATGTCATCTTTAGTACTTGATGTAAGGTATCACACTTCCAGTATATAAAAGATGAGAAAGGTATTTTCGACAGACAGTGTTCGTGTCTGATGAAATCCATGTCATATGAAAAAAAGAAGAGAACGGCATGCTTCCAGAAAATATGAGTAACACGTGATGTGAAATATGCCACTTCCAGCGCACAAACTGCTTTCTTTCCGTAACTGATATTCCAAACGCATCGTAGTTTGAGATTTACTTCATCTAAAGAGGACGACCTTCAAAACCTAGAGGCTTGGATTTCACTGCTGATATTTTTGTTTGAGTACACAACATTGATCATTTGGTGCCTTGGACTATAGGAGGGAAAAAACTGCTCCTCAGGAAGCAGGCTTCTGCAGCACAGGATCCTCTGAAACCACGGCTTGAATCTGAAATTTATTCATTTTCTTTAAAGGCAGGGATTAAATATTTAAATCACACAAAAGTCAACATGTTAATTATTGCTTTCAAAAGGGATCTCCAACTTGGGACACGAATACCCCCAAAATATTTGAGACAGTTTCCCAATGCGAATAAAAATACGACATAGAGTGAACAAATGGTCCTTCTTAAGACTTTATTCGATTGCGGTGCCACCACTCCATGTGGCCTCCTCAAAAAAGGCCTCCACAAAAAATCAAACTTCTTTTTCTACCTAAAGAGCGGAACATGTACTGTATCTAATCCTTCAAGGTTGCCATGCTCTTTAATCGATCGAATTTGATTTTTCAGATGCCATGACTATCGATGTTATTATACATGTATGAATACCTTTGAAAGAAATAGCACAGATCAGAAGAAATAAGTACAGTTATGTGAAACTGTATCAGAGCAAAAATACTGTGATCCAAAGAATGTAATGTTATTTTTTGAGTTCAATTAATAAAGCGTAACTGTGCACCAACTGTACTTAAAATAGTATAACTACACTAGTAAAACGAATTTATTAACTCAAAATAGAAATCATAGTTTCCGAGCTTTCGCACATCAACCAGTTGGCTTTTTCAAGGAAGGTGCTGTCTACCGTCCTTGAAAATGCTATCTAGCTGATGTGCGATAGCTCGGAAACTTTGATTTCTATTTTACGCCAATAAACTCTGGTCACTAGTACAGCTATATTATTTTTGCTTTCAGATATCCAGAATTGTTCTTCATGTTTTTATTTTCTTCAGATTTGATGTTCCGAACTTTTTATTTAAGTATTTAGATATTAAGGCACTGGTACCATAAATTTCCGCGAAACATGGAAAATTCGTAAATTGTTAATATTGGCTTATAGGTGGAAAAATATTTCGGAAAAGCATTTCATTCCTATCTAGTTCTTCAAGACTTTAATCACGCAGATCAAACAAAAGTAACAATGCACTAAATGCATTATACCTTGTTCTCAAGGTCATGTTTTCTATATTTTCAATTTGCGATGTTTATATATTGGTGTGGGGCCCCAATCAAATGTTCTAAAGCTGCTAGCGTTTCATAGATTAACGTATGGAACGCTACGTTACATTAATTTTATGCAACGCCATCTAAGTTAAAAATATCAGAATAAAGATTTATGAGAAGCAGAAGGAGACCTTAAGGAACTCGAAAGTGGTCCGGATGGCCGAATGGTCTGAGGAGCTAGTTTCTGATCACTCATCCAAGATGCAGCCAGGATCGAGTTCCAGATGAGGCACGCATGATATGTTTGTCCAATGGCACTAGTTCTGTCTCTTCTGAGGAACCAGTGGTTCCAAATTAATGATGGGCAATAGCTTATGATCCACAGAGTTGCTCATGGTTGTAGCTAAACACCGAAAGTAAAACACAGGAAACCTATAGTCAGGAGCCAACGCCTAGATCACTGCGCGACCGGGGCGGTGCTCTAAGCGCTGGCGCTTAGAGCATCTCGACCGAAATAGGATCGGGTTCCAATACGGGTGATACATGGGTAGTGTATTTGTCTTACGCGGTACCGTATTTCTCCATTCCCTGAAACTAGTGGCCCTAAATTAGAGACGGGCGACTGCTTACAGACCATTCAGCTGCTCAAGGTGGACGATAAATTAGGCACCGGCGACTGCTTACAGACCACGGATTTGCTCCCGGTGGACATAAATTAGGGACGGGCGACTGCTTACAGACCACTGAGTTGTTCACGGTGGACGATAAATTAGGCACCGGCGACTGCTTACATACAACAAATTTGCTCCCGGTGGACAATAAATTAGGGATGGGCGACTTTTTACAGGCCATTGAGGTGCGTACGGTAGACGATAAATGACGGACGATCGACTGCTTAAAGACCATTGAGTTGCTCCCAGTGGACGATAAATTAGAGACGGGCGACTGCTTACAGACCATTGAGTTGCTCCCGGTGGACAATAAATTAGGGATGGGCGACTGCTTACAGACCATTGAGTTGCTCCCGGTGGACAATAAATTAGGGATGGGCGACTGCTTACAGACCATTGAGTTGCTCCCAGTGGACGATAAATTAGAGACGGGCGACTGCTTGCAGACCATTGAGTTGCTCCCGGTGGACGATAAATTAAGAACGGGCGACTACTTAGAGACCATTGAGTTGCTCACGGTGGACGATAACCTTCCCCCAAAAAACAAAAAAATCTCGAGAGATCGTTTGGCACCGCGAGAAAGAAAGCGCATATCACAGTTGAAGACATAAAAGTCGTAAGACCTAACCCTTGCTTTTAATACTTTATTTCAGTAATTTAATAAAACATTAATACTCGTACAATGCTTTTACAAAAACTAAGGATTCCATTTTTTTTGTTTGGTATTTTAACGACCACCGTGGTCAACTCGATTGACTATAAGACGAGGCCCGTCCCCAGCTTATGGCCACTAGTTTGAGAGAAAAGAGAGAGTCACGGCCGTAAGACAATCACAAAATAATTCCTGCCTGGATGAGCCTTAGTGGTCTAAGCGATGGTTTCTGATCATTCGTCCGATATGGGTCCGGGTTCGAATCCCAGTGAGGCATGGATGTTGTGTTTTTCTTACGGCATTGGCTATCTCCCGTCTCTGGAGTCAGCGGCCTTAAATTACGAACGGGGACTGCTTATAGCCCATTGAGTTGCTCAATGTGGTCGTTAAAACTCGAATAAAAATATGCCTCGCCGGGATTCGAACCCGCACCCATCTGAGACAAATGGTCAGAAACCAGCACTTAGACCACTGGAAGTTGAGGTGGGAAATCTAGAAGCAACGGATGCCCACCTTGGACACCAGATATCAAGCAAGGACAACATAGAGGACGAAATAAGTAGGTAGCAAAAAACACAATTCGTACAATATGTCATAAAAACAACTACCAACGTCTATGTACGATATTTAATTAAAAGATGAAATCTATTTACAAATTAAAACCTCCGCTAGCACTTTCGGGGTAATACTTATCCCATCATCAGTTGGAACAGAGAGGTTAATGCAGTACTCGCGTACACTTTTATAGGAGCGCATCGATTCACCATGGTATAGTTCTCAAGCGTCACAAGGTTAAGATGTTGCCATCGCAGCCGAGCAATAGATACAATTTCCGACTTTAGTTACACATAATTCAGATTATGTTGCACTGTTAAAATTGTCAAATTCCCATGTTATTGTTTTATTAAATCTATTTAATAATTATAATTTAAAGTTCAAAACGGCGACGTGGTTTTTCCAAACTTTTGGTATGTCCACTGACGTGTTATCATTACAGCACCTGTCCCCCAAGACTTCAACGTACAGACTTTCAGCAAGGTGCAGTGAGTGTACGTACGCAGCGGTGTTTAGCAGTCTAATGTACGCCCAGTCTGGTTGCAAAGTTCCATTTACGACGTTTCTATAGGTGTATGAAACTTGATTGGTAGGTAGCTTTTGGAATAAACAGTATGATTTTCAAGGGCGATAAAAAGTTAAGATTTTAATCAATACATACGAGTACTTTCCTTGCTTACTTACGAATGAGGAACATGGATCTTAACCGAAAAATACATGCAGAAGTTGCGAACATCTGAAAGAATCATGGAGAGATACATGCATGGTGTGGTAAGGAAAGATAGAAAGTGGAATACATGGATTAAGGAAATAACAAAACTTAAGGACATCATAATCAAAGTGAAGGTCCTCGAGGGGAAAAGGGATGGACATATTCCCATAAGATCTAACCGTCTTTTGACAACTGACGTACTTGATTGGATCTCAAGAACAGAAAATGTCCCAGAAGTAGACCACGTGAGAGGAATGTGAATGAAATTCGAAAGCATGCTGTAGTGACTTGGAACAGAGTGGCTCAAAATAAATTTGAGGAAATAACTTGGGGAGACCTTGACACAGCATTGGACTGATAATAGTCGATGATGATGATATCACTTTTTTGAAATTGTTTTGTTGTTAGACGGGAAGCTATAGCAATAGTAACAATAGATTCAAAATTTCACTAACGAGTTTTATAAAAGAGTGGTTATTCAGTATTTGGTGAATGAAACCTTACAGGTACGGAAACCATGTTTTCTTTTCTAGTACGTTTCAAACTAATGTTTGTTCAGTATGTGTAGGTGTGAACGGTCTTTCAATAGACGAACTACTAGTTGGGCTTATCCATGATGTGGGTTTTCTTGAAGAATACTAAATACAGTGAAGTATTTTCCCGATGCCTTGCTCATTGCAGCATCGTAGCCGCAGAAGATGTCCAAGGTACGGCTTCCAGAAAGAGCCGTGCAGAGCCGTTTTAAGGAACTATCCACATGTTCATGTTGCATTACAAGCAACTCTGGAAAATCGGCTTGATCAATAGGTGCAATGAAACCTCCTATAAAGGATACCTTTTCGTGTTTTACAATGTACTGACTCATTTAAAATGCTGAAAGAAGGTTACATGAATTATGAATGGTGTTAACACGATAGTGACTATTCAGAAAAATATGTAGTTTGCCCCAGCTGATTTTTATAGCTATCAGTTCAAGCAATCGTGGGAAACAAAACGTACTCATACAAAACAATTATGGTGTTACACAATCAAAAATACTAGGGCCATCCAGAATCTAACTAGCGTTCGCGCATCTTTCACGCGAAAGTATTTGCTTCAGATTCGCGCATGAGCTGTTGTATTGCCTCATTGTTTAGCCACGCCCTGACGCCATTTTGTGACATGATGCTTAGGTTAAAGGCTTGATGCTTAGGTTAAACAAACATTAATAATATTTAAGGCAATAGAACGGTCCGCCAACTGCGAATTCCCGCCTGCGACAAGATTTCTTAACCAGAGAAATATCAGAGCCAATGAAAAACATTAGAAAGAACCGACGCTTCACAATTTCCAATTTTTCAGAACATTTCCTTGAAGATTAAACAGAAGTCATCGGTCTTTCCAAGTTTACAAGTGAGTCACGGAAAAAATCTGGAAATCTTTTTCTTTCCGTGACTCACTTATAAACGTGGAAAGAACGATGATTTCTGTTCGATGTTCCTAATTTACGTCAATAGTGTGTAATGATTATTCATTCGCCTCCTAGTTATTTGTTCAGTTGGAGCTTACCATCTTTGGTGAATCCCCAGCATTGTGCGGGGCTCCAAGAAGCAACCTGCCATGTGGTTTGGCAGTTAGTCGTATGTGAGTCTGGAGAACTCGAGTCCGCTGTGGTGCAGTGGTAGCATGTCCGGCGCGTAATTGTAAGACCCTGGGTTCGATTCCCGGTGGCGGCCGATGAGAAGTTTTCCATTACTCACTTATAAACGTGGAAAGAGCGATTACTTCTATTTTATGTTTCTAATCCACGTCAGTTGTGTGTAATAATTTCCTTGAAGTTTCGAAGTGGACGAAATAATTACAGAAAAGCTTCAGTACTGCAAAACGTGTGCACGATGGATGTCAAAGATGTTGACGGAAGAGCACGAAATCATTACAGGAAAGCTTCAGCCCTGCAAAACGTGTGCACGATAGGTGTCAAAAATGTTGACTGAAGAGCACAAAGCACGAAACCATTACAAAAAAGTTTCGGTACCGCAAAACGTGTGCACGATGGGTGTCAAAGATGTTGACGGAAGAGCACAAAGCAGGAAACCATTAAAAAAAGTTTCAGTACCGCAAAACGTGTGCACGATGGGTGTCAAAGATGTTCACGAAAGAGCACAAAGCACGAAATCATTACAGAAAAGCTTCAGTACTGCAAAACGTGTGCACGATAGGTGTCAAAAATATTGACGGAAGAGCACAAAGCACGAAGTCCTTACAGAAAAGCTCCAGTACTGCAAAACGTGTGCACGATAGGTGTCAAAAATGTTGACGGAAGAGCACAAAGTACGAAATCATTACAGAAAAGTTTCAGTGCTGCAAAACGTGTGCACGATGGGTGTCAAAGATGTTGACGGAAGAGCACAAAGCAGGAAATCAATACAGAAAAGCTTCAGTGCTGCAAAACGTGTGCACGATGGGTGTCAAAGATGTTGACGGAAGAGCACAAAGCAGGAAATCAATACAGAAAAGCATCAGTACTGCAAAACGTGTGCACGATGGGTGTCAAAGATGTTGACGGAAGAGCACAAAGCACTAAATACTTACAGGAAAGCTCCAGTACTGCAAAACATGTGCACGATAGGTGTCAAAAATGTTGACGGAAGAGCACAAAGTACGAAATCATCACAAAAAAGTTTCAGTGCTGCAAAACGTGTGCACGATGGGTGTCAAAGATGTTGGCGGAAGAGCACAAAGCACGAAATCATTACAGAAATGCTTCAGTACTGCAAAACGTGTGCACGATGGGTGTCAAAGATGTTGGCGGAAGAGCACAAAGCACGAAATCATTACAGAAAAGCTTCAGTACTGTAAATCGTGTGCACGATGGGTGTCAAAGTTGTTACGGAACAGCACAAACCGAAGCGCATGGTATCAGCTTTTTAACTTTTAGGGCGGTATGCTCAAGAATGCGATGAATTTTTAAGCCGTAAAGAGACGGGAGATGAGACTAGGGCCTCTTACATCACTCCTGAATAAAAAAACAACAGCCCCTGCAATGGAAACACACGTGCTCGCCTACGACCAATAAATTCAAACAAATGATGTCAACGAGGAAGGTTATGCGCACTGTCTTATGAAATAGGAAACGAATATTTTTTTGTGCAATTCCTGGAATTTTGTTGATGGCACGACATTAAACGCGGCTGTTTATTGAGAGACGCCGGAGAAGTTACGTCGTGCCATTCAAAACAACTGAGCTAAGGTGCTGTTTTCCATGACGATGCAAGGCCTTAAGACGCGAATGTGACGCACATCCTGGTCACCAAATTTGGAAGGGAGAAGCTGGTCTACCCTACTTACAGCCTAGACTTGCCGTCCGGTCACTCTCACTGGTTTCTCCACCTGGAAAATGATTTCTTGCTGGCCAGCGGGTCGATGACGACGAGGATCTGAAGACGACGGTTAAGCGATGGCTCAAAACCTAGATGGAAGACTTCTATGAGGAGGGTACCCAATAACTTGTGCCACGATATGAGAAATGCCTTAATATACACAGGAAAAGTAGATTTTATGTTGAAAAGTAGATTGAGGTATGTAGAATCGCGGAGCAGACTTCTATTAGAAGGGTATCCAGAAACTTGTACCACGATATGACAAATGCCTTAACATCCACAAGGAAACTAGGTAATATGTTCAAAGGTACAGTAAGGTATGTAGAACCCAGGAGCAGACTTCTATGAGGAGGGTATCCAGATATTTGTGCCACGATATGACAAATGCTTTAACATCAATGGGGAATATGTTGAAAAGTAGATTAAGGTATGTAGAATTCAGGCGGAAGACTTCTATGATGAGGAAATTCATATACGTGTGCCACGATATTACAAATGCCTTAATATCCAGCGGAAATATTTTGAAAAGTAGATTAAGGTGTGCAGAACGCAGGCGGCTGATTTCTATGAGGAGGTTATCCAAAAACATGTGTCACGATATGACAGATTCCTTAACATCCACGTGGAATATGTTGAAAAGTATATTAAGGTATGTAGAATTCAGGCGGCAGACTTCTATGAGGAGGGTATCAAGAAACTTGTGCCAAGATATGACAGATTCCTTAACATCCACGTGGAATATGTTGAAAAGTAGATTAAGGTATGTAGAACGCAGGCGGCAGACTTCTATGACGAGGGTATTCAGAAACCTGTGCCACGATATGACAAATGCCTTAACATCCACAGGAAAACTAGATTAAGGTATGTAGAACGCAGGCGGCAGACTTCTATGACGAGGGTATTCAGAAACCTGTGCCACGATATGACAAATGCCTTAACATCCACAGGAAAACTAGATACAATGTTGAAAAGTATATTAAGGTATGTAGAACCGAGGCGCAAACTTCTATGAGGGACGTATCCAGAAACTTGTGCCACGATATGACAAATGCCTTAACGTCTGCTAAGAATATTTTGAAAAGTAGATTAAGGTACGCAGAACCCAGTCGGAATACATCTATGAGGGACGTATCCAGAAACTTGTGGCAAGATATGTCAAATGCCTTAACGTCCACGGGAAAAGTAGATTGTATGTTGAAAAGTAGATTAAGGTATCTAGAACACAGGCGGCAGACTTCTATGAGGAGGGTTCTAAGAAACTTGTGCTACGATATTACAAATGCCTTAATATCCACAGGAGAAGTAGATTGTATGTTGAAAAGTAGAATAACGAAGAACCCAGGCGGCAGACTTATATTTGGAGGATATCCAGAAACTTTTGCCATGATATGACAAATGCCTTAGCATCCACGGGGAATACGTTGAAATGTACATTAAGGCATGTAGAATTCATCGCACATTAGAAATTAGTTGTCAGTACTCTGTTTTGTTTTAACTTTATGCGGTGCTTTCTTTCTGGATTGCCCTCGTATATTTAACATTTTGACAAATATAATAGATAATTGGCATGAATTTCAAAATTTTCAGGAGGGTCATAATATCCAATGATCAACGTTGGGGAGAAATGTGTGGGGAAAGGACATATATATGTCAAGAAAAGGTATTTTGGACGAAACAGAAAGCTGTGCTTGACATTACTTATAATCGTTTCTACTATTTATTTCCTTGCCAATTACATTACCTTAGCAAAGTGACACGGCGTTTCCTGGGTTTAACAAAAAATACATGAATCAGCTACTCGGCCAGTGTCTTCCGAGTTTTCCTGAAATTGTGAATATGCAATTCTAACCTGCTCACGAAACCAAAGTTTGCTGAATGATGTCAGTGGACAATTTGCAATTACAACATACACATCTGGTTGTGCGTGAGTGTGTAGCTGAAATTTCAGCTTGAAAATATCCATCATGTTCGAAGAATAATATCATAACTGTCAGGCATGCGTCTTACCTATAAACAGCACGTACTCACTAATTCTACTGTGCAGAGTATGAATGAAAGTAGGCATTTTGCTGATACGTTGTCCAAACAAGAACGTATCTCCCTTCGTGATCAATTAATTGCACTAGATAGTCAGAATTGTATGCTTAATTTGGAATTGTCCAGAATCAAATGCTATCCAATAATGGAAAGTGAAACTTTCCATTATTAATATAAGGCGAAACTTCAACACGGGTAATTCATTTCGAAACACCGTGGCATTCAGCGTCAGTTAACATATACCGAAAAGCCAAAACATTATTACCACCTGCCTAATATGATGTTGGTCCACCACATGCCACCAAAACGACTGTTACCTGGCGAGGAATAGACCCTACAAGTTCCCTGAAGGTGTCTAGTGGTATTTGGTATTTGCACTGTACTTACAGATCTTTTAATCCTTGTACGTTAGGTAACTGAGCCGCTGAAGATCGAATTTTCTGTACCAACTCAAATCACAGTTGCTAAATTGAATTGATATCCGGGGAATCTGGTGGCCAGGGCAATACCTGGAAATTTTCCTTCGCGGACGTTTTATTCCGATTCCTATCTGCCTTTATGTCGTGTGCATCCTTCTGGCAGGTACGTCACATCTCCTGGTACGTTACATGGCGCATTATACTTCTATAAAAAGCCACCATTGCAGAGGGAATACCATTGCCAGGAAACTAGGTACCCCGTCTGCAGTGATGTTTGGTAGGTGGTAGACGTCATAGTTTCTTGCAAATGAATATCCAGACCCAGGGTTTTCCAGCAGAACATTGCCCAAAACATAACACTTCCTACACCGGCTCGTTTTCGCACCACTGTACACCCTGGTGTCTACACTATTCCAGATAAACGTACCTTACTGTCCGCAAGGTGGAACAAGGAACGAGATTCGTCGGACCAGGCGACCTTCTTCCAATCATTCAAGGTCCAGTTTTGATGCTCGTGTGTCCATTGTAGGCGCTTTCGACGGCTAAACGAGTTAGCATGAACAACTGGAGTGGCGTACGGACACACAACCCTAATTTCATCAGGGTTCAATGTACTGTGTATTGTGACGCATTCCTCCGACCACCAGCATTTAAATTACTGGCGAGTTGTGCCACAGTATCTTTTATGTTGGCTTGTACCATGCGGGATCACCGTTGCTCAGTTCCAGCACATATGAGCCTTGGACGGCTCACACATTTCGTGGTATTCGTGTCCTCCGACCACTTTTGCAGGTGCTCATCACATCTTATTGTGAGCACCCCACAAGCCTTGTTGTCTCGGAAATGCTCTGACTCAGTCGTCTAACACTTAGGATTTGGCCTTTGGCAAACTCGCTTAAGTCAGCTGCCTTTCTCATCTGAAGAACAAGAATAACACTGATTAACAGAGTTCAGTATCAGGTGTTGTTTTTACTGTTTCATAACTTTCACACGCACCGTCGTTTACGTGCAGTTGCTTCGATTTGCATAAAGACGCGCTAGTGATGATGTTTTGCCTCTCTAATGCATGAGGTTAACGTATTTTCTGAAACACCAAATAATTCAGTTTGGAGTGAACTGGTGGACCGAATTAACGAAAAATCCGGTTTCGGTGCAGTCGTGTACTCGAACGTCTTATAATTGACTTTCAGTAAACTTCCGGACTGAAACACAGCGCAATTAAATCCGCTAAATTGATAAACGCCTTAAAGGGCCCAAGTCTTCTAAAACTCTCCTTTGAAACATTAGCTGAGACTGAGCCCATGAATTTTGTTAGAAAATATCGTGTAGCTTCCCCTTTATTCTCAGTTAGTTTTGGTGTACGTTACCTACACTAGGCTCATAAAACCTCATGAAATCGCATGTTACAATGTACACTCACACACACAAAAAAAATCTTCATCTTTTATTGTATTTTGAGAGTTAAAACATTCAGAGCATGTTAAGATTAAAAAGCAAATATTTTCTTCAGTTCATGTTTTAAAATAATTTTGATGTGAGGTGTATTAACCACATAAGTTGTACACCTGTGTTTTTCAGTAGTTAGTATATTCTTCTTAAGCTTTGTAGCCCTAGAATTTTGCTATTGTTTGTTTCTTTCATGATTTTACTATCAAAATGAGCAACTCTTAGGGCTAAATCATTCTACAGTTCCTGATACAGAGAAACTTGCTCTAGGGATGGTATAGAGCCAGCGTAATTGAATAGGAGCACCACATATGCCTCAAAAGCTAGCTCCACAGACCACTGGGTTGTAGGAGTGGCTACTATTTGTTTGCTTGATATAAATGGAAGTACTCAAGCTTAATCTCTACTTCATTCAAACTGAACGTCCATGTGGCACAATACTCTAAGCGCTGGCGTCTGGGTTTTTATCGGAGCGTGTCGGGATCATATCCTGGATAAGGCATGAGGGGAAGGGGCATACCTGCCTCAATGCCCTGGCTCTCCCGATCCGTGGAACGAGTTGTCTTAAATTAGGGCCGGGCGACTTCATATAGCTCTAAGAGCTGCTCACGGTGGTCGTTAAATTCCGAAAAGCAAACCATTCAAACCAGTTCTGCAGACTCTTGCTGAGCAGCAGTCCAAGCTCTGGTCAATGGACATTCACCCGATTGAACAACAGCACGAGCCACGGATGATGCATAGGTGGTGCGCCTGTCCTACGGAGCTACCGCCCCCCCCCCCCCTACTGGGAGTCAGGAGCCCCAAATCAAGGCCGCGAGGCATCTTATAGCTCTAAGAGCTCCTCAGCTGCTCATGTTGTTCGTTACACCTCGAAAAATAAATCATTCAAACCAATTCCGCCTGACCCGGCTGCTCAAAAGTCCAAGGGCAGGCCTGGCCTTCCTTCCGATTGGGCCCAGGCCTGACTCCTGGATGAGACATGCGTGGTGCATCTGTCCTACCACGCAGCTCTTCCCTGCCGGGAGCCAGGTGCCGCAAATCGTTGACGGGCAACTACTTACAACGCCTAGAGCTGCTCATGGTGGTCACTAACTCTCGAAACAAAATAAAAAGACTAATTCCGAATATGATTAAAACTGGCTCTTTTCACACGTCACGTGGCTTTCGAAGAACACCAATTTCTACAATTTTATACTTTCTTATTATTAAGCTATGGGTAGTGTAAAAGTAATGTCTTGTGGATGTGAAAACAAATTTTCAGAGCTGAAAATCCGCAAACATGTTTTTTTCTAACGTAGGAGGCATCGTATGGATGTTTCCGAAAGATGATTAACACAATTCAGGCTAAGAAAAATACATGATACTGAGTACTCACCTTCTGTTTGTGAAATAATATACACAATTTTTCCACATGCAGGTTGACGTCGCTGTCCAATAGACAAAAAAGAGAACATGTTCAATACACTTTACGTCTATTACTTCCGGTTGATGATGTAAATATAAGTAATAAATATGATAAGGGAGAGTACAAATCGAGAAAACAAAACCTAGAGCAGCTAACATGACTACAACCTACAAATAAAGAAATAAAAATCATCATAATCGGAGAGAGAAAATGGGATATTTAACTGAAACAATTTTTATGCAGTGGCAATATCGAGAGAGTTTTTCAATGGTATGAAACTGTTCCTATCTTTATAAACCTTTGAATGACATAACAATAACATGGAGCTGCACTTACGTTGCTTCATGTTTATTCAGCGTAAGATTTGATGGAAATAAGGAACGAGATACATACTTCATAATCATTTAAGATTTCCTTCTACCAGGGAACTTAAAAGTCATTGCCGTTTTCTGATAGTTGATGAAAACGTGTTTAACAGGCTAATCTTCGAAATAAAGTCTACCCTGCTCGATGGTCCTACACCATCATGATTCCATATCTTGAATCCCCTCCCCTCCCTGCGAAAAATATCCTTTTTTTTAGAAACGGAAAAATCTTGGACCCTAAATTCAACATTGTGAACATTTGGAAGTGTTTCCCTCGTAGAAAATATGCTATGGATCGGAATAAGTGGAAGTCCGAAGGTGCAAGTTCCGGACTATAAGCAGCATGGGGCATTAGCTCAACACCCTATGGTTCCTGTATTTTTGCCTTAGTTCACCGGGCACGATGAGCAGGAGCAAGCATTACCTTCTTGCAGGATAACTCGTTCACTATTCACCAGAGTAGGAGCATTATCCTGCTGGAGGACAACTCGTTTGCGCGGTTCACCAGAGCAGGAGCATGATCCTGTTGGAGGATAATCTGTTTACGGTTCACCAGAGCAGGTGTTTTATCCTGTTGGAGGAAAACTCGTTTACACTTCACCAGAGCAGGTGCATTATCCTGTTGGAGGACAACTCGTTTACTGTTCACCAGAGCAGGTGCATTATCTTGTTGGAGGGCAGCTCGTTTGCGGTTCACCAGAGTAGTAGCATTATCCTGTTGGAGGAAAACTCGTTTACGGTTCACTACAGCAGGAGCAAGCATTAAAGCATTATCCTGTTGGAGGATAACTAGTTTACGGTGCACCAAAGTAGAAGCATTATCCTGTTGGAGGAGAACTCGTTTACGGTTCATCAGAGCAGTAACATTATCCTGTTGTAGGATAACTCGTTTACGGTTCACCATAGCAGGAGCAAGCATTATCCTGTTGGAGGATAATTAGGTTACGTTTCACCATAACAGGAGCATTATCCTCTTGGAGGATAATCTGTTTACGGTTTACCAGAGCAGGTGCATTATCCTGTTGGAGGACAACTCGTCTGCAGTTAACCAGAGCAGGTGTATTATCCTGTTGGAGGATAACTCGTTTATGGTTCACCAAAGTAGAAGCATTATCCTGTTGGAGGACAACTCGTTTACGGTTCACCAGCGCAGTAACATTATCCTGTTGTAGGACAACTCGTTTACGGTTCACCATAGCAGGAGCAAGCATTATCCTGTTGGAGGATAACTAGGTTACGTTTCACCAGAGCAGGAGCAAGCATTATTCTGTTGGAGGATAAGTCGTTTACGGTTCACCATAGCAGAAGCATTATCCTCTTGGAGGATAATCTGTTTACGGTTCACCAGAGCAGAAGCATTATCCTGTTGGATGATTACTCGTTTATGCTTCACAAAAGCAAGATCCTTGCGGATTAAAGCTACATACAACAGGCCACAGTACAGCTGCATATTAATGCCTCAGCCATCTGGAACCAATTGCGAATGAATGGGTTCCCTCAATGATTTCACCATACGCATTGCATAACTCTGTGCTCAAATCTTCCCCTTTTTAGGACTGGTTCTAGTGGCTTGTTGGTATCTAACCACTGTTTTCTCATGCCAGGATTCCGGAAAAATATCCATTTTTTATCCCATGTCACAATTCGCCTAAAGAAACAGTCGTCCTGGGGATTTTCCAGAAACTGGCGACATACATACATGCATATATCTCTCAGCTTGAGCAGCAGTCATTTCCTAAGGTGCTTGTTGACAGCTTCTGTACGTCTTGCCGAGCTTGTGCAGTTTGCGAATAATTGTGAGCTGAGGTATTTCCAGCATATCTGACAGTTGTCTAGTGTACGGATTTCACTCTGCCGCTTGGCGTACAGCTTCAGAATTCACCGTCAAAGGTCTTGCAGCCCGTGCTTTGTCTTCAAGGCTGCGGTCCCAGTTAAAAAATCGCTGAAACTAAAATCTTGTCGTTCTTTCAGACACTGCTTCTTCACCTTTCACAGAGCAAATTTTTCTCGCTGCAGCAGTCAACTTTTTATTTAAAGAAAAACCGTAATAGCACTATGATGGTGTATTTTTCGTCTATACCTTATTCCAACAGAACATTTTCCAATAAATCACGGCAGCATGTGCTCCTATTTATACCAACTAGACGATATTGGTTTTCTGGTCATGCGTCGTTTTTATCTACATAACGCATGAGCACCGAGTAATTGCCGGATACAGGACAACTCTTCAAAACGGCAATGACTTTTTTATCACCATAAATATAATCATAATCGGAGAGAGAAAATGGGATAGTAAACTAAAACGATTTTTATGTAATGGCACTAGCGACAAAAGTTTTCAATAATAGGAAACTGATCCTATCTTTATACCTTTAAATGACACAAATAAAACATGGAGCTGTACTTAAGTTACAATTTGTAGTAGAAATAAGAAAAGAAACATATGTTTCATAATCATTTAAGATTTTCTTTGATCTTTTCATGCAAAATATTCGTAGCAGATGTCTAAAGAACACGCTTATGTTCCGAGTTTTCTTTAAAAATGTAAAAACCAGTGTTCACGAAAATGCTGTGATATTGTTTGGTTCATCTTAAGTAAGTTTTAATCTTTTTCGAAAGTATTCGAGTACCCAATTATTTTGCAAAGTTTCAGATTTTTTTTTAATTTGGATGCCCTAGACACTTTTATTTTACCGATTGATTCAGTAAAATTAAAGAAAATGCATTGCAATAAAGAAAATGGAGGTTTTCTTGTGTTGAATAATAAAAAGAATAACCTTTGGCTTGAGGAGCCAGAGAAACCTTTGAACATCTCTGCAGAAGAATGTTTGACAGAAAATTTATCTTCACAAGGTCATTCATTTTAAGTTTTAGAGACCAAAGGGAGAAAGTAAACATATTTCTGTATGATGCAGTCGATGTAGAGCCATCGATATAGGAGTATTTTTTTTAAATATCCGCAATAAAAGGGATTTTGTTTGGAAAGAATGAGGAAATGTGATAATATTGCTTTTAAATTTCTGTTGTGAAAAAACGATATCATATTTATATCTATGAAGCAACATTTTGTGATGTCAACGGACATTGTATGGAATTTTACACATTCTATTCATTGGAAAATTTCATTGCAGCGCCTGTTAATACAAAGATCACTTAAGAAATATGAAAAGAATATAATACTACGTAAAACAAAAAACCTGTTAGAAACTTTTCTAGTGCAAAGATTTAACATAGTTGTGTTTTGTTTAAATAATCGTGTTGATAGTTTGTGAAGTACACTGCTGCCCAAAATTTAACGACCGGGTTCATTTTAACCAGTCAGATTCTGAAAAAGCGGTTTTAGAGTTGTAGGTATATCAACAGTAACAGCAACAGTAAAATGCAATACACGATATCAAAATCATGAATAATGTGCACTAGAGATCGTAACTGAACAAAATGTTGCGAAGGATGTACAGAGTCACCTGCCGTCCATGGACACTCTTCCATAGGTACTGCATGAGCAAATTACGGAGCGAAGTCATAGGTATTTCACATGTTCACTCAGCACCAAGAAGTCCCCGTCCCGTAGCCTGCCGCTTATATTTTCATGTGGTCGATCTTGTCACGTGCACTCTGTGAAGCGCCTGGGGGGGGGGGGGTACGCTGTGATTCCGCCGGGGTGGTCATATTATTCTGATACGACTGTGTGCATCACTCATGATGCACTGACGATGAGCCCTAGTTAATGGCAGAAAGTGTACAGATTTTAAGACATATATATATAGTCCCTTTGCATTTCGACGTTTTAACACGGTTTGGCGTGAAATTAACACATCCGCTCTTGCTTGAAGTCGGTAAACCAATTAGCCCGCAGTACCTTTTCGACCTCGTTTTACCATTATGGCTTGGTAATTATCATCCTTCTGGCACTTTCAACTGGGAAGATGTCCAGAGCAAACTATAACAGCGATCCTTTTTCTCCTGAACTCCGACCAAAGTCGCGACAGTATACTGTGTGCTGGTACAAACCCTCTGAAGACATCTGTGATAGTCCGGCGTTGTTCGAGCTTGCCTATAATTTGGCCTCGCGTAAAATCATCCCTGTGATATCTGTGAGATACACTTTTGTTACCTCAGACACGCAGTTTTTCGCTCCATCACTGTGACACTGTGGCGTACTACAGATGTAAAACACGTGTCAAGAAGACAAATCTGCAGCGATACATTTCGTCAGTGTAGCTTAGTTGGGAGAGCAACTTACTCCGGAGTGAGGGGACGCGAATTCGAACTTCGTCACGGACAAATTTGTGTTTCCGCAACACATGAAAAGAAAACAAAGTCGCATGTGAGTTGCGCATCACGGAAAGTTTTCACACGTCACGCCGCACTCCTCTGCATATGATAATAAGCCCTTTAGCCACATTAAACTATCTAATCGTGATATTTATTATTCTTCCTTTTGACAGCATTGTGTAGATGATCTCAAACCCAAAAGATGAATAAAAAATTCAACGAGAATTAATTCTTATTTTTGCGTTTTACTAACGATACCTTATCATAAGATTGAGTTCCTGGATATGACAAATAATCTCATGTACATAAATGGCTTTGGTTTTTTTCTGCTAGTCTGCAAAGTAAGATGAGATGTTATCAACAATTTCCGAAAAGAAATATTGAAAGCAGACGGCATTTTCTATGCTTTCGGTTTGGATCTGTGACCGTTCATTACATTGAGAAAACAGTATCTTCGTATTAAAAGGAAAATGCATCTTATGCCAGAAGTTTTGTGTTTATTTTTGTGTTACGGAGCTGATTACCGCGTCTAAATATGCCTAAGCATAGGTAAGTAGAACTGAATTTATTTGTGCGATCATTAATATGTGTTTATTCTTCGTATGCATTACGGTAAGAGCATGCTTCTCTGGTTGTAAGAAAAACGTCGTAAAGTGCATCTTCCTTTGTAAGTTTTGACGCCGGCTTGAACATCAGTCATATGACCCCACGCGCAACTGTCTTTATGTACCTGCCCGTTGGAACATACATCGGGCTTTGTAAGTCTAGACGAGAGTATGTACAAAGGCCGTTCCGTAAAAACTGACAGTAAATTATTTTTTGAGTTGTCAATAGTGCGATGCGGGAAAATATCCACGCAGACGACTAATTGAATTCAGGAAGTATCTATGGCAACAGTTATTAGCCGTGGCAGACAATTCTGGTTTTGTTATTGCGCAGTTGTTTAAAGTACGTCTATATTTCGCCATACAACTATGGAGGTGAGTGATTCAGAGTTAAGATATGAAATTCCTTGTGCGGTAAAGCTTTGCTATCATTTGGATAAAACGGCTGCAGAAAAATTTGATTTAATGAAAAAAGCTTACAAAGATAAATGTTTGGGTTAGTCAACGATTTTTAGATGGCACAATGATTTCAAAAAAGGCGTTTGTAGACAGAACTCGCTCCTAGGCGTGGTCGACCTGAAAGCGTTGTTACGGAGCGTAACACTGTTTGGGCAATCCTGCAAGAAGATCGACGAATGACGAGTGAAGGCATAGGCGCTTCAACTAATATTTCAAAAACGTCGTCATTCCGCATTCTACGCGACAAATAACTGCTGCATCGTGTGTTTTCCAGATGGGTATCTCATCACCTGACGAGAGAACAAGTGTTTTCCTGTTAGGTACCTCATCACCTGACAAGAGAGCAATTATTAGCCAGAGTTCAGGTGTGTCATGAATGGGAACAAATGATTGCAAAGGATCCAAAATATACATATCATCACCACCATCCAACTGATTTGGTTGTGGCCGATGAAACATGGGTCCACTATTTCGACCCCTCACGAAGCGTGCAACGAGTGTCTGGAAACACCCACCCTCGTCCCCTCCGAAACAAGTCCGCTAAACCAAATCAGTTGGGAAGATGGTGATAATATGTTTATTTTTTTTATCATAAAGGTGTAGTCTACAAGCACTTATATTCCGTAACTCACTTATAAAAACGTGGAAAGAGCGACGACTTCTGTTTGACACATTGATTTGGAAAATGACAAGAGTTGGTGACATCACAAATAAAGTGAAGACCCTGAAGTGACAAAGGCTGGACATTTTGCGAGAAGAACAGGTCAACTTTAGAAAGTGAAATACCCGATTCGATATCAAACGGCTGGAACAGACACGGAACAGGACCACGTGGAATTTGGGTAAATGAAGTTCGAAAGCATGCTCGAGTGACTTAGAAAGCTGAAAAGAATTGGGAACTATTTATCCAGTACTGGATTTAGAACGGAAGCTGATGATGATGACGATGATGTTGAACCTATTCAGGAACCAAATAAATGTTCCTCTTAAATAGTTGGTGCTTAGCTCTTTCTGTTCTCCTGAACTGCTCGCATGAATTTTTTAGCACGCCTTTTGTAGAAAACGATCGCTCTTATGTTATCACTTTGTCCGTCCGTCTGCCTGTGGAAACCATATCATTGCAACTATTAGTCCGATCTGGAATTTTTGTTTTGCTTTGGAAAGCCTGAAATGTGAGAATAATGATCCTTGCATTCCGTTTCCTCTTTTTTTTGTTCGATGCACAACTTCCATGATAAACATGATAAACATCTGCCCATGATAAACATCACTAGGCCCGTATGATACCATTATACCTGGCAGAGATGCAGAGCTTACCGGTTTCAAGTCCAGACGTATTTAGCGAATTTGCACAAGGTAATTAATCGAAACATAGTATTAAAGGGCGTAAATGCAGATGGTATAGAATTCAAAATGCATTTTATTTCATATATATTCTTCTAAATATTTGATTGAAAAATTTTCGGTGTCATTTGCATCGAAGACTATTTTAGATACAGTCTCTTTTTCATGTAATGCATAGATTTTCCGCTAGGGATCGTAAAGATAAACTGCGTTTTTCCCGATACGTCTGCATCTAAAAGTCCGTTTTGAAAATATGTTCCTGGATCAGATACAGCTCCTGATGGAAAGTGTTTTGCATATAACTTTTAATTTTTGGTAAAGATTGGTTAGGCCACCAGAGGGCGTAAGCTTTTATTTCTGCTTCTGATGCATTTGCTGCAAAATATGAGCTTCTGAAAACTCGAGAAAAACTCTTTGGTGGACCGATACCGCTCATAACGAAAAGCCTTTTGAGAATATCTACTACTTAAAATAGTACATAATTTTACCGCCAGGGGCGTCGATAGATAGCTTATTTTTGTCGATATCTCTCCTGCTAAGAATCCTATTTGAAAAATTCTTTCTTTGTTTGAGAGTGTTTCAGGTCCAAAATGTTTCTCATATAATTCCGAATTTTTGTTTACTAATAAGTATGCCACTAGAGAAAGTAAGTTCATGTTTCCATTTACAGCAATATCTGCGAGACTAAAAACCCGACTGAAATTTTTTTTACGGTCAGGTACTTCTCACTATGAGAACTCTTTGTGTGTATTTTTGTCCTAAAATAATGAGCAGTTTCTCCTGCTAGGTGTCCCTAATATTAAATCTGTTTTTCTCAACATCTCTACTTCCAAATGTGCGGTTTAAAACATTCTTTCAACACCACGTACCATTTACCTTCTGCAACATTTCGCGTTTGTACGTTAGGAGTTTTTTGTAGTTCATAGTTCTGTCGCTGGGTGGTGTTTCCATGCTTTTCTTTACCGCGGTGTCTCCTCTTCCGAACATCCTGTTGAGAAATTTCGTTTTTTTACTGAATGCCATTCGCTAGAGAAAAGATGAGGAACATCATGTATCCTCTCTAAGTAATGCACAGCTTTTCCGCTACGGAACGAAAAGACCAAAACCTTTTTCTCGTTGTCTCTACTTTCGAGAGATGTATTTGAAAAGTTCTGTTTTTCTTAGCATAGCTTTGGCAATGAAGAATATTTTTAGCCTATTTTCAACTTTTCCATCAAGCAAAATTCTTCCGCTCGGATTCGGAGAGTTATATCATGTACTTTCTGTATTTCTTTATTTATCTGTTCGATTTGAAAATCTATTTGTCTCTGATACCTTCCGCCTGCTATGAGGAACGTTTTGTGCACCTTTGGTAAATTTTCGTAACATACGTTTCAGCTGCTGTCACGATTGTTGCATGTGTCCCTATAGCTGAAAATTTTTTAAATGAGGGCTCATAATACTAATAGTGATTTTTTTATGATAACTGGAAGTTCAGTAAATTTGTTGGCCTATGTTTCTCATAAATTTCATACAATGGCGGAAAGTGAAAAAAGAACAACAAGAAGGAATTGGCTGGTGATCATGAAATTTACATATGTTAATGGCGTCGAGATAACGTAGGTGTGATGTTAATTTCGGGATCAACCGGTGAGCGCTTACGCTACAGCACGGCATATTATGCAAATTATCGTCGGTGGTATTTAAGGAGTACGGCGAAGTGAATGTAATCAGTCGTCTGCGTACGGACACGTGCGAAGACCCTGAAGAAGCTGAAATGCCTGGACATCGAAGACGCGTAAGTTTTCAGCAGTTATCGGACTTTGAGCGAGGTCGTCTAGTCGGACTCCGCGAGGCCGGGTGGTCGTATCGTCGTATTGCGGAGCGAATTGGACGGAAAGTATCGGTGGTGATACGATGGTGGCGTAGATGATCAAAGGAATATCCCCACACGAGAAGACGTGGAACGGGGAGTCACAGACGGACTGATGAGCAGACCGATCGACGCATAAGAAGAGCGGCGTTGTCAAGCAGAACATCCACTGCGACGCAAATCCGAGCTGCCGTTGCACCTGAGGTGATTGTGCAAACAATCCGCAACCGTCTACTGGATGCAGGACTACGTGCACGTGTGCCTCTGGCATGTGTACCTCTGGCATGTGTACCTCTGGCATGTGTACCTCTGATTCCACCCCACCGTCAGGAGCGGCTGCAGTTGTGTCGCCAACGTCTGCACTGGAGAACGCAATGGCGATCTGTCGTGTTCTGCGATGAAAGCAGATTCTGCCTGGGAGCCTCCGATGGCCGTATGCGTGTTCGCAGACGTACAGAGGAGCATCTCCACACTTCTTGCATCCTCCAGCGACACACAGGGCCTACACCTGGTCTCCTGGTGTGGGGAGCAATCAGCTATCACTCCCGTACACAACTAGTGTTTGTACCGGGTACGTTAAACAGCACCTCTTACATCAACAACATCATTCAGCCCGTTGTTGTGCCATTTGTAAGGTCGGTCCATCGTGGTGTTTTCCAGCAAGATAACGCACGCCCACACACGGCACGTGCAACGTAACATGCACTTCAGGGTGTGAGACAACTTCCATGACCTGCACGTTCACCGAATTTGTCCCCTATTGAGCACATGTGGGATTTTATGGGACAACGACTTATCCGGTCTCCACAGCCAGCCACGACCATCCCCGATTTATGCGTCCAGGTTGAGAATGCTTGGAACTCAATACCCCAAACTTACATCCAACATCTGTACGACAGACTCCATGCCAGAATTGCACCGTGTGACGCAGTTCATGGCGGTTCAACCTCGTACTAACCATGTTACATGGAAATGTTATTTTTCAGCTTACCAGCAAACATAGCTGTATTTTGCCAAAATGTTTTGATCACGTTATCCTCTGTATTCCGTTATTATGCTGTATAAATTTCGTTGGTATCAGACGTCTCCTTCTTGATGTTCTTTTTTCACTTTCCGCCAGTTTTGTACAGAATTTTTAAACTAATGCACTGTTTCAACTACAGTTCAATAATGAAAACAATAAGAAAGCTATTTTCTCCAAGAAACGTAATGAAAATTCGGTTTGGTTTCCTTTTTGCTCCATGCGCATTCCAGAATATAAGGTAAATACTGATCGCCAGTTTTCCCTGACTACTTCCTCTTCATCAGCTTCATCATTGTTTGGTATCCTTCCTTGTTTACATTTAGTGCTTTAACGACCGCCAGGAGTGACTCCTAAGGCTGTAAATAGTCGAGCCTTCGTAATTTGGGTCATCTGAATCCAACCAGAGGAGACAGTTTATGCCTAATTCGGGACTCAACGGTGCTATGAGCCATAAGCCAGCAACTGAAGCAACTCGGTCACCGGGGAAGCCTTCTCACTGTTTCCTTCTGACTCCTTGATCTTTAGTAATGAGGCAGAAAAATAAACTTCGGTAGAATATAAAACTCCCAATACGTAGATAAAATATTATGACATATTAAGAATTTAAATATTAGACACATAAGGATAGCTAATAGTTTCTTGCTGTAATTCCCGCGTTGCACTATGATTTTATTTCTCTTTCTCGAACATTTCTTAGTCAACCCTTTGTGTCATGTGAATTTTGGGTACCGTTTTAGAATTTGCTTTGTCAGACTGAATAACATTTATTTATTTTGTTTGCGTGTTTAGCCACCACGAGCTACTGCTAGGACTAAAAGTAACCGCCAGTTCATAGTTTGGGATAGCTGGTTCCAGGGAAGGGCGAGAGTTAGTGCTGATGCACGAATACATCATCTATGCCTTCTCTGGTACTCGGGCTCGGATCCAGATCTGATGACTGGTCAAAAATAAGTGCCTGTGAGATTCCTCAACCAATGGGCGGCTAATTTGTTTCGGTCGTTTTGTGTTCTAGGGTACCATCGTGTACTGCCTGTCCTCGAAAGCCCTGTTTCCCTCTGGTTTGGTTTCATTGTTTAATTCTCCTTGGTTCTAAAACTTTTGAAACATATATTTCATGTCATCATTCATAAGCAAACATATTGGTTTACACGAAGGAAATTCCAATGCATAGTATTTTCTAACAGATTTTTAAGGGTTTATTTTTAAAGTCAAAAGTTTACCGCTACCTCATCTTCTCATCGCTTCACACTGAAATTCTGAACATATTGGACTTTGGAAAGTGCCCTATTTGGGTTAATTTGTTTTACCCCTTTCTAAGAAAGCAAAATTGCTTTAAAATAGTTCGTTTCTGTTTTGTTTTGTTCGGAACGGTAGTAATTAATGCTTTTTTGTTTGTTTGAACTATAGTAGGCTGACTATAACGTTTATATTTGATTTCTATTTCTTTTGGTTGAGAGAAAGCTGAGTGCTGATGCGTAAAGCTTTTCCTGCCCTTTTGCTTTGCTGAGCTCTTTTGCAGCAGGTTTGCATAAATATCTGTTGAATAATTTCTACCTTGGCTTTGAAAATAGCCTTATTTTTCTTCAGAGTATGATTACTTCTTCAATGAATTCCTGAAACGGCCCTGAAAGGCGCCGTTTTTGTTTTTGTTTTTGAAATTCTGGCTTCAAACGTTACTTACCTGTATACTCACCTGCATTGTGGGAGATGGAGAGCGATCAACCTTTTGCTTCTGAAGAACAAGTAAGGCTTCTTGCTGGCTCATAACCCGTATTTTTTCAGACCCATGGTATCTTGATGGCTTGAAAGGAAAAATACTGTTAGCTTTACTCGGGTTAATTTGTTTCCAGAGGAACTTTCTTTGGGCTCCGATGTACTTACCATATGAATCATTTTGCTTTCTTCCACATCATTTCTTCCTGGGGAAGACATCTTTAGCGTATTAACATCAATCTGACATTTTCTGGGATGTATCAGAACTACGTCCAGCTACAGGCCCATTTACGGCTTTCTCACAGACATAAGAACTCACACATTTGAAACGCATGGTATTCTTCAGTCTGTTTACTTAAAAGACCTGCAAGAAAATGAATTATCAAGAACTTATTAATGGAGCTTTTAAAAAAGCTAATTCACCGGAATTAAAGAATTCTGACTGCTCTTCCACTAAACCACCCTTTACAATACTGATAAGTTACATCGGAAAGCGTGTAGCACGATTTGAGATTTGAATCGCAGTCGAAAATTTTGCAGAAAAGGTCACCAAAGTGAACATCGAATAAGCGCTCTCACAGTATGTGGGCTAGGAACAACTTTACACCCGCAACTCGCATTTCTCTTTTTATTGGTAACTGTCGGTTCCGTCATATGGCTCTATGTTGGTTCGTCGACATTAAAGCTGGTCTTTTTTATTTGTCTCACCAGCTGTGCCTACGTCTCTCTTTGTACGCGTGGCAGGCATAACATGAGTAAGTGATCCATACAGAGTTTTTGATGCCGATTCCAAATCTGTTTCTAATATTTTTGTATCACGTAATTCTGCTGGAAAAAGAAGAAAGTACGTACGAACACAGTGAATAAAGTCTTTGAAAACTTCATGTTACCTAGATATTCTTTCTGATGATTTCTACATGTGTGATGACCTTGGCGTTTCCTGTATGAAAGCTCCGTAATCGCCCATTTTTTGTTTTGCTATTTTGCTGGATTCAACTTTTTCTTATACATTTCCTACAATTACAAAATGTCATAGTGGAAATTTTCACCATATTCGTCGTTCAATGACCCAAGATTTTCGGGGTAAAAGCCTAGGTGTGAAACTCAGAAGTGTGATTCGAGAGATATGCTGCATTCATTTTGTGTGCTTTCATCATAGATGCCGGAAATTCTTTGCAATCGGTAGATTTTTCATTTTCTGAAAATTGTTCTGTCACAACTTTAAAGTGTGTCCAAGAAGATAATTCCATTTGGATGCGTACTGTTCCAGAGGAGGAGTTTTGCATTATTTGTGACATTTCAGGCCAAATGAAAATATCTCCCAGCAAAAACACAAGTGTTGGGAAACTGCTGGCCACCAGCTGGCAGTGATGGGTCACTATTGGCTGAAATCTGCAGCTCATGGCCCGGTAGCGGTCCGTTGGTGGCAGCGCCATCAGTTGGCAGCCATTGATGGCCCAACAGCGTCGCAGTGAATTGCGGGCCTCCAAGCAAGTGCCACTAGTGGCCGGTAGCTGGCAACCGATGCGATCCCAACACCAGGTGGAAGCAACGGGACTGCGCATGCGCAGAAGCAACACGTGCTGTATCTCTCGTCGTACCAGTACGTTAAAGACGACGCTACGCCATCGTGTTATTTTAGTGGATGTTAAGAAAAAAAAGCCGAGCTTTACCCATTTTCCTATTTGGCCCTTCTCTCCAAAAGTTTGATGGCCCCTGAATTAAGCGAAAGTAACAAAACAGTTTAGGAGAATTAGCGCATTTTAGCTACATCATTCAGTGTCAAAAAAAGTAACAACGATAATGACAAGGACTGATACATTTTGCATTCCATGCAAGGTGTCTTTACAGATGGGGATGCGATTGCTCCTGAATAAATGCACAAGCGATTACATCATATTTTGCAATCGGTCAATGGATATACGTCAATGTTTCTTAACCGCCAGCAGCGGGCCTGTTCCTGTCCTCGAGGTTTTTCCTGCAAGTCCACGAGAAACGAGTGAATTTATTTATTTTCCTTTTGAATACAAAGGGAGTCAAAGTGAGAGGAAAGCTAGATCTAAATTTCTTGAACACCTGTCGCGGAAGGTTTAGGAAAGCTTATGTGAATCCCTAATCTCTTTACAGATCTTAATTCCTCCAGAAAAGGGAAAGCTTTGTTAATGATGCCACTCTGGCGTCCATATTCAGATCAAAATATCTGACCAGTTTTGGGGTATTATGTGGAAAGAATATCCAAGTCTGAGAGACAAAGCTCTGAAATTATTGGTGCACTGCGCTTTGCAGAAACGACGCTGGAACTACGGCTCGAGAAGATTATCGCGAAGCAGAAGTAGCAGCAGATATCACATTAACCTCAGAAAAACTGATATTAACGGTAAGGAGAATATTGTGGTATATTGATTATGGATTTCACTTATTAATCATTAAAGAATATTAATAGAGTAAAGGATATTAGCTGTAAATGGGTGACATATTGGTATATAAATTATGGATTTATATACCATATATTGTAAGCAGTGATCATATAGAGTATTACGAAATTAAATGCTCGAAAATAGAAAGTTTGCCCAATCAAGAACAGATTTGTAATCAGCGTACAAAACTCTACAAAAAACACCCGTTGGATAAAAGGAAAGAAAAAGTGTATCGAACAATGCAATTCGTTCCCATTTGAAGTCGTTGAGTTGCGGACATCGTTGTCGACCATAGGGTCTTGGCATTCGTAATAATCACCTGCACTCTGATGTCGTTCCTTCAGATACAGAAGCTTGTTAACAGCTTCTCATTCAAGCTACTTCGAACTAAACGATCCATGTATCTTTGTTTATATCCGGTTGCTCGATTGGTCATGTATTTTAACCATTTGCTTATCTCGGCATATTTCATGCACCTGCTAGTTTGTAAGCAGTTCCTATCACTTCTTCATGGTTCTGAAATTTTAGTTTAACATAAAGTATTTAATCATTTCGTATTTAAAGCGCAAGGGAAATATTTGACTTGATACTATGTTTAGTGGACGTTTATTTATACTTCGCTTATGGAAATGCCATACATCATTCTATTCCAATGAAATTGCTTTATGTTATAAGTAAATTCACACAGGTTTCAGCAAAGCCTAGCATAACGGTGTTGAACAAAAGATTTCTGCATGGAGGTGTAATTACTTAACACTCTCATCGGCACTTAGCTATTTGCGCGATGATATTAAATGATGCGAATATAATTCTGTGTGCTATTAACCCCGCGTTTTGTTCTAAGTTAAGAGAAAAGGTTACCCTCTTTGTTTCAAAATCCAGGCCAACCAGTCATCGAGATATTTCAACCAATTAAACTGCCAAATCCAACATTTTAAACAGCACGGCATATGGTTATCAAGAAAATTAACAGGGTATAAGCACATGGATTTGATTTAGATGGCAAGAACAAACCATGAGGAAAATACTATAAAAATATATAAGTAACTACAAAGCACACTGTCCAGAAGCAAAAAAATAACATAGATACATTGGTGTGCAAAAATTAAGGATGAAGAGGAGAAATTAGCATAACAGCGGAACGAGCAGGCAGAACGGACCGAAAGACCACTCAGGAGATAGGCTAGGGTCCGGTACGGTAGGGCATGCGGCATGCGCATATATGCAGAAGGACGTGAAGGGGGGGGTCGGAAGGGTACAAAGCACACGGGCGGTGTACACTCAGCAATTCGGTGAAAGCTATTGCACGGTGTACATCGGTTTGAACGACGTCGAGTTGCTGCCACCGTTTGATATGACCAACAGGCAATCCAGTAGACGACATCTGGTGACTTTACCCGAGGTCGCGTCATTGGGAAGTTGGAAGAAGGTCGAAGTGTGACAAGTGTGGCCGAGGAGTTCGGGATCGCTCACAGCATCGTTTCACGAGCTTGGAGAGCATTTCAAACGACAGGAACAGCTGTCCAAGAGATTAGCGGTGGTCGTCCACGAGCAACCATGGCGGCGGATGACCGGTATATTTTCCTACAGGAGAGAAGAGACAGACGGCAGACAGCGGGAGAAATCGCAAGGCACATGCAACAGACAACTGAAAGTCCGTTATCGCGTTTTACCGTGGCCAGGAGGCTGCACATAGGTGGTCTATTTGCACGACGACCAGTACTGGGTGTGCCATTAAACCCTGCTCATCGGAGACGGCGGTTTCTGTGGTACCAGGAACACAAGAACTGGACACATCAGCAATCGGGTCGAGTTCTCTTTACGGATGAGAGCCGATTTAGTCTGATGAGCGATTCTGTACGTATACACATCTGGAGTGAGCAGAGAACACGCAATCACACCTCCAACATCATCGTAAGGGACCGATTTGGAGGTGGCGGATTTCTCGTTTGGGGCGGTATGATGCTTGGTAGCCGTACTGACCTCCACATCTTCCAAGCAGGTTCAGTCACTGGTGTCCGGTATTGCACCGAGGTTCTCCTGCCTCCCGTGCATCTGTTTAAAGGTGCTGTGGGTCCTGAGTTCCTCTTCATGGACGACAACGCTACACCTCATCGTACAGTGGCTGTCGCAGAGCTGTTGGAGAGTGAAGATATTCAACGCATGGATTGGCCCGCAAGGTCCCCGGACCTAACTCCAATCGAACACGTGTGGAACCTTCTCGGGACACGCTTGGCAGCACGTCACCAGCCGCCAGCAACGATTCCGCAGCTGCGATCGGTGCTACAAGAGGAATGGACTGCGATGCCTCAACAGCTCCTTGACAACCTCGTCCTCAGCATGGACAGACGTTGTAAATCCTTCAACACAGTCAGGGGTGATCATATCCCCTACTAAAGACTGAATTTTGCTTGGCAGCCGCCTTTCACATGGACGATTCTGTCTTCTGTCCAGTTGTGCTCGAAGCTACATTTTCAATAAAGTGCCTTTGTATCCTTTGGATTCCTTGTTTGGACGGTTTTGCTCACTTGCCCCATATTCGTTCATCTTGTTGATTTTATGGTATGATTTGAGTCGATGTGGAGCACTTCTGCACGACGTTACATTCGAAAAACCGTCTCGTCCTTAATTTTTGCACTCCAGTGTGTATATAAAGCGCAATTATATTTTTTTCATGTTTCGTGCAAATGCACGCTATTAAATCAAGCTCATAGAATTTAGCTTAGATTTCTTACTAATTCATGTGGGCGTTTTGGAAAGTTTTGCTCTCCTGGGGATACGTGCATTTCCTATTTTCGCTTCAACTGTGAAACTTTCCCTGATTCGTGTAATTAGCAGAATCAGACAAAGCACTGATTAAAGTAGTAAGTTCCTTGGATAGTGTTCTTCCACTGTCTTCTAAACATCGGCTATTTTCACAATTAATTCAGTGTTTTGGTGTCTTTAAGAAATAATCGCATCACGAAGCTTTTTGTTGTTCTGTTCGCAAACACCAGTAGCTGGACTTCAGAACCACAAACTCTAAAGAGATTAACCTCTTAAGTGATATGCCCGGAAAAATTCCGGGGCTAGCTCTACTGCCCGCAACGTTCCATCCCGGAAGATTTCTGTGGGCTGTTTAGTGATCAATGCATTAACGCACGAAGCATTTCCTGGACCATTTTACTAATTTGAAAGTAGTTTATATGTTGGCCGAATGAAGGGGTTAATGAAACGGTTAATTCAACTGTTTCATTAACCACTGAAGGGGTTAATGCGTTCTAGCATGGACACTGAAGGTAATATTACTGTCCTACGTGGCCACGGTGCATGGTAATCAGGTAATACAACTTTCAACATAGTTATCAGATTGAAAAACTGACCGTCAATGTGACAGATCTCCAGAAGGCATGTATGATTTGCGGGCCGATCGTTCTCGCTAACCATCATAGGAATATGCAGTCAGTGTACAAAACATTAGAGATACCTAAATAACAGCATGGTTTTTTTTGTTTTTGTTTTTTTATTGAGGGTTTAACAACCACCATGAGTAACTCAATGAGCTATAAGCAGTTGCCAGTCCATAATTTAGGGCAACTGACTCCCGGGAAAGGAGAGAGACAGTGCCGTAAAACAAACACAACATCCATGCCTCACCAGGATTCGAACAAGGACCTACCTCGGACGAGAGATCAGAAGGCATCGCTTAGAACACGGCACCAACGGGGCGGCCCTAACAGCGTGTTGGTCCTGCTCTAACGCGAATAACAGCCTATGCGCGCAGAGCAATCGATCATACCAGATGCCGGAGGTGATGCCAGTCACGCCTATTGCAGCTTTGTTCACAACTCCGCCCGAAACGCCAGTCAATGATCCACGGATCTGATGTTCCGCTCTAAGGTATTGCAGAGAGCTTCCACACGGTTTAAATCCAGAAACTTGGGAGCCAATGGATGGTTTTAATATCAGACGAGTATTCCTAGAGCCGTACCTAGATGATTTCTGCTCGATAGAGATACTATGCTGAAGCAGACCATCGGCCGTAGGATGCGCAAAGGCCATGAAAGCGCGTAGGTGATCAACTAGTACATGGTGGTAGCGTGCAGCTGTTAAGGACCTCTCCAGACACAAAAAAGGACCTAATATGTCCCATGAGAAGGCTCCCTAAACCATCATAGAGCTACCACCCACCTTGAACATTCCGTTTTCGTCCCTAAAGCAACATAGAGCTATCACCACCTTGAACATTCCGTTTTCGTCCCTAAACCATCATAGAGCTACCACCGCCTTGAACAAAAAAATCCGGCACGACGCAACGGGCCATGGCTTGATCTCACAGCCGCACCCTTCCGTCCTCTCAGCGCTGCTCAAAATGGAATTCATCTGACGAAGCGATGCGGCGCTAATCTACAGACGTCCAGTTTTAAAGTTCCCAGCATCAGGCGAGGCGCAGTGACCGATGGTCATCAACGGGCATTTCGGTCAAGAGTTGCACACAAGTAGGGCGTTGGCTCCCGTAGCCTAGGATACGCAGCGTACGCCATACCATTCGCTCGCTGACGCTGCTTTGGCCTTTACCGTGGATGTGATTTGCCCCGCCGTTGCTAAGTGGTAGGTCCGTAAAAACCTGGATAATTTACGTCGACCCCTGTCATCACTGGGTGTAGTCGGTCACTGCTTGCTCTCTGGGCGCCAGTACGTGCGTCGATGGTGTACTCGCGGTACACCCTTGATACTGTTGCCTTCGGGAACCCTAGAGTTCTTATTGCTTGGGTGGTAGAATAGCTCATCTGTGTTGCACCGACAATGCATGCACGATCAAGGTTGCCCAGAACACTGCGTTTACCCATGTTCGTCGATTACGACACGCTGCTGGAAAACACTGCTATTTATCGCCTGCATTTGGTTTGGGTCTTCACTGTTCAGTGCGGGGGATGCCCATGCCCATCCCCCTATCTTTAAAGTTTTGTCTGCCAAGTGTATAGTGCTTATGATTTCATCAGTGCTCAATCGGTATTTATCGCAAGTATTTTTTGTTGATCACTCTGGGTAATTATATCGTAACGAAGTTCAAAAAAGTTGAAGTTCCTCTACAAAAGTTAAAGTATGTCAGCTATTTTTAATTAAGAAGGAAGCTTAAATTTATTGTGCTGTTCTGTGTCACACTAAGATCAGTTCAATTCTTACGTTTTTTGATATGGGGCGAAAGTGTTTTGTACCGAAATGCCTGACAGGTTATGGGCGATATATCAATTTTGAAGGCCTCAACAGATAAAAATTGTTAAAAAAATAGCCCTAAATGTAGTTTAAGCGTATAGTTGCTAACTTATCCCTGGATATCAAATATCTGTTCACAGTATCATATGCACGCAGTTCTGAGAAAGCTCTGTGGATGAAAAATCAACCATTTTGCCGCGACATACTATCTCCTCGGCAGGTGCCAGCACACATCCAAACCTTTATACATCCAGTGGCGCATTTTGGTTCCCAGAAGTGGGTTATCTCATCCGTCCCCTTGCCCAGCCTCCAGTTCTGCTCTTTTTTTTTAATTGCGAAGTTCATTTTTTAATTATTAAGTAATAGAAGTAATTCTTTCTCTAAGGTTAGGTACATGCTATGGTTAACATAATACCAAATGATTATGAGGATCAGGATTTGAATATTTTACCTTTTGGATACTTTATTTGTACATGAACTCCATTCTTTTTTTTTTGTTGCAGGATTAACGACCACGTAGGTAACGCAGTGGGCTCTAAGCAGTCGCCCGTCCCTAATTTAGGGCAGCTGGGTCTGTGGAAGAGAGAGAGCCAGCGGCGTAAGACAAACACAACAACCATGCCCCACCGGGATTTGAACCCGGACCCATCTCGGACGAATGATCAGAAGCCACTGCTTGGACCACTGCTCCACCGGGGAGGCCTCCATTCGTCTTTCCTTTTGTGCGAACTTGAGTGTTATGTTTCCATAGAAAGTTTCTTCCGAGTGCTTTTTCATATTTGAAAAGAATGTTTTCCTCTATTCACAAAACAGACAAGTTTCCCATGTGTACATGCCCTTGTGTGTTTCTAACATAAGTCTTGATTCCCTTTTAATGCAGAATAACTTCTTTCGGAAGTTGCAGTTGTTGATGGAAACTTTAATATCACTTCTGCTAATTTGTGCACCTCATTAAACATATTGTCCAATTTATTCAATTTCGTGTAACACGTAAAGTCTTTTACTGATTTTTGTTTCTTTCATCAAAAAATTAAAACACCTTCAGTTCATTTTTAGTCAAACTGTATCAAAATTTGAAGCATAGGTTCTTTAAGTTTTGACAGATGTTCAAAAAAGCTTTCACAAAATTTATCAAAACTGTGCGAATCCAACACAGCCACGAATTTAAGATATAATATCGCTGAATTAATTCATTGACACTTCACACAATTGAAGCAACTCTCGCAAAACCCGTGCTGTTACTTCGGGAGCAAGCGAATAAATAATATAGTCCTAAGTCTTCTCTTTTCTAAGTGAACCGTTGCCCAAAGCAAATGGCTCATTCATCCTTCACCCGCTCCTACCGGTTGTCATGGAAACGCTTGCTGGCAATCGTATCGAAAGTTTTCGAATCTTGACTAAGTCTTCGCTTCTTTTGACTTAGGGAGACTGATTCTCTTAGTCAAAAGAAACGAATCTGCACGTGTTTTCGCAGCGAAAGCATTGATACATCTTAATACCGTTGATAATTGACTTTTATTTTTGCATTCTCTGGGCTTGGCAGCTAGCATCGAATATATGCCACTGCATACATCAGTATGATTATGAACAAAAAATGACACAAATGTGTAAGATGTATTGACTATTAATACAGTAAATAAAAACGTCATTAATGGATGATTTTTCGACTAAAAGGTTATTCGAAATTGTTCTTTGGCAAAAATTTGGCGAGTTTCAAAAGCAGAAGTTTCTGTTAATGTTACCCCAACGATTTCCTGAAGAATGCAAAACTTATGGAAAAATTAAAGTTCCGTGTACAATTAGCGGTGTAAAGTTACACTTTCCAATAAACAGTGCCGTCCCATATTACGAGAAGTACGAGTTTTTAACGGTAAACGGTTTGTACTCTATTACGACAATAATTAAAAGCTCAGGATCGTCTGCACAAAAATAAAAAAAAGCTTCACGTTAGAAACGTCTCCCTCTCTGGCTAAAATATATACACTCATGTCCAAAAATTAAGGATCACTTATATTTTCATAGCATACTTTTATTCCAACGGGATGTGGGTGAAAATATTTGTTATGGAGCAAACAAGATGTAAAGGACATGTAGAGACATAAATAAGCATGCACTTGTGTTTATTAACAGAGAAAATCGATAAAAGCACAAAACATACCATTTTCTGACATTGGCTCACAATAACGAAAATTCACAGAAAAAAATTAATAATTTTTAATGGATCATTTTTATAGGATATGTGTTCACCCCTGACTGCATTGCGTGATTGGCATCGGTGGGTCATGCTTTTCACGAGATTGTCCTGAAGATCCTGAAGGAGGTTACTCCATTCTTCTTTCAGCACAAACACCAGGTCTTTTTTGGTCCCAAGTGAGGGATCACGTTCAGCAATGTGCCTCTTTAGAGCGCCTCAAATATTTTCGATGGGATTCAGGTGTGGAGAGTACACAAGCCACTCAATTCAGTCGATCCCGTCGTTCTCCAACAGTTCATCAGCACATAATGATCGATGAAAATGGGCGTTATCGTTGGTGAAAACGAAAGAATGTTCCACAGCACCATGAAACAGCCTTGCATGTTCTAAAATGACCTCCTCACAATAATGCTGAGCATTCATCGACCCCTTCTCTAACAATAGGAGCTCTGTACACTAAACTGATCATAATCCCAGACCAGCCCACTACTACACCACCCCTGTAATGGTCAATTTTTACATTTTTGTCTGAATAGGCAATGCAGGTTATTCCCGAATGTATTTCCGCCTAGAGTTAGACGATAAACAAAAGCGGTTTCGTCTGTGAACATAACATTAGCACATTGTTCTTCACTCCAGGTGGAGTGTTCACGACATCACCGATAGCCGTTGCGTGCTGTGGTCACTAAAACGCACTATTGAGATTATCGTGCATACAATTCGAAATTATTCAAACACCTTGACACGCTATGGGTTCGTCATCAGTCACAGTGTGGATGAAGCACCGTGGTTATATAGTCGAAAGCAATCACCCACAATGTAACAGCATGGCAAGGTGTTGCCCCAAAACTTCCCACACGCGCATTTGACATGTATACAAGTAATGCAAATAAACTACAAAACACGGTTAGGGGTTCTGATGGTGCGTACAATGATTTGATATAAGATATTTCCATTCCGCTTAAAGCTACCGACCGCAATGCACATTACACTAATTATGTGGGATCCACACTTTTGAACAATTGGTACATGTGTATCTGAACACAAATACAACGTTATAACTGGTTCGAATGCCACAGCTTTATCTAGGTTATTTAATCAAGGTAATCATGTCCCGGAGTGGAATAACACTTCGTTAATTGCCCCATCTGCTACAAATTCTGACTTATTGTTTACAGAAAGTTTGTACATAAATGCCTTTGCTTACCACTGTTGTAACGATGACGTGCCATGGATTCTACTGATCTCATGGAAATATCTTATATCAAATCATTGTACGCACCATCAGAACCCCTAACTGTGTGTTGTAGTTTATTTGCATTACTTGTATACATGTCAACTGCGCGTGTGTGAAAGGTTGGAGCAACACCTTGCCATGCTGTTGCATTGTGGGTGATTGCTTTCGACTACATAACCACGGCTCTTCACCCTCACTGTGCCTGATGAAGAACCCATAGTGGGTTTGAAAGATCTTGCTACTGTTTTTAGCTGGTTTTAATTGTAAATAAAAGTATCGTCTTTTAAATGTTGCAATTATTTCCATTATTAATCGTGTCTCGACAGCATTAAGAATCTTATGTATCTCAACTGGCACGACTCGAAAAGGAGCCTTGGATACCTTACCACGGTTTAAGGCGATAATTTGGTACCAGTGCTTAATTCCAAGAATTTACGTGCGATCAGTAATTCATTAACGTGCGATCAGTAATTCGGCAAGGCCTTTTAGCCGTTACAAAAAAGATAATAATGTTTTGCGGAAGTAGTTGAGCATGGTCGACCACTACTGAACCTTCTGGTAGCTTTTCAGTGTTCTTAAATTGTTTCCAGGTCCGTAATTCTCTGGGAAATTCCGAACTCCTTCGCTACGCCTCTCGTCGTCCGCCCACCTTCCAGTTTACGAACAATTTGACCTCGTGTAAACCATCCAAATGAGTGTTTTTAGATTTACTGCAAGTCGCCAAAACAAAAATGGCAGATTCACATTTCAACACCAAAAGATTTCTTTCCATCCACGCATCAACTTGTGTCTCCGATCGGAAATATCGCGTCATTCCTGACAATTTGCACATGACTAAACACTTCTGCTCCTTTATGTTTTGATGAGGTTAGAATGTTTTTATCGCTAAACAACGACTTACGGGTCCGAATTCGGTACCACCGATAGCTCCTTGTGGTCTACCGAGTGTTTCATTTTTGAAGCTCATATCGCCAGACCGGAATTTAGCAGACGACAGCTGCATTTTGCTTTCACTAATGGTATCTTTTCCAAATGCTGTATTGGTATTGCGAGCTGCCTCTGATATAAGGTGTCCTTGATTAAAGTCATATAAGAAAATGGTACGAATTTAGCTTTAATCCATCGTCCTTTTCACGGTAATACAACGTTTCCCTTGGAACTGATACCACTGACAAAATCGCCATTGAATGTTAGACAGCAGTCTCGAAGCTTTAAAGTTTGCTTATTAGAAGTCACTTTGTGCGATGTGATAATTCTCAATCACCTGCCAAATGTACAAGCCTGCAAGATCTGATATTTCATATGCGACACTGTAATAGCCAAGGTGTCTTGTATTGGGCATCAAACCCGGGGGCATAAGGTAAGACCCCAACAAAAAATAGGTCATCGAATCTTCTCCCTGCTCCCTAACCCTCTGTGCTCCGTATGTTTTATAACTTTGCTATCAGGGTGTTTTCACTTGCACCTACGTCCCTTCCGCTCGGAAGCGTAACACAACAACCTCTTCGGGTTAAAGAAGTTGGGTCTAAACATAACCTGAGAGAGAAATTCTTGCAGAATAATAAGCTACCCAAATAACATATTGTTCCATTCCTTCATACCATTTATAAAAATATACAATTATTCGTCTTTGCACATGAAATATTATCTGACTTATAGGCAATTAAGAGTTCGTGCGGATATATGTATAATTTGTACAACATCATGCAATTTCTTACCTGTCGGTTAGTTCTGAGGACCTGTTTCTGACGAATGGTGCATTGTGCGACGTTTTGGTCAAACCAAAGAACGTAATTCATCCTGATCTGTAGATATATTATTGTTGTGGCCGGTATAACACAAGTCATTATCATGTATGATATATTGTATCTACAAAAGCAGAAAAGAAGAGATTTACGTTACAAAATTAAGCCTTCCACATACACAATAATGCAAATAATTTCGTTATTATAAATACACCAGACTGTGAATTCTCAAGAGACGCATATAGCGTATTGAATCATTTTTTTTTTTTTTGTGGTGTCGTAAACACAAAGATTCGCCAAACTTTCGCACTCCTCTGGGAGGCTTGTTCAAGGCAATAGTGGACATAAAAAATGCATCATAAAATCATTTTCCATTCATCATAATAATTTTTGTCTACCAGTCTACCATTACGCAGAAAAAGCCTCCCAGTGGAGAGCGAAAGCTTGGCGAATCTTTGTGCTTACTACACTACCACTAACATAAACGGATTTGATACGCTATATGCGTCTCTTGAGTATACAAAAAACTTATCTTTGCAAAGTGAAGAGCAATTTCAAAAAGAAGGTCAGGATGCTCTTCCACTTCGGTGATCACCAGCTGTCAGTAGATGGAAGAAACTTGCACTTCCTTTTCAAATTATTTTCCGGAAATGTTATCACGTTATTTTGAAATTCTGTCACACAAGAAATCTTAGTCTTATCACAAAAAATCTTTCCTACTGTGTTGGAAAAGTTATTACGTGTAAAAATAAGTCATAAATCAATGTGTAAAAATTTGGTCATTTTACAGTGCACACAATTACGACATAAGTGTGGAGAAAATTATTAAGTATGCCAAACACTCTAACCCCTTTTCCAAGCGTAAGACACACCAGAGAACTGAGCAAAACCCAAAATTTCTTAATTTGATGAACATTTTCAGCGTTTATTATTTTTTTAACAAAGTCATGGTAATTACCACAACTTATAAAAAACTAGAACGATATATTACTTTTCGAATATCAATATGGCATCTTTTGCATTAAATAAAACAAAAGAAGTAACGTCTTCACCTTATAACAATGACTATTAGCATTTGCTGTCAAGCACTTGTATAAAAACAAGAATTACTATTGTCTTAACGACCATTATTTTGTATTTTGTTGGGAATTATATATAAAAATAGAGAGATAAAAACACTTCCCATTTTTATTCAGAAGAATTGGGTAAGTTCAGTTGAAATGCCCACTTTCAGTGGAAGAACATGTCTATGACGTTAGTGGAATGGTGTCACGAAGAAAAATCTCATGGCATACCCCACAAAATCAGTATATACAGGGGCTTATCAAAATTAAATTGGGGCAATGCTACAATGATCCTGCTACATAAAAAAGGGTACATTAAGATCTCAGGAACTAAAGGACCGTCAGCCTCTTATTACTGGTTTATAAAATTTCCAAGGTTCCTTTACATCGCTTGAAGGTAACACTGGACATAACAAGTTGGATTCAGGAGTGGCTACAGCACTAGATCATATACATGTACTGAGAGAACTAACTGAAAGAACGAGGGAATATGAACTCCCATTATGTATGGCTTTGATCCATCATGAAAAGGTTTTTGATTCCGTGAAACCATCAGCACGTACAATGGCTTTGAAATCCTGCGGTATTGAAGATGCATACATTCATTAAAACGCAAGCGCAGAAGTTTGGTTATTGAGGACACACCACTAAAAAAATTGGAAAGAGAGTGACACAAAGTGACACCACATCTCCCAAACTCTTTAATACGACACTGCAAAATGCCTTTCAATCATTGAAATTGGAAAACAAAAAGATGAAGATTAATGGAGAACATTTAATCCACCTTTGTTTTGCTGATGACGTAATCATTTTTGCAACTACCTCTTCAGAACTGCCTCTATAAACTTGTTGACAAGAGTAAAGAACTGCAATTAAAAATGAACTTTCAGAAGACAAAACTAAACTGATGTATGAAGATGAAAAAGAGGTAACCGATACCTACATTTACCTTGGACAATAGATATCAAGCAAGGATCACGTTGATGAGGAAATTAATCGGCGTATAAAATTTGGCTGGAGAAATTTTGGAAGAAACAGTGAAATATTTCAAGAGCAATATAGCATTATGTCTTAAAAGAAAAGAGTTTAATCAATGCATCCTTCCAGTTCTTATGGAGCAGAGACATGGATCTTAAATAAATGACATAGCAAAAGTTGCAAACAGCTGAAAAAAGCATGGAGAGATACATACTTGGAAGAACCAGGAAAGATCAGAAGAGGAACTCATAGACAAGGAAAATCAAGAGTGCGAGGCATCATGAGCAGAGTAAAATCCCTGAAATGACAATGGGCTGGACATGTTGTCAGAAAAACAGACCGTCGATAGACAACCGAAGTTTTAGACTGCATTCCAAGGGACAGGAAAAGATTTAGAGGAAGACCACATGAGAGATAGATGGATGAAATTCGAAAGCATGCCGGAATAATATGGACGAGGCAGGCTCAAGACAGAAAGTTGTGGAAGAAACTTGGGGAGACCTTCATCCCTCTATGGATTAATTATGGTTATCAATTATAATGATTGTGATCAATATAATGGAAACACTGACTGCGACTGAAGTACATCCAATGCGCGGTATGAATTTCACAGGCACAGAGTCACCCGCGATGTGAGGTACACAAAGGGGTGCAGTATACGACGTCAGCTATCACGAAGCAGATAGCCGACGTCGTATGCCACAGGTGAAACTGCTGTTATTTAATAATTGTCGCCAAAGTCATATCATACTAATCTCGAACAGGACATGATCGTTAATGAGCGTCTTACAGGAGCTTCAGTAACTAGAACGGCAGAAATGGTACATGTAACTTGAGTAACTGTATTGAAGATTATGAGTACATATCAAAAAGGACACAGAGTTGCCTCCAAGCGTACATACACTCAAGTGCCAGAAAAACTGGTACAGACGAGCTTATGCAAACAATTAGCAACGTCCCCTATGCGCGTACTCGGTTGCGTCCGCCAGTGCGTATACTGTATAAAGCGATATACATCCTTGCAAACTGTGAGAGCTGATATTGGCATGAGAATGACAAGTAATAACGATTTAAGCGATTTTCAACGCGGTGTCATAGTTGGCGCTCGTGAGATGGGCCATAGTATTTTGGAGGTAGAAACGAAGTTCGGATTTTCACGGACGACAATTGCAAGGGTGTACCGTGACTACAAGAATTCCGGCAAAACCTCCAACCTACGATTCCAGTGTGGCCGTAAAAAGACATTGGGTGAACGTGCCCATCGTCGACAGTCAAGAATCGTTTCACGCGATAGGTATGCAACACTCACGCAGGTATCATCCGAACTCAATGCTGGAGTCTCAACAAGCATCAGCGCCCGGACTGTGCAACGTACCCTGCAAGATATGGGCTTTGGGAGCCGACGTCCAGCTCGAGTCCCCTTGATGGGTGCACGACACAGAGCTACGCGCCTCGCTTGGGCACGGCAACACCACCACTGGATACTTGATGACTGAAAACAAGTAGCCTGGTCTGACGACTCGCGTTTCCAACTGTATTGGGAAGATGAAAGGTTTCGTGTGTGGCGCAAACCCCATGAAACCATGGGTCCCGCCTGTCAACAGGGAACTTTACCGACTGGTGGGCGGTCCGTAATGGTATGGGGTGTGTTTATCTGGACTTCACTGGGTCCCTGGTACGTCTACAAACATCTGTGACCGGCCAACGCTATGTGCACATCCTTTCTGACGAGGTACACCCGTTCATGTCCTGCATTCATGCTGATGGGTTGGGCCTGTTCCAACAGGACAATGCACCTCCACGCAAGTGCTGGGACGCCACATTATGGTTAGAGGACATTCATCTTAGTTTCGAGTGTTGCCATTTCCACCCAAGTCCTCAGATCTGAACGTGATAGAACACATATGGGATGCCATGCAACGCGCTATCGAACACAGGAATCAGAGACCTCGGAATACACCCGAATTGTGGAATGCTCTGCGGGAAGTATGGTGTGCATTGCCTACAGCATATTTCCAGAAGCTAGTGGAGTCCATGTCCCATCGTATTTCTGCAGTCCTGCGCTCCCGTGTGAGACCTACCAAGTATTAGACTGGTGTACCAGTTTTTCTGTCACTTCAGTGTATTATGGACGCCATACTAAAACGTGAGATAGGGATTGACGCACGTTGGCATGGGTTGTACAACAGCAGAACACGACCACGGCACTGCAAATGACAGCAGAGTTCAACACCAGTCCGAGGGACCTCGTTTCAAGTTTTAGCATTTCGTCGGCAACTTCACTTCGCCAGTATTCGTGGCGGAGCTGCAACCCACAAACTTCTGCTTGCCAACATCAATGCAATTAAATGTATAGGTGGTGTAAAGCGCATAAAAGCTGGGATGTTTAAGACATGAAAAGTGTCAACTTGTCTAATAAGTCCCGCTTCACATTGTTTCTCACCACTAGTAAATTTTACCACTGGAGAAAGCCTGCAGGAGTGTACTTCCCCGACTATTTGGATCCAACCGTGAAGCATGTAGGTTGATCCTGATGCTGTAGGGTGCGATATTATGACATTCCTTAGGGCTATTGGTTATTCTACAAAGTCGTGCCGCATCTGCAATGTACCAAACCATTCTTCTGAGCCAATGTTGTAGGCATTTTTTGCTAATGACCGTCCATGGTTTCAAGCACATAATGCATCAATGCATTGTGCGAAACGTGTAATGTTGTGGTTTGAAGTACGTGAAAATGACGAACAGCTGCCAAATGGCCCTCTTAATCTGAAGACGTCAATATTATTGAATATTTTGGGAACAACTGGAGCAAATGGTTTTTACATAATTCTATTTTAATTTGAATTACTTCTGTTCTGAAAGCATTTTAATCCCACCTATTAACACAGTTTACTGATGTGTAAAAATTCTGTACCTGTGAAAATTCATTACACGTGTTAACGTTTCTAATTGTTGCATTGCCGTTTCTGCTCTTTTTGTGTTACACTGTTTGAAAATACACTGTCGGAAAGTGAAAAAGAACACCAAGACGGAATTGGCGGACGATCATGAAATTTACATATGTTAATGGGGTCGAGTTTACGTAGGTGTGATGTTAGTTTTGGGACCAACCGGTGAGCGCTTACGCCACAGCACGGCATAATATGCAAATTATCGTCGATGGTATTTAAGGAGTACGGCGAAGTGAATGTAATCAGTCGCCTGCGTACAGACACGTGCGAAGACCCTGAAGAAGCTGCAATGCCTGGACATGGAAGAGGTGTAGGATTTCAGCCGTTATCGGACTTTGAGCGAGGTCGTCTAGTCGGACTCCGCGAGGTCGGGTAGTCGTATCGTCGTATTGCGGAGCGAATTGGACGGGAAGTATCAGTGGTGGTACGATGGTGGCGTAGATGGTCCGAGGAACATTCCCACACGAGAAGACGTGGAACCGGGATTCACAGACGGACTGATGAGCGAACCGATCGACGCATAAGAAGAGCGGCGTTGTCAAGCAGAACATCCACTGGGACGCAAATCCGAGCTGCCGTTGCACCTGAGGTGATTGTGCGAACAATCCGCAACCGTCTACGGGATGCAGGACTACGTGCACGTGTGCCTCTGGCATGTGTACCTCTGACTTCAGCTCACCGTCAGGAAGGCTGCAGTGGTGTCGCCAACGTCTGCACTGGAGAACGCAATGGCGATCTGTCGTGTTCAGCGATGAAAGCAGATTCTGCTTGGGAGCCTTCGATGGCCGTATGCGTGTTAGAAGACGCACAGGGGAGTGTCTCCACCTGTCTTGCATCCGCCAGCGACATACAGGGTCTACATCTGGTCTCCTGGTGTGGGGAGCGATCAGCTATCACTCCAGTACACAACTAGTGTTTGTACCGAGTACGTTACACAGCACCTCCTACATCACCAACATCATTCAGCCCGTTGTTGTGCCATTTGTAAGGTCGGTCCATCGTGGTGTTTTCCAGCAAGATAGCGCACGCCCACACACGGCACGTGCAACGCAACATGCACTTCAGGGTGTGAGACAACTTCCATGGCCTGCACGTTCACTGGATTTGTCCCCCATTGAGCACGTGTGGGATTTTATGGGACAACGACTTATCCGGTCTCCATGGCCAGCCACGACCATCCCCGATTTACGCGTCCAGGTTGAGGATGCTTCGAACTCAATACCCCAAACTTACATCCAACATCTGTACGACAGACTCCATGCCAGAATTGCACAGTGTGACGCAGTTCATGGCGGTTCAACCTCGTACTAACCATGTTACATGGAAATGTTATTTTTCAGTTTACCAGAAAATACAGCTGTATTTTGCCATAATGTTTTGATAACGTTATTCTCCGTATTCCGTTAGTATGCTGTATAAATTTCGTTGGTATCAGACGTCTCCTTCTTGGTGTTCTTTTTTTACTTTCCGCCAGTGTAAATAAATAAATTAATTAATTAATAAAACAAAGTAAACGAAGCAGTTAAAAGGAATCATTTAATCAAGGTGAAAATTGGTATGTGCAACGTACGAATAAAAGAAATGAAATGAGTATAATTCCAGAGCAGTTGGGTAATTTATTCTAGAAAAACAGCTACACGTGTGGAACAAATCAGTGCTTCGTGCAACCACCTCTGGCTCGCTTACAAGCTGTTACCCTGTGCAGAACAGACACATACAGTTCTCGGATACTGTCCTGAGGTAACACATGTCAGATGGGGCCCAAATTGTAGCCAGTTCACTGACATTTGCGGATGGTCGTAAGTGGCGTTTCATCATGTGCCAAACATGATACAAAGGTGAGATGTCGGGTGATCTGGCTGGCCATGTAAGGGTCTCGATATTACGGAGGCAGACGTAGGAGAGCCATACCGTGTGTGGCCAGGCATTTTGCTGTTGAAAAATTTCTCGGTGATGCTGCAACAGGAATGGTAACACAACAGGTCGTTGAATGTCGTCGACGTATCGTTGAGACGTGAGGGTGGCGTGGAGGACTATCAACGGTGTCCAGCTAGAAAATGGCTCCTCAGACAGTCACTCTCAGAATGCGAATCATGTCAAGTTCCACGGGAAAGGCATGATCCGTGCCTCGGCCGGCTCGTTTCAAGACACGCATGGGCTGATCATCGGGACGCAAACCGTGATTCATCACTCAAGACAACACGACGCCACTGGACACTATCCCAATTTGATCGGGACCGACACCATTGCAACCTGTACCGGCGATGCTCACTGGTCAGTGGAAGGCGGGGGTTTGGCCTCCTCGAATGTAGTCCCCACCTCCGTATCTGCAGACAACGCCACATATCCACGGATGCTTGACAGCGATGAATTCCGTTATGCTCGTGCGGCTCTCAGAACTTCTGTATCCTTGCGTTCTGTCGTTGCCCTCGGCCGTCCACCGACAGCGTGCCGATACGTTGTGGTCTCCTCGACGGATTGGGTCCAACATCGTCCGATTGCTGCCGGGCTCCGACTCAAACGTCTGGCGATACGGCGACGTGATCAACTGGCCTCTCTCAGCCCAAAGTCCTATCTCATAATCGCTCAACTGCTTGTGTTGTGCACGGATCCGTCGATGAGGAATTCTCACACTCCGCTAGGTTAATGCAACCGTAATCCGGGAGCAGGAGAATTCATCGAAACCAAATTAATCGAAGACGAATTCATCGAATGGGAATTTATCGAAAACAAATTTATCCAACGAGCAGTTTACCGAAAGGCGACTATTTCAAAAGAAATGGAACGAAATCATTGAAATGGAGTTTAAGACAACTGGCAACTAAACATTTGGCCAAACGAACAAGTGCAGACACCCACTTTAGGCGCCGTATAAAAATATTTTAGTTTCTTGGTTTCAGACGTGCGCAAGGGCCTAGGGATTAATATTTAATACCTTAGTAAATGGGCAATAATACTAGTCTTTGTGTCTAAACCTTATGAATCTCAGCAGGACGCAATATATATATATAACGTTTGCATAATAAATTAAACAAATAATGCTGCGCTTTTACTTAGGCATTAATTATTAATAAGCAGGCCTAGGCCTTTTTTACAGTTTTTATTCCATCGTGTTCATATTCATAAGGTTTAGACACTAAGAAAAGCTACTGCTATTGAGCTTTTACTTAGGCATAAAATATGAATACCTTGGCCTAGGCCTTTTAAACAGCTTTTATTCGATTGTGCTCATATTCATAAGGTTTAGATACAAATTCTGGTTAGTACTATTGCACTTTTATTTAGGCATTAAATATTAATACCTTGGTCTAGGCCTTTTTAACACTTTTTACTCCACCGTATTCATATTCATAAAGTTTAGACACCAAGTCATTTAAGTGATATTGTGGTTTAACTTAAGCAATAAATGTCAGCCAATAGGCCTTATACTTTTTTAACAGTTTTTATTCCGTTGTGCTGGTATCATAAGGTTTGGATACCAAGTCAAGTTAGTATTATTGCACTTTTACTTAGGCACTAAATATTAATCATTAGGCCTATGGTCCAAGCCTTTCTGACAGATTTTGTTCAACATGTATGAAATATTTATTCTTAAGTCAAAGCGCAATATTACTAACTTGACTTGATGCAAAGCTTATAAATATAAGCACGCCGGAATAAAATTGCTAAAAAGGCCAAGGCCAAGGTATTCATATTTAATGCCTAAGTAAAAGCACAATAATAATAATTTGGCTTGGTATCTAAACCTTATGAATATCAACAAGTTGGAATAAATATCGTTAAAAAGGTCTAAGCCTAGGCCTGAGGCCTATGTATTAACATTTACTGCCTAAGTAGAACCGCAGTATTACTTAAATGGTTTAGTGTCTAAACCTTATGAATATGAACACGATAGAATAAAAACTGTTAAAAAGGCCTAGGCCTAGGCCAAGGTATTAATACTTAATGCCTAAGTAAAAGCGCAGTAGTACTACCTTGATTGGGATGCCCACACCTTGTGAATATGAACGCGATGGAATAAAAACTGTTAAAAAAGCCTAGGCCTAAGTATTAATATTTAATGTCTAAGCAAAAGCGCAATATTACCCAAATGACTTGGTGTCTAAACCTTATGAATATGAACACGATTGAATACAAACTGTTAAAAGGTCTAGACCTAGGTATTACACTGCTGGACAATTGCTAAGGACAGATCATAAACGGCTATATAGCATATAAAAAGTAAGTGTAGTTGGATGCCAAGTGAAATAAAATAATGTCAGAATGCCAGGACATTACAAGAAAGACAATTTATTGAGCTCTGAAATCCAGAAGGCTTTGGAACGTGTTCAAGGGACAAACAGGCCATTTTGTGCAGAATACGTAAACGTGAAAAAAATGCAATTTCCGTCCGCAGGCGTTCCGGCGTAAGATGTCAATACGGGATATGGCCACCATGGAGGGCGATGCAAGATTCCACACGTCGTGCCATGCTTTGCACAACATTATCAAGCAGCTGTTGGGGTAATTTATCCCATTCCTATATCAGTGCACGGATGAGGGTGTCCTTGTTTATTGGAGGGCATTGGCGACTAGCAAGACTCCTCCCCAAAGCATCCCACACATTTTCAATGGGATTCAGATCTGGAGAACGTGCTGGCCATACGAGGCGTTGAATATCCTCGCTCTCAAGACACTTCTGGACAGCGACTGTTCGATGACATGTTGCGTTGTCGTCCATGAAAATGAATCTATCACCGACAGCACCACGGAACATGCGAACATGAGGTAGCAGAACATCATTAATGTATCGTTGGCCAGTCATAGTCCCAGTTGGAAGCACATAGAGGGACGTACGGCCATTGATCATGATGCCAGCCCATACCATGACACTACATGTCGGATATCGGTCCCTTTCCTGTATGTTTGCTGGACAATATGCAGTACCACTATCACGCCAGATCAGTTGTCGTCGACAATCAGACGATAGACTGTATCTACTCTCATCTGAGAAGAGGACAGCAGACCAGTCGTTATCAGTCCAATTGCGATGTTGATGGCACCATTGCAAACGGGTGGTACGGTGACGTCTGGACAATGGGATGCACACAACAGGACGGCGGGCGTATAGTCCTCCTTCATGCAAACGTCTGGCGACAGTTTTTCGGGAAATCCGCTTGCCAGTGGCAGCCATAAACTGATTTGCTACCTCACTAGCTGTGCTGCGCCGGCGTCTCTTTGTTGATAGCACTATGTACCGATCTTCTGCAGGTGTCGTACTGCGAACACGACCTCCCCCGTGAAGTTTGCTACACTCTCCATTTGTTTGAAATGATTTCCAAAGCCTTGAAGCAACACTGTGGCTGACGTCGAACTCCCTGGCAACATCTGTTATTATTCGCCCTTCTTCAATCTTGCCAATAATACGGCCACGCGTAAAATCATCTAGGTGATGTCGGGAAGACATACTTAAAATTGCAAGTTCGTCAATTGATTCTTTCCCTTTCAACTTTGCGTTTGAACAACAACGGTCAATACGCGTCAAATCCTTTATATCTCTTATCAGCGCTATGACGTCATGAACAAGTTCGGCAATCCAAAATTTGCATACGCACAACACGTCTTACTGAATCTCGCACTTATGCTAATTTCCACATTTTCCTGCCTTCCATTTTATGGTTGCTATCGTTGCTATTGTCATCCGTCCTTAGCAATTGTCCGGCAGTGTAATATTTAATGCCTAAGTAAAAGCGCAATGATACTAACTTGACTTGGTGTGTAAACTTTATGAATATGAGCACGATGGAATAAAATCTGTTAAAAAGGCCTAGGCTTAAGCCAGGGTATTCATATTTAATGCCTAAGTAAAAACGCAATATTACTTAAATGAAATGGTGTCTGAACCTTATGAATATGAACGCGATGGAATAAAAACTGTTTAAAAGGCCTAGGCCTAAGCCAGGGTATTCATATTTAATGCCTAAGTAAAAGCGCAATAATAGCAACTTGACTTGGTGTCTAAACCTTATAAATGTGAGCACGATGGAATAAAAACTGTTAAAAAGGGCTAAGCTGAGGCCCATTTTAGAGACGGTCTATGGGGAAAGTAGACACAATGAAATTAAAAGTCTGACTCTTGTTAGACTCCCTAACGATTTTGTGGTCATCCTAAATGAAAGGGTCATCTAAGAAATGAAAAATGCAATTTTATACGTTCGCCAAACGCTTTTGTGGCCGCTTAGCCATATTCCAATTATAGTCAAAGTTTTCGACAAAAGTTTACCCTACGATACTGTATCTTTCGTTGATTACGCTTTCGATAAATTCACATGAAGCCCTAATTTTCGAAGAATTTGCTTTTCGATGAATTTGTTTTCGATGAACTCACCTAGAGCCCCGTAATCCGCTGTCACAATTGTCTCTGCGTGCGAGCGTTGCTCTTGATATACCCTCCTCGAATCGGAGTTTCATCAGGTTCGAGCAACTTTCTCGAAGTACTTAGTTTTATTTTGGCAAATGATGTATTTGTTCTGTCATTATAATAAATGGAGAATGCTATTTTCATCTCTGTAAGAGTCACTTATATTGATTAAAACTTTCTTGGGTTTTGGAAAACGTATATCACAGAAATAATTAGGAGAGTGTGAAACGATGATAGGAGAATCAGGTTAACTTACGTGTAGTTCCAAAAGGATTTTTGCTGATTCCTTCACTCTCCAGAAAATAAAAAATAACTTTTGGTACGGCAGTACCCGAGCCACACAGCCAAATTCCCATGATTATAATGCGCACTTTTGAAGCAGTTAATCGTCGACCGATGGGTTTTGTTATCTTGATGAATCTGAAACATAAGATGGACAAGTTAGTAAAATCATTCAATGCGTTGATTATGATACGCTCTCCAACATACCAGAAATCATTACTGAAGTTATGAGGATAATGGCTGTAGAATAAATCTCGCTCCTATGACTCGACCTTTGACCCCATTTTAATGATATTCAACAGAACCAGTAAAGTATACTTCCGGAACAACATGAAAAGTTTTGTCTCAATTAAAGCATTTTCACGTAAGTTATAACGCATAAGGGCAATGGAATGGATCCCGATCCTATGTCCTAACCTTTGACCCCATTTCACCCATTTTCAAGAGGGTTCGTCCCCAGATGATACCCTACCACATAATAAAATTTCATCGAAATAGAACCATTTTTACGCGAGTTATCGTGCGGGCAGACGGACGGACGGACGGACGGACAAAGCTGGAGCATATACGCTTCTTCAACCAACGGTTGGAAAGCGTAAAAACGAGTTACAAAACAAGAAAATAATTATTTGTCAGCATACGCAAGTTGAGATAAATTCAAGTATTTTGAGATAAATTCAAGTATTTCTTAACAAGTTAGTTTTTCAATTTGGACTGAAAATTCGAGATAAGAGATAACATATTTGTGCACCATTTCACTTTAAATCTTACCGCAAAGCGTACTTGACATGGTGGCAACATTTTTAGACTGACCTTTGTTTTCCAACTGAGAATAAAAACATATTCGCGCTAATTAAATCCTGGTTCTACGAGTAAATATCGTCAAACATTTTCTTTTTATGACAGTGAGAGATGGCTTAGAATTTAATTAACAAAAATGTCTGTATTATATGACGCCGCAGGATACACTTATACATGTATATGCAACATATACTGGGCAATAGAACAGCAAAAGCAAAAAAAAAAATCGAATGCCATACAGACAGTACACATTCTATTGAAACCGTGTGCTACTGGCTTTTGTGAGTTCGTAATTGCTACCTCGGTGGGCGAGTGGTCAGGATAGTGGGCTTCTGGCTAATCTTTCGAAGCCCTGTTGTACAGTACACTGCACTTCATTCAGTCGGCAGCCTTCACCGGGGAAACAGCGACTTCAATCTAAGAAAGAGCAAGCTAGTTCTAGATGTCCAAGGGTGTCGTTAAAATCCGAAAAGAAAAACGGTAAAAAAAAACACAATCGTGGTCAACTGGCAATTCTAGGCTAATACTTGAATTTCATCGCAGCCATAATAATGAAGCCCAATTAGCTTAAGTACGAAGTGATGCAAAACCAAAATACACTGCTGTCAAAAATTGAAGGACGAGATACATTTTGACTAGTTAGAATCGGAAAAAAGCGGTATTACAAATGTACGTGGCACAGATGGCACAGCAGAATGAAATGCACAAAATCAAAAGTAATGTGCAATATGCAATAGAGATCGAAACAGAAAAAAAAAATGTTACAACGTAGGTACAAACTGACCCATTGCCCAATGACACTCTTACATCAGCATTTCATAAAGAGACCACAGGGCGAAGTCCTCAGTAAGGAATATGCCTATAGCTCAAAGCAATTCATGTTTCGTATCAATGAGTGGTGTTCAGTACCCAAGTGATTCAAGAGCGCTTGGGTAAAATGTTCTCCCTTCTGCTGGAGATCTCTGACAAGTGTTGAAACGGTTTGTTGTGGAAGATTCAATTGCGCAAAACGTCTCTGCAGAACTTTCCAGCTTGCTTGATTGGATTGAAATCTAGGGAATTGCGTTGGCCACTCCATCCGCCGAGTATTATCACTAGCCAATACTTTACCCAACGGTTGTGTGCCGTGAGGACGGGAAATATCATCCAAAAAAGTGAATTCTGAGTTCTCAGCACCACGAAACAAACGAACGTGGCGAAATATTACGTCACTACAGTCCTACCAGGTGATTATTCCCTGATCCATCACCTGCAGTTGAGTACGTCCATTGACAATGATATTCACCCACACCACGACGTCGCCACCGTCATATCTTTCTCATTCAACAATGTTCACGACTTCATACGCAGTCCCACGTTCCTTCCCAATCAGTTGCTGCTTGTAATCTGACGAAAGACTAAAGCTGCTTTCATCTGTGAACACTATCTTGGCCCATTGATCTGATGACGAGCCAGCGTGAGACAAAGCATTGACAGCTGTCTCTATGATACGACCAGGGTAATGATAGAGAACATACGGGTTTCTGGGTATATTATTCTGCTGCATTTAGATGTCTTGACACGATTGGGCGAAATGCGCTCATCTGTGTTTGCTTGAAGACGATTAGCCAACTGGACCGCAGTACTTTCTCGACTCAGTTTTGACATTATGGACCGCTAACTGCCATTTTGCTGTGTCATACAGGGGCCGACCACCAGCTAAACACCTGGCAGCGGTTCTGTGTCGCCTCAATGCTGACCAAAGTTAGGTAACTGCTCCAATGTTTCTGGCGATATCCGTCACAGTCCGGCATTCTTACGTCCTGCCTATAATTTGGCCTTGGGTAAAATCATCTACACGATGTCTGCAAGACATCCTTTCATTACCTCAGACACGAAGTTTCTCACAGTGTCTTTCAAAAAATTCTGTAAAGATGAATGATTTAATATAAGAAACGACACTGAGTTATGCCTATATACACCCTAGGCAGTTGTCACGTGCTTACAGCTAATTTTCATACGGGCTGCGCATCACGGAATGTCTTCATACTTCACGCGGCACTTGTTTGTATATCTTAACGAGGACTGTTCGTCTCATGAAGCTCTGTAACCGTCAGACTTCATGTTCGTTCTATTTTTTGAACAGCAGTGTACAACTACTTTTGTAGCAAGGCATGATGTTCCTTTGAAATATTCGGCAGAAATACATTCACAGATGAGTAATTACAAAATGGCCACCTCCCAGTCAATAGAAATGAACGCGCCTAGAGACCAAACTATAGGGCGGGTAAGTCCACAGAAGCAATATAAACTCACCGACAATGAGATTTGCGCACTAAGAACAAAGAATCGGATTGAACTGAAAATTTATGTCTGTTCGCCTACATGCCGCACCATATTGCAGCATGTATTGCTGCACGAGGCGGTGCTGGGCGCTATTGAAGATAACTAGACTGCGTGCAACAGATCCCTCAGATCCCTCTGTATTCTCCTGCAGCTCTGATTTTGTCATCATGTGTATCTGTAGCTCTGTTTTTGCCATCATGTGTATATGTAGCTCTGATTTTGTCATCATGTGTATCTGTAGCTCTGTTTTTGCCATCATGTGTATCTGCAGCTCTGATTTTGTCATCATGTGTATCTGTAGCTCTGTTTTTGCAATCATGTGTATCTGCAGCTCTGATTTTGTCATCATGTGTATCTGTAGCTCTGTTTTTGCCATCATGTGTATCTGCAGCTCTGATTTTGTCATCATGTGTATCTGTAGCTCTGTTTTTGCCATCATGTGTATATGCAGCTCTGATTTTGTCATCATGTGTATCTGTAGCTCTGTTTTTGCCATCATGTGTATATGCAGCTCTGATTTTGTCATCATGTGTATCTGTAGCTCTGTTTTTGCCATCATGTGTATCTGCAGCTCTGATTTTGTCATCAGGTGTATCTGTAGCTCTGTTTTTGCCATCATGTGTATATGCAGCTCTGATTTTGTCATCATGTGTATCTGTAGCTCTGTTTTTGCCATCATGTGTATATGCAGCTCTGATTTTGTCATCATGTGCATCTGTAGCTCTGTTTTTGCCATCATGTGTATATGTAGCTCTGATTTTGTCATCAGGTGTATCTGTAGCTCTGTTTTTGCCATCATGTGTATATGCAGCTCTGATTTTGTCATCATGTGCATCTGTAGCTCTGTTTTTGCCATCATGTGTATCTGCAGCTCTGATTTTGTCATCATGTGTATCTGTAGCTCTGTTTTTGCCATCATGTGTATATGCAGCTCTGATTTTGTCATCAGGTGTATCTGTAGCTCTGTTTTTGCCATCATGTGTATCTGCAGCTCTGATTTTGTCATCATGTGTATCTGTAGCTCTGTTTTTGCCATCATGTGTATATGTAGCTCTGATTTTGTCATCATGTGTATCTGTAGCTCTGTTTTTGCCATCATGTGTATATGCAGCTCTGATTTTGTCATCAGGTGTATCTGTAGCTCTGTTTTTGCCATCATGTGTATATGCAGCTCTGATTTTGTCATCAGGTGTATCTGTAGCTCTGTTTTTGCCATCATGTGTATATGCAGCTCTGATTTTGTCATCATGTGTATCTGTAGCTCTGTTTTTGCCATCATGTGTATATGCAGCTCTGATTTTGTCATCATGTGCATCTGTAGCTCTGTTTTTGCCATCATGTGTATCTGCAGCTCTGATTTTGTCATCAGGTGTATCTGTAGCTCTGTTTTTGCCATCATGTGTATATGCAGCTCTGATTTTGTCATCATGTGTATCTGTAGCTCTGTTTTTGCCATCATGTGTATATGTAGCTCTGATTTTGTCATCAGGTGTATCTGTAGCTCTGTTTTTGCCATCATGTGTATATGCAGCTCTGATTTTGTCATCATGTGCATCTGTAGCTCTGTTTTTGCCATCATGTGTATATGCAGCTCTGATTTTGTCATCATGTGTATCTGTAGCTCTGTTTTTGCCATCATGTGTATCTGCAGCTCTGATTTTGTCATCAGGTGTATCTGTAGCTCTGTTTTTGCCATCATGTGTATATGCAGCTCTGATTTTGTCATCATGTGTATCTGTAGCTCTGTTTTTGCCATCATGTGTATATGCAGCTCTGATTTTGTCATCATGTGTATCTGTAGCTCTGTTTTTGCCATCATGTGTATCTGCAGCTCTGATTTTGTCATCATGTGCATCTGTAGCTCTGTTTTTGCCATCATGTGTATCTGCAGCTCTGATTTTGTCATCATGTGCATCTGTAGCTCTGTTTTTGCCATCATGTGTATCTGCAGCTCTGATTTTGTCATCATGTGCATCTGTAGCTCTGTTTTTGCCATCATGTGTATATGCAGCTCTGGTTTTGTCATCATGTGTATCTGTAGCTCTGTTTTTGCCATCATGTGTATCTGCAGCTCTGATTTTGTCATCATGTGTATCTGTAGCTCTGTTTTTGCCATCATGTGTATCTGCAGCTCTGATTTTGTCATCATATGTATCTGTAGCTCTGTTTTTGCCATCATGTGTATCTGCAGCTCTGTTTTTGCCATCATGTGTATATGTAGCTCTGATTTTGTCATCATGTGTATCTGTAGCTCTGATTTTGTCATCATATGTATCTGTAGCTCTGTTTTTGCCATCATGTGTATCTGCAGCTCTGTTTTTGCCATCATGTGTATATGTAGCTCTGATTTTGTCATCATATGTATCTGTAGCTCTGTTTTTGCCATCATGTGTATCTGCAGCTCTGATTTTGTCATCATATGTATCTGTAGCTCTGTTTTTGCCATCATGTGTATCTGCAGCTCTGATTTTGTCATCATATGTATCTGTAGCTCTGTTTTTGCCATCATGTGTATATGCAGCTCTGTTTTTGCCATCATGTGTATATGCAGCTCTGTTTTTGCCATCATGTGTATATGTAGCTCTGATTTTGTCATCATGTGTATCTGTAGCTCTGTTTTTGCCATCATGTGTATCTGCAGCTCTGATTTTGTCATCATGTGTATCTGTAGCTCTGTTTTTGCCATCATGTGTATATGCAGCTCTGATTTTGTCATCATGTGTATCTGTAGCTCTGTTTTTGCCATCATGTGTATATGTAGCTCTGATTTTGTCATCATGTGTATCTGTAGCTCTGTTTTTGCCATCATGTGTATCTGCAGCTCTGTGGCGAAAACACAGCTGCAGGACAATTACAGAGGAATCTGTGGCACGCAGTCCAGTCATCTTCAATAACGCGTGACACCGTCTCGTGCGGCAATACATGGTGCAATACGGTCCGGCATGGAGGCGAACAGACGCTTGATGTTATCCTTCGGCAAACAGGCACACACGTGTTCGACGGTGAGCTCGATATGGGTCGTGTTCGGGGAGCGGGAAAGCCATGAAAGTGCCTGGACATGATGTAGGCGGTCCTGGGCAAACCAAGCAGTGTGTGGGCAATAAGTATCCTGCTAGTACAGCGCACCTGGAATCTTGGCTAGGAATGGGAGCAAATGGGGCCGTAGGATGTCATCCACATTCCGCTGGCTCACCAATGATTCACGTACCACTACTAGAGCTGATCGTCTATCGTAAGCTATGGCTCCCCAGACCATAATGCCTGCAGTTGGGGAGGTGTGGCGCTCGATAGGGAGGTTGGGATTGTGCCGCTAATGCGAGGACCTCAACACCCGGGCACGATGATCATCTATCCCCCGAAACGAAGCGGCACTCATCGCTTTACACCACACGTAGCCAGTCTTTGGCATTCCACGTTGCTTTGGCCTGGCACCACTGCACACGGAGCCGGCGATGTTCCGGTATTAATGGCAGCACACTTACGGGGCTCTCGGATCGCAGATTCGCTTCCGCGAGGAGTCGGGAAACGGTTCGTGATGCTCACAAGAGCCGATACATCTGCCTGTATAGTGGACCGGGTTCCAGTGGGATCCGTCGTGCCTTACGCACGACCCGTCGATCTTCTTTACAGGTGATCCTCCTGGTCCACCCGGAGCCACTCTGCCGTGTGGCAGTGCCGTCACGTGTCCACTGCTCCTGAAACAGTAAGACGGTATGGTCAGATCGATCGCCGTGGCGGGCTATATGGCGCACCGATCACCCTGCGGTTTTCAGCTCGATGATCAGGCCTCCCTCAAAGTTTGTAAGTTGCGTAAATCGACACCTCTGGAGGCTACCCTGCATTCCTGTCACTCTGTACTCTTGCTTGCGTCTGCCGGTGCTTTTCGCTTTCATTGGTCATGACTACACGTCGGTATAAGGCTTTTGGTTCGTGCTTATAGCGCCACTACATAGTGTGCAGTCATGCGCACTCGCACCAAACGTTGACCATTTGCATACCAGCACGCACTCTAGCTATTTGCAAAGTTTCGCGGTTGTAGCATGTTTTCTTCTAGGCGCGCAAATTTCAGTATCCGTGATGATATTTACAGGTCTAGGCTACTTCTTAGCATAGTTACTCCTAACTTGAGATACTCATCGTCTCGGGATACTATCTTTTGTATCCTTGCAAAAAAGAAGGCAGCCGCGTGGGAGCTCAGTCATGGCTTGACTCCATTTCTTAACTCCTCATTATTATTGAAGTGCTGCGATTCCAACCTGATTTTTATGTGGGTGAAGAGGTGATAAACTTTCGGTACCAGATCCGGGCTGTACGGAGGGTATTCGAGCATCTCCCAACCAAACTGCTTCATTAGCACTCATGTGCGTGCAGCAGTGTGTAGCCGCGCGTTGTTATGAAACAGCACAATGCCAGACGTCAGCATTTCTCTCCATTGATTCTGAATTGTCCTACTCAATTTTCCAAGCGTTTCGCAGAATCTCCTTGCCGTTATCGTCGTTCCTTGTTCCATGAAGTCAGTCAGAAGCACTCCATTCCGATCCCAGGAAATGTTTGCCTTCAGCTTTTTGTGTGAAAACATTTGTTCGTAAACTTTGGGCTTGTTTGGTGAACGTGTATACATCCACCGCTTTGACTGCTCTTTTCGTTCGAACCCACGTTTCATCATCCGTCACGATAGGGTGAAGAAATGCATCCCCATCTTTGCTGTAACGGTACATGGATCTCAAAGCTGATCCCATACCCTGCATTTTTGGCACGCATCTGGCACAGAACTTATGGTAACCTAGCCTACTTGTAATGATCTCATATAGAACATTTTGAGAAACCTGGGGAAAGTCGCACGATAATTGTGATATTAAGCGACGTCTTTCGCGCACTTTTTGGTCAACATTTTGACCAAGTTTATCAGTCGCCACGGATAGCCAACATGGACTCTCTTCATCATGAACGTCTGTTTGCTCATCTTTAAACTTTATACACCACTCTCTCACACAGCCTTCACTCATAAAATTCGGACCGTACACTCTACTCATTCTCCAATGAATTTCTGCGGCACTTTTTTCATTCAGCGTGAGAAAAACGGATGACAGCGGTAATTTAACAACTGGCGGGAGCATCTATTGCAGCAAACATGTTTACTCGTCCGTACCGCTGTGAAAACTAACGTCAGATGGCCAATCATGTGGCGTGTGGAGAGGGCAAGCATCGCATGATGTATGGAGCATGCGCGAGCTAGCTACTGTGCTTACATTGCGCGCTACATTGCAACGGAGGTTGTAATCCTAATAACCCTAGTATTAGAGTATGCGTTACATGTTGTCTACATTCTGATTTGAATTAATAAGCGAAGCTGCTTTTGTAATTTGCCTTCAGCAGCAAGTATGTGCAATTCTCCAGATTGATAGAGTCTTTAGTCTACACAGTAGCAGGTATCAATTCCAAAAAGCTGCTTTTGTAATTTACCTTCAGCAGCAGGTATGTGCAATTCTCCGGGCCGATAGAGTCTTTAGCCTACACAGTAGCAGTTATCAATTTCCATAAGCTGCTTTTGTAATTTGCCTTCAGCAGCAGGTATGCGCGATCCTCCAGCCCAAAAGGGTCTTTAGCCTACAAAGTAACAGGTATCAATTTCAGTATGCAAAAGACACAACAATGTGAAAGTTCACACCTGGAGGGTAAAGTACAGGCTGCCTCATTTTCATGCTCCACAGGTTATCTCCTTTCATCTGCGATCAGTAAATAACATGCTTTCGACACTATCAGAAAACTTCTTATCTGAAAAACGACATCGCATTTCAATAGGAGGAGAGAATAGCCTGAGGTGGCTTGTCTTCTGGGTGCTTCAGTAATCATTGCAACCTTGCAAACGTACGGAATTTGGTCTCAGATATGGAGAATTGCAAAGATTTATCAAGCTTGGGCGAATTACTTTCCCCGGAAAGATTTCATAAAAATAAAGAGCCACGTGAGAACTACTTCAGTTCTCCCTCCGAGACTCACAGTGATTTTTCCGAAATATGCTTTTGCATGAGTTATATGAAATATAGAAAATGCATTTCGGCTAATGTGGGAAATTTACCAGTGATGTTTTGTTTGTTTAATCTCTTATGTTCCACAGTTTTATTTCGCTTAAAGATGATAATAATTCCTGCAAAAAAAAAACCCAAAAAAACAAACTAAGTCATCAATTAACATCTTGGCACGATTTAATATTAAAATACGATAAATATTTACAGCTGAAACACATGAGTACTTTCGGAGTTGACAATCACCCCATCTTCAGATGTAAGGTATTGTTCACTTCTACGCTCTTATATACAAGAAGACATGCGGTGCATTGTGGGTACAACTGGTAATCTGTTAGTCACATGTTAGAAAACTAGCTAATCAAAAGGTTTCTGATGCTGAAACGGTTAAAACAATAATATCCCCTTCAGAGTGCAATACATTAATACGTAAATCACTTCTAAAGTTTAAATACACCGATCATAATAACTAATGATCAGCATTAAAGTTCAACAAATCAATAAATATCAATAAAGTACTCGTATGTTTTATCTGTAAATGTTTATCGTATTTTAACATTAAATCGTGCCAAGACGGTAATTGTTGACTTAGTTTTATTTTGGTGTTCAACAAATGAATTCACATAATTAAAGAGCGAATGTCGCTCTTTGCGCTGCATGATAAATCATTGCGATCGATTTGTTAGCGAAATGGCTTAATGCTTGCGAACAAAGTCTTCTATCGAGGCCCTGAAAAAACATATGCATTGATGCCTCTGTGGAAGCTAATCGGATTAGTTTAGATATTAGTTTCCACTGGTATTCCGCAAGTGTTCCGTGGTGTACTTCAGAAAACGAGAGGCCCAGGAAAAACCTTAAATCATCATCACAGCATTCGACAACCTTCATGAAACCACCTGGAAATACAGACTGAGCTGTTCTTATCGTACGGAATACATTCCGCTTCGTTAAAATCAACAATGATTGCCATTACTAACAAGGAACACTACACCAATTACACTTAAAATAGTACTAGTGATCCGAATTTTTTGCCGTATAATATAAATAAAAGTTTCCAAGCTTTCGCGCATCAGCCAGATGACTTTTTAAAAAAATGGTAGATAGCTAACTGCAGTTAGCTGTCTACCATCCTTGAAAAAGCCATCTGGTTGATGCGCGAAAGCTTGGAAACTTTTATTTATATTATACGCCAAGAAATTCGGATCACTAGTACTATTTCAAATGATTGCGATATATGTTTATACGTTAGAAACACATTGCATTAACTGGATGTGGCCTTACGGATAAGCCGAAGACGTTATAAAGCACGAAGGTAAACTCAAAACTCCTGCAGGACACACAGGTTTAATTATATGATGCTAGTCTGAAACGTTTCTAAACATAAAAGTGAGAATAAGAAATTAGGAATATATGTAGATTTATTCAAAAGTTTTCCTGTCCCACTATATTTAAGTACCTAAACATCAAAGCACGTGCAGGATGCAGACTTCTACTAGAAGTGCGCAAATCGGACCGTTCTTTGAAAGTAGTGCTTTCCGTCAGTCAATGTGGAAGTTTCGCAATAAATCTTCAATAGCTACTTTCATCTACTGCACCCTAAAATAAGTGATGTGAATTCACGAAAAATCTCTGAAAATAACATGCATCAAAGTTGCCGGTAACTGTCCTTCTCTTAACGAATTTCCGTTTTTAAAAGTTCCCGTTCTCTTTAAGTTCCGTATTTTCACAGAAATTCCGTAGTCAATAATTTCGTTTATTTCAGAAATGGAAACGGGTCACGAGTCAAAGTGTCGATAATTTCTTGCGGGTCCAACGGGTCGGGTCAAGGTGTTCCTGACCAGATTTTGACCCGGTTTTATTCCCGTTTTATTTTTGAAAAGAGAAAAATATATTCCAAAGAAAAATGCGCGTTGCGAAATTCTCTAGTCGATACTGGTGCCCACGGTGTGAATAATGATTTGCCATGCAAAAATATTGTCGTCTCTTTCTTAAAGCAACGAAGATTTCCACCGACCGATGTCAGACACACCGACACCATATCGTAAAAAGATACTTCCTTTGCGTTCTTTTACAGTGCGATTGCCCAGGGCTAGGTACACTGAAATGCCAGTCGCCTGCTTTCGTTCGCCGGCCTTTTTCATGAAATGCCATGTTGAAATTAACTCCTTATTTGTTAATATCGGTGGATTTAATATTAATTAGGTTGAGAAAGGCGTCGAAGCCAACAAATACGTGCTTGTTGAAAACCACAAGGGGAAGGGTGAATGTTGGAAATCGTTTCGTCTCATTAAGGACCCAGTGAATAATTCTGTGCTGTTTGGTCTTGCTTGCTGTTCAAAATATAGAAAGTGTATAATTACAAATAAAGATGTCGACGGTGTAGTAAAAGATTGTTGAACCAAAAATCTAAAGGACCATAATAAAGTATACGCACCTCCATCAATACGTAGAAAGATTGAACAATCTAAATACATTTAAAAAAAAAACTTTGGGTAATAGTAAATAATGATTCCCATTTGTAATATACTCCATCATTATTTACTATTACACAAATGTATTTTTTTTAATGTATTTAGATTGTTCAATCTTTCTACGCATTGATGGAGGTGCGTACACTAAAGTTCTTTCACACCGCTTGAAGGTAACACTGGATATGGCTCAACCGAGAGAACAAGCTGGATTCAGGAGTGGCTACAGCACAATAGATCATATCCACGTACAGAGAGAACTAATTGAAAGAGCGAGGGAATATGAACTTCCATTGTGCATGGCTTTTATCGATTATGAAAAAGCCTTTGATTCGGTGAAACCATCAGCAGTTACAATGGCTCTGAAAACCTGCGGTATTGAAGATGCATACATTAATATTATTAATAACATCTATGAAAATGCAAGTGCAAAGATTCGGCTGTTTGAAAATACAACACACATAAAAATTGGAAAGGGAGTGAGACAAGGTGACACCATATCTCCGAAGCTCTTTAATGCCACATTGGAGGGTGTTTTTCAGTCGCTGAGCTGGGAAAACAAAGGGATAAAGATTAATGGAGATGGAGATTATCTAACCCACCTTCGTTTTGCTGATGACGTAGTCATTTTTGCAACTACCCCATCAGAGCTGCAGATTATGATCCAGGAACTTGCTGACAAGAGTAAAGAAGTGGGATTAAAAATGAACTTTCAGAAGACAAAAGTGATGTTCAATGCTTTTACAAGAAATGAAGATTTATTGATTGATGGAGAAAAGCTGGAGATAACAGACACGTACGTTTATCTTGGACAGCAGATATCAAGTGAGGGTCACATTGATGAAGAAATTAATCGGCGTACAAAACTTGCCTGGAGAGCTTTTGGAAGAAACAGCATAATTTTCAAGAGCAATATGCCATTATGTCTTAAAAGAAAAGTGTTTGATCAATGCATCCTTCCAGTGCTTACGTATGGTGCAGAGACGTGGACCTTAACTAAAAGAGATATACAAAGACTGCAGACAACTCAAAGCAGCATGGAGAGGTGCATGCTTCGTGTAACCAGGAGAGATAAGAAGAGGAACTCGTGGATCCGAAAAATGACAAGAGTGGAAGACATCACGATCAGAGTTAAATCCCTGAAATGGCAATGGGCTGGACATACTGCCAGAAGGACAGATCATCGATGGACAGCCGAAATTTTAGATTGGATTCCAAGGGACAGGAAAAGACCCAGAAGAAGACCACATGGGAGATGGGTGGATGAAATTCGAAAGTATGCAGGGGTGACATGGAGGAGACTGGCACAAGACAGACCGTTGTGGAGGAAACTTGGGGAGACCTTCGTCCAGCAGTGGATTGATAATGGTTGACAATGATGATGATATATATATATATATATAAATAATATAGTGACACAATTATATATTTATATACATATTGAGCTTCGAATTTATAGTTCAAAGCAGATTTGCCCGAGTCAGCAACGGGTCCGGGTCGGGTCCGGTTCTGACATTTTTGACCCGTTTCCAAATCTGGTTTATTTCAGTTTCCATTTTGAATTTTTCCATATTTAGACATAAATTTCGAAAATCCAACACTCCCAATATTCAGAGCAAAACTAATTGGGCCGTGATGAATTCTTTTTTCATTAACGGAGGTGATTTAGTCATTTCATTTTCTATTGGAGCTTATTATTTTATTTTTTACGTTTGAAATAATTTTATTTTTTTAAGTCGTTTGTCATAATTTTTTTTCAACTGACAATAACTTTCAGTTTACTTTAAGAGAAGGCGTAATGTATTGTTTTATATTATTTCACAAAACTTCTAAATATTTAATTTACTCTTGATAACGATATAGCTTTTGTATTCAGGACGCCAGAGACTGATGCATGGATATTGTACAATCATCAACCGAAAAAAATTTGAGTACGCAGTTTCTTACGGTAAGGCATTATATAATATCTGATGCACAAAATGGGGAAGAGGAGAAGAAATATCCTGTGCCACAATAATGAAAATTCATGCTATATACTATCCACAACATCCGATATTGCTACAGAACTTCAAAATCATATACTTGGACAGACTATTAAAATTTAACAGTTAATCAAACCCCCAAGTATTCGCGTGAATCTCTCCTGTTTTTCGTCATATGGATGCGGAAAAAGGAGAACTTAGTTTTTCCATTAATATAAGAAAGGAAATGCGGAAATGTTTCTGATTATACAGAAATTTTCCGGCGTACGAAAATTCTGTGAAATTCAGAATTTTTTCCGTCATTTCATGGGAAAAGTTGCATTAGAAATATGTTTCGTTAGTTTAAGAACCCCAAAACCCAAAACACAGAAATTGGCTCAGAAGTTCAGACAAGCTTTTAAATTGTGGTCTCAAAAAGAGATCTAGGAAATTCAGCACTAGTTCGGGAGCCAGGACAGACCATTTAATCACGAGTGCGGTACGTTTCTTTTTTGTGTCAACTATTCTTCCATTTTCAGAAGTTATAACCGGTTTCAAATAATTCGTAAGTCGCCAGAAGATCTGTTTAGGGCAGTCCATCGGCCTTGATAGTCTATCGGCGACAAATCCCTCAAGGTAGTCAATGCATTTCATTTTCGGCCAGAGAAACAACTTGTGGTCCGTGCCTGAGAATCATCAGAATCACATGAAACCAAGTATAAGTCAAGGTAATCATTACATTTCATTTTTTGGCCAGAGGAACTACCTTTGGTCAGGGCCTGAAAATTATCAGTCACAGGAAACCAAGTATAAGTCTTTACCATAAAAATACACAGTCGAGTCACATTATTGTGACCACCTCCTACTTTTGAGGACAACAGCGCGTAGCCAATAAAAGAAAGCGCGTGTCGTGAGCTGGCTTAAAGGGTATATAAGGTGTGCTATTGGCATTCTGAAAACATATCCCTCGTTGTTGTCATGGATAAAATGAGAGATTTATCAGATTTGCAAAAAGGGACGATTATAGGCTTTCGGGCCACGGGTGGTAGTATTTCTGAAAAAACAGCGCACTTTGTGAACGATTCGCGTGCTGCTGGGGTTAAAGAATATCGTGATTGGAGAAATGGCACCATTGCGAATAAGCAATTTGGAAACTGCGGAGCACCACGTACCATTGATATGAGAGGTGAACGTCGGCTTCGAAGGTGCGTGAGGGTCGATCGACATGCTAAAGTGGAGCAACTCACTGGCCGAATGAACCAGGGGCTACCGGAATTGTGTCTAAAACGACAGTTCAGCGAACCATGCTACGCATGGGGCTCCGATGCAGACAGATGGTTACTGCACCTATGTTAACAAAGGTGCATCGGCAGACAGGATTACATTTGTTAAGCAGTATCGGAAATGGACCTCCGCTGATTGGCAAAGGATTCCTTCTCCGATGAGTCAACTTTTCTGCTTTATCACGCGGATGGACGTTGACGTATAACGCGATAAAACATCGAGACCAAACAGACTTCAACCATTGCTGGCAGAACAGAAGTTAGTGGGGACAGCGTTTTGGTCTGCGGAATGTTTTAGTGGCATTTTCTGGGTACACTCATACCTTTGGAAGGCACTATGGACCGAATGCGTTAGGAATCTATTCTTGAAGATCACGTAAACCTATGCATGCTGATTGTCTTCCCTGTGGCAGATGGGATCTTCCAGCACGAAAATGCGACGTGTCACACAGCAAGAAATGTCCGAGAGTGGTCGGAAGGGCATGATGAAGACTTCAAAGTAATTCCCTGACACCCATAATTTCCCAGACGTAAAACCACTTGAGAATGTTTGGGACCACTTCGATTGCGTTTTCCGCTCTGTGTATCCTCCACCACGCACCCTCCAGCAGCTGTCAGATGCACTGCAGTCAGCATGGCTCCACATACCTGTGAACACCTTCCAGCACCCAGCCGTCTAGATGCTGTCCGCGATACATACGGCGGTTACTCTGGATATCAGCTGGTGGTAACAATAATGTGACTCGACCGAGTATTTCTCCATCACTGTGGATTATATGCCCACAAACAATTTGTATGCGAGCCGTAAATTGTGAATCATATGCGAGCCAACTTAAGATGTCAGATTGTGTTTCCTATGTCTAGGAACACAGGTGTAGTGTCTTTTTCAAGTGTAAATCTCATTTGCCTTTTGGAATCGCAAGGCAAACGTGATTTAGTCCTGAGATAGGCTGGATTTCGCTTTTGATGGCAGTAGTGTGTTTATATGGACTGGCTTGTCACTGACAGCTGCTGGAGAGTCCACCACGCACCCTCCAGCAGCTGTTAGATGCACTGCAGTCAGCATGGCCCCACATACCTGTGAACACCTTCCAGCACCCAGCCGTCTAGCTGCTGTAGGCGATACATGCGGCGGTTACTCTGGATATCAGCTGGTGGTCACAATAATGTAACTCGACCGAGTATTTCTCCATCACTGTGGATTATATGACCACAAACAATTTGTATGCGTGCCGTAAATTGTGAATCATATGCGAGCCAACTTAAGATGTCAGATTGTGTTTCCTGGACCTAGGAACACAGGTGTAGTGTCTTTTTCACTTGTAAATCTCATTAGTCTTTTGGAATCGCAAAGCAAACGTGATTTAGTCCTGAGATATGCCGGATTTCGCTTTTGGTGGCAGTAGTGTATTTATATGGACTGGTTTGTCATTGGGTAGCCGTTCGGATCTCTGTAGCTTTTCTAAAGGTCCTGTGACTTCCAAAAACTACCGGAGTGTGATTTATACAGGTTGATTCATAAAGAGGTATAGAGTTTCCAGATGTTGTAAAACAGTAACAGTTAAAGACACGGACCACAACTGCGAACCGTTAGGTAGACGTACTCATAAATTCTGTGTACTGCTACTGAGGGAAGTGACGTAGGTGATAGCTCGCGTGGCCCGTGACTAGTCATTCGATGAACATCTTCCTCACTGATGGATTGGACGAGCCGCGGACTACAACATATCACTGACCCAATGGCCACCCAGAAGTCCTGACTTAACACCTTGTGACTTTTTCCTGTGGGGGTACGTAAAGGACAAGGTATTCGCCCCTTCCCTTCCTGTTGATCTAGCTGAACTGAAACAGCGTGTCACAGCCACTATCACTGCACTCGATTCAGATATCTTATTTCGTGTTTGGGCGAAAATGGATTACCGGGTCTATGTGGGTTGTGTGACGAAGGGTGCACACTTAAAACATCTGTGACTGCCTCTAAAAGAACTTGAAACATTCTCCTACAATTCTGTTGCAGGTAACATAAAATATCTTACATTATTCTTGTTTTATAGTGCGTTGAAACTGTATGCTTCTTTATGAATCACCCTGTATTTCATATATGAGATAGTGCAGTGGTGCTCTTCAGCTAATTGCATTGTAATGGGTGATGACGCACCTTACAGACATTTAAAGTTATTTATGTATATCTTGAAGGACAAAGTACTGATGCGTCGGTTTATTCCAAATCCCAATGCGCACCCCGAAATGATGCGGGTCCGAGTGGTTTGATTCGTTACAAAGGGTGTGACGTTCTTTAAGTATTCGTGAGCTGGTAAAGTTAGGCGAAACGAATGCTAAAGGGTTGAAACGCAGGGATTTAACTACAGAGCCAAAGGAATACTGAGCAAAAGTTAAATACACCAATATTTTTAATTGGTAGAACGTCTTGTCGGGGAGGAGTCGTTTTCTGTTACTTTACGATCGGGAGTTTGTCTGCCATTCTTTTTAATCAGTTGGAGCCTGCACTACGAGTTTGCGAAATAATTCTACACCGCCGGGCGTACCTGAGGTCGTAAAAGTTCAGAATCTGCAGGTATTTTCGTCAGCTCTGCAAAGTTCGCAGTCTTTCCTTGAGACGCTTTCTTATGGGTCTCTTTTCAGAACCAAAACGAAGCTCTCCGAAAATAATAAAGAGAGAGTGCTTACAATTGAGCGTTAATTTGACGTAATGCACTTTACTTCGTGCCGGCGCAAGGCGGTCCTAATGAATTTGTGCGAACCGATAACGGGGATGCCCGTCGACTCATACACACACCCAATTAGAGAAGTAGTTAGCTGCGGCGCGCTGTAAATGGGGGGTTTCCCATTGCTCCTCGCTTGTTTTCTCACTGTAGTGCTGCTTGGAAGAGAAGAGGATCGCAGCGGAGATTTCGCGGTCAGCTCGAGGTGGTTGACCCTCCTGGGCGAACCACACGTTAACTGATCGGTCAATCTCCAGTGCTGGATTTCTCAGACCCGAAAAGGCAGTGGGTCAAAACATCTTTCCGAAAACCAACTATGGCATTCGCTTTCTAAGGTAGCTGGTCAGATATAGAGACCATGGGACATACTGCCAGGGTGAGGTCTCCTTTTGTCTAGTCGCTTACTTTGTCAAAGTATTCTGTCAACGTACTCCTTCCCTGAATAGACTTACATCGGCTATTCTAGCTATCATTATGAACTGCTATTCATTTCTTTCTGAGAAATTTCGTTCTCCCTTGGACTTACATTGGCCAAGGCGAAGAACATTTCTTTTTGCATTTCTACCCGAGGTTTGCAAGCAGACTGCCGTTCACCCCTTAGATACGGCTATTTTCCATTTACGGCTGCCCGTTTGTGTGACAACCGCGAATCGGGTGTTTCTGCTATTTCTTTGTTGGCACCTGGGCTATCCGACATACTCCTCTAAACTTCTGAATGCAACTGCACTTTTTCTCATCCTGAACTTCTCTTCCTCCCTGTTGCTAGCTAGCCGTCCTGCTTCGTACACGACGCCTACTCTTATCGCTTGGCATGTTCGGCGGCAGCTTCAGACCAGAATAACCATAATTTTAAGTACCGTTTAACGGCTCCCTGACATTAATGCCCCACTTGTAAGCCTTATTACGAGGGGCCAAGCGTCGCTCTGTCGCAACTTTGGGTGTTCCCTTTGTCTCCGTGTGGCCTTCAATCGCATCCTTAAAATGCCTTTGTTTTCAATCAGGAAAACGCATTTACTAAATTCGCCAAACAAGCACACTAACTTCTCCGATTAATTCTGCTGTTGGCCGAAGATTTAAATTAAATCATTAGCATAATTTAGTCACGTCCTTTTGGCTTGTCCCCTGTGTTAATTGATTAATTTTGACCCGTAATTTCGTAACAGTATTAACCTGATGAAAAGGGCTGCACTTTCTCCAGAGCTTAGTCCCATTAAAAAAATACGAGATACGCCATACGAGTGGGATTTTCTGCCCTCCGGCTCTATTTCCGAAATCGGCAAGACCGCATGATGATCTCATTTGCCTATGGTAACTATTTGCCTTTCCACTAGATGAGCATATGGTTCATTTTATATCCATTAATCATCATACTTATTCATTTCATATCCATCATTCATCATATTCTTTCATAATATCCATCATGTCCATTCATTTCGTATCCATGATTCATCATATCCATTCATTTGATATCAGTCACGAATATTATTTAAATCATGAGGAAACAATTCATCGGATGTAAGCCTACATTACTTCCTGAGATGTACATTTAATAATGATTTTAGGCTTCGTATATCAAATTCTTACTCTTTTTAGACTTACATGTCTGGCTCATTTGTTTGCCCGTTCATGTGTTGCTGCGGTGTCACATACTTACAAGGTGTATTGCCGATACATCGTTGCACTATACCACAAGACGTGTACTATACTCTGCACAACTATTTTGAACAACGTCAATTTACTTGTTCATTGCTCAAATTTTTTTCTGGCAGTGTAAAATTACACCCCTACAAATCTAGATGATGATGAATCCTATAAATTTGTTTGCTATATGGCAGTAAATTTATGTATGCCGACAATTATTTCTTCTCTCGTCTTTAGGCCCACGGAAGTATTGGTTTTCTGCAACACACGTATCTGAGAAAATAAATCTAGAAGTTCTAAAAGAAATATAGAAATCCTTTCCTTTTAATATTCATGCAGGTCAAAGGAAATGAAGATGTGGCGAGTGACAACTTTTCAATATAACTAATTAGAAAGCTGTGTGGTTCATTAAAAAACATCCAGGTATTTAGAATAGACAGAAAAGTGATTGCAGTGTTTATAGATATCACAAAAAGTCCTACAATGGAGAGGTGGACGACAAAAACATTTTTTTTATTTCATTTTTAAATCTTCTAGAAATACGGAAAGAAAAACGTTAAATCCTTACCTTTCAAAGTTCATGCTGGTCAAGGAAAATGAAGTGGTCGCAAGTGACAAATTTTCAATAAAACTAATTAGGACGCAGTACCTACCATTTGATATCAAACAGGTATTCAGAATAGATAGAAAGAACAACGTAGTGTTGCTGAATATCATAAGAAGTTCTGCAATCGAAAAGCTGACAATAAAAATATTTATTTCTGTCCACATTCTTCTGTGAGCAATTATTGTCCATAATACTATTACTGTTCCTGCGATGGACAGTGCTGCCATGGTTGTAAATGCTGCAATCCATAGCATTTTCTGCAACCATTCTAAGTTGCAACGTAAGTGCAAAACATCGCAGGACAGGGAAGTGCTCAAGCAGTATAAATCCAAGCTCATTGTAATTAAATAAATATTTTAAATAAAATATTTTTTTAATTAATGTACTTTATGAAAAAATATCTTTGTTTTAGTTTTTAAACATTATGTATTAGGATTACTATGTAAAATGTTCTGCTTTTCGATATTTTGCAAGGCCTTCTGATATATTTTCTCCTATTAGTTCCGGAAAATGATTACCAAATGACTTTAATGAAATATAAGTGAATTTTACACTTAAGGAACGAAGGTAATGCTTGAAGTTGTTTTTAGAGGATTTATTAAGGAAGTCATTATTTAACAGAAAGGTACGCAACCACTTTTTTAATAAAGTGCAACTTAGGCACTTAGAGCTTTCAACAAAGTTTTTTAAGTTTTACTTTAAATTGCAATGATTTTTTATTGTTAAAACAATGAGAGAAAACCTTACCAAAATAATTTACTTCGGAATATCAAATTTTCGTGTTTATCATCATATATAATTTAGAGAACACCTGTGCGTTTTCCACACTTACTTCTTCAAGTATCTAAGAAAAATTTATTATTAACTTTACAAAGCAAATTTTTTCCATAATTTCCCTTTTTCATTTTGAGATTCCTGACATTTATGTCTTGTTCGCAGCCAAATTTAGTTTCTTTATGTTACTACTTCATTTACATATGTATCTGCATGTTACTTCTTAAAGCCTTAAAATGCAATTCCATTGAGAGAGCAAACAAATGAGTTTTTTCTTCACTAGATATCAAAGCTTAATAATTTGGTAGATGCATTTTGCTTTCAAAATTAGAGATTTATTCTGGACTTTTTTTAACAGAAAGCCCTTATGGCAAAGTTTATCATCGTAAATGTTTATTGAATTTGGTTTCAGTTTTATAAATTTCAGCTGACCGAAATGAGTAAGGGAAACATTACTTCGTTCTTTAAATGGGATTAGCAGTTCCTTTTGCATTCGAAAACATCACTCTGAAATGTGTTAAGTCTAACGGAATTTTCTTTATTCTAACTGCTTATAACTTCATAAATTTCTGTTGAAAGTAAATATTTTTAGAAATATAACGCCAATTTTTACACCAAAACGCTTTGCTTTCCCACGTCTCTATATGAAAAAAGAAGCATTGCTTCAATTAAAACAGAAGACATTGCTGAAAAAAGAAGAATTTTGGTTCCATAGACTTTGAACAGCATATTAGTTATTCTGAGTTCTTAAGTCACACAATTATTTCAGCAATTGAACACTGACTTCAGAATCACACCATCGACGGTGAAAACTTAAACTACTTATTACAAATGATCAGATTCCTTTTGCTTACTGAGTTTTAAAAAAACTAATAATTTTGATATTTAGAAATGTTCGAAATATTAACAAATTAAAACTTCACAATATAAATTTGCGGTGATATAACACGTTTCTGTCCTTCTACAACCGCTTATGGAAATTGATGTTCTAACTGATTTCTACCGAAATGATTTTCGGACTTATTATCGATTATGACGAAATTGTTAAAACCTAAAAAGATTTCCTGTTTACATTCCTACTTACAACGGACGTTTGCTCTGTTCATCTATCCGTGAATAAAACGGGACATCAGCTCGTTACAGGAGAATAAGAGAAAATGGGGAAAGTTTTCTCAGTTACATTCTGTAGTCCATAAACGGATCAATAACCTCTTTCTTACGCATGCGTGAGAGCAACAAGTGCTTTCTATTAGTGCATCCAATAGAAAGTTTTCATTAAGGACTCCGATGAAAGCTCTTGAAAGTAAATAATATTAAACCTAAATTTATACTCTTCGATACGTTTCAGCAATGTTTTGCTGTTGAACAAAGTAGACGAGAATTGCAATATTTCTTAAGTGAAAACACATTAGAATTATTTTTTTCGTAAGTGAATCTCCAATTTCGGATAAGATGAATTCCTTTGCTCCGTAGTTAATTTTCAATCCCTAATCAAAGTTGGGTCATAAATGTTCTGACACAACCGAATTCTCAAAAGTCAATGAATAAACTTTTATCAATAAAACAAATTCCTTGATTAAACTGCATGAAGTCTATCGCTAGTATCAGTTATAAGTATTGTCGGAGTGTTACATTCAGTGACATTTTATCGGGTTATATAAAATGCCCCAAAGCTTTCGCACCATCAAATACACGGTCGAGTCACATTATTGTGACCACCAGCTAATATCCAGAGTAACCGACGTATACAGCGCGGGCAGCAGCTAGACGGGCTGGGAGTGACTCAGTAAGGTGCTCGAAGGTGTTCACAGGTACGCGGAGCCATGCTTACTGCAGTGCATCTGACAGCTGCTGGAGGATGCGTGGCGGATGATCCGTAGAGTGAACAACACGATCGACATGCTCCCACAGATGCCCAATTGAGTTTAAGTCTGAGGAATTAGGGGGCCAGGGAGGTGCTTTGAAGTCTTCATCGTGCTCTTCCAACCACTGTTGGACATTTCTATCTGTGTGACATGCCGGACTGTCGTGCTGGAAGATCCCATCCACCCCAGGGAAGACAATCATCATGTATGGGTGTACGTGCTCCGCGAGGATGGATTATTAACGAATGTGGTACATAGTGCCCTTCACAGTTATGAGTGGACCCAGAGAATTCCACGGAAACATTCCCCAGACCATAACGCTGTCCCACCAGCTTCTGTTCTGCCAGCAATGGTTGAAGAATGTTCGTTATCCGATGTTTCTCGCCTTATACGCCAACGTCAATCCGTTCGATGAAGCAAAAACATTACTCATCGGGGAAGGTAATGCTTTGCCAACCACAGGAGGTCCAATTCCGATACTGCCGTGCAAATCTAAACCTTTTCTACCGATGCACCTTCGGTAGCATAGGTGCAGTGACCATCCGTTTCCGTCGGAGCCCCATACGCAGCATGGTTTGCTGAACTGTCGTTTTAGACACACTTCCTGTAGCCTCCTGGTTCATTCGGTCAGTGAATTGTTCCACTGCAGCATGTCGATCAGCCCTCACGCACCTTCGAAGCCGACGTTCACCTCTCACATCAATGGCACGTGCTGCTCCGCAGTTTTCACTTCGCTTATTCGCCATGGTGCCATTTCTCCATTCACGATACACTTTAACCACAGCAGCACGCGAACAGTTCACAAACTGCGCTGTTTCAGTAATATTGCCATCATTTGCCGGAAAGCCGCAGATTATTCTTTTTTGTAAATCTGGTAAATCGCTCATTTTATCCATGACAGCAATGAGTTATATGCTTTCAGAATGCCTACAACACACCTTATATACCCTCTAAGCCAGCTCACGTCACGTGCCTTCTTTTATTGTCTGCGCGATGTTGACGTCAAAAGTAGGAGGTGTTCACAATTCTGTGACTCGACTGTGTCCAAACACATGTAGTGTTCACCAAAATATATCATTTTCTTTCAAATTATCGCCAGCACACGCAACCACTCTCCCTGATATCGCTCGCTGTCAAAAACAAAATAAAAACAACAACGACAACAAATGAAATACAATTTCAATAAAAACCAGCATTATACTTTTACGGATGAAAAGGTCCTACAGATTTCTTTCGAAGTTATCCCGGTTAAAGAATCGTCTCCTGCGCATATGGCTGTCTTCTGTGCGGTGATACTCCGTTGGTGAAATAAATGGACGCTACGAAGATTACAGCAGAACCTCTAATCCAAGTTCAACCATTATGTCACGAGCCTCAACAGTTTTTTGGGGCCTTGCGTTATCTTTTTACATTAATGGCACAAAACCTTTTTTCCTAAGTAAGATTTTATTCCTCAATTTAGAAATCACTACGTCGTGTCAGCTCAGGGTATATGACAGCAACGGCGGTCTGCTGCAAAATATCTTAATGTACACTGCTGGACAATTGCTAAGGACGGATCATAAACGGCTATATAGCGCATAAAAAAGTAAGTGTGGTTGGATGCCAAGTGAAATAAAATAATGTCAGAATGCCAGGACATTACAAGAAAGACAATTTATTGTGCTCTGAAATCCAGAAAGCTTTGGAACGTGTTCAAGGGACAAACAGGCCATTTTGTGCCGAATACGTAAACTTAAAAAAAATGCAATTACCGTCTGCAGGCGTTCCGGAGTAAGATGTCAATACGGGATATGGCCACCATGGAGGGCGATGCAAGATTCCACACATCGTGTCATGCTTTGCACAACATTATCAAGCAGCTGTTGGGGTAATTGATTCTATTCCTCTGTCAGTGCACGGATGAGGGTGTCCTTGTTTATTGGAGGGCATTGGCGACCAGCAAGACTCCTCCCCAAAGCATCTTACACATTTTCAATGGGATTCAGATCTGGAGAACGTGCTGGCCATACGAGGCGTTGAATATCCTCGCTCTCAAGACACTCCTGGACAGCGACTGATCGATGACATGTTGCGTTGTCGTCCATGAAAATGAATCTATCACAGACAGCACCACGGAACATGCGAACATGAGGTAGCAGAATATCAGTAATGTATCGTTGGCTAGTCATAGTCCCAGTTGGAAGCACATAGAGGGACGTACGGCCATTGATCATGATGCCAGCCCATACCATGACACTACATGTCGGATATCGGTCCCTTTCCTGTATGCTTGCTGAACAATATGCAATACCACTATCACGCCAGATCAGTTGTCGTCGACAATCAGATGATAGACTGTATCTACTCTCATCTGAGAAGAGGACAGCAGACCAGTCGTTATCAGTCCAATTGCGATGTTGATGGCACCATTGCAAACGGGCGGTACGGTGACGTCTGGACAATGGGATGCACACAACAGGACGGCGGGCGTATAGTCCTCCTTCATGCAAACGTCTGGCGACAGATTTTCGGGAGATCCGCTTGTCAGTAGCAGCCATAAACTGATTTGCTACCTCACTAGCTGTGCTGCGCCGGTGTCCTTTTGTTGATAGCATATAACGAAGTGAATTTCTCTGTCATTTTTATCCGCGCCAGGATTCGAACCCGGGTCCCCTCATTCCGGAATAAGTTGCTCTACCAATTGAGCTACGCGGACGTTTTATTCTGATTCCTATCTGCCTTTATGTCGTGTGCGTCCTTCGGGCAGGTACGTTACATCATCTCCCCCTTATTTTTATTTTATTTTTTTTTTCGAAGTGCTGGAGAAGGGATTCTCTTATTTTTCCTATCTCGCGGTGTGGAAATAACATCACACCAATGCGAGATTTTGAACGGTCGGGTCATCCGGAAAGTTCGGGCGCCATTATAACGAAGTGAATTTCTCCGTCATTTTTATCCGCGCCAGGATTCGAACCCGGGTCCCCTCATTCCGGAATAAGTTGCTCTACCAATTCAGCTACGCGGACGTTTTATTCTGCTTCCTATCTGCCTTTATGTCGTGTGCGTCCTTCGGGCAGGTACGTCACATCTCCTGGTACGTTACAAGCACTATGTACCGATCTTCTGCAGGTGTCGTACTTCGAACACGACCTCCCCCGTGACGTTTGCTACACTCTCCATTTCTTTGAAATGATTTCCAAAGCCTTGAAACAACACTGTGGCTGACGTCGAACTCCCTGGCAACATCCGTTATTTTTCTCCCTTCTTCAATCTTGCCAATAATACGGCCACGCGTAAAATCATCTAGGTGATGTCGGGAAGACATACTGAAAATTGCAAGTTCGTCAATTGATTCTTTCCCTTTCGACTTTGCGTTTGAACAACAACGGTCAATACGCGTCAAATCTTTTATATCTCTTATCAGCGCTACGACATCACGAACAAGTTCGGCAATCCAAAATTTGAATACGCCCAACCCGTCTTACTGTATCCCGCACTTATGCTAATTTCCACATTTTCCTGCCTTCCATCTTATGGTTGCTATCGTTGCTATTGTCATCCGTCCTTAGCAATTGTCCGGCAGTGTATAATATCGTAAACTATCTAAAACTGAGCCAACAGTAACCGAGGGGATCTCTAAGTTGGGTTTAAATATATTTTCTGTTCTTTCTTTTGGGATAGGAACTGATAGAATTATCGACCTTTATCGTCGAGGACCCATCAGATATCAGAATTCTGTGGAGAAGACTGCTTACACTTGAGGCGTAAGACGGGACAGCTTCTGGTGCCCAGTCGTTGCACTTTTCATATTTAGTGAGATCGTGAGAAACCCATTTGTCCAACTCTCATAACTTTTCCGAATTGCGTCGGTGATTTTACATACTAGGGTGTTTCAAACGTTCTTCCGGCTTTGAGTTACACGTACTATCGTTCACGTACCAGGGTGATTAGAACGTTCATCCGGCTTTGAGTTACACGTAATATCGTTTACATACCAGGGTGATTCAAACGTTCGTCCGACTTTGAGTTACACGTAATATCGTTCCCGTACCAGGGTGATTCAAACGTTCATCCGGCTTTGAGTTACGTAATATCGTTTACATACCAGGGTGATTCAAACGTTCGTCCGGCTTTGAATTACACGTAATATCGTTTACATACCAGGGTGATTCAAACATTCGTCCAGCGTTGAGTTGCACGTACTATCGTTTACATACCAGGGTGATTCAAACATTTGTCCGGCTTTGAATTATACGTGATATCGGACCTCTACTCTTGCGGGAAACGCCCGCCAGCGTCAACTGGGCATTGCAATGCCATGAAATACACGAGGGTGATAACGTGCTTTTAGCACGGAGAAATATTGTATTATCAAGTGGGCGGGGAATAAAGGTCGATAAACGTGCTGTTCGAGTGCTCCAACACAATTATTTTAAAAAAATGTTAAACTCGGTAGCAGCAGCGAGATAAATTTGTGAAAGTGAGGAAACAGTAATCATTAGCACTGCACGAAAATTTTCTGTGGACACCAGTCTTGAAGAAGAGTCGATGTCAGGACGGTGAACGGCCACTTATGCAAACACTCTATGGCGTAAACAGACATTACTTCATCAACTAATTTTCCCGGTGGCTTACCCCATTCCATTAAGGGCCACAGACTCCAATGAAAGAGACTCTGTATATGTATATAGGTTCTACATTTCGTAATCTAAAATGCCGAATATATGAACAAAAATACAATTCAAAAACAAATTCCTCTGCATCGGCATTATCCATATTATACTCGGAAGGTAATCACGAGCCACTACGGATCCTTACTACTATCCTTTCGGCTCCAACAACACGCTTTGCTACTCTATTTTCTGAAAGCTTATGGATTTACAAGTATGGACCTGAATGTTGAAATGTTGACACACCTGTTCAGATACCTCTCCCTTGGAAATTTCTTTTAAAACCGTAACCATAGCCTCAAGCTACTCAGAACTATATTTGGTGTATCCACTACGCATTACGAAGTAAATTCATGAATGTAAATCTCATTCATTGACATGCGTAGTGTACTTGTATTATGACATCTTCATTCTTTATTTAAGTCACCCAACATTTTATTTCTATTGCTCATTGTGTATGATCTGATGAAGGGACAGACCGGTCACCGAAAGATCCCGTTCCTTTTTAATGTTTTTTTACATCATTTTTAAATATTGAAGAGTGGCTTTATCTGAAAAATCATGCATGAGATGGCTTATTCTATGACTTCGAAAAAATTAGTTAATGAACATACCTTTTGTAAAGTGAAACTGAAAAATTTGTTAATAAATTTATTTTGGAATTCGTAACAGAAAAAGAATTGCTGTTGAACTTGCTTCAGAATGTATAACAAAAAATTAGTTGATGAGTTTATTTCAGATTTTGTAACGGAAATATTTTATGAAAATAGTAACTATACCAAGAATCCGACTTATTGGATTACTATTTTCTACATAATTGGGGTACTGCTCCTTGTTATCAGTTTAATTTATTTGTTGATGAACTTGCTTCGTAATTTGTTACTGGAAAAATTGTCAATTAACTTACTTTTCAACTTGTAACAGAAAAATATTAATTGATCAACTTACTTCGTAATTTGTACCTGGAAAAATTGTCAATGAACTTTTCAACTTGTAAGAGAAAAATATTAATTGATGAATTTACTTCGTAATCTGTACCTGGAAAAATTGTCAATGAACTTTTCAACTTGTAAGAGAAAAATATTAATTGATGAATTTACTTCGTAATTTCTAACTGGGAAATTTGTCACTTAACTTACTTTTCAACTTGTAACGGGAAAATATTAATTGATGAGCTTACTTCGTAATTTGTAACTGGAGAAATTGTCAATAAACTTACTTTTCGACTTGTAACGGAAAAATATTGTTGAACTTACTTCGTAATTTGTAACTGTAAAAAATGTAAATGGACTTTTCAAATTGTAAGAGAAAAATATTAATTGATGAATTTATTTCGTAATTTGTAACTGGAAAAATTGACATTTAGCTTACTTTTCAACTTGTAACGGAAAAATATTTATTGCTGAACATACTTCGCAATTTGTAACTGGAAAAATTGTCAGTGAACTTACCCTTCATCCTGTAACGGAAAAATATTTGTTCATGATTGTAACAGAAACAAAGAAAAACAAACTGATAAGCATCGTATATTTTTTGTTTTTCTGCTTCGGGGTTTAACAGCCACCATAAACATTTCAAAGTAACATAAGCAGTCACACGTCCCATACCCAGTACTCTTCGTTTCATGTAAGAGAAATTAGTAGTATCATCGCATACCTCATACGGGACTCGAACCCTGGCCCATCTCGGATGGATGGTGAGAAACAAGCGCTTCAGACTTCTGGGCCACTAGGTAGGCTTTGCATAATTTGTCATAGGGAACTTTACAACATACGGGGGTTAGACAGGATAATACGAACGCCCCACTCAGAAACGTGACTTTTAATACGTCACAATACGTCACAATACGCAAAGGTATCCATCACTTTTTGTTGTAATAGCTTTGTTTAGAACATTAAGTCGCTGTTTAAATTCATTCAAAGTGTCTTGTTCCAAATTTTTTTCAGGGGACGACGAAATGAGAGACCTAAAGATCTTCGAAAGAGGGAAAATTGTTGGTAGCCGGTTCATTGGTGCCTCCGTGACAACAGTCGCCAGGGTAGTTGGGGTATCGCGAGCTACTGTGTCTAGCGTCATGACAGCATACCGTGTTCGTGGCAACGCCTTGTCTGCGAAACCCAAGAGCGACCGGAAAACAACATTGATTGATAAAGACAGCAGAGCATTAAAGATAATTGTTACCCGTAATAAGAAAACTACGGCGAAAATTAGTGCGGAGCTCAGTCTGCATCTCCAGACCCCAGTAGCAACGAAAACAGTGTGCAGGAAACTGCATAAACAAGATATTCATGGCAGAGCTGCTATTGCAAAAAATTCTGGTGACTTATGGGAATGCACAACGGCAACGGCAGTTGTGCCAGGAGCATATTACGTGGACTGCCGATGCATGGAAGCGTGTAATGTGGTCTTGTGAATCCACATTCACAATATTCTCCACGGAAGGACGTTTTTGCATGCGGAGAACACCGTCAGAAGCGTACAACCCAGACTGTTGGCTCCCAACAGTGCAGCATGCGGTTATTCTGTCATGCTCTGGGCGGTCCTATCCTGGTTTTCAGCAGGTCCTCTGATCACCTTGAAAGGACGGATGACTGGCAGGACGTATGAAACCATTTTGGATGAACAAATGCCTCCAATGGACCAGGCTTTGTTTTTTTTTTTTTTTTTGATTGGAGGTTTAACGACCACCGTGAGCAACTCAATGGGCTATAAGCAGTCGCCCGTCCCTAATTTAGGGTCACTGGTTCCAGGGAAGGGAGAGAACCAGTGCCGTAAGACAAGCACAACATCCATGCCTCACCGGGATTCGAACCCGGACCCCGTTCGGACGAATGATCAGAGGCCATCGCTTAGACCACTGCGCCACCGGGGCGGCCCAGGCTTTGTTGCCTTAAGGGGATGTCATCCATCAAGATGATAAAGCCCTAATTCACAGAGCATGGAAGGACCAACCATGGTTTGAAGGACATGATGACGGACTTTTACACTTTGTTTGGCCTCCCTAGTCACCAGACTCCAACATCTTCGATCCACTGGGGTCTGTGTTAGAAAACAGAGTAAGATCCTGTTATTCTCCTGCATCTCTCAAGGACCTTGAGCAGTTTCGGCATGAAGAATGGTGTAACATCCCACTAACCGCCATCGAGGATTCGTGTTCGCTCCTTTTAAGGAGGATTCAGGTGGTTTTTAATGACAAAGGTGGTCCCATACTCTACTAGGTACGTAAAACCTTCTTTTCCTAGGTATTCGTATTATTCTGTCCAACTCCTGTATATGAATACTAACATTTCAAAAACCAAAACAAAATTAAACCTGAAAAAAAAAGAAACAAGGAAAAGGCTAGAAAATTCAGAAATCTGAAAACCCGGGACCAATACTGCAATCGGAACTAAGAAATGAAACTACAATCCCTATTACATGGCCAATTGATTCGAGAGGTACCTCATTCATGAGAAAGTCTAAAGATATCCTTCACGAAATTAATCTCATATCTAGAGAAATAATTCCCACTACAGATTATTCACAAGTACGATGACATGGCACAGGCTAGGAATTTATTAACTGCAAAGCAGTACCTGGAAGAAATAAAGAGTATTATTAGTGAATAATAATTCTGCATACCTGAATCAGAAACCGGTTCGCCTTCAGTCAACATAATCACTGGAAAGCATATTACCGTCATATTGTAGAGACATATGTAAATTGTTGACTTTGGGAGAAAATGAACTTAAGAAAAATAATGAATATGCAAACACAACTACTTCAGTTTGACCTTACGGGGGAAATATTGGGTTCATTTGTGGCACGACAGGCTTGACTACAGAAATGCAGGGTTGGACAGCTTAATGTGAACACCTAAGAAAAGAAGAATTTACGTACCTAGTAGGGTGTTCAAAACCACATGAATCCTCCTTGAAATGGACGCATACAAATCGTGGACGGTGGTTAGTGGGATGTTACATCATTCTTCATGCAGAAACTGCTCCATGTTTTTGAGAAACGCAGGAGGAGAATAACGGGATCCTTCTCTGTTTTCCAACATATACCACACTGACCCGAAGATGTTGAAGTCTGGTGATTGAGGATGCTAAGGAATTTATGAAAGTTCGTCCTCATGTTCCTCAAAACAATATTGGACATTCCGAGCTCTCTGAATTGGGACGTTATCATCTTGATAGATGGTATCCTCTGTAGAAAACAATGCCTAAGTCATTGGATGGTCAGCCAATATAGTTTCATACGCCCTTTCAGTTATCCGTCCTTTCAAGATGATCAGTAGACCTGCTGAAAACCACGATATGACCACCCAGGGTATGACAGAACCACCACCATGTTGCATTGTTGGCAGCAGACAGTCTCGGTGGTATGCTTCTGACGGTATTCTCCACACGAAAACACATCCTGCTGTGAGAATAGTGTGAATGTGAATTTATCCGACCACATCACACACTTCCATGCATCGGCAGTGCAGGTTTTACCACTGCCGTTGCCGTTGTGCATTCATCCGGGTCACCAGAGGTTTTATAATAGCAGCTCTGCCATGAATATCTGGTTTATGCAGTTCCCTGCGCACTGTTTTCGTTGCTACTGGGGTCTGGAGATGCAGATTGAATTCCGCACTAATTTTCCGCGCCGTGGTCCTATTATTATTACCAGTAACAATCATCTTTAATGCTTTCATGTCTCTATCAATCAGAGTTGTTTTCCGGCCGCTCTTGTGTTTCGCAGACAAGGTTTTGCCACGAACACGGTATGCTGTCATGACACTAGACACAGTAGCTCTTGATACCCCCACTACCCTGGCGACTGTTGTCACGGAGGCACACATTTGCCGACCACCAACCATTAGCCCTTATTCAAAGTCCGTTTGGTCTCTAATTTCGTCATCACCCTGAGAAAAAAATGGCAACAAGACACTTTAAATGCACTTAAATAGGATTCTGAGGTTCCAAATAAAGCTATAACAACCAAAGAGTATTGGATACCTTTGCGTACTGCGACGTACGCAGATACACTAGAAGTCACGTCTCTGATCGGGGTGTTTTCATTACTACCATTACTACATCCAACCCCTCTATATTATCAATTGAGGGTGCAGTAAGCAAATATATTTCTCAACTGGAATTGATCTGTCCAGATATGAAAAGGTATGTACTATGAACTTATGAAAGCAAAGAATATCACAGATACATTTCCAAAACGAACACACTTTCAGATCTAAGAAATTTCAACATGTACATCTTTTAAAGTGACATCAGTGTGCCAGTGCGACTAGTAATCATAAGAAATAAGAGATACAGTAGATTCCGATGATTTGGACCATCATCGAGGCAGTCATTTATTCCACATTAACTCTTTGGGATAAAGCTTCGCATAATTAGTCAGCAGTTTTGTAAAGCCAAAGTGTTTTAGCCCAAATGTGTCCCAAGTTACTGGAATCTACTGTACTATAGATTACATTTTGCGTCTTGCACCTACATATTTGCTGAAAAAGAATGCTCATGCTCTAAATAAATTTCAAGAATAGGTTTCAGCTGTGTATAACAAATACGAAAAGAGACCTGAAGTCCTCAGCATACATAATGGAGGAGAATAGACTAGAGAAAATGTGAAGTTCTGCTAAGAAACGAGGCAGTGTCCCGTATTGTTTTTCAGCAAAACTACATTGCAGATAGTATACATATATCGTTGCTAGAGTAAGAGTAGTAATGCATTTTGATGCAGGCATAGGAAACAAACTTTGAGGAGAAGCTGTAACAGTAAAGACGTATATGTAGAAGAGACTGATGAATAAATCAACACAGAAGACTCTTTTGAGCTATACAAAAATGGAAAAGTGTACGTAGAGCACATGGAATCCTTTTGATCACACATGTATGTACGAAACAGATATTCCCATGCAAATAAGAAGAAATTTAGACAATATGGAAAAGGAGGCGGCCATAATAAAGATACTTAGAGAGATTAAGAGCTTGTTCAATATTAATTCCAGGTACAGACAATGGGAAAATAAGCAGAAATGTGAAACTTGATGAAAGAAGAAGTGCCAATTATATATGATAGAAAGGCATCTTCTTTATCAAATAATCATCAGGAAGAATCAACAGATGATATTATCCCAGCAAACAATATAACATCCACGAATGTGGGAGATGAAAGGGCAACGAAAGAACACAAATACACCGGGGATAGTGTTCCACTACGTAGAACATCTTCATGATCCAACATAGGAGTACTACCTACCAGGCTAGAAGGTCAAATAAAAAGTAAAATATAGAAAAGTCAGTGAGAGATAAATGAATACAATCCACAGATGAAGATATGAAATTTGGAAATTTGCATATTTGGCTCTAGGTAAGAAAACAATTAACGGCAAATGTATATTTAAGGTTAAGCATGCAGGTTAACGTGAGACAAAAAAAAACTCTATCACAGGCATTTGCCCAGAAAATGGACTTAATTTCGTTAAGACGTTTTCACCAGATATGTGTCGACAATTGGAATATGTAAATGAGTGCACTTGAGAGAAAACACGTGACAGGTCTGAGCGAAAAAAGGGCAAAGCTTCTCGACGTAGCTATATTGAGTCGTCCCCACCTAGGAGTGTGGACCATTGCGTTAGAGTGTTCTCGGTAGCGAAAGCTCGTGCAAAGAGAGAAAATGCCTGGGCGATGTCATCAGGATTTCTACCATTATACGCACAAGTTGGTCATCAGGATTTCTACCATTATACGCACAAGTTGGTCATCAGGATTTCTACCATTATACGCCATAGGCCCTGGAGCAGAAACAGCGCAACACGGCGACGCACGTCGCAGATTCTCGGAAACGCGTGTAGACTCTTTTTCTGCTTCCTTAATATCAATTGTTTTTAAGATTTTTTTAGATTTTAAAGCACAAACAGGAAAATTTTCACGCATTTTTAACGTTGGCCTCCGTTCCAGACGCAAGGCTGGAATCGATAGATCATGCAGGCAAATGTTTCCCTCCCCCTTCTCTCCTCATTTTACTTTTGCTTTCATTCTTCCTTATTTTTCAGATAACTTCAACTTGATGTGATACACATAATTGGTTTTTTGAATCCAGGAAGCAATATTTTTGTGCAGTTTTAATTGACCACGCACGTTTGGGCTAGCATTTCAGAAAGTAATGGTTGCATCCCCTCCGCCCCGCATCTTTTAGCGGTGCATGGAGTCCTAAACTTTAATCTAACTGAAAGTTAGATTGAGGTGATTTTTTTTACAAACGCCATACTTTTAAAGTGTTTTATCCGTTTCCGCGGCCTTCGGCATTCCGTAATTTGATGTTCCAACTTTTTTTTTCCTTTTTACTTCCAGATAGCTTTACTTCAGTTAGATTGGTAAAGTGTTTTTTGTTTGTTTGTTTGTTTTCTTTTTCCACTTTTTTTCTCTTTTTGTTTTGTTCAAAAACCATATTTTTATACATTTTTATGGTCCGTCCTCCGTTTCTCACGGCAACATTATGAGGCATTCCGAAAGCTGTTGTTCGCAATTTTGTCGTTTTCAGTTTCCAGATAGCTTCGTTTCAGTTAGATTAATGCTGATTATAATTTTTTTTTACAAAATCTTTATTTGTTAAGTGATTGCAATATTCCCATCCATTTCCGCGGCACGGCGGCATTTCGGACGTTGACGGTCGCATTTTATTTTATTCTATTTATTTGTTATTTCACTTCCAGATAGCCTTATCTCAGATTTGCATATACTAAAACCAAATTTTTTACGCAGTTTTAACGCCCAATGCTTCGTTTTCAAGGCCGTATTAGGCGGTATTCCGGAAGCTGACAATCGTATTTTTCTAAATTATCTTCTTCCAGATAGTTTCATCTGAGATTGATGAGGTGAAAAGTTTTTTTACTTTACAAAACCGACTGCCGGTTTTCTCACGTTCATTTTACGGGGCTTAATGAAAATTCCTCTAAAAATATTAATGAAAATGTCTCTATCACATTTGCACAAATCCATTCAACTTTTCTTAAAACTGTGGTCAATTCACAAATGTCTAACAAAAATCTTATATAAACCCCTGTTTTATAAATCAAGTTAAATGTGGCAAAATTACTGTTGCTTCCAAAGTTCATACGATAACCCACCTCCCCTCCTAACACAGTCACCTAAATAATCACGTGGTGAGGTCCCCATTACAAAACAGGAAAAAATAAGAGCAGAGTGTTTACCAGCCAAAAATCCTACGAAGGAGGCAGAAATTTAATCAATTAACTGAATGCAAAATAAAACAAGAAAGATGACACCGAATTTTCGGGTGTAATAAGCACGTCTTTTGAATCCGTTCTGACGTAAATTAAATTTATCAAAGCTATTCAAAGTCAATGGAACCGGTATGGAAAACAATAGTATCTGACGGAAGAAAGAAGTTTTTCAATCGGGTCTTTAATCCCTCAGATATTGATGTGAACGGAATCGTAAGCTTACGAACTCTTAGAAACAGAGATATCGACAAAAATAAGATGTGACTTTACGTCCCCTGGTGGGAAACCATACATTATTTTACGAAGAAAGAATTCGCAAAGGGTTTATCCATATGAGCGGTATGGGTCCAAGAAAAAGAAATTTAGTCGAGTTTTCAGGTGCTCAGACTTTGCTACAAATACATCAGAAGCAAAAATTAACACTTATGACCCCTGGTGGCCAAACCATTCTTTACAAAACATTAGAAATTACGTGAAAAATATTTTCCTCCACCTCTTATATGCGATACAGGAAGAATTTTTCAAATAGGAGTATTAGGAGCAGAAAACGGAATTTACCTTTATGCGCCCAAGCAAAAAGTTTATGATTTACGTGAACATTTTGAATTTATAGGAAAAACATTTCGCATCGGAAACATTATCCAACAAAGAAGGAATTTTTCAAATCGGACTTTTAGAAGTAGAGATATTGACAAAACTAAGATATACCTCTACGCCCCCTGGCGTAGAAACCATGCATTATTTCCAGAAGAAAATATTCCTAAAAGGTTTGTCGATATGAATAGCATCGTTCAACAAAAGACTTTTTTTCAATCGAGATTTTAGAAGCTCATATAGTGTTGCAAATACATCATAAGCGGAAATTAAGACTTACGCCACCTGGTGGCCAAACCATTTTTTTACAAAAATTATAAATTATGTGCAAACGATTTCCCATCAGGGGCTGTATCCGGTCAAGAAAGAATTTTTCAAATCGGAGATTTAGAAGCAGAGAAATAGTGGGAAACGCAATTTACCTTTACGCCCCCTAGCGGAAAGTCTATGATTTACTTGAAATTTTTGATTTTATACGAAAACCATGTCGCACTAGAAGCACTATCCAACAAAGAAGGAATTTTTTAAATCGGACACATAGAAGTCGAGATATTGACGAAAATAAGATATACATCTACGCCCCCTGGCGCAGAAACCATGCACTATTTTCAAAAGAAAATGTTTCTAAAAGATTTGTCGACACGAGTAGTATCGGTCTACAAACGACGTTTTTTTCAATCGAGAATTTAGAACCTCATATTTTGCTGCAAATACATCAGAAGCGGAATTTTACATTTACGCCCCCTGGCGGCCAAACTATTTTTTTTTTTACAAAAATGAAAAAATATGTGTGAACGATTTCCTATCAGGAGCTGTATCCGGTGCAGAAAGAATTTTTCAAATCGGAGATTTAGAAGCAGAGATATAGGGAGAAACGCAATTTACCTTTACGCCCCCTGGCGGAAACTCTATAAATTACTTGACATTTTTGAAATTATGTGAAGCACATGTCACACTCGAAACACTATCCAACAGAGAAGGAATTTTTGAAATCGAACCTCTAGAAGTCGAGATATTGACAAAAATAAGATATACATCTACGCCCCCTGTCGTAGAAACCATGCACTATTTTAAGAAGAAAAGGTTCCTAAACGTTCTGTTGACACGAGTAGTATCGGTCTACAAACGACGTTTTTTTCAATCGAGAATCTAGGAGCTCATATTTTGCTGCAAACACATCAGAAGCGGAAATTAAGATTTACGCCCCCTGGTGGCCAAACATTTTTTTTACAAAAATTAGAAATTATGTGCAAACGATTTCCCATCAGGAGCTGTATCCTGTGCAGAAAGAATTTTTTAAATCGGAGATTTAGAAGCAGAGATATAGGGACAAACGCAATTTGCCTTTACGCCCCCTAGCGGAAAAACTATGAATTACTAAAAATTTTTTAAATTATATGAAAAACATGTCAGACGGAAAACACTATCTAACAAAGAAGGAATTTTTCAAATCGGTCTCCTAGAAGTAGAGATATTGACAAAAATAAGATATATATCTACGCCCCCTGGCGGAGAAACTGTGGGATATTTTAAGAAGAAAATATTCCGAAAATGTTTATCGATGTGAGTGGCATCAGTCCACGAAAGAATTTTTTCAATAGATATTTTAGAAGCTCAGATTTTATGGTAAATACATCAGAAGCAAAAATTAACACTTACGCCCCCTGGTGGATAAAGTATTCCTTACCAAAAATTCTAAATTATATGAAAAGATTTTTCATCAGGAGATGTATCCGCTGAATTTTTTTTTTTCAAATCGGAGTTTTAAGAGAAGAGTTATCGGAAAACATGTAATTTACCTTTACGCCCCCTATCGGAAAATCTATTCATAATTTGAAAAAGAAACTATATCTAAAATACTCTTCGCCATAAATGGAATGAATCTAAAGATGTAATTTTTTTCAATCGGATGTTTAGAAGCAAATATGTGGAATAAAACGTAATTTTGAATTCGACTTCATCTGCATTTACGCCCTCTAGCGGCGAAATTGTACATCGTAAAAAAAAACGAAATAAAGGATCATCATTCGCACATTTTAAGCTTCCGAATGCAAAAATAATTTTTCAAATCGGATTTATAGTTGCAGAGATATCGTGGGTAAAGGCGGACGGACAAACCGATAACATAAGCACGAATGGTTCTAGTTTCTTCTGCATTTCTTGTTAGGGAAAAGCTAGTTTGACTGCTTCAACTAAATACTAACTGCGTTATTATCAAAATCTCATTAATTCATTTTTTAAGAATCCGTTTTGTCACAGTGCAGAACAATAAACTTTAGGCGAAATTAACATTTTGGCATCCCTTTACCTTTAAGACAGTTTTTAGTTATTCCTTTCTGCATTGCAGACTTCTGAAACATTTTTTGCTCCTGAGACCACAGGCTTCATACACAGTCGAATCACATTATTGTGACCACCACCCACTTTTGACGTCAACAGTGCGTAGTCAATGAAAGAAGATAAGTGTCGTGAACTGGCTTGGACGGGTATATAAGGTGCGCTGTAGGCATTCTGAAAACATATCATTCGCTGCTGTCATGGATAAAATGAGCGATGTATCAGATTTACAAAAAAGGAGTGATTTTCGGCTTTGGGGACAAGGCTGGAAGTATTTCTGAAACAGCGCACGTTGTGGACGGTTCGCGTGCTGCTGTGGTTAGAGTGTATCGTGATTAGAGAAATGGCACCATTGCGAATAAGCGAGTGGAAACTGCGCAGCACAACGTGCCATTGATGTGAGAGGTGAACGTCGGTTTCGAAGGTGCGTGAAGGGCAATCGACACGCTACAGTGGAGCAACTCACTTGCCGAATGAAGCAGGCGGCTGCAGGAAGTGTGTCTAAAACTGCAGTTCAGCGAACCCTGCAGCGGGGCTCCGATGCAGACGGATGGTCACTGCACCTATGCTAACGAAAGTGAATCGGCAGAAAAGATTTACATTTGCACGGCAGTATCGGAATTGTACCTCCAGTGATTGGCAAAGGATTTCCTTTTCCGGCGAGTCACGTTTTCTGCTTCATTGAACGTATGGACGATGGTGTATAAGGCGAGAAACATCGGAGAACAAACGCTCTTCAACCATTGCTGGAAGATCACAAGCTCGTGGGGGCAGCATTATAGTATTCGAGATGTTTTCGTGGCATTCTCTGGGTCTACTCGTACCTGTGAAAGACACTATTGACTGAATTGGTTATGAATCTATCTTTGTAGACCACGTACACCCATACATGCTGATTGTCTCTCTTTTGGCGGATGGGTTCTTCTAGAATGACAATACGACACGTCATACAGCTAGAAATGTCCGAGAGTGGTGGGAAGAGGACGATGAAGACTTCAAAATACTTCCCTGGCCCCCTGAACTCTATTAATCAGTTCTGTTCTTGTTCTTGAGATTGGAAACGCAGAGGACATAAACGAGTTTACAGAGGCCAAATTGTAACTGCCAGACGACGTGGTCAGAGCATTTTCGAGGCGGCAAAGGTTGTGGGCTGCCCACGCTCAGCCGTAGTTAATAGTTAAGAAATAGTTAAATTTGTACTTTAAAAAGTGGTGAAGGGAAAGTAGGACCACAAACCACTGGTAAGCTGATTTCCGACCACAGTTTATCGATGCTAGAGGTTAACGAAGGCTGTCTGGTATGGTACAAGCAAACAGAAAGGATAATGCACTGGCCGGTGATTTGAATGCTGGTTGCAAGAGTAATGGTTTACAACACACAGTACACTGAAGTGCCGAAAGTCATGGGATAACAGTAGGCAAACATTTGACTGGAGCTTCCATCGCATAAAGGCTTCGACACACGCCATCAATTTCCAGGTGTCATCTTAAGAGTCAGGTAGAACAACCGAAAGTCAGATTATGGCTAGCCGACGTGAATTATCGGAGTTTGAAAGAAGCAAGGCAGTGGGAGCCAGACGGATGGGACATTCAATTTCCGAAACTGTGCGAGCATTCAACACTCCTCGTTCCACGGTGTCACGTGTGTACCGAGAATACCTCATGAAAGGTATTACCACCCACCGTGGACAGCGTAGTGGCCAACCACAGGTGCTGAATAACACGACCAACGGAGTCTGACCGGGATTTCCCATGCTAACAGACAAGAGGCATTGGCTCAAATAACATCCACATTCAATACAGGAGGTACGGAAGACATATCCATCAGCTCAGCGCAGCGTAATTTAGCATCCATGGGGTATGGGAGAAGAAGACTCACCAGAGTACCTTTGTTAACACCACGACATCAGACGCAGAGCCCTACCTGGGCTTGTAATCACGGTAATTCGACCTTAAAAGACTGGAAACATGTGGCGTGGTCCGATGAGTCACGCTGCCAGTTGTTACGGCAGCGTGACTGCTGTAACAACTGGCAGCATGACTCATGTGTTCCATACATATGTGGAATAACAACTGGCAGCGTGTGGTTCCATACATATGTGGAATGTGTTTTCGTGGCACGGTTTCGGTCTTCTAGTGCTCGCAAACACGTCATTAACCGGCAATTCCTTTGTTGCTGTACTGTGTACTGGGTGACCATTTTCAGCCCTTCATGGACTTCATGTACCCCAACAACGATGGGATTTTCCAGGCGGACAATGCACTATGTCATCGTACCCAAGTTGTTCAAAATTGGTTCGAGGAGCATTCTGGACAGTTCCGATGGATGGTGTACCAATCACGTTCACCTGACATGAACCTCAGAGAGCACTTATGGGACTTGGTGGAAAGACGCACTTGAACCCAAAATCCTACACCTACAAACCCAAGTGAACTATGGGCGGCTATTCAGATGGCATAGCTCAACATCTCTACAGAAGTCTTTCGGCCACTTGTGGAATCGATGCCAAGTCGAGTTGCTGTATTTCGCCGTGCTATAAGCAGTTCTACACGATAAAAGTTACGTATCTCATGACTTTTTGCACTTCAGTGTTCATCGAACCCCGCCAAAAATGGTCTGCGTAGCCGCAGTCCGCTCCGAGTTCCCATACTGACGTGTGTTTACCGTCGAAAGCGCCTACAATGGGCATACGATCGTTAAAACCAGACTTTATTTAATTGGAAGAATGTCATCGGGTTCTATGAATCTCGTTTTCTGTTGCACCACGGGGAAGGTAGGGTACGTGTGCTTTGTTTACCTTGGGATGTTTTGGCACGAAGATGCACCCTGGGACGAAAGCAAACCGACGGAAGAAGGGAAATCCTTTGGGCAATATTCTTCTAGGACACCCTTGGGTACGGTCATACCTATGCAGGAAACCATGATCATCTACCAAAGCATCATTGCAAACCATGTACATATACATCCATGGTAACTGTATTCCCTTCAGTAGTACCTTCCTTTATCATGATAACTGGCCATGCCACACGATCTGCATTGTTCGAGAATGGTAAGCTTCCAGGTATTTCTCTGGCCTCCAAGGAAATCTTCCAGGTATTTCTCTAGCCTCCAAGTTTGTGAAGGCCAAATTGTACCAATAAGAGTTGTTAGGGCATAATTGCCACAGAGTTGTTAGGGCATAATTGTCGAGAATATCGAGGTAGACGTGCTGGTTAACAGGTTTGTCCACAATAAAAAATAGGCCGGGACCAGACCACGAAACACAACCTCACACGAGTACACTGCCCGCTCCAAACTTGACCATAGGAACAGTATATTATAGTAAATAGCGTTCATCCAGCTGCCGCTATACCCATCCGGCTGCCACTATACCCACGCGGCCATCAGACTGATGGATCGTGTTTCTTGATTCATCAGTCCATAGGACCCGTTTCCATTCATCTACGGTCCACGATAAATGTTCTTTACACCATGCTAAACGACGAGGAGCATTCCGAGTGATGAAGAAAGGCTTATGATCAGCGGCACGACCACGGTAACCCATGGAATGAAGTTCCCTGCGAAGGCACGTGTACATACCGAGGTTCCAGCATTTTTACTCACCTGGACACAGAGGTCTTCCGCAGTACTCCGTCTATTTGATGTAACGACTCTCCTGAGGCTTCGACGTCCTTTATCACTGATTTTCCTTGATCTGCCTGTACTTTTTTGGTGCTTCAGGGGTGCCATGTGTCTTACACTTATTCAGTACATCCAAAACAGTTGACTTGGGTGTGTTTAAACGCTTCTCGGTTTCTTCTATGGACAATCCACTAATATAACACCCAACAATCTTTTCATTCTCAAAGTCAGTTCTCTCCCGTCGCGACATTTTCACTCAACCTCTCAGTGCGATATGATCGCGGTCAGCTGCAGTCTTGTTTTTATACCGTTTGTAGCTGAACCGCACATCTTAACAACGCATCAAATCCGTTCATTTGCTTTTGAAGCGGTTCCCGGTGACTTTTGTCAATATAGTGTATATGTACATATGAAGCTTTCAGCAATGAACAAAATTCATGGACCTCCCATTAAGAACTTTCTGGCTACGCCACTGCCACAAGACAATAGTTTCTGCGTTTTTCCTTTTAAAAATGGTTGTGTGATATTATTTTACACACACCTTGTACTTATTACACATCTTTTTTGTCATGTTACATCTGAATGTGATTTTTTTCAAAGAAATATAAAGTAGATGAAATGAAAATGCTTCAGGAGTGCAATAAATGTTTCACCTTTCCACAAAACTATGGATCGTATTAGTCACCGCATCTCTTAAAAAACTACTTTCGTGCTCCTTAATTTTTAAATTACAAAATTTGCTGTTAAGCGTAAGTATTTATCTACGAAGCAGGATAAAAATATTTTTCAAAAGTTTGATCTTAAACAAAATGCCTTGTTTATAAAGTTTCAGGTAAACGTTCACTTTAGAGAACATTTACCGTAATTGGGCACGATGGATAGAATCAAATATTTATTCCTATTAATAAGGAATCACTTGTTGTAAAAGCTCGAAAACGCCACCACTCAGCTGATGGAAATTTCGACAAGTGTTCCACATAGGTACTATTAATATTTTTTGTCGCACCTTTTGTTCTTCGGTAATTTCTATGATAGAAATAGCAGCAATGCCAGGAGAGCTTCAGGGCAAGAATTCATAAGGAAGCATTAATGAAAGATTTCAATAGTTTTGCTTTTAAAATTTAAAGAAAGAAACGATCGTTTATGCTCGAAACATTTCGAGGGCATTATCCGTATCATTTTTTTGGGAGCATAAGTGAGATTGAAAATCTCCTACAGAAATATTATGGATATAGTCCTTTCTGTCTTGCTTTTTATTTTTTCGGTTTGAAGGTTTAACAACCACCGTGAGCAACTCAGTGGAATATAAGCAGACGCCCGTCGCTGATAAAAGTTCATTGGTTCCAGGGAAGAAAGAGAGCCAGCGCCTCAACACAAACACAACTTCCATCTCTCACCGGGATTCGAACCCGGACCCTTTCTCGGACGAATGGTCGTAAGCCAGCACTTAGACCACTGCACCACAGGTGCGGCTCGGTTCTCCTCGTTAATGACGACTTTGTGTTAGAGCTCTATTGTATGCAGATGATTTTAGAATCATAGCATCTTCAGAAGATATTGAATAGTGCTGTGAACATTTGCAAGAATAGAATTAAGGAAGAAATATTCCTCAGAAATACATGAGAACGCGCAGAATACTCAAAGCAATCAGAATAATGTACTAAATTGCCTGTGATTACTAATGCCTGTCAGTGTACTAATGCCTGTCAATGTAATAATTGCCTATCATCCATCTAAGAGCACCTCAGAAAACTTTAAAATTAAATCGCTCTGGAGCGAGAATCCGCATCTCCCGAATTTTGTTCGAGAATGGTAACTCTTACCAAGAAACCCAGGACAATGGATTTCCAAGCAACTAAGACTAAGTAATTGTTGCTAAGAACCTGAATTCTTAGATTTTTAGCTAGTCGAAGTGATCAGACTCATCGTAGTGTCATTGACCCTCTCCCCCTGTCCTGGGGGTGTAACGGTTAGTGTGCGCCAACGGAAATCGGGAGATGTGGGTTCGATTTCCGCTCAAGCGCGATGTAATTTTATGTTTTGTGAGGGGTTGTTACATGGATGACCAGTAAATCACAGGCAATCAGAAACATATAATTCCTGATTGCTCTAAATACTTGCAGGGAAAACTTATTCAATTAAAAAAAATTATAATATTAGGATAATTAATACACATTCCAGTCACATTATTGTGACCACCTCCTACTTTTGAGTTCAACAGTAGCCAATGAAAGAAGGTACGTGTCGTGAGCTGGCATGGAGGGCATATAAAGTGTACTGTAAACAATCTGAAAACATATCACTCGTTGCTGTCATGGATAAAAGGAGCGATTTATCAGATTTACAAAAAGGGATTATTATCGGCTTTCGGACCAAGAGTGGTAGGATTTCTGAAACAGCTCAGTTTGTGAACTGTTTGTGTGTTGCTGTGGTTAAAGTGTAACGCGATTGGAGGAATGACACCAATGCGAATATACGACGTGAAAACTGCGGAGTGCCACGTGCCATTGATGTGAGAGGTGAACATCGGCTTCGAAGGTGCGTGAAAGGGTGATCGACGCGCTACAGTGGAGCAACTCACTGGCCGAATGAATCAGGGGTCTACCGGAAGTGTGTCTGAAACGCCATTTCAGCAAACCGTGCTGCGTATGGGGCTCCGATGCAGAATGGTCACTGCACTTATGCTAACGAAGGTGAGGCTTGCATTTGCATGGCAGTATCGGAATTGGACCTCCGCTGATTGATTGGCAAAGGATTGCCTTCTCTGATGAGTCATGTTTTCTGCTTCATCGAACGGATGGACGTTGGCGTATAAGGCGAGAAACATCGGAGAACAAACATGTTTCAACCATTGCTGGAGGGACAACAACTGGTGGGGTTAGCGTTATGGTCTGGGGAATGTTTTCGTGACATTCTCTGGGTCCACCCATACCTGTGGAACGCACTATGGACCTAATTCGTTACGAATCCATCCTTGCACACGACGTACACCCATACATGCTGATTGTTTTCCCTTGGGCGAATGGGATTGTTCCGCACGACAATGCGACGCGTCACTCAGCTAGAACCGTCCGAGATAGGTTGGAAGAGTACGATGAAGACTTCAAAGTACTTCCGTGACCCCCTAATTCCCCAGACTTAAACCCGATTGAGCATCTGTGGGACGACCTCGATCGTGTTGTTCGCTCTATGGATCCTCCAATACGCACCCTGCAGCAGCTGTCAGATGCACTGCAGTCAGCATGGATCCACATACCTGTAAACACCTTTCAGCACCTTATTGAGTCACTCCCAGCCCGTCTAACTGCTGTTCGTGTTACGTACGGCGGTATTTCTGGATAGTAGCTTGTGGTCACAATAATGTGATTCGACTGTGTTTAAGTTAAAATAAATCCTGAGTAGTGATTTGTTACATTACAATGAATTTGAAAATGCGCGTCCAGTTTTGGAATACTTTCGCACTTCTTGGCAAAAATATTTATTTTAATGACTCATGAGCTTTTAGTAGAGAAAGCTATCAGAAGATTGCCCAACATTCCCTCATGAGCCCGTGGCAACAGGGTGTTTTCTGCGTTCATGTGATGACCTCTGCTATTGAAATCGGACATATTCACCATACGACAATATTTGGAACAAGCAGTGGCTTATGTGGCACAATGTATGCCATGCTCCCTCCCCCGCAAAATTTTACTTTAGCACCCTTAAACACAGAAATTTGCCCAGGATTTCGAACACGAGGCAGACTGTGTCCTTCACGGTGTGCGTGTGTTTGGTGAAGGGTGTCAGGAAGTCAGGGAGAGTGTCTGGAAAAGTAAAGGGGGGGGGTACGTAAAGCACTGGAGTTCTTACTGTTTGGTAATGTTTGGAACAGAAGTACAGAATGCAAGGTTATCAATCAGCCAATTAGAATTAACATGGTGCGTGGACAATCATCGACGCATATGAGTATACATTTATCACAAGAAAGGAAATCAGTAAAATATATTTAAATGGTTAATTCCTATAAGAATTTAGTGATCGTTACTAGATATGATTGCATACAATTAGATAATTCAGGGTTCTACACCGTAAGAATGAAATATAGACTTACAGGTATTTATTTGCATGTACGATAAAACTTGAGCAGTGCAGGTCAGGAAAAAATGGTGGGTGTGGAAATACAGTGTTTATATATGTGATCTGTGCAACAAATATACCGAACAATGTCACTACTAACTATTAGATATGATGTAAATTATGACTAATGATTACAACACACACGCCGCCCCGGTGGCGCAGTGGTCTAGGCGATGGCCTCTGATCATTCGTCCGAACGGGGTCCGGGTTCGAATCCCGGTGAGGCATGGATGTTGTGTTTGTCTTACGGCACTGGCTCTCTCCCTTCCCTGGAACCAGTGACCCTAAATTAGGGACGGGCGACTGCTTATAGCCCATTGAGTTGCTCACCGTGGTCGTTAAACCTCCAATAAAAAAATAATAATAAAAAAAATTACAACACATGTAAAAAAAATATTATTTTATACAGTAAGAGGAAATTTCCATGTTTTTAAACCTAAACGTTTTTTTCTAGCTTTCATTTCGGTGAACACATCCTCCACGGGGAATTCTCATGTGGCCTTGCACTTTTTGTCAGCAGCGCAGGGAGATGGTGATTGGAGAGAGATCGTATTATATACAGGTTGATTCATAAAGAAGTACACTGGCCGCGGGTGACCGAGTGGGCAACGTTCGTGACTGCCACGGGAAGGGCCTCAGGTTCGATCCACTAAATGCCCGCCGTGCGTCGGATGGGCACGTTAAGCCGTCGGACCCCGGGTACTGGCTCCCCGGTAATAAATAAGGGCGTCTTCCTCCCCCTTTCTACTTCGCTTCCGTGTCATTTTCCTATCAGGCGCTCTTGCCCAAATCTCCTAGTTTCTTATTTCTAAGGGTTGTTTATGACCTGGGGTCAGACACGCCCTTCCTAAAATCCTCTACATATAATCATGATCATGAAGAAGTATACAGTTTCAACGCACTATAAAACAAGAACAATATAAGATATTTTATGTTACCTATAACATATATGTAGGGGAATGTTTCAAGTTTTTTAGAGACAGTCACAGATGTTCTATGTGTGCACCATTAGTCACATGACACACATCGAGCCGGTAATCCATTTCCGCCCAAACACAAGATAAGGTATCTGAATCAAGTGCGGTGATAGTGGCTGTGATACGCTGTATCAGCTCCGCTAGATCAACAGGAAGGGGAGGGGCGTATACCGCTTCTTTTATGTACCCCCACAGGAAAAAGTCACAGGGTGTTAAGTCAGGACTTCTGGGTGGCCATTGGGTCAGTGACATGTTGTAATCCGCGGCTCGTCCAATCCATCGGTGAGGAAGATGTTGATCCACTGACTAATCACGTGACATGCGCGCTATCGCCTACGTCACTTCTCTTAGTAACGGGACACAAACTTTATGAGTAGATCTACCTAACGGTTTGTAGTTGTGGTCCGTGACTTCAACTGTTACTGTTTTACAGCATCTGGAAACTGTATACTTCTTTATGAATCACCCTGTATTTACAACCCATTGGAGAGTGATTGTATTACAACATGCGGCTAAAATTGTCGAATAGCTTCAATCTGTAGGATATCCAGTGTTAACCCTTTAACGACCGTGACCCAGAAATCTTGTATCACTCTAAACAGAATAACGCCCGAAACTGTCTGTTTGTTCACTTCGTTGTTTAGTAACAATATAGTGACTCAGGGTGACTCCAGCTGATCCCTAATAGGTCGTGAAAATTTGAAGAACAGGTATGGGTAGGAAATATGACACATTATAGATAGACGTTTCGGGCGGCTATGGTCGTTTCAATGTACGGGCGTTTTAGACGTTATGATCGTTAAAGGGTTAAAAATGGAACTTGGCATTTATTTAGGCAAATCTAAATACAGTATATCTTAAAGGAAAATGTAAGTTTTTTGCGTTAAATATTTGTTTCTTTGTTTTTGTGGGTGTTCGGAGTTTTTCATAAGAACATTACTGGCTGCTGAAATACGCCGCTCCGTTACCTGCGCCCTCTCGCAGCGGCGTGGCCTGCTGGGTTCGTTGTTACGCCACTGGGCACATGTGAAATGTGTCCGCATCTGAACTATGTTTCGTCACAATAATGATATGAATAAAACTCAGTTATTGATAAAAGGAGATATAAAATAAAAACTAATTTTCATTATTGTTGTTGCAATGTATTTATAAAACAAAGTAACGGAAAATAATTACTTGCGTTACTTAAAAAACCTACGGGTATTAATCGAAAGCGGTACGATCAGATGCTTGAAATTTGATTGAACCACTGTAGTTTTTAATAACTACAGAAAGAGACAGGTGGCAGCACGTCAGTTCTACAACTTGGGGAAGTACATCGTTTGAGTTAAAAAAATTAAGTGACATTTCTCATGCTGTAAGAGTTGCTATGTTTTTTGTCATCTTGGTTAAAACTATTTTTAGTAGTGCATAATAACTGCTTCTGACCAGAGAAAGAGGTGAAGTGTTACAAACGAGCGTTCATGAAAAAAATGCATCTGTTTCTTACAGAGCCCATTTAAGAGGGGGTGATAGCCCGGGCCCCTCATTTTCAAGGGGCCCCAGAATTACAGAGGCTTCTTTGAAAAATTTACAGAGTTCTACAGTTTCCTTTTTTGTTCTTTTGCAGAGTGCATAAGAAATCGCGTTGTGAAAAAAAAATTGTATAAAAAAAATATTTGAAAAAAAATTCCTTCTGCTTTTTTTAGGAGTCCACAAAAAGTGCAGTTGCCACCAGTCTATCCTCAAATCTTTCGAAAGCATTCCTGATGATTTTTGTTAGTGCAGTAAACTTAGTGTAGTTTAGTGGTGTCACCAGGACAAAATTAAGAGAAAGCTGAAAATTGACATACAAGTAAAACCCATCATCCTGAGAAACATATCAAAAGTCACCAACTTTTTCGCCACTGCTTTCGTCGCCATCTTGAAAAATATTCGCCGTTAGCACATTGTACAAAAAAATGCATAACTCGGTTTCCAATGAAGGTGGAAACAAAATGTTTGCACGAAAATAAAGATGATTAGTTGTACAATAAGTGAACAAATTGTTTGATATGCATTGATATTGATATAATTAGAATATAACTGCATTGGCAGCCATCGGTAAAGCACGTGGTCTTCAGTGCTCCGTGGTTTTTGGATGTTTACTGTGTAAATATTGTCTTTTACTATTTAAATTGTGTGTTATTCAATTCGCCACATCATTGTCTTTAAAAGGATGCCCGATGTTCTTCTCTACGTCCAATAGTTCGCATATAATATGTAAGTTCAGTTTCCCATGTTGGACTAGGCCTAGCGATGCCGGCGGGTTGTTATTGGCTACTTGACGCTTATTAGCTATTTGTTTTCTCTGTATTATTGTTTCTCTTTGTATTTGCTTCATGTTAATGAATAATGTGTCACATTCCAACTAATTGCATTATGAATTTACTTACTTACAGCTAATTCTGATACAAATATAAACCTATTAATTCTTGCTGTTCTCACTCTTAAACACTTTAATCGTTTCAGACGATGGAGTGTAAACACTGCGGGGAAAGCTTGAAAAGTGGCGAGGTCGTGACAGTAAGAAAGGGGTTTGCAGACCATTATTGATGCCAGCAGGCAACGTGGCGAAAACAATCATGTAGAAATCGAAGATGCGGGGGACAACTGAACTGCAGGTTCAGTTGCCCTCGCATCTTCGATTTCTGACAAGCGTAGAAGAAGCAAGACGCTATGAAACCAGTCGCATATTGGCACTTCCATTCATCAATCTGGAACCGGGAAATTTGACAACCATAAATTCCTCACTAGACATTGCAACTGAACAGAGTTGGGCAAAATCGTAATTGAATTAATCGGTAATGCATTACAGCGTAATGGTAATGGGAACAAGAACTTAGCGTTACCATTACATGGTAATGGCGAACTGGTCATTAGAATTACATGGTAATTGTATTGACATGTAGTGGTTACCCATTATAATCGTTATCGTTAATGGTTAACTATATGTTGGTAAGTAACCAATAACTTATGGGTAACAATACCACGTGAATAAACCAGCAACCAGTACACCCTTACTCATTGTGTAAGTTATTTTACAGTTGTTCCACCCCTCGGACCTTAAATGCGTGTATGTAGGTATTGGAGATAGTACGTGTATGACATGAATAGTTGCCCCGTCTTCGCCGCAAGTAAAGTGATTTGAACAAAACAATACGTATGAAGTAAGTACGAATGGGATGCTTATTTCGGTTAGAGATACTCATTTCGTCCATCTCCAGTACAGTATTCTCGTCCATTACATACGTTTCACTGTCCAAAATAATTACCCCACTATAATTTCCCCGCTGTGAGTGTAGTGCTAATTATATGTGCTTGTGTAGCCACAAGCACATATTAGCACTACACTCACAGTTCAGCAACTCAAGGTGCACTGCCGAATATTACAGAAATTTGCGAACTCTTGACATTTTTGCCGTACTTCTCAAGCGTTGTTGTCCTATTACTAGTCCGATACGAACACTGAACTAGCGAGCGACTGATTCCTTTATACAGGACTTGAACCTTCTGGAATATTCTTGATTTACATAAAGCTCTCCAACTTTCCAGTGCGCGATCATCTGGAACATTCTCGAAACATCTAACATATTCTTGCCGCTTCTGGAACATTCTACACGACATTTCGGTCTCTGTATGCTATGTTACATGGCCGACCTTTCTAGACATAGCCTTTGGCACACGTACATTTCTATAAACTATTAGTATGTAATTATTATTTTAAATTATGTAATTTCATTACCAAGTAATTCCATTGCATTTGAATAGCATTATTAAATAATTGAATTATATCCTCTTTATTGTAATGCATTACAGATTAATTCCATTACCTTTTGCAAACCATACTTGGGATTACCTTGTAATGCATTACCTGTTACTGCATTACCTGGTAATTCATTACATGTTAATTGTAATCTGTACTTCCAATACTTTGTGAGGCATTCCTGGCCAACTCTGCAACTGAACTGTGTAGGAAAAACAGAATTCCGTATGTAAAGTTTGATTAGCCATATTGTCATATTGTTCGGAGTCAATGTAGAGCGATATCATTGCTTCTAAATATTCGAGTGGAAAATAATCTTTCTTTCCTCCGATACCATTTATAACGAAGACTATTCTAGGTAAGGTTTCTTTTTCATGCAATGCATAGTTTTTTCACTAAGGGGTGTAAAGTTAGATTGCGATCTTCCCAATACCTCAGCTTCTAAAAGCCCAATGTGAAAAAATTTCTTTTTGCATCGGATAGAGCTCCTGGTGCAAAATATTCGGCATATAATTTCGAATTTTTTGTAAAGAGTGGTTTGGCCGCTACGGGTGTAAGTGTGTTTTCTTCCTAAGACATTTGCAGCAACATTTGCGTTTCTGAAAACTCGATTTAAAAATACTTTTGAGGTCAGATTACAAAAACAATTCTGAGAATACCTTCAGTTTAAATTAGTAGATAGTTTTTCCGTCTGGGGCGTAGATGTTCATCATATTTTTGCTGATATCTCTTGTTCTTACCTTTCGATTTGAAAAACCCTTTCTTTGACGGAGAGCATTTCTGGTGCTAAATAGTTTGCATAAAACTAGAAATGTTTCTTACGCATAAGCGTGCCACTAGAGGGCGTAAGGTCACGTTTCCGTTTGCAGCACATTAGCAACAATATCAGCGGGTTCTCAAAACGTAATTCAATAAACCCTTTTTCGCTTCAATATTACTAATTGCCAAAACGCTTTGTGTGCATCAAATGCCAAAATCAGTGCACGATTTTTCCGCTAGGGCCACAAATTTCTAATCTGTTTTTGCCGATATTTCTGCTTCTAAAAGACCGCCTAAAAAATTCTTCGAATGCCGTATAGCATTTTTTCACTTTGTACGACACTTTTCCCGTGATCGTGGATTTTGTATTTCACACTTCTGGTGCTACTAGTTTGTATTTCAGTTTGATGCTTTATTTCGGCTTCTAAATAGCCTGTTGACAATTTTCCTTTTTGGTTCGTATGCCATTCTCTACAGTAAAAATGGGGAGCGTTGCCTTTTTAAAATAACACACAGGTTTCCTGCTAGTGAGAAGAAATATCGAAACCTTTTTCTCGCTAACTCTGCTTCCGGGAGACGTATTTGGAAAATCATTTTTTCCTTAGCATAGTATTTGCAATGAAGATTACTTCTCGCATAATTTTTACTTTTCATTATTCAAAATTCATCAATCAGGGAGTATAAACTTGTTTAATGTTTCCTTGAATATCTGTTTCTTTAACTGTTCGATTTGAATATAGTTTTGCCACTGATTTCTTGGCCTACCAGAAAAGTTTTCTGCACAACTAGTTAATTTTCGTAACAGAATTTCAGTCGCTAGTGGGAGAATGTTTCCATTTTCTTTTCTTTTTTTCCTATAGATGTCCTATCGATTGCAGAAAAATGCGACTGATTTTTTTTATGTGTTTATGTATTTATTTATTTATTTATTTTCGTAATGGGTTCCGTTGACTAAGAATATCTTTGAAATATTTTATTCGTGTCGCAGAGGATTCAAATGACGTGATCATTAAAACCGAAATTTCAGTGTTTTCGTTCTTGTTTGCTGCAGGTAACATCGATGAGTCACTACATTATGACCATCCCCAAGATTAGAGAAATGAGCGCTACTGGAGACCAAACGGTGGCGCAGGTGGAGTTCACAGCGCAGTATATATACAATCCGAGGTACGGCTGTCTGTTAGTAGAGTGTTCGGGGTCAGAATGGGGAAAGCTGCCGATTTATCGAAGTTCGATAAAGGACAAATTGTGACGGCGCGGTGCCTCGGAACTACGACCTCCGAAACGGCGTGGCTTGTGGGTTGTTCGCGCGCCGCTGTAGCGAGTACGTATCAAAAGTGGTGCACAGATGACCAAATGACGAATTGTTGTCCAGCCGTGTGTTGTCCGCAGCTCATTGATGCCAGCGGGGAGCGGAGACTGTCGCGCATTGTTAACAGCGACCGCAGGGCCACAGTGCGACAAATCCCCCGTAGCTACTACAGTGGTGATCAGGGCAATGTGCCACAATACACTGTTCATGGCAGTCTTCTGCACACGGGCGTGCGCAGCCGAAAACCCACGCTGGTCACCATGCTCACTGCTCGTCATCGCCAACAACACATGAAATGGGCTCAAGATCATCGAGATTGGATCGTGGGTGATTGGTAGAAAGTGACCTGGTCTGACGAATCAAGATTCCTATTGCATCACGTAGACGACCGAGCGCGGATACGCCGATTACCAACTGAGGCTATGACCCCTGGATGCACTGTTGGGCGGAAACAGGCCGGCGGCGGGGCGGCAGTGTTATGTTGCGGGATATGTTTTTTGGGACACTTTAGTCCCCAATATACCAATAGCACAATCCCTGACAGCTGTCAGATATATCTGAACATCGTTGCGAACCAAGTTCTCCCATTCATGGCAACTGGGTTTTATGCTTCTGATGGTTATTACCATGAGAATAATGCGCCATGCCACACAATCAGAATCGTCAAGGAGTGGCTCCAAGAACATTTTTTTGATTTCCAGTTAATGCCGTGGCCTCCAAATTCACCTGACATGAACCCAATGGAACATTTGTGGTTCGACTCGGAAAAAGCGGGTTCGCGCTAAATCACCACCACCCCGGAATATACGGGAACTGGTAGACCTGCTGTTTACATTAGGGAACCAAATACCCCAGGATACCTATCGCCACCTCATCGAATCCATACCTCGCCGAGTAGCCGCTGTTTTGCGAGGTAAATAGCATTCTACGGCTTATTATGTAAGTGATTATAATGTAATGGCTCATTGGTCATCGGTGTAATATCTGAAGAAATATTCGATCAGTAAGGTGTAGAATATTTAAGTAAGGTGTAGAATATTTAAGTAAGGTGTAGAATATTTGAAAAGATTAGAAATTTCCGGAATGCATAAAACTTTCTGCATGGGTCTGCGCCTGTAGGACACAAATAAGTGGTTTTTAAATCATACTTTTGGAAGTGAAAAGGTAATGATAAATATAAGCATAAAAAAAAAACACAAACTTTTACCACCCGATTGCTTAAACTCTGTTCCCGCAATGCAAGGATGCACCCTGAAAATTTTGTGCATTCTTTCGGTTATCGAATATAACATTTTCTTTTAGAATCTGAATTATACTACTGTAGATGAATTAAAACTAACACACGGTCGAGACATTATGATGACCTCCAGCTAATATCCAGAGTTACCGCCGTGTGCAGCGCGGACAGCAGCTAGACGGGCTGGGAGTGACTCAATAATGTGCTGGAAGGTGTTCACAGGTATGTGTAGCCATTCTGACTGCAGTGCATCTGACCAGTGATGTATCCAGGAAATACGAATTTCAGAAAAAGATTTTTACGCTCCTCCTTAATGGGCAGCCTTTCCTGCTTAACGAAGCACTTATCTTCCATAATTGTAACACTCAAAGAAAACTAAGTCATGTTTACTTTAGATATAGTCGAGGCATTTGAATAGTACTGCTCTACTAAGGTTCGAATTCGGAGTTAGATATAAACATTAGGTTTATCCTAACGCTCTGGTTGGTGTTCTGTTATTCGGGAGGAGCGGGTCTTTGCAATTCTAAATACAAATAAGGCTTAGTAAATTGCCAAAAGAAACAAACAGAAAACTATCTTGTAACAAACGTTACACTGAAGTGCCAAAATATTATGATCACCTGCCTAATATGTTGTTGCTCATCTACGTGCCATCAAAATAGCTCTTGCCGGGCGAGCCATAGACGATACAAGATTTCTAAAGATGTTTTGTGGCATCTGATACAAACACCTTACCAGCTGATTCTTTAACTCTTGACAGTTACGTGGTTGAAACGCCGCCGATCAGATTTTCTGTTCCAACACAAACCATAGATGTTCAATTGGATTGATGTCTGGGGGAATTTGGCAGTGAGAGCAAAACCAGAAAATTTTTTCTCAGGTTTATGGAACCATTCTCGAAATGTATGGGCAGTGTGGCATGGCGCATTATCTTTCTGAAAGAAGGCACTACCGGAGGAGTACCCTTGCCACCAAATTCTGTATCTGGTCTGCAATTATGTTTGGGTAGGTGTCATACTTTCCTGCACATGAATAACTGGACCGAGGCTTTCCCAGTATAACATTACCGAAAGCAGTACACCTTCTCGCCGGCGTGTTTTTCTTCCCAGGCGCATTCTGGTACCAACATTTCGCCATGGATACGACTCACACGCACCTGGCCGTCCACATGATGCAACTGGAAACGAGATTCATCTGAGCAGACGATCATTGTCCAATCATTCAAAGTCCACTTTTGAAGCTCGCGCGCGCATTGTAGGCGCTTTCGAGGGTAAACTGGGATTGGCATAGGAACTCGCAGCTGCTTGTGGCTACGCAGCCACATTTTCAACAGGGTTCATGGTACAGTTCGCCTTCGTTTGGCACCTGCACATGTTACATTCTACTCATTAAAGTTTTTCAAGCAGGACTAAAATTGTTGGTTATCAGCGCTGGAAATTCCTAGCGTGTGTCGAGTGCTACTTTGAAAGGTAATCTTATATGGTACATCTGCACATGGCGTGCATTTTAAACTGAACCTTTCTTTTCATTGTAATAAAGACGTCAAAGTCTGGTAGACACTACTTTCTGTACTCATTACATATTTTATTTTTCCCTAGGACAGTGTTCCGCAACCGGTGTGCCCCTACAAGGGGAAAGGATATGACGCGTAATTTTACCTATTATCCTATTCTAAGAAATTAACTGTCGAGTTTTATTTTATAATTTTATCCCAGTTACTCTGTTTCATATGCTTGTATTTCATTCTCTACCGCAGCACTGATTACATAAGGTGATGCTTGTTTGTTCTTTATTACATTCCGCGAATTTTTATGTCTTCTAAGAAATTAAATGTAAATTATTTACTCACAGAGGGGTATATTTGTGTCTCCCGCCTATACCGCTGCGCTATTCAACTTCTTTGTTACACTTGCAGCGTGTTCTGTGTACTTTCTTCCCTCTAAACCGCTGCGCTATGCGGCTTCTTTGTTACACTTGCCGCATGTTCTGTGTACGCTTTTCTCTAAAAGTGCGGGGATCAGCAAAACTTTCCCTGTCTCTCCTGTGTACATTTTTCCCTCTATACCACTGCACTATGCGGCTTCTTTGTTACACTTGCCGCATGTTCTGTGTACGCTTTTCTCTAAAAGTGCGGGGATCAGCAAAACTTTCCCTGTCTCTCCTGTGTACATTTTTCCCTCTATACCACTGCACTATGCGGCTTCTTTGTTACACTTACCGCATGTTCTGTGTACGCTTTTCTCTAAAAGTGCGGGGATTACCAAACTTTCCCAGTCTCACCTGTGTACTTTCTTGCCTCTATACCGCTGCGCTATGCGCTTCTTTGTTACACTTACCGCATGTTATATGTACGCTTTTCTCTAAAAGTGCGGGGATTAGCAAAACTTTCCCTGTCTCACCTGTGTACTTTCTTGCCTCTATACCACTGCGCCATGCGGCTTCTTTGTTACACTTACCGCATGTTCTATGTACGCTTTTCTCTAAAAGTGCGGGGAATAGCAAAACTTTCCCTGTCTCACCTGTGTACTTTCTTGCCTCTATACCGCTGCGCCATGCGGCTTCTTTGTTACACTTACCGCATGTTCTATGTACGCTCTTCTCTAAAAGTGCGGGGATTAGCTAAACTTTCCCTGTCTCACCTGTGTACTTTCTTGCCTCTATACCGCTGCGCCATGCGGCTTCTTTGTTACACTTACCGCATGTTCTATGTACGCTTTTCTCTAAAAGTGCGGGGATTAGCTAAACTTTCCCTGTCTCACCTGTGTACTTTCTTGCCTCTATACCGCTGCGCCATGCGGCTTCTTTGTTACACTTACCGCATGTTCTATGTACGCTTTTCTCTAAAAGTGCGGGGATTAGCTAAACTTTCCCTGTCTCACCTGTGTACTTTCTTGCCTCTATACCGCTGCGCCATGCGGCTTCTTTGTTACACTTACCGCATGTTCTATGTACGCTTTTCTCTAAAAGTGCGGGGATTAGCTAAACTTTCCCTGTCTCACCTGTGTACTTTCTTGCCTCTATACCGCTGCGCCATGCGGCTTCTTTGTTACACTTACCGCATGTTCTATGTACGCTTTTCTCTAAAAGTGCGGGGATTAGCTAAACTTTCCCTATGTCTCTCCTGTGTACTTTCTTGCCTCTATACCGCTTCGCCATGCGGCTTCTTTGTTACACTTACCGCATGTTCTATGTACGATTTTCTCTAAAAGTGCGGGGATTAGCTAAACTTTCCCTGTCTCACCTGTGTACTTTCTTGCCTCTATACCGCTGCGCCATGCGGCTTCTTTGTTACACTTACCGCATGTTCTATGTACGCTTTTTTCTAAAAGTGCGGGGATTAGCTAAACTTTCCCTGTCTCACCTGTGTACTTTCTTGCCTCTATACCGCTGCGCCATGCGGCTTCTTTGTTACACTTACCGCATGTTCTATGTACGCTTTTCTCTAAAAGTGCGGGGATTAGCTAAACTTTCCCTGTCTCACCTGTGTACTTTCTTGCCTCTATACCGCTGCGCCATGCGGCTTCTTTGTTACACTTACCGCATGTTCTATGTACGCTTTTCTCTAAAAGTGCGGGGATTAGCTAAACTTTCCTATGTCTCTCCTGTGTACTTTCTTGCCTCTATACCGCTTCGCCATGCGGCTTCTTTGTTACACTTACCGCATGTTCTATGTACGATTTTCTCTAAAAGTGCGGTGATTAGCTAAACTTTCCCTGTCTCACCTGTGTACTTTCTTGCCTCTATACCGCTGCGCCATGCGGCTTCTTTGTTACACTTACCGCATGTTCTATGTACGCTTTTCTCTAAAAGTGCGGGGATTAGCTAAACTTTCTATGTCTCTCCTGTGTACTTTCTTGCCTCTATACCGCTTCGCCATGCGGCTTCTTTGTTACACTTACCGCATGTTCTATGTACGATTTTCTCTAAAAGTGCGGTGATTAGCTAAACTTTCCCTGTCTCACCTGTGTACTTTCTTGCCTCTATACCGCTGCGCCATGCGGCTTCTTTGTTACACTTACCGCATGTTCTATGTACGCTTTTTTCTAAAAGTGCGGGGATTAGCTAAACTTTCCCTGTCTCACCTGTGTACTTTCTTGCCTCTATACCGCTGCGCCATGCGGCTTCTTTGTTACACTTACCGCATGTTCTATGTACGCTTTTCTCTAAAAGTGCGGGGATTAGCTAAACTTTCCCTGTCTCACCTGTGTACTTTCTTGCCTCTATACCGCTGCGCCATGCGGCTTCTTTGTTACACTTACCGCATGTTCTATGTACGCTTTTCTCTAAAAGTGCGGGGATTAGCTAAACTTTCCTATGTCTCTCCTGTGTACTTTCTTGCCTCTATACCGCTTCGCCATGCGGCTTCTTTGTTACACTTACCGCATGTTCTATGTACGATTTTCTCTAAAAGTGCGGTGATTAGCTAAACTTTCCCTGTCTCACCTGTGTACTTTCTTGCCTCTATACCGCTGCGCCATGCGGCTTCTTTGTTACACTTACCGCATGTTATATGTACGCTTTTCTCTAAAAGTGCGGGGATTAGCAAAACTTTCCCTGTCTCACCTGTGTACTTTCTTGCCTCTATACCGCTGCGCCATGCGGCTTCTTTGTTACACTTACCGCATGTTCTATGTACGCTTTTCTCTAAAAGTGCGGGGATTAGCTAAACTTTCTATGTCTCTCCTGTGTACTTTCTTGCCTCTATACCGCTGCGCCATGCGGCTTCTTTGTTACACTTACCGCATGTTCTATGTACGCTTTTCTCTAAAAGTGCGGGGATTAGCTAAACTTTCCCTGTCTCACCTGTGTACTTTCTTGCCTCTATACCGCTGCGCCATGCGGCTTCTTTGTTACACTTACCGCATGTTATATGTACGCTTTTCTCTAAAAGTGCGGGGATTAGCAAAACTTTCCCTGTCTCACCTGTGTACTTCCTTGCCTCTATACCGCTGCGCCATGCGGCTTCTTTGTTACACTTACCGCATGTTCTATGTACGCTTTTCTCTAAAAGTGCGGGGATTAGCTGAACTTTCCCTGTCTCACCTGTGTACTTTCTTGCCTCTATACCGCTGCGCCATGCGGCTTCTTTGTTACACTTACCGCATGTTCTATGTACGCTTTTCTCTAAAAGTGCGGGGATTAGCTAAACTTTCCTATGTCTCTCCTGTGTACTTTCTTGCCTCTATACCGCTGCGCCATGCGGCTTCTTTGTTACACTTACCGCATGTTCTGTGTACGCTTTTCTCTAAAAGTGCGGGGATTAGCTAAACTTTCCCTGTCTCTCCTGTGTACTTTCTTGCCTCTATACCGCTGCGCCATGCGGCTTCTTTGTTACACTTACCGCATGTTCTATGTACGCTTTTCTCTAAAAGTGCGGGGATTAGCTAAACTTTCCCTGTCTCACCTGTGTACTTTCTTGCCTCTATACCGCTGCGCCATGCGGCTTCTTTGTTACACTTACCGCATGTTCTATGTACGCTTTTCTCTAAAAGTGCGGGGATTAGCTAAACTTTCCCTGTCTCACCTGTGTACTTTCTTGCCTCTATACCGCTGCGCCATGCGGCTTCTTTGTTACACTTACCGCATGTTCTATGTACGCTTTTCTCTAAAAGTGCGGGGATTAGCTAAACTTTCCCTGTCTCTCCTGTGTACTTTCTTGCCTCTATACCGCTGCGCCATGCGGCTTCTTTGTTACACTTACCGCATGTTCTGTGTACGCTTTTCTCTAAAAGTGCGGGGATTAGCTAAACTTTCCCTGTCTCACCTGTGTACTTTCTTGCCTCTATACCGCTGCGCCATGCGGCTTCTTTGTTACACTTACCGCATGTTCTATGTACGCTTTTCTCTAAAAGTGCGGGGATTAGCTAAACTTTCCCTGTCTCACCTGTGTACTTTCTTGCCTCTATACCGCTGCGCCATGCGGCTTCTTTGTTACACTTACCGCATGTTCTGTGTACGCTTTTCTCTAAAAGTGCGGGGATTAGCTAAACTTTCCCTGTCTCTCCTGTGTACTTTCTTGCCTCTATACCGCTGCGCCATGCGGCTTCTTTGTTACACTTACCGCATGTTCTATGTACGCTTTTCTCTAAAAGTGCGGGGATTAGCTAAACTTTCTATGTCTCTCCTGTGTACTTTCTTGCCTCTATACCGCTGCGCCATGCGGCTTCTTTGTTACACTTACCGCATGTTCTGTGTACGCTTTTCTCTAAAAGTGCGGGGATTAGCTAAACTTTCCCTGTCTCTCCTGTGTACTTTCTTGCCTCTATACCGCTGCGCCATGCGGCTTCTTTGTTACACTTACCGCATGTTCTATGTACGCTTTTCTCTAAAAGTGCGGGGATTAGCAAAACTTTCCCTGTCTCACCTGTGTACTTTCTTGCCTCTATACCGCTGCGCCATGCGGCTTCTTTGTTACACTTACCGCATGTTCTATGTACGCTTTTCTCTAAAAGTGCGGGGATTAGCTAAACTTTCCCTGTCTCACCTGTGTACTTTCTTGCCTCTATACCGCTGCGCCATGCGGCTTCTTTGTTACACTTACCGCATGTTCTATGTACGCTTTTCTCTAAAAGTGCGGGGATTAGCTAAACTTTCCCTGTCTCTCCTGTGTACTTTCTTGCCTCTATACCGCTGCGCCATGCGGCTTCTTTGTTACACTTACCGCATGTTCTATGTACGCTTTTCTCTAAAAGTGCGGGGATTAGCTAAACTTTCCCTGTCTCACCTGTGTACTTTCTTGCCTCTATACCGCTGCGCCATGCGGCTTCTTTGTTACACTTACCGCATGTTCTATGTACGCTTTTCTCTAAAAGTGCGGGGATTAGCTAAACTTTCTATGTCTCTCCTGTGTACTTTCTTGCCTCTATACCGCTGCGCCATGCGGCTTCTTTGTTACACTTACCGCATGTTCTATGTACGCTTTTCTCTAAAAGTGCGGGGATTAGCTAAACTTTCCCTGTCTCACCTGTGTACTTTCTTGCCTCTATACCGCTGCGCCATGCGGCTTCTTTGTTACACTTACCGCATGTTCTATGTACGCTTTTCTCTAAAAGTGCGGGGATTAGCTAAACTTTCCCTGTCTCACCTGTGTACTTTCTTGCCTCTATACCGCTGCGCCATGCGGCTTCTTTGTTACACTTACCGCATGTTCTATGTACGCTTTTCTCTAAAAGTGCGGGGATTAGCAAAACTTTCCCTGTCTCACCTGTGTACTTTCTTGCCTCTATACCGCTGCGCCATGCGGCTTCTTTGTTACACTTACCGCATGTTCTATGTACGCTTTTCTCTAAAAGTGCGGGGATTAGCTAAACTTTCCCTGTCTCACCTGTGTACTTTCTTGCCTCTATACCGCTGCGCCATGCGGCTTCTTTGTTACACTTACCGCATGTTCTATGTACGCTTTTCTCTAAAAGTGCGGGGATTAGCTAAACTTTCCCTGTCTCACCTGTGTACTTTCTTGCCTCTATACCGCTGCGCCATGCGGCTTCTTTGTTACACTTACCGCATGTTCTATGTACGCTTTTCTCTAAAAGTGCGGGGATTAGCTAAACTTTCCCTGTCTCACCTGTGTACTTTCTTGCCTCTATACCGCTGCGCCATGCGGCTTCTTTGTTACACTTACCGCATGTTCTATGTACGCTTTTCTCTAAAAGTGCGGGGATTAGCTAAACTTTCCCTGTCTCACCTGTGTACTTTCTTGCCTCTATACCGCTGCGCCATGCGGCTTCTTTGTTACACTTACCGCATGTTCTATGTACGCTTTTCTCTAAAAGTGCGGGGATTAGCTAAACTTTCCCTGTCTCACCTGTGTACTTTCTTGCCTCTATACCGCTGCGCCATGCGGCTTCTTTGTTACACTTACCGCATGTTCTATGTACGCTTTTCTCTAAAAGTGCGGTGATTAGCTAAACTTTCCCTGTCTCACCTGTGTACTTTCCTGTGCCTCTATACCGCTGCGCCATGCGGCTTCTTTGTTACACTTACCGCATGTTCTATGTACGCTTTTCTCTAAAAGTGCGGGGATTAGCTAAACTTTCCCTGTCTCACCTGTGTACTTTCTTGCCTCTATACCGCTGCGCCATGCGGCTTCTTTGTTACACTTACCGCATGTTCTATGTACGCTTTTCTCTAAAAGTGCGGGGATTAGCAAAACTTTCCCTGTCTCACCTGTGTACTTCCTTGCCTCTATACCGCTGCGCCATGCGGCTTCTTTGTTACACTTACCGCATGTTCTATGTACGCTTTTCTCTAAAAGTGCGGGGATTAGCTAAACTTTCCCTGTCTCACCTGTGTACTTTCTTGCCTCTATACCGCTGCGCCATGCGGCTTCTTTGTTACACTTACCGCATGTTCTATGTACGCTTTTCTCTAAAAGTGCGGGGATTAGCTAAACTTTCCCTGTCTCTCCTGTGTACTTTTGTGCCTCTATACCGCTGCGCCATGCGGCTTCTTTGTTACACTTGCGGCTTCTTTGTTACACTTACCGCATGTTCTATGTACGCTTTCTCTAAAAGTGCGGGGATTAGCTAAACTTTCCCTGTCTCACCTGTGTACTTTCTTGCCTCTATACCGCTGCGCCATGCGGCTTCTTTGTTACACTTACCGCATGTTCTGTGTACGCTTTTCTCTAAAAGTGCGGGGATTAGCTAAACTTTCCCTGTCTCACCTGTGTACTTTCTTGCCTCTATACCGCTGCGCCATGCGGCTTCTTTGTTACACTTACCGCATGTTCTATGTACGCTTTTCTCTAAAAGTGCGGTGATTAGCTAAACTTTCCCTGTCTCACCTGTGTACTTCCTTGCCTCTATACCGCTGCGCCATGCGGCTTCTTTGTTACACTTACCGCATGTTCTATGTACGCTTTTCTCTAAAAGTGCGGGGATTAGCTAAACTTTCCCTGTCTCACCTGTGTACTTTCTTGCCTCTATACCGCTGCGCCATGCGGCTTCTTTGTTACACTTACCGCATGTTCTATGTACGCTTTTCTCTAAAAGTGCGGGGATTAGCAAAACTTTCCCTGTCTCACCTGTGTACTTCCTTGCCTCTATACCGCTGCGCCATGCGGCTTCTTTGTTACACTTACCGCATGTTCTATGTACGCTTTTCTCTAAAAGTGCGGGGATTAGCTGAACTTTCCCTGTCTCACCTGTGTACTTTCTTGCCTCTATACCGCTGCGCCATGCGGCTTCTTTGTTACACTTACCGCATGTTCTGTGTACGCTTTTCTCTAAAAGTGCGGGGATTAGCAAAACTTTCCCTGTCTCACCTGTGTACTTTCTTGCCTCTATACCGCTGCGTCATGCGGCTTCTTTGTTACACTTACCGCATGTTCTGTGTACGCTTTTCTCTAAAAGTGCGGGGATTAGCAAAACTTTCCCTGTCTCTCCTGTGTCGATGCACCTACCCATTGTTTGACTTTATTTTAAATAATATAAATGTGTCCCTTAGTTTATATTTTTTTAATTTTAAATAGTATTATATTATTTTAAATGAAGTCAAATAAGTAAGACTTTATTTTAAGTAATATATATGTGTCCCTTCTTCCCATTGAAGAGTATAGGTCCCGCGTCTCACAATTATTTCAGTTCTATCACGGCTGTGCTCTGAAGTAGACCGAAAATTTGGATTTCTAGTAGTCTTGGTATTTTCTATTATTATTAAACTATTTTATTTTTTCAAGATGGACAAGCTCCTTAAGGGTACGGAGTTTTCTGTACACGAGTGCAAGTAGTGAAAACATTGAGCCAGAAAAAAAGAAACAAAATTAGTGCACCGGCAGTATATTCATAATTATACATCTCACGGGATTTTTTGTTTTTTTTTATTGGTGATAAAATATGCCCAATCCTCGAGTGTATCCTTCGTGTTAAAAAACTCAGTAATGCTGATATGGTTCCTAGTAAATTGAAACGACATTTGTCAACAAAACATTTTTCTATGTCAAGCAAAGATATCAATTATTTTTTTCGGCTGTTGGAACAAAACAAAAAACAAGAAACGTTCAGGACTGCGATAATACGTATTTCGGAAAAAGTACAGCAAGCTAGCTATAAGGTAGCCGAACTTGTCGTAGAGACCAAAAAACCACACACAACAGCTGAAACGTTGTTAATGCCTGCTTGTGAAAATAGAGATGGTGAAAATAATCCTGGGTTCAGAAGCTGCTAGTGAAATTTCAAAAAATCCTCTCTCTGCTGACACAATCAGTCGCCGAGTTAGTGACATGTCCAGTGACATTGAAGACATTATGAAGGAGAAAATCAACAGCAGTCAGTAATTCTCACTTCAGATCGACGAGTCCACCGATATTAGCGGTCACGCACAACTTCTTGCCTACACTCTGTACATCGATAGAGATGTAATTGCAACTAATTTCTTTTTGCAAAGAACTTCCCGAGCAAGTCCCCATGAAGAAATAGTTCGTGTGACTAATGAATATGTGTTCCATAATGTATTAAAATGGAAGGACTGCGTTAGCGTTTGTACAGACGGAGCAGCTTCTATGTACTTCTATGACAGGCCGAGTGAAAGGATTTGTAGCTAAAGTACGCGAAGTAAATCCTAACATACGATGCGATCATTGTCTCATTCACCGCGAAGCCACTGTTGCTAAGTCTTTGCCATCTTTTCTGAAAGTTGTGCTGGACGAAATAGTAAAAGTCGCGAACCTCATCAAATCGTGGCCCCTAAATTCGCGGCTTTTTTTTTTCGTTTTGTGCCAGGAAATGGAATCAGAACACACTACCGTCCTGCTATATACAGAAGTACGGTGGTTATCACGAGGAAAAGTGTTGACGCAAATATTTGAACTTAAAGAGGAAGTACATGCATTTTTGACTGTTGAGGGGCATGAGTACCAGGATTTATTTGCAGATGATAAATAAGTATCTAAGTATGTTTCCCATATTTTCTCACACCTGGATGAGCTGTAAGGTAGGAACGAAAATATTCTGCTAGTATGGATAAGATTCAAGGATTTATGAATAAGCTGAATTTGTGGATACAGATAACTGAAAATGGGTCGTTTGTGATGTTCCCAACCGTATGGCCACTTGCTGATGGTAGAAAAGTGGTGACTGACTTAATTAAAGGACATTTAGAAATCTTGCAGCAGAAGTTCGATAATTATTTTGGAGAGAGTGTTCAAGATTTCGACTGGGTTCGTGAATAAAAAAATTCGTGTTTGTGAATAAACAGAATAATAAGGATCCTTATTATTCTGCGCAAATGAATTGATTTAAGAAGGATCCTTATTATTCTCTACGCAAAGTCTGCCATGAAAAATGTTCACTACGTAGATAAATTAAAGTTATATTTTTATCATTTTGTGAGAAATTTTATGTAAACATCACAATGCAACCTAAACCCCCTTCTACCCGGAAAGAAAATCGTAGATTTTAGCACTTTTTACTTTCTCTCTCTCTCTCTCTCTGTCTCTCAGAACTTTCAATCCATTTTACAGTGTTTTACTTAATCTCACAGCGATTTGAGATCATCATTTTTCTTATGGTAGCTTTCGTGTGTTTTTTTCATTTTTCACGTAACTACTTTATTAAACTGTGATATTCATCTATGAAAATTTCCTCAGGAGCCCGCAAAAGTTCGATCCGGTCCTGTGCTTACGGAACTGTCGTATTTATTTCCTCACAAAATTATGCTGATACTTAATTGGATCATTTTACAGCTATTCACTGCCAGACACTCAATCTAGTTGAACTGTTTGCTAGATAGATAGCTTCACCTTCATGAGGAAGCAAAACTTTCCCAACGCTAAAAAATGTTCCGGTGTAGGGAGACAATGTACATTGTTCGAGGCCCTTTTAAGTCTCTTGAATTATTTGTCGATGAGCTTGTTGTATCTTTTTACCACCGTGATCCAGTGCACGTTACAGAATTAATGTAATTTAGCATTATTTTTATTTTCCGGCCTAGTACGAGGTCCGGCATTTGTGAATATTGCATGATAAATTCCTCCGATTCTTTCTCATTGTCTTAATAAATCACTTGACTCTGTAATGCACTTTTGTCAATAAAGAATGTTCCAACTCCAATTCTACAATGGAGCGTGACAGAAAACTGACGTGCTGCCATCTATCGACCGAGTACGGAAATACAAATAATCATAGGAAATAATTATAGGGTAAAAAAAATTTTGAAATTCACGATCCGCTTTCCCGATTCCTTTTATGAATTAACGAAACACATTTCTGATACAACCTTTTTCCTCGAAATGACAAAAAAGAAACCTGAATTTTACGGATTTTTTGTTTTTCGTACGACAGGAAAATTCTGAATTTTTAGAAATCTTTCCGCCATTCCTTCGGATATTAACGGAAGAAATCCCCTCTCAATTTTTCCATATAAAACATAACGAAATATTTCCGGTAATAAGAACGATTGACGGGAATACTTGAAGTTTGATTAACTCTTAAATTTCGATCATCTGTCGAATGATCTGATTTTAAAGTTCAGTTGTGGATCGCATATCGCATGAATTTTGGTTATTGCGGCACAGCATATTTCTTCTCCTGTTCTCCATTTTGTGCACCTGTTTATTATATATTATGTTACATTAGAAACCTGGTACTTAAACTATTGTACAAGTGATTGTACGATGTCTATGTATCAGTCTGTGGAGTCTTTAAGACAAGAGTTATTTTAGCTATCAATAGCAAATTTTACATTCAGAAGTTTTGTGAAAGAATAATCTTGCTACAAAACAGTGCATTTCACCTTTTCTCGAAGGTAATTGAAAGTAATTGTCAGTTTAAAACGATCTTGAGTTTGAAGACATTCTGTTGCTTTAGAAAATAATGATGAAAAAAGTACTTCATTTGTAATAAGCCCTCCAACACAAAAAATAAAATCACTCGTACTACACACTTATTCAAAACAAGAAAGATGGCACCAATAATATATTTCGCACGAAAACTGTAGAATTATGACACCAATAATATACACATGCTGTCGAAACGTACGATTAATTCAAACCGTGTCTCCAACTGCAAATTAAAATACATTTATTTACAATTAAAAACACATAAAGAAATGTGTTTTTAGTTGTAAATTAATGTATTTTAATTTGCAACTGGAGACACGGTTTGAATTAATCGTACGTTTCGACAGCATGTGTATAGTAATTCTAAAGAAAGATGACATCGAATTTTCGGTTGCAATGAGCACGTCTTTTGTATTTTATTTTTTTTTCATTGGAGGTTTAACGACCACCGTGAGCAACTCAAATGGGCTATAAGCAGTCGCCCGTCCCTAATTTAGGGTCACTGGTTCGAGGGAAGGGAGAGAGCCAGTGTTGTAAGACAAACACAACACCCATGCCTCACCGGGATTCGAACCCAGACCCCGTTCGGACGAATGATCAGAGGCCATCGCTTAGACCACTGCGCCACCGGGGCGGCCTTTTTGTATTCGCTTTGACACGAATTAAATTAATCAAAGTCCATCATAGTCAATTGAACCTGTTAAAAAAATTCACACAGACAAATTTGGAAGATGTGAATCCGTTTATTGGTGTAAATGGGAGGTGGATCTTAAGTCCGGTAATATCCGAAAACTTGAAAGTTTCGTCGTTCTGAAGCGTAAATCGCAGCCGCGTCTCCCGGATAGCGCCCGAGTATGCTAACCACTACACCACGCGGAAAAACCAAGTTTGAAGTTTCCTATCAAAGTCAATGGAACCAGTTGGGAAAACATCTTTTTTTTTTTTTTTTTTTTTGATTGGAGGTTTAACGACCACCGTGAGCAACTCAATGGGCTATAAGCAGTCGCCCGTCCCTAATTTAGGGTCACTGGTTCCAGGGAAGGGAGAGAGCCAGTGCCGTAAGACAAACACAACATCCATGTCTCACCGGGATTCGAACCCGGACCCCTGACGGACGAATGATCAGAGGCCAACGCCTGACCACTGCGCCACCGGGGCGGCTGGGAAAACAATCAACCGGTCTCTATAATCGATAAAACATCCAGAAATAGAAGCATCTATTTAGCTCCAGCAGCGACTGAAAAGCATGTTACGAAGACTTACAAATGGCGCACAAAATGTTTCTCATAACACAAGAAAGGTATCAAAGACAAAGAGAATTTCAGATCGTACAGGTAAAAGAAGAAACATAGGAGGAAACAAGTCTCAATAGAACGGGTTAAGAAATCAATCAACCGGTTTCTACAATCGATAGACATCCAGAAATAGAAATATCTACCTGGTTCTACCAGCGGATCAAAAGCATGTAACAAAATTAACAAACGGCGCATAAAAAGTTTCTCATAGCGCAACGAAGGTATCAGGAAGAGATTTTCAAATCGTACTGTTAAAAGAAGAAATATGGAATGAAACATGATATAAGTCTACGTCTGCTAGCCGAAGAATTTCGATAATGGAAAAGTTAAAAATGGGCAAAAAATATTTTTAACTATGTTAAGGAAAAAGAACTCAAATACGTCTCTCGTAAGCAGAGATAGCGAGAAAAAAGATTTCGACCTTTACGCACCTCGCGGGAAATCTTTGCATTATTTAAAAAGAGTAATGCTCTATATCTCTACTGCAGCGAATGGCACACAGTAAAGAACTTTCTGAATGGCGTTTTTAGAAGCGGCGATACAGCTGCAAACTGAAGTACACAATCACCACCTGCCGGCAGAACTGTGATCTACAAAATTCCTCATATACTAGCCTAGAGTTTTCTACAAGGTAAATGACATCCGGTGTTAAATTAATTTTTAAATTGCACATGTAGAAGTAGATATATTGAGAAAAACAGATTAAACATTTGCGCACCTAGCGTCGAAATTGTGCACTGTTTTGGAAAGAAAATACACACACAGAGTTTGCATAGTTTGTTACAACTGACTGAAAAAGAAGAATTTCAACCAGATTTTTAGTCCCGCAGATATATCTGTAAACGGAAACGTGAACTTACGCTCTCTGGTGGCAGCCATGTGCGTTAAAAAATATTTGAAATTATATGAAAAAAGTTTTGCACCGGAAACGCTCTGCAACAAAGAAAGAATTTTTCAAATGGTACTCTTACAAGCAGAGATATCTATAAAAATAAGACATATATCAACGATCACTGGTTTGAAAACTATGCACTATTTTATGCAGGAAATACTATAAAAAGTCTTTCTGAAGTAAGCGGTATCGGTTCACCAAGGAATTTTTTCAATCGAGTTTTTAGTAGCTCAGATTTTGTTACAAATACATTAGAAACAGAAATAAACGCTTCGTCTCTGTTGGCCGAACCATTTTTTTCCAAAAATTAGAAATTATATGCAAAAGTTTTCTAATCAAGAGCTGTATCCGCTGCAGAAAGACTTTTTCAAATCGGGGTTTTAGAAGCAGAGATATTGATGGAAATTAAGATTCCTTTTAATCCCCTTGCAGAAAATCTATGCTTAACTGGAAGAAGCGACTGCACACAAAATAGTATTTGACATACAGTGGAATCGAAAGGTAAAAAAAAAATCAATCGGATGTTTAGAAGCAACTATATGGAATAAATGTATTTTAATATGCATTCACACCATCTACGGCGAAATTGTTCATCGTAAAAAGAACAAAATAGAGGATTATCTTTCGTGCATTTGAAGCTTCCCATGCAAAAGGAATTTTTTAATCCGACTAATAGTTGCAGAGATACGGTGTCCACAGATGGACGGACGGACAAACAGGTAACATAAGCTCGATCTTTTTTTACGAAAGACGTGCTAAAATTCCATCAGAAAATAAGATGACTAAATAACCCGTTTTAACGAAAAAAAAAAAAAAAAAAAAACATCATCTCGAAGTTAGTCTTTCTTTGAGCGTGAGTGGGACTTCCTGAGTCTTTCTGGCTACGTGGTTAAGGCGCGCGGTTTCTGTTGAGTCAACCCAAACGACCTCGGTTCGAGTCATAGGGCCTGAAAGAATTATCTGGTGTAATGACTGTAAGAATTGAGCGACATCGCTTTTGAGAAATTTCTGTATAAATACGAAAAAACTTGAAACCAACCTTTCAGAAATAAACGGAATTACTGACTACGGAAAATCTGTGAAAATAGGAAAGTTAAAAAAAAAAACAAAAAAAAACGGGAACTTTTAAAAATGGAAATTTCGTTCAAAGATGGAAACATACCAGCAACTTCGCTCTACATTATTTCCAGAAATTTTGCGTGAATTCACACCATATATTTTAGCACGTCTTTTGTAAAAAAGATCGTGCTAATGTTACCTGTTTGTCCGTCCGTCTGTAGACGTCATATCTCTGCAACTATTAGTCAGACTTGAAAAATTATTTTTCCGTTGGGAAGCTTGAAATACGAGAATAATTATCTTCGCATTCTGTTTTTCTTTACGAGGCACAATTTAACCGCTAGAGGGCGTATATGCAGATGACATAGAATTTGAATACATTTTATTCACTATATTTACTTCTAAATATCCGATCGAAAAAATTAGTTTACCTTTCGATTCCATTTATATCGAATACTATATTATTTACAGTCACTTTTTCAAGTTACGCATAGATTTTCAGCTGGAGGGTGTAAAAGTAAATTGCGTTTTTCTCGAGATCTCTGCTTCTAAAACTCTGATTTAAAAAAAAATTCTTGCCCCGGATGCAGCTTCTAATGATAAATGTTTTCCATAAAATTTCAAATTTATGGTGAAGAATGGTTTGGCCACCGGTCGTAAGGATTAATTCCTGCTTCTGATGTACAGTATATGCCGCAAAATCTGAGCTTCTGAAAGCTCGACTGAAAAAATTCTTTCTTAGACCGATACGGCTCATTTCGAGAAACCTTATTGAAATATTTTCTTCTTTAAAATAATTCTTGGTTTATCCGCCAGGGGGCATAGGCGTATATTTTATTTTTCTCAGTATCTTTGCCTCTAAGAGTCCGATTTGAAAAATTCCTACTTCGTTCGAGAGCGTTTCCGGTGCAAAATGTTTCTCATATAACTTCAAAATTTTCAAGTAAGGCATAGACACACCGCTAGTGTGCATAATTGTAAACTGCGTTTTCCCCGATATCTCTGCTTCTAAAACTAGGATTTGAAAAATTCTTCCTGTATCGGATACAGCTCCAGCTGCGAAAAGTTTTCCACATAATTTCTAATTTTGAATAAAGAATAGTTTGGCCACCAGGGTGCGTAAGTGCTGATTTCTGCTTCTGATATATTTGCAACAAAATCTGAGCTCATTTGTTCTGCAGCTTATTTACATAGATTGGCACAAGTGTACTTTGTTTTTGTGTTTAACGACCACCGTGAATAAATTCGTCGGATGTGCTACGTTGAGCTCCTTTCCTGCATTTGATGCTATTTATTGACGGCCTTTCTATGTTTACCATCTTTACTTTGTGTTTGAGTTCCACAAAAATATGAAAAGCATATCTCCCTCCTGATTCCAGGACGTAGTAAGTCCTTCTGACTTTCATACGAACGTTTTACATTCGTCCTTTTCGTTTGTTTATGTTCCGGATTCGTCAATACCGCGGGTTCCGGTTCAGTTGATCCTCCGCAATTCGGAATGGAAACATCTGACTGTACTGCATTTCTGATCCGCAAGGACTGTAGAAGAGGATTTATGCACCATTCTGATGTTCATGATTGCTACTATTCTGACGATAAGGCGTCTTATTGTGTCATAGAATCGACCAACCCTTCAGACTGTGCTCACCTTCCTGGTGGCGCAGTGGGCTAAGCGCTGGCTTATGACTGTTCTGCCGCAGTTCGACCGAGTTCGAATTCTGGCTAGGTATGGATAGTGTCCATTGGTCTTATGGCACGGGCTGTCGACATCCAGCCACAGTGAGACGAGTATGGATTCGGTGGGTGCAGGAGGGACAGACGGACCAACGTGAGCGATTGTCGCAGCCGCGGCACTCCACCGAACGAGAGGACCGGCATGTTGTGCGGCGGGCATTTACGGCTCCACCGCCACATCACGAACGTTGGCGCAGGAATTAGGGTGTGTTGAGAAACAACCTATGTCAGCACGTACCATTCGGCGTCGTCTGCAGGAGCTGGGACTTGTCGCACGGCGACGATTGCTGCGATTACCATTGACGTTACACCACCTGCGAGTGCGGCGGCAGTGGCCCGTTGAACGCCGCATCTGGACTACGGAATGGCACGACATTGTCTTCTCCGATGAATCCTGCTTCTGCCTGCAACACCACGATGGTCGGATCCGCGTGTGGTGGCACCGCGGCGAGAGGCTGTATGACGCCTGCATTATGCATCGCCATACCGGTCCGTTGCCAGGAGTTATGGTTTGGGGTTCAATTGGATATGACACCCGAACTCCTCTGGTACGCGTCGCCGGTATACTCAACAGCCACCGCTACATCTTCGACGTTCTGGAGCCTGTAGTTCTCCCTTACCTGCAGGACCTGTCAGCGGCCACGTTTTAACGCGACAATGCGCGCCCGCACGTGGCACTCATCGTGCAACAATTCTGTACGGCCCACCAGGTGTCACTGCTGCCGTGGCCCGCCTGTTCTCCCGATATATCGAACACGTCTGATCGCTGATCGGCAACCGAGTGGCCCGCCAAGCACAACCCGCTGCTACGCCTGATGAACTGTGGCAACGTGTGGAAGCAGCCTGCACCGGCATACCCCAAGTCCACATCCAAAGCCTCTTTCGTTCAATGCCGCGGCGTGTAGCGGCCTTTATTGCCAGCCATGCGGGCCACATGAACTATTGATGTCTGCGTGTAACAAACTATTGAGAACAGCACCAAATCGATGGGCCACATCCGCGAGGAGTTTCAACAGGCATCCGGGAGTGTTCTTTCGATTAATACCATCCGTAAGGAAGCCCATCGGCTCGGTTATCATGGACGTGCTGCCGCCCACAAGCCTTTGATCACCAAAGTCCAATAGCGCTGCTCGACTAACGTGGTGCAAAGAACGTCGACAGTGGACCATTGAACAGTGGAAACAGGTTCTCTGGAGCTACGAATCAAGGTTCACACTCTACCGTTCGGATGGCAGGGTCTGGGTTTGGCGTCTGCCTGGAGAACGCTTCCTGCCGGAATGTATTGTGCCAACTGTGAAGTTCGGCGGCGGTGGAATTATGCTATGGGCGTGTTTCTCCTGGTACGGCACGGGACCCTTGGTCGCAATTCCTGGTAGACTCAACGCCGAGACCTACTGCACCATATTGGATGACCATGCGCTTCCTACGTTGTGGCAGTTTTACGGGGTGGACCCATGTTACTTTCAGGATGACAATGTCACCTGTCATATTGCGAGGTCCACCATGGCTTGGTGTGGTGACAATGGGGTTGATCGAATGGACTGGCCTGCGCAGAGCCCGGACCTCAACTCTATCGAGCACCTCTGGGACGAGTTTGAGCGTCGATCTAAGGGGTGCCCCCATAGTCCGTAATCGGTGAAGGAACTGACCTATCTTCTCCAAGCCGAGTGGAAGAAAATACCGCTAGCCGTCGTACAACGCCTGGTTGAGAGTATACGCATCGGAGGGTTCGCAGCTGTAATCGCCGCTCGTGGAGGCTCCGCCAACTATTGAAGGTGAATAAACTTCGTTTTACTTTGCTATCACAGGTGTCCAATTACTTGTTGGTAGATAATGTATATACTGTAGGTTTCAAGCAAATACCAGCAGTTCCTTATAGTGTAGCAGCTTTCGCAAACCGTAGTGTACATTGACAAACAATACTATTTAACTCGAATCGGATTTTTTCTTGTCCCTTTTATAATTTTTTGAATTTTTTTCTCTTTATGAAGTGAGGAGCTGGTAAAAATTTAGGCTTTCCAGAAAAAGTAGTGCAAGTGACTGTTTTACTTGGCACTGCGTTTTAGTCTAGAGCTAATTTTTCAGATAAATCTCATTATATTTTTCATGAATTCAAGCAAAAAAGAGTTTAGGATTGTTAAAACGCAAAAAATTGTTTTATGTTTCGTTAGGTTTGATTTTGTTGTCATCTATGATATTATATGCAGCTTCTGTAGTTTTTAACCGTTCCTATCATGTACAGAATGGTATGTTGGTCCGCAAATACTTATCTCAAGGATGTTTTACCAGTTAATTAAGATTCGGCGCTTTAAGCTTATTCGAAATTGCTGAAGAAGAGTTGTGAATGTCCTCTGAATTAAGACTGATAAATGATAGAAGTTGACGAGGACTTACAAGATTAGTATTTCATTTAAAACTGGTAGTGCAGAATTTGACGCCATCAGTCAGCATTAATGTTTTAGCTGATCAATCGAAAACGAAAAAGTACGGTAAATTTGAAGCGAAAAAGATATTGGTGTTTATTAGCTCACAAGGTCTTGAAGCTTTACACCAAACATGGTTAATGGCATTTTCCGGGTGTCAAGTATTTCATATCTTAGGGAATAGACAAGTCATATTTGCTAAGGGCACTGGTGCTCTGCTTATTGGCTGAGGTGTTTAGGGCACCAGTTTATCCAGGTTATTATCCTTTTCATTTCCCATGAAGCGATCATGTGATGGAAATCACTGAAAACGGAAGATAGAGCACACGCCTGTCGCCTGCTTCTCTGGTGATTCACTCTCTCACACCCCGTGTGGCACATTATAAGAATGAGTTACTTTTCACATCGCACCTTTTGCATCGAGCATTCAGAGGTTTTCGTTTGACGTGCTAACATCCTATTCCACTGCGTGGCGTGTCGAAATTAATGTCAATTTGTTAATATGGATGCATTTAATATTAAGGACATTGAAAAAGGCGTCGAGGCCAACAAATACGTTTTTTTGAAAACGAAAATGGGAACAGTGAATAATGGAAGTTGTTTCGTCTCATTAAGAAAACAAAATATGTTTTACAGCAACAAGAATTTTCACAAGCTTGCGATGAGTTTGAAGTTTCCAAAATGTTAATATTAATTTCGTGACTGTTCCTTCTTTCTGAGGGACAATGATGAAATCAACATCCACATTTTGGAAATCACAAAATGGTAAAAATTGATGTTGCTGTGAAACATATTCTGATGCCTGATATGCTATTAAGAAAACAGCAAAAACTGAAATTAAACATACACTATATTGACAAAAGTCACCGGACACCTAGAACAGAAACACAACATAGCATTTATTGGCATACATCAGTACGGTGTCGGTCCGCCTTTGCCCTTAATTCATGCACTGACCATTCGAGACATGCTTTCGACATGGTTTTGGAACACAGCGATAGGTATGCGTTTCACTCAGTACATAATGCTGCCGCTAAATGTTGCTAAGTAGTAGGCCTTGGTTCCAAACTTCTTATCTGGTGCTCTAGTTCATCCCACAGGCGCTCTGTGCTGGCCAGTCCACACACGATACGGAATTATCGTCAAACCACCACGCCGTAAAAGTCCTTGCTTTACGGCTCGGTGCATTATCTTGCTGGTACCAACAAGGCTCAGTTCCGTAGTATTGCCACAGAGTTTGTAGGGCATAACTGTCCAGAATATCGAGGTAGACGTGCTGGTTAACACGTTTGTCCACAATAACCAAATGGCAGGGACCATGCCACGAAAAACACCCCCACACGAGTACACTGCCAGCTCCAAACTTCACCGTAAGACCAGTACACAGTGGTAAATAGTGTTTCCCCGGCAGTCGCCATACCCACACACGGCCATCAGACTGATGGATCGTGTATCTGGATTCATCAGTCCATGGGACCTGTTTCCATTGTTCTTTACACCAGGCTAAACGACGAGTAGCATTTCGAGTGGAGATGAAAAGCTTATGAGCAGCCGCACGCCCACGGTAACCCATGGAATGAAGTTCTCTGCGAATGGTACGTGTACATACCGAGGTTCCAGCATTTTTACTCACCTGTACACTGAGGTCTTGTGCAGCACTCCGTCGATTAGCTGTAATGACTCTTCTGAGGCTTCCACTTCCTCTATCACTGATATTCTTTGGTCTGCCAGTAAGTTTTGTTACTGCAGGCACGCCATGTGCCTTCCACTTATTCAGTACAACGAAAACACTCAAAGTCCGTTCTCTCCCGCCGCGACATTTTCACTCAATCTCACAGTGCGATATGTTCTCGGTCAGCTGCAGGATTGTTTTTATAGCGTTTGAAGCTTTACCGCGCATCTTAACAACCAATCGGATCCGTTCATTTGCTTTTGAAGGTGTGTCCGGTGACTTTTGTCAATATAGTGTATATGTTACTGAATTCAAAACTTTTTACTGTAGCACTATCATAATTAAGTGGAATGGCTTTAACATTACTACGGAAGGATTTTTTGACTCTTGCAGATGTGTTTGAAAGATGTGTAAAACAGTTAGGTTGTGTGAAGAACGACAGTTTTAACACTTTCTGTAAGTGAGTAAATTATACGTTTTCGTAGTACATTTATATGATTTGTAAGTAACCTTCGATACCCATTGCGGAGAGACTTTATGAACGCCGTGTGTATAAGTGTATAAATATATACATGTGCGTCTGTGCGCGCGCGTGTGCGTGCTTGATTATAAATTGAGTTTCAAATTCATGGTTAAAAGCAGATTTGTCCGGATCAGGTCTAGGTAGGGTCCAATTATATGACTTCTGGGTCAAGTCCAATTATGTGCTCCGCGTACGGATCCAAAATTTTGAACTCGTTTACAACTCTGGACTGATACTTCTAAAATCTTTCTAGAAAGAAATTACGCTGGAAGGCTGAGAGGCCGGATCCGTCGTTGAGTTTAGTTTTCTGAATAAGACCAGGCATGAGGATGAAGAGGTCCTTACCAGATGAAGTACTAATGAAAGTGCCTCAGTCAGTAAAGACAGAAGTTTGCGTAGTACGTCTCCCGTCGTTTCGAGGACAAAGGACCCGAGGAAGTCAATTGCGTCTTGATTTTAGAGCAGTGTGATTGAAGGTCGGTGTTTGTGATGATTTGAGGTGTTGAAATTTGTGGTAAAAAGATATGTCCTAAATTTCCTTTTAATTATACTACTGCTTGTGAAAACAACAACGCCATGAAAGACAACTGGTATCAGCTTGAAACTTACAGGAAATGGATAACAGGTAGGGTCATGCAAAATTTGAAAATGTCAGTGAAAATGAGCATGCCGTTATGGAGCAGCGCCATCTCAACTGCCTCGGCTTGGATATAAAGGACTGGCTCGAGATATTGCAATCAGTGTGGAGCCGACATTTAGTCGAAAGGGTGTTTCTTGTGTCTCGCCATGCCCATCGTCCAAGATGGCCGCATTATGAACACCTGACGCACTTTGAGCAAGGTAGGATAGTTGGGATGAGAGAAACTGGATTTTCTGACCGCAAAATTGACACTCTTACGGAACGAAACGCTAGTACTGTGATGCGAATGTGGCGTTAGTGGATTCTTCTAAGCAAGCAGACACCATTTCATCCCGGTACGATTTTTTGGACGCTAAAATTGTACGACGGAGCGGAATGACACACATTTCTGCCACATAGCAGTGACCGATCACACAGCGACATCCACGGTGATACCGCAGCAGTGAAGAACTCTCGTAGGTCAGGCTTTGTTCTTCTGCGCAGTTCGACGTAGTCTGCTTTCAGACTACTTCAAGCGTTTACGATTTAACTTGATGCGTCATGGTGGTGGCAGAAGTGTTTGAAGATATCGTGGTGAACGGCACCTTATAGTGCCATACCGGCCAAAGGCCTAGCGTCATAATTCGTGGCCCAGTTGGGTTCAATTCACGATTTCGTGTTATATTTATGAATTGAGGAAATACGCAACCGCCAGCAATACATTAGGGATGTTTTAGAGGCAAAGGGGATGGATACCCTTCCTTCAGAATTGTCGTTGCGCTATATTTCGGCAGGAAAATGCTCGGCCACATGTGGCTCCTCGGAACATCCAGGAGCTCTTCCAAGCACGACAGACACCATTTCTTTCCTGCCCGTCACGTTCACCGGATATGTCCCCGATTGATCATGCCTGGCACATGGTTGCTAAATTAGTCGCCCGTTTAGCGCCGCCTCCAATCACCACACATGAACTTTGATCTCTCATAAAAGCTGTCTGGCAGGCTATTCCCTAGGACGATATCAAAAAAGTCTTTCATTTAATGTCACGCCGTTAGAGACTGTAATTTTTGCTAGAAGTGGCTGCACATAATACAGACTTTTGTAGCCAAAAATATCTTATATAGTTCTACAAATGTAAACAGTTATCTATTGCAACAAGAATCTGTGACATAAATTTATTTTCAATAGCACGATTCTTTCCTCTTTTTGCAATTTTCATGAACACTAATATAGTTAAAAGCAACACAAAAGCACCGTTAAAATTTAGAGGTAATTAACCTGAAAGTGTGGTATCTTATTTCCTCCTCATGGTCTTTTGTAACCTCAGAGTGTATAACTATTCGAAGGTCGAAATTTTCTGTCGTTCAAGTTAGTACGTAATACGAAATAATGACTTACAGGAAATTATCATTTCTATTTTGAATCGCTGTCTGGTTTTTCTTAAAAAAAAAACTCCGGCACTGCACTTAATAATTCCGGAAAAGCTGTTCTCTGAACCTTGAAACAGCATATTTAAAGTTACGTAACAGGTACAAATCAATGCCACCTTGAAAATCATAAATTTCCTTTTACGTATATTGTCCAGTTATCATATGCTCTTACTTAATAGCCTATTTTACATGTGAAAAACTGCTGCTGTTGAAAAGACGAAACAAACCGCCTCAGCAACAGCACGCACACGCACACACACAACGAGATAATCCCGTTTGAAACGTGGTGCAAGCGAATAGAATTATTCAAATTTCCATTCCGTGTAATATCATTTTTCTTTTTTTTTTATGTTGGAGGTTTAACGACCACCGTGAGCTTCAACAATTTTTTATTTGGAGCAAACATGGACAGGAAGATACAGATGGCCTGTGCTTAACAGTTACAAAAAGATAAACAATTAGATGACCTATTTACAATGACAATGAGATATTTACATTATGTGGATGCACTATATACAATGTAAGCAAATTCATAACACTGACAATACTGGACTGAAGGGTTGACTTACTCTATGTACATCATATGTTCTCAATGTGCATCAGCATAGTGCCATCTCTAACAGGTGAACACCAGTACAAGGTATAACTATAAATTTTACAGTGCAAAAACAAACATGTATATTTTGAGCAATCTTGAGAAAAAAGAAGAAAAGAGCAGAAGGTTTATACTTTTCAGTATCTGAAAGATAAGCGAATAAATGATCTATCCGCAATGATGGTGTGAACTCTATAAAAATTGAATGCAATATCTCTCTTGTGAAACTCTGTCAAATTACAAAAAGAACTATTACTTAGGCTTTAACAAGTGCCTCAATCACAGTGCTATAGATTAACTTGTAATGAACAACAACATATGTACACAACATGCAACGGCATAGGGAAGACACTAATCAGGAGTTACAATTCCATGGTACAACTGTAAGTTTCACAGTGCAAAGAATAAAGTATATTAGTACAAACAGAACTTGCGTTTTACAGAAAATTTATACTTCGGGTACAATACAAATAATGAAAATATGAAACTGACTCTTTGTACAGCAAATATGCAACACAGCGCAGAATATTATCTAATAGACTTATTATTTCCTGTTAGGCGCATGTGACATGAGAAAAACCACACTGTGTAATATTAACATATAATTGAAATACTATCAAAGCGTTTGCTCCGCACCATGAGCATAAAACTTAAGACATGTAATCGTGACCCAACACGCGAAATGTGCCAAACATAAATTTTACAGTGCAATTAGGAAAGTACATTAGTATATACAAAACTGAGCTTTTGGCATAGCAACTATACTTCAGGTACAGTACAAATAACCGAATGAAGAACAATTACCCCCTGCACTACAAAAGTGCTAAACCTTGCAGAACATGGTATAATCGACTGATCATATCCCTTTATGTACATGTAACATGATCAAAAACCACACTGTGCAAAATCAATAATACAATTTAAACACTATCAAACAGTTGCTTAGCACCTTGAGCAAAACCATATATTATAAAGCCCGGCAGACATAAGGAAAGTGCCGAAAAAAAAAAAAAAACTTTAAACTTATTCTAAGTGCCTGTGGTATAACAAAAACTCACCTACAGGACCTTGTTGGTGAGAAACATGCAAACGTGCAGTAACATTAAGAAGCAATGATGACAAGGGCACCTAAGAACACGATAATCACAAAACTATACTTCAATTAGTCCAAACAATTTCACAGAAGTCAGAACAAAAGTCTAAGGTCTTCTGATGGACCAGAAAACCATTGACGAAAAGGTGACCACACAGACATAAAGTGTGGGATTCGATTCGCTGCCTTAGCAACAGTGAAAGCAAGCCTCAAGCGTGAAGTCAGTCTGTTCCGGAACTGACTGCACATCGCAGCTCCCGCCTGAAAGATGGTAGGCTGTATAGGGGTAGAACGTAGCTGTTGATAGTAGCAAAAAATCACATGTTTTGCTAATATGAATACATAAGCACATGACTCTGATATAGGAATAGGCGGAGTACGTGAACTGAGTAGCGTACTCTAGGCTGAGAAGGAGAGATCATTAGTACTAAGGCACTGTGCAGTAGTGAAGGTCAGATGTAGCAAGGGAAGAAGCACTGTGCAATGTTGATACACATGATCTACATCCGCAATCGCAGAGCAAAACATGCAGTTAGGCGAATCAACAAGCGTCATCCTGAATAATTTGGTAGGAACTGGTAACCGCCGATGAAGAAACAACCATTGGATGTTTCTTTCTGCTGGAATAGATAGTGGCGAATTAGACATGGACCACACTTGTGAAAGGGCGACATTCGGAACATCTGGAATCATCAATGGTGTAGCATATAGTGGATCAATGAAACAACGGTAAAGAGACGAGATAGAAAAACTGGAGAGAGGAAGTGATGAGCCCCGAACGGAAAGGAAAAAGGGAAGAGGAAGAGAGGCAGAGGGAACAAGAGTTAACCCAGCTTGAGAGGCAAGGTTAGGGAAGAGGGTAATGATTGAAGAACGGAAGGAATCATACAGCAAAAGAGGGGAAGAGGTAGGGGGGGAGGGGGAAAGATCAGAGAAGGGTTTCCAAGAAAGATCTGGAGAAATTAGATCCTGAACAGATACTATTCCGGCGGGGAGCCAGGAAAGGTCAGTAAAGTAGGGAGCATTAGGGGGATGAAGGATGGAAGAAAAGAACAGGGGCTCAGCTAATAGTTCAGTGGTGGAAGCCGGTGGAGCACGGAAGAGGGGTAGAGAACGGAGAAAGGAAAGGACCTCTTTGTAGAAAGGGGAAAGTTTAGAATGGAAAAAAGGAGATTGATCCATTAGAAGATACATGATGAAAGTGATTCGGGAATTCCTAGGCGATATCATGACATCTCTAACGAGCGTAACTGGCGACTCTGGTGCACTTAGTAGCCGCAGGAAAGAAACCACTTCATGTGCTTTATAGTAGGTACGAACATCCAGCAGTGAAATACCTCCATCAGTGACTCGACGACAGAGAGTGGAGACCTGGATCCAATGGTACCTGTTCCATATTATCGTTTAGATGATTCGAGTGATTTCATTGAGTTGATAAATGGGCATACGTTCAGCTGACCATGCATATAGGAATGGTGAAAGAATATAAGTCTGAGCTATTCTAGCTCTTGAGAAGTAAGAAGTACAAAACTGGGAACCTCGCCAGAAGGCAGCAGTTCGAGTAAGGCGTGTTCTGAGAGCATTCCATGTTTCATTTTGAGCAGAAAGACGGACTCCGAGATGGACCCCAAGGAATTTTTGGGATGAAGCAGTCCATGAGGCGCCCCACGGGTTGTCAGTCCTAGAGGCCCACGCTCCGCACCATAGACCTGCACTCTTGGATGTATTAAGTGATGCCGCTGAACATGAAGAATATTGATCGTAAATCTGGAGCAAGATGTCGAATTGAGCGTCTGTCCGTACACAAAAGGTCGCGTCATCAGCATATGCAGAGTATGTCACAGAAAAGTGCCTAGTACTTGCAGTAGGCGGTGGCAGTGAATCTATAAAGACTCGATGGACAGACCGAAGAAACGGCTCAAAAGCAATGGCAAAGAGCTGCCCAGAAAGTGGGCAACCCTACCGAATGCCTCGCCGAAAAGGAATAGGTGCAGTCAAGAAGGCGGCCGTCTTGACATGGAAAGCAGCGTCCTGATAAAGGGCAAAAATAGAGGTAACAAAAGCAAAAGGAAAGCCGAAAGCAATAAGAACAGCAGAAAGATACGAATGTGAGATATTGTCGAAAGCAGCTCTTTGGTCAAGATTAAAGAGGGCAAGTGGTTCAGAGTTAGTACGAGCCAGATGAAGGAGATCTCGAAGGAGATTGAGATTAGAAGTGATGGACCGACCAGGAACCGTGTAGGTCTGGTCGGGAGAAAGAAGAAATGGAAGAACTTGGTTGAGTCGAGTGGAAAGGAGTTTAGTGAAGAGTTTATAGTCAATGTTTAGTAGCGAGATAGGGCGCCAGTTTCCCAAGTCAAGCAGATCGCCTTTCTTGGGGAATAACACCATATGAGCCTCTGTGGAAACCCCTCAGAAGAGAAGAGGAAGAAAGAGCAGCATTGAAAGCGGCGAGAAGAAATGGAAGCAACGAAGGGAGAAAAGTACGGTAGAAAAGGAGCGGAAGGCCATTTGGACCTGGGACAGCACGGGAATTTAGAGAGGCAAGAATGGTCCGAAGTTCAGTCTGCGAAATAGGTTGTAAAAGGGAATCAGAGAGATTGGAAGGAACTTGGGGAAGAGCAAAGAGTAAAGTAGCAGAAGCAGAAACAGAAGGCTGAGGAGTTTCACTGTATTTGATAGTAAAATATCGACGAACCTGAGAGCAAACTGCATCCGGATCAGAGATGATTTCACCATCAGGCCGCCGAAGTAGTCGAAGCTGATGCGACGAGCGGCGCTTTTCTTCTAACGCAGACAGAAACTCAAAGGAGCAGTCCTCTGGTGATATATGTTGTAGACGGAGACGAAGAATTACCTGACGTGCACGAGGCTCAAGAAGTGCTCTAAGATCCGCTTGGTAAGCTGTATACATGGGATGACTCGCACCAAGCTGAAACAGGATGTTTCGGAGATTTTGCTCTTCCATGGAGCGCTTCGTGCCTTCGGAGAAGGAATGACGTCTGAGAAGATAAATTAGGTAAGATTTTACCTCGAGCCAGTAATTGATGGCACAAGGTGCAGTGGACAGGCCCTCTCGCATATGATCAAGAAGATCTCTGATCTCGGTGCACATATTCTCATCAGCTAGGAGAGAAGTGTCCAGTGTCCATGACCGAGGCCTAACATGCAGACGAGATGAAGAGCTACAGGAGATAGTGATGGCACAGTGATCCGATGAAGCTGTAGCAGAGTGCATACAATCCGTTGTAATGGGCAATAACGGAGCAGAAGCGTAAAATCGATCCAGCCTGGCAGAAAGAGAGGAGGATGCAGATGAAGCTCTCCAGGTATGTGAAATGGATGTCGGATGCAATCGTCGGAACACGTCATGTAAATCAAAATCAGACACTAATGATCGCAATTGCTCCACAAGACGTGAACGATGTTCAGTCCTCGAAGGAGCGCGATCGAGCTCTGGTTGAAGTGTACAGTTAAAGTCTCCTCCAATGAGCACATGATCTGATGGTAATGCTGACTGAAGTGCAGTGCGGAGCGACGAAAATAACAAGGTTAGATGTGTAGATGAACATGGAATATATATGTTGAAAACTAAATATCGTTGTCCATCTAGGACGAAAGTGAGTCGCTGCAATAAGCCTCGGCACAGGTTATGAACTTTAACAGAGGAGAGTGCTTGACGAAATCTATTATGTACAACAACCGCTAAACCTCCACGAAGAGAGAGCCTATACGCGTGATGAAACTGATAGTCCCATCTCCTCCAGCGATGGAAGGGTGAAGTGGATAGACAATTTGTCCTGGATGGACATCACGTCCTGCCTTAAGGGTAGTTGTAATTCTAAACTTCTTATTCTGAGCGCGTGAAGTTCTACGTCGCTTCGCCCGTCCACGACTTTGTGCTGTAACCGGAATTGGAACTTCCGGCAATTTAAAAGGAACTGAAGAAACAACCTCAACGGTCGGTGTAGCAGTATGACGAGAATCGTCATCAACCATCTCTATAGGAGACTTTGGATTAACAATTGATGCCTCATTTGACTGAAGAGATAAAGTGGGCGCCAATGCATCACCCGAAGGTCGAGGGTTTACCCATAGACGTCGGTTGACCAACGGCTATCTCACTACTTCTGGTAGACGTCGGTTGACCAACGGCTGCCTCACTACTTCTGGTAGACGTCGGTTGACCAACGGCTGTCTCACTACTTTTTGTAGACGTCGGTTGACCAACGGCTGTCTCACTACTTCTGGTAGACGTCGGTTGACCAACGGCTGTCTCACTACTTTTTGTAGACGTCGGTTGACCAACTACTGTATCATTACTTTTTGAGGAAGTCTGCTGCTGCTGGTCTTTAGCACCAGAAGAGGATGCCGATTGGCGTGACAAAGAGGAAGAAGGTCGTGCTGTTGACTTGGAAAGAATGTTCGCATTATGAGGGCATAGAGCGCGGGGATGTCCCGTGCCTTTACAATTCGGACAGACGGAGCCTACTGTGATGAATATCTCTCTAATGTGCGTGCAACAGCGTACACGTAAAGTGGGTGGAATACGCAGCATGTGCTCCTCTGAAGGGAAGACCACACGAACATTGCGGCGAAACCCGAGTAGGTATCTATCTTCTGGCACCTCTGGAAACGAAGAGTAGGTAGTTACACCTCCAATGATCCGGCCATAAGGAAGAAGAGCGGCGATCAAGAGATCATCTGAAACTTCAGGTGGAACTGGTGAGAAACTTACAACAACGGAACTCTGTGAAACAGGTTCGGCATGGATGTGACGATCACCAATTGAGATGCCCTTGGTCAGTACATGTAGGGAATGGACAGGAGTAGAGAAGTAAACAACTACTTTGTAAAGGCTTCCTGCCCACATGAGTTATAGCTGATGCAGGAACAATCTCTCGAAGAGCAGCAGTATATGCAGTAAGTTTTGTATTTCTCAGGCTCGGAAATACAACACCATTCTCCATAATTTGAAGGAATTTCAGCCCAGAAGGGGTATCTTCTTTAAGGACAACCTCAATGACTTCAGCATTATGCGTCATCTCATATTGTCCGGGAGAAAAAGAAGACTGGGAAGGTCCCGACTTAGATGCGGTTACGTCAGCATATGAGAGGGTAGTTGTACGTTGCTTTGGAGATGATTCCGGCATGGAGTGCGAAACATCCATGGCGTCATCATTAGCTTTCAGAGAAGACATCGTATCGCCGCTGGGAGACTTGGAAGAAGAGGCGATATCCGATGGTAAGGCAGCAACAGAAGGCTGCAAGGAGGAGTGGTTTATCGAGATTGACTCGTCATTGGTAGTAGCATTTAGTGAAGCTGTTATCGGGAGATCATCATTTCCGGTAGCAAGGGTTAGGACGTCATTCTCCCCGGAAGCCGCCATTTGCAATGGCGAGGAAAAGCTTAGCCCTTAGCCAGCTTGGCCAAGGCAGAAAAATAAGGTAAACTAATCAAAATAAGCACTTACCAGCTCGGCAGGCATATATAAAAGAAACACGGAACCTTCACACACAACACACACACGAAATAGAACACTGACAACGAAGAAAAATAACACACCAACGAAAACTTGAGGAACACAGATAAACACGACTAACCCACCGTGAGCAACTCAATGGGCTATAAGCAGTCGCCCGTCCCTAATTTAGGGTCACTGGTTCCAGGGAAGGGAGAGAGCCAGTGCCGTGAGACAAACACAACATCCATGCCTCACCGGGATTCGAACCCGGACCCCGTTCGGATGAATGATCAGAGGCCATTGCTTAGACCACGGCGCCCCCGGGTCAGCGTAGTAACATTTCACCATCACCCATTCCACCACGTATGTTCTTTTTAATATTTCAAACACATTGCGGATCAAATGATAAAAACTTGATTCACTCCAGCCACACGTTCGCTGGGTGCCGCGGATAGCCTAGTGATCATCGTTCGTGACTGCCGCGGAGAAACCTCAGGTTCGATTCCAGGGAGGTACGAACGCTCGAACCCCTAAATATCCGCCGTGCGTCAGATGCGCACGTTAAGCCGTCGTACCCCGGGTACTAGACGCCCCCGAGGGTAATAAACAAGGGCGTCGTCCTCCCCCTTTCTACTTCACTTACGTGTCACTTTCCTGTCAGGCAGTCTAGCCCAAATCTCCTAGGTTCCTATTTCTAAGGGTTGTTTAAGACCAGGGGTCAGACACTCACTTCCTAAAATCATCTACATACGATCTGACCTGAATCTGAACTACACGATTGAAACTTTGTATTGACGAATAATGTTCTACTTTTAGCATTGGGATCAGTCATTTAAAAAATACTTTTTTTTTTTTCAGTTCGTCAAAAACATTTGAGATTCAATAACAAAAACAAAAAAAAAAAAAAAGAAAAGAAAAGAAAAGAAAGAAAAGTTCTGCTCATTACGGTTTAAATACCCTACAACAGAGCTGCTTTCTTCACAATTTAAATGTTCGTTGACGAAACTCTCATTTCATCAGACCCTTAATTTATGATTTGAATACATTCACACGTATAAAAAAAACAGAACATGAGAACGTAGTCGAGCTGCGACTTTGATTTTTACGGGGTATGCTAATCAGTCAATATCGGAGAAATGAGTAGCATTTCGACGTCATAGGTGCATGCGTACCGTGTTTAGGCAAATCAGATCAGCAACGTCACTAAACGAGAACCGGCAATTTTTCTGTTGCAGGCGCTGCGTTACTCTATCAGCATGTCAGTCCTTCGTCAGCGGTGAGTAAGGATGCCTCGTCGTCTTGTAAAACAGTCGTGCAGTCGCATCAGCGAGTTTGACAGAGGGCGCGTTATCGGCATGAGTGATTGCAATGCTTCGCTTTGGAAGATTGCTGATCGAGTAGGGCGCATTGTGTCTGTAGTGGCAAAAGTGTGCAGCTAATAGCGCAAAGAAGGCTGTGGGGCACAGAGAGAAGGTTCTGGATGTCACACATAGGCGACGCCGAAAGGGAAAACTGCCATCTCGTGAAATTTTCTTGCATTGGCCGTTCTGCGTCATCAACGGTGTTGGCGAAACAGTGGCGATATGTGACGCATTCTCTCCTGTCAGCTGTAACAATCCGTTGCCAATTATTATAGTTCGAACTGCACACTCGTCGGCCCCTTCTTAGGCTACCATTGACACCACAGGAAAGGACTGCAAGGCTGCAATGGTGCATCGAAAGAAATGAGTGGCGTGGCAAATGGCACAGTATCGTGTTCTCGGAAGAAATCTCGCTTCTTTTTACGGGAAAATGATGGTCACATCTGTATCCCCAGACGATAGGGGTAAAGACTTCGAGAAGAACGTAACCGCACCAGGCATATCGCCCCAACACGAGGCATTATGGCATGGAGTGATATCGGATACGAAAGCAGATCCGCCGCCCCGGTGGCGCAGTGGTTTAAGCGATGGCCTCTGATCATTCGTCCGAACGGGGTCCGGGTTCGAATCCCGGTGAGGCATGGTTATTGTGTTTGTCTTATGGCACTGGTTCTTTCCCTTCCCTGGAACCAGTGACTCTAAATTAGGGACGGGCGATTGCTTATAGCCCATTGAGTTGCTCATGGTGGTCGTTAAACCTCCAATCCAAAAAAAAAAAAAAAAAAAGAAGAATGCAGATCCCCTCTCGTGCGAGTCCGTACCACCACAATGAGTGCCCGTTACGTGAATCACACTGTGCCGCCCAGGTGACGCAGCGGTCTAAGCGCTGGCTTATGACACAGATGGGTCCAGGTTCGAAACCCGGTGAGGCATGGATTTTGTGTTTGTCTTACGGCACTGGTTCTCTCCCTTCCCTGGAGTCAGTGGTCCTAAATTAACGACAAGTGACTGCTTATCGCCCATTGAGTTGCTCACGGTGGTCGTTAAACCTTCAATAAAAAAAACACACACTCTACGGCTGGTCGCTTTTCCGTAACTGCAGGACGTCCCGGGGGCCATATTTTAGCAGGACAATGCCAATCCGCATGTTGAAGCTACAAAAAGTGCCTTTTTCATGGATAATGACCAACCACTTCTGCCTAGGCAGGCCAGATCGCCAGATTTGCCACCCATAGAAAATCTCTGGGACAAGCTCAAACGACAAGTGCAGAGTACGACCGTCCCCCAGCCTCTCATGATGAACTTTTGGTGCGGCTCAGTACATCCCGGATGGTTGTTCCACAGGACACCATTCACACATTATTTCAGTGGATGCCTCTGAGCCTACAGCAGTACGCGTATCGCATACAGCTCTTGATTGGAAATGGTTTTCATACATCAAATTATTTCTAATATTTCGTAAAGAACAGTTTCGCCACCAGGGGCATAAGTGTTAATTTCTTCTTACAGGAAGAATTTTTCAAATCGCAGTTTCTCGCCACGATGCATACATACAGGCCACAGATGCCGGGTTGGTCATCATTTGGCCCTAAGTAAAGCACGTATACGGCTCGGCATACGAGGATCGTAACAAAAGTTCTGCACACGTCAATCCAAAACCGAAGCGGATGATGCAATCGGGGAAATGATTGCGTCATGTCCAGGTTAGACCCTCAGCAATGCAGTGGTGTCAGAACGACGCGCTACTATTTGCTGTGTGGACGTGGGAGGGTTTGGGAATGGAAGCGTTCAGCTCCTCAGGTCGAGTCACAGCGTTAGACCAGAGCTTGTACGTGAAAATAGAAACTCTGCGGTGAAAAACTCCGACACAGATTCACACTGCGTTGCAGGAAGTTTGTGTGGAAGGAACTCTTGATCGAAGCACAAATTCTTCTTGAGGACGAAGTTGAGACCGAAAGTTTATCAAAATTACCCCAATTTGTTGGAAGCCGGAGCGATTTTGCTGCATGACAACACATCGTGTTGTGGTGCAGGGTTGGTACGGGGACTTTATTCGAAATTTGGCAGGGAAACTTTATCCACCCACCATATAGCCCTGATCTCAGTCCACCCAACTTTGATCTTTTCCTAAAGTTAAAAATCAACTGCGTGGCATCCGTTATGAATCGCTGGAAGAACTGTCATTGGAGGTGACCCGAGTAATACGACAGCTAAACAAAGATGACGTACTACCGGGCATCCAGGACCTACCTCACCAATGGCAAACTGTCATTAGCAGTGGATGGTAATACATTGAACGGCAAAAAGGTCAGTTTTTCCCGTTACTTCACAATTTTCTCAAAACTTGACAGTTTGCAGAGCTTTTGTTATGACCCCCGTAGATTCACAAGATTAGGAGTGCATCTACGCATGCAGCACACACGCGCTTTCGAATAGATTCATATGTGTTGGAGTGCATCTACGTCTACAGGACACCAGGCGTTCTCTAGAAACTCCTACTTAGCTGGCTCATATTTGACGGAAGAGAACTTCGCTCTTGAATTGTTTTTTAATATGTGCTATGTATTCTCAATTGGGTTCAAATCTAGGCTTAGGCGAGCCCTGGGAAGATGATGGAAGTCGCTGAGATGCTCGCTGAACCATTGATGGCACGTTTTGCATGATTTTTCTTGGCTTCTTCGGACGCCGTCCAGTTGTTTCCCAGTGTTTCCCTTTCGGCTGTTCATGCCATTATTGAACAGAAATTGTCAGCCTCGGGACTGTGTTCCCCGCTGGAAAGCCAATATATTATTCGGGGTCTTAAATTGTTGGCTAAGCACATCTATTTCCGTTTTAATGGAATTTTCTACCAACAAAAACAAGGGGCATCAATGTGAGCACCCCTATTCCCAGCTTTGGCAGAGCTACTTCTTCAACATATTGAGGAAGGGGTTCTGTCCACCTGTCAGTACCAACCCCTTTTGTTTTATAGGTATGTTGATGATATTTTAATATTTTGGCCCCAATCAATTGAACAATTACAGCACTTTGCTAAGCTTTTTATAATCATGTTATCCCTCTGTTAAGTTCGCCATTGAACTAGAAAATGAATATTCACTCCTTTTCTTGGATATTTTAATCAAGAGGAATTCTGTGAATTATTCTCTTGGTTATTATGTTTACCTCAAAATAACCTTCATTCCTTATATCATTCCTGCCTCCTCTTCACACATTGCTAAATATAAACACTCTGCCTTAGAGTTCCTTGTAAAAAGAGCATTTACCCAATCTTCTACTGTTACAAGTCGTAAGAAGGAATTGGTACAGATCTGTCAACATAGATATCAGCCTTCAGTTATCGATACCCTGATTCATAAACAACTTCGAGGATCATATTCAACACTCAAGGTGGAATCTACCTCATGTCGTTATGTCGGATCATTGGATTATTTTCCACCGATTACCAAATGTCTTAAAAACGTTTGTAAAATATCTGACTTGGGATTTGGGGTTCAAACCCGTAACTTATTCTCGCTAATCAGGAGAGATAGAAACCCCACTCCTCTAATGAGTCGACAAGGAGTGTACAAGATTCCGTTCCGGACTACCCTCGGAGAAACGACGGACGTCTGTTACGTTTGTTGTACCCTGTGTAATTTGGATGTGCGTATTGCTGAACACAAATATTCACTGAGAACTTTGAACCTCCTTTCTGCACTAGTAAAGACAGTTCGCTGAGGCTCTTACATTCCCGATTGGGACAATGCTTTTATTATGGGCTAGGCGGTGTTTCGATCCGCTTTGCACGTGATGGAAGGCTTATTCGTCATTAAATATGGGGTGAACTGTTGCAACGAAGATCTCCCATCAATTGTCCCTTCACCCTGGCGAACTTTGATTTCACATCCCGACCTAGCAGAAGTGGGAGGCTCTTCAGATGTTTTCGGAACTGGCAGCGATCAGGAATTTATTTGCATAAATGTATAAGAGTGTTTGTTATATAAAATCTGTAGCACCTGTTCGAGTCTTGTCCATGCCTGATGACGTGATCAGAGTGACCGCGAAAGGTCTCGCGCCTATGTTTTTAATATTTTTATTGTAAATAAAGTATTTTAATGTATTTTTAAGGACACTTTTGCGATGGAGTTGAATTACTATTTGTTGTCCTACAAAACAAGCCTATGCTTACACCTTTAGGGTGTTCTAATTACTAACTATTCGGACACTACTATTAATTATTTGGATCACTACCATAACTATACTACTGGTCCGAAATTTCTTGGTGTAGAATAGAAATCAAAGTTTCCGAGCTTTCGCACATCAACCAGATGGCTTTTTCAAGGAAGGCAAACAGCAAGCCGCCTAAAGAACATCCGGGATGGTGGTCAGCCTGGCAACTGTTTGCAGTTTGCTGTCTACCTTCCTTGAAAACGCCATCTGGTTGATTTGCGAAAGCTTGTAAACTTTGATTTCTATTCTACACCAAGAAATTTCGAATCACTAGTATAGTTATACTATTTAAATATATTAATTCCTTTTTCGATGTGGCTTCTTCTGGATATACACTGAAATGCCAGAAAAACTGGTACAGACGAGCTTATGCAAAATACACTGAAGTGCCAGATAAACCGGTACACCAGCCTAATACTTGGTAGGTCCCCCACGGGAGCGTAGGACTGCAAAAGAACGACGGGGCATGGAATCCACTAGCTTCTGGAAATATGCTGTAGCCAATGCTCACCAAACTTCCTGCAGAGCGTTACACAATTCGGGTGTATTCCGAGGTCACGGATTCCTGTGTTCGACAGCCCGTTGCATGGCATCCCAAATGTGTTCTATCACGTTCAGATCTGTGGATTTGGGTGGGAATGGCAACATCACAAACTCAGATTAATTCTCCACTAACTATAATGTGGCGTCCCGACACTTGTGTGGAGGTGCGTTGTCCTGTTGGAACAGGCCCAACCCATCAGCATGAATGCAGGACATGAACAGGTGTACCTCGTCAGAAAGGATACGCACATAGCATTGTCCGGTCACAGACGTTTGTAGACGTACCAGGGGTCCCAGTTAAGTCCAGCTAAACGCACCCCATACCATTACGGACCCTCCACTAGCCGGTACAGTTCCCTGTTGACAGGCGGGATCTATTGTTTTATGGGCTTTGCGCCACACACTAATCTTTTCATCTGCCCGATACAGATGGAAACGCGACTCGTCAGACCACGCTGCTTGTTTCCAGTCATCAAGTGTCCAGTGACGGTGTTTCCGTGCTCAAGCGAGGCGCATAGCTCTATGTCGTGCACCTATCAAGGGGACTCGAGTTAGGCTTCGGCTCCCAAAGCCCATACCGTGCTGGGTACGTTGCACAGTCCGAACGCTGATCTTTGTTGAATCTCCAGCATTGAATTGCGATAATACCTCCGAGAGTGTTGCACGCCTACCACGTGAAACGATTCTTGACAGCCGACGATGGTCACGTTCACGCAATGTCTTTTTACGGCCACACTGGTATCGTAGGTTGAAGGTTTTACCGGAATTCTTGTAGTCGCGGTACCCCCTTGCAATGGTCGTCCGTGAAAATCCGAACTTCGTTTCTACCTCCGAAATACTATGACCCATTTCACGAGCTCCAACTAAGACACCGCGTTGAAAATCGCTTAAATCGTTATTACTTGTCATTCTCATGCCGAAGGCAGCTCTGACAGCTGGCAAGGATGTCTATAGCTTTATACACGCGATAGCGGACGCAACCGAGTACGCGCATTCACTGGGTCCGTGCGTAATGCGCGTACTAGCATTCATATGAGTTTGGGGTTTTGCCATACCCACCCAAGTTCCCAGATCTAAACGTGATAGGACACATTTGGGATTCCATGCAACGCGCTATCGAACACAGGCATCCGAGACCTCGGAATACACCGGAATTGTGGAACGCTCTGCAGTAAGTACTGTGTGCATTGCCTACAGCATATTTCCAGAAGCTAGTGGAGTCCATGCCCCGTCGTATTTCTGGAGTATTGCGCTCCCGTGGGGAACCTACCAAGTATTAGACTGATGTACCAGTTTTTCCGGCACTTCAGTGTATTTTGTGTAAGGCAGGCATATCATCAGTTTCTTTTAAATTTCCTCCGTTGCAACTCAAATGTTTCTTTTTTATAAAAGATTATTCATCATTATTGTTTTTAGGTAGTCTGTTTCAATCCCACTGCTTTACTATTGTCAGCAAGTTCTTATATCATATTCAGCTGCTCTGAGGGGCACTTTCAAAAATCATCGTCTACAGGAAAAGAATGGAGGATTCTTTATGCATGTACCATTAGGTTCTACGTCAATTCGTCGCGTGCGTCAATTCGTCGACTGCGACGATTCGTCGCGCGTCAATTCGTCGCCTACGTCAATTCGTCGCGCGTCAATTCGTCGCGCGTCAATTCGTCGCCTGCGTCAATTCGTCGCGCGTCAATTCGTCGACCACGACGATTCGTCGCGCGTCAATTCGTCCCGGACAAATTCGTCGACTACGTCAATTCTACGTCAATTCGTCGCGCGTCAATTCGTCGCCTGCGTCAATTCGTCGCGCGTCAATTCGTCGACCACGACGATTCGTCGCGCGTCAATTCGTCCCGGACAAATTCGTCGACTACGTCAATTCGTCGCGTTTTTACAGATTTTGGTTACATACAAAAGGAATGCAGGAAAACGTACGATTTCGAACGTCTTGCTCCCTGATCAAATTTATAAACTTTGGCCACGCAGACAGGATAGGAATATTACGTTTTTCTTTGGCACTAAAAATATTAGACGGTAAACGGTTTTTGGAACGGGGCAGGGCCCGGTTGGTCAGAGCCCCCCATATACAAAATTTTCGTAAAATCTACAGTTTTCAATTCAGAACCACCAAATCAAGTATCCTATCTCATGGTACTCTAACTTAGACGGTTGTCGGTTTTTGGAACGGGTCAAGGCCCGGAGAGTCAGAGACCCCCCCCCCCATACATACAAAATTTTCGTAAAATCTAGTTTTCATTTCAGAACCGTCAAATTTGGTATCATGAAACTCTAACTTAGACGCTAGACGGTTTTTGGAAGGTGTTGGATCCCGCGGGGTCGAAGCTCCCCCCCCCCCTTATAAAAAATTTCGTAAAACCTACAGTTTTCATCTTAGAACCACCAAATTTGGTATACTATCTTATGGTACTCTAACTTAGACGGCAGATCGTTTTTGGAACGGGTCAAGGCCCGGGGGTCAGAGCCCCCCACATACAAAATTTTCTTAAAAACTACATTTCAAAATTGCCTTTATTCTTCAGTAAAATAACATTTCTATGTACATGACAATGGAATTCTGCCAATAAATACAGCGGTATATACATCAGCTGGAAAGTTCCAGTGAAACGTAAAACAAAATATTGTTAAAATCATAAAAAAAAAAAAAAAAACTACAGTTTTCAATTCAGGACCACCAAATATGGTATACTATCTCATGGTACTCTAACTTAGATGCTAGACGGTTTTTGGAAGGGGTTGGAGCCCGCGGGGTCAGAGCCCCTCCCCTTATAAAAAAATTCGTAAAATCTACAGTTTTCATCTTAGAACCACCAAATTTGGTATAGTATCTCATGGTACTCTAACTTAGAGGCTAGATGGTTTTTGGAAGGGGTTGGAGCCCGCGGGGTAGGAGCCACCCCATTATAAAAAAATTCGTAAAATCTACAGTTTTCATCTTAGAACCACCAAATTTGGTATACTATCTCATAGTACTCTAACTTAGACGTTAGACCGTTTTTGGAAAGGGTAAAGGCGGGGGGGGTCAGAGCCCCCACATACAAAATTCCCTTAAAAACTACAGTTTTCAATTCAGAACCACCAAATCTGGTATACTATCTCATGGTACTTTAACTTAGACGCTAGACGGGTTTTGGAATGGGTTGGAAACCGGGGGTCAGACCACCCTCCCCTAACAATAATGTTTCGTAAAATCTACGGTTTTCAATTTTGAACCACCAAATTTGGTATACTATCTCATGGTACTCTAACTTAGACAGTAGACCGTTTTTGGAACGGGTCAAGTCCCGGGGGGTCAGAGCCCCCACATACAAAATGTTCTTAAAAACTACAGTTTTCAATTCAGAACCCCCAAATCTGGTATACTATCTTATGGTACTCTAACTTAGACGCTAGACGGTTTTTGGAAGGGGTTGGAGCCCGGGGGTAAGAGCCCCCATAAAAATGCCGCGTAAAATCTACAGTTTTCAATTTAGAACCAACAAATTTGGTATACTATCTCATGGTACTCAAACTAAGACGGTAGACCGTTTTTGGAACAGGTCAAGGCCCGGGGTCAAAGCCCTCCCCCGTTAATTTTTTTTGTAAAATCTACATTTCAATATTGCCTTTATTCTTCAGTAAAATAACATTTCTATGTACATGACAATGGAATTCTGCCAATAAATACAGCGGTATATACATCAGCTGGAAAGTTCCAGTGAAACGTAAAACAAAATATTGTTAAAATCATAAAAAAAATATTTCGCCACGTAGGGCGAAGGAGAGGCAGACAATAAAGCACGAGCGATACAAACGAAAATGTTTACCTACAGTATTGTAGACAGGGCAAGACATGATTCTATACTATGCACAAATTCCAATTAAGCATTACTACCATACTAAAGATTAAACATTAGGTACTAATTCACAGAAATGCAACAGTGATGCTACATTCAAAATTTACAACATATGTACAGAAGTATTCAGTGACAAGGGGAAATAACGCTAAATGTACTCAGAAGGGCATCTTGTTGCATTAAATTATACACACAGTGACTAATATTTTAAAAAAATATTCAACATAATGACAGTTTTCAATTAAGAACCATTAAGTATGGTATCATGAAACTCAAACTTAGACGCTAGACGGTTTTTGGAAGTGGTTGGAGCCCGGGGGTGAGAGCCCCCCCGTCACAAAAATTTCGTAAAATCTACAGTTTTCAATTTAGAACCACCAAATCTGGTATACTATCTTATGGTACTCTAACTTAGACGCTAGGCGGTTTTTGAAAGGGTTGGAGCACAAGGGTCAGAGACCCCCCCAATAAAAAAAAAATCTACAGTTTCCACGAAATACTTGTCACGAAATACTTTGTCAGGTTCTACCGTACCTGACAAAGTATTTCGTTTTCCTCCTTGAGCCAAACAGATGTCTTTCATGTTTCTCGCAAAACCTTCCGCAATTTCGCTTTAATATACGCTTATTATGGTGTAGTGAAAAATTGAATTTTTTTCCAAAATCCAGGAGTGCGTAAAATTTGTTTATAATAATTTAAAAACGTGCAGATGTTTTTCTAAAGATACACTATATTGACAAAAGTCCCAGGTCACCCCTTCAAAAGCTAATGAACGGATCCGCTGCGTTATTAAGACGCGTGGTCCAGCTGCAAACGGTATAAAAACAAACCTTCAGCTGACCGCGATCATATCGCACTGTGAAGTTGAGTGAAAATGTCGCGGCGGGAAAGAACTGACTTTGAGAAAGGAAAGATTGTTGGGTGTTATATTAGTGGACTGTCCATAAGAGAAACCGAAAGCCGTTTAAACATACCCAAGTCAATTGTTTTGGATGTACTGAATAAGTGAAAGACACATGGCGTGCCTGAAGCAGCAAAACGTACCAAAAGAAAATCAGTGATAGAGGACGTCAAAGCCTCAGGAGCGTCGTTACAGCTAATCGACGGAGAACTGCACAAGACTTCAGTGTGTAGGTGAGTAAAAATGCTGGAACCTTGGTATGTACACGTACCATTCGCAGAGAATTTCATTCCATGGGTTACCGTGGTCGTGCGGCTACTCATAAGCCTTTCATCTCCACTCAAAATTCTACTCGCCGTTTAGCATGGTGTAAAAAATATTTTTCGTAGACCGTAGATGAATGGAAACGGGTCCTATGGACTGATGAATCCAGATACACTATCCGTCAGTCCAATGGCAGTGTGTGGGTATGGCGGCAGCCGGGGAACACTATTTACCACAATGTACGTTCTTACGGTCAAGTTTAGAGCTGTCAGTGTACTCGTGTGGGGGTGTGTTTTGTGGTATGGTCCCGGCCCATTGGTTATCGTGGACAAACCTATTAATCAGCACGTCTGCCTCGATATTCTAGACAATTATGCCCTACCAACTTTGTGAAAATAATATGGAACAAAGCCTTGTTGTTATCAGCAGGATAATGCACCCAGCCATAAAGCAAGGTTTCAAAATAGCTTTATTATTATTTATCATAAGAAAACATAAGAGGGAGACGTACAGTGTTGGGCGTCTCACTGGGAAATAATACAAAACTGTTAAAACATGATGGTATATACACTGCAATGACAATGGGGATGAATAACAAATGCTGCAAGCAAAGCTTATTGCATAAAAATTGCAGAAGTGACAGAGAGAAACACATCGTGTCACATGACATTGGATGGGCATGATTTACAGGATAACACAGGCGAAACAATAGTACACAATTAGAAAAAGAACAGCACAAACACCGCCGTGAAGGTAAAACATTACATATATGAGATAAAAACACAGCGTGCACAATTGTGCAAGTTATTTAACGAGGGCACCAAAGCAACATAATACAGGCGGGGTGAAAGTAAGTAATGTACATGAGTAAGCATGAAAATACACTGAGATGGCATTAGCATTCACAATTCAAAGTTAGCGTGGATTGCACGAGTCGTAGAGTAGAGGAGGGGTACCAGGGTGCCACGGAACTCAGCAAAGGAGGTGTAGAATGTCCTAGGGTACTGATAGGTGTAGCAGTCCAGAATCAACCGCTAACCATGGAGCGGCCGGCGCCCAGGTAGCATAGAAGGTGGCTTCTCGACGACTGGAAGAAGCCGACTGGTACTCCAGGCGGAGTCGAGAAAGCAATCGATCTTGAAAATGGCACAAAAGTGCTGCGCTGGCCTGGTGTAAAGAGATCGGCGAGGAAACACTGCGGCATTGTTGAAGGTATACGTAAATAACGTGTTTAACCAGCACGAAAAGATAGGCACATACTGACGGAAGAGGCGTAGGTGGATGAGCCCGCAGAAGAAGATGTCTGTAGGCAGTGAACGGAAGATCTTGAGAACAAGAGGGACTGGCAATCCGGAAAGCTTGGTGGAGGAGAGGCATCAGGATGGGACAGTAAAGGTAGACGTGAGAAACATCTGCCTCCTGTCCGCAGAAGGAGCAGAGAGGGGAGGAGAGAGAAAGAGAAAATACGGAAACATGCGAAAGAGAAAATACGGAACAGGGAGGCGATTATGCAAAAAAAGCCAGTGGGTATTAATTTCAAGAGGGGCGGATAAGGGTGAGCGGGCAGCGGCCCAGACAAGAGGAAGAGAAGCAGGGGGAACCTCCAGAACAGAAAGCGGTGAAGGGGTGGCAAGGTGCACTAGAAAACGATAAAGAGATTTAGAGGAGAGAGAGGAGAGAGAAAGAACCGAGTTTGTGAGTCGGAGGAAAAACGGCAACGGAAGAGGGGCAGAAAAGACAGACACGAGACCGGTGGGGGAGACAAGATCAGGGAAAAGCGAAAGAAGTGCAGTTAGCAGAGAGTCATAGACCAAATGGGCGGATGGGGACGAGAGAATAGCAGGGGAGGCCAGAGAAAGGGCGCCAGGATAGATCCGAGTTAGTGAGGTCTTGTACAGTTACTACACCTGCTCTGAGCCAAGAGGGGAATGAAAAACAGGGGAGATGGGGGATGAACAAGGGAGTTGAAGAAGAGGGGTTCCGAAAGAAGCTCTAGAGTTGAAGAGGGAGGGGAGCGAATGAGGGGGAGAGAGCGAAGGTGAGTGAGGGCTTCAGAATATGCAGGTGGGAGTTTGGAGGGGGAAAGGACAGCAATCCATGAGAACTAAAGAAAGAAAGGGAAAATGTGGGTTACGCAAGGAGGCAAGAACGTCACGTACCTGAACTGCGGAAGCCACTGGAGCCGTGAAAAGGTGAATGAACTTGATCACTCGGCTTGCTTTGTAGCACAGCGGGACATCAGGTAGGCCAGCACCACCATAGGAGGGAGGAGCACAGAGCTTGTGGACGTTAATCCAGTGATGACCCGCCCACATTACTCGAGTAAGGCAGCGTGTAACCTCCTGGAGACAGAAAAGCGGGCTGGTAGATGCAATCCAAGAATGCTTGCAGATAGACAGAAGGTATGTCCTGGTGAGATTTGCACGCTGGTAGTAGGACGTACAGAACTGCGCACGACACCAGAATGCAGCTGTGCGGAGGAGGCGAGGATGGAGTTCCGTGCGAGTTGCACTGGATGTAGCTTGTGGTGCGCCTAAGTGCACACCCAGGAAGCGTTCGGTAGTGGATGACCATGTGGCCCCCCATGGAGCATCCAAGCGATTGGACCACGACCCACACCACAATCCAGTGCTCTTAGACGTATTCAGTTCAGCTGCAGAACATGAAGCATATGCGGAGAACAAACGACGAAGCAGTTGGAACTGTGAGTCACTACGAATGCAGACGGTGATGTCATCTGCATAAGCAGAGTAAATGACTGAATGATGCCGTGAGCTGGCAACTGGTGGTGTAAGTTGTGCTAGGAGAGATGTTTGCAGAGAGCGTAGAAAAGGCTCGACGGCAATCGCAAACAGTTGACCAGAAAGCGGGCAGCCCTGACGAACTCCCCGCTTGAAGGGAACATGTGCTGTGAGAAAAGATGCCGTCTTGACATGGAAAACGGCGTCCCGGTAGAAGGAGAGAAGAACGGAGACAAATTGTGGAGGAAAGCCAAAGTGTAGCAGGGTTTGTGTTAAATAGGCGTGTGAGATATTATCGAAAGCTGAACGGAGATCTAAGGAAAGGAGAGCAAGAGGTTCAGAATGAGTCTCGGCAAGATGATTGAGATCGCAAAGAAGTTGAACATTGGAGGAAAGAGAACGGCCAGGAACAGTATAGGTTTGAGAGTCAGCAAGGATGTGAGGGAGGATAGAGTTTAGTCGACGGGAAAGAAGCTTAGTATAGAGTTTATAATCTTGATTGAGAAGAGAAATGGGGCGCCAATTTCCCATGTCAAGAGGGTCACCCTTCTTGGGAAATAGGACCACATGTGCGTCCGTGAAACTCCTCGGGAGATGGGAGCAGTTAAATGCAGCAGAAAAAGCGGAGAGGAGAAAAGGCAACAAAAGAGGCAAGAACGCACGGTAAAAAGGAAAAGAGAGGCCGTCCGGACCCGGAGAGGCATGTGGGTTAAGGGAAGAGAAGGTGTCGGACACCTCCGTGGATGTGGGTGAAAGAGACAGGGTGTGAGCAAGATGAGACGGAACTTGAGGCAGGTTATTGAGAAGATGGGGGAGAGCAGAGGGAGAAGGGGGAAGAGTTTCACTGAACTTGGTGGTATAGAACTGACGAACGTGAGAGCAAATCGCTGCCGAATCGGATGTGATTTCGCCAGAGGGGAAGCGAAGATGACGAAGCGAGGTAGAAGACTTACGTGCAGATTCCATTGATGTTAGAAAATCATAGGTGCATTCCTCCGGATTGAGATGTTTAATGCGCAGACGTAAAAGTGCTTGCTGCGCAAGAGGTTTCAGCAAAGCCTGGAGCTCTGCCTGATATGCTGGAAAAAGCGGATCAGATAACCCAATCAGTGTGAGCATCTGCCTGGCGTGATCGAGGCGCATCTGACTAGAAGTCTTCATGGTGAAGGAAAGCTGCTTGATATGTAAGAGGAGCTGATGCTTGACACGAAGCCAATACGTCAAGGTACAGGGTGCGGAGTGCAACCCTGCGCGACGAGCAGCGAGGAAAGAACGGACAGAGGCACAAAATTCAGGATCAGTGAGGAGATTGGAGTCAAATGTCCACGGACGTACAGTCCGAGGGAGTGACGTCGCAACAAATACTGTTAGGGTGACCGTGCAGTGGTCTGAGGAAGCAGTAGGTTGATGTTGCAACTCGGTAATAGACGCAAGAAGCGGTGTGGAAACGTAAACCCGATCCAAGCGTGCAGTTGATGGAAGCTGACTCCCAGACGAGCGCCACGTGTGTGAGGTCTCTTGTGGATGAAGGCGCCTATAAGTATCGGTGAAGGAGAAATCAGCAACAAGGTCATGGAGTAGTGCGACGAGATCCGTCCGACGCTCTCGTGACGAAGGAGAGCGATCCAGAGCCGGGTCAAGGGTGCAATTGAAGTCTCCACCCAAGAGCACACGATCCGAAGGTGAGACTTTCGAGAGAGCTTGACGGAGTTTGGTGAACAAGATGGATAAATGAATAGAGGTGCACGGAATATACACATTAAATATGTGAAATCGAGCTCCGCCAACTGTGAAGGAGACTTGCTGGAGTAAATCTCGGCATAAGTTCTGCACTGAGAGTGCAGTGAGGGTGGATCGGAAATGTTGATGTATTCCGATAGCAAGTCCACCATGAGATGAGTAGCGGAAAGCATGATGGAACACATAATCGTTAGCCCGCCAGCGAGTAAACAGAGTGGAGGAATGGCAGTTTGTTTCTTGTAGTAGTAACAGATCGGCCCCGAGGGGCGAGAGGTCTTCCATTACAAGAGCATTAGCTAGGGGGCTAGCGAACCCTCTGCAATTAAGGGTCGTGACCTTGAATGGACTGGTCAGTCGTTGGTTGGAGGAGTCGCGGAGCAACTTTCAGGAGTTGTTGTAATCGGTTTACGCAGCCAAGGGTCCATGAGTGGTGCAGGGGTCATGTACAAACCCACGAAGGTACTTAGCAATGCATCCGGCTTGCAGGAGCAGCGCGGGAAGAATTTCTTCGCGCTCTCGGAGGTAGTCATACGTCGACTCCAGGTTCGTGGTGTGGGTGCAAAACTGATAGTAATCTCCAAGATTGAGAGGTTCTGAAGGAGCACCACATTTGGAGAGTACACTTGAAAAGACCTCAAACGAAGGCGGAGACCCATCATCATCATCAGTGTCCCTTTCAATTTCTGTTGGCGCAGGAGAGGGAGAAATATCTCCTGAAGATTTGGTAGCACGGAACGGTTGCCCATCCGCAGAGGAAGATTTCTTCTTCTTCTTCCTCTTACGTCGGGTACCTGTACGAGTGCCAGAAATTCGTTTTCCAGGGAGCGACGATACTCGGGAAGCTGACGCAGAGTCAGAGGAGTTATCGGCACCGCCGTCACACTCAGAGACACCAACAGTGAAGACTGGTGGGAAACCAGCGGCGAAGTCTCCCGATGTTGCCACGGGATGAGGAGTAATAAGTGAGGTGAGCACTGGAAATTGAAGGTGGGAGGTGAGATCAGCATCAAAAGACGCTCGTGGACGAAAGGCTGTAGATATACTTTTTGTGTAACTAGGCCCTGGGGCAGTTGGCACATTTGAAGACGGTGCAGATCGAGAGCGAGATGTAGCAGGAGGCTGCTTAGAGGCGGTAGGCACTGTAGAAGCCGTGGGAGCTGGATACTCGTTGTTGGGGCATCGAGCACGCTGATGCCCAAGTTCTTTGCAATTAGCACAGTGTTCTGATGTTAGCATGTCAATTCTGTAGGAGAGCTGCCCACATCGGACGTTTAGGATCCGTGGGAACTTACGGAGATGCTCCTCTGATGGAAAGATGAGTCGAACACTCCGGCGAAAACTACGAACATTCTTATTTGCAGGATCCTTGGGCGCAGCTGAATGTGTGATAACAGGACCAACAATCTTACCACACTTACTAAGTGCAGTACATATCATCGCATCCGAGATTTCGGGGGCACCGGATGCAAGGAGACCTGAACAGGGCGCATGGCAATCGTTTCAGCTTCCAGGTGGTGGTCTCCCAGGTCAAGGCCAAAGTTTAGCAGCGTGTCTGCGTGCTCTTTGGATGTGAAATAAACAATCACCGTCCGCGGCCGGCGGGTGAGGTGAGTAATGGCTCCGGCTGGAAGAAAAGCAAGGAGCGTATCACAATAGACCTTCAACGGTGATTCGGAAGAGCATCTAGGCACACTCCCAACTCGCGGGTGGAGTGAAGTTCCTGCGCAGCGGGTGAGAAGTGCGGAACGTCCAATTGAAGTGAGTCACCATGTATCAGGACATGGGCATCTGCAAGGGGAAAGCGAGTCGCTTGCGTCGGTAGGGACGCACCTGAGGTAACGCTAGAATAAGAGCGGGAAGGCAATCCTCCATTGGAAGGCAGAGGTGCAGCTCTGGATGAAGGGCTGACACAACGCTGGGCAAGGCTACCGAGGGCAGAGAAGCAACGCCCTCAGAGATATCCATTACGTCATCGGCAGCATCAGGAACGAACGTCATAGCCTCACCACCAGGAGGGGTGGTGGAGTCAGAGAGTCGAAGCGTAGAAGAAGAAGAGCAATAGGCATCAGGAGGAGGACGATATTCCCTATCATCAAAGACGGACGCTGATTGGTTTGCTCCGCCAGAGATAAGGATCGACGTAGTAGGAGAAGCTGTGACGAGACCGGGAATGCTGCTCTTATCAGCAGTCGCCATCGCCGATGGCGAGGCCTAATTTAGTAAAAACGACCAACTGGTCGAGAAAGTAAAGTGCTGATAGCTAATTGAAAATAGTACTCACCGACTCGAGAGATGTCTTAAATGAAAGATACAACCTTCGTCTTGAAGGCACGCACAAAAGTTAAACGACAGAGCACACAAAACACACTCAGTAGACGGCGAAACACGGAGCTCAAAACAGACACGACTTACGTCCCATAAAGCAAGGACTGTTACGGCGTGGTTTGACGATAATTCCGTATCGTGTGTGCACTAGCCAGCACAGAGTAGTGATCTTAATACCATAGAGCATCTATGGTGTCAATTAAAGCACCGCACAAGAAGTTTGGAACCAAGACTTACTACTAAGCGACAGTTAGTTTTAGCATTATGTACTGAATGGATGCGCATACTTATCGCCGTGTTCCAAAACCTTGTCGAAAGCATGTCTCGAAGGGTCAGGGCATGCATTAAGGCCAAAGTGGGCCGACACCGTACAAATGTACGTCAATAAATTGCATGTTGTGTTTCTCTTCTAGGTGTTTGGTGACTTTTGACAATAAAGTGTATCTTGAGGGTCCACGATTGCAGCGAAATTTGCAAAAATAGGAAATATAGAGTAATTTAACATAGTTTATGAGCCATACTGAAAGTTCTGTACAAAAATGCAATAATAAGCAAAAGTTGTCATTAATAGCAGCTAAGGAATTTAGAAAATATTGACATTACAGGAATATAGTCTGAGAGTCACTTTGTGTTCAAGTTTAAATAAAAATCTAAAAATTCATTATATTCAGATTTCTTTCATTAAACTGAGAAGTCGTGATTGCGACATACAAATTTCAAATGTGAAAACCTAAGTTAATACAGACGGTATTGAAAGAATTACATAAGATTCAAATTGAAGAGAAACAGCACGAAAGGTCTAGTGCAATGGTGATCATGAAGATTTAAACAAAGCTCATCAAAAGCAAGTATAATCGAAGTCATGGTCAGCCAACCGTCAGTTGCAGCGACATCGGCGAGCCAGCGAACCAGGAGGCAGCCGGAGACCATGTGGAGAGAAACTTACTCTTGCAGTGCTGAGTAACAGCTACTTGGTTCTCGAAGCGGAGACGAGAAAGAAGGCAGTCTCGAAAGTGACACAGTAACATCTCAGAAGCTTGAGGCACTGTATAAGGAGTGGTAATATCTCGGCAGCGTTGGTGAAACACGTAGATAACGTGCTTTACTAAAACAAAAATGTAGGAACAAACTAATGGTAGCTTGACTGGAGGAAAAACTTGAAGCAGGAGTGTCTTGTAGGCGTCGAAAGTGAGATCAGATGTAACTGAACGTTGAGAGATGGAAAATGCTGAATGCAGGAGCGGCAGTAAGATGACACAATGGAGGTATACATGAGAGACATCAGCTTCCTGAGCACAGAAGGAGCAAAGAGGTGAATCAAGAAGTGTCATGCGGTGGAGGATGGAGGGGACTGGAAGACGGCGGTGAAGAAAAAGCCAATGAGTGTTGATCTCTAGTGGAGCGAGAAGAGGAGAGAGGGCGGCGGACCACACGGCGGTGGTGGAGGATAGGGGGACGTCGGGAATGGGGATGGGAGAAGAGGAGTGGGACATGGAGAGGAAACGGTAAATAGCCGACGTCGACAAGGAAGAGAGTGGAAGAGTTGTGCCGGCGACGAACAGAAAGAAGGAAACTGGAAGGGAAGCAGACCGGACAAAGGTAAGGCCAGAGGGAGTGGCAAGGTGGGGGAACTGAGAGATAATAGTAGAAAGGAGGTTGTCATAGACAGAGCGAGAGGAGGGGATAGAAGAAGAGTGGGGGAAGACTGGCACAAGGACACCAGGAAAGGTCGGAAGTAGTGAGGTCTCTGACTGTTACGACTCCTACACGAAGCCAGGAAGGATAGGCAAAGTGCGACAAATATGAAAGATGGAGAAGAGACGAGAAATAGAGGGGTTCGGCGAGAAGTTCCGTTGTAGAATCAGGCGGGGAGCGAGAAAGGGAGAGAGAGCGGAGTAAAGCGAGAGCTTCTCAGTAGACAGGGGGACAACGGGAGAGAACAAGAGATCGACGGTCCGCTAGTAGTAGGGAAAGGAAAGTGAAGCCGACGTTGCTCGGATTAGTGATGACATCTCTTACAGAAATAGTATCAGGTACAGGTGACGTGATGAGGTGAAGGTAAGTAGTAATCTTGAAAGCCTTGTAATACAAATGTGTGTCGACAAGGCCGATGCTACCATGGTCTGGAGGAAGACAGAGCTTTAGGGCGCTGATCCAGAGGTGGCCGGTCCAGATTACGGAAGTGAAGCAACGGGTGATGTCTTGAAGATGAAGGAGTGGAGTTTTGACTGCGTGCCAGGAGTGAATACATAAAGAAAGTAGGTAAGTACAGGTGAGACGTGCTCGTTGGAAGTACGATGAGCAGAACCGACTCTGCGCCAATACGCAGTTAACCTGTGCAAGCGTGGATGGATGGTATTCCACGTGGTAAGGGAGGCATAGCCCGGGATACCAAGATGGACGCCAAGGAAGCGTTGTGAGATGGAAGACCAGTTGGCACCCCAAGGGTAATCCATACGATCAACCTAGGAGCCGCACTGCAGGCGTGTGCTTGTGGAAGAATTAATCGCTGTGCCGGAGCACGAGGCGTAATCTGTGAAGAGATTTTGCAGTTGAGTGAACTGTGAGTCGAGACGAACACAAAAGGCTACATCGTCGGCATATGCAACGGAGGTGATGCCATGATGCCTCGTGCGGCCGATGAGTGGTGGCAGTGTAGCTTGAAAGGAACGGTGCGCTGTGCGATGAAATGGTTCGATGGCTATTGCAAAGAGTTGGCCGGAGAGTGGGCAGCCTTGCTTCACTCCACGGCGGAAGGGAATCGGCGCTATGAGAAAGGTGGGCAACTTAACCTGAAAACTGGCGTCCTGATAGAGGGAGGATAGGAGGGAAACAAAAGAGGGATGACACCCAAAAGAAAGGAGTGTGTCAGAAAGATATGAATGGGAAATATTATCGAAGGCTGATTATTGATCTAATGAGAGGAGGGCGAGGGGTTCAGAGCGGAGTCGAGCGAGGTGGATGAGGTCGTTAAGGAGGTGGATGTTGTAAGAGAGAGAGAGCGGCCGGGGACTGTGTAAGTTTGGTTGGGGGAGAGAATGTGAGTTAGGATGGGATTGAGTCTTTGAGAAAGAAGCTTAGTATAAAGTTTGTAATCAAGATTTAGTAAGGAAATAGGGCGCCAGTTCTGCAAGTCAAGGAGATCATCTTTTTTGGGAAAAAGGACTACATATGCAGCTGTAAATCTCCTCGGGAGGGGGCAGATAGGAAAGGCAGCTGAAAAAGCAGAGAGGATAAACGGAAGAAGTATAGGTAGAAAAGTTTTGTAAAAGCAGAAACTTAGGCCGTCCGGACCTGGAGCGGCACTGGATTTCAGGAAAAGGAATGTGGAGGAGAGTTCGGAACGTGTGTGGGGGGGGGGGGGGAGAAGGAGAGTGGAAGCAAGATAGGGGGGGGGACTTGTAGTAAATTAGAAAGGAGAAATGCCATAGCTGTGGGGGATGGCGGAAGAGGTTCACAGAACTTTTCAGTATATTGCTTACGGACATGAGAACAAAGAGTGTTAGGGTCGTCTGACACCTTACCAGAAAAAAGGCGGAGGTGATGAAGTGCATTCGACGCTCATCGTGTGCGTTCCACTGATGTAAGAAACTCATAATTATGCGCGTTTGGCGTCAGATGTTGAAGACGGAGTCGACACAGGGCTTGTTGAACCACTGGAAGGAGAAAAGATCGAAGTTCTACTTGATAGGAGGAGTCGAGAGGATCACTTAGGCTAAGAAGAGAGAGCATTGAGCGAACATGGTCAAGACGCATGTTCTGAATCGTCTTTGCCGTGAAAGAAAGGTTGCAGACATGAAGAACAAGGTGTTGTTTGATCTCCATCCACAAAGTTAGACCACAGGAGACAGATTGGAGTTGTGGTCGTCTTTCCTCTATTAATGATTGAACTGACGAGCAGAAATCTGGGTCTGAGAGAAGAGCATTATCAAAAGTCCAAGAACGAATTGTCCTGAGTTTTGTCGGAGCAGTATGGACGTGAGAGCAATAGCGCAGTGATCAGAAGAGGCTGTGGGATGAATGCGCGATTCAGTCACAGCTGGAAGAAGGGTACTCGAGGCATAAAACCTGTCAAGGCGGGCTGTAGAATGGACTGTGGTCATGGGATGAGCGCCAGGTGTGAAGAGTCGTCGTCGGATGAAAGTGGCGTTGAACATCAGTGAGTGAGTTGTTTGAAACAATTGACTGTAGAAGATTCACCAAGGCGTCTCGGTGCTCTGTGATGGAAGGGGACCGATCAAGTTGAGGATTGAGGGTGCAGTTAAAATCACCTCCTATGAGAACGTGATCTGTAGGAGGGATGCGAGATAAAGCATGACGAAGAAGGGTGAATAGTATTGACAGGAAGGTTGTGGAACATGGAATGTAGATATTGAAAATATGGTAACAAGTTGACTCAATGGTGAAAGTTGCAAGCTGTAAGAGATCTCGACACAGGTTGCGAACTGAAAGGGAGGTGACAATAGAGTTGAAGGTGTTGCGGACGCCAATTGCGAAGTCACTATGAAGAAAAATCCAAATGCATGGTGAAACGTATAGTTCCACGGCCGCCATCTAGAGAAGAGAGTGGTAGATTTGCAATTCGTTTCCTGGAGTAGGGGAAGATCGGCCCCTAACGGGTTGAGGTCTTCATAAGCCAAGGCATTATTGAGGAGGAATGCGAATCGCCTGCAATTAAGTGACACGATCTTGAATATGAGGTTCAGTTAATGCTTGCTGAAGATCTTTCACGACTGGAGGGAAAGACTTGAGTCGGTTGAAAAAGGTTTTCGCCCACGAGTGGGCAAAAACCTTTTCAACCAACTTAAGTATTTCCTGACAGCAAAAGTGTGACATGTTACAGATCTGACTCAAGTTGTTCGGACAGCAAAAGTGTGACAGGTTACAGATCTGACTCAAGTTGTTCTGACAGCAAAAGTGTGACAGGTTACAGATCTGACTCAAGTTGTTCTGACAGCAAAAGTGTGACAGGTTACAGATCTGACTCTCAAGTTGTTCTGACAGCAAAAGTGTGACAGGTTACACATCTGATCTGGCACAAGATGGAGAAGTGAAGGATTCTTCATGGCTAAGGCATGTGCGATGGTGTAGCTGGTCTTGTTCGTTAAATATGCATGGAGATCTTCATAGGAGAGTGGTACAGGAGGTATATTGGCTTTCTGGAGAGATGCAGCAAAGTCTTCAACCGGGGGAAGGTGACTTCAGCTTTGGATGGGGAGCTTCTTCGCTGATCGCTGACGGGAGGAACCGCGGCGCTTCAACGGAGGCTCAGTCGAATCATCATCAGCTTGAGACTCTCAGCCAATGGACTCTGTATCTGCTGCGACAGAGGTACCAGTAGTAAAAGCGGACTGAAAACCCTCTGAGGGGGATTCAGAGGCAGAATGATGATGTTGGGGAAGTGCTGAGGCAACCGTTGGAAAATCCTTTGTAAATCATAGGAAGCGGCCGTCGAAGCTTCTCGTTGACAGACGGCTGGAAGTCGACGAATTTTGTCAGATCTGAGCTCTAGGGCTTGCTGTGCTGAGGTGGATGATGGGGTTCGCTTCGAGGGAGGTGCAGAAGCTGATAGAGAGCTAGTTGGCGCCGGTGGAACTTGATGGGGGCAATGCTCTCGAAGATGAGTTTCGCCATGACATAGTGTGCAGTGTAGGGAGGTTTTTACGTCGATTCTCCAACGATGTTGTCCACAGCGCACATTGAGGATCTTCGGGCAAGCCAGCAGATGTTCATCCAACGGAAAGATGACGTGGCACTACGACGAAACCCTCCAATGGTTTTGTCATCTGGATCTCTAGGTGCCGCTGAGAGAGTCGTCACCGGTCCCACTACTCGGCCAAATTTGCTAAGTAAGGTACACAGTGCAACATCAGAGACTTCATGTGGAACTGGATGAAAAGTAGCCTGGATAGGCCGCTGCGCGACAGGCTCGGGCAGAAGATGAACATCTTTGATGGACAAGCCGTCAGTCATTACAAGATCGGCATGTTCCTTACGAGCACCAATACGACCCGTGGTTTGCGGGCCATATGAGTAATGTGGGCTGCAGCGGGAAGCATCTGCTTAAGTGCAATACTCTACTCTTTGAGCTTCGTGTCAGGTAGGGCATCGAAACAGACGCCGAAGTCCATGGTAGACATAAATTGTTTTCCTGCTGGGGCGTTCTCCGGGATGTCAATGGTAGCGGAATTGCCGTCAACACTGACGTAGGAGTCTGGAAAGACTGTCGCCACAAACTTAGAAGGAGCTTTCGCTCCGGAGGTAACCTTGGAATATGTACGAGAAGAAGAACTGAAGAGAGGGGGCTGCAACGCAGCACCAGTTGCTGGAAGCGGCTTTTTGAACTGAGTGGAAGTGGAAGGCAGTGGATCTGCGCCGTCAGTCACATCCATGGCCTCGTCTGCAGTACCAGAGACATGCTTCAAGGCGACGTCTCTATCTTGGACAGGGCAAGCAGCTTGAGCCTTTTGAGAGGAGTCGAGCGCCACATCCTGTGTGCGCACTACGTCACTGACAAGCATTGGAGATGATTGGTCTCCAGAGGTTGAGGAGGAGGTTAAAGGAGCCTTACTGATAAGGGCGTGAACATAACTCTTATCAGTTGCCGCCATTGTTAATGGTAAGGGTTAACGAAAGAATCGATCAGCTCAATCGAAAATATAAATGCTGATTACAGAAATAATAAGTTACTCACCACCTTGTGAGACGAACCAAAAGAAAGCTCACACCTTCGTCTTGAAGGGACACTCAACAGAATTTTCTTTTTTTTTTTTTTTTTTTTTTTGATTGAAGGTTTAACGACCACCGTGAGCAACTCAATGGGCTATAAGCAGTCGCCCGTCCCTAATTTAGGGTCACTGGTTCCAGGGAAGGGAGAGAGCCAGTGCCGTAAGACAAACACAACATTCATGCCTGACCGGGATTCGAACCCGGACCCCTTACGGACGAATGATCAGAGGCCAGCGCCTTAGACCACTGCGCCACCGGGGCGGCACAACAGAAATGGACGACACACTTTGTAAACACACTAATTCAGGCACAAAACTGGAGCACAAACAACGAGAAACTCAATGGACTATAAGCAGTCGCCTGTACCTGATTTAGGGTCACTGATTCCAGGGATTGGAGAGAGCCAGTGGCGTAAGACCAACACAACATCCCTGCCTCACCGGGATTCGAACCCGGAACCTCCACAAACGAATGATCATAAGGCAACGCTTGGGCTATAAGCAGTCGCCCGTCCCTTATTTAGGGTCACTCGTTTCAGGGAAGGGAGAGAGCCAGTGCCGTAAGGGAAACACAACATCCATGCCTCACTGGGATTCGAACGCGGTGGAAGAATCCAGTCGGAATCGACGAATAGTGCTTTTTCCGGTAGACGTAAAAATACGTAAGAATCGATGACGACGGGGTTTTTTTTAAAATTTGAAAAGAATAAACTCATATGAAAAGTTTATTTACATCTTTACATAATGGCAAACGTCTTACTAACGGGAATAAACTGGATAGAGTGAATGTTAAATTGTATGCATACATCACACAGTCCAATGGCACAACTCAATTAGGTCTTCGAGTGTTCGCTTTTCCGAAAAGAACTTTCAAACAAATTCCTGATAGCGTTGTTTTGCACAACGGTTCGCTGAGAAGAGAGACTTCGGACTTTAGACTATCTGAGCCCCTCCATACCCCCTCCCCCCGCCTTGAACAGCAGACGATCGGATATCAACCGCAAGCTTCACCCAAAGACTTTACAAGGGAATTTTGCCGCCGCGCAACGCTCGGACCGTTGCCCCAATCTCATTTTTCTCTTCGACTGGCACATCTACAGGGTAAGACCTTTATTTTGATACCTCAACCATATGTTTACGTTCTGCCGTTCTCTCACAACTGGTCTTACAGTAAAATAGAATTAATGCAATGATATAACAATTTGCAAATGTTAAAACTTAAATTAATTTAAAGATTACAACTTACAATTACATTTGAACATTTACAGCATATGACAGTTACATTTGGAATTTTTTTTTTGTTGAAACACAGGACCATCCTAAATGAATTCCACATGACTTCAACCGAGCACGAATAAATTCATCCCTAGAGTGCTCTCCGCAGACTGCAGCTGACGCCTCAATAGCTATTTTTTCTGTCACCTGAGAATGCCAAGGTGGGTTGAAGACATCAGGAATTTGTACTAACACTGCACTTCTAAGCTCCTTCAACTCATCCATCATTGGTGATTGCGGACAAAAGTGGTGGTGAAGTAACTCCTAAATCCCGACTGCGACAATCGATTAGGTTAATGCAGTTCAGGGCTTCGAAATTTATTTCGATTACCGTGAAATCCCTTAAATTCTAGTTTATATGTATTTCTCGCGTTCCCCAGAATCTACGAAACGCCTATTCTCTGATGTCTTTGCAGTTGTCCGATAACATGGCCAAAAGAACGTTTTCAGGTTTGCCTAAGAACGCATTTCTCTGTGTTAGAGGATCAATCATAGCTCGATGTTCTTCACTAAGATATCTTGAAAGATTAATCGCAAGCCATAGGTGGATGGCACCATCCTTGCATGATAGATTTAACTTTGTCCCAAACCAAATTTGGGGTGTAGACCTTGATAATTTATTCGGCTAATGTACCCTGAAGAGCAATTGAATTAGAGATACCTGTATAGTAACGTGTAGCACCACCTTTCGCCCTGATGACGGCGGCGATTCGTCTCGGCATGGTCGACAAGACACCGGAAGCGTTGGGAAGCTATACGGATCCACGACTCCTGAACAAGCTCCCACAGTTCACGGAGATTTGATGGAGGGGGTCAGAGCCTTGAACATCTCTCTCGATGGCATTCCAGATGTGCTCGATGCGATTGAGGTCAGGTGACCCAGCTGGCCAAGGAAGCGAGGTCACTTCGGTGGAGTGTTCATCCAACCATTCGGATACAATTCGGGAGCGATAGCGTGGTGCATTGTCTTGTTGCAGGATGAGGTCTCCAGTGGAATGTTGAAGACGCACAAACGGGAGCAAATGGTCGTCCAGGATATCCCGGTAGCGTTGACCTGTGAGGGACGATGTCACACGTACCAGGGGTCCCATTTCAGTCCACGTAAACAGTCCCCAGACGAGATTGTTACCCCCAACAGCTTGAAGAGTACCCTGCTGGCAAGAAGGATCCATCGCTTCATGTGGTTTGCGCCGTACTCGTATCCTGCCATCCGCATGTACCAACGTGAATCTCGACTCATCAGTCCAGGCAACATTTTTCCAAATGTCTGGGTCCAGTGGCGATGTTCTCGCCCCCATGCTAACCTTTGCACCCTGTGATGTGCGGTCAGCAGTGGTACCCTCGTGGGACGATGGCTTCTGTACCCCATAGCGAGGAGATGATTCTGGTTGGTGTGGCTGCTCACACGTTTTAGTGCACCAGCGTTAAATTGCCGAGTGATTTCTTGCACTGTGGCCCGTCTATCCGCTGTTACAATGCGAGCTAGCCGACGATTACCCCGCTCATCCACATGCTGGTGTCCACGACAGTTGGCCCTTGCAGAGATGGTTTTACCGGATTCGATGTACTCACGGTGCACCCGTGACACAATGGCTCGTGAAAATCCCAGTGCCTGCACGACTTCCGAGATGGAGTGACCCATTCGTCAGTCCCCTACAATTTGCCCACGATCAAATGCTCTTAGATCCTTTTTCTTACCCATACTGCGTCCGACTCTTACGGATTCTCGTCGCATCACTTCTTATATTGTTGGATAGCTGCATACGTCATGTCGTTTCCGTTTACAGAGCAGCCCACAGCGCCACATTTGCATAACACCAGCTATCTCTAATTTAATTGCTCTTCAGTGTAATAAGGTAAGATGAAGGATTGGGTTTGGCGACGTATTAACGTAAATGAGGATTAGCAGTGGTCAAACACCTTGCGTGAGATATCTTTCCAGGATGTACTGAAGCAAAATTTTCAGGGAAGTGACCAGTAGAAACAGTTTGACATATTTTAAGCAGATAATTTTGATTGTTACTTAAGTCTTCAGAAGAAAGTTGAAGGATCTCTGACTGGATTGGAACAAACTGAACAGGAGAGAGCTGTTCGAAAAGTTTAGTCATTTTCCAATCGGTCTTCTAAACGTGTATGGACCAAGCGTAGGCTGGATTGGAGCAAACTGAACAGGAGAGAATTGGAATTTGCACCAAAAACATTTTTTCAACTATACGTAACGACCGAGATCCAGTCGCAACTTTGAATAAAGCAGGAATATATTGTATCCCATTGCTTTCCACGGCTTCTAACGATGATATTATATACTACATAGGTTCTACCTTTAGAAGTCTGAACATTAGATTGTCAGAACACAAATATGCACTTCGAACTGACTCCATTTCTACATCATTTACTACAGCTGTTCGCCAGGGAGGTTATTCTCCCGATTGGCCTAATACAATAGTACTTTCCTCCATAGTTAACAAACAAACCGTCTTTTTTACAGAGAGTCTGTATATTATTTCTTAAGGTACTACCTGTTGTAACTTGGACTTACCTGTTGTTCCTAGACAATGGAGGAAAACGATTACTTCTTCCCTTCAACCTACTGAAGAAGAGGACTTTACTTAATTAATCAACTATATTATTTGTATTACTTTCTGTTTTGCTGTTTTCATCAATTGGCATCACCTGTGTTTTGAACAAATGCATTGTGGGTCTCCTTGGGGGACTGGTTATATATTGCGGTGCTTCCGAGTGCTCTGTGGTACTGTTGGGTGGCCTGAGGACGGGTGCTATTGTAGCCCCGAAAGATCTTGCCCTTTTAAATATTTTTAAATCATATCTTTTATTGTAAATAAAGTTTTTATTGTGAAATTAGGGATGTTGGTTTGATGACATCGTACAGAGACAGCACGCCATTAATTTATCATGTTCCATACGTACGAATTTTTAACAAGTCTTAGGAGAGAGCTGTTCGAAAATTTTAGTCTTTTTCCAATCGGACTTCTAAACTTGTATGTACCAAGGGTAGGCGCATCCAAATGTTCTAATGTTCTCTTTGGCGTGAAACATACAAATTAACCATGCGAGTGGGTTTCCAAGATCTCTTTCTAGTAAACTGATTACACCACATTTTCGACCCGTGTTGACGACGGTGCCATCGCAGTCAACTGCACATAGCTTGCCGGTGTTAACTTTGTTTTGGATAGGTGGTCAGCGATGGCATTTTAATACCCGTTGCCGAAACTTGAGCAAGACAGATGTGATCAGAGTACATCACCCGTATGGACCAAAAGGTACACATGTTACTCAGTGACAGTGACAGTATGTGGGTGATACACTTCTCACTTTTCCGTAAAAATTGTAGAATATTTTCTCCCGTCGAAAAAACCCCCACACTTCCGTATTAGGTTCGTTTTCTTCAGTATTCACCTGGAAAGATTTACAAAGTTTTTGTCTTTCATGTCTAACCTTGCTTGAGTCAATAACATATTTCATGCTGTCTTTGGATATTACACTAAAGTCATGCAATGCAGCTGAAGCAAACATTGCCGCTGATCTGCAAGAAAACCCCGTAGTGATCACAAGTTTTGGTAAAACATGTCAAGCTAAGTCGAGCTTGAGAATTACTATGTTTTAGAAAATCGACACTGGCATTAACAACACAAGTAGCATCTGGTGGTTCGACAAAATTCACACCCACGAACTCTTTGTCTTTATGACTGATTAACTTTGATTCTTTGTGTACTGATTTTAATTGCTTTTCAACACGACTGCATTACAAAGATTTTCTGGAGATGAAAGGCTTCTTGAGCATCCTCACAACCACGGTAACCCATGGAATGAAATTATCTGCGTATGGTACTTGTTTACGAGGTTCCAGCATTTTTACTCACCTGTACACTGAGGTCTTGTGCAGTGTTCCGTCGATTAGCTGTCACGACTCTCCTGAGTCTTCGACGTCCTCTATCACTGATTATCTTTGGTCTGCTGGTACATTTTGCTGCTTTAGGCACGCCATGTGTCGTCCACTTATTGAGTGCATCCAAAACAGTTGACTTGGGTATGCTTAAACGCCTATCGGTTTCTCTTATGGACAGCCCACTAATAAAACACCCAACAATCTTTCCTTTCTCAAAGGCAGTTCTCTTCCGCCGCGACGTTTTCACTTAACTTCACAGTGCGATATGATCGCGGTCAGCTTCAGGTTTGTTTTTATACCGTTTGCAGCTGGACCGCGCATGTTAACAACCCAGCGGATCCATTGGTTTGCTTTTGAAGGCGTGTCCGGTGACTTTTGTCAATATAGGGTATACATACGCATGTTTTCGGTTGAAAGAGACAGTAAAGTTCTCACTGACTCATCGTCTAGAAATGTCGAAAGGGGTGGGGGAGTATTAGTAGGGAGAAACGTGTAATTCCTCTTTTGATGGTTCAAAATATTGGATAACGCTTTCAGTTCCTCGCCCAAAAGAACAGAGCAGGAACGTGTCACCGGAACAGTCATGCTGAATCACCCAGTTCCTTAAAGGCGGTCGTCTGCCTCACGCGATTTCTTACTGGATCGTTGGTTTTAATCGCCACGAAAGGGAGAATAAGAGGACTCCCTCAATAATCATGCGTTACTACCACTGTCCTGTTGCTCCGACCTGCAATAATAATTGGCTGAAAGCCCCATTAACAAATCAGGATTATACTTCTATAACGTTCCCTCCCCTCCAACAATGAGAAAGAGCAGGCTAGTGGAGTGGAGCATAGGGGTCAGACTCTGACGCCCAAGCAGAGAGCATGTTTTTGTCAACTGGGGAACAGGCACTTGTTCAGTAGAAGAAATTGGTGAGAAGGAACACCTTAGTGGCGTTTGGTAAATATCATTCTCTTATATCTTGGTCTTTGGTAAAGACAGACATGAACATGAATAATTTGCGCAAGCGGTTGAGTGGAAAAGAGAGAAATAAAAGACGAAAAAAGCAAGGAGTTGCTTACCAAACTGCCCAAGCTGGAACCTATATATTTTTTTCCAGTTCTAAACTTTCCAAATGGAAATAACGTTCTAGGAAATAAGATCTCTTCAATCGTTTTTATCTGGTAATCTCTTCATAACCATCCTAATGTTGCCGGATCTTCAACATTGCGCGTGGAGGAGCCAGAAAAAGCAGCAAAAAATAATGGTGACTAAAAAGAAAAAGCAGCAAAAAAACAAGGCTGCAAAATATTTTTCCGAGATCGTTGATTAAACACCAGTCTGCTTTTATAATTCGCTATGTTCCGAGTGGAAACAAGGAAGGACCGGTAGAAAGATTTTTAAAGTTCATTCCGAATACAGGCCACAAAGCTGCTGAGCTTATGGATGCCATTTTGACTGTGATGAAGGACTATGGGCTTGATATACCAAACTGCCGAGGGCAGTCATATGCCAACGTGTCTAATATGTCTGGGATCTATGCTGGCCTTCAGGCAAGGATCAAGGCAATTAATACTCTGGCTGTGTGCGTCCCCTGTTCACCACACTCCCTTAACCTAGTTGGTTCATGTGCTGCAGAGTGTTGTCTATTCACCATTTCTAGGCTGCTGCAAGAACTGTATAATGTTTTCACGGCTTCTACCCACAGGAGGGATGTTTTAAGATCTCATCAGAAATCTACATCTTTCACTGTAAAAAGCTTATATCAGACTTGTTGGTCAGCTAGACACGATGCATGCAAAACTCTGCGAATACTGGGATGAAATTTTACTTTCTTAGGAGTACATAGTCAGTGATAGCACCGAAGTCAGTGATACCATTTGGACTAACCAAATACGTCGACACCTTGCAGACAAAAAATTGCAATCTGTTACTGTAGGACTGGTAGCCATCGTTGAGTTGTACCAAAGTGTGATTATATATGTAGAAGATATACGTAACTTGTTCGCAGTTTATGAAGAAAACGCTATGAAGAAGTGTGGAGAACATGTGTACAGAGAAGAATCTGTGAATAAGCGGCAGCGGAAACGCAGAATCCAATTTGACGAAGTAACAGGAAATTAAGCAATATTTTTGCTTAAGGACAAGTTTAAAATAACGTCCTGACTGATAGGCGAATTACCGAATTAAGATGACGGAGTGTTTCCTATCAGGAACTGAAACTTATATTCAGTTACCTTACAAAGTCGACATCTTTGGATTCGAAAGTTATTACAAAGAAGGCCAGCTACGTGTTACCCTAAAGATCTGGATGATCCTTTTGTGAGTGAGTGCCTTTATCTTCACAACCATTTGATAACATTGAATCTTGGTGCATCTGCAGAAATAAAAATCTCAGGCCTTCAGCTGTACCAGATGCTAATGGAACTGGATTTACAGGAGGCCATATATCCAACCGTGTATGCAGCATTGCGCATGCTCCTTTGTACCACTGCGATGAACTGCTCAGTCGAGGGTGTCTTTTCTGCTTTGAACAGAGTGAAGAACTATCTCCGCACAGGTACGAAAGAACCGAGGTTGAATGCTCTTGCTATTTTGTATATTGAGTCTGCTGAGCTCCAGCGACAAGATTTCGATACTGTGATCACGAGTTTTCTAAGAGAAAAGTTCGTCGAACGCAGTTCTTATGTAAGTTGTGTCGGAAGAAGAATAACAACTCCCAAAGAAGAATGAAACCAAAGGGTCCGAGCAGCTACGGAGACGATTTGATAGGGGGCTCTGTCATTCAGTGTGAAGAGAGAAGAAAGATAAGGGTGAAGTGAACTCAATATGGAACATCAATTGTAAATAACGTCGGTGTTATTACATACGAATGTATCTAGTGTGTGTGGTCATGTTGGTGTGTTAAATATATGTTAGATGTTCTTACTGTGCGCTGAGTGAATCATTGTGTCGACTTCGGAATTACTGGAAGGATTATAGTTGCGATGTGAAGAATCTCCGACGGCGGTATCGAAGTGTGTTGTCAGCTGGTTCCAGCGCCCTCGACACGCAGAATATATACGAGTCGGCGATAATAACAGGATGGCAGGTAAGAAGTCTTTTTTCTTCAACTCTGTGCGGGCCTGATTTTGAATGAACGACGACACAGCATATGACATCCCTGTTGGGATTTTGAGTTCAGGCATTTTGAACAATATAGCAAAATAATTACATAACAGAGAGGATTCGGTTTGTTAACATTCTGATATACTGTTTTGAAAGAAGATGACCGAAGAAATTAGAACTAGATTGAAGTAGAAACACGGCGTAATAGGAACTTCTATTACAAAAATTGTTAAGCGGTTGGAGGCGGTACTTATACTAACTGAAGTGGATGTAGATAATTTTGAAGAACTTTTAGAACATCTGAATGAAAAATCAACAGAACTTAAATAAATTGATTCCGAGCTGGAAAAGATTTTAGACCCAAGGGAGTTGGAGTCTGAGTGAGAAAGTGCCGATGAATATCGTGAAAAAATTGCGTGCAAATATAGAGCGTCCAAATGAGTTCATATATTAAAGCAAAACGTTGTGAATAACGGTATGTCTCTTGGTCAGATCCCCGAGCTAGATGAATCGAAAATAGAACGAAAAGTGAAGGAAACTGTGACTATAAAATTTCCGAAACTATCTATTTCCAACTTTCTCCTCCATGTCACCCCTGCATACTTTCGAATTTCATCCACCCATCTCCCATGTGGTCTCCTTCTGGGTCTTTTCCTGTCCCTTGGAATCCAATCTAAAATTTCGGCTGTCCATCGATGATCTGTCCTTCTGGCAGTATGTCCAGCCCATTGCCATTTCAGGGATTTAACTCTGATCATGATGTCTTCCACTCTTGTCATTTTTCGGATCCACGAGTTCTTCTTCTTATCTCTCCTGGTTACACGAAGCATGCACCTCTCCATGCTTCTTTGAGTTGTCTGCAGCCTTTGTATGTCTCTTTTAGTTAAGGTCCACGTCTCTGCACCATACGTAAGCACTGGAGGGATGCATTGATCAAACACTTTTCTTTTAAGACATAATGGCATATTGCTCTTGAAAATTATGCTGTTTCTTCCAAAAGCTCTCCAGGCAAGTTTTGTACGCCGATTAATTTCTTCATCAATGTGACCCTCACTTGATATCTGCTGTCCAAGATAAACGTACGTGTCTGTTATCTCCAGCTTTTCTCCATCAATCAATAAATCTTCATTTCTTGTAAAAGCATTGAACGTCACTTTTGTCTTCGGAAAGTTCATTTTTAATCCCACTTCTTTACTCTTGTCAGCAAGTTCCTGGATCATACTCTGCAGCTCTGATGGGGTAGTTGCAAAAATGACTACGTCATCAGCAAAACGAAGGTGGGTTACATAATTTCCATTAATCTTTATCCCTTTGTTTTCCCAGCTCAGCAACTGAAAAACACCCTCCAATGTGACATTAAAGAGCTTCGGAGATATGGTGTCACCTTGTCTCACTCCTTTTCCAATTTTTATGTGTGTTGTATTTTCAAACAGCCGAATCTTTGCACTTGCATTTTCATAGATGTTATTAATAATATTAATGTATGTATCTTCAATACCGCAGGTTTTCAGAGCCATTGTAACTGCTGATGGTTTCACCGAATCAAAGGCTTTTTCATAATCGATAAAAGCCATGCACAATGGAAGTTCATATTCCCTCGCTCTTTCAATTAGTTCTCTCAGTACGTGGATATGATCTATTGTGCTGTAGCCACTCCTGAATCCAGCTTGTTCTCTCGGTTGAGCCATGTCCAGTGTTACCTTCAAGCGGTGTGAAAGAACTTTAGTGAAGATTTTATAAACTACTGATAGGAGGCTGATAGGTCTGTAGTTTCCGAGATCCTCAATGTCACCTTTCTTATGTAGCACGATCATTGTAGCGGTGTTCCAATCCTCAGGAATCTTTCCTTCATTAAGGCATCGAGTGAAACTTTGGGCGAGTACTGTTTCAATTTCTCCACTTGCTTCTTGTATGATGTCTACAGTAATTCCATCTTCTCCTGGAGCTTTTCCCCGCTTCATGTTCTTGATTGCATGTGCAACTTCTGCTGGAAGGACTGGAGGAACTCTGGTACTGGTATCTTTCATGATGTCTGGAGTGCATGTATCATCCCTTTCATATAATTTGGAGTAGAAATCTTTCACTCTTGTCAAAATTTCGCCTCTATTTCTTGTTACAGAACCATCTTCTTTTCTCAGTGCCATAATCTGTTTTTTTCCCTTACTGAGATGTCCCTTTGCTATCTTTAGGCTTTGGTTGTTTTCAATTGCTTTCCTCACTAGTTCACAGTTGAATTTTCTTACGTCGTCAGTGATACTTTTTCTTACTGTCTTGCATAGCTCTATATATTCCACTTTGGAAGTCACATCTTCTTTAGTTGTCCTCATCTCTCTTCTTTTTTGCATCAACATTTTCGTTTTTCCTGATAATTTGTTTACATGCAACTTGTTCTTAGACCCAGCTAATTTTGTTGCTGTTTCCATAAGAGCTTTGGTTACTTTTCTGTTAACTTCAGAGATGTCCACTTCGTCCGATGTTAGGCCTTCTAAAGCAGAGAACCTGTTCTTCAGTTCCAACTTGAAGGTATCATGGTGTTTTTTAAGGTTGGTTATGTCAATAGATTTTGTTTGTCTTATGAGCTTGCCACGTTCAAGTTTGGTGTTGAGGTGCATCTTACATCTCACCAATCTATGGTCACTACCTGTGTTGAACTTGTTTAGCACACTGCAGTCTTCTATGACGAATTTTTTGTTACACATAATAAAATCAATTTCACTTGTCGTCCCATTTGGATGTCTCCATGTCCATTTCCTGTGTGGCTTTTTCTTGAAGAAGGACTTCAAGATGAAAAACCCTTCTGCCTCTGCAAACTCAACGAGTGTATTTCCAAGCTGGTTTCTGTTGCCGTGACCGAATTTACCTACTAAAGTTTCATTCTGTTGCCGTTGCCCTATTTTTGCATTGAAATCTCCCATAATTATTTTCAAATGCTGCTTACCTTTATTATTTAGATGACAAATTTCCTCATAAAATTCTTCAATTTCTTCTTCAGGATGACTTGTGGTGGGTGCATAAGTTTGAATAATCTGAGCCTGGTATCTTTTCGAGAGTTGGATAACAAGTCGTGCAGCTCTGTCAGAGGAACTTTCAACTTCTACAACTTTATCCTTCAGTTTCTTGTCTATTATAAATCCAACACCACTAGTTCTGAGAGTATCTGTCCCACGATAGTAGAAGAGATGTCCACTTTTCAGTTCGATGAGATCTTCACCTTTTCTCCTTACCTCACTTAGCCCCACGATGTCCCACTTGATCCTTTGTAGTTCCTCTTCCAATTCAAGAAGCCTTGAATCAGAAGATAGGGAGCGTCCGTTGTACGTAGCCAAGGTCAGCATCAGATGGCAGCCTAGTCCGGTCCTCCGGGGATTCTTAGCACCCTCTGCCTTCATGTCGCACTGGTCGCTGCCTTGGCCAGATACATTCCAGCTGCCGGAGACTGAGGGCCAAGATTTAAGTTGTGGAATCATTTTGGAGCGGTTTGGCCATAACTCACCACGCTGGCCAAGCGGGTTGGTGAGTGTGGGATAGAATTTCCTCTAATCCCGATGGTATAGTTATACCGCTATTGGCGGTCGTCAGAGCCCCTTTAGTGGGAACAGGATGTACCACGAGAAGGCGGGGTTGACATTTGTCAAGGAGAGGCTGTGATGTTACGCATCACCTGACCTTACATCCCTATATATATATATATATATATAAAGGTGGTTTAATATTGCTTATAATCCACTTATAATGAAACTTTGTGGCTGACAACAACCTTTTTCTGATACGATTCATTTTGATTTCAAAAATTTTCCTTGGTTTCAAATTATAAAAGTTACTGTTGTAATTTACTTTCTTACATAAGTTTTAATTATCTCAGCTTCATTTTCATCTGTACTGACAAACGGAACCATAAAAAAAAGAAATCTGTCCGCTGTAAAAAAAAGAATGTAAGCCTATGTCCTTGAATGGATAACTTCTTAATAACCGAAGAGAACGTTTTTCTCCGTTTCTATCTTACGTAAGAACATGAAAAGGAACAGGTTTTTTTTTCATTTTCCTACTTTATTTCGAAGGTGACTCTACGTGAACTGATAAAAGCCTCCGATTTCGTGCTCATTGAGTAGAATCGCACTTTTCAGAAGAGAAGTACACATAAATATTTCACTGTGCGGTAAGAAGTTGCTTTCTTCAAATTCTAGATTTGTCTCAGATTTCCAAGTGTACGAAAATTTTAATTTTTGCTTACTTAAAATCCGAGTTTGTTCCTTCCTTTTAACAAGAACCATTAGAACAGCCCTTGAAATGTTCAAAATTTGTGCAGATATAGAAAATTTTCTTTGACAAAATTTAATGCTGAAAAAGACCAAAGAGTTTATTAATGTTCCAATAGATTTCCGTTGAAACTATTGATAAATGGAATAATTTTTCACTGTCTTTTACTTTTTTCAATTTGTGTATTTAACCCCATAAGTAGTAACGCACCTCTGCATTGGAGCCACAGTTTCTGTGTAAGAGACCAAAGCAACAATTATATCTTACCCAAGGTTTAGAGCCAGAACGCTAGTGAACGAAAGGTAAGAAATAATCTTTTGAAAAATTAGAACGGTAGATGAGCACCCTAAAACGGTAAAATTTGTACTGAAGTTTTACGCTGAGAAATAATAACTGTCAGAAATTCGAGCAATGTGAAAAATTGAATAAATGAGACTTTCTTTACATACCGAACATTTTCATATTGCTACCATTTTGTTATTGTCTTAGAAGAGAATATCCTGCCACCCGATACGTAAGCAATAGTGGTCGAACTGCGTATTTTTTATTTCTTAGCAAACAATATGTGCAATATAATGTAAATATCATTTTTGCGGTATCTTATAAAAGAGAAACAACCAGATGGGTAGCACAAACAATGAAAAAAAAACAGTCATCTGTCCTTATTCTTCCTCGTTTTTTAGGCAGCTTACAGTATCATGTGTTTCTGAATAAACAGTTCGATTTCAACAAGTTAGTAAAACCATGCAATGCATTGATATGATACGCTTTCCAACGTACCAGAAATCATTACTCAAGTTATTACCCAAGTTATGAGGATAATGTCTGTAGAATAAATCTCGCTCCGATGTCCTGACTTTTGACCCCATTTAGCCCATTTTCAATAAGCTTCGTCCCCAGCTGGTCCACTACCACATACTAAAATTTCATTGAAATCGAACCATTTTTACGCAAATTACGACGCATAAGGCAACGGAATGGACCCCGCTCCTATGTCCTGACCTTTGATCACATTTCGCCCATTTTCAAAAGGATTCATTCTGAGGTGGTCCTCTACCACATACTAAAATTTCATTGAAATGGAACCATTTTTACGTGAGTTATCGTACGGACAGACGGACAAAGCTGGAGCATATACGCTTCTTCAACCTACGGTTGGAAAGCGTAAAAAAGAAAAAAGTTTACATTTGGTAGAACGTTAGCAACTAATCTGGTTATGTATGCTGCAAAATATAATCTAGTGTAACACGGCCTGTAAAAATGAATCTCAAGTTTTTTTGAAATCTCTCAAACCTTGTCTCGAAGCTGTACTACGCGCGCGTGATTTGTATACTCTTCTGGCTATTTTCAGCTATATAGTTCGAGTATATATCATTAAGCGACACACATTACCTCCGCAAAATTTCCACGAGATGTATCACTGGCTATTGTATTTGGTTCAGCGAAATTTCTTAAAAAATATCGGGAATATTTTTGTTTCGTGGATAAAATTACGAAGAAAAAGATTTTCGGATAATTTGAAACAAAAACAACTTTACTGGAAGTATCATTAGCAAACATGAAAGTAAAATTTTTACACTGTAAGAAATTTTATAATACTCCTGTTGAATTTCCTTCAAGTATCTGTTAAAACAGGAATTTTTAAGGTTTCAATGAGAAGCTTGCATCAGTTACACAACGTATACCAATGTATACCTAAAAGCAATGTATACAATGTATACCAATGTATACCTCTTTCTTGCGAAGCCATCAACGGCGAATTGCAGAGATTCAGCGTTTCAAGAAAACTTTTATTTGCAGAACAATCAGGAATTACTTGTTGCTTTCGCATAAAATCAAGTCTAAGGGTTAAATCTGATTGGCGTCCATGTTTGCATTCTCGTATGCAAAATTAATTCATACATCTTTTCTGCGCGATTTGAGGCTGTAACATAACACATTAAGATTAACGTAGATCGGATAAATTCATCTTATTCATTTTCATAGTCAAAATTCCTAAATTTATAAATGCATATTTTCAAACTAAATTACTGAAGAGAACGCAGAAGCTCCTGTTCTTCCTCTCTGTGTAGGCTTCGACCTTTAACGTCGTTTATCATTCGGCGAAAAAAATATACTGCTGTTTGTGCGGGAAAATCCTTTTTCTTTGTAATTTTACTAAATGTTTTTGAAAGAAAATTGGATGGACTTCGGGTGCTCGATGCTGTTGATCTCCACGGTTACGATTAAGTGTTAACCTTGAAACATTCTGCGTTGGTTATGTTTTAGTTCTTTCTCTTTAAGCGTTTCAAACTTCATGTTATATTTTCTCACTCACGGAATGTTTTTTGGCAACAGTCTTGAGGTCAGTGTGCGTAACGTGTGCATGTTGAGAGATAAGAACGAGAGATATAATGTTGCAGCAAGCAGCGAAAAAGGTGGTGTGGAGGGCGCAAACCTTTTTTTTTTTTGATTGGAGGTTTAACGACCACCGTGAGCAACTCAATGGGCTATAAGCAGTCGCCCGTCCCTAATTTAGGGTCACTGGTTCCAGGGAAGGGAGAGAACCAGTGCCGTAAGACACACACGACATCCATGCCTGACCGGGATTCGAACCCGGACCCCGTTCGGACGAATGATCAGAGGCCATCGCTTAGAGCACTGCGCCACCGGGGCGGCGTTTATTTTGTGTGGGGGTTTAACGATCAACGTGAGTAACTCGACGGAATATAAACAGTCGCCCGTCCCTAATTTAGGGTCACTGGTTCCAGGGAAGGGAGAGAACCAGTGCCGTAAGGCACACACAACATCCATGCCTCAACGGGATTCGAACCCGGACCCCGTTCGGACGAATGATCAGAGGCCATCGCTTAGACCACTGCGCCACCGGGGCGGCAGGCGTAAACCTGGAAGCCGCATTACGCTGAAACGGTATTCACTTGAAATCTGCATGTTCGATTTGTGTTGTTATACAGTATACCCGGTCGGGTCACATTATTTTGACCACCAGCTCATATCCCGAGTAACCGCGCGGTGTGCAGCGCGTACAGCAGCTAGAAGGGCTAGGAGTGACTCAATAAGGTGCTGGAAGGTGTTCACAGGTATGTGGAGCCAGAAATAAAAAATCTGAAGTATAAGAAAAGGAGAGAAAGAGTGCAGGACTTTTTACGAGACTACGAAATGGGGTTAATTTCAAGATTTCAGTTCAAATCCGCATCATACTACTGAGGAAAATGACTGTTTACTAATTGAAAAAATAAACAGCAGCAGTGAAATATCAGTGCCAAAGAAAAGGAAATCAATTCGAAAAAGAAAAAAAAAGAAAAAAAGAAATAGAAAAAATTAAAATGAAAGATAAAAAAATAAAAAAACCTAAAAAAAAGAAAAAAATTAAAATGAGAGAAAAAAAACGCTAAAAAAATGAGAATTCTTTTTTTGGGAGGGGGGATGAAGATTCAACCTCCACGGGTAACGCTAATAGTCTCTGTCGAGGTTAACTGTTCCAGCAAATGTTTCCTCAGATTCCGCAACTAGTAAAAATATCAATGTACTTTATTGCAACAGACTTATCAATAGCTCAAGACATGTCCGATCTTTAAAAATATAAAACATGCAGTAATAAATAATGAAAGTAACGGAAGTTCGCTAAGAGGAAAAAAGGTAAACAAATCCGCGTATTTTTGTGTGAACCGTGTGCTAAGTTTTGATAAACAGTGAACCTCTTATATCAAGTTTACTTTCCGGGAATTGCTCTCAAATTATATTCGTCCTAATACGAAAGAAGAACGCAGATTTCCAAAAAAAGGTAATTGAAACACACCTCAAATTCGGGGTCTCTGAGCTTGTATTCACATCCTGTTTTTCCCCATTCCGCTTTATTTCCCCCTCTCGTTTATGTTGGGGTCATTAGTAGTCATTAGTGGATGTAAACCGGAGATGGAAAATTTAAGTCTGAACAGGATTTTCCAAATTACTTTATTCCCATACGTCTTTATATTGCGGCCATAAAACGGGGGAACTATACCTGCTTTTAAAGGTTACCTGTTCCATCACCTAGTGGGTAACTCACTTTTTACAACCACAAACGACCGAACATAGTTTACAGTTTGACACCCACTTAACAACTAAGATGATTAGAGTTTCTGGGACCTGAATTTGGACCTGGGGATACAAATTGCTCCTCGTAAGCAAGTCGAACTCCTCTGCTTCTCTTGTGGTGTGGGCAGATTTTTCTGATTTTAACATGCAGATTCTTTCTACGACCAGTGTTTCTTCCAGGCATACCTCCTGGGAGACCTTACTCCCAGGCAAATGTCCAGTGGAAACCGGGCATTTTATAAGAAATACTGTGGGCACTAACAGATTTAAATTTAATTACTTGTACATCATAAGGAATCGTGTAAAAATAGTTTCTTTCGTAAGCTGTTATTACTAGTAAACTAAGCTCTGTGACTAATTATGATAAACAGATCTACTGTCTGAAAATCGGCAGGCAATTCCTGTAAGTTTAATTATTTTATAGAACTTAGAATTCTAAGAGATACTGCCACAAATTAATTGATTTTGTTCACAATACTGAAAGCAAAATAGAAATGCAATATCACTGATTAAGGTGAGGTTTCTTCATAGCTGTTTTGCTCACGTGTTATGCATTTTTTCTTGCATCTACATAGTTATTTCATATTTATTCATTTATTTTTGTTTAATGCACGAACTGTTGTTTTCACATGATCCCACGAATTGTGTGATGCACGAATGTTTTTAAACAGTTGTTACTTTTTAATCTGAATTTAATGACAAGGAAACTATTTTTCTTCCGAAATAATAAACAGCATCACAAGAGAAAATGTGTACCCTACAAATGAATAAAGTGCTAATTAGCATTTCTCCTTTGACTTTTTAATGAATACATTTACTCTTATGCCTTACATTCCCATTTCTCCATGCACAAGTAATCTTTTAGCCAGAAGGTAGTGAGAATAAGAGAACCTGAATTTTTAAACTATATCAAAGATGCCCACTTGGAATTTTGTGAGTTTATAAAACACTTCAAATCGGATGCCGATTGAACTGGTGATTCATTATATTTCATATTTTCCGGATCAAGCCCCCATCTCCGAGGGTCCCAGTGGTATGGCACGCACGGGGACAGCTGGTTCGCTAGTTGTTCGGGAAGTAGCACGGCCACGGACCGAGCTGATCTTGGAACAGATAGTCTACGCTTGCTGCAACCTTTGCCAGTATAGAAAGTCGAGTCACCCTGTGTTTTCAATAGAAAGGCGGCCACTTCCAGCATTTGCTGTAATGACACTTATTCCGGTACAATTTAATCTTCCTGCAATAAATATTTGGGTGATAATTAATTTACCGGGTCAACCTAGTTAATATTCCTACAACAATTGATGCGGCCATAGTAGTCCCGAAAGTGCTCGCCAGAGCTTTTATCTATCATATTTTTAAATTGTAAATAAGAACGTTTTTTAGATATTACGTTTTTTAAAAGGAAATTTAAAGTGTAGTGTGTGTACTTTGGCTGCTCCAGGAGCGGCAAATGACTTCTTCTTAAGTAGGAGAAAGCTGAAATTCTGACTTAACCGTCGTTCACTGCAGGTTATCCCTAAGTTTCTTCATATTAAAACCACCTCAATTTTACGTCGTGATGCTATGGTCCTGGCTTTGCCTGAGAAGAAGATACTCGATGCTGAAATTAGACGTAAACGTATAATAGTTTCATCGATCTCCTCAACAGACAAGCATACCTGGCATATTCAAGTTTTGCAAATCTTGCCCACTCTCTCTACTTTGATCATTCTTGTGTCGTGGTGAACTCCATTATTGAAAAGTCTCTTCAGGATATACGAAATGGACATATCCAGAAACTGAGATCACTTGTTTCTGAAATAATCTCTAGCAACCTTATTTCTTGAAAGACCGGCCAAAATGGCAACCAGGACAGTCCGTTTGGAACTTAAGATCTAGGGCTCTTACGACTTCCCAATCTGAGGCCTTAAACTGGGGAATTAAATTCAGCTTTCCTAACCTTGACCCTAACCCTCTGAAAATAGTCCCACAAGCTGAAGGGATTATTAAGCACTTGCCCCCTGGGGTCCAAGAATTCACTAGGCACAACATTTGTAACCTTTTACAGAAGAGGCAAACACTTCTTGATTCAACCTTAAAGTACACCAGGTCCGAACTGCTTGTTCTTGCTAATGATCTCGAACTAGCAATCCATAGTGCCGATAAAATAAATCAGGTTGTAATCCTTAATCACTCTGAATATGTTGCTAAAATGCTTGCTACCATTCAAGATATTCCCCATTCCATCATTAATACAGATCCAACAACTTACACTATTACAAAATTGTCAAAACTACGTAATTCTGGCCTTTTACAGACTTGTATTTCTCGCAACATGCTACCACCCCCGGGATCTAGAGTTCCGGAGGCTTTTGGCAAAGTCAAAACCCATAAACCCGGCAACCCATTTCTGCTCTTAATTTCAGGTTATGCTAATCCAACTAGAAACCTGGAAAAACCATTAGCTGCCTTTTTGAAAACCTCTTACAGCTAACTCAACTTCCTCTGTTCGAAGTACGTCTGAAGCTCTTTCAAAAATTAAGTCATTTCAATTCCCAAAAACTCAGTGTATTCTTGCTTCGTCAGATGTGAATCTATTCCCCAATGTATCTCGCTTCGATGTTTACACTCTTATTGAAATGTTCTTGCACACTCAAAATTCTTATACTGCTGCTGAAATTGATACTACCCTACAGGCTTTGAAACTTGTTGGAGAACGGTGTTTTTTCCGATTTCAACAGACTACTTTTAAACAGAATGATGGGGCACCTATAGGTTCTTCTTTGTTCCCTGTTCTTGCTATAATCTTGCTTCAAGTTCGAGAAAATAATTACCTAAAATCTTGTTCCGTTCAACCATCGTTATATCTTAGATACGTTGATGACGTCCTTCTTGTTTGGTCTCATCCTATCCCTGAATTATTTAATTTGGCTTCGAATTTATCTTTCATCATCCCCGGTGTAAGGTTTACCATTGAGATTGAGGAACATGGGTCACTTCCTTATCTTGACTTTTTGGTTTCCCATACTTTTGAATATTCACATTTCGACTTTTCGGTCTGTCGAAAACCAACCTCAACCCCGGTTATTATTCCCTTCAATTCATTCACTCCAACACCCTATAAACTTTCAGCACTTAGATTCCTTGTACACAGAGCTTTTACGCACTCATCAACTTCTGATAGCCGAAATTTAGAAATAACAAAAATTACTGAGATTGCTGACGTGCATGGATAACCTGGTTGTGTTCAAATACTTGTTCAACAATATGAATGGAAAACTTTCAAAACACTGACTAGAAATGTACCCACAATTAAGTGTGTGGGGAGCATGGAGTACCAGAAGTCTGTGGTCTCTTTATTAAAAAACACATGTAAAAAATACTCTATTGTATTCTGTGTTAAATCCCAACACCTATCTTCATTAATTAGACGTGATAGAGACGTAGTTCCAACTACTTCCCGCTTTGGAGTGTATAACATCCTTCTAGTGGGCAGGAATGGACAATCGGTAGATCTTTGCTATGTGAGCTCGACCTTTCGAAGCCTAGGTACTCGCTGGGCTGAACACAGATATGCAATCCGTAAGGAATATACTGCTTCGATTTTGTCAAAACCTGTTATTGAAAAAGACTTAAGACCTAATTGGGACAATGCGAACTTACTATCGACTGCTTCTAATAAACGCTCTAGGCTTTTTACCGAGAGTTTATGTATTATCAAATTTGGACCAAAATGCTGTAATAAGGACGTGCCTCTATACATTCCCTCTACTTCGAGAAACCTGATTTTGCAATACTCACGGGAGGAAGAATCTGAATGATTATAAGGAACTTTTAACAATTCGTAGTGAATGGCAGTGACTTATATGTTCATTTACATAATGTGTATTACTTGTGCTCCTATCTGTCACTATTTAACATTGTGCCGTTCTAATCTGGTTTCACTCAGCGGCCTGATGATGAGGCCATAGTGGTAGAGATTCTGCCCACACCTTTTCATGTTATACGACCCCAGATAATTGAACAAACGTTGTTGCATTACATTCTTGATGAAATTATCTTTCCATTGATATATAATTTTATGGTATTACTCAAAAAAAAAGTGGTGTTATGAGCCATCAAACCTCAAAAATACACTTTTTCCAAAGATTTTCCACAATTTTGGCCACTACTGTATAGCGAATCTGGAGGTTTTGAATTCATATCATTGATTGTTCATTCATTGATATTCTGCGCCTGCGGGCAATCACGGGAATGAATCCAAAACCTCCAGATTCAAAATATATTAATGCCGGTTGCTTTGACTGACGAACCCTGTGATGGTTTTATTCAAATTAATCGGAAACTTGAAACTTGTTCGTTGTGGGTGGTGTAGAGGTTAGCATACTCAGGCGCTATCCGGGAGACTCGGATTCGATTTCCGCTCCAGGACGACGAAATTTTCTAGTTTTCAGATATTATCTGACTTACCATTCATGTCATATTTACACCAATAAACGGATTCACAACTTCCAAATTTGTATTGAACAAGCCTGTTCTCCCCAAAAATAGAGCCGAGTGACTCCTCTCCACCCGAGTATTAAGCAGCGTCGAATGTTGTCCACCCTCATCTGTGGGTTGTTGGGCTGCTACGGCTTACCGACAAATGCTCTAGGCTTTCGGACATCTGCTAACATGCACTAGTTCCACTGCGGCGGAGCAAGGCAACCTGCTGCGATTACTATTGTCACATTCGGCCGGCAATTGTTGCAATCCCGATATGTTTCCTCCGCGATGCAATGCAGGGACCAACTAACCGCTTATAATCTTATGATGAATCCTTTGGCAAAGGTATTGTACAATGGTAGAATTCCCGATTATAAAGGCATTCTCAGTCCTTACACGTGTTTTGGCCACGGAGGTCACTCCTATGCACTAGTCCACACGCATAGCTGAAGACGACGAAACTCAGCTATGCCGAGACCTTTTTTGTTTTATCTCCTTCAGCTATCACGTTAGGGTTCGCAACAGCAACAATTTACATAATTTAACTGTCGACACTCACCCATCGATTTGAATGGCCCTCAGACAAATGCTTACTGGTAGGGTATTTGCGTGTCCAGCAGTCTATTTCTCAAGATGGTAAAATTTTTCTTGGAAGAACCAAAATTAAAAATGAAAAATCACTGGTTGATATTCTATCGCAGCAGATTGGACGTGTGTATGCTATAACTTAAATATCATAATATAAATTTTTTGTTCAAACACGTACTGAACTTCTCAAGAAAAAGACTATTAATTCTGTGGCTTTTAAGTTGATCCTTTAGTTCCTTTCAATTTCACTGCAATTTAAATATTTAAGAATCTTAATCGAAGCACTGCGTGTTACATTTATTGATGAGATACGAATCTTCGTGTTACGGGCGGTAAATGGGCAAAACTTCTTTATGAAACTTTAGAAAATAATGCACCCAACTAATAAAACCAAAAGCGCGAAACATGATAAAAAGGTTTTCACTCTTTGACATTCGTCTAAAAAGTAAAATTTAACACGCGACTGGTACAAAATTACACATATTTCTGCGATAGGTACTTCCAAACATCCAGTAAAAAACATAACATTTATAAATTAAAATTCTTTCAAAATATGATCCCAAAATCTTTTTAGAAAAAAAAAATATTCAAAAGAAATGAAATGGGCTAAAGAAAAGAGCGTGCTTTTTAGGTTGCGCTCCGAACCTTACGGGCCTTCATTGGTCGTGGAGATGTCTGTTCTTCCATTGCGACTACTGTTGTTTGGTTTCCGGGTCGTAACCGTAGACTCAAGTCTCGTCTCCAGTGATGGCCCGCGACAGGAACGATGGTTCATTCAACACCTGCTGACGAACATCTTGACAGAGTTCGACACGGAGCGCCTTCTGTTCGGGGTTCAGAATCTTTGGCATACATTTTGCGGCAATGCGGTGCATGTTCAAAACCGACGTCAGAATTTTTGCACTGTTCGGTATGACACATTGACGATGGTAGCAATGTCTTGAATGTATCTCTGATGATCCTCATGCACCAGTTCCCTAATTTTGTCCACATTTTCGGTGAGTTTGCTCGTGGACGGTTGCCCTAAGCTCTCGTCGTCTTTCAGTGCCGTTGTGCAGCTCTTGAAGCGCGAGTGCCTCTCAAATCACCTAGCACGACTCATTGTTTCTTTGCCATAAGCCTGCCGCAACATTTCATGCATCTCCGTTCCTGATTTGCCGAGTTTGAAGCAGAATTTGATGTTTGCTCGCTGCTCTAGTTTGCAGTCCATACTGCAATCGCAGCTGTGTTCTGCACGTGGTCACAAAATATCGTGTAGCACAGTTCCCGATGTTCACAGGACGATGCCACTCTGCATAATAACTCATAAAGGTCACTGCCTTTGACAGTTGCTCGCGCATCTGCGTAGTGCCAACTGTTGGCGCGCTACATACCTAGTCTCGGAACGTTTTGATCACTTTACGTATAAAGGGGTGTAGTGCGCTGTCGGTTATCGTTCTTGTTTTGCTCGATCACCATGTAGCAATTCAGAAATTTGTTAACGCGACCTGGGTGCTTTGGAAGGCCCTCTAAATCTTCATCAAGTTTTAAGGAGATCTCGTAAGTGATCTCCTTCTTACTTTTAGGATGAAAAACTTGATCGAGGGACGCTTCGCAAGCTAAAGGAGCTGCTCAGTTCTACCCGAAGGAGAGATTAAACTCCTCTTCAGCTTGCACTCTGTGTGTCTGAGAGGGTGGATGGTATCCCGTTTAAAACTATTCCCTTCTTTCTGTACGCAAACACTCCCAGTTCAAAATTGGTTAAGCGGCCTTTTTGCGTTTTTAGGCTCTCAAACTTTCATTATTTTAGACTTACTGGGCTCTCCCATAATATGTTCTTTTCTCCCGAGAATAGAGCTACAATCGTGACCAAAAGTCCTGCACCAATAGACCGAAAGTCAATTTTTAATGTTTGAAGACAACTTGTACAGCGTAATGGTAGTCAGGAATACATATTATACATCATTTTAAAGGTTATTTCATGCTGAATTCAAATATTTTTACAGAATGTTATTACCAGTAATAGAAGTGAAGTTACAAGCAAACGTGCAGCGTCTAGTCATAAAAAGCAAAAAGTAGTGGAATTTGTGAAAGTAGTGTACAATGCATTATTTGTAAAATTACTGCACAGAACACTATTGAAACTTGCAGAGCACTTGATATAACTTACCAACAAGCAAAATACGCTTTAATATTTAATTGGATAACCACGGTTTCTTAGTAACAAAGTGCACCTTCTTGGCATGGAAATAATGAGAGAAGCTCATTAGTTCCATACGGCCCTTACAGACTCAATTAATGCTGTTTAAAATGCGGGCATTGTTGACGGATCTTTTGCTTCAATGTCACTCACAGATTCTCTATGGGATTAAGATCCGGTGACTGTGCCGGCCACTGAGATTTTCTTATAACTTTTCGATTAAAACACTCGTCAACCAACTTTGACCGATGAAATGGCGCGTTATCGTCCTGAAAGATAAAATTCCACAAACCCATGTCTTGTGCAGACGGTGGCAGTTTTGACTCCAAAATATCCATATATTTCGATCCATTCAATGTGCCATGAACAAGGTGAAGACTTCCAACATTACTGGCTGAATTACAGGGCCATAACATCACCGAATGTGGTGCTTGATTGTTAGCTGGATGCAGCATGTCTTGTATCTTTCACCAGCCCAATGACGTACATAATTACTTTCATTATTAGCGGAAATAATAACAGTTGTTTTATCACTGAAAATAACATTTTTTCATTCATCAACAGTGCAATTCTTGTGTGCCTTGGCCCAAGCAATTCTTTTGAGCCGTTGTTGTTCAGTAAGGAAAGGTTTTCGCGCATCTTTTCGTGCAGTCAGTACATTTTCTTGTAGACTACTACGAACTGTACGTGCAGACGCAATAGTGCTTTCTTCATTATCCAACTCATTTCTTAAATCAGTGACTGTTTTAAATCTTGATGTTAAGGAACGAAGAATCAACATGCGATCATCAAGTTCAGTACACAGCCTTGGTCGACCTGTTCTTTTTTCTGTTTCCTACACATCCAGTTTCTGCAACTCTTTTAATGGTGCGCAAGGCAGTGGAATGATCACAGCCACATTTAACAGCAATTTTACATAAACGTCCGTGAACAGACTACAATCAGCTGCGTTCTAAGTCGGCAGACGTTCTTACATCCTTTTATACCTCACTTGTGGACGTTGGAGAAAGCTATAGTGAATTAGAGTGGCGCGAACGCTTTTTCAGAACTGGATTCGTTTTTTCCTCACTTGCACATTTTTGTTTGTAACTTCACTTCTATTACTGGTACTAACATTCTGTAACAATATTTGAATTGAGCATAAGATTTCCTCTAAAATGATGTATAATGTGTATTCCTGACTTTACCATTACGCTGTATGAGTTATCTTCAAACATCAAAAACTGATTTTCGTGCTACTGATGCAGGTCGTTTGGCCACGACTGTATATGACATCCTATTCTTGACACACAAACTTAAATTATGGGGAAGGAAGGGCGCGTTATTGTATTTATTCTTGTGTAGGTTTTACTGTTTTAAATTATTTAATGTGTTAAAGTTAGTTAATGTTATGTAATGTAAGTAATGTCGGCTATCACGCTACATCGCCGCTGTTGTGAAGTAATTCTCGACAATGTCGGATGTCAGTGACCTCACACAGAAAAGGCATGATGGTGCGCGTCTTGCTGGTGCTTCAGTAAATAAAACGGCAGAAACAGTAGGTATAACACGAGGAACTGCCTACAAGATAATAACCTATCAAAAAGGACACTGCGTTGCCTCCAACCGTGTAAAAATAGGGGAATGCCAACGAAAATGTCAGACGCGGGTATGCCAAGGTTCGTACGGGCTGTACAACCGAAGCACAAAACTCAGGCCCCACAAACAATAGCAAGCAACAAAGTTAAGTACCAGAGTCAGAATGATCCCATTTTCGATAAAATCCGTTCGTCGGGAACACCACCATGCTAGTATATATGGCCGTTTTGCAATAAACAAGCCTCTGACTACTAACATCAATGCAATAAAACGTGTAGGATGGTATATAACAAATAAGAACTACAATCTTGAAGACCGGCAATGTGTTGTCTGGTCAGATTAATGGTGCCTCACATAGCTTCCCATCACTCGCAGAGAGTACGTCTGGCGAAAACTTGCAGATTTGTACCACCCCGACTGTATGGTTTGACTGTAAAGAACGGAGGAGGATCTCTTATGCTGTGGGGTGCCACATCATGACATTCTTTAGGGGCACTGGGTCTTCAGGCAAGTGTCACATCTGCACCTTACGAATTCATTCTTGGGGATAATCTGCACCCAACGTTTCAAGCATCATTCCATAACGAGCGCCCCAGGTTTCAAACGCATGATGCACCCATGCATTGCACGAAAGGTGCCACAGTGTGATTTTCTGAGCATGAGAATGAGATACAGCAGCTAATCTGGCCACCTCAATCTACAGACCTCAGTATTTATGAATATCAGTGGGAATATCTGTAGCGAAACGTCATATAGTACTTCCCACCTCCATCACTGACATAGGTGGGACATACACTCATTGTCATAAAAATTCCCGCACCAAGAAGGAGGCTTCGGACTGAAATGAGATTTTAGTAGTGAGAAGGTACATTTCAAAGACAGAAGTGATTACAATATCACAGCAGCAGGGCAATTGCCGCGGACACACGGTACATATTCCGGTCAGCGTTAGTACCGCGTCGGACATCCTCGTGCTTGGATGCATGCTGTGATACGTTCCGGCATGGAGTCAAAGAGACGCCGTATGCTATCATTGGACAGATTGGCCCACACTTCTTGCAACTGACGCTCTAAATCACGAACACTGGGACATGGAGAAAGCTGGCGTCCCACATGGTCCCACTCGTGCTCGATGGGCGAGAGATTAGGCAATCTAGCAGACCACGGAAGCGTCAAATCACGACATAGACAGTTTTGAGAAACCCGAGCTGTGCCCGGACGAGAGTTATGTTTTTGGGAAATGACTTCCGGCCGGCCCGCCAGGAGAGACAGCACACGGAGCCGCATGATCTCTTGTACGTAGCGCTGGGGCTGTCAGCGTTCCTCTGACCACTGCAAAGGAAGTTCTGCTGTCGTATGCTATGGCTCCCCAGACCATCACGCCGGTAGTTCGAGATGTGTGCCGCTACACAGTGAGGTTAGGATTGTAGCGCTCACCTGCGGTCCTCCGCACACGGTCGTCCGTTCCCATACAGAAGCGGAATTCGTCACTGAACACTATACGTCGCCAGTCTGTAGCATTCCACGTTGCTACAGACTGGCGACATTCCACCACTGCAATCGACGCCGACGATTGTCAGGTGTTAATCGCAGAAAACGTAAGGGCCGTCGTAAGTGCAGATTTGCCTCTGCCAGGCGTCTGGAAATGGTTCTGGAAGACATAGGAGTCTCTTGTACAGCCGATACATGTCTCTAGATATTGGACAAGGACGTCTTTGCATCTGTGGTTGGCGCTCTCCCGATCCCGCGGTCGTCTCTGTTGGTGGTGTGTAAGGGTCGTCCAGAGCCAGTCCGCCATGTCCGGGCGCTTTCCAGTGTACATTGCTCCCAAAACGATCACACCGTACTGTCCGACCGGCCCAAATGGCAGCCGATTCGGCGCGTCGGCTACCCTACCTCTCTCATCCCGACGATACGGCCTCGTTCAAACTCCGTCAGTTGCCCGTACGCATATCTACGGCGGCTCGTCGGCATGTCTATCGCTCAGGGATCTCACTTGACTCTTACCGTGCACTTCGGCACGAATGTGGAGTCCCCCTGCGCTGCGTCTTATAAGCCCCAAAGATTGCGATTGCAACGCCGGTCTTGGACGCGCGGGCATTTGGAATCCCACAAAACTTTTATCATGTGAATGCCTGCCCTCCCCGTAGCTAATCGCTGAGTTTCGCGTTAATCGCACAGTTTTTCCTTGGTGCAGGGATTTTTATGACAAAGAGTGTATTTTACACAGACTGTAGTCCCAAATATCTTTATCGTATGTGTATGACTTGTACTGTAGAATTGCTTCTATTACGAAAACATGAGGCGCGCCAACAGATAATTACGACGTAATACAAATTTCACCACAAAGAGAAAGTGTTTCATTTGTTTTGATAAAATAGTGCCATTACATGTCTGTAATATCATCAGTATATGTCATATACTGATTATATTAATGTTGATGCAAAAAAGAAGAGTGATGAGGACAACTAAAGAAGATGTGACTTCCAAAGTGGAATATATAGAGCTATGCAAAACAGTACGAAAAAGTATCACTGAAGACGTAAGGAAATTCAACTGTGAACTAGTAAGGAAAGCAATTGAAAACAACCAAAGCCTAAAGATAGCAAAGGGACATCTCAGTAAGGGAAAAAACAGATTATGGCACTGAGAAAAGAAGATGGTTCTGTAACAAGAAATAGAGGCGAAATTTTGACAAGAGTGAAAGATTTCTACTCCAAATTATATGAAAGGGATGATACATGCACTCCAGACATCATGAAAGATGCCAGTACCAGAGTTCTTCCAGTCCTTCCAGCAGAAGTTGCACATGCAATCAAGAACATGAAGCGGGGAAAAGCTCCAGGAGAAGATGGAATTACTGTAGACATCATACAAGAAGCAAGTGGAGAAATCGAAACAGTACTCGCCCAAATTTTTACTCGATGCCTTAATGAAGGTAAAATTCCTGAGGACTGGAATAACGCTACAATGATCTTGCTACATAAAAAAGGTGACATTGAGGATCTCGGGAACTACAGACCTATCAGCCTCCTATCAGTGGTTTATAAAATCTTCACTAAAGTTCTTTCACACCGCTTGAAGCTGACACTGGACATGGCTCAACCGAGAGAACAAGCTGGATTCAGGAGTGGCTACAGCACAATAGATCATATCCACGTACTGAGAGAACTAATTGAAAGAGCGAGGGAATATGAGCTTCCATTGGGCATGGCTTTTATCGATTATGAAAAAGCCTTTGATTTGGTGAAACCATCAGCAGTTGCAATGGCTCTGAAATCCTGCGGAATTGAAGATGCACACATTAATATTATTAATAACATCTATGAAAATGCAAGTGCAAAGATTCGGCTGTTTGAAAATACAACACACATAAAAATTGGAAAAGGAGTGAGACAAGGTGACACCATATCTCCGAAGCTCTTTAATGCCACATTGAAAAATGTCTTTCAATCACTGAACTGGGAAAACAAAGGGATAAAGATTAATGAAGATTATCTAACCCACCTTCGTTTTGCTGATGACATAGTCATTTTTGCAACTACCCCATCAGAGCTACAGAGTATGATCCAGGAACTTGCTGACAAGAGTAAAGAAGTGGGATTAAAAATGAACTTTCAGAAGACAAAAGTGATGTACAATGCTTTTACAAGAAATGAAGATTTTACGATTGATGGAGAAAAGCTGGAGATAACAGACACGTACGTTTATCTTGGACAGCAGATATCAAGTGAGGGTCACATTGGTGAAGAAATTAATCGGCGTACAAAACTTGCCTGGAGAGCTTTTGGAAGAAACAGCATAATTTTCAAGAGCAATATGCCATTATGTCTTAAAAGAAAAGTGTTTGATCAATGCATCCTTCCAGTGCTTACGTATGGTGCAGAGACGTGGACCTTAACTAAAAAAGACATACAAAGGCTGCAGACAACTCAAAGAAGCATGGAGAGGTGCATGCTTGGTGTAACCAGGAGAGACAAGAAGAGGAACACGTGGATCCGAAAAATGACAAGAGTGGAAGACATCATGATCAGAGTTAAATCCCTGAAATGGCAATGGGCTGGACATACTGCCAGAAGAACAGACCATCGATGGACAGCCGAAATTTTAGATTGGATTCCAAGGGACAGGAAAAGACCCAGAAGAAGACCACATGGAAGATGGGTTGATGAAATTCGAAAGTATGCGGGAGTGACATGGAGGAGACTGGCACAAGACAGACCGTTGTGGAGGAAACTTGGGGAGACCTTCGTCCAGCAGTGGATTGATAATGGTTGACAATGATGATGATGATGATGATGTCATATTATCTTATTTTTTCGTAATACCTTCGAGTTTCAGTCAATTCATTGTTCGTAAACAGTGTTTAATGTCTTTTCCCTATTTAGAAAATATTTGTGTCGTTATAGTTTGAATGCCAATAAATTATACATGTTTTATCCATGCTTTACTAGTTCTAATTAAACAGTTGTGATTTCAGCAGATACAGCAAACTTTACTCTTGAACGCTGGATACTGATGTAAAAGGATCCTCTTCGAATAGGTACGAAATTTAGTTTTCAAACACATTGACATTTAAACCATGTAAAACGTCAAAACGAATTACTTTCTCTTAACTACGACATATTTCTAATTACTCAGAATTGAGGATTAATGATGTAATTGAGTTCCCATATCGTAGGGAATTTGAATTAATTTATGTTGACAATGCAGTATTAGAAAGAGTGCTGTTGTACGCCAGATTCCCTCAGTAGACTTTTAAAAGGCATAATGTTCGCGAGGGAAATTTTTTTCCAACACCGATCTCAACTCTATGTTAGCAGTACAATGTAGGCAGCCTGTAATGCAGAAGAGATATCCATAGAAGTGGCGAATCTGTCACAGCTTTCCGTTTCCACCTTTTATTGACTTATCTTTGCGTTTCGTTTTCGATTCAGAATTCACTATTACATGCATGAATAACGTGTTTTTTTTTTGTTTTTGAGGATATTTAAACAAGAAAGGTGATACATGTAATAGAGTATTATGAGACGAAAACGAAACGAATTTTTTAGGATCTTCCAGTTTAATGCGAAAAAAACGGAAATTCCGTACAGGTTATTTAGTTTCAAATAACGGATTCATTCGATTCATTTAGGTTCTGAAACCTGGATGAAGTTTAGTTCTTGATTTTGGTGATATGTTCGTGCACAATAGTATATGATTCAAAAGAAAAAAATGCGCAAATGTCGTGTTCCCACACAAGCGCACTAACAAGACCTCAAGTCTGTGTTAAATACTCGAACGCACTGAGAAATATCTGACAACCGGTCACTAGAAGTTTGATGCAACGTTAAATGAAACTCCGGTATACCTTTCAAAGTGTAACTAAATTCGACGATTTACCTTCCTGTGTGCCGTATAAATAAATAGATACCAAGATTGAGCCAGTGAAAGTGACACAATGTTCGGACTAGGGTTGATAAGGATGACGTATATGTCCGTAGGACTGTCAAGGTGAAAGCGATGTGGCCCGTTCGAATATAAATCTAAAATATGGACATTGCCATCTAGAAGTTTCTGCAGAGACGTACAAAAAGGAAATATTTGTATTGCACGACAGTGATATACAAAGTTTTAAATTGCGAATGATAAAACATTTCCCAGTCTCAGTTATGCAATGTGCTGTCCTAAAGGCGCTTTTTTTTTTTAAATGATATTTCAGTTAAATCGCCAGGTTAAACACTTCTGGGTTTCAACGATTTTGGACTACCGAAATAGGTAGTTTTTGAAACTGTCAACTTGGTCTCACCGGTGTAGCGTGACCTAAGGTCTGGCTCACGACCATTCGACCGAGAAGTTTCCGTTTTCGAATCCTGGGGTGGCATGGCATGTTGAGTTCGTCTTACGGCACTGGCACTCTCCCTTACCTGGAATCAGTGGTCCTAAATCAGAGACGGACGATTGCTAATTGCCCGTTAAGTTGTTCATGGTGGCCATTTAACCTCTCACCTCTCTCTCAAAAAAAACCCAACAAAAAAACGTCGACTTAAATTGAACGGACTATGTAACATAAGGGACAGGTGTTTTGCGACATTTCTCTTTGAAATTGCGTTGCATTGCTATTTTCTAATCGTAGGATCATACTGGACGCGGTCGTTGGTAGAAGCGCAGTTTTCTTTATCATGTGCGGATAGGAAGTTTTTATTACTTCAATTTTTTATTTGTTCAAGAGGCAACTAAGTAATATTTTGACACCGTCGTCCATCAAAATGAGTCTTAAGATCCCTATTTTCATTAATGATAAACCAAATCCAAATGTCTCACTCATATACCTCTGTTCTGTCCGTAACTAAAAGACTTATTTCTATAATTATGATTTCCATCCGGAAAACAGGAATTGGGGAAACATCATTCTGCATGAGGCAGCTGGGCTAAACATAAAAAATATCTGGGAATGTATAGCTTCTTATGGAGCATCGGTTTTATGCAAAATGGTGTTTCTATATAATTCCATTGGGGTCTAGGTTTTTTATCTCTGCAATTATTTTTGTTACAATATATACTATATAAACCATACTTGATTTCATCTGACATTCGCCGATTTGAGAAGCTGAAGAAAAATTCGGGGCAACTTCAATTCCTGAGAAAACATGTCAACATATTGGAGAAGCTCCATAATGAGGAAATCAGGAAACTACTTGAACGTTTGGTTGAGTGCGGATATGGACCATAAAATGAAATTATGCTGCGAAGTAATTTCCTAATATCAAAGAAAGACGTTTAATAAAAACTATTCATTTGTTTCTTTTTATATTCTCGAGGATAAATAATAACCATATGCAACTCATTGGGCAATAAACTATGGCATTACCTAGCTAGATGCAACTGGTTCTAAAGAAAACGTCAACGCTATTGAACAAGCGAACCATGTATCCTTCATGAGGAGCTCGAAAGTAAGCCAACTTTGGTTGTCAAAAGTTAAAAAAAGGAGGCGTTGCTTTTAAGCAAGCCATCGTATTCAGTAAAGTGTCAGACTTCTCAATACAAATTTATTTCCTTCTTAAATGAATAGTCCCAATCCATCTTACTGATGCCCTGTTTAAAAATTCCTGTTGAGAGGTTTCTTTCGAATATATTTCTTCGATGTGGCAATCGCATTGCTGTTCATTTCCGCTGATAAGTGTTAAGTGGTACTCTCTCCAATCAACACCTATGCCGAAAAAATAAAAATAAAAGACAGAGTGGAATATACACATCCCCGAAGAAAGCTCACCGTCAGGGTCACGGAAATCATTTATGTATTGTAATTGGGAAGATCGCATTTATATGACTCTCTTTTACGCCATTTTTAATTGTAAATGAAAATATTTCAACCGCTTGCTTATAAGTTAGAGTTTAATAAATAGTGAGCCAAATGTGCATTTCTTTCTCTTAAGGGCAGTAACCACTGAATAAAGCTGAGTTAACACGTAACAAACGGTTAACGAAAGAATAAAAGAAAAAATTCGCTAAAAGCATGGGGGCTCGGCAAAGCACAAAACAGAAGGGACAGCCCGCATGATGTTGTTTGAGACCGCGGGACCTTGTGCTTAATTCTGCCTCCAGAAGGCTGATCGAAACAACAGAGTGTGCATCTGAGAGTCCGTGGATCACAAATGTGTATGTGAGCTTACAAAGAAAATAAGCTAAAGTAGAAGATGAAAAATGTGTGTGATAAATCAATGAAAGAAGAAATATTCCTCATAATACGTTGGAAATCGATAGAATATTCAAAGCAAACAGAATACGTAGTGTAATTAAAATGTTCCGAGACTAGGTACGTAGCGCGCCAACAGGTGGCAGTACGCGGATGCACGAGCAGCGGTCGAGGGCAGTGACCTTCATGAGCCATTGTACCGAGTGGTGTTGTTCTGTGAACATCTGGAGCTGTGCTACACGATACTTTGTGACCACATGCCGAACACAGCTCCGAGTTTGGTATGGACTGCAAACTAGAGACGCGAGCTCAACTGTGTCAAGGCGATTGAATATTGTTGGGTTGTATGAATATGCCTGCAAACCAGCACAATGTGCACCTTTGACCACATTACACAAAGCACAGAGGTATCAATAAGGTCGTGAACACGCCAACTGGACTGACGAGCAATGGGACAATATCCTGTTCTCGGACGAAAGTAGATTTCGTTTGGCGTCCGATTTAAGGCGCCTATGCACCTGACGTGGGGTGGTGGTCTGAGTCTGTATCATTACGAATGGACGTACCGAACTTTACGTGTTGCAAAGTGGAAGCCTGAATGCTCAGCGTTATTGTCAGAACGATATTGTTCCTCATATACGCAGATTTCGTGGTGCTGTTCGAAATTCCTTCATCTTTATGGATGACAATGCCCGTTGTCATCTTTCGGCCTGTGTTGATGACCTGCTCAACAGCGAAGGAATAGACCGCATGGAGTGATCTGCGTACTCCCCGGACATGAATCCTATTAAGCCCGTATAGGATGCTCTTGGGAGGCGCATGGCGGAACGTAATCCCCCATCACGTATAAAAATGTCCTGGTTATGGCGCTGAAACAAGAGTGGCGCAATACACCTCAAGATCTGCTGGGAAATCTTTTCAAAAGCATGCGCAACCAATGTCATGCGAGCATTGCAGTGATTGGTGGACATATGCCCTATTAAATTTTGACAAGGTCCAGTATTCCAACAAGTGTTATGGCCGTTTTGCTTTTGCTTTGCCAAGGACCAAAAATTGTATGTTTTGTTCATGTACCCTATATTACCTGTACACTCACAAACGTCTGCTTCTTTATGCTTATGAATTTCGGCTAAGCTTATCTGTATGTCATATTAACATATTTATCATCATCATCCTGTCAGAATCATTTTTTCTCTAAAAATAAAGCTCTCCCTTATTTTATGGGCATTAGTGTTGTTGCAGAGATATGGTGTCCACAGACAGACGGACGGACGAAAAATACAAGCTTTTCGAATGACATGAATCCTAACTCAGCGTGAAAGGCAGTGTCTTTCGATGCGAACTACCTGAGTTAAAGACAATTCTTTCGAGCTGAACATATTTTCGGCTTCGGTTTTTTTCTGTTTAGCAACCTGTACAACTTACCCGTACGGCTATAAGCGGTCAAGGACCATAGATTCGAGGGAAGAGCCAGCCAAGCATGCCCCATGCCCATTTCTCATTCGTGACTTGAGCTCTCGAACGACTAACAGGAGACTAAATCCTCTGATTACTGGAAAAACATAGCGACAACAGCGAATTTAATTCTATGTTTAATCATAATCATATGCCTTTATTATGACACTCATTTTTAGAATATAAATTGTCTCTTCAATTAATAAACTGCACTCTGCATGCAATCTTAGAGCACGCATTCTTTGTGATTACCTGCAGACTGAGGTAAATGAAAATTAACGTATTTTCTCTTTTTATTCCGACAGAAATGACCCTCGGCAGTAGTGAACCGACATTATCGTCAGGAATTTCTGAAGACATAAGCAAAGCATCCTCCGAATTCAAATTCGAAATTGCTTGGAATTGGGTTGCGATTTTTGGTTCTCTTCATTTGGGAGGGTTTTTTGGAATTTACCTATTACTGACAGAATCAGTAAAATGGCAGACTATCGTGTTTGGTAAGTCTCAGTACTTTTAAAAAAAATTTTCTCTTATTAATAAGCCTTTTGTTATTATTTCAGATCTTCCTCAAAAGCTTCACTTATAATTTTTTACAAGCGGTGCAACAATTGTTTTTCTACTGAAAGCAAAGAACAGCAACAAGAAAAAAGCGAAAAGAGTCATCCGAGAAGAAAGCTAATTTTACGTGCAAGGAACGTGTTTTAGGTTCAGAATGACTTACTCATGATTTAAGCTTCGAAGCTACTAATTAGTCTTTTATGTTTCTGGGTTTAATCCAAATAAAGAAGGGACAAAATTCGAAAAGAAAGATTATACCGAATTTTCGGTTGTAATGAGCACGTCTTTTAAATCCGTTCTGATGGAAACGGAATTTATCAAAGTTATTCGACTTCTAGGGAAATAGTAATAGAAAAGTTGAAAATAGGCGAAAAATGTTCTTCATCGAAAAAGACATGCTAAGAAAAAACTTTTCGAATTCGTCTCCCGGAAGCAGAGATAGTGAGAAAAAGGTTTTCCTCTCAACGTCCCCTAGCAGGAAATCGGTGCACTATTTAAAGACGATAATAGCCACATCTTTATTGTAGCGAGCAGCACAAAGAAAAATAAATTTTACAATAGGATTTTTAGTAGCGGAGTTACAGCTGAAAATAAAAGTACACCAACAGCAACTAGCGGCAGAACTTTGAACTATAAAACTCCTCAAATGCAACCCTAAAGTATTCCACCAGGTAAATGGAATGTGCTGTTGAAAGAATTTTCCATATCGGACATGTAAAAGCAGAGATACTGAGAAAAACAGGTGAAATATTTGCGCCCCCTAGCAGAGAATGTTTTATTATTTTTTGGTTTAAAATTATATGAGAAACATTTCGCATGACAACACAGGAAGATGTTTTCAAATCGGACCCTTAGAAATAAAGATATCGACAAAAATATGATATACGTTTACGTTACCTCGCCGAAAAACTATGGATTATTATAGAAGAAAGTATTCTAAATTTTGTTTTTTTGCGGCGAGCAGTATGGGTCACGAAATAATATTTTCAGTCGAGTTTGCAGAAGCTCAGATTTTTCTGCAAAGACATCAGAAGCAGAAATAAAATTTTGCGCCCCTCGCCTTACCGCTGGTGGCTAAACTATTCTTTATGAAAAATTTAAAATTATCGGTAATCAGGAGCTGTATCCTATGCAGAAAGACTTTTATGAAAAATAAAAATTATTCATATATTATGCAGAAAGAATTTTTGAAATCGAAGTTTTAGAGGCAGAGGTTTCGGAAGAAACGCTACTTTCCTTTACCTCCAAAGAGGAAGATCTGTCTGCTACTTGAAAATTTTGAAATTATATGAGAAACATTTCGCACCGGAAGCGCTCTCCAACAAAAAAAATAATTTTTCAAATTGCAATCTTAAAAGCAGAGATATTGACAAAATAAGATTTACATCTACGCCCCAGGCGGAAAAACTGTACATTATTTTGAGAAGAAAGTATTCTAAAAGGTTTCCTGAGGTGAGTGTATCGGTCCCCGAAATAAGTTTTTCAATCGAGTTTTCAAAAGCTCAGATTTTGCTGCATATGCATCAGAAGCAAAAAAGAAAAATCTTACGCCCCTTGTGGCTAAACCATTCTTTACTAAAAATCAGAAATGTTATGCAAAATCTTTCCAATCAGGAGCTACACATGTGTATATCCTATACGGGAAGAATTTTTCAAACTGGAGTTTTAGAAGCAGAGATATAGGAGAAAACACAAATACCTACTACTCCTCTTAGCGGAAAATGTATGAATTACTTCAAAAAGAGACAGTACCTAAAATAGTCTTCGATACAAATGCCATCGAATGGCAAACGAATTTTTTCAATCTGACATATGGAAGCAAATAAATGGAATAAAATGTATAATGAATTCGATATCATCTGCGTTTACGCCCTCTAGCGGAAAAGTTGTGCTTTGGAAAAAATGGGAATGCAAGGATCATCATTCTCACGTTTCAAGCTTCCCAGTAAAAAAATATTTTTTTCAAATAGGACAAATATTTGCAGAGATATGGTGTCCACAGACGGACGGTCGGACAAACAAATAACATAAGCACGATCTTGTTTTACAAAAGATGTGCTGAAATGTAGCTTAAAAATATACACTAATTCTAGAGGAGGCATCTTCAATCTCTTATGGGGAGAGGTGTACAACGGATATTTTGTAGGGCTTCGAGGGTAAACCCAATTATGAAAACGTTAAGTGTGGCAAAATAAATGCTACTTGTCTGCGTCGTCTTTGCATAGAATTTCAATCAGAAATAAATTCAAGAACATATACACTGAATTTCAGGGCATAATATGAAAGGCAACGACTTGACAACACAGATGATGTAGCGGTTTTCAGAAAAGTTGAAATTAAAGAAACGTGGAAGAAACTGATCGAGGAAGAAAAGAGATATGTGGAAAACTTGTATATTTGGAAAGGCGAAAATCACGTTATTTTGAAAGGAGAAAATGAACAAAAACGTTAAAATGAATGCATCTAAAGTGAAAAGGCTCTAAATACGTGGCGTCAATTGAATAAATAAATCCATCGCTCTTTCCACGTTAAGCAACGCACAGCTACCGAAAAATTGTTATTCGGCCGCCGTCGGGGAAATGAATCCAGAATCTCTCGATACCTAGCCGAGCGCGTTAGCCTTACACAACAGCGGCCAACAATTCACGGCGCTATGTGAGTTTTTCTTTTTCAGTCAGCAACTGACATCATAAATCCGTAAGATGGGCTCAGCTACTGAGCCGTCTCCATCTGGTGGGTATTAATGGCACTTGCTATGTATTAATTATAGCAATTAAATCCATGGGCGAGATCCAAAGTGAAAATCCTCTAAATAATGGGGTCAGTTGAATAAATAAATCCATCGTTCTTTCCACGTTAAGCAACGCACATCAACCAAAAAATTGTTATTCGGCCGCCGTCGGGGAAATCAATTTAATTGCTATAATTTATATAATTTATATATAGCCAGTGCCCTTAATACCCACCAGATGGAGACGTCTCAGTAGCTGAGCCCATCTTAAGGATTTATGATGTCAGATGTTGACTGTAAAAGAAAAACACACATAGCTCCGTGAATTGTTGGCCGCTGTGGTGTATTGTTGACCGCTGTGGTGTATTGTTGGCCGCTGTGGTGCATTGTTGGCCGCTGTGGTGTATTGTTGGCCGCTAACGTGCTCGGCTAGATATCGAGAGATTCGGGGTTCCCCGACGCTCGCCGAATAACAATTTTTCGGTTGCTGTGCGTTGCTTAACGTGGAAAGAGCGATGGATTTATTTATTCAACTGACGCCACGTATTTAGAGGAATTTCACTTTGGATCTCGCCCATGGATTTAATTGCTATAAATATTATATAACCAGAGCCGTTAATACCCACCAGATGGAGACGTCTCAGTAGCTGAGCCCATCATTCGGATTTATGATGTCAGATGCTGACTGAAAAGAAAAACACACATAGCGCAGTGAATTGTTGGCCGCTATGGTGTAAGGCTAGCGCGCTTGGCTAGATATCGAGAGATTCGGGCTCACCGACGGTGGCCAAATAACAATCTTTCGGTTGCTGTGCGTTGCTTAACGTAGAAAGAGCGATGAATGCATCTAGCTATAGAATGTACAGAAGTTAACATACCTGTGAAAAAACGTGATATAATCTAGATGCGAATTTCTTAAATCAAATATGCTTACACTACCACGGCTGAAAAGTGAACCTGCAAAATAGGCACTTGAAACTCTAGAATTAAGGGTAAATACACCAGGGATTCATCAAAATATCTTCTCAGCCAAGCGGTATAATCGTAGAGCCGTACTAAGCTCATTCGTTTTCCTTATGCCGGTTGTCACACTCACATAACACAGAACATACAACACCTTTTGACATTTGTTTCCAGTTTTTTTATTTATCTCAATGTGCTGATTTCAAAAGTGATGGGCACGTTTGTCTAGCATGTACCCATTTTTCGCAAAATGAAAATTTTAAATCGTTGACTTGGGAAAAAGAAATAACGGATAAAAGTAAATGTTACTAATTCTGCCCGATCGTCTACAAAATGTTGTCTCCACTAAAACTCGTCGTGTTACTGGTTTGAACATGGATGTTGTAAAATTTGGAAAAAGGAGAATGAAGTACTGAGGGATCAGTAAGTAACAGGCCAGCGCAACTTGTCAGAACATGCTTCAGCCGTGACTGAACTCGCGTTTGAGCACATCTCTACCTCTCTATAATTCGGAAGCTGGCAGATATATTTGGGATTTCATTAGAAATTCAGTCAATTTCCTTTTCTTCAAATGTTTTGTCACAAAATCACCAGTAGAAGTAAATTCAACACTTACCCAAACTATGACCTCAAATTCAACACTTACCGCACCATGAGATGTCATGGTGGGGAAAAGCATCGAAATTACTTTTACACGACTTAAAAAGTTTCATTATGTCTTGTTTTTGAATTTATTAGTGACTTGCACTATCTGTGCTTTAGGGTTAACACCAATACTCAGCCCATATGTTTGTCTAATTTTATACATATCTTGAATGTAACACACAAACTGATGAGGTAATCCATATTACATAAGCGGAAAAAAGTAAAGACACCCTAAAAATCAGATGATCAATTAACAAAATATATTGTTCCTCTAAGTATTAGTCGCGTGTGGTATGCGCGGGACCCTACGTATGAGGAAAATCTTGATAATTGAAAATGTTTTGGTTCGTTTAATGGTATTTCACACATCCTGATTTTGCTCTCATCAGATTCGAAGAAAAATGAATATGACTTTCGTATCTACCTCACTTTTTTTCCGCCTTTCGCGAAGCACTTTCAAAAAGATCTGTTATCCGGCGTTGAAAAATCAGGTTTTCCCCTTCAGCTTGATACTTATAATAACTGTTCTTACCACTACGTCATTTCATAACGCTCATTACTTTGCGTAATTCAAAGTTATACCAAACATTTTAATTTTTGGTATTCCGCGCTCAAACTCGGCAATCAATCCTTCTTCTCTTCCAAGGATTCCGTGGCTCTATTTCCCACAGACATGAATTGGATTAAAGTGATGTTTTTTACTTTTACTGCAATTTCTAGGAAATTTGCTCGGCAAATCACAACCAAAGTTTCTCAGAGGTTGACTGATATTAATAACATCTAGTAAGTACAACTCAGCAACTTAGGGAATCGATCGTTGCCATGGTAAATGAAATGTCTGAGGGACACTTATATTCTCATACGCAAAAAAACATATGGCGCGATATTACGTGGTCAAAGACTTCAATGTAGAACTGCTATTAAAAGTAGCGACAATACTGTTCGTCACGTATATCTTGTTTAAGTATGCAGGGTGGAGCAGTTAGGTCCATGTAATGATATAAAAATACAAAACGAATATTAATGGTAAAAAAGTTTTACTTACTCATAATAATTTCGGCAGTTTTAGTCACTGTGGCAAAGCTTCTGCTCGATAGAACGGACATTTGCTTATTTAGATGAGATACAAGTTCTGCCTGAATGGATGATTCACGGATTAAAAAACACTATTTCGAGTTACAATTATATACCTTTGTGTAGGTGTTTGCAAGGAATGATGATTAAAAACGTGAAAGTTAAAAAACCCAAATGAATAAAAAGAATACAAAATAATAAAGATGGACCCAAACTTAATTCACCACCGCAACACACTTCCAAACATGTTTCGGCAAGAATTTTGCCTTCCTCAGTTGAAACATTAAGGTGTACGTGGGCACCAAGTCCTGGTCGACGATCCTCGAAAGACAGATGTAATGTCTTGTATCGCTCTGCCTTCAGCCTTGGTCGTCGCAGACCATGGACAACTGCGTATCACTGCGCAAGCTGTTAGTGGCGGCATCTATGGCATTGTGTTCTTCTAGGTCTGCTTTTGCCATTCCGCACCTGTGATCTTTGAACCTGTGTTTATTAGCCTTTTGAAATCGATTGTTTTCCTGTTCGGTCAGATATCGCCAGGCATGAGGTAATTCAATTGGTGAATTAGTGTTTCAGCATTTATTTCCAAATTTCTCAATGACCACCGCTTCCGATGTTATGATCAGTCTATGAGGCTTGTGTGATGTCAAATGTCTAATATTCTCCCAGTCGGGCTTCGATTGATTTTCTATGCAGTGTTGTATCAGAGCCGTTCTTGGTCTTTCCTTTTGCAAATCTTGAATATGTTCTTTCAATCTCGTAATCATACGTCTCTTTGTACTTCCGATATAAATGGAAGTACAAAAAGACGTATGATTACGAGATTGAAAGAACAATAACAAAAAATCCGTCATATATATACACTGGCGGAAAGTAAAAAAAGAACACCAAGAAGGAGACTTCTGATACTCACGAAATTTATACAGCATAATAACGAAATACAGAGAATAACCTGATCAAAACATTATGGCAAAATACAGCTGTATTTGCTGGTAAACTGAAAAATAACATTTCCATGTAACATGGTTAGTACGAGGTTGAACCGCCATGAACTGCGTCACACTGTACAATTCTGGCATTAGGTCTGTCGTACAGATGTTGGATGTAAGTTTGGGGTATCGAGTTCCAAGCATGCTCAACCTGGACGCGTAAATCGGGGATGGTCGTGGCTGGCCGTGGAGACCAGATAAGTCGTTGTCCCATAAAATCCCACACGTGCTCAATGTGGGACAAATCCGGTGAACGTGCTGGCCATGGAAGTTGTCTCACACCCTGAAGTGCATGTTACGTTGCACGTGCCGCGTGTGGGCGTGCGTTATCTTGCTGAATAACACCACGATGGACCGACCTTACAAATGGCACAAGAACAGGCTGAATGATGTTCTTGATGTAGGAGGTGCTGTTTAACGTACCCGGTACAAACACTAGTTGTGTACGGGAGTGATAGCTGATCGCTCCCCACACCAGGAGACCAGGTGTACGCCCTGTGTGTCGCTGGCGGATGCAAGAAGAGTGGAGACGCTCCCCTGTGCGTCTGCAAACACGCATACGGCCACCGGAGGCTCCCAAGCAGAATCTGCTTTCATTGCTGAACACCACAGATCGCCATTGCGTTCTCCAGTGCAGACGTTGGCGACACCACTGCAGCGGTTCTTGACGGTGGGCTGGAGTCAGAGGTACACATGCCAGAGGCACACGTGCACGTAGTCCTGCATCCAGTAGACGGTTGCGGATTGTTCGCACAGTCACCTCAGGTACAACAGCAACTCGGATTTGAGTCGCAGTGGATGTTCTGCTTGACACCGTCTCTCTTCTTACGCGTCGATCGGTTCGCTCATCAGTCCGTCTGTGAATCCCGGTTCCACGTCTTCTCGTGTGGGAATGTTCCTCGGACCATCTACGCCACCATCGTACCACCACCGATACTTTCCCTCCAATTCACTCCGCAATACGAAGATACGACCACCCGGCCCCGCGGAGTCCGACTAGACGTCTGATAACTGCTGAAATCGTACACATCTTCCATGTCCAGGCATTGCAGCTTTTTCAGGGTCTTCGCACGTGTCCGTACGCTGACGACTGATTACATTCACTTCGCCGTACTCCTTAAATAACACCGACGATAATTTGCATATTATGTTGTGCTGTGGCGTAAGCGCTCACCGGTTGGTCCCGAAATTAGCATAGCACCTACGTAAACTCGACGCCATTAACATATGTAAATTTCATGATCATCCGCCAATTCCTTCTTGGTGTTCTTTTTTCACTTTCCGACAGTGTATATATCATCATCATCATCATTGTCAACCATTATCAATCCACTGCTGGACGAAGGTCTCCCCAAGTTTCCTCCACAACGGCTCTGTCTTGTGCCAGTCTCCTCCATGTCACCCCTGCATACTTTCGAATTTCATCCACCCATCTCCCATGTGGTCTTCTTTCTGGGTCTTTTCCTGTCCCTTCGAATCCAATCTAAAATTTCGGCTGTCCATCGATGATCTGTCCTTCTGGCTGTATGTCCAGACCATTGCCATTTCAGGAATTTAACTCTGATCATGATGTCTTCCACTCTTGTCATTTTTCGGATCCACGAGTTCCTCTTCTTATCTCTCCTGGTTACACCAAGCATGCACCTCTCCATGCATCTTTGAGTTGTCTGCAGTCTTTGTATATCTCTTTTAGTTAAGGTCCACGTCTCTGCACCATACGTAAGCACTGGAAGGATGCATTGATCAAACACTTTTCTTTCAAGACATAATGGCATATTGCTCTTGAAAATTATGCTGTTTCTTTCAAAAGCTCTCCAGGCAAGTTTTGTACGCCGATTAATTTCTTCATCAATGTGACCCTCACTTGATATCTGCTGTCCAAGAACAACGTACGTGTCTGTTATCCAGCTTTTCTCCATCAATCAATAGATCTTCATTTCTTGTAAAAGCATTGAACATCACTTTTGTCTTCTGAAAGTTCATTTTTAATCCCACTTCTTTACTCTTGTCAGCAAGTTCCTGGATCATACTCTTCAGCTCTGATGGGGTAGTTGCAAAAATGACTACGTCATCAGCAGAACGAAGGTGGGTTAGATAATATCCATTAATCTTTATCCCTTTGTTTTCCCAGCTCAGCGACTGAAAAACACCCTCCAATGTGACATTAAAGAGCTTCGGAGATATGGTGTCACCTTGTCTCACTCCCTTTCCAATTTTTATGTGTGTTGTATTTTCAAACAGCCGAATCTTTGCACTTGCATTTTCATAGATGTTATTAATAATATTAATGTATGCATCTTCAATACTGCAGGTTTTCAGAGCCATTGTAACTGGTGATGGTTTCACCGAATCAAAGGCTTTTTCATAATCGATAAAAGCCATGCACAATGGAAGTTCATATTCCCTCGCTCTTTCAATTAGTTCTCTCAGTACGTGAATATGACCTATTGTGCTGTAGCCACTCCTGAATCCAGCTTGTTCTCTCGGTTGAGCCATGTCCAGTGTTACCTTCAAGCGGTGTGAAAGAACTTTAGTGAAGATTTTATAAACTACTGATAGGAGGCTGATAGGTCTGTAGTTTCCGAGATCCTCAATGTCACCTTTCTTATGTAGCAGGATCATTGTAGCGGTGTTCCAATCCTCAGGAATCTTTCCTTCATTAAGGCATCGAGTGAAAATTTCGGCGAGCTATGCAAGACAGTAAGAAAAAGTATCACTGAAGACGTAAGAAAATTCAACTGCGAACTAGTGAGGAAAGCAATTGAAAACAACCAAAGCCTAAAGATAGCAAAGGGACATCTCAGTAAGGGAAGAAAACATATTATGGCACTGAGAAAAGAAGATGGTTCTGTAACAAGAAATAGAGGCGAAATTTTGACAAGAGTGAAAGATTTCTACTCCAAATTATATGAAAAGGATGATACATGCACTCCAGACATCATGAAAGATACCAGTACCAGAGTTCCTCCAGTCCTTCCAGCAGAAGTTGCACATGCAATCAAGAACATGAAGCGGGGAAAAGCTCCAGGAGAAGATGGAATTACTGTAGACATCATACAAGAAACAGTACTCGCCCAAAGTGTATATATATATATATATATATATATATATATATAGGGATGTAAGGTCAGGTGATGCGTAACATCACAGCCTCTCCTTGACAAATGTCAACCCCGCCTTCTCGTGGTGCATCCTGTTCCCACTAAAGGGGCTCTGACGACCGCCAATAGCGGTATAACTATACCATCGGGATCAGAGGAAATGCTATCCCACACTCACCAACCCGCTTGGCCAGCGTGGTGAGTTATGGCCAAACACCTCCAAAATGACTCTACAACTTAAATCTTGGCCCTCAGTCTCCGGCAGCTGGAATGTACCTGGCCAAGGCAGCGGCCAGTGCGACATGAAGGCAGAGGGTGCTAAGAATCCCCGGAGGACCGGACTAGGCTGCCATTTGATGCTGACCTTGGCTACCTATAACGGACGCTCCCTATCTTCTGATTCAAGGCTTCTTGAATTGGAAGAGGAACTACAAAGGATCAAGTGGGACATCGTCGGGCTAAGTGAGGTAAGGAGAAAAGGAGAAGATCTCATTGAACTGAAAAGTGGACATCTCTTCTATTATCGTGGGACAGATACTGGCAGAACTAGTGGTGTTGGATTTATAATAAACAAGAAACTGAAGGATAAAGTGGTAGAAGTTGAAAGTTCCTCTGACAGAGCTGCACGACTCGTTATCCAACTATCGAGAAGATACCAGGCTCAGATTATTCAAACTTATGCACCCACCACAAGTCATCCTGAAGAAGAAATTGAAGAATTTTATGAGGAAATTCGTCATCTAAATAATAAAGGTAAGCAGCACTTGAAGATAATTATGGGAGATTTCAATGCAAAAAATAGGGCAACGGCAACAGAATGAAACTTCAGTAGGTAAATTCGGCCACGGCAACAGAAACCAGCGTGGAAATACTCTCGTTGAGTTTGCAGAGGCAGAAGGATTTTTCATCTTGAACTCCTTTTTCAAGAAAAAGCCACACAGGAAATGGACATGGAGACATCCAATTGGGACGACAAGTGAAATTGATTTTATTATGTGTAACAAAAAATTCGTCATCGAAGACTGCAGTGTGCTGAACAAGTTCAACACAGGTAGTGACCATAGATTGGTGAGATGTAAGATGCACCTCAACACTAAACTGGAACGTGGCAAGCTCATAAGACAAACAAAATGTATTGACATAACCAACCTTAAAAAACACCATAATACTTTCAAGTTGGAACTGAAGAACAGATTCTCTGCTTTAGAAGGCCTAACATCGGAAGAAGTGGATATTTCGGAAGTTAACAGAAAAGTAACCAAAGCTCTAATGGAAACAGCAACAAAATTAGCTGGGTCTAAGAACAAGTTGCATGTGAACAAATTATCAGGAAAAAACCAAAATGTTGATGCAAAAAAGAAGAGAGATGAGGACAACTAAAGTAGATGTGACTTCCAAAGTGGAATATATAGAGCTATGCAAGACAACACGAAAAAGTATCACTGAAGACGTAAGGAAATTCAACTGTGAGCTAGTGAGGAAAGCAATTGAAAACAACCAAAGCCTTAAGATAGCAAAGGGAAATCTCAGTAAGGGAAGAAAACAGATTATGGCTCTGAGAAAAAGAAGATGGTTCTATAACAAGAAATAGAGGCGAAATTTTGACAAGAGTGAAAGATTTCTACTCCAAATTATATGAAAGGGATGATACATGTACTCCAGACATCATGAAAGGTACCAGAGTTCTTCCAGTCCTCCCAGCAGAAGTTGCTCATGCAATCAAGAACATGAAGCGAGGAAAGCTCCAGGAGAAGATGGAATTACTATAGACATCATACAAGAAGCAAGTGGAGAAATTGAAACAGTACTCGCCCAAATTTTCACTCGATGCCTTAATGAAGGGAAGATTCCTGAGGATTGGAACAATGCTACAATGATCCTGCTACATAAAAAAGGTGACATTGAGGATCTCAGGAACTACAGACCTATCAGCCTCCTATCAGTGGTTTATAAAATCTTCACTAAAGTTCTTTCACACCGCTTGAAGGTAACACTGGACATGGCTCAACCGAGAGAACAAGCTGGATTCAGGAGTGGCTACAGCACAATAGATCATATCCACGTACTGAGAGAACTGATTGAAAGAGCGAGGGAATATGAACTTCCATTGTGCATGGCTTTTATCGATTATGAAAAAGCCTTTGATTCGGTGAAACCATCAGCAGTTACCACGGCTCTGAAATCCTGCGGTATTGAAGATGCATACATTAATATTATTAATAACATCTATGAAAATGCAAGTGCAAAGATTCGGCTGTTTGAAAATACAACACACATAAAAATTGGAAAGGGAGTGAGACAAGGTGACACCATATCTCCGAAGCTCTTTAATGCCACATTGGAAAATGTCTTTCAATCACTGAACTGGGAAAACAAAGGGATAAAGATTAATGGAGATTATCTAACCCACCTTCGTTTTGCTGATGACGTAGTCATTTTTGCAACTACCCCATCAGAGCTACAGAGTATGATCCAGGAACTTGCTGACAAGAGTAAAGAAGTGGGATTAAAAATGAACTTTCAGAAGACAAAAGTGATGTTCAATGCTTTTACAAGAAATGAAGATTTATCGATTGATGGAGAAAAACTGGAGATAACAGATACGTATGTTTATCTTGGACAGCAGATATCAAGTGAGGGTCACATTGATGAAGAAATTAATCGGCGTACAAAACTTGCCTGGAGAGCTTTTGGAAGAAACAGCATAATTTTCAAGAGCAATATGCCATTATGTCTTAAAAGAAAAGTGTTTGATCAATGCATCCTTCCAGTGCTTACGTATGGTGCAGAGACATGGACCTTAACTAAAAGAGACATACAAAAGCTGCAGACAACTCAAAGAAGCATGGAGAGGTGCATGCTTGGTATAACCAGGAGAGATAAGAAGAGGAACTCGTGGATCCGAAAAATGACGAGAGTGGAAGACATCATGATCAGAGTTAAATCCCTGAAATGGCAATGGGCTGGACATACTGCCAGAAGGACAGACCATAGATGGACAGCCGAAATTTTAGATTGGATTCCAAGGGACAGGAAAATTCCCAGATAAAGACCACATGGGAGATGGGTGGATGAAATTCGTAAATATGCGGGAGTGACATGGAGGAGACTGGCACAAGACAGACCGTTGTGGAGGAAACTTGGGGAGACCTTCGTCCAGCAGTGGATTGATAATGGTTGACAATGATGATGATGATGATATATATATATATATATATATATCATCATCGTGGATTGATAATGGTTGACAATGATGATGATGATATATATATATATATGTGTATATATATATATTTATATATATATATATATATATATATATCATCATCATTGTCAACCATTATCAATCCACTGCTGGACGAAGGTCTCCCGAAGTTTCCTCCACAACGGTCTGTCTTGTGCCAGTCTCCTCCATGTCACTCCCGCATACTTTCGAATTTCATCCACCCATCTTCCATGTGGTCTTCTTCTGGGTCTTTTCCTGTCTCTTGGAATCCAATCTAAAATTTCGGCTGTCCATCGATGGTCTGTTCTTCTGGCAGTATGTCCAGCCCATTGCCATTTCAGGGATTTAACTCTGATCATGATGTCTTCCACGCTTGTCATTTTTCGGATCCACGTGTTCCTCTTCTTATCTCTCCTGGTTACACCAAGCATGCACCTCTCCATGCTTCTTTGAGTTGTCTGCAGCCTTTGTATGTCTCTTTTAGCTAAGGTCCACGTCTCTGCACCATACGTAAGCACTGGAAGGATGCATTGATCAAACACTTTTCTTTTAAGACATAATGGCATATTGCTCTTGAAAATTATGCTGTTTCTTCCAAAGCTCTCCAGGCAAGTTTTGTACGCCGATTAATTTCTTCACCAATGTGACCCTCACTTGATATCTGCTGTCCAAGATAAACGTACGTGTCTGTTATCTCCAGCTTTTCTCCATCAATCGATAAATCTTCATTTCTTGTAAAGGCATTGTACATCACTTTTGTTTTCTGAAAGTTCATTTTTAATCCCACTTCTTTACTCTTGTCAGCAAGTTCCTGGATCATACTCTGTAGCTCTGATGGGGTAGTTGCAAAAATGACTATGTCATCAGCAAAACGAAGGTGGGTTAGATAATCTCCATTATTCTTTATCCCTTTGTTTTCCCAGTTCAGTGATTGAAAGACATTTTCCAATGTAGCATTAAAGAGCTTCGGAGATATGGTGTCACCTTGTCTCACTCCTTTTCCAATTTTTATGTGTGTTGTATTTTCAAACAGCCGAATCTTTGCACTTGCATTTTCATAGATGTTATTGATAATATTAATGTATGCATCTTCAATACCGCAGGATTTCAGAGCCACTGCAACTGCTGATGGTTTCACCGAATCAAAGGCTTTTTCATAATCGATAAAAGCAATGCACAACGAAAGTTCAAATTCCCTCGCTCTTTCAATTAGTTCTCTCAGTACGTGGATATGACCTATAGTGCGGTAGCCACTCCTGAATCCAGCTTGTTCTCTCGGTTGAGCCATGTCCAGTGTCACCTTCAAGCGGTGTGAAAGAACTTTAGTGAAGATTTTATAAACCACTGATAGGAGGCTGATAGGTCTGTAGTTCCTGAGATCCTCAAAGTCACCTTTTTTATGTAGCAAGATCATTGTAGCGTTGTTCCAATCCTCAGGAATTTTCCCTTCATTAAGGCATCGAGTGAAAATTTGGGCGAGTACTGTTTCGATTTCTCCACTTGCTTCTTGTATGATGTCTACAGTAATTCCATCTTCTCCTGGAGCTTTTCCCCGCTTCATGTTCTTGATTGCATGTGCAACTTCTGCTGGAAGGACTGGAAGAACTCTGGTACTGGTACCTTTCATGATGTCTGGAGTACATGTATCATCCCTTTCATATAATTTGGAGTAGAAATCTTTCACTCTTGTCAAAATTTCGCCTCTATTTCTTGTTACAGAACCATCTTCTTTTCTCAGTGCCATAATCTGTTTTTTCCCCTTACTGAGATGTCCCTTTGCCATCTTTAGGCTTTAGTTGTTTTCAATTGCTTTCCTTACTAGTTCACAGTAGAATTTCCTTACGTCTTCAGTGATACTTTTTTCGTACTGTCTTGCATAGCTCTATATATTCCACTTTGGAAGTCACATCTTTTTTAGTTGTCCTCATCACTCTTCTTTTTTGCATCAACATTATGGTTTTTCCTGATAATTTGTTCACATGCAATTTGTCCTTAGACCCAGCTAATTTTGTTGCTGTTTCCATAAGAGCTTTGGTTACTTTTCTGTTAACTTCAGAAATATCCACTTCTTCCGATGTTAGGCCTTCTAAAGCAGAGAATCTGTTCTTCAGTTCCAATTTGAAGGTATTATGGTGTTTTTAGGGTTGGTTATGTCAATACATTTTGTTTGTCTTATGAGCTTGCTACGTTCGAGTTTAGTGTTGAGGTGCATCTTACACCTCACCAATCTATGGTCACTGCTTGTGTTGAACTTGTTTAGCACACTGCAGTCTTCTATGACGAATTGTTTCTTACACATAATAAAATCAATTTCACTTTTCGTCCCATTTGGATGTCTCCATGTCCATTTCCTGTGTGGCTTTTTCTTGAAAAAGGAGTTCAAGATGAAAAACCCTTCTGCCTCTGCAAACTCTACGAGAGTATGTCCACGCTGGTTTCTGTTGCCGTGACCGAATTTACCTACTGAAGTTTCATTCTGTTGCCGTTGCCCTATTTTTGCATTGAAATCTCCCATAATAATCTTCAAGTGCTGCTTACCTTTATTATTTAGATCACGAATTTCCTCATAAAATTCTTCAATTTCTTCTTTCAGCATGACTTGTGGTGGGTGCATAAGTTTGAATAATCTGAAACTGGTATCTTCTCGACAGTTGGATAACGAGTGGTGCAGCTCTGTCAGAGGAACCTTCAACTTCTACAACTTTATCCTTCAGTTTCTTGTTTATTATAAATCCAACACCACTAGTTCTGCCAGTATCTGTCCCACTATAGTAGAAGAGATGTCCACTTTTCAGTTCAATGAGATCTTCTCCTTTTCTCCTTACCTCACTTAGCCCGACGATGTCCCACTTGATCCTTTGTAGTTCCTCTTCCAATTCAAGAAGCCTTGAATCAGAAGATAGGGAGCGTCCGTTATACGTAGCCAAGGTCAGCGTCAGATGGCAGCCTAGTCCAGTCCTCCGGGGATTCTTAGCACCCTCTGCTTTCATGTCGCACTGGCCGCTGCCTTGGCCAGGTACATTCCAGCTGCCGGAGACTGAGGGCCAAGATTTAAGTTGTGGAGTCAATTTTGAGGGGTTTGGCCATAACTTCACCACGCTGGCCAAGCGGGTTGGTGAGTGTGGGATAGCATTTCCTCTAATCCCGATGGTATAGTTATACCGCTATTGGCGGTCGTCAGAGCCCCTTTAGTGGGAACAGGATGTACCACGAGAAGGCGGGGTTGACATTTGATATATATATATGCTGCCTTCTCGTGGTGCATCCTGTTCCCACTAAAATATATATATATATATCCTGCCGTCTCGTGGTGCATCCTGTTCCCACTAAAGGGGCTCTGGCGACCGCCAATAGCGGTAGAACTATACCATCGGGATTAGAGGAAATGCTATCCCACACTCACCAACCCGCTTGGCCAGCGTGGTGAGTTATGGCCAAACCCCTCAAATTTGACTCCACAACTTAAATCTTGGCCCTCAGTCTCCGGCAGCTGGAATGAACCTGGCCAAAGCAGCGGCCAGTGCGACATGAAGACAGAGAGTTCTAAGAATCACCGGAGGACCGTACTAGGCTGCCATCTTGATGCTGACCTTCGCTACGTATAATGGACGCTCCCTATCTTCTGATTCAAGGCTTCTTGAATTGGAAGAGGAACTACAAAAGATCAAGTGTGACATCGTCGGGCTAAGTGAGGTAAGGAGAAAAGGAGAAGATCTCATTGAACTGCAAAGTGGACATCTCTTCTACTATCGTGGAACAGATACTGGCAGAACTAGTGGTGTTGGATTTATAATAAACAAGAAACTGAAGGATAAAGTTGCAGAAGTTGAAAAGTTCCTCTGACAGAGCTGCACGACTCGTAATCCAACTCTCGAGAAGATACCAGGCTCAGATTATTCAAACTTATGCACCCACCACAAGTCATCCTGAAGAAGAAATTGAAGAATTTTATGAGGAAATTCGTGATCTAAATAATAAAGGTAAGCAGCACTTCAAGATAATTATTGGAGATTTCAATGCAAAAATAGGACAACAGCAACAGAATGAAACTTCAGTAGGTAAATTTGGTCACGGCAATAGAAACAAGCGTGGAAATACACTCGTTGAGTTTGCAGAGGCAGAAGGGTTTTTCATCTTGAACTCCTTTTTCAAGAAAAAGTCACACAGGAAACGGACATGGAGACATCCAAATGGGACGACAAGTGAAATTGATTTTATTGCGTGTAACAAACATTTCGTCATAGAAGACTGCAGTGTGCTAAACAAGTTCAACACAGTTATTGACCATAGATTGGTGAGATGTAAGTTTCACCTCAACACTAAACTCGAACGGTGCAAGCTCATAAGACAAACAAAATATATTGACATAACCAACCTTAAAAAACACCATAATACCTTCAAGTTGGAACTGAAGAACAGATTCTCTGCTTTAGAAGGCCTGACATCGGAAGAAGTGGATATTTCTGAAGTTAACAGAAAAGTAACCAAAGCTCTTATGGAAACAGCAACAAACTTAGCTGGGTCTAAGAACAAGTTGCATGTGAACAAATTATCAGGAAAAACCAAAATGTTGATGCAAAAAAGAAGAGAGATGAGGACAACTAAAGAAGATGTGACTCCCAAAGTGGAATATGTAGAGCTATGCAAGACAGTACGAAAAAGTATCACTCAAGACGTAAGGAAATTCAACTGTGAACTAGTGAGGAAAGCAATTGAAAGCAACCAAAGCCTAAAGATAGCAAAGGGACATCTCAGCAAGGGAAGAAAAACAGATTAGGGCGCTGAGAAAAGAAGATGGTTCTGTAACAAGAAATAGAGGCGAAATTTTGACAAGAGTGAAAGATTTTTACTCCAAATTATATGAAAGGGATGATGCATGTACTCCAGACATCGTGAAAGGTACCAATACCCGAGTTCTTTCCGTCCTTCCAGCAGAAGTTGCTCATGCAATCAAGAACATGAAGCGGGAAAAAGCTCCAGGAGAAGATGGAATTACTGTAGACATCATACAAGAAGCAAGTGGAGAAATCGAAACAGTACTCGCCCAAATTTTCACTCGATGTCATAATGAAGGGAAGATTCCTGAGGATTGGAACAACGCTATAATGATCCTGCTTCATAAAAAAGTGACATTGAGGATCTCAGGAACTACAGACCTATCAGCCTCCTATCAGTGGTTTATAAAATCTTCACTAAAGTTATTTCACACCGTTTGAAGGTAACACTGGACATGGCTCAACCGAGAGAACAAGCTGGATTCAGGAGTGGCTACCGCACTATAGATCATATCCACGTACTGAGAGAACTAATTGAAAGAGCGAGGGAATATGGACTTCCATTGTGCATGGCTTTTATCGATTATGAAAAGGCCTTTGATTCGGTGAAACTATCAGCAGTTACAATGGCTCTGAAATCCTGTGGTATTGAAGATGCATACATTAATATTATTAATAACATCTATGAAAATGCAAGTGCAAAGATTCGGCTGTTTGAAAATGCAACACACATAAAAATTGGAAAGGGAGTGAGACAAGGTGATACCATATATCCGAAGCTCTTTAATGCGACATTGGAAAATGTCTTTCAATCACTGAACTGGGAAAACAAAGGGATAAAGATAAATGGAGATTATCTAACCCACCTTCGTTTTGCTGATGACGTAGTCATTTTTGCAACTACCCCATCAGAGCTGCAGAGTATGATCCAGGAACTTGCTGACAAGAGTATAAAAGTGGGATTAAAAATGAACTTTCAGAAGACAAAAGTGATGTTCAATGCTTTTACACGAAATGAAGATTTATCAATTGATGGAGAAAAGCTGGAGATAACAGACACGTACGTTTATCTTGGACAGCAGATATCAAGTGAGGGTCACATTGATGAAGAAATTAATCGGCGTACAAAACTTGCCTGGAGAACTTTTGGCAGAAACAGCATAATTTTCAAGAGCAATATGCCATTATGTCTTAAAAGAAAAGTGTTTGATCAATGCATCCTTCCAGTGCTTACGTATGGTGCAGAGACGTGGACCTTAACTAAAAGAGACATACAAAGGCTGCAGACAACTGAAAGAAGCATCGATAGGTGCATGCTTGGGGTAACCAGGAGAGATAAGAAGAGAAACTCGTGGATCCGAAAAATGACAAGAGTGGAAGACATCATGATCAGAGTTAAATCCGTGGAATGGCAATGGTGTTGGTATTGGTAACTGTGGGTACCATAGTGGTGCTCAGTTTATTGCTGTAACAAAATGCAGACATAGGAGATTCATTAAAAGCTGCAGTACAGCAAACAACAGTGCGGAATGTCAGTATATCCACGATGCAGCACAACGTTACACAGAAAGGAAATAAATATGCACACGAACAATGAATGGCCTAACGGCATATCAAACATTATAACACATGTGCACAAATGCATGAAATGTGCTATGCTATCATAAATCAACCGAACGGAACTGAAATGTGGTTAGAGCGCAAAACAACATTGAGTACCTTAGCAACATCATAATAATAACAAATGTAACAAACGTACCACTATAATAATCCGCGATAGAAGAAAGCACTAACACAGCAAACACTCACAGTTATCGGTAATTTAAAAAACAGACACAAATTCAGGAAACAACAGATAAGATAATGATGAGATAATGAGGAGATCACACAAGAAACGAGACCGATTAGTTGTGAAAACACAGCAAAAACACGCAATTATCGCAAATTTAAAATACATTACTTGTGAAACACAGCCGAACACACAAATAAAGCAAATTTACAATACATTACTTGTGAATCACAGTAAAAACACACAATGAAAACATCAGAATCAACATGCACTAAGTCTGCAAAACCAGGGAATCTGCGAACGGGTTTGCAAATCCCCTAGCATTGAGAGAACAAAAAGTAATCGGCGTGAGGAAGAGAGCTAAAGGTCATCGGTAAAAGGATAGAAGGTATCACATATATGCTTCTCAACGAGCTCCTTCAAGACGGCGTGTGTAACGTCTCAAAAAAGGCTGATACAGAGGATCGGTGGCACACAGGGATTTAAAAAGTGACGCATAAGCTTCGAATTGCGTTACCGCTGCATACAGGTCCAGATCAGGTGAGTGAAGGAATTCTTCAGAACCAACAATCATACGTGTAGGTTGAAAAAGACGTAAAAGTTGCTGTCTGGACAGTGGTCCAGGAACTGGAGGAAACGTATCTACTGCCTGTAGAACCTCAGCATCAGAGAGAGGATTGACAGGACCTGAACGGAGAAGCATACTGTTTGAAGAATCATCAGGTGGAGAAACACCGGAACCGGAAACCTCGGGAACACTAGATGAATCCTCAGAATGTGGCACAGAAAGATGTTTTAACTTTTTCTGTTTTACAGCGACTTTGGAAGTTCCAATCCGCTTCGAAGAAGAAGCTGAGGCGGATGTATCCATTAGTGGATCAGGCTCACCTCCCAAGTCAGGAGACGAGGAAACGAACGTCGCCGAAGAAGCAGTACGTAGCGTAGCTGCCTTAGTGGAGACTGGTACAACAGCCGAGGCTTCAGGAAGATGTTGCAACAAGGGTATGGTAGACAAGGTTGTAAATGGAGATCCGATATCCGAGAGGCTAGGAGAAGAGCCAGACGGCCGATCTGCCAAACCACCACTCAACACACCCGGATCGGAACACTCCGCTGTAGACGCATCTGTAGTCGAAGACAACTCTGTCAATCTTGAAGGTGGATGCCCAATCGTACGGGTCGGGAGAGGAGGAAAGGCAGCATTGTCCGTGACGGAAATGTTCGTCTGACGGAGAAACGAAGAATTCGCGTCAGGCAAACTACCGGTAGTGGGGATAGTAGAAAGACCAATGTGGTCAGCAGTGGGATGCGATGCGAACTTGATGAACGTCCACGTCGAACGCGGTCACAGGAGGCAGTGGTGTGATTCTTTGTTAAACAGTGTGTACAATAGTGAGCAGTGAAAATCTTGAAACTGTACGTTCGTGCGCCAATTTCAACAGTAGCTTCTGTAGGGCAATCCGCCAAGGCTTTCTCGGTGGGAAAGACGACAGATAACTGACGGCGAGGTCCGGTAGCATGTGCAAATCTAGTTCCGCGGGGAGCGTCAGAGAGGCGACGGACCTTGCCAACAATTTTACAAACATGACTGACAAGGAGAGGAAGTGCAGTATCCGGCACTTCCTGTGGAACAGGATAGAACGTGATGTTCACCGGTCGCTTGGAAAGAGGCGATTGGATGAGATGGTTTGTCCCAAGTGAGAGTCCGTTTGCAAGAAAAAAGTCAGCATCCTCCTTGTGATTGAACTGTACCGAAATACCCCGAGGAGTACGGGAAATTCCTGCAATGGACGCAGACGACACATGTCCAGAGAGGGCTTCCATGTAGCGTGGCAATGTAGTATTTGGTAAAGCATGAAAGAGCACACCTCTATCCAGGAGGTTATGGAACTCACTGCCAATCTGCGAATTATCATCTATCGTTACCTTCACCTTGTGGTTGGATACGTGAATAATAGGTGTTGCTTGCAAAAGACCATCTGGTTGAGAGGAATCGGACGTAGAAGTAGCGCCTCGTTGCACTTTAGAGGCAAATGACATCCTCGGAAGAGAAGTCTGTTCGAATCCGGCTGGCACAGAAGGCTGTGAGGGAAGAGAAGCACAGGCCGAAGGCAAGGCAGTAGAATCAGTAGTACCCAGGGAGGGCACCGAGGCAGATGCAGAGGCTGAAGAAGAAAGCGCAGCCAAGTCCAGTGAAGGCACCAGTGCAGGAGTACTAGAAAGCTGGGAAGGCATCTGAGCAGACACATCTGAGGACGAGAGTATGTTAACTTCCATGGACGTGGGAAGTGTGACGTGACGTACATCCGCCACGCCCATAGATGATAAGGAAATACCGGTAGCCGGCCTGTTGGCAGCTTCAAAACGTAAACAAACGAGCAAACGATAAGAAAACGGATGAATATGAACTCATACGAGGACGAGAACGTTAGAAAAGTAGCTCAAAACGTACACAGTACCTTTAGACAGCCGGGCCACGCAACAGGTGAGTCAGGGACGAGGTATTCCACACTAAAATGCATAAAATATTGGAGCCACCAACACTACGTCTGTCACGAACGAGCAATGGGCTGGACATACTGCCAGAAGGACAGACCATCGATGGACAGCCGAAAGTTTAGATTGGATTCCAAGGGACAGGAAAAGACCCAGAAGAAGACCACATGGGAGATGGGTGGATGAAATTCAAAAGTATGCGGGAGTGACATGGTGGAGACTGGCACAAGACAGACCGTTGTGGAGGAAACTTGGGGAGACCTTCGTCCAGCAGTGGATTGATAATGGTTTACAATGATGATGATGATGATATATATATATATATATATATATATATAGTAATGAGTTCAACCACAGATAAATTACAATCCTAATACAGAACCCAATAACAGCATTTCTAAACTTCTAACAAGAAGGAATATCCTTCAGAAATCAAATAACCCCCTCCTCCCTCCCCGCATAATCACAACAAAAAAAACCCAACATTTTTTAATAATATACAACTGTACCCCAGAACACCAGATCACTCATTAGGGAAAGGCATCCGGTACCCTGGGGTAGTGGTTCAGGTTTCATGAAAGTGCTAAATTTTGAGCCGCCCCGGTGGCGCAGTGGTCTAAGGCGCTGGCCTGTGATCATTCGTCCGTAAGGGGTCCGGGTTCGAATCCCGGTCAGGCATGGATGTTGTGTTTGTCTTACGGCACTGGCTCTCTCCCTTCCCTGGAACCAGTGACCCTAAATTAGGGACGGGCGACTGCTTATAGCCCATTGAGTTGCTCACGGTAGGTTAGTCGTGTTTTTCTGTGCTCCTCAAGTTTTCGTCGGTGTGTGTTATTTTTTCTTCGTTGTCAGTGTTCTATTTCGTGTGTGTGTTGTGTGTGAAGGTCCCGTGTTTCTTTTTATATGCCTGCCGAGCTGGTAAGTGCTTATTTTGATTAGTTATCCTTATTTTTCTGCCTTGGCCAAGCTGGCTAAGGGCTAAGCTTCTCCTCGCCATTGCAAATGGCGGCTTCCGGGGAGAATGACGTCCTAACCCTTGCTACCGGAAATGATGATCTCCCGATAACAGCTTCTCTAAATACTACTACCAATGACGTGTCTATCTCGATAAACCACTCCTCCTTGCAGCCTTCTGTTGCTGCCTTACCATCGGATATCGCCTCTTCTTCCAAGTCTCCCAGCGGCGATACGATGTCTTCTCTGAAAGCTAATGATGACGCCATGGATGTTTCGCACTCCATGCCGGAATCATCTCCAAAGCAACGTACAACTACCCTCTCATATGCTGACGTAACCGCATCTAAGTCGGGACCTTCCCAGTCTTCTTTTTCTCCTGGACAATATGAGATGACGCATAATGCTGAAGTCATTGAGGTTGTCCTTAAAGAAGATACCCCTTCTGGGCTGAAATTCCTTCAAACTATGGAGAATGGTGTTGTGTTTCCGAGCCTGAGAAATACAAAACTTACTGCATATACTGCTGCTCTTCGAGAGATTGTTCCTGCATCAGCCATAACTCACGTGGGCAGGAAGCCTTACAAAGTAGTTGTTTACTTCTCTACTCCTGCCCATTCCCTACATGTACTGACCAAGGGCATCTCAATTGGTGATCGTCACATCCATGCTGAACCTGTTTCACAGAGTTCCGTTGTTGTAAGCTTCTCACCAGTTCCACCTGAGGTTTCAGATGATCTCTTGATTGCCGCTCTTCTTCCTTATGGCCGGATCATTGGAGGTGTAACTACCTACTCTTCGTTTCCAGAGGTGCCAGAAGATAAATACCTACTCGGGTTTCGCCGCAATGTTCGTGTGGTCTTCCCTTCAGTGGAGCACATGCTGCGTATTCCACCCACTTTACGTGTACGCTGTTGCACGCACATTAGAGAGATATTCATCACAGTAGGCTCCGTCTGTCCGAATTGTAAAGGCACGGGACATCCCCGCGCTCTATGCCCTCATAATGCGAACACTCTTTCCAAGTCAACAGCACGACCTTCTTCCTCTTTGTCACGCCAATCGGCATCCTCTTCTGGTGCTAAAGACCAGCAACAGCAGACTTCCTCAAAAAGTAGTGATACAGTAGTTGGTCAACCGACGTCTAGAAAAAGTAGTGAGACAGCCGTTGGTCGGCCGACGTCTACCAGAAGTAGTGAGACAGCCGTTGGTCAACCGGCGTCTACCAGAAGTAGTGAGACAGCCGTTGGTCAACCTACGTCTACCAGAAGTAGTGAGGCAGCCGTTGGTCAACCGACGTCTACCAGAATTAGTGAGACAGCCGTTGGTCAACCGACGACGTCTATGGGTAAACCTTCGACCTCGGGTGATGCATTGGCGCCCACTTTATCTCTTCAGTCAAAAGAGGCATCAATTGTTAATCCAAAGTCTCCTATAGAGATGGTTGATGACGATTCTCGTCATACTGCTACACCGACCGTTGAGGTTGTTTCTTCAGTTCCTTTTAAATTGCCGGAAGTTCCAATTCCGGTTACAGCACAAAGTCGTGGACGGGCGAAGCGACGTAGAACGTCGCGCGCTCAGAATAAGAAGTTTAGAATTACAACTACCCTTAAGGCAGGACGTGATTGTTCTAGTAGTCAGATGCTCACGTCTGAAGGCTCTATGGAATCTGATACAGATGATGGAACAATTATTCCGATCTCCTGTGAAAACTTTTTATATATTCTAGAGGCATCCTCTCTTCCACAGACACCTGTGTCTGGGGAGAAGGTGTATGCGTTCCTAATAAGTCCCCGTAGAGACAAGCTGTCTCGCAATTTTTTGGAAGGTTACTCCCACTGTCTGTCTGACACCATGAATCAAATGTTGGCGATACATTCTCATTTACGTACCGTTCCGGGCAGAGATCTGGGTGGTCCCTACTGGGCAAAGAAGTTCCGTAGCCGTCTCGCCAAGTTACAGAACGCAGCCGACAACATCCTCCAACCATCATCAGACTATTCTGTTCAAGACAGTCTCACTGAATAGTAGGGGTATGTGTACCCCTTTGGCGAATGCTTTAGTGTATGAAGACGTCCACCACCTCAAAGCAGATCTCCTACTTTTGCAAGAGACAAATTGTCTATCCACTTCACCCTTCCATCGCTGGAGGAGATGGGACTATCAGTTTCATCACGCGTATAGGTTCTCTCTTCGTGGAGGTTTAGCGATTGGTGTACATAATAGATTTCGTCAAGCACTCTCCTCTGTTAAAGTTCATAACCTGTGCCGAGACTTATTGCAGCGATTCACTTTCGTCCTAGATGGACAACGATATTTAGTTTTCAACATATATATTCCATGTTCATCTACACATCTAACGTTGTTATTTTCGTCGCTCCGCACTGCACTTCAGTCAGCATTACCATCAGATCATGTGCTCATTGGAGGAGACTTTAACTGTACACTTCAACCAGAGCTCGATCGCGCTCCCTCGAGGATTGAACATCGTTCACGTCTTGTGGAGCAATTGCGATCATTAGTGTCTGATTTTGATTTACATGACGTGTTCCGACGATTGCATCCGACATCCATTTCACATACCTGGAGATCTTCATCTGCATCCTCCTCTCTTTCTGCCAGGCTGGATCGATTTTACGCTTCTGCTCCGTTATTGCCCATTACAACGGATTGTATGCACTCCCCTACAGCTTCATCGGATCATTGTGCCATCACTATCTCCTATAGCTCTTCATCTCGTCTGCATGTTAGACCTCGGTCATGGACACTGGACACTTCTCTCCTAGCTGATGAGAATATGTGCACCGAGATCAAAGATCTTCTTGATCATATGCGAGAGGGCCTGTCCACTGCACCTTGTGCCATCAATTACTGGCTCGAGGTAAAATCTTACCTAATTTATCTTCTCAGACGTCATTCCTTCTCCGAAGGCACGAAGCGCTCCATGGAAGAGCAAAATCTCCGAAACATCCTGTTACAGCTTGGTGCGAGTCATCCCATGTATACAGCTTACCAAGCGGATCTTAGAGCACTTCTTGAGCCTCGTGCACGTCAGGTAATTCTTCGTCTCCGTCTACAACATCTATCACCAGAGGACTGCTCCTTTGAGTTTCTATCCGCGTTAGAAGAAAAACGCCGCTCGTCGCATCAGCTTCGACTACTTCGGCGGCCTGATGGTGAAATCATCTCTGATCCGGATGCAGTTTGCTCTCAGGTTCGTCGATATTTTACTATCAAATACAGTGAAACTCCTCAGCCTTCTGTTTCTGCTTCTGCTACTTTACTCTTTGCTCTTCCCCAAGTTCCTTCCAATCTCTCTGATTCCCTTTTACAACCTATTTCGCAGACTGAACTTCGGACCATTCTTGCCTCTCTAAATTCCCGTGCTGTCCCAGGTCCAGATGGCCTTCCGCTCCTTTTCTACCGTACTTTTCTCCCTTCGTTGCTTCCATTTCTTCTCGCCGCTTTCAATGCTGCTCTTTCTTCCTCTTCTCTTCCGAGGGGTTTCACAGAGGCTCATATGGTGTTATTCCCCAAGAAAGGCGATCTGCTTGACTTGGGAAACTGGCGTCCTATCTCGCTACTAAACATTGACTATAAACTCTTCACTAAACTCCTTTCCAGTCGACTCAACCAAGTTCTTCCATTTCTTCTTTCTCCCGACCAGACCTACACGGTTCCTGGTCGGTCCATCACTTCTAATCTCAATCTCCTTCGAGATCTCCTACATCTGGCTCGTACTAACTCTGAACCACTTGCCCTCTTTAATCTTGACCAAAGAGCTGCTTTCGACAATATCTCACATTCGTATCTTTCTGCTGTTCTTATGGCTTTCGGCTTTCCTTTTGCTTTTGTTACCTCTATTCTTGCCCTTTATCAGGACGCTGCTTTCCATGTCAAGACGGCCGCCTTCTTGACTGCACCTATTTCTTTTCGGCGAGGCATTCGGCAGGGTTGCCCACTTTCTGGGCAGCTCTTTGCCATTGCTTTTGAGCCGTTTCTTCGGTCTGTCCATCGAGCCTTTATAGATGCACTGCCACAGCCTACTGCAAGTACTAGGCACTTTTCTGTGACATACTCTGCATATGCTGATGACGCGACCTTTTGTGTACGAACAGAGGCTCAATTCGACATCTTGCTCCAGATTTACGATCAATATTCTTCATGTTCAGCGGCATCACTTAATACATCCAAGAGTGCAGGTCTATGGAGCGGAGCGTGGGCCTCTAGGACTGACACCCCGTGGGGCGCCTCATGGACTGCTTCATCCCAGAAATTCCTTGGGGTCCATCTCGGAGTCCGTCTTTCAGCTCAAAATGAAACATGGAATGCTCTCAGAACACGCCTTACTCGAACTGCTGCCTTCTGGCGAGGTTCCCAGTTTTGTACTTCTTACTTCTCAAGAGCTAGAATAGCTTAGACTTATATTCTTTCACCATGCCTATATGCATGGTCAGCTGAACGTATGCCCATTTATCACCTCAATGAAATCACTCGAATCATCTCAACGATAATATGGAACAGGTACCATTGGATCCAGGTCTCCACTCTCTGTCGTCGAGTCACTGATGGAGGTATTTCACTGCTGGACGTTCGCACCTACTATAAAGCACATAAAGTGGTTTCTTTCTTGCGGCTACTAAGTGCACCAGAGTCGCCAGTTACGCTCGTTAGAGATGTCATGATTTCGCCTAGGAATTCCCGAATCACTTTCATCATGTATCTTCTAATGGATCAATCTCCTTTTTTCCATTCTAAACTTTCCCCTTTCTACAAAGAGGTCCTTTCCTTTCTCCGTTCTCTACCCCTCTTACGTGCTCCACCGGCTTCCACCACTGAACTATTAGCTGAGCCCCTGTTCTTTTCTTCCATCCTTCATCCCCCTAATGCTCCCTACTTTACTGACCTTTCCTGGCTCCCCGCCGGAATAGTATCTGTTCAAGATCTAATTTCTCCAGATCTTTCTTGGAAACCCTTCTCTGATCTGTCCCCCCACATCTCCCCTACCTCTTCCTCTCTTTCACTGTATGATTCCTTCCGTTCTTCAATCATTACCCTCTTCCCTAACCTTGCCTCTCAAGCTGGGTTAACTCTTGTTCCCTCTGCCTCTCTTCCTCTTCCCTTTTTCCTTTCCGTTCGGGGCTCATCACTTCCTCTCTCCAGTTTTTCTATCTCGTCTCTTTACCGTTGTCTCATTGATCCACTGTATGCTACACCATTGATGATTCCAGATGTTCCGAATGTCGCCCTTTCACAAGTGTGGTCCATGTCTAATTCGCCACTATCTGTTCCAGCAGAAAGAAACATCCAATGGTTGTTTCTTCATCGGCGGTTAGCAGTTCCTACCAAATTATTCAGGATGACGCTTGTTGATTCGCCTAACTGCATGTTTTGCTCTACGATTGCGGATGTAGATCATGTATATCAACATTGCACAGTGCTTCTTCCCTTGTTACATCTGACCTTCACTATTGCACAGTGCCTTAGTACTACTGATCTCTCTTTCTCAGCCTATAGCACGCTACTCAGTTCCAGTACTCTGCCTATTCCTATATCAGAGTCATGTGCTTATGTTTTCATATTAGCAAAACATGTGATTTTTTGCTACTATCAACAGCTTCGTTCTACCCCTATACAGCCTACCATCTTTCAGGCGGGGAGCTGCGATGTGCAGTCAGTTCCGGAACAGAATGATTTCACGCTTGAGGCTTGCTTTCACTGTTGCTAAGGCTGCGAATCGAATCCCACACTTTATGTCAGTGTGGTCACCTTTTCGTCAATGGTTTTCTGGTCCATCAGAAGACCTTAGACTATTGTTCTGACTTCTGTGAATTTGTTTAGACTAACTAAAGTATAGTTTTGTAATTAACGTGTTCTTAGGTGCCCTCTTCACCATTGCTGCCCAATGTTACTGCGCGTCTGCATGTTTCTCACCAACAAGGTCCTGTAGGTGAGGGTTTTTTTTTTTTTTTTTTTTTTTTTGTTACACCACAGGCACTTAGATAAAGTTTAAAGTTTTATGTTCAACGCTTTCCTTATGTCTGCCGGGCTTTATAATTTCTGGGGTTTATGCTCAGGGTGCTGAGCAAATGTTTGTTAATGTTTAAATTTAATTATTAATTTTGCACAGTGGGGTTTTTGATCATGTTACATGTACATAAAGGTATATGATCAGTCAAATACACAATGTTCAACGAGGTTTAGCACTTTTGTTGTACAAAGAATAATTGTTCCTTGTTCAGATATTTGTACTATACCTGAAGTATAGTTGCTATGCCAAAAGCTCAGTTTTGTATATACTAACGTACTTTCGTAATTGCACTGTAAAATTTATGTTCGGCACATTTCGCATGTTGGGTCAAGATTAGATGTCTTAAGTTTTATGCTCATGGTGCGGAGCAAACGTTTTGATAGTATTTCAGTTATATGTTTAATGTTACACAGTGTGGTTTTTCTCATGTCACATGTGCCTACCAGGAAATAATCAGTCTTTTACATAATGTTCTGCGCTGTATTGCACATTTGCTGTACAAAGAGTCAGTTTCATATTTTCATTATTTGTATTGTACCCGAAGTATAAATTTTCTGTAAAACGCAAGTTCTGTTTGTACTAATATACTTTACTCTTTGCACTGTGAAATTTACAGTTGTACCATGGAATTGTAATTCTTTATTAGTGTCTTCCCTATGCCGTTGCACCTTGTGTACATATGTTGTTGTTCATTACATGTTAATCTATAGTATTGTGATTGAGGCACTTGTTTAAGCCTAAGTAATAGTTCTTCTTTTATAATTTGACAGTGTTTCACAATAGAGATATTGCATTCAATTTGTATAGAGTTCACACCATCATTGTAATTAGATTATTTATTCGCTTATCTTTCAGACACTGAAAAGTATAAGCCTTATGCTCTTTTTCTTCTTTTTTTTGCTCAAAATATACATGTTTGTTTTTGCACTGTAAAATTTATAGTTATACCTTGTAATGGTGTTCACCTATTAGAGATGGCACTCTGCTGATGCACATTGCGAACATATGATGTACATAGAATAAGTCAACCCTTCAGTCCAGTATTGTCAGTGTTATGAATTTGCTTACATTGTATATAGTGCATCCACATAGTGTAAATATCTCATCGTCATTGTAAATAGGTCATCTACTTGTTTATCTTTTGGTAACTGTTAAGCACAGGCCATCTATATCTTCCTGTCCATGTTTGCTCCAAATAAATATTGTTGAAGCTCACGGTGGTCGTTAAATTTCGAATTAAAAAAAATTCAAATTCTATTCTTTTATCAAAAAGTCCCGTGAGAACTCCTTTACGAGTCCGAACTATCTCCAAATACAAAAAGGTAGTTCTGAAAATTTCACTGGTTTTTACCAAGAGTAGTCCTGGTGGGTAAAATGTCTGAAGTGGAAAGATTTCCCCATCAATCTGAAAACTTATTAGGTCATCTATGTATCTGAAATTTGTTACTTTATCAGATACAATATTCCTTTCATAGTAATGCAAATATATGTTTGCAAGTAAACTAGAAAAAGTGGTCCCCATGGGGATCCCACGATTCTGAATCAAAAGGTTCTTCTGGTCATAGGTGTAATTTTGGAAAATGCAAAAATTACACAATGCACTCCAATATTCTTTGGAAATCTTTAAAATATGTCCAAATTCTTCAAAATATTTCATTAAAACTTCTTTGAGGTCCTTAAGTTCAATTGAGGTAAAAAGTTTTGAAAGTCATATGTAATGATTTCTCCTGTAAAGGGTTTATTATTTTTTATATATTGTAGTATCTTGTTGTTATTTGTGACTATCCAAGTGTTCTGTGAAATATTGTCATATAGAATTTGTAACAATCTCTGGAAGACCTTACCAGCCTTTAAGTTATAGCAGTAGGAACCACAAGTAATGAATCTAAAACCCACAGGATTTTTATGAAATTTTGGTGTTGCAAATAGATATGGAAACTGAATTTTGTTTTCTTTGATTTCCAATATTCTAAGGTAACTCAATATTCTTTGTTGTACAATATTAAACTCAGAAGGTACCTTTTTTATATATGTGCCTTCATTATCTATTTCCATAATCATAATATTGTAATATAGTCTTTTACACCAAAAAGCAAAGTTATTTACACATTTATCAATAGGGGTAATTATACAGTTGTACATTATTAAAAAATGTTTTTTTTTTTTTTGATTATGCAGGGAGGGGGAGGGGGATTTCATTTCTGAAGGATATTCCTTCTTGTTAGGAGTTTAGAAATGCTGTTATTGGGTTCTGTATTAGAATTGTAATTTATCTGTGGTTGAACTCTTTACTATACTGATTATGTTTGAAACCTGCAGCATGGCGCGGTTTTGCAGAAATCATATTACATTTGTTTGCAAGTTACAGTTCTTTTAAGTTAAGTGATACATATATATATATATATATATATATCACTTAAGGTTGTAAGGTCAGGTGATGCGTAACATCACAGCCTCTCCTTGACAAATGTCAACCCCGCCTTCTCGTGGTACATCCTGTTCCCACTAAAGGGGCTCTGACGACCGCCAATAGCGGTATAACTATACCATCGGGATTAGAGGAAATGCTATCCGACACTCACCAACCCGCTTGGCCAGCGTGGTGAGTTATGGCCAAACCCCTCCAAAATGACTAAACAACTTAAATCTTGGCCCTCAGTCTCCGGCAGCTGGAATGTACCTGGCCAAGGCAGCTGCCAGTGCGACATGAAGGCAGAGGGTGCTAAGAATCCCCGGAGGACCGGACTAGGCTGCCATCTGATGCTGACCTTCGCTACATATAACGGACGCTCCCTATCTTCTGATTCAAGGCTTCTTGAATTGGAAGAGGAAATGCAAAGGATCAAGTGGGACATCGTCGGGCTAAGTGAAGTAAGGAGAAAAGGAGAAGATCTCATTGAACTGAAAAGTGGACATCTCTTCTATTATCGTGGGACAGATACTGGCAGAACTAGTGGTGTTGGATTTATAATAAACAAGAAACTGAAGGATAAAGTTGTAGAAGTTGAAAAGTTCCTCTGACAGAGCTGCACGACTCGTTATCCAACTCTCGAGAAGATACCAGGCTCAGATTATTCAAACTTATGCACCCACCACAAGTCATGCTGAAGAAGAAATTGAAGAATTTTATGAGGAAATTTGTGATCTAAATAATAAAGGTAAGCAGCACTTGAAGATAATTATTGGAGATTTCAATGCAAAAATAGGGCAACGGCAACAGAATGAAACTTCAGTAGGTAAATTCGGTCACGGCAACAGAAACCAGCGTGGACATACTCTCGTAGAGTTTGCAGAGGCAGAAGGGTTTTTCATCTTGAACTCCTTTTTCAAGAAAAAGCCACACAGGAAATGGACATGGAGACATCCAAATGGGACGAAAAGTGAAATTGATTTTAATATGTGTAAGAAAAAATTCGTCATAGAAGACTGCAGTGTGCTAAACAAGTTCAACACAGGCAGTGACCATAGATTGGTGAGATGTAAGATGCACCTCAACACTAAACTCGAACGTAGCACGCTCATAAGACAAACAAAATGTATTGACATAACCAACCTTAAAAAATACCATAATACCTTCAAATTGGAACTGAAGAACAGATTCTCTGCTTTAGAAGGCCTAACATCGGAAGAAGTGGATATTTCTGAAGTTAACAGAAAAGTAACCAAAGCTCTTATGGAAACAGCAACAAAATTAGCTGGGTCTAAGAACAAGTTGCATGTGAACAAATTATCAGGAAAAACCAAAATGTTGATGCAAAAAAGAAGAGTGATGAGGACAACTAAAGAAGATGTGACTTCCAAAGTGGAATATATAGAGCTATGCAAGACAGTACGAAAAAGTATCACTGAAGACGTAAGGAAATTCAACTGTGAACTAGTAAGGAAAGCAATTGAAAACAACTAAAGCCTAAAGATAGCAAAGGGACATCTCATTAAGGGTAAAAACAGATTATGGCACTGAGAAAAGAAGATGGTTCTGTAACAAGAAATAGAGGCGAAATTTTGACAAGAGTGAAAGATTTCTACTCCAAATTATATGAAAGGGATGATGCATGCACTCCAGACATCATGAAAGGTACCAGTACCAGAGTTCTTCCAGTCCTTCCAGCAGAAGTTGCACATGCAATCAAGAACATGAAGCGGGGAAAAGCTCCAGGAGAAGATGGAATTACTGTAGACATCATACAAGAAGCAAGTGGAGAAATTGAAACAGTACTCGCCCAAATTTTCACTCGATGCCGTAATGAAGGGAAAATTCCTGAGGATTGGAACAACGCTACAATGATCTTGCTACATAAAAAAGGTGACATTGAGGATCTCGGGAACTACAGACCTATCAGCCTCCTATCAGTGGTTTATAAAATCTTCACTAAAGTTCTTTCACACCGCTTGAAGGTAACACTGGACATGGCTCAACCAAGAGAACAAGCTGGATTCAGGAGTGGCTACAGCACAATAGATCATATCCACGTACTGCGAGAACTAATTGAAAGAGCGAGGGAATATGAACTTCCATTGTGCATCGCTTTTATCGATTATGAAAAAGCCTTTGATTCGGTGAAACCATCAGCAGTTGCAATGGCTCTGAAATCCTGCGGTATTGAAGATGCATACATTAATATTGTTAATAACATCTATGAAAATGCAGGTGCAAAGATTCGGCTGTTTGAAAGTACAACACACATAAAAATTGGAAAAGGAGTGAGACAAGGTGACACCATATCTCCGAAGCTCTTTAATGCTACATTGGAAAATGTCTTTCAATCACTGAACTGGGAAAACAATGGGATAAAGATTAATGGAGATTATCTAACCCACCTTCGTTTTGCTGATGACATAGTTATTTTTGCAACTACCCCATCAGAGCTACAGGGTATGATCCAGGAACTTGCTGACAAGAGTAAAGAAGTGGGATTAAAAATGAACTTTCAGAAGACAAAAGTGATGTACAATGCTTTTACAAGAAATGAAGATTTATAGATTGATGGAGAAAAAGCTGGAGATAACAGACACGTACGTTTATCTTTTACAGCAGATATCAAGTGAGGGTCACATTGATGAAGAAATTAATCGGCGTACAAAACTTTCCTGGAGAGCTTTTGGAAGAAACAGCATAATTTTCAAGAGCAATATGCCATTATGTCTTAAAAGAAAAGTGTTTGATCAATGCATCCTTCCAGTGCTTACGTATGGTGCAGAGACGTGGACCTTAACTAAAAAAGACATACAAAGGCTGCAGACAACTCAAAGAGGCATGGAGAGGTGCATGCTTGGTGTAACCAGGAGAGATAAGAAGAGGAACACGTGGATACGAAAAATGACAAGAGTGGAAGACATCATGATCAGAGTTAAATCCCTGAAATGGCAATGGGCTGGACATACTGCCAGAAGGACAGACCATCGATGGACAGCCAAAATTTTAGATTGGATTCCAAGGGACAGGAAAAAACCCAGAAGAAGACCACATGGATGATGGGTGGATGAAATTCGAAAGTATGCGGGAGTGACATGGAGGAGACTGGCACAAGACAGACCGTTGTGGAGGAAACTTGGGGAGACCTTCGTCCAGCAGTGGATTGATAATGGTTGATGATGATGATGATGATATATATATATAGGACGGATTTTTTGTCATTACCAGAAGTTAGTAATGAGCCATTATCAATGATGGTTTCTGCAAGATTTATTTCGTTCGAAACACATTCTTTCTTTAATATGTTACTTGATGGTGGTGAGTATGGAAAGGAGATGCAACATTTATATATATATTCTTTTATTTCGTCTGGTTTTGATTATTCCTAAGGTTGTTATATATTGAATTAATCAAACATTTATTGTATCCAAAATGTTCAGCTATATTTTCAATCCATTGAATTTCTGTAAGTTCGAACTCTGCCGTAGAGGAATGCGTTATAGCTCTGTTAATATAATATTGGAATGCAGCTGTCTTATATCTCCGGGTGAGCGGAATCCGATGGTATAAATGCAGGCACGAAACATGATTTTCGATAAACAGCGTAATCTATGGAATCATGTCTTCTGAATAAATTAAGGTCTAAATAATGAAGATTTTTGTTCACCTCTTCTTCAAGCGTTGTCCTTATGGTTGGCTAAGTATTATTCAAGGTTTGTAAGAACATATCTAGTTTGTCCTTAGTATGTTGCTAGAAAATCAAGATATCATCAACACAGCGTAGATATAAAATTGACAAATCAAGGTCCGTGTTCTTGAATAACATTTATTCAATATTCTGTATGACAACTTCTGCTAGAAGACAGGAGAGTGGCGATCCCATGAGTGCACCAAATACTCGTTTTTATATAATACCATCATTTGAGAAATAATTGCTGTTGTTTATAAATCGTAATGCATGTAATACTTGTTCGTTGTTTTTCATCAATGTTTTCATTTATACGTTTTGTATTAATTAGTTCAATTGCTTCTGTAACAGGAGTGTTCGGATATAATGATATTATGTCCATACTACACATTGTGAAGTTATATTCCTGCAAAGATTGAATTTTACTGATTAGTTCTTTAGAATTTGAAATATTAAATTTATGGTTGCTATAAAGCGGCTTTAGGTAGTTATATATTGCTTTCTCAAGACTGATCGTGGGAGCATTTCGTTTGTTCACAATAAGGCGTATCGGATGATTATCTGTATGCGTCTTTACTTTACAAAAAACAGCCGGTGTACATGCTCCAATCGGTGGGTAAGCTATTTGTTTTATTATCGGTGGGAGGTCACTATGATTCTTTAGAATTGCAACTTGCCGAATTATATTATCAATGGGATCCTTGTCAATTTTCTCTACCTTCAATTCTGTAATGGCCTTATTTATTTTCAGCTGATAGTCATTTTTGTTCATAATCACAATCTGCTTGCTCTTGTCAGCCATTATGCATTTGTTATCGTAGTCATTCCTCAATGTCAACAATGCTTTACGTTCATATTTAATTGGTGTATTATTTGTCTGACAGTACATTTTATTATATGTTCTAACCATTTTATATCGAACTGGGTTCCTTGTGTTAACTGGTAATTCTCGTATTATTTCTTCTATTTGTGGTGTAAGATCTTCAGGCTTAGGTTTAGGTCGTTCATATGCATACTGATTTCTTTTCTCTAATGCTTTAACCTGCAAGCCTGAAAGTTCGATATCAGACATATTAATAAACTTGTTCATGTTGTTAGGCTTATTATTGTTTTTATTATTTGTCTTATAATGTTTTTCGTCCAACAGGTTTCCGAACTTTTGCATATGTTTATTACGTAGTTTCAATCTCATACGGTCTAACGTAGTGTATAATATGATGAATTCCGTATTTTGGCAATTTCTTGTTGAATAAGATTCATACATTTGTTGTACAACTTATAGTTCACAATACTGAGTTTGTTCAAAGTTTTCCTTTTATCACGAATGACTATTCTTAGCCTTTTAATTTCATAAGTATTTATAATATTCTTGTCTTTACAATTTAGTAATTCAGTTTTAACCCTTAAGAATCGCAGAATGCAGTTGTTACTTTTGCATAACGTCAGAAACTGCAAATGTTCAACTTCTTTAGCTAGTTTAATGCGAATTTTCTTCTAAGTCTTGTTAACAGTAATTTCTGGCTCCGACGAAGATTCAGAAGGCGATAACATGTTTATCTAAGACAGAGGAACACACCCAGGCATACAGACGTCTTAGATAAACATCTTGTCGCCTGCTGGAACTTCGTCGGAGCCGGGAATTACTGTTTTCAAGACTTTAAAAAAATCGCATTAAACTAGCTAAAAAAGTTGAACATCTTACGGATTTATGATGACAGCACGGGTGGTGTGTTGTGACTCTGCTCACTTTGTCCCTTCTCTGGAATCAGTGGCCCTAAAACAAGAAGACAACTGTTTGTAACCGTCAGATATGCACATGGTGGTTCTAAACTTAAAGAAAACCAACAGATTTCAAAGCCTTAAATACCGTAGAAGTACCGACGATAATCATCTGAACCACCATAGGCATAACAGGGATTTGTCGAACTTACTGTAAACACTGTAGGATGTTGTAATCACAATCATATCAAACCATAGACTCGAACACAAAGGAACCCCCCAGAGACCCGCACCTCTCGAACTGGGACTATACCCAGTACTTTATTAATCATAATGAAGTGTAAAAATTCACTTTAGCAAATTAACCGGTATTAAAAACATTTCACTCAATTCACAAAAACTGTTTACCACCATTAGGAAGCAAAAGTAAAATTACAACATCAGTTGTTTCAAAACAAACTGCCGTAGACCCTTGGGAATGAACAACCCTACTCGGATTCACAAAATTAATTAGCACATTTAAGATGCATTAACAGAATATCGAACATACTTCAACGCCAGGAAACATATCCACAAAAAAAAATACAAATGCATATCAAGAATTACAGAATCTATCTTACAGTTCCAAGAATATTCAAATATACTAATTAAATGAACGCACATAATACCATTTGAATTCGAAAACAATACCAAAGAACAAAAAAATGCAAACAATACCCAACAATCACGAACTTTCTATGTACACACAAATGCAGTAATAGACAACCCAACTCAATATATTCCAAAACAATTCAAATCCCTGATTCACAGACATTTATAACTACAGATTACCAAATGATCAAGGTACCCCGGCCCTTACACAAGATCAATTAGTGACATCAATTTAATCAATTAAACATATGCCACAGTGAAAACAGACAACAATATTTCCAGCTAAACAAGATCATATCAATAATCATCAATTAACGACACACCACAAAAATATATCAACAATAAATAAACGCATAAGTACTTACATTGACGATGTGTCATCCGATGCGATCACAGATGACAACTTCGAACTTTAAAATAACCGTAATAATTTTTTCTCATTAATAATTAAGTAGTTGATAAATCTGCAGACGTTTGTTCTTTGTTCCATCATATTTAATCGCTGACGCAGGTCATGAAGTTCCGTACAGAAGAACACCATGTGTTTCATAGAGGCCTGTCTATCACCACAAGGGCACTCCACCTGTTTGATATTGAATCGTTGATAGTACTGTGGCGACGACAAATGTTCAGTCAGAAGTTGATTAACATATCTGTCAGAGAAGCAGCCGTTAACCGAGACTGTTGGAAAATTAATACATACAATAGACGTGGATTAGGAACAGCAAATAGAAGTCATTGCTCTTTCCACGTTTCCGTGACGCACTTGTAAACGTGGAAAGACAGATGACTTCTCTTTGATTTAACTGTTGGAAAAGTTGAATAAATGACACGTGCCACTTCCAATTCCTGCCACTGCTGTTGCCAAATATCAACAGCAAGTCTCTTAAGATCCAAGGCCACCTCACAAACTGAAGACTTGACGTAACGGTCAATCTCTGCTTTCATAGCACCCTTCTTGCCATGTAGTCTGCCATTTCGTTTCGAGGATCACCTCTATGGCCCTTTATCCAATGAAATCTTATTCGTTCCACACCCAAGAGACCGATACATACATACATACATATCACTAAGCTGTTCTCTGAAATTCAGAGGTTAGCTCCAAAAAGAAATACAAACTTCCAGATATTTTTACCTATTGTTGTCGTATCAAACTTTGCCATTTACAGCGATCTTGACATACAACTCGTGCTTCACTGATATCCATTACACGCCATACACGATCTTTTATACTTCATACTCATAATCTTTTCCTCATGCAGACACTCCTGAATCTGATCCACCCATGTCTTCCTTGGCCTTCCTCTGCCTTTCCTTCCGGCCACTTGGGTTGAAAATATTTTCTTAGTAAGCATTTCATCACTCATTCTTTCAACATGGCCAAACCACCAAAGCATATTGGTCTCCACCTAGCTAAGAACATTTTGCTTTACATCACACAACTGCAATACATCTTCATTCCTCACACAATCAGATCTTGTCTTGCCACAAACCCCACGTAAGTAACGCATTTCTCCAGCACACAAACGACTCCTATGTTTCTTCTGCAGTACCCAGGTTTCACTGCCATACATCAGAGTAGGAACAATTACTGTTTCATACACAGCCATGCGGGACTCTCTAGAGAACCCATCATTCCTGTGAAAACCTCCCAGTGTAGCTATGACTTTCAAAGAAGAATTCACTCGCCTACTGATTTCACCATCCAACTTGTTCTCCCTGTCAAACATGCTTCGTAAATACACAAACTCACTCACCTGGTCAATCACAGGGCCATTTATACTTACATTACATTCAGTGCTACCCGTTCCTCTCTCAAACACCATAACTTTGGGTTTTCCCTTATTTATACTCAGTTTGAATTTCATGCAAACTTCGTGCATCCGAGTCAACATACTCTGCAACTCACTTTTGCTCTCTGCCAACAGGACAGCGTCATCAGCATACAGCAATCTGCACACGCGGATATCACCAAGACATAAACCACTATTATCTATTTTGGCATCACGCATGCATGCATCCATAAATATATTAAACAGCCATGGTGACATTACATAACCTTGTCTAACTCCTGCACCAATGGAAAACCATTTTGATAAAACACCATTCACTCGTACACAAGCTCTGCTACCAGCTTACATGGCTTTTACACTATTAAGTAGATTCCCAGTAACACGATATTCATTCAATACCTTCCACAAAAGTGTCCTATTCACTCGGTCGTAAGCTTTCTCTAAATCTACGACGGCAGTAAAAACTTTCTTCCCAACAGCCAGATACTTTTCAGTCATCGTGCGTAATGCAAAAATCTGGTTAGTGCAGCCTTTACCAGTCATAAAACCACTCTGAACATCCCACACTTTTAATGATGTAAGACCCCGTACTTTTTCAATAACAATCTTACCAAACACATTATCTGGCACACTCAGTAGGCTAATACCACGATAGTTCTTGCATTCAGTCTGATCACCTTTTCCGTTATACAAGGAAACAATGATAGCATCCTTCCAATCCCGAGAGACCATTCCTAACTCCCAGCACAACTGGCAAATTTCAGTTAACCAGTCAATTATAGAGTCACCACCATATTTCAACATCTCTGCAGTTATGCTTTAAACTCCCGGAGCCTTACCATGAGACCGATGAGCTTCCTAATATAATCCACTTGACTTGTATTGTTCTCCGCAGAACAAATGGCCTGCAAAGCTGCTTGACTGTCTGTGTAAAGATGAATAATGTCGTTATTGTGTGTTGTCTGTAACCACTCCAGGGCATATTCAATGCTCCCGAGCTCTACCTGAAAGACAGTCAAATTATCTGAAAATCTAATTGATTTCGAAATCACTAAGTTTCAATTAGAGTAGGCGCAGAAACTAGCACCCACTAAATTATTAATATTAATTTTCGAGCCATCTGTATATATCTCATAGTATCTGGACTCTGGGATGTAAGGTCAGGTGATGCGTAACATCACAGCCTCTCCTTGACAAATGTCAACCCCGCCTTCTCGTGGTGCATCCTGTTCCCACTAAAGGGGCTCTGGCGACCGCCAATAGCGGTATAACTATACCATCGGGATCAGAGGAAATGCTATCCCACACTCACCAACCCGCTTGGCCAGCGTGGTGAGTTATGGCCAAACACCTCCAAAATGACTCTACAACTTAAATCTTGGCCCTCAGTCTCCGGCAGCTGGAATGTACCTGGCCAAGGCAGCGGCCAGTGCGACATGAAGGCAGAGGGTGCTAAGAATCCCCGGAGGACCGGACTAGGCTGCCATTTGATGCTGACCTTGGCTACCTATAACGGACGCTCCCTATCTTCTGATTCAAGGCTTCTTGAATTGGAAGAGGAACTACAAAGGATCAAGTGGGACATCGTCGGGCTAAGTGAGGTAAGGAGAAAAGGAGAAGATCTCATTGAACTGAAAAGTGGACATCTCTTCTATTATCGTGGGACAGATACTGGCAGAACTAGTGGTGTTGGATTTATAATAAACAAGAAACTGAAGGATAAAGTGGTAGAAGTTGAAAGTTCCTCTGACAGAGCTGCACGACTCGTTATCCAACTATCGAGTAGATACCAGGCTCAGATTATTCAAACTTATGCACCCACCACAAGTCATCCTGAAGAAGAAATTGAAGAATTTTATGAGGAAATTCGTCATCTAAATAATAAAGGTAAGCAGCACTTGAAGATAATTATGGGAGATTTCAATGCAAAAATAGGGCAACGGCAACAGAATGAAACTTCAGTAGGTAAATTCGGTCACGGCAACAGAAACCAGCGTGGAAATACTCTCGTTGAGTTTGCAGAGGCAGAAGGATTTTTCATCTTGAACTCCTTTTTCAAGAAAAAGCCACACAGGAAATGGACATGGAGACATCCAATTGGGACGACAAGTGAAATTGATTTTATTATGTGTAACAAAAAATTCGTCATCGAAGACTGCAGTGTGCTGAACAAGTTCAACACAGGTAGTGACCATAGATTGGTGAGATGTAAGATGCACCTCAACACTAAACTGGAACGTGGCAAGCTCATAAGACAAACAAAATGTATTGACATAACCAACCTTAAAAAACACCATAATACTTTCAAGTTGGAACTGAAGAACAGATTCTCTGCTTTAGAAGGCCTAACATCGGAAGAAGTGGATATTTCGGAAGTTAACAGAAAAGTAACCAAAGCTCTAATGGAAACAGCAACAAAATTAGCTGGGTCTAAGAACAAGTTGCATGTGAACAAATTATCAGGAAAAACCAAAATGTTGATGCAAAAAAGAAGAGAGATGAGGACAACTAAAGAAGATGTGACTTCCAAAGTGGAATATATAGAGCTATGCAAGACAACACGAAAAAATATCACTGAAGACGTAAGGAAATTCAACTGTGAGCTAGTGAGGAAAGCAATTGAAAACAACCAAAGCCTTAAGATAGCAAAGGGACATCTCAGTAAGGGAAGAAAACAGATTATGGCTCTGAGAAAAGAAGATGGTTCTATAACAAGAAATAGAGGCGAAATTTTGACAAGAGTGAAAGATTTCTACTCCAAATTATATGAAAGGGATGATACATGTACTCCAGACATCATGAAAGGTACCAGAGTTCTTCCAGTCCTCCCAGCAGAAGTTGCTCATGCAATCAAGAACATGAAGCGGGGGAAAGCTCCAGGAGAAGATGGAATTACTATAGACATCATACAAGAAGCAAGTGGAGAAATCGAAACAGTACTCGCCCAAATTTTCACTCGATGCCTTAATGAAGGGAAGATTCCTGAGGATTGGAACAACGCTACAATGATCCTGCTACATAAAAAAGGTGACATTGAGGATCTCAGGAACTACAGACCTATCAGCCTCCTATCAGTGGTTTATAAAATCTTCACTAAAGTTCTTTCACACCGCTTGAAGGTAACACTGGACATGGCTCAACCGAGAGAACAAGCTGGATTCAGGAGTGGCTACAGCACAATAGATCATATCCACGTCCTGAGAGAACTAATTGAAAGAGCGAGGGAATATGAACTTCCATTGTGCATGGCTTTTATCGATTATGAAAAAGCCTTTGATTCGGTGAAACCATCAGCAGTTACCACGGCTCTGAAATCCTGCGGTATTGAAGATGCATACATTAATATTATTAATAACATCTATGAAAATGCAAGTGCAAAGATTCGGCTGTTTGAAAATACAACACACATAAAAATTGGAAAGGGAGTGAGACAAGGTGACACCATATCTCCGAAGCTCTTTAATGCCACATTGGAAAATGTCTTTCAATCACTGAACTGGGAAAACAAAGGGATAAAGATTAATGGAGATTATCTAACCCACCTTCGTTTTGCTGATGACGTAGTCATTTTTGCAACTACCCCATCAGAGCTGCAGAGTATGATCCAGGAACTTGCTGACAAGAGTAAAGAAGTGGGATTAAAAATGAACTTTCAGAAGACAAAAGTGATGTTCAATGCTTTTACAAGAAATGAAGATTTATCGATTGATGGAGAAAAACTGGAGATAACTGATACATATGTTTATCTTGGACAGCAGATATCAAGTGAGGGTCACATTGATGAAGAAATTAATCGGCGTACAAAACTTGCCTGGAGAGCTTTTGGAAGAAACAGCATAATTTTCAAGAGCAATATGCCATTATGTCTTAAAAGAAAAGTGTTTGATCAATGCATCCTTCCAGTGCTTACGTATGGTGCAGAGACGTGGACCTTAACTAAAAGAGACATACAAAGGCTGCAGACAACTCAAAGAAGCATGGAGAGGTGCATGCTTGGTATAACCAGGAGAGATAAGAAGAGGAACTCGTGGATCCGAAAAATGACGAGAGTGGAAGACATCATGATCAGAGTTAAATCCCTGAAATGGCAATGGGCTGGACATACTGCCAGAAGGACAGACCATAGATGGACAGCCGAAATTTTAGATTGGATTCCAAGGGACAGGAAAAGACCCAGAAAAAGACCACATGGGAGATGGGTGGATGAAATTCGTAAATATGCGGGAGTGACATGGAGGAGACTGGCACAAGACAGACCGTTGTGGAGGAAACTTGGGGAGACCTTCGTCCAGCAGTGGATTGATAATGGTTGACAATGATGATGATGATGATCTGGACTCTGATGGGGACATGTCCCAAGTCAGACTCATGACACTTGCAAGGTGCACATGCTGACCATGGGGAAGAAAGTCATAAGTGGCATGATGGAAAACTTTATTAAACACCATCACCTCTTCGTCATAATTTTTAGTCTGAACATCGCACTTTCTTTTTCAATAACAATATCCAATGGCAAACATCCGGTAAGTACCTGCAGTGCCGCAGTTGAAGTAGTACTGTAGCATTCCGTGATGCCAAGTAACGCCATTCTCTAGAAGTTTATTCCTTACTCTAACCACAAGTAAAACAACAAATGAAAACATAATTAAAAATTACGTAATATGCACGGAAGTACTTTATTTGTTTGACTTAAAGGTTTGACCTGCGCAGTACAGGCATTCCCAGGTGGTAGAAAAGTAAACACGAAGCCAATCTACAATTGTTTACGGAAATGCTATGTTAGATGTTATTGTATTTGTAATTTTGTTGTTTATTTTCTTGCAGCCGTTTTTTTGGATATCACAACGTTGATGTCAGTGACCGCTGGTGCTCATAGACTTTGGACTCATCGATCTTACAAGGCAAAACTTCCTCTGAGAATTTTGCTCTCATTTTTTTCTCTATGGCTATACAGGTTAGTAAATTTGACAATATCAGAGCAAGTAGTGTGTTTCATTGTTTGTTTTGGAAGGCTGTAGGAAGACCGGGGAATATTACAAGAAAATAAAATGAACTACATGCAATTAAAATATTTCGCATACAAATGTTTTTAAAAAGTACTTCGGGAAAATTCTAATTACTTAGAATTTTATGGAACATACATCAGTTCTTTCCCTTTTTTTCGTGTTCAACACTTCAAATAAATAGTTTAATTAATGTTGCTGTACAAGGCAGATAATATTGTTGAAACGACACAAAACCTATAAAAAATAATAATAAAATCAGTTAAAAAATACATTGCGCTCTTTCCAAAAAATTATATATATACTCTATAAGCTGCTTCAAAAAGTTTTTAAAAGTTGTTTTGTTTTTTTAAATTAATTTTAATTAAATGGGAAATGTTTTTATTCATCAGCAAAATGAATTCCTCGCTACGAATTATATAAGTAATTCTGCGGAGATACGGTCTGTAACATAAATTGTGTAAATTTCTGGAAATGTTCACTTAGTCGCTTTCTTGACAGATGTTTAATAGTGTATACTTCCCTATTTACTGTACAGGTTTAGTTCATTGCAAGCCATTTCCTTTAATTTTTACTATTTTTAATAAAGCAAACTGAATGGGAAAAGGTATCACCTAAGTACAGTGCCTAGAAGAATTAGTGTGTCGTGCTCGCAGAAAAACTTGCTGCCCGCAATCATGAAAGCGGTAGATGGCGCTGTCATCGGATGTCACGTCGCTTTTCAGGGAGGAAGGATGACGAAAACGCACATCTTTCTATGACACACACCCAGCTCGTCAGTATTATGTGTACTCCTGGAACGTTATTTTATAAGCAGATAACTTAAGTATATACGAAATAATCGACACACCTCTTTCACCCCCCCCCCCAAAAAAAAAGAACGAACGGGGTGCAAACGCACATCTTTCTATGACACACACCCAGCTCGTCAGTATTATGTGTACTCCTGGAACGTTATTTTATAAGCAGATAACTTAAGTATATACGAAATAATCGACACACCTCTTTCACCCCCCCCCCCAAAAAAGAACGAACGGGGTGCTCAAGATTCATTAATAAGGGTATCATAGTTTAAGTTAAGCTTTGCATTGTGCTAACGTCAACATTAATGTTAGATATTTCTGAAGTTTTAAACTCATACATGGGTTACATTATGCAAAAACACTGGAGACCAATATGCAGTTTACAATCACTGAAACATCAACTTACAGTATAAAGTTAAAATTAAAAAAAGAAGAAAATGTTTTGCCCTTCAAAACCTTACCGGAAAAAAAAGGGGGAAATATTTTCTCAATGAGACATCGGCTTTATAATTTGCATTCCAATAATCCAATTAGGTCTTGAAATTCAGTAACCTAAAAACTTTATAAATTATTTAATAATGTACTTCATTTTTCAGCAATGAGTGACTAAATTTCTTGGTAAGAACATAGGATCAAAATAAATATTGAAACTTAATGCTTTCCATTTAGTTGGCTTTGAAAATAAGCCTTTTAATGAGTTGAAAAGAGAATACAACAAATGCGATTATTATTTCTAAAATTGGTCAATTTTCTAATGATATACCAACTGTAATCCATTTATAAAAATCATTCCTAAAAAACTTTGCCTGTGATACGATAAACAAAAACTGAATGTATATGATGACATCCTTTTAAAGAAAAATAATTATGACATTTTTCTTTACTTTTCTTCACCTTATAATAATTATGTGATTAAATTTGCTATTCAAATGGGTTTGCAGTGAAGAGAGGAAAATTCTTTTGCACCTTAAGTAAAAAGTTTAATAAGGTAAAAATTAAGAAGTGGGTGTTCATGGAGTCTGTCTAAATGGGATAATTCTATGCAGTTCCTGTAAACTATTTTTACCCTTAAAAAAAAGGAAATTATTAATGTAGCATACACACAGGCGTAACGTGGAGTAGACACAGTAGGGCATGTGCCCCCCCCCCCCCCACTTAAAAATTGGAAAAACTAATTAGTCGTTCGCCTTTTAAATGTCTTTTAAATTTTGGTAAATAGTAGGTATGGCGTCAGGCTTGAGTAATGGTTTGTCTCGGCATGTTAGAACTTCCTTACCTTGAATAGTGGAACGATAATGCATCTCCATGAATTGAGATTCAAAGTACAAGGCACATATAACACAACTTTCATTAAGTTTCTTATCAGCTCTGGGAATTGCCTTATCCCATTTGCTCAACATATCAGGAATTTTGAGGACAGCACAGAGTGATATTTTATTTTTGCAGGATTTATAGCCAGTATTACATCCTGGCACAAAACAGCTGGTTTGCCTTTTCCGTTTTCTATTTTTTTTTATTATTTGCTAATGCAGAATTTCCCAGTCCTTTCATAGCTGACATTATTTCCCTATGATCTTATAACTGTTGCAGTCGATTTCAGTACTGCACTTAAGTTTAACCACACAGTAGGTTTAACGCGTGACCAGTGTTTCTTTCAGGAATTTTTGACCGGGGGCAAATGGAACCTTAGAGGGGCAAGTTTTCCATTTGATATATATATATATATACCAATAGCGGTATAACTATACCATCGGGATCAGAGGAAATGCTATCCCACACTCACCAACCCGCTTGGCCAGCGTGATGAGTTATGGCCAAACACCTCCAAAATGACTCTACAACTTAAATCTTGGCCCTCAGTCTCCGGCAGCTGGAATGTACCTGGCCAAGGCAGCGGCCAGTGCGACATGAAGGCAGAGGGTGCTAAGAATCCCCGGAGGACCGGACTAGGCTGCCATTTGATGCTGACCTTGGCTACCTATAACGGACGCTCCCTATCTTCTGATTCAAGGCTTCTTGAATTGGAAGAGGAACTACAAAGGATCAAGTGGGACATCGTCGGGCTAAGTGAGGTAAGGAGAAAAGGAGAAGATCTCATTGAACTGAAAAGTGGACATCTCTTCTATTATCGTGGGACAGATACTGGCAGAACTAGTGGTGTTGGATTTATAATAAACAAGAAACTGAAGGATAAAGTGGTAGAAGTTGAAAGTTCCTCTGACAGAGCTGCACGACTCGTTATCCAACTATCGAGTAGATACCAGGCTCAGATTATTCAAACTTATGCACCCACCACAAGTCATCCTGAAGAAGAAATTGAAGAATTTTATGAGGAAATTCGTCATCTAAATAATAAAGGTAAGCAGCACTTGAAGATAATTATGGGAGATTTCAATGCAAAAATAGGGCAACGGCAACAGAATGAAACTTCAGTAGGTAAATTCGGTCACGGCAACAGAAACCAGCGTGGAAATACTCTCGTTGAGTTTGCAGAAGCAGAAGGATTTTTCATCTTGAACTCCTTTTTCAAGAAAAAGCCACACAGGAAATGGACATGGAGACATCCAATTGGGACGACAAGTGAAATTAATTTTATTATGTGTAACAAAAAATTCGTCATCGAAGACTGCAGTGTGCTGAACAAGTTCAACACAGGTAGTGACCATAGATTGGTGAGATGTAAGATGCACCTCAACACTAAACTGGAACGTGGCAAGCTCATAAGACAAACAAAATGTATTGACATAACCAACCTTAAAATACACCATAATACTTTCAAGTTGGAACTGAAGAACAGATTCTCTGCTTTAGAAGGCCTAACATCGGAAGAAGTGGATATTTCGGAAGTTAACAGAAAAGTAACCAAAGCTCTAATGGAAACAGCAACAAAATTAGCTGGGTCTAAGAACAAGTTGCATGTGAACAAATTATCAGGAAAAACCAAAATGTTGATGCAAAAAAGAAGAGAGATGAGGACAACTAAAGAAGATGTGACTTCCAAAGTGGAATATATAGAGCTATGCAAGACAACACGAAAAAGTATCACTGAAGACGTAAGGAAATTCAACTGTGAGCTAGTGAGGAAAGCAATTGAAAACAACCAAAGCCTTAAGATAGCAAAGGGACATCTCAGTAAGGGAAGAAAACAGATTATGGCACTGAGAAAAGAAGATGGTTCTGTAACAAGAAATAGAGGCGAAATTTTGACAAGAGTGAAAGATTTCTACTCCAAATTATATGAAAGGGATGATACATGTACTCCAGACATCATGAAAGGTACCAGAGTTCTTCCAGTCCTCCCAGCAGAAGTTGCTCATGCAATCAAGAACATGAAGCGGGGGAAAGCTCCAGGAGAAGATGGAATTACTATAGACATCATACAAGAAGCAAGTGGAGAAATTGAAACAGTACTCGCCCAAATTTTCACTCGATGCCTTAATGAAGGGAAGATTCCTGAGGATTGGAACAACGCTACAATGATCCTGCTACATAAAAAAGGTGACATTGAGGATCTCAGGAACTACAGACCTATCAGCCTCCTATCAGTGGTTTATAAAATCTTCACTAAAGTTCTTTCACACCGCTTGAAGGTAACACTGGACATGGCTCAACCGAGAGAACAAGCTGGATTCAGGAGTGGCTACAGCACAATAGATCATATCCACGTACTGAGAGAACTAATTGAAAGAGCGAGGGAATATGAACTTCCATTGTGCATGGCTTTTATCGATTATGAAAAAGCCTTTGATTCGGTGAAACCATCAGCAGTTACCACGGCTCTGAAATCCTGCGGTATTGAAGATGCATACATTAATATTATTAATAACATCTATGAAAATGCAAGTGCGAAGATTCGGCTGTTTGAAAATACAACACACATAAAAATTGGAAAGGGAGTGAGACAAGGTGACACCATATCTCCGAAGCTCTTTAATGCGACATTGGAAAATGTCTTTCAATCACTGAACTGGGAAAACAAAGGGATAAAGATTAATGGAGATTATCTAACCCACCTTCGTTTTGCTGATGACGTAGTCATTTTTGCAACTACCCCATCAGAGCTACAGAGTATGATCCAGGAACTTGCTGACAAGAGTAAAGAAGTGGGATTAAAAATGAACTTTCAGAAGACAAAAGTGATGTTCAATGCTTTTACAAGAAATGAAGATTTATCGATTGATGGAGAAAAACTGGAGATAACTGATACATATGTTTATCTTGGACAGCAGATATCAAGTGAGGGTCACATCGATGAAGAAATTAATCGGCGTACAAAACTTGCCTGGAGAGCTTTTGGAAGAAACAGCATAATTTTCAAGAGCAATATGCCATTATGTCTTAAAAGAAAAGTGTTTGATCAATGCATCCTTCCAGTGCTTACGTATGGTGCAGAGACGTGGACCTTAACTAAAAGAGACATACAAAGGCTGCAGACAACTCAAAGAAGCATGGAGAGGTGCATGCTTGGTATAACCAGGAGAGATAAGAAGAGGAACTCGTGGATCCGAAAAATGACGAGAGTGGAAGACATCATGATCAGAGTTAAATCCCTGAAATGGCAATGGGCTGGACATACTGCCAGAAGGACAGACCATAGATGGACAGCCGAAATTTTAGATTGGATTCCAAGGGACAGGAAAAGACCCAGAAAAAGACCACATGGGAGATGGGTGGATGAAATTCGTAAATATGCGGGAGTGACATGGAGGAGACTGGCACAAGACAGACCGTTGTGGAGGAAACTTGGGGAGACCTTCGTCCAGCAGTGGATTGATAATGGTTGACAATGATGATGATGATGATGATATATATATATATAATTTTAACTACTATATTTACATATATAGAAGTAATTACTATATATCCAACACAGGGGCGCATTTAGAGGGGCATTGCGCCCCCCCCCGGAAAATGTTTCATTTTTTTTTATTTTTGGTTAAAATGCGACTTACATTAGAAAAAAATGCCTTAATTTTATAAAAATGTATCAACTTAAAAAAATGCTTTAATTTTTCTTCAATTTTTCATTAACTTTAATTTTTTTCCAGATGGTGGATTTCAAAAACTTCCTCCCACCCCCCCCTTCCCCCGCAGAAAAATTCTATATACATCCCTGATATAGTAATTACTTTTTCAAACATTTCAGGAATAACAAACTTTTTTCAGCTAAAGGAGGGTGGGGTGGGGGGAGAAAGAGGGTCCGCAGGCTTGAAATTTTTATCAATTAAAATGCATTCAACGCACTCTTGATCTCGAATCTCGATTTCCAGACAATTAGATATGATTAGTCTAATTATATTTTGAAGAATATAATGCGTCGTAATACACTTTTTAATAAAATAAACTATAACTAGTACCATTTTAATAAATATTTAAAAAAAGTATAATTGGAGAAATATTTGTAGCATAAAAAGAAACGAAACTTCCTTTTTAATCATAGCCTAAGTTTATTAAAATTTGGCTCGGTAACCTAAAATGTATCCGGGGGGATGAATGGTCGTTTCCGGGAGGGCTTCGCCCCCTGGATGTATGCCTCAAAGAAACACTGCCAGTGACAGCCAATACTTGATCAACTTCTACATCTTCACGAAAAAAAAGTTACTAATTACGGAAATAAATTTCGTTATAAACAATCCACAGTTGAATAAAACTAGCACACTAACACCCGAATAAGCCTAATGCGTTTCAGTGATCAACTGTTGATTAACTTCATGGTAATATTTACAGTGTCACGGTCTGATTTAACTACAGTAAATAAGTTAGTTGTCTTGATGCCAAAATCAATCTGATGCCTTCGACAGGCATTGTGCAAGTGCAGTATAGCAACCACCGACGGGTGATAATCAATAGAACCTACATAGCGAATGGTGATGGATTCTCGTCGTAAGGAAGTGAACATTAGTCTGCGGGCGTCACGCAGACTAATGTTCACCGGCATAGCGAATGGGGCTGGCTTCTTCATAGCGAATGGGGCTGTTATCGTTCCAAAAGATCGTTTCATAGCAATTGTTTTGTGTTTCCCCATGGAGCTAAATCCACGGAATACATGCATATCAATTCGGAGGATAAGTAAGCTGTCGATGCACGATAATCAACAAGCCATGAGAATTCAATTGCAGATAAAGTACGAATTTTTTAGACAATTAAAAACACTAGCTACAAAAGGTTAAAATGACACATGCAATATCTTCCTGCCTTGCCTCAAGCCCATCGTCAGGCAAAACAGACAGCACCGCGCCGACATACCACTAAATACAAGGGAACGGACTCCCAGGATGCACCAGTTGTTACGTAATATGTAAAGTTCGGAAGGCATAATATGCATACAGTATGTGCATAAGACACTATTCGTTGGCGGTTACAGGTTTCGCTTTAGCAGGGTTATATACATTTTTGATATAAGGCATCCATAACTGTGGTAGATATATGGAGAGTCAGCTACAAAACTTGGTCTCCAGCAGGTACCATGGCGGCCAACATCGTTATGATGTTGGCCTGGGCCACTCATCCACTTCAACACAGCCAGCGTTCATTAATCGTACCTCTGTGAACATTTTTCGTGTCCAGACTTGTGCCCTCGAATGTGGATTTAAATCTTGCTCCTCCAATTCCCATTGTGATGCACTTCGTTTAATAACGCAGGTGGAGAGTATCGTTCATGCACTTCACCCTAGCGACCAGGATACTGTCCGCTTAAAAGTCATTAGTGCCATTACTCGCAAAAAAACCAGGCAGCATGATCCAGGCATTAAACGCCTGCAATACGAGAAAGACCAACTCCTCGCTTTGGCAAGGCATCCTGCTCTCTCTATAAACTCTGCAGACAAATCACAGTAAATTGTACTTCTTGACAGGCAAGACTATCACCAAAAATGCTTGATGCCATTAACAATATACCTCACGCTGTTGTTAAACGTGATCCGACCGCTGCAACAATATCTTCACTCAGCAAACTTAAAAACCAAGGTTTCTTGCCTAAATGCATCTCGGAGCATATGCACCTACCCAATGACCCCAGAACACCTGTACTTTTTGGCCCCTTGAAACTTCACAAAACCCACTACCCAGTTCGTCCTTTGTCTCAGGGTACGCCAACCCTAGCCGTCCTTTTGAAAAGGCGCTGGCCATTTTCTTAACACCGTTGACTAAGCGGTCCGAATACTCTGTTCGTAGTTCGACTCAGGCACTCGCTAAAATCAAATCACTTGACATTAAGAGCGCATCTTTTACCCTTACATCCTTGGATGTGGTCTTCTTGCCTACTAATGTCCCTGTTGACTATGTCTATGGCATTATTGAACACGAACTTCCATCTCTGGGTGTTACCCCCGTGGAATCCATTGCCATTATGACTGCTCTCCGCCTTGTGAACAACTGCACTTACTTTCGCTTTAACAGTATCATATATAGGCAGAAATTTGGGACCCCGATGATATTCCTCCTCTCTGCTGTGCTGGCCGAGATTACTTTGTAGTCAATCGAAGACAGAATTGTAACAAGTCATGCATGTCGGCCACTGCTTTACTTGCGATATGTTGACGATGTGTTACTTTTTTGGCAATATTCCATTGACGAACTTCATAAGTTTGCTGAGTCGCTTTCCACAGTTTTACCCACTATCAACTTTACCGTAGAACTTGAGAATCAGGGTTCACTCCCATTTTGATATTTTGATCCAGTGTAACCCAGGGTCTGGATCTATCAGCACATATTTTTATAGTAAGCCTTCACATGTTCCTGTTCTAATCCCTCAATCCTCCACCAACACTGGCACCCAAAAGCTTGCCTCCTTAAGGTTTATGATCCGACGCGCCTTCTCCCACTCTTCTAGCTCTCATTTGCGGCAATTGGAAATTGCGAAGATCTTCCACATTGCTTTAAGTTTTGGATACACAAGAGACTGTGTTTATGGCTTGTTGCGTGACACCCGCAGACTAATGTTCACTTCCTTACGACGGGAAGCCACCCCCATTCGCTATGCGGATGAACATTAGTCTGCGTGACACCCGCAGACTAATGTTCACTTCCTTACAACAAGAAGCCAGTCCCATTCGCTATGCCGGTGAACATTATTCTGCGTGACACCCGCAGAATAATGTTCACTTCCTTACGACGAGAAGCCACCCCCATTCGCTATGCGGGTGAACATTAGTCTGCGTGACACCCGCAGACTAATGTTCACTTCCTTACGACGAGAATCCACCCCCATTCGCTATGTAGGTCCTATTGATTATCACCCGTCGGTGGTTGCTATACTGCACTTGCACAATGCCTGTCGAAGGCATCAGATTGATTTTGGCATCAAGACAACTAACTTATTTACTGTAGTTAAATCAGACCGTGACACTGTAAATATTACCATGAAGCATGGTGTGTATAGCATACCGCTGAAATCAAACAATTCATCAACCAGCGACAAAGTGCATATTGGTTCGACACTTCGTTCTGTTGGAGTCTGTGTTGCGGAACACCAATACATCAGGTCTGGTGCAACCACTACTGCCCTCGCCAAACTGGTGGCTGTGGGCCAACACACACCCCTTTGGGAAGAGACGAAGATTCTTGCTCCTGCTTCTAATAAATTTACTGTTTTATTTAGAGAAAGTTTATACATTTGCAGTTTGTCGACCATTTGCTGTAATGACGACTCTCCATATATACTACCACAGTTATTGAGGTCTTATGTCAAAAATGTATATAACCCTGCTAAAGCGAAACCTGTAACCGCCAACGAATAGTGTCTTATGCACATACTGTATGCATATTATGCCTTCCGAACTTTACATATTACGTAACAACTGGTGCATCCTGGGAGTCCGTTCCCTTGTATTTAGTGGTATATCGGCGCGGTGCTGTCTGTTTTGCCTGACGATGGGCTTGAGGCAAGGCAGGAAGATATTGCATGTATCATTTTAACCTTTTGTAGCTAGTGTTTTTAATTGTCTATAAAGTTCGTCTTTTATCTGCAATTGAATTCTCATGGCTTGTTGATTATCGTGCATCAACAGCTTACGTATCATCCGAATTGTTCCACTTGCACGAAGAAACTTTATCTTTCATCACAGGTATATCAACCATATCCCTGAATGCTCGAGGTGCCCAAAATTCTAATTTTCTTTCCAAAAGATCCTTCCATAGCAATTGTTTTGTATTTCCCCATGGAGCTGAATCCACGGAATACAGGTATATCAACCATATCCCTGAAAGTCAAGTGAGATACAGGCCACAGATCGCCTAACTGACGTAACACTAGTGGGTTAAAAAATATCACGTGTATGCCAGAAGACAGCAGCCCTTGGCCAATCAGTGAACACGTGAAAACTGGTTTATACTGGTACCGATCGGTGGCAGGCGGGCATTAATGGAGTCATACAATCTTTCACTTTTCACTTCAATATAGCCATGGAAGTTCAGAGAGTAAACTTCCGCTTTTGTTGGAAACTTGGTAAATCAGCTACCGAAACTTACACACTGTTTAAAATTGGTACTTAGAAATAAGCAAAATGTACTCATTTTTGAGTACATTCTGCGCTTATAATAGCTCCCAGTAATTGTGTCTCATTTTTGGAAAAGGCACGTACTGATTTTGAGTACATACAGGGAATCAATTGGGAGTATATCAGGTATTTCTAATTTGAAATATATGTTTTCATTTTTGAGTACATATATTTCAAATATATGTACTCAAAAAAATCCATATATTTCAAATATATGTGCTCGTCCGATGCCCGGCGCACATTCAGCGATTGTTAGAAATCCTCACTACCAGGCTAGGTTTGAACCCGGGTGTCCTTCTATCTGTAGTCTGAATCTTTAACCACTAAGCCATCCGCGGCTCGATTTCAAATTTAGAATATGTGTATTCCATACATACTCATTTATTCATACTGTAGAATGAACTGAAAGTATGATATTGTTCGATGGTACATCTGGGATAATAGATATACTCGTTGTCACATGATGGGCAAATGGACCGCATAATTATATGAGAGATATAGTGCTGAAGCGACAATACAGGGTGATTCATAAAGAAGTATACAGTTTCAACGCACTATAAAACAAGAACAATGTAAGATATTTTATGTGATATAACAGATTTGTAGGGAAATGTTTCAAGTTTTTTTAGAGGCAGTCACAGATGTTCTATGTCTGCACCCGTAGTCACACGACACACATAGAGCCAGTAATCCATTTTCGCTCAAACGCCAGGTAAGAAATCTGAATCAAGTGCAGTGATAGTGGCTGTGACGCGCTGTTTCAGCTCTGCTAGATCAACAGGAAGGGGAGGGGCGAATACCTTGTCCTTTACGTACCCCCACAGGGAGAAGTCACAAACAAGGTGTTAAGTCAGGACTTCTGGGTGGCCATTAGGTCAGTGGCATGTTGTAGTCCGCTACTCTTCCAATCCATCGGCGAGGAAGATGTTCATCGAGATAATCTTGCGCGTCACCTAAGCAGTGCGGCTTGGCGACTTCCCTCAGTAGCGGGATACAAACTTTATGAGTACATCTACCTAACGGTTCGCAGTTGTGGTCCGTGTCTTCAACTGTTACTGTTTTACAGCATCTGGAAACTGTATACTGCTTTATGAATCACCCTGTACATTATTTATGAGATTGACACAAATATAGTTAATGTAAAACTGTACACGAAGATACTTTATGCATAATTAAATTACTTGTGATCAGTGACTTTCTTGTACTAATTATTTATGTGTGTCATTTTACACATTTATTAAACAATTTCTCTTGAGATCTATAATATGTAAAAAAGAAGTAATACGAGTTTATATTTATATTTGTTGACGCAGTTATTTGTAAATACGTATAGTTACTTGTATATGAGCATGTCTTGTACTCGTTTACGATACGATTGTACTTAAAGAAAAAACGAGTAGGTTCAGGTTCTCATTTTTAAGTAGATGTATTTTTAACAGTGCAGAATGTTGAAAGAAGCGTATGGAGACACAGCATTATACCACAGTAAAGTTTTCGAATGATATGTACGGTATTGTGACAGGTGGAAATTCTATAATGATGATCCGATATCTGAGCGTTCCTCCGCTGTGTGTGTGTGGGGGGGGGCAATGTGGCATTAAGTTTTCGTTTTTCTAGATACTCGCGTAGAATCTCATCATAGATAGGCTTACGGATGCCCAACGACTCAGACAAAAGTCTCACTGTAATTCGGTGGTCTTTGTTTAACTGATTCTGAACCTCTTCGAATTTTCCTCTGACAGCACACAGGAGGGGCGTTCAGATCTCGGATCAGCGTCAAAGGATTCCTGCCAGTCACGACACATTGAATAATATTCGAAAACTCTGCTGCGGGATGATGCTGAGTCTCCATACACTTCTCCAATCATTCAGTAAGTTTCAGTAACTGATTTACCACGTTTCTAATAAAAACGGATGTTTACTATCTGCTCTTCAATAGCTAAAATGAAATGTGCCGAGAAAGCTTGCTGAGACGCCCTTAACCCTTTAACAACCATAACGCCCAAAACGCCGGTACATACAAACGACCATAGCCGCCCGAAACACCTGTCTAGAGTGACCCAGATTTCCTACCCTTACCTGCTTTTCAAATTTTTATGACCTATTAGGGATCAGCAGCTGTCACTGTCAGTCACTATTGTTGTTACTAAACAAAGAAGTGAACCGAAACAGATAGTTTCGGGAGTTATGGTATTTAGAGTGATAAAAGATTTTGGGATCATAGTCGTTAAAGGGTTAATGCTCATCTGACGCCTGTCAGTACCGGTAATGACAGGTTTCCAGCTATTTGCAGTTTGGCATACACGTGTAATTTTTATACCACTACTGTTACGTCAGTTATGCGGTCAGTCCTGCAACTTTTCAGCCGTAGATTGTATTTTCGCCAAAATCAGCCGAAAACAAGAACATCAGCAATAACTCTGAAAGGCAAGTGAAATATTTTCGCCAAAATCAACCAAATACAAGCACATCACCGATAACCCTGAAGACAAGAGACATTTTCGGCAAAATCAAATGAATACAGGTATGTCAGAAATAACCCTGAAAGGGCAAGGGAAGATGTTTCCGTCAAAAGCAACAGAATACAGGTCAACAATAACCTGAAAAGGTCAATGAGGGTTTGTTTCGACAAAATCAACCGAATACAGATATACCAGCAATAACCCTGAAAGACAAGTGAGATATTTTCTCTATAATCAACCGAATACAGGTATATCAGCAATAACCCTGAAAGGCAGTTTTCGTCAAAAAACAGTTTATCAGCAATAACTCTCAAAGGCAAGTGAGATATTTTCGCCAAAAGCAGCCAAGTACAGATAAATCAGCAATAACCCTGAAAGGCAAGTGACATGTTTTTGTCAAAATCAACTACCCAGGTTTAACTAAATTGGTGATTAGTTGTGTCCTAAAAGATCTGAAAGAAATCTTTATAGAAAACTAGCAGGGGTACCCGGTACTTCCCGGGTAAATATTCGTGGAATCACCAAGTTCAGCGGGTAAAATTTTATGAATGAAAAATATATTCTTGTAGTTTTCCAGTAAATTTATTTTAATTCGTTTAGGTTACACACGAAAAAAGAAAAAAAAATAATGTTAAATATAAAGAAAAAAATTTCAATTTAGTTAATTTATTTTAACGAAAAAAAAAGACAGGAGCAGGAATGGAAATGCTTACCTTCGAGGGTACATCTATAGAACAGTCTTACAACTAGCGTGTGCTTCCGAGAATACCGCGACACTAAAATGCAGTGTACTTATGTCAAGTCGCGTGCATGCGACTTGACATTGGCATTGATCATCCTTTTGTTTATCGTTTTGAATTTTGAATATCTGGAACTCTCTATTTACATAACATTATTGATGATTATGACGGTGCGTGCAGGCTAAAAATTAAATCATAAGGTAAAAACGCTGTGTTATTCACGATTAAAACGAAGTCTGAAGATGACAGATGCTGTACTTCGTAAAATTACATTTAATAAGCTACACTGGCGGAAAGTGAAAAAAGAATACCAAGAAGGAATTGGCGGACGATTACGAAATTTACATATGTTAATAGGGGCGAGTTTACGTAGGTGTGATGTTAATTTCGGGACCAACCGGTGAGCGCTTACGCCCCAGCACGGCATAATATGCAAATTATCGTCGGTGGTATTTAAGGAGTACGGCAAAGTGAATGTAATCAGTCGTCGGCGTACGGACACGTGCGAAGACCCTGAAGAAGCTGCAATGCCTGGACATGGAAGACGTGTACGATTTCAGCAGTTATCGGACTTTGAGCGAGGTCATCTACTCGGACTCCGCAAGGCCGGGTGGTCGTATCGTCGTATTGCGGAGCGAATTGGAGAGGAAGTATCGGTGGTGGTACGATGGTGGCTTAGATGGTCCAAGGAACATTCCCACACGAGAAGACGTGAAACCGGGAGTCACAGACGGACTGATGAGCGGACCGATCAACGCATAATAAGAGCGGCGTTGTCAAGCAGAACATCCACTGCGACGCAAATCCGAGCTGCCGTTGCACCTGAGGTGACTGTGCGAACAATCCGCAACTGTCTACTGGATGCAGGACTAGGTGCATGTGTGCTTCTGGCATGTGTACCTCTGACTCCAGCCCACCGTCAGAAGCGGCTGCAGTGGTGTCGCCAAGGTCTGCACTGGAGAACGCAATGGCGATCTGTCGTGTTCAGCGATGAAAGCAGATTCTGCTTGGGAGTCTCCGATGGCCGTATGCGTGTTCGCAAACGCACAGGAGAGCGTCTCCACCCTTCTTGCATCCGCCAGCGACACACAGGGCCTACACCTGGTCTCCTGGTGTGGGGAGCGATCAGCTATCACTCCCGTACACAACTAGTGTTTGTATCATCATCATCATCATTGTCAACCATTATCAATCCACTGCTGGACGAAGGTCTCCCCAAGTTTCCTCCACAACGGTCTGTCTTGTGCCAGTCTCCTCCATGTCACTCCCGCATATTTACGAATTTCATCCACCCATCTCCCATGTGGTCTTTTTCTGGGTCTTTTCCTGTCCCTTGGAATCCAATCTAAAATTTCGGCTGTCCATCTATGGTCTGTCCTTCTGGCAGTATGTCCAGCCCATTGCCATTTCAGGGATTTAACTCTGATCATGATGTCTTCCACTCTCGTCATTTTTCGGATCCACGAGTTCCTCTTCTTATCTCTCCTGGTTATACCAAGCATGCACCTCTCCATGCTTCTTTGAGTTGTCTGCAGCCTTTGTATGTCTCTTTTAGTTAAGGTCCACGTCTCTGCACCATACGTAAGCACTGGAAGGATGCATTGATCAAACACTTTTCTTTTAAGACATAATGGCATATTGCTCTTGAAAATTATGCTGTTTCTTCCAAAAGCTCTCCAGGCAAGTTTTGTACGCCGATTAATTTCTTCATCAATGTGACCCTCACTTGATATCTGCTGTCCAAGATAAACATATGTATCAGTTATCTCCAGTTTTTCTCCATCAATCGATAAATCTTCATTTCTTGTAAAAGCATTGAACATCACTTTTGTCTTCTGAAAGTTCATTTTTAATCCCACTTCTTTACTCTTGTCAGCAAGTTCCTGGATCATACTCTGCAGCTCTGATGGGGTAGTTGCAAAAATGACTATGTCATCAGCAAAACGAAGGTGGGTTAGATAATCTCCATTAATCTTTATCCCTTTGTTTTCCCAGTTCAGTGATTGAAAGACATTTTCCAATGTGGCATTAAAGAGCTTCGGAGATATGGTGTCACCTTGTCTCACTCCCTTTCCAATTTTTATGTGTGTTGTATTTTCAAACAGCCGAATCTTTGCACTTGCATTTTCATAGATGTTATTAATAATATTAATGTATGCATCTTCAATACCGCAGGATTTCAGAGCCGTGGTAACTGCTGATGGTTTCACCGAATCAAAGGCTTTTTCATAATCGATAAAAGCCATGCACAATGGAAGTTCATATTCCCTCGCTCTTTCAATTAGTTCTCTCAGTACGTGGATATGATCTATTGTGCTGTAGCCACTCCTGAATCCAGCTTGTTCTCTCGGTTGAGCCATGTCCAGTGTTACCTTCAAGCGGTGTGAAAGAACTTTAGTGAAGATTTTATAAACCACTGATAGGAGGCTGATAGGTCTGTAGTTCCTGAGATCCTCAATGTTACCTTTTTTATGTAGAAGGATCATTGTAGCGTTGTTCCAATCCTCAGGAATCTTCCCTTCATTAAGGCATCGAGTGAAAATTTGGGCGAGTACTGTTTCAATTTCTCCACTTGCTTCTTGTATGATGTCTATAGTAATTCCATCTTCTCCTGGAGCTTTCCCCCGCTTCATGTTCTTGATTGCATGAGCAACTTCTGCTGGGAGGACTGGAAGAACTCTGATACCTTTCATGATGTCTGGAGTACATGTATCATCCCTTTCATATAATTTGGAGTAGAAATCTTTCACTCTTGTCAAAATTTCGCCTCTATTTCTTGTTATAGAACCATCTTCTTTTTCAGAGCCATAATCTGTTTTCTTCCCTTACTGAGATGTCCCTTTGCTATCTTAAGGCTTTGGTTGTTTTCAATTGCTTTCCTCACTAGCTCACAGTTGAATTTCCTTACGTCTTCAGTGATACTTTTTCGTGTTGTCTTGCATAGCTCTATATATTCCACTTTGGAAGTCACATCTTCTTTAGTTGTCCTCATCTCTCTTCTTTTTTGCATCAACATTTTGGTTTTTCCTGATAATTTGTTCACATGCAACTTGTTTTTAGACCCAGCTAATTTTGTTGCTGTTTCCATTAGAGCTTTGGTTACTTTTCTGTTAACTTCCGAAATATCCACTTCTTCCGATGTTAGGCCTTCTAAAGCAGAGAATCTGTTCTTCAGTTCCAACTTGAAAGTATTATGGTGTTTTTTAAGGTTGGTTATGTCAATACATTTTGTTTGTCTTATGAGCTTGCCACGTTCCAGTTTAGTGTTGAGGTGCATCTTACATCTCACCAATCTATGGTCACTACCTGTGTTGAACTTGTTCAGCACACTGCAGTCTTCGATGACGAATTTTTTGTTACACATAATAAAATCAATTTCACTTGTCGTCCCAATTGGATGTCTCCATGTCCATTTCCTGTGTGGCTTTTTCTTGAAAAAGGAGTTCAAGATGAAAAATCCTTCTGTCTCTGCAAACTCAACGAGAGTATTTCCACGCTGGTTTCTGTTGCCGTGACCGAATTTACCTACTGAAGTTTCATTCTGTTGCCGTTGCCCTATTTTTGCATTGAAATCTCCCATAATTATCTTCAAGTGCTGCTTACCTTTATTATTTAGATGACGAATTTCCTCATAAAATTCTTCAATTTCTTCTTCAGGATGACTTGTGGTGGGTGCATAAGTTTGAATAATTTGAGCCTGGTATCTACTCGATAGTTGGATAACGAGTCGTGCAGCTCTGTCAGAGGAACTTTCAAATTCTACCACTTTATCCTTCAGTTTCTTGTTTATTATAAATCCAACACCACTAGTTCTGCCAGTATCTGTCCCACGATAATAGAAGAGATGTCCACTTTTCAGTTCAATGAGATCTTCTCCTTTTCTCCTTACCTCACTTAGCCCGACGATGTCCCACTTGATCCTTTGTAGTTCCTCTTCCAATTCAAGAAGCCTTGAATCAGAAGATAGGGAGCGTCCGTTATAGGTAGCCAAGGTCAGCATCAAATGGCAGCCTAGTCCGGTCCTCCGGGGATTCTTAGCACCCTCTGCCTTCATGTCGCACTGGCCGCTGCCTTGGCCAGGTACATTCCAGCTGCCGGAGACTGAGGGCCAAGATTTAAGTTGTAGAGTCATTTTGGAGGTGTTTGGCCATAACTCACCACGCTGGCCAAGCGGGTTGGTGAGTGTGGGATAGCATTTCCTCTGATCCCGATGGTATAGTTATACCGCTATTGGCGGTCGCCAGAGCCCCTTTAGTGGGAACAGGATGCACCACGAGAAGGCGGGGTTGACATTTGTCAAGGAGAGGCTGTGATGTTACGCATCACCTGACCTAACATACATCGTTGTATTTACTTACATTCTCTGTTCTAGCACACTCTCCCGAAATCATTTTGTTATTTGCTCTCATATGCTAAATATACTTCCTGTGTTTCTCTAGTTGTAATTCACGTATTATGGGGCTGCACGTGACCCCAGATTGCTGTACCATTACGATATTCATAGAATGCTTGCCTGCATTCGTGTTTTTATTATTTTAATCTGGGTAGCTTTACTCTCTGTCATGTGTACATATCATTATAAACGTCATGTGGATTTTTATGTTTTTGTTGGGCGCGAATTATGTAACAGCCTATTTTCTTAAATAAAATTTGTTGAAAACCGGGTACGTTAAACAGCACCTCCTACATCAACAACATCATTCAGCCCGTTGTTGTGCCATTTGTAAGGTCGGTCCATCGTGGTCTTTTCCAGCAAGATAACGCCCTCCCACACACGGCACGTACAACGCAACATGCACTTCAGGGTGTGAGACAACTTCCATGGCCTGCACGTTCACCGGATTTGTCACCCATTGAGCACGTGTGGGATTATATGGGACAACGACTTATCTGGTCTCCACGGCCAGCCACGACCATCCCCGATTTACGCGTCCAGGTTGAGCATGCTTGGAACTCGATACCCCAAACTTACATCCAACATCTGTACGACAGACCTAATGCCAGAATTGTACAGTGTGACGCAGTTCATGGCGGTTCAACCTCGTACTAACCATGTTACATGGAAATGTTATTTTTCAGTTTACCAGCAAATACAGCTGTATTTTGCCATAATGTTTTGATCACGTTATTCTCTGTATTCCGTTATTATACTGTATAAATTTCGTTGGTATCAGACGTCTCCTTCTTGGTGTTCTTTTTCACTTTCCGCCAGTGTAGATAAATATGTATTTGTATCCTTAAAGATTTTAAAAGAAATATTTATAGGGATACGAGACATAACGTGTTCAAAATATTTGATTAGTGTACATAATATGTTATTTCTTGCAGGTTTCTTAAAAATAAACATGTATCTTTCCAATTTTTGTAGCTAAATAATAGGTATATCAATGAAAGCATTTAAATATACTTAACATTATATTTATTTCTGTGTTTCTCAGTTTCATAAAACGTTCGTTGTAATGTTTTTCTCTTTGCAGTATTCCATTACTGAGTGGGTAACCTTGCACCGTGTACACCACAAGTATGCTGACACGGACGCGGATCCCCATAACGCCGCAAGGGGATTCTTTTTCTCCCATATTGGATGGGGGCTAGTTAAAAAGCATCCAGAATACGTGAAGAAGAGTAAAACCATTGATATCAGTGACATCTATGCAGATCCTGTTTCACGAATACAAAGCAAGTAAGACATAGCAGCCTTATTAACAGCTTCTTAGAACCTAAGATTGAAGCATCAAGAGAAATTGATTCCATTCGTTAATTTCCGCAAGATGTATAGACATTTAATTTTTATTCGTATAACTTCTAAAGTATTGAATACACAACAACGGTGTTCGGATTTTGAATGATCACTTTTACCGCATTTATAATTTTACGTCAACAAAGGAAAGAAAAGACCGGCTTAGCGCAGTTGGGTAACGCTTTATATGCAGTGTGGGAGGCGGATGTCTCTGACAGGTGTAGTAATTCTTGTCAAGCTTTTATGGTTAACACTTTATATGCAGTGTGGGAGGCGGACATTTCTGATGGGTGTTGTAATTCCGGTCGAGCCTTCTGACGGGTGTTGTAATTCTGGTCGAGCCTCCTGACGGGTGTTGTAATTCTGGTCAAACCTTTATGGTTACCACTTTATCTTCAGTGTAGGAGGCGGATATTTCTGACGGGTGTTGTAATTCCGGTCGAGCCTTCTGACGGGTGTTGTAATTCCGGTCGAGCCTTCTGACGGGTGTTGTAATTCTGGTCGAGCCTATTGACGGGTGTTGTAATTCCGGTCAAACCTTTATGGTTACCACTTTATGTGCAGTGTAGGAGGCGGACATTTCTGACGGGTGTTGTAATTCCGGTCGAGCCTTCTGACGGGTGTTGTAATTCCGGTTAAGCTTTAATGGTTAACACTTTATATGCAGTGTGGGAAGCGGAAATTTCCGTCGGGTGTTGTAATTCCGGTCGAGCTTTCTGACGGGTGTTGTAATTCCGGTCAAACCTTTATGGTTAACACTTTATATGCACTGTGGCAGGCGGATGTCTCTGTCGGGTGTTGTAAATCCGGTCGAGCCTTCTGATGGGTGTTGTAATTCCGGTCAAGCCTTTATGGTTAACAGTTTATATGCAGTGTAGGAGGCGGATATTTCTGACGGGTGTTGAAATTCCGGTCGAGCCTTTATGGTTAACAATTTATATGCGATGTGGGAGGCGGATATTTCTGACGGGTGTTGTAATTCCGGTCAAGCCTTTATGGTTAACACTTTATATGCAGTGTGGGAGGCGGATATTTCTGACGGGTGTTGTTATTCCGGTCAAGCCTTTATGGTTAACACTTTACATGAAGTGTGGGAGGCGGACATTTCTGATCGGTGTTGTAATTCCGGTCGAGCCTTCTGACGGATGTTGTAATTCCGATCGAGCCTTCTGACGGGTGTTGTAATTCTGGTCGAGCCTCCTGACGGGTGTTGTAATTCCGGTCAAACCTTTATGGTTACCACTTTATCTGCAGTGTAGGAGGCGGACATTTCTGACGGGTGTTGTAACTCCGGTCAAGCCTTGTGACGGGTGTTGTAATTCCGGTCAAACTTTTATTGTTAACACTTTATATGCAGTCTGGGAAGCGGAAATTTCCGACGGGTGTTGTAATTCCGGTCGAGCCATCTGACGGGTGTTGTAATTCCGGTCAAGCCTTTATGGTTAACACTTTATATGCAGTGTGGGAGGCGGATATTTCTGACGGGTGTTGTATTTCCGGTGAAGCATTTATGGTTAACCCTTTATATGCAGTGTGGGAGGCGGATATTTCTGACGGGTGTTGTAATTCCGGTCAAGCCTTTATGGTTAACACTTTATATGCAGTGTGGGAGGCGGATATTTCTGACGGGTGTTGTAATTCCGGTCAAGCCTTTATGGTTAACACTTTATACGCAGTGTGGGAGGCGGATATTTCTGACGGGTGTTGTTATTCCGGTCAAGCCTTTAGGGTTAACACTTTATATGCAGTGTGGGAGGCGGATATATCTCAAGGATGTTGTAATTCCGGTCAAGCATTCTGACGGGTGTTGTAATTCCGGTCGAGCCTTCTGACGGGTGTTGTAATTCTGGTCGAGCTTTCTGACTGGTATTGTAATTCCGGTCAAACCTTTATGGTTAACACTTTATATGCAGTGCGGCAGGCGAATGTCTCTGTCGGGTGTTGTAATTCCGGTCGAGCCTTCTGACGGGTGTTGTAATTCCGGTCAAGCCTTTATGGTTAACAATTTATATGCAGTGTGGGCGGCGGATATTTCTGACGGGTGTTGTAAATCCGGTCGAGCCTTCTGCCGGGTGTTGTAATTCAGATCAAGCTTTTATAAATAACACTTTATATGCAGTGAGGGATGCGGACATTTCTGATCGGTGTTGTAATTCCGGTCGAGCCTTCTGACGGGTGTTGTAATTCCGGTCGAGCCTTCTGACGGGTGTTGTAATTCTGGTCGAGCCTTTATGGTTAACAATTTATATGCAGTGTGGGAGGCGGATATTTCTGACGGGTGTTGTAATTCCGGTCAAGCCTTTATGGTTAACACTTTATAAGCACTGTGGGAGGCGGATATTTCTGACGGGTGTTGTAATTCCGGTCAAGCCTTTATGGTTAACACTTTATATGCAGTGTGGGAGGCGGACATTACTGACGGGTGTTGTAATTCCCGTCAAGCCCTTACTGTTAACACTTTATATGCAGGGTGGGAGGCGGACATTTCTGACGGGTGTTGTAATTCCGGTCAAGCCCTTATGGTTAACACATTATATGCAGTGTGGGAGGCGGACATTTCTGACGGGTGATGTAATTCCGGTCAAGCCTCTATGGTTAACACTTTATATGCAGTGTGGGAGGCGGATATTTCTGACGGGTGATGTAATTCCGGTCAAGCCTTTATGGTTAACACTTTATATGCAGTGTGGGAGGCAGACATTTCTGACGGGTGATGTAATTCCGTTCAAGCCTTTATGGTTAACACTTTATATGCAGTGCGGGAGGCGGATATTTCTGATGGGTGTTGTTATTCCGGTCAAGCCTTTATGGTTAACACTTTATATGCAGTGTGGGAGGCGGAAATTTCTGACGGGTGTTGTTATTCCGGTCAAGCCTTTATGGTTAACACTTTATATGCAGTGTGGGAGGCGGATATTTCTGAAGGATGTTGTAATTCCGGTCAAGCCTTCATGGTTAACACTTTATATACAGTGTGGGAGGCGGACATTTCTGAAGGATGTTGTAATTCCTGTCAAGTATTTATGGTTAACACCTTATATGCAGTGTGGGAGGCAGATATTTCTGACGGGTGTTGTTATTCCGGTCAAGCCTTTATGGATAACACTTTATATGCAGTGTGGGAGGCGGACATTTCTGATCGGTGTTGTAATTCCGGTCGAGCCTTCTGACGGGTGTTGTTTTTCTGGTCGAGCTTTCTGACTGGTATTGTAATTCCGGTCAAACCTTTATGGTTAACAATTTATATGCAGTGTGGCAGGCGGATGTCTCTGTCGGGTGTTGTAAATCCGGTCGAGCCTTCTGACGGGTGTTGTAATTCCGGTCAAGCCTTTATGGTTAACAATTTATATGCAGTGTGGGAGGCGGATATTTCTGACGGGTGTTGTAATTCCGGTCGAGCCTTCTGCCGGGTGTTGTAATTCAGGTCAAGCTTTTATAAATAACACTTTATATGCAGTGAGGGATGCGGACATTTCTGATCGGTGTTGTAATTCCGGTCGAGCCTTCTGACGGGTGTTGTAATTCCGGTCGAGCCTTCTGACGGGTGTTGTAATTCTGGTCGAGCCTTTATGGTTAACAATTTATATGCAGTGTGGGAGGCGGATATTTCTGACGGGTGTTGTAATTCCGGTCAAGCCTTTATGGTTAACACTTTATAAGCACTGTGGGAGGCGGATATTTCTGACGGGTGTTGTAATTTCGGTCAAGCCCTTATGGTTAACACATTATATGCAGTGTGGGAGGCGGACATTTCTGACGGGTGATGTAATTCCGGTCAAGCCTCTATGGTTAGCACTTTATATGCAGTGTGGGAGGCGGATGTTTCTGACGGGTGATGTAATTCCGGTCAAGCCTTTATGGTTAACACTTTATATGCAGTGTGGGAGGCAGACATTTCTGACGGGTGATGTAATTCCGTTCAAGCCTTTATGGTTAACACTTTATATGCAGTGCGGGAGGCGGATATTTCTGATGGGTGTTGTTATTCCGGTCAAGCCTTTATGGTTAACACTTTATATGCAGTGTGGGAGGCGGAAATTTCTGACGGGTGTTGTTATTCCGGTCAAGCCTTTATGGTTAACACTTTATATGCAGTGTGGGAGGCGGATATTTCTGAAGGATGTTGTAATTCCGGTCAAGCCTTCATGGTTAACACTTTATATACAGTGTGGGAGGCGGATATTTCTGACGGGTGTTGTTATTCCGGTCAAGCCTTTATGGATAACACTTTATATGCAGTGTGGGAGGCGGACATTTCTGATCGGTGTTGTAATTCCGGTCGAGCCTTCTGACGGGTGTTGTAATTCCGGTCGAGCCTTCTGACGGGTGTTGTAATTCTGGTCGAGCTTTCTGACTGGTATTGTAATTCCGGTCAAACCTTTATGGTTAACACTTTATATGCAGTGTGGCAGGCGGATGTCTCTGTCGGGTGTTGTAAATCCGGTCGAGCCTTCTGACGGGTGTTGTAATTCCGGTCAAGCCTTTATGGTTAACAATTTATATGCAGTGTGGGAGGCGGATATTTCTGACGGGTGTTGTAATTCCGGTCGAGCCTTCTGCCGGGTGTTGTAATTCAGGTCAAGCTTTTATGGTTAACACTTTATATGCAGTGCGGGAGGCGGATATTTCTGATGGGTGTTGTTATTCCGGTCAAGCCTTTATGGTTAACACTTTATATGCAGTGTGGGAGGCGGAAATTTCTGACGGGTGTTGTTATTTCGGTCAAGCCTTTATGGTTAACACTTTATATGCAGTGTGGGAGGCGGATATTTCTGAAGGATGTTGTAATTCCGGTCAAGCCTTCATGGTTAACACTTTATATACAGTGTGGGAGGCGGATATTTCTGACGGGTGTTGTTATTCCGGTCAAGCCTTTATGGATAACACTTTATATGCAGTGTGGGAGGCGGACATTTCTGATCGGTGTTGTAATTCCGGTCGAGCCTTCTGACGGGTGTTGTAATTCCGGTCGAGCCTTCTGACGGGTGTTGTAATTCTGGTCGAGCTTTCTGACTGGTATTGTAATTCCGGTCAAACCTTTATGGTTAACACTTTATATGCAGTGTGGCAGGCGGATGTCTCTGTCGGGTGTTGTAAATCCGGTCGAGCCTTCTGACGGGTGTTGTAATTCCGGTCAAGCCTTTATGGTTAACAATTTATATGCAGTGTGGGAGGCGGATATTTCTGACGGGTGTTGTAATTCCGGTCGAGCCTTCTGCCGGGTGTTGTAATTCAGGTCAAGCTTTTATGGTTAACACTTTATATGCAGTGCGGGAGGCGGACATTTCTGATCGGTGTTGTAATTCCGGTCGAGCCTTCTGACGGGTGTTGTAATTCTGGTCGAGCTTTCTGACTGGTATTGTAATTCCGGTCAAACCTTTATGGTTAACACTTTATATGCAGTGTGGCAGGCGGATGTCTCTGTCGGGTGTTGTAAATCCGGTCGAGCCTTCTGACGGGTGTTGTAATTCCGGTTAAGCCTTTATGGTTAACACTTTATATGCAGAGTGGGAGGCGGATATTTCTGACGGGTGATGTAATTCCGGTCAAGCCTTTATGGTTAACACTTTATATGCAGTGTGGGAGGCGGACATTTCTGACGGGTGATGTAACACCGGTCAAGCCTTTATGGGTAACACTTTATATGCAGTGTGGGAGGCGGATATTTCTGACGGGTGTTGTTATTCCGGTCAAGCCTTTATGGTTAACACTTTATATGCCGTGTGGGAGGCGGATATTTCTGATGGGTGTTGTTATTCCGGTCAAGCCTTTATGGTTAACACTTTATATGCAGTGTGGGAGGCGGAAATTTCTCACGGGTGTTGTATTTCCGGTCGAGCCTTCTGACGGGTGTTGTAATTCTGGTCGAGCCTTCTGATGGGTGTTGTAATTCGGGTCAAACCTTTATGGTTAACACTTTATATGCAGTGTGGCAGGCGGATGCCTCTGTCGGGTGCTGTAAATCCGGTCGAGCCTTCTGACGCATGTTGTAATTTCGGTCAAGCCTTTATGGTTAGTAATTTATATGCAGTGTGGGAGGCGGATATTTCTGACGGGTGTTGTTATTCCTATCAAGCCTTTATGGTTAACACTTTATATGCAGTGTGGGAGGCAGAAATTTCTGACGGGTGTTGTATTTCCGGTCGAGCCTTCTGACGGGTGTTGTAATTCCGGTCAAGCCTTTATGGTTAACACTTTATATGCAGTGTGGGAGGCGGATATTTCTGAAGGATGTTGTAATTCCGATCAAGCCTTCATGGTTAACACTTTATATGCAGTGTGGGAGGCGGACATTTCTGAAGGATGTTGTAATTCCTGTCAAGCCTTTATGGTTAACACCTTATATGCAGTGTGGGAGGCGGATATTTCTGACGGGTGTTGTTATTCCGGTCAAGCCTTTATTATTAACACTTTATATGCAGTGTGGGAGGCGGACATTTCTGATCGGTGTTGTAATTCCGGTCAAGCCTTTATGGTTAACACTTTTATATGCAGTGTGGGAGGCGGACATTTCTGACGGGTGTTGTAATTCCGGTCGAGCCTTCTGACGGGTGTTGTAATTCTGGTCGAGCTTTCTGACTGGTATTGTAATTCCGGTCAAACCTTTATGGTTAACACTTTATATGCAGTGTGGCAGGCGGATGTCTCTGTCGGGTGTTGTAAATTCGGTCGAGCCTTCTGACGGGTGCTGTAATTTCGGTCAAGCCTTTATGGTTAACAATTTATATGCAGTGTGTTAGGCGGATATTTCTGACGGGTGTTGTAATTCCGGTCGAGCCTTCTGCCGGCTGTTGTAATTCAGGTCAAGCTTTTATGGTTAACACTTTATATGCAGTGTGGGAGGCGGACATTTCTGATCGGTGTTGTAATTCCGGTCGAGCCTTCTGACGGGTGTTGTAATTCCGGTCGAGCCTTCTCACGGGTGTTGTAATTAAGGTCGAGCCTTCTGACGGGTGTTGTAATTCTGGTCGAGCTTTCTGACTGGTATTGTAATTCCGGTCAAACCTTTATGGTTAACACTTTATATGCAGTGTGGCAGGCGGATGTCTCTGTCGGGTGTTGTAAATCCGGTCGAGCCTTCTGACGGTTGTTGTAATTCCGGTCAAGCCTTTATGGTTAACACTTTATATGCAGTGTGGGAGGCGGATATTTCTGACGGGTGATGTAATTCCGGTCAAGCCTTTATGGTTAACACTTTATATGCAGTGTGGGAGGCGGACATTTCTGACGGGTGATGTAATTCCGGTCAAGGCTTTATATTCAACACTTTATATGCAGTGTGGGAGGCGGATATTTCTGACGGGTGGTGTTATTCCGGTCAAGCCTTTATGGTTAACATTTTATATGCCGTGTGGGAGGCGGATATTTCTGATGGGTGTTGTTATTCCGGTCAAGCCTTTATGGTTAACACTTTATATGCAGTGTGGGAGGCGGAAATTTCTGACGGGTGTTGTATTTCCGCTCGAGCCTTCTGACGGGTGTTGTATTTCTGGTCGAGCCTTCTGATGGGTGTTGTAATTCGGGTCAAACCTTTATGGTTAACACTTTATATGCAGTGTGGCAGGCGGATGCCTCTGTCGGGTGTTGTAAATCCGGTCGAGCCTTCTGACAGGTGTTGTAATTTCGGTCGAGCCTTTATGGTTAGTAATTTATATGCAGTGTGGGAGGCGGATATTTCTGACGGGTGTTGTTATTCCGGTCAAGCCTTTATAGTTAACACTTTATATGCAGTGTGGGAGGCGGAAATTTCTGACGGGTGTTGTATTTCCGGTCGAGCCTTCTGACGGGTGTTGTAATTCAGGTCAAGCTTTTATGGTTAACACTTTATATGCAGTGTGGCAGGCGGATGTCTCTGTCGGGTGTTGTAAATCCGGTCGAGCCTTCTGACGGGTGTTGTAATTCCGGTCAAGCCTTTATGGTTAACAATTTATATGCAGTGTGGGAGGCGGATATTTCTGACGGGTGTTGTAATTATGGTCAAGCCTTTATGGTTAACACTTTATATGCAGTGTGGGAGGCGGGTATTTCTGACGGGTGTTGTAATTCCGGTCGAGCCTTTATGGTTAACAATTTATATGCAGTGTGGGAGGCGGATATTTCAGACGGGTGTTGTAATTCCGGTCAAGCCTTTAAGGTTAACACTTTATATGCAGTGTGGGTGGCGGATATTTCTGACGGGTGTTGTTATTCCGGTCAAGCCTTTATGGTTAACACTTTATATGCAGTGTGGGAGGCGGACATTTCTGATCGGTGTTGTAATTCCAGTCGAGCCTTCTGACGGGTGTTGTAATTCCGGTCGAGCCTTCTGACGGGTGTTGTAATTCTGGTCGAGCCTCCTGACGGGTGTTGTAATTCCGGTCAAACCTTTATGGTTACCACTTTATCTGCAGTGTAGGAGGCGGACATTTCTGACGGGTGTTGTAACTCCGGTCAAGCCTTCTGACGGGTGTTGTAATTCCGGTCAAACTTTTATGGTTAACACTTTATATGCAGTGTGGAAGGCGGATATTTCTGACGGGTGTTGTTATTCTTATCAAGCCTTTATGGTTAACACTTTATATGCAGTGTGGGAGGCGGAAATTTCTGACGGGTGTTTTATTTCCGGTCGAGCCTTCTGACGGGTGTTGTAATTCAGGTCAAGCTTTTATGGTTAACACTTTATATGCAGTGTGGGAGGCGGACATTTCTGACGGGTGTTGTAATTCCGGTCGAGCCTTCTGACGGGTGTTTTAATTCCGGTCAAGCTTTTATGGTTAACACTTTATATGCAGTGTGGGAAGCGGAAATTTCCGACGGGTGTTGTAATTCCGGTCGAGCTTTCTGACGGGTGTTGTAATTCCGGTCAAACCTTTATGGTTAACACTTTATATGCAGTGTGGCAGGCGGATGTCTCTGTCGGGTGTTGTAAATCCGGTCGAGCCTTCTGACGGGTGTTGTAATTCCGGTCAAGCCTTTATGGTTAACACTTTATATGCAGTGTGGGAGGCGGATATTTCTGACGGGTGATGTAATTCCGGTCAAAGCTTTATATTTAACACTTTATATGCAGTGTGGGAGGCGGGTATTTCTGACGGGTGTTGTTATTCCGGTCAAGCCTTTATGGTTAACACTTTATATGCCGTGTGGGAGGCGGATATTTCTGATGGGTGTTGTTATTTCGGTCAAGCCTTTATGGTTAACACTTTATATGCAGTGTGGGAGGCGGAAATTTCTGACGGGTGTTGTTATTCCGGTCAAGCCTTTATGGTTAACACTTTATATGCAGTGTGGGAGGCGGATATTTCTGAAGGATGTTGTAATTCCGATCACGCCTTCATGGTTAACACTTTATATGCAGTGTGGGAGGCGGACATTTCTGAAGGATGTTGTAATTCCTGTCAAGCCTTTATGGTTAACACCTTATATGCAGTGTGGGAGGCGGATATTTCTGACGGGTGTTGTTATTCCGGTCAAGCCTTTATTATTAACACTTTATATGCAGTGTGGGAGGCGGACATTTCTGATCGGTGTTGTAATTCCGGTCGAGCCTTCTGACGGGTGTTGTAATTCCGGTCGAGCCTTCTGACGGGTGTTGTAATTCTGGTCGAGCTTTCTGACTGGTATTGTAATTCCGGTCAAACCTTTATGGTTAACACTTTATATGCAGTGTGGCGGGCGGATGTCTCTGTCGGGTGTTGTAAATTCGGTCGAGCCTTCTGACGGGTGCTGTAATTTCGGTCAAGCCTTTATGGTTAACAATTTATATGCAGTGTGTTAGGCGGATATTTCTGACGGGTGTTGTAATTCCGGTCGAGCCTTCTGCCGGGTGTTGTAATTCAGGTCAAGCTTTTATGGTTAACACTTTATATGCAGTGTGGGAGGCGGACATTTCTGATCGGTGTTGTAATTCCGGTCGAGCCTTCTGACGGGTGTTGTAATTCCGGTCGAGCCTTCTGACGGGTGTTGTAATTCCGGTCGAGCCTTCTGACGGGTGTTGTAATTCCGGTCGAGCCTTCTGACGGGTGTTGTAATTCTGGTCGAGCTTTCTGACTGGTATTGTAATTCCGGTCAAACCTTTATGGTTAACACTTTATATGCAGTGTGGCAGGCGGATGTCTCTGTCGGGTGTTGTAAATCCGGTCGAGCCTTCTGACGGTTGTTGTAATTCCGGTCAAGCCTTTATGGTTAACACTTTATATGCAGTGTGGGAGGCGGATATTTCTGACGGGTGATGTAATTCCGGTCAAGCCTTTATGGTTAACACTTTATATGCAGTGTGGGAGGCGGACATTTCTGACGGGTGATGTAATTCCGGTCAAGGCTTTATATTCAACACTTTATATGCAGTGTGGGAGGCGGATATTTCTGACGAGTGTTGTTATTCCGGTCAAGCCTTTATGGTTAACATTTTATATGCCGTGTGGGAGGCGGATATTTCTGATGGGTGTTGTTATTCCGGTCAAGCCTTTATGGTTAACACTTTATATGCAGTGTGGGAGGCGGAAATTTCTGACGGGTGTTGTATTTCCGCTCGAGCCTTCTGACGGGTGTTGTAATTCTGGTCGAGCCTTCTGATGGGTGTTGTAATTCGGGTCAAACCTTTATGGTTAACACTTTATATGCAGTGTGGCAGGCGGATGCCTCTGTCGGGTGTTGTAAATCCGGTCGAGCCTTCTGACGGGTGTTGTAATTTCGGTCAAGCCTTTATGGTTAGTAATTTATATGCAGTGTGGGAGGCGGATATTTCTGACGGGTGTTGTTATTCCGGTCAAGCCTTTATAGTTAACACTTTATATGCAGTGTGGGAGGCGGAAATTTCTGACGGGTGTTGTATTTCCGGTCGAGCCTTCTGACGGGTGTTGTAATTCAGGTCAAGCTTTTATGGTTAACACTTTATATGCAGTGTGGCAGGCGGATGTCTCTGTCGGGTGTTGTAATTCCGGTCAAGCCTTTATGGTTAACACTTTATATGCAGTGTGGGCGGCGGGTATTTCTGACGGGTGTTGTAATTCCGGTCGAGCCTTTATGGTTAACAATTTATATGCAGTGTGGGAGGCGGATATTTCAGACGGGTGTTGTAATTCCGGTCAAGCCTTTATGGTTAACACTTTATATGCAGTGTGGGAGGCGGGTATTTCTGACGGGTGTTGTAATTCCGGTCGAGCCTTTATGGTTAACAATTTATATGCAGTGTGGGAGGCGGATATTTCAGACGGGTGTTGTAATTCCGGTCAAGCCTTTATGGTTAACACTTTATATGCAGTGTGGGAGGCGGATATTTCTGACGCGTGTTGTTATTCCGGTCAAGACTTTATGGTTAACACTTTATATGCAGTGTGGGAGGCGGACATTTCTGATCGGTGTTGTAATTCCAGTCGAGCCTTCTGACGGGTGTTGTAATTCCGGTCGAGCCTTCTGACGGGTGTTGTAATTCTGGTCGAGCCTCCTGACGGGTGTTGTAATTCCGGTCAAACCTTTATGGTTACCACTTTATCTGCAGTGTAGGAGGCGGACATTTCTGACGGGTGTTGTAACTCCGGTCAAGCCTTCTGACGATTGTTGTAACTCCGGTCAAGCCTTCTGACGATTGTTGTAATTCCGGTCAATCTTTTATGGTTAACACTTTATATGCAGTGTGGAAGGCGGATATTTCTGACGGGTGTTGTTATTCCGGTCAAGCCTTTATGGTTAACACTTTATATGCAGTGTGGGAGGCGGATGTCTCTGTCGGGTGTTGTAAATCCGGTCGAGCCTTCTGACGGGTGTTGTAATTCCGGTGGAGCCTTCTGACGGGTGTTGTAATTCCGGTCGAGCCTTCTGTCGGGTGTTGAAATTCAGGTCAAGCTTTTATGGTTAACACTTTATATGCAGTGTGGGAGGCGGACATTTCTGATCGGTGTTGTAATTCCGGTCGAGCCTTCTGACGGGTGTTGTAATTCCGGTCAAGCCTTTATGGTTAACAATTTATATGAAGTGTGGGAGGCGGATATTTCTGACGGGTGTTGTAAATCCGGTCGAGCCTTCTGCCGGGTGTTGTAATTCAGGTCAAGCTTTTATGAATAACACTTTATATGCAGTGTGGGATGCGGACATTTCTGATCGGTGTTGTAATTCCGGTCGAGCCTTCTGACGGGTGTTGTAATTCCGGTCGAGCCTTCTGACGGGTGTTGTAATTCTGGTCGAGCTTTCTGACGGGTGTTGTAATTCCGGTCAAACCTTTATGGTTAACACTTTATATGCAATGTGGCAGGCGGATGTCTCTGTCGGGTGTTGTAAATCCGGTCGAGCCTTCTGACGGGTGTTGTAATTCCGGTCAAGCCTTTATGGTTAACACTTTATATGCAGTGTGGGAGGCGGACATTTCTGACGGGTGATGTAATTCCGGTCAAGCCTTTATGGTTAACACTTTATATGCAGTGTGGGAGGCGGACATTTCTGACGGGTGATGTAATTCCGGTCAAGCCTTTATGGTTAACACTTTATATGCAGTGTGGGAGGCGGATATTTCTGACGGGTGATGTAATTCCGATCAAGCCTTTATGGTTAACACTTTATATGCAATGTGGGAGGCGGATATTTCTGACGGGCGATATAACTCCGGTCAAGCCTTTATGGTTAACACTTTATATGCAGTGTGGGAGGCGGATATTTGTGACGGGTGATGTAATTCCGGTCAAGGCTTTATATTTAACACTTTATATGCAGTGTGGGAGGCGGATATTTCTGACGGGTGTTGTAATTCCGGTCAAGCTTTTATGGTTAACACTTTATATGCAGTGTGGGAGGCGGACATTTCTGACGGGTGATGTAATTCCGGTCAAGCCTTTATGGTTAACACTTTATATGCAGTGTGGGAGGCGGACATTTCTGACGGGTGATGTAATTCCGGTCAAGCCTTTATGGTTAACACTTTATATGCAACGTGGGAGGCGGATATTTCTGACGGGTGATGTAATTCCGGTCAAGCCTTTATGGTTAACACTTTATATGCAGTGTGGAAGGCGGATATTTCTGACGGGTGATGTAACTCCGGTCAAGCCTTTATGGTTAACACTTTATATGCAGTGTGGGAGGCGGACATTTCTGAAGGATGTTGTAATTCCTGTCAAGCCTTTACGGTTAACACCCTATATGCAGTGTGGGAGGCGGATATTTCTGACTGGTATTGTAATTCCGGTCAAACCTTTATGGTTAACACTTTATATGCAGTGTGGCAGGCGGATGTCTCTGACGGGTGTTGTAATTCCGGTCGAGCCTTCTGCCGGGTGTTGTAATTCAGGTCAAGCTTTTATGGTTAACACTTTATATGCAGTGTGAGTGGCGGACATTTCTGATCGGTGTTGTAATTCCGGTCGAGCCTTCTGACGGGTGTTGTAATTCCGGTCGAGCCTTCTGACGGGTGTTGTAATTCGGGTCGAGCTTTCTGACTGGTATTGTAATTCCGGTCAAACCTTTATGGTTAACACTTTATATGCAGTGTGGCAGGCGGATGTCTCTGTCGGGTGTTGTAAATCCGGTCGAGCCTTCTGACGGGTGATGTAACTCCGGTCAAGCCTTTATGGTTAACACTTTATATGCAGTGTGGGAGGCGGACATTTCTGACGGGTGATGTAACTCCGGTCAAGCCTTTATGGTTAACACTTTATATGCAGTGTGGGAGGCGGATATTTCTGACGGGTGATGTAATTCCGGTCAAGGTTTTATATTTAACACTTTATATGCAGTGTGGGAGGCGGATATTTCTGACGGGTGTTGTTATTCCGGTCAAGCCTTTATGGTTAACACTTTATATGCAGTGTGGGAGGCGGATATTTCTGATGGGTGTTGTTATTCCGGTCAAGCCTTTATGGTTAACACTTTATATGCAGTGTGGGAGGCGGACATTTCTGATCGGTGTTGAAATTCCGGTCGAGACTTCTGACGGGTGTTGTAATTCCTGTCGAGCCATCTGACGGGTGTTGTAATTCTGGTCGAGCCTCCTGACGGGTGTTGTAATTCCGGTCAAACCTTTATGGTTACCACTTTATCTGCAGTGTAGGAGGCGGACATTTCTGACGGGTGTTGTAACTCCGGTCGAGCCTTCTGACGGGTGTTGTAATTCCGGTCAAGCTTTTATGGTTAACACTTTATATGCAGTGTGGCAGGCGGATGTCTCTGTCGGGTGTTGTAAATCCTGTCGAGCCTTCTGACGGGTGTTGTAAATCCGGTCAAGCCTTTATGGTTAACACTTTATATGCAGTGTGGGAGGCGGATATTTCTGACGGGTGTTGTTATTCCGGTCAAGCCTTTATGGTTAACACTTTATATGCAGTGTGGGAGGCGGACATTTCTGATCGGTGTTGTAATTCCGGTCGAGCCATCTGTCGGGTGTTGTAATTCCGGTCGAGCCATCTGTCGGGTGTTGTAATTCCGGTCGAGCCTTCTGACGGGTGTTGTAATTCTGGTCGAGCTTTCTGACGTGTGTTGTTATTCCGGTCAAGCCTTTATGGTTAACACTTTATATGCAGTGTGGGAGGCGGACAGTTCTGATCTGTTTTGTAATTCCGGTCGAGCCTTCTGACTGGTGTAGTAATTCTGGTCAAGCCTCCTGACGGGTGTTGTAATTCCGGTCAAACCTTTATGGTTACCACTTTATCTGCAGTGTAGGAGGCGGACATTTCTGTCGCGTGTTGTAACTCCGATCGAGCCTTCTGACGGATGTTGTAATTCCTGTCAAGCTTTTATGGTTAACGCTTTATGTGCAGTCTGGGAAGCGGAAATTTCCGACGGGTGTTGTAATTCCGGTCGAGCCTTCTGACGGGTGTTGTAATTCCGGTCAAACCTTTATGGTTAACACTATACATGCAGTGTGGCAGGCGGATGTCTCTGTCGGATGTTGAAAATCCGGTCGAGCCTTCTGACGGGTGTTGTAATTCCGGTCAAGCCTTTATGGTTAACACTTCATATGCAGTGCGGCAGGCGGATATTTTTGACGGGTGTTGTTATTCCGGTCAAGCCTTTATGGTTAAAACTTTATATGCAGTGTGGGAGGCGGATATTTCTGAAGGATGTTGTAATTCCGGTCAAGCATTTATGGTTAACACTTTATATGCAGTGTGAGAGGCGGACATTTCTGAAGGATGTTGTAATTCCGGTCAAGCCTTTATGGTTAACACTTTATATGCAGTGTGGGAGGCGGATATTTCTAACGGGTGTTGTTATTCCGGTAAAGCCTTTATGGTTAACACTTTATATGCAGTGTGGGAGGCGGATATTTCTGACGGGTGATGTAATTCCGGTCAAGCCTTTATGGTTAACACTTTATATGCAGTGTGGGAGGCGGATATTTCTGACGGGTGTTGTTATTCCGGTCAAGCCTTTATGGTTAACACTTTATATGCCGTGTGGGAGGCGGATATTTCTGATGGGTGTTGTTATTCCGGTCAAGCCTTTATGGTTAACACTTTATACGCAGTGTGGGAGGCGGAAATTTCTGACGGGTGTTGTATTTCCGGTCGAGCCTTCTGACGGGTGTTGTAATTCTGGTCGAGCCTTCTGATGGGTGTTGTAATTCCGGTCAAACCTTTATGCTTAACATTTTATATGCAGTGTGGCAGGCGAATGCCTCTGTCGGGTGTTGTAAATCCGGTCGAGCCTTTATGGTTAACACTTTATATGCAGTGTGGGAGGCGGATATTTCTGACGGGTGTTGTTATTCAGGTCAAGCTTTTATGGTTAGCACTTTATATGCAGTGTGGGAGGCTGAAATTTCTGACGGGTGTTGTAATTCAGGTAAAGCTTTTATGGTTAACACTTTATATGCAGTGTGGGAGGCGGAAATTTCTGACGGGTGTTGTTATTCCCGTCAAGCCTTTATGGTTAACACTTTATATGCACTGTGGGAGGCGGATATTTCTGAAGGATGTTGTAATTCCGGTCAAGCCTTTATGGTTAACACTTTATATGCAGTGTGGGAGGCGGACATTTCTGAAGGATGTTGTAATTCCGGTCAAGCCTTTATGGTTAACACTTTATATGCAGTGTGGGAGGCGGACATTTCTGATCGGTGTTGTAATTCCGGTCGAGCCTTCTGACGGGTGTTGTAATTCCGGTCGAGCCTTCTGACGGGTGTTGTAATTCTGGTCGAGCCTCCTGACGGGTGTTGTAATTCCGGTCAAGCTTTTATGGTTAACACTTTATATGCAGTCTGGGAAGCGGAAATTTCAGACGGGTGTCGTAATTCCGGTCGAGCCTTCTACCGGGTGTTGTAATTCCGGTCAAACCTTTATGGTTAACACTTTATATGCAGTGTGGCAGGCGGATGTCTCTGTCGGGTGTTGTAAATCCGGTCGAGCCTTCTGACGGGTGTTGTAAATCCGGTCAAGCCTTTATGGTTAACACTTTATATGCAGTGTGGGAGGCGGACATTTCTGACGGGTGATGTAATTCCGGTCAAGCCTTTATGGTTAACACTTTATATGCAGTGTGGGAGGCGGATATTTCTGACGGGTGATGTAATTCCGGTCAAGGTTTTATATTTAACACTTTATATGCAGTGTGGGAGGCGGATATTTCTGACGGGTGTTGTTATTCCGGTCAAGCCTTTATGGTTAACACTTTATATGCCGTGAGGGAGGCGGATATTTCTGATGGGTGTTGTTATTCCGGTCAAGCCTTTATGGTTAACACTTTATATGCAGTGTGGGAGGCGGACATTTCTGATCGGTGTTGAAATTCCGGTCGAGACTTCTGACGGGTGTTGTAATTCCTGTCGAGCCATCTGACGGGTGTTGTAATTCTGGTCGAGCCTCCTGACGGGTGTTGTAATTCCGGTCAAACCTTTATGGTTACCACTTTATCTGCAGTGTAGGAGGCGGACATTTCTGACGGGTGTTGTAACTCCGGTCGAGCCTTCTGACGGGTGTTGTAATTCCGGTCAAGCTTTTATGGTTAACACTTTATATGCAGTGTGGCAGGCGGATGTCTCTGTCGGGTGTTGTAAATCCTGTCGAGCCTTCTGACGGGTGTTGTAAATCCGGTCAAGCCTTTATGGTTAACACTTTATATGCAGTGTGGGAGGCGGATATTTCTGACGGGTGTTGTTATTCCGGTCAAGCCTTTATGGTTAACACTTTATATGCAGTGTGGGAGGCGGACATTTCTGATCGGTGTTGTAATTCCGGTCGAGCCATCTGTCGGGTGTTGTAATTCCGGTCGAGCCATCTGTCGGGTGTTGTAATTCCGGTCGAGCCTTCTGACGGGTGTTGTAATTCTGGTCGAGCTTTCTGACGTGTGTTGTTATTCCGGTCAAGCCTTTATGGTTAACACTTTATATGCAGTGTGGGAGGCGGACAGTTCTGATCTGTTTTGTAATTCCGGTCGAGCCTTCTGACGGGTGTAGTAATTCTGGTCAAGCCTCCTGACGGGTGTTGTAATTCCGGTCAAACCTTTATGGTTACCACTTTATCTGCAGTGTAGGAGGCGGACATTTCTGTCGCGTGTTGTAACTCCGATCGAGCCTTCTGACGGATGTTGTAATTCCTGTCAAGCTTTTATGGTTAACGCTTTATGTGCAGTCTGGGAAGCGGAAATTTCCGACGGGTGTTGTAATTCCGGTCGAGCCTTCTGACGGGTGTTGTAATTCCGGTCAAACCTTTATGGTTAACACTATACATGCAGTGTGGCAGGCGGATGTCTCTGTCGGATGTTGAAAATCCGGTCGAGCCTTCTGACGGGTGTTGTAATTCCGGTCAAGCCTTTATGGTTAACACTTCATATGCAGTGCGGGAGGCAGATATTTTTGACGGGTGTTGTTATTCCGGTCAAGCCTTTATGGTTAAAACTTTATATGCAGTGTGGGAGGCGGATATTTCTGAAGGATGTTGTAATTCCGGTCAAGCATTTATGGTTAACACTTTATATGCAGTGTGAGAGGCGGACATTTCTGAAGGATGTTGTAATTCCGGTCAAGCCTTTATGGTTAACACTTTATATGCAGTGTGGGAGGCGGATATTTCTGACGGGTGTTGTTATTCCGGTAAAGCCTTTATGGTTAACACTTTATATGCAGTGTGGGAGGCGGATATTTCTGACGGGTGATGTAATTCTGGTCAAGCCTTTATGGTTAACACTTTATATGCAGTGTGGGAGGCGGATATTTCTGACGGGTGTTGTTATTCCGGTCAAGCCTTTATGGTTAACACTTTATATGCCGTGTGGGAGGCGGATATTTCTGATGGGTGTTGTTATTCCGGTCAAGCCTTTATGGTTAACACTTTATACGCAGTGTGGGAGGCGGAAATTTCTGACGGGTGTTGTATTTCCGGTCGAGCCTTCTGACGGGTGTTGTAATTCTGGTCGAGCCTTCTGATGGGTGTTGTAATTCCGGTCAAACCTTTATGGTTAACATTTTATATGCAGTGTGGCAGGCGAATGCCTCTGTCGGGTGTTGTAAATCCGGTCGAGCCTTTATGGTTAACACTTTATATGCAGTGTGGGAGGCGGATATTTCTGACGGGTGTTGTTATTCAGGTCAAGCTTTTATGGTTAGCACTTTATATGCAGTGTGGGAGGCTGAAATTTCTGACGGGTGTTGTAATTCAGGTAAAGCTTTTATGGTTAACACTTTATATGCAGTGTGGGAGGCGGACATTTCTGACGGGTGTTCTTATTCCCGTCAAGCCTTTATGGTTAACACTTTATATGCACTGTGGGAGGCGTATATTTCTGAAGGATGTTGTAATTCCGGTCAAGCCTTTATGGTTAACACTTTATATGCAGTGTGGGAGGCGGACATTTCTGAAGGATGTTGTAATTCCGGTCAAGCCTTTATGGTTAACACTTTATATGCAGTGTGGGAGGCGGACATTTCTGATCGGTGTTGTAATTCCGGTCGAGCCTTTTGACGGGTGTTGTAATTCCGGTCGAGCCTTCTGACGGGTGTTGTAATTCTGGTCGAGCCTCCTGACGGGTGTTGTAATTCCGGTCAAGCTTTTATGGTTAACACTTTATATGCAGTCTGGGAAGCGGAAATTTCAGACGGGTGTCGTAATTCCGGTCGAGCCTTCTACCGGGTGTTGTAATTCCGGTCAAACCTTTATGGTTAACACTTTATATGCAGTGTGGCAGGCGGATGTCTCTGTCGGGTGTTGTAAATCCGGTCGAGCCTTCTGACGGGTGTTGTAAATTCCGGTCCAAGCCTTTATGGTTAACACTTTATATGCAGTGTGGGAGGCGGATATTTCTGACGGGTGTTGTTATTCCGGTCAAGCCTTTATGGTTAACACTTTATATGCAGTGTTTGAGGCGGACATTTCTGATCGGTGTTGTAATTCCGGTCGAGCCTTCTGACGGGTGTTGTAATTCCTGTCGAGCCTTCTGACGGGTGTTGTAATTCTGGTCGAGCTTTCTGACGGGTGTTGTTATTCCGGTCAAAGCTTTATGGTTAACACTTTATATGCAGTGTGGGAGGCGGATATTTCTGACGGGTGTTGTAATTCCGGTCGAGCCTTTATGGTTAACAATTTATATGCAGTGTGGGAGGCTGATATTTCTGACGGGTGTTGTAATTCCGGTCGAGCCTTTATGGTTAACAATTTATATGAAGTGTGGGAGGCGGATATTTCTGACGGGTGTTGTAATTCCGGTCAAGCCTTTATGGTTAACACTTTATATGCAGTGTGGGAGGCGGATATTTCTGACGGGTGTTGTTATTCCGGTCAAGCCTTTATATTTAACACTTTATATGCAGTGTGGGAGGCGGACATTTCTGATCGGTGTTGTAATTCCGGTCGAGCCTTCTGACGGGTGTTGTAATTCTGGTCGAGCCTCCTGACGGGTGTTGTAATTCCGGTCAAACCTTTATGGTTACCACTTTATCTGCAGTGTAGGAGGCGGACATTTCTGACGGGTGTTGTAACTCCGGTCGAGCCTTCTGACGGGTGTTGTAATTCCGGTCGAGCCTTCTGACGGGTGTTGTAATTCCGGTCGAGCCTTCTGACGGGTGTTGTAATTCTGGTCGTGCTTTCTGACGGCGCTTGTAATTCCGGTCAAAGCTTTATGGTTAACACTTTATATGCAGTGTGGCAGGCGGATGTCTCTGTCGGGTGTTGCAAATCCGGTCGAGCCTTCTGACGTGTGTTGTAATTCCGGTCAAGCCTTTATGGTTAACACTTTATATGCAGTGTGGGAGGCGGATATTTCTGACGGGTGTTGTAATTCCGGTCAAGCCTTTATGGTTAACACCTTATATGCAGTGTGGGAGGCGGATATTTCTGACGGGTGTTGTATTTCCGGTCAAGCTTTTATGGTTAACACATTATATGCAGTGTGGGAGGCGGATATTTCTGACGGGTGTTGTTATTCCGGTCAAGCCTTTATGGTTAACACTGTATATGCAGTGTGGGAGGCGGATATTTCTGAAGGATGTTGTAATTCCGGTCAAGCCTTTATGGTTAACACTTTATATGCAGTGTGGGAGGCGGACTTTTCTGAAGGATGTTGTAATTCCAGTCAAGCCTTTATTTTTAACACTTTATATGCAGTGTGGGAGGCGGATATTTCTGACGGGTGTTGTTATTCCGGTCAAGCCTTTATGGTTAACACTTTATATGCAGTGTGGGAGGCGGACATTTCTGAAGGGTGTTGTAATTCCGGTCGAGCCTTCTGACGGGTGTTGTAATTGCGGTCTAGCCTTCTGACCGGTGTTGTAATTCTGGTCGAGCTTTCTGACGGGTGTTGTAATTACGGTCAAAGCTTTATGGTTAACACTTTATATGCAGTGTGGCAGGCGGATGTCTCTGTCGGGTGTTGTAATTCCGGTCAAGCCTTTATGGTTAACAATTTATATGCCGTGTGGGAGGCGGATATTTCTGACGGGTGTTGTTATTCCGGTCAAGCCTTTATATTTATCACTTTATATGCAGTGTGGGAGGCGGACATTTCTGATCGGTGTTGTAATTCCGGTCGAGCCTTCTGACGGGTGTTGTAATTCTGGTCGAGCCTCCTGACGGGTGTTGTAATTCCGGTCAAACCTTTATGGTTACCACTTTATCTGCAGTGTAGGAGGCGGACATTTCTGACGGGTGTTGTAACTCCGGTCGAGCCTTCTGACGGGTGTTGTAATTCCGGTCGAGCCTTCTGACGGGTGTTGTAATTCCGGTCGAGCCTTCTGACGGGTGTTGTAATTCTGGTCGTGCTTTCTAACGGGTGTTGTAATTCCGGTCAAAGCTTTATGGTTAACACCTTATATGCAGTGTGGCAGGCGGATGTCTCTGTCGGGTGTTGTAAATCCGGTCGAGCCTTTATGGTTAACAATTTATATGCAGTGTGGGAGGCTGATATTTCTGACGGGTGTTGTAATTCCGGTCGAGCCTTTATGGTTAACAATTTATATGAAGTGTGGGAGGCGGATATTTCTGACGGGTGTTGTAATTCCGGTCAAGCCTTTATGGGTAACACTTTATATGCAGTGTGGGAGGCGGATATTTCTGACGGGTGTTGTTATTCCGGTCAAGCCTTTATATTTAACACTTTATATGCAGTGTGGGAGGCGGACATTTCTGATCGGTGTTGTAATTCCGGTCGAGCCTTCTGACGGGTGTTGTAATTCTGGTCGAGCCTCCTGACGGGTGTTGTAATTCCGGTCAAACCTTTATGGTTACCACTTTATCTGCAGTGTAGGAGGCGGACATTTCTGACGATTGTTGTAACTCCGGTCGAGCCTTCTGACGGGTGTTGTAATTCCGGTCGAGCCTTCTGACGGGTGTTGTAATTCCGGTCGAGCCTTCTGACGGGTGTTGTAATTCTGGTCGTGCTTTCTGACGGGTGTTGTAATTCCGGTCAAAGCTTTATGGTTAACACTTTATATGCAGTGTGGCAGGCGGATGTCTCAGTCGGGTGTTGTAATTCCGGTCAAGCCTTTATGGTTAACAATTTATATGCCGTGTGGGAGGCGGATATTTCTGATGGGTGTTGTTATTCCGGTCAAGCCTTTATGGGTAACACTTTATATGCAGTGTGGGAGGCGGACATTTCTGACGGGTTTTGTTATTCCGGTCAAGCCTTTATATTTAACACTTTATATGCAGTGTGGGAGGCGGACATTTCTGATCGGTGTTGTAATTCCGGTCGAGCCTTCTGACGGGTGTTGTAATTCTGGTCGAGCCTCCTGACGGGTGTTGTAATTCCGGTCAAACCTTTATGGTTACCACTTTATCTGCAGTGTAGGAGGCGGACATTTCTGACGGGTGTTGTAACTCCGGTCGAGCCTTCTGACGGGTGTTGTAATTCCGGTCGAGCCTTCTGACGGGTGTTGTAATTCCGGTCGAGCCTTCTGACGGGTGTTGTAATTCTGGTCGTGCTTTCTAACGGGTGTTGTAATTCCGGTCAAAGCTTTATGGTTAACACTTTATATGCAGTGTGGCAGGCGGATGTCTCTGTCGGGTGTTGTAAATCCGGTCGAGCCTTCTGACGGGTGTTGTAATTCCGGTCAAGACTTTATGGTTAACACTTTAAATGCAGTGTGGGAGGCGGATATTTCTGACGGGTGTTGTAATTCCGGTCAAGCCTTTATGGTTAACGCTTTATATGCAGTGTGGGAGGAGGATATTTCTGACGGGTGTTGTATTTCCGGTCAAGCTTTTATGGTTAACACTTTATATGCAGTTTGGGAGGCGGATATTTCTGACGGGTGTCGTTATTCCGGTCAAGCCTTTATGGTTAACACTTTATATGCAGTGTGGCAGGCGGATATTTCTGAAGGATGTTGTAATTCCGGTCAAGCCTTTATGGTTAACACTTTATATGCAATGTGGGAGGCGGACATTTCTGAAGGATGTTGTAATTCCAGTCAAGCCTTTATTTTTAACACTTTATATGCAGTGTGGGAGGCGGATATTTCTGACAGGTGTTGTTATTCCGGTCAAGCCTTTATGGTTAAAACTTTATATGCAGTGTGGGAGGCGGACATTTCTGAAGGGTGTTGTAATTCCGGTCGAGCTTTCTGACGGGTGTTGTAATTGCGGTCGAGCCTTCTGACGGGTGTTGTAATTCTGGTCGAGCTTTCTGACGGGTGTTGTAATTACGGTCAAAGCTTTATGGTTAACACTTTATATGCAGTGTGGCAGGCGGATGTCTCTGTCGGGTGTTGTAATTCCGGTCAAGTCTTTATGGTTAACAATTTATATGCCGTGTGGGAGGCGGATATTTCTGATGGGTGTTGTTATTCCGGTCAAGCCTTTATGGTTAACACTTTATATGCAGTGTGGGAGGCGGACATTTCTGATCGGTGTTGTAATTCCGGTCGAGCCGTCTGACGGGTGTTGTAATTCCGGTCGAGCCGTCTGACGGGTGTTGTAATTCCGGTCGAGCCTTCTGACGGGTGTTGTAATTCTGGTCGAGCCTCCTGACGGGTGTTGTAATTCCGGTCAAACCTTTATGGTTACCACTTTATCTGCAGTGTAGGAGGCGGACATTTCTGACGGGTGTTGTAACTCCGGTCGAGCGTTCTGTCGGGTGTTGTAATTCCGGTCAAGCTTTTATGGTTAACACTTTATATGCAGTCTGGGAAGCAGAAATTTCCGACGGGTGTTGTAATTCCGGTCGAGCCTTCTGACGGGTGTTGTAATTCCGGTCAAACCTTTATGGTTAACACTTTATATGCAGTGTGGCAGGCGGATGTCTCTGTCGGGTGTTGTAAATCCGGTCGAGCCTTCTGACGGGTGTTGTAATTCCGGTCGAGCCTTCTGACGGGTGTTGTAATTCCGGTCGAGCCTTCCGACGGGTGTTGTAATTCCGGTCGAGCCTTCTGACGGGTGTTGTAATTCCGGTCGAGCCTTCTGACGGGTGTTGTAATTCTGGTCGAGCTTTCTGACGGGTGTTGTAATTCCGGTCAAAGCTTTATGGTTAACATTTTATATGCAGTGTGGGAGGCGGATATTTCTGACGGGTGTTGTAATTCCGGTCAAGCCTTTATGGTTAACACTTTATATGCAGTGTGGGAGGCGGATATTTCTGACGCGTGTTGTTATTCCGGTCAAGCCTTTATGGTTAACACTTTATATGCAGTGTGGGAGGCGGACTGTTCTGATCTGTGTTGTAATTCCGGTCGAGCCTTCTGACGGGTGTTGTAATTCTGGTCAAGCCTCCTGACGGGTGTTGTAATTCCGGTCAAACCTTTATGGTTACCACTTTATCTGCAGTGTAGGAGGCGGACATTTCTGTCGGGTGTTGTAACTCCGATCGAGCCTTCTGACGGATGTTGTAATACCGGTCAAGCTTTTATGGTTAACACTTTATGTGCAGTCTGGGAAGCGGAAATTTCCGACGGGTGTTGTAATTCCGGTCGAGCCTTCTGACGGGTGTTGTAATTGCGGTCAAACCTTTATGGTTAACACTTTACATGCAGTGTGGCAGGTGGATGTCTCTGTCGGATGTTGAAAATCCGGTCGAGCCTTCTGACGGGTGTTGTAATTCCGGTCAAGCCTTTATGGTTAACACTTCATATGCAGTGTGAGAGGCGGATATTTCTGACGGGTGTTGTATTTCCGGTCAATCCTTTATGGTTAACACTTTATATGCAGTGCGGGAGGCGGATATTTCTGACGGGTGTTGTTATTCCGGTCAAGCCTTTATGGTTAACACTTCATATGCAGTGTGAGAGGCGGATATTTCTGACGGGTGTTGTATTTCCGGTCAATCCTTTATGGTTAACACTTTATATGCAGTGCGGGAGGCGGATATTTCTGACGGGTGATGTAGTTCTGGTCAAGCCTTTATGGTTAACACTTTATATGCAGTGTGGGAGGCGGATATTTCTGACGGGTGATGTAATTCTGGTCAAGCCTTTATGGTTAACACTTTATATGCAGTGTATGAGGCGGATATTTCTGACGGGTGTTGTTATTCCGGTCAAGCCTTTATGGTTAACACTTTATATGCAGTGTGGCAGGCGGATGTCTCTGTCGGGTGTTGTAAATCCGGTCGAGCCTTCTGACGGGTGTTGTAATTCCGGTCAAGCCTTTATGGTTAACACTTTATATGCAGTGTGGGAGGCGGAGGTTTCTGACGGGTGTTGTTATTCCGGTCAAGCCTTTATGTTTAACACTTTATATGCAGTGTGGGAGGCGGATATTTCTGAAGGATGTTGTAATTCCGGTCAAGCCTTTATGGTTAACACTTTATATGCAGTGTGGGAGGCGGACTTTTCTGAAGGATGTTGTAATTCCGGTCGAGCCTTCTGACGGGTGTTGTAATTGCGGTCGAGCCTTCTGACGGGTGTTGTAATTCTGGTCGAGCTTTCTGACGGGTGTTGTAATTACGGTCAAAGCTTTATGGTTAACCCTTTATATGCAGTGTGGCAGGCGGATGTCTCTGTCGGGTGTTGTAATTCCGGTCAAGCCTTTATGGTTAACAATTTATATGCCGTGTGGGAGGCGGATATTTCTGATGGGTGTTGTTATTCCGGTCAAGCCTTTATGGGTAACACTTTATATGCAGTGTGGGAGGCGGATATTTCTGACGGGTGTTGTTATTCCGGTCAAGCCTTTATATTTATCACTTTATATGCAGTGTGGGAGGCGGACATTTCTGATCGGAGTTGTAATTCCGGTCGAGCCTTCTGACGGGTGTTGTAATTCTGGTCGAGCCTCCTGACGGGTGTTGTAATTCCGGTCAAACCTTTATGGTTACCACTTTATCTGCAGTGTAGGAGGCGGACATTTCTGACGGGTGTTGTAACTCCGGTCGAGCCTTCTGACGGGTGTTGTAATTCCTGTCGAGCCTTCTGACGGGTGTTGTAATTCCGGTCGAGCCTTCTGACGGGTGTTGTAATTCTGGTCGTGCTTTCTGACGGGTGTTGTAATTCCGGTCAAAGCTTTATGGTTAACACTTTATATGCAGTGTGGAAGGCGGATGTCTCTGTCGGTTGTTGTAAATCCGGTCGAGCCTTCTGACGGGTGTTGTAATTCCGGTCAAGACTTTATGGTTAACACTTTGTATGCAGTGTGGGAGGCGGATATTTCTGACGGGTGTTGTAATTCCGGTCAAGCCTTTATGGTTAACACTTTATATGCAGTGTGGGAGGCGGATATTTCTGACGGGTGTTGTATTTCCGGTCAAGCTTTTATGGTTAACACTTTATATGCAGTTTGGGATACGGATATTTCTGACGGGTGTTGTTATTCCGGTCAAGCCTTTATGGTTAACACTTTATATGCAGTGTGGGAGGCGGATATTTCTGAAGGATGTTGTAATTCCGGTCAAGCCTTTATGGTTAACACTTTATATGCAGTGTGGGAGGCGGACATTTCTGAAGGATGTTGTAATTCCAGTCAAGCCTTTATTTTTAACACTTTATATGCAGTGTGGGAGGCGGATATTTCTGACGGGTGTTGTTATTCCGGTCAAGCCTTTATGGTTAAAACTTTATATGCAGTGTGGGAGGCGGACATTTCTGAAGGGTGTTGTAATTCCGGTCGAGCTTTCTGACGGGTGTTGTAATTGCGGTCGAGCCTTCTGACGGGTGTTGTAATTCTGGTCGAGCTTTCTGACGGGTGTTGTAATTACGGTCAAAGCTTTATGGTTAACACTTTATATGCAGTGTGGCAGGCGGATGTCTCTGTCGGGTGTTGTAATTCCGGTCAAGCCTTTATGGTTAACAATTTATATGCCGTGTGGGAGGCGGATATTTCTGATGGGTGTTGTTATTCCGGTCAAGCCTTTATGGTTAACACTTTATATGCAGTGTGGGAGGCGGACATTTCTGATCGGTGTTGTAATTCCAGGCGAGCCTTCTGACGGTTGTTGTAATTCCGGTCGAGCCTTCTGACGGGTGTTGTAATTCTGGTCGAGCCTCCTGACGGGTGTTGTAATTCCGGTCAAACCTTTATGGTTACCACTTTATCTCCAGTGTAGGAGGCGGACATTTCTGACGGGTGTTGTAACTCCGGTCGAACCTTCTGACGGGTGTTGTAATTCCGGTCAAGCTTTTATGGTTAACACTTTATATGCAGTCTGGGAAGCAGAAATTTCCGACGGGTGTTGTAATTCCGGTCGAGCCTTCTGACGGGTGTTGTAATTCCGGTCAAACCTTTATGGTTAACACTTTATATGCAGTGTGGCAGGCGGATGTCTCTGTCGGGTGTTGTAAATCCGGTCAAGCCTTTATGGTTAACACTTTATATGCAGTGTGGGAGGCGGATATTTCTGACGGGTGTTGTTCTCCCGGTCAAGCCTTTATGGTTAACACTTTATATGCAGTGTAAGAGGCGGACATTTCTGATCGGTGTTGTAATTCCGGTCGAGCCTTCTGACGGGTGTTGTAATTCCGGTCGAGCCTTCTGACGGGTGTTGTAATTCTGGTCGAGCTTTCTGACGGGTGTTGTAATTCCGGTCAAAGCTTTATGGTTAACATTTTATATGCAGTGTGGGAGGCGGATATTTCAGACGGGTGTTGTAATTCCGGTCAAGCCTTTATGGTTAACACTTTATATGCAGTGTGGGAGGCGGATATTTCTGACGCGTGTTGTTATTCCGGTCAAGCCTTTATGGTTAACACTTTATATGCAGTGTATGAGGCGGACTGTTCTGATCTGTGTTGTAATTCCGGTCGAGCCTTCTGACGGGTGTTGTAATTCTGGTCAAGCCTCCTGACGGGTGTTGTAATTCCGGTCAAACCTTTATGGTTACCACTTTATCTGCAGTGTAGGAGGCGGACATTTGTGTCTTGTGTTGTAACTCCGATCGAGCCTTCTGACGGATGTTGTAATTCCGGTCAAGCTTTTATGGTTAACACTTTATGTGCAGTCTGGGAAGCGGAAATTTCCGACGGGTGTTGTAATTCCGGTCGAGCCTTCTGACGGGTGTTGTAATTCCGGTCAAACCTTTATGGTTAACACTTTACATGCAGTGTGGCAGGCGGATGTCTCTGTCGGATGTTGAAAATCCGGTCGAGCCTTCTGACGGGTGTTGTAATTCCGGTCAAGCCTTTATGGTTAACACTTCATATGCAGTGTGAGAGGCGGACATTTCTGACGGGTGTTGTATTTCCGGTCAATCCTTTATGGTTAACACTTTATATGCAGTGCGGGAGGCGGATATTTCTGACGGGTGTTGTTATTCCGGTCAAGCCTTTATGGTTAAAACATTATATGCAGTGTGGGAGGCGGATATTTCTGACGGGTGTTGTTATTCCGGTCAAGCCTTTATGGTTAACACTTTATATGCAGTGTGGGAGGCGGATATGTCTGACGGGTGATGTAATTCCGGTCAAGCCTTTATGGTTAACACTTTATATGCAGTGTGGGAGGCGGACATTTCTGACGGGTGTTGTAGTTCTGGTCAAGCCTTTATGGTTAACACTTTATATGCAGTGTGGGAGGCGGATATTTCTGACGGGTGATGTAATTCTGGTCAAGCCTTTATGGTTAACACTTTATATGCAGTGTATGAGGCGGATATTTCTGACGGGTGTTGTTATTCCGGTCAAGCCTTTGTGGTTAACACTTTATATGCCGTGTGGGAGGCGGATATTTCTGATGGGTGTTGTTATTCCGGTCAAGCCTTTATGGTTAACACTTTATACGCAGTGTGAGAGGCGGAAATTTCTGACGGGTGTTGTATTTCCGGTCGAGCCTTCTGACGGGTGTTGTATTTCTGGTCGAGCCTTCTGATGGGTGTTGTAATTCCGGTCAAACCTTTATGCTTAACACTTTATATGTAGTGTGGCAGGCGAATGCCTCTGACGGGTGTTGTAAATCCGGTCGAGCCTTTATGGTTAACATTTTATATGCAGTGTGGGAGGCGGATATTTCTGACGGGTGTTGTTATTCCGGTCAAGCCTTTATGGTTAACACTTTATATGCAGTGTGGGAGGCGGAAATTTCTGACGGGTGTTGTATTTCCGGTCGAGCCTTCTGACGGTGTTGTAATTCAGGTCAAGCTTTTATGGTTAACACTTTATATGCAGTGTGGGAGGCGGAAATTTCTGACGGGTGTTGTAATTCAGGTAAAGCTTTTATGGTTAACACTTTATATGCAGTGTGGGAGGCGATAATTTCTGACGGGTGTTGTTATTCCGGTCAAGCCTTTATGGTTAACACTTTATATGCAGTGTGGGAGGCGTATATTTCTGAAGGATGTTGTAATTCCGGTCAAGCCTTTATGGTTAACACTTTATATGCAGTGTGGGAGGCGGACATTTCTGAAGGATGTTGTAATTCCGGTCAAGCCTTTATGGTTAACACTTTATATGCAGTGTGGGAGGCGGACATTTCTGATCGGTGTTGTAATTCCGGTCGAGCCTTCTAACGGGTGTTGTAATTCCGGTCGAGCCTTCTGACGGGTGTTGTAATTCTGGTCGAGCCTTCTGACGGGTGTTGTAATTCCGGTCAAGCTTTTATGGTTAACACTTTATATGCAGTCTGGGAAGCGGAAATTTCAGACGGGTGTTGTAATTCCGGTCGAGCCTTCTACCGGGTGTTGTAATTCCGGTCAAACCTTTATGGTTAACACTTTATATGCAGTGTGGCAGGCGGATGTCTCTGTCGGGTGTTGTAAATCCGGTCGAGCCTTCTGCCGGGTGTTGTAAATCCGGTCAAGCTTTTATGGTTAACACTTTATATGCAGTGTGGGAGGCGGATATTTCTGACGGGTGTTGGTATTCCGGTCAAGCCTTTATGGTTAACACTTTATATGCAGTGTGGGAGGCTGATATTTCTGACGGGTGTTGTAATTCCGGTCGAGCCTTTATGGTTAGCAATTTATATGAAGTGTGGGAGGCGGATATTTCTGACGGGTGTTGTAATTCCGGTCAAGCCTTTATGGGTAACACTTTATATGCAGTGTGGGAGGCGGATATTTCTGACGGGTGTTGTTATTCCGGTCAAGCCTTTATATTTAACACTTTATATGCAGTGTGGGAGGCGGACATTTCTGATCGGTGTTGTAATTCCGGTCGAGCCTTCTGACGGGTGTTGTAATTCTGGTCGAGCCTCCTGACGGGTGTTGTAATTCCGGTCAAACCTTTATGGTTACCACTTTATCTGCAGTGTAGGAGGCGGACATTTCTGACGGGTGTTGTAACTCCGGTCGAGCCTTCTGACGGGTGTTGTAATTCCGGTCGAGCCTTCTGACGGGTGTTGTAATTCCGGTCGAGCCTTCTGACGGGTGTTGTAATTCTGGTCGTGCTTTCTGACGGGTGTTGTAATTCCGGTCAAAGCTTTATGGTTAACACTTTATATGCAGTGTGGCAGGCGGATGTCTCTGTCGGGTGTTGTAAATCCGGTCGAGCCTTCTGACGGGTGTTGTAATTCCGGTCAAGCCTTTATGGTTAACACTTTATATGCAGTGTGGGAGGCGGATATTTCTGACGGGTGTTGTAATTCCGGTCAAGCCTTTATGGTTAACACTTTATATGCAGTGTGGGAGGCGGATATTTCTGACGGGTGTTGTATTTCCGGTCAAGCTTTTATGGTTAACACTTTATATGCAGTGTGGGAGGCGGATATTTCTGACGGGTGTTGTTATTCCGGTCAAGCCTGTATGGTTAACACTTTATATGCAGTGTGGGAGGCGGATATTTCTGAAGGATGTTGTAATTCCGGTCAAGCCTTTATGGTTAACACTTTATATGCAGTGTGGGAGGCGGACATTTCTGAAGGATGTTGTAATTCCAGTCAAGCCTTTATTTTTAACACTTTATATGCAGTGTGGGAGGCGGATATTTCTGACGGGTGTTGTTATTCCGGTCAAGCCTTTATGGTTAAAACTTTATATGCAGTGTGGGAGGCGGACATTTCTGAAGGGTGTTGTAGTTCCGGTCGAGCCTTCTGACGGGTGTTGTAATTGCGGTCGAGCCTTTTGACGGGTGTTGTAATTCTGGTCGAGCTTTCTGACGGGTGTTGTAATTCCGGTCAAACCTTTATGGTTACCACTTTATCTTCAGTGTAGGACGCGGACATTTCTGACGGGTGTTGTAACTCCGGTCGAGCCTTCTGACGGGTGTTGTAATTCCGGTCAAGCTTTTATGGTTAACACTTTATATGCAGTCTGGGAAGCGGAAATTTCCGACGGGTGTTGTAATTCCGGTCGAGCCTTCTGACGGGTGTTGTAATTCCTGTCAAACATTTATGGTTAACACTTTATATGCAGTGTGGCAGGCGGATGTCTCTGTCGGGTGTTGTAAATCCGGTCGAGCCTTCTGACGGGTGTTGTAAATCCGGTCAAGCCTTTATGGTTAACAATTTATATGCCGTGTGGGAGGCGGATATTTCTGATGGGTGTTGTTATTCCGGTCAAGCCTTTATGGCTAACACTTTATATGCAGTGTGGGAGGCGGACATTTCTGATCGGTGTTGTAATTCCGGTCGAGCCTTCTGACGGGTGTTGTAATTCCGGTCGAGCCTTCTGACGGGTGTTGTAATTCTGGTCGAGCCTCCTGACGGGTGTTGTAATTCCGGTCAAATCTTTATGGTTACCACTTTATCTGCAGTGTAGGACGCGGACATTTCTGACGGGTGTTGTAACTCCGGTCGAGCCTTCTGACGGGTGTTGTAATTCCGGTCAAGCTTTTATGGTTAACACTTTATATGCAGTCTGGGAAGCGGAAATTTCCGACGGGTGTTGTAATTCCGGTCGAGCTTTCTGACGGGTGTTGTAATTCCTGTCAAACATTTATGGTTAACACTTTATATGCAGTGTGGCAGGCGGATGTCTCTGTCGGGTGTTGTAAATTTGGTCGAGCCTTCTGACAGGTGTTGTAAATCCGGTCAAGCCTTTATGGTTAACACTTTATATGCAGTGTGGGAGGAGGATATTTTTGACGGGTGTTGTTATTCCGGTCAAGCCTTTATGGTTAACACTTTATATGCAGTGTGGGAGGCGGACATTTCTGATCGGTGTTGTAATTCCGGTCGAGCCTTCTGACGGGTGTTGTAATTCCGGTCGAGCCTTCTGACGGGTGTTGTAATTCTGGTCGAGCTTTCTGACGGGTGTTGTAATTCCGGTCAAAGCTTTATGGTTAACATTTTATATGCAGTGTGGGAGGCGGATATTTCTGACGGGTGTTGTAATTCCGGTCAAGCCTTTATGGTTAACACTTTATATGCTGTGTGGGAGGCGGATATTTCTGACGGGTGTTGTTATTCCGGTCAAGCCTTTATGGTTAACACTTTATATGCAGTGTGGGAGGCGGACTGTTCTGATCTGTGTTGTAATTCCGGTCGAGCCTTCTGACGGGTGTTGTAATTCCGGTCAAAGCTTTTATGGTTAACACTTTATATGCAGTGTGGCAGGCGGATGTCTCTGTCGGGTGTTGTAAATCCCGTCGAGCCTTCTGACGGGTGTTGTAATTCCGGTCAAGCCTTTATGGTTAACACTTTATATGCAGTGTGGGAGGCGGATATTTCTGACGGGTGTTGTAATTCCGGTCAAGCCTTTATGGTTAACACTTTATATGCAGTGTGGGAGGCGGATATTTCTGACGGGAGTTGTATTTCCGGTCAAGCTTTTATGGTTAACACTTTATATGCAGTGTGGGAGGCGGATATATCTGACGGGTGTTGTTATTCCGGTCAAGCCTGTATGGTTAACACTTTATATGCAGTGTGGGAGGCGGATATTTCTGAAGGATGTTGTAATTCCGGTCAAGCCTTTATGGTTAACACTTTATATGCAGTGTGGGAGGCGGACATTTCTGAAGGATGTTGTAATTCCAGTCAAGCCTTTATTTTTAACACTTTATATGCAGTGTGGGAGGCGGATATTTCTGACGGGTGTTGTTATTCCGGTCAAGCCTTTATGGTTAAAACTTTATATGCAGTGTGGGAGGCGGACATTTCTGAAGGGTGTTGTAGTTCCGGTCGAGCCTTCTGACGGGTGTTGTAATTGCGGTCGAGCCTTTTTGACGGGTGTTGTAATTCTGGTCAAACTTTCTGACGGGTGTTGTAATTCCGGTCAAACCTTTATGGTTACCACTTTATCTTCAGTGTAGGACGCGGACATTTCTGACGGGTGTTGTAACTCCGGTCGAGCCTTCTGACGGGTGTTGTAATTCCGGTCAAGCTTTTATGGTTAACACTTTATATGCAGTCTGGGAAGCGGAAATTTCCGACGGGTGTTGTAATTCCGGTCGAGCCTTCTGACGGGTGTTGTAATTCCTGTCAAACATTTATGGTTAACACTTTATATGCAGTGTGGCAGGCGGATGTCTCTGTCGGGTGTTGTAAATCCGGTCGAGCCTTCTGACGGGTGTTGTAAATCCGGTCAAGCCTTTATGGTTAACAATTTATATGCCGTGTGGGAGGCGGATATTTCTGATGGGTGTTGTTATTCCGGTCAAGCCTTTATGGCTAACACTTTATATGCAGTGTGGGAGGCGGACATTTCTGATCGGTGTTGTAATTCCGGTCGAGCCTTCTGACGGGTGTTGTAATTCCGGTCGAGCCTTCTGACGGGTGTTGTAATTCTGGTCGAGCCTCCTGACGGGTGTTGTAATTCCGGTCAAATCTTTATGGTTACCACTTTATCTGCAGTGTAGGACGCGGACATTTCTGACGGGTGTTGTAACTCCGGTCGAGCCTTCTGACGGGTGTTGTAATTCCGGTCAAGCTTTTATGGTTAACACTTTATATGCAGTCTGGGAAGCGGAAATTTCCGACGGGTGTTGTAATTCGGTCGAGCTTTCTGACGGGTGTTGTAATTCCTGTCAAACATTTATGGTTAACACTTTATATGCAGTGTGGCAGGCGGATGTCTCTGTCGGGTGTTGTAAATTTGGTCGAGCCTTCTGACAGGTGTTGTAAATCCGGTCAAGCCTTTATGGTTAACACTTTATATGCAGTGTGGGAGGAGGATATTTTTGACGGGTGTTGTTATTCCGGTCAAGCCTTTATGGTTAACACTTTATATGCAGTGTGGGAGGCGGACATTTCTGATCGGTGTTGTAATTCCGGTCGAGCCTTCTGACGGGTGTTGTAATTCCGGTCGAGCCTTCTGACGGGTGTTGTAATTCTGGTCGAGCTTTCTGACGGGTGTTGTAATTCCGGTCAAAGCTTTATGGTTAACATTTTATATGCAGTGTGGGAGGCGGATATTTCTGACGGGTGTTGTAATTCCGGTCAAGCCTTTATGGTTAACACTTTATATGCTGTGTGGGAGGCGGATATTTCTGACGGGTGTTGTTATTCCGGTCAAGCCTTTATGGTTAACACTTTATATGCAGTGTGGGAGGCGGACTGTTCTGATCTGTGTTGTAATTCCGGTCGAGCCTTCTGACGGTGTAACACTTTATATGCAGTTTGGTCGAGCGGATATTTCCTGACGGGTGTTGTAATTCCGGTCAAACCTTTATGGTTACCACTTTATCTGCAGTGTAGGAGGCGGACATTTCTGTCGGGTGTTGTAACTCCGATCGAGCCTTCTGACGGATGTTGTAATTCCGGTCAAGCTTTTATGGTTAACACTTTATATGCAATCTGGGAAGCGGAAATTTCCGACGGGTGTTGTAATTCCGGTCGAGCCTTCTGACGGGTGTTGTAATTCCGGTCAAACCTTTATGGTTAACACTTTACATGCAGTGTGGCATGCGGATGTCTCTGTCGGATGTTGAAAATCCGGTCGAGCCTTCTGACGGGTGTTGTAATTCCGGTCAAGCCTTTATGGTTAACACTTTATATGCAGTGCGGGAGGCGGATATTTCTGACGGGTGTTGTTATTCCGGTCAAGCCTTTATGGTTAACACTTTATATGCAGTCTGGGAGGCGGATATTTCTGAAGGATGTTATAATTCCGGTCAAGCCTTTATGGTTAACACTTTATATGCAGTGTGGGAGGCGGACATTTCTGAAGGATGTTGTAATTCCGGTCAAGCCTTTATGGTTAACACTTTATATGCAGTGTGGGAGGCGGATATTTCTGACGGGTGTTGTTATTCCGGTCAAGCCTTTATGGTTAACACTTTATATGCAGTGTGGGAGGCGGACATTTCTGATCGGTGTTGTTATTCCGGTCGAGACTTCTGACGGGTGTTGTAATTCCGGTCGAGCCTTCTGACGGGTGTTGTTATTCTGGTCGAGCTTTCTGACGGGTGTTGTAATTCCGGTCAAAGCTTTTTGGTTAACACTTTATATGCAGTGTGGCAGGCGGATGTCTCTGTCGGGTGTTGTAAAAACGGTCGAGCCTTCTGACGGGTGTTGTAATTCCGGTCAAGCCTTTATGGTTAACAATTTATATGCAGGGTGGGAGGCGGATATTTCTGACGGGTGTTGTAATTCCGGTCGAGCCTTCTGCCGGGTGTTGTAATTCAGGTCAAGCTTTTATGGTTAACACTTTATATGCAGTGTGGGAGGCGGACATTTCTGATCGGTGTGTAATTCCGGTCGAGCCTTCTGACGGGTGCTGTAATTCCGGTCAAGCCTTTATGGTTAACCATTTATATGCAGTGTGGGAGGCGGATATTTCTGACGGGTGTTGTAATTCCGGTCGAGCCGTCTGCCGGGTAATGTAATTCAGGTCAAGCTTTTATGGTTAACACTTTATATGCAGTGTGGGAGGCGGACATTTCTGATCGGTGTTGTAATTCCGGTCGAGCCTTCTGACGGGTGCTGTAATTCCGGTCAAGCCTTTATGGTTAACACCTTATATGCAGTGTGGGAGGCGGATATTTCTGACGGGTGTTGTATTTCCGGTCAAGCTTTTATGGTTAACACTTTATATGCAGTGTGGGAGGCGGATATTTCTGACGGGTGTTGTAATTCCGGTCAAGCCTTTATGGTTAACACTTTATAAGCAGTGTGGGAGGCGGATATTTCTGACGGGTGTTGTAATTCCGGTCAAGCCTTTATGGTTAACACTTTATCTGCAGTGTGGGAGGCGGACATTTCTGACGGGTGTTGTAATTCCAGTCAAGCCCTTATGGTTAACACTCTATATGCAGTGTGGGAGGCGGACATTTCTGACGGGTGTTGTAATTCCGGTCAAGTCCTTATGGTTAACACTTTATATGCAGAGTGGGAGGCGGACATTTTTGACGGGTGATGTAATTCCGGTCAAGCCTTTATGGTTAACACTTTATATGCAGTGTGGGAGGCGGATATTTCTGACGGGTGATGTAATTCCGGTCAAGCCTTTATGGTTAAACACTTTATATGCAGTGTGGGAGGCGGACATTTCTGACGGGTGATGTAGTTCTGGTCAAGCCATTTATGGTTAACACTTTATATGCAGTGTGGGAGGCGGATATTTCTGACGGGTGATGTAATTCTGGTCAAGCCTTTATGGTTAACACTTTATATGCAGTGTGGGAGGCTGATATTTCTGACGGGTGTTGTTATTCCGGTCAAGCCTTTATGGTTAACACTTTATATGCCGTGTGGGAGGCGGATATTTCTGATGGGTGTTGCTATTCCGGTCAAGCCTTTATGGTTAACACTTAATACGCAGTGTGGGAGGCGGAAATTTCTGACGGGTGTTGTATTTCAGGTCGAGCCTTCTGACGGGTGTTGTAATTCTGGTCGAGCCTTCTGATGGGTGTTGTAATTCCGGTCAAACCTTTACGGTTAACACTTTATATGCAGTGTGGCAGGCGAATGCCTCTGTCGGGTGTTGTAAATCCGGTCGAGCCTTTATGGTTAACAATTTATATGCAGTGTGGGAGGCGGATATTTCTGACGGGTGTTGTTATTCCGGTCAAGCCTTTATGGTTAACACTTTATATGCAGTGTGGGAGGCGGAAATTTCTGACGGGTGTTGTATTTCCGGTCGAGCCTTCTGACGGGTGTTGTAATTCAGGTCAAGCTTTTATGGTTAACACTTTATATGCAGTGTGGGAGGCGGCAATTTCTGACGGGTGTTGTAATTCAGGTAAAGCTTTTATGGTTAACACTTTATATGCAGTGTGGGAGGCGGAAATTTCTGGCGGGTGCTGTAATTCCGGTCAAGCCTTTATGGTTAACACTTTATCCGCAGTGTGGGAGGCGGACATTTCTGACGGGTGTTGTAATTCCGGTCAAGCCCTTATGGTTAACACTTTATATGCAGTGTGGGAGGCGGACATTTCTGACGGGTGTTGTAATTCCGGTCAAGCCCTTATGGTTAACACTTTATATGCAGAGTGGGAGGCGGACATTTCTGACGGGTGATGTAATTCCGGTCAAGCCTTTATGGTTAACACTTTATATGCAGTGTGGGAGGCAGATATTTCTGACGGGTGATGTAATTCCGGTCAAGCCTTTATGGTAAACACTTTATATGCAGTGTGGGAGGCGGACATTTCTGACGGGTGATGTAGTTCTGGTCAAGCATTTATGGTTAACACTTTATATGCAGTGTGGGAGGCGGATATTTCTGACGGGTGATGTAATTCTGGTCAAGCCTTTATGGTTAACACTTTATATGCAGTGTGGGAGGCGGATATTTCTGACGGGTGTTGTATTTCCGGTCAAGCTTTTATGGTTAACACTTTATATGCAGTGTGGGAGGCGGATATTTCTGACGGGTGTTGTTATTCCGGTCAAGCCTTTATGGTTAACACTTTATATGCAGTGTGGGAGGCGGACATTTCTGATCGGTGTTGTAATTCCGGTCGAGCCTTCTGACGGGTGTTGTAATTCCGGTCGAGCCTTCTGACGGGGGTTGTAATTCTGGTCGAGCCTCCTGACGGGTGTTGTAATTCCGGTCAAACCTTTATGGTTACCACTTTATCTGCAGTGTAGGACGCGGACATTTCTGACGGGTGTTGTAACTCCGGGCGAGCCTTCTGACGGGTGTTGTAATTCCGGTCAAGCTTTTATGGTTAACACTTTATATGCAGTCTGGGAAGCGGAAATTTCCGACGGGTGTTGTAATTCCGGTCGAGCCTTCTGACGGGTGTTGTAATTACTGTCAAACCTTTATGGTTAACACTTTATATGCAGTGTGGCAGGCGGATGTCTCTGTCGGTTGTTGTAATTCCGGTCAAGCCTTTATGGTTAACAATTTATATGCCGTGTGGGAGGCGGATATTTCTGATGGGTGTTGTTATTCCGGTCAAGCCTTTATTTTTAACACTTTATATGCAGTGTGGGAGGCGGATATTTCTGACGGGTGTTGTTATTCCGGTCAAGCCTTTATGGTTAAAACTTTATATGCAGTGTGGGAGGCGGACATTTCTGAAGGGTGTTGTAATTCCGGTCAAGCATTTATGGTTAAAACACTTTATATGCAGTGTGGGAGGCGGACATTTCTGAAGGGTGTTGTAATTCCGGTCGAGCCTTCTGACGGGTGTTGTAATTGCGGTCGAGCTTTTTGACGGGTGTTGTAATTCTGGTCGAGCTTTCTGACGGGTGTTGTAATTACGGTCAAAGATTTATGGTTAACACTTTATATGCCGTGTGGGAGGCGGATATTTCTGATGGGTGTTGTTATTCCGGTCAAGCCTTTATGGTTAACACTTTATATGCAGTCTGGGAAGCGGAAATTTCCGACGGGTGTTGTAATTCCGGTCGAGCCTTCTGACGGGTGTTGTAATTACTGTCAAACCTTTATGGTTAACACTTTATATGCAGTGTGGCAGGCGGATGTCTCTGTCGGTTGTTGTAATTCCGGTCAAGCCTTTATGGTTAACAATTTATATGCCGTGTGGGAGGCGGATATTTCTGATGGGTGTTGTAATTCCGGTCAAACCTTTATGGTTACCACTTTATCTGCAGTGTAGGAGGCAGACATTTCTGTCGGGTGTTGTAACTCCGATCGAGCCTTCTGACGGATGTTGTAATTCCGGTCAAGCTTTTATGGTTAACACTTTATATGCAATCTGGGAAGCGGAAATTTCCGACGGGTGTTGTAATTCCGGTCGAGCCTTCTGACGGGTGTTGTAATTCCGGTCAAACCTTTATGGTTAACACTTTACATGCAGTGTGGCATGCGGATGTCTCTGTCGGATGTTGAAAATCCGGTCGAGCCTTCTGACGGGTGTTGTAATTCCGGTCAAGCCTTTATGGTTAACACTTTAAATGCAGTGTGAGAGGCGGATATTTCTGACGGGTGTTGTATTTCCGGTCAATCCTTTATGGTTAACACTTTATATGCAGTGCGGGAGGCGGATATTTCTGACGGGTGTTGTTATTCCGGTCAAGCCTTTATGGTTAACACTTTATATGCAGTCTGGGAGGCGGATATTTCTGAAGGATGTTATAATTCCGGTCAAGCCTTTATGGTTAACACTTTATATGCAGTGTGGGAGGCGGACATTTCTGAAGGATGTTGTAATTCCGGTCAAGCCTTTATGGTTAACACTTTATATGCAGTGTGGGAGGCGGATATTTCTGACGGGTGTTGTTATTCCGGTCAAGCCTTTATGGTTAACACTTTATATGCAGTGTGGGAGGCGGACATTTCTGATCGGTGTTGTAATTCCGGTCGAGACTTCTGACGGGTGTTGTAATTCCGGTCGAGCCTTCTGACGGGTGTTGTTATTCTGGTCGAGCTTTCTGACGGGTGTTGTAATTCCGGTCAAAGCTTTTATGGTTAACACTTTATATGCAGTGTGGCAGGCGGATGTCTCTGTCGGGTGTTGTAAATCCGGTCGAGCCTTCTGACGGGTGTTGTAATTCCGGTCAAGCCTTTATGGTTAACAATTTATATGCAGGGTGGGAGGCGGATATTTCTGACGGGTGTTGTAATTCCGGTCGAGCCTTCTGCCGGGTGTTGTAATTCAGGTCAAGCTTTTATGGTTAACACTTTATATGCAGTGTGGGAGGCGGACATTTCTGATCGGTGTGTAATTCCGGTCGAGCCTTCTGACGGGTGCTGTAATTCCGGTCAAGCCTTTATGGTTAACCATTTATATGCAGTGTGGGAGGCGGATATTTCTGACGGGTGTTGTAATTCCGGTCGAGCCGTCTGCTGGGTAATGTAATTCAGGTCAAGCTTTTATGGTTAACACTTTATATGCAGTGTGGGAGGCGGACATTTCTGATCGGTGTTGTAATTCCGGTCGAGCCTTCTGACGGGTGCTGTAATTCCGGTCAAGCCTTTATGGTTAACACCTTATATGCAGTGTGGGAGGCGGATATTTCTGACGGGTGTTGTATTTCCGGTCAAGCCTTTATGGTTAACACTTTATATGCAGTGTGGGAGGCGGATATTTCTGACGGGTGTTGTAATTCCGGTCAAGCCTTTATGGTTAACACTTTATAAGCAGTGTGGGAGGCGGATATTTCTGACGGGTGTTGTAATTCCGGTCAAGCCTTTATGGTTAACACTTTATCTGCAGTGTGGGAGGCGGACATTTCTGACGGGTGTTGTAATTCCAGTCAAGCCCTTATGGTTAACACTCTATATGCAGTGTGGGAGGCGGACATTTCTGACGGGTGTTGTAATTCCGGTCAAGTCCTTATGGTTAACACTTTATATGCAGAGTGGGAGGCGGACATTTTTGACGGGTGATGTAATTCCGGTCAAGCCTTTATGGTTAACACTTTATATGCAGTGTGGGAGGCGGATATTTCTGACGGGTGATGTAATTCCGGTCAAGCCTTTATGGTTAAACACTTTATATGCAGTGTGGGAGGCGGACATTTCTGACGGGTGATGTAGTTCTGGTCAAGCATTTATGGTTAACACTTTATATGCAGTGTGGGAAGCGGATATTTCTGACGGGTGATGTAATTCTGGTCAAGCCTTTATGGTTAACACTTTATATGCAGTGTGGGAGGCTGATATTTCTGACGGGTGTTGTTATTCCGGTCAAGCCTTTATGGTTAACACTTTATATGCCGTGTGGGAGGCGGATATTTCTGATGGGTGTTGCTATTCCGGTCAAGCCTTTATGGTTAACACTTAATACGCAGTGTGGGAGGCGGAAATTTCTGACGGGTGTTGTATTTCCGGTCGAGCCTTCTGACGGGTGTTGTAATTCTGGTCGAGCCTTCTGATGGGTGTTGTAATTCCGGTCAAACCTTTACGGTTAACACTTTATATGCAGTGTGGCAGGCGAATGCCTCTGTCGGGTGTTGTAAATCCGGTCGAGCCTTTATGGTTAACAATTTATATGCAGTGTGGGAGGCGGATATTTCTGACGGGTGTTGTTATTCCGGTCAAGCCTTTATGGTTAACACTTTATATGCAGTGTGGGAGGCGGAAATTTCTGACGGGTGTTGTATTTCCGGTCGAGCCTTCTGACGGGTTTTGTAATTCAGGTCAAGCTTTTATGGTTAACACTTTATATGCAGTGTGGGAGGCGGCAATTTCTGACGGGTGTTGTAATTCAGGTAAAGCTTTTATGGTTAACACTTTATATGCAGTGTGGGAGGCGGAAATTTCTGGCGGGTGCTGTAATTCCGGTCAAGCCTTTATGGTTAACACTTTATCCGCAGTGTGGGAGGCGGACATTTCTGACGGGTGTTGTAATTCCGGTCAAGCCCTTATGGTTAACACTTTATATGCAGTGTGGGAGGCGGACATTTCTGACGGGTGTTGTAATTCCGGTCAAGCCCTTATGGTTAACACTTTATATGCAGAGTGGGAGGCGGACATTTCTGACGGGTGATGTAATTCCGGTCAAGCCTTTATGGTTAACACTTTATATGCAGTGTGGGAGGCAGATATTTCTGACGGGTGATGTAATTCCGGTCAAGCCTTTATGGTAAACACTTTATATGCAGTGTGGGAGGCGGACATTTCTGACGGGTGATGTAGTTCTGGTCAAGCATTTATGGTTAACACTTTATATGCAGTGTGGGAGGCGGATATTTCTGACGGGTGATGTAATTCTGGTCAAGCCTTTATGGTTAACACTTTATATGCAGTGTGGGAGGCGGATATTTCTGACGGGTGATGTAATTCTGGTCAAGCCTTTATGGTTAACACTTTATATGCAGTGTGGGAGGCGGATATTTCTGACGGGTGTTGTATTTCCGGTCAAGCTTTTATGGTTAACACTTTATATGCAGTGTGGGAGGCGGATATTTCTGACGGGTGTTGTTATTCCGGTCAAGCCTTTATGGTTAACACTTTATATGCAGTGTGGGAGGCGGACATTTCTGATCGGTGTTGTAATTCCGGTCGAGCCTTCTGACGGGTGTTGTAATTCCGGTCGAGCCTTCTGACGGGGGTTGTAATTCTGGTCGAGCCTCCTGACGGGTGTTGTAATTCCGGTCAAACCTTTATGGTTACCACTTTATCTGCAGTGTAGGACGCGGACATTTCTGACGGGTGTTGTAACTCCGGGCGAGCCTTCTGACGGGTGTTGTAATTCCGGTCAAGCTTTTATGGTTAACACTTTATATGCAGTCTGGGAAGCAGAAATTTCCGACGGGTGTTGTAATTCCGGTCGAGCCTTCTGACGGGTGTTGTAATTACTGTCAAACCTTTATGGTTAACACTTTATATGCAGTGTGGCAGGCGGATGTCTCTGTCGGTTGTTGTAATTCCGGTCAAGCCTTTATGGTTAACAATTTATATGCCGTGTGGGAGGCGGATATTTCTGATGGGTGTTGTTATTCCGGTCAAGCCTTTATGGTTAACACTTTATATGCAGTGTGGGAGGCGGATATTTCTGAAGGATGTTGTAATTCCGGTTAAGCCTTTATGGTTAACACTTTATATGCAGTGTGGGAGGCGCACATTTCTGAAGGATGTTGTAATTCCAGTCAAGCCTTTATTTTTAACACTTTATATGCAGTGTGGGAGGCGGATATTTCTGACGGGTGTTGTTATTCCGGTCAAGCCTTTATGGTTAAAACTTTATATGCAGTGTGGGAGGCGGACATTTCTGAAGGGTGTTGTAATTCCGGTCAAGCATTTATGGTTAAAACTTTATATGCAGTGTGGGAGGCGGACATTTCTGAAGGGTGTTGTAATTCCGGTCGAGCCTTCTGACGGGTGTTGTAATTGCGGTCGAGCTTTTTGACGGGTGTTGTAATTCTGGTCGAGCTTTCTGACGGGTGTTGTAATTACGGTCAAAGATTTATGGTTAACACTTTATATGCCGTGTGGGAGGCGGATATTTCTGATGGGTGTTGTTATTCCGGTCAAGCCTTTATGGTTAACACTTTATATGCAGTCTGGGAAGCGGAAATTTCCGACGGGTGTTGTAATTCCGGTCGAGCCTTCTGACGGGTGTTGTAATTACTGTCAAACCTTTATGGTTAACACTTTATATGCAGTGTGGCAGGCGGATGTCTCTGTCGGTTGTTGTAATTCCGGTCAAGCCTTTATGGTTAACAATTTATATGCCGTGTGGGAGGCGGACATTTCTGATCGGTGTTGTAATTCCGGTCGAGCCTTCTGACGGGTGTTGTAATTCCGGTCGAGCCTTCTGACGGGTGTTGTAATTCTGGTCGAGCCTCCTGACGGGTGTTGTAATTCCGGTCAAACCTTTATGGTTACCACTTTATCTGCAGTGTAGGACGCGGACATTTCTTACATGTGTTGTAACTCCGGGCGAGCCTTCTGACGGGTGTTGTAATTCCGGTCAAGCTTTTATGGTTAACACTTTATATGCAGTTTTTGAAGCGGAAATTTCCGACGGGTGTTGTAATTCCGGTCGAGCCTTCTGACGGGTGTTGTAATTACTGTCAAACCTTTATGGTTAACACTTTATATGCAGTGTGGCAGGCGGATGTCTCTGTCGGGTGTTGTAAATCCGGTCGAGCCTTCTGACGGGTGTTGTAAATCCGGTCAAGCCTTTATGGTTAACACTTTATATGCAGTGTGGGAGGAGGATATTTCTGACGGGTGTTGTTATTCCGGTCAAGCCTTTATGGTTAACACTTTATATGCAGTGTGGGAGGCGGACATTTCTGATCGGTGTTGTACTTCCGGTCGAGCCTTCTGACGGGTGTTGTAATTCCGGTCGAGCCTTCTGACGGGTGTTGTAATTCTGGTCGAGCTTTCTGACGGGTGTTGTAATTCCGGTCAAAGCTTTAAGGTTAACATTTTATATGCAGTGTGGGAGGCGGATATTTCTGACGGGTGTTGTAATTCCGGTCAAGCCTTTATGGTTAACACTTTATATGCTGTGTGGGAGGCGGATATTTCTGACGGGTGTTGTTATTCCAGTCAAGCCTTTATGGTTAACACTTTATATGCAGTGTGGGAGGCGGACTGTTCTGATCTGTGTTGTAATTCCGGTCGAGCCTTCTGACGGGTGTTGTAAATCTGGTCAAGACTCCTGACGGGTGTTGTAATTCCGGTCAAACCTTTATGGTTACCACTTTATCTGCAGTGTAGGAGGCGGACATTTCTGTCGGGTGTTGTAACTCCGATCGAGCCTTCTGACGGATCTTGTAATTCCGGTCAAGCTTTTATGGTTAACACTTTATATGCAGTCTGGGAAGCGGAAATTTCCGACGGGTGTTGTAATTCCGGTCGAGCCTTCTGACGGGTGTTGTAATTCCGGTCAAACCTTTATGGTTAACACTTTACATGCAGTGTGGCAGGCGGATGTCTCTGTCGGATGTTGAAAATCCGGTCGAGCCTTCTGACGGGTGTTGTAATTGCGGTCAAGCCTTTATGGTTAACACTTTATATGCAGTGTGAGAGGCGGATATTTCTGACGGGTGTTGTATTTCCGGTCAATCATTTATGGTTAACACTTTATATGCAGTGCGGGAGGCGGATATTTCTGACGGGTGTTGTTATTCCGGTCAAGCCTTTATGGTTAACACTTTATACGCAGTCTGGGAGGCGGATATTTCTGAAGGATGTTATAATTCCGGTCAAGCCTTTATGGTTAACACTTTATATGCAGTGTGGGAGGCGGACATTTCTGAAGGATGTTGTAATTCCGGTCAAGCCTTTATGGTTAACACTTTATATGCAGTGTGGGAGGCGGATATTTCTGACGGGTGTTGTTATTCCGGTCAAGCCTTTATGGTTAACACTTTATATGCAGTGTGGGAGGCGGACATTTCTGATCGGTGTTGTAATTCCGGTCGAGCCTTCTGACGGGTGTTGTAATTCCGGTCGAGCCTTCTGACGGGTGTTGTTATTCTGGTCGAGCTTTCTGACGGGTGTTGTAATTCCGGTCAAAGCTTTTTGGTTAACACTTTATATGCAGTGTGGCAGGCGGATGTCTCTGTCGGGTGTTGTAAATCCGGTCGAGCCTTCTGACGGGTGTTGTAATTCCGGTCAAGCCTTTATGGTTAACAATTTATATGCAGGGTGGCAGGCGGATATTTCTGACGGGTGTTGTAATTCCGGTCGAGCCTTCTGCCGGGTGTTGTAATTCAGGTCAAGCTTTTATGGTTAACACTTTATATGCAGTGTGGGAGGCGGATATTTCTGATCGGTGTTGTAATTCCGGTCGAGCCTTCTGACGGGTGCTGTAATTCCGGTCAAGCCTTTATGGTTAACCATTTATATGCAGTGCGGGAGGCGGATATTTCTGACGGGTGTTGTAATTCCGGTCGAGCCGTCTGCCGGGTAATGTAATTCAGGTCAAGCTTTTATGGTTAACACTTTATATGCAGTGTGGGAGGCGGACATTTCTGATCGGTGTTGTAATTCCGGTCGAGCCTTCTGACGGGTGCTGTAATTCCGGTCAAGCCTTTTTGGTTAACACTTTATATGCAGTGTGGGAGGCGGATATTTCTGACGGGTGTTGTAATTCCGGTCAAGCCTTTATGGTTAACATATTATATGCAGTGTGGGAGGCGGATATTTCTGACGGGTGTTGTATTTCCGGTCAAGCTCTTATGGTTAACACTTTATATGCAGTGTGGGAGGCGGATATTTCTGACGGGTGTTGTAATTCCGGTCAAGCCTTTATGGTTAACACTTTATAAGCAGTGTGGGAGGCGGATATTTCTGACGGGTGTTGTAATTCCGGTCAAGCCTTTATGGTTAACACTTTATCTGCAGTGTGGGAGGCGGACATTTCTGACGGGTGTTCTAATTCCGGTCAAGCCCTTATGGTTAACACTTTATATGCAGTGTGGGAGGCGGACATTTCTGACGGGTTTTGTAATTCCGGTCAAGCCCTTATGGTTAACACTTTATATGCAGAGTGGGAGGCGGACATTTCTGACGGGTGATGTAATTCCGGTCAAGCCTTTATGGTTAACACTTTATATGCAGTGTGGGAGGCGGATATTTCTGACGGGTGATGTAATTCCGGTCAAGCCTTTATGGTAAACACTTTATATGCAGTGTGGGAGGCGGACATTTCTGACGGGTGATGTAGTTCTGGTCAAGCATTTATGGTTAACACTTTATATGCAGTGTGGGAGGCGGATATTTCTGACGGGTGATGTAATTCTGGTCAAGCCTTTATGGTTAACACTTTATATGCAGTGTGGGAGGCTGATATTTCTGACGGGTGTTGTTATTCCGGTCAAGCCTTTATGGTTAACACTTTATATGCCGTGTGGGAGGCGGATATTTCTGATGGGTGTTGTTATTCCGGTCAAGCCTTTATGGTTAACACTTAATACGCAGTGTGGGAGGCGGAAATTTCTGACGGGTGTTGTATTTCCGGTCGAGCCTTCTGACGGGTGTTGTAATTCTGGTCGAGCCTTCTGATGGGTGTTGTAATTCCGGTCAAAGCTTTATGGTTAACACTTTATATGCAGTGTGGCAGGCGAATGCCTCTGTCGGGTGTTGTAAATCCGGTCGAGCCTTTATGGTTAACAATTTATATGCAGTGTGGGAGGCGGATATTTCTGACGGGTGTTGTTATTCCGGTCAAGCCTTTATGGTTAACACTTTATATGCAGTGTGGGAGGCGGAAATTTCTGACGGGTGTTGTTATTTCGGTCGAGCCTTCTGACGGGTGTTGTAATTCAGGTCAAGCTTTTATGGTTAACACTTTATATGCAGTGTGGGAGGCGGAAATTTCTGACGGGTGTTGTAATTCAGGTAAAGGTTTTATGGTTAACACTTTATATGCAGTGTGGGAGGCGGAAATTTCTGACGGGTGTTGTTATTCCGGTCAAGCCTTTATGGTTAACACTTTATATGCAGTGTGGGAGGGATGTAAGGTCAGGTGATGCGTAACATCGCAGCCTCTCCTTGACAAATGTCAACCCCGCCTTCTCGTGGTGCATCCTGTTCTCACTAAAGGGGCTCTGACGACCGCAAATAGCGGTATAACTATACCGTCGGGATCAGAGGAAATGCTATCCCACACTCACCAACCCGCTTGGCCAGCGTAGTGAGTTATGGCCAAACACCTCCAAAATGACTCTACAACTTAAATCTTGGCCCTCAGTCTCCGGCAGCTGGAATGTACCTGGCCAAGGCAGCGGCCAGTGCGACATGAAGGCAGAGGGTGCTAAGAATCCCCGGAGGACCGGACTAGGCTGCCATTTGATGCTGACCTTGGCTACCTATAACGGACGCTCCCTATCTTCTGATTCAAGGCTTCTTGAATTGGAAGAGGAACTACAAAGGATCAAGTGGGACATCGTCGGGCTGAGTGAGGTAAGGAGAAAAGGAGAAGATCTCATTGAACTGAAAAGTGGACATCTCTTCTATTATCGTGGGACAGATACTGGCAGAACTAGTGGTGTTGGATTTATAATAAACAAGAAACTGAAGGATAAAGTGGTAGAAGTTGAAAGTTCCTCTGACAGAGCTGCACGACTCGTTATCCAACTATCGAGAAGATACCAGGCTCAGATTATTCAAACTTATGCACCCACCACAAGTCATCCTGAAGAAGAAATTGAAGAATTTTATGAGGAAATTTGTCATCTAAATAATAAAGGTAAGCAGCACTTGAAGATAATTATGGGAGATTTCAATGCAAAAATAGGGCACCGGCAACAGAATGAAACTTCAGTAGGTAAATTCGGTCACGGCAACAGAAACCAGCGTGGAAATACTCTCGTTGAGTTTGCAGAGGCAGAAGGATTTTTCATCTTGAATTCCTTTTTCAAGAAAAAGCCACACAGGAAATGAACATGGAGACATCCAATTGGGACGACAAGTGAAATTGATTTTATTATGTGTAACAAAAAATTCGTCATCGAAGACTGCAGTGTGCTAAACAAGTTCAACACAGGTAGTGACCATAGATTGGTGAGATGTAAGATGCACCTCAACACTAAACTGGAACGTGGCAAGCTCATAAGACAAACAAAATGTATTGACATAACCAACCTTAAAAAACACCATAATACTTTCAAGTTGGAACTGAAGAACAGATTCTCTGCTTTAGAAGGCCTAACATCGGAAGAAGTGGATATTTCTGAAGTTAACAGAAAAGTAACCAAAGCTCTTATGGAAACAGCAACAAAATTAGCTGGGTCTAAGAACAAGTTGCATGTAAACAAATTATCAGGAAAAACCAAAATGTTGATGCAAAAAAGAAGAGAGATGAGGACAACTAAAGAAGATGTGACTTCCAAAGTGGAATATATAGAGCTATGCAAGACAGTAAGAAAAAGTATCACTGAAGACGTAAGAAAATTCAACTGTGAACTAGTAAGGAAAGCAATTGAAAACAACCAAAGCCTAAAGATAGCAAAGGGACATCTCAGTAAGGGAAGAAAACAGATTATGGCTCTGAGAAAAGAAGATGGTTCTATAACAAGAAATAGAGGCAAAATTTTGACAAGAGTGAAAGATTTCTACTCCAAACTATATGAAAGGGATGATACATGTACTCCAGACATCATGAAAGGTACCAGATTTCTTCCAGTCCTCCCAGCAGAAGTTGCTCATGCAATCAAGAACATGAAGCGGGGGAAAGCTCCAGGAGAAGATGGAATTACTATAGACATCATACAAGAAGCAAGTGGAGAAATTGAAACAGTACTCGCCCAAATTTTCACTCGATGCCTTAATGAAGGGAAGATTCCTGAGGATTGGAACAATGCTACAATGATCCTGCTGCATAAAAAAGGTGACATTGAGGATCTCAGGAACTACAGACCTATCAGCCTCCTATCAGTGGTTTATAAAATCTTCACTAAAGTTCTTTCACACCGCTTGAAGGTAACACTGGACATGGCTCAACCGAGAGAACAAGCTGGATTCAGGAGTGGCTACAGCACAATAGATCATATCCACGTAGTGAGAGAACTAATTGAAAGAGCGAGGGAATATGAACTTCCATTGTGCATGGCTTTTATCGATTATGAAAAAAGCCTTTGATTCGGTGAAACCATCAGCAGTTACCACGGCTCTGAAATCCTGCGGTATTGAAGATGCATACATTAATATTATTAATAACATCTATGAAAATGCAAGTGCAAAGATTCGGCTGTTTGAAAATACAACACACATAAAAATTGGAAAGGGAGTGAGACAAGGTGACACCATATCTCCGAAGCTCTTTTAATGCCACATTGGAAAATGTCTTTCAATCACTGAACTGGGAAAACAAAGGGATAAAGATTAATGGAGATTATCTAACCCACCTTCGTTTTGCTGATGACGTAGTCATTTTTGTAACTACCCCATCAGAGCTGCAGAGTATGATCCAGGAACTTGCTGACAAGAGTAAAGAAGTGGGATTAAAAATGAACTTTCAGAAGACAAAAGTGATGTTCAATGCTTTTACAAGAAATGAAGATTTATCGATTGATGGAGAAAAAATTGGAGATAACAGATACGTATGTTTATCTTGGACAGCAGATATCAAGTGAGGGTCACATTGATGAAGAAATTAATCGGCGTACAAAACTTGCCTGGAGAGCTTTTGGAAGAAACAGCATAATTTTCAAGAGCAATATGCCGTTATGTCTTAAAAGAAAAGTGTTTGATCAATGCATCCTTCCAGTGCTTACGTATGGTGCAGAGACGTGGACCTTAACTAAAAGAGACATACAAAGGCTGCAGACAACTCAAAGAAGCATGCAGAGGTGCATGCTTGGTATAACCAGGAGAGATAAGAAGAGGAACTCGTGGATCCGAAAAATGACGAGAGTGGAAGACATCATGATCAGAGTTAAATCCCTGAAATGGCAATGGGCTGGACATACTGCCAGAAGGACAGACCATAGATGGACAGCCAAAATTTTAGATTGAATTCCAAGGGACAGGAAAAGACCCAGAAAAAGACCACATGGGAGATGGGTGGATGAAATTCGTAAATATGCGGGAGTGACATGGAGGAGACTGGCACAAGACAGACCGTTGTGGAGGAAACTTGGGGAGACCTTCGTCCAGCAGTGGATTGATAATGGTTGACAATGATGATGATGATGATGATGTGGGAGGCGTATATTTCTGAAGGATGTTGTAATTCCGGTCAAGCCTTTATGGTTAACACTTTATATGCAGTGTGGGAGGCGGACATTTCTGAAGGATGTTGTAATTCCGGTCAAGCCTTTATGGTTAACACTTTATATGCAGTGTGGGAGGCGGACATTTCTGATCGGTGTTGTAATTCCGGTCGAGCCTTCTGACGGGTGTTGTAATTCCGGTCGAGACTTCTGACGGGTGTTGTAATTCTGGTCGAGCCTCCTGACGGGTGTTGCAATTCCGGTCAAACCTTTATGGTTACCACTTTATCTGCAGTGTAGGAGGCGGACATTTCTGACGGGTGTTGTAACTCCGGTCGAGCTTTTTTAGGGTGTTGTAATTCCGGTCAAGCTTTTATGGTTAACACTTTATATGCAGTCTGGGAAGCGGAAATTTCAGACGGGTGTTGTAATTCCAGTCGAGCCTTCTGACGGGTGTTGTAATTCCGGGCAAACCTTTATGGTTAACACTTTATATGCAGTGTGGCAGGCGGATGTCTCTGTCGGGTGTTGTAAATCCGGTCGAGCCTTCTGACGGGTGTTGTAAATCCGGTCAAGCCTTTATGGTTAACACTTTATATGCAGTGTGGGAGGCGGATATTTCTGACGGGTGTTGTTATTCCGGTCAAGCCTTTATGGTTAACACTTTATATGCAGTGTTTGAGGCGGACATTTCTGATCGGTGTTGTAATTCCGGTCGAGCCTTCTGACGGGTGATGTAATTCCTGTCGAGCCTTCTGACGGGTGTTGTAATTCTGGTCAAGCTTTCTGACGGGTGTTGTAATTCCGGTCAAAGCTTTATGGTTAACACTTTATATGCAGTGTGGGAGGCGGATATTTCTGACGGGTGTTGTAATTCCGGTCGAGCATTTATGGTTAACAATTTATATGCAGTGTGGGAGGCTGATATTTCTGACGGGTGTTGCAATTCCGCTCGAGCCTTTATGGTTAGCAATTTATATGAAGTGTGGGAGGCGGATATTTCTGACGGGTGTTGTAATTCCGGTCAAGCCTTTATGGGTAACACTTTATATGCAGTGTGGGAGGCGGATATTTCTGACGGGTGTTTTTATTCCGGTCAAGCCTTTATATTTAACACTTTATATGCAGTGTGGGAGGCGGACATTTCTGATCGGTGTTGTAATTCCGGTCGAGGCTTCTGACGGGTGTTGTAATTCCTGTCGAGCCTTCTGACGGGTGTTGTAATTCTGGTCGAGCTTTCTGACGGGTGTTGTAATTCCGGTCAAACCTTTATGGTTAACACTTTATATGCAGTGTGGCAGGCGGATGTCTCTGTCGGGTGTTGTAGATCCGGTCGAGCCTTCTGACGGGTGTTGTAATTCCGGTCAAGCTTTTATGGTTAACAATTTATATGCAGTGTGGGAGGCGGATATTTCTGACGGGTGTTGTAATTCCGGTCAAGCCTTTATGGTTAACACTTTATAAGCAGTGTGGGAGGCGGACATTTAGGACGGGTGTTGTAATTCCGGTCAAGCCCTTATGGTTAACACTTTATATGCAGTGTGAGAGGCGGACATTTCTGACGGGTGTTGTAATTCCGGTCAATCCCTTATGGTTAACACTTTATATGCAGTGTGGGAGGCGGATATTTCTGACGGGTGTTGTAATTCCGGTCAAGCCTTTATGGTTAACACTTTATATGCAGTGTGGGAGGCGGATATTTCCGACGGGTGTTGTATTTCCGGTCAAGCTTTTATGGTTAACACTTTATATGCAGTGTGGGAGGCGGATATTTCTGACGGGTGTTGTTATTCTGGTCAAGCCTTTATGGTTAACACTTTATATGCAGTGTGGGAGGCGGATATTTCTGAAGGATGTTGTAATTCCGGTCAAGCCTTTATGGTTAACACTTTATATGCAGTGTGGGAGGCGGACATTTCTGAAGGATGTTGTAATTCCAGTCAAGCCTTTATGGCTAACACTTTATATGCAGTGTGGGAGGCGGGTTTTTCTGACGGGTGTTGTTATTCCGGTCAAACCTTTATGGTTAACACTTTATATGCAGTGTGGCAGGCGGATGTCTCTGTCGGGTGTTGTAAATCCGGTCGAGCCTTCTGACGGGTGTTGTAATTCCGGTCAAGCCTTTATGGTTAACACTTTATATGCAGTGTGGGAGGCGGATATTTCTGACGGGTGTTGTATTTCCGGTCAAGCCTTTATGGTTAACACTTTATATGCAGTGTGGGAGGCGGATATTTCTGACGGGTGTTGTTATTCCGGTCAAGCCTTTATGGTTAACACTTTATATGCAGTGTGGGAGGCGGACATTTCTGAAGGATGTTGTAATTCCGGTCAAGCCTTTATGGTTAACACTTTATATGCAGTGTGGAAGGCGGATATTTCTGACGGGTGTTGTTATTCCGGTCAAGCCTTTATGGTTAACACTTTATATGCAGTGTGGGAGGCGGAGATTTCTGATCGGTGTTGTAATTCCGGTCGAGCCTTCTGACGGGTGTTGTAATTCTGGTCGTGCTTTCTGATGGGTGTTGTAATTCCGGTCAAGCCTATTTATGGTTAACAATTTATATGCAGTGTGGGAGGCGGATATTTCTGACGGGTGTTGTAATTCCGGTCAAGCCTTTATGGTTAACACTTTATAAGCAGTGTGGGAGGCGGATATTTCTGACGGGTGTTGTAATTCCGGTCAAGCCTTCTGCCGGGTGTTGTAATTCAGGTCAAGCTTTTACAGTTAACACTTTATATGCAGTGTGGGAGGCGGACATTTCTGATCGGTGTTGTAATTCCGGTCGAGCCTTCTGACGGGTGTTGTAATTCCGGTCGAGCCTTCTGACGGGTGTTGTAATTCTGGTCGAGCTTTCTGACGGGTGTTGTAATTCCGGTCAAACCTTTATGGTTAAAACTTTATATGCAGTGTGGCAGGCGGATGTCTCTGTCGGGTGTTGTAGATCCGGTTGAGCCTTCTGATGGGTGTTGTAATTCCGATCAAGCCTTTATGGTTAACAATTTATATGCAGTGTGGGAAGCGGATATTTCTGACGGGTGTTGTAATTCCGGTCAAGCCGTTATGGTAAACACTTTATATGCAGTGTGGAAGGCGGACATTTCCGACGGGTGTTGTAATTCCGGTCAAGCCCTTATGGTTAACACTTTATATGCAGTGTGAGAGGCGGACATTTCTGACGGGTGTTGTAATTCCGGTCAAGCCCTTATGGTTAACACTTTATATGCAGTGTGGGAGGCGGATATTTCTGACGGGTGTTGTAATTCCGGTCAAGCCTTTATGGTTAACACTTTATATGCAGTGTGGGAGGCGGATATATCTGACGGGTGTTGTATTTCCGGTCAAGCTTTTATGGTTAACACTTTATATGCAGTGTGGGAGGCGGATATTTCTGACGGGTGTTGTTCTTTCGGTCAAGCCTTTATGGTTAACACTTTATATGCAGTGTGGGAGGCGGATATTTCTGAAGGATGTTGTAATTCCGGTCAAGCCTTTATGGTTAACACTTTATATGCAGTGTGGGAGGCGGACATTTCTGAAGGATGTTGTAATTCCAGTCAAGCCTTTATGGTTAACACTTTATATGCAGTGTGGGAGGCGGATATTTCTGACGGGTGTTGTTATTCCGGTGAAGCCTTTATGGTTAACACTTTATATGCAGTGTGGGAGGCCGATATATCTGACGGGTGTTGTTATTCCGGTGAAGCCTTTATGGTTAACACTTTATATGCAGTGTTGGAGGCGGAAATTTCTGACGGGTGTTGTATTTCCGGTCGAGCCTTCTGACGGGTGTTGTAATTCAGGTCAAGCTTTTATAGTTAACACTTTCTATGCAGTGTGGGAGGCGGAAATTTCTGACGGGTGTTGTATTTCCGGTCGAGCCTTCTGACGGGTGTTGTAATTCTGGTCGAGCCTCCTGCCGGGTGTTGTAATTCCGGTCAAACCTTTATGGTTAACACTTTATATGCAGGGTGGCAGGCGGATGTCTCTGTCGGGTGTTGTAAATCCGGTCGAGCCTTCTGACGGGTGTTGTAAATCCGGTCGAGCCTTCTGACGGGTGTTGTATTTCCGGTAAAGCCATTATGGTTAACAATTTATATGCAGTGTGTTAGGTGGATATTTCTGACGGCAGTTGTAATTCCGGTCAAGCCTTTATGGTTAACACTTTATATGCAGTGTGGAAGGCGGAAATTTCTGAAGGATGTTGTAATTCCGGTCAAGCCTTTATGGTTAACACTTTATATGCAGTGTGGGAGGCGGAAATTTCTGACTGGTGTTGTATTTCCGGTCGAGCCTTCTGACGGGTGTTGTAATTCAGGTCACGCTTTTATGGTTAACACTTTATATGCAGTGTGGCAGGCGGATGTCTCTGTCGGGTGTTGTAAATCCGTTCGAGCCTTCTGACGGGTGTTTTAATTCCGGTCAAGCCTTTGTGGTTAACAATTTATATGCAGTGTGGGAGGCGGATATTTCTGACGGGTGTTGTAATTCCGGTCATAAATTTATGGTTAACACTTTATATGCAGTGTGGGAGGCGGATATTTATGACGGGTGTTGTTATTCCGGTCAAGCCTTTATGGTTAACAATTTATATGCAGTGTTTGAGGCGGATATTTCTGACGGGTGTTGTTATTCCGGTCAAGCCTTTATGGTTAACACTTTATTTGCAGTGTGGGAGGCGGATGTCTCTCACAGGTGTTGTAAATCCGGTCGAGCCTTCTGACGGGTGTTGTAATTCCGGTCAAACCTTTATGGTTAACAATTTATATGCAGTGTTTGAGGCGGATATTTCTGACGGGTGTTGTTATTCCGGTCAAGCCTTTATGGTTAACACTTTATATGCAGTGTGGGAGGCGGAGGTCTCTGTCGGGTGTTGTAAATCCGGTCGAGCCTTCTGACGGGTGTTGTAATTCTGGTCGAGCCTCCTGACGGGTGTTGTAATTCTGGTCAAACCTTTATGGTTAACACTTTATATGCAGTGTGGCAGGCAGATGTCTCTGTCGGGTGTTGTAAATCCGGTCCAGCCTTCTGACGGGTGTTGTAATTCCGGTCAAGCCTTTATGGTTAACAATTTATATGCAGTGTGGGAGGCGGATATTTCTGACTGGTGTTGTTATTCCGGTCAAGCCTTTATAGTTAACACTTTATATGCAGTGTGGGAGGCGGACATTTCTGATCGGTGTTGTAATTCCGTTCGAGCCTTCTGACGGGTGTTGTAATTCTGGTCGAGCCTTCTGACGGGTGTTGTAATTCTGGTCAAACCTTTATGGTTAACACTTTATATGCAGTGTGGCAGGCGGATGTCTCTGTCGGGTGTTGTAAATCCGGTCGAGCCTTCTGAAGGGTTAACACTTTATATGCAGTGTGGGAGGCTGATATTTCTGACGGGTGTTGTAATTCCGGTCAAGCCTTTATGGTTAATAATTTATATGCAGTGTGGGAGGTGGATATTTCTGACGGGTGTTGTAATTCCGGTCAAGCCTTTATGGTTAACACTTTATATGCAGTGTGGGAGGCGGATATTTCTCACGGGTGTTGTTATTCCGGTCAAGCCTTTATGGTTAACACTTTATATGCAGTGTGGGAGGCGGAAATTTCTGACGGGTGTTGTTATTCCGGTCAAGCCTTTATGGTTAACACTTTATATGAAGTGTGGGAGGCGGAAATTTCTGACAGGTGTTGTATTTCCGGTCGAGCCTTCTGACGGGTGTTGTAATTCTGGTCAAGCCTTCTAACGGGTGTTGTAAATCCGGTCAAACCTTTATGGTTAACACTTTATATGCAGTGTGGCAGGCGGATGTCTCTGTCGGGTGTTGTAAATCCGGTCGAGCCTTCTGAAGGGTTAACACTTTTTATGCAGTGTGGGAGGCTGATATTTCTGACGGGTGTTGTAATTCCGGTCAAGCCTTTATGGTTAATAATTTATATGCAGTGTGGGAGGTGGATATTTCTGACGGGTGTTGTAATTCCGGTCAAGCCTTTATGGTTAACACTTTATATGCAGTGTGGGAGGCGGATATTTCTGACGGGTGTTGTAATTCCGGTCATGCCTTTATGGTTAACCCTTTATATGCAGTGTGGGAGGCGGATATTTCTGGCGGGTGTTGTAATTCCTGTCAAGCCTTTATGGTTAACAATTTATATGCAGTGTGGGAAGCGGATATTTCTGACGGGTGTTGTAATTCCGGTCAACCCTTTATGGTTAACACTTTATATGCAGTGTGGGAGGCGGATATTTCTGACGGGTGTTGTTATTCCGGTCAAGCCTTTATGGTTAACACTTTATATGCAGTGTGGGAGGCGGAAATTTCTGACGGGTGTTGTATTTCCGGTCGAGCCTTCTGACAGGTGTAATTCAGGTCAGGCTTTTATGGTCAACACTTTATATGCAGTGTGGGAGGCGGAAATTTCCGACGGGTGTTGTATTTCCGGTCGAGCCTTCTGACGGTTGTTGTAATTCTGGTCCAGCCTTCTGACGGGTGTTGTAATTCCGGTCAAACCTTTATGGTTAATACTTTATATGCAGTGTGGCAGGCGGATGTCTCTGTCGGGTGTTGTAAATCTAGTCGAGCCTTCTGACGGTTGTTTTAATTCCGGTCAAGCCTTGATGGTTAACAATTTATATGCAGTGTGGGAGGTGGATATTTCTGACGGGTGTTGTTATTCCGGTTAAGCCTTTATGGTTAACACTTTATATGCAGTGTGGGAGGCAGAAATTTCTGACGGGTGTTGTATTTCCGGTCGAGCCTTCTGACGGGTGTTGTAATTGAGGTCAAGCTTTTATGGTTAACACTTTATATGCAGTGTGGGAGGCAGAAATTTCTGACGGGTGTTGCATTTCCGGTCGAGCCTTCTGACGGGTGTATTAATTCTGGTCGAGCCTCCTGCCGGGTGTTGTAATTCCGGTCAAACCTTTATGGTTAACACTTTATATGCAGTGTGGCAGGCGGATATTTCTGACGGGTGTTGTAATTCCGGTCATGCCTTTATGGTTAACACTTTATATGCAGTGTGGGAGGCGGAAATTTCCGACGGGTGTTGTTATTCCGGTCAAGCCTTTATGGTTAACACTTTATATTCAGTGTGGGAGGCGGAAATTTCTGAAGGATGTTGTAATTCCGGTCAAGCCTTTATGGTTAACACTTTATATGCAGTGTGGGAGGCGGATATTTCTGACGGGTGTTGTTATTCCGGTGAAGCCTTTAAGGTTAACACTTTATATGCAGTGCGGGAGGCGGATATTTCTGACGGGTGTTGTTATTCCGGTCAAGCCTTTATGGTTAACACTTTATATGCAGTGTGGGAGGCGGAAATTTCTGACGGGTGTTGTATATCCTGTCGAGCCTTCTGACGGGTATTGTAATTCAGGTCAAGCTTTTATGGTTAACACTTTATATGCAGTGTGGGAGGCGGAAATTTCTGACGGGTGTTGTATTTCCGGTCGAGCCTTCTGACGGGTGTTGTAATTCTGGTCGAGCCTCCTGCCGGGTGTTGTAATTCCGGTCAAACCTTTATGGTTAACACTTTATATGCAGTGTGGCAGGCGGATGTCTCTGTCGGGTGTTGTAAATCCGGTCGAGCCTTCTGACGGGTGTTGTAAATCCGGTCGAGCCTTCTGACGGGTGTTGTATTTCCGGTCAAGATTTTATGGTTAACAATTTATATGCAGTGTGGGAGGTGGATATTTCTGACGGCTGTTGTAATTCCGGTCAAGCCTTTATGGTTAACACTTTATATGCAGTGTGGGAGGCGGACATTTCTGAAGGACGTTGTAATTCCGGTCAAGCCTTTATGGTTAACACTTTATATGCAGTGTGAGAGGCGGATATTTCTGACGGGTGTTGTTATTCCGGTGAAGCCTTTATGGTTAACACTTTATTTGCAGTGTGGGAGGCCGATATATCTGACGGGTGTTGTTATTCCGGTCAAGCCTTTATGGTTAACACTTTATATGCAGTGTGGGAGGCGGACATTTCTGACGGGTGTTGTAATTCCGGTCAAGCCTTTATGGTTTACACTTTATATGCAGTGTGGGAGGCGGATATTTCTGACGGTTGTTGTAATTCCTGTCAAGCCTTTATGGTTAACAATTTATATGCAGTGTGGGAAGCGGATATTTTTGACGGGTGTTGTAATTCCGGTCAAGCCTTTATGGTTAACACTTTATATGCAGTGTGGGAGGCGGATATTTCTGACAGGTGTTGTTATTCCTGTCAAGCCTTTATGGTTAACACTTTATATGCAGTGTGGGAGGCAGATATTTCTGACGGGTGTTGTATTTCCGGTCGAGCCTTCTGACGGGTGTTGTAATTGAGGTCAAGCTTTTATGGTTAACACTTTATATGCAGTGTGGGAGGCAGAAATTTCTGACGGGTGTTGCATTTCCGGTCGAGCCTTCTGACGGGTGTTGTAATTCTGGTCGAGCCTCTCGCCGGGTGTTGTAATTCCGGTCAAACCTTTATGGTTAATACTTTATATGCAGTGTGGCAGGCAGATATTTCTGACGGGTGTTGTAATTCCGGTCATGCCTTTATGGTTAACACTTTATATGCAGTGTGGGAGGCGGAAATTTCCGACGGGTGTTGTTATTCCGGTCAAGCCTTTATGGTTAACACTTTATATTCAGTGTGGGAGGCGGAAATTTCTGAAGGATGTTGTAATTCCGGTCAAGCCTTTATGGTTAACACTTTATATGCAGTGTGGGAGGCGGATATTTCTGACGGGTGTTGTTATTCCGGTGAAGCCTTTATGGTTAACACTTTATATGCAGTGTGGGAGGCGGAAATTTCTGACGGGTGTTGTATATCCTGTCGAGCCTTCTGACGGGTATTGTAATTCAGGTCAAACTTTTATGGTTAACACTTTATATGCAGTGTGGGAGGCGGAAATTTCTGACGGGTGTTGTAATTCCGGTCAAGCCTTTATGGTTTACACTTTATATGCAGTGTGGGAGGCGGACATTTCTGAAGGACGTTGTAATTCCGGTCAAGCCTTTATGGTTAACACTTTATATGCAGTGTGAGAGGCGGATATTTCTGACGGGTGTTGTTGTTATTCCGGTCGAAGCCTTTATGGTTAACACTTGATTTGCAGTGTGGGAGGCCGATATATCTGACGGGTGTTGTTATTCCGGTCAAGCCTTTATGGTTAACACTTTATATGCAGTGTGGGAGGCGGACATTTCTGACGGGTGTTGTAATTCCGGTCAAGCCTTTATGGTTTACACTTTATATGCAGTGTGGGAGGCGGATATTTCTGACGGTTGTTGTAATTCCTGTCAAGCCTTTATGGTTAACAATTTATATGCAGTGTGGGAAGCGGATATTTTTGACGGGTGTTGTAATTCCGGTCAAGCCTTTATGGTTAACACTTTATATGCAGTGTGGGAGGCGGATATTTCTGACAGGTGTTGTTATTCCTGTCAAGCCTTTATGGTTAACACTTTATATGCAGTGTGGGAGGCAGATATTTCTGACGGGTGTTGTATTTCCGGTCGAGCCTTCTGACGGGTGTTGTAATTGAGGTCAAGCTTTTATGGTTAACACTTTATATGCAGTGTGGGAGGCAGAAATTTCTGACGGGTGTTGCATTTCCGGTCGAGCCTTATGACGGGTGTTGTAATTCTGGTCGAGCCTCTCGCCGGGTGTTGTAATTCCGGTCATGCCTTTATGGTTAACACTTTATATGCAGTGTGGGAGGCGGAAGTTTCCGACGGGTGTTGTTATTCCGGTCAAGCCTTTATGGTTAACACTTTATATTCAGTGTGGGATGCGGAAATTTCTGAAGGATGTTGTAATTCCGGTCAAGCCTTTATGGTTAACACTTTATATGCAGTGTGGGAGGCGGATATTTCTGACGGGTGTTGTTATTCCGGTGAAGCCTTTATGGTTAACACTTTATATGCAGTGCGCGAGGCGGATATTTCTGACGGGTGTTGTTATTCCGGTCAAGCCTTTATGGTTAACACTTTATATGCAGTGTGGGAGGCGGAAATTTCTGACGGGTGTTGTATATCCTGTCGAGCCTTCTGACGGGTATTGTAATTCAGGTCAAGCTTTTATGGTTAACACTTTATATGCAGTGTGGGAGGCGGAAATTTCTGACGGGTGTTGTAATTCCGGTCAAGCCTTTATGGTTTACACTTTATATGCAGTGTGGGAGGCGGATATTTCTGACGGTTGTTGTAATTCCTGTCAAGCCTTTATGGTTAACAATTTATATGCAGTGTGGGAAGCGGATATTTTTGACGGTGTTGTAAATTCCGGTCAAGCCTTTATGGTTAACACTTTATATGCAGTGTGGGAGGCGGATATTTCTGACAGGTGTTGTTATTCCTGTCAAGCCTTTATGGTTAACACTTTATATGCAGTGTGGGAGGCAGATATTTCTGACGGGTGTTGTATTTCCGGTCGAGCCTTCTGACGGGTGTTGTAATTGAGGTCAAGCTTTTATGGTTAACACTTTATATGCAGTGTGGGAGGCAGAAATTTCTGACGGGTGTTGCATTTCCGGTCGAGCCTTCTGACGGGTGTTGTAATTATGGTCGAGCCTCCTGCCGGGTGTTGTAATTCCGGTCAAACCTTTATGGTTAATACTTTATATGCAGTGTGGCAGGCGGATATTTCTGACGGGTGTTGTAATTCCGGTCATGCCTTTATGGTTAACACTTTATATGCAGTGTGGGAGGCGGAAATTTCCGACGGGTGTTGTTATTCCGGTCAAGCCTTTATGGTTAACACTTTATATTCAGTGTGGGAGGCGGAAATTTCTGAAGGATGTTGTAATTTCGGTCAAGCCTTTATGGTTAACACTTTATATGCAGTGTGGGAGGCGGATATTTCTGACGGGTGTTGTTATTCCGGTGAAGCCTTTATGGTTAACACTTTATATGCAGTGCGGGAGGCGGATATTTCTGACGGGTGTTGTTATTCCGGTCAAGCCTTTATGGTTAACACTTTATATGCAGTGTGGGAGGCGGAAATTTCTGACGGGTGTTGTATATCCTGTCGAGCCTTCTGACGGGTATTGTAATTCAGGTCAAGCTTTTATGGTTAACACTTTATATGCAGTGTGGGAGGCGGAAATTTCTGACGGGTGTTGTATTTCAGGTCGAGCCTTCTGACGGGTCTTGTAATTCTGGTCGAGCCTCCTGCCGGGTGTTGTAATTCCGGTCAAACCTTTATGGTTAACACTTTATATGCAGTGTGGCAGGCGGATGTCTCTGTCAGGTGTTGTAAATCCGTTCGAGCCTTCTGACGGGTGTTGTAAATCCGGTCGAGCCTTCTGACGGTTGTTGCAAATCCGGTCGAGCCTTCTGACGGGTGTTGTATTTCCGGTCAAGATTTTATGGTTAACAATTTATATGCAGTGTGGGAGGTGGATATTTCTGACGGCTGTTGTAATTCCGGTCAAGCCTTTATGGTTAACACTTTATATGCAGTGTGGGAGGCGGACATTTCTGAAGGGACGTTGTAATTCCGGTCAAGCCTTTATGGTTAACACTTTATATGCAGTGTGAGAGGCGGATATTTCTGACGGGTGTTGTTATTCCGGTGAAGCCTTTATGGTTAACACTTTATTTGCAGTGTGGGAGGCCGATATATCTGACGGGTGTTGTTATTCCGGTCAAGCCTTTATGGTTAACACTTTATATGCAGTGTGGGAGGCGGATATTTCTGACGGGTGTTGTAATTCCGGTCAAGCCTTTATGGTTTACACTTTATATGCAGTGTGGGAGGCGGATATTTCTGACGGTTGTTGTAATTCCTGTCAAGCCTTTATGGTTAACAATTTATATGCAGTGTGGGAAGCCGATATTTTTGACGGGTGTTGTAATTCCGGTCAAGCCTTTATGGTTAACACTTTATATGCAGTGTGGGAGGCGGATATTTCTGACAGGTGTTGTTATTCCTGTCAAGCCTTTATGGTTAACACTTTATATGCAGTGTGGGAGGCAGATATTTCTGACGGGTGTTGTTATTCCGGTCAAGCCTTTATTGTTAACACTTTATATGCAGTGTGGGAGGCGGAAATTTCTGACGGGTGTTGTATTTCCGGTCGAGCCTTCTGACGGGTGTTGTAATTCTGGTCGAGCCTTCTGACGGGTGTTGTAATTCCGGTCAAAACTTTATGGTTAATACTTTATATGCAGTGTGGCAGGCGGATGTCTCTGTCGGGTGTTGTAAATCTAGTCGAGCCTTCTGACGGTTGTTGTAATTCCGGTCAAGCCTTTATGGTTAACAATTTATATGCAGTGTGGGAGGTGGATATTTCTGACGGGTGTTGTTAGTCCGGTCAAGCCTTTATGGTTAACACTTTATATGCAGTGTGGGAGGCGGAAATTTCTGACGGGTGTTGTATTTCCGGTCGAGCCTTCTGACGGGTGTTGTAATTCAGGTCAAGCTTTTATGGTTAACACTTTATATGCAGTGTGGGAGGCAGAAATTTCTGACGGGTGTTGTATTTCCGGTCGAGCCTTCTGACGGGTGTTGTAATTCTGGTCGAGCCTCCTGCCGGGTGTTGAAATTCCGGTCAAACCTTTATGGTTAACACTTTATATGCAGTGTGGCAGGCGGATATTTCTGACGGGTGTTGTAATTCCGGTCAAGCCTTTATGGTTAACACTTTATATGCAGTGTGGAAGGCGGAAATTTTTGAAGCATGTTGTAATTCCGGTCAAGCCTTTATGGTTAACACTTTATATGCAGTGTGGGAGGCGGATATTTCTGACGGGTGTTGTTATTCCGGTGAAGCCTTTATGGTTAACACTTTATATGCAGTGTGGGAGGCCGATATTTCTGACGGGTGTTGTTATTCCGGTGAAGCCTTTATGGTTAACACTTTATATGCAGTGTGGGAGGCGGATATTTCTGACGGGTGTTGTTATTCCGGTCAAGCCTTTATGTTTAACACTTTATATGCAGTGTGGGAGGCGGAAATTTCTGACGGGTGTTGTATATCCTGTCGAGCCTTCTGACGGGTGTTGTAATTCAGGTCAAGCTTTTACGGTTAACACTTTATATGCAATGTGAGAGGCGGATGTCTCTGTCGGGTGTTGTAAATCCGGTCGAGCCTTCTGACGGGTGTGGTAATTCCGGTCAAGCCTATATGGTTAACAATTTATATGCAGTGTGGGAGGTGGATATTTCTGACGGCTGTTGTAATTCCGGTCAAGCCTTTATGGTTATCACTCTATATGCAGTGTGGTAGGCGGACATTTCTGAAGGATGTTGTAATTCCGGTCAAGCCTTTATGGTTAACACTTTATATGCAGTGTGGGAGGCGGATATTTCTGACGGGTGTTGTAATTCCGGTCAAGCCTTTATGGTTAACAATTTATATGTAGTGTGGGAGGCGGATATTTCTGACGGGTGTTGTTATTCCGGTCAAGCCTTTATAGTTAACACTTTATATGCAGTGTGGGAGGCGGACATTTCTGATCGGTGTTGTAATTCCGTTCGAGCCTTCTGACGGGTGTTGTAATTCTGGTCGAGCCTTCTGACGGGTGTTGTAATTCTGGTCAAACCTTTATGGTTAACACTTTATATGCAGTGTGGCAGGCGGATGTCTCTGTCGGGTGTTGTAAATCCGGTCGAGCCTTCTGACGGGTGTTGTAATTCCGGTCAAGCCTTTATGGTTAACAATTTATATGCAGTGTGGGAGGCGGATATTTCTGACGGGTGTTGTTATTCCGGTCAAGCCTTTATGGTTAACACTTTATATGAAGTGTGGGAGGCGGAAATTTCTGACAGGTGTTGTATTTCCGGTCGAGCCTTCTGACGGGTGTTGTAATTCTGGTCGAGCCTTCTAACGGGTGTTGTAAATCCGGTCAAACCTTTATGGTTAACACTTTATATGCAGTGTGGCAGGCGGATGTCTCTGTCGGGTGTTGTAAATCTGGTCGAGCCTTCTGAAGGGTTAACACTTTATATGCAGTGTGGGAGGCTGATATTTCTGACGGGTGTTGTAATTCCGGTCAAGCCTTTATGGTTAATAATTTATATGCAGTGTGGGAGGTGGATATTTCTGACGGGTGTTGTAATTCCGGTCAAGCCTTTATGGTTAACACTTTATATGCAGTGTGGGAGGCGGATATTTCTGACGGGTGTTGTTATTCCGGTCAAGCCTTTATGGTTAACACTTTATATGAAGTGTGGGAGGCGGAAATTTCTGACAGGTGTTGTATTTCCGGTCGAGCCTTCTGACGGGTGTTGTAATTCTGGTCAAGCCTTCTAACGGGTGTTGTAAATCCGGTCAAACCTTTATGGTTAACACTTTATATGCAGTGTGGCAGGCGGATGTCTCTGTCGGGTGTTGTAAATCCGGTCGAGCCTTCTGAAGGGTTAACACTTTATATGCAGTGTGGGAGGCTGATATTTTTGACGGGTGTTGTAATTCCGGTCAAGCCTTTATGGTTAATAATTTATATGCAGTGTGGGAGGTGGATATTTCTGACGGGTGTTGTAATTCCGGTCAAGCCTTTATGGTTAACACTTTATATGCAGTGTGGGAGGCGGATATTTCTGACGGGTGTTGTAATTCCGGTCAAGCCTTTATGGTTAACCCTTTATATGCAGTGTGGGAGGCGGATATTTCTGGCGGGTGTTGTAATTCCTGTCAAGCCTTTATGGTTAACAATTTATATGCGTTGTGGGAAGCGGATATTTCTGAAGGGGGTTGTATTTCCGGTCAAGCCTTTATGGTTAACACTTTATATGCAGTGTGGGAGGCGGATATTTCTGACGGGTGTTGTTATTCCGGTCAAGCCTTTATGGTTAACACTTTATATGCAGTGTGGAAGGCTGATATTTCTGACAGGTGTTGTTATTCCGGTCAAGCCGTTATTGTTAACACTTTATATGCAGTGTGGGAGGCAGAAATTTCTGACGGGTGTTGTATTTCCGGTCGAGCCTTCTGACAGGTGTAATTCAGGTCAGGCTTTTATGGTCAACACTTTATATGCAGTGTGGGAGGCGGAAATTTCTGACGGGTGTTGTATTTCCGGTCGAGCCTTCTGACGGGTGTTGTAATTCTGGTCCAGCCTTCTGACGGGTGTTGTAATTCCGGTCAAACCTTTATGGTTAATACTTTATATGCAGTGTGGCAGGCGGATGTCTCTGTCGGGTGTTGTAAATCTAGTCGTGCCCTCTGACGGTTGTTTTAATTCCGGTCAAGCCTTGATGGTTAACAATTTATATGCGGTGTGGGAGGTTGATATTTCTGACGGGTGTTTTTATTCCGGTTAAGCCTTTATGGTTAACACTTTATATGCAGTGTGGGAGGCGGAAATTTCTGACGGGTGTTGTATATCCTGTCGAGCCTTCTGACGGGTGTTGTAATTCATGTCAAGCTTTTACGGTTAACACTTTATATGCAATGTGAGAGTCGGATGTCTCTGTCGGGTGTTGTAAATCCGGTCGAGCCTTCTGACGGGTGTGGTAATTCCGGTCAAGCCTTTATGGTTAACAATTTATATGCAGTGTGGGAGGTGGATATTTCTGACGGCTGTTGTAATTCCGGTCAAGCCTTTATGGTTATCACTCTATATGCAGTGTGGGAGGCGGACATTTCTGAAGGATGTTGTAATTCCGGTCAAGCCTTTATGGTTAACACTTTATATGCAGTGTGGGAGGCGGATATTTCTGACGGGTGTTGTAATTCCGGTCAAGCCTTTATGGTTAACAATTTATATGTAGTGTGGGAGGCGGATATTTCTGACGGGTGTTGTTATTCCGGTCAAGCCTTTATAGTTAACACTTTATATGCAGTGTGGGAGGCGGACATTTCTGATCGGTGTTGTAATTCCGTTCGAGCCTTCTGACGGGTGTTGTAATTCTGGTCGAGCCTTCTGACGGGTGTTGTAATTCTGGTCAAACCTTTATGGTTAACACTTTATATGCAGTGTGGCAGGCGGATGTCTCTGTCGGGTGTTGTAAATCCGGTCGAGCCTTCTGACGGGTGTTGTAATTCCGGTCAAGCCTTTATGGTTAACAATTTATATGCAGTGTGGGAGGCGGATATTTCTGACGGGTGTTGTTATTCCGGTCAAGCCTTTATGGTTAACACTTTATATGAAGTGTGGGAGGCGGAAATTTCTGACAGGTGTTGTATTTCCGGTCGAGCCTTCTGACGGGTGTTGTAATTCTGGTCGAGCCTTCTAACGGGTGTTGTAAATCCGGTCAAACCTTTATGGTTAACACTTTATATGCAGTGTGGCAGGCGGATGTCTCTGTCGGGTGTTGTAAATCTGGTCGAGCCTTCTGAAGGGTTAACACTTTATATGCAGTGTGGGAGGCTGATATTTCTGACGGGTGTTGTAATTCCGGTCAAGCCTTTATGGTTAATAATTTATATGCAGTGTGGGAGGTGGATATTTCTGACGGGTGTTGTAATTCCGGTCAAGCCTTTATGGTTAACACTTTATATGCAGTGTGGGAGGCGGATATTTCTGACGGGTGTTGTTATTCCGGTCAAGCCTTTATGGTTAACACTTTATATGAAGTGTGGGAGGCGGAAATTTCTGACAGGTGTTGTATTTCCGGTCGAGCCTTCTGACGGGTGTTGTAATTCTGGTCAAGCCTTCTAACGGGTGTTGTAAATCCGGTCAAACCTTTATGGTTAACACTTTATATGCAGTGTGGCAGGCGGATGTCTCTGTCGGGTGTTGTAAATCCGGTCGAGCCTTCTGAAGGGTTAACACTTTATATGCAGTGTGGGAGGCTGATATTTTTGACGGGTGTTGTAATTCCGGTCAAGCCTTTATGGTTAATAATTTATATGCAGTGTGGGAGGTGGATATTTCTGACGGGTGTTGTAATTCCGGTCAAGCCTTTATGGTTAACACTTTATATGCAGTGTGGGAGGCGGATATTTCTGACGGGTGTTGTAATTCCGGTCAAGCCTTTATGGTTAACCCTTTATATGCAGTGTGGGAGGCGGATATTTCTGGCGGGTGTTGTAATTCCTGTCAAGCCTTTATGGTTAACAATTTATATGCGTTGTGGGAAGCGGATATTTCTGAAGGGGGTTGTATTTCCGGTCAAGCCTTTATGGTTAACACTTTATATGCAGTGTGGGAGGCGGATATTTCTGACGGGTGTTGTTATTCCGGTCAAGCCTTTATGGTTAACACTTTATATGCAGTGTGGAAGGCTGATATTTCTGACGGGTGTTGTTATTCCGGTCAAGCCGTTATTGTTAACACTTTATATGCAGTGTGGGAGGCAGAAATTTCTGACGGGTGTTGTATTTCCGGTCGAGCCTTCTGACAGGTGTAATTCAGGTCAGGCTTTTATGGTCAACACTTTATATGCAGTGTGGGAGGCGGAAATTTCTGACGGGTGTTGTATTTCCGGTCGAGCCTTCTGACGGGTGTTGTAATTCTGGTCCAGCCTTCTGACGGGTGTTGTAATTCCGGTCAAACCTTTATGGTTAATACTTTATATGCAGTGTGGCAGGCGGATGTCTCTGTCGGGTGTTGTAAATCTAGTCGTGCCTTCTGACGGTTGTTTTAATTCCGGTCAAGCCTTGATGGTTAACAATTTATATGCGGTGTGGGAGGTTGATATTTCTGACGGGTGTTTTTATTCCGGTTAAGCCTTTATGGTTAACACTTTATATGCAGTGTGGGAGGCGGAAATTTCTGACGGGTGTTGTATATCCTGTCGAGCCTTCTGACGGGTGTTGTAATTCATGTCAAGCTTTTACGGTTAACACTTTATATGCAATGTGAGAGTCGGATGTCTCTGTCGGGTGTTGTAAATCCGGTCGAGCCTTCTGACGGGTGTGGTAATTCCGGTCAAGCCTTTATGGTTAACAATTTATATGCAGTGTGGGAGGTGGATATTTCTGACGGCTGTTGTAATTCCGGTCAAGCCTTTATGGTTATCACTCTATATGCAGTGTGGGAGGCGGACATTTCTGAAGGATGTTGTAATTCCGGTCAAGCCTTTATGGTTAACACTTTATATGCAGTGTGGGAGGCGGATATTTCTGACGGGTGTTGTAATTCCGGTCAAGCCTTTATGGTTAACAATTTATATGTAGTGTGGGAGGCGGATATTTCTGACGGGTGTTGTTATTCCGGTCAAGCCTTTATAGTTAACACTTTATATGCAGTGTGGGAGGCGGACATTTCTGATCGGTGTTGTAATTCCGTTCGAGCCTTCTGACGGGTGTTGTAATTCTGGTCGAGCCTTCTGACGGGTGTTGTAATTCTGGTCAAACCTTTATGGTTAACACTTTATATGCAGTGTGGCAGGCGGATGTCTCTGTCGGGTGTTGTAAATCCGGTCGAGCCTTCTGACGGGTGTTGTAATTCCGGTCAAGCCTTTATGGTTAACAATTTATATGCAGTGTGGGAGGCGGATATTTCTGACGGGTGTTGTTATTCCGGTCAAGCCTTTATGGTTAACACTTTATATGAAGTGTGGGAGGCGGAAATTTCTGACAGGTGTTGTATTTCCGGTCGAGCCTTCTGACGGGTGTTGTAATTCTGGTCGAGCCTTCTAACGGGTGTTGTAAATCCGGTCAAACCTTTATGGTTAACACTTTATATGCAGTGTGGCAGGCGGATGTCTCTGTCGGGTGTTGTAAATCTGGTCGAGCCTTCTGAAGGGTTAACACTTTATATGCAGTGTGGGAGGCTGATATTTCTGACGGGTGTTGTAATTCCGGTCAAGCCTTTATGGTTAATAATTTATATGCAGTGTGGGAGTGTGGATATTTCTGACGGGTGTTGTAATTCCGGTCAAGCCTTTATGGTTAACACTTTATATGCAGTGTGGGAGGCGGATATTTCTGACGGGTGTTGTTATTCCGGTCAAGCCTTTATGGTTAACACTTTATATGAAGTGTGGGAGGCGGAAATTTCTGACAGGTGTTGTATTTCCGGTCGAGCCTTCTGACGGGTGTTGTAATTCTGGTCAAGCCTTCTAACGGGTGTTGTAAATCCGGTCAAACCTTTATGGTTAACACTTTATATGCAGTGTGGCAGGCGGATGTCTCTGTCGGGTGTTGTAAATCCGGTCGAGCCTTCTGAAGGGTTAACACTTTATATGCAGTGTGGGAGGCTGATATTTTTGACGGGTGTTGTAATTCCGGTCAAGCCTTTATGGTTAATAATTTATATGCAGTGTGGGAGGTGGATATTTCTGACGGGTGTTGTAATTCCGGTCAAGCCTTTATGGTTAACACTTTATATGCAGTGTGGGAGGCGGATATTTCTGACGGGTGTTGTAATTCCGGTCAAGCCTTTATGGTTAACCCTTTATATGCAGTGTGGGAGGCGGATATTTCTGGCGGGTGTTGTAATTCCTGTCAAGCCTTTATGGTTAACAATTTATATGCGTTGTGGGAAGCGGATATTTCTGAAGGGGGTTGTATTTCCGGTCAAGCCTTTATGGTTAACACTTTATATGCAGTGTGGGAGGCGGATATTTCTGACGGGTGTTGTTATTCCGGTCAAGCCTTTATGGTTAACACTTTATATGCAGTGTGGAAGGCTGATATTTCTGACGGGTGTTGTTATTCCGGTCAAGCCGTTATTGTTAACACTTTATATGCAGTGTGGGAGGCAGAAATTTCTGACGGGTGTTGTATTTCCGGTCGAGCCTTCTGACAGGTGTAATTCAGGTCAGGCTTTTATGGTCAACACTTTATATGCAGTGTGGGAGGCGGAAATTTCTGACGGGTGTTGTATTTCCGGTCGAGCCTTCTGACGGGTGTTGTAATTCTGGTCCAGCCTTCTGACGGGTGTTGTAATTCCGGTCAAACCTTTATGGTTAATACTTTATATGCAGTGTGGCAGGCGGATGTCTCTGTCGGGTGTTGTAAATCTAGTCGTGCCTTCTGACGGTTGTTTTAATTCCGGTCAAGCCTTGATGGTTAACAATTTATATGCGGTGTGGGAGGTTGATATTTCTGACGGGTGTTTTTATTCCGGTTAAGCCTTTATGGTTAACACTTTATATGCAGTGTGGGAGGCGGAAATTTCTGACGGGTGTTGTATATCCTGTCGAGCCTTCTGACGGGTGTTGTAATTCATGTCAAGCTTTTACGGTTAACACTTTATATGCAATGTGAGAGGCGGATGTCTCTGTCGGGTGTTGTAAATCCGGTCGAGCCTTCTGACGGGTGTGGTAATTCCGGTCAAGCCTTTATGGTTAACAATTTATATGCAGTGTGGGAGGTGGATATTTCTGACGGCTGTTGTAATTCCGGTCAAGCCTTTATGGTTATCACTCTATATGCAGTGTGGGAGGCGGACATTTCTGAAGGATGTTGTAATTCCGGTCAAGCCTTTATGGTTAACACTTTATATGCAGTGTGGGAGGCGGATATTTCTGACGGGTGTTGTAATTCCGGTCAAGCCTTTATGGTTAACAATTTATATGTAGTGTGGGAGGCGGATATTTCTGACGGGTGTTGTTATTCCGGTCAAGCCTTTATAGTTAACACTTTATATGCAGTCTGGGAGGCGGACATTTCTGATCGGTGTTGTAATTCCGTTCGAGCCTTCTGACGGGTGTTGTAATTCTGGTCGAACCTTCTGACGGGTGTTGTAATTCTGGTCAAACCTTTATGGTTAACACTTTATATGCAGTGTGGCAGGCGGATGTCTCTGTCGGGTGTTGTAAATCCGGTCTAGCCTTCTGACGGGTGTTGTAATTCCGGTCAAGCCTTTATGGTTAACAATTTATATGCAGTGTGGGAGGCGGATATTTCTGACGGGTGTTGTTATTCCGGTCAAGCCTTCTGACGGGTGTTGTAATTCTGGTCGAGCCTTCTAACGGGTGTTGTAAATCCGGTCAAACCTTTATGGTTAACACTTTATATGCAGTGTGGCAGGCGGATGTCTCTGTCGGGTGTTGTAAATCCGGTCGAGCCTTCTGAAGGGTTAACACTTTATATGCAGTGTGGGAGGCTGATATTTCTGACGGGTGTTGTAATTCCGGTCAAGCCTTTATGGTTAATAATTTATATGCAGTGTGGGAGTTGGATATTTCTGACGGGTGTTGTAATTCCGGTCAAGCCTTTATGGTTAACACTTTATATGCAGTGTGGGAGGCGGATATTTCTG